>CM053783.1:742694412-745589412 GCA_028749045.1 Cupressus sempervirens
GAATTCATTAATAGTTAATTTAGATGTGATTCAATGTTAAGGGATCCTTAAAGAGTGTAACCTGTTATGTATGTATGTTTATGTCTACTTTCAGTTGAATATTGTTATTGCTTTCACTACTATGTTATGAATGGTTTTACTTTCATGATTTTAATAAAAAAATGATACCAAACTTAGTGAAACTTTAGGTTTATTCTTTAGATCCCTTGGCGGGGCATTACATTTGGTATCAGACCCTGAGTTTCTACATTGGGAGTTCTGGGTATTTTGGAACAAACTATGATTTTGAACTATCATGTGTATCTTCTCAAAAATTGGAAATTTTATTTAAATCTAAACATAGGCTAAAATAAAATTGAACTTAGTCTTTTTAGAACATGTTCCTTTTATACAGTAGCATGCATTATGTGGTAGTAGTACTTAGTATTTCATATTCTGGATATTGTTGTAGGATGGTATCTGGCACTAGATCTTCTGTTAGCGGCCATAGTAGAGGCTGTGGAAGAGGCCATGGTCATGGAAGAGCTATCAGTGTCCATGAGTCTATCCGTGGAGGATCTACTCATGAAGAGAATGGAGGAGAGCACGCTAGTAAGCAGCAGGAAGAGAGCCATAGAGAGGACCAAGCTGAGTCTGAGGAGGTTAATTTGAGACAAATGATGCAGACCATTCTTGATCATCTACCTCCTATTCAAGAATAGCATAGAGAACATCAGACAGAACAAGAGCATAGACCCAGGTCTAGGAGCCCTTGGAAGGATCGACAAATATCCATTGTATCTACTTAGATGAAGGACCTTTTGAGATCCAAGGTCAAGCCCTTTAACGGGAAAGGTTCTAATTATGTGGTCAAACAGTGGCTCATTGCCCTTGATAGGATTTTTGCTATGCAGGACTTTGACAGTAATGTTAAGGCAAGATTCACCATTACCAATTTGGAGAATTTTGGGGCCACTTGGTGGACAATTGAGGAAAATAAGCTGGGCATTGATGTGAACAATGTCACTTTGGAGCTATTCTTAGAGAGTTTTTGGGAACGATTCCTACCAAAGGAATGGAAGAAACAAAGGGCAAACGAGTTTCATAATCTCAGGCAATATTCCATGACTGTAACAGAGTATGAGCATAAATTCTACAAGCTCGTGTCCTTTTCAGGATTAAGTGACAACTTAGCTTAGTTGACTCAAAACTTTATTAAAGGATTGAACAACTATATAATTGGTGGTATCAAGGTATTTGAGCCAAAAACCTTCAAGGATGCAGTACGATAAACCATCCTTGTAGAACAAAGTGTCAACCTTGGTCAGGGAGGTTTTGTAGGAGCGCCTGTAGCATCAAGATCTAAAGGCAACTACAACTCAGGTGGTAATAGGAAGCCTCCTTTTTCTGAGGGGAAATAGTATCAACAGCAGTCTCAGCAGACACATCAACAGAAGGGATCAAACTCTCATGCTCAAGGTGGTGGCGAAGGTTCTAACTCCAAGAACAACTGCAATGCTCAGCACAATAAACAGAATCAACCCAATCAACCAGCTCAGAGTAGTCAATCTTTTGTTAGCAGGAATAGCCATCAGTAGTCAAATGCACCACCTATGGGTAGAGGATCTGGAAAAAATATAGTATGTTTTTTGTGTGGGAAAATTGGACATTTTGCAGCTCACTATCCAAAGTGAGCACCTCAGTATTTAGACCCTAGGCCAACAACATCTGAGCCTATAATAGGAGATGAAAGAAGAGCTCATAGAGTGTTTACAGTAGTAGATCACTGTCAAGCATATCATCAGGGAACAATAGTTTAAACCATAGGAGCTATTCAAGCTACATCTCTTTCAGTGTTGTTTAATTCAGGTGCTACAAATAGATTTATTTCTCCATCTATAGTTGCTAAGTGTAAGCTGGATGTGGTGAAGCAAGATCATGGTTGCAAGTAGAACTAGCCTTGGGCATTAAGGTCTCCACAAATTCTGTAGTTCATAAGTGTGAGCTTAGTATAGGAGGTTTTGATACTACAGTTGACCTTCGGGTTATACCCCTTGGTTCCTATGATGTGGTTTTAGGAATGGATTGGCTTGGCTCTAATAGAGCTAGTATAGATTGCACAAAGAAGATTATATTATGTCAAGATGATCAAGGGAATGATGTGAAGATTATTGGGATACCAAGGCCTATATCTTTACGGATGATTTCTGCTATGCAATTGAAGTGGAGTTTCTAAAAAGGATGTCAGATATTTGATGTTATGGTAAATGATCTTGATGAGGAAGATCCTATGAGGAAGAGTTTAGATCACCCAATTTTACAAGAGTATTTGGATGTCTTTCCAAGTGAGATTCTAGGCATGCTTCCAAAGAGGGACATCAATTTCAGCATTGATCTAATTCTAGGAGTGGAGCCTATCTCTAAAACTCCTTATCGTATGACTACACAGGAATTGGGTGAGTTGTGTCTTCAGCTAGAGGAAATTTTGGCCAAAGGGAGCATTCAACCTAGTGTGTCGCCATGGGGAGCTCCAGTGCTCTTTGTGAAAAAGAAAGATGGTTCTTTGTGCCTTTGTATTAATTATAGATAGTTGAATAAGGTAACAATAAAGAACAGCTATCCTCTACCTAGGATCGATGACTTATTTGATCATATCAAGGGAGCTATAGTATTCTCCAAGATCAACCTTAAGTTAGGATACCACCAACTTCGCATTAAGGAAGATGACATTCACAAGACCTCTTTTTGAACTCACTACAGACATTATGAGTTCACAGTGGTAACTTTTGGGCTGACTAATGCTCCATCAATTTTCATGAGCTTGATGAATGGTGTGTTTCGATCTTATCTCGACAAGTTTCTGCTTGTATTTTTTGATGATATATTGATATATTCTAAGACTCGGAAGGAGCATGAGGAACACTTGCGATTAGTTTTACAATGTTTGAGAGACAATCAGCTTTATGCCAATGCAGCTAAGTTTGAATTCTTCAAACCAGAGATTCAATATTTAGGGCATGTCATTTTAGCTGATGGTATTTCAGTGGACCCTACAAATATTTAGGCAATAGTAGACTGGCCTACACTGACTAATGTGTCTGAGATTCATAGTTTCATGGGTCTAGCTAGTTATTATTGCAAATTTGTCCAAAACTTCTCCAAAATAGCACATCCTATCACTTCCCTTCAGAGGAAAGGAAAGAAGTTTATATGGATGGAGAAATGCGGAGAAGCATTTCAGAAGCTCAAAGATCTTTTTACTAGTGCACTAATTTTAGTAGTACCTAATCCAGAAGGTGATTTCATGGTGTGTACAAATGCTTCCCTAGAAGGGATTGGAGCAGTTTTGATGAAGAATGGACGAGTGATTGCATATGAATCACACAAGCTCAAGGATCACGAGCTAAATCATCCTACACATGATCTTGAGTTAGCAGTGGTAGTTCATGCTTTGACAAGGTGGAGACATTTCTTGTTGGGGCACAAATTCAAGCTACATAGTGATCATCACAGTCTTCAGTATATTTTCACACAGCCTAATTTGAATGCTCACCAGAGGCATTGGATGGAATTTCTATATGAGTATGATTTTGAGGTAAAGTACATTCAAGGAAAGGAGAATGTGGTGGAAGATGCTTTGAGTCACAAGAGACATGTGATATCATCTATGACTCTTAGTGTTGATTTGACGAGTCAGATTCTTCAGGCACTTCCTACAGATTCTTGGTACTAGGAAGTGTGTAGAGAGATAGAATCAGGAAGACCTTTGGAGGGTAAGTTTGCAAGCTATGTCTAAGAGTCAGATGGTCTTTTGAGACATTTAGGAGGTATTTATGTTCCATTATTGGATGAACTTTGCAGCTTGATTCTTGCAGAGGCTCATCATACACCCTACTCGGCACATCCAGGTGTCAAGAAGATGCATGCTGATTTGCGACATTTATTCTACTGGTCCAGGATGAAGCGAGACATTGCTGATTATGTGGCCAGGTGTCTTGAGTGTTAGAGAGTTAAGGCAGAGCACCAGCACCCGACAAGACTTTTACAACTGAATCTCATTCCTTAATGGAAGTGGGACATCATCTCTATGGACTTCATAGTAGGATTACCTATGATTGTTCATCGTCATGATGCTATCATGGTCATTGTTGATCAATTGACTAAGGTGGCACATTTCTCACCAATCAAGTCTTCCTACACAGCAACTTCTATAGCTAATGTCTTCATGCATGACATTGTGAGACTACATGCTATTCCCCGAAAGATCATTTCGGATAAGGATCCTGTATTCACGTCCACATTCTGGACATCGTTGCAGCATGAGCTTGGAGCACAATTGAATTTTAGTTCGGCATATCACCCTTAGACAGATGGTCAAACAGAGGTTTTGGAAGATATGTTAAGGATGTATGTGATGGATAGGTAGACACATTGGGAGGACTATCTCTACCTAATGGAGTTTTCTTACAAAAAAGGGTATCACAGTTCTATTGGCATGACACCATTTTAGGCTTTATATGGATGTCCTTGTCATACACCCTTGAGTTGGGATAGCCTTGAGGATCACATCTTGTTGGGTCTTGAGATGCTTCATGATATGGAGCAACAGGTAGTGCATATCCATGAGCACTTGACTACGGCACAAGATAGATAGAAAAAGTATGCTGATGTAGATAGGACAGACAAGCAGTTTACTGTGGGAGATAAGGTTTTCTTCAGAGTGCGTCTGCGGAAGAGTTTGATCCAATATGGAAAGGGTTCAAACCTAGCACCTCACTTTGTGGGACCATTTGAGATTCTAGAAAAGATTGGCCCAGTTGCTTACCGCCTTGCTCTACCGCCCAGCCTAGCTCACATTCATGATGTTTTCCATGTTTCAGTACTTTGGCAGTATATCCCTACTGTTGTACATGTTCTTGATTGGAATGCTTTGCAAGTAGAGGACGGGTAGTTGGCTTTGGAGCCAGTTCATATTCTAGAGCAGCGGGAGTTGACCCTTAGGGGTCGAACCATAGAGCAGGTAAGGGTCCAATGGGACCCTACTGATGATTCTTCAGCTACATGGGAGGATGTAGCTAGCTTATGGGAGATATATCCCTACTTGTTTGTAGGCTTCCAAGAGTAAGCCTAATCCAAGGGGGGGTGGATGTAGTACCTACCCTCGTTCACATTCTTCTAGACACATTGTTGTTATTATTGTCGGACTATGTTAGACTAGTTTTATGTTGATGGTTAGTAGCATTGTTTTGATACTATCAGATATTATGCTATGGATTTAGTTGATGTATGATGAGATTACTTAGACTCTACATTTCATATGTGCATGATGATTATTACATTATTTCAAGTTATTGATGATGATTAGTTAGATGGTTTATTATCACATGTATTTTCTTATGGATACTTACCCCATACTTGCATGTGTATGGTGTGCATGTTTGTTCTTATGTATGGCATTTTTGATGTGGTTAAGGAAGGGAGTCGTAGTCACCTACTAGTCGAGATCTACATGATGCACCACTTCCTACCATTGCTTGCTTAGTTAACATATATATATATATTGTATGTATATGCATAGTTTTTATGCAGGTTGCAGGTACCGGGTATCGACTTTCTTGAATTGCCAAGATGAGCGTACCCTATCGCACTATCTCAATGGTAAGAGAAGGGAGATAAATTCTCAAGTCCAAATTCTAAACCCCTAAACCATTTTTCCTAGTGAGGTAGGACAAGTATCCGAGATATTTTACCTTTCGGATGTGTTGGATGACACAATTCGTAATTTTTAACCCTTTAGACCGATTTTATAGGGATTGTTCTATGATGGGTTTTCATATTTTATCTTGGAGGTCTATGGTGAATTTTCTATTAATTAAGTCTAAAATTAAAAGATTTAATTAATAATTTAATTATTTGGGAAAAATTAATATAATATCATGATCTTTAGATATTTTGATTTTAATTATTTAATTGAAAATTAATTGAGAAAAGAATTAAATAAAAGAAATTAAAATTAATAATAATAAAGTAATAAATAAATAATAATAATAAAAGTAATAAAAGAATTAAAATAAAAGTTATAAGCTTGCCTAGGAGTTAATGAACCTTTTGATTGCACATATGTCAACAACTTAGAGTTAGTGCACTAATTAAGCACATGGTGTCTACAACCTTGTGACTCATCTAGAAGGTTGGAAAAGACTCGTGCTTAGTTGTCAACACCTTCTGGTTGTTTCTAGAGACATTCTAGGTGCTTCCTGAGAGTTCTTTATATTTAGGCACTCCTAGAAGCTTAGGGAGTGCGATTGGAGGACTCGAGGAATGTTGGAGAAGGAAGGAGCTTGCTCTGCAGTTTCTGACGAGAAGTGATTAGCATCAGTGTCCAGGTAGACACTTGTGATTTTTGCATATGTCATTTTCACTTCTTACACTTCCTGTCTTCTTCTTGTCTTCTAAATACTTTCTGAGGATTCAATGTGTGAATATTCTAGTTGTTTTAATCTTTCCATGGATACTTAATTCTTTATGTGAGAAAACCCCACATGCGTAGATCTGTGAATTCTATGGGCTAGGGTTTAAAAGTTTATAATCAAACCTATTAGAAGAATGATTGGGTAAATTTAGAGAACAAATATTTTATAGAAAATTCTTAAACTTGGAAGCCCTTTAAAAAAGAAATTGTGTATATGTTCTCTGTAGAATTATGCATATTTTATTAATATTTTTCAAATCCGCATACATACATACATATATATATATATATATATATATGTATGTATGTATGTATGTATGTATGTATGTATATATATATATGTATGTATATATATATATATATATATATATATATATATATATATATGTATGTATATATATATATATGTATGTATATATATATATGTATGTATATATATATATATGTATGTATATATATATATATATGTATGTATATATATATATATTTATGTATATATATATATATACATTTATATATACACACACACATATATATATATACACATTTATATATACATATATATATATATATACATTTATCTATACATATATATACATATATATATATATGTATATATAAATGTATATATATACATATATATATATGTATATATATGTATAGATAAATGTATATATATATGTATGTATATATAAATGTATATATATATATATATGTATATATAAATGTGTGTATATATATATACATATATGTATATATATGTATATATCTATGTAGATATATACATATATACATATATACATATATATATATATAATTGAAAAAATTGAATGTTAAATCGCAGTGGGTAGTATATATATATATATAAATATATATATAAAATCTGGATCGCAATTGCATATGATGGTAACGTTTTTTATAAAAATGTTTATAAAAAAAAAATGAATGTATTGGGAGGGGCGAGATTACCCCCCCCACTCCCACCTCTATTTGCATTGATGCGACCTGTGGCTGGCAGACGTCGTATCGCTGTCATAGGTACTGTGACTGCCATCGCAGGCCCTAGGACAGGGTACAACCACACGACTCCCCTTTTTAAAAAGGGCGACAACAGTATTATATGCGCAATGACTTATATCGCTTAGTATGTAATGTGCAATATGATATGTGATAATGTTTTTAAATGTTATTATTACTTACAATTGTTTATATATATATATATATATATATATATATATATATATATATATATATATATATATATATTTATTTATTTATTTATTTATGTATCTATATGTGTGTGTGTGTGTGTAAATATGTATATATGTTATTAATAATTAATTATTATTATTTTTGATAATTGATTTGAATTAATAGATCATTTTTTATAATAATAAATTATTTTATAATATTATAGTCTAATAATATAAGTTTAATTTAAGTATTTAATTGACTTGAATTATGAAGAAAAGATGATAATGAAAAGAATTGGTAAATTCTCATGTTAAAAATTTACAATGTAAATTCGATGGGGGTCATTTTCAACTAATGTTTACATAAACAATATATCATTACAATAATTTGTAAATCGATTCTAGAGTTATGGGAAATTTCATACTAGTACATGGGTTAGATAACAATGTACGAATTTCTCCACTCGATATCTAAATTTGAAAACAAAAACTGATACCTCCACATTTAATTCAATTATAAGATTCTAGCAAACCAATACATGTGCTTGCAATGTGTTTTCTCTATGCTTCTTGTTTTGGGTTTTTGGCTTGACTAGTGTTGACCAGTTATAGGACGTCTACCAGAGGCTTGGGGGTTATGATTGTGATGTCATGATGATGTCTTTTAATTCTGATCTTTATAAACCCAACCATGGTTATGTGAAGGTATGCTCTATGCGATGTTTGTATTTACTCTAGTTGTTATTGCTTTCCAGTCTTCTTGTGAGAAGTTGAGATTCATATGTATGAGACACTTAATTTAACCATTTTGAGTCTTTGATCAATTATACTTGGGTTATTTTCCAATCTTTTGATGGAATTGAAATGATTTATCTAATCTTGATGATGTCATTTTGTGACATGTTTTGACTCAACCATTTTGGAGTCTTCGATCAGTATGATTTTGAGATATTTTTGGTTGCTTGTTAATAACCAATTATCATTGTGATTAATAGGGATACCTTCAGTCGCCAATAGAGAATTGTTGTGGTCATGATTATTTATGGATGCATTTCTTTTACTCATGGAGATTTGATGATTATATTGTGGATTATCTTTTGGTATTTTGTGATTTATGATTCCATGAGCTTAGGGTAGGTTATCTACTTGTAGTGATAGGAAGTGGCTTGCAATGGGGGTCGGGGCCCTAAGAGGCTGCCAGGGTAACTCATTTTAAGTTTTCTTAATAAGTCAAAACATTCACACCTAATATTGTCTTAAATGAACCTAATATGATAATTGTTTTTTTCTTGCCCATGCCTCGAGTGCTAGTACAGACTAGGATGGGAGTAGAGAGAACACTTGGTTGCGACCTTGCATTCCGTAGTATGCCTCATCTGTATGAGAGGATACTAGTGGCCGCACAAGGATCACTAGGGAGTCAGGGTCTATTGGGAGACTACCAGGGTAACTCTAGTGTGATCCGTGCGATGACACTTTTCCACTTGCATAGTAGGTTTGCTACATGTCTTTGTTGTGCCTCTGGGATTAGATGTCGATTTTCTGTTTGGAACCTTTGAGATACTATACTTTTAGGATTCCTGGACTTAAGAGTACATTTATGCTATGTGGTTTTGATAACCTATTTGGGACTTGAGATTATCTCCTCAGTGCGGTGGGAGTGGACCATTTAGGATCCACGTGGTCAAGTGGTAGTGCTTTTTCCAATCTTATCATTTGAGATTCGTTTGAGACACTGTGGCTAATGCATTTTTTATGATGGTGGACACATATCATTACGTTGATAATTTCCATATGTTAGATGATGTTATCTTATGGTTTATTTTGCATGTTAGACTTCTTTTCTGCATATGATTTAGTATGATTTAGGAGTGACTTTCCTACTATGTTACTATTGATGATCTCTTCGGTGATTTGGGATGTTTCCCATAGAGGGATGGCTAGGACCCACGATGGTCTAATGATGCTATTTACAGTTGGGAGGAACCATGCACTTAGTCAATGATTTTTGTGATAAATGGTTATCTTTTATGATGATGATGTATCATGTATGATATGTGGTTTCATTATGTTATTGCATCATGGACTAGAGTTAGTAGGATATTGTACTTTGTTTACATGGATGTATATTCTTTTAAGCCTTTCATACCCTGTGACATGTACAGTGGATGATTGAGGATTCGAAAATGAAATTAATGAACATTGGAATTTTCATTATTATTTCATGTGGATGTTTTATTAAATGAATTCATTGATAGTTAATTTAGATGTGATTCAACGTTAAGGGATCCTTAAAGAATGTAACCTGTTATGTATGTATGTTTAGGTCTACTTTCAGTTGAATATTGTTATTGCTTTTGCTACTATGTTATGAATGGTTTTACTTTCATGATTTTAAAAAAAAAAAAATTTACCAAACTTAGTGAAACTTTAGGTTTATTCTTTGGATCCCTTGGCGGGGTGTTACACAACTAGTGCAAAAGTCTCTAAATAATGTACTCTAGATGTTTGTTCAAAACCCTTGGCAACTAGTCTAACTTTGTGTCTTTTCACAAAACCATCAACATGATATTTCACCTCTTAAATTCATTTGGTACCAATCACCTATTTGACTTTTGGAAATGGAACTAATTTCCATGCATCATTTTTCTTAATAGCATAGATCTCTTCATTCATTGTATCAATCCACATTAGTTGTGTCATAGCTTCTTTATACATAGTTTTAAGGTTCAACTTGAATGGAATTTAACAATGCAATTTACAAATGGATCAATAGTAGAACTCCTTTGATATATTTCATTTAAAATGCTTACCTTTTGTGAGGAATTTGGACTGGATTGTGAGTTTGAACTTTCACCTAAAGAGGAACTTGGTGGACTTGGTGGACTTGGGCTTGAGCTTCCACTTGAGCTTGTGGGGAGAGGAGGGACTTTAACATATTCATTACCCATGATGAATGGTGTAGATTGTTGAACTTACTTTCTTTAATTTCCATACTCCCCTTTCATCAAAAAACACATATCAACTAATAATCCATTTCTTTGTGTCAAGTTCATAAAATTTATATCCTTTGGTGGAATCTGAACATCCCACAAAGATACAAAGTTGGGATTTTCCATCCAGCTTTTTCCTCTTTTGAACAGGAACATGAACATATCCAGAGAAACCAGATCTATTAAAGTGAGCTATAGAGGGCTTGTGTTCACTCCAGGCTTCCTATGGAGTGATATTCTGAAGCACTTTTGTTGGGCTTCAATTCAAAATACAAATTTTGGATGCCACTACAAATCCCCAAAAAGAATTTGGATGGTTCTTAGACTTTAACATACTTTGTGTCATCTCCATAATGGTACAGTTCTTTCTTTATGCAATACCATTGTGTTGGGAGGTAAAAGTTATCATAGGTTGTCTTTGCATGCCATTTATGTCACAAAAATCAGCAAACTCTTTGGAGATGAATTCTCCCCCTCTATCTATTATGATTATTTTAATGGAATACCCACTTTGCTATTATGTCATAGCTGTAATATGCTTGAAGTATCCAAGCGCTTCAAATTTATATTTAAGAAAATAAACCCATGTGTGGCATGAGAAATCATCAATAAAGGTCAAAAATAGATATTCTTACCCAAGGATTGCTCTTGCATAGCACCACAAATATTAGAATGCACAAGCTCTAGAGGAGATTTTGCCTTCCATTACTTATTCATGGGAAAAATTTCTC
This sequence comes from Cupressus sempervirens, assembly GCA_028749045.1. NCBI lineage: Eukaryota > Viridiplantae > Streptophyta > Pinopsida > Cupressales > Cupressaceae > Cupressus > Cupressus sempervirens. The sequence goes on from CM053783.1 coordinate 742,705,781, forward strand.
AATGTTTCTTACCAATAACACACCCTAAACAAGCTTCTTCTTTGTCTTGAATCACATAAAGTCCTCTCACCATGTCCTTTTTATGAAGTAAGATTAAGCCCTAAAAATGTAAATGACCATACCTTTGATACCATAACCACAAATCATCTGTGGTTTCCTTAAGAGCATGCATATCAGTGGAAACCAAAGTGAGAGGAAACAATCTATTCTCTATCATACAAGTCTTTGCTATAAGATGGTTGTTAGCTGATTTATCAAAAACATTGTAGTAGTTATCCTCAAGAACAACTTAATAATTTTTTGCTACAAGCTACCCTATACCCAAAAGATTACATTGTAATTTGGGCACATGCAAGCTGTCATGAATATAAGTAATTTCTCCTTCCTTAGTTTTCACTACAAGGGTACCTTTTCCCATAACATCAACCTCTCTATCATCGCCAAATTTGACTTGACTTATCATATATTCATATAATTTGACAAAGAGATCAGATTTATCTGTCATATAATTTGAGCACCCACTATCAAGAAACCATATGTCCTTTGGAGGTTCTTTTGCCAAATTTTATGTAAAGAACATAGAATTCTTTGTATCTTCAAGAGATTCTTCAGTATAGTTGGCTCTTGACTTATTCAAATCAGATTTTTCTTTCTACATTCAAATTCATAGTGTCCATACCTTTCACAATATCTATACTGGATGCTTCTTCAATCCTCGGAACTCCTTCCTCTTCCTTGGTTATTTCCTCTTCCTGATCCTCTATGAAGTCCTCTTGATGTAGAAGTCTCCCATTGATTTTTGTTTGATTGAAAAGGGGTTGCAAGTTTTCCTTCAATTTTGACTGTAAACTAGAAGGCTTGCATTAGATTCTCTGTTGAACATCGCATGTGTTCTTTATGTGATTGCAAAGAACCTATCAACTCTTCAATTTTGAAGGTAGATGTATCTTTACTCTATTCAATGTCTATGACCATTGGATCAAACTTTGGAGGAAGAGATTTCATAATCTTCTCTACAACTTTTTTCTCTATGATATTTTCCCCTTGAGTTTTAAGATGATTGATAATAGTTTGAGCCCTCATAATAAACTCATTAGTAGACTCAACTTCTCTCATCCTTAAATTTTTGAAATCTCTTCGAAGGGTTTGAAGTCTCACCAATCTTATCTTGTCAGATCATTCATAACTTGTTTGAAGGGCTTCCCATACATCCTTTGACATTGTCATACCAGCTATATGGGGGAAAATTGACATATCCAATGTAGTTTGAATTAGGAAAAGAGCTTGATTATCCTTCTTCTTATTTTCTTTCAACTAATTCTGTTGAGCTTGTGTTAAGGCATTTAAAGCATTTAGGTTTGAAGGCTCACTATATCCTCCTTCTATTAATTCCCAAAGTTCTTGAGATAATAGTAGGGTCTTCATCTTGATGCTCCAATATTCATAGTTGTCTCCAGAAAACATCGGAAGCTAGAATAGAAAGTTGCCACCATTTTCCATTCTGAAAAATCTTAGAGAAAATTGTTGCTCTACCTGCAAGAGAATAATATTCTACAACCTACTCTATTACCAATTGAAGATCTTAAAATACAAGCTCTTATGTTATACTGATAATGAAAGAAATAAAAACTAAAGCATAAACAATGAACAATTGAAATTAGAATAAAAACATTATTTTTATTGAATGTGTTTCAATTTTGAAAATAGAAAATACATTAAAAAGAAAAACTAAAACACTTAACCTTGACTACTATTCAAGGAAGATAATAAAATATCCTAAACAATAACATGCAAAAAGATTGCATGAAAATAATAGTTTTGTATACTATGCAAACTAATTGAAAATAATTAATAACAATGCCTATGAAGCTAACTGCAACATGCAGTTTTATTAAGCATGAAATAAATAAATAAATTTAAATTAAGATGACATGCGCTAGAACTGAAATCTAATATGGGATTGACACATTTTGAATGCATCAAACATGCATGACTTGACTTAGGCACTGAGTAGCGGTTGAACACATGCGGTGAGTGGTGCATGCCTATTCAAAAATGCATGCCTTCAATTCTATCCTTGTCCATCAATATAGGGAAATTGAATAGTTTATCATTTTTTTGCACTCAAATAATTATTTTAAATATCCACTTGATATACTCGAGCAGAGGAAGATAAGGTAAAGTAGAGGTGCTAGCACATTAGAAAATATTACTTTATTGCATAGACGATGTAAGGATATGTCGATTCCCTTAAAAGAATTTAGATTTGGTTTTTTGTATCTAGTAACTACCTATAGTATAGGAATAGATCTTTGTACCTCTAGGATTATTAAGATGCTCTTCCTTGAATCTTCATTTCTCTTTTTGTCAACTCTGGTTTGTAGCTAGATATGTATAAAATGTTCAAAGATTTGGAATGTTTTTTTTTGGATGTTATGTGAGGTATAACACAAATGAGCTTTTCAAATTCATGGTAGTGATAAAGTGGGAACTTTTGGGCAGGACAAGGATATCCATATCCAAATGTAGGATAGACAAGGCATGTGGACCATTTGACATAATGCCTCAAAGAGATGCCATCCCATGGAATTTTTAAATTAGGATTCTAATAAATTAGGATTCCAATGTAGTAGTAAAGTATGTCCCAACATCTATCCAAAGTATAATGGCCCTTGTATCCCATTCAAATTCGGTACATGATGTAGACTATAATGCCAAAAGCTATAACACACCTACAATGTTGGGTTTTTTGTGACTTCAAGATTGTAATGGGCACCCCAGAAAATGCCCAAGAACTAAACCAACTGCTGATAAAGATTCTAATGTTTTTGCATAGATTTTGAAACCACATAACATGAACAAGAAGGAATTTATGCAAATTGAAGATTGAACCACTGCTGAAATAATATTAGTTCTCAAACTAATAAAATCAAATACATAGCAAACACATTAATTACTCCAGCATCATAAAATTAAATACATAACAAACTCTTCAACTCACTAATTACACCCAATCTGCCTGTAGCAGGAAATGCGTACAAGCTCCCTATTAATGAGTTGATAGCAATGAATTCCAAAGGCCAAACCCCGAGGGAATGACATTTAGAATGTCACAAGAGAGGATATACATCCTCTAATGCCAAGAAAAAATCTATAACTCACACATCCAAGTTCTTATCAAATGTCATTCACAATAATCTGATGCTAAACAATGAAGCTCCCACCTCTATTTATACTTTTCCTTCACCCTTCTAGAAGGAAATAAAATATTAATTAATTGAATTTACTAGAAGCTTCCCCCTTCCAATAATTCATGCACTCTCTAGAAACTCCTCCCTTGCAATACAATAATTAATTGTGCTTCTAAAAAATTAAATTACTAGAGGCTTCCCCTTTTCTAATAATTAATGCATTGTCTAGAAGCTTCTCCTTACAATACAATAATTAATTGTGCTAAAATTAAATTAATTAAATATAAAGTCGCCTTTTAATTATAATTTTTTTAATAACTTTATAAGAAATTTAATTTAATCAATTTCTTATTTCTCCACTTAGCCTTTGGAGAATGTAAAGGCTAAGAACTCCACTAAGTTGATAAAATATGGGGACATTACAAAGACCTATAAGGACAATAAAACTATATTAATGAAAATTTGTAGGCAATCCCACAATAAAACCTGTTTGTAAAATACACCATCAGATATACCATCTTAGCAATTGCTAACATGTGACCTAGTAAAGAAAAATTAATCACATATGTGCATCCTATTTACAGAATGAAAAGTTAGGATGAAAACTATTTACACTTACTCATGCAAGGAGTATGGGATAGAGGCTAGCAGTTACCCTCTTTTAGATAAAAATAAGGCATAAAGACCACAACATGTTCGTTGTTCAAAAGGCACAATGTCATTACATTATCTTGATCATGAGTAGCTGCAACTCAATCTATATTTGGTTCTTCATTGGCATCATAAATCCCGTGGTTGTTAATAATGTGCTCTATCTTTTTTGTTAGCCCTTGGAAAGCCTCAAGGTCTAATTTTTGAAGAGGACTTCAAAAAAACTAATATGAGGCTTAGTTTTTATGCTTCCTTAACTTGTATGTAGATGTAAGGGACAATATATAAGTATGAAAATTAGTGCTCTCATTATATAAAATTGAATATTCATTCATAGGTTCAAACTTTCAACATCTTAATTGCCATCATGTGATGACTACCAAAAAGAAAAAAATGTTTAGGTCACAAGAAAATGTCTCATGACCTTCAAGAAATTCAAGAAAGCTTCTCCTAGGATGAGATGGAAGTTGTTCATACCATCAATATACTGTAAGACTTTTTATGTTTTCTCTCATTCTAAGCTCTATGCTTCGTTGCTTTCTTTAAGAGTTAATTAATTCTAACTTGACATATCTTTTGTTTTGCTCCATAATTTTCCTCTTTAGTTCAGTTTGAGCAGTGGTGACAATTCAGTTTAAGGGTTTGAAAAAGGTAAAATCAAAAATTAAAAATCACTTTGTGAACAGATGTTTATGGATGAAGTAATGGATCTTGTAGAACTAACCAAGTTGAAAGGAGCTTTGGTTGACCTTAATGGAGTTAATGGGTTGTCCATGGAACAAATAAAGGAGCTTACAATAGCAGTGGAAGTGGTTGCACATCCTCTAATTATTTTGATTGATGAGTGAACCTTTTGACTTGATGCAAGAGCAAGAGCAACAACAATTATAATGCTAGCAGTTCCCAATACATTGGATACAAGATGAATTATTTTGTGCACCATTTATCAACCTAGTACTCATATATTTGAAACTTTTGATGAGTTATTAATTTTTCGTTCCACTGTACTTAAACTCAACCTTCCCAAAATGTAGAGACTACCCCTGCAAAAGCAATGCCATGTTAGCAATCTCAATAGGATGCAAAAAATTCAATGAGAGTCAAAGTCTTTTGAATATTGACCATTCATTATTATTTGATTAACTATCATTAACTTTAATAAATATGATACATATACATATATGCTCAAATCTAAAAGATATCATAATTTCGTTAGCAGAATACCGAGATGTACCAAGTATGTTGACTATGTTGATAGATGCTCAAGAACTTGTCTAAGAATGCAAGGGCGAGAATATTGTAAGAGTGCTTTACCACCCTACCATGAAGCTATTAAGCTTCCCCAAAATCTTTCCTAACATGAAAGATACCCAGCTCGACAACGAGGAAGACTAACCAAGTAAAACCAAGAGAAGTAATGGAATTGTGCAATGCATTGTTTATAACATATTCATAAAATCTCCATCCATCTTGAAAGGTAACATAATGCACTCATGCAATAGAAAAGAAAATGAACACATTTACAATTTCTCAATATGCACTATCTACACATAGGCATTTCCATAAATTATTTCAATAAAATATGCAGTCCTTAAGAGTTATCATAATACAATATTCATAGCATGTGAAATATTTGAGTTGTACAACTATTTTTTAGTATTATCTCACCATAAATCTCAAGCTTCTCATAAAATTATTGGACAATAAATAAGAAAGATTCATATCATTCTTTCCTAATTTATCAAATGGAAACATACTTTCAATTTCCTAAATAACTCTCATCCATTTTGAACAACATTATTCCAAATTAAAAATGTATGCAACATTTAAGCATTAACCAAACATATAATCATAGACATTCAATTTTCATCAACTTAAATTTAACACAATAGGATACAATATGCCCAAAATTATGTTATTAGCTAAATGCATCTTTATCTTGATGACATCTCACTAATATGGTATAGTATATGTTTGAACATTCACAAGTAAACAATTAAAGTATTGATTCAAGATTATACAACAATAGGGTAACCACTCAAAATAAAAATAAAAATTGGAAGAATGATTATTATGTTTCAAGACAAAACTAAATTCAGTCCAATCAAGAAGTCAAGAACATCACAAGTTCAACAATGTTTAGATTTTTATAGTAGGGAAGTTTCATTTCAATTTATGATCAATCATAGTAAATTTTGTCTTGGATCTATTAATAAGGAACACTTTTAAAACGACAACAACCTGACACTCAAAGACACAAGGGAAATGGTGAATAAATCTCCTATGTTTGTAGTCTAAGGAGTCAATGATTTGAATGAAATATAAGTTTTAAGTATTTCCCATAAAAATCTAAGTAATTATGATGAGTGTAAATTTAGTAACTAATATGGAATAGAACTATTGCTAAATATCACATATTGAATTCCCTCACCATTGGAAACCATCTTTATTTGGCACAACTAAGACTACAAGTTCTCAATGGTCCAACTCTTGCATTAGTATACACAAATTATTGAAGAGATTCAACCATACACTAGTTTTAAAGAAGGTTGAGATGATCATCACCCTATTGATCACAACAGAAAAGGAAAATGGAGCTTGCTCTAGCACAGTAGAAAGGTTTCGTTAATTTTGAGTTGGGAAGAAAGATGGTTGAGGTTGAGGCCAATAAGGGATTACACCTCAAGATCCCAAACGACTCAAAAGGGGAGATATTCACCAATTGAAAGAGGATAACATAAAAACTGATGCTCAAAAAGAAGGAATAGAGGAATATCTACTCAATTACCCAATGATATATGCAAGCTAACAATAGAGAATGATCACAATCAAGACAAGCTATGGAAAATGGAAGTTTCATTAAATACATCAAAGGTTCATTGCAAAGCACACTGGCCACAACTATTTTGACCAAAAACCCCCTTTACCTTGTCAATTGCATTTCCTCAACAATCTCTACTCCCATACAATGAAACCCATTTTATGCATGTCCTTAGATCATTGACATCCACAACAACACGTTTCTCTGAGGCATTTTGTCAAACAAGTCACATGCCTTGTCTATGCTTCCACATTTTGTGTACGTGTGAGATTAAGTTTCTAGAGAATATAGAGTTGTAATAATTGATAATGTGTACAGACCTTGCACAACTATATGTCAGCCAGGAATCCCAAACAAGACTATATTAGATGACTGATACTTCAATAGATACCATTTTGTAGAGAAACCGAAACAAAGTCAAATGTTGTGGGGGATAACAATTTAAAGTAACCGGATAAAAATTACAAAGAAATGGAATTTAGAAAAGCCTAAATTTGGATGATGATTTATACTGGATTCGCATCATCGAAAATGGCATGATAATGTCCCGACTGTGTTAAGTAAAAACACCTGATCGCAACAAGGCATATGAATCTGTTATATGGTTTTTTTTAACATGCAGATTATTTTATTTTTATTTTTTTCCAAGGAAGGTTTGGCTCTCCCTCCTCTTATTGGCAAAATGATTAGGCACAACATGGCTAAGTAATCATTTATGGAATTCAAAACATCTTAACAGACTATAATCCAATGAGAGACACCCAACTAAAACTATATATGAATGCAAATTCACAGTAAAGTTTCCACATTAATGACCCTCACTCAACAACGATTAATATTTCAATAGTGTATATTGAGAAAATTTAAAAAAAAGGCACCTGGATTATGGTTCAATGCAGTGCAGTGCCTTCCAAGATCTTGTGAATGATGTATTTTCAAATCCCCCTTTCCCATCTTTCTACCTTTTCCTTAACAGAGAAATTGTAGAGCTCTGGAGAACTTAGTAGAAGAGCCATCAGAATAATTGAAAAGATGAAAATTGATTCCAAGCAGATTGGATCAAATTTAAGATTCAAGAGATTGGAGGGTCTAAGCACCCTCATTTTTGCCCACCTGCTTCACTCTTGTTTAGCTCCCTTTGAAACCGTTGGAGATAATACATTGTATCTAACAAAATAACTTTTACCAATATGTATGATTAATTAAAATACAAGTGGAATTTCAATACTGAATTATTCGGTAACTAAAGGAGTGAGTTGTGACACAAAATCACAGAGGGTTCCAATCCAGCTACATGGATTTTAGAATGCAATCTGCGACAGTTTAGTTGGAGAAGGCAAAAGTGTACTTTGGCTTATTTTAGATCTTGTATTGGAAAAATTTACAACCTTGGAAAAGAAGTTATTTTTATAAATGAGTTTTTTTGTTGCTCAAATCAATTCTTAGAACGTCACTATCCTCCCAACAAATTGCACCATTGACTAAATTTTTATAAAAAATGAAAAATATAATGAAATTTTTTTAAGTTCTCAACATTTGATCTTCATTATCTATATATTTTGTGATCGAAAACAACAAAAATTTTGAGAAAATTTTGCCATGTTTTAGTGATTTGGGAAAAATCATGTTTGACTTTTTCTTTTTAATAATTGATACATTTTGTTTGGAGATTACCCAGCTCTCAGCGCTCAATTGTTATTGCTCAAATCAACGAAAAATCAGAAAAAAATATCTTTTTAAATAATAATAAAAATAAACATTAATAATAAACTATTACATAATAATTCAATTTTATTTTATTAGAGAATTCATTTGGTCAAATTATAAATTTTACATTAAAAAAAATCATGAGTTATCCTGTCTATGACAGGAACTAATAATCCTTGGTCAAATCTAAAAATGTCAAAGCTGTTAAGTACAACATGAAAATTGATTATCCGTGTGATTGATGACGTGCATTTCTCAAAGAAATTGTGGGGTTTTCTGCTTGACCGCCTCCCAATTCTATTTTTTCCGGAGTCACTACACCCACTTCTCTTTTGTTGCCTAATCTTGGACTTGTTTTGTCCATGCACCCAACATTATTATATTCATTATTTATCCAACCCACAGTATGTAGAGATTCCGAGGAACCCATAAAATATTCTGATACAGAAAAACTTGTGCCGACCCAATTAAAAAAGTGTTATAATAGTATTATAACAGATAGGTATTGAAATGATCCGTAGGATCTTGGCATTGCTTTAGTTACTTGAACATTTTTTTTAATCAAATAGGAGTTCCTTTAATATTTAATTAATAGAAAAGAAATTATTCATTCAGAAGTGAAGTGAAAAAATAAATAGTATGCCTTCCATATTGATTCACAGGTATCACGAGGACTTGCTACTTTCAGCCACTTGCCTCAAGCTGACGTCATTTAATATCCACATAATGACGTCGTGATACGATCTCGAAAGAATTTAAAAGATCAAGTTGCAGGCGAGAGTAAAATATAATATAATGTTGTTTACCAGTTGCTGTTATGATTGTCAATTATTTAATGTGACTCTACTATGTGTAAACCACGTAAGAGACGCCGACAGTTTATACGGTAATGAAGCTTTAGTCATTAAGCCTTTTCTCAATGCACTATTAAGATTCTTCCACATTATTACTCGTGCAAAATGTTAAAAGACACATGAATTTTTTTAAAGAAGATTCATATAACAAAGTTGCCATACGTTTTCTATTGTAAAAGAATGGCCCAACCACTCTCATTTTATTAGAGGTCATAGGTCTATACAAAGAATGAAGAAATGGAATAATATAGAAATAGTTATTATCTGTGACATATGACACAGGTGAAATGCGATATTCTAATTTAAAAATATTGGTTGATATTCTAATTTAAAAATATTGGTTTGTGGGTTTTTTTTTATATAAATATATTTCTTTAAATTTATTTGTGAAAGAGCATTATAATTTAAATTAACTTAAATAAACAAGAACATAGGTTACAAAATGCGATAAAAAATACCTCCCCATAAGTCAATTGGTAAGGTTCTACAATCATGTTAGTAGAGCCCATAATCTTAAGAAAAATCAAAAGACAAAGTCATATGGGCCTTGTCTAGAAGGAATGTGTAATAATATAAAAGGCTAAGACTTGAAAACAAAAATAAACAAGTGGCCAAGTTAGTAGTCAAAATAGGTAGAGGTATGTTTTTCATCCTTCCTCCTCATTTGACTCATGCACTAATTCAACATCTCCCAATATCCAATTGTCAAAATTGTATTCTTCGTTATTTTTGTCTTCTCTAGTGAAAGCATGGATCTGTGTCACCTTTTGAGCTAACTTTATAGATCTGGCAAGATCGAATCCGAGCGGACACCTTTCGGCCAGAAAAATTCCAATCGAATCTAGGTAGCATTGAGTACATGCCACATGGCATGTACAACTCCATAGGGTTCTAGCTGAAATACGATTTTTTACACTTCAAATAGTTTGTATTATTATACGTCTATATTTTCAAGTAGTGTATTAATTTTTAAATAGTGTAATATTAGATAACTTAGACAAAATATTGAAATTTTGTAAAGTTTAGAGATTATTAGAAAAATTAGATAAATTGTAAAATAATATTTAGAGAAATTACTAGAAAATTATATAGAAAATATTAGAAATGTTCAAAAATTTAGAAAATATTAGAATAGTTAGAAAGTTTACAAAGTTTTAAAAATAGTAGAATTTTTTTATTAAATAAAGAAAATTATTTAGAGAGAATAGAAAATTTAAATATTTATTTTGTTTTTGTTAGAAATTATTAGAAAATGTTAGGTAAAATTTTAGAAACTAATGTTTGAAATATTTACTAAAAAATAAAAAAATAAGAAAATAGTAGAAAAGTTTGTCTAGCATAAGTAAAACTCTATCATTAAAGTAAATGAAACTGGTAACTAAAACCATCAAATTGAACTAAATCAAACTCTACCACTTATAGTAACCTAATTGAATTCTAATTGAACCCTTATAAATTATAGGCAAGAGCGGAACTTAACATTGAATGTAATTAAACCACAACATTAAACCTGTACCCTAAATCCAAATATGTTGACCTAAACCCTAAAATTTTAACCCACTACAATAGTTGGGGTCAAATTCTGATGGCAATTTGTGAGGGTAGTGTAATTTGTGGTCATTTTCATGTTTTTATTTTGTAATTGTCCTCGACGGCATTGCAATATCAACATCTTCCTCATATTTTTGATGCCATTTGTTTTGATTTTGGAGAGCTACATGCAAAAGAGGTGGAGAGTTGTGGACATTGTCATAACCCTTGTGATCGGTGGATTTGATTGTTGTGACCTCATGATCTCTACATTTTTTTTCATGCACTTTCTCTATGATTTCATTGTCATGTCATGCCCTTGGTCCAAAATTTCATTGTCATGTCATGCCCTTGCTCCACAATTTCATTGTTGTGCTGTGCCCTTGTGATCTATGTGTCCTTGCTCTATGATTTTCTTCAAGGGTGAGAAGACATACATATGTAAAAGTTTTTTCTTTTCCTTCTAAACATGGATCTCTTTATATATTTAGAGAGATCTTTTTGAAGGTGGTTATTACATATATGATCTAGCTACATACATATTCCAAAATCCAAATAATAAAACACTAAAACTCACTCAACTCGTGCTAAGCAATTTACCTTAAGATTGTGCACAAAAATAATGCAAACCACGAAAAATGGGTTGAGTTCACAAGAAATTTTACAAAAACATATCATAGTAGATATTTTTAGAAAGAAACAAGCCATAACCAATTAAAGAGTCTAGCTGTCAATTAGCTAGGTTGATATATACATATATTTAACTAGGTTATGACTTCTACAAGGGAATGAGCATTGTGATTATGCATATGTGCTCTGTTCATTTTGTTCCTATGATATATCTATGCATTTCATTGTCATGCCCTTGCTTTGTGATTTTTCTCTATGATTTGGTTGACATGCCCTTGTGATCTTTGTGTTTTGTTGGTGTGCCCTTGCTCTACTATTTTAGTGTCATGTTGTTGCTCTGTGATTTTGTTGCCATGTTGTGCCCTTGCTATGTGATTTTGATATCATTTTTTGCCCTTGCTCTGTGATTTTTTTGACATGACCTAGCTCTAAGATTTTCTTCAAGTGTATGTAAATGTTTGCTTATTTTCCTTCTAAACAGGTATCTCTTTATATCTCCTTTTCAACATATATATTTAGAGATCTTTTTTTAGGTGCTTGTTATATCTTATCTATACAATAGAAAAATTGATCTAGGTACATACATATTCCTGGATCCAAAAAAAATAAAGTTCACTTAACATGTGCTAAGTGACTTACCTCAGGACCCTACACAAAAATAATGCAGACTAGAAAAAATGGGCGAAGTTCGCAAGAAATTTTATAAGAACATATCATAGCATATATTTTTAGAAAGAAATTAGCCATAACTAGGTAAATGGGTCTATTTGTTGATTAGTTGGGTTGATTAGAAATTCCTATAGAACTTTCATCAGATTAGGTACAATAAAATGAACAATTAGTTGTTCCCATTTAGAAGGATCAAATATAGTTTTCCAAGGTGATAAAATTGCATATGTATGTATGTGAAGAATAACTTCAATGAAGAGTTGAGTGTAAGGAGTTGAAGAAGCAAGTTCTCCTTCTGTGTAAATTCCATAATCATGAGGCTCATTCCTTTGTAGAAGCCTCTACGACAATGTTATTACCTCTAAACCATGCAAAGGATGTTGAAGTGGTTCCCAACCTTGAAACAATCTTATAAGCATTTGATACTTGGGATCATCGCAGGGAGACTATGCTAATACTTGAAACACTCTTATAAGCATTTGATATTTGGACTATAAATTCTCAATGACACTTGCAATTAATTGCAATGTCTTAGTACCTACCGCAACACTTCCTTAGATTCTATCCAATGGCTCTCGTAATATCCTCTATGTTGTCTAGCTATTATTTCTATCATGCAATCTCTTTCTAAAGTTGCTTCTTCTTGTTTTCTTTCTAAAGCCTATCCTTCTCCTTTGCTCTCGTGCCTTAAATTTTGATTATCAAACTTCTGAATATCTACCTCTAGCTTATCTAAAATTAACGTCATAGTGTGTTGTAACTCTGGCATAGGTGCTTGATCATCGATAGCTTTCATTTCAGCATTTAGTTTTCAAGATTGTTCAACACCCTCACTTGCGGACCTCTCATGTCAAGCACTTTTTCTTTAGTTTCAACATCATGTTTTTGCTTTTGAGATAATCATTCTTCAGATGCATTTTCTTGTAAAATATTAATTTTGTTGAACAATTGTAAACTCTTAGAAAGTGCATTGTTATTTTCATGTATGTATGTATATAGAAAGATCTTGTGGATTATGGATTGTAAACAAAAAGTAAAAGACAAAACAACATTAATCATTCCCCATTTGTTTTGATTGATTATGGAAAGTTGCACTTGAAAGAGGGTGGAGAGTTCTAAATGTTGGTGGACATTAGTGGAGATCTAGGATTTTGTTGTTGTTCTCTTATGATCTTCATGTGCTTACTCTGAATTTTTTTTCAAGGGGAGAAGAGTTACCTATGTAAATGTTCTTTTCCTGTCCTTCTAATTATGTATCTCTTTTTCATATATAATAGCTTTGGCCAAATTCAAGGATAACTAATTATGATGATTGTATGCATATGTGCATGTATGTATGTAATTCAATTCACTATGTAAACTACTTTACATGCATACATAAACACTTGTATAATACTTGTGCTAAAATAAATTAATCATTCATGTCTTGAATTTAGACAAGCAATTATCCTTGCATTCATTTGAATTTATTCATACCAAACTAAGTATCTAGAAACCTATACTTACAGATTATATTATCTCTTGGTGATTGAGTAAAGATCTTGTGCATAATATTGTCTAAGTAATAATTAGATGCATTCACATTAAGTCATAATAGAATTGAGTAGATGATCCATCTATGTCACTTCATACTTTTTTTATTGAGCATTTTGTTTAACATAATCAGTAATTCTAGAATTAGACAACTACAGCTAGTACTCTTGTTTATTTTATTTAATCATATACATTTAAGACTATTATTATCACTAAAACTAGATCTCTAATAGTTATCTTTTTTAATTATAAGATCTTCATATTTAATGTGAAGAGTTTCTACTATTGGATAGTGGAATAGTCAGAATGTGGAGCTATACACCTCTTGCCTTTTTCCACCAAATTATATTTTAATTATATTTTTGTCTTTCAAAAATATTATAGGTGAATGTTCTTCTGATTTTCCATATATTTAATAATTTTTCACTTTTCATTTGAGGTAATTTTCTATTATGAGATAGAGACATCTATTAGAAGGATGAACATGCCAATTTTGATCATCCCACTTTTAAAGTTGATTCCCTTATCAAATTAATAAAACTACTTGCAATTGACACCCTAATTTTCTACAACTTATGCGATCATCCATTCACACAAATGAATCATCCAATATCCATAAATAATATCTAATCTTTTGTAAGTCTCTCCCCTCTAAAGACCCAATACATGGAGCCATTATCATTATGAGTAGACTAGTGTAGAAGCACCTAAAGTACAAGAACATGAGAAGGTTAATATTCCTTATTTGATATATTTAAATCCATTTAAGTTATTTATATATTATTTGGGTCAAGTTGTAAAGGCTATGAAGCCATTTTGTTAAAAATGTAAAAGTTGCATAAAAAGTTCTAAAATGCAACATTGAGAAAGTTGCTAACAATATAAAAAATGCGTAAAAAGGTAGATGGTTGGTCTTGGGGGTAGTTAGGAAGGTTTCTAACTATCAAATGGATATAAATAGCACTGTATGGCCAAACCAAATCAATATTTGAGAAGAGAAAATACTTTGATACATTTTTGGTGCATTCTATTGTTGTTGTTTTGATTGGTGTTTTAGTTTTAGTGTTGTTTCCAAGCCTTGTATGGCACTATACAGCCTGAAAACCATATATTATAGTAATGGATAGATATAATGATGAATCATCCTTCTCATGCTTCTGGTTTGGTTCAATTTTATAAAGAAATGAATAAGTTATGAGCATTTTGGTGAAAGTAGGTATTTGCCGATTTGAGATTCCCTAAATATAGTCATGTTGCAGCATGTGGTACAAACACATTTTGGAGAATCAAGACCTCTAATAATATTAATTAGAAAAATATGTGAATTTTCTTTCATTTCCTTTTGGTTTGAGTCATTTTTATGTAGATTTGTTGTAGTTATGAGCATTTGAGTGAAAACTAGTTTTTAAATGCCTTCAATGATGTTGCAGACAAAGATTTGACCTTATAGAATGATTTGTGAATGAGAAAAATAAATTGCTTACATATTTGGAAACTAAACTCTCAAATAGCCAATTTGAAATTGGTTTTATGTTATTTGTATTTTTTTTGAGAAAGATATCAAATGCCCCAAGCAGGGTTTCAAATTTTACTTCTAGTTTTTGACAGCAAAATTGGATCTTGATAAAGAGATCAGAACATGTAATTTGTTTCTTGGATTGGGCTCAGATTTGGATATATTTTAGAAGGAATAATGTTAAATAAATTATCATAAATGAAAGTTATGAATGATATATTATGGAATATAAATCAGACTATGTAAATGGTGAAACGTTGATGAATATTGTGTTTGCCTTATGAGATGCCTCTAATAATGGAATTATTAAATGAATTTTGAAGGGATCAGCATGTATCCCACTTTTTTTTTTTCTTTGTAAGATTCTCTACATCATAGACTCACTCTCCTCAAATGAATTCAATCGAAACTATTCATATCAAACTAAGTATGCAGAAATATGTACTTACAAATTATATTATTTCTTGGTGATTAAGTAAAGATCAAATATAGTTTTTCAATGTGATAAAATTGCATATGTAGATGCATGCATGCATGTATGTATGTATCTCTACATCTTGTTGTCGTGCCCTTGTGATCTTTGTATATGTATATTTCTATGTATGTATATACACAAATATACATATGTATATGTATATATGTGTATATATACATACACACACACATGTGTTTGTATGTATGTATATATACACATACATATACATAAAGAGAAGCTTCCCTAATAACTACCTTGGTTAAATATAGAGAGATACATGTTTAGAAGGAAAAATATATCATTTGCATAGGTACCTCTTCTCCCCTTGAAGAAAATCGTAGAGAAAGCACTACTACGTTTGGGCTCGAACAACACAAAATAAACCACCATTGCAAAATTGTGATCCCAATTTAACCCTAAATGTTGTAGTACTACAAAGGGCACAAAGATCACAAGGGTGCAACAACCAAATATAGAGATCACAAGGACACATCAATGAAATCCTAGATCTCCACTGATCTCCACCAAGGGAACATCAACAAAATGTAGAGATCATAAGGGCATGGAAATGAAATCAAGCAATCATAAGGGTGCGGCAATAAAATCTCCACCAACATTCAGAGCTCTCCACCCTCGATCAGAGCTCTCCACCCTCTTTCCCACGTAGCTCACCACAATAAAAAAAATGAGGAATGATTTATTTTGTGTTTTCTTTCTTTTTTTGTTTATATCTAAAATCAACTTCATCTGGTGTTGTAACTCTACCGTAGGTTCTTGATCATCCATAGCTTTCATTTTAGCATTTCAACATTTAAGTTTCCTCTTCATTATATAGCTCTTTCCACCCTCAAATATATAAAAATTTGGTATAGCTACGATACCATGAATAATTTTCCTTAGGGAAAAATAATGCAAAGATAAAGAAGCACAAGACTAGCACAATATGGACCAAATAATGTATGATCATAACAATATGAGAATGAATAATTGATTATCTTTGGATATCAAATTATTCAATAATTCATAATTGATGTTCTATTGATGTTCAAGTACACTAAAAGTGCATGTATATAAAGGCCTCTAGAATGACTAGGAGTTAGCAAAATGATAAGCCTCACAACTAAGCACATGTGCACCAAGAGTGGATTATCCTCCATTAAGCATAGGAGTTAGTGTGATGATGAGAGGATAAGCCTACAAAGGTGTGTCACATAAAATTATGTTGTAAATACCATGTGCTTAATTAAGAGTGCAAACAACCATGTTGTCAACATGACAACTCAGTTATTTATGCGAACTTCAGTATTGTAGACACCATGTGCTAAAATAGAGTTGCTAACTCTTGTGCTGTCATCATGACAACTCATATGAGTATGCATACTCTAGGGTGTCCACCTAATAGGTAATAAAATAATGCATTTATCCTAAGTAAAATTAAGTAAAGTGTAAATAGTAATTATTTACACTAACACCCCCTTTAAGTGCAACTAAGGGAAATGCATTTAAGCTTACAAAAGCTATGATGAAAATACATAATGGGTCTTGACTACTAGACCATGTTAGATACCCATGTAAAAATGCAATGCTATGCAGTGCAATCTCTCTGAAAATGGAGAAAGAGGTAAAATCTCATGGGAAAAAACCCTCCCCAAAAAGAGAGATATCTACAATAGAGAAAGATGCATGTATGGATGGAGTAATCAAGACCCCCACATTATGAAATACATCATGCATATAAAATAGAGAATCCCTCCATGAAATCCCTCCTTAGCGAAGGATCTCCTAATGATGAGTGCTTGAAGAAAAAAGAAAATCCAATGCCGAAAAAAATTATTTCTCCCTTTTGAAAGAAGATACACCAAGTATAGGTGCAAGTATGGTTCCCATAGTGGATATGAAGATGGAAGAGGTATCCATATGTAGTATGGTGTGGATGTTACCTCTGAAGTCTACTCAGATGTCAACAAGTCCTTGATGAATGAAGATGCCACAAACCATTCTAGTATATGCCAAAAAGAAGGTGGCAAACAAGGTATCATGTCCATGTATGAAATTAAATCAACCTCCGAAGATGATGAAGCATCATGATAGCAAGATATGGGAAGAGAAGCAATGTCGCCTCCCCTCAATGATGTATGCACAACCATGAAAGAAGCTCCTTGATGACTAAAGAAGCTACAACATGAAAGTTGAATGATGTTCCTCCTTATAGGAAGAAATGGTGCCATAGGTGTAGTAGAGAATGCTCCCCAACTTGTATGAAGAATCCTCAGAAGATATGATGTCTGAGGAAACTAGAATACAATCTCCAAAGACTAATATGTCTCCTCTATAGTGAAAGAGTTCTCCTCCAACTGCTATAAAGAAATGTCCACAAGTAAGTCAGTCTCGAAAGAAAGCTCAATTGGTTGAGGGTCAGAGTGTGTGCTTGCAACAAGTGAAGAAGTCTCCTCAACAAAGAGGAGATGGATGTCATTAATGATGTCTCCAAAATCATCAATGTAAGACTCTACAAAGAGCCCTACAATGTCTGGAAGGAAGTCATCCCATGAAGGTGAAGTAGGAAGACATGGTATATCCTGCTACACTAAATTACAAGCATCTGTGGCTAGGACTGGATCAATAGAAACAATAAGAGTATTAGAATGTGTGATCTCATCTAGAGTTGAAGGTACTATAACTGGAGTGATTGAAGATAGAATGTCTTCTAGAAATGGAGGAATTGTGGGATCTCCATATGCTTTCCAAAGAGCCATCCAAATGTCATAAGGATCATTGAACTTGTCAATGATTTTAAAGCACTCAACATTGAAACTAAAATAAATGAGGTCCTTAATTATTTTGATAGGCATCTGATCACCAGAGGGTAATTCTTTGGAACATAGATAAGAAAATACTTCCTTATGTTCTCTTCTTAGATGATCAATTATCAAGGCACTCCATTTCTGATAGTTCCTCTTTTTCAACCTTGGTCTAACACCAAACTAACATGTGAAACAAAACTCCATGAGATTAATAAATGTATGCACCACCCAAAATGCAAAAAAAAATCAATCAATCCCCCCTAATGTATGATTTGGCACTTTATACTTAGTGCTATTACAATAGCCACTTGCCAATTTAGGCCTTAGTGGACTTCTGATTTACTATTTACAACTTCCTCTTATAGTTCAAATCTAGAACTTTACAATGTAGTTCAAGAGAACAACAATTTTGAAGTTTGATCAAAGCATTATAATGTGAAAAAGGACGTATTTCTAAAAGTGGTATTTTTGTCCACACAAGCCTATAATCTGATTGTAGATCTAGAAAGTAGATAAAAAATTATTCACTTACAAAAAAATGAAAATTGAAAATGTGTCTAGATGAACCTGTACTAAGCCTTTGAGGTTGCATAAATTGAGATTTACAATTTTTAGAAAAAATTAGGAACAAAGATCTCAAACAACCTACACCAATGTGTAGATCTTGAAATTCTACCCCAAAACAAAAAAAAATTGTTCGAAAAAAGGAGTCCGTATGAGGGAGATATTGTTGTTTGAAAATCACCTCTGTAATTATTTTTTCCTGAATTGTTGTTGTCACACCTCCAAAAATTAATTGACTCTAGATTTCACCTCAAATGTTTGATTTTGATTAAACAAAAGTTGATTTGGGGTTTTTTTAACCTTTTGAATATGATTCCAATATCTAATTTGCACTAGCAAGCTCCAATCTTCACTAGCAAAAAATCTCTCTTGTTGGCCTAATGGTCAATTTTTTTTTGGAAAATAATATAGATCTAAAAGATAATGCAGAGATGCAAATAAAAAATGTAGATCTGAAAATTAATTGCGCAAATCTGATGAGATCATACCAATTTTGCAAATCAGGCCTTAAGGTTCTAGTTTGCAAAAAAAATTGCCTCAATTTTGGCTATGGCCTAGGGTAGGCAAATTTATAGTCAAAATTCATCTAATCGATGCTCTAGATGCAATGGTGAGGTTTTCTTTGGCTCTAGATGCTTCCAACAGGTGCAGATACTCCAAATCTGAATCGATGGCCCTCTGAGTAATGAAGCAAAAATGGTCTCCAATGGCTATGAAATGATGCTCTTATGGCTCTGATACCATGTGAGAATTTAGTATAACTATGATATCGTGAAGAATTTTCCTTACGAAAAAATAATGCCAAGATCAAGAAGCGCAAGACTAGCACAATATGGACCAAATAATGTATGATCATAACAATATGAGAATGAATAACTGATTATCTTTATATATCAGATTATTCAATAATTGACAATTGATTTTGTATTGATGTTCAAGTACACTAGAAGTGCTATATATAAAGGCCTCTAGAATGACGAGGAGTTAGCAAAATGATAGGCCTCACAACTAAGCACATGTTCACCAAGAGTGGATTATCCTCCATTAAGCACAGGATTTAGTGCGATGATGAGAGGATAAGCCTACAAAGGTGTGCCACATAAAATTATGCTATAGATGCCATGTGTTTAATTAAGAGTGCAAACAACTATGTTGTTAACATGACAACTCAATTAATTATGTAAACTCTAGTGTTGTAGGCACCATGTGCTAAAATAGATTTGCTAAATCTTTTGTTGTCATTATGAAAACTCATATGAGTACGCATACTCCTAGGTTTCCACCTAATAAATAATAAAATAATACATTTATCTGAAGTAAACTTAAGTAACGTGTAAATAATAATTATTTACACTAACAAAATCAACTTTGTTACTTCATTGAAATTAAGAGTTGAAAAAATCCAATGATAAAACAAAGCCCATATTCTAGAATCTAGCTAATAAAACAATAAAACTCACTCAACCTGTGCTAACTGACTTAGCTCAAGATATTGTACAAAAACAATGCAGACAAGGAAAATTGGTAAGAAATTTTAGAAAAAAATATATCATAGCAGATATTCAGAGAAAGAAAGAAGCCATAACCTAGTTAAATTGGTCTAATTGCTAATTAGTTGGGTTGATTACAAATCTATGTACAACTGTCATCTAATTAGGTACAATAAAATGAACAATCAATTGTTCCCAGCTAGTAGGATCAAATATAGTTTTCCAAGGTGATAAAATTGTGTATGCAAATGTGTGTGTGTGTGTGTGTGTGTGTGTGTGTGTGTGCGCGCGTGTGTGTGTGTGTGTGTGTACATGTGTGTATGTGTGTGTGTGTGTGTGTGTGTGTGTGTGTGTGTGTGTGTGTGTGTGTGTGTGTGTGTGTGTGTGTGTGTGTGTGTGTGTGTGTTGGTATGTGTATGCACCCTAAAATGGTCACCTAGACTATATGCCCCCATTCTTCAATTTATGATTTTTCTTCGTCAAATTATAATCTATTCAATTATTTTAATATTTCCTAAGGCTTGATCATCATATTCTAAATATTATTTAATTAAAAGAAAAGTTCTCTTTTAATTAAATAAATTAGCTCCTATTTAATTAAAATAAAATCTTCTCTTTTAATTAAATAAAATAATCCCCTTTTGATTAAAAGAAAATTCCTCTTTTAATTAAATAAATAAAATACCCACTTAAATCTCTCCTTATGGTGAAAAAAAGAAATAAATTAAATAAAAATAAATAAAATTTATTTTTCTCTACACTTAAATGCACATATTTCTAAGTAGAATTCCTTAATTTCCTCTTTCCACTTTCTTGTCAAACACTCATCTTTTCTCATTGGTGGAATTCACACAGATCAAGCCTTATTATCCCATATTGGTTATGAGAAGCCTCCCACCTCCACAATTGACTATATAAGGAGCCCTCTCCTTCTCATTTGTATAGATGTTAGTTGTTATAGAAGTAGAATAAATGTTAATTGCTGTAGAGGAAGATTATATTGTTATGCTATAGGTCTGGAGAGCAATTTTGGAGAAGGGGTTTGAGCATTAGGGTTCGGATATTGGAGCTTCATTGCAAATTCTCTCTTCTTGTCTTCTTCTCAAATACATCCATGGCTTCCATCATCATGCTTCATCCTTGAATTTTTATATTAACTTAGAGTCATATTTGCTTCATAGATTAATATTGCATTGTTATTTCCTTTGATAGATTATATTTCCATTCTTGCATTGCTTTGTATTTTTGTGATTTATATTAACTTGCATCTTCATTTGCATGCATATTTGATAATCATGAAGACTAGCAATCTTGCTTTTCCTCTTCCAATCTCTCATTTTATGGTGTACTTGAATGGGCACAAGCTGGGTCAAACTGAGGGCCTCCATTACAAACCCTTACACTCCATGAATGGAGAGCTATGGATCGCCATTTGAGATGTAATTCTTGAACAATATTGGATATAATAATTCATAGATGTGTGTCAACATTTTAGCACATAGTATGTATGTATATAAATAAAGAGATCTTAGCACAACAGAAAAACAATAAAATTCACTCAACAGGTAGCATGGCCATGGGTATTGTCAAAAGCTTTTAAACATAACTATATAAGGAGTGAGTTAGGACATATATAGGATAACCTTACATTAATTATAAACTACAACACAAAGGTTGCACCATGGTATCATAGTAATGTAATTATAGAAAACTGCCCGATTCACCTGAGTGGGTGTATGATGGCGAAGAATTATATTAGGTGAGTAAAGCTCACCAGTGGTTATAGGAATGCAACTAAAAAAAAAAAATTAGAAACCAGAATTACATATTCATTAGAGTGAGTAGTTCAAGGGTCGTGATCTCGTGGATATAGGTATGTAGGCAGCTTGGTAGGCACAGTATGCCTCTAGTGTGTAGATGCTTTGGACATAGTTAGGTGGCACTTAACTATTTTAAGACATAATATCTACCTAGTGTACCTAGATTTTGAAAATATAAGGCTAACCTCTGAATTTTAGCATTAACTTCACTGGTTTACTTAAACCCATTGATTATTTTCATAGGCTTTTAAACATATCTACATAGTGAGTTAGGACATATATAGGTTAACCTTACATTAACTGTAAACTACAATACAAAGGTTGCACTGAGTGGGTATCATAGTATTGTAATTATAGCAAACTACCTGATTTGCCTGAGTGGGTGTATGATGGTGAAGATATGTATTAGGTAAGTAAAGCTCACCAGTGTTTATAGGAGTACAACTACATCAAAACAATTAGAAATCAGAACTACATATTCATTAGAGTGAGTAGTCCAAGGGTCTGTATCCTGTGGATATGAGTATGTAGGCAGCCTGGTAGGTGGAGTATGCCTCTAATGCGTAAATACCTTGGACATAGTTAGGTAGTCTTGCACATAGTTAGCTTGTACTTCACTATGTATGTTTGTATGTATGTATGTATGTAACTATTCTCTACTTAATAGTGACATTCACGTGCTAGAGGGGAGGGGGGGAGGGGGGCGGTGTAATTGAGCTTGCACCTTCTGCAATACTTCATTTCCATTATTTGTGCTCTATGAGTCAAAGGTATATAACTTTATAACTTGTAACTATAATTTTCAAATAGTACAAACCATAATAGTTTCTTATAATTCTATTGTTCTCTTTGTAAGCTCATAAAATTGAAGTTTAAAAATTAATTGCATTTATATACATATTTTTCAAGTTTGATATTTCTCTTTTTCCTTACTCAAAGTCTAACAATAATTTTTCAAAACATATACTGACTAGTTGGAGATCGAGCCAAAAAATTGTAAGAATGATTGTGCTAGAAGAGCTAAAAATCATGATTGGTGCATGATAATCATCTTTTTATGCTCTTTCTAGCACAGTTGTTCCTACATTTTATGATTTTTGGTGAGAATAAAATTCCAAACTAATGAGGTAGGTGATCCAAAATTAAATCATAATTGGTTGAGGCATCTTTAAATACCTTATTTCACATGTTATTGAATGTTATGTGTTTATGTGCTACTGTTAATTAATGTTAAAGGATGAACTAATGTTAGATCTTAGCTTTGGACATTATGAGATTATTTTATGGATGCTCATAATTGTTTTTTAACTTTATGTGATAATGAATGAATTCTATATTTTATTAATGAATGAATGTGAGATCTATCTCTTCTTAGGTACTCTTTCTAGGCTTTTGTACCAGTTCTTAAGCCCAAAATAGATAAATTATGATTTGAAATGCAAACTTGGGTGCTTAACTTAATGAATGAGCACATGAAGTGAAAAACCTTGTGTGATGATGGATTATATGATTTTCTACATATTTCACTACATAGCAGTGCATTACAGGTTCAAATACATTTTTAAGTAGATATTTGTGAGCACTTGGTGTGTGAAGGATCCATGCAAAAACATGTAGAAGAAAAAAATTCATGATGAACATTTTTGATGACATGTTTGCCAAGAACATACACAAGTTCCTCAAGGTGATTTCACATTAATAAAATTTAAAGTTTGCCAACACCACTGCTCTTCCTCCATATCCTGCATAAATAAAAAAATGTTGCCTCCAACATTGTAAGCATATGATAAATGAAAATAGCACATCCCCGAGCCATAACCTAGTTAAATTGGTCTAGTTATTGATTAGCAAGGTTGATTACAAATTCCAGTAGAACTGTCATGAGATTAGGTACAATAAAAAATAAAATTTGGTTTTCCCAACTAGCAAGATCAAATATTGTTTTCAAAGGTGACAAAATTTCATATGTAGATGCATTACTTGAATGCTAGGCATGAAGTGCATTCCCCAATTTATAATGAATGGTTGGATAAAAATGCTCCATATGTTGGCCCAACAATGGAAGCCAATGATGTAACCATGTATGTAGTGGAATGCTCTCCCTGCAAGGATCCCAAGTATCTATTGCTACTATTAATTTGGTCTAGTTACTGATTAGCTGGGATGATTACAAATTCCTGTAGAACTATCACCAGATTAGGTACAATAAAAATAATAATGAGCTATTCCCAGTTAGCAGGATCAAATATAGTTTTCCAAGGTGATAAAATTGCATATGGAGATGCATCACTTGAATGCCTCAGATGAAGTACATTCCTTAATTTATAACAAATGGTTGGATATAGAGGCTCCATACACTAGCCCAACAATGGAAGCCAAGGATTAACCATGCATGTATTTGCACACTCTCCTTGCAAGGATCCTATGTATCTACTATCATTGTTAATTTGGGCATCACTATATGATCTAGAATGTAATGAAGTATTGAAGCCTGTAGGAACTTCTCCCATGTCTCTAAAAAGCATAGCCTAGGTTCAAGGTACCTTGTCTCCTAGGACTTTGCAGCAGCTATTGTCACTACTAGAAGAAAAACATGAGTTAAGATTTGAGTGTAAGGAGTCGAAGAAGGAAGTTTATCTTTTGTGTATGTGAATGCCATAATCACAAGGCTCATTCCCTTGCAGAAGTCATAACCTAGTTAAATTTACATATATATACAAGCCATAACCTAGTGAAATGGTTCTAGTTGCTTATTACCTAGGTTGATCACAAATTCTTGTAGAACTGTCATTAGATTAGGTATAATAAAAGGAACAAGCATCATTTTTTTTATGTTTAGGATCTTGAGCTAAGTCACTTAACATGGGTTGAGTGATTTTTATTATTTAATTATTTGGATTCTAGAATGTGTATGCAACTGGATCAATTTTCTATTGTGCTAAGATGTAATAAGCACCTTTAAAAAAGATCTCTTTGTATACATGCATACATACATACATGTATATGTATGTCTATATTTGAGTATTTATATCTAAAAATCAATTGTGTTCAAACATATGATCTAGATAAATTCAATCTAGCTAAGTTATATATGGTCTCACACTTTTCCAATTGGAAATGTCTATTAAATGCATATTTTATACTAGTTTGTATCTGATTACTAAAGAAATAAAAAAAATTAGAAAAGTGGTATTTCAATAACTCTTACTATGTTTAATGATTTTTTTTTAATAGCATATAAACACAATTTCATAGAGCTCAGAGTCTAGAATATTATCATATAGAGTTTATAGTATTTTAGTTAAATATAGTATATAATAATTAAAATATTCTATAAGCATGTATTTTAACACTCAAAAAAATGTTAATTTTGAGAAGGAAAAAAAAATAAAATCATATCAATTTTTTTATAAAATTATATGATGTTCTAGAGGAGACTTCTAGAATGTATAATTTTTCTCTTGGTTAGACTAGATTTGTTTTGAAAAATGTGGTGAGTCATGAAAACTGTCAATTTCAAGTGAGTTGAAACTTAAATCATTATAAAAGAGAAAATATAGGTATGAAGCCAATTTTTATTTTTGATTGTTTTAGATATATATGTCATCTATAGTATAATCTGAGATCAAAGGGAAATAAGTTTATTTCCATGTAGTTTTCTGGTGAAAACTAGATCCCTGATATTTAGTGTTTTCAATAGCTATTTAAAATTATCTATAAATATTAGGAAAATATATCAATTATTTTTCCAAATAATTATTATAGAATATAGTCCTAAACTTCATCCATTTTTACACATTTCATTAGTCTACCTTGTTTTCAAATTCAAAATAATAATACCAATTTTATGTCATTGAAAGTTAACAATTATACTTTTGTTAGCATTTTCCTTTACAAAAGGGTTACACATCTTTGTGGTTTTACTTATCTAGGATTTTGTTGCTATGCCCTTATGAGTGCTATATCTTTTTGTGGTTCCCTTGTGATCTATGCATCTCATTGTCATGCCCTTCTAATATCTGCATCTCATTCATTTTATTGTGCCTAATATGATGATAGTTCTATTAGAATTTGTTATCATGCCCTTGTCATCTCTACATCCCGAGTATCTACTACTATTGTCAATTTGGGCATCACTATATGATTCAAAATGTTATGAAGTACTGAAGTTGGTAGCAACTTCTCCCATGTCTCCAAAAAAACATAGCATAGGCTCAGGGTCTCTTGGGTCCAAGGAATTTGTAGCAACTATTCTTATTGTTGGAAGAATAACTTCAATGAAGAGTTGAGTGTAAGGAGTTGAAGAAGCAAGTTTTGCTTCTATGTAAATACTATAATCACGAGGCTCATTCCCTTGCATAAGCTATAACCTAGTTAAATATATGTATATATCAACCCTGCTAATCAGCAACTAGACCCATTTAACTTGTTGGAATGTTCAAAATGGGAAGAGTACTTCTGAGGGGGGGGTGAATTAGAAGTACCGCACTTTTAACCTCATTCAATCCTTTAAACATATAACTGAAAAATAAAATACATGCATGTAAACATATAAAGGAACATAAAGTAAATCACATGCAACAACACATATCACCAGAATTGATAACCTAGAAACCCTCCAAGAATAAGAAGGTAAAACTAGGGTGGGGTTGATACCCACAAAAATCACTATAGCAATAAATGTTCAACCACTTCTAATATTCTACTTTGTTAAAGGCTTTACACTATGTTAATAGTGACTTGGTTAGAAGATTTAGAAAACACTTTACATGAAGTGTTACCCTGTTAAAGGATTCACAATAGGCTATTAAACCCACCTAATACATGGGATTTTCAATCACCTTCTCCAAAGGTTCTCCTACCTACCTATTAAGCTAACCTATTAATATAGGATTTTAGCATCTAATACAATGGTAACAAAGTATTAGAACATTTGACCTGATAGTATGCAATCTCTAATTGTTGGATCTAGGCACTTGTTCTGCTCCCTCTAATCTTGATCCTTTGAGATCTAATGTCTGATCATGTTCCTTGTCCCCTATGTTATTCTGATCAACTTGACATGAAATTGTTGTACTATTCCTCTAAGTCTATCCTTCTTCACACTAAAATTTTGCTATAATCTCCCCATACACTGTTGTCATCCACATGTGTAATGGGTTTACTAAATCCTTATAAAGATTGTGAAGAGTTAGGGTTAGGTATGGATCTATGATCCATATTGAATCTCAAATTCCTGCTCATACCTTGCATTTTTTTTTATTGGTTGCATGCCTTCTCCATTTTTCTGATTGGCTACATGTAGATCACATAGGGAATGTAAATGATTCATCCTTATCCTTTTTTCTTTTTTGAAATCTCTCTATGTCGGCTCCAAAAATGGTTTACATTTGAGTTTTTGAGGGCACAAACTCATATGTTGATTCTGTGTTACTCGGCACATATTATCTTGGATTGCTCGGCACCAACTACACTCTATCTTGCTCGGCACATATATGATTCTGGCTCACTCAGCATATACTGCATTCTAGGTTGCTCGATATTAACTGTGACTCAATACCTATATACCATTCGACACTTATATACTGCTTAGCACCTGAAGTCACTTGGCACTTGTTGAAATACTAGCTCAACACACACTGTGGCTCGACATACATGGTGTACTTGGCTTCAATACAAAAAGTGATTAAGTGTGTTGACACTCAAATGTCAAAACTATCTAAGGACTAACAATCTCCCACTTTGACATGAGTGTCAAAAACACTTGACTAGACATTTATTCATCTATCCTTATGAGTGTCTTATCTACAAAATTTTCAAAATTTATTCAAAATACCTTAACTCCCCTTAAGTTGATTTGTGCCTTGTCATTCTTGTAATCAAAATTCTATGCTGATTGTGCCTAATACTCTTTGTCTTTTTTCTTGTACCTATATTCTGTACTATTTTTATCAGAGCTTATGGAATTTCTGCATTTGCATCAAAGCTATTTTCCATATGAGTGCCGAAATTTCAAAATTTTGTATCTCCCCCTCTTGGCTATCAAAATTTATAGGTATTCTCCCCCTATCTTATATCTTCATCAAAATACTATATCTTCCTTAAACATTTATCTCCCCCTTGATTAATTCTCCCCCTTTTTGACACTACTGTCAAAGGGTTCTAAGAAGTAATACCATATTTAGCCAAAAAATTGTTGTTTACGTCCATTATTGTTTTCAGAGTTGCATCCCAATTCTCCAAAGCAATGTCCAATGACTTGTGCTAGATGGTAGTCTCTATAGCAAGGTATACAAGTCCACCAAGGGTTGAAATATTTGGATCTTTCTTTAAAATTGTTTCAACATAAACTTGTTCCTTGTGGAGGACTTCTAAATGAGGGGTTATGGAGGACTAGATCTACATCAATTTAGCCTTAATATTTGCCTCCTCTACTGTTAGTACAACTACCTCCCTTTGTGTGTGAAGTGTTTGTGCAAAATGCTTCTCACTCGGAGCTAGATCTCTAGGTAATTGCATGCTAGATATTTTCAAATTTCTTTCCAAGCTCATTATTTATTGATTAGTTTCTTGTGTGAAATTGGAAAAATCACACAACTTTCTATACAATGAAAAAATGTTTTCAAGAACAATTTTGGTCGTATCTATTGTCTTGGCCAACTCTACATGCTCAAGTGAAATTCCACTTGATATCTTCTCATTAACCTTTCCTTGAAACTTTCTTTCTAACCATTCTATGAGTTTAACATTGGTTTCCCAGTCCTCTTTTTTCACCTACTCAACTATGTCTAATAGTTGCTCAATTATTGGCTTTCCTTCATCTGGCGAATGCAAGTTGAAGGCATCCATGAAGATGTCCTTAATGTCATGAATTTCTTGCTTATGTTTGAACTCTTTCCTCAATATTTCCTACCTTATCCTTCTATCCAATGCATTTTGCATTTCAGTCATCTGTGATATTGTGATAGTTTTGGAATCATAGGAGGGTATCACAATCTCTTCATCTAATTCATGGTCTCCATTGTGAAGTACCCTAGCCACTCTTGTTGAACTCGAGCCTAGAGTAAAAAATTGCAAGGGGATATCATCAGTGCTCGGCTTCTGAATGGTCTTAGTAGGAGTGCCAGTCTTTGGTAATTCAACCAATGTCTGAATGGCAGCCTACTCCTTTTCTTTTTTTGCATCTTCTTTTTCATTTTATTTCCTCTCTTCTACACTTGGCATCTAATCATTGTTATTTGTTGCACTTGGTGGAGGTGGTGTTGGAAGCATCAAAATTTTAGTTCTAGTAGCAATGTATGTAAGAGGTTCTTCCTTTGGCTTCACCTTTTCTCTTTGTGGTGATGCTACTGCTCATTTTAGTTCATCTACACTCACCAATACAAGGCTTGTACACAATTGTTCCTATAGAGTAGATTGGTGAAGGATCTCTAAGAGATCCTCTACAGTCAATGGATTGATGTTCTAAGCTATCTTGTTAGTAACATCCTTTATGACTACTGTCTCTGCAAGTGTAGTGGTTACATGAGGTGGATTGGGAAGTGGCAATTGTGTGTCTTGCACACTCTATTCATATTCTTGCTACTAGTTAGCTATTTCCATAGCTTCTTCTCCCTTAGTTATTTCCTCCTCTTCTTTCTCCTTATTCTCCTCTTCTCCTTTCTCTTCCTCACCTTTCTTTTCCTCTTCCTTCTTTTCTTCTTCCTTTGCTTTCTCCTCTCCTTTTTGTTCTTCTACTTTCTTTTCTTCTACCTTTTCTTTGGCACTAGATTCTACCTTATTTGTTTCTTCCACCTTATCATCAGTTATCTTGTATATTGTTTTCCATATTTGTGTAGATTTATTCACAACATCTTCAACTTTGTTTTGAAGAAAGCAAGAGGCTCTGTATATGGGTGCAAATTTCCCACTATGTTTCTTGTTTGCCTTGATTATTTGAGCATTTTTCATATCAGGCTTCACTTGTGCTAGGGTACATTCTCTTATCTCCCTTTCCATCTTTAGACAATAATGCCACTTATGCTCAACTATCTCATATAGTTCTTTTGGCATCATATTGTCAAGCTCTAGAGGTGTGTTCTTAAATTCTACCATCATGGCATACATAGATTCCTACATTTTATTCTGCTCTTCCCTACTAAGCTTATTAAAATTAAGAGACTTTAAATAATTTAAATATGCATTTTTTATTTTGTCACAAAGTTTATCAATTGCAGATTTTGGAGGATGACTTACCACTTTAAATTGGCTTATGTCCTTAGATTTTGTCCTTTCATCATCTGTATATGGTTGAGCCACATATCTTCTTCTTTTATTGTGCTCTTTAGCTGGCTATGTAGTGGCTTTCTTCTTCTCCTTTACTGCCTATTTGGCCTTTTGAGTTGATGCTCTTGTTGTGGCCCTTTTTGTTGCTAGCTTAGCTAGAGATGGCTTGGTTGGAGCTTGTTTTGTGACCTTCTTAGGCTTTAGCTGAGCTATAGGCTATGTTTTTTCCTTTCTCTTCTTTTTCTTGATAGGTGTAGGTGCTTCCTCAGCTTCCTCTCCCTTGGCACCTTCCTCTTTGTCTTCTCCTTCATCTTGTGTCAGCTCAACTAGCCCTTGCCCTTGCTCTTCTTCTTCTTCATTATCTCCTTCTACTTCTTCTACTTCTTCTTCTCTTGCTTCACCTTCAATGTTTGCCCCAAATGTCTTCTTTATTTTTCTTACCATTTTATCCTTCTTTTTGATAACTGAAGCAGTTTTCAAATCAGTCTCAACTTTGGACTTGACAACATCATATGTCCCAAAGTGAGTAGCCTTCTTATCAATTTTTTCTGCTAGCAATGTTGTGATTGCTGCTAAGGCTTCATCAACATCAAGTTCATATCCTAATGGCCTTAGCCATCTTACCCTTGGTATTGCTGCTTGAATATAGGTGAAATCAATATCAACCAAGAAACATATATCGTTGACATGTTTCTCAACTAGTGAGACTAGTATCCTCATCATTTGCTTCATAGACTTCTTAAAGTCTTCAAAATAGCTAGTCATCTAGGCTTCAAAATTGTCTCTCATCTTGTAAGAATTTTCCTAAGGGAAAAATTCACCCAGGAACTAAGAACTCAAACACAAGCACACAGTAGACCAAAGAGAAAGAGAGAGTATGATCAGAATGACAATGTATTCAATATGTCATAATTCATGCAATGTAAAAGTACACTAGGAGTGCCTATATATAAAGGCCTTTGAGATACATCTAGAATGCCTCGTAATTAGCTACATGATATTTCATAAAAACCAAGCACATGTCCACCAGATATGGGTTATCCTCCATTAAGCACGGAAGTAAGTGTAGTGATGAGAGGATAAGCCTACAAGGGTGTGACACACAAATCAGTGTTGTAGACACCATGTGCTAAAATAGAGTTGCATACTCCTATGTTATCTACATGACAACTCAAAGAGGTGTGCAAACTCCTAAGTGTCTCACAAATAAAAATAATAAAATAATGCAAAATAATTAAATAATGCATTAACCTAAGTAAACTTAAGTAAGTGTAATAAGTAAATACTTATTTACACCAACACCCCCCCTTAAGTGAAACTTAGGGGAATGCCCTTAAGCTTACAAACTAGAATGACGATGCATAATGGGTCACAGCTACTAGGTCATGTTAGGTACCCATGTACATAATGAAAATGCAAATCTCCCATAAAGTGAGGAAAGAGGGAAAACCTCATAGGAAAAACCCTCCCCCAAAAAGAGAGATAAATAAGGATGCATCGATGGATGCAGTAATCAAGACCACCCCCCCCATTACGACATACATCCAGTATATACATAAGAGAATGAGAGAAGGAAGAGAGACAGAATAGGCCCCCCCACCAAAAGAAGAATATCAACAAGTGAAAGTTGCTTCGATGAAGAAGCTGGTCCATGAATGCAGAATGGTGTTACTCCCCTCAGGAGGAAACAATGCCAAAGGTACACTCCTGAAGATGTATGGTGGCCCTAAAACCTGCTCAAGCATCCTTGTACTGATGTTGAAGTTCACCCCCTCCAACTGTGCTGAAAAGAATGAATGCAGATCGGTCAAGGATGTTTGTTGAACCTATTCCACTGAAGCATCTATCTTCTCAACTAACAAAGAGACCTCCACTAATTTTTGTTCATAAGGATCCACAATCACACCAAACTATGAATATTGATCATGTAGAGAATGAACATGAGGGTTAGAGTGAGCCCTCGCAACAACTATAGAAGAATCATCATCAATGAGAAGATGTAAGTCCTCAAGTTTGTCTCCCAAGTCAACTAAAGCTAGAGCTGGAAGACAAGATGTACCATGTTGTGATGGACCTTTCACTATGGCAATATAAGCATGTGGACTAGACCGATGTGACCTCTCATTGCAACTGTCGATAGAACCCCACGTTTCTGAACTTGTTCAAACACTATCATTGGTGTCACTATCAGTTTCCACTATGTATGATGTGTGGAGAGGAGTAGAGGATACGCTTGGTGAACTCTCCTCAAAGTGAACATCCTTCTCCACAAAAATCTCATGTGTCTCTGGATCCATGAGTCTGTAAGCCTTCACATAGTCTTCATAATCGATAAAGGTACAAGGCCTAGGTGTCGGTGCATTATAATTCTTGGAAGAAAGGTTTCCCATGCTAGACAACCGAAGACTCTAAGGTGACTCACAACTAGTTTTTGTTGCGCCATGCCTCAAAAGGAGTCTTTCCATCTAAGGCTGGATGAGGAGACCTATTAAGTATGTAAGTAGCACTGCTAATGGCTTGAACTTCTAATGTAGGATTGAGATACTTGGCCTTAATCATGCAACTTGCCATGGTCTTGAAAGTTCTAATCCTCATAGCTACAACATTTGTCTTGTGCGGATTGAATGCTGGTGAGTTTTGAAGATCAATCCCCTCAATTCTGCAAAAGTTCTTAAATCTTCTGTCTACATATCTGTTCTCATTGTCCACCTTTAATACTTTGATGGCTTTCCTTGACTTGTGTTCACCATGAGCCTTGAAGTCTTGAAGCTTATGAACCACTTCATTCTTATGATGAAGGAAGAAGACCTAAGTGAATCTCAAAAATTCATCAACAAATGTGAGTATGTAGTGGCCTTGGCTGACTGAAGTCACTACAAAGGGACTTGCTAATACCATGTGAACTAGCTGAAGAACAACTGGAGCTCGAGAAGACTTCCTTTTATCATACTTCTCCTTGAGATTCATATCCACTGAACAAGATGAACACTCTCCCTTAGAAAAGCTAATATTAGGTAGACCGTTGACCATGTTTTTTGAGCAAAGTTGCTGAAGAGAGCAGAAGTCAAGGTGACCAAACCGCTCATGCCATAAGTTGATTTGTGAATGTGAGTGAGTTAACAAGGCTTGAGAAGGACTCTTAGGCACAAAGTGGGAGAAGTAATAAAGCCTCTTGTCATCATTGACTTTCCCAACTACTACCAATGAATCATCTTTGAGACTTTGCACCATCACTGAATTTGGAAGGAACTCAACCTTATGACCATCTCCTAGGTGAGTAATTTGGTAAACTGATAGGAGATTGGAGCTTAGATTTGGAACATAGAGAACATATTTGAATTCTCCATTTTCCATTTCCACATGTCCTTTCCCTTCAAATTCAATCTTAGTATCATCTCCCACAAAGATGTGTGGTACCTTTGACTGCTTCAATGAAGAAAAGTCTTCCCTTGAAGAACCCATGTGGTAAGAGGCACCTGAGTCAAGTATCCATTCTAAAGAACTTGTGTTTGCCATAAGTGCTTGACCTTTACCTTTTGAAGAGGTTGGAGTAGAATCCTTGGAAGTACCTAGTACTTGAATCTTGTTCTTCTTGAGTAGATTTTCTAACTCATCGATTCTTTTTGTCTTGCAATGATGCTCATCATGATTTGGCTCTTTTCAGTATGCACAAAAAAGTTTGTCTTCTTTTCATTACTTCCCTTCTTGTTTGAAGAAGTACCACCTTGTTGAGAGGAAGATTGTTGTGTCTCAAATTGTGTTTTCTGGTTCCACTGCTTCTTGTTGTTGTTGTTTTTCCCCTCTTGACTTGATTTGTGATCATCACTAGCCACCAAGGCTTTGGTCTTAGATGACTTGAGAAGTCCAAAATCCACCAAGTGAGATTGTTCAACAATCAACAAGTATGCAAATCCATCAAAGGAAGGCTTCTAGTAAGAAAATCCCATGGTCAACCTGTGAGTATTGAAACCCAAAACAAAGTTAGCATACTCAAAAGGTAGCCACTTTAGGATATGATGAATCAACCCGTCATCTTTCATGGGATTTCCACAATTTTTAAGAAGTGCCCTATATTCATTGAATTTGATGATGTAATCCTGAATTGTGCCATAATTCTTAGGATCCAAGAGAAGTAGATCATCCTCAATCTGAAATCCCTTTTCTTCATCCACTTTACCATACAACTATTCAAGTTTATCCCAAGCTTCTTTAGAGTTTGAAAAAATTTTAATGTGAAAGAGAAGATCCCCATGTACACAACTCTTGATAATACCTAAAACCTGTTGGTCTTGTCTTTGCCAATCAATGAGTTCTTTAGCATCAATAGCTTTGGTAATTGTACCATCAACATACAGACTATATCCTTTTTCCATTAATCTACTCCATGTTATATCTTTCCATGTAGAATAGTTGCGTGAAGTTAGAGGAGGACATTAAAAATCCATGATGCATAAAATGAAAAGAGCACAATATAGAGACACAAAAAATACACTACACACCCCCCCTTTTCACTCAATCAAAAGACCCCCCTAAAAAAGATGCTATTAGCACTTTATAAGTAGTGCATGTACAATGGGCCACTTGTCAAAATGAACAAAGTGGACATTATGATTTTTTTATTACAACTACCTTATGAGGCTGAAATTTGTCACTTAAGCACTATAGCTTAGATTTACAACAATTTTAAAAAAGAATCAAAGCTTTACAATGCCGAAAAAGGACAAATTTTAAAAGTGACAAATTGGTCCACACAACCCTAGAATCTAACTTCAGATCTGGAAAGTAGACAAAGAAAATGCACTTTCAAAAAAAAATAGAAACTAAAAAAATGATCAGATGTGCCCGTATGGAGCTTCTAAAGTTGCAAAATGTACTATTATGCAGGTACAGTCACCAAAAAATGTAATTTCTACAAAATCTATTTATCAAAACTAGAAAACAATACTACCATTAGAAAATTCAAGAAATTTTACCCAATTTCAAAAAGAATTGCACTTGAATCAGAGTTTGAATGTCCGAGATATGAACTCGCAAAGTTAGGCTACCAAACTGAAAAGCAATCTGGAGAGGGGTCTTAAAGGAAAACTGTAAGTCTAAATTTGATGATCAAATGACCATCATTGTAGTTGTAAAAATCTTGGGAATGACAGTCAAATGGCTGTCAATCTTAACTGTATAAAATGATGATGTCAGCAAAAATTCTGCTCGGGGGTGACGTGTCAGCTAACTTTGTGTCCATACTGTACGAAATCACACGTGGAAAAAATTTGTGCAATGACATGTCTCTAAGCTATCGAGGATGACATGCCAAGGATCTGACAAGGCATGTATAGGTGGTATAGTCACTGTTTGTGTGGCATACTGGTGGCTGCTTACGTGTCAAGAGGACATGCTGGCAATTTTTGTCTACATGACCTTTTAAATGTTTGTCGTGTTACTGACTGTGTCTACTGCATAGGGTTTCACATGGAGGCCAGAGGTTGTTGTTGCATGAATTGATTTTCTTGAGTAGGAGTTTGAAATGACGTCGCTGGAAACAATAGATCGCGAGCGAGATTTTAATGATGCGTTAGAATATGACAACTGTGCCAAAAAAGGAGGTATGTTCACTCGTTAAACTCTGCGATGTCGAGTATTTTGAAACTGCCGAATCTGTGCAAAATGTGATGCCAAGATTCAAAGTGTGGGTTGGGAGATCCAAGACTGCGTGCCAAAAATTAACTGTGGGGGAGATTGTGGTCGGAAATCCTTGTAGATGCCAAAAACTTTCGACCAAATCCTTCGCGTGCCAGGAAAGGGTTTGTAGAGTCAGAATATGTTGATGCCACTATTGATTTTTGAGATTTTAATCCCACATGTAGTGGGGTTGAGCTTTGAGTGCTATTTAAAATAAACACTTCCCACACAGTAATGGTAGAGCCATGTGTGCGATCACACCCGGGTTTGGTGGTTGTCGCTGGCAATGTTGGCCGGCTGGAGTGCTATGTGGCTGGGGGAAAGTTCAGACCGCTGAGATGAAAGTTGTGCACATGCAGCAAAATCTGAGAACTTAATCCCAAATTCAGCCCACGGTGAGAGTTTTAAAACTTTATAACTCAAATTCCATGGCTCATTAAAACAGATATGCCCGTCGCCAATGGGTTTGGTGCTACCAGTGGAGTTTGGAGGCTACTGGGTACTTAGGAGATGGCCAGGCCGAATTTGTTAGCTGGTGCATTTGATCAAACTTTGCAAAATATATCCCCGTACGCCATATTTAATGCAGATTCACCTATAATATGCCTGTCAAAAAATGGAGAATATTCTCAATGCGAAACAAATATACCTCCAAATGGCAGATCCGGGGTGTCATTGCCCAGGTCTGCTAAAAACATTTTCTCCAAATTTTTGTAAATATCCTGACAGAAAATAAAATTGTAGAGAAAAATAAAAAATTTAGATCTAAATAATTAAATTATAGATCTAAACAAGAACATACCTGAACTGCAAATCGGGGCCTCCGAATTTTGATTTGCAAAAAAACATTTCCTCGCAGTCGACTTTAGGCCAGGGTAGGCGTGTTTATAGTCATTTTTCACTGGTTCAACACTCTGGATGCAATGGCAAGGTCAAATCTGGCTCTATACACTCCCAATTTCTAAAGCACTCCAAATTCGGGCCGAGGTGATGAAGCAAGCATGGTCTCAAATGGCTATGTGATGAGAAAGTCTCTAAGTTGCTCTGATACCATGTAAGAATTTGCCTAAGGTAAAAATTCACCTAAAAACTAAGAACTCAAACACAAGCACACAATATACCAAAGAGAGAGAGAGAGAGAGAGAGTATGATCAAAATGACAATGTATTCAATATGTCATAATTCATGCAATGTAAAAGTACACTAGGAGTGCATGTATATAAAGGCCTCTGAGATACATCTAGAATGCCTCGTAATCAACTACATGATATGTCATACAACCAAGCACATGTCCACCAAATATGGGTTATCCTCCATTAAGCATGGAAGTAAGTGCGGTGATGAGAGGATTAGCCTACAAGGGTGTGACACGCAAATCAGTGTTGTAGACACAATGTGCTAAAATAGAGTTGCGTACTCCTGTGTTGTCTACATGAAAACTCAAAGAGGTGTGCAAACTCCTAAGTGTCTCACAAATAAAAATAATTAAATAATGCAAAATAATTAAATAATGCATTAACCTAAGTAAACTTAAGTAAGTGTAATAAGTAAATACTTATTTACACCAACAAATCTTAACAACAAACTCATTGATTTGGGTGATTGCAGATTTGTTAGAATTCCAGTTCACCTTCCCAATTGAAGGGAGTTCTTCCATCACATAAAAGAATATGCACATGAGAACTAAGCCAAATTTTCATTGTGCACCTTTGATCTCCTTATAGCTCCTAGGTTCTCATTGATTTGCTACAACATGAGTTCTACTAGATCATAGTTGTGATCTTTCTTCACCAACTTATATGCCACATCAACAGCTATATAGGGTACACTGTTCAGTCTATTGGATTGATAGAATTTATGTGAACTTATCCTCACAAAAAATTCAAGTAGGGGTTCAATCATAGTGTCAATAGTCATTCCCCTATTGTTCCATTTTACACCTGTGTTCTTCTTAATTACCTTCTTTTTGTCGCTTCTCAAAGTCTTTGGCTGATCTAGGGTTGGAAGACTAGTAACCCTGTGCAAAATCCTCTTTGTAATCTTGATAGGTCCTATCTCTAGCCAAAGATATCCATCATGAATTCGGCTCAAAACAATGCGAATCCATTCTTTTTTAAACACTATAGGGAAAACTAGGGTTTTGGTCATACCCTTCTTGTCAATAATTTGAAACTTGTCTTTTAGTATTCCATTGTCACACAACTTAGCATAGGCATTGAAGATTTCTAAATCACCTATGGCACCAATTTTGTAATTGTAGCACTTTCTTACATCTTGGACCATGACAACTTTGGGTGGAATGATAGACAATGCACCAGCTGGGTCATTTTTATAGGCAACTTCAGGTATTGGCCTAAATTTTGGTTGTTTAACTTCATTGCT
This sequence comes from Cupressus sempervirens, assembly GCA_028749045.1. Classification (NCBI taxonomy): domain Eukaryota; kingdom Viridiplantae; phylum Streptophyta; class Pinopsida; order Cupressales; family Cupressaceae; genus Cupressus; species Cupressus sempervirens. Next base: position 742,744,359 of record CM053783.1, read on the forward strand.
AACTAGTTGAATCTCATGGTCTTCCTTAGCCTTAGGGTTTCTAGAGCTAGAGGCCATTTTACCAAACTAAGGCTTCAAGCATATTAAAAACGGTAACTCTACCTAGCTTAGCACTTGATAAATACCTTTTAATTGATTAATTTGTTTTGAATTGCTATTGGAATTGATGCAAGTGACTGTAAGGTAGTTCTTTATCAACTCTTCGCTCTTCTCATCTTTGCTCTTCATTTGAATGGCGTAAAATGAATGAAATTCAACCTTATACCTGTGAAAGACCTAGCATTAAATGCTTCATGCATATAGCTGTAAACTCGGCACTTGAAGGTTTTAGTATAATTAGGCTCCCATTGTATTTTATTTACTTAGCCTCCACTAGACTTCAACTTCACTTAGCTTCAATTATCAATTCGGTAGCTATTGGAAACTCGGCATCCATTGGAGCTTCACTTGGCATCTAAGAGTAACTCGGTAGCTTCTTCAAAATTTTGCTTGGCATCTTTTCTCATGCATATTTCTTCTTTGTAGTACTTCTTTATTCTTTGAAACTGATGTATGATTTGACTTTGTATATCAATCCCATACACTTTTCTTTGCTTAGTTAGATGAAGTGTGATCACTTGACCTCTTGAGTCAAGTGAGCCCTCCCTTAGATGTGTTGCACTCACCTTGCTTCTTTCTTATCTTGTTCATTTGTCCTCTTAGTTGTTCAACATCAACCTTCTCTTTTCATTTGTTAGCTTTTGTCTTGGGTGCCTTTGACTTTGTTGGGCAATTCCTGCTGATATGACCAATTTTCAAGTAACTGAAACATGTAGTTTGGTTTAGCCACCTACTATAACTTCCCTTGAAATGTGTTCTTATGCAATTCTTAGGGATGTGTCCATACTCCTGACAATAATGATAGCTATACCTAGTGTTGTAATCCTAGTTGTAGTGATGTGCATGATTGGTTCCTCTTGCAGGCTGATTAGGTGTCCACATAGGCTTTGATCTACATTCAAATGCTCTATGTCCATATTTTTTGCAATTGTAGTAGTGACCTTAAAATCTTGGTATTTTCATAGTCTTGGTTCTACATTCATTTTCTTGATGTCCTTGTTTCTTGTACTTGTGACAAAAGCTTGCATTTGAGGTCTTATTATGCTAATAGTTGTTCTTGCTCCTACACACATTAGAGGTATGTCCTTTTTTAGCACATAAATGACAAGTAGGTTTAGTGTTCTTACCTTTGTTGCTTCTTTCTTCTACAGTCTTGAATGATTCTCCTTGTTCAGTGCTAGTGTAACCAAGTCCTCAAATATCATTACTAGCCCTTGATGATTTCAGTAATTGTTCAAAGTACTTGATAGCCTCATTAGGTTTGTTGTAGCTTTCTACTATCTCCTTTTCTCTCTTTAATTAATTATGCAATTGTTCATTCTACATCTTTAAGGTGGAGATCTCAATGTCCTTCATGTTTAGCTCATGATAAGAATTCATCATTTAGCTTAAGGTATCTAGCTGCATGTTTGAGATCTTTTCAAACTCAATTGTCTTCTCCTCTAGTCTATTGGTGAGATTTCTCTTGTCATCTTCTATCATGGCCTTATCTTCAATGGCTCTCTTCTTTTGTTCAGTCACTTCACAAAGCATTATGGCTTTTGATTCTTGTTCAAGCTTGAGTAATCTGATTTCTTTAGCTTGTGCTCTATTTTTCTCCATTAGTTCTACTATTTCTACATTAAACTCCTTGGAATCGCCATTGAAAAATACTTGTGTGGTATCAATCTCCTTGTAGTGTATGTCATTTTCAGCTATGGCTATCTCCTTCCTTCTTTTTAAGGAGTTTTGCACTTCCTCTTTGGCTTCCTCTACCTTGTGTAGAGCAAGATGCACATCAATCACTTGATTGTTAATGATCTTCCCAAGTTTGAAGACTTCCATCTTTTGATCTATTTCTCCAAGCTGTTAGGCTTCTCCTTGTGAGAACCTAAGCTCTGATACCAATTGTTGGAAAGTTCAAAATGGGAACAGTACTTCTGAGAGGGGGGGGGGGAGGTGTGGTAAATCAGAAGTACCACACTTTTAACCTTATTCAATCCTTTAAACATATAACTGAAAAATAAACTGCATGCATGTAAACATATAAAGGAGCATAAAGTAAATCACATGCAATAACACATATCATTATAATTGATAACCCAAAAACCCTCCAGGAATAAGTAGGTAAAACTGGGGTGGGGATTATACCCACAAAAATCACTATAGCAATAAATGTTCAACCACGTCTTATGGTTTTCCCTATGAAAGGCCTACCTTGTTAAAGGCTTTACACTGTGTCAATAGTGACCTAGTTAGAGGATTTAGAAAACACTTTACATGAAGTGTCACCATGTTAAAGGATTTATAATAGGTTGATAAACCTACCTAATACATAGGATTTTCAATCACCTTCTCCAAAGGTTCTCCTACCTAGTTGTTAAGCTAACCTATCAATATAGGATTTTAGCATCTAATACAATGGTAACAAAGTATCAGAACATTTGACCTGATACTATACAATCTCTAATTATTGGATTTAAGCACTTGATTTTCTCCATCTTATCTTGATCCTCTGAGATCTTATGTCTAATCGTGTTCCTTGTCCCTTGTGTTATTCTGATCAACTTGATATGAAATTGTTGCACTGTTCCTCTAAGTCTATCATTCTTCACACTAAAATTTTGCTATAATCTCCCCATACACCATTGTCATCTGCATATGTAATGGGTTTAAAAATTCCTTATAAAGATTGTGAAGACTTAGGGTTAGGTATGGATCTATGATCCATATTGAATCTCAAATTCTCGCTCATACCTTTCATTTTTTTTATTGGTTGCATGCCTTCTCCATTTTTCTGAATAGCTGCATGTAGATCACATAGGGAATGTAAATGATTCATCCTTATCCTTTTTTCCTTTTTGAAATCTATCTATGTTGGCTCCAAAAATGGTTTACATTTGAGTTTGTGAGGGGAAAAACTCATATGTTGATTCTCTATTACTCAGCACATACTGGACTATTGGTGCTCGACACATACTATCATGGATTGCTTGAAACCAACTACACTCTGTCTTGCTCAGCACATATATGATTCTAGCTCACTCGGCATATACTACATTCTATCTTGTTGGGCATCAACTATGACTTGACACTTGTATATCACTCGGCACTTATATATTTCTCAGCACTTGGAGTCGCTCGGCACCTATTGAAATACTAGCTTGGCACACACTATGGCTCAGCATACATGTTGTACTAAGCTTCAATATAAAAAGTGATTAAGTGTGTTGACAGTCAAATGTCAAAACTATCTAAGGACTAACATAATTGACTTAAGGCTTGTTTCTTTTTAAAAATATCTACTATGATATGTTTTTGTAAACTTTCTTGCAAACTCTCTTGATTTTCCCTAGTCTACATTATATTTTTGGAGGATCGTGAGATAAGTCACTTAGCACCTTAAAAAAGATCTCTTTGTATATATGTATATGTGTGTACACACACGCACACACGCGCGCGCACACACACACACACACATGTATGTATGTATGTATGTATGCATTTATGTATGTGTGTGTGTGCGCGCGCGCGTGTGTAAATGAAGAGATCTTGGCACAATAGAAAAATAATAAAACTCACTCAATAGCTAGCATGGCCACATATTCGATGAAAATGCTTGTTGGTGAGTAGATTCCTCTTTTTCTCTCCTTTTTTGTGTTTATTTCACTAGAACTATAATTTCTTATGAAATTTTTTCTAATATTAGACCCATTTTATGCAGGAGGCAATGAGAAGATTCCTAGATGTACTTGTGTGATGAATTTCTCATGAGCAATGAAGATGGACTTCCCCTAAGAGTAGTAGGAGGCAATGAGGACATTCCAAGTACTTTAAAGATTGGTTCTTTCTTAAAGATTTTAGATGTTAATGGGGTTTTTAGATGTTTATGTGGGGGGGTGGGGGGGGGGGGGGGGGGGGGGGCGGCAAATGAGCTTCCACATTCACATGGTTGGCCTTGATTAGTAGAGAATATTAAATTATTCTTAAAACCAAGTGAAGCTCAATAATAACCTATGATTGTATGACAACTAATTATGTGAATATATTGTTTCAAGCAATGTAGAAGGATGCCATAGTTAAATATGAAATATCAATTCATATGCATACAACATCAGGTGGACTTGAAAAACACTACATGTTTGCATTTTTCTTAGAGATCATTAATTAGGTATTTTAAGTTATAGACCATCACAAACATTGTTCATGATGATGGTCTATAATTTTAAAAACTTAATAAACCTATTAAAGAAATGTAATTGTGTTGTGTTTTATCAACTCCACCTACTATCCATGTATTTGAATGCAGTTGCACATGCCTTGTCAGTTCAGAATGGTAGAATCTTATTTTGGATGTAATGGAAAAATGATATCCACAAGAAGATGGGAAAATAATGTCACTTTTATGGGTCTAGAACCTTTTTTTTACTTTAATGGTTGATCCTTTCTTAAATATTTTAGATGTTAATGGAGAATTTAGATGTTGTAGGGGGGGGGGGGGGGGGGGGGGGGGGAATGAGCTTCCACTTTCACGTGGTTGACCCTGATTGGCAGAGAATGTTAAACTATTCTTGAAACCAATTGAAGTTCAATATTAACCTATGATTGCATGAAAATATTAACCTATGATTGCATCATAGCTATTTAACATTTCTCACCAATTTTTTTTAATTAATACATCATACCATCACAATTGTGATACTTGGTTGTTGATCCTACAACATTCCTGCCACATGCATATCCCAGTTTCGATGGATAGTTTTGATGGCTTACTATGGGGCCCATATCATTTTCATCACACAGAAATTGCAATTGTGATAGTGTCTTCAAAAAATTTCTATCACAACTATTATGATGTAAACAAATGGTTTGCTAGAATGGTAGCCCAATTTACAACACCTATGGCCGACACAATTGCGATAATAACCCTTACTGTCACAACTTGTGATAGAAAAATTTTGATGGCCACTATAGGAGCCAATTCCAACTGATTTTGGTTGGGTGATGAATTACTATCATAATTGTGATGGCCTGTTGTTGCAATTTGAGCCCAAATGTAGTAGTGATCCTTTGTCTCTCTCTAACTCCTAAGCCCCATCTCTCTAAACCATAAACCTCTCTCTAACTCCTAAACCTCATCTCTCTAAACCCTAACCCACTCTCTAACCCCATAATCCCTAATTTTTTTATCTAAATTTTATTTTGACCTATTATTGAAATCAAAATGTAATCCATTTAACATTTCTTTTTATGTTCTATAGTAGGTTTGTTTAGCAAGAATCATTTAGTGTGTTTTTATTTAATTAGTTTTTAAAATAATGTGCATTTAAAAGTATATATATGCATGTGGAGATTTCTATTATCATCTATCTTCTTTTGTTTGTTTATATATTTCATCATTATACCATCTAGGGGTACTGATTCTAGAGAGGCCAGTGTACATGGTCAACCCCCTAGTGGTTGATCGCATAGATCCACTACTTGTACCCAAGATAGGAAAGTGTTGTCCACTCAAATTATTTAATAGGTATAGAGTGTAGTTGATGCTATTAATAAGAGTTTGGAGGCTACACCTACCCTACAACATAGGGATAAGGTGATTGTGATCAAAGATGAGTTGATCAATATGATGCACACTTTTAAGGGTTTTAACCCTTATGATACTATTAGTACGGACACATTTCATAGTGCTCTATCCCATAGTGTCCCTAGTAGTTTGAGGTGGAGGGAGATACATGAGATAGTGTCAGTGGAGAATGTGAATAGCATGTTCCCATATTATCAGACTTTCAAAAAGGTCAAAGTGTATCATGCTATGAGGTGAAGTGATCCATTGGTGGCAAATTTCATATATCATCATTGGTTGGCTACACATCACATGTGGCCCCAATAAGGATGAGTTCCCCTTATATTTCTAGAAAAAATTATTGTAGAATGTCATCTATATCAAGATGTTGATCACACTAATGTACTTGAGCATGTTGGTCAGGTTCAAGCTAGGTTCTTAGAAAAATTTAGAGCCCCATATGCTCTTGTGCTTGTTAATAAATGAACATTGATTGGTCCAAACTTTTTCATGATGGTAAACCATTTGGAGTTAGCTATAGCTGGAGATAGAGTGATAGATGATACATGTAGAGATGTGTACAAGAGGATTGCCACTATTTCTACCTATGTGCATGATATGTCTTCTGATTAAGTGCACAGATACATGCCACACTGACATCTACATCTACAAGTGGTCACAATGCTATATCATCTTCAAGTTACGATATGTATCATGATATTGACATCCCATCTCCAGTAGACATTTCCTTGGAGTCTTTAGAAGATCGTTTGAGGGCTATTAGTACATGTTTGTCTACTTATATACTTTCATCCTATCAAGCTATTTAGTTGTTGGTCGAAAAACCTCTTAATGTGGTTCCATTGTATATGAGTGGTATCATTAGAGGTACCTCGAAGGCATAGGATGGTTAGGGGTAGAAGGACATACATGTTGGAAAATGAAGATGGGATAACTGAGAGGGGAGGGGTGAATCAGTTACCCCAAAAACATTTTCAACAGTTCCAAAGATGCCTTAAACTTAGTTGCTGCTGCTACTAGGTAAACACATAAATTACTGCTTAAAACTTGATAGATATTTAGTTAATTTATTAAGCATTTACTGAAATAAGCGACCATGCAAAAGAAAGTAATCATGAACACAGTAGACACCAGATTTAAGTGGAAACCCAATATGGGAAAAACCACCAGCAACTAGTCACCAATTTTCACTCTTCTGAAGTGAGCCCTGTTAGGAGCCAACCCTGTTAAAGGTTACAAAACACACTATTAGGTGTGACCCTGTTAGAGGATTTAATCACCCTGTTAGGAGTGGCCTTGTAAGAGGTCTTTAGAACAATTCAACTGAATTGCCACCCTGTTAAAGGATTTATGGAATGGCTGTTAAACCAACTCTGTTAGGAGATTTTGGAATCACTGTTACAATGGTTAGAAAGCAACAATGAATGATCTGAAAATACATGCAAATTAACTTGCTGAATACAGATCTTAGTTTAGCTCCACAAGATCCTTACAGTTTAAATATATCTTTGCAGCTCCAAGATTTCCTTCTGCTCAACTCTGCTTAGGCACACACAAGTCTCTTCATTGCATTTCCTTGCACTATTCGTATACACTCTTTTCCACACTTTTCCGCATCTTGAGCCTCTCTTTATATACTATACATGATACCAGGTTGGCCCAACCAACTTGACAAAACATATTCCAAAAGTCGGCTTGAACTAATAATCAAAACAAAATTCTTCACTGGCCGACTCTGCTCGAAAAAAAACTGCTTCCTGTGTTAACCGGTAGAACTCGATAAAAAATACAGTTACCGGGGAATTCAGTAAATCTGCCACTTCCTTTGGAAATTGACTAGACTCGGTAAAAGCTGTCTTCGATTACCGAGTGAGCTCGGTGAAAACTAAGCTTTCCTTAGCTTACCGTGCAAACTCGGTTAATACTAACCGTTCGCTACAAAATCCTTTGATACCCGAGTGATTTCAGTAAGAACTAAAATTTCCTTATCTTACCGTGTGAACTCGGTTATCACTAACTCACCGTGTGACATACAGGAACACTCGGTATACACTGCAAAAGGCTTTACTAACCGACTGAGCTCGGTAGACTCTGTAAACTATTTTTCTGACCGATAGAACTTGGTAGACTCTGTCTGATAACTGATATGGCATTTGTGTAACATCAAAGACAATACACAATTACTTAATTGTATCCAACAATCTCCTTCTTTGGCATTGATGGCAACACAACATGTCATAGCAGAAATGAAATTTGAAAGCAAGTCTACAGCAACACAACACAATTAACAATTCTCCCTCTAATATAGAGAACTCTCCCTCTTACAGTAATCTCCCTCTGTGAGGAAATTACATAATCAAATTTCGGAAAAGATATGACAGTAAAACTCTCCCTCTTTGACAACACATGCCAAAGACAATCCAATTTCAATGAATTTCATTGTACCTTTAGTACTGATTCATATGCAATATTTCTTTGATTTGCTGCATCAACTGATGATTGTTCAATTTGTAAGAGCTGATGCATCACTAAAACTTATTTTTAGTGAACTTCAGATAGGGGAATAACCCCTAACTTACCTCTGAGATACAAAAATGCATCCTTAGGTAAAGGCTTTGTGAATATGTCAGCAATTTGTTCCTTTGTATGGACATATTCCAATCTGATTTCCTTGTCCTGCACCAATTCTCTGACAAAGTGATACTTGATTGCAATGTGCTTAGTCTTAGAATGCATTACTGAATTTTTAGATATGTTGATTGCACTTGTATTATCACAAAACATGATGACTGGTTCCTTGATTTCCATCTTCATGCCTTGTAGCAATTGCTTGAACCAAACAATATTAGAACAGTTTACTGCTGCAGCAACATACTCTGCCTCTGCTGTTGATTGAGCTGTACAATTTTGCTTTTTGCTTGTCCAAGAAACCAACCTCTCTCCAAGAAAGAATGCACCTCCACTTGTGCTTTTTCTGTCGTCAAGGTTTCCTGCCCAATCAGCATCAGTAAACACTTTTAAGTCTAGGTTTCCTCCAAATTTATACCATAATCCATAATCTTCAGTTCCTTTCAGATATCTCATTATCCTCTTGATTGCCATCATGTGATTTTCTCTTGGTTTGGCTGAAAATCTTGCCACAATTCCAACTGCAAGAGCAATATCTGGCCTAGTATGAACTACATATTGCAACTTTCCAATCATAGATCTGTACAATGTCTGATCTATTTCCTTTGAATCATCTTCTTTGGTAAATTTTAGTCCAGTACACATGGGAGTTCCAACTGGTTTACAGTCTTCCATACCAAACTTTTTCAATATCTCTTTGATGTATTTTGCTTGAGTGATGTAGATGCCATTCTTGTTCTGCTGAATTTGAAGTCCCACAAAGAATTTGATTTCACTGAACATTGACATTTCAAATTCCTTGCTCATTTGTTCTGAAAATTCTTTGCAAAGATCATCATTCCTTGTGAAAATAGTATCATCTACAAATATTTCTGTCAGGACAATCTTATTTTCTGGTCCTTCCTTGATATACAAACTATTGTTATCATTATTTCTTTGAAATCCAATTTGAATAAGATAGCTATGCAATCTTTCATACCATGCTCTAGGGGCTTGTTTCAGACCATACAATGCCTTGTGCAATTTGCAAACCATGTTCTTTTTATCTGGATCTATAAAACTTTCAGGTTGTTCAATGTAGACCTCTTCATCCAGTATACCATTTAGAAATGCTGACTTGACATCCATCTGATAAACTTTAAATCCTTTGTAAGCAGCATATGCTAATAAGGTTCTAACACCTTCCAATCTAGCAACGGGAGCAAAAGTTTCTCCATAATCTATGCCTTCCTCTTGAGAATATCCTTTGCACACTAATCTAGCTTTGTTTCTTGATACTTTACCATTTTCATCTAACTTATTTCTGAAAACCCACTTTGTACCAATTACATTTTTGTCTTTAGGCCTGGGTACAAGAGTCCATGTTTTGTTTTTCTCTATCTGCTCTATTTCTTCATTCATTGCTTCAATTCAATTATCATTTTCTAATGCATCTTTGACAGTTCTAGGTTCAAAATCAGCAAGTAAACAAGTACCTTTCAACTTACTTCTTGTGATGGTTCTTTCAAATTTATTTCCAATGATCTGATCTGTTGAATGATGTCTCCTGACATATTTGGCTAGAACAGGTTCTTTTCCTTTTGGATGAATTTTGTCATTATCTTCTTGCATTTCTCCTTCATGCTCGGTTTGGTCTGGCTCGGTAATCTCTAACTCGATATTTTCTGACTCGGTAGACGTTGGCTCGGTAGATGTTGGCTCGGTAGATATTTCCTGCAACTCGGTTAGTGATGACTCGATAGAAGAAGGATTTTGATTCTCAGATGCAGTTGATATTATATCCGGATCACTGAAGACGAATCTTTTGTAATCTTCTGGTTCTTTTCTGCTTTCTTCTTCAGTCTTTTCTGCAAACTCATCAACTTTCACATGTATACTTTCTATGACTTTGTGAGTAGATAAGTTCAAGCATCTATATGCTTTACTCTTGCATGAGTATCCAAGAAATATACCTTCATCACCTTTTACATCAAATTTACCTTTTCTAGATTCTTTCAAGATATAACATTTGCTTCCAAATACTTTCAGATAACTTACATTGGGTTTATAGCCATACCATATTTCATAGGGAGTTTTGAATGAGTCCTTTTTTAACTGTACTCGGTTTAAGGTATGAACTGCTGTACTGATAGCCTCCTTCCAGTATGTGATAGCAACATTCATTTCTATCATCAAGGTTCTTGCACAATCCATGATGGATCTGTTCCTTATTTCAGCTATGCCATTTTGTTCAGGAGTACCTGGTGCTGAAACCTGTCTTTTGATTCCTCTTTCAATACAAAAGTTATTGAATTCATGTGAAATAAATTCACCACCTCTGTCTGACCTTAGGCATTTCAATCTTTTCCCTGTTTCTTTTTCTACTCTTGCCAAATACCAATTTGAACTTTTCAAATGCTTCTGATTTGTTCCTTAGGTACATGACGGTCATCATTCTTGAATAATCATCAACAAAAAGAATAAAATATTTTTCACTAGTATAGCTTTCAGTTTCAATAGGTCCACATAAGTCAGTATGCACAATTTCTAATAAATCTTCAGACTGATAATTTTTGCTTTTGAAACTAGACTTACCCATCTTTCCAATTTGACAATTCTTGCATAAACCGACCTCTGGTTTCTTTAAATCAGGAATGCCTCTCACTTTCTTGAATTTGCTTATCTTTACCAGATTGTCAAAATTCACATGACATAACCTTTTATGCCATAACAAACTCTCTTCTACTTGAGCAATAAAACATGAATGTTCATCAAGTTCAAGATAGAACAAGTTACCTTTAGTTTGAGTACCAGATCCAATCAGCTTTTCTTTACCGTTTAGCAGCCTTGCTTTGCCTTGGATGAATTCTACTTTGAGTCCATTGTTGAGTAACTGTACCACACTCAACAAATTGTGCTTTAGGCCTTCTACCCAATAAGAATTATCACATACAAGTTCCTGAGTTAGAGTGATTCTTCCTTTTCCTTTGATGCAACAAGGTTCATTGTTTCCAAATCTTACACTGCCACCATCATACTCTTCAAATTGATCAAACTTTGTTTTATCTCCAGTCATATGATGTGAGCAGCCACTATCAATGATCCATGTATCATTCTTACTTATGTGAGAGATGAGTGCCATTTCTTCATTGTTAGATTCATCTTTTACAGCAATGTAAACAATCTCATCCTCTTCTTCATCATTAGAATCATTAAAATTTTTAGCCATAAAACATGATTTCTTACTTTTATCCTTAAATGATTTGAGATCTTTCTTACTGTTCCATTTATTATCTTTCTTTTCATCTTTATCTTTCTTGTTTGGACACCTTGCAGCAATATGACCGACTTCTTCACATGAAAAGCAGATTAGGGGTACTTTACCTCTGTATTTACCTCTTCCTCTTGAATGTTTCCTTGCAAGTAGAGCTTCAATTACTTCAAGGTCGCTGTCAGAGCTCTGATCTGATTGATCTTCACTCTCTGACTGAGATTCCTTCTTCTTCTTGCCTTTGTCCTTGAGTGAAAACTTGGCTTCAAATGCAGACTCAATGTTCTTTGCAGCTGGAACATAATTATCAAAATTATCTAGTTCAAATGTTGTCAATCTTTCAACTATGGCCTCTAGGTTTATCTTGTGATTGGCCTCACACCTTCTTTCTTGAATGGCTGATACCCTGATGGCATAAACTGGAAGTAGAGTTCTAAGAACTTTACTTATGACTGTCTCTTCACTGATACTTCCTCCAGAAGCTTTGATAGCACTGACACATGCTTTAATTCTTTCAACATATTTGGCAATGTTTTCATCTTCTTTCATTTTCATCTGATCGAACTATCCTCTCAGACTTTCAGCTTTGGCTCTTCTGACATTGTCATCTCCACCATAGATCTCTTTCAGTCTTTCCCACATTTCATAGGCAGTAGTGCAGTCCTTGACATCATCAAACTCTTCATAACTCAAGGCAGATGCAATATCAATCATCATAATGTTATGAGTTTTCTTTATAGCAATGTCATTGACTAATAATGTACCTGATGGTTCTACATATTTCTCATCAAGATATTTCAGACCAGTGTCACCAATGGAAGCTAGATGAAGTCTCATTAATCCCTGCCATGCTGAGAAGTTGTTTCGGTTAAGCCTTGGGATTTCCCTCTTGTAAGACATCTTGATCTTTGGCTTAGATCTTTGAAATCTCCTCCTGCAAGCACCAAAATCTCTGATACCAATTGTTGCAAAATGAAGATGGGATAACTGAGAGGGGAGGGGTGAATCAGTTACCCCAAAAACATTTTCAACAGTCCCAAAGATGCCTTAAACTTAGTTGTTGCTGCTATTGGGTAAACACATAAATTATTGCTTAAAACTTGATAGATATTTATTTAATTTATTAAGCATTTACTGAAATAAGCGACCATGCAAAAGAAAGTAATCATGAACACAGTAGACACCAGATTTACGTGAAAACCCAATATGGGAAAAACCACCAGCAACTAGTCACCAATTTTCACTCTTCTGAAGTGAGCCCTGTTAGGAGCCAACCCTGTTAAAGGTTACAAAACACACTGTTAGGTGTGACCCTGTTAGAGGATTTAATCACCCTATTAGGAGTGGCCTTGTAAGAGGTCTTTAGAACAATTCAACTGAATTGCCACCCTGTTAAAGGATTTATGGAATGGCTGTTAAACCAACTCTGTTAGGAGATTTTGGAATCACTGTTACAATGGTTAGAAAGCAACAATGAATGATCTGAAAATACATGCAACTTATCTTGCTGAATACAGATCTTAGTTTAGCTCCACAAGATCCTTACAGATTAAATATATCTTTGCAGCTCCAAGATTTCCTTCTGCTCAACTCTGCTTAGGCACACACAAGTCTCTTCATTGCATTTCCTTGCACTATTCGTATACACTCTTTTCCACACTTTTTCGCATCTTGAGCCTCTCTTTATATACTATACATGATACCAGGTCGGCCCAACCAACTTGACAAAACATATTCCAAAAGTCGGCTTGAACTAATAATCAAAACAAAATTCTTCACTAGCCGACTCTGCTAAAAAAAAAACTGCTTCCTGTGTTAACCGGTAGAACTCGGTAAAAACTACAGTTACCGGGGAATTCGGTAAACCTACCACTTCCTTTGGAAATCGACTAGACTCGGTAAAAGCTGTCTTCGATTACCGAGTGAGCTCGGTGAAAACTAAGCTTTCCTTAGCTTACCGTGCAAACTCGGTTAATACTAACCATTCGCTACAAAATCCTTTGATACTCGAGTGATTTCGGTAAGAACTAAACTTTCCTTAGCTTACCGTGCGAACTCGGTTATCACTAACTCACCGTGTGACATACAGGAATGCTCGGTATACACTGCAAAAGGCTTTACTGACCGACTGAGCTCGGTAGACTCTGTAAACTGTTTTCCTGACCGATAGAACTCGGTAGACTCTGTCTAATAACTGATATGGCATTTGTGTAACATCAAAGACAATACAATTTTACTTAATTCTATCCAACAATATATGGTGCAACTATAGCTCAAATATAGATCATAGTTGTAGAGGACACAACTACCCTACTAAGGAAAGTTCTTACCCACCATGATGTTCGTTATTCTTGGATATGCTCATAGATCCTACACTTGACATTAGAGGTATGATCTTTAGTGATATAGACTTAAGTGAGATTAATAGACATATATTTGTGATGATGATATCATGTGGGGACTTGTAGACACCTACGCATCCTATGCAACATGACACATAGGTTAAATTTTACAAATATGTCTATTTAGATGTCTATAGATCTTCTATTTAAATATAAATATAATATAAAATACAATTTAGTAAAGTATACATTGTGACATATTTGTTTCCTCTATTACATACAGATTGCATCTACAGCTCTTGAGAGTGGAGATGGAGAGATGCCTATCGACCCTAGTCATCTTGACTAGCAAGTAAATTTGATTGTACATCTGTTATTATTTATTGAATATATACACATGGTCATGATACATTTATTCTTATATTGGAGACATGGTTTGAGATCTTGTGACAATTGATCACATTGTGGAGGAAAACATGATCATATTTTATATTTATACATGTCATATACATGAGTTTGGCTCATATGTTTTAGATGTTTGATATTGATTTACGATGATATCATTTAGATTTATAACTACTAGACATTTTACATTTACAACATTCTCATATTTGACATATTTCATATTTGCATGAGTTATCTGACCATTTGCATTTATAGCAGACATATTTTATATTTTCATGAGTTATGTGACCATTTACATTTATACTTGACATATTTGATATCTTCATGAGTTATGTGACCATTTTTATAGGTAGTTGATATATTTGATATTTACAATAATAGAATATCTTTTAAATAAATGTGGAAACATGTTTTTGAAATCTCTATACAGTTTTTTAAGATAATTATTAATGTGTAAGAAATTTACATGTTTCTATAAATTAATGAAAATATGTCTTACATAATTTTCTAGGTGTGTTGTAAATGTGTATAGCAAATGTAAATGTAAATATAAATAATTACTTGATTTTTATTTAGATACTTAAAGAAATGTAAAAATAAAAACATGTATAAATATTGAAACAACACTTAAAGCAATGTAAACAAAAATTAAACTTATGTATATATAAATTTAAATTTGTTTATGAATCATTAAACCTATCTATCAATCAGAAATTTGTTGACACATATAGTCAAGATCTTCTCTATTTTGAATAATCTCGAACAAATTTTTATAGTCCTCAATATCTAACCTCCAATTTGGTTTGCTACATCCCTTTTTTGCCACAATATCAAACTGAATCTTTGTGGTTAAAACCAAGTGGTTGTAATGCAAAACTTTTTGGGTAGGCATGAATTCAATAACTTGAACACCATTGTGGTCAATTTTTGTTTGTTGATAATAGGTGCCTACAAAATAAGATTTACTTCATTGAGTATTCAAAAATAAATTTTTACAATTAATCTCTCACTCTCTAATTATTTGTATAGATCTTGTAAGGGGATAATCTATACCTTCTATAACAACTCAACCAGTTGGATATCACTTGTTATCATCATCTGTAGTTGGTTCAGTCAACTTTATTTTTGTTTGTGTGTATCTAAGTAAATTATAATCTACACCTTCCACATTTTGAGGATTCGCATACACAACAAAGATGTCACCTACAAATGTACAAAATTTATGGAAAATGTAAATATATAAATATAAAAATAATTAAATATAAAAATGAAACATGTTTGTAGAAACTCACTTGGAGCAACTAAATCAGAATCATTTTCATAATTAGCTTAATACATAGAATTATGAATGTCTATGTCATTTTCGTCTTCTTAATAAGGGGTACTTTTGAATATATGTTTCCATGTCAATTCAAAGACATACCCATTCACAATATTCTGCATTGACACATTGCATTGTTTCGAATATAGACATCACAAAAACATGATTTTTCTCTTACTTGAATTACTGGAGGTTTTAGTTGTCTAGAAGTCATTAGTTGATGCAATCTTCTAATTCCCACAATGGGTTGACAATTGCAAGAATTTGATCGATCAATATCTGTGACACATTAAATTAGCAAGTTTCTATGTCAATAATCAAAATATAAAAGTAAAGATATCAAAGAAAATGGAAATATTACCTTTAACTTCCCAAAAAAAGTGTTTATTATATGTTATATCATGAGGAGAAAAATGATATTCACACCATTCAACAACTTGATTTGCTTTATCTATCTTTGCACTTGTATAGGAAAGACAATTGTATGAATTTTAACAAAACATAAAAGAATTATCTAGTAGATGGTGATATACATCAAATTTGAATAGTACATAATAATAATATACCTAAGAGTTCATGTTGGAAAAGTGCACACTTTACACATGCTCTTGCTCCATCATGCTCTCCTTTTCCATGAGCACTTTCAAAGAAGTTCCAAAAAAGCTTAACATTCTATCTTGCATGTTATGTTGCAAGCCAATTCAATGCTTTTGTAGACTTAAATTTCCCTATGAAAAAAATTAAAATAATTTTATGAGTAATCAAATCTATATATACATAATTGTTCAATTAATTAAATATGTGCTTGAAAGTTTAAAGTTTAACTTTCAAATGCATGTACCAACACAACCATTACACCAAATCTAATGCTCTAAACCATTTATCCCATGATTCATGAGATCATCAAAGAACATTCCAAAACAATGAGCTACATAGCCCTATCGTAAACCCTATCATCACTAAGATTAAAAAAAAAACCTCCTTGATGATAATGCATTCATTTAGATCAACACTTTCTACCCCATCCACCTCAAATTGCACATGTCTATAGGAAACTTTTACAAAAATTGCAACTTGATTTGAGTGATAATATTTAACTTGAATTTTAGATTGAGTGGAAAAGTATAATTTTCAAAGAAGTCTACAATTGATAGAATAAATCCTAGTGGGAAATAATTTTTTGAATATCAAAACTATTTTTCTTAATATCTTGTAGCATGAAAGTGGTGGATGTGTGGATAAATCATAGTTCTGAATTTAACCATAAATTCACCATATAGATCTCTCCTTCAATGCTATTTTTTTTTATTCTTCTCCATTCTTTGTTTGATATATCTCATACTCAAATCTATTCCACACAACTAGTGTTGAACAAGGATGAGCCTGAGGTGAAGAAGGGTGAGGAACCTGAAAAGAAGGAGGACAATTAGCCCTACTATTATTTTTTAATTATTTTTTTATCATATTGATTACTCTGAACTTGATGCCCTATGGAGATTTATTTTATATGTATAAGTTTTAATGTTGGACTGATAGTAGTAGTATGTTTCCTTACTACTACAATGATTTTCCCTTTTATATTCTTGTTAGCTATAGGACTGATGTTGTTAGTTCTATTTTGGATCAAATTTTCTTTTTGAAGTATAAAACTAGTATAGGTCAGATGATTGGGAGGAAACCTTTGGCTGATCTCTTAGCCTTTTTGTACTCTAGGGTCAACCCCTCATCCTTTTGGCTACTATCTAATACTTCAAAAGCATTAATAATATCTATTTCACATGGAAATTTCTATAACTCTCCATATTTTGTATATGCATTTTTTATGCATTGTACATTGAATTCATCTACCTCTTGAGAATTATCACATAACAAATACTTGACAAACTGTGTTGTCCTTCTAGGAATTATCACATTTGACTTAAGTGTTTCCATAACTTTTGTAAAAGACTGTAAATAAAGATGAAATTCAATATGATTTTGACAACAACAAGTTTCACATATCTTAGTTATGTGTACAAAACATGGGCACAACCTCTCAAACATTCTCTGGAAAATTTTCACATTTGTAAATTATTTTTTGAAAGCTTCAAATAATTCTCTTTGTGTTGTTTCTACGAAGTGTTCTAGATCATGTGCTATTTTCATAACCGTCTCTTCATCTTTGATTTGTATAGTGTCTCTTCTATTGGAATAAATATGTGACTGGCTAGTCCAATATTCAACAACATGTCTTCTAGTTCACTTTCAGATATTATATCCTTTTGATGAAGCCAACAAATATTAACCTAGTTCTTTTCAATATTCTCATCAAGAAAATTTCTCCTTTTTAGGTTTTCTTGAGCAATTCTTCTAGATAGATTGAACATTTCAAAAATTGCTCAAACTTTTTTTTTTTGTGACAAGTCCTTTTTTGTAATCATAGTCATCAATGCTCTATGCAACACTTAAATCAGTTACTCAACTTCTATTATCAATATCATTTAATGCATTTGTTAAATTGTGAACTATTTTTGGCTTCACATTATCTTCAGAGCTTTTCTTATTGTTCACACCTAACAACGCTAGAATAGGACTCAACTCTCTTTTCAATAACTTGTGCATGTAAAACTTATAATGTAAATCTGATGTAACATATAAACCTAATCAATCACATGTATTAAAGTAAAACACATAACACATTATTTGTTACCCAAAAACTCTCCAAGGTTAAGGTAAAACTAGGTTGGAGATGACACCCACAAATATTCACTATTGTAGTAATAAAGTTAACAATTAAGGTTACAATGTTTGAAAATAAAATATGATCTACCCTATGAAGGGCCTATCCTATTAAAAGCTTAAGAGACTGTTCGGTCTAACCTTGTTAGAGGATTTAACACTTAGAACAAAGTAAGTACTCTTTTAGGAGATTTACAAAGATCTATTAAGACTGCTCTATTAAGAGATTTACAAAGATCTATTAAGACCACTCTATTAATAGATTTACCTTGCTTCAAGTCTGTTAAAACTAATTTAGTACCAAACTCTTAGTTTTCTCTGTAACTTAATTTTAAGTCTCCTCCTTGCTAACTGATACTCTTCTCTGATCTGATATGCTCATCTTTCTCTTTTACTCAATCAGAATCACTAGGTCACCCTATTTGTTAGATGATAATATAACCCTTCAATGACTTCTAAATTGATCTTCTCAATTCTTCTTGTTTCCATGTATTAATCTCTTTTTATTTTCTCTTACTTCACATGCTTACAATCAAGGTTAAGATCATCTCTATTTAAAGTAATCTGTTAGTAAATTTTTAGATGGTTCCATGTTTTTCCCTCTTCATCCTAATGGTTGAACACACAACATAACCTAGATCGGTGACCCGCAATGTGTAAATATTCTGTAACAGTCTCTGACAGTATTACATATTCTATAACAAACTCTTAAAAAATAAAATATCCCTTCCAAGTCAGCATGTTAATTATTTGCCTAAAACTTTGTTTCATTCCTAACTTTCATATAAAATGAGCTTAGCTCAACCTTTTTGTTTTCTGATGCTTGTCATTTTTGTTGTTCGGCCTTAATTGTGCTTGGTACATACTAAGTAACTTGGAACATGTATTCTCAAAAATTTCTCATTTACTAATGACTTGCTCAGTCATTGATGAAATTGTTTCATATGCAAAAAAAACTATGACCCTAAAACTTACTCGACTCCTATAGAGCTAGCTACATACTTACTTATGTAGTATGACTTAGCCTATATAGAGTAGCTTAGTCATAGGGAGGAGCATCCGACTCTACCTTGTAAATGACTAAGTGGTTGACACTAATAGATAACAATGGTTAGAGGTACCAACAATCTCTGATTTTTTAATTAGAGAAAAAAATACTTTGTCATATTTCAATCATTACAATACAATCTAATAATGAACTCTCCCCCTAAGTCGTATGGGTTATGAACAATGCAAAAACAATAAAATTAAACAACGAAACCTTTTCACCTTTATTCAAATCTGTACATGGTACATTGTACTTCTTGTTTTACCTTTCCTTTGCATCTTTTTGACATCACATTACTTTGTCTCTCCATAATTCTCTTTGCCCATCTTTACGTCTCTTTCCTTCTACACATATCTTATTCCCCCTTGTTTTTGAACATTATATGTCACTATTGTTGGGGTTGAATGAGTCAAAGTAATCCATATGTTTCAATGAATTCCTTATAAACTGTGGTAATCATGATACCATATGATTTTTGTTGCCTCTAAAATGTGATTCTGCAAGTGAAGTCTTCCAACCAAGTCAATTAAACTATCAGCCATTAATAAATTGTGATTTATTTTTATAAGATCCTAGGCTATTTTTAGCTCTCTCTATATGAGCTCCAAATGAGGTATCATCATTGTTTAAATAGAGATCAATTTAGATATAATATTTTTGCTAGCTACTTGAACCTTGACCAATGTGCCTTAAGCATTCAATAGATTATTGTAGTGATCAATGCTTGATCCTGCTAACTCTTAAATAATGCTACTAGAGCTATTCATCTCATTTTGAATTGAATTTATTTTTGCCTTAATATTGTGAGTAAATCTTGGTACATGTGACAAAATTGTGTACAAATTTTGTACCTTCTTAATCAATTCAATCATAACATGTACTTTCACAAGGGTGATCCCACAATAATGGGTTCCACTTTTTGACCAATTTTGACTTTGAAATCAATATTTTTGCAACAAACGACACGTTCAAGTGACTATATCTCCAAAACTATAAATAATTTCAAGATGACATAAACTAGTGATTTTGAGTACTTTGTTCTTACTTTGTAACCATATTTTTTAATCTAAAAAAAAAAAATATTTATGTCAATTTTTTTTATCTCCTCCAAAAAGTGGTACATAATAAAATTCAATATTTTAAAAAGTGACAGTCCGTTTGACACACATAACTTTTTCTCTAGAAATGATAATGAAGTAATTCTTTCTGCATTGGATTTGTAGCATCAATATCCAGTGTCTACATTTGGTTTGATTTATTTTTGTTGAATATTGTATAGTTTATGAAGTTTTGAAGTGACATGAACTGTAATTCAGACGTACATTCTGTTTGACACAGATAATTTGATGTCAATTTATCATAAACCTTTTTTTTTTTTTTTGAATAGAAAGGTATCTCAATAAGCCAGTGCCTCCACATTTTTCAAAAAAAACTTGACCTAATTTACTAATTTTCCCGAGGTGTCAAAGTCGGTTGATGTTCAATCGGTAATGAACCTATAATGAGTTAAACTCACATTTGAAATTCTTAATGATTAAATTATGTAATAAAATTATAGTCGTTGGAAAGCTTGCTCCGAGAAGCACATTTTGACATTTTTTATTTTACAGTACGAGATCATTCTCCTACAATTATGGCAGTCAAAAGAGCAAAAAAAAGAAAAAAAGAAAAAAAGGTTAAAATTTTTGTGATTTTGCATGTTCGTGCGAACATGGCATTCGTGTGAACACGTTTACCATGTTTGCATGAACCTATGTTCGCGCGAACATGAAAATCATGTTTGTGTGAACATATATATCACATATGTTCGCGCGAACATACGAAATATGTTTGCGCAAACACATGGTAAACTCAATTTCTCATTTTGAAATTTTTTTCATTTTTGTTCGTCCCACTAAAGTGGAACCCATTATTGTGGGTTCACCCACTTGTAATTGCACTTTCTATTTAGCAATAGCTATGGAAACTTTGTCCACAACTTTGGTATCAAATCTTCTAGCTAGTCAATCAATTAACTTTACATTTGACTCTATATTTCCAACATTCACTTGTTCAACTATATTTACAAGCTAGTTTATGATTGATGCATCTTCTTCAAAATTTTGAATGTTAAAAGCATAAAAAAAAATATGCTTTACATCATGTAGTACCTATTCCTATTTGTACTCCCTTTTGAGCTCTTCTTGTGTCTTCTTCTTTATCAAAATTTCTTGTAGAAAAATAGGTTACTCGATGGTGAGATTTACCAGATCCAATTGTGGCATGTCAATGATTTCATCCAGACTAACATCAATATCTAATGAAACTTCTTTTATTTCTTTGCTCCTTTTTCTAGGTGAAGGAGTGCTTTTTCTTGGTACTACTTTTGGATTTGGTGAGGGGGTGTCATCACTTGGTTGTGCTTGTGCATCTTTGATCAAGACAACAATAGTCACGCTCAATTTATCTTTATTTGATTCTTTTTCTTCTTGAATATGAGGTGCTAAAATAGTATTATCATTTATATTTGTTTCTCTATCTTCACCATCTTCCCCTATATTTGTGAGCCTTCACTACTTAGCCTATGAGTTTTAGTGGTGTGGGCATGTGCAAGAGAGATCCTACCTTGTGGACTTAGCACACTTAAACTTTCTCCACTACTGTATTCATCATCAATGTTTGTAGTCTCTAACTTCTTTTTAGTTAGCTAAAAAATGTTCTTCCACAGTAACTCACTTTGCTATTGTACAACTTCCTCTTTATTCTATATTGCCAAAAAAAAATTGTATTTAGGAACAAATCTGCTCCTATGTTATTCCAAAACTATGTCTCATTAATATTGTAATAGATCAGACACAACTCTGACTAATGTGTTAGTTCTTATCTATTTCTCTACTAATTCAGCGTGCTGCCATCTTCTCTCTAGTCTATCATACAGATATTTTGGTATCTTCTACTCTGTTACATTAGGAGCTATTTTTTTATTTGCAATCATTTCTACTATAGCCTCCTAAACTATATTTATATCATCATTATCTAGTGTGCCATATCTGAGATATCTAAAACTAGATAATCCTATAGATCCTCTCAAGGTTTCACATACCTCATCAATACTCTTTATCTATCTCATAGGTGCTCCCCTAACCAATCTTCATCTTCTAGTTTTGGGGGCATTAGGCTTAGTAGTCTTTACTACATTTAGCTTTACGGATAGCTTGGCACTAGCAGTTGCCTTGGTCCTTGGCTTATTTGGTGGTGGAGCTATCACTACCATCCTCTTCTATGTTCCTTGGGCCTTATTGCTTGGTTTCATGAAAACAATTAGGGCTTTTCCCTTGTCACTTTCTTCTTCTACTTCCTCATCACCACTATCTTGTTCTTCATCTTCACCAAGACCTTGTGTAATTTGTAATTGTTCCTTTCCCTTGCCTAGGGTGCCCAACTTAGCTTCTAGGTCTTCAATCATTTTCTTCATTTTATTCTCTTTGGAAGCTATCTTGATATTCATAGTTATTCTTGCTTTGTCTTCCTCATATCTTCCAAAAGGTTTAGCCCTCAGCATCTATCTCTTCTTTTAGTAGTGCTTCAATATTTGCCTCACTATAACACCATCTAGCTCATAATCAAAACATTGTAACTAAGCCTTCCTCAACTTAACTGCCTATACAAAAGTGGTGTCCATATCAACAAGAAAATATATTTCATAGTAGTATCTTGAGACCAATTCTTCAAGAATCCTCATTCTTCTTTTCATCCTTTTCTTAAGTTCATCAAAGTAAACATTCATTACATTTTCAAAATTTCCTCCCGATTGAGTAATATACTCATTGATTTTCCTTGTCATTGGTTTTTCTTACAAAAATAGACCATTTCAAATACCGAGAAAATAATTATGGATATAAAAGAAAATACAAATAATGAGGAATCCAAACTTATGCATTAAATTCTTCACTTTTCTTATTGATGACATATTTTTTGCAAGTTGTAACTTTTGTAGCTCAATGAAACTATACTCATGATATTTCATCACAATATTCCATGCTTGATCCACAACCATACAAGGTACACTATTCTATCTACCCAATTCATTGAATTTGTGGGCAATGATTCTCACTAAAAATTCAATTAGTGGATCACAAATGCTTGTAATGGATAGACCACATCCATTCCACTTGGCTCTAGAATTAGCCTCTACTTCTTCATGGTTCAAACATTGCATGGTCTTCTTCTTGTCTAGGGTTGGATAACATATAACCATGTGTATTATTTTCTTCGTGATTTTCATTGGTCTATTTTGTAACCAATACTTCATATCATGAATAATGCTCAAAACTACTTTAATCCACTTGATCTTGAAATTTCTTGGGAACTCGAGGGCATGTTTTAACCCTTTCTTCTCAACAATTTGAAATTCATCCTTTAAGATTTCTTTATTACACAACTTCTCATAGCCTTCCCTAATTTCATAATCTCCTACTTCTCCATTTTTTCACATATAATAGCTTCTAATATCATGGATCAAAATGACTTTAGGTGGTATCAAAGATAATGAACCCATTAAGTCTCCTTTCATAATATTCTGTAGAATAGCATGAAATATAGGTGGAGGATAGGCATCACTCTTCACCAGTTGAATTTTACTAACCTCTTGACTTATTCTAGCAGTCAATAAAGTTGCCATGATAGTAGATAGGGTTTGAAGTCCTTCCTTCTCTAGATACTCGACACTCATTCATGCTCTTTACTTATTAAAACTTTTGATCAAATCTCTACTGGGTTCTCAAAGCCCCAAATTGCTCTATGCTCTAAAATATCTAATTGTAATGTATGAAATAATATCTCCAAAATTTATTATATAATTTCTTACTAATGAATTAGGTTCTCCATCAATGTTGTGTACTTAGATGAGTGGAAGCCAACTATCTCAGTTGAAATTGATCCCTTTCAACTAGGTCTACAACTCAGTCTCTTCCATGTCACCCCATCTCTATCATTCTTGAAATGCTCGATCCATGTTGCAATGCTCAATCAACATAGACAATTTTCACTAACACTCATCAATTTTTCACAAATCTATTCTTATGCATCTTATATATGCAGATTTGAACTTTTGGCACATTTTATGTAAGGAAGTAATGAATGATATATCAATTAAGTATACAGTTCAATACATACCTCTCTTGCTTAGTTTGAGATGACATGATCACCTTCTCCATTGGATTGGGTGACCTCAACTCTATTAGATCCACTATTTCCATCTTCTACTCTCTTTTTCCACTTCTAGTTCATTTCATTCCTAATTTGCTCAATGTCCACTTTTCCTTTGCCTCTATAATTTGTGTGATTTTTTTAATGTACTTGAGTCCTATGATTCTCGCTTTGATGTCCAAACTCATGACATTTAGAACATGCATTATTAGGTGCATAATTCTTTCTCTAATTTGTCTAGTAGAGTCTTGTCTATGATTTGCATTCATATGCTATATGCCCATATTTTTTACAATTGTAGCAATATCCTTCATATTTAGGTGTAGCTTGTGTATTCCTCAGCCTTGACCTACAGTCATGTATTTGATGTCCTTGTTTGTTGTAGTAAAAATAGTAACCAAGAAAATTAGGTTTAGAATTTTGCATACCATGTTTGCTTCAACATATATTTATAGTATGACCAAGTTTTTCATAGTGATAGCATGTTGGTTTGTCCTTTGACTTTTCAATCCTCAATTTTCTATTCCTAGATGATTCTCCTTTCTTAGTGCATGAATGTCCTAACCCATCCAAACAACTTGATGAATTTATTAGTTCTTCAAAGTACTTCAAGCTTCCTTTGTTTTGTTGAAATTCTCCATAGATTCCTTCTCATTTTTTAGTTCATTCTTTAGTAAGTTATTTTGTGATTTCAGATTTGCAATTACCACATCCTTGTGATTCAATTCCTAATTTATAAGCATGAGTTGACCAGTTCATCATGTCTAGTTGAGTATTAGAGTTTTTGTATATCTAATATCCTTTCTTCAAGTCTGGTGACCATTACATTTTTTTCTTCTTCAGCCATAGTCATGTCTTCTTCAATTTTCTTCTTTTGTTCAATCACTTTACACAGTCTTACTAATTAGATTTCATGTTCTCTTTTTAGTCATCTGATTTCTTCATTTAGGATTTTGTTCTTGTCAAGTAGATCAATAGATGCTTTTTCATTTGGATTGACTGGTTCAAATAGTCCTTCAATTTCAACTTCTTCATAAGAACATTTATTTATCTAGATGACAATTTCCTTTGTCCTTTTTAGAGAATCCTTTGGATCTTGTCTTGCCTTCTCAAGTTTCCTTAGTGTGAGTTGAATGTCAATCCAATGATTGTCAATAGTCTTGTCTAGTTTGAAAGCCTCCATCTCCAAGATCTATTCTCTAAGCATTTAATCTTCTTTCAAAGAACTAGTGCTCTAATACAAATTGTTGATTGATGGAGGAATAAACATGATAAGCTAGATACTAAGAGGGGGGAGGGGATGAATCAGAATCTAAAACACTTTTTACTTTTCACAGATTCATCCATATTTATCAATAACTTTTGCATGTAAAACTTATAATTTAAATTTGTTCTAACATATAAGTCTGATCAATCACATGCATTAAAGTAAAATAAACAACACAATATTTATTATCTAGAAACCCTCCAAGGTGAAGGTAAAAGTAGGGTGGGGATGACACCCACAAATCTTCACTATTGCGGTAATAAAGTTAACTAGTTAAGGTTAAAATGTTTGACCATAAAATATGATCTACCTTGTGAGGGGTCTACCATGTTAAAAGGTTAAGAGACTATTAGGTCTCAACTTGTTAGAGGATTTAACACTAACAAAAAAGTAAGGACTCTTTTAGGAGATTTACAAACATCTGTTAAGACCACTCTATTAAGAGATTTACCCTAATTCAAGTCTTTTAAAACTAATTTAGTACTTAACTCTTAGTTTTCTCTTTAAGATGATTTTGATTCTGCTCAAGTTGCTAACTGACCCTCTCCTCTGATCTGATATGCTTTTCTTTCCCTTTCACTTCACTACAATGACTAGGTCACTTGGTCTATTAGATGATAATATAACCCTTCAATGATTTTTAAACTGATCTTCTCAATTCTTCTTGCTCACATGAATTAACCTCTTTGCCTTTTCTCTTACTTTGCATCCTTATGATCTAGGTTAATATCACCTCTATTTAAACTAATTTGCTAATTGTTTTCTAGATGCTTTCATGTTTTGCCTCTTCATCCCAATCATCAAACATACAACATAGGGATCATTCATCTATAACATGTCAATATTATGAACAACCTCAGATAGTATTAAATGTTCTATAAGAACCTCTTAAAAAATTAAATATCCCTTCCAAGTTGCCCTTTTAATCACTTTGCCCAAAACTCTGTTCCATTCCTAGCTTTCATGTAAACTATGTGTAGCTCAGCCTTTTTTGTTTCCTAATGCTTGGCATTGTTATTCCTCAGCCTTCATTGTGCTTGCTACATACTAAGTAACTTGACACATTTATTCTTAAACCTTGCTTGGTGGCTAATAACTTGCCTGGTCATTGATGAGCTCAAGGTTGGAAATATAAGAGGAGTATCTAAGAGGGGAGGGGTGAATTAGTTACTACAAAAATAAATGATATATCCCTTAGATGTCAATACAAATCAAAATATAAATTCTGCTAAAACTAAATTTTTGTTGAAACTCAATTAACACAGAGGCACTCAGTTAACACTAATAATTTACTGTCACTCCACAAGTACTAAAATATCAACTGTAACTTGATAAATGTAGATCTTAAGTTATTAACTATAATTAACCTTAATTTACTTAGTTGCATACACATAAAATAAATAGCATGAACACATGTGACACTAGGATTTAACATGAAAACCCAATTTGGGAAAAACCACCAATCGCAACTAGTTACTATTTTTCACTCTTCTGAAGCGAGTGTTATTAGGAGCCAACCTTGTTAAAGGTTACAAAACACACCGTTAGGTATGACCCTGTTAAAAGATTTATTAGGAGTGGCATTGTTAGAGGTCTTTAGACACTTCAATCTAGAAATTCTACCTTGTTAGAGGATTTGGAAAATAGCTATTAAGCTAACTTTATTAAGAGATTTGATAAATTGCTACAATTATTAGAGAGTAACAATGATATGACCTAATTGTTGATGCAATTGTATTGCTGATTTTAGATCTTTGTTTTGGCTTGAATACTTGATCCTACTTTATCAGATAAAACTTTGTACCTCAATCAACTCAGGATACTCTGCTATCCTTCCAATTCACTTCCTTGGTTTATCTTTTCAATCCCATGCTTCTCATATTCAATCCCACAACTTAACCTTATATTTGTATCATTTCCCTTTGTCAATTTGACTTGAATACACTTACAAATATATAATGTGTATCCCTTAAGTCAGCTAGACTAAACAAATAAATTCATTAAACTAAATATGTTGATTTAAGAAAATCCTTTGTTAGCTAACCCAACTCAGTAGACACTAACTGTAAAATGATTTTCCTATGTTAACCAAGTGAACTTGATTAACACTGCAACTTCATAAACTTCCTTCAGTAACTGAGGGAGCTTGGTTAACACTGGTTCCAAGCCAACTTCCCTTTATTAATTGAGTGAGCTTGGTTAACACTGAACTTTTGCGAACTTCTCTAAGGTGCCTGAGTGAACTCAGTAGACACTATCTTGTAAACTTGGTTTACTCTAGAATGCTCAGTAGACACTAAAAATTATATTCATTGCCTGAGCGAGCTTGGTAGACACTAACTGCTAAAGATGTAACATTTTTTTTAACATCAAAGACAATATAAAATTGATCAATTATTTTCAACACTCATCTTGTATACAAAAATACTCCATGACCAAAAAAATTACTTGGATCCTATAGAGCTAGGTATATACTTATTTATGTATGTTACTAGGCCTATATAGAGTATCTGAGTCACAGTGATGATTGCCTAACTCTGCCTAGTAAATGACTAAATGGTTGACACTAATAGACAACAATGGTTAGAGATAGCAATAGTCAAGACCCATCATGCATTGTGAGTTTAATTGAATTTCCCTAGGTTGCACTTATTGGAGCTATTGGTGTAATTAAATACTAATTGATCACAAAAATTGCAAAAACTTACCTAGGATAAAGCATTGCAAAGTAGTTTTTCATTGATAAAGAGAGGAGTCTACACCTTAACTAAGCACAGTGTACATGAGACTTTAGGTGGTGATATTTTTTATCTAATTCTATTTAATGTGTGAGATCCACTTTTGGTGTATATTGTATTGTCAGAAAATGGAAGTACTTCCATTTAGTACTAGTTTAGCCCTCCTAGTAAGTGGTTTGGGGTCATGTCAAATACCTTGAATGGTTCTTTGACTTGGATATGGATTTTTCCCCTATTCTACCCCTTTTTCCACTTTCTTTTTTCACTTTTTGTCATTTTGGACTGAAATCCTAAGATTTTTTACTTTTGGGTCAAGGATGACCTTAGGGTCAAGGATGGCCTTTTAGGTCAAGGTTGACCTCGTCTTGACCTAGGGTAAGGTCGACCTCATCACTAACCCCATGTCCAAATTTCAAGGTTCTATGATTTCTGGTTGTTGGGTTTTGGAAAGAATTATTTTCCCACTTCCATGTCGGCTATTTTGGTCTCTAAAATGGCAAACTCTTAAATTGCATTTAATCTAGGTCCATTTTGAGGATTTAAGATTAATTTGGATTTAATGCTCCCATGTCAACCTTCTTTAGAACTTTGTGCCCTAGATTTCTATATAAGGAAGCCTTCCTCTATAATTCTATCTAACCATTATCTTGCACAACCATTGATTATGAATTTTACGCTCACGAGTTCTATGAAGTGAAGATATACTATCCATCAAGCATTAAAGCATTATCAAGCATTCAAGCATTCAATCATTCAATTCATCAAGGAGGTCCATTAGTAGCCATTAAAGGATTCAAGCTCTATGGATCTCTCGTGTTTAAGATTAATCCATTTCCATTCAAGCCTCTTCCTAATCCAAGATCCATTCAAAGATTGGTGTTGACTTGATCTAATGTCATTGATTTGAGACATTCTACATTCATTTAGAACATCTATACTAATGGATTCAAGGAGTCGAATCCTCCACAAGGATTTCTACCTAAGCAAAGTAAATAGTTCCATTTACTTTTTTTTATCATATTACAATTTCAATTCAATTTCAAGGTTAATTCCAAACTGGGGTTTGACTAAGGAAAACCACCCATCTAACAAACAAAACCATTTTTCTTGCAAGTACAAGTGTGGAACAATGGATATCAATGTAGATTCAGATACCCTTTTCCTTGAACTTGTGAGATCCACAAACATAAATTTTATCGGAGTACTGCAGGTCAAGGTCAACTTTTTGGGGCACAGTTATACCCTGGCCCGCTAACTGGGTCAAGGTCGACCTACCCTGAAAAAAGAAAAATATTTTTGGGTTTTGAAGATCTCATAATTTTTGTTTTCAAAGCACGAAAATTGTTAGTTTTTGAGATTGTTTGATAGCGTTTTTAGCTTCTTTTTCGTTTAGAGGTAAGTATCTTTATTTCTTTATTTCAATATTAGTCTCCTATATTTACATTCCATATCATATGAATCTATATGTATGTGTAAAATGTGGGTTTAAGGTCTCTTTCATGTGCATTATTTTAAATTATATTCATCCATTTTTACCCTATTCACATATATTGCATTATCATCCTGATCATGCAACATAATTTATTTCATAATGGATATTATCCAGCTTTGACAGACATGTAATTCCACCTTGCATAGGTGATAGATTATTTGCTCCTTACCATAATTTCGTATTATCTTTCCTATATATGCAAGATTATTATGTACATTTTAAGAATATCAATGTCTATGTCCACTATCAATGAGATGATGCTTGCATCTTATTCAATTTCCCTATCATTTTCTTGTGAAAATTATCTTTGTCTTTTATTTGATTTTGGGGATATTGTAGAATCACCTAAGCCTCTAGCATCATTATATTAAATATTGGGTGGAAAGGTACTATTATTGGAAAGAGTGGCAATATCCTTTTTTATCCATTGGCATACTACCTATATTCATTTTTTGAGGGAAAACTAAATCTGACATATTTTGCGAGTCTAAATACGATAGCCAGTTTATCATCTACCTCACTTCCATCTCAAAAAGTATGCTAACATCTAAGATTGTCCACCAAGTCTAATAATCCTTTAATTTTCATTATGACATTCCTATATTTCCATCCTAGGATAATAGAACTTATCAAAAAAATACTATTTTTAGGGCACCACCCTCAATGATAATCCTTTTGTAACCTTGAACAACTCCTAGCTCAATGCCATGATAAGCAACCACAACCTACATCACATGTACTATTTGAAAGCCCAAAGTAACCGTGATGGCTAAAACTGTTTGCCCACATGTTTCTAAAGAGATCATCCCCTTCAACTCAAATCGGGAAACCTAAAAATGAGTGGAGAATATCCATCTTAACCCGTTAGCAAAAAAAAATTATTGAACAATTAAAAATGATTAAATATTAAAAATTAGATTTATGTATTTCAATAAATATAAGTAGAATAAAACAAATAGTTATTATTAGGTAGAATTAACATGAGTGATATAAAATTTTGTTGAAGTAATAAACTAGAGTGGCCTTTAAAGCACTTGGCATAAGTTGGAACATGTGATACACAACCTAAAGTTGACGTAAAACACTTGGCACAAGTTAGATGTCATAAAAGTACTATGGAAAATTAGTATAATTTAACATTATCGTATACATTCTTATCAAGGTATTCTAGCAAATTGATACACATTTCTTCTTGTAGGACCCTTTGTTGTAATTAGATAATTTCGTATGGTTCACAAGCGATGACGACAGTGCTTTACAATAAATCAGTCATGGATAGTGGGTTGAATAAACTTACTACGAGGGTTATGCGTTCAACGGGCCTATATTTGTTTTAAAACACAGCAATCACCCACGAGGTGGGACATCAACAAGTATTGATGGAACTGGAAATTCAACATCCAAAGACAAACTAAATAAGTTATAAACAGCAAACTAAACGCCGTGTGAAGTGCAACCTCAATAAAACTATACGTCGGTATTAATCATTGAGGAAAGATGAACTAGTAGTTTGGGCATCATGTTTTCAATACCACTACAACAACCTAAAAATCCAGCAGCAAGGAACAGTCAAACGGTGAGGTGGGTGCCTGATCTCCAAGTGGACGGGTCCTTGCCAGCTACCATATTTCGAAAAAGAAACGATAATTTATGCTCGTCATTGATTTTCAAGTCGTAAAGAGTAGGCTCCACATATCCTGCAACTTGTGGGAAACTGTCTCTAGAATCGTACGTTGTGTTGCAAGACTACATACATTGTTTCAATTGCTACCCTGAATTGCAGTACCGGGGGCGGCTTTTGCTGTTGACCTCTTTAACTCTTGAGTAGTTAATTAGTACAAAAGACCAAATGCCTGGTTGGAGTTTGCCTGAGCATGGTGAGGATAGAGAAGGTGGTGGGGATGTTTGTGGCTCATTTTTACATATACCTCATTCCTTCATTGTTCCTGTTGAGTTGAATTCATCATTCAACGACAATCGGTGAAGATTAGTGCAGACACGGTATTTATTGGCTGAATATATAGATTTTACAGTATCATTTTGGGTGAGGAGTCCAAGAGAGCTCGGGTTTCTTTTACCTTGGGAAGAGGAGATGTTCACAGGCGCTGGCCGGGCCTCGCCCGTTGCTTTTATCCCTTTCAAGGTCTGTTAATGGGTTAGATCTTTGCAACCCACAATGTAGAAGCCCAATTTTTTTTTAGGAAATCATATATTTTGTAATTATTTCGTTGTTTAGGGAACCGATGTTGCTTGACCTTTATTTCTAGATCTGATGGTATGAGCTTTTGTATTTACTGGTTGTTGAGATCATAGAGACGTAAATAGACATAAAATAGAACATTCATATAATAGAAACAACTGCCATCAATATGAATTTTTCCATCAATATTTTTGGATGGCAATTTATGATCAAGATATGCTCTAAATTCCATTATAGCTATGATCTTTTGAACCCATATTGTACATTCCATAACTCGGTTTGGGAAACCAATTTGTAAACTTCTTTTTATAGTTCTATGAGCTGATGCTCTTTTATTTTTGTTTGTATGGCAGATTGTGTGAGCTTTTGTTTTTATCAGTGATCTGTGTTTGGAGATAATAGAGAGCTAATGAAATATAAAATAGGTCACTGGTACAAAAACTCGTCCACGATCTAATTTAGAACCATCGACCATCATTATATTCAGATGGCCGTTTATGATCCATTATAGATGCCCTCTAAGTTTCTATTTTCTGCACGACGGTTTATAAAGTGTAAAACTCAATCCCAAGCAGCGCACATGTCCTCATAAATTAACAAATGGAAACCAAAACATTAAAGTAGAAACTTTCATACAATCTTATCTCATGTATACCACAATTAACTGATATAAGGTTTTTCTTCTATTCAGGGATTGGTTATGGAGGTTATATTCAATCCGGGTATGGCCGGACCTAGCTCTACGAGCAGCTCAATAAATTCGAGATCCGAGACCAATTGTTGCGCGGCAGAACAAAAAGCCCGCGCGGACCAAAATGACAGCGGAAGCGAATGCATCAATGAGGAATGCAAAGCCTCCTCCCAATCAACAAATTCGAAGAACACTACTCCGGCGAAAAATTCATTCCCACTGCAACGCACGGGAAGCGGAATCACAGAAACCGACCTGAACAACTATAACACCAGTACTCCTACGAAGGAGGTCTACAAGCGGGCAGAAACGGGGAAGCTACAGTCGTCAAAATACAAGGGCGTCGTTCCGCAGCCGAATGGGAGATGGGGCGCGCAGATATACGAGAAGCACCAGCGGGTGTGGTTGGGCACATACAACACGGAAGAAGAAGCCGCCAGGGCATATGACCGCGCCGCCTTCAAATTCCGCCTTCGGGACGCCCACACAAACTTTCCCTCTGTCAACGACGCGGATCCGGAGGCCGTTTTCATCCTCCGCCACTCCAAATCCGAAATCGTTGACATGCTCAGAAAGCACACATTCGAAGACGAGCTCCACCATTACATAAGGGAAAGCAGCGCAAACGCGACGGGATCTTCTTCTTTCTCCGATTCGGGTCCGCCAGAAGCGCTCAGATATTCTCCTCGGCAGCACCTGTTCGACAAGACCATGACGCCCAGCGACGTGGGCAAGCTGAACCGTCTCGTGATTCCAAAGCAGTACGCTGAGAAATACTTTTCTCTGACCGACTCCGCCGCCGGAAAGAGTGTTTTGCTGAATTTTCAGGATTGCGCTGGAAAAACATGGCGGTTTCGGTACACTTACTGGAACAGCAGCCAGAGCTTCGTTTTCACCAAGGGCTGGAACCGCTATGTGAAAGAGAAGGGGCTGCAGGTAGGCGATATAGTTCGATTTGAGCGCACCACTGTTAATCCCGGGCAGCTCTACATCAGCTTTCGCTACCGGATATCTAGCGGGTTTCATACGGACGTCCTAAAACCGGCAGTACCCATGTCTTACCTCCTTTCGTCATCGCCACAGTTATGCATTAGCCAGAGGTCTCTAGCTTGTGATACCCTAAACGGTTTCCCTGGCAATTCATGCCTAGAGTTTGGGCACACTTCGCTTTGTTTTGAAGCCCTAAAATGCTGTCTTGTCAATGGCTCAAAGAGATCTGCATCGCATGACGGTAATTCTTCGTGTGTGGAATCAAAGAGCCTTGTCAGACAAATTTCTGTTGCTTCTTCATGTTCGTCTCGTGGTGTTATGGTATTTGGTGCGAATCTCAGCCAATCCTTGCCGCCAGCCACTTTGAATCTTTTTCCGGGCATAAAAGTGGAGGAACAATGCAAGGATTGTGAAAGGCTGCAGCAGGAAAGGAAGAGAAAGAGGGAAGGACCGTTTGGCTTCTATGATGGGAAAAAGCAGGTCCGTAAGGGGTTGTAACGATAAAAAATGTAAATCTATGTATTACTAGTGTATGGATTGTTTTCATCTCAGATTACGGTCAGTTTGGCCCCATGATGCATTTACTGTGGATAAAAAGCGTTTTCTTTGCTGACGTGCGTGTTCGGGCAAATTCTAATATAGATAGTCTGGGTTTGATTTTTTCCCAGATTATCTACGGTCAGTTTGGCACCAAAATGCATCTAAGATGGATAAAAAGTGTTTTATTTTCTGAAGTGCTTGTTGGGACAAATTTAAGGTATTTTGTTGAACTTACGACTACTAATTCTTGGTGATCTTTGTTAACTCTTCAATAATTATTGCAATTTGACACCACTCCTGCCTGAAGCTTTATAGTGCAAGTACTTCTGGCCTGTTGATACGGGACACAAGTATATTAATATGTTACCAGTGAGTTGTAAAGATATGTTTGGGTAGACTGAATGTTTCAAAGATCTTATGGACAAACAAATTTCCGAAGAAGTAAAAGATGAAATCTAATTTGTGGAAAAAATATACATGCCCCTGATGATAACAAATGATTGGAAGATATAAATCTCAAGAAAGAAAAACCCCAAAAACATCCAATCATGGAAAAATACACAATCAACCCCAAATCCCATTTATCAGTGTTGCTTAGATGGTTGGGATTTTATTTTGTTATCATATTTAATGTTTCATTATGCCGTAAAATGAGCATTTGGGATTTGCTGTTGTATTTATTTTTCGATTAAGTGCTAAAACGAGCAATGGGGTTAAACATGCCATTTATTTGAGAAATGAATATGTTGATATGTGATGAGAAACAGGATAACTCATGAATGCCTACGAAAATTTGTTCTCGGTAATAAAGAAATAAGTTTATTTTGCTTTTAACTATTATTGATAGATTTTGTTGAAATCATAGGGTAGTTTGCTCGGTTTTGTTGTTTGACTGTAATGACTATTTCTTTGTAATAGTTCTATGGATTCAAGGGTCTTTTCCAATATTCTTTATCAAAAATAAATTGAAATGATAGAGGGATGAGAACTGGTGAAAGTGACTGAGAGAGAATGTGAGAGAGAATGTGAGACAATAAGGAAGAGAGAAACTGAATTTTAGTTAGAATAATTTCTACTTTTTAAGAAAATTGTATTTAAGGAATAGAATGTGGAAGGAAGAATTAGAAGGTTTTGTATGAGAGGTAACACTAGAAGACTGGTAGTGTAACTTTTATTTAATTTTTTATTAACTAGTATTTAATATTTTGTGTGATAAAATAAATTAAGATAAAGAATATGATGTAAAAGATAAAATTATTGTGAAATTATAAATTATTAGATTAAATTGAACTTTTATAATCTAGAAATTAAATCTCACTGATTCTACTTAAAATCAAGTGGGAGAAGTTTTTGACCCAGCAAGAAAATTGCATCAATTCATAGAGATAGTCTAAGAGGAATTCACTAGCAATGAATTAAAAATTAAGTAAAGAACAAAATTACCAACAAATTAACTCATAAAAACATGAGAAACTAAACTAAACAAACTCCAAACACTAATAAATTAAAACTAAATAATATGAAGTTAAAATTTCTTACAAATCTACATTAATCTCTTGAAGAATTGCTAGAAAAGAAGAGATCTTGGGTTGGTGCTTCATAAAAGATCCTTCTATCATCATACCAGGTCCCCGTTTTGTTTGTAGGATGGTTATCATCTTTAAACATTCCTCATGCTTTCTTCTTTTGGACTTCTAGAACTCTAACTCTTCTTAAAAGGTAGTGAAAGAGAAGTTTCTTCTACTCATCATGTCCTTACTAAATTTAACAATCTAAACCAACTTCTTGTTTGTTTGATTTTGATAAGATTTTACATTTCCCAATATTCTTAGCATTCCTTATTTCTCTTTGACATAATGTTGATGGATTTAAACCCCCGAACCAGATCCTCCATTATAGCCTAGTTGTCCAACTTTTTAGTCATATCCTCTGTAACTTCTGGAATACTAGTTTCGATTTGGGTGTTGGAAAGATCATTAGGTGAAGCCCAATTCTAGTTATTTTCTTTCTTTCAGTATTAAGTCAGTCTATTAGCCATTTCACTATAGAAATTTGCCTATTATAGAGAATACAAATCTTGTCCACTTTACACATGATAAGGAAATACTGATAAAGATCCTCTATAGAGGTATGATAGTTAAAGTAAAGAAGGGAAATGCTGAGTAGGGGAAGTAGGTTTATAGTTGGGCCCTATGGTGTTTTGTGGGGGGCGGGGGGTGTTGGGTATAGAGTATAAGGTCTCAAATTCTTTAAGCACAACAATACTATTCATACCAAAGGCCTTCAATTTAACTTTTAAAAGAGGGATAACCTTTATGGAGCTTAAAAATGGGGAGATAAATTGGACTAAATAACTTTGGGGGTAACCATAGACTTACTAAGATCCATATTAGGACATTTGATAGATGGATTGACTTTCTTGAGATTAACTACCAAGAATTGAGCTAGGTGGAAATTGTAAAGGAGAGGGATTATGATATGATATAGGGGACCATTTCATTTGTTGGCTTAAACTAAGACATGGACAAAATAATCCCTACAGGAAAATTAACTTTGATATTGTGTTAAAAATGTTTAATCAGAACAAATATATGAGATTAGAAATTATGAAACCCATGAAAAAGGAGGACTTATGTTTAAAATATGAAATTTTGCTCATGTTTTTATTTATATTATTGATTATGGGAAAGAAAATCCCTCGCCATTATAATATCTCCACTTGAAGATCTTATTCTTCTATTCCTTCCATAACTTTCAATTAACATATTGTACCATCTCAAAATTGAGGTACCTTCAATTAAGATCTTGATCCCTCCTTTGTGTGGTTTGGTACATTAGAACATTCTCTTCCAAGATTTCTCAAAAGACTATGTTGGTACCAATCTATATGTTTATGCTTCCATTTATTCCCCCAACTATATAGATCATGCTTTTAATACTTTTTTGAAACTTTCTCATGACTACATTGAACCTTTTTTCTATGTTCTAAAAATATTGCTTGGGTCTTGAGGTGACGTTCGTTCCCAAATCCTCTAGGTCAATGATGAGTTCACTCCTTACTTTGGGTAAGGGATAATGTTTTCCCTTATATAGGTGGTAATGATTGATTTTGTCCCTTACCAAGGTTTTTTCCCATAGAAAGTTGGGACATCATTAAAAATCTTGAACATTTTCTAATTCTAGCACATTGGCTTCTCTAAAGTTGGGAATCCATAAGTATCAATTATAATACCATCTACACACATCTATTCATGCTCAATATTCTAATGCTCATTCAAGCAGATTTCAAGAAGGAAAGCAAGGCATTCTTCATTCAAGAATCAAAGATCTTCAACAACCATCATGCATTCTTCCTCATTAATTTATTTTCATTTTGAACTTTTTCGATCGAAGAGGACATCTACATTCATTCATGAAAAAGGCATATAAAAATAATCTACCTACATGAGGCTTTATCCTACACAATTTACCTTTTATTTTTGTGTTGATTCAAAGCAATAACTCTATTATACTTTATCACATATCAAACATAATTGCATCAAAAAAATTATGATATTCTACATTGTTATATTTTCTTAGAACTACATATTAGCATTCCCTTCTCTCTCTCTCTCTCTCTCTCTCTCTCTCTCTCTCTCTCTCTCTCTCACACACACACACACACACACACACACACACATAAATTAAGGTTGATTCGAAAATAAAGGTTTTATCAAGGCATGCCCCTCCCCAACGACCAATTTGACCTCCTTATGTGTAGGTGTAGCTTTAGAGAAATATTCAAGTAGACTTAAAGACCACTATTAAATAATTACCCAGATCTAAATTTTATTTCAATTTCTAATTGTTTAAGGTATGTGATGAGCTCTTCCCTAATCGTGGAACTAAAGTGACAAGATAAAGCATATATTTTGTATTTGGAAGTCTAGAATTGTAGACTCTAGATTCAATTATTGACCAAGTTAGGGATGATGTCATTCATAACCCTTGTTCAATGGCGACCATAACACACAATGTCATCCCTATAAAATAGAAAATTATAATGCATCCTAATTTAGATTTTGTTGTGTATGAGGATCAACCTATAAATCAAGTCAATACACATTTATGATTAGTGATAATAATTTTTTTTTCATTTTTCTCCTACCTTTATCTCTTCTTGTTACATTTACTCATTTATAATAGGTTTCTTCATTTCTCAAACGTTTTCATAATTTTGGTATCAAGAATAAGGATATCCCATCAAGCTTGAAAGGTTAAGGTCTCATGCTTTAGAATATTTCCTTTCGTGGCTTTAGCTAGATATATTTTGAGGATTTTATCTCTTCCTCTTAATCTCTGAATTGTATAGGAGGAATCACACTCATCCCCATATTTACTTCTTTACAATTTGGTGAACTCTACATCTTACCCTCCAATTTATATAATTTTTTCTATTCAATTCATTGGGTCACCTTTTTACTTTTTATATTGGTAGTAGATCCTATTCTAGATCATGGACCTCTCAAAAATAGTATGATACACAATTATATCTATGGATATATTTTTTCTTTTTTATCATGCTAATGTTGTTTATAAAATTTTCTTTCATTTCTTTATGTTCACATCTTTTATAAAGTTTTCTTACATATGGTACTATAATATTAACAAAATAAGGTTTCTCAGTAAATCATATTTCAAGATCATAATTATACTTTCATGTGATTTCCTTATTCAGCTTTCGCCACCGGATATCTAGCCGGTTTCATACGGACGTCCTAAAACCGGCCGTACCCAGTGCTTATGTCCTTTCCTCGCCGTCACACTTATGCATTAGCCAGAGGTCTCTAACTTGTGATACCCTGAACGGTTTCACTGGCAATTTACGCTTAGAGTTTGGGCACACTTCGCTTTGTTTTGAAGTCCTAAAATGTTGTCTTGTGAATGGCTCAAAGAGATCTGCATCGCATGACGGTAATTCTTCGTGTGTGGAAACAAAGAGCCTTGTCAGACAAATTGCTGTTTCTTCATCATGTTCCTCTCGTTGTGTTATGGTATTTGGTGCGAATCTCAGCCAATCCTTGCCGCCAGCCACTTTGAATCTTTTTCCGGGAATAAAAGTGGCGGAGGAGCTATGCAAGGATTGTGAAAGGCTGCAGCAGGAAAGGAAGAGAAAGAGGGAAGGACCGTTTAGCTTCCATGATGGGAAAAAGCAGGTCCATAACGGGTTGTAACGATAAAAAATGTAAATCTATGTATTACTAGTGTATGGATTGTTTTCATCTCAGATTACGGTCAGTTTGTCCCCAAGATGCATTTAATGTGGATAAAAAGTGATTTCTTTCGTGACGTGCGTGTTCGGGCAAATTCTAATATAAGTATTAGGTAGTCTGGCTTGTTTTTTACCCAGATTATCTACAGTCAGTTTGGCACCAAAATGCGTCTAAAAGATCGATAAAAAGCGTTTTCTTTTTTATAGTATTTGTTGGGGGCAAACTTGAAGGTATATTGTTGGCATTATGAGTACTAACTCTTGGTGATCTTTGTTAACTGTTAAATAATTATTTAAATTTGACCCCACTCCTGCCTGAAGCTTTAAAGTGCAAGTACTTCTGGCCTGTTGATACGGGATACAAATATATTAATATGTTACCACTGAGTTGTTATGATACGTCTGGGTAGACTGAATGTTCCAAAGATCTTAGGGACCAACAAATTTCCGAAAGGTCAAAAAAGAAATCTTATTTGTGGAAAAACATATACATGCCACTGATGATAACAAATGATTGGAGGACAAGCATGTGGAGGAAGAGGGCAGCTAGCCCTGGTTTTGGTGTTTTTTTGTGTTGTTTTTATGTTCATAACTATAAACTTGGTGTTCCACAGGGTTTTAGTTTTTCTGCTTATGTCAATTAATAGCAGCGATTTGTTTAGGTGTTGCTGGTCTATTTTACTGTATTTTTTGCATAGTAGTGTAACGACTTTAATTATGCTATGGACATATCTTGTTTTTTGAAGTTTAAAGTTGGCATAGGGTAGATAACTGGGAGGTAATCTTCCACTGATTCTCAGTCTTGTTGTTCTTCGGGGTCAGCCCCATCTTTATTGGCTACTATCTAATATTTCGAAAACAAATGATTGAAAGACATAAATCTCGAGAAAGAAAAATAAAAAACACATCCAATCATGCAGAAATATATAATCAACCCCAAATCTCATTTATCGGTGTTGCTGAGATGGTTGGGAGTTTATTTTGTTATCATGTTTATTGTTTCATTATGCCCTAAAAAGAGCAATTGGGATTTGGTTTTACTACTGTATTTTTATGTGCCAAAATGAGCAATGGGGTTAAACATGCCATATTGTTTGAGAAATGAATATGTTGATATGTGATAAGAAATAGGATAACTCATGAATTTGTTCTTGATAATAAAGAAATAAGTTTGTTTTGCCTCTAGATATTTTTCCTAAATTTTGCGGAAATTATAGAATAGTTTGTTGGGTTTTGGTGTTTCACTATAATGAATATTTTTTTGTAATAGTTCTGTGGGTTCAAGGACCTTTTCCAATCTTCTTTATCAAATATAAATTGAAATGATAGAGGGATGAGAACTCATGAGAGTGAGTGAGAGAGAGAATGTGAGACAAAAAGGAAGAGAGAAACTACATTCTAAGTTGGAATAATTTCTCTTTTAAGGAAAATTGTATTTGAGGAATAATGTGGAAGGAAAAAATAGAAGATTTTGTTTGAGAGGTAGACTGACTGATTCTAATTAAAATCTTGTGGAAATTTTTTTTGACCCAGAAAAGAATTTGCACCAATTCATAGAGATAGTCCAAGAGGAATTCACTAACAATGAATTAAAAATTAAGTGAAGAAGAAATTTAACAACAAATTAACTAATAAAAATAGGAGAAATAAACTAAACAAAGTCCAAAGACTAAAAAATTAAAACTAAATATTATGAAGTTGAAATTCCTTACAATTCCTCATTAATCTATTTAAGAGTTGCTAGGAAAGAAGAGATCTTGGGCTGGTGCTCCATAACACGTCCCTCTATCATCATACCAGGTCCCCTTTTTGTTTGTAGGATGTTTATCATCTTTAAAGATTACTCTTTCTTTCTTCTTTTAGACTTCTAGAACTCCAACTCTTCTTACAAGGTAGTGAATGAGAAGTTTCTTCTATTGATCATGTGATTACTAAATTTAACAACCCAAGCCAACTTCTTGTTTGTTCAGTTTTGATAAGATTTTATATTTCCCATTATTCTTAGCATTTCCTATTTCTCATTGACAAAATACTAATGGTGATATTAATATCAGGATTTAACTATGTGATTTTGAGTCAAACTCATTGACCCATGTTTCATGAGTAGTGATTCAACATAA
The DNA here is from genome assembly GCA_028749045.1 of Cupressus sempervirens. NCBI lineage: Eukaryota > Viridiplantae > Streptophyta > Pinopsida > Cupressales > Cupressaceae > Cupressus > Cupressus sempervirens. Next base: position 742,786,212 of record CM053783.1, read on the forward strand.
ATCCATCTCTCATGAGAATAAATGAAACACTTAGCACTCATTGGATCTAGGTGATGCTCATAGGGGTGAAGCACTAGGACTTCCTGAGAGGTCACCCATCCCAGTACTACTCCAGCTAGAGCGTGCTTAACTACTTCATGTTGAATCACTACTTATGAAACATGGATCAATGAGTTTGACTCAAAATCACACAGTTAAATCCTGATATTAATATCACAATTTGACTTGCTATGGAAATTATCTTCTACTTATCAAAATGCTAATGGATTTAAACTCACGAATCAAATCCTCCATTATTGCCTAGTTGTCTGACTTTTGAGCCATCTCTTTTGTAACTTTCAAAACACTAGTTTTGATTTGGGTGTTGGAAAAATCACTAGGTGAGGCCCAATTCTAGTTATTTTCTTTTTTTCAATATTAAATTGTTCTATTAGCCATTTCACTGTATAACTTTTCCTATTATAGACAATACAAATGTTGTCCACTCTATACATAATAAGGAAATACTCATAAAGATCCTTTATAGAGGTATAATAGTTAGAGCAGGGAAGGGAATTTTAGTTGGACCCTATGGTATTGGGGGAGGATAGGTGGGAGGGTTTTCTAAGTGAGAAAGAAGAGAAAGTAGAGTATATGGTCTAATATTCTTTAAGCACATCAACACTATTCATAGCAAATGCCTTCATTTTAGCTTTGGAAAGAGGGTTAACCTTATAGAGCTTAAATATGGGGAGTCAAATTGGACTAAATGACTTTGAGGGTAACCATAGGCAAACTAAGATCCATATTAAGAGGTTTCATCGATAGATTTAGCTTGTTGGGATCAACTACCAAGAATTGAGGTAGGTAGAAATTGTAAAAGAGAGGGATTATGATATCATACAGGGGACCCTTTCATTTGTTGGCTTAAAAAACTAACACATGGACAAAATAATCCCTAAATGAAAATTAACTTTGATATTGTGTTAAAAATGTTTAATCATAACAAATATATGAGATCGAAAATGATGAAACCTTTTATTAAGGGTGACAAACATGATGAGCACTAGGGAAAGATCCTTGCATTTTTTGGGTGATGAGATTTCCCATTTATTTATAGTTTAATAACATTTGAAATACTTTCCTAGGGCTATAGAATGGAATTAGATCTTACTTATGATGACCCTTGGTATTCCTAAGAATAAATTTTACCTCTCTAATAGAACAATTATGAATTCACTAGTCTCTTTTGAGAGCTCAAGGTAAACTATATTTATTATTTCATTATCCTAGGCCTATATATATTCAAATAAATGTTTGGTTCAAATTAAATCACACCCTCAATGTGTTTGTGAAGATTTTTATCCTTCAAGTCAGCTACCAAAAGAATGTACTATTCAAACTTTTTTAGCTTAGTTTCATTCAATTTACCTCCCATAATGTCAATAGAGAAAAAAAATCGTAGAGATGGTCATAGGATGAGGGCCATTAACTATAGTAAGAATAACTAGATGTAAAATGCCACAAAAAATAATTATAAATATTAATCATAAATTACGAATATTGAAAGTGTATCCATTTCCAAATATGGACATATCTATCTCAATCATAATATGAGCTATTGAGGTACACCTTAGAGTTCAATATAGGTTTCAATATCATTGTTAAACTCATCCACAATGAAGAGTTTATGACCAATAATATATTATCCTAATGGAAGTTGTGTAGGCATATGACATCATCTACACAAGTCATAAGCAAATTACATTTCATAATTTTATCTCCATTTTCCTTACCTAGGATGTATTCCACATTAAACATATTTATATTATTGATCACATCAGTTGTAATGATAATATTTTTAAAGCCATGATTAATAGATAACTCAATGAAATGAAAGGTAGCTTACACCTTAGTCATGTGTCTTTTCTATAATGATGAATTTACTAAATAGGTAGGTTAATTTTACCATGCCAATTCTTAATAAGATCACACCTACCCTCTAAAATAGGCTTGTAACTGAAGATTTGTTGAAGATTAGCTTAACTCAACCAAGTTAATCTTAACCAAACTCGGTGCAATGCAAGTCATGAAAATCCCCAAAGGAGATGTCCTACCCTCTAGTAAACACTGACACAATGGAATATATACACAATAAATTAGATATTACATCAATTGCAACATATATTCTCATTATAGAATCATTAGATTAAATCCAACATGCCTAGCTGTAAGGCCTTCCAGGTTATGGCCAAATACAAAGTAATTGCAATTATAGTTATGCAAGATTTAGCAAGATCCAAATCCTAGATAGCATAGACCCACAATCTGGTACACAACCCCAAGAAGAATCTAAACCTGTCCTTGCAAGCCACCAAAAAAACATATTTTTTTCCAAACTCACACTTAGCTACTAACTCTACTAAACTCACTCCTCTCAGCTACTCATATTCTCATACTGAATGAATCCACTGATGTCTCAACACAAGACTCTAATTTTATGAAACCAAGCCACAAATTGGCCTACCATATTACATTAAATATACAATCACATTAATTACACCCTTAAGCTATAACTTACAAGTTGGTTTGCAAAAGACATTAAATACCTAAAATAACCATATATGTAGGACAAGCCCCATGTTTAAAATGCATAACTAGCTCATATGACAAAATAAGAGTATACCCACTTAGAAATAGGCCCATGTGGCATCCAACTATCCAACTCCAAGAGCACACACACCAACTCCCTTAGATCAAAGCTCAAAAATAAAATCTCAAAAATATTTCATTAAATCAAAAATATGCTACCAACAACCACTTAAGGGCTCTAACTTCAAGATAATTACTCCAATTACTATGTGCACTTAGGAAAACATTCCCCAATATCTCTCAAATATATCCACAATTTCATGAACCCTAAGTCCACAAATCTAAGCTCAATGCTCCTCCATATATGATTATTGACTACCCTAGGATGCTCCTGGATCATAGTCAAAGTTGAATTAAATCCAACCAAAGTTTAGGGGGACCACCTCTTATTATTTCTAAATATTAAAGGGGTGAGTCATATATTTTAACAAAAGAGGGAAAGCCCCACCTTTTAAAAATTTTAAAATCAAGGCATGAAATAAGATGACTTATGTCTAAAATAGGAAATTTTTCTCATGTTTTGCTTTATATTGTTGATTATGGGAAAGGAAAGTCCCTCGCAATTATAATATTTCTACTTGAAGATCTCATTATTCTATTCCTTCCATAAATTCTAGCTAACATATTGTACCATCTTAAAATTAAGGTACCTTCAAATAAGATCTTGATTCCTCCTTTGGGTGGTTTGGTGCATTAGAACATTCTCTTCCAAGATTTCTCAAAAGTCTATGTCGATACCAATCTATATGTCTATCCTTTCATTTATTCCCCCAACCACATAGATCATGCTTTTAATGTTTTTTTGACACTTTCTCATGAATACATTGAACTCTTTTTCTATGTCCTAACAATATTTCTTGAGGCTTCAAGTGACATTTTCCCCCATATCAATTTCACTCCTTGCTTTGGGTAAAGGACAATGGTTTCCCTTATATAGGTGGTAATGATTTAATTTTTCCCTTACCAAGGTTATTTTCCATAGAAAGTTGAGACATCATGAAAAACCCTAATTCTACTATATTGGCTTCTCTAAAGTTGGGAATCCATAAGTATCAATTATAATACCACATACACACATATATTCATGCTCAATCTTTTGATATTAATTCATGGAGATTTCAAGAAATAAATCATGGCATTCTTCATTCAAGAATTAAATATCTTCAGCAACCATCATGCATTCTTCCTCCTTGATTTATTTTTATTGTGAACTTTGTCAATTGAAGAGGACATATAAATGTATTCATCATAGAGGCATATAAAAATAATCTGCATACATGAGGCTTTATCTTACACAATTTACCTTTTATTTTTTTGTTGATTCAAAGCTATAGTGTTATTATACTTGATCAAATATCAAACATAATTGCATCAATTTATTTATGATATTCTACATTTTTATATTTTCTTCTACTACATATTAGCTCTCTCTCTCTCTCTCTCTCTCTCTCCAAAATTAAGGTTGATTCCACAACAAAGGCTTTATATAGGCATGGCCCTCCCCAGCAAAAAATTTGATGTCCTTGTCTGTAGGTGTAGCTTTAAAGAAAGATTTAAGTAGATCCATAGATCACTATTAAATAATTACCTAGACCTAAATTTTATTTCAATAATTATAGTTTGAGGAATGTGATGAGCTCTTTCTTAATCATAGAACTAAGGTGACAAGATAAACCATATATTTGGCATTCCAAAGTCCAAAATTGTTGACTCTAGATTCAATTATTGACCAAGTTAGGGATGATTTCATCCTAAACCCTTGTTCAATGGTGACCATAACAAACAATGTCATCCTTATAAAACACAAAACTACAATGTATCATAATTTAAATTTAGTTGTGTATGAGGATCAACACATAAATCAAGTTAATACACATTTATGATTATTGAAAAGATTTTTTTTTACCTTTTGCTCTCCATTTTATCTCTACTTGTTACATTTACTTATTTATAATAGGGTTTTTTCATTTCTCACACATTTTCATAATTTGGGGATCAAGGACAAGGATATCCCATCAATTTTGAAAGGTTAAGGCCTCATGCTTTAGGATATTTCTTTTCATGGCTTTAGCTAGAAATATTTTGAGGATTTTATCTCTTCTTCTTAATTTTTGAATGTATAGGGGGAATCAAACTCATCACCATATTTAATTCTTTACATTTTGGTGAACCCTACATCTTAGCCTCCATTTTTTGTTAGATTCAATCTCATAGCTAGATGTAATTTTTTCTATTGTATTCATTGGGTCACCTTTTTAGTTTTGATATTCATGTTAGATCTTATTCTAGATCGTGGACATTTCTAAACTAGTATGGTACACAATTATATCTATGGATATATTTTTTTCCTTCATTTCTTTATCATGCTTATCTTGTTTATACAGTTTTCTTTCATGTCTTTATGTTCACATATTTATAAAGATCTCTTACGTATGGTAATATAACATTAAAAAATGTAAGTTTTTTCAGTAAATCATATTTCAAGATCATAATTTTACTTTCATGTGATTTCCTTATTCATCTTTTAGTTTGCACAATAAAGTTTGTTACTAATGCTCATAATTTTTTGCCTAATATGTGTACTTATATGACCCATGCTCATGATAAATAACCTCATGCCTATATAAAACCCCCCAACTTATTTTAGTTCATGATCCCAATATTATAAAATTAAAGATGATCCAATTTCTGCTCCATGACATCCTACCAATACCCCTCACTCTCCTAAAAACCATATCCTTTAGTATTCATTCCTAGAATAAATCTTATTTTACACCTTGAGATCAATCACTTTCTCCATCTATTATTAGATATAATTCTACTATGTTCTATTATCTTATAACCAAAAATATTATAAGGCCTTAGTACTTGGTATTAATGAGGATGACATTATGGTTTCCATGTACCTTTTGATATGAGTGATGCCACACCAAATCTTAACAAATTTTAGAAAGATAAAAATAATGTCAAGATTAAAAGCCATGAATACAATACATGATCAAGTAGGTGTTGCATCTTGAGGTGTCAATATTTCTTCCTCCATTTTTTGGATGAAGTGTAAAATTACTTCTATTTTTTAGTCTTTACATTATATTATGAGTATGTTGGTTAGTGATAATATGATTACAGTTCCTCTAGTTAAACTCCTTCCTTTGACTACATCAAGTTTGCACTTTAATCCTGTAGTATTTTGTCAATTTCATTGTTAGCCTGAATATGATACCGAGGCCTATTATTATTTGAAAACATAAAATACAAGATTTGATTATTTCTAATGCATTATCTTTTTGTAGTCATAACAATTAGATTAAATGTGTAGCACGTCCTAATCAAAATCTTCAAATCTACACTAATTCTTTACCTCAACACACTACTAATACTTATTTTTTACATGCTCCTCCTTCTCCTCCTCCCAAAGTGAATTTTTTTTATGGATCCTTATGACAAGTATATGATAATATGCTTAATTCTTTGGAACATGTAGTTCAACCTCCACCATTAGCTAATAAAGACATTTCCTCTACTTATAATGATCAATGTAAACATAAACTAAACCATTAACATCCTAGAGCTCTTGTTATCTAATTTTTTTGATGTTGATAAGTTCAAGGATTTTGGTATCCTCTTTATATTACTACTTGGATTGAAAAAATACCTTCTTACGGGTGTCTTTTTTAATCAAGTACTTCAATTGCTAATATTATTACATGGGAACATCTATATGCTAAGCAAAAATATCATGATTTCTTTGACTCAACTGATACCTAGATTAAGACTTGTAATGGCTGAAGGTTCCATTTTTTTCTATTGAGATATGTGGCAAATGATGAATGATACCTTTGTTTTTATTCCTACTCCCGATTACTTCAAAGTGAAGCTTGGTTTACCATGGTTGACTGACATTCAAACCATTACTTCTTCTATTCATGAGTGCATTAAATTACCTTATGATGGAAACATTAAGATGATCATACATAGCTTTTGCCATCCTTCTAGAACTTGATATTGTGCTAATTTTGATTTTATTTGGCCTTCTATTATGGCTAATCTCTTACTTGTCTAGATTATTATTTTATTCGACTTATCAAGGTCACAAATGTCAAAAGATATCTGAATTAAGTATATCTAGGGATATTTATCATGGCCTTCTACCTACACCTTCTACAACTATTTCTTATGATTCTTCTATTTTTAATGATCAAGCACCTCTTGTATATACTAATCATTCTATTTTAGTTCCTTCTTCTTGTTGTTGGAAATGTAATGAAAAGAAAGTGACTGAGAGGGAGGGCAGGGGTGGTGAATCAGGAACCATAATACTTTGACACAAGATATCGTAACTCAGAAACCCTACAAATAGAAGGTAAAACTACGGTGAGGATGACACCCACAAGATTCACTATAGAAGTAAAAAAGTTGGCCTATTAAGGATTAAAAGTTGATCACTTATGGTGATCTACTCTCTTAGAAGTATGAAGGAATGCTAGGTCCACCTTGTAAAAGGATTTTACAATACAATGAAGTATCTTCTCTATTAAGAGACTTAGGATAGATTTTTCAGATCCACCTAGTTAGAGGATTTGATTAATGCATCTATTAGGATGAATGAGAAAGATGATCTCTGGAATGCAACTTGATTTGTTGAATAAGATCCTTTCAATAATATGATCACCTCAGTGTGATGGATGAGTCGATGCTTTTCTCTTTATACTACCTTGTAGCATGATTAAATGTTTTGCTCCATATTTGTCTTTTGTCTCCAAAATAAACATATATCTTCTTCTCTTACAATGTTACATCCTTAGACAAGGGAATTTTTGTTTCTTATATATCCTTCAAATAATAACTCTCTCTCTCTCTCTCTCTCTCTCTCTCTCTCTCTCTCTCTCTCTCTCTCTCTCTCTCTCTCTCTCTCTCTCTCTATATATATATATATATATATATATATATATATATATATATATATATATATATATATATATATATATATATATATATATAGTGTTTTTGATCTATTGCTATCACTCAGGAAATATAGAACCTTGGTTAGCCTTGGATACTTGGGTAGCATTATGGAGCTTGAGTGATATAGCTAGCTTGGTTTAGACAGAGAGCTCTTTGAACTAAGTTCACACATGTTGTCTATTTCCCACAGATAATAGTCAACAACTCAGCTTATACTGTAAACTTGGTTAGCATTGTAAATCTAATTTGGCTACACTAAAATTTATTCCTTGATAGAAAGCTTAGTTGGGGTATTAACCGACCTTCATGGATAGCTTAAGTGATTTGTCACTAATTGACAAGATGCCTTGCAATAGGGTCAACAATCTCCCTCTTTCACATTAGTGACAAAAACACTTATCCTAAGTAGTTATGTTTGTAATAAAAAATATCTTACTCAAAATTTTCCTATCAAACTCCCCCTTTGTATGTGCATGGTTTTGTAACTCGGTTTGAACTGGAATGTTGTTGCTTGGTTGCAACTTTTCTAAAGTTGGATATTTTTACAAAATTCATTTTGTGTGAGCAAACATATTACTCTATATTTCTTCATACATTTCCTCACATACATGTCTCCTCCTTGATTATATACATACTATGTTTCTCCCTTTTATCTAAAAAAATCCAAAAACATTTACTTACAAAGTAATAACAAATTTTTTGAGGAAATCATTATGCAGTTTCAAAATCAAAGACATACTTTTATCCCAATTCTCTTGCAGTACCTTCAAAGTGTGTAATTCAATCTAGAGTTTAGTTGATAGATCCATCATGATATCTACAACTAAGAATTTAGTGTTAGGTACTAGTGTCTTTCCATGTCCTCAATGCTTCTACATCCATATGAGGAAGTATCATACTCTAGATGTCTTTAATGATTGCCCTTGTTTTGGCTTCCTCCCTCAATAACTCAGCCTGCATATCTATCAAAAATCTAAACTTTACAATAGGATTTGAGATCATACTCAGGTCAGGTGCTAACTAGCTAGAACTGCTCTTAAAATCTTCATAATTTTTTGTCGGTTTGTCTTTTATTTCCTTTGTGAAAATTGATGTATCACATAATTTTGTGAACAATGAAACAATATTGTTTACAAGTCTTTCAAGTATTCCAATTAGAGTGGAAAGTTCCACTTGATCAATAATAGTCTTCTTTGTTCTCAAACTCTCTTTCTACCCTTTGTAGAAGTTTTTTGTACCTATCTATATCCTTATTGAATTTATATATAATATATACTAGTTTTTAAATAATAGGGGCCTTATTATTTATCTTTTTCTTCTCCCAACTTCCTCTATAGTGCCTTCTTTCTCCAAATATCTCTAAGTATCTCAATTTGATGACCAATGAGATTGGATTGATCCAAATTTGGAATCACAATCTTAGTATCTAGGTCTATCTCATCAGAGATCGTTACCATTTCTTTATCTTTTTCATTGTAAGAGATAATGCTTTCTTTATCTTTTTCATTGTCTTTCTTCTCCTCTCCACTTGGTTGAGTCATAGGTGTTTTTTTCTTTCTTTATCAACCTTTTCTTTATCCTTAGATTCTTGCTTGGTGAAAGTTGTCATAGAGGTAGATTGATTCTACAACTTGGTTCCTACTTGGGTGCATGGAAGACTCTACTCCTTCTCTAATTGATCTACATTGTCTATAGCAGTGGCTTGACTAGGAGTAGAGGGTATATTTGAAATCACTATTGCTATCATCATCTCTGTTTTAGACTCTTCAATAATTTGTACCACTTGCTCTTCATTTTTCCCCCTTCAAAATTTTTTTTCCACAACTTTGTTATGGACTGCACAACATCCTCAATATTGTTTGTCAAAATTTGGAAGGCTCCAAATCTGGGAATCTACCTATTCTCAAGTTTTTTATGACCTCCTTGATTTTTGCATTTGTGAGGTTAGGCATGAAACTCTTCAAAGTTTTCTCTATGATGTTTCTTTTTTTTTAACAACATTATTCCACCTCAGTGTGACTACCTTTAGTAGGACATTAAGGGTTTGGCCTTTCAGCTCATCAGAGTAATATTTCTATTTTTTCATCTTCTCCTCTAAAGGATCATCAATCTTTTGTTTCTCTTCTTTGCCTCTGGTTTCATACTTGATTTACTTGAAACCTGATATTCAACTTCCTTTTCTTAATATTTTAACTTGTTTCTCAAAGGATAGTGGAGGCTTCTTTAGTTGGATGATAGGAGTGTTCTCCTCTTCATCATCTTCATCTTGGAGCTTCAACTTCTTATTGGATTTCCTGGAAGTAGTGAATATAGGGGTAGTTGCCTTCTTGGGTACCCTTGTAATCACTTTTCCCTTCTTCTTAGGAGGTTCTTTATCCTCTTCTTCCACTCCCTTATCTTCTTCTTCTTCTTCCTTTACTCCCTCTTCTTCATCTTCATCTGCACATTTTCCCTCAATAATCATGGGAGGGTCACCTTTCAATTTCTTCTTCAGTGTCTCCATTCTCTTCTTCCCTCTTTTCAAGACTTGATAGATCTCTTTCTCTAGATATGTCCTAGTCTTTGCTTCATCATACATGTAAAAATATGTGGCCTTCGGGTTAGCAAGATCATTAGGAATAGCCTCTATGATATCCCTTGTACCATCAATGTTGACTTCATATCTCAATGGTTTCACTCATGCAATTCTAGGAATAAATGCTTGAATATGAGTGTTATCATAGTCAACCAAGAAAAAAATATCTTGAGCATATTGCTAAACCAACTGCTAACATATTTTGTACCTATTCTGCATTTTCTCCTTGAGATTCTCAAAATAGGCCTATATTATGCTATCAAAATTGTCTCCCAATTCTTGAATGTAGTCATTGATTTGTTAAATCATAGGTCTACCATTACTCCATACAACACTACCTTTCAATGGAAAGAACTTTTGAAAATAAAAGAATAAATACATGAGTAGGAATTAAAACTTAAATATATTCTTCTTTGAAGCTTGAATTCTCTCCATGTTCTTGCTAAGCTGGCTAAGCTACAACTTGGCAAAAGGGTATGTGGAAGATCATGGTGTGCCAAAAAGTGGGGATGTGAAAAAAATAGAGTTTGAAGATGTCTAAAAGCGCTTCAAAATTTGCTTTGACATTTTTCCACCTATCCAAGTACCAAACCTGGAAGGAAAGGCCGAGCCTTATCGGATATCTGATCACATATTGGATATCCGATAATCAACAGCTTATAACATTATTATTATTATATTATAATAATATAAAAATATTATATTATATTATAATAGTATAGTATATTATTTAACATTATATAATATAATATTATAATAATAATAATTATTATACTATAATATAATAATATAATATAATAATAATATTATATTATAATAATATAATATAATAATAATATTATATTCTAATAATATAATAATATATTATATTATAATAATATAATATAATATAAAATATAATATAATGTAATATATTATATATAGAATATCATATAAAATATAAGATATATATATTATATGTTATATAAAATATAATATCTCGTTCGTATTGGATATCTGATATCATATCGGATATCCGATATTGAATCGAATATCCAATATAATATTGGATATCCAATATCTGTGACATTACATAAAAAAAAACTCAGACCCGCGGGCCCTTATTTCGCATATTTAGGGGCCAGTATTTGCACGCCGATCGGATATCGGATATCAAAGTATGTTTTTTAAATTTTTTTAACTCATTTTTTACCTAAATTCAATAAATTTTAGCATGCTTTTTTTTGTTTTAGTTGAATCTAGGGTTTTTTTGAAAAAAATGGTTAAAATTAAGGTTTTTGAAAAATATATATTACGTTTTTCAATTCAATAGGAATGGCTAATCAGAATGATGAAACTGAGGCAGGGAATAATATTCCTCGTAACCCCCCACCAAAAGATCTAGTACCCCCACAAAATTGTCCACCAAATGATTCTCTAACCCCTCAAAACCCTCCTCAAATCAAGGATTTGATAAATGAAAATCTCACTGAGTTGAGAGGTTTACATAGAACATATAATAATATACCTGCATTGGCTCCTATGTTATCCACGTTAAACACCATAGTGGATAACATTGAAACCCTTACAAACCAACAAAATGCCGCTCTTCATTGGTGTGATGAAATGCACGAGATGTTTGATGATTGTTTGGATTATGATGAGGTTGCAACCCTCAACATAACCAAAGACAAATTGGCTAGCCTTTTTGCGAACCTGAAAACGGGTTTACTAGTTGACCCAAAAAATCCAAACTATCGATTAAATGGTGCACAAATGATTCCATACGTGCAAACTTTTGGGATTTTTGGTGGATGGCCTTTGATATCCCTCCACATGGCAATTTAAACATACCATTTTATTTCCTTAAAAAATTATATGCAGAATTTGTGTAGAAACTTAAAGTGAATTGGAGCATGAAGCCCAACATGGGCTTAGGACTAGGAGCTCCTCAGGATAGACCCTCTTCCCAGCGAAAGAAAGCTGGCACTTTTGTCCCCCCCACTAATATATCCCCTCCTCCTCAAGTGCAGCATCCAGATATTATGACAGAGGCTAGCTCTCAGACCATCAGATCCATTCATAGGCTAAGTAGCCTAATGATATCTCAGGCTAGGTCAGTCCTCCCTTCTTATGTTGATGATGCCAGTGCTAGTTCATCATCAGCTAGCTCATCACATGTTTGTGTGCCTCACACTTGCATTACATGCAAGAATATTTTCCTAGGTCCCATAGGTGATCTTCTTGAGTATCATTTTGTATTAGACGAGGATACACCAGACACATGCACAGAGGCTGCAAACCCTGGTGCGAGAGAGGAGGGGAATGCAAAGGCATGGACTCCTTTGATGTTGGTACGTGTATACTTTTTTTTTTTATGACATATGTGATTTAAAGTTAATTTTTATAATAGAGTAATTTTAATTTTTAAGCCATATTGACTTTTATATGTATGTGATGTTCATTCATGTTTAGTTGATGACCAAGAAGGAGCTCAGACAGATTGATGATGCCACACTCTCGGCCATTTCATTTGGCCTTGAGACATCTACGGTACATTATTTTGTGTTTGCATTTTTTTTCTACTTGATATTGTAGCATATATGGTTCCTAAACTTTCTTTTATCTTGTAGGTACCAATTGTCCCGGGGGGACAAAATGCAGGGGGTGAGCCAGCACGCATTGACAAAGGAAATATAATTAGGTGCTTTCTATTTGATTAAATATTGATGCATTCTTGTAACATGTTTGTGGTAGTCCCATTTAATTACATTCTTTATTGTATATAGGGCATGGCTACTGGCGATGAGCATATACAGATTCCGCGTTGTAGACCATCAGGAATTTCCATTCGCACTGAGAGCCCCATTGTATGTATAAGTATAATTTATTTTTTATTATCCTTATCTTCATAAATAAATTCAAAACTGATTTCCATGATATTAAGAACTACTATTTTGTTTCTCATAGCAGACTCCTAGTGCACATGAGGTTTGACGGGAGAGTTATGTAGATTTGATGACGCGACCACTCTTTCCTAAGGAGGAGCCTACACTAGTAAGTTGAAGTTTGAATTCATGATTAAATATGTTATAAATTTAGCATGCTATGAATTATAATGTTATAGTTTAAATTGTAGATTCATCTGAAAAACATATTTGAACATATACAGCCCACAATCATAGAGGTAGAAGCATTGTTGAGGGCATATGAGAGGACTCCTAATTGGTACAAGAGGTCGACGAGAGAGGTATTTATTATGAAATTTTGATAGTATAAATCTTCATTACAAAAAAGATCATTATGCATTTGAGTAATTCAATGTTAGATACAAAGAATCATATAAATTTAGCAGTCTAACTTTGGGTTTTCCATTTTTGTTTATGTAGGATGCATCTGATCCACCTAGTGTAGCGAAGAGGCTACATTTTGATCATCCACTAGCACCCTAGAATGGTATAGTTGTCATAGGATGCATCATGAGATATTTTGAGATGGCATATGCCACATTGTATATAGAAGCATTGATATTATACACATTCTGATGCCATGATCAACCACATTTTGTATATGGATCTATGTATTTTGATATATATTTGAGTACTTTGTCTATGAATACGCTGGTCTATTTTGATATGTTCATTATTAATAAATGGTATATTACAGCTCAAATTTTTATTATTGATTCATATTATATGAGTAGTGTTTTGTATAGATTTATGACTTATACGAATGTATGGTCTATTTAGCACTTATTGCATTCTGGCAATGCTGATATCAATGACAAAACTTCTTAAAAATCTCCATCCTTGCACTACTCTAACTCAAAACCTATTTAAGCATAAAATTTTCAAGATCAAAATTAGTCAGTTCACGAGCCCATTTAAAAATTAATATCATATGAATTCAATATTTATTCTCAATGTCAATGGCACTGGAAAAGTCTTATTCTGAGTGGTTGAGCTAACCAAATGCTTTTAACACATATTTTTTCTTTTAAACATAAACTATAATAACATAAAAAAGATGTGTGACTTATATAGATAATAATAGGAACAAAAGACATATAAGTAATTTTTGTAACATTAAATACTAACACATGATGCTAGATTCTCAAAGAAGTGCCTTAGCCTTCTTACTTATTGTTTGTTGCTTAACCCTTTTCTAAGCATACTTACATGCTGACTTTCTATCACACCCACCTTTGATAACCAAGCATTTTTTAAATGAGGAAAAGGCAATTGTTATCACAAACTATAAAAAAGGTATAAAATTTCTGAGGGATATAAAAATTTTCTGCTCAAACAAGGTTTTAAATTCACCCCCTATTTCACACACAATTGTCTTTTTATTACAAATATTATGTTGATTGTAGACTTGGAGTAGAATGCTAATAAAGTTAACATGTGATGTTATTTGTTTTTGTCACAGTGGCAATTTGGTCCAAGAATTTTTAAGAAGGTTGCAGTGTAGAGATCATGTTTGATAGTTGACCAGGATCCGTACAAATTTTGCAAAGAGGACATTGAGATTATCTGGTGTAGAGCAATAGATTTCTCAGCATTCTATATCATTGGATTGTCAAATGCATTTTGTCTGAAACTTCTTGATGGTATCGAGCTTACTAAAATCATTGAAAGCTTGCCTCTGCATAGAGCAATGACAGAGCAACTTATTATAGAAAATGGCAATTTATTTTCTCACTTTCCACATATGGTTCCAACTATTAATGTTCTAGAGGATGTTAATCTGCCTTATGAGATATTGTTTCAAATCAACTCTCTTATTCATCATGGGATACTCAGTGGCCCAACACTAAATTGTCACTTTTTTTATTTGCTAAATAATGAGAAGAAATCAGCTTTGCACAAATGTTTGGTCTTAATAGAATTGCATAAATTGAAGTCAACATGTTTCGACCCAGAAACATGGCTTGAAAATCAAGTAAAGAAGTTGCAAACTAGTCAAAATTAGTTGAAGTCTCTAACAATTTCTAGACAAAATGTCACATTGAAATTCGATAGGGCCCTAGTTACTCCGACTAGGGTCTAATTTTTGGGCCCCGACTTGAATATTTCAAGTTGGGTGGCAAGGCATTTTTCAAAGTATGTTGATGATTTCCTCAAACTCTCTTTTGTGGAGGACTTTAATAAGCTTCATTCAATTTCTTTGACTGCAAAAACTGAATATGGTTTTCATGCAAGACCACAAAGATCACAAGTATATGATAGAATATTGTCAATTTTGAAGGAAGGCATTACAATAGGCAACAAAAGATTTGAATTCCTTGGCTTCTTGGCCAGTCAGTTGAGGGAAAATTCAATTTGGATGTTTTCTTTAAATGACAAAGTTACTATCGAGTCCATTAGAAAATGGATGGGAGATTTCCACTATAAAAATGATTTAGCCATTCATGCCACGAAAATGGAGCAACCATCTAACTCTTTGAGGTAAATATTAAATGTTCGAGATCATGAAGTTTCCCTTATTCCTAATAATTACATTCGTACATATGGTATCAACTACTAATATTTAGATGGAATCGAGAAGATTTCTTTATGTCTGACAAAGCATATAGCTCATATTTGTCGATTGAGTATACCTCCTCCTTTAGTGTTCCATATCGTTGTGCCGAATCCAAACAGAATGTGATCTCTTGAAAATGAGATAGGTTATTTTAGGCCTTAGCATCACCATCCTGTAGCATTTGATAGTTCATCGATAGCCCTCACGAGCTCTAAGTTATGACCCTTGGAAGATCGACCTCAAAACACACTTAGAGAACCTTGGGGACTCCTCGGTACGGGGTGGCTATGGATGATGGATGATCTCCATGGCTAGAACAAGGGTGTCACTAGGGTTTACCCACCCACCCAGAGCTAATGGCACTAACAATTTGATGCCAAGATCAACGGTTTCAAAGTTGTACTATGGTGCACCTATGAACTGAGGCACATAGTGAGTTTTGGCATCAAGCGAGATCATTGTGCCGAATCCAAGCAGAATGTGATCTCTCAAAAATGAGATAGGTTATTTTAGGTCTCAGCATCACTGTCCTGTAACATTTGATAGTTCATCGATAGTCCTCATGAGCTCCAAGTTATGACCCTCAAAAGATCGATCTCGAAATGCACTTGGGGCACCTTAGAGACTCCTCGGTACGGGGTGGCCGTGGATGATGGATGGTCTCCATGGCTAGAACAAGGGTGTGACTAGGGTTCACCCACCCACCTGAAGCTAAGGGCATTGATGATTTAATGCCAAGATCAATGGTTTCAAAGATACCTTGTGGTGCACCTATGAACTGAGGCACACTACGAGTTTTGGCATCGAGTGAGATCGTTGTGTCAAATCCAAATGGAATGTGAACTCTCAAAAATGAGATAGGTTATTTTAGGCCTCAACATCACCATCCAGTAGCATTTGATAGTTTATCAATAGCCCTCACAAGCTCCAAGTTATGACCCTCGGAAGATCGACCTCGAAATGCACTTAGAGAACCTTAGTGACTCCTCTGTACGGGGTGGCTGCAGATGATGGATGGTCTCTATGGCTAGAACAAGGGTGTCACTAGGGTTCACCCGCCCATCGGAGCTAATAGCACTGATGATTCGATGCCAAGATCAATGGTTTCAAAGTTACGTTGTGGTGCACCTATGAACTGAGGCACACTACAAGTTTTGGCATCGAGCGAGATCGTTGTGCCAAATCCAAACAGAATGTGATCTCTCAAAAATGAGATAGGTTATTTTAGGCCTCAACATCACTATCATATAGCATTTGACATTTTATTGATAGTCCTCACGAGCTCTGAGTTATGACTCTCGGAAGATTGACCTCAAAATGCACTTAGAGCACCTTAGAGACTCCTCAATACGGGGTGGCCACGGATGATGGATGGTCTCTGTGTCTAGAACAAGGGTGTAACTAGGGTTCACCTACCCACCTAGAGCTAATGGCACTGACGATTAGATGCCAGGATCAGTGGTTTCAAAGTTATGATGCGGTGCACCTGTGAATTGAGGCACACTCTGAGTTTTGGCATCGAGCGAGATCGTTGTGCCAAATCCAAATGGAATGCAACCTCTCAAAATGGATATAATTTATTTTATGCCTCAACATCATCGTCCTGTAGCATTCAACAGTTCATCGATAGCCCTCATGAGCTCCAAGTTATGACCCTCAGAAGATCAACCTAAAAATGCACTTAGAGAACCTTAGGGACTCCTTAGTACAGGGTGGTTGCGGACGATGGATGGTCTCTATGGTTGGAACAAGGGTGTCACTAGGGTTCAACCACCCACCCAAAGCTAATGGCAGTGGTGATTCGATGCCAAGATCAGTGGTTTCAAAGTTACGCTGTAGTGCACCTATGAACTGAGGCCCACTGCGAGTTTTGGCATTGAGCGAGATCATTGTACCGAATCCAAATGGAATGTGATCTCTCAAAAATGAGATAGATCATTTTAGGTCTTAGCATCACCATCCTATAGCATTCAATAGTTAATTGATAGTCCTCACGAGCTCCAAGTTATGACCCTCGAAAGATCGACCTCGAAATGCACTTAGAGCACCTTGGAGACTCCTCAGTACGGGGTGGCTACAGATGATGGATGGTCTCTATGGCTAGAAAAAGGGTGTGACTAGGGTTCACCCACCCACTTAGAGCTAATGGCACTGACAATTCGATGCCAAGATCAGCGATTTCAAAGTTACACTGTGCTGCACCTATGAACTAAGGCACACTACGAGTTTTGGCATCGAGCGAGATTGTTGTGCTGAATCCAAATGGAATGTGATCTCTAAAAAATGAGATAGGTTATTTTAGGTCTCAACATCACTGTCTTATAGCATTTGATAGTTCATCGACAACCCTCATGAGCTCCGAGTTATGACCCTCAGAAGATCGACCTGAAAACACACTTAAAGAACCTTGGGGACTCCTCGGTATGGGGTGGCCGCGGACGATGGATGGTCTCCATGGCCAGAGCAAGGGTGTCACTAGGGTTCACCCACCCACCTGAAGCTAATGGTACTGATGATTCAAATAGTTCTAGCCATTAGGAGTTAGATTTTGAAAAGTTGTCAAGAAAATTGCAAAAGTTGCTAAGTAACTTTTTGCAATTTTTGCAATTTTTGTGCTAAGACAAGTTTTATTGCAAATTTAATTACAAATGGACTCTACAAACTCCTAGGGACCCTAATAATGTTCTAAACATCTAGACTTACCTAAAAACAATAAAAATTTACCAAAAATCTAATTTATTGGACCAGTTGATGGCCAAGGCTTATAGTTGCACCATGGGGTCTTGTGTCCATTACAAATGTGGATGGTCACAGGGAGATCATTAGATCTATCCGTAGACCTTATTACATCAAGAAAAGAAAAATGATTAGGTGCTTTGCACAAGTGTTCCCTATATTTCATTAATGTTATTGGACTAAGAACCAGTTTTCCTCTCAGTTGGAAGGGTGGGCCTAAGGGTTCAACACTAATGGGTGATGTTGAACCACCTTGGTAATGACTAGTTCATTTGGGGAGGCTTGAGACTACATGCAAAGAAATTCTTATCGATTTTACTCTTATTTCAAGGGGTGGGTCTAAGAGCTCAACACATTAGAATGATGTTAAATCACCATATTAATGAATAGCTCATTTGGAGATGGTAGCTAACCAAAGCTTGGAAGATTATTTTTATAGTATTGTAAAAAAAAATTGTGAGAACCTTGGTACTAAAAATTCAAAGTATATGAAATTTTTCAAATGATTCTAAGCATGCTAACCAATGGAGGAAGAGTTGGCATGGTTGTAATAATGCATGGTAACCATGATGAACCAACAAAAAGGAGAAACACTATGAACCATGATGCACTTGAACATAAAGATGATTATGGAGAGGATCAAATGCAACATGTTGCTTCAGTCCCAAATGTTGACAATATACAAGTGATGCAGAGAATAGGTTGATGGACCCAAGTAACAACCTAAAATGAGCAAATTTGTAACAATGTGCCAAGTGACCCTTCTAGGTCCTGATGGTTAAATCCCACAAATGGTCAACTCCAGGAGCTTTTAAGGCTTCAATGAGTTTTTTTTGACATATTCACCATGTTTCAACACTTACCCTTGAGTTTCAATACTTTTCAAGCCAAAATCCACAACATGCCAAAATATTGTCTATGCAACTTTACAATTTTGTGATTGCAGCAAGACAAATAGGTGAATAACTTCTTTTTTTCCCAAAAGACTCCAGGAATAAATGGATGTTTTGGATACCCTTTATCCTTTCACAAAACATATATAAGAGTTAGATGCCCTTCCTTTGGAAAATATCAATGAACTTTCACACTTCTCCTATTTTTTAACAACGTAGAAAACATGTATTTACAAAGCAACCACTAGAAGGACTTAAGATCTGGACTCTAAACTTTTCATAGGCTCCTAGAATGACTTCAATTAGAAAAATCCACTCTCAATTACAGTCTATGGGTTCCCTAACCCCAAAAGCCCTAATTCACCTTCTCAAAACCCTTGTTCTTAGGGTATCACCAATCTTACATGTGCCAAGCCTTCTTGGAGTAATTCAAAATTTTTTTTATCACCATAAACAGGAATCAACTCACAAAAACTACCCTCTTTAAGGAAAATCTCTTCCTATAGGACTATCCCCTCACTTTCAACCCTTGTTTTCACCCTTTTATGTTTTGTGGCCACCAATTATTCTAGTTAGTTGATCATTTTAGGGTGAGAAGACATTATACATGTTAGGAAAATGGCATTCCATGAAGAATCAGGTAAGCATTTCATTGAATGACCATGATTAGATGAAAAAACTATCAAAATGCTTATGAAAAGGACTGCTACTGCTAACAATCAACAAGTTAGATGAATAACCCTTCAAAAATGAAATCAAAACATGGTCCTAAACTTCCTTACAAATCTTAGAAGATGCCTTAATGCATTAGAATATCATAAAGAACTCAAAAACTCCAAAGAACCTTCAAATTGCTATTAAAATCTAAGCTTTTTTTATTAAAAATTCTAAATCAGTCCATACATACTGCCCTTACAGTCTGTACAAACACTATTTATAAGTTTCAATTAATGGTTAATAACCACCTCCAATCAGTTTCACTTCCTATTCCATCATAAAATTTAAACTATGTAGTTTCCCTCCAAAAAGCTCATGTAGCAGTTACATTCAAGATTTGAATTTTCTAAAGCAATAAACTAAATTTTAAGTGACTTATTGAATTTTTGATCCATATGAAGCATTCTAATATGTCACTAGGATTCCTAGGACCCCTAGGGACATATGTCATCATGTAATGGGTTGAAGGGGGTTATAGGTCAGCCTATGACCCCCTTTGACCCATATGAAGCATTCTAATATGTCCCTAGGGGTCCTAAGACCCCTAGGGACATATGTCATCATGTAATGGGTCGAAGGGGGTCATAGGTCAGTGTATGACCCCCTTTGACCCATAAGAACGATTCTCATATGTCCCTAGGGGACCTAGGACCCTTAGGGACATATGTCGTCATGTAATGGGTCGAAGGGGGTCATAGGTCAACCTATGACCCCCTTTGACCCATTTGAATAATTCCAATATGTCCCTAGGGGTCCTAGGACCCCTAAGGACATATGTCATCATGTAATGGGTCGAAGGAGGTCATAGGTCAACTTATGACCCCCTTTGACCCATAAGAACGATTCTAATATGTTCAACATATGTCATCATGTAATGGGTAGAAGGGGGACACATATGAACAATTCTAATATGTCCCTAGGGGTGCTAGGACCCCTAGGGACATATGTCAATTCTAATATGTCCCTAGGGGTGCTAGGACCCCTAGGGACATATGTCATCTTGTGATGGGTTGAAAGAGGTCATAGGTCAACCTATGACCCCCTCTGACACATATGAACAATTCTAATATGTCCTTAGGGGTCTTCAGTCCCCTAAGGACATATGTCATCATGTAATGGGTCAAAGGGGGTTATAGGTCACCCTATGACCCTCTTTGACCCATAAGAATGATTCTAATATGTCCCTAGGGGTCTTAGGACCCATAGGGACATATGTCATCATATAACGGGTCGAAGGTGGTCATAGGTCAACCTATGACCCCCTTTGATGTAAGGAAACTTAGGTGTAGAAATAACTTCCTACACTAATCTCTTAAGAGAAGTATGGTGTAAATCCTATTAAAAACTTTTACATTTACATATTCAATATCATGTAAACAACAATATTATATCAAACCAAGCATAAAGAAAATAGACAGAGAAAGAAACACATAACACAAAGATTTTTCGATGGGGAAAAAACTTTCGGTAAAACAACCCACCCCTTCAAAACCTGCACAATGTATTATCTTCAACACAAGGTTAGAATACACTTGCAATGCAAGTTTAACAGCAACAATAGAAGACTCTAGCAGCACCTTAGTACCTACACACTCTCCTCTTCCTCTCTCTTGCATTTACAACATGTAATACTACTTTTATGAACATCTTAAGACCCAACAAAATTCCCACAAAGAAGTTGGGCATTTTTCATGGCTCAACCACCAAGAGCAATTCACAATGCCACATGTACATGCAATACAAAGAAAAGGGCATCCATCCCTTGAATAGGCAATGGTAGCTTGTCATAGAATCTGTCAAAAATAGCGGTCACAAGAGAAGTGTAAGGGAATCCTTCATACCAACCTATTTTTGGCATATTCTCTTACACACACCAACCACTTAGTCTTGTGGACCCAAATAGGCCCCATGTCATAAGATGCTCTTACACCTATCATAGGTCATTCCTTAAATAGCTCTTACGTGTCATAGGAATCCATCATAACCATTTCAGCCATGATCTCCTTCACACACTTCAAGATGTCGACACATGTAAGTGATCAACATGCCAACTAGACATGTACACTCACATTTACATATTATTTGCAAAAATACATTTATAAAAGAAATAATAATAAGAATAGGAATTATACAAGGTTGGGACACCTTATTCCTAACATTCTCCCACTTGTCGAACACCTTGTAAGAGCAACAACAACATAACAGGAACTAATTGCTATAGGCCAAAAGGCCCATAGACTCCGAACACCATCTGAACTTCTCAATGCCCACTGGTTTCGTTAATGCATCTACAACATTCTTCACAGTATCTACCTTCCCCAAATTTACCTTTCCATCTTCCACCATATCTCTCACAAAGTGATAATGCACATCAATGTGCTTCGTTCTGGCATGGAAAGTTGGATTCTTCGCAAGGTAGATAGCGCTCTGACTGTCACACCAAATAGTAATATGTTCTGCATCAACACCGACATCAGAACACAATCTCTTAAGCCAAATGGATTCCTTACAAGCATGAGTAGCAGCCATGTACTCAGCTTTTGTAGTGGACAAAGCAACAACAGGTTGTCGCTTGCTCATCCAACTGATGGCACCACCAAACATAGTGAACACATAAGCACCGATGGATCTTCTGCGATCAATATCACCTGCCCAATCTGAATCCACAAACCCATGAATACAAACTAAATGCAAAGATCCAGAAGCATTACCATGATTACATATGGAGTAATCTGATGTACCCCTCAAATATCTGAATACTCTCTTAACTGCATCCCAATGTACCCATCCAGGATTAGCCATAAACTAACTCAGGACTCCCACTACTTGGGCAATGTCTGGTCTAGTACAGACAATAGCATACATAAGACTACCAACTCCACTAGCATAAGGTACTCTACTCATGTCCTCCAACTCACTAGGAGATTTTGGACAATCATCTATAGATAACTTTGTTCCCATAGAAATAGGAACACATAGTGGTCTACAATCTACCATGTTGAACCTGTGCAACACAGACTTCACATACTTACTCTCACTCAACCAAATTTTTCTGTTAGACCTATCTCTATTGATTTCCATACCCAAGATGTACCTAGCTGCCCCAAGATCTTTCATCTCAAACTGTGCTGACAACTGAGATTTAAAATCAAAAATCATACCCTTACCCTTCCCAAACAACAACATATCATCAACATATAATGCAACAATAAGAAGGTGATCATTTTCAACTCTGAAATAAACACAATAATTTGATTTCGATCTTACAAATCCAATTGACAACACAAAGGAATCAAACTTAAGGTACCACATCCTAGGAGATTGCTTCAAACCATATAGAGATTTCTTTAATCTGCAAAGTAAGGATTCTTTACCTTTAACAATGTAGTGCTCAGGTTGTGACATATAACTCTCTTCCTCCAAATCACCATGAAGGAAAGTTGTCTTCACATCCATCTATTCTATCTCTAAATTATATGATGCAACAAGAGATAACAGAAATCTAGTGGATGTCAACTTTGCAACAGAAGAGAATATTTCACCATAATCTATTCCCTCTACCTATGAATACCCCTTTGCAACCAATCTAGCTTTGTACCATTCAACACTGCCATCTATATAGAATTTCTTCTTGAACACCCATTTACAGCCAACAGATTTTATCCCTTTAGGCAAAGGTACAAGGTCTCAAGTATTTTTTTTTCTCTAAAGAAGCCATCTCATCATCTATAGGTTCAATCCAGGAACCTGCATCTTCCATGCCTAAAGCCTCTTTCACAGATCTAGGCTCATCAGTGTTAGTAATCAAAGAAAAGGCACAACTGGAATCTAACAAAGAATAACCAAACCTTTCTTGTTGATTTCTTTCTCTTGTGGATCTACTCAAGGGCTGAGGTTGAGGTTGTTCTTCCTCTTCTTCTAAACTATTAGAGTTGCTAGAGCTCTCCTCATCATTAGACCCAACATGGTCTCTCTATTCAGTCTTCTCAAGGGTAGGAGGCAATTGAACAACATCTTTTTCCTTTTCTTTTTCATCTAGTTGTAGCACAACAGGAGAAGATGTTAGCTCTCTAAAAATAACATTTCTACTATACACCACCTTACTAGTCACAAGATCCCAAAGCTTGTATCCTTTCACACCAGCACTGTACCTGATTAAAATGCATTTAACAACTTTGTTTTCCAACTTAGATCTTTTCTCCTTTGGAACATGTGCATAAGCTTCACAGCCAAAAACACGAAGATTTCTAATTGAAAGCTTCTTACTGGACCACACCTCCATGGGTGTCTTACCAACAAGGGCTGATGTAGGAGATTTGTTAACCAGATAGCAAGCAGTGGCCAAAGCTTCGGCCCAAAACCTTTGTTCTAAACCAGCTCCACTAAGCATACTCCTAGCCTTCTCCATTAGTGTCCTATTTATTCTCTCTGCAACTCCATTTTGCTATGGGGTATAAGGAGTTGTCTTATGCCTCTTGATACCTTGTTCTTTACAAAACTGTTCAAACTCTGCTAAGAAAAACTCACCACCATTGTCAGTTCTCACACACTTAATCTTCTTACTAGTCTGATTCTCTACAAGGGCTTTAAATTCCTTGAATCGACTAAAGACTTGTGTCTTACTTTTAAGGAAATAAATTCATGTCCTTCTACTATAATCATCTATGAAAGATACAAAAAATATAGACTTGGAGATTGAAGGAACTTTTATAGGACCAAATATATCAGAATGAATAAGATCAAAAACATCAGAAGATTTGTGAGAACTAGAGTAAAATTGAACACGATTTTTTTTACCATAGACACAGTGTTCATAGAAGTTGAACTCGAGATTGCAATCATTTAACCCTTCAACGAGATTTTTATTTTTCAGGGTTTTGAGACCCTTTTCACTAATGTGACCAAATCTCAAATGCCACAAAATTGTCTTTTCTGCAGGAAGCTTTCCTTCCAAAGTGTTTGCATTTCCATCAGAACCAATAACCACCATATTCTTCACTACTCGTTTAGATGGTGAGGATGAAGAACTATTACATAGAGGAATACATGCATCTAGCTAAAATAAGGTACTTCTCCTAGTACCCCTTTCGAAAAACCAACTTGCACACCTACATCATTCAACATACTTACAGATAATAGGTTTCATGCCAAACTTGGAATGTGCATAACTCCATTGATTCCCTTTACTCGTCCATCAGGAAATTTGATAGTGACCCTTTCGTGTCCAACTATATTTAGGTGAGAATCATCACCCAAGTACACCTTTCCACCATTGAACTCTTCACATTTTGAGAACCAGTTTTGATGAGAGGTCATGTGAAAAGATGCACCCAAGTCAACCAACTAGACATCATCAGATGCATGGGCTGCCAAAGCTATGATGAATGCATCACCATCTTCTTGAGATATTTCGGATGTTGAATCTGAACCTTTCTTCTTCTTCTTTGACTCTTTGCAATATTTACTAAAGTGCCCAGGTTTATCATAGTTCCAACGTTTTGCCTTGGACTTATTGGAAGTCTTTGACTTCCCATGGGATTCGGATCTACCCTTATTGTCAAACTTATTGTAATTTTTCTTCCCTCTTTTCGTGGATCTCCCATGAACAACAAGGGCATCTTTTTTTGAAATGTAAGCCTTTCTCCGCATCTCCTCTTATAGCAGCGAAGACACCACATCATCCATTTTGAAAGTGACTAACATGCTTCCAAGAGCCATCACAAGATGGTCCCATGAATCCGGTAAAGAACACAAAAGTGTGTAGCAACGATCCTCCTCCTCTAACTTGACACCAGCAAATGTCAACTGTGGAGCTAGCAGATTAAATGCATTTAAATGATCTATTAAGGATCCACCTTGCTCCATTCATAGAGAATACAACTTCTTCATCAGGAAAAACTTGTTCACCAAAGATTTGGCCTGATACATGGCCCCAAGTCTTTCCCACAAACTATATGTGGTTTTCTCATCTAGAACATTCAGAAGGACTGCATTGGTTAAACATAGTCTTATGAGACCCTTTGCTTTATGGTCTTTGATATCCCAATCTACTTGAGCTATAGTTGTTGGTCTCATAGCATTTGAAGTCACTTCCCATAGGTCACAATCTTCCAACATGACTTCCATCTTGAGTTTCCACAACTTGAAATTAGTGTGATTAAATTTCTCCACCTCCATTCTTCCATATGATGAACTCGCCATCTTAATCTGCAAATATGATTCAGGATGCTCTGCACAAGACTCCCACTCAACTTGAGATTAGCCCAAAAAACCCTACCCAACAACTAGGATCAAAAGTTGATCAAGGACTCATACCACTTGTAAGGAAACTTAGGTGCGGAAACAACTTCCTACACTGATCTGTTAAGAGAAATATGGTGCAAATCCTATTAAACACTTTTACACTTACAGATTCAATATCATGTAAACAACAATATTATAGCAAACCAAGCATAAATAAAATAGACAGAGAAAGAAACACATAACACAAAGATTTTTCGGTGGGGAAAAACCTTTCGGTAAAACAACCCCACCCCTTCAAAACCTGCACAATGTATTATCTTCAACACAAGGTTAGAATACACTTGCAATGTAAGTTTAATAGCAACAATAGAAGACTCTAGCAACACCTTAGTACCTACACACTCTCCTCTTCCTCTCTCTTGCATTTACAACATGCAATACTACTTTTATGAACATCTTAAGACCCAACAAAATGCCCACAAAGGAGTTGGGCATTTTTCATGGCTCAACCACCAAGAGCAATTCACAATGCCACATGTACATGCAATACAAAGAAAAGGGCATCCATCCCTTGAATAGGCAATGGCAGCTTGTCATAGAATCTGTCAAAAATAGCGGTCACAAGAGAAGTGTAAGGGAATCCTTCATACCAACCTATTTTTGGCATATTCTCTTACACACACCAAACACTCATTCTTTGGCGCCCAAATAGGCCCCATGTCATAAGATGCTCTTAGTCCTGTCATAGCTCATTCCTTAAATAGCTCTTATGTGTCATAGGAATCCGTCATAGCCATTTCAGCCATGATCTCCTTCACACACTTCAAGATGCCAACACATGTAAGTGATCAACATGCCAACTAGACATGTACACTCACATTTACATATTATTTGCAAAAATACATTTATAAAACAATTTTTTTTTTAAAAAGGAATTATACAAGGTTGAGACACCTTATTCCTAACATTTGACACATATGAATGATTCTAATATGTCCCTAGGGGTCCTAGGACCCCTAGGGACAAATGTCATCATTTAATGGGTTGAAGGGGGTCATAGGTCACCCTATGACCTCCTTCGACCCATAAGAATGATTCTAATATGTCCTTAGGGGTCCTAGGACCCCTAAGGACAAATGTCATCATGTAATGGGTCAAAGGGTGTGATAGGGTGACCTATGACCCCCTTCAACTTATTAAATGATGACATATGTTGCTAGGGAGGGTCATAGGCCCCTTCGACCCATTAAAAGACAACATATGTCCCTAGGGGTCCTAGGACCCCTAGGGACATAACAGAATCGTTCTTATGGGTCAAAGGGGGTCATAGGTTGACATATGACCCCCTTCAACCCATTACATGATGACATATGTCCCTGTGGGTCCTAGGACTCCTAAGGACATATTAGAATCGCTCTTATGGGTCAAAGGGGGTCATAGGGCGACCTATGACCTCCTTCAACCCATTACATGACAACATGTCTCTAGGGACACATTAGAATCATTCTTATGGGTCAAAGGGGGTCACAGGGTAACCTATGACCCCCTTCGACCCATTAGATGATGACATATGTCCCTAGGGGTCCTAGGACCCCTAGGGACATATTAGAATGTGTCATTTGGGTCCAAGGGGGTCATAAGTTGACCTATGACCCCCTTTGACCCATTAAATGATGACATATGTCCTTAGGGGTTCTAGGACCCCTAGGGACATATTAGAATGCTTCATATGGGTCAAAGGGGGTCATATGTTAACCTATGACCCCCTTCAACCTATTACATGATGATATATGTCCTTAGGGTCCTAGGACCCCTAGGGACATATTAGAATCGTTCTTATGGGTCAAAGGGGGTTATAGTTTGACCTATGACCCCCTTCGCCCTATTAAATGATGACATATGTCCCTAGGGATCTTAGGACCCCTAGGGACATATTAGAATCATTCATATGTGTCAAAGGGGGCCATAAGTTGACCTATGGCCCCTTTCGACCCATTACATGATGACATATGTCCCTAGGGGTCCTAGGACCCCTAGGGACATATTAGAATCGTTCTTATGGGTCAAAGGGGGTTATAGGGTGAACTATGACCCCCTTTGACCCATGACATGATGACATATGTCCCTAGGGGTCCTAGGACCCCTAGGGACATATTAGAATTGTTCACATGTGTCAAAGGGGGTCATAGGTTGACCTATGACCCCCTTCGACCCATTACATGACGACATATGTCCCCAGGGGTCCTAGGGCCCCTAGGGACATATTAGAATCATTCATATGTGCTGATGGGGTCATAGGTTGACCTACAACCCCCTTCGACTCATTAAATGATGACATATGTCCCTAGGGGTCGTAGGACCCCTAGGGACATATTAGAATCATTCTTATGGGTCAAAGGGCCCTTCGACCCATTACATGATGACATATGTCCCTAGGGTTCCTAGGACCCCTAGGGACATATTAGAATCATTCATATGTGTTATTTTTCTCCTTGACTTCACTTAGCCTAACCAAGTATTTTTCTTATTCTCTTTTTTATTTTCTCACTTCTTCTTGTAGTGTAGCATTTCTCACTAGTAGATCTTCTATAGTTGCATCTACATCTTCTTGACTTCTTTCTTTGTATAGGTCTTCTATAATTTCTTCTGTGTAGAGATTGTCATTCATCTGTATAGCCAATTGTTTTCTTCCTTTTAGAGAGTGGTTGAATTTTTCCTTGAGTTTCTCAACTTCCTCTATAGCCCTAGGTAGATCTAATTTTTCATTTTCAATAGATTTCTCTAACTTGTGCACTTGCATATTCTTAGATTTTTACTCTCTAGCTATTTAAGCCTCTAATAGGAGAACCTTTCTTTGATACCAATTGTTGGAAATGTAATGACAAGAAAGTGACTAATTGGGGGTGGGGGATTGAATAAGGAACCAAAAAAACTTTTCTCAGTTAGATTACTATTATAGATTGTCTAATTTAGTACCATGTATGAACATAAAGTAATAAAGGAATCAACACCATAATACTTTGACACACGATAAGGTAACCTAGAAACCCTCCAAGTAGAAGGTAAAACTCAGGTGTAGATTATATCCACATGCTTCACTATTGCAATAATAAAGTTAGCTTGTTAGAGCTTACAATTGATCACTTAGATGGTGATCTACTCTGTTAGGAGAATGAAGGACTACTATAGGAGGGGGGGTTGAATAAGGAACCAAAAAAACTTTTATCACTTAGATTATTGTTATAGATTGTCTAATTTACTACCATGTATGAACATAAAGTAATAAAGGAATCAACACCATAATACTTTGACACACAATAAGGTAAACCAGAAACCCTCCAAGTAGAAGGTACAACTTGGGTGTGGATTATACCCACACACTTCACTACTGTAGTAATAAAATTGGCTTGTTAGGGCTTACAATTGATCACTTAGATGGTTATCTACTCTATTAGGAGTACGAAAGACTGCTAGGTCCACCTTGTAGAAGAATTTTACAATACAATGAAGTATCTTCTCTATTAAGAGACTTAGCATAAGACTATTAGGTCCACTTGGTTAGAGGATTTGACTGATGCACCTATTAGGACAAATCAACAAGATGATCTCTATAATGCAACTTGATCTCCTAAAGAAGATCCTTTGAATACTTTGATCACCTGACTCTAATAGACGAGTCTCTTATTTTCTCTTTATACTGCCTTGTAGCCTGATTACATGTTCTACTCCATATTCACCTTTTGTCTACAAAATAAACATATATCTTCTTCTCTTACAATGTTATATACTTAGACAAATGATTTTTTCTTTCTTATATATCTTTCAAACAATAACTCTATATCAAGTCAGCTTCCACAATAGATAACTCCACAAAAATCAAATATACCTTTAGGTTAGCTAAAGTAGTGATGCTTGGGTAGTATAGTGCTTTTAATCTTGTGCTTCCACTCAAGCAATATAGAGAGCTTGGGTGGCATTGAACCTTTGTTATCCCTAGATGCTTGGGTAATACTGTGGAGCTTAGGTGATATAGATAGCTCATTTTATAGAAAGAGCTCAATTAACTTTGTGAACTCGGTTCACACACAGAGTCTATTTCCCATTGATAATACTGAACAAATCAGTTTATACTATAGCTTGGTTAGCACTGTATATCTTCTTAGGCTATACTAAAATATGTTCCCTAATAGAAAGCTTGATTGTAGTATTAACCAACCTTCTTGGACAGCTTAAGTAGTTTGTCACCAATTGACAATATGTCTTGTCATAGGTTCAACACTTGTATGGCTCCTTCTTCTAGTGTGGGGTCCTCCTCCTAGTGTTGTTCCTCCTTCTATCTCTTAGGCTTTAGTTTTTCCTCCTCTTAAGCCACCCAAAGGTGATGAACCTATGGTTCTTTTACCCTCCTTAATCTTCTTGACAAGTCTCTAATAAAGTTAAAAACAAGTCATATGGTTGTGAGTGTTAAAAAAATCACCAACCTTGTGCTAAAGCTCTTGTAAATAATTCTTAGCATCCTATGTGTGTTGACAAAGTTAATCATACCAATGAGATGAATATTCTTATTTTGGATTCTATTTTGATTAATTTAGATGAAGAAGGTACTTAAGATGATGACGAGCATGATATTTTTTGATCTTGACTTTGACTAACGTAACATGCTTTCTATACAGCTTGCACTTATATCTACACGTAAGAATAATGACTCTCCTAAGGATCTTTCTTTGGATTTTTTTGAGAATAGATTGAAGAAGCTAATAAAAGAGGGAGAATGCTAAGAACATACAACTATGAATAATATGCTTCAATCATTTTTTTGTCACTGATGTTAAACCAGCTATTTGCTGGTAAGATAATTGCTTATAAGATTTAAGTACTATCACTTATTTGGTTGATGGAAAGGAGTTGATCAAAAGATGTAACAATATAACCTAGAGGAAAGGTTGAGTTATGCTGATTTAAATCAGTACAAGAATCAGTTAAGACAATGATAATATGATGTATTAATAATCTACTTAAGGTTACAAAGGCTGGTTACACTAAGAAAGTTTAGAAGAACAAGTTACACAAAGATTGTTTGCCAAGCTTGACCAAGTGGATAGCAGGTTTCGAGAAAAGTTAGTGCAAGCTAAAAAAAGAACCAATTGGAGCCGAATAAAAGTTCATTCTAGTGTATGCTAAGTAGAATAGTGGATGCAAAGTAAAGTTTAGTTGATGCCAAGCACAATAATATTTAGTTCGTGCTGAGTGATTTTATAGAGGATCCCAGGCAACGTATTATGCATCGAGCATCAGAAGCTAGATAATATCGAGCTACTACATTATTTAAAAGATTGTGAATTTGATGGATTTGAGTTGACACGTTTTTTCTTCTTGGATTATGTGAGCCAAGTGGAAAATAAGATTGATGAGTTGGAGGCACAAAATTCAAGGTAAACCATTCTTAGGCGAATTCAAAGAGGATTCAAGGAGAAGTTTCAAGAAGAGATATGAAATGTGAGGTAGATTCATTGTATCATACCTAATCCATCCAAACCCTAAATTGGACAATGCAGAATGAGAGGCAAAAGATCTTAATTTCCTATTTATAGGAATGGTTGATCATGAAGCAAGGTTGTCATGTGTGAGAATCTAAGGAAGACAAGGAGTCAAGGGTTTTGATTCATCAAGTGACCTAGCAGAAGAGTCTGCAATGGCATGTTAAGTAAGAAGGCTTAAGGATATGAATACTTGAAGTGTGAAAAAGCTATCAGAGCTACAATGTATAAAGGCCAAGCACAATGGAGGACTGAACAATGATTAATAGTCTACAAATTAAATTGTAAGTTGTTATCAAATCAAAGCCTTACTATTACTCTCTAACAATTGTATCAGTCTAGGGTAAATTCTTTGGATTAAGGTTGATCTAACAGTCATTTGTAATTCCTTTAATCAGGTGACATTCCAAGTGAATGTTCTAAAGTCCTCTAACAAGGCTCAATCCTAACAAGTTGATTGAAATCTTTTAATAGGGTCACATTTAATACTGTGTATTGTAACCTTTAATAAGGTTGGCCTTTTATAGGGCATCACTTTAGAAGAGTGAAAAGAGTAGCATTTTATTGGTGGTTTTTTCCAAATTGGATTTCCATGTAAATTATTGTGTCAAGAATGTTGATGAATCTTATATGTTTCATGTTTACATTTCTGCAAGTTGATTTGACAATAACCTGCAAGTTTTAAGTGATTGCATAATCTTTTGGATGCATGCATGGGTATAAATGTTTTATGGGTTCACTAAGTTGTGAAAAGTTTTATTTATACATTTGGACCTTAGATAATTGATTCATCACCCCCCCTTATCTGCTCTTCTAAAATATTCCAACATATTTATCAATTGCTCTTACTATGTTAGATATAGATCCTCTTGTGAGTTATGCACTTTCTTTTATTAATACTAACTGAAATAGGGGAGGAGGGAGACATGCTTGAGGTGAGTGGTATAGCATAATCTATTTTTGTGTGTTTTCTTCTTGTTATGTGCTTTCCTTGTACTATATTTTCTTAGAGTTTTTTAAGGTTTCTTCAGAGGACCCTTGTTCCTCTATTGGTGCAAAGTGATATTAGAATTAAAATATGTTATATCATTTTTAAAATTGTATCTTACCTCTTCTCTCTATAGTTTTATGGTATGTTATAAATGTTCTATTATTCATACTTGTATCATTGTATTTTCTTCTTGGATTTGCAACATGATAGCAACAATTCTTTTTGGTCTCCATGGTGGTGGTCCAAAAGACTATTCTTCATAACTCTTGTGTAAAAGTACAAAGTTGTGTCACTTTTTAGGATGAATTATCAAAATGAACGAATTTGAGTATTTCTACATAAAAATCATTTTTTTTTCAAACATATGATCTAGATAAATACATTCTAACTAATTTATATATGGTCTAACACTTTTCTAGTTGGAAATGTCTATTAAATGTATGCTTTATACTAATTTGTATCAAATTACTATAGAAACAAAATTATTTCAGAAAAGTGGCATTTCAATAACGCTTACTATTTTTTATGATACTTTTTAAATTATATATAAGAACCATTTTATAGACCTCAAAGTCAAGAATATTCTCGTATAGATTTTATAGTGATTTAATTAGATATAGTATATTGTAATTAAAAATTTTTACATGCACGCATTTTGACACTCAAAAAGATGTCAATTTTGAGAAAGAAAAAATATTAAATAATATCACAAAAAATAAAAAATTATATTATGCTCTAGAGGAGTCCTCTTCAAGAATGTGTAATTTTTCTTCTAGTTACAATAGATTTGTTTTGAAAAATGTGGTGGGAGGTGGAATGTATAAATTTTAGGTGAATTAAAATTTGAATCATTATAAATGAGAAACTATAGGCGTAAAGCTAAAAAAAAATTTTGATTGTTCAATCTATATATGTTATCAATACCATAGTCTGAGATCAAAGGGAAATAAGTTTATTCCATATAGTTTTTTAGTGGGAACTAGACCCCTAAATTTTAACATTTTCGAGTAGCTAAAAATTATCTATAAAAATTAGGGAAATATATCAATTCTTATTCCAAATAATTATTAAAAATTAGAATCCTAAACTTCATTCATTTCTACACATTTCATTAGTTTACTTCATCTTGAGATTAAAAATAATAAAACAAGTTTTATATCATCAAAGGTAAGCAATTATACTTTTGTTATCCTTTTCTTCTACGAAAGGGTGACATAGGTTTTCATTTTACCCTCTTGCATATATTTCTTCCATTGTGTTGTAGTTCTACATCACATTACCCTTGATTTGTCTTCTCCTAGGGGAATATCAAAGTGAAAAAAGCTTTCAATGATTGT
Organism: Cupressus sempervirens; assembly: GCA_028749045.1. NCBI lineage: Eukaryota > Viridiplantae > Streptophyta > Pinopsida > Cupressales > Cupressaceae > Cupressus > Cupressus sempervirens. Next base: position 742,820,342 of record CM053783.1, read on the forward strand.
ACATATAGTCTCTTAAATTATTTTCCCCTTTTAATGTGTTAGTAATGACTTTAACATGGAGGCATACACTTTTCTCATTTTTGCATTCTAGTTATGGGGTAGTGAATATGTATTATGAGTATAGCTTAGAGTACTTTAGCCTTGGATGCTTAGTATGATTCCTAAGCAATCCTAAAATCTATGCATTACTACCTCATCTCTCTCTTTTTCAACACACACATCTTACAAATCCCTTTATAGATTATGCAAAATCCTTAAAAATGGATTCTCCATACACACTTTCAATACTACAAGTAAGCATTCTTGAATTATGTCTCTCTTTCCTTCACATGCATATATGTGAAGCCTAAGTTTTAGTTCATATCTTTTTCTCTACGGTTTTGAGTCAAGCCAAGTGTCGAGTCAGGCCAAGTGTCAAAGTCTTGAGTTCGAGTCTAGATTTTCTATAGGATGGCCTTCCTTTTTATTATTCCTTTAAGTTAACCTAATGCAGGAATCATGTGAGAAATGCATCAGCCCAAAGCTAGGTGATTAGGGTTTAGAGATTTTGTTATGTGTTATCCCGATGAGAAGAAGGTCTTGATATTTTTCTAATTCATATTTTCTTGTTCCTAATCATGTGGAAGAAAAATCATGTTGTGAAGCAATTCTTCATGAAAGCATTTCTAAATCCCTAAGAATTTCTAACTTCATGGTCAAAGGTTTATATCTAAAAGAAGGATACATTCAAAGAGATCACAAACATATGCAGAGGAAATGCAGTAGAGAACATGAAAGACTAAGGCTAAAAGATTGATATGCATATCATGACAACAAGTCAAAAGCAAGATTAGTTGAATTCAATATAGAGTGAATGCTTAAAAATGAAGAAATGACAAAGAAACTAAGTCAAAGGTGGTATGACTCTTTTTGAGATGAAATTGATAGTTAATATTTAATCAGCATGTACAAGTTGCATAGTTGAAAATTAAATTGAATAAAAGAATGCATGCTATTGGCTAGTTAAAAAGTCCAAATGCTTATCTATCAGATTGGGTCCTATTCAAATATTAAATGAAAGTTGAATTTCTTATTTCATTAGATCTTATAAAATTCATGATCGTCATTATGTCGGTAGTAAAAGTTATTCGATTGTTATTCGTAGTGGCATAATAACAAAATAGTACATGTCTTGTGGGCCATTACATTTCATGATGCACAGTCAAAATCTAGTTATGAGGTGCCACAAAGCAAGGAAGGTCAACATTCTAGATTCTTTAGGCAATGAAAAAGTGCGAACTATTCGCCATAGTGTGTATAGTTGGAAAATGGACCCATAATGCAGAGTTCTTTTTCGTCATTGTTAGATCAAAGAATATCTCGAGAGGTCATTATATCATCATAAAAATATGTTCATTTGATAATCTATGCGATAAAGTGATGTGGAGGCAAGTGTCTCGATGGGCCCATTACATTCTACCAATTATAGACTTTCCAAGCAATGAATTACTACCATTATTCTACTACGATGTGCCTAGTTGGAAAGAGGGACTTGCACCACAAAACAAAGAGAACTTAACATCATTTTATTTCAACCATTAGATTGGAGAAAGATCTACATTTGTCACCATCTTGCTATGTAAAGTTGTAAGGAAAATAATTATAGAGACAAAATGATGGAAATACACATATAAACAGAGAGACCCACGGAGAAAGTTATAAAGGAAAAATTCATAATATTTTAATCATGATCGTTAACTTAAGATCGATGGCTACAACTTGAAAATGCAGTGACCCTTGGAATATGAAATCTAAGGATTTGGCATGAAACAATAGAAGATGAAGAATAAACAATTTTCTATAGGATTTTCTCAGTTTACATGGAATAGTCATATGTGTGTATTCAGAAATACCATGGTTTCAGAATCATCAATAAAGGGGATACTACATGCTCATATCATGATGCATGTTCGATAATTTCATATTTTATTCTCATTTTATTTTTGTTTAAAAACTATTGCTCTACCAAAATTAAGAAAGGATAACAACAAACTATAAATGTAATCTCATTTGACAATACAATGTTATGCAAACTTGATGGTGAATTGGTCTATAATTCCATTTTTCCTATTTGCTCATCATGTTTTCTTGCCCATTGTTAGATTAGTTCTACATTAAGAGTCAAAGGAAAATTATATGTAATCGTGTGATAATCAGGTGGATTCAATTTCATTTGGATATTTTCAATAGAAGTGTTTCCATTTACTTTCTTCATATATGATTCTTCTTCCTCTCTTGTTCATTTCATATCATGCTAGATAGTTTCATTGGGAATTGAAGGATAGATGTGTGTGAATTCATTAGTAACTTTCTAAATTCAATTTCATCCAAGCCTAATAGTCAAAGCAATTCCATTTTCCCTTATGTGCATTTATTCTTCTCTTCCTCTTTTATATATAAATGGTTAATACTGCATTTAGATTAGAGGTAAGAGTCAAGAATCTCAAGATAGTCTATAATAGGCATTCCATTGGGTGTAATAGGTTGTCCAAATCTAATTTTCTTGAATTATTTGTGCCTACAAACAATTTTTTTATCCTTTACTGCTCTTAGGTTAAGATCTTATAATGTTAAGACTCTCGATCTCATAAAAACATATTCATTTGATATCATTGCAAACCATAGAGAGTTGTACCCAGTCAATTTAGAGAAAACCTTTTGTCTCTCCAAGCATTGGGTATCAAAGAGTCAAGATTATAAAATCTAATAGGAAGAAAAAATGTTAACCAACAACATGCAAAATCTCATTTTTGGGTAACGCATTAAAATTTGATAAGTCCCATACTAGGCAACACAACACTATTAGACCTTTCCATGGTGATACAAGAAATGTTTATCTATGGGTTAGCCTTTTGATGGGTTCACTAGTAGGTTACCACCCCATTAGACCATTTCAACACCATCTCTTACTAAAACTATTTCAGTGATTCACATTAGGGTGGGTAGTCTACTAACTTAGAGATAATCACTCCTCCCTTCTTTCTTCTCTACAAATAATTTATCACTTATTATGATTTGGTAATCACAAAAGTCTCAATCCCTTTGTAGTTTAATGGATTTTTTATCTCCTTGACTTTAATAAGGGTACATCTTATGCTTTGTGCTCTACTTTACCAGGAGTTTGGATCTAGTTTATACTCTTACTAAACTAGGGGCTAAATCTATCATCTAAAATTGGATGCATCCTAATTTATTAAAGTTTTAGTACCTATTTAATGTGATACCATCAATCTCCTTGAACCTTTCCTTCTTTCTTCCTTTTTTGGTCCTTTCTCTTAGGTCAAATTTGGGTAAGATGCAAAATATCATCTTCAAGGCTCTTATGTTCATGGTGTTAAGATCAACATAGGTTATATACACCAAGGTCCTCACTTCATCTATCTACTTGGAATCTTCTCTTTACATAGTAATAAATATATGTTAGATCTTGTACTAGAATATAGAAATGCAAAACATGTTTTGTGATTCCAAAATGGATTCCACACATTCTAGGACTTGGTTAACAGGGACATAGTACATTGTCCCTTAACAATAAGGGGAGCATTATGCCCCTAATAACCTATCAAATCCATAGTGCATCCTTGTTTTGGACCTATTTTGGGTCTTCTCTTTAGGTCTTGTGTCTCAGTGCCTTCAGGGTGTTAATTGCTAAGTAGGTTTGCCTATAGGAGTTAGTTATTTCTGAGCTCTCAATAAACCATTATATTTTCTCCATTTATGATATCCATGCACAATCCATGAAGCGTCCATATGAAATCAATCTACACACTCAAGTTCTCAAGCATTCAAACTTTCAAGTGTTCAAGTCTTCAACAATTCAATCAAGGATTCCTCCATTGAAGATCAAGGATTCAAGCATTCAATAAATTGAAGGAGCTTATCTTCAAGATCTTCTTCAATCCATTCAAGATCCTTTTATCCATCTTCTACATTCATTCATCTTCATCTTATTGATCTAAATTAGTTGGTAAAGTAAGCACATTGCATTCAGTTTCATAGATCCTACTATTGTAAGGTGAATTTGTACATTTACTTTATGTTCATTATATTTCAAGTATATAGATTCAAGGTAAGTTCCTAAACTAGGTTTTTCCTGAGGCAAACCCCCATCAATATAAAAAATCATTTTTTTATTACAAGCTATGGATATTGAATAAACAAATAGGTTGCAAATTGAACTACCCTTATTTTACTTTCCTACTAATTGTAAAATTACAATTAGCATTACACATAGTCAATCAGGGTTGTAGTACACTAATCATGATTCATTTGCCTCTAATTATCTAGTTCACCCCTAACAGATTATCAAGCAATTTTTGTGTTCTATCCATTATATAGTTCTAGGCCTAGATCCAATGATTTCCATTTATTCTGATCAGCACATCAAGATTAAAAATGGATTCTAAATTTTTGTTCTCTACCTTTTTAGTCCTTTCATCATATTCACTTAGATCTATCTCTAGCTTCTTACATCTTCTAGGGTTTTCAAGGACTTGGATATCTCTTCCCCTATTCTTTCTAGACCTAGTATGCATTGGTGCTCCTTACTTGTTTAGTTTGCACTAATCTGAATAGACCTAGCTCCCTAGAATTGATATTGAAAGGAATCATCTCCTTAACTTCCCTTTAGAAGTGTGATGAACTTATGCTCCTATCCTCTTTAATTTTCCCTTTTTAGGTTAATAATATTTTGACAAATAATATTTTCACTTAATAAGGTGTCAACTATTTGTTGTATGATCATGTTCATCACTATTTCAATTTTAGTAATACTTTGGGTGTGATCTATCTAGAGGGCATCATTAGTAATAATGCTTTCCCTTCTAACTTTGACAATTTTCCTACCGCATTTATTTCTCATCATTATGCCTATTATGTATTGAGCTTACCATCCCATGCTATGTAATTAAACTTTACTCTATCCTTACTATATTTTTAAAGTATTATGTAATATTTTTAGATTGATTTCTAATTTGTCTTCCATTGTGAACATATTATGGATGGGGAGAGGAAACAAATCAAACCCAAACTCCTATAATTTTTTGAAAAAAGAGATCTCATTATATGGACTAAAATCTTGGCTTATAGCATCATTTCTTACCTGAAAAAAATCTATTTAAAACCATATGGCTAACTTTCAAGTAAATTGGGTTAACGACTCAAAAAATAGGACATTTATGGGTTACAAGGTTGAATTTGAATTTTTTAATGGTCTCTATTAGAATTGATTGATCTTCAAATTTGAAGGAAGAGGTTCTATAGACACTCCAAAATGTATCACATAAGGTGAATATAATCAATGAAAGTGATTATGATCATGATATTGTCAAATAAATTAACAATTAATTTATCAGCGTAATGATGAGGGTTCTAGCACTCTCATCATAGAATATGGTACAAGGGATCCATCCCTATGGAACCATTTAAAAAAGAGATAAATACTCAGCATAATCAAAATATCAATGTCCTTTTTTCTCTCTCTTTGAAAATTATGAGTGTGCTCTTTCATGAGGATACATCTTTTCAACTATATAGCTAGAATAACTCAAAGGAGAAGGTAAATTCTTATTGTAAGATCTTTCAATTTATTGGGTATGAAATTCATGTGAGGATTCTATTTTAATTCCTCTATTTTCCAACCTAAATATAAATTGGAGTATGTCACTACCTCGTATTATATTGACATTGTTAGGAATAAAAATTAAAATGACATCTGAGCAACAAGTTGAGAAGCTATGGCCCCGACAGTAACCATGGGGTGGAGTCTGATCTGCAAAAGAGGAACCTAATGGCACCTAGGCACATTGCCCTAGTGATTAAGGAGCTCTTGTAGGTGGGACACGTCAAGATCCATCTTGTTAGCTTGTACTTGAATCTCATATTGTGCAAAGATATGCATGTCCAATTTTATCTATCTCGTCTAGATCAATAAAATTTTGACCTATTGTTCTTTACATTGCCAGCCCATTTGCTTCACAAGATGAGTGTCCATAATATCAAACCATGGTGTAAACACTAGGAGTGGTATGTGTGTAATCCTCTTGTTAATTAAAAGCCCAAGATGTGATACCTTTTGTTGATGCCTCACTTTCCTATTGTTGATTCTCTTAACCAGTGTTGGCAACTTTAATCTTCATAGCAGAATTAGAGATACAAGTTTAACAATATTTGGAATGTCAACACTATTGAGATCTGATTGAAAAGATCATTATTGAGAATGGATTAATCAAAGAGGGAGATTGTTGAAGAAGACTATGTGTTTCAATCATTGTTTTGTCACTGATTTCAAACTTGCTATTTGCTGGTAAGACAACTACTTATAAAATTCAAGTACTATCACAAAAGAACGTAGAGGAAAGGTTGAGTTATGATTATGTAATGAAGTTCAAGGATTGGTTAAGATAGTTGTGACATGATGTATTCATAATCTACTTAAGGTTACAAATGTTGGCTACACTTGGAAAATTTAGAAGAACAACTTACACAAAGTTTGTTTGCCAAGCTTGACCGAGTCAATAGTAGGTGTCAAGGAAAGTCTGGTGAAAGGTGAGCAAAAAGTCAGTTGGAGCCGAGCAAAAGAAAATTCTAGTGAATGTCAAGAAAAACATTTGATGCCAAGTAAAGATTAGTTGATGACAAGTGATTTTATAGTTGATGTCAAGCAACGTAATATGTGTTGAACATCAGAAGGTTGATAATGCCAAGCTGCTACATTATGTTAAAGATTAAAGATTAAAGATTTTCTGAATCTAAGCTAAAAAGTTTGTTTTCTTGAAACTTGTGAACTAGGAGGAAGATAAGGTTGATGAGCCGATGGTACAGAACTTGATGTAGACTATTTTTAGGTGAATTCAAATAGATTCCAAAAGAAGTTTCTAGAAGAAATATGAGATATGGGGTAGATACATTGTATCCTAACTAATCCATCCAAATCCTAATTTTTATGATTAAAAATAAGTGGAAAAATATCCCAATTTCCTATTTATAGGAATGTGTGGTCATGAAGCAAAGTTTTCATGTGCGAGAGCCTAAGGAAGAGGAGTTAAGGGTTTTGCTTCATCAAGTGACCTAGGAGGAGAGTCTGCAATGGCATGTTAAGCAAGAACGCTTAAGGAGATGAATTCTTGAAGGGTGACCAAGCTATCAAAGCTACAAAGTATGATGGCCAAGAAGAATTGAGGACTGAACAAAGATATGTAATTTGTAAGAGAAGTTGTAAGTTGTATCAGATAAAAGCTCTACTATTACTCTCTAAAAATTATATCAATCTAGGGTAAATCCTTTGGATTACTGTTGACCTAACAATCATTTGTAAATCCTTTAATTGGGTGGAATTCGAAGTGAATGGCCTAAAGTACTCTAACAAGGCTCACTTTCAATAAGGTGATTGAAATCCCTTAACCAGGTCACATTTAACAATGTGTATTGTAACCTTTAATAGGGTTGGCCTTTTGTAGGGCATCAATTTAGAAGAGTGAAAAGGAGTAGAATGTTACTGGTAGTATTTCCATAATTGGTTTTCCATGTAAATCATTGTGTCAAGTGTGTTGATGAATCTATTATGTTTCATGTTTTACATTTCTGCAAGTTGATTTGATAGTAACCTACAAGTTTTAGTGATTCCATAATCTACTAGGATGCATGCATGGGTATGAATGTTTTATGGGTTCATTAAGCTGTGAAATTTTTTATTTATACATCTAGAATTGATTCACCCCCCTCGGTTATTCTAAAGTATTCCAACAATTGACATCAGAGCCATCTTCTTAAGAGGACTAGTTTCAAGGTACTAGAAGCAAAAAGATCGAGATGTATAACAAAGAAGTACCCAATCTAGATAGTGATAAATTTCCTGCATGGCAAAGTTTGATGAAGCTACACCTTGGAGGACTTGGAGATCATGCACAATCTACCATTTTTGTGGAACATGTTGATCTAGTTGGAGCCCTAACTGCTGAAGATATGAAGAAGAAGAAAGAACACAATTAGGCAATGTTGGAGATTGCCTATGCTCTAATCTATTCTGAATTTGATGATATTAGAGGTCTTGATAGTGCAAAGAAAATGTGGGATGCCCTAGTCACCATCTATGAAGGAGACAAAAATGTTCAAAGAGCCAAATCTGAGAGTCTTAAAGGTAAGTTTGATGATATGAGAATGGAAGAAGGTGAAAATATTGCTCAATATGTGGGTGAACCCACAATAATGGGTTCCACTTTAGTGGGACGAACAAAGTTAGAAACTTTGCCAAATTTTTGGATTCCTAATTGCTAATTGTTCGCCCGAACAACAAAGACCTGTTCGCGCGAACACGTGTCTTGCACATGTTCGCGCGAACATGTACGCGCCTAAAAAGGCATGTTTGCACGAACATGTGCAGTGTATATGTTCGCGCGAACATGTGTAGCGTCGATTTGTGGTGCTTAAATTGCCTCTTTTGACTTTTAGAAGTCATTTTCAAGTCATTTTTTAATGTTATTAAAGTAGATTTTAATGTTTTCTATTCATTTTTTTAATGTTTTAAAAGTATATTTGAATGTTATTTACATTTTTAATGGTTTTGAAAGTATATTTAAATGTTAATTTAATATTTTTATTGTTTATTTATATTAATTTAGAAAACAAAAAAATATTATATAGAAAACATTAGAAAACAATTTTAGAAAACATTAGGAAAAATAATAGAAAATTTAGGAAAAACATTTAAAAAAAAATTTAGAAAAAACATTACGAAAACATTAGAGAATTTATAATTTAATATAAAATTTAGAAAACAAATTTCGAAATAAAGGTAAATAAATATTAAATAAATATTAGAAAATTTAGGAAAAATATTAGAAAATTTAGAAAAAACATTACAAAACTTATAATTTAATATAAAAATTAGAAAACAAATTTATAAAAAATATTTTTAAAAATTAGAAAATTTAGAAAAAACATTAAAACAAATTAGAAAATTTAGAAAAAAAATATTACAAAAACATTAGAAAATTTAGAAAACAAATTTAGAAAAAACATTACAAAACTATTAGAGAATTTATAATTTAATATAGAATTTAGAAAAAGTAGTAAAAAAATATTAGAAAATAAATTTAGAAAAACATTAGAAAAAATATTAGAAAATTTATAATTTAATATAAAATTTAGAAAACAATTTTTTAAAAAAATTACAAAAACATTAGAAAATTTAAAATTTAATATAAAATTTAGAAAAAATATTACAAAAACATTAGAAAATTTATAATTTAATATAAATTTTAGAAAAAAAATTTAGAAAAAATATTTGAAAAATGATAGAAAATTTATAATAATATAAATTTTAGAAAACAAATTTTAAAAAAATTAGAAAAATATTAGAAAATTTATAATTTAATATAAAATTTAGAAAACAAATTTATAAAAAAACATTAGAAAAAATATTTTAAAAAACATAAGAATGTAGATTAAAATGTATATTTTATTTCATAAATGTACATGTAAATATGTTCATGTGTTAGATATAGACGTGCATACATATGTTTTCAATATTCATGTTTAAATGTACAGATGTTATTATTTTTAATGTCTTAATAATCAGAAGTATATAATTAACTATATAATTCAATGACATGTCTTAAGGGGAGATCCTAAATTATACATATATAAGAATGTAGATTAATTTGCATATCTAGGTATGAATATAACATACATGTACATCCAAACCCTAACCCTAACCTAACCAAACCCTAACCTTGATCTTAAAATTTAATTTCTAAACCCAAGATTATAAATGATAATAAATACCCTAAATCATAATCTTGAACCAAATCATAAACTTCATATGCTAAGTTCTCTCATGTATTACAACTAGCAATCGCACCTTAGTGTGCAATGGGTACGCCGTAGATGTATGGAAGATCAATTATGCATGTCCTATTTTTAATCTCTCCCTCTCATCCTCTCTATTTCTCCTCATCTCTTTACCATTCTATCCTATAATCTACATCTATAATTATAGTCATTCACAGTTAAAACATTTTCTATTTTAGATTTGTTCACACAAGTTTCATAATAATAGAACCTGGGCAATTCCCACAAGACAACCCACTACACATTGCACTGCACTTTTAAGCTCTTCCCGAGAATCGAGTTAGCAACTCAAGAATTGAACCTAATAAGTCTTCGATACAATGGAACCCACCCTATCTCTAAAACACATTGCTCAAATTCTTACAATCTCAAAAAATACCTCTATAAAACTGCATTAAATATAATATAAAAGAGAACAAAGAAAAATGAGACCTGGTTTGCATTTGTAGAAAAATTTCCGTACGTAATTCTGGGAACAAATTTTTCATTTTCAATTTTGTTGGGAGCTATTTTTCTTAGAGGTAATACTTGGTGAATTTGAAGGTTGTCTTTTTGGGCAAATTCTCCTTCCTCTTCACTATCTTCATATTCTACCAGATTTTCGTATGCATACAAATATAAATAATTATAAATTATTGTCAGAAATAAAATACACAGATGCAAAATCAAATCTGTATAATACAATGAATCATATGCCACACTCGGCATACCATTTTAAATTAATAGCAAATTAACATAAATCTTGGCAAGCTAAGAAATTTTTTCACTGCGAAAGTTTCTGGTTGCCAAAGAGTGATGAGAGAATGAATTTATGCTTGCTCTAACATTGAGGTCCATGTAACTTTTTGGCACTCAAATTTGCATTCCCGTTTTAAGTGCCTGTTCGTGCTTTTGAGTCAATTTTTCCCCCTATACATGCTTTTCATGCTTGTGTCCCGGCTATTGTCTTGTTAGTCAATGTGGTGTTTTATGTTTCTAACACCTTTCTTTCAGCCTATGCATACATTTCATGATGATAAACTGACATTCTGAGTGATTCAGTGAAGTTCCATTTTGAGCCTGTGTCATTTTGCATTTTCTGCCCAAGTGTCAAACACTGGTCAAAAGCCCAGTTTTCCTTTGAATATCTTTTACTTGGTTATGTTTCATGGTTCTTCACTTTGAATATTTTTAATATGCATAACAAAGAACCTATGTTTCAATTTTCAAGTCGTTTCAGCATGTTTTGACTAGGTTTCGAACCTCTCAAAGTTGGTCAGTTACCTTTGTTGTAAATCTGCAAATTGTGCATTTTTCCAGGTAGCCCTGTTTGACAGGTAATAACTTTTGACCAGTTGAACCAAATGAGAAAATTATTTTTGCATCATTTTCTAGGGTCAGATACTTACTACGCTCCAGATTTGAAGTCATGATGAATCCGTTTGATCAGATTTCAAATGTGATTCTGAATGCAATTTATAGAGTTTCACTAGTAATCAGAGATGCAGATTGTTCAGGTGCCTTGTTTGTGATGATATATCTTTTGATTCAGGATTGGTGGGATTGAATGGTTTGTTCCCCTACATTCTACTCCAAAAATACTTTAAGTGTGCCAGTTTATAGACCTTGACGAATCCGTCTTCACACTTTTCCAGGGCCTTTCCATTTGCCAAAACTGTTATTTTGTTGTTGTTCCCTATTCTGTAGTTCCAGGTTGCCAACTTTAGACGCTTTCCAAACACGCCCCATGATTCCTTATGAGCCCAAATCACATAATCATACTCTTCTCATGGCAAAGTACCAATGCCCCAGTTTTCAGAATCCCAAGTGCTCATTTATTTAGTTTTCGAAGCTCAAACCAAACGGACTTTGTGGTTTTCTGACTTGTTTAATCTGCAGGCAATTTTAATTGGGCATGTTCGAAGGTCAATATCTTTTGACTCCGATGTCGTCATGTGACGAGATTTTGCAGGCCTGTTGAACGTGTCAGAGAGATGATATATCCAAGGTTTTGGAGCTCGATCACATGTTTGAATCAGTTTTTAAAGCTAGGCAATAAGCCTCCTAACACAGTTTTCTCAATGGTGCGAAAATGTTTTTAAATGGTTTTTAATGATCAATCAGCAGTCAAAATTGGTGAATAGCCCCACTGCCTTTATCCCACATTGGCGAGGATGGGGGACTCTTAGTCATTTTAATACCCAGTAGCACAAAGGCTTAAGTGTTTGAACGATGATTCAATCAATTCTATGGTCATCGAAGGCCTCTTCGCTAGAATGCACCGTTGATTTTAAAAGTTAGCCTGAGTTCTTTCATATGGAAATGCCTACGGCGTAATTATAGTTGTTCACAGTTAAAACATTTTCCATTTCAGATTTGTTCACACAAGTTTTATAATAATAGAACCTGGGCAATTCCCACAAGGCAACCCACTGCACATTGCACTGCATTTTTAAGCTCTTCTCGAGAATCGAGTCAACAGCTGAAGAATTGAACCTAATAAGTCTTCCATATAATAGAACCCACCCCATCTCTAAAACACATTGCTCAAATTCTTACAATTGCAAAAGATACCTCTATAAAACTGCATTAAATATAATATAAAAGAGAACAAAGAAAAATGAGACATGGTTTGCATTTGTAGAAAAATCTTCATACATAATTTTGGGAACAAATTCTTCATTTTCAATTTTGTCAGGAGCTATTCGTCTTAGAGTTAATACTTGGTGAATTTGAAGGCTGTCTTTTTGGGCAAATTCTCCTTCCTCCTCACTATCTTCATATTCTTCCAGATTTTCGTATGCATAAAAATTTATACATAATTATAAATTATTGTGAGAAATAAAATACACGGATGCAAAATAAAATTTTTATAATAACAATGAATCATATGCCACACTCGGCATACCATTTTTAAAAATTAATAGCAAATTAACATAAATCTTGGCAAGCTAAGAAATTTTTTCACTGTGGAAGTTTCTGGCTGCCAAAGAGTGATGAGAGAATGAATTTATGCTTGCTCTAACATTGAGGTCCATGTAACTTTCTCAAGTATGTGTCCTTGATTGCTTTAGTTCTCATTTAATTTCTATAATTGTAATATAAATGTATATATTAGAGGAAAGGTCTCAATGGTTATGTATGTAAGATTTTTATGTTTGATTTTTCTTTGATTATTTTATAATGATCACAATATGTTTAAATAATTTCACCTTGTTAGCTAAGTTCTAACCAAAATAATTATAAAGTACAGAAAATGAAAGTCCTCGATATATCAAAGTTATACTTGACACATCAAGAGTATTGAAAGAATTGCAACCTATGTATTTGTAAGGGTTTCACATCAATATTTAAGAATCTTTATATAGGTGATCATAAGGTCTTAAATCTTACCCTAAAATTGAGCCTAATTACACTAAAACCCTATTTTAAAACCTAATTGAGGCCTAACTTATATTAAAATTAAAACAAGTTGACCCTAATCCTAAATTGTTAAAAACTACATTTGAGATACATGCACATACATGAAACTTATGACCCTTGTTTTAAATGATATATATGTAACCCAACTTGAAACCTAAACCTCAAAACATTATCATTTAAGAGTAATAATACGGGCCCTTTAATTGAATTCTCTAATAATACGGGCCCCCAAAGTATAATAAAGTCCTAGAACAATAAATTAACTCTAACCATAACCAAACTCTCAACTTTAAAGTTATCTTATACTTATATGCAAATTAATCTAGGTCCATGATGTGTGATGTATGTTCAATTACATGTGTATAATTTTTAATTTTAAAAATAAAAAATTATGTGTACAGTAGGAAATTTAGCTCTTCATACATTTCTACAGATATGGCTTCACACGATCAGCTTGATGCAGCTCCTAGTGCGACACCTGATGTAGTTCCTGCTGCGGCTCCTAGTGTGGCACCTCATGTAGTTCCTACGCTGGCTCCTACTACGACATAGGTTGATGTGGTTCCTATTGCAGCCCTTGATGTAGTTCCTAATTTGGCTCCTCGTGCAGCTCGTAGTGGGGCTCGTGCTACAGTTTCTAGTGGGGCTTGTCGTGCAGCTCATGTTCCAACTCCTAGTGTGGCTCCTGTTCCAGGTCAGGCTGCACCTACAACTCCTGCTAGAGGTCCTGCTACACCATCTCCATGCATCGATATCGATGCTGTATTTGCATTTTTAGAGCAGGAGGTTGCCAGACTGCAACACTCTATATTGACCTCTGATGATGGTCTTTATAGAGACATATGTGTTATGATATGTAGGAGTTTACATGATTTGACAGCTAGGTTCAGAGCTCACCATTCATTTACTCCTAGCATATTAGCTTCCATATCTAGGGAGCTTAGGCATGAGGTTTCAGGAACTGCATCATTCGATGACATCAAGAGGGTAGCCCCCAAAGACATCATCTAGAGAGAGCTCTTTCCAGAGTATGAGGGGACACAGGGTAGGGTGAGAGGCTACAGAGTCACATGATGAAGAGACCCTATTATTGCTAGCATGATCTATCCACAATTTTTAGTTGCACATGGTCATTATCCTAATAACGACCAGATACCCCTTTATTTTGCACAGCAGTTATATGCTGAGTTTTGTATAGGGCTCAATGTCAACTACCTTGATATTCTTGGTTATTACGGACAGGGGCATGGTCGGATCGCAGATCATGACTAGTATCACAGTGTAGATCGTCTGCCACCTGTAGATCTTAGATAGTTTGTTGGACCGAGGATGCCTCCTATGACTCCTGCACATGCGCCTATTGCAGATAGAGTCGTCATTGCTTCCCAGAGGAAAGCAATTGACACTATTGGGAAAATTGCATCTGCGGCGGCTAGTATCACGTCAGATTCTATTGGTCGCTATCTTCATAGTCGACATCCTCGTCCACTTGGTCGACCATCTTCACAGGCATCTAGTAGCACTTCAGGTGCCTCCTCTGATGATGGATATAGAGCTGTTGGGCTACCATTGCCAGGCGATATTCGTGGTCTTTCAGGACAACAGACACATATGGATATGGCACTGTATTTTTTGGAGGATATGTTTCACTTTATTACCTATATTTCTGATACACAGAGGATTCTAGTACACTCGATGATGGATGTTGTTAGACAGCATCAGAACCTCGGCATAGTTCCACAAACATAGGTCACCACACCAGTGATAGATGATACACCTGTGCGTAGCTCACAGCATTCAGCACCAGGCTCACGACACTCTATAGATGACTCGAGAATACGAGTTGGAGATGTCCATATCACAGCTAAGGGTCTTGATGATTTTGGTGAGTAGTTGCGAGGCCTATCTGAGATTGATACTAGTTATAGCCTAGGTATTTCATCGTACATGGACCTGTTGTTTGGACATGGAAGCACTGATTCTACACCATTAGCCAGCCAGTTACACAGTCCACTTCACTCAGATTTACTAGGAGTTGGACATGGATTTTCAGGCTCAGGTGCATCAGTAGATGATACGATGGAGTCTGTTGATCATCCTCCACCTCCAGAGACCCAGGTACATATATAATTTATTTTAAATTTTAAATATATATGAAATTAGAAAATATGTTCATTGATTGAAAAATTTAGTTTAGATATATATGTAGATATTTAATTTAATCTTTAACTCATAATAAATCATGTAGGCACAGGTCACTGAGCACAGGGTTACACAAACTGTTGGTTTAGGGCATCATGTACATGAGAGAGATGATTCTATTGAGGCACCTGGTAGTGCTCAGGTACTTGAGTTTTAAATAGTTTGTTTAAAGTTATTTAAATATTTTGAAAACTAGATCTCTCTCTCTCTCTCTCTCTCTCTCTCTCTCTCTCTCTCTATATATATATATATATATATATATGCAAGTTCGTATTTAATTTGAATGTACATGTACATGATGCACGTATGTATATATATGTTTTAAAGATAGAACTCTAACACATGTGTATGTATATATGTATATATATTTGTAGGGCTCGGTTGATGCGCCTCGACGAGAGGATGTACAGGAGACTTGATCAGAGGGTTGTGATGTTCGTATGCGTCTTGAGGGGTCACTCTAGTAGTAGATCAGATTTATATATTTTTTGATGCATTTATATATTGGAGGTCCAGTTTACATGTACACATCATGTGTATTTCAGTCCCTTGATGACATACATGTACTTTCACTATTTATTTGATTATTGAGTATTTCAATAGTTAGATACCAGATCACATGTATGTATATATCACTTTTTATATTTTTCTACATATGTGTATTTATTTGAGATTTATAGTTTGTATTTCAGATACATAGAGATATATAAGATCTGTAGATGTTTATTCTTGAGACGTGTACATATGTATACATATGTGTATTTTTTTTTTCACGTTATAGCTATAGAACATGATCTTGAGAGGTGTGTACATGAATATCAATTATCAATTAGTAGGAAGTTAGAAAGATACATATTTCTTAAATTATCAATTACTAACCCGCTAAAGATAAATATTAGTTTTATGTGGATAAAAATATGTTAATTAGGTAAGCCAATACATTAATTTAGAACACTTTTACAAAATATAATATTAAAAAAACATATTAATTTAAACTAATTTAAACTTTAAGAGTACATGACCGTAGATGTAATAAAGTAACATTAAAATATATAGTTTTTTAATAAACTAACCTAAATGATAACTATGAACTTATAATCTTACAATTTTAAAAACACATTTAATTTTTACTTATGAAATTCAATCTAGTTTGAAAAAAATTGATAAATGAATTTAAATTATTAAATTCATCCATGGTACAATTAATTTAAATTATTAAATTATATAGTGTTTTAATAAACTAATGATAATTAAGAACATATGATCGTACAATTAAAAACGCATTTAATTCAAGATGAAATTCAATAGTTTGAAAAGGAGTTGATATTCAAGAATTGTAAGATATTAAATTATTTTTGATATAAATCTATAGATAATGATCATGTAAGTTTGAACTAACTTAAAGCCTATTTATATCAAGTTGTTAAATTATTAAATTCATCCATGTGGTACAATTAATTTAAATTATTAAATCATATAGTTTTTTAATAAACTAATGATAATTAAGAACTTATGATCGTACAATTCAAAACACATTTAATTCAAGATGAAATTCAATAGTTTGAAAAGAAGTTGATATTTAAGAATTGTAACATATTAAATTCTTTTTGATACATATTTATAGATAATGAAATTGTGTAAGTTCGAACTAACTTCTAGCGTATTTAAATCACTTGTTGTTAAATTATTAAATTCATCCATAATACAATTAATATTATAGGTTTTTAATAAACTAATGATAACTAAGACTATGATCATACAATTAAAAACACATTTCATCAAAGTTGATATTCAGATTATTATAAAATAAATCTCAAAGGTCTAATCAACCATGATGTACACTTATAACATGTAATATCTTATCATGATCTTCACTAATCTAGTCTCCACTTGCGACGTACACGCTTAAGTTTGACTAGATGTAGACAAAGCCCGGTAGCAATGACCAGGTGGCTGTATTGTAAAACCTTGTTGTCACGTTGATAATCAACAAAGTGTATTCCATGTTGGACTATTTTGTCTTGCTTCAAATATGTTCCCTCTATCACAACAGAACCTGCACCACAAATTTAAGTATTTTAGAATTTGATAGATATAAAGTTACCTAGATATATATATATATATATATATATATATATATATATATATATATATATATATATATATATATATATATATATATATATATATATATATATATATATATATATATATATATATATATATATATATATATATATATATATATATATATATATATATATATATATATATCTGCATACATGTATATGTATAATTTACCTACAGGGAACAAACTTCCATCGCTTTCTTCAGGGTCATATAACTTTGTCCTCTCTGTAGTACATCGCAATAAATAATAACTGACATCTTCATGATTTCCAGGCTCAGCAATCACTGCAAAGACATCTCCTGCATAACAAACTTATACATGAATGTATGTGTACAATATATATAACACCGTTGAAATCAATTGATAATTAATTAACAAGTTGAGATTAATTTTTGTGATACTCACCAACTTTTACCAATCTAGAGATATGATTATAATCATTAGAAATCAATGGAATATCATCAAAATTTTCATCATCTTTATCAAATGTATCAGTAACATCAAGTGGTACCAAAATCCATGCACCTGTACATCCACATGTTTGATTGATGCATTCTTCATAGTCATCATCAATGCAACTATCACAAAAACATGAGTATTCTCTTGTCTTCAATGTCCAATTGCAATTATCTGTACTCATGACTGAATGTAAGGAACGTGTCTTTTCTATCCTCTTGCAACCATGCATGTTTTTTCTATTAACACCTGAAAGTTTGAATTAAATTGAAAATATAGAAAAATTGAATTTAAACTTCAATGAATTGAAAAATAAAACTTAACAATAAAATTTGGGAACTTAATTGCATAAAAGTTAAATAGACGTACACATCCATACCTGTTATCTCCCAGAAGACTCTATATGGTACTTGTCAACTCGTGGTTGATGATGTCCTAACCTCATCTAATGCAAAATGAGTCTTACACCATTCAACAACATCATGTGCATCATTTATATGAACTTCCTGATAATTCATTTGATACTTTTGCAAAGCACGTTTGATGCAAGCTCCAACACCATCATGTTCACCTTTTCCATGGCCACTCTCGAAGAAATTCCATATGTGTTTTATATTCTCATTGCGATGATATCTACACAATGCATAAAATGGTCTAGATGATTTAAACTGTGCAGCACATCCATCGGACCAAACATAATGTTTATCAACATTTATGTTTCTTTCTTTCAAATTAGAAAAGAACATATTGAAGCAATGTTCTACATAGTGAATATCATGTTCTTTATCATCGCTTATATAAAAATGATATTCCTTTATAATTACTCGTGCTTGAACTATACTCTGAACACCATCCAAATCTAATTGTGCATGTCTATAACAAACATGTACCATAATAGTGACCTGCTTATTAAAGTAATAATCTGATTGAATTGCTTTCTGATGAACAAAGGGATAGTTCTCTGCAAAATCAAAAAGTGATACAATTGTTCCAAGTGGAAAATTATCTCTCAGAGTTTGAAACTGTTGTGCTTGCCACTTTGCAAAAAATGCATGACGAATATAAGGTTGAATCAATTTCTTAAATATGTCCATAAATGTTAGAATAGGCAACTCCTCTTCAACATATTCCAACCTTTTTATTTCTTTCCCCAACTTTGTTTCATTCTTGACATACTTGTAACTTTTGCAATTCAATATTTTTGTTACATCAATATTTTCAGTTTTCAAAGGAGATAGAGCCAATTCACCACATGTTTCACATAATCCTTTGATGCAATTTATTTGACCAGCTGGGTCATCTATGTTGTCACACAAAATGGATGATATAAATTCACTTCTCCTACTAGGAGGAGCAGCATGAAAACCATATGTGTCTTCTACAAACTTTCGAAATACTTGATAGTGGAGATCAAACTCAATATGATGACGAAAACAACGTGTTTCAAACACTTTGTTTGACCTCACAAAGTATGGCTTCAATTTTTCAAACAATGTTTGCCCAACTTTTACATTAGGATGTTGACCACAAAACGACACATATAACTCATGCAGTGTTGTGTCCAACAAATTTTTTGTATGATGTTCATATTGACCAGGTTCAATCCTATGCCTGATAACATCTCTACTATTTGATGAAGGACAAGTGTTATCAATCCAAAATGATATGATTAATTTTTTTAATAACTCTTCAATTCTATCAGAACGAGGTGCTCTACACATGATTGCCCAATTTCCCTCCATAGTACTGTCATCCACAATTAATCGTCTCTTAACATATTCTCTCATTGTTTTCCTACTAAAACCCATTTCAGACGAAATTGAAGATATTTGTCTATTTTGGGTCATATTCTTACTTACAACAGACATCAAAATCACTTTTCTTGTCGCAGACTTATCTTTAGTTTGAGACTGTTTTCCTATGTTTCTCAAACCTTGTTTAACATTTTCAATCAGATCAATTTGCATGTTAGAAAATCTTTTTTTTTTTTATGTTGTGTCTACACCTAACAATTTCAATGCCTCTTGCAACTTCTTTTGTGTAAGCAAAAGTGAAAGCAACTGAGCTTGTTCAAGTGTTTCAGTGTTATCAAATTGAGTCATAATTTCTCTTATCTTCTTATTCATTGACCTTTTCTTAGACAAACTTAATGATTGAACACTAGTTGCAAGTTTTCTCAATTTATCCACATCCATTTTAAGTAAATGATCTAAATTCTTATTAAAAATATTATTCTTTATAGATTGGGCAATATTTAAGATTTCATCCATACCAATTTCTACACCTGATCCCGACCCTTCTCTGACTTCTGTTACTGGAATTTCTACAGGGACTAATCTTGAGCCTTCTCCAACATCCATTGTTTGAGATTCTACAGGGAAAGATTCTGACTCTTCTCCGACTTCTATTATTTGAACCTCTGTAGGGAGTGATCTTGAGCCTTCTTCAACATTCATTGTTTGAGATTCTATAGGGAGTGTTCCTGACCTCTCTCTCATATGCACTGCTCCTACTTCTGTTGAGCGTTCTTCAACATTTCCTTCACTTTGTTCAATTCGATGATAACGTGTGGTAGTCTACTGAATATTTCTTTGTTCTGCTTCATCAGATCTTTTCCTTGCATATATTTTTTGCGTTCCTCTCTTGTTTCCCATTATAAAATCAAAATAATAATAATTTATCCCTTGCCTCAAGATAATTTTTGCGCAATAACCAGATAAAAAAATCACTATACGGATTTGTCTGTCGTTGTCAATACTTTTAAATTATTTGACAGAAATCAATAGAATGCAGTCGTCTGCAACAAGGCATTAATATTCTTCATTATATGACTAAAATCTGTGAGTCACATTCTTTACAAGTAGCAAAGCACCAAATCCTTCTTAAGCCATCATTGAATCACAAACAAATAACATGTTATGAATACTAGAATTTTTGCGCTAAAAAATAAATTTTTCTTTCTTATAAAATATATAATTGTTTTGTGTCTTTAATTTTTTTGTTCTTATTGTAGGACTAGAAAAATGGGTTAAATGCATAACATACTATGAGAAATCACAAAACTCAATCAACATACATTAGCACCCACTAGTCTACCATGAAAGCCAAACTAATCAAAAGAAGAAAACACAAGGTTAGAAACCCCCTCTTTCGTTTGTAGCTCCCATGTCCTTCTTTCTTCTGCAAATGATGTAGCTCCACAGTTTCCTAAAATGCAAATTTTGAGTGTTTTGAGTGATTTAGAGTGTTTCCTAAGGTCTTGGGATGCAATGCAAGGTGTGGAAGTGCAGATTAGGGTTTTGGAACCTAGAATGAAACACCTAATTACCAAGTGCACCCTAAAACTACCAAGTGCACCTTGAAACTACCAACTGCACCCATGAAGTGTGCAGTTGGTAAAACAAGGTTGCAGTTGATAAAAGAGGTGAAAACTTGATAATTAAGATGTGGGTATGCAAGATATGAGTGTTTTCTATATTTTTAAGTGTTTAGGGATGTTATGCAATGTGAGGAAATGTTAAATGAACTAGGGTTTTGATATGCAAAGTACAAATGTCCTAGGGATGCTATGCAAGTGCAAATGCAAGGTGTCATTTTGAAGGTATGCAAGATGAAGATTATGATGTGCAAAATGAAGGTTAGGGTTATGTTTTGGACTTGGTAAGGATGTTAAAGGTAGGTGTACGCAAAGTGGACTATGCAAGGGATGGTTTCCTAGGGTTGATAATGACATTTAGGCTATGCAAAATGAGGATAGGTGATCAAGAAGACAAGTTGGTTGATGGAAAATTTGATAGGGTTTGAAAAATGCAATATGAGGGGGATATACCACTAGCGTAAGTCAAAAATGACATTTAGGAATATGATTATGCTAATGATAGCTCGATATACATAATGTTTTTTGAACTTAGGTGAAATCTTTGCAAGGTATTAACCTAAGAGTTTAACGTTATGACAATAGACTTTGGATCTTGACCAAAAAAATGACAAAAAAAGATAAGATCAAAATGACAAAGCCAAATCTACCTTGACATAGGTAGCAGTTGGGAAGCTGCGCTGAAACTAAGGCAATTCTAAGAGCTATGTTTTCCAGATTTTTTGTTGAAAAATGGGTCAAACTTTACTAGTGCCTCTATAGAGAGATCTGTAAAGGCCCAAATGTTGAAACCTTAGCCTTAAGCTTTTGAGTCACCTATGGAGGTACACCAAAAAGTTAACATAATTCAACTTACAATTTAGGAGATCTAGGTACTTGAAGTTAGCCTAAGCGACTACTAGGTCTCTTTCCCAAATTGGTGTCGTTGTTGGTGAATGCATTGTTAGGCTCCACGAAAGGACTAAGATTGTTTTGGCCTAGTCATTTGCATTGTTTTTTATTTCAATAAAAATAGCTTTTCACATTTCTAACAAAATAAAAGTTTATCGTTTAAATGCATTATTCATCTTCTTCTATTTTAAAATATATTATTTAATATATATTTAACCAAAAAAAGGTATCTATGTAGATATGTATATGTATCATTATTACTATTTAATATAATTATACCTAATCTATTTAATCTATTATTAATTTTTACTTGAAAATAATAAATAAAATATATTACTCTTAAAATACATCTAAAATAAAACATGTCTTATAATATATTTTTTCTTATTCAAACATAAATATTTTCTTATTATGTTGATATTCACTCAAAAGGAGATTTAAATTTGAAATATTAGTAATATAAAAATGTTGTAAAAGCTTCAAAAATAATTGAAATTCTTAAATATAAATTTATTCAATTAAATAGGTTGCATTAATTCTTATGTTTATAATAATTTAATGAAAAAATCATTTACAATTAAAATGTATACTTATTAATTATATTATAATGAATGTAGATATTTACAATAGTTATATATAGATCACTACTCCAAATGATAATTAAAGGATAATATAGATAAAAAAATGTCATCTAAAAAACTTAAACTCGTAATATTAAATGATTCATAATAACATATTTTTTAATTTAAATATATAATTATTTGATATGTTATAATTGACATAAAGAAAAAATTATAATTTGAGAGAGAGAGAGAGAGAGAGAGAGAGAGAGAGAGAGAGAGAGAGAGAGAGAGAGATGTGGTTTGGTAGGGTGGGGGGTGGAAAGGAGATAGAAAGAGAGAATATGCAAAGGGAAGAGAAAGAGAGAGTAAGGGATTGAGAAGAAGAGGGATATGGAGATGAAAGGAAGAGATAAACAAAGATAGTGAGAATGAAATATATAACTAAGAGAAGGTAGAGAGGGAGATATAGGGATAGAGATGGATAAAGGGAGAGATGGAGAAGAAATATGGATATAAAGGAGAGGTGTATGTGGAGAAGAAAAGGGATAGGTGATGAGAGAAGTGAAAGGGGTAGACAGAGATGGAGGGATGAATATAAAAATGAGACACAAGTAAATAGTGTTTGTGTGTGTGTGGGAGAGGGAGAGAGCAGTGAGGGAGAGACACATTCAAGGAGATAATTTGAAATGAATGCTCAAAATGATGTGTAGGACATCTGAAATGATGGTTAAAGTAGTCAAGATGAGGATTGGGTATGCAAAGATGCAAGATGGAAGATGCAAAGTGATAATTTTTGAGGTGAAATGCAAAGGATGCTAGCTTAAATGCTAATGATTTTAATGTGAATATGAGGGATACTAAAAAGGTGCTATATGAAGTCTATATGATGCAAGTATGAGGTTCAAACTATGAAGAATGCAAGTGGATGCTATGCAAGAGTGAAATCTATGTTTTGCCAAGCACGTTTAGGAGCACAAGTTGTCATGTTTTCCAAGGTTTGAATGTATTGAACCAAAGTTTGTGATGTTTTGACAATGTTTGATATTTTGACAAGGTTTTGCAAGTTTCCAAGGTGTAAATTTAAATTTTGGCTTTTATCTTGATTATGTTTTACACACACGCAAGACACATTAAGACAAGAATAGTTGTTGTTAAAAGTGAATAGTCACACCACAACCTAGGCTTTAGGACTGTATCCACTAAATTCTTACTTGAACCAAAGTTCAATTGCGCTTATCCAGAGTGGACAACTTAGGACCTTGGCACCATAGGCTCCCTCTTACAGCGCACTCACTTCTTGGGGCTACCAAGATTAGCTTCCCAAGAGGCATGACTTCCCAAGGGACTGTTGTCTCTACTAAGGACCACGAGAATGTAGGATGTCTTCACGGGCATGGGTGACCCCTTGAGCCAGTGGATAGAAAGGATTTTGGCCACTAAAACATGGTTTTTAGTAAGGGCATTCCGTTTAGCAAGTGAGTGATAAACTTCCTCATAAGGTCTTCCTGCCTTGAGAACCGGGGTTTGATGCACCACAAGGGTACTGGAGGAGAGCTATCACTCAACAATACCGTCGACACGGCTTTCACCGTAATTGAGTTTTATATAGCGGCTGGAACGTTGACCTGGCTTTTGGCTCATTACCGATCTGAGGTCATCCCTTGGCATACCCAATATCGAGTATCTTGGTCCAAGGTAGGCCTCCTATAGGAGTTAAATGGATTTCTCTTACACCCAAGATCCACGAATGGCGAGGGGAGAGGATACATCCAATGCAACTCCTAGGGATTTAAACACTGTGAACATGCTAGGCAGAAAACAAAAAGTTCATTTTAAGCACCAAACGAAGTGTTATTTAATCTAATAAATCCACACACATAGTTTTGACAAACATACAGTGGTCTTTGACAATGTCTTGCAAAGCAAACATTAGTAGTTTATAGTTATGATCATGTGTTCATCCCACAATTGCCACATGTTGCATGGAGACCATTAGTAACACAAAATCATCTAATCTATGTTCTAGAAGGAAATGAAAACCTTAGATTATTTCTTTATAGAAATTGAGAATTCATAAAGAGTTATGGCACATTTATTTTTATTGAATGAATTTGATTTGAAAAAAAATTAAATATTTTTCATTAATTCAAGTTCTAAATTAAAAAATTCAATTAAATGTAACTACCGAGATAATTAAAGTGAGATAAGTAAAACTAACATGTAACCACACTTTAAAAGTATCTAGTTTGAATCTATTTAACTTCAATGTATCATTTAAACAACTTCACTAATGAAAGAAAGAAAGAAATAATTTAGATGTTCAAATTTTTTTTAACAAATTCAATATTTTAAAAAATGAAAAAATCAATAAGAATATACATTTCTTAACACCATGAATGTGTTACTAATTTTTAATTTAACTTCAATGCATCCGTTAAACAACTTCATTAATGAAAGAAAGAAATAAATAATTTAGATATACAATTTTTTTATCAAATTGTGAACGAAGATAGGAAATATTGATGAAAGCATGAACGAAGATAGGAAGAACATTAATTTGAAAATATTGAGAAATCTCTCACCTGCCTTCGATTTATCTGTGGAAAAAATTCATGGCAAAGACAGACCTGCAATGCACTATCAGGTTGATGCCAAATACAGAGATTGATGGCACAAAATGATGTCTATGATGGAAATTTGCAGTCAATGATTGAAACGCAAGATATGGTGGTTTTTGTTTCACGGATAGAATGATGTTTCATGCATGTAGACGCAGGTCCCATTTCTGATATTTTTTTGGATTTTTTGATTGTTCGCATGAACACGAAAAATGTAGGCATGTTCGTACGAACATGGTCACTTAATATTTTGGTCGCCATGAAATTTCAATGGGCATGTTCGCCTGAACATGTGTTCGCATGAACATGATTAATATGTTCGCGTGAACACTATGTTCGAGTGAACGCCCAAAATAAGGAAAATTTCAACCCATTTTTCATTATTTTTTTTAATTTTTTGATCTTTTGACTCCCATAATTGCAGGAGAATGATCTCCTACTGTAAAATAAAAAATGTCAAAATGTGCTGCTCGGAGCAAGATTTCCAATGACTATAATTTTAATACATATTTTAGTCATTAAGACTTTCAAATATGAGTTTAACTCATTATAGGTTCATTACCGATTCATTACCGATTGAACATCAACCGACTTCGACACCTCAAGAAAATTAGTAAATTAGGTCAATTTTTTTTTGAAAAATATGTAGGAACTAGCTTATTGAAATACCTTACTATTCAAAAAAAAATTTAGGTTTATGATAAATTGACTTCAAATTATCTATGTCAAACGGAACGTATGTCTGAATTACGATTCGTGTCACTTCAAGACTTCATAAACTATACAATATTCAACAAAAATAAATCAAACCAAATGCAGACACTAGATATTGATGTTACAAATCCAACGCCGAAAGAATTACTTCATTATCATTTCTAGGAAAAAAGTTGTGTGTCAAACGGACTGTCACTCTTTAAAATATTGAATTTTATTATGTACCACTTTTCGGAGGAGATAAAAAAAATTGACATAAATAAATTTTATTTTTTTTAGATTAAAAAATATAGTTACAAAGTAGGAACAAAGTATTCAAAATCACTAGTTTATGTCATCTTGAAATTATTTATAGTTTTGGAGATATAGTCACTTGAACGTGACGTTTGTTGCAAAAATATTGATTTCAGTGTCAAAATTGGTCAAAAAGTGGAACCCATTATTGTGAGATCACCCATGAGGAAGATGTTGAAAAATTGGAAGCAGTACTGGTAAAAAGATTTCACAGAGGCAAAGGCAAGTTCAAAGTTAATTTATCCATCATTTGTTTCAATTGCAATGAAGTTGGTCATATTGCTACAAGATGTACATAGAAGAAGAATTGCAAAGGTGGTGACAAGTACAAAATCAAAAAAGAAGATGACAAGAAAGATTACAAAGACAAAGGCAAGAAGTCATGCTACATTATTGAAGAGGAAATAACAGATGATTCTGGTGAACATGATGATGAAGTGGTGTATGTTGTAATAAAGGAAAAATCTAATGAAGATGAGGCAACTACACTTGTGACTTGTGTGAACAAAAATGGTAGATAGATCATTGACAGTGGATGTTCACATCACATGACTGGAGACAAAAATAAATTCATTACCTTCAATTATTATATGGAAATAGTGTAAGATTTGGTAATGATGCACCATGCTTATTAAAAGGAAAAGGTTCTATCAAACTCAGAGAAGATTTCATGCGACAATGCTTACTATGTTGAAGGACTAAACTATAACTTGTTGAGTGTGTCATAATTGAACAATTTGGGATGCAAGGTTGAATTTGAAAACAAGATTGCTAGGATATATGACAAAAATAGGAAACTAATTGGAAAAGGTAATCAAACTAGAAGTAATCTATTCTACCTTGATATAGAAGATGCTACTTGTCTTGTTGCAAGATTTGATGATGTATAGCTTTGGCACAAAAGGTTATGTCATGTTAATTTTGATAACTTGGTTAGTATCAGTAATATGAAGAAAGTTAGAAGTTTGCCTAAGTTGAAGAAGCCTGATAATGTAGTGTGCAAACAATGTCAGCTAGGCAAAATGACGAAGTCAAGCTTTAGGAGTAAAGCTTATACCTCTAAATAAATACTAGAGATTGTTTCATATTGACTTGTGTGAACCCATTGAAGTGCAAAACTACAAGGGAGATAATTACATAATGTTATTTGTTGATGATTAATCTATGATGATGATAGTTACATTTTTGAAATAGAAATTTGATGCTTTTCAAATGTTTAAGTGGTACTTAGCAAGAGTTCAGAAAGAAATAGATAAGAGTCTAAAATCTTTGAAATTAGACAGAGGAGGATAATTTACATCAAATGAGTTTGAGATGTTCTATAATGACAGAGCAATCAAAAGATAGATATCTACCCCTAGAACCCCTCCACAAAATGGACTAGTTGAAAGAAGAAATAGATCTATAATGGACTATGCTAGAACACTCATGATAGAGAAAAATGTTGCTTCAAAAGACTAGTGAGAAGCTATAAGTACTAATGTATATACCTTAAACTATGTGGAAATCAAGAAAGATACTCATTCAACACCTTTTGAACTATGGTATGGATATCCACCAAATGTAAAATACTTTAAGGTATTTGGAAGAAAATGTTACATTCTTAAAGATGTTGGGAATGGAAAGCTTGATACAAAAAGTGAAGAGGGTATCTTCCTTGACTACTCCACAAGAAGTAAAGCTTATAAGTGTTTGAATACTAACACTAAAAAAATTGTGGAAAGTGTAAATGTGAATTTTGATGAATATACAGAAGTAGATGAGGTTAAACCTATGAAAGAAATAGAAGAATACAAATCATTTTTATACTTTTATGAAGGTATGCCTACAGAAGAAGATGTTGTAAATCAAGTTACAAATCACTAGCAAGTTTTAGTGACTATTGAGTCACATCCTTTGAATGTCAAGTTGTATTATGGAATCGAGATACATTCAGATGTTGAGTTACAGAATGAAGAGGATGCACATTTTGATTTTGAAATTAGTACACATGAAAGAGATGTTGAGATACTTGACAAAGATGTACATAGTGATTTTGAAGCTGAAAGAAAAAATGAAGAAACAAGAGCTGAGCCAAGATTGTTAAAATATGTCAAAAGACATCACCCTACTAATCAAATCATTGAAGATAAAGATGCTAGGCCAATGACAAGAAATAGATTGAGAAATGAATCGTTTTTGTTGAGCATGAAGGAACGTAACATAGTGAAAGATGCATTAGAAGATGTGGACTGGTATAAAGCCATAGAAAAAGAGATTGAACAAATAGAGAAGAACAAAACATAGAGTCTAGTTTTGAATGTGATTGGCACCAAGTGGGTATTCAAAAACAAGCTAGATGAGAATGGTGAAGTCACAAGAAATAAAACAAGATTAGTTTGCAATGGATATGCACAAGAAGAAGGAGTTGACTATGGGGAGACATTTGCCCCTGTTGCTAGAATGGAAGGAGTAAGAACTCTACTTGCTTATGTTTAATACAAAGGTTTCAAAGTTTATCATATGGATGTTAAAACTACATTGTTGAATGGCATACTAGAAGAACAAGTTTACATAGAATAACCATAAGGTTTTGTTGATGTTTACAATAAGAACATGGTACGTAGACTACGCAAAGCTCTATATGGCTTGAAAGAAGCACCAAGAGCATGGTATGAGAGACTTCATACTTATCTTGTGAAGATTGGATTTGAAAGTACTGATGATAACAATAATTTGTACATAAAGATAGAAAAAGGAAAAGGTATTTTGTTGTCTAAAATATTTATTGATTATATCATATTTGGAGGTCAGGATGCTTTATGTAAGGATTTTGCAAATCAGATGAAGCAAGAATTTGAAATGTCTATGTTTGGAGAGATCAAAATTTTTGTGGGTTTGTAGGTATATCAGATGAAGTATGGTATATACATCACTTAGTCAAAGTATGCCAAAAAAAATTGAAATTTTTTGCATTAGACAATTCCAAACCAATAAGTACACCTATGGTGACAGGACACAAGTTTTCAAAGAATGATGATTCTGCTAAGGTGAATCAAACATTATACAAGTCTATGATTGGAAAATTATAATATGTAGTACATAGAAGACCTAGCATTGCATTATCTGTAGGGATAGTTGCAAGATTACTTGCTAATCCCAAAGAAAATCATTTAATTGCCATGAAGTGAATAATGAGACATCTGAGAGCAACATAAGTGTTTGGTCTATAATACAAGAAGAATGAAAAGTTTGAATTGAAAACCTACACTGATGTGGATTGGGTTGGAAACATTGATGACAGGAAGAGCACCAGTGGAGGAGTATTTTTCTTAGGCAAAAGACTAGTTACATGAACTAGCAAGAAACAAAGTTGTACTTCACAATCTATTGTTGAAGCTAAATATGTTGTTGTTACTATAAATTGCACAAACATTGTATGGATCAAATAATTACTCAAAGGAATGAAGGAAGAAATCACAAAACCAGTGATACTTTATTGTGATAATACAAGTGCTATCAATATATCAAAAAAACTAGTAATGCACATAAAGACTAAGCATATTGCAATCAAGTATCATTACTTGAGAGAGTAAGTTCAAGATAAAGAGGTGAAGATGGAATATGTCAATAGAAAAGAGCAAATTATTGATATATTCACAAAACCATTACCTAAGGATGCTCATGAGTATCTAAGAGGTAAATTAGGGGTGATACCCCTGTCAAAGGCTATCTAAGTAACAAGAGGAGTGCCCTGTATCAAACAAGCTGATGTTCATATCTTACAAATTGATGTAGAGGATCTTACTTTAGGATTTTCCTAAAGTAATTATAGAGTTGAAACTTCAAAATCAGTCACAAGCAAGGTGACAGAGGGAAAAATGGGAGAGACTGCAAAAGTTTATATCTACATATTTTAAGATGACAAGTTTTTGGTATATGTATTTGGAATTGTTGTCAAAGAGGGATAAAGTACATTAAATT
Organism: Cupressus sempervirens; assembly: GCA_028749045.1. NCBI lineage: Eukaryota > Viridiplantae > Streptophyta > Pinopsida > Cupressales > Cupressaceae > Cupressus > Cupressus sempervirens. The sequence continues at coordinate 742,850,840 of CM053783.1, forward strand.
AATCATCATCAGAGGGAGAAAGTATATTAGAGAAAGATATCAAGAGATAGTTTCTCAAAAAAGCTAGAGAGTGTTACTGATCTTAGAGGGAGATCAGATAATTACTGATGTTGCTAATTAAAATAGGACACATGTATGATGAGGGAGATAGAGAAGAATGTAAGAAAGAGGGAGAAATCCTAATCTACATAGTAAGAGGGAGATACAAGAAGAAAATTAGATGGAGTTATAAGAAAGAGTTTTGTAACATAATCAAAAGATGGAAGTTGTTGATAGAGGGAGAAATTTTGATACAAGATTTATGTTTGGTATTGTCTTACTATTTTAACCTAGTTAGTTTGGTTGAACAAGATGTTCATCATTTGATTGACTTGGTTGATCAATTTGGTTTGCTATCAATGCCAAAGAGGGAGATTATTGAGATCTAATTGAAAAGATCATTATTAAGAATGGATTAATCAAAGAGGGAGATTGTTGAAGAAGACTATGTGTTTCAAGAATATTTTTTTCCACTGATGTCAAACCTACTATTTGCTAGTAAGACAACTACTTATAAGGTTCAATTACTATCACTTAGTTGACTAATGAAGAGGATTTGATCAATAAGATGTAACAAAAGCACCTAGAGGAAAGGTTGAGTTATGATGATGTAATGAAGTACAAGGATTAGTTAAGACAATAATGACATAATGTATTGATAATCTACTTAAGGTTATAAATGCTGGCTACACTCAGGAAATTAAGAAAAATTTACACAAAGTTTGTCTGCCAAGCTTGACCAAGTGGATAGTAGGTGCTGAGCAAAGTCAATGCAAGTCAAGAAGAAAGTTAGTTGGAGCTAAGCAAAAGAAAATTCTAGTGAATGTCGAGCAAGACAATTGATACTGAGTAAAGTTTAATTGATGCCAAGAAATACAGTATGTGCTAAGCATCAGAAGGTTGATAATGCCGAGCTACTGCATTATGTTAAAGATTGAAGATTCACCAAATTCGAGCTAACAATTTTTTTTTGTTGAAACTTGTGAATAAGGAGGAAGATAAGGTTGATGACCTGGTGGCACAAAACTTGATATAAACCATTTTTAGGCAAATTAAAATGGATTCTAGAAGAAGTTTCTAGAAGAAATATGAGATATGGGGTAGATACATTGTATCCTACCTAATCCATCCAAACCCTAATTTTGACGATGGAAATTGAGTGGAAAAATATCGTAATTTCCTATTTATAGGAATATTTGGTCATGAATCAAAGTTGTCATGTGTGAGAACCTAAGGAAGAGAAGGAGTTAAGGGTTTTTCTTAATCAAGTGACCTAAGAGGAGAATCTGTAATTTCATGTTAAGCAAGAAGGCTTAAGGAGATGAATACTTGAAGGGTGAACAATCTGTCAGAGTTGAAAAGTATGAAGGCCAAGTAGAATTAATGATTGAATAGAGATTTGTAATTTGCAAAAGAAGTTGTACATTATATTAGATCAAAGCTCTACTATTACTTTCTAACAATTGTATCAATCTAGTGTAAATCCTTTTTATTAAGGTAAACCTAATAGTCATTTGTAAATCTTTTAACCAAGTGGCATTCCAAGTGAATGGCCTAAAGTCCTCTAAAAAGGCTCACTTCTAACAGGGTGATCAAAATCCCTTAACTAGGACACATTTAATAATGTGTTTTGTAACCTTTAATAGGGTTGGCCTTTCATAGGGCATCACTTCAGAAGAGTGAAAAGGAGTAGCATGTTATTGGTGGTTTTTTCCAAATTGGATTTACACGTAGATCATTGTGTGAATTGTGTTGATGAATTTGTTATGTTTCATTTTTTACATTTCTGAAAGTTGATTTGACAGTAACCTACAAGTTTTAGTGATTGCATAATCCAGTAGGATGCATGCATGGGTATGAATGTTTTATTGGTTCACTAAGTTGTGAAAAGTTCTATATATACATCTAGATCTTAGATGATTGAGTCACCCCCTGCACCCCCCCCCGGTCCCTCTCAATTATTTTAAAGTATTCCAACAATCACTAAGCTGAAGATTGCACACTTTGACTAGTATGTTGTCTTCTAGGTACTACCTCTAGTCCTCAGCTCAAGTAATTAGCTGTTCCTTACCTGCATTGTCCTTTTTGTGCAAAAATTGAGTCTTTCCTACACATCTTTTGGTTTTTCCCCAGAGATCAATAGTATTGGCTCTGGATGCATGAATTTTTCAAACCTTTCAAGCTAGAGCCCTTTTCTTGGCATATGGTTGTGCTGGGTGATTACCCTAGAATCTCTTTCAAGTACACTAAGATTTGGCTAGATTTCAGAATGTAGATTCTTTTCACTCTTGGGAAGAATTGGAATGTGGTTTATTCACTCCAAGTTTCTTGGTATAAATATATCTATGTAAACTAAATCTTTCATATGCAATAATATGATGATGTAGATTAAAGTTGAAGGCAACAAGGTAGCTCTAGAGATGGAAAACCTGAAGGAGCTCCTCAATCATTGGGGTAATAAGCCTTATATAGTAACTCAGGTATTACCACATTTCTCTTTGGTGGATTAGACTCCACCCTATTGTTGCCACCAGTGCCATATCTCCTCATTCTATCCCTTGTAGACATCTCATTCTTGGGCTCCCCTCCGCTTTCCTAGTGGTGGTTGCGAGTAAAAGCACAAAATTGTGTCACCCTTTTGTAAAGGAAAAGGCTAACAAAAGTATAACTATTCACCTTCAATGACATAAAATTGGTATTATTATTTTGAATTTGGAAATGAAATAAACTAATGAAATGTGTATAAATGGATGAATTTTAGGATTATAATTTTTAATAATTATTTGGAATAAGAATTATATAATTGATATAATTATATAGATAATTTTTTAGGTGTTGAAAAATGTTGAAAATTAGGGGTCTAGTTCCACCAAGAAACTATATGGAAATAAACTTATTTCCCTTTGATCTTAGTCTATGTTATAGATAACATATATATCTAGAACAATAAAAAATAAAATCGGCTTTAGACCTATATTTTCTCTTTTATACTGATTAAAATTTCAACTCGCCTGAAATCGATAGTTTTCATCTCCCACCACATTTTTCAAAACAAATATATTCTAACCAAGAGAAAAATTACACATTATAGAAGAGGACTCTCTCCTCTAGAATGTCATATAATTTTTAGATTTTTTGATATGATTTAATATTTTTTCTTTCTCAAAATTGATATCTTTTCGAGTGTTAAAATACGTGGTTGTGGAATTTTTTAATTACAATATACTATATCTAATTAAAACACTATAAACTCTACATGAGAATATTCTTGACTCTGATCTCTATAAAATGGTTTTTATATGTTATTAGGAAAATATCATAAAAAATAGTAAGTGTTGTTGAAACACCACTTTTCTGAGATAATTTTATTTCTTTAGTCATTGGATACAAACTAGTATAAAACATGCATTTAATTATTTCTTTAGTAATTGGATACAAACTAGTATAAACTTGCATTTAATAGACATTTGCAATTGGAAAATTTTAAGACCATATATAACTTAGCTAGAATGAATTTATCTAGAACATATGTTTAAAAAAAATTATACTTTTAGATATAAATACTCAAATTCAATCATTTTGATAAGTCATCCTAAAAGGTGACACAATTTTGTACTTTTACCCTTGCAATATCTATCACCGCTACTATGCCTCCTTATGGTGGGTTTCTAGTTGGTCCCCGGTTACTCCTCCTCTTGCTCCTTCTACCTCTGGTTGGACTTCTTTTGGTTATGATCTTATGGGGTCATTCTTCTAGATGGATCTAGTGACTTTGCCTCTTAGGGCAAGGGAGAAGAAGAGAAATAGAAAGATGTTGTGGTTGATGATAGGTGGGCTCCTCCTAAGCCACCTTCCAACCCAAGTGATGTATGGGGCTTCCATGATCATCAAGATCCATCTCCCTCAGTTGACACTGCTTTAGCTTCCTGAGGGCATTTTATATGTCATTTTCTATGAATAGTTGTTTGATTTCTATCTTTGCATTGTGAACTCTTGCATTGTGATCTTGTATCCCCCTTTGCGCAAAACAAAAAAATTATATTAATATAAGGAGCTGAAAAGATTTTTGACAAATCAAAATTAGGCTAAGTGGGTTATAGTTTTTTCCCACACTATTACGATTGGTCCTAGTATTGAAGAACTTATATTTAATGATGAAGAGATTGGTTAGCCTATAGATTCTTGTAGTACTTATAGCCCCTAAGAAAGTTGATGGTGGCTTTTATATTTAAATAAATTATTGAATTAACGAGAAAGTAGTTTCTATTATTTTTAATTTAGTGAATGTATCATTTCTTCCCAACAATCCAAATTTCTTAAAATATAATTTATTTATTATCATATTTCTAAATTTAAAATGGTTAAGGCTAATCTAAATTCATGAACATCTAAATTTCAATATGCTTATAAAATGGACTCAAAGAACTTATAGAAAATTTGGCTCTTATGCATGTTATTTTCTAACATGTAAATTCAATTAAGATGAATTAGGAGGAGAATATTAGGTTATTTAATGACAACATTGTAAATTTGCATAGAAATCTTAAAGTGGTGAACACTATTAAAGAGTAAACACTAAAAACTAGCAATATGAGGCTAAAATTTCTAAATAAAAATGTGTATGTTCTTAAAGTTACTACTACTAAAGAGTTTAAACATTTTTTTAATGTTGATACTTTTGATTAGGATTTGGTTGTTATTTTTGTTCAAAGTAAAATAGGTTATGCTTCTTTGTGTGGACCTTAGCATAAGTAATCAATAAAAAGGGGTTTCTAGTTAGTCCTATATTATCTATGATTCACATATATGCATGATAGATTTATAGGAAAAACATAAAGACTACTAAAATTATCAAGGATCTTTAGTAGTATGGCTTGGCTCTCTAACCTTGTTTGGATTTCTATTTGTCTTTTTGGTTCATTTTCGTCTATCAAAATCACTTCTCTATTCGATGGTTCTTGGTAACATTTTCATGTAAAGGACTACATGATTCCATCAAAACATGTTTTACCTTAGTTAAAAAAATATTGCATACTTATACTTGCACACTTCTTAGACAATGATTTCTTTTCTTCTCCTCAATTAATTTAAATAGCCATTGAACATAGTTATACCTCTTGATTCTAGAATTTTTTTACTTTTGTTCCATACACCAATTCGTCTATCTTTTTAAGTATCACAAAATTGGTGCATTATGCTTTCCTTAATGTAATTGAGGAAGTCTCAAGAATTTCTCACTTTTGTAACAATTTACCAAATTGATTTTTACTTTTCTAATACATACATAAACAAGAGATGCAATGCGCCAAAGTTCTTGCCAATAATTGGAAAAGAAAGAAAGTAGAGGTTTATAAATAGAAAGGAAGGATATGCAGAGAGAGCTAAAGAGAGAATGATATGTTATTATAAGGACAGGGAAAGGTATAATTATAGAGAGAGTTGAAGGAAATTTAAAAAAATTAATAATTATATTATTTTAAAAATATATAAATAACAATAAAAATTAGACTATATGAATGAACTACTCATTTCTACCAATTCAATTATAAGTTGAAATATTTAATTTAAAAAAAAATTGTTGATTACTTAATTAAAACTACCAAAATACCTAGTAAGTTTGAGGGGTAGTATTAGTTTTACAATTTGTAAAATGGTATTAAAAAATTAGAACAAAACATAGTGTAAACTTAAAGAAATAACATTTTACAATTGTTAAAAATAAACATCAATGCAAAACTAATAAGAAATATATTTAAAAAATTAGGAAATAAGAAATATTTAACTCTATATTTGAACTTGGTAAGAGAAAAAGATTGTGATAATTAATTTTGATTAGACATTTATTTTTTGAAAGTTGTGTGAGGTGGAAGATAAAATTATTTTATTTTATTTTTTAAAAATTTAATCAAGTTGTCACAAATGTGGAAAAGATAAAGTTGTAATTAATGCATTCATTAATTACATGATAGAGTTGTTAGAAAATATTTGTATTTTTGTCGAAGAGAATTGAATTTTTTCTTACCAAAAATAATATGGTCTAATATAATGAATGAAAAATGTGATTTATAAAACAATGAAAAATTACAAAAGGATATAAACATTTGAAATAAATTATATGAGTTGATTGATGAATTGAATTGAAAAATTGAATTGAATGAAAATATTAGTATCCTCCCTTTAACAACTAATAAATATATGTCAAGGTCAAAGAAACTGATTTGATGGCTACAACTTTTAGATTCTATTATTTAGAACACTAAACTCAAAATATTCCATAATCACTATAATAACAAGTACTTTTCCATGTCTAACAGCCTTTCCCATCATATTTTATTGAAAAATATGGAGCGTTTCATATTTCATTTGAAGAATTTCATAACACAAATATTTGTTAGCTTTTCCACTAATGAGCAAAACTTGTTCCGGATAGAAACTGTCCACCGCTATTCGTACCTGAATTAAGAATAGTTTAATGAGCACGCGAAAATTGTAGACAATATATATATTATATTTATTCGCCACTGCCAAGTTGATCCTTCAACTTGGAACAACTTGGAGACCGTATCTGGGTCAGAATTCGCTCGAGTGGAAAGTGAATATTATACGGCAAGTTAATATCCAAGGGCAAGTGGCGCTTGTACTTTCCCACTCACTACCCTCTGACATCGACCTCAATCTCTTTAGTATTTTTTACCTTGGTAGATCATCTGATAGATATAAGTAAAGAGTAATGATGGGAGACACCCTAACAAGTCTTTTCTCGTCCTTGTTGATGCCATCTGTGGTATAATGATGTTTGAATCAATTGTTCGTAATTCAGAGGCAGCAGAGGGCAGAATTTATGTGGGTCATCAAAATCTGTAAATGCTGGTCCTTGGATGAAGTGAATTTTCTCCATTTTCAGACTTAATAAAGTAACCATCACCGAACTCTTGATTTATACTGGACTTACTCGTACATCAAGGAGTTTCCTAGTTTCAGAACTGTCCGAAATTATTCAATTTTCCTCCGACCACAAAATAAGTAGCGTGTACCTTAGAAACATGTAGCTGGAAACCTGTTTAAATTAATCCGGGTAGGAATAGTAATTGATCAGGACATGTTTCATATCACGACAGTCTCCGGAATCAATCAGTTTGCATATTAGAAATTGAGAATAATGAGTCTACCATGGAATTCTCAAAATCTTGTTTTATCAGTATGAAAGCAGAATATGTTTTTCTGATGAAAATTAGAAGTACCATATTATTATTGTAACACAAGAAAGAAAGAAGTAAAAGTTAAACAATTTTATTTTATTTTCTATCATTTGAGACAAAATTTGTGTTGTAAGGAAAATATAATAATCTAACTTTAGTAAAGTATTGAGATGATTCTTTAATTTTTAATATTATTCAATTGAAAATATGGTATGAGTACTTGTTATTATTATTAGATTAAGTATTATTGTATTATTTTATGGATTGTACTTTTTTGTTATTTTGTATGGGTTATATGTGGATTATTTTTGATAAATGAAGGGAGGGAAAGGGTTTCAAGGAAGAATCATTACACAAGGTTAGGGCTACCCTACTCCATAATAGCCAAGCAATTGGCTAAAATATTAGAAACAATATATTTATCCCATACCTTCCACAAAATTTATCTAAAACAACAATCAACCGCACTATCAAAACATTAATATGATTTATCATGGTATAATCAAAAGGATTACAGTACCACAAAATCATATAACTAAACTTATCTAACATAGTACTTAATGTAAAATCTGGACAAAATTTACATCTAGAAGTGTTCAGCCAGGAGAGTCATTATTGTAACATTTATATTGTTTAAGTTAATACATTGTTAAAATTGTTTATTGATACAATTGATTAAGTCATATACTAAATTTGTGGAATGTGCAAGAAACAATTATAGTGTCACTTTTTAAGCTACATTGCAATCCTCCATGCCACCACATGGTATAAATTGAGCAAAATTATCATACATAATCTTGAAAAAAATAAGAGAATAATAGAAGATAATAAGAATACTAATTACTAAACATCATGTCTTCAAAATTAAAATAAATTACAATGTACTATTTGTAAATTAAAATAAATTACAATGTAATATTTGTCAAAGGCCACTGATTATTTCTATTGATAAAGAATTTATATAACTTCCGACTTATAAGTTCACTTTCATACAATTTAATGTTATTGGAAATAATAGAATCAAACTTGTTTTTAATTGCTATGTTATTCTATTGTTAATATTAATATATTATGCTTGTATTATTCTATTTATAATGTTTATTACAATAATAGTATAAAATATAGTAATACTATTATATATATTATTGATTAGAATATTAATGGCAAGCATTGGTTATTACATGTTGATTTCTTTTTTCGTTTTAATGATTATCAATATTGCACTATCTAATATTTCTCTAAAATCTTCCTTCTATTTTTTATTTGCATCTTAATTCTATTTCAATTTTAAGGTCTACATCTAAAAAATAATTTACTCTTTATTCAAGCATATTTTATTTTTCCTTAAATGCTAGATAAACTTTTGCCACTTATTTTAATGAAAATTTCCCTAAAAATAAACAAATTATTTGAATATAAAGATGCAATGTTTATTTCATTTTTGATGTGTCATTTATCATGAGGTTACAAGAGCAATTACTACAATAATTTCCATTTACACAAGCTCACTAATCCCTCATCTTTCTAATAATGTTCAATTTTTTTATTGGTCATGATGGTCCATCATACATGTTTACTACATTGTTAATTTCATTTCATTTTATTAAGTAATTTCTCATCTTTACCATGCTATGCAATGATTGGTATGGTTCAATCATGAAAACTCAATGAAATATTGTTATATTGCACATATCATTGGTTTGACTATGTCAATTCCCCCCTATGAATTCTGTATTCCCACTAATATACTTGTCACATATACATTTATGTCATTCTCTAATTGCATGCCACGTAGCTTAAGGTACATCATTAATTCTTTTAACTCTCTATATTTCACATATATTTTTGTTGATAATAAGTGTACACGTCATCAAGATGGCTTGTGAAATTAAAGTACCAAATCCAATTAGTCACGTATTATTCCAACTTGATAATATAATAGAAGTTAAATGTGTCATACAATTCTAGAATGTTTATGAGATAATCCTTGAAAGAGACATTTGCATATGATTAATAGATTATTTCTATGTATAGAAGATCAAGAATCTACTTTTCATGTATTCTTTTCATGCCATTCTACTAGGATGGTTTGGAGCTACCTTTTTGTTGGCTGAAATTTAAATACATTTTCTCTATGAATGTAAAGGACTTTGTTGCTCCATGAGTGCACTTGATTTAGATATGATTTGTTGGAATCTCTCCATACCATATATTTTCTAGAACATTTGGAAGGAAAGGAATCACTATATATTTAGAGATAAAGAGACTTCACCTTAGTTTATTTCTAGAAAATTCATTACAACTATTAGAGAAAAAATTACGATCATCATGAACAATGGTGATTTAGGAGATGAAGGTTTCACCTAGGATGGCCCTCTTTTGTGTTATCTAAATATTAAAATTTCCAAAAGGAAATCAAGAGATGAAATTGTGTATTTATGTGTCCTCCTAATGGCTAGCCAAAGGCTAATTTTATGGGGAAGCCAAAGATAACCCAACTTATGTGGGTTGTAGAGGAACTAGAAGAAATGAAAAAAGAATTTGTATTGATGTGCTGGTCTGTGCATTAGGTATCTAGTCTAGACAGATGGATAAAGCTTGCAAACCACTGTGAATCCTTAAATTAGAAAAGTCTTTTAATTGCAACAACATTTGGGTGGAAGGCAATTGAAAAATTATTATTGAGTGGATTCTAAAAAAATCCCCACCAATGTGGACTATTGATAACATTATAAAAGAGGCTAAAAACATTGTAAATACCTTTGACAAGGTAATTCTTTTCCATACATAATGTGATTCCGACATGAAGGTAGATTGTATTCCCAACCTGGGTGTCCGGACGAAGGATGTGGGTTTTTTGGAATAATTTTTTTAAAAAATTATTTTTATCTAAAGAGAAGTATCAAGGAGGACATGACACATTTTGTCATTGGTTATACAAATAGGTATTATGTTTATGACTAGCAAGTACCTTGATTGCTAGAAGTTAAGGTAGAGGTGGGTCTCCTTGTAGAGAATTCCTGCTAGTTACACTCTATTGGTTCTTTTGGTCCTATTTTTTTCTCACTTAGAGACAAAGCAATGCTAGTTTAAAGATTTTGTGAGATTTTTTTCAAAGGAGTTATAGAGGTATGGGGGTAGTTCCCAAATGGAAGGAGTTGGGATTTTTAAAAGAATAGAAAAACATTATGCAACTTTGGAATATTTTTGAAAAGGGAGGGATTACCAATTATCCTGAGGGACACCATGGCTTCAATCCTAAGGTAACATTGGAAATTTTCAAGTGATGGAAAGGGAAAAATGATACTTTATGGGAGGTCAAATTCCATCTTAACACTTATTTTATCTTAAAGTGAAGGACTGAATTTTTATAAGGATAGATAATTTACAAAGAAAGCTATGGATAAATTCCCTAATAGTGATGAAGAACAGGAACCTCTAGCTAAACTGGAAATTTATTTGTCAAATAAGAATTAAGCCTATCTGGACAATTATACTTGCTTTTGTTAGAGCTTATTTTATTCTTGATGAAAGGTATCAAAGAGTTGATTTCTTTAACTTTGTGTTTCTATATCATTTTCATTATCAAGAGAATATTTTTTTTTACTTTATACATTCTAAACTTGTTGAAAAATAGTGTGTTAAAGATAAAAATAAACCCTTTATTCCCATTCTTCATGAAGGACCTTTCCTTGTATTTTTGAAGTACAGTGAGGCACATAACCCAAAATCCTTGGTGAAAGAAATTAATAAGAAGGAGACTATTTTGAGTTGTGGGATTAAAAGAAAATACACTAGGATCAATAGAGTAAGAAAACATAGGAAAGTTTACAAAAGTGATGATAGTGGCAAAAAACTAGGAACAAGGTTAATTTTTTTAAAAATAATTTGTAGGAAACTTGGGAATTAGAGGAATTTTTGGAAAGACATGCTTGAAGGTATGTAGATTGATGAGGACTCTAGGGATTATCATTCCCATAAGTGTTAGAAGAAGAGTGTCACTCTATCCCTAGTAGGAGAATAAGGGAAAACCTAAAGATGGACGAAAAATGAAGGAGTCTAGACTTAGGACAAACTCATCTCCTATTATCAATATTGTGGCTTAGCTAACCTTTAATTTTGATGGTATTTACTCGATGAATGAGGAGGGATATTTGGTCTATATTGAAGTTAATAACACCCATGCTTTCATGAAGTTTCTTAGAAAATAAAATGTTAATGTTGATATTTCCATGGTTATGGATAATTGCTTCTATAATGAGTCATGAGTTGTAAATACAAGGTAGGCTAGGTTAGTGAGAGGGGAGGGGTGAATTAGGAAAACTTTATCTAACTTCACCAATTAATCCTTCATATATTATTCCGATCTAATTGCATGCATGAAAGAATGAAAGAACTCCAACATTCATAACACTTTGACACAAGATAAGGTGAACCATAGACCTTCCAATTAGAAAGTAAAACTAGGGTGGGTATGTTACCCACAAGCTTTAGTACTGTAGTATAAAGTTAACCTGTTAAGGCTTACAATTGACCACTTCTAGTGATATGCTCTATTAGGAGAAATAAGGATTGTAATGTCCACCTTATTAAATGATTTACAAATATACAATGAAGTATGCACTCAATTAGGTGATTTGGAAAAAGACTGTTAAGTCCACCCGATCAAAGGATTTGATTGATACACTTGCTAGAATGAATCACTAGCTGATCTCTTATCTTCAACATTGATTTGTTGAATGAGGTTCCCTATATTGCAGTGATCACTTGGATGTGATAGATAAATCTTTGTTGTCCCTTATACTACTTGTAGCTTTCTTTAATTCACACTCATACACTTTATATTCCTTCTCAATTTCATACTTGGATATGATACAACGAGTTACATATATATCAATCCAAATAACTACTTACTAGAGTCAACTATAATATCAATTTCATCATAATTTAATATCAATTTCATCATAATTTACAAAGTCGGCCAAATTGCTACAACTTAGGTTTTGAAGACAAGTTTGGTGATGTTCTGATACTCAGAAAACACTATCAATGCTCGAAAAACTCTAGCACTCGATTGAAGTTGAAGCTCACTCCATACTGATCACTTTCAAGAAGCTCAAATTTGGTCAGCACTATGTGACTCTGTGAACACTGAGAAACTCGGTAGCAACTAAATCACTTGGTTGACATTGCATGACTCAATCAACACTAGAATCTCTTTGTTAACACTGAGAGCTCGGTAGACACTTTAGAGCTCTATTACACTAGAGTCTTCATCTCTTCTACTAGACAACTTGGTAGACATTACTACACTCGGGCTATACTACAAACTGTCTTTGATGCTTGGTAGATACTGTGAATTTTTTCATGAACTAAAAACAATCTATTTAGCAAGGTAGAAATGAAGACACTTGGTTAACACTGTTGGACGAATGATAAGATTGGTAGAAATGTAACCAACTAAGTGTTGAGTCATTAATAGAAAAATTGACCTTAATGTCAACAATCTCCACCTTTGGCATTAGTGACAAAAATACTTATCAAACCAAAAACATGAATGAGTCAAAAAGCTTCCTTTATCAACATTCTATGTCTTCAACTAAGATTTGACATCCTACTGCTGTAGCTTGGTAACATACTTTATTTTTCTATTTTTTCAAAATTTCTTCCATAAATATTTACTGCTTATCTATACATGTTACTATAATACTCCCCCATATATATATATATATATATATATATTTGGAGTATAGTATTCTTCTCCCCCTTTATCGATAGTATTCTCCTCCTTATTATTAATAATCACATTTACTTCTCACCTTTTTTGACATAAATGCAAAAGGTGTATAATATCTACAAGTTAAAACCAAAATGTGACAAGAAATCAACACGTACCTACAAAATTAGTACCATTGTCTTATCCCAATTTTCTTGTAATACCTTACTTGCATGCAAGGTTATCTGCACTTCTATTGATAGTTCCATCATGTGGTCAACTATGGAGAAGTTGTTATCATGGATGAGAGTCTTTGCATACTCAATGTGCTTTTGATATGCAACCATGTTTGGAAGAATCATGCCCTGAATTTCTGCAAGTGTGCCCCTAACTCTAGCTTCTTCCCTCAATAATTCTGCCTAAAGATTTGTTAGATATCTTATCTCTATGAAGAGTGTAGAACTATAACTTAGATCAAGGGATAGTTGGTGTGTAGCTGGCTTCATATCCTCATCTATCTTAGACAATTTATCCTTGATCTCCTTTATGAAGATAGATGTGTCACTCAATTTGACAAATAAAGAAACAACATTACTAATAGATGTTTCCAGTGCAGAAAGAATGTTAGATAGTTTTACTTGATCTATAACAATCTTTAGTGTTACTTGCTCCAACACTTTATTTTCAAATTTCCTTTAAGCTCTCTACAAAAATTTCCCTTTCCATTCAATTCCTAATTATACTTGTGGACTATTTTAGATAGTTGATCTAGAATAGGTTATTTTCTATCAACCTCAATACCTAAAGAAGTAACAAATATGCTCTTTATGTCCTCAAGGACTTAATTTTTCTTCTTCTACTCTTCTCTATGATTCTATTGCTTAGTCCCTTTCTTCAAAAATTATCCTAGTGTATCCATTTGATCAGGAGTGAGGATAGAGATATCCCAACTTGGAAAAAATTTTTCCTCATCAAGATCAATTTGTTCTTCTCTACCCTTTTCTTTTGAAATTATAGATGAAATAATTTCCTTTCCTTTATTGAGAATTCTAGTGCTCGGTAGAGACCGAATCTCAATTGTCATTGCACTTGATATGGATACACTTGATATAGAAATAATAGTAGAAATAGATGGAATAGAAATGAATGTAGTGACAAATGGAATACTTTTTGTACCTAGCTACTACTCAGTAGAACCTGATGTTGTAGGACTAGCTTCTTGATAGATGAAATGCTGGGCACTTTAGTCAATGAAACACTTGGTAGTATACATCTAGAGTTCGGTTGGGTACAAGGTGATCTAGTGGTAACCACAACCAACTTGGTAGAAGCCTTCTCTGAGCTTGATTTCACTAAGGCTTTGCTCAGAGAATAAGGAAAGGAAGTCATAATCTATGCAACAATCTTCTCTGCATCAGATTCTTCAATATTCTATATTTCTAGAAAACTTCCTCAAGTGGCTTATTGTTCTTCCACCTCATCATCAAGATTAGCATCATCTATCCCATCATCCTTTATTTCCACATCTTCTTCCATATCCTCATCTTCACCATGTTTTTCATCAACTTGCACAACAAAGTCACTGGGCTTCTGCAATCCATAGATGTTTTTCCATGTGGTAGTAGTAGACTGCACTACATATTCAATGTCCTTAAGAAGTATCGAACATGTATTGAATTTGAGAGTGAGATTCTTCTCATTCTTCTCCAATGATTCCTTCACCTCTTTCTCACTAAGACTAAACATAAGCCATCTCAAGGTTTATTCATAGATGTCCTTAGTAGTCTTCATTACACTGTCCCATCTAGGTTTAACTACTTTTAAAAGTTCATCAAAATTTTTTTTGTGAAAGCTAATAAGGTGAGTATTTCCACTTACCTAATTTTTCCATAAGGGTATCTTAAACCTGCTTTTTCTCTTCTTCACTTCTAGTCTCATACTTCAAGACACTTAAAACATGCCATACCTACTCCTTCACTAGTACATTTGGGGGTAATTTTTGATGGTAGGCTAATTTGGCTTGTCTAGTTCATTTTTTCAAAAATTCGATCCCAATAATATAAAAAATTCAATGACAATTAGGTTGTGCATCAAGCTCTTGACGTTGTCAGGGATATAAACAAAAGAAAAGAAAAGTGAAACTTCATTTCATCACGTAGAAAAGTGTGGGTAGGAGGCTTCAGATGTGACCAACCAAGAGCTTTTAAATGCCATGAAGGTAACTTTGATGGATTAATTTTCATTCTTTGTGTCCTCTTCTACTTGGAACTTTCTTTCAAGGTAAGGTCTCATCCTCTTCTATTTGCAACTTGCTTAATTACAACGTAACTAGGGTTCAATGTATTTTTCATTTTTGTTGTAAAGGATCAAGGTAATTTTTGTTTGGAATTTTCTTAATTTCAAGGTAATGATTCAAGATAATTTTTACTTTGGCCATTGATTATGGTGATTTAGACATTTTTCATATTGTCGAATTTCTCGATTGGATTCTACAAAGATCTATCCATTTAAGATTTTTAAATGTTTATTGAACCAAAATAGTGTCATTGATTGTGATAATAAAATGGCTCTACGGATTCATGGTATAAAACAAAGCCATTTTCTTTGCACAAGACTCTCACCGGTTGCCATCTAATGTTATTGTTGCCACTGATTCTCATAACTCTGTTACTTTGGTGAAGACCAAAATGTTAGAAAATAGAAAGAATTATAAATGAAAATCAAGAACATAATAATAAAATAAAGAGCAATATTGAATGAAAAAAAATGATCTAAACCTATGACACAAGATCTTAGAAATGTCTGAAATGCCAAAGATAGAAACAAAGAATCCTAGACCAGTAAATGTCTTATATGCAACCCTCTGAAATGGGTGAGAAAATGTTAAATGATTAATATTATTATCCATATGAACAAAAATATCATATTTTTATTCACTAAAAAATTGAGTTTCTTTTTAAAAATGTACCTAAATATTTTAGTTCCTAAATTTTCATTTGAATGTAAAGTTAGTTAAATGAGGTGATAAAATTGCACATGCAGATGTAGGTATGTATGTATGTGTGTGTGTGTATATATATATATATACATATATATATATATATATATATATATATATATATATATATATATATATATATATATATATATATATATATATATATATATATATATATATATATATATATATATATATATATATATATATATATATGTATGTATGTATGTATGTATGTATTTATATGTATGTATATGTTATGGTGGGATGAAGACCAAATTAGCAAGAGTAGGGAAAAAGAAAAAATTCCACAAGTTTCAATGTAATGAAATGACCTTTAATGCCTCTAACACCTAAAATATTGTCAAAGACCTATACTATGTTCCAAGGTGGTTTGAATAGTATCAAAATATCAAATATAAGGTGATTCAAATGGTTCTTCCTTCCACAAACTTACTGTAGTCATAAACTAGAAAATGCACAAGATAGGCCTAGTTGCCCTGCTAATTAGGTCTCCAACAAGCTTCTAAAATGCATAATTTTTAAGAGTACCCAAACAATAAAAAAATATATAAAAATTTGATATATGTTTTATTGAATACTTCAACATTCCAAAAGGATATATAGGGTTACTTTGGAAAATAGTCTTTGTATTAATGCTTGATTAGCAATTTAGGCCTCCTAGATGATGGATTTACAAAGCAAGTATGAGTGAAACTTACCCCCAAACTTCAAGATTCTCCACTATCTCATTAAATGAGTTTAATTAAAGGAATTTTCAACCAATTTGAGTTTATAGACCCTACAAGCGCAAAAGCCTCAATTTGTATTTTAAAACCCTTAAAAACTAGGGTTTCCTCAATCTATACTTTCCCAACACTTTCTTCAACAATTGATGGATAAAACACCTTTTCCTTACCATATGTAGATATAATCCAACATAAATTAGGCACCACTTAAGGCCAATGTGCTACTACTATAGCATACCCAACAATTTCAATGTAAAATTCCTTAAATTAGTTATGGTGATCACCAAAATACTTTATTCCCTCCTTCACAAATGTATGTAGAATCGTTAGTTGCTATAATACATATTTGAAACAAGCCATCCTATGAGAATCAATAACTTACATTCATGGAATGACTATTTCATAATTGAGTCATCAATACTACCTACAAACGAGAGAGTATTATGACGATCAACAAAATATGAATGGAAACACTTTTCGAAACCTTCAATCAAAGCATAGAAATGGAAGATTAGATCATAGGTTAATTTACTTGTTTCGTTCAAGATCAACTTTCCTTCAAAGATAACCAAAACAATGAACAAAACTCATAAATCTTGCAAAAATAGAGGTTTTCTTCTTAAATCAATGTGCAGTCCCTATCTGATCTCAATAATGTAATCATAGTCTATTAACACATCCAACAATTTGATTGTTGAAACTTGAGATTCAGATGTTGAAGAAACAATAAAGATAGGTGGAAATTTTTAAAACACAAACCAAGAATGTCTTCCCATCCTCATACCCTTCTATTGACCAAACAAGAAGAGTTTTCATTCAAACCCTAACTACAGGGTAGGGTAAACAATAAGCTTAATAAAATCCAAAACTAAAATCACTTTCTCCTATTCAACAAAAACAAGTTATTGCATTCCTCAATCCTCAAAATCTCAACTTTCTAAAAACATAACAACCGATTATCACTCAGCAAACATATTTTAAAAAGATTTAATCTGACTATGCATGATTTTGTCACGAAAAGGATTGCTATTTCATTCCAAATCCATACAGTACTATTCCAACCCCAAACTAGGTTAAAGATAATCAATTTATAGGTCACAAATCTTGACCTTACAACTTCATCCTTCTAGGTTTGATTGAAATAATGATCTAAATGTTAGACTTCCAAATTACAAGAAAAAATGCAAAACCTTGCATGATAACTTTTATTGCAATTTTTGCAATTTTTACAACTTTTCAACAAACTTCAAATAAATAATTCCACATGCCTTCAAAACTATACCACAATATGCAAAAAGATTATAAAATATAAAAATGGAGATTTTTGGTGAACTCACAATTTTTGACCAATCATTGACCAACCTTTTACTTGCCTATAACCTTATTACATGTAAAAAAAAAAAGCCTAAATGCATGTTTGAGATTGCCTAAATTATCTTGTATCAACTTGGATGCTTATTGACCTTCTATACTATCCTACTTGATGTTTGACTGCTTTATTTAGGACCTAGGGCCACTGCACCAAGATCTAGGATTTCATTGTCATACCTTTTTCATTGATGTATATATATATATATATGTATGTATGTATGTGTATGCATATATATACATATGTTTATGTATATAAATGTGTATATGTATGTATGTATATAAACAATAAAACTCACTCAATAGGTAGCATGGCCACAAGCTTTTAAACACAACTATATAAGGAATGATTCAAGACGTATATAGGTCAATTGGTCTAGTTGTTGATTAGATGGGTTGATTACAAATTCTTGCAGAATTGTCATCAGATTAGGTACAATAAAACAAACAATCAGCTATTCCCAACTAGCATTAACTTGACTAGTATATTTAGACCCATTGCTTATTTTCAAATGCTTTTTAACATAACCTATATAAGGAGTGAGTTAGGACGTATATAGGTTAACCTTACATTAACTATAAACTACAACATGAAGGCCACACTAGGGTATTATAGGATTGTAATTATAAAAAACTGCTTGATTTGCTGGAGTGGGTGTATGATGGTGAAGTGTTGTATTAGGTGAGTAAAGCTCAACAGTGATTATAAGAATACAACTACATCAAAACAATTAGAAACCAGAACTACATATTTGTTAAAGTGAGTAGTTCAAGGGTCTTGATCCCATGTATATAGGTATGTAGGTAGTTTGGTAGGTGGAGTATGCCTCTAGTGTGTAGACACCTTGGACATAGTTAGGTAGCATGGATCACCATAGTGCAATATGCACTTTCTCCCTTACCTTATGGATGTAATAGCTCAAAAGCTTTCTACCAAGTTCAATTAAGTCTAAAATCAATGCTAATGCTATATTTATATTTTATAATTCATTTGATTCTTTTAGATGCCATCTATACTAAAGAGATAGAAATATTTAATTATTTAATTAATATTTATTATATACAAGATACTACTAATTCTTGTATGTTTATATTTGTTGTAATTTCATTTCCTTAATATTTTCTTGTGAAGAAAGTCCACGCCTCATAATATGAACCAAGAACAAAATAAGGTCACAATTGATAGACTGTGGTCTCAATTCAAAAAAAATAGTGATAGGAAATTTTATTATCCTTGAAAAAAATGCAAGGGTTTAAAGAATCAAAGAATTATAATCACATTAGGTCAGAGACATTGTAGGAAACGTGATCACATTGAAGGGGGAAAGGATTTTCTTCCTTTGGTAAATGTGAATTTTGAACTCGTGGAACATGGAGGTGTGAATATCAAAGAAGAAGGTAATACTCCCATGGAAGAGGATGATCCTAAGGCAGAGAACATAATTGAATATTTTGGTATTGGTGCAACTAATAATGTACCAGAGAACTGGATTTAAGAATATTTTGCTGGCACAACTGATGAAGATGATGAAGATGATGATAGTTGTGCATCTAATGATGATGTTGAAGAGAACCTTGATATAACTTTAATTAAAAAGGCATACGAGCCCTTGTACCAAGGCTCCCAAACAATACTTCTCTTTGTTGTATTGTTGTTGGTAAACTTCAAGGTCATGAAAGGTATATCCAATGTAGCAATCTCATGTATGCTAATGCATTGTATCATTTTTGTCATCTTCTATGTTAGTGTACCACTAATTTTTTCTATATATTAATATCAACATTTTCCATAGGTTGATAGGTGAGTGTTTTTTACCACCATCAAATATTCTACCTCGCTCTTATCAAGAATTATCGACCACTATGAAAGATATTGGAATGGAGTATCAAATAATACATGCATGACCCAATGATCATATTATATATAATAAATAATATGAATTTTGTATAGAATACCCTAATTTTCATAGTACCAAATATCGATCAAATCAAATAATGAAAAAGGTGCCTCTTTGATACATTCCCATTATTCCATGTTTGCAATGATTATTCAAATGTAGTAGCTTGGCACAATTTATGGATTACCATGGATGCAATAGAATTCGACATGACATTGTATGAATTCTAGTGGATCATTTTGCATTTAAGGACATAGAAGATAGGTGGCCATTATTTAAATAAGAATCTCGTAATCTAAAGCTTTTATTGGTAGCACACTGTGTCAATTCATTTGGAGAGATGAAATTTGTTTACTTAGTCTGGCCTACTTTTGTTATTAACAATAACATTCCTCCTTGGATGTCTATAAAGAGGGAGCACATAATGCTGGCAATGATTTTTCCAAGTATTTTTCCATTTAATAGTCATCTAAATTAGTTTATAAACACAATATCAAAATGGCCATAATAATTATATTTTGTTTATGTTTATTCAACTAGGTAAGTACCAAGTGAAAGATATGAATGTATATATTGAGCCCTTGGTTGATGAGTTGTTGAAGTTATGGGATGGGATTACTATGTACAACATCTCTAGATGAATTGGTTAAAGGAAATTTGAATTTTGTGCAATGATTGTATAGACTATACATGATGCCCCTGGACTAACACATTTTTGTGGTATGTAAAATTGTTAATGTATATTTTTTCATTTTATATTTAAATTACTTATGATAATTGTAAATATGAATCTAATAGTACACCTATCATCCAATTATTCATGATCTTGTAGGTCTTTAGATAAAGAAAAAATTTGCATGTCCAATTTGTGGTCCAAAGATGAAATCTCACCATTCAAAAAGTTTAGGAAAGCAGGTGTTTGATGAGCATAGAAACTTTCTCCACAAAAATAATTATTATCAAATTTCGTAATAACATCTTTTCAATGGGAAAGAAGATACAACATCAAAGCTATGAAGAATGACACCTCACATGTGGAAGTTGGAATACAATAAAATGAATCGTCGAGGTAATATCATTCCATCTAATGTAGGTTTTCATATGAAATTTAAATTTGGATAGTGTCTTTTGTTTACTAATGATATAATTGATGTTTGTGAAAGTCTTCAAGGTATTAATGAGAAAATTTCAAAAGGATTTAAAAGCTATCCTATATAATTTAGTAGGTTGTTGTACTACGAGTAGCTCCCAATTGGGTATTTGTTTGATGCTATACATATTGAAAAGAATGTGACTGAGACACTACGGATAATATTGGATGGAAGCTGTGACAAAGAAAAATTGGTCAGAATTTACAATAGCATTAATAAGTCTAATTAAACATTGAATTTTTTTGTTAAATCAAATAGAAATGGAAACTGAATTAATACGAGTGCCATTCCTTGGTTATTAATGCAACAACATACTGATGCCATTTATGAAGGCATAAAAAAAACTAAATTACCCATAGGATTTGCTGCAAACATAAGTAGTCTCATATCAAAAAAAGGTAATTTTGGGTTAGGGTTGAAATTTATGATTGGCATACCTTTGTCAAGGTAAGTCATGTTCTTCTCTATTTACAATAAATTTGAAAACATCATGTACTTTTGATTGTTTTATTTTATAATATATTGAAAAGATGATTTTATTATCATTGTAGTATGTTTTACCTCTATCTCTCCCACACAACTTTAACAACATCAATGTCAAACATGTTATATATGATCTTGGGAAATATATGAGATTGGAAGTGTTATTTATTAGATTTGTTGTATAGAAGTGTTATTAGTCTCGTTAATATAGTTTTGCATGATGAATATCTTCTAGGTGGTTGTCATCTAAATAAATTGATAAAAAAGATATAAAGTAATGGAAGAGATGAATTTCTCAACTTTTTTGTGAGATGTAAAAGTGTCTACCTTTAAATTTTTTCAATGCAAAAGAACACTACCTCATACATCTAGTTGAGGAGATCAATAATGGCTTTTTGATCTAATACAACTTACAACATACTTTGCAGATTTCAGATCACTTCTTCAGTTCAGTCCTATTGCTTGGCTTTAATCATTTCAGCTCTGATAGCTTGTATTCCTCTCAAGCTTCATCTCCTTGAGTCTTCTTATTCATCATGCCAATGCAATCATCCTTATGGTCATCTATCCAAACAGTATTTCTGTGCTTTCTTCTCCTTAGCACCTTCTTTAGCAATTATGCTTTCATGCTTGACCACCTCTCTCTCTCTTTGCTTCATGACCTTATGACTCCTTAAATAGAAATCTAATTTTTCTTTTCTGCTCAATTCTCCCTCTCCAATTTGTAGGGTTTCAAATGGATTAGGTAGGATACAATGTATCTACCTCATATCTTGTTCTTATCTAGAGACTTTGTCTAGGTTCCAGTTGTAACCTCAAAAATGTTCTACATGGTGTTCTGTGCCACCAGCTCATCATTCTTATCTTTCATTTAATTCACAAAATTCTAGATAACAACCTTGTCGGCTTAGATTTGGCAAATCTTTGATTATCAAAATAATGCAGCAACTCGGCATTATTCGTTTATTGATGCTTGGCATCTCTATGTTACTCGGCATTATTTGTTTATTGATGCTTGGCATCTCTATGTTACTCGACACTATTGGTTTTTTGATGCTGGGCATGTGTTTCCTAGATAGCTCGGCACCTAAATAAAACTGTATCACTCGGCACCTGATTACTCTAGATCACTCGACATCTGAATTTCACTCAACACTTGACATTGAACTTGCTCGGCTTCAACTAGGAATCTATTTGGCACCTACTAGCTTGCTTGGCTCATTCTCTCTAATGAACTTTAGTTAGGCTTTACAGATGTCTTAGCTAAAACCTTATATCTTTGATATGTTTCAGTGTGCCCATTCTCTCTGTCTTAGAGTATGTCATCAGTACATTATTTCATCAATGGCTTGAATGATCCTTCTACTTCATTCCAACATCATAACTTCAACCTTTCTCTAGGTGTTCTAGTTACATCTTATTGATTTCCTCCTCCTTGTTAATCAACTAATTGATAGTATTTGGATCACTAAAGCAATTGTCATTCCTGCAAGTAGCAAGTTTGATATCAATGACAAAACAATGATTGAGAACATTCTTTACCAGTTCCATATGATCATTCCAACAATCTCCCTTATGATATTTTCAATCATTTCCAACAATCTCCCTCTTTGGCATTGATGGCAAACCAAACTGATCAATTGATCAACTTAGTTACCACCAAGATTGTATACGTTGTATACTACATTTCTTGGCTATTGCATCCTTAGTACTGATCTCATATATTTCCCTCTTTCATATATATCTCCCTCTTGCTTTGTATTGATCAGGTTTCTGCATATTTCTCCCTCTTTGTCATAAATGCCAAAGATGTAGCATCTTTATCATGCAAAATATAAACTTTGGCTTCTTGATGTCTTCTCCCTCTGTCACCATGCTTGTGACTGATTTGGAGTTTCTGCTCTTGCTATCATCCTCTGCATTATTCTTCTCATATTTCAATGATTTGTTCCTGTAGATGTAGGGCAGCATCCTTGTTGCTTTAAACTACTTGAGTTAGGGGTATTACCCCCCAACTTGCCTCTAAGATATTCATAAGCATCCTTGGGCAATGGTTTGGTGAAGATATCTACAATTTATTCTATTGTGTGAATGTATTCCAACTTCACTTGTTTGTCTTCTACCAATTCTCTGACATAATGATACTTGATTGCGATGTGCTTGGTTTTTGCATGCATTACTAGATTTTTGGATATGTTTATAGCACTTGTGTTATCACAATACAATATCATAGGTTTTGTTACCTCTTCTTTCATTCTTTTCAATAGATGTGTAAGCCACACAATGTTTGTGCAATTGATCGCTGCTACCACATATTATGATTTTGTAGTGGATTGGGATGTGCATGTTTGTTTCTTGCTAGTCCAGGTAACTAGCCTTTTGCCTACAAATAATGCACCTCCACTTGTGCTTTTTTTGTCATCAATGTTGCCTCCCCAATCTGCATCTGTATATGCATTGAGCTCAAACTTTCCATTCTTTTTATAGTATAGACCAAAATTATTAGTTCTTTTAAGATATCTCATTCTTCTTTTTACTGCTATGAGATGACTTTCTTTGGGATTAGCAGAGAATCTAGCCACTATTCCAACTACTAATGCTATGTCTAGTCTGCTATGTACAACATATTGTAGTTTTCCAATCATGGATCTGTACATTGTTTGATTGACTTCAGCTGATTCATCATTTTTGGATAGCTTATTTCCTGTTGCCATTGGTGTGCTGATTGGTTTGGACTCCTCCAATCCAAACATTTTAAGAATCTCTTTGATTTACTTTGATTGTGTCACAAATATACCATGTTTGAGTTGATGTTCTTGCAATCCAACAAAAAATTTGATTTCTCCAAACATAGACATCTCAAATTCATGTTTCATTTTGTCAGCAAAGCCTTTGCAAAGCACTTCCTTTCCACAAAACACTATGTCATCCTCAAAGATTTCAGATACAATAATATCCTTACCTTCTTTTGCTTTGATGTACATGTTGTTGTTATCATCAGTTCTTTCAAATCCTATTTGCACTAGATACTTGTGAAATCTCTCATACCATGCTCTAGGTGCTTGTTTCAAACCATAGAGTACTTTATGTAGCTTAAAAACCATATCCCTATTGTTCTCATCAACAAATACCTTTGCTTGTTCAATGTAGACTTCTTCCTCTAGTATTCCATTTTAAAAAGTAGACTTTACATCCATCTGATAGACTTTAAAATCTTTATATGTAGCATATGCAAGTAAAGTTCTTACTCCTTCCATTCTAGCAACAGGGGCGAATGTTTCCCCATAGTCTAGTCCTTCTTCTTGAGCATAACCCTTGCATACTAGTCTAGCTTTATTTCTGGTAATCTCACCATTCTCATCTAGCTTATTTCTGAATACCCACTTGGTGCCAATCACATTCTTGTCAACTGGTCTGGGAACCAAACTCCAAGTTTTGTTCTTCTTTATTTGATCAATCTCTTCTTCCATAGCTTTATACCAGTCATCATCTTGTAATACACCATATATTGTCTTAGGTTCATATTTGCTAATCAGATATTATTCGTGTCTCAGTCTATTCCTTGTCATTAGTCTTGCATCTTTGTCACCAATTATCTGTTCAGCAGGGTGATGTCTTTTTGCATATTTGGATAATCTTGGTTCTTTCCTTGTTTCCATGTTTGATCTTTCTAATTCAGGGTCACTATGTACTGAGTTGTTAGGTTTTTCTTCATCTCTTTCATGTGTACTGACTTCAGAATCAGATTGTGTAATTCTTTCATTCTGCAACTCGACTTCTGAATGCAACTCAACATTCACTGGTTGTGAGTCGGCTGAAATTGAAACTTTTTGTTGACTCTCAATTTGATTGACATCATCCTCATCAATAGTCATTCTTTCATAAGAATACAAAAAGGTTATGTATTCATCCATTCTCTTTGGTTCTTCAACTTGAACTTCTGTATGTTCATCAAAGTTTACATTTGCACTTTCCATAATTTTGTTAGTGTTAGTATTCAAACACTTGTATGCCTTACTTCTAGTGGAATAACCAAGGAATATGCCTTCATCACCTTTTGCATCAAATTTTCTATTTCTAGCATCTTTAAGGATAAAGCATTTGCAACCAAATACTTTGAAATGTTTTATATTAGGTGAGTGACCATACCATAATTCAAAAGGTGTTGTATTTGTACCTTTCTTGACTTGTACTCGGTTTAGTGTATGAACAGCTACACTTACAACTTCTCTTGAGTATTTTAGAGCAACAGTCTTTTCCATCATTAATGTTCTGGCATAGTCAATCACAGATCTATTTCTTCTTTCAGCAAAATGTTTGTCTTTTGATTCCTTTATCATTACAAAATATCTCAAATTCATTTGATGTGAATTCAGCACCTCTATTGTTAGAATCTGAAAAGATTAATAACCCAGAAAACTAGTGCAAAGAGTAAATATCTAAACTATGAATGCAAATGATACAAAATCAAAATAGCATCATAGAGTTAGTCTCCAAGAGAGTAATGCAAATGCTTGAAGCAAAATAGCATTAAGAGGATGCAAAAATAAGAGATGCAAATACAAGCCAGGTAGCATGCTTATATAGGCTAGGAAGAGGGAGGAGGTGGCAACACCAACCAATGAGGAGCAACCATCTATTGGACTAAAGATAGCAAAGTATCTTCCCAAGATAGCTAATGGATGCTCACATGTAGGAAGGTGACACCTCACAACCATTCACCTAATAAGACATGCTTTATTAACCTAAGCGAGATTATTAAAAGTGTAGAAAAAACCTATCAAAATAGGAAAACTAAAAAACTACACTAACACCTCCCCATAAGCGAAGCTTAGGTGGATGTAGAAATGGGTCCGGGCAAGTCAAGCCTGATGAGGTACCCATGTACATAAAATTCCCCCAAAAGAGAGAGAAAAGAGACTCCCCAAAGAAAATTAGGACTCCAAGTGAGAGGAAGAGGCCCCCCCAAAAGATGTAGCATCCCGCACCTCCAGCAAAGCTTGCAAATTTTGTCCAGTAGATCCACTTGCATCGAACAAGTTTTCTTCCCTTAGGAAAAAGGACAAGATCCCAAGTGTGGTTCCTCATCAAGGAACTATACTCTTCCTGCATAGCTGTATCCCACTCAAAAATACCAGAAGCCTCATGAAAGGACTGTGGATTTGAGGCAGTAGCAATGAAGATATGTAGAGCATCCTGGAATTGTGAACGAGTCTGCTTGGTGTCTGATGGATCCCCAACCCAATCACCTGTAAACTGCAAGGTCTGTCTAGCCCAAAGTGGACCAGAAGATGGAGAATCTAGAGGAGAATCATCAACCTGTGAATGATGACTAGGAGAGGAAGGAGGTGAGTCCTCTGAATCACTCTCTACATCAAAAGTGGAGGTAGAAGACTGCTCAAGTGAATATGACCCATCAGAAGATCTATCATGTATTCCAAGTGACTCCAATGTCAAAGTAGAAGGCAACCCTATGACCAATTTTTTTTTTTTTTTTAATGCAAATGCTTGAAGCAAAATAGCATTAAGAGGATGCAAAAATAAGATATGTACAAATACAAGCCAGGTAGCATACTTATATAGGCTAGGAAGAGAGAGGAGGTGGCAACACCAACCAATTAGGAGCAACCATCTATCGGACTAAAGATAGCAAAGTATCTTCCCAAGATAGCTAATGGATGCTCACATGTAGGAAGGTGACACCTCACAACCATTCACCTAATAAGACATGCTTTATTAACCTAAGTGAGATTATTAAAAGTGTAAGAAAAACCTAGCAAAATAGGAAAAATAAAAAAACTACACTAACATCTACCTGATCTTAGGCATTTCAAGCTCTTTCTTGTTTCCTTTTCAACTCTGGCCACATACCACTTAAACATTTGAAAAGCATCAAATTTTTTCTTTAAGAACATAACAGTCATCATCTTGGAATAGTCATCAACAAACAACATTATGTACTTATCTCCTTTATAGCTTTGAACTTCCATTGTAACACATAAGTCAGTATGAAATAACTCAAGTACTTCTCTAGATGTATGGTTTTTGCTTTTGAAACTTGACTTTGTCATCTTTCCTAGTTGACACTGTTTGCAAATGATATTGTCAGGCTTCTTCAATTTTGGTAAACCTCTGACTTTCTTCATTTTACTGATATTGACCAGATTTTCAAAGTTGACATGACATAGCCTTCTATGCCATAACCATTCATCATCAAATTTTGCAATGAGACAAGAAACATCATCCATATCAAGGTAAAACAAATTACTTCTTGTTTGATCTCCTTTTCCTATCAGTTTACCATCAGTAGCATAGATTTTTGCAGTTTTGTTTCCAAATTCTACTTTGCATCCTATATTGCCTAACTGTGAGACACTCAAAAAATTGTATTTTAATCCTTCAACATAGTCTGCATTATCACATGAAATTTTCTTTGTGAGCTTAATGGAACCTTTTTCTTTGATTTGACATGGAGCATCATTACCAAATCTAACACTATTTCCATCATACCCAGTAAAGTTAAAAAACTTACTTTTGTCTCCTGTCATGTGATGTGAGCATCCACTATCTATGATCCACTTGTCATTCTTGTTCATACAAGTTACCAGTGCTGTGTGCTCTTCTTCATCAGATTGGTCCTTTATGGCTACATAAACAACTTCATCATCATTATCATCAGAATTTTCTTCAACAATATAACGCTTCTTTCCTTTGTCTTTGTAATCTCTCTTGTTATCTTCTCTTCTGAATTTGTTGCCTTCCTTGTAATCCTTTTTCTATGTACACCTGGCAACAATATGACCTACTTCATTGCAATTGAAAAAAATGATAGGCATCTTACCTTTGAATTTTCTTTTACCTCTGTGAAATCTTCTAGCGAGTAGTGCTTCCAATTTTTTCACATCTTCCTCATCAGTGCTATTGTCACTGGATACATATTTCATCTTTCTTCCTTTCTTTGATTTCATCTGTTTAGCATCTTTCAGTGATAGCTTGGCCTTGAATGCAGATTCAACATTCTCAGGTTTGTAGTTGTCAAAATTAGATAACTCAAATCCAGTGAGTCTACCCACTATACCTTCAAAACTTAGATTGTTTCCTGGTACACATCTTAACTCTTGTATTGTTGATACTCTAATAGCATAGATAGGGAGCAAGGTTCTTAAGAACTTACTATTAAAAGTATCTTCATCCAATTGACCACTCAAGCATCTTATTGCACTTACCACTTCCTTTATTCTTGTGCCATACTGAGCAACATTCTCATTTTCCTCCATTTTCATATCATCAAACTTTCCTCTGAGACTTTCTCTTTTTGCTCTTTGTACATTCTGATCTTCTCCATAGATGTTTGATAGGGATTTCCACATTTTGAATGTAGTGTCACATCCTTTGATATCATCAAATTCAGCATAGTTGAATGCAGAAGCAATCTCCAGCATTGTCTGATTGCGTTCCTGGTTGTTTTTCATATCTGCTGCAGTAAGAGTACCCGTTGGATCAACATGTTCAGTGACAATTGAATTTTGGGCATAATCTCCTATGGATCCAAGATGTAGCTTCATCAAACTTTTTCATGCAACAAAGTTGTCTTTGTTGAGCTTGGGAACTTCTCTCTTAGGCATTTTGATCTTTTATGCTTCTAGTCCCTTTAAAATGAATCAGTAGTTTAGCTTTGATACCAATTGTTGGAATTCTTTTAGAATAACTAAGGGTGGGGGGGGGGGGGGGGGGTGAATTAGTTATCCAAGGTCCAAATGCCCTAATAACACTTTTTTACTACTTTTAATGAATCCATACACTTTTCATTCATCCAAACCTAAATAAACCATATTAGCAAGTTACAGTAAATCAACATGCAGAGATAAAACATGCAAGATCAACACATGACACACTGATTTACGTGAAAACCCAATTTGGGAAAAACCACCAGTAACATGCTACTTGATTTTCACTCTTCTGAAGTGATGCCCTATTGAAATCCTACCCTGTTAAAGGCTTACAACACATTGCTAAATGTGACCTTGTTAGAGGATTTCACAAACTGTTAGGAATGGGCCTGGTTAAAGGACTTCTGAACATTCACTTGGAATGTCACCCTGTTAAAGGATTTACCTCATGGCTATTAAACCAACCTAAGTCCATAGGATTTAAACTATCTGTTACAATTGCTAGAGAGTAACAATAATGGCTTTTTGATCTAATACAACTTACAACATACTTTGCAGATTTCAGATCACTTCTTCAGTTCAATCCTATTGCTTGGCTTTAATTATTTCAGCTCTGATAGCTTGTCTTCCTCTCAAGCTTCGTCTCCTTGAGTCTTCTTAATCATCATGCCAATGCAATTATCCTTGTGGTCGTCTATCCAAATAGTATTTCTGTGCTTTCTTCTCCTTAGCACCTTCTTCAGCAATTATGCTTTCATGCTTGACCACCTCTCTCTCTTTGCTTCATGACCTTATGACTCCTTAAATAGAAATCTAATTTTTATTTTCCGCTCAATTCTCCCTCTCCAATTTTTAGGGTTTCAAATGGATAAGGTAGGATACAATGTATCTACCTCATATCTTGTTCTTATCTAGAGACTTCGTCTAGGTTCCAATTGTAACCTCAAAAACATTCTACATGGTGTTCTGTGTCACCAGCTCATCATTCTTATCTTCCATTTAATTCACAGACTTCTAGATAACAACCTTGTCGGCTTAGATCTGGAAAATCTTTGATTATCAAAATAATGCAGCAACTCGACATTATTGGTTTACTGATGCTCGACATCTCTGTGTTACTCGGCACTATTAGTTTTTTGATGCTCAGTATCTATTTCCTAGATAGCTCGGCACCTAAATAAAACTGTATCACTCGGCACCTGATTACTCTGGATCACTCGACACTTGATATTAATCGGCACTTGATAAACTCTATATCACTCGACATCTGAAGTTCACTCGGCACTTGAAGTTGAACTTGCTCGGCTTCAATTAGGAATCTGTTCGGCACCTACTAGCTTGCTCGGCTCCTTCTCTCTAATGAACTTTAGTTAGGCTTTTTAGATGTCTTAGCTAAAACTTTATATCTTTGATATGTTTTAGTGCGCCCATTCTCTATGTCTTAGAGTATGTCATCAGTACATTATTTCATCAATGGCTTGACTGATCCTTCTACTTCATTCCAACATCATAACTTCAACCTTTCTCTAGGTCTTCTAGTTACATCTTATTGATTTCCTCCTCCTTGTTAATCAACTAATTGATAGTATTTGGATCACTAAAGAAATTTTCATTCCTGCAAGTAGCAAGTTTGACATCAATGACAAAGCAATGATTGAGAACATTCTTTACCAGTTCCATATGATCATTCCAACAATCTTCCTTATGATATTTTCAATCATTTCCAACATTGGGATCCCAACTCCATGAATAGATTCAAAGGGGAGTACTTGATGGGGAAAGGTAGATTGAGGAAAGTGAGAGATAATTATAAGACGTTATTGTAGTTAATTAATTCTTATCCATCATCAATATAAGTTGTTTCTAAATAACCCATTTATTTTATATAGTTTCTCATGAGTAGGATGTAGTTTATTTATATATTGCAAACAATATTGGTTGGATGATGGTATGGATTGAATGATCTCAACAAAATGGTCACTCATTAACATGGGAAGGTGTTACTTCATTAGCTAAAGAATCTCATCATAATGAAGATCCCAATGTTATGCCAATGGTATTTGATCTAGCAAATAGTTTAAGAGGTGGAAAGGTACATATAAGTTAATTTATCATGATCCATTTGATTAATATCAACTCAAGGATGGATGCATAATTTTAACATGTTTGAGAAATAACAAGTCAAGAACCATAGAGCTATGTACTTCAATGGCTATAATAGTCTCACATAAAAATGTGGACGAGACTAAGAGAACTTGTGATTCTGGGATAACTGCAATGTTCGAGGTCACACCAATATTTTGTTTAGAAATGACATGCATCCTCAAAAATTTGAAAACATATACTATGGCATTTTGGATGATATAATTGAGTGTGACTTTAATTCCTTCAAAAAAGTTCTATTCAATGTCAAATGGTATAAGCTACTACAGAATCAAAATGATCCTGATAGAAATGTTAGTGAACATGATATAATAGATTTACAATGATTAATACAAGCTCATTTGAGCCAGTTGAAAATTAGCCCTATGTTCTTCCAAGCCAATATGAGCAAGTGTTTTACTTTGGCATTCCACATAAATAGGGTTGGTCATTTTTTATTGACACAATCCAAGAGGAAGACCGATAAAGTATAATGTGATTGAAGAAGAAGATATTGAAGAAGTGGAATATGAAGTAGATGATGATGATGGCAAAGATAATGGAGGAGATGATGATGTTGATGATGGATAAGATGATGATGATGATGATGATGGTGATGGCATTGATAATGATGATAATGATGGTGCTAGAAAAGATGACAATGCTATTGATGATATTGATGATGATGATGATGACAATGATGATGATGGTCATAGTGATAATCATGATGTTGATAATTGTCATTTTGATGATTTGGATGATGATGGCAATAATGACGATGTTCATGTTGATGAGATGGATAAAGAAGATGGTCAATGACATGATCAATGAAAATGTATTAGGTGCTGATTACTTATAACATGTTTTTTGTAGAGGTAAGCAATTGAAAAATATACAATGTTCTATTTTTTGTGATGTATGCATATTTTTCATGTTATGTTCTATGCATAATTTGCATCATAAGTATCATGTAATATGTAACTAACTTAAGACAAATGATTTACATATGCAGGAAACTATACCCCTTTAATGAGAATTGTACAAATTGGCATGGATCAGGAGGTATAAGTTTATTACATGCTTGCTTTCTCTTTACCTTCAAAATTAACTTTAGGAAAACTTGTTGGTGTAAATAAGTATTCACTATTTACACTTTACTTAAGTTTACTTTGGTTAATGCATTATTTTATTATTTATTTGGTGAGACACTTAGGAGTTTGCGTACTTTTATGAGTTGGCATGTTGAAAACACAAAACTAAGCAACTCTAATTCAACACATGGTGTCTACAACTCTAGAGTTTACATCATTAACTAAGTTGTCATGTAGACAACACAGTTATTCACACTCCTATTTTAGCACATGGTGTCTATAACATTATTTTGTGTGCTACACCTTTGTAGGCTTATCCTCTCATCATCACACTTACTCCTATGCTTAATGGACGATAATTCACACTTGGTGGACATGTGCCTAGTTGTATGACTTATCATGTTGCTAATTCCTATGCATTCTAGTAGAAATCTAGAGGCCTTTATATACAAGCACTCCTAGTGTAATTTCACATTGAATTGAATAGCAATAAATCAATTGTGGATAGTGTTATTTTGATCATACCTTCTTGGTCTATTGTTGTGCTTGTGTTTGAGTTCCTTGATCTTGGGTGAATTTTTTCCTCAGGAAATTTCTTAGATGGTATAAGAGCTTGGAGAATTTCTCTTCACATAGTCATTTGAGACCATTGTTACTTGAGCACCTTAGCCCAATTTTGAAGTATTGTAGTCATTGGGAGTGTCTAGAGCTAGAACGAACCTTGCCATTACATCTAAAATGTCAATTTGGTGAAAATTGGCTATAAATTTGACTACCTTAGGCCAAAGTCAATTTTGAGGTAGTTTTTTTTTTGTGAATTGGCACCCGAAGGTGCGATTTTCACATTCGATATGATTGTTTTTCAGATCTACAATTTCATTTGATTCAGATCGGTCTCTATAATTTTTGGATTAAATTTTTGAATTTTTTTTGGCTAGTTGGCCTTGTAGAGAATTGTTTTTTGGTAGGAACTAGGTAGTGATACCCCAACCCCTATAGGGAATATTCCATCAGTAGGTAGACTGCACAGTGGCATATTCCTTTATTATTTTAATAGTGACAGTTGGCAAGCACAAATTCTAGCTAAGACACCTACAGTCTTCATTCAAATTTCAACCACTTAATCCACCAGCGGCTAATACAACACAAACCATTGCTAGAACTCAAAAATAGCCATAGCGATGCCAAATTTGTTTTACATTGGTGGGCATTTTATTTTAAATGGTGCCAATTGCACTCCCAGTATTGATATGGGATTAAAACTCCATCCAACCAGCCTCGTAAAAAGCCACCACTAGCCTTTTTATCTCCCGTTGGCAAGAGAATGATGTCGTTCAAAATTTCCTATCCATCGGTGACTGGCCTTGCTTCTCTAACTTTCTCTCATCGACATGCTACGCATAGTTTCCTGGCATCACATGAAATTTATTCTGGCAATGGCGAACAATTTCAAGCACTCATGTACAATCAACTCCAATAGAGTAGACCCCACCACATGGAAATTGAGACTTCAGCTTGAGCCATGCTGCACAACCCTACGCCACATGGAACAAGTCACCACATGCCATAGTGTGTGAGACATCTCTTAGACATGTCAACTACTCTACATGCCATACCCTTGCCATGTGGACTGTACGTTGCCATTTGTTCTTTTTTCATACCATCCATACTGTACAACCTTGCCATGTCATCAGGAGGGCCCAATTTTTGCTGACATCAGCCAAATATAGTGTTAAATTTGATAGCCACCTAACCAATATTTCTTGGCATTTTTCAACTTCAATGATGAAAGTTTGATCATCAAATTTAAGTTCATAGTTTGTTGCCTAGACCCCTCTCTAGATTCAGTTTTGGTTTGATAGTCTGACTTTGGGAGGCCATAACTCAGTCATCCAGACTCCAAATCAGGTGCAATTTTTTTGATTTTGGGTAGAATTTCTTGGACTTTTTAAGTGGCACTATTCTTTTCTAGTTTTGGTGCAAGGATTTGTTAGAAATTGTATTTTTTGGCATTTGTACCTATCCAATCCTACATTTTGCAACTTGAAAGCCTTCGTACAAGCTCATCTAGACACATTTTCAAGTTCTATTTTTTTGAAAGTGCATTATTTTTTTCTACTTTCCAGTTTTACTATTAGAATATAGGGTTGTGTGGGAAGAAATATCACTTTCAACATTAGGACCTTTTTTGAATTGTATTGCTTCGATTACTGTTCTGAATTGTTGTACATCTGAGCTACAATTCTTAGTGCTAGATTTGGGCCTTAAAAAGTAGTAATAACTAGAAAAATCAAAAGTCCACCTATACATTTTGACAAGTGGCCTCTTATACACGCACTACCTCTAAAGCATCGAATCTTACATTGGGGGGGTTGATTGATTTTTCTTTCATTTTGGGGGGTTCATTGATCAGTCCATCATGGAAGAGGAAGATTTAAATATTTTGATAGTAGACAACTATCAGGAATGGAGTCAATTGGTTATCACATATCTTAGTCAGCACAATGCACTGCCATATGCAAAGGGACTTTCCTATGATGGTGACACATTTTCCCTTATTTGTCATACACTCTTTCTCTTTATGGATATGGAGGTTATGAATTCACTTGATGACATAAAGTCAACTAATCCATATGATTTTTGGATTCATCTTTTGAGATTGTATAGAGATCCACACGTTCCTCCATTCCCAAAAGATCTTTTACCTCCAATTGTAGCTACGTCCTCTCCAAATGAGATCACACCTCCCAATGCTCCTATTGTGACTACTGATCTAATTTCAACCATAATTGCAGCAGGTTTTACATTGTCTTCCTACTTTAGCTTCATGGGGCAACTTCCTTCCAGAAATTATAGTTTTGTTTGTGGAGTCTCACATTGAAGCTGTAGGAGACATCCTCTATGATATTTGTCTTCTCTTTGTTGAGGTGAATTCTTCAGCCATTGCCATAGTGACCAATCCAACACAATAGGGTACACCTTGTCTTCCAACTCTAGCATTAGTGGATGACTTCTTGGCAGACATTTTAGGTTTATTCGTGGAGTCACACATAGCATATTTGGGACACTTCATTGATGATATATAGTTTCTCTTTCATGAGGTAGATACTTCTTTAGTTTTTGTGATGGTTCACTTTGACCCTCTTGTCCATTCTCTACATGATTAGTCTTTACAGGTTGATTTGAGTGTGGATTCTTATGTACAACAGTTGTAGGATGTCTCTTTATCATTTGAGGAGATAGTTGGTTCTTTGTAACATGCTCTTCACACATCCTTGCTAGATCCAATAGTCTTCTTCTCAACAGTATTAGAAGGAGCCATCATTAGGACCAACACATGGACAATTGAGTAGGTTTCAAAGACACCTTTCATCATTGAGATTCTTTCCACACACAAGGGAAGCATCTCCCCTATACCTCTTCCCAAGAGGAGGAACATTATTAAACACTCATGGATCAACTTCTACATTGGTGCAACACTCACTGATTGACACACTACATTTAGTTGGGGACTACCTTGTCTCCTTCTTCTTCTCTTTTATTGGGGGGAATTTATCCTCTTAAACAATTTTGTCCTTCCACTTCACTATTGTATATACTTGATGTATGTTGTAATGGGGGGGTCTTGATTACTCCATCCATCCATGCATCTTGTCCTTTTATCTCTCTTTTTGGGGGAGGGTTTTTTCCCATGAGGCTTTCCATCTTTCTCTTCTTTATGAGAGATTGCATTTCATTATGTACATGGGTACCTAACATGGCCTAGTAGTCGGGACCCATTATGTATTTCACCTAGCTTTCGTAAGCTTAAGTGCATTCCCTTAAGTCACACTTAAGGGGGGTTGTTGGTGTAAATCAGTATTCAATATTTACACTTTACTTAAGTTTACTTAGGTTAATGCATTATTTTATTATTTATTTGGTGAGACACTTAGGAGTTTGTGTACTTTTATGAGTTTTCATGTTGACAAAATAGAAGTAAGAAACTCTAATTCAACAGATGGTGTCTACAACACTGGAGTTTGCATCATTAACTAAGTTTTCATGTAGACAACATAGTTATTCACACTCTTATTTTAGCACATGGTGTCTACAAAATTATTTTGCATGCTACACCTTTGTAGGCCTATCCTCTCATCATCACACTTACTCTTGTGCTTAATGGAGGATAATCCACACTTGGTGGACATGTGCCTAGTTGTATGACTTATCATGTTGCTGATTCCTATGCATTCTAGAAGCATTCCAAAGGCCTTTATATATAGACACTCCTAGTGTACTTTCACATTGAATTGAATAGAAATAAATCAATTGTCGATATTATTATTCTAACCATACCTTGTTGGTCTACTATTGTGCTTGTGTTTGAGTCACTTGATCTTGGGTGAATTTTTGGCTTAAGGAAAATTCTTACAAAACTTCATCAATATTAGCCTCATTTTATAGGAAAAAATTTTTCTCCTTCAACTATATATCTCATTTGATAGGATCCAGGTACCACCAAATAGGTATCTATTAGATTTGTCTTTCTCAAGTGAGATAATGCAAGAATAGAAGAAGACAATGAGACATGTAGTAGGTCTACGAAAGAGAGACAAACTAGAGGGTAAATGATTAGAAGAAAATTCAATAAATGTATACAATTTTTCCTTGTTGAAGGGGGTCATGTTCTTATGATGATGAGACAAAGGGTGACATCAAGGTTCCCTTGAGGTACACAGATCTTGAGAAAGAATGGGTACCCAAGGAATTACCTCCAATTAACACTGATTTTTGTGTTAACGAGAGCATATACCACATAGCTCCATCTTCATTACATGGTTTGGGCCTATTTTCCATGGATGGCATAAAGGTCCTTTGTGACAAGGTTATTTAATTGATGGAGTATGTAGGACATTGTTACAGTTACAAAAACTAGATGATGATAGCTCAATATAAAAAAAGTATGTGTAGGTATGCACTGTCAACAAATTATCTACAATGGAAAGAAAATGATCAAATCAAAAGAATTGTTGTGTACATTTATGGAAGGTCAAAAGGAATAGGGAACATTGTAGGTTTTATAAATAGTACAGTTCTTGGGTCAACTAGTAAGTGATTGAATTGCATTTTCAAGGCATGTGAGGGAAATCATGTTTTTGTATATGCAATAAAATCAATAAGTTTAGGGGAAGAGTTGCTAATAGATTACAATTTGAATCATATAGATTCAAAAAAAGTTACTATCATGGGACTTGTAAGTTATATATATATATATATATATATATATATATATATATATATATATATATATATATATATGTAATTTAAACTAATTACTTCCAATTAGAACTCTAATATACAATAAACCATTTTAATAATAAGTTTTTTTGCTAAGTGGACTATTCCTTTGATTATGCTAATGTTTTTATATATATTCTTTATCACAGGGTGACATGGCCAAACTACCAAATGATAGAAGTGGGGATGTTGCTCCCAACCCTTCTCTACCACAGGTAAACTTTCTATATAAAAATTAATGCAATTCTAATTTTATAAAATGTCATATTATTACGTTAGCTTCGTGAACATTTTGGACTTGTTTTGATTATTTTATTCATATTTTGTTGTCACAATTTGACTCATAGGGAAAGGAAAAGGAACATATTGCACAACATCAATTACTTTCTAATATGGTAGCCACTGTATTCTGCAATGATGACATCACATATAGTAGTGACCCTATTAGCCTATGTAAAAAGACCCTGAAGAATGTCAATCTATAAATTCTTGGGCTTGTGATGGATTGAAATCCAACATAAGAGAAAGAGGAAAACAAAGAGTCTTTTTCTAGGACAATAGTTCAATAAAGCTTTATGTTTAATATTATTTATGGATCATGAACCATAATATGTATGTTTTGTTACATGATTTTTTGAGACCACACTGAGTTCTTCCACCTGATGAGGGTACTAGTGTACGTCCTACATGTATGTGATTTCAATTCTTAATCATTAGAAGGGACATTATTTTCTTCATGATTATTATTGAAAATTTTATATTACTATTGTCATGTTCACTCTTATCCTTTTCTTAACCACTTGTATTCATTCTTTGATACTTACTATTGATACAATCTACTATACGTACTCTATAATTGCTACTCATTCCTAATATGTTATCTTAGTTGTATGTGGAAAACTCATATATCTTTTCTAATTATAATTGCTGAAACTTTATGATGGTATAGTCTTAAATGTATATCCTCGTGATCAATTCTATGTCTATGAGCTTTTGATGATATGATTTTGATATCTATGTTGTACATAACTATCAATCTAAAACTTTCTATCATTCCCTTTGATATGATTCTATTGTCATTGTCATAAAAACTTACAAATCCATATAAATTAGTTTAAAAATGTCTTTTTCATTACAAGCTGCTCATTGATAATCCACTTGATGTAATGTGGCATTTTATTAAAATGTGGGAAATAGGTACAAATAACTTAGGAAACTCAATTACAATAGACCTTTTTCTTTATAGTCTCAAATAACTCTTAAAATTGATTATGGTTGATGTAAGAAAAATAGTCTATGATAGCACTTTTAAATGATTGTTCTTATGTTATATAATTCATATGATAAATGAGAACAATGCGACTGCTACCTTTGATACAAAAATTAGGTATATGTAAGATGATTTTGGTCTTTATATTTGCACTTAGTCCAATGCAACAATATTAAGATTATCTTTGCTGTTTCTAATATGACTGATAACAATTATGCAAGGATGATCTTTAATTTGAATCATAAAACTAACAAGATTGGTAGCTATCTTTGATATGACAATGTAATTAAGTTACAATCTATTCCTACTCTCATTATAATAACTATCACTCATAGTGATTCATTTGCTATTCTTCATATGTTGATGAATACTTGCAAGTGTTCTCAATGATGCTATCATTATGTCTAATTTTGATCCTTAAAAATATGAAATTATCTTTCAAATTTTCTTATTGTGATATGATGATCTACTGCTCCTGATATATTGCTATAGGATTGGTTCTGCTTATAGTGCTATAATGCTTACCCTCGACTTGATAATATTTATTTGAAATGAATCTTGGGTGGAGAGTTTCTCTTGATAGGAGTAATGACAAATACATTATATATATGATTATTTTTTAGGTGTTGATGATTTCCATACACCTACTTCCACGAGGCTAGCTAGCACTTTGAGATTGCTAACTATAGGATCGAAAACAAGGAGCATGCAAACATCCACACTTGTTGCAACTAGAGCTAGTAAATCCTTGTTTTGCTACATTTTGTTATGTGTTAAATAAGATAATATTTTTACTTTCTTGTTCATTTGAGTATATTATGACATTGATTAACTTTACATACACACAAGTAGATCTTCTCATGGTGATGATAGACCTGATACTAGTACTACTGATAATTTACCAGCCATTCCTGGAGCAACCCATGTTACTTGTATTGGATCATTGGAGGCATCATTGTTGATGGTTGAGAAAGATATGATTCCCTTAAAATTGCCTAAGATTCTAGGTACTTTAAAATTGTAATTATTTAGAGTGTAATTGTAGTTTACTTATTAATAACTCATTTTCAACTAATGATGTGGTGATGATTTTGTAGGAAACAATTTTTTTTATGAACCTTTTTATGATTTAACATTGAAGATATTTGGGCCCACATTACATAAAAGGTAGGTAGATTGATATAATTGGTTGCTACATTTTTTTGTTACATCCATTTTTTGTAATATATTCAATGTACATAGTTTGAACTAATTTTTTTATCTAACAATTTTATTTTTTGTTAAAAGGTGAACTAACCAAGCCCCTAGATTAAAAGATCATCTCATAAAAACTATGGAGGAGTTCTTTGTTCAAAATATTTTGAATAGAGCCCAACTTCTAAAATAATCTTGCAAACATCTAAAGATTGTGAGAGACTAGAATGGAAGGGATCTAAAGCTCAACCAAAAGTACAAGCATCCTCCTATAGTGCCACATCTAGAGTGGAATGAAATTATTGAAGATGCAAAAGGAAGAGACTAAGGGATAAAGGAATTAACCCATCACTCGACAAAACTAGGTATGTGTCTCATAAAATTTAGTCTCTCATCTATTCCATCCTTCCAAGATAATCTTCAACATCTCATGAATGCATACCAACCTTCGAACACACATGCACAACATAACTAGGCCTCTACCACATTTTTTTTCAAGAATGTTGATTCATGGTCAAATATTCACAAGGGGAAATGGTTATGATTGAAACCCATAAGATAACTATCAAGACAACCAAGAAAAAATTAATACCTTCACTAATCCCTATACAATGAGAATCATACAATCAATGTATTCTTCATTCTATATTTGCATAGTATTTACTATCTAATAGTGAGTAGTGAGGCCTTTTTCCATTACATGTTATTTATAAGAAGGTTAGTACATTGTGCTAAAAGAAGTGGCATGATGAACATACAAAAATTCAAGGATTTGGAGACATTTAGAGTTAGAAAATATTGTGGTGATAGAAACCCTTAAATTTTGGTGAAGATGTACGGAAGGAGGAGAGTATAGCCTTGTATTATGTCAAAATGCCTATCCTAGAACTTCTCCAACATCCCAAGGAGGTACTTGATCATTTTTTATGCCTTTTCACATGACTCATAAGCATGTTTGAGGAACATTGTAGAAGTCAAAGGTATGGAGTGAAGGAAAAAGAAATAGATTCATTGAGAAAACTGAACAATCATTGAAGTTTCATAGCAGTGCTAGAATATAACATAGGAGAGAAAGATCATGTATCATACCCAATCATTAAGGCATGGAATAATATCATGATGATTTCATACTAAGAGAGGATGGTTGAGCCATTACTTCTTTTTTTTAACAATTTACATGTTTAATTCATTTGTGGATTTATATAATCTAGCATGTTTTTGGAAGTGTTATTGTGGATTTACATAATCTAACATATTTCAAAGTTTACATATATAGGTTGTAGGAAACAAGCTAGGAAAGAGAAGGTTGGTCAACATCATCTTGGCTCTGGTGGATATATGAAAATTCACTCACACTTTGTAAGTAACAGTAAATGAAATTTCATTTCAAAATTTTTAATATAAAATTAAAAATAAGCAATACATTAATTATTGATGATATTATGCATAAAATATAGGGCATTAAATTTAATCTAGCACACACTAAAGAGGACAAATAAATTCACTTCAAGCAAGGATATGAAGAAGTGGTTGCCCGCCACTACACATATTGCAGTGGCTAAATAGGTATAGAAGATTTTGGTGCAGCAGTTGACACATAGGTAAATAGGCCAAATGAATAATAATAGTAATTGAAAACTTCATGACAAATAATATATTTGATGTTAATTTTGAACAATGATAGCAATGTGCGTATGACATTTCATTGTAGGCTACTACTCCTGAGACAAATCTTACTCATGATGATGAAGGCATGAATTGTGCACATGATGAAGACCTCAATGTGCATCACAATGATACATGTACATAAAAAATTTGTATTAAAAATTAATCATGTAATTATTAATAAAATTTAACATCATAAACTACAATTAGTGTATACTTTATGTGATAATTTTTGAGTATGTAGAGCATGATGTTAGCGTTGAGCATGTTGAGGTTGTGGATAAACAAAATGTAATAGTAGATAATGTGGCACTATTAGGTGAAGAAAAATCCCTGTTATGTTCTTCAAATTAATGAAATAATTATAACATTAAAAAACAATTTTAGAATTAAACAAATTTATTTCTTATTGCAGGGGTGCATCAACCTTATCCTCAACAAAAGAAGAGGAAGTTTCATGTTGTAAGATCAGAACCACAAGAGCCATGAGATGTCGAAGATAGTCACAATGTGCCTATTATCCTTTATCTTCAAAAAAATGAAAAACAAAAGAAAAATGAATGTTAAAAACCTTGTTTGATGATGAATGTGTTCATGGATTTTTATGAATGTTGATGAATTTTATGTCATGCTATTGAATATTGTTATGTGATTATAATGATTGACATGTTCATGAATTATTGATGAATGTTTATAGGTATTAATTAATTATATTTCGTGTTAATGAATGTTATGTGAATATAATTATCTATGTGTTCACAAAATATTAACGAATGTTTATATGTATTAAGTAATTGTATGTCATGTAAATGTATGTTATGTGATTATAATGATTCAATGATATGTACTTCTAAAAAGAAAGAATGAAATATTTACTTAGTTGTTAATGAGAAATTTAGGGTGATTATAGGAGGGGGAGGGGAGAGGCCAAATGAGCTTCCACCTTCACATGGTTGGCCTTGTTAAGTAGAGAATATGAAAGGATTCTTGAAACCAAGTGAAGCTTAAACTAAACCTGTTAAAAGCATTTTAGTTACAACTTATTTTGTAGCATTTCATTATTGTCTCACACATGCATTATTGTGATTATTGTAGATCATGGGGATGCTTTGACTTTGAAGTCTCCAACATGGAACTTAATTTTAGTGGGTGAACATAGCAGGTTCCAGGTGAACACCTTAAAATGGCCTTAACATAAGTACTATGAATTACAACATGCTTCTTTCTCTATAAGTTGTATACATATTATAATTTATTGCTGATTACTATTGCCATGATTTTAGTCCACTATATTTTTGAATATTATAGGATGAGGGTTGTGTCAATGTTTCATGTCTATGTTCGGTCTAGGTTGCCATTAGGGTTTCCTCTCTCATCTTTACCCCTGAGTTGCCTAGGTGAGAATATAAGAATAGTGTAAGAGATTCAATTAGGCTAGGTGGCTAAGATTTGGGAGGGTAAATTTCTATATAGCCTAGATGTGTGTGTGTGTGTGTGGGGGGGGGGGGGGGGGGGGGGGGTTGGAGAGAGAGAGAGAGAGAGAGAGAGAGAGAGAGAGAGAGAGAGAGAGAGAGAGAGAGAGAGAGAGAGAGAGAGAGAGAGAGAGAGAGAGAGAGCGCTCTATTCATAAGAAAACCCTAACTCTATGATCAAGTGTTCCATTAAAGGCATAATTTAGGTATAATGGAGAGATCAGAGGCATATTACAAGAAAAAGATGATGGATAACATCAAGGAGTGAGGCTTAAAGACAATATGTAGGTTATGAGAATGAGATACAAAAAGAATTAGTTAATTCAAACAAAAAGTGAGCACTCAAAAATGTAGGAATACCAAAAGAACCAAGTCAAAGGTGGTATGACTCTTTTAGAAATGAATTGATAGTTAATATTTTCTCCATGCATATATGTTGCAAAGTTCAAAAGTCAAAATTTGTGCTATTGGCTAGTTGAAAGTCAAATGCTTATCTATCATATCAGGTCCCATTTAAATATTAAATGAAAGTTGAATACCTTCAAGGGTTAGATGTCACAAGATCCACAATCATTGTCATGTCACTCCTTAAAGTTGTTCAATCATTATTCATAGCAAAATAATGATGGATAAAAATATGTTGGGATGGGCCCAATATATTCAATGTAGTTCCACAAATCAAAGAAGAAAAATGTCAAATTTTGAAAGCAATAAAATTCTACCATCTATTTT
Organism: Cupressus sempervirens; assembly: GCA_028749045.1. Taxonomy (NCBI): domain Eukaryota; kingdom Viridiplantae; phylum Streptophyta; class Pinopsida; order Cupressales; family Cupressaceae; genus Cupressus; species Cupressus sempervirens. Next base: position 742,894,957 of record CM053783.1, read on the forward strand.
CCATGATGTGTTTAATTGAAAAGAGGGACCTATGCTGCAAAAGAAAGAGACTTAACATAATTTTATTATCACCATTGGATCAAAATGAATCTACATTTTTTGCCATCTTGCTATTTAAAGTTGTTAGGAGAAATGCCATAGCGATAAGGCAATAGGAAGACAAATGTACTTGGTGGACCCATGGAAGATGTTATAAAGGAATAGATAAAGGAAGGTCATAAAATTTTAATCTCAACCATCGATTTGGGATCAATGATGGGAGTTCAAAGTTCTAATGATAGTTGGAATATGAAATACATAGTTTGGCATGAAACAATAGAAGATGAAGAATAAAGGATTTTTATAGAGATCAAATGAAGAAGAATAGTCATTGGATGTTTTTAGGAATACCATGGATTCAAAATCATCAATAAAAGGAATATCACATGCTCATATTATGATAAGTTCATATTTTATTCTCATTTTCTTTTCTACTATGTGACTATTGCTTTGTTAGAATTAAGAAAGGATAAAAATGAGCTATATATATAATCTTATTTGAGAATGAAAAGGTTGAAAAACTTGATGGTTAATTGGTCTATAATTAAATTTACCCTATTTGGTTGTCATGTTTTGTTGCCCATTCTTAGATTAGATCTCCATTAAGAGTTTTAGGGCAATTATATGTTATCCTATGATAATCAAGTGGATTCCATTCCATTTTGATATTTGTAGTAGAAGTGATTCTATTTACTTTCTTCATATATGATTATGCTTCCTCTCTTGTTCATTTCATATCATGTTAGATAGTTTCATTAGGAATTGAAGAAGAGAAGTCTATGAATCTATTAGTATCTTTCTAATTTCTATTTCATTGAAGTCTGGTAGTCAAAGAAATTCCATTTTCCCTTTTGTGCATCCCTTTTTCCATCCCTCTTTTCATTTATATGGTTAGTTCACTACATTTAGAATAGAAATAAGAGTCAGGAATGTCAAGATAGTCTATAACAGTCATTCCATTGGGTGTGATAGTTTTTCCAAATCTATTTGGCCTGATTTTTGTGTGCCTACAAATAATTTGGTTATTCCTTACTGCTCTCAAGTTAAGGGCTTATAATGTCAAGAATTCTAATCTCATAATATCATATTCATTGCATATCATTGCAAATCATAGGGAGATGTACCTAGTCAATTCAAAGGGCAATGATAGAGTACATACAATGACCCATTTGTTGGTAAACATCCTTTTTTGTCTCGAAGCATTGGGTATCAAAGAGTCAAGATTATAGAATCTAATAGGAGAACAAACTGTTAACTAATAATTTTTGGCGACTCTACTATGGATTGGAATCTAAGCCTAGTGTTTGGTTTTTCATTCTAAAAAATCTAAAGCTCTCTTCCCTAGGATGAAGACTCGTGACTTTGTATGAAGGATCTATTCCTTTTGCCCTAAGAAGGTCTAGTGTAACTCAATGACCATGCCAAATTCAAAGAGTGGGAAAATTTCAATCCCTAAGCCCACTCTCCATGAACTCAATGAGATTTATGACAAGATGTTGCAATAGATTATACTTCTATATAAAGAAAGCATTGTTGGAAATATTCAAGATAAGACAACTTACTAAGAGGGGAGGGGTGAATTAGTAACTTGAAAAACTTTCCTTTGAATTTACCACACATCCATCTATGCTACTGCATACATTAGTTCTGAAGTATAAAACATTCATTACATAAAAGAACACAATATTTTGGTGACCTAGAAACCTTCCAAATAGAAATTAAAACTAGGGTGGGGATGATACCCACAAAAAATTGATACTATAGCATAAAGTTGGCCTGTTAAGGCTTACATTGACCACTTCTGGTGATATGCTCTATTAGGAGCACAAAGGACTGCTAGGTCCACCTTGTTAGAGGATTTACAAACATACAATGAAGTATGCACTTGGTTAGGAGATTTATACAAAGACTGTTAAGTCTAACCTTGTTATAGGATTTAGAAGACTGATTCACCTGTTAAGATGAAGCAGTGAATCTACTTACAACTAATTGCTGATAAGATCCTTTATGCACTGATCACCTTATGTGATGAATATAACTTTTCTGCCTCTGTATTGACCTTGCTGTATTCCTTGAATTGCTGTTGAAAATCCTTCATAGATACTTTTCAAAGTTACTTCACATTACTTCGCTATTCCTTGAACTTGTTGATATCTTACAATACATCTTACATATATACCTTTCAAATTTACAAAATTGCAAGGTCGGCCAAAATACAAGTGAACAAATACATTACAAAGTCAACCCAATAGTAAATAACTTAGGTTCATTGAACTAACTTGGTGACCTTCTAATACATAGCATCCACTGCATTACTTTGCATCGTCATGCACTTGATAGAAGTGGAGGTTCAACCCATACTAATCGTTCGATGTAGTTCTAAACTTGGTAACCATTGGTGACTCAGTAGATGTAGTGTCACTAGGTAGATACTACACACTGAGTTTACCTCACTTCACTCGATAAACATTGTTTCTTCCAATGCTCAGTTTTCTCTGAATCATCATCACACAAACATACTACTCGATAGACATTGTGAAGCACGATAGACACTGAGAAACTCAGTAGACACTTCTGGTCTTCACATTGCCTGTATTTACTTGGTAGCTTCAGGAATGCTCAGTGTAAATTGTATAATTGCTAAGCTTGCAAGGTAACCACTGGATGCTTGGTAAGCATTCAGAATTGAGTAAGTGTTGTCACTAATGAAAAATATAACATAATGCCAACAATCTCTCCCTTTGGCATTAGTGACAAAAACACTTATGAACCAATACTTATGTTAATTGAGATTCTACTTTTGATTTACCAAAATTGATCTTTGTAAATTTGCTATATATACATATCTTACATGTCTCCCCCATACATATGGCATACATAGCTTTTATCTATACATATGCCAATTTTTTTTTATTTCTTCACAAGTCTCTTTTACTCCCCTTACTCTCTTGTTCATCTCGTACTCCCCCTTTTTGAAAATTATGCCAAAGAATATATACAATAAATTCAAATAGATACACTAAAATGTGAGAGAAATTCAGAGTGTACCTTGATAATAAGAGACAATGTCTTATCCCAATTATCTTGCAAAATTTTGCAGGTGGAGAGAGCCACTTGGACTTCTGCAAAAAGTTCAATCATTTGATTTTCTATAGAAAAATTGTTGTTGTGAATCAATGTTTTGGAATAGGCAATATGTTTCTGCATTTGGTCCATGACTGGAAGGATCATATTTTGGATGTTAGTCAGTGTAGATATGATCCTAGCTTCTTCTCTAAGTAACTCTGCCTACATTTCAGACAAAAATTTCACCTTCATGTGATGTGAAGAGCTTGAACTATGGTCAAGCTATAAATTTTGAGCACTAGCCTTCATTTCCACATCTATCTTATTTAATTTTTCTTTAACATCCTTGGTGTTCTCAGTAACATCACAAAGTTTTCCAAAAAATAATGTTACATTTGTAAAAGATTGCTCAAGGTTGCTCAAGATTGTGGATAATTCTACTTGCTTTATTGCAATCTGCTGAGCAATGTGCTCAAGCACCTTATTGTCAAATTTCTTTTTTTCCTTTTCAATGAGCTTCTCTTGCCCTGAGGTGTCCTCATTGAACTTATTTATAGCCTCTTCTAATTGTAACAAAATGTGTTGAGATGGATCAACATCAACACCAATAGCTTCAGTAATTATATTTTTGTCATTCTCGATTATTGTGTATTCTCTATCCCTCTCTTCTCTCAGCTGCTTTTGCCTTTCATTTAGCTCTAAAAGCTAACTAACCATTCTCATTTTGTTGGTTGAGGCAGTGTCCAAATCTATATTGGGAATAATAATTTCTTTGTCCAAGTCTAAATCTTCATCAATTTCCTTAACAGTAAGTAGAAGTTTTAGAGGAGTCTTAGGTTATACTTCAATGCTTACTTCCTTGGATTTAGAAATAGAAACAATAGTTGATGTAGATGGACTAGCAAAAAAGGCTTGAATTGGTCCAACTAGAGGAAAAATGAGAGAAGTACCAACTAAATCCAAAATTGACATGCTTCCTAAAAATGATGTACCAATAGGTAATGTACATGCTAGGATATTTATAATTGAAGTACTAATAGAGACTGGTGCAGTTAGAGCTATGGTAGACAAGATTGTAGAATGGGCTAGTGAACTTACTATACATGGAGCAGAAGAAGTTGGCACAGTTGATGATGCTATGATTGATTGCTCAGGTGTTAATGAAGAGGGCTATAGCTCGGTAGATGAAGTAACTGATACTTCCATAGAAGATGCTTGGAGCTAAGGGGTGGTAGGAGTAGATGATATTTCTGATGTAGATGCAATCAATTCTACTAAAGTTGTCTCCAACCCTAATGATGTTGCTAGCTTAGGTGGAGAGTGAGAAAGGGAAGCAATGACTTCTATTGCAATCTTCATTGGGTCTTCTTCTTCATCTACTTCCTCCTTGTCTTCCTCTTCGGCTTCTTCCCCTTTCTCTTCATCATCAGCTCTTAGTGCCTAATAATCTTCAATATCAATAGTAGTACATGGAGTGATGTCATCTTCTTCATCATCACTATCACCATCATCATCCTTGATCACAATTGGATCATCACTAGGCTTATGCAGATGAAAGATATTCTTCCACATGTTTTTTGAATCTCTTACAACATGCTCAATGTCCTTAATTAGAATCAAACATGTGTGAAATATAATCATCATTTTACCTTCATTATTCTTCATGGCTACCTTTACTTCTTCCTTAGTGAGATTTGGTAATAGATTCTTCAAGGATTGTTCATAGATTTCTTTTGCTGTCTATGTGGCTGATTCCTACCTCAATTGTAGTCTTACTAAAAATTCTTTTGAGATCTGATGAGCAATCTGGTTTGGGGAATACTTCCACTTTCCCATTTTGGTGAGTACTAGCTCCTCAATTTGCATCTTCTCCACATTAGTTCTAGTTTCAAACTTTAAAGCTTTGAAGTTTGTGATGCTAGCTTCTTCTTCCATTTGTTTCAACCTTTCTTGGAAGGTAAGTTGGGGCTTGTTGAATACTACTTCACCTTTATTTTTTCCTTTTCCTCTCCTGGTGAAAATAACTGTGGAGGCCTTTGGAGGTTTAGTAATGATAACCCTCCCTTTCTTCTTTGCTAGCTCTACCTCTTTCTCTAATTCTTTCTCTTCATCTTCTTGTTCTTGATCCTCTTCTTGATCCTCTCTTTTTCCCTTGGTAAGCATTAAGGGACTAGTGATAGTTTTCATCTTAGCAATATTTCTCTTACCTTTGCTGATTGCTTGAGGTAGCTTAATTTCTAATTCAATTCTAGCTTTTGCCTCATCATAAGTACCAAAGACTGGTTTGTTGGGATGTACAGACTCATTTACTAGTGCTTCAATGATGTCCCATGTTTCATCAATATTGACCTCATAAGGGAGAGGTTTCACCCATGCAACTTGGGGCCTGACTACCTGAATGTATAATCTATCATAGTCTACCATGAAACATACATCATCTTTATAGTCATCAACAAGTTTAGGAGGAATCTTGAACTTGTTGTTCATTCTTTCTTTGAAGTCTTCAAAATAATTATCCATTATACTATCAAAGTTTACACCCATTTTTGCTATAAACTCATTTATCTGATACAAAATGGGAACATCCTTTCTCCATACGACAGAACCTTTGGATGGAAATAATTTTTGCACATAAAAGAAGAGACATGTTAACAAAGAACCAAATTTGTAGGGATTGTTCTTTGATGACCTGATGCTATCCATATTCTTGTTTAGTTTCCTTAGTAGTAGTTCTGACAGGTCAAATTCCAAGTTTTTCTTCACAACTTTGAATGCTAAGTCTACTACCTCACATGGCATGCTGTTCAAATGACCAGAACTATAAATCTTGTGACCAATTACATGAATTCCAAACCTTAGCTCTACATCAGTACCGATGCTGATTTTCAAGCCTCTATTGTCCCACTTGGCTAGGGTTTTATTTTGGAGTTCATCCTGACTTAGGGTTTTGGTGGATTTAGCTTTGCTTAGAGTGGGAAGGCAAGTAATCTTGTGAATCATATTTTTGGTGATCAATATAGGCTATTCCAACCATAACCGACCATTGTGAACATGGCTAAGAATATACTTGATCCATTTTATCTGAAAGATTCTCGAAAAGTGGGATATGTGTGTCAACCCTTTCGTTTCCAAATGCTTGTGCTTAGGTTTCAATGAGCCATCAACACACATTTCTTCTAAAGCACTATCCATTTCTAGGGTTCCTATCTCTTAAATTGAAAATTTAAAATGAGTGTGGATATCATTAATTAGAAGTACCTTTGGTGGAATTTGTGATTGCATGTCATTAGGGTCGAGCGCCTCTGCCATAGCAAGAACTAACTTGAAATTTGGTGCTTTCCATTCTACACCCTTGACTAACATCTTTGATCTACTTTTCACATTGCTACTACTGGTGCTTCTAGATGTCATTGCTCCTCGATAAGTGATGGAAATCTTTGAATAAATTCCCTAACTGTGAATTCGCTCAGAATCACTTGGAATCACTTGAAGTGCACTTGGAGAATTCTTTTCTCTAAGGATACGATGAAAATTGAAGTTGAATTTTGCTCATTTTGATAAAATTTTTGCCATTAATGCTAGGTACCATACTATCGTAGTGCATGAAAAACTATCATCCACTGACTTAACTGGGCAAGAGTATCAACTCGACAGATGAACAAAATTCCTTTTACTCTCAACCTTGCTCGGTAAGGTCTTTGATCACTTTCCTCGATGGAGTTTGATGCAACTCAATGAAAGATAACCTTTCTGTGATCCTGGTGTATTTGGAATACTGATTAGATCATTTGCATTCCTCATATTTCTTGGAACTCCTTATGATTTTCTTGTTGAGTACAACTCTAATGCATTCTTAGGAATTTAGTTTGAGGGGATGGAGTCACCCACTTCTTGAGTGACTTCACTTTCATGATTTGAGCTTGTGTCTTCAGTGGATTTAGGGATCCATTGTTTCTTCATTTGTTTCCTTATGTTGTGAACCCTTGCTTTCTTTTCATCTTCAAATTTTCCTATATTCATGCAGTTTTTAGCTATATGACTAATTTCAGTGCATGTGTAATACCTTGTAGTAGTATCCTTATTCCTTAGGTGATGCCTAACACAATTTATACCAGTGTGTCCATATTCTCCACAATAATGACATTTGCACTAGGTATTGTAGTCCCATCCAAATATTGCTTTTACAAGTTGTTTAGTTGAACTGAATGATTTGGATTTGCATTGAGATGCCTTGTGACCATGCTTTTTGCATTTGTGATAATTTCCTTCAAATTTTGGTTTTTCCTTGCATTCATTAGGTTTGTGGCCATGCTGATTATAGTTATAGCATTTTCCATTGAATTTTCCTTTTGCATTGCTCCAGCATTTGTTTGATGTATGACCAATTTTCCCATAATGATTGCATGAAGGTTTTAGATTCCTTTTTGCACCTTACTTGGAAGATTCACCTTGTTCTTCATTGTATCCAAGTCCTACTTTACCTTTTTGCTTATGATGATTCATCTCATTTTGCTGAATTAGTTGATTCATGTCTTCATGTGATTTCAACATTCTTTCATTGATTTTTTTTTTAGTATTTAGGTCATTCTTTAATTTTTCAACAATTTTCTTTTCATATCCCAGTTCTCTCAATATTCTTTCCTTAATTTCCCTTTCATAATTTAGATCACTTCTTATTCTTTCATTCTGTGCTTTGAGAATCATGATTTCTTCATTTGCTTCAGTGATTTGATCAATGAGGTCTTCATGCTAATTGAATTGATTTTGTTCTTCATTGTTTCTTGCTTCCAAGTCTTCATTTTCCTTATTCCTTTCCTCCAAAATTTGACATTTCCTGATTGATTGGATTTCTTTCTCTCTTCTGAGTTTTCTTACTTCTTCCTACAGAGAGACATTCTTTTCTATGAGTTCCTTGATTGCCTTGTTAGCTTCATCTGAGCTACTTGATGGTAAAAGGTCTTCAATCTTTTCTTCAACATACTGATGGTCATTCATTTTTCTTGCAAGTTCCTTCCTTCTTTTCAGGGATTAGGAAAGATGCTCCTTTGCTTCTTTGAGTTGAGCTATGGCCATCTCTAGATCTAGCTTTTCATTTTCAATTGCCTTGTCAAGTCTGAATATCTCCATTTTTCTTTTAGATCTTTGCTCAAGCTACCAAAATTTTATCCTGAGAACCACACAACTCTGATACCAATTGTTGGAAATATTCAACATAAGATAAGTTACTGAGAGGGGAGGGTTGAATCAGTAACTTTAAAACTTTCCTTTAAATTTACCACACATCTATCTATGATACTGCATACATTAGTTTTGAAGTATAAAACATTCATTACATAAAATAATACAATATTTTGGTGACCCAAAAACCTTCCAAATAGAAAGTAAAATTGGGGTGGGGCTGATACCCACAAAACTTCGATACTGTAGCATAAAGTTGGCCAGTTAAGGCTTACATTGACCACTTCTAGTGATCTGCCCTGTTAGGAGCACAAAGGATTGCTAGGTCCACCTTGCTAGAGGATTTACAAACATACAATGAAGTATGCACCCGGTTAGGAGATTTATACAAAGATTGTTAAGTCTACCTTGTTAGAGGATTTAGAAGATTGATTCACCTATTAAGATGAAGCAATGGATCACCTTATGTGATGAATATAACTTTTTTGCCTCTATATTGACCTTGTTGTATTTCTTGAACTGCTGTTGAAAATCCTTCATAGATACTTTTCAAAATTACTTCATATTACTTCATTGTTCCTTGAACTTGTTGATATCTTACAATACATCTTACATATATACCTTTCAAATTTACAAAATTGCAAGGTTGGCCAAAATACAAGTGAACAAATACATTACAAAGTTGGCCCAACACTAAATAACTCAGGTTCACTGAACTTACTCAGTGACCTTTTGATACACGGTGTCCACTACATTACTGGACATCATCATGCACTGAGTAGAAGTGAAGGCTCAATAAATACTAATCACTTGATGTAGTTTTCAAATCGATAACCATTGGTTACTCAGTAGATGTAGTGTCACTAGGTAGATACTAAACACCGAGTTTACCTTGCTTCACTTGGTAAACATAGTTTCTTCAAATGCTCAATTTTCTCTGAATATTCATGACACAAACTTATTGCTTGGTAGACATTGAGAAACTTGGTAGACACTTCTGGTCTTCACATTGCCTATATTTACTCAGTAGCTTTAGCAATGCTTGGTGTAAATTGTATAACTACTACACTTGCAAGGTAACCACTGGATGCTTGGTAAGCATTCAGAATTGAGTAAGTGTTGTCACTAATGACAAATATAACATAATGTGTTTTTACTAATGACAAATATAACATAATGCCAACAAGTATCTCCCATGCTATCCAAAAGAATATTAGCATTGAAGATGATCATGTTTCTGCATCCCTATGGAAATGTGTATGCTCCAAATTCTACAAGTTGAAAGACATGCAAAGAAAAGGAGCTAAGAATGAAGCAAGAAAGGCCAAAGCTCATTCTTACTCTTGAAGAACTTCACATTGAAAATGCCAAGGTTCTTTGTGAGCTTTTTGAATAGTAGAGAGAAACCATATCCTATGCATCCCGAGAAGACATCAACATAGAAGATGATCACATCTCAAAGATGTTTTCGAATAACATATGTACCCATTTCCAAAGACTCAAAGACCTACAAGAAAGTGAAAGAAGGATGCTAAAACAAGTATAGATAGTTGAACATGAAAAACCTTTGGTAAGCTCACCTAACTATATTCTTTGTGGTTTACAGATGTTTAGAGAGTAGGTGAATATCCCTAATGTGAGCACCAAGGAAAGGATAAGACCCGAACCTACCCTTGAAGGGCTCCATACAATTAAGTACAAGGTCTTTAAGAAGATCTTGTTAAATCTTGTAGAGTGCCTCAATAAAGGAGATGACCCCAAAGCAAAGAAGATATGGGAACACCTTTGCAATCTATTTCACCATTTGAAAGATCAGAAAAGGGACAAAAAAGAGAGCTAAAACTGAAGATAGCATCTACACCTAATTATGAAACTCCCATATTAATGTAACCCAACTCTAGTTCTCATATTATTTTAGTCTTTTGTAAACAAGAGGCTATTCTTGATGTTACAGATCAAAGTGACAATTCTCCATCATAGCCCTCTGAAAAGTAATCTACTGATCATTTGCCTACACTAGAGTATTGTACTTGTGATCTGTCAAGAGCTACAAATTTGATTCCAATTGAAGAAAGAAAAAATTAAGTTCAACATGATGAATGGTTGTGTCAAAATGATGAGGAACTTCATGAACCCAATGGTAAGACCCTTATCCTTGATAAAAATGTGATTGAAGAAAAGAGTTTTCAAACCAACTATTAGTTTTTAGAAGAATCAGTTCCATTAGTAGACACAACTTTCCTATATAGTGAGGAAGATGAGATTGTCATTGATTTCTTGTAACCCTTCCAAATGGATGAACCCTCTCAAGATGACCCAACTATGAAACTAAAACTTGAAGAAAGGTCATTAGCTTTTGATTCTCTTGCTGTGCATTCAAAGTGTGAAGGTAGTGATAATACATTAAAAGAGAGAAGAGATGAAATTGATTTAGTTTTTCAAAGTAATGAGGTGATTGATCATCAACAAGTGGATTCCATGGTAGAGGTGACATCTTCCTATTCTTAGGCTCATGAGGGAAATTCAAACCATTGCAAGAATGAGTTCATTTTCTTAAAATAGGTATATATCTTTGGAACAACAAAAGACCATCAGGAGAATGAAATGAATTATGTAAAAAGAGATAATGAAGTTTATGACTAGGCATGGTTTTTTGGACCTAAATGGATGTACAAATAGCTAGTGCATGTGATTAAAGAAACATGTGGAGTTTTCATGTTGTTGCTGCATTTACAAGTTGGGATCCTACTTAGAGATCAAAATAAATTGTGGAGGAAGGGGTCCTAATTTAGTCAATTAGTAAGTGGATTCACTTTAGTATCTTTTGCTACCAGTTATCAAGGTGATATTCATCTCACATTTATAAATATTTTAGGTTACGTGTGTGTTTACTGTAGTTGTCTTTCCTTGCTTTCCTTCTTTCTATGTTTTTTTTTTTCTTTTGTGTTGTTTGCCCTATTTCTCCACCACCTAAATACATAGCATCTCCCTATTCTATTTAAGACTTTGCAATGCAATGGACTAGGAATTGATATTTTCTATTTGGTGTTTTATGTAATAAAGGAAGTGGGTAGTTCATTTTTGTGTGTTTTTGTCAAACTTTTTGTGAAACAATAGATTTCTAGGTTCATGCCTAGGCACTAACATGCCTAGTTCCCTAGTCAGAGATAGTTGTTTCCATGATTCTAGTCCAGTATATTTTTTAGGATTATAGGATTAGGGTTATGTCATTGTTTTGTGTCTTTGTCTGGTCTAGTTTTCCATTAGGATTTCCTCTCTCATCTTTATCTCTGAGTTTCCTAGGTGGGAATACAAGAATAAAGTAATAGATTCAATTAGGCTAGCTGACTAGGATTTGGGAGGGTAAGTTTTTGCATACTCTAGATGAGAGAGAGAGAGAGAGTATCAATTCTATTTATAATAAACCTTAACTATATGACCAAGTATTCCATTAAAGGAATAATATAAGTAGAATGGAGAGATCATAGGCATATTACAAGTAAAAGATAATAGAGAACATTAAGGACTAAGGCTTAAATTCAATATGTAGATCGTGAGAATGAGCTACAAGAAGAATTAGTTGAATTCAAATGTAAAGTGAGTTCTCAAAAATGAAAGAATAATGAAAGAACCAAGTCAAAAGTGGCATGATTCTTTTTGAAATGAAATTGATGGTTAATATTTTATCTACATGTATACATTGCAAAGTTAAAATGCCAAAATGTGTGTTGTTGGCTAGTTGAAAATCAAATGCTTATCTATCAGATTGGGTCCCATTTAAATATTAAATGAAAGTTGAATGCCTTCGGTTGTCAGATCTTACAAGATCCACAATCATTTTTATGTCACTATTTAAAATTATTTGATTGTTATTCATGGCAACATAATGATGGATGAACATCTATGTAGATGGGCCTAGTATATTAAACTTATTCCACAAAGAAAAGAATTTTGATGTCAAATTTTGTAAGAAATAAATTTTTTCCATCTATTTGCCTTGATGTGATTAAATAAATAAAATGTGTTCTAGATTTGATTGTCTGTGTTTTTTTACCATCAACATTTCAGATCATACTACATGATCCATCATCAAGATGAGAAAGTACAGAACAATAGAGATATGATGTGATTAGTTGGGAAGAGGGACTTGTGCTGCATAACAAAGGGACTTAACATTGTTTTATTATTGTTATTGGATAAAAAATGAATCTATGTTTGTCACCATCTTGCTATGTAAAGTTGTCAGGAGAAATGTCATAGGGACAAGGCAATGGGAAGACACATGTACTTGATCGACCCATAGAACATTTTATAAACAAAAAGATAATGGAAGGTCATAATGTTTTAATCTCAATTGTTGATTTTAGATCAATGATAGGAATTCAAAGTTTTGATGACCATTGGAATATGAAATATGTAGATTGCAACAAAATAATAAAAGATGAAGAATAAATGATTTTTCTAGAGATTACATGAAAAATAATAGTCATTGGGTGTTTTTAGGAGTGCCATGGTTTCAGAATCATTAGTAAAAGGAATACCACATGCTCGGATTATGATAAATTCATATTTGATTCTAATTACTCTTTCTATAATGTGACTATTTCTCTGCCAAATTTAAGAAAGGATAATGCCAAACTATAAATGTAATCTCATTTTACAATGCAAAGGTTAGAAAATTTGATGGCAAACTAGTCTATAATTCCATTTACCCTATTTTTTTGTCATGTTTTATTGTCCATTCTTAGACTAATTCTTCATTAAGCGTTGAAGGATAATTATATGTGATCCTATGATAATCAGTTGGATTCTATTTCATTTTGATATTTATAGTAGAAGTGATTCTATTTACTTTCTTCATACATGATTTTGCTTCCTCTCTTGTTCATTTCATATCATGTTAGATAGTTTCATTGGGAATTGAAGAATATATGTGTATGAGTCTATTAGTAACTTGTTGAATTCAATTTCATTCAAGTTTGGTAGTCAAAGAAATTCAATTTTCCCTCACATGCATCTTTTTTTCCATCCCTCTTTGCATTTGAATAATTAACGCTACATTTAGAATAGAAGTAAGAGTCAAGAATATCAAGATAGTCTATTACAGTCATTCCATTGGGTGTGATAGGTTGTCCAAATCTATTTTTCTTGAATTGTTTGTGCCCACAAATAATTTGGTTATCCTTTAATGCTCTCAAGTTAAGAGCTTATAATGTTAAGAATTCTGATCTTATAAAAAACAAATTCATTTCATATCATTGCAAATCATAGGGAGTTGTACCTAGTAAATTCAGAGGGTAGTGATAGAGTACATACACTGACCAATTTGTTGTTAAACATCCTTTTATGTCTCCAATGATCGGGTATCAGAGAGTCAAGATTATAAATCTAATATGAGAACAAATTGTCAAACAATTTTTTTTGGAGAGTCTACTTAGGATTGGAATCTAAGTCTAGTGTTTGGGTTTTCATTCTAAAAAATCTAAAGGTGACTTCCCTAGGATGAAGACTGGCGACTCTATATGAAGGAACTATTCCCTTTGGTCTAAGAAGGTCTAGTGTAACTTAATGACCATGCCAAATTCAAAAAATGGGTAAAGTCTAAGCCCTAAGCCCACTCTCCTTGAACTTAATGAGATTAATGACAAGATGCTACAAGAGATTGTACTTCTATATAAAAAAGGTATATCCCATGCTATCCAAAAGAATATTAGCATTGAAGATGATCACGTTTCTGCATCCCTATGGAAATTTGTATGCTCCAAATTCTACAAGTCGAAAGACATGAAAAGACAAGAGTTAAGGCTGAAGCAAGCAAGGCTAAAGCTCATTCCTACTTGTGAAGAACTTCACACCACAAATGAGAAGTTGCTTCATGAACTTTTTGAACAATATAGAGAAAGAATCTCTTATGCAGCTTGAGAAAACATCAACATAGAGGATGATCATATGTCAAAGATGTTTTGGAATCACATATGTCCCCATTTCCAAAGACTCAAAGACCTACAAGAAAGTGAAAGAAGGAAGCTAAAATAAGTATAGATAGTTGACCATGAAAAACCTTTGGTAAGTTCACCTAACTCTATTCCTTATGGTTTTTAGATGTTTAAAGAGTAGGTGAATATCCCTAATGTGAGCACCAAAGAAAGGACAAGACATGTACCTACCCTTGAAGATCTCCATACAATTAAGGACAAGGTCTTTTAGAATATCTTGTTAAATCTTGCAAAGAGCCTTAATAAAGTATATGAACCTGAAGCAAAGAAGATATGGGACCATCTTTGCAATCCATTTCACTAGTTGAAGGATCTAAAAAGGGACAAAAAAAGAGAGCTAGAACTAAAGATAATATCTACACCTAATTATGAAACTCTCATAATAATTTCACCTAACTCTAATTCTGATATTATTGTAGTCTTTAGTAGACAAGAGATTATTCTTGATGTTACAAATCAAGGTGACTATTGGTAAATAGATTGTCCTTTTCATTTAACTCTTAAACACCTAAAATTATGAACAACATCTGGTTACAATAGTTGGAAAGTTATTTTGAAATGACTAACTTCCCTTTGAATTCCTAGGTATAGCTCACTATTGCATTGTGATTTTTAGTGAATTATTTTTGTTTCTAAATCTAAAATGAGGTGTGTGGTTAACCCAAGACTAGGAGAGATAAACCAAGCTAAGCCTAAACAGGAACTAACTTAGGTAAGAGTTGGTATTTTAAGACTAGTTAAGTCCATGAATTCACACATCTTATTAACCCATAAGGCTTAACAATTCAGTAATGCATGCTAACTAAAATTAAACTGATATTAGTAGGAAACTAACCACATATATTAAAAGATTGACTTAAAAGAAAACACAAAAGGGATTTCTCTTGAACCTATGATAAAAATAGTATTATCTTTGGTTTGCTTCTTTGAAATAGGGGAATGAGACTCTATTCATTCCTTAACTAAATTCAAACAAAATCAAAGACAAAACTAGGATAAAATAGAATGGAACAAAAAATAATTGACAAAAAATACCATTCGATTGTCTTTGCAATATCAAGTATTTCACACCAAAAATTAGTCAACCTTTTATTGATCTTTCAATTTAGTACATATAGGATTCTGAGATGACTATTACAAAAAGGAAAATGAATTGGTTCATCTCCTTGGAATGACAAATTGCAAGGAGCCAATTCATCCATTACAATTATTGCATCAAAATATGAAAGGGGTAGGATATGAATCACTTTTCTTTCTTTCGCTTCTCTGACTTTGCCTTACAGGTCTTGCCAACAAAAATGATTGGAGTCAATTCATAATGTCTATGAACATGTATATTGGTTTATCTCAAGAGCCACTTGGAATGCTCTCTGGCTAAATCTTTGACAACATTCAACTGCTCATGTATCTTCTCCATAGCCACGTGTACACACCTGCCAAGTTTTTGGAGCTAGAAAACTCTATTTTGGTGATCAAAAGATATCCTCATCAAGCCATCTATGTAACTAGAGAAGTTATTTTGCATTATAGTTACACCAATGATCCCCTTTCTTTGTCCACTAATCTAGGAATCTGTATGTAGATGTCTTAAGAGTTTATAATCTCTATCTTGAACTTTTTTTACTTTGGCCTCTGTTTCTTTAAGTCCTTCCTTTGCTACCAAGATCATCTCAGAATTGAATTGCATACTCTAAAGCCACTCAAATAAAGGCTCATCTCCCTTAGGTAAGATCTTTTCTTCCACAACCTCCTTAGCCTTCATATGGATAATCATCTTTAGTAAAGAGAAACAATCTTCACTCTTAACTTTCTCTACTACTAGGGTAGCTCTATTTGCTAAAATCTTGTGCTTCTTTATTTCGAGCCTATGTATTACATTGTCAATCTGCTCTATAATGGTGAGTCCTTCTAACTTGAGTTTCTTGATCCACTATCTACAGATTTGTCTAAAGTGTTTATCTTCTTGGAGCCAAGAGATGAGTGCTTGGACATTAGTAATAGTAGGATCACTAGAAATTGACATTCTGGAAATGCTTGCCAATGGGGTGACCAATTGCCTGATGAAACCATTAAGTTCATGGATTTCTACCTTTATCTTGACTTTTGATGATTTAAGACTTACAAGTTGTCCCTCTATTACCTAGTTTATTGACTTCCATGAGCCAACCTTGGTGTCATGTCTGACCTCCTCAAGATCCATAGGATATAGGAAAAAATCATCTACAAATATATATTCAATTCTTCCTTCTTTAGTGGGCTTGGCTATTTCCATTGTCAGATGCCCTATTTGAGGATATTTTCTAAGAATGGACAAGGTCTTTTTCTTTTTGACTTTGTTAAGTGCTTATCTAGAGTGGATAGCTAGAGATACAACCTCTTTATTAGTAGCTCCTTCATCTCTCCTCTTTCTTATTCTATCTAAGATTTCCTTAAGCCATGAATTTATGTCGATCACCTTGGAAGTACTCCCAAGAGCATCTATTTGAAACATATTTCTATTGAATGGGGTGAATCTTTTCATGGATGAAGAGAAAGGATTCTTTGGGGCCTATGAAATGAGTTTTTAAAAATCCCAACCCTTCTTTACCTCCAAAGTCTTCTTTGTTGCCTCATCAAGTTCAGTCAATTCACTCACTATTTCCATTATCTCTTAGATGTACTACTTGCACTTGGGGACTAATTAGAAGGAGTAGTGCAACACTTGCAAATGTGATTTCACTACTATGAGATGAGAGTGCAAGAGTGACTACACAATATTTTATTTCCTTTTCCTTCTTCTTCTTAACCTCTGATGGAGTTTTTATCACTAGAAGCGATCTGTCTTCACAAGTCTTAGCTAAGAGAAAGATTTTTTTGGGAGGTCAATCACATCCATTCAATGGTTGTGTTGGCCCTTGGGTAATGGCCAAGGTTGCACTTGATGTGCCACCCTAGGAGGAGAAAGCCACTACAACTGTTCGAGAAGCTTGAGTGATTGTGCTTTTTCTCTGACCCCTTCTAGCTATGGTCCATTCAACCCATTTTTTCATCCTTTGATAGATTCAAGCCATCATTTTATCTAGCTCTTCCCTATAATCCTTGTAAGCTTATAATCATATTAGAGTGCCTCTTAGCTTGGTTAAGTAAGTATTATTATACATGTTCTGGCCATTATCTTCTACTCCTTCTACATCAATATTCACTTTGTATATTTTCACCTAATTGACTATCAGTTTATTGAAGGCACGATCATGACTCTTTAACTCATTCTTTCAATTAGCCCAATAATCCTCAATGGTGGTAAATTGCTTGATTGCTATTCCAATCTATAAAACATCCCTTGCATGCCTAGTTGAGTTGAACATGGGCCTTAGGACTTTGTACATGTCCAATTTATACTTCATTTCAAACACCCTCAACATGTTCTTGGCATCAGAATGGGTGTCACAACTGAAAGCCCCCACCTTCATGGGGAATTTATAACCTTTCTTCATTAGGCTCGTACTCAACATGTTTACTTGGATGGCCTATTGCACAATCTCAAATAGTACAATCATGTCACTGGGATATCTTGGCAGCTTCAAGGGGAAACCATCAAAAATTGCAAGACGCAAATAAGAAAAGAATGAGAATTGGATGAAATAACTCCAAAACTGGTTGATTGCTGCCATGGCTTTAGGGTTGAATCTTCTTTCTAGACATCCTTGTAGCTCCCTACAAATTCTCACGGTGAATTAATCATTAACTTTTACATACTCTATATAGTTATTTTCCAACTTTAAGCATGGATAAAACTCATAAGATTTCATGGGTAAAAGCACAAACCTATGTTACCCTTTTGTAAAGGAAAAGGCTAACAAATGTATAACTATTCACCTTCAATGACATTAAATTGGTATTATTATTTTGAATTTGGAAATGATGCAAACTAATGAAATGTGTATAAATGGATGAATTTTAGGATTATAATTTTTAATAATTATTTGGAATAAGAATTGATATGTTTTCCTAACTTTTGTAGATAATTTTTTAGGTGTTAAAAAATACTAAAAATTAGGGGTCTAGTTCCCACCACAAAACTATAAACAAATAAACTTATTTCCCTTTTATCTTAGACTATGTTATAGATAACATATATATCTAGAACAATTGAAAATAAAAATCAGCTTTAGAACTACATTTTCTCATTTATAAGGATTGAAATTTCCACTCACCTAAAATTGATGGCTTTCATCTCCCACCACATTTTTCGAAACAAATCTATTGTAACCAAGATAAAAATTATACATTGTAGATTAAGACTCTCTCCTCTAGAACATCATATAATTTTTAGATTTTTTTTGATATGATTTAATATTTTTTCTTTCTCAAAATTGACATCTTTTCGAGCATTAAAATACATGGTTGTAGAAATTTTTTTATTTCAATATACTATATCTAATTAAAACACTATAAGATTGGTCTATGAAATGTGTTATGCTAGGGTTTGTATGATTTTCATCTGAACCCCTTCTACCACACCACTTCTTATTTTTCATTAAGTGTAAGAATTACTTTTAGGATATGATGGCCTTTGATCTCTTGGGCTCAAAAGTTGCTACTAGTGCTGGAGTTGCTGCTTGTGAGAATGACCCCACTAAACAAAAACTTGCAAAAGTTTGTGCCCAAGGTGTTCCACTAGGTAATTCCTCTCTTGACCTCATTTTGAATATCTCTTCTTTTGAATCTACTTGGAATGGCTAGAAACACAAACCCTTATTGAGTATTTTGTGGGTCCATCCCATTTGAAAGCATACTACGTGAATTGGTCACCAAGGCCTGGAACCCCCAAGGTGTCACCTTGAAGGGATTCAAAGCCTCACTAAGGGCCTTTTTCTATTTCATTTTGGTAACCCCTCACAAGCCAAGATCATTTTTAGCCATGGGCCATGGATAGTTCACTCATCTCTACTTGTTTTTTAGAGATGGTCTTGAAACTTTTGTGTCTCGAATGACTACAAACTTAGGGTTCTAGTTTGGGTAGAGTTCCCTAGGTTTTTCATCCCTTGCTAGTCTTTCCTCTTAGAAAGTGCCCAAATTATGGGAAAAGTGATTTGTGTGGAACCAAAATTTTTTTTCAATGCCTGCCCTTAGTGGAGGGTTTGTGTTGAGGTCGTCATATCTAGGGACCTTAAAGAATCATTCAAAAGGTGCTTTACCTGGACCTTCTAAATACTTGTTATCACTATCAATCTGCTAGCCATAAGGTAAAGAATTATCCTCTACTTGAACACAATCGCTCTCTAGTCTAGGAAACCAAGCCGGCTCCAGTCATTACAAAAGATGAATGGATGACAGTCATTGAGAAAGGCAAGGGTGCTACTAAATCGAACCCCATTTCTGAAGAACCTAGCCATCCTAGCTCTATTGTGGCTCCTCTTATTCCTATGGCTCTCAAGGTTCCCATGGTTGTGTCACCATCTATTTCAACCCCTAAATTGTATGGGACATAATAGCCATAGGTTCAAGCTACTTGGGTTCATGTGCCTTAAGCAACTTCTATGATTTCCTCTCAATCTCTTTGTCACTCTCGTAGCCCTAAAGGTCAAGATGTTTTCTCTATCAATGGGGACAAATGAAGAGTCATCTCTTTGGGTGACTCCTCATTTGTGTTGGGACTGAAAATTGCATGCTTCATTTTTAGTCACATTTTGAAAATTTTGGAAAATCATGTCCTAAAGTGCCTTTTATGCATGTGGTCAGTTGGTAGCTTGAGGCCTAGATGGTGTTTGAGTAGCTTAACACCTTTCATTTGACATATGCATATGATCCACAATGTTATTTTGCCATCCCGAATCATTCTGTGAAGTCCCATTTTGAGCTAGTGTCAAAATTTGCAATTCTACCAAGTGTCAAATAGCGATCAGAGGCCCAGTTTGCATCTGAATATCTTTTACCCAGGACTGTGTCATGACTAGTCACTTTGGGGATGTTTAGTGTCCATAATAGAGAACCTACGTTTCAATTTTCAAGTCATTTCGAATCCGTTTGACTAGGTTTTGCACCCCGCAAAGTTGGTCATTTACTGTTTTGTGCATTTAACTAGTTGTTCACAATTCTGGGAAGCCCTGTTCGACCAATCATATCTTTGACCCAGTTGACCTAAATGAAAAAATTCTTTTTGCATTGTGTTCTAGGGGTAAGACACTTCATATGTTCCAATTTTGAGATCATGTCGAATCCATTTGATCAGTTTGCTAACATGATCAAAAACCCAGTTTGCATTGTTTTGTTACGGCTACGGTATCCAGATTGATCCGTACCCCTGTTCGGCATGTTATAACTTTGATCGTGTGATTGGCTAGCCTAAATGGATTGTACCATTGTGTTGTGTCCTAGAAATCCTTGAAGTATGCCAGTTCTTAAGTCATGATGAATCCATTTGCATACTTTCTTATGTCCGTACATTTGCCAAAAATCACTTTTTGACACATTTGCCAGTTAAAATTTCCAAGTGCCTGTTTTGGGAAATTCGCCAAATGTGCCCTGTGATTCTTCATGAGCCCAAAACATGGAATTATATCCTCTTCATGGCAAAGAACTTATATCCTAGTTTTCAAAACCCCAAGTGATCAATAACCCAGTTTATATTACCGAACTCGAGCCCAGTTTATGTTTTTTAACATTGTTTGCCTGCAGAGTAATTGAAGTATGGATGTTCGGCAATTAAAATCTTTTGACTGGGAATCCATCATGGGTTGAAAATTTGCAGTGTGATAGAGTATGCAGGATTGAACACTCATGCCGATTTTCATGGCCTGGTTACTTGATTGAGTTAGTTTTTACGGCCACCTGGCGGGCCTTCAGACACAAATTTCACACTAGTGCGGAAATGATTTAAAATGAAATTTTAAATTGATTGTTTTACATACAATCATTACAATGCTTCACTATAGTCATTTCCATTATCTTAGTTCACTAAATGTACGAGATTGGACTTTTTCTCAATGATAAAAGAATCAAATAAATGTGAAGGGCTATTTGTTTTAACACAAGAAGAAAACTAAGAAGATGCATTGAGCAAAATAGAGGGCTTTCATGCCATAATAGAGGCATCACCAGGAAAAGAGTCATTCATCCATAGGCAAGGAAGAAGGGAAGCACCAGCTGAGAGTCTCATGTTTTAAATAAGACAACCAACAAGGAACTCCATGTGTTGGAGCAAATCACAGAGCAACCCACGTTTTTGGGGCATCCATATGTTGCAGGGCGTCCAAAGAGTAGAATAAAGATTACAAAGGGAAATGCCACTGTCCGAGGCAATAGGAACAACAAAAGGCTCCACGTTTTGGCACAGGGACCATGAAAAATGCATCTCACACACTAAATGGAGCCCCACAATTAAAAGGCAAGTCCATGGCAGCAAATAATGCAGCAATGCACGTTTTTGAGAGGGGCCATGTGAGGATAAGTGCAGCAATTTACACAATGGGGAGGCCCATCAGAGATGGCACATGATCCATGTATGAACAAGGGAGCTATTCACTACAAAAAAAAAAAAAAAAACATTGAAACTGTTTTATCCCATATTCATTGTGGGAAATAAGTTTTGATTATTTAAATACAAATCTTTACCAATGCTTAGTGTCAGCAAGACAAAGGCTTTTATAAAGCCAAAGCTAATGCAACGTGGGTCCCAGCTGGAGATAACAACCAATCATAAAGTGACACGTGGCATTGGCAAACCTAGAGTTGACTCGAATTTGGAAGGGCTAGGAAAAATAAAATGATTTTAAAATTTTCATTTTAAAATTATTTTGCCAAGAAACTGACATGTAGGGAACTGTTTTTCAAACAAAGATTTCAGGCATTTCTCAGAGGCTAGATATGCCTTATCATATACCGTTGGAATCGTGAGAATCCAAATTTTCCATTTCTGAAGTTAGTTTTTGCACAGGTGCTTCTTGGTTTGAGCTATAGCTAGAAACGTGAATTTTGGGGCTTCCTCAATGGAATGGGTAAAAAATTGAAAATCCAGTTAAGGGATTAGTAAAACTTGGTAAGAATGCAATTGGAGTTCACGTTTCTCACATTCACTCAATTCAACCAAATTTTTACCAAGCTTTTCAATGTGTAAATCAGATATTGTGGTGACTCAGCAAATTTCATCATTCAGAAACAGACATTTGCAAATCAGTTGCAAAAAAAAAAAATGATGAAACAAAATCAGATCAAGATGGGAGAAGGAAGGAAGAAGTTTTCAGTTGCCAGAGGATTGGATTTCAAGTGGACATCTGGCAATTGCATATCAGATCCGGGAATTCATTTCTTGCTATATCTTTCTTTCTTTCTTCACTTTTTGGGGGTTCCAGTTTTTGCACTGAGAAACCATTCTTCAACATTTCTTCTTGTATTGAATAGCATTTTAAGTTTTGCAGGATAGTTCTTTTCTGTTGGGTGATCTGTGAGTTATTTTCTGTACATTTCATGTATTTGATTTCAAGGAAAACAAATAAAGTGCAGCAAAAGTTTGAAGTTCAGTTTGAATCTTGTCTCCTGATTATGGCTCTGTTATTTCTTCTAATTTGTGATCAAAGAGCATGACTTAGGTTGCATTACATTTTGAAATGTATGTGGTTAAAATGTCTTGCTTATGGAACAAAGAACCATGTAATTGCTTGATATATTGTCACAGGGTTTGCAGATGTCATGATAGGATTTTCTGAGTATGAGATTCATTCTGTAGCAGATGTCTATTCACAAGGTGAAAGATAGATCAAGGATCTTAATGTAGAGATACGTTTGAGGTTTCCAGGAGATGTATGGTTATGATTCATTTAATTGCCCAATAGATAAGGCACTGGTCAGAGATAGGATCATTAAGTTTTGTTGTTCATACTTGGGACTTGCTGTTATCAACATATTAAATCAATTTTCCCTTTTATGTTGAAAGCTATTCAATGTTAACCCGCACTTAGCTTGCCAGTTTCATGAGTTATGTTCTTAGCTATTTCATGTTTGTGATTCCTGGTTGAGTGTAGAAGATTTAGGGGTTTTTTATCTGCTTCATATTAGATTCAGTGTATGCTTTGACAACTGGTACCATATAAAGAATCTACAGGTCTACCCGCCTAGGTTTTGCAGAGCCTGAAGTAGAAGAAGGGTCATGCCTTATAGTTGGCCTGGTGTCTGAATGGATGTGTTGATAATGGGAGTTAGCTGCCCCTAGATGCATCTTGTTCTCATTAGGGTAATTGGAAATGGGTAACATTTTCAAACACCAACAATTTGAATCCTCTACTTTCTTGCACAATAGCTTCTCCCCTCTTGGGGATGAGGAGAACATGCAAGCTAGTTTATAATGAAATTTCTCTCATCGAATGTGTGAGGGCTAATTAACCTTCCAAAAAAATATTTTATTCGTGATACCAAGTGTAGGCTTGGAAATATTGATGTATTGTGCTTGCAAGAAGTCAAATTCTCTAGATTTCTTCTCAACTCAACATGTCATGTTATATGGCCAGATGGTGTTAGTATTGCCTCTTAGCATAAAGCTAGTCGAGGTGGTGTAGTCACTCTTCTCTTCCCTCGACTTTTTCCTTTTCCTATTTCTCATGCTTCTGATCCCATGCAGAGAATTATTTGGATTTTGCTATCTTTTCAAAATCATTATTTTGGCATTGTCAATTTTTATGCTCCTAATGATGTAGTTGAGCATTCACACCTATGGAGGTGGCTAGCTAATCATCTACTGCCTGAAACCTAGATATTCTGTGGAGATTTCAATATGGTTGAGATAGCTATTGATAAAGTGGGCTCTCTACCTTTTCAATTGTCAGCTAGAGAGAGGGAAGCCTGGTCTTACATGTGGAACAAGCTAGGTCTTTTTTGTCCCAATGTTAACAACTACCAGTTTGATGACATCTAGTATACATGGTCCAACTTTCAAGAGGGATCTGACAGGGTTCTTAAAAGGCTGGATCATGCTATGATTTTTGCTTAGTCCTTTTTTTTCTTTTCTTACATGAGTATGTTACCTTTCAATCCTCTCCCTAATGTGACTCTTTTTGACCATTTTCCCATTCATTTCTCCATTAACTAGAATTCCACCTATCTTCATAATTGTAAAACTCAATTTTACCTTAATACCTCCTTATTGTCACATCCACCCACTGCCCCTCATATTTTACAAACTTGGAATTTTGAACATAAGCTCCATTCCACTTTTGGATGGATTTAATGGTAGAATAATTCCATCACTCATACTATGAGGTTTCTTCACATTTATGGGAGATAGTTGGCCACTTAATGCAAGAGATCATAAGAGGCCACTACCAAAGATCTTTGTATGGCCATTGAAGCTCTTTCCATGAATCCATTTGACATGGATCTCCAAGTTCAGCTTATCAACCTCCACCACCAGAAGTAGGTTGCAAACAACTATAAAACCTAGGGAGCTTAGCTCAAAGCCTACCTACACTAACTAGAGATTGAAGGTCAAGCTTTCGGGGAATTTTTTAAGGTGTTGACGGTTAACCATTCTGTAGTTGGGATCAAACACATTCCAAAGGCTCAATACTAATTCTATGAGCTTCTTAACATCCTCCAAGCTTTTGTTTTCTATTATGAAAAAGTTGTCATGGCATAGGGCCCTTCAAGAGCTCAAAATTAAGCATTGAAGGCTTGTTTAGATGTCACTCCTAAAAGGCTCACTCCATAACAATATATGTTCTATGAGTAGAAGATCAATTTAGCAGACCTCAAGGAGGCTATTTTGTCAATGGTGGATGATAAGGCCCCTGGTTGTGATGGTTTCCCTTGCGAATTTTACAAAGCCTTTTGGGAAGAGATTGGACCAAACCTACACAAAGTTTACCTTGAAGTATACAATTCATGCTCTTTAGGAAATATTATTAATTAAGGAAATATTAAGTTCATACCTAAGGTGCGTGACCCTAAAGATATATGTAATTGAAGGCCCATCATCTTGTTGAATATCACTTCCAAGATCATTGCCAAGGTTCTCTCTCTTAAAATCCATCATCTTCTTCCTTAGATTATTTTCCCTAAGCAAATGAGTTTTATCAAATCTTAATATATTCTAGACAATATAATTGTTGTATGGGAAGGGATGGAATGGGCTTGACACTCCAAGCAATAGGCCATCTTTCTTAAGATTGATTTTACCAAAGCCTATGACCGGATAGAGTTGCCCTTCATTCTTGTAATGCTTTTGGTGCTTGGGTTTGGCCCTACTTTTCTGAAGTCAATCCATATGCTTTTTGGGGATGCCTCTACTTGCATCCTTATCAATGGCCATCAGTCTTAAGCCTTTGGGCTTTATCATTCAATTTGATAAGGCTATCCTTTGGCGCCCTTTCTATATGTGTTGGTTGTTGAAGGTTTTGGGTAATTGCTCACCAATGTCATTTCAAAAGGGAGGATCCATTGTATTTCCCTTATGAACTACAATGATAAGCTTGTGAATGGCCATTTCACAAATGACTCCTTCCTCACTCTCATTGAGGATGAGGATAATGTTGCCTCTGCTCTACAATGTCTTGACACCTTTTGTCTTGCTTCTGGGTTTTCTATATAGTTGCACAAAACCCTTTGCTACAATTAATCTTTCCTTCCCCAACCTATTTAGTTCAAGAAATATCAATGGAAATGGGACTAGCATGGTGAAATTTTTCATTTTTTGGGCATTCCTTTTGCTTTTAAAGCTTTGACCATTGAGCTCTAGAATGTGGTCCTTGCACAAATAGAGAAGAAGATGGAGTATTGGATCACCAAACCTCTCTCACTTGATGGAAAGTTCTAGATTTGTTCCAAGGTGTTGGCTGCCACCCATGTGTACTATTCTTCATGTTGGGCTCCTTGAAAGGCCTCTTATGTCAAACTTGAGTCACTACTACGTGACTTCCTCTAGGCTTTAGATACTTCTCACCAAGACTTTTATAGAGTTTCTTGGGATTTTTTTTTTCTTCCCAAAGATTATGGTGGCCTTGGCTTGCTTTCTACACAAAAGCATAGTATTACTCTTTGTGCCAAATGGGTTATTTGATCTCTTTCTAGAAATGAAGCTTGGAATATTTTGTTGTGGCATTACATTTCTTCAAGCTTTTCGATTCATTGGCTAGCCTGGAAGGGGATTGGTTTTCAGACCCTTCTTGTAACCACTAAACCTATTCAAATTTAGGGTACTTTTGTTGCTAAGAGTATTTGGAAAGCCTAGGAAGTAGTTAAGCCCTGGCTTCACTTGGCTAGTGATGGGTTCGGAGATGGGCTCTCCATGAACCAACATAATCTTTGGTGGTCACCATTATTTGATATCCAAGGTGTTCCCCTAGCCAAAGTACATGAGGATAATACTCTATGTTTTTTCAAATGTGACATAACAACCTCTAATTATCTTTTCTCTAGAGTTAATATGAGCTTACGGTCATGGGAGGACATGAAAGTGCAATTTTGACTTACTCGTCCAGATCACCAAACTTTTGATCTTTTAGTTTCTATAGTGCCTTCCCATATCTTTCATAAACTTGACATTCAGTCTTCTCACCCTTGGTGGAAAGACTAGAAGTAATATCTAACCACTCTAGTAACCAGCTACAAGCCTAGGTTGGGCTATTGATGTCTAGTTCCTCACTTTCCCATTCCTGAAGTTCTCGACCAAAGATGACATTTGAAATCTTCTCACCGTACTTGGAGTCATAGGTTTTCTACTATGTGGCAAACCATTACTGAGCCTTAAATTTTGCATTTCTCCTGGTGTATTGTTTTCTAGGGCTTGCCTTTGGGCCATTGGCTATGACACTTGGGAGTTCCTGACCTCTGCTACCCTCTCTGTGGTCAACCAAATATTTTTTTGCACAGTTTTTGGTTTTGTCAATGGGCTTAGTGTTACTGGCGATGGATCCATGATCTCTTTCACCCCTTCCACCCAAAGCCTTCCTCTTAGCATATGGTTGTTCTGGGAGACAACACTTAGATTCCCTTCAAGTATTCCCAGATTTAGCAAGCTTTCAGATTGGAGATCTTAATTACCATTTGGAAAGATCACAATGTTATAATCTTTACCAATAACACACTTAACATTAATGTTGCTATGTACACTAAAGCATGTATTTATACCAATGTTATGTTCCATATTCAAGTACAAATAGATAAAGTGGCTCTATAGGTGGCTTACCTATAGGAGCTGCTAACACATTGGGGAAATTCCCCCTATATGGTAGCTTATGTTCTGCTAGATTCTACCTCTAGTGGTCGTACCCCTCCTTGTGGTCACCATCAAGGATGTAGCAGCTCTGCTCACCACTCACACACGCCTCACTCTCAGCTATACTGATCTTCCAGTGGTGGTGCTTTTGGTCAATGCCACTCTCTTGGAGGCTTTGGTGGTCAGCACCACTCCACCTCACCCCTATGAAGGTTTGGTTTGGGGTTGTCTCTAATGGCTCTTCCTACTACTCCTACTATTCATTAGACCTCTGTGCATTCAGACCATAAGTGGGTGTTTCCTCAATTGAATTTAGTCATTTTTTAAGGGAGAAAAAGAAGAAGATGATGCTACTACTATTGATGGATGGGATCCTTCTAAACCATCTACTCACCTCACCCTAGGGTGGGGATCTGATGATAAGGATCCTCCTCCCTTGGTTGGCACTGCACTAGTAGCTTGATGCTTTTTGTTTTCTAAAGTTCTTTTTAATGAATAGTTGATATTTGACCTTATGTCGTATGAACTCACACGGTGATCCTATTTCCCTTGGCCCCATTTTTTTTTAATATGTAACTTTATTGTATTTATTTTAATATGAGGTAGGGACTATTCATAAATTAAAAAAAGACTATAAACTCTACATGAGAATATTCTTGACTCTGAGCTCTATAAAATGGTGTTTATATGCTATTAAAAAATATCATAAAAAATAATAAGAGTTATTAAAATGTCACTTTTCTAAAATAATTTTATTTCTTTGGTAATTGGATACAAACTAGTATAAAACATGCATTTAATAGACATTTTCAATTCAAAAAATGTGAGACCATATATAACTTAGCTATAATGAATTTATCAAGATCATACGTGTTTAAGAAAATGAATTTTAGATAGAAATACTCAAATTTAGTCATTTTGATTAATTAGCCTGAAAGGTGACACAACTTTGTACTTTTACCCTCTAAACATCATTAGGAAAAATTTCCACTCTTGGGAGGCCTAGCCATAGTTGTAATAAGGCTAACATATAGAGAAGGAATGATGACATACAGAATGTATTGTAAAACTTTGTAGCACAGAGAGCATTGGACATAATTTTTCTTACATCATGACCCTAATCAATATATTGGGTGTTAGAGCAAATGACTTGCACTAAAAAGAAATACTGCTCAACAAAATTCAAAGCTTGTACCTCACCTTTCAATATGTGTGGGAGGACCAAGCTATTGATAATCTCAAGTTTGAGATTAGTCCCAAACAAGGTCTTAGGAAACTTACTCTTAGTGCTCCATGGTTTCTGGAACCATGTCTACATGATTTCTTTCCTCTAGATCATCTTCTTTGTGGAGAACTTAGAAATGATTACTTAGATTGTCAAGTATACCAATTCCTCTCATTTTGTTACTCAAAGGAAATTCACTACAATTTTCCTATCAATTAAAATAAGCATCGTGTCATCTGGTAGCACAGTCTGCCTTGTCTCTAGGTTGTAATTAACTTATACACTTGTAGATTAACTCTGGGGCCTGGATTGCAATCATAAAACTAGTTGCCTCAACCAACCCACATCCTCAGAGATTCTTAGTGATGGGATGAATTCACGTTGACTTCACTATATTGTGAAAATCCTTTATGTTGTAGAAATGAAGGCAGGTATTTTTGAAATTTTGCAATTGGTATTTGATTCCATTCAAACTTTCAAAAATTGTAAACTTGGTGGCCATGGTTTTAAGAGGGAGATTTGAAATAACAAAATGAAAGGAATGGCTAATACAACATATACTAGGTTTTTGAAAAAGTTATGCACATTAAGAGAATATAAGTTCAAAGAAAGAGCAATAGTTTGTTCAACTGTTCATGTTTCCATATATATGGGAGGCTTGATTCATCCATTAATCATCAGGATTTGTGCCACATGAATTAATTGAAGGAGATATCCATTGAAATACTAAATGCTAGGGTTTAACATATATCTAGGGGTCTTTTCACTATTTCATTGGTTCAATGGTAACTTTGTATCCCCCCATAACTTACTTTCCCATTTTCCTTCAAATTATGGGATATTACAAATAGAGTACTCCATTGGAAAATGTCTAATAAGTTGAATTATGATTATCAACTCTTTTCTGTAATGGTTAGATTCTTTCTATTATTATTTTAAGACATTTTATGCACAAATTGCAAATCCAATCTAACCACTAGCTTGATTTTCTTTGGAATTTGGGAAATTGTCTTCATGGGTTGAAAACCTACTAAAGAGAAGATAATTTCCATTTTTCTGCCGACATTTCCTTTCTTAATTAAACTTTAGAGCATTTGCAAAGATTTTGTAGGAGTCCTCTTATCATTTCTTTTCACTCTAAACTACCTTTTCAAAAAACTAACTTCATGGGTTAAAAACCCACCAAGGAGAAGTTTGTTTTTAATTTTTTGCCAAGGATAATTATTGTTAGAATTCTTTAGAATAATTGAGAGGGGGGGGGGGGGGGGGGGGGGTGTGAATTAGTTATTCAAGGTCCAAATGCCCTATTAATACCTTTTTAATACTTTTTAATGAATCCATACCCTTTTCATCTTTTCAAACTTAAATTAGTCATATAAGAAAATTACTCTAAATCAACATGCAAAGATAAAACATTAAAGATCAACACATGACACAATGATTTACGTGGAAACCTAGTTTGGGAAAAACCACCAGTAACATGTTACTTGATTCTCACTCTTCTGAAGTGATGCCCTGTTAAAGCCTGCCCTGTTAAAGGCTTACAACACACTATTAAATGTGACCCTGTTAGAGGATTTCACCAAATTGTTAGGAATGGGCTTGGTTAAAGGTCTTTAGACCATTCACTGGGAATGTCACCCTATTAAAGGATTTATCTAATGGCTATTAAGCCAACCTAACTCCATATGATTTATCTTACTGTAACAATTGCTAGAAAGTAACTATAATGGTCTTTTGATCTGATATAACTTACAACATACTTTGCAAATTTTGGATCACTCTTTTAGTTCAATCCTTATGCTTGGCTTCAATCACTTCAGCTCTGACTGCTTGTCTCCCTCTCAAGCTTCATCTCCTTGAGTCTTATTACTCATTCTGCCAATGCAATCATTCTTGTGGTTGTCTATTTAAACAAAGTTCTTGTGCTTTCTTCTCCTTAGCACATTCTACGACACTTCATGCCTTTATGCTTGACCACGGCTCTCTCTCTCACTATCCCCTCTTTTCACACACTCTCTTTCTTCATTAACTTATGTCTTCTTATATAGAAGTCTGATTTGCTTTTTACCACTCAATTCTCCCTCTCCAATTTTAGGGTTTCAAAATGGATTAGGTAGGATACAATGTATCTACCCCATAGCTTGTTCTCTTCTAGAAACTTTTCTAGTTGTATCTTAAAATGTTCTACATGGTGTTCTGTGCCACCAACTCATCATTCTTATCTTCTTTTTAATTCACAGATTTCTAGATAACAACTTTGTCAGCTTAGATCTAACGAATCTTCAATTTTCAAAATAATGCAGCAACTCGGCATTATTGAGTTACTAGTGCTCGACACCTCTATGTTACTTAGCACCTATA
Source organism: Cupressus sempervirens (assembly GCA_028749045.1). NCBI lineage: Eukaryota > Viridiplantae > Streptophyta > Pinopsida > Cupressales > Cupressaceae > Cupressus > Cupressus sempervirens. The sequence goes on from CM053783.1 coordinate 742,926,008, forward strand.
CTTGCTCGACACTTGGTTCTACTCAGCACTTGATTCTGCTTGGCACTTGATTCTGCTCGGCACTTGACTCTACTCGGCACTTGGTTCTGCTCGGCACTTGATTCAACTCGGCACTTGATTCTGCTCGGCACTTGGTTTTACTCGGCACTTGATCTTGCTCGGCACTTAACTAGGAATTTTCTCAGCTCTTACTAGCTTGCTCAGCTCCTTCTCTCTAATGAACTTAGTTTGAGATTTACAAAAGACTTAGCTAAAACCTTAGATCTTTGGTATGTTTCAGTGTGCTCATTCTTCGTATCTTTTAGTATGTCATCCAATACACTTTTTCATCAATGGCTTAGCTGATCCTTGTACTTCATTACAACATCATAACTTCAACCTTTCTCTAGGTGTTCTAGTTACATCTTATTGATTGCCTCCACCTTGACAATCAACTAACTGATAGTATTTGAATCACTAAAGCAATTGTCATCCCTGGAAGTAGCAAGTTTGACATCAATGACAAAACAATGATTGAGGACATTCTTTACCAGTTCCATATATTATTCTAGCAATTTTTCTTATGATCATTTCAATCATTTCCAACAATCTCCCTCTTTGGCATTGATGGAAAACCAAACTGATCAAGTAATCAATTCAGTTACCACCAAGATTGTTATCTTGCTGCATTTTCACTACTGATCTCATATATCTCCCTCTTTCATATATATCTCCCTCTTTCTTTGCATTGATTAGTTTTCTGCATATTTCTCCCTCTTTGACATAAATGCCAAAGATGTAGCATCTTTATCATGCTAAATATAAGCTTTGGCTTCTTGTTGTTTTTCTCCCTCTGTCACCATGATTGTGACTGATTTGGAGTTTTTGTTCTTGCTATCATCCTTCGCATCAACCTGTTAATATTTCAATGATTTATTCCTGTTGATGCAAGGCAGCTTCCTTATTGCCTTAAACTGCTTGACTTAGGGGTATAACCCCCAACTTTCCTCTAAAATATTCATAGACATCCTTGGGCAATGGTTTGGTGAAGATATCTGCAGTTTGTTCCTTTGTGTGAATGTATTCCAACTTCACTTGTTTGTCTTCTACCAATTCTCTGACATAATGATACTTGATTGCAATATGCTTGGTTTTTGCATGCATCACTGGATTTTTGGATATGTTTACAGCACTTGTATTATCACAATACAATATCACTAGTTTTGCTACTTCTTCTTTCATTCCATTCAATAGATGTGTAAGCCATACAATGTTTGTACAATTGACTACAACTGCCACATATTCTGATTCTGCAATGGACTGGGATATACATGTTTGTTTCTTGCTAGTCCAGGTAACCAACCTTTTGCCTAGAAATAATGTACCTCCACTTGTGCTTTTTCTGTCATCAATGTTTCCTCCCCAGTCTGCATCTGTATATGCATTGAGTTCAAATTTTCCATTCTTTTTGTAGTATAGACCAAAGTCATCAGTCCCTTTGAGATATCTCATTATTCTTTTTACTACTATGAGATGATTTTCTTTAGTATTAGTAGAGAACCTAGCCACTATTCCAACTTCTAATGCTATGTCTGGTCTATTATGTACAACATATTGTAGTTTTCCAATCATGGATTTGTACATTGTTTGATTGACTTTAGCTGACTCATCATTTTTGGATAGCTTATTTCCTGTGGCCATTGGTGTGCTGACTGGTTTGGATTCCTCCAATCCAAATGTTTTAATAATTTCTTTGATGTATTTTGATTGTGTAATAAGTATTCCATGTTTGAGTTGATGTACTTGCAATCCAACAAAAAATTTGATTTCTCCAAACATAGACATCTCAAATTCATGTTTCATTTTGTCAGTAAAGCCTTTGCAAAGTACTTCGTTACCACCAAATACTATGTCATCTACAAAAATTTCAGATACAATAATGTCTTTACCTTCTTCAGCTTTGATGTACATGTTGTTGTTATCATTAGTTCTTTCAAATCCAATTTGCACTAGATACTTGTGAAGTCTCTCATACCATGCTCTAGGTGCTTGTTTCAAACCATAGAGTGCTTTATGTAACTTGAACACCATATCCCTATTGTTTTCATCAACAAATCCTTCTGGTTGTTCAATGTAGACTTCTTCTTCTAGTATACCATTTAAGAAGGTGGATTTTACATCCATCTGATAGACTTTAAATTCTTTGTAGGCAGCATATACAAGCAACGTTCTTACTCCTTCCATTCTAGCAACAGGAGCAAATGTTTCTCCATAGTCTATTCCTTCTTCCTGAGCATAACCCTTGCATACTAATCTGGCTTTATTTCTGGTAATCTCACCATTCTCATCTAGTTTTTTATTGAATACCCATTTGGTGCCAATCACATTCTTGTCAGTTGGTCTGGGAACCAAACTCCAAGTTTTATTTTTTCTTATTTGATCAATTTCCTCTTCCATAGCTTTATACCAGTCATCATCTTGTAATGCACCATGTACTGTCTTGGGTTCAGATTGGCTAATCAGACATGATTCATGTCTTAGTCTGTTCCTTGTCATTGGTCTTGCATCTTTGTCACCAATTATTTGTTCAGCAAGGTGATGTCTTTTTACATATTTGGATAATCTTGGCTTTGTCCTTGTTTCCATGTTTGATCTTTCGGATTTAGGATTACTATGCACTTCATTGTTAGGTTGTTCTTCATTATGTATGCTGTCTTCAGAATCAGATTGTGAATTTTCTTCATTCTGCAACTCAGCTTCTGAATGCAACTCGGCATTTATTGGTTGTGATTCAGCTGAAATTGATACCTGTTGTGGATTTCCAATTTGATTGACATCATTCTTATCAATCATTCCATTATAAGAATACACAAAGGTTCTGTACTCTTCCATTTTCTTTGGTATTTCAGCTTGGACTTCTGTGTGCTCATCAAAATTTACATTTGCACTTTCCACAATTTTGTTAGTGTTAATATTCAAACACTTATATGCCTTACTTCTAGTGGAGTAACCAAGAAATATACCTTCATCACTTTTTGCATCAAATTTTCCATTTCTAACATCTTTAAGGATAAAACATTTGCAACCAAACACTTTGAAATGTTTTAGAATTGGTGAGTAACCATACCATAATTCAAAAGGTGTTGTATTTGTACCTTTCTTGACTTGTACTCGGTTTAGTGTATGAACAACTACGTTTACAACTTCTCTCTAGTATTTTAGAGCAACATTCTTTTCCATCATTAATGTTCTGGCATAGTCAATTAAAAATCTGTTTCTTCTTTCAACAATTCCATTCTATGGGCGAGTTCCAGGAGTTGAAATTTGTCTTTTGATTCCTTTGTCATTACAGAATATCTCGAATTCATTTGATGTAAATTCACCACCTCTATCTGATCTTAGACATTTCAAGCTTTTTCCAGTTTCCTTTTCAACTCTAGCCACATACCACTTAAACATTTGAAAAGCATCAGATTTTTGTTTTAAGAACATAACAGTCATCATCCTAGAATAGTCATCAACAAATAACATTATGTATTTATCTGCTCTATAGCTTTGTATTTCGGTTGGACCACATAAGTCAGTGTGAACTAACTCAAGTATCTCTTTAGATGTATAGTTTTTGCTTTTGAAACTTGACTTTGTCATCTTTCCTAGTTGACATTGTTTACACATGATATTATCAGGCTTCTTCAATTTTGGTAGACCTCTGACTTTCTTCATTTTACTGATTTTGACTAGATTGTCAAAGTTGACATGACATAATCTTCTATGTCATAACCATTCATCATCAAATTTTGCAAATAGACAAGAAAAATCATCCATATCAAGGTAAAAATAATTACTCTTTTTTTGATCTCCTTTTCCTATCAGTTTACCATCATTGTCATAGATTTTTGCAGTTTTATTTTCAAATTCCACTTTGCAACCTATATTGCCTAATTGTGAGACACTCAGTAAATTGTAGTTTAATCCTTCAACATAGTATGCATTGTCACATGAAATTTGTTCTGTGAGCTTAATGGAACCTTTTCCTTTGATTTGACATGGAGCATCATTACCAAATCTAACACTATTTCCATCATACTAAGTAAAGTTAACAAACTTACTTTTGTCTCCTGTCATGTGATGTGAGCATCCACTATCTATGATCCATCTGTCATTCTTGTTTATACATGTCACCGGTGCTGTGGCTTCTTCTTCATCAGATTGGTCCTTCATGGCTACATAGACAACTTCATCATCATTGTCATCAAAATTTTCTTGAACAATATAACACTTTTACCTTTTTCTTTGTAATCTCTCTTGTCATCATCTCTTCTATTTTTGTATTTGTTTCCTTCCTTGAAATCCTTTTTCTGTGGACATCTTGCAGCAATATGACCTACTTCATTGCAATTGAAACAAATGATATGCATCTTACCTTTGAATTTTCCTTTGCCCCTGTGAAATCTTCTAGCGAGAAATGCTTCCAATTGTTCCACATCTTCCTCATCAGTGCTACTATCACTAGATACATACTTCATTTTTCTTCCTTTCCTTAATTTCACCTGTTTGGCATCTTTCAGTGATAACTTGGCCTTAAAAGCAGATTCAACATTTTTAGGTTTGTAGTTGTCAAAGTTAGATAACTCTAATACAACGAGTCTACCTATTATACCTTCAAAGCTTAGATTATTTCCTGGTATACATCTTAGCTCTTGTATTGCTGATACTCTAATAACATAGATAGGGAGCAAGGTTCTTAAGAACGTACTATTAATAGTATCTTCATCCATTTGACCATTCAAGCATCTTATTCCACTTACCACTTCCTTTATTCTTGCACCATACTGAGCAACATTCTCATTTTCTTCCATTTTCATGTCATCAAATTTTCCTCTGAGACTTTCTCTTTTTGCTCTTTGTACATTCTGATCTCCTCCATAGATGTCTGATAGGGCTTTCCACATTTTGAATGCATTGTCACATCCTTTGATATAATCAAATTTAGCATAGCTCAGTGTAGAGGCAATTTCCAACATTGTCTGGTTGTGTTCTTTCTTGTTTTTCATGTCTTCAGCAGTAGGAGCGCCTGTTGGATCTACATGTTCAGTGACAATTGAATTTTGGGCATAATCTCCTATGGATCCAAGATGTAGATTCATCAAACTTTTCCATGCAACAAAGTTGTCTTTGTTGAGCTTGGGAACTTCTCTCTTTGGCATTTTGATCTTTTCTGCTAGTAGTCCTTTTAAATTGAATTAGTAGTTAGGCTTTGATACTAATTGTTAGAATTCTTTAGAATAACTGAGGGGGGGGGGGGGGGGGGGGTGAATTAGTTATTCAAGGTCCAAATGCCCTATTAATACCTTTTTAATACTTTTTAATAAATCCATACCCTTTTCATCTTTTCAAACTTAAATTAGTCATATAAGCAAATTACTGTAAATCAACATGCAAAGATAAAACATTCAAGATCAACACATGACACAATGATTTACATGGAAACCTAATTTGGGAAAAACCACCAGTAACATGCTATTTGATTCTCACTCTTCTGAAGTGATGCCTTGTTAAAAGCCTGCCCTGTTAAAGGCTTACAACACACTGTTAAATGTGACCCTATTAGAGGATTTCACCAAACTATTAGGAATGGGCCTGGTTAAAGGTCTTTAGAACATTCACTAGGAATGTCACCCTGTTAAAGGATTTATCTAATGGCTGTTAAGCCAACCTAAGTCCATAGGATTTATCTTACTGTTACAATTGCTAGAAAGTAACGATAATGGTCTTTTGATCTGATATAACTTACAACATACTTTGCAGATTTCAGATCACTCTTTTAGTTCAATCCTTATGCTTCGCTTCAATCACTTCAGCTCTGACTGCTTGTCTCCCTCTCAAGCTTCATCTCCTTGAGTCTTATTACTCATTTTGCCAATGCAATCATTCTTGTGGTCATCTATTTAAACAAAGTTCTTGTGCTTTCTTCTCCTTAGCACATTCTACAACACTTCATGCCTTTATGCTTGACCACAGCTCTCTCTCTCACTATCCCCTCTTTTCACACACTCTCTTTCTTCATTAACTTATGTCTTCTTATATAGAAGTTTGATTTTCTTTTTGCCGCTCAATTCTCCTTCTCCAATTTTAGGGTTTCAAAATGGATTAGGTAGGATACAATGTATCTACCCCATATCTTGTTCTCTTCTAGAAACTTTGCCAGTTGTATCTTAAAATGTTCTACATGGTGTTCTGTGCCACCAACTCATCATTCTTATCTTCTTTTTAATTCACAGATTTCTAGATAACAACTTTTTCGTCTTAGATCTGACGAATCTTCGATTTCCAAAATAATGCAGTAACTCAACATTATTGAGTTACTGGTGCTCGGCACGTCTGTGTTACTCAGTACCTACACCTATTCGGCACTTGGTTCTGCTTGACACTTGATTCTGCTCGGCACTTGATTCTGCTCGGCACTTGGTTCTGCTCGGCACTTGATTCTGCTCAGCACTTGGTTTTGCTCAGCATTTGAACTTGCTCGACACTTAACTAGGAATTTTTTCGGCTCTCACTAGCTTGCTCGACTCCTTCTCTCTAATGAACTTAGTTTGAGCTTTACAAAAGACTTAGCTAAAACCTTAGATCTTTGATATGTTTCAGTGTTCTCATTCTTCGTATCTTTTAGTATGTCATCCAATACACTTTTTTTATCAATGGCTTAGCTGATCCTTGTACTTCATTACAACATCATAACTTCAACCTTTCTCTAGGTGTTCTAGTTACATCTTATTGATTGCCTCCACCTTGACAATCAACTAATTGATAGTATTTGGATCACTAAATCAATTATCATCCCTGCAAGTAGCAAGTTTGACATCAATGACAAAACAATGATTGAGGACATTCTTTACCAGTTCCATATATTATTCCAACAATTTTTCTTATGATCATTTCAATCATTTCCAACAAATTATGTGATCCATGATGAATCTTAACATTTTCTAAAATCATAATCGTAAGGTGAGCATTGATTTGCCATAGGATACTTTTCTATTTTTGTGTTTTTGATCCATATGTGTGATTTAGTGCCTTTGGCGGTAAATCATCTTCATGGGTTGGAAACCCACCAAGGAGAAGTTTGTCTTGAGTTTGCTATCAGGGATGATTATGAGATCCATGATGAATCTTAACATTTTTTGAAGTCATAATCACAGAGTGAGCATTGATTTTCCACATGATACCTTTCCATTTTCCTATTTTTTATTCATCTGTGTCATTTAGTTCCCTTTTTTGGGAAATCATCTTCATGGGTTGGAAATTTGTCGAGGAGAAGTTAGGTTTTGAATTTCTACAAGATTTTATTTCTATTGAAAAAGTGATAGGCCAAAAGTGGATATAACTTGTAATTGATCACTAAATGAGTAACATGAATCTCCATCAGACTAGGCACTAACCTATGTACAAGATCACTCAACAAAATGAAGAACCACGTGGCTAGGGTTAAGGAGAAGGAGAAAAGAAGAAAACTTGATGGAGACTTATGCAACCTAAGGGGGCTTAGACCTAGATTCAATCACAACTAGGAACACACTCTTTTCACTATAACTTAAGTATTCAATTTTGCTAATCAATTAGAAGATGAAAAGTACGGCAATAGTGAGAATTCTTCGTCATGGACCTATGAAAAATAATCTTCTGATGATCATTTTCTTGCACTAGAGTGTTCTATTTGTGATCTATCAAGAGCTGAAAATTTGGTTCTAGTTGAAGAAATAAAAAATGAAGTTCAGCTTGAAGAATGGTTGTGTCAACATGAGGAGGAACTTCACAAACCCATTAGTAAGACTCTTATCCTTGATAAAGATGTGATTGAAGAAAAGAGTCTTGAAACCAAATATTAGTTTGTAGAAGAATAAGTACCATTAGTAGACACAACTTTTCTATATTGTGAGGAAGAGAAGAATGTTTGTGTTTTCTTGTCACCCTTCCAAATGGATGAACCCTCCCAAGATGACCCAATTATGATACTAAAAATTAAAGAAAGATCATTAGATTTTGATTCTTTTGTTGTGCATTCAAATTGTGAAGGTAGTGATAATACACTAAAAGAGAGAAGGGATGAAATTGATTTTTTTTTTCAAAGTGATGAGGTGACTAATCATCAACTAGTGGATTCCATGGTAGAGGTGACATCTTCCTATTCTCAGGCTCATGAAGGAAGTGCTTACCATTGCAAGAATGAGTTCATTTTCTTAAAAGAGGTATATATCTTTGGAATAATAGAAGACCATTAGGAGAATGACATGAAACATATAAATCTAATGAGGCCCTATTTCCCCACCACCCAAATGCATATCATCTCCCTATTCTATTTAAGACTATACAATGCAATGGACTAGGCACTGATATTTTATATTTGATATTTTATTTAATAACATAAGTGGGTTGTTTGTTGATATATATTTTTGTTGAACATTTTGTGAAACTATAGATTTCTAGGTTCTTGCCTAAGCACTAACATACCTATTTCCCTATTCAGAGCTAGTTGTTGCCATGATTCTTGTCCATTATATTTTTTAGGACTATAGGATTAGGTTTGTGTCAATATTTCATGTATGTGTCTAGTGTAGGTTTCTATTAGGGTTTCCTCTCTCATCTTTATCTTTTATTTATCTAGGTGGGAATACAAGAATAATGTAATAGATTCAATCAGGCTAGATGACTAGGATTTGGGATGGTAAGTTTCTACATACCCTAGATGCAAGAGAGAGAATCATTTCTATTCATAGGAAACCCTAACTCTTTGATCAAGTGTTCCATTAAAGGTATACTATAGGTAGAATGGAGAGATCATACACATATTACAATTAAAATATAATAGAGGACATCAAGGACTGAGCCTTAAAGACAATATGTAGTTCTTGAGAATGAGCTACAAGAAGAATCCGTTGAATTCAAATACAAAGTGAATGCTCAAAAATGAAGGAATGGAAAAAGAACCAAGTCAAAGGTGGTATGAATCTTTTTGAAATGAAATTAATGGTTAATATTTAATCCACATGTATACGTTGTAAAGTTGAAATGTCAGAATGTGTGCTATTGGCCAGTTGAAAGTCAAATGCTTATCTATTAGATCAACTCCCATTTAACTATTAAATGAAAGTTGATTGCCTTCATTCATTTGATCTTACAAGATCCATGACCATCTTTTTGTTGCTAATTAAAGTTGTTCAATCATTATTCATAGTGACATAACAATGGATCAACATGTGTCCAGATGGGCCCAATATATTCAACTCAATTCTCCAAAGCAAATGAGTCCAATGTCAGATTCTGTAACCAATAAAATTTTGCCATGTATTTTCCATGATGTGGTTAGTTGGAAAAAGGGATGCATAGCACAAAACAAAGATACTTAACATTGTTTTATTATCATCATTGGATCAAAATGAATCTATGTTTGTTGCCATAGCACTATATAAAGTTGTTAGGAGAAATGTCATAGCAACAAGGCAATAGAAAGACATGTGTACTAGTTGGACCCATGAAAGATTTTATAAATGAAAAGATAAAGGAAGGTCATAACATTTTTATCTCAACTTTCAATTTCAGATCAATGATGGGAATTCAAAGTTTTGATGACCATTGAAATATGAAATGCATAGTTTGGCGCAAAACAAAAAAAAATGAAGAATAAATGATTTTTACAGAGATTAAATGAAGAAGAAAATTCATCAGGTATTTTTTAGGAATACCATAGATTCAAAATCGTTAGTAAAAGGAATAATACATGCATAGATTATGATAAGTTCATATTTTATTCTCATTTTCTTTTCTATTGTGTGACTATTTCTCTACTAAAATTAAGAAATGATAACAACGAACTATAAATCTAATCTCATTTGACAATGCAAAGGTTGACAAAGTTGATGATCAATTGGTCTATAATTCTATTTACCCTATTTGCTTGTCATGTTTTTTTGTCCATTCTTAGATTAGGTCTTCATTAAGAGTTGAAGGGTAATTATATGTGATCCTATGATAATCATGTGGATTCTATTTATTTTTGATATTTACAATAAAAATGATTCTATTTACTTTCTTCATATATGATTCTAATTCCTCTCTTGTTCATTTCATATAATGTTAGATAGTTTCATTGGGAATTGAAGAATATATGTGTGTGAATCTATTGGTAAGTTTCTGATTTCCATTTCATTCAAGTCTAGTAGTCAAAGAAATTCCATTTTCCCTCATGTGCATCTCTTTTTCCATCCCTCTTTGCATTTAGATGGTTAACAATACATTTAGAATAGAAGTTAGAGTGAGGAATGTCAAGATAGTCTATTATGGTCATTCCATTGGGTGTGATAGGTTGTCCTAATTTATTTTTCTTGAATTATATGTGCCTACAAATAGTTTGGTTATCCTTTACTGCTCCTAGGTTAAGAGATTATAATGTCAAGAATTTTGATCTCAAAAAAATATGTTCATTGCATATCATCACAATCGTAGGGAGTTGTACCTAGTACATTCAGAGGGTAGTGATAGAGTACATACACTGACCCTTTTGATGGTAAATATCCTTTTGTCTCTCTAAGGATTGGGTATCAAAGAGTAAAGATTATAGAATCTAATAGGAGAACAAACTATTAACCAACAATTACCAATGTCTTCTTTGGTAGAAATGGACAACATGTCACTTTCTCTATAAGTTGTATGTAGACATGGAGCTACTCTCACTAAGATTTTCAAGATCATAAATATATTAAGTTTTCTTTTGAATACCATTATTTCATAACAACTGAATCCTTTCTTAGATAACATTCCTCATAACAAAAATAATCTTAATTTTAAAAAAAGAAAAAAGAAAAATATTTGTTCATTTATTCCAACATATAATTATTTACATATATAAAATAAAAAATAAAATAAAATATTTTATTAAACAAATCTACTTAATTAAATATTACTATTATAAAAAAATTTAATAATAATTATTAATTATCAATTATAATATCTATATATATTAAATTATTAATAATAATAAATATTAAATTAAGTAATATAATAATTAAATCATCAATATTACTACTACAAATATTAATTATGATATAAATTATAAACTATAATAATAAATTTTATTTAATTAAAATAAAAATTAATAAAATAAAAGATGCAAAGCATAATCATACATTTGAAACACAATCCCCATAAGGGGAGGACAAATATGGCCTAACTGCTTTGGTAGCCTATTGCCTCCGTATTGTACATTGCCTCAGCAGCGATCAATACTTTGGTAGTGGTCTACCATCCCAGCCATGAGGGTGAGGGAGTTCACAACCCCTTCCCTCTTTTAAACAATATGTAAAAGAATAAAAGCAATAGTGTCCTCCTGTGTAAAATCCTAGGTTTTTAAAATAGATATTATTTCATCGTTTAATTTTTTGATTAAAACAAAACAAACACCATTTCCACACAATAAACTTTGCAATTCCTATCTATCTATCTATCTATCTATATACATACATACATACACACATATTAGATCTAATAGGAAGAATACAATCAACCAAACAAATTTGTATATCAAAAATTTGATCTCATTTCCAAACTTAATAAAATTGAAATCGATCAAGTTATGAATATATCAAATCTACCAAACAAGGGTTTCAATTTTTCCATTCATTTATAGATGTCTTTGAAAATGAAGAATAATAAAGCACAAACAAGGGTTTCTAATTTTCAATATGTATACAAATATTTTTGAAAACAATGAACAACCAAATTCACACACAAGGGTTTCAAATCGTCAACTTGCTTACAAAGGTTTCTAAAATGAAGAACAATAAATATGTAACAAGGATTTCAACCTAGAGGAATTCTAAAAATAAAAAAACAACAAACATGGAGAAGACATGAATTCAAAGCATGAAAAACCACTATACAAGTAAAGCCACAAGATTGTACATAGATCTGATGCTAAGATGACAAACACATGAAACTCTCAAAAAATTTCCTTTTTTTGAAACCTTTCTTCTCTAAAATTGCTCCTCCAAAACTGGGTTATGGAGAAATGAACTCTAAATTTTTAATAAAGAGGTTTTCCCAAATTTAGGGCTTTGATTGTGCAATAATGTGAAAAGTCCTTTACCTTTATTATTTCATTATATTTTTGTTAGAATTATGATATATTTGTCATTAGTGCAAACACTTATTGAATTTTGAATGCTTATCTAGCTCATCACTTAGTCTACAATGTATACTGAGCATTTAGTGGTTACCTTATAAGTTCAACAGGTAAACAGTTCTCATCGAGCATTCCAAAGGATATTGAGTGAATGAGAAGTTCAACAGTGTTTACCAAGTAAAAAAGGTAAACAAAGGTCTCAGTGTTTACCGAGTGAAAAAGGTAAACAAAAAACTCAGTGTTCACCAAGAAAAGCAAGGTAAATGAAGAACTCAGTGTTCACCGAGAAAAGTAAGGTAAATGAAGAACTCAGTGTTCATCAAGCAAACAAGGTAAATGAAGAAGTTAGTTTCTACCAAGTGACACTATATATACCAAGTCACCAATGGTTACCGAGTTCCAAGCAGTGTTGTGTGGCTAGTATGAACCAAGCCTCTACTTCTACCAAGTGCATGATGATGCTGAGTAATGTAGTGGATGCCGAGAATCAGAAGGTCACTGAGTCAGCTTGAGGAACCCAAGTTTTCTACTATCTAGTCGACTCAGTAATGTTTTGTTTAGTTGTGTTTTGGTCGACCTTGAAATTGTAAATATTGAAATGGTATATATGTAATGTATGATATCATTTGCAGTATGATGTGTGCGAAAAAGATATAAAAAGGAAGAGATTGATGTTCACATGTAAAGAGGATATTGAAAATCAGCAACAAAGTAAAAGGGATATAGCAAGGTCAACATAGGAGCATAAAAGTTATATCTATCACATCAGGTGATCAATGCAAAAAGAATCTTATCAGCAAATAGTTGTAAGTAGATCCACTGCTTCATCCTAACAGGTGAATCAGTTTATAAATCCTTTAACAGGGTAGACTTAACAATCTTTTTGTAAATCTCCTAATAGAGTGCATACTTCACTGTATGTTTGTAATTCCTCTAACAAGGTGGATCTAGTAGTCCTACTTGCTCCTAATAGGGCAGATCACCAAAACGATCATTGTAAGCCTTAACAGGCCAACTTTATACTACAATATTAAAGTTTTGTGGGTATCATCCCCACCCCAATTTTACTTTCTATTTGGAAGATTTTTGGGTCACCAAATCTCTGTGTTCATGTGAAATAAATGTTTGATCTTTCATTTATGCAGTAGATTAGATGAAAGAATGTTGAGCATAGATCAAGGACAATGGATATATTCAAACTTGACAAATCTATTGAAAATGAAAAGCTATATCTAGAAATGGCCATGGCTCAACTCAAAGAAGCAAAGGAGCATCTTTTTCAATCTCTAAAAAGAAGGAAGCAACTTGCAAGACAAATGAATGATCATTAGTATGTTGAAGAAAAGATTGAAGACCTTTTACCATCAAGTAGTTCAAATGAAGCTAATTAAGCAATCAAGGAACTCCTAGCAAAGAATGGTTCTCTACAGGAAGAAGTAAGAAAGCTTTAAAGAGAACAAGAAATCCAATCCATCAGGCTATGTGAAGTTTTGGAATAGAGAAACAAGGCGAATGAAGACTTAGAGGCAAGAAATATTCAATCCCTTCAACATGAAGATCTTGTAGGTCAACTATCTAATGCAAATGAAGAAATTTTGAATCTAAGATCTGAGAATGAAAGTTTGAGAAATGATTTAATCACTGAAAGACAAATCGATGCAGGTGTACAAAGTGATCTGAGATCTGAAAGAAAAATAAATGAAAGTTTGGAAAATGACTTGATCACTAAAAGAAAAGTCAATGAAATAATGATGAAATCTCAAACAGACATGAACCAATTAAATCAGCAAAGTGAGCAAAACTTTCATAGACAAAAAGGTAAAACTGGTCTTGGTTACAAGGAAGAAGGTGAAACCTCCAAACAAGGTGCCCAAAGGAATCAAAGACCCACTTGCAATCACTGTGGCAAGATAGGTCATACATCAAACAAATGTTGGAGTAATGGAAAAGGAAAATTCAATGGCAAATGCTACAATTGCAATCAGCATGGTCCCAAAGCTAATGAATGCAAGGATAAGCCAAAATTTGAAGGAAATTGTCACAAATGCAAGAAGCATGGTCACAAGGCATTTCAATCCAGATCCAAATCATTCAATCCAGCTGAAATACTTGTTAAAGAAATCTTTGGATGGGACTACCATACTTGGTGTAGGTGTGACTATTGTGGAGAATATGGACACATTGGGATAAACTATGCAAGACGTCACCTAAGAAAGAAGGATACAACCATAAGATGTTACAGATGTACTGAACTTAGCCATATAGCCAAGAATTGCATGAATAATGGAAAAATTGAAGATGAAAGGAAAGCTAAAGCTGATAACATTTAGAAGTAGATGAGACAACAGTGGATTCCTAAATCTACCGAGCAAGACAGTTCAAGTGATGGCAATGTCATTCAAGAAATAGGTGACTCCACCATTTCCAATTAAATTTAAGAAAAATCTATAACTGCATCTTCTAGCCATATCTTAAGCAGTTCCAGATTGAAAGAGTGCAAATGATCAAATTAGTATTTTAAATACAAGGACAAAAGAAAAGTTATTATTCACCGTGTTGCATCTACCGAGCAAGGTTGGTCAAAGACCTTACCGAGCTAGGTCGAGAGTATCAAATATTTTGTTTGAATACTGAGTTGCAAGGGTTTACCAAGTAAATCAATGACAGATTTCCATCAAAAAGAGAAAAATTTGATTTCATTTTTCACCACAACTTAAGAATACTCAGAGCTAAAAGATTTTCAGTTGCATGCCAGTGATTCCAAGCGATTTGAAGCAAATTTCCTTCATAGAATTTGTTTGAAGAATTTATCATCCACTGAGTACCAATGGCATCCACAAGCACCAACAGTAGCAAGGTGAAGAGGGGTTCTGAAATGCTCATGAAAGGAGTCGAATGGAAAGCCCCAAAATTCAAACTAGTGCCCGCAATTACTAAATCACTTGACCCACACAGAGCTCAATCATAGATTTCACCTAAAGTACTTCTTATTAATGATATTTGAGCTCATTTCAAATGAACTATTCAAGAAATTGGTACATTAGATCTGGACAATGGCCTAGGTCAATTATGTGTTGATGGAGCCCTAAAACCTGAGCATAAGCACTTAGAAGAAAAAGGCTTGACCCACATTACACACCTGCCAAGGATCTTCCAAGTTAAATGGGTGAGATATGTTTTGATCTGTGTACATAATCGTTAGTTGTGGTTGGAGCAACCCATATTGATAACCAAGAAGATGATTCATAAGATCATAGGTTTGCCTATGCTTAGCAAAACCAAAACCACTAAAACCCTAGGTTGGGATGAGTTGCAGAAGAAAACCCTAGCAAAATGGGACAGAAGAGGACTAAAGCTTAACAATATATCTGACATGGAACTCAGATTTGGCATTTATGTTATTGCATATAAACTATATAGTTCAAGCAAATTGAATAGTGTACCATGTGAGGCTATGTATTTAACATTTAAGGTAGTAAATAAAAATCTAGAATATGACTTGGCAGACTTTTTGTTGAAACAGTTAAACAAGAATATGGAAAGTATTAGAACTTCAAAGAGTAACCCTTGTAAATTTGGCTCTTTGTTAATTTGTTTATTCTTCTATGTGCAAAAAATCTTTCCATCAAAAGGAATAGTAGTATGGAGAAAAGACATTCCTATTCTATATTAGATTAATGAGTTTATAGCAGAAATGGGTGAAAATTTTGACAAAGTCATGGATAACTATTTTGAAGACTTCAAGGAGAGGATGAATAACAGGTTTAGGATTCCTCCTAAGCTTGTTGAGGATTATAAAGATGATGTATGCTTCATGGTTGACTGTGATAAAGTGTACATGCAAGTAGTCATACCTTGAGTGGCATGGGTAAAACCATTGCCTTATGAATTAAATATTGATGAAGCAAGAGACATCATTGAGGCACTGGTGAAGGAACCAGCTATTCCTAACATCCCTGCCTTTGGAACTTATGAGTAAGCTAAGGCCAGAATTGAGCTTGAAATCAAGCTACCACAGGCCATAAGCAAAGGCAAGAGGAAGATAGCCAAATTGAAAACTGCAACTGGTCCTCTCATGCTAACAAAAGGTAAAGGTGAGGACGAGGAAGATGATGAAGAAGGAGAAGAAGAAGAAAAAGAAGAAATGTTTTTTGAAGAAGAACCTCTAAAGAAGAAAGGAAGGGAAATAGTTACCAAACCTAAGAAGAAGCCTACTGTAGTATTCACAAGAAGAACCAAAAAAGGTAAGCAGGAACCTATACTGGTCAGGCCTACACCCACATTTGAGAAAAGGCTTAAACAATTGGAAGAAGCAGGCATCACAAATTTCAAGGTATTGAAATTTGAAACTAGAACAGATGCTGAGAAAATGCAGATAGAGGAATTGGTACTTAGCAAGATGGGTAAATGGAAATACTCCCCGGACTAGCTTGCCTCCCAAATCTCAAAAAAACTGTTGGAGAGATTGCAACTAAGATGGGAGTCAGCCACCCAAGCTGTAAAAGACATCTATGAGAAATCTCTAAAGAATCTTAGACCAAGTCTCACTGGAGGGGAAATAAAGACTGAGATGAAAAACCATGAAGGTAAGATGATGATAAGATTTCACACATGTTTAATTTTGATCAAAGACATTGAGCATGTTGTAAATGATACTACAAATATGTGGAAAAACATCTATCATCTGCATAAGCCCAGTAAAGACCTAGTGGAAATCAAAGGTGATGACAAAAATGATAGTGATGATATTGATGGCACTCCATCCATCACAGTCTCCCTAGGAGAGGTGCATGCATTAATGGAAGAAGAAAAGGAGGAAGAAGGAATGAAGGAAGAAGCTGAAGAGGAAGATAAGGAGGAAGATGATCCAGTAAAAATTGCAGCAACAATTATTGCATCCCTTCCTCACTCTCCACCTAAAACTATAACATCATCTAGGTTGGAGTAAGCTTCAACAGGTTTGATAGCTTCTACAAGTGAGTTTGTGAGCATTATTTTTACATCAATTGCTCAATCTTCATCGGCTTCATCCCAGCTCTAAGTATCTAAAACAGATGTGCCAAGCAATTCATCTACCGAGCTGACTGCTACTTCTTCAACTACCAAGCCAACCTCCTTAGCTCCATCATCATCAATCCAGTTAGTTCAAATACTACATTACCGAGTGTATCATCATTTTTGGGAAGTATTCTAGTTTTTGATATGGTAAATACTCCTATTGGCACTCAATCCTCAAGTCCTATCCCAATTTTCACTGCTAGTCCTTCCATCTCCACTATTGTGTCTATTCGTAAGGTCAAATCTATCATCACAAAATTCAAACAAAAGAAACCATTAAGACTTCTGATCACTAGAAAGGAAATTCCTGAAGATATTGACTTAGACACAGAGATAGTGATTCAAAAGATTGAAAATGAAAATGCTACCATTGAAGAAATGAGGTATGCTAGTCAACTAATAGAGATGAAGGCTACGTAGAAGTAGTTAAGGTCCGAAAGGGATAAGGAATATAGAATAATTGAAAATGCTAAGAGTATAATTATAGATGCTATAGGTGTTGAAGTAGATTCTACTCAACACATTTTGATTTAGTTAGAAGAGGCTGTAAATAAATTCAATGAGGACACCTCTGGTCAAGAAAAAATGACTGAAAAGGCTGAAAGAAAATTTGATAATAAGGTACTTGAGCACAATGCAATAAAACAGGTAGAATTGTCCACAATTTTGGTTAATCTTGAAAATTCTTTTAATAATGTAACTTCACTTTTTGCCAAACTTTGTGATGTTACCGAGTATACCAAGGAGATCAAAGAAAAATTAAATAAAATTGATGAGGATATGAAGGTCAGTGCCCAAATGCTACAACTTGACCCTAATTCAAGTTCATCCCATCATCTCAGAATCAAATTTTTGTCAGAAAAGCAAGCAGAACTGTTGAGAGAGGAAGCAAGGATCAGATCTACCTTGATTGACATTCAAAATATGATCCTTCCTATCATGGACACAATGCAAAAACATATTTTCTACTGCAAAGCATTGATCCATGACAAAAAAATTTCAGTTACAGATCACATGATTGAACTTTCAGTTAAAATTCAAATAGCGCTCTCCACCTGTAAAATTTTGCAAGAAAATTGGGATAAGACTTTGGCTCTTATTCTCAAGGTACATTCTGAGTTTATCTCTCATTTTGGTGTTTCTGTGTAAATACATATTGTTTATTTTAGCATTATTGTCAAAAAGGGGGAGATACGATACCAAAGAAGAGATAGAAATATTTGTAAATATTCTGTGCAATTGTATGGGGGAGATATATGTAAATCAGTACATCAAATTTTGCACATAAGTTTTGGCTCATAAGTGTTTTTGGTACTAATGGCAAAGGGGGAGATTGTTGGAATTATCATATATTTGTCATTAGTGCAAACACTTATTCAATTCTAAATGCTTATCTAGCTCATCACTTAGTCTATAGTGTATACCGAGCATTCAATGGTTACCTTATAAGTTTAGCAGGTAAATAGTTCTCACCGAGCATTCCAGAGGATACCGAGTGAATGAGAAGTTTAGCAGTGTTTACCGAGTGAAAAAGGTAAACAAAGGACTCAATATTTATCGAGTGAAAAAGGTAAACAAAGAACTCAGTGTTCACCAAGAAAAGCAAGGTAAATGAAGAACTCAGTGTTCACTGAGCAAAGTAAGGTAAATGAAGAACTCAATGTTCACCGAGCAAAGCAAGGTAAACGAAGAAGTTAGTTTCTACCGAGTGACACTATATCTACCGAGTCACCAATGGTTACCGAGTTCCAAGAAGTGTTGTGTGGATAGTATGAACCAAGCCTCTACATCTACCAAGTGCATGATGATGCCGTGTAATGTAGTGGATGCTGAGTATCAGAAGGTCACCAAGTCAGCTTGAGGAACTCAAGTTTTCTACTATCTAGTCGACTCAGTAATATTTTGTTCACTTGTGTTTTGGCCGACCTTGCAATTGTAAATATTGAAATGGTATATATGTAATGTATGCTATCATTTGCAGTATGATGTGTGTGAAAAAGATATAAAAATGAAGAGATTGATGTTCGCATGTAAAGAGGATATTGAAAATCAGCAGCAAAGTAAAAGGGAATGTCAACATAGGAGTAGAAAAGTTATATCTATCACATCAGGTGATCAATGCAAAAAGGATCTTATTAGCAAACAGTTGTAAGTAGATCCACTACTTCATCCTAACAGGTGAATCAGTTTATAAATCCTTTAACAAGGTAGACTTAACAGTCTTTTTGTAAATCTCCTAACAGAATGCATACTTCGCTGTATGTTTGTAAATCCTCTAACAAGGTGGATCTAGCAGTCCTACTTGCTCCTAACAGGGAAGATCACCAAAAGTGATCATTGTAAGCCTTAACAGGTCAACTTTATACTACAGCATTGAAGTTTTGTGGGTATCATCCCCACCCCAGTTTTACTTTCTATTTGGAAGGTTTCTGGGTCACCAAATCTCTGTGTTCATGTGCAATAAATGTTTGATCTTTCATTTATGTAGTAGATTAGATGAATGAATGATGAATGGCTAAAATGCTAAAGTGTTTGAAAGTTTTACAAGTTATTGATTCACCCCTCCCCTCTTAGTAACCTATCTTATCTTGAATAGTTCCAACATATTTTAACATTCATTCACAAACCTTTTGCCATTTAATTAAAATATCTTAATTAAATAATTCTCTTTCTCTTTAATTAAATCTTAAGACTTTTTTGATAAAAATATTTATTAACTTAAGTCATAATAATATTTAGCATTTATTGACAAATGAACTCCTAATTATTATTATTAAATAAAATAAATATTATTACACCCAAAATTAGACTTTAACTAAATCTTTAAATTTAGTTATTTTATTTAATTAATTTCTCAACTAATTAAATATAATTAAATATCAAAATTTCCTTATAAAATTTCCATTAAATTAAATCATTAAATATTCTTTTAATTTGATTTAATTATAATAGAAAATCATCATAGACACACAAGATGAACTACGGAAACCCATAATAAAGTACAGAGAAACTAGATCAAACTCAAGGGTTAAGATCACAAATTTATGTCACTTGATGAATTCAAAAGGGTAAGCAACATAGGTACTTCTCCTAATTTCTAGAACAATTGGCTTAAGGATAGAATTCAGACTCAAGAGTTATCTCTCCTCTCATACCATTGAAATATTTTCGATTGGGTACACTCATCTTGACAATTCAAGGAAGTCGATACCCGATACTTGTAATTTGCATAAAATCCACCCACGTAGATACACATATATTTTAAACTAAACACACAATGGTGGGAAGTGGTGTATCATGTAGATCTCAACTAGCAAGTGACTACAAATCCTCCCTCAACCATATCAAAAACATTAGACATAAAGTAAAACATACAGGTACACCATACACATGCAAGTATGGGGTAATTATCCATAGAAAACACATAAATATTCCATCTAACTATCATCATGAAATAACTAAAATCATTGTATACAAGTATCATCATCAAAGAACAATCATGCATACATGAAATAAATACTACCAAAGTAACTCATCATATAATCAATTGATTATGAAATAATATCCAACAATCTGGAAAACAATGTCACCGATCATCAAGCATAAACATAAAGCTCACCTAAAAGAGTCTGATAATATGTCAAGAAAGGTCAACTAGGGGTAGGCATTACATGATAAGCTCTTGATTTTCATCATTGAGTTGATCAATAAAGAATTTTTTCTAAAGGGATATTTATTGAATTTCATTGTCCTCTTCTTCTATCACTTCTTTGGCTTTGTCTTTTTCTTCCATGACTTCACATAATTTGACAAATTTAATTTCTTGCTCTCTTTTCAGCTTTCTAACTACTTCTTGAAGATTAGAATTCTTCTCTAATAGGTCTTTTTTTGTTGCATCACCTTCATATGAATTTCTTTTTGAACACAAGTCTTCAATTCTTTCTTCAATCTTGAGATTGCCATCCATTTGTGTTGCAAAATCTTTCCTTCTTTTTCATGATTGAGAGAGTTACTCCTTTGATTTCTTGAGTTGTCCAATGGTCAATTCTAGATCCAGCTTTTCATTCTCAATACCCTTATCTATCCTATATACCTCCATTGCCTCTAATCTTATTTCAAGATGTTAAACTTCTTCTCTGAGAACCTAACACTCTGATACAAATTGTTGGAAATATAAGGTAGGCTAGGTTACTAAGAGGGGAGGGGTGAATTAGGAACCAATAAAAATTTATCTCACTTCACCAATTAATCCTTCATATATTATTCTAATCTAATTGCATCCATGAAAGAATGAAAGAAATAAAACATTCATAACATTTGACACAATATATGGTGACCCAAAAACTTTCTAATTAGAAAGTAAAATTAGGGTGGGGATGATACCAAGAAGTTTTAGTATTGTAGTATAAAGTTAACTTGTTGAGGCTTACAATTAACCACTTTTGATGATCTACCCTATTAGGAGCAATAAGAACTGCAAGGTCCACCTTGTTAAAAGATTTACAAACATACAATGAAGTATGCACTTTGTTAAGAGATTTGACAAAAGACTATTAAGTCCACCCAGTTAAAGGATTTGACTGATACACTTATTAGAATGAGTTAATGGCTGATCTATGATCTACAACTTTGATTTGTTGAGTGAGATTTCTTGTATTACAATGATCACATGGTTGTGATAGATAAATCTTTGCTATCCCTTATACTACTTGTAACATTCTTTAATTTGCACTTATACACTTCATATTCCTTCTCTATTTCATACTTGGATATGATATAATGAGTCACATATATATCAATCCAAATAACTACTTACTAGAGTCTACTACAATACAAATTCCATCATAATTCATAAATCCAACCCAACTACCACAACTTGGGTATTGAAGACAAGCTCTAGATGTTCTAATACTTGAAAAACACTATCAATACTTAGCAAACTCTAGCACTCAAGTGAAGTTGAAGCACAGACCATACTGATCACTTTCGAGTAGTTTGAACTCGATGAACATTGATAATATTAGTAGCAACTAATTTACTTGGTTGACACTACATGACTCGGTCAACACTAAAGTCTCTTTGTTAACATTATGAGCTTGGTAGACACTGTAGAGCTTAGTTAACACTAGAGTCTTCATCTCTTATACTAGATAGCTTGGTAGAAACTACTATTCTCAAGATATACTATAAACTATCTCCAATGCTCAGTAGACACTGTGAAGCTTGACATGAAATACAAACTATCTATTTAGCTCAATAGAAATTAAGACACTTTGTTAACACTATAGGATGAATGATAAGCTTGGTAGAAATGTAACCAACTAACTAAGTGATGGGGACACAAACCAAGCA
Organism: Cupressus sempervirens; assembly: GCA_028749045.1. Lineage (NCBI taxonomy): Eukaryota > Viridiplantae > Streptophyta > Pinopsida > Cupressales > Cupressaceae > Cupressus > Cupressus sempervirens. The sequence goes on from CM053783.1 coordinate 742,948,575, forward strand.
CATAATGGACACAACAGGAAAGGTAAAATTTTATTAACTATAAAAATATGCTAGTACACTTAGTACAGAGAAACAGACTCCAAAATAGGCCCTATGGGCTTACAATAGCATAAAATTGGAGATAATTTCTTCTCCCAGTACCTTCTCTCAAACTCCACTCTGAACTGCCTTTTACAATGTTAGAAATGTTCTTAAATAGATCCTAGAGGGTAAGGATTAGTAATGCATTCTAGAAAATGCTAGTAGTCATCCACCAACAAATAGAAGGCTCTAGAAGTCTCATTAGAAGTCGGCGCAAAATTAGAAGAATCCAAAAATGGTAACCGAACTTTCGGGAGGCATAACTTTTGAACCGTAGCTCTGATTGACAAACTGTTTACATTTTTGAAAAGCTCTCAAAGTTCTCTATAGCCTTATCAATAGCTTCACTCATCCCCAAATTTTTTGGCCCTATTTGAGGTCATTTAATGCCACTAACCTGACTTTGAAGCATTCTTAGGATGTCTCCAAAAATTAAAAAAACTGTGATAACTTTCAAACCGTGGGGCCTTTTGAATTGGTTCTTTTTTTGGAATGATCTAAATTAGAATTACAATCATCTAGAAAATTTACACCTTCTAGTTCACCAAAATGATGGCTCAATTACATACTCCTATTTTTTTGGCATTTATACGTATCCCAAGGTGATTAAAAACTCTATCTTAGAACATTGATAGTGGAACTGTGAGAGTTGGAACCTTTATTTGACCTAAATGGGTATCCAAAAATGAAAACACATGAACCAGAAACTAAGTCTAAGTACATTTTTTTGGGTGACACAGGATTGCCCTTATACCTCTAGATGCTCCTGCATTAGACACCCAAGGTAGATTGAAAAGTGACCCTATCACTTTATGAATGGTACAGGAAATCCCAAATGGGAAACCTCAGCTGTTGATATCCAAGTTGAGTCCTTGATTAGTCATCCTTTCCACTTGACCAGGTACTCTTCATATTGCCTATGTCTGGTACTCCTACCCACACGATGATCTAGAATGTCTTCTATCTCCTCCTTCTTAGAAGTAGGAATTGGACATGGCTCTAACATCGGCTCCTCATCTGCACCATCATCATGATACTTTGTTAAGTCTGCAATGTTGAAAATAAGAGAAATGTGAATACCATCTAGCAACTCCACCTCATATGCATTTCTTGAGTCATGTTTCCTCAAAATTTTGTAGGGGCCAAATTTCTTCATTTTCAGCTTGTTGTAAGTACCGGCTGGAAATCTTTCTTTTTGTAAGTGCACCATGACTAGATCCCCTACTTGGAATTCTTTATGTCTTCTCATTTGACCAGCCCTAGCTTTAAACTGTTGGTTCATCTTGGAAATGTGTGCCTAGACCTCCTCATGTAGATGCTTGATATGTTCAGCAAATTCTTCAACTTTAGCACTTGTCCTCTCCCCTTGCTCTATCTTCCTCAATTCTGGTGCAGTCCTTGGGCTACTTCCATATACAATTTGGAATGTTGATCTACCAGTACTCCTATTTACAGAGTTATTGTAAGAAAAATCTGCTTGTGGTAGAATCAAATCCCATCCCTTGGGCTTATCCCCAACTAAACATCTCAAAAAATTGCCCAGACTTCTGTTTACCACTTCTGTTTGGCCGTCAGTCTGCAGGTGATGTGTGGAACTAAATTTCAAGTCTTTTCTCAACTTCTTCCACAATTTTCTCTAGAAATACCCCACAAATTTAGTATCTCTATCAGAAACTATACTCCCTAGGAGGCCATGTAGTCTTACCACCTCTCTGAAAAACAAGTCTACAATATGGACAACATCATGAGTTTTGTGGTATAGAATGAAATGTGGCATTTTTTAGAATCTATCAACCACCACAAATACTGAGTCATTACCCCTTTGTGTCCTAAGCAATCCAAGAACAAAGTCCATACTTATGTCCTCCCATGGCTTTGATGGAATAGACAATGGCTAATATAGTCTAGCATTGTGACTAAATTCCTTGGTAACTTGACAAATTTGGCAAATCTGTATAAACTTCTTCACTTCCTGTGAAATCTAAGGCCAAAAATAATGTTCTCTAAGAATGGCAATGGTCTTATCTTGACCAAAATTTCCTACCATCCCTCCACTATGTTTCTTCTTAATCAATTTTTCCCTCATGGAACTCCTTGGAATGCACAATTAACTACCCTTGAACAACATACCATCTTGAATCAAGTAGTGTAGCCACTTGGTTCTATCTACACCAACAGGTTCTTTACAAGCTTTGCATGCTTCAGCAAAATCAGGATCCTCAGGGTACAGATTCTTGAGTTCATCAAACCTAACTACTTCAACTTGCATTACTGTAAGCAACAACTGTCTCCTACTGAGTGCATCTGCAACCCTGTTAGATTTTCCACTTCTATGCTTCAACACAAATGTATAGCTTTGCAAGAACTCTACCCACTTCATATGCCTCTAATTCAATTTACCTTGGCTATTTAAGTACTATAATGCCTGATGATTAGTATACAAAACAAATTCCTTTGGAAATAAATAATGCCTCCATTTCTTTAAGGGCTAAACTATTGCATAGAACTCTTAATCATAAAAAAAATAATTCTTTTTCACATCATTCAATTTTTCACTAAAATATGCAATAGGCTTACCTTCTTGGCTTAATACAGCCCCAATAGTACTGCCACTAGCATCACAATCCACCTGGAACACCTTTCTAAAATCTAGAAGTGCCAAAACAGGTTGTTCTATCACCTTCTTCTTCAGCAATTCAAAACTTCTCGTAGCTGCCGCAGTCCATTTGAACTCTTTTCTATCACCTCTTATTGTGTTAGTCAGGGGTGCACATATGCCACTGAAATTCTTAATGAACTTGTTTTCAAAACTAACCAAACCATGAAATGATCTTACCTCAGTAGCAGACCTTGGATTAGGCCATTCCAAGATGGCTTTTACCTTCTCTGGATCCATTTTAAGACCTTCATGTGATATAACAAACCCCAAGTAGACTAACTCCCTTTTTTCAAAGATACACTTCTTCAGATTAATTAATAGTTTCTCTTCCCTTAACCTTTCAAGGATACTATGAATATGCAATAAATGTTCTTCCAAAGTTTTGCTGAAAATTAAAATATCATCCAAATAGACAATAACAAATTTTCCCAAGAACTTCTTAAGTACCTCATTCATAAGCCGCATGAAGGTGCTTGGGGTGTTCGTCAATCCAAAGGGAATGACTAACTACTCATAAAGACCCTCCTTGGTCTTGAAGGCTATTTTTCACTCATCTCCTTCTCATATCCATATTTGATGATAGCCACTCTTAAGATCTATCTTTGTGAAGTATTGAGCTCCACTCAAGCAGTCCATAAGATCATCCATTCTTGGAAAAGGAAACTGATACATGATGGTTATCCTATTTATAGGTTCAAGAGAGTCTGTACACATCCTCCACTCTCCATCCTTCTTTGGTGCTAGTACTATAGGTACTGCACATGGACTCACCTCTCGTGAATCAACCCTTTTCTTAATAGCTCTTGAACCTGTCTATTTAGCTCCTCAGTTTTAGTAGGAGTCATCTTATGAGAAGCCTTGTTAGGCAAACTAGCTCCTGGAATTAAATCTATCTAATGACTGATTTGCCTTACTAGTGGCAATCCTTCTAGAACATTATTAGAGATGATATCTCCAAACGCACCTAGTAAATTTGAAACTTCAAGTGGTATTTCACTACTACCTTCTTTATCTTTCCTAGGAATCAAAGCATAGCACATACGCTGATGTTTCATACCATCTAAAAACTTCCTTCCATCAACAAGACAAACCCTAGCACTGCTACATACCTTTTCGCCTTCAATTTTCATGGGCTTCAGTTTGTGGAAAACTCCATCCTTTGTTAGAGAGTATGTGTTTGCATGACCATCATGTACTGTATGCCTATCAAATTGCCACGGTCTTCCCAACAATAGATGAAAAACATCCATTGGAATAACATCACAGAGAACTTCATCATGGTAACTCCCAATTTTGAATTTCACTAAACATTGTTCACTTACCAAGACCTTATGATCATCTTTCACCCAAGCAATCTGATACAGTTGGGGGTGTTTCTCCCTCTTGAGATTCAACTTAGAGACCTTATCCTTTGATACCAATTTATTAGTGCTGCCGCCATCAATGATCACATCACAACATTTATCCTCACACTTGCACCTGGTACAGAATAAACTCCTCCTTTTTCTTGATTCAATCTCACCACTTAGTAGGACCCTTCATTTACTAGAGTCTATCCTCTTTCTGCATCCTCTGAATGTGATGATTATGCATCCTCATCCACATGAGCAACCCTAGCTTGATCTTTAGCTCTCCTATCCGTCCTTCCTTGTCATTGAAGGTATTCAAAGGCATGATGGCATTCTTCATTGCAATGGAAATAGGTACCATGGAAGCCTCCTCTTCCTTGTCCATGTCCTCTAACTCTTCCTCTTTGGTTTCCAAATTCTTGATCATGGGAGTGGTTGAAACCCTCAGTCCTCTAGTTCCTGCTAGTACCCACATCTTCATTCTTCTTTTGGGTTTTATTTTGGCCTCCAGATGACCTACCACTACCCCTTCCTCCTTGACCATGCCGTCTTTGTCTCCCTTCAAACCTCTTATTTAGCTTCTCTTCAACTTGTAGGGCAAACTGGTATGCCTCTTCAACGTTGGTAATTCTTACCAGACTTAATTCCTCCTAGATGCTAGGTCGCAACCCACTGATATAATGAGCAACCTTCTCCTTATTTGTTTTTGCATGCCCTTCTCTAATCAGAAGTGGATAAAATTCCTCTGTATATTCTTGGACTGATTTTCCTGCTTTCTTGAACCCATGCATCTTCTTAAACAAATCAAGCTCATAGTCAACAAGAATGAACTGCTTTTCTAGTTTGTCCACCATGCAATCCCACCTTGTGATCTTATCCTTTCCTCTTCTATTTCTCTCCAATTGAATATCTTGCCACCAGATTTTTGCATGTCCTTTCAGTTTGGCCTTTGCAAACTTAACCCTATTTGGATCACTGATATCCTCATACTCAAAGTACTCTTCCAGTTCATTGATCCAATCGATCAACTAATCTAGTTTCAAATTTCCTAAAAATACACCCACATCAATTGTAGGTCTTTTTCAAAAATTAGTAATGGCCCTAAAAAGCCTTTCCTCTGCCTGATTTAGAACTTCCCTATCGAATTCCCCTTCTGGTCCAATTTCTTCTTCTTCATTATTGTCCTCACTCTCTTCGCCCGCGACAACATTTGTTCCTCTACAGAGCTCCTCTTGCAACACTTATACCTACCTTTTGAGGGCTCTAACCTCCTTAGGATTAATAACTCTCACCCTTCCACCACACTCTCTTTGTGGAGGCATCTTCTTAACTCAAACCCACAACCACATAGTCTTGGTGCAAACTGTCTCATAGTCGACGCTCTGTCTACACACTCAAGAAAACTAGCTCTAATACCACTTGATGGGGACACAACCCAAGCACAGAATGGACATAACAGGAAAAGAGAAAAACTTATTAATTGTAAAAATATGCTAGTACACTTAGTACAGAGAAATAGACTCCAAAATAGGCCCTATGGGTTTACAATAGCATAAAATTGGAGATAATTTCTTCTCCTAGTACCTTCTCTCAAACTCCACTCCGAACTGCCATTTACAATGTCAAAAATATTCTTAAATAGACCTTGAAGGGTTATGGATTAGGAATACATTCTAGAAAGTGCTAGTAGGCATCCACCGACCAAATAAAAGGCTCTATAAGTCGCATTAGAAATCGGCACAAAATTAGAAGAATCCAAAAATGGCAACCAAACTTTCGGGAGGCATAACTTTTGAACTGTAGCTCCAGTTGACAAACCGTTTACATTTCTGAAAAGCTCTTGAAGTGCTCTAGAGCCCTGTGGATAGCTTCACTTGTCCCCCATTTTTTGGCCCTGTTTGAGGTCATTTAATGCCCCTAACCTGACTTTGAAGGATTCTTAGGATGTCTCCAGAAACTAAAAAACTATGACAACTTTCAAACCATGGGGCCTTTTGACCTGATTCCTTTTCTGGAATGCTCTAAATTACAATTACATTCATCCAGCCAATTTACACCTTCTAGTTCACCAAAATGATGGCTCAATTACATACTCCTATTTTTCTTGCATTTACACATATCCTAAGGTGATTAAAAACTCTATCTTAGAACACTGATAGTGGAACTGTGAGAGTTGAAACCTTTATTTGACCCAAATGGGTATCTAGAAATGGAACCACATGAAACAAAAACTAAGTCTAATTACATTTTTTTGGGTGACACAGGATTTCCCTTATACCTCTAGATTCTCCTGCATCACTAAGTGTTGAGTCACTAATAGAAAAATTGACCTTAAGTTCAATAATATGTTCTCTCAAAAACAAGGTCAATATCATAGAGAAGTGTTTGGGTGAGAAGTGTAATTTTAGCAAAACGGTGGAGGGTAAATGTGATTAAATTCTTGATCAACTTAAGGTGTATCAATAATTATTTTTAAAACTCCTAAAGGACAACAATGATAGAATTTTAATGCATTCATCTCGAAGCTAATGAATGGTAAAGGTAAATAAAACCTCGAAGGGATTTAGTTTACTATTGACTAGGAAAGCATAGAGAAAGATTGGGAAAGGGATGGGGATACTAGAAAGGGAATGTGGCAAGTCTAAGAGAAATGATGCAAGTACATAAAAAATCATAAAGACTTTAAAGGGTGATCCAAAAGTTATGGAGATTGAGGTGGATAAAACTCTTAAGGAGCTTATCTATGTTATCTTTGTCTTTTACTATTATTTTTTCCTATATTTTTCTGTAGATTGTATTTTTAATAGTTGCTTGGAGGATAGTAGGTTTTATGTGTTTCTAGCAAAGTTTTAATTTCTAGTTATTATTCAATATCTTATGTAACTTAATTTAGGGTTTTGGTTCCCCTCAAAACCTTTTTTTTACCTCAATCGAAAAGTTATTCAACATAAAATAAATAAAGACCTTCCAACCTTTCTTTTTATTTATGTTTTGCTCATTTTCCATATTTTTTTACTTCTAGTAAATATATGACCATAATTTCCATATCTAAGACATTTAAGAAGTAACATAACATTATGCATACCAACTCCTTCCTTCACCCTTCTTACATAATTTTCTTCACTTCATCTTTGGTCTCATCAACTAGATCTATATTAGAATATATCTCTTTAAGGGTAATCTTATATGTAGATTTATTAGTTTTAATCAAAATATTCAATTGAAAATTAATTGACGTACTAGAAAATTATTCTTTAGTGAATTTATTTTCAATTGTTATGATCTTATAACTAAATCTTAATTGTAATGTCTTCAAAATTATCTATATTAGATTATTTTTCATATTTAAAAGTAGCTAAAATGGGGGTTACCCTAGAACAGAAAATAATACTGAAAATTAGCCAAAAGTCATTACCATACGATGAAGAAACCCCCTTCCTTAATATCAAAATCCCCAAACTAAAATATTTCTAGACATACTACTACTAATAAATTTGAAATTATCATCATTATACATATAACTAACCCAATAATCTTGATGGACATTAAATTTTTTTATTAAATATCGAAATAAAAATCCCTTTAGGATAAAGAGAAACTAATAATCATATAAGAAAACAAAAGACAAAGCATAAAGGTAGGAGCTAACTCTACTTGTTTTGATTCCTTGGGTACTCTAAAAGGAGGCACAACTAATCATTTGCTAGAAAACCATATAGTGGTAGTCTCCTCTAAATGCATCACTTATATAAAAAATATAGAAACCCTATCAAATTTATCCTCCAGGTCCTCATTCTTCTTGATCAGGCTAGTAATGGACTCCTCTAGCTTAGCAATGTTTGAGCTACCTGAAGATTTATCAAGTTAACCCAGAGTGATTCACTCCTTTGGAATATCACCTCCCACTTTATTCTAATCTTTCTATTCATCAAATCTCATAGGAACTACCTCTTGAGCTTGGCTTCCCAAATTAACCATTCTAATAGGTGATATATTCATTCCATGCTTGCCCATAATCCATTCTTTCCTTAAATTTAGAGTATTGGATTTATTTTTTAAATTGGGATAGGATTATATTAGTTGTCAATCTTTTTAGGCTATTGAGAAGGAGGTAGAGTGGGATGATGCATCTGATTTGAAGTAGTGGCCCACTCTATAATCCCCCTCTTTTTGTAGTACCATATATGTCAAACTATCATATAGAGGGTAGGGTACACTATCTAAAAAAGGGGTTGCACCCTGAGAGAACCTTCCAATGAATTCTTCAGTGTGTGTAGTCTGCTTACCTTATAATTGCAAGGTGTTATCAAAAACATGGAGGGAATAGGGATATCATGTTCCTTTTCCATGACCTCCTCATCTTCCCCTTCTCTACATATGTCATCCCAGTGGATTTCCCTTTAGGTCCAGTTCTAGTTTTATTTATTGAATTATTAGAGGACTCACAATTATTAGGGTTTTACTTACCAAGGATGATCAATAGTTTATTTTCTCTTAATCTTTTGCTCAAGCTATTAGTGCCCTCACTAGCCATTTTTTCAGTACTTTCAATATCTAGAACCTCATTTTTTTCATTTTCATCTTTCTAGTAATAGCATATTTCCTCATATTGACCTCAATTTTGCTAGACAAGGATGACGTTTAGGAAACCCAAGTGATTATAAGGGTGGAAGGGTTCGAGCTCACAATCTTCAAATGCTGGCCTTTGTGAAATTTCTACATGTGAAATATTAAGGCTCTATGGTAGACTATATAGTTTTTACTATCTTCTCTCTTTTTAGAAATATTCCACACACAATCTTCTATAGAATTTAATAACAAGTAAGAAAAGGAGATACATTTACTATTCTTAAAGTAGATAAGGATGGGGAAACGGTAATAGTAACACACCTTAACTCTATCTTCCATGGTTATGTATCTAAATGATAATATAATAGACCATGTCCAATAGTTCCTGTAACTTTTCACAATAAAATTGTACTCAAAAATATTTCTAGGATCTTCATTAGGTTAGAAGAATTATTCCAGACTCATTTTATTCCCAACCCTCAATTTCTCCTTCCATCTTTTTCCCTCCATAGCTAGGCTAGTAGCATTAGCAATCCACTCCTTTATAACTTCAAATTAGACACCATAAATACTAAACCAATAATTATTTTAGGAAACAACTAACTTCCACACCTTCTCGTCATGTCCTTCAATGTTCTCCATAAAGGGAATTATCCCACCTTCATTCAAATATATCTACGCTTCCTTGTCTTAGCCTCTTCAATTTTGGGTGGCTCAAATAGAGCATTATCATTCTCCATAGCTTCTTATGCCCAAAGGTCGACAACCAAATCATCCACCCACTCTTTAATCTCTAATGCCAAACCACCCACAAACTTTCAAAATTTGTATAGAGAAGCCAAAGTTGATAATTTTCTCACTTGATAGCACAACTTGTCAAAATGAAGGCCTTTAATGTTTCAAAAACACTTGGGTTTACTATAGATTAAGTTGGAATAAATTTTATTCCTTTTCTACCAGATCATCATCCTTCCATAGCACTCCCATACAAGTAACCCGTAATATTTGGAGAGTCTATTTCTTTGGGACTACAAAAAATCATATTGAATCTTTTATTGGGTAACATATGATTTATTCCCATAAAGAGATGTGATGAAGGACTTTAATAAAGAAGTGGACCGAATTAACCATATCATCTCCAAATCATCCACCAAGAATAGCATATTTATGCCAAATATGTCCATATCATCTAATTTTAAGGTGGGCCTATCGGCTTCTGAATTGACATAATTTTAACAACCTCTTAATTGAGCAGAAAACCTCAGAGTTAGCTAAAAACCATAATAGGTATTCCTATGCACATGTTAAAAGGACCAACTAACAAGACTCTAATGTCTTCTACAATTTGAACTCTATAGAATTTAGGCACTTGTATAACTAGGAATTCAATATTTATTTCTTTAAGACTCAAAAATTAAAATGAAATTACCGATAGAAGATGATTTAGCCTTAATCCTTCTAATTCTAGGACTACAAAAGAGATGATAAATGACTATTCTATCAAACCCTAAACTGGATGAAAAAAGTATAGGATCATAGTTTAGATCTTCAACAATAATTTAGTAAAATGATTGATTTATAAGATCTTTTACTATAGAGACATTCCAAAATGGATCAACATTAAAAGATGGTGAGTGCCTTATCTATTGGGCTATTATTTCACATGGATTTGACATCTTCTTTTGGATCTATCTTAAAAATTTGTGAAATGAATATAAATATTCATTTCTAGATCTCATTCTTATTAGAATCTTCAATGATAACCATATAATTATTCCAATTTACATTAAGCTTTTACACAACCATTAGATAGTTAGCAAAAGCAAACTAAAAATAAAATTCAAAATGAATTACAACTAAAATGTAATAAAATTTTCCATTAAACTTCAGAGAATTAAATGGTTAAAAAAGAAGAGACAATATCTAGGATGAACAACCAACTTTCTACATTTTTGTATTAACTTCTTTTAAATGTATACAATTCAATGAAAATTCCTTTTAGAAGAAAATTCAATTACATAAGAAAGTATTAACTCTCTTTCATTCAAAGATTGGAACAAAATTACATACTATGCATGGACCGACCTATAAAATAACAAAACTTTGTTCAAAATCAAATTATCGAACCCACACTCCACATCTTGGAAATCCTTTTATAGAAAAATTATTGCAACAAGCTTTAAATTGAAGGACACATGCTCATAATCAAGATGCAATTTTTTTTTCATATGAGACAAAACAACTACAAAAAGAATGTTGGAGAGAGCCAAAATTTACTATCAATTTGGATGTTTAGGATTAACTATGTAATTTGTAATGAGAGAACATCCACATTAGGTGAACTACAAAGATAAGGTGTCTCTATCAAATAGTTTTCCTCCCTCTTCACATTCTTTGACTTTTCCATGCATCTTCAATCACTATCTCCAGATCAAATTGCCTTTATGGAAGCTATCACCTCTTAGATCATAATATTTAGTTCTTCATCTGGCCAGGTGGCTTCTCTAACTATATTCAATTCATTTTGGAATTTATTCCATTTTGCATCAGTTAAGGTTATCGTTGGAATTATAGGTGGGAAGATTTACTTCGGAGGATAGGGGGATGAAATAGAAGTAACATTATTTAACCTCTAAAACTTTTAATTGAGATCATTCACATGCATCTACCATATCTAATTAACATAAAAGTAAAGAAATGCATGAAAATAGATAACACAAGATTTTGGTCACTCATAAACCCTCCAAAATGAGAAGGTAAAACTAGGGTGGGGATGACACCCACAAATTATCACTGCAACAATATGTAACTATATAAGGTTACAAAGTTTGATTATTTCCAATGGTCTGACCTATGAAAGGCCTACCTTGTTAAAGGCTTTACACCCTGTTAAAGTGACCTAGTTAAAGGATTTACAAACACTCACTTGGAACATTACCCTGTTAAATGATTTATCACCTTGTTTAAAGGCTTACAACATGGTTGTTAGACAAATCTATCATCATAGGATTTTCATTCCTAATACAATGGCTAGAGAGTCTTAGAATGTGTTGACCCGATGACTTACAATCTTTAATTGCTGATTCCAAATCCTTGTTATGCTCAATTTGATATGATCCTTCTTTGATCTGATATGTCTCTACTCGAAGTGTTGATGTTCTATTCTAACCAATTGAATTCTACAATGCAGCTCTTCCTTCTCTAAATCTTTACACCCTTTTGAACTTCACTAACATTCTTCCCATATAACTCTCTCATTCATTCTTCCTTCTTTTACACTGACACAAATTATGGGGTATCAACCTCCTTTTAAAGGCTTCAAAGTCTTAGGGTCAAGTATGAATCTACCATCAATATTCATCCTTTTTTTCCTGCTCAAAAACTTTATACTTTTCCTCTTGGTTACATGCTTTCTCCATTTTTCTTATTGGTTGCATGCTTATTACATAGGGAATGCAAAAGATTCGATCTTATCTTTTAGATCCTTTGAGATTCATCTTAAGTTAGCTCAAAAATTCTTAACATATGAGTTTGTAAAGCCACAAACTCATATTTTGATTCTGTGTTAGTCAACACATATTAATTGCTGATGCTCAGCACATATAGGATTTCTATCTCACTCGGCTCCTATAGCAACCTTATTTCGCTTGACATCTATACTTTTCTTGACACCTATAGTGACTCAACATCACTTATCACTTGGCACTTGAATCTTGATCAACACCTAAAATTCACTCAACATCTATTGAATTTTTGACTTGGCAAATACTGTGGGTTGACATCTATACCATACTCAACATTAACTTAGAAATTGGTTAAGTATGTTGACACTAAATTTTCAAAACCAATCTGAGACCAAAAATATCCCTCTTCAACATGAGTGGCAAAAAAAATTAACTCAAAATCTTGTAACTTCCCCTAAGCTGATGTGCCATTTTTGTATTCAAAATTCTTTATGCTGAATTTGTCTCATGCCCTGTCCATTTTCTACCTTATCATTCCTTTGCTTCTATTTCTGTCTGCTATGTTTTTGCTCTATTTCTACTCCTCCTTTATTTTTGCTCCCCCATTCACACATCTCCTTGTATTTTTTGTATCCTTTGGGCTTTATTTTCTTATCTCTCCTCAAAATTTTGTTATCTCCCCCTTTGGGTAACATTTATTATATCTCCCCCTTTTTGACACTTATGTCAAAGGGTCATAGGAATGAATTGAATACTTAGCCAAAAATGTTTTATTCACCTCCATTATTATCTTCAGCGAAGCATTCCAATTTTCCAATGCTAGTTCCAATTCTTTGAGTTGGATGGTTGTCTTTTCTACAAGATGTACAAGATCTTCTAATGTAGAAAGATTTGGATCTTTCGTTAAAACATTCTCTGCATAGGCCATCCCTTTATGCAATAATTCCATGTGTGGGGTTATTATAGATTGTATTTGTATCAATTTGGCCTTAATTTTAGCCTTTTCTGATGTTAATACAACTAACTCCTTTTGAGTGTGAAGCATTGTGGAAAAATGCTTCTCACTTTGAGCAAGATCCTTTGGTAGCTATGTGCTTGATACCTTAAGGTTCCTCTCCAAGCTCAATATTCTCTAGCTAGTCTCTTGTGTGAAATATAAAGAGTCACATAGTTTGGAGTACAATGAGAATATTTTCTCAAGTACTATTTTCACCTTCTCAACTTTCATAGCTAGTTCTACTTGAGATAGTTCAATTTCACCTGATATCTTCTCATTCACTTTCTTTTGAAATATCTTTTCAGACCATTCCAATAATTTGACATTGGTATCAAGGTCTTAATTTTGTACCTGGTCCACTATGTTGGACAATTTCTCCATGATGGGATTTGTTTCATTAGGTACTGGCAAGCTAAATGCATCAAGGAAGATGTCTTTGATTTCTATTAATGCTTGCCTTTGTCTATACTCATTTTTGAGTATCTCCTACTTCTTCTTCTTCTCTAATGCCTCTTGCACTTCATTTATTTGTGCTAAGGTCACCATATTGTAGTAATAACTTGGTGTGACTATCTCTTCATCAAGTGTAGGGTTTCCATAGTGAAGTACCCTTGCTACCTTGGTAGAGTTCGAGCCTAGTGTTGAAATTTGTAGTGGTACTACATCAATGCTCAGCTACATAGGAGTCCCCATAGTAGGAAAATTTACTAGAGTTTGTATTGCCTCTTTCTCTCTCTTCTTAGGGGTCTTCTCCTCTTCCTTATCTTCTTTTGTTCTACCTTGATCAATTATGGTGATCAGAGGAGGTGCACCTTGGCTTTGTGCTATAGGATTAGAGTTGTTCCTTTGTCCTATTTTCTCCCTTGCTAACTCCTTGACAGTTGCAATTACTATCACTATGGAATCAACCTTAGCAGTTGTATCTTGTGTTTCTTGTTCTTGTGGTTGACCACTTGTAGCTATAGGAGGTTGTGAAGGTGGTTGTTATATTTTACCTTCTCCTTAGTTATCTAGCTACTACCTTCTATAACTCTTCTACACTCACCAAAATTGGATTTGTGCACAACTATGATTGCAAAGTTGTTTGGTGAAGGATCTTTCTAAGATCCTCTATAGTTAATGGATTAATGTTTTGACTTGAAGTATCAGGAACATATTTCACAATTATATTTTTTGCAGATGTAGGTACTACATGTGGAGGATTAGATGGTGGCAACTATGTATCTTGGACACTCTGGTCCAATTATTGCTCCTCAGTTGTTGCCTTATCACCTTTCTATGCCTTTTCCTCCACTGTAACTTCTTCCTTCTCTTTCTCTCCTTCTTTCTCCTTTTCATTTTCCTCTTCTTCTTCATTATCATTTCTTCTCTCAAAGGGATATTCTTTTCCTTCCTTCACTATAGTTCATCCATAAATCAATTTCCATATTTGTGTAGAATTCTTTACAACATCCTCAATCTTATTTCGTAGAATGCTAAAGTTTCTGCATTTGGCTATAAATTTGCTCCCATGTTTCTTGCTAGCCTTTCTTATTTGACCTTTTGTAAGGTCAACCATTACACAAGCCAAGTTGAATCTTTGATGTCTTTCTCCATGTTTAGGCAATAATGCTATTTATTTTCAACAATGGAGCTTAGCTCCTTAGGCATAGAATTATCAAGTTCAAGTGGAGTAGTCTTGAACTTGGCCATCATAGTGTAAATAGATTCTTACACTATGTTCTTCTCTTCCCTTCATAGTTTATTAAAATCAATGGTCTTTAATGTAGTTAAATCTACTTTATCCCTAATTTTATTGCAAACATTTTCAACATCAGGTTTGGTGGTGTGGCTTACCACTCTAACTTTCTCATTATTAGATTCTATTCTCTCTTCATCTAACTCTAGGAGTGAAAAATATTTTCTCCTCTTCTTTTCTACTAGCCCTTCTTGTTGTGTAGCTTTCTTCTTTTAAAATTCCTTTTCAACTTTTTTTGTTGCCCTTGTGTCTACCCTTGTGGGAGGCTTTGCTGGGCTTGGCTTGACTACTTTCTTCTTCCCTTTGAGTTGTGTAGTAGGCTATTTATGTGCCTTTCTCTTCTTGGGTTTCACCTTAGGTGCTTCTTGCTCGACACGTTTGTCTTCCTCTAGATCCTCTCCCATGACTTGGGTCAGTGCTAATGAATCTTGCCCTTGTTTGTCACCATCATCATCATCTGCCTCTTCATCTTCTTCTTCCTCTAACTTAGCTTCCCCTTCTCCAAATTTAGCCTTTAGCTTTTTCACCAATTTATCCTTTTTCTTCAATGTGGAGGTAGTTTTCAACTCCATGTCCACCTTTTATCTTGCCACATCATATGTCCCAAAATGTGGTGCACTCTTGTCCACTTCTTCTACTAACAATGCTATTATTGTTGTAGATGCCTCATCATTGTTTATTTCATATTGAAGAGGTCTTAGCCATCTAACCCTTGGTATGGCTGCTTGAATATAATTATAATCAATATCCACAAGAAAACATACATCATTTACATGTTTCTCAACCAATGAAATAGGTATCCTTAATCTCTATTTCATGGACTTCTTGAAATCTTCAAAATAGCTAGTCATAAGGGTCTCAAAATTAGCTCCCATTTGTCCAATGTATTCATTTACTTGAGCTACTATGGTCCCGTTTGTTTTCCAGCTAACTTTACCAAAGGAAGGAAATTTATTTTTTACATAGAAAAATATACAAATCAAAATTGCACTAAATTTTCATTCTACTCCCTTGGTTCTCCTTATTGCTCCTATGTTTTCATTGATTTGTTGCAATTGCAATTTTCCAAGATCATAAGTATGATCTTTCTTAACTAATTTGTAGCCAATGTCTACTGCAATGCATGGCACACTATTGAGTTTGTTGGACTAATACAGCCTTTTTGAAATAAACCTAACAAAAAATTCAACAAGAGGATCTTTAATGGTATCTATAGTCATTCCTCTCTTGTTCCATTTTGCTCCTATATTCTTGTCAATTGCTTCCTTAGAGTCCCTTCTAAGGGTCTTGTGTCAATCTAGGGTTGGATAACCTATTACCCTATGAATAATCCTCTTTGATATTTTAATTGGGCCATATTCCAACCAAAAACTTCCATCATGAATCATCTCAACATTATTCTAATCCTTTCAATTTTGAAGATAGTGGGGAATTCTAGGGCACGAGTTAAACCATTTCTCTTAATGATTTGGTACTCTTCCTTCAAAACTCCATTCCCACACAACCTATTATAGGATTTTCTCATCTCCATGTCTGATATTGCTCCAATCTTACATTTATAACACCTCCTAACATCTTGGACCATAACTACCTTAGAAGGAATAACAGATATGGCTCTGGCTGGGTTGTTGTTGTATGCAACTTCAGGGATTAGCCAAAAGTCAGGTTGTTTAACTTCATTTGATACTAATTGGACTTCAAAAAACTCTTTCTCCTAAGATTTCTTGGAACTATAGGCTATTTCTTCTATCTATGGTTTTAAAGACAAAGAAATTTAAAACTGTGTGGCTTGACACTAGTGTAAATGCCTTGAAATTGATGAAATTGTGTTGAATCTGCATAGAAATATGATCAATTGCTGGATTCTCTACTTTGAAATCATTCTACGCTCTTCTTCATCTTTCATCTTTGTTCATGATGAAGAGAAATGGTTCAAAATGTGAAAATATACCCTTATTTTGCAACATTTAATGCTTAGTGCATTTACAAATATCTACTGAGCTTCTTAAGCATTTCTGCATTAGTCAGCTTCCATTGTCTTTCAACCACTCTACATCCATTGGAGTTTGCCTTACTCATCTTCTACTAACTTTGGCAATCAACTTATCATGTACTAAAATTTTACTTGGCATCTGAGGGCAACTATTCCTACTCAGCAATACTAGTGAAATCTTGAAGTTTTAACTTTACATCTCTATTCATGTTGATCTATCTTCTTGAATAATTTCTTCTCTTGGAAATAATGTATGATAAAAATTTGTATATCAGTCCCACATACCTTATTTTTCTTAGTTGGATGAAGTGTGACCACTTGACCTTTTAGGTGAAGTGATCTCTTCATTGGATGTGCTACTTCTATCTTTCTTTTTCCATGTCTTATTCATTTCTTCTCTAATGTGTTCAACATCTACCTTTCTGTTTCCTTTGTTGAACTCTGATTTTGGTGCCTTTGACCTTGTTGGGCAATTTCTACTAATATGACCAGTCTTCAAATAACTGAAGCATGTAGTTTGGCTAAGCCATTTGTCGTAGTTTCCACTAAAATGTGTCCTTATGCAATTTGAAGGGATGTGCCCATATTCTTGATAGTAGTGAAAAATATACACAGCGTTGTAGTCCCAATTATAGTAATGTCCATGATTGTTTCTCCTTGTTGGTTGATTAGGTGTTCACATAGGCTTTGATCTACACTCAAAAGATCTATGTCCATACTTCTTGCAATTGTAGTAGTGACCTTCAAATCTTGGTGTCTTTATAATCCTAGTCTTGTAGTCATGTGCTTGATGTTCTTTCTTGTTGCACTTGTGATAGTGACCCATGCTTATAGTTTTTGTCACACTGATGGACATTCTTGCTCCTGCACACATTAGTGGTATTTCCCTTTTTGCCACAAAAATGACAAGTAGGTTTAGTGTTCTTACCTTTGTTACTTATTTCTTCTATAGTCTTGGATGATTCTCCTTTTTCAATGCTTGTGTAACCTAGTCATGAAATGTCATTGTTGGGTCTTGGTGATTTCAATAGCTATTCAAAGTGTTTGATGGCCTCATTCAATTTTTTGAGGCTCTCTATAATTTCCTTCTCTCTTTTTAGGTCATTTTGTAGTTGTTTATTTTGCATCTTTAGTGTGGAGATCTCAATGTCCTTAACATTCAGTTCATGATGTGCATTCATCATCTGACTTAGGGTGTCTAGTTGCATGTTGGAAATTCTTGCAAGCTCAATTGACCTTTCTTCTAGTTTGTTAGCAAGGTTTATCTTGTCTTCTTCTAGTATAGCCTTATCTTAATGAATCTTTTCTTGTGTTCAGTCACTTCACAGAGAATCATGGCTTGAGATTCTTGTTCAATCTTAAGAGTTCTAATCTCTTCTACTTGTGCTCTATTCTTCTCCATCAAATCTGCTATTGCTGCATCAAACTCTTTGGAATATCCATGTGCAAACACTTTTGAGATGCCAATCTCCTTATATTGTTTATCATTCTTAGATATGGTAATGTCTCTTCTTCTCTTTAAGGATTTTCTTAATTCTTCCATGGCTTCTTCCAAAGTATGTAGAGTGAGTTGTACATCAATCACCTAGTTTTCTATGATCTTCCTAATTTTGTAAACTTTCATTCCCACAACTTCTCTCCAAGCTATAAGGCTTTGTGAGAACTAGGATCTAATACTAATTATTGGAATTATAGGTGGGAAGATTTACTTCTAAGAGAGGGGGTGAATTAGAAGTAACAATATTTAACCTCTAAAACTTTTAACTGAGATCATTCACATGCATCTACCATATCTAATTAACATAAAAGACATGCATGAAAATAGATAACACAAGATTTTGGGCACCCAAAAACCCTAAAAAATGAGAAGGTAAACCTAGGGTGGGGATGACACCCACAAATTATCACTACAACAATATGTAATTGTTTAAGGTTATAAAGTTTGGCCACTTCCAATGGTCTACCCTATTAAAGGATTTACACCCTATTTAAAATGACCTAGTTAAAGGATTTACAAACACTCACTTGGAATGTTACCTTGTTAAAGGATTTATCACCTTGTTGAAAGGCTTGCAACATGGTTGTTAGAGTAACCTATCATCATAGAATTTTCATTCCCAATACAATGGCTAGATAGTATTAGAATGTGTTTACTTGATGACTTACAATTATACAATTTTTAATTGTTGATTCTAGATCCTTGTTCTGCTCAATCTAATTTGATTCTTCTTTGATCTGATATGTCTCTACTCAAAGTGCTAATTCTTTGTTCTAACCAACTGAATTCTATAATGTTACTCTTCCTTCTCTAAATCTTTACACCCTTCTGAACTTCACTAGCATTCTTCCTATATAACTCTCTCATGCATTCCACATACTGCTCTTATACTCACCTGAATTATGGGGTATCGAACTCCTTTTAAAGACTTGAAAGTCTTAGGGTTAGGTATGAATCTACGATCAATATTCATCCTTCTTTTCCCACTCAAAAATTTATACTTTTCATATTGGTTGCATGCTTTCTCCATTTTTATTATTGGTTGTATGTTGATTACATAGGGAATGGAAAAGATTTGATCTTATCTTTTAGATCCTTTGAGATTCATCTTAAGTCGGCTCAAAAATGGTTAACATGTAAGTTTGTGAAGGCATGGACTCATATGCTAATTCTATGTTACTCAACACTTACTGATTGCTAATGGTCTACACACATAGGAATTCTATCTCGCTTAGCTCCTATAGCAACTCTATCTCTTTTAGCATCTATACTTTGATTAACACCTATAGTGACTTGGCATCACTTATCACTTGGCACTTGAATCTTTCTTGGCACTTGAAGTTCACTTGACACTTGTTGAATTTTTGACTTGACCCATACTTTGGCTTGACATCTATATCATACTCGAAATTAACTTAGAAATTGGTTAATTGTGTTGACACTCAATTCTCAAAAGCAATCTAAGACCAATAGTTATAATGTGTGCAATTGTCTTATTCATATCTGCCTCAAGCTTGTAAAGAAGATCAACTATGTCAAAAGTTGTTATATATGTTTCTCCATTGTTGTAGGCAATAAACCTCTCACGTTTCAAAATATTATCAAAAGAGTCTAACCACTCTTGCCATTCCCTAATCTTATTCTCATCATCAATAATTTTCTTTATGAATCTAGGTGTCCCATTGGTAATGGTCTTGATTTTATTATTTACTAACTGTAGCTTAGAAAAATAATGAATTTAATTCTTTTACCTGATTTATCATTTTTCTTGTGGAAATAGTGGCTTCCTTGGGAAGATCCTTTTCCTAGGGTAAAAATGAGGCCAACATATCAAAATATGAAATATAAAGACTTCACTTATGGAATAAGGGAGAAATAATGGATAAGGCTTTAGAGCATCGATACTCTACTCCTTGTAAGGAAATATAATTGTTGTGGATACCCAGAGAAGCGTATTTCAGAACACTTATTTTGTGTAAGAGAATGTTATCCATTATTCTATTTTTTTTTTCTTTTCCAGCTTCAATCTCATCTACCTCCATTGTTTGATCCATACTATTATTTTTTAATTCAGTCTGGTTACATTCTTTAAAGATCTTACCTCATTCTTGAGAGTAACCATTGTCTACTCTGGTACACATGTCTTCTTTAGTTATTCCTCATACTTTTTCCTTGTTTCAAAGGATATTCTATAAGTTTGATACAATTTCTCTTCAAGTATATCCATTTTTCTCTTCCCTATTAATGAAGTAGTGTTCATCAAGTTGTGAATCTAGTCACTTGAAGTAGTATTGTCATTCTAGAATATCACATTTCCTTTGGGTGAGTCTCTAACTTCCAGCAATTTTGTCTTGTGATATCTAGGGGCCATGCTCCACACTGCTATTGTCTTGGAGTCAACATTAAACTGAAACCCCTACAATTCTCCAGCAAGATTTATCTCCTCAAATGAGATAGATTTACTTTGCCTTGTTATTTGTTCAATAATTAAAGATGATTTGAGCTCCCATCAAGGGAAGAAAGAATTCCCACTTCTACCAACTCTCTAGTCTCATCCATAGTGAGATTCTCATTGTTTTGGTCATACTCTTGTGGCTTCTACACTAGTTTATCTATTTTTTCTGGTGAGTCTCCTAGCTATAGTTGAAGAGTAAGTTCATTCTATTTAATCTTAAACAACAATGACTTCAATTCCTCAAAATTCATAAATTCATCATCCAAGTCATAAATTATTGAGCTTGGATTATTCTATCATCTAGGATCCTTAATTAAAGCTCAATCCCATTTAGTCTTTGTTCATTCTGGCCTACTTTCTTTATTAGGAAAGTATACTTTATATCATCAAGATATATCATACCTCTTGACATGATTTGCAATGCATTCTCCCTTGCCTTAGCTAGAATCTCTATCTACTTTTGTTTCTTGCTACCACCTTGGACCGATGATGAACTCTTTGGCTGATCATCTTCAACATCAATATCTATAAGTCACCATGCTTAGGAGATTGGGGTACTACACTGTCTCTTATTTCAAGAGCCACTTGAGACATTATGGTGTCAAAATTGTCTAGGCATTTATTATGCCTATCCAAGTACCTCTTCTCATGGAAAAATATTTTAAAGGATGGATCAAATCTTTTCATCTCCTCTTCTAGTCTCACAATTTCTCTCCAATTGAGAGTCTTGTCTCTGCAGTCATCTATTTCCAAAAAATTGATTATTAGATCTTCTTCCCTATAGGGTTTTATATTTGGTAGAGTGAACATTGAACTAAAACCCCTGCAATTCTCCAACAATATTTGTCTCCTCAAATGAGATAGATTTACTTTGTCTTGTTATTTGTTCAATAATTAGAGATGATTTGAGCTCCCATCAAGGGAAGAAAGAATTCCCACTTCTACCAACTCTCTAGTTTCATCCATAGTGAGATTCTCATTGTTTTGGTCATACTCTTGTGGCTTCTACACTAGTTTAGCTATTTTCTCTGGTGAGTCTCCTAGCTATAGTTGAAGAGTAAGTTCATTCTATTTAATCTTAAACAACAATGACTTCAATTCCTCAAAATTCATAAAGTCATCATCCAAGTCATAAATTATTGAGCTTGGATTATTCTATCATCTAGGATCCTTAATTAAAGCTCAATCCCATTTAGTCTTTGTTCATTCTGGCCTACTTTCTTTATTAGGAAAGTATACTTTATATCATCAAAATATATTGTACCTCTTGACATGATTTACAATGTATTCTCCCTTGCCTTAGCTAGAATCTCTATCTACTTTTGTTTCTTGCTACCACCTTGGACCGATGATGAACTCTTTGGCTGATCATCTTCAACATCAATATCTATAAGTCATCATGCTTAGGAGATTGGGGTACTACACTGTCTCTTATTTAAAGAGCCACTTGAGACATTATGGTGTCAAAATTGTCTAGGCATTTATTATGCCTATCCATGTACCTCTTCTCATGGTAAAATATTTTAAAGGATGGATCAAATCTTTTCATCTCCTCTTCTAGTCTCACAATTTCTCTCCAGTTAAGAGTCTTGTCTCTACAGTCATCTATTTCCAAACAATTGATTATTAGATCTTCTTCCCTATAGGGTTTTATATTTGGTAGAGTGAACTTTCTTATTTTCTTTAGGGCATTCCTAACCAATTCATTAGGATCATAAGTCCTAGTAAGTGATGAAAGTAATAAAAATTCACTCATAAATTGATCTATTTCTTTAGTGGCATCCTTCCCTATGAAAAAATCCCTTACTTTGATATTTTTAGGAACAAAGGAACCCTTTTTTACTATAGGTCCTAAGTATTCCATGTTAATCATTATTAGCTTCCAAATGATTTCTATCATCCCCACTTTCTCTGGAATGTATTTGGGAAAAGCATGAGGGGATTGTGGACATTTATAAACCCTTATTCAAGAAAATCTGTCAAAAAGAAAGAAAGCTTGCCCAATCATGGCATAACATACTATCCACTTTAGGGTATTTAGAGGGTCTAATCAAAATCTCAACCCCCTCAGGTACCCTCTCATTAATATAAGCTATCATACTGGAAATTGGGGAAAAAAAAATTATAGAAAGAAACATAATCAATGAAATTAGGACTATTGTACCCTATATTTTTGTAGCGGATGATGTGCCTCAAAAAATAAGCAGTGTTGGAGTTTAAAATTCCCTATCTCTCCTCTCTGAGAAATAGTAATCTCATTATGCATAATATTTATAATATGGGTCACATAATCATACTCCACATTATGATGTGCATATTGTATGTCTAGGTCCATGAGGTATATATAGCTAGGATAATTCATTGTATCATCCAATCTAGTCACCTTATCAATTCCAAAAATAATACACATGAAGTATCTATTGAAAAATTCTAAGGGCATGAAGTCTCCTACCTTTTTAGGGAGCTCACCCTTGTCTTTTTTGGACTTATGGATATGTCTTCTCATTGTCTAGGAATGAGATGATCCTATCAGAAAATAAACCCACTCTTAGATATAGAGGCTGGCTACCTTTTCTTTGGATTTCTTAGCACCTTGAGTGACTTCTTCTACATTGACTTATTCGATCATATTACCCTCTTCCTATGCCATTTTTATCTCAATTTTATTTCTCCAAACACTTCTTCAACAATATGGTTCTCTAAATCAACTTTGTGCTCAATTCTCTTTTGGCTCTGAAATTTTGTGAATGTTATAATTAGAAATCCATTGCATCACCTTTTAATATAACTTGAGCATTTAAAAAAGAATTAATGGTGTCTTTAAGTCAGCATGCATGACAACTTTCAAAAACTCAAAATGTGTCACAATCTGGCTTTACTATGCTTGTAATGCTAGCTTTCAAAATATTTTTTGAACATTTTTTAGACAACACCTTTCTTTTTGGCAATGATGGAGGTACAATAGTTATTTTTTCATATCTTCATTTTAAGATAGAATTTTAATAATAATTAGATAATAGAATGTTACAATGTTATTAAATAAACAATGATAAAATAGTTATACTAAAATTGATACTAAAATATAATTCTAGGAAACAATATGAAGCAAGAGCATCTTGCATCACAAAAAGTGAGTGTGATCAAAATTATTATAAAAAGAAAAAAACTTGGAGGAGAGAGAAAGTGACAAAAATTAGAGGAAAATAATTTAAAAAATAATAAATAGAAAAAAAGGAGAAAAAGAGGAATTTCTATTTTCAAGGTGCATAGGTGGGATAAAAAAGAAAAGAAGAAAAATAGTTGTCATTCCATTTATCGAGGTGTGCAGATGGCATCTTAGAAGTTTGTGGAAAGTTTCTTAAATCATTCATTTAATATTGGTTGTGATCCACAAAGGAAATGCAATTTTCTAATTGGGCCACATGGTGGTGCTTAGTTGTATTTGGGTGGGAATTTAATCTTTGTTTTAATGTAGATGTATTTACCTTTTATCCCACATTGGTTGTGTTTGTAATATCTTGGGTGTTAAGTGCCTATATAAGCAAGGCTTATGAACATTTGTAATCAACCTCTTCAAGTAGAACCTCTTCAAGTCTAAGCTCTTTAAGTAGAATCTCTTCAAGTTTAAGGTCTTCAAGCATAAGCTCTTCAAGTGTAAGCTCTTGAAGTGAAGCTCTCGTGGTGTAATCTCTTGTAAGCAAGCTAGTTGGAAGGTCTTGGTTTGGAAGCTCTCTCATATTGTAAGAATTTGGAGTTCTATCATTTGGAGAATATTTAATAAATTTCAAGTATTAATAAAAGCATGCTTTGTGAAGCATTTTATCTTCTATTTCACTCCATATTGTTGTGATTTGGTAAGGGTAAAGTGACCCTTAATTAGTGGTATTAGAGCTAGAGTTCCTGAGCACGTGGATAGATCACCAAGTGTGAGACAATTTGTACCTTGGGTTGGATGAAGTTTTTCAAGGAGTTCTTGATTTTGTTTGATTGCCAATTGTGAGGTAGTTTGCATGAGGTGCTTGTTTTGCACATTATTTTGTCTTTTATAGACTTGATCATGGAGAAGAGAAAGAAGAAGATGAATTTTGTGATTGGATGGATTCTAAGGATTCCTAGACTTGAAAAAATTAGAGCAAGAAATCAAGAGGCATTGTGAGTTGTATTCTTTGATTTACTGAAGCAAGTGAATGAATTAGAAGTAGAATTGCAAAAGAGAAGACCATGTCACCAAGAAAGAGATGTTGACAATTCCTTGGATGTGGAAAAGAAAGAAGATCTAGTGGACTATCATACATGCAATACAAAAGAAGAGCAATAGGACAAAGATAGATATACTTGTGAACCTTAAGTTGAAGAAGATGAAGAGCATGAAGATGAAAAGATTTGTGAGCTCGAAGAAAATGAAGATGATTTGAGGACTATAATAATAGATGATTCATACAATTCCTTGGTTGGTAGTCTAATAAGTGAACTGGTTAATTGCCTTGTTGAATACATGGAAGAAGATATCAAAGATGAAGATTTCAAAGAGGTAAATTTCTATGAATTATGTAATACTAAATTTGAAAAGAATTTGAAAGATAACAATGATGGTTTGCATGGGGATCTTGTTAGTGATGTTTGGTATGCAAAGGAAGATTGGTGTGGTGTTGATGAGTTTATTATAGGTGTATTTAATTCAACAAGATTAGAAGGACATGCGAGTTATACTTGGACAAAGTTCATTGCCAAGGAGAATTTTTAGCAACAGACACTTGTTCCAACTAGGTGTTGGAAAAGAATAAAGAAGGAAATATATTGATAGTGGATACTTGTTCCAGCTAGGTGTTGGAAGAGAAGAACAAAAAATATCATTGTTAGTTGCCTCATTTTTTGAATTCATATCCATAAAATCTTTCCTACCATGGGTGTCTAATGTAGAAGCATCTTGCATCACAAAAAGTGGGTGTGATCAAAATTATTATAAGAAAAAAAACCTAGAGGAGAGAGAAAGTGACAAAAATTAGAGAAAAATAATTTTAAAAAATAATAAATAGAAAAAAAGGAGAAAAAGAGGAATTTCTATTTTCAAGGTGCATAGGTGGCGTAAATAGAAAAATAAGAAAAATAGTTGTAATTCCATTTATTGAGGTGTGTTGGTGGCATCTTAGAAGTTTGTGGAAAGTTCCTTAAATCATGCATTTAATATTTGTTGTGATCCACAAAGGAAATGTAATTTTCTAATTGGGCCACATGGTGGTGTTTAGCTATATTTCCATGGGAATCTAATATTTATTTTAAGGTAGTTGTATTTACCTTTTATCACACAATGGTTGCGATTTTAATATCTTGGGTGGTAAGTTCCTATATAAGCAAGGCCTATGAACATTTGTAATGAAGCTCTTCAAGTAGAAGCTCTTCTAGTGTAAGCTCTTGTAGTGAAGCTCTCATGGTGTAATCTCTTGTAAGCAAGCTTGATGGTGAAAGTTCTCTCAGTGTGCAAGCTAGTTGGAAGGTCTTGGTTTGGAACTTTTCTTTTTGGAAGCTCTCTCATATTGTAAGAATTTGGAGTTCTCTCATTTGGAGAATCTTGTAATAAATTTTAAGTATTAATAAAAGCATGCTTTGGGAAGCATTTTATCTTCTCTTTGTCTCCATATTGTTGTGATTTTTGTTGTGAGTTGGTAAGGGTGGAGTGACCCTTTATCATTATAATTATTTAATCTATATTATTAATAAAATAATATTTAGTATGATAATTTAAATAATTAAAAAATAATAAAATTTCAATGAGTAAATAAAGAAACTAAATTAAATATAGGAGATAATATTGTAGAAAGTATCTTAACTTTCTAAATAGAATTTAATAATAAATAATAATAAACATAAATAAGTAAGTAAATAAATAATATCATGTATAAAATAATATAAATTAAGTAAATGTAATGAAAAGTTAAGTGATGCTTAACAAATAGACATGACTCCTTAAAATTAAGATATAAAAGGGAGGAGAGTTTATTTTAGGGAGGGGGGAAAAAGAGAAGAAGAGATGAGTTCAAAAAATGAAAAATCGAAGAGGAAAGTAATATAAAGAAAATGAGGAAGTGAATTTTTAAAAAGGTGTCAATGATATTGGAAGGGTGTGAACCTTCAAAAGAGTCATAATTATGAATAGTTGTGACTCTTTAAAAATATTGTAATCATAAAGTAGTGGGATTGTTTCAAAGGATTATAGTTTTGAAGTGTTGCGACTTTTTGAAAGTATTATAGCTATGAGGTGTTGTGACTTTTCAAAGGATTTGTATTATGAAAGGGTGTGACTCTTGGAAAAGAAAAAGGTAAGAAAGGTATGTTTATGAATTATATTTTTGAATTTATTTATATGAATGAACCATACTTGTGGATAATATTGTGTTAGCTCATGGAGTTTAACACCATGGATATTAATGTGAACTCAGGGCATGAAGCATGTGAGATATTAAGATCTCCATTATCCACCATGTTCAAGAATCAATATCAAAGCATTGGGCATGGAGATATTAAAATCTTCATTGTCCACCATAGTTGATAATTGATGTGCCAAAATATTCCGGTGTTGTCAAATACATGCATATGTAATTGGTCTTGGATAGAGGATACCTATCCAAGAAGAATCTTATGTGGTGCACTTTTGGGATGAAGACGAAGTAGCTATGAGCTAGGAAGCCCAATCTAGATATGTCCTTAAGATTGGGGTTAACTGAGAGGGTAGAATAATATAGTTAGTTTTATTTTACTTTATTTTTTGGTGAAAAGTGACATGCCACTATATATATATATAGAAATCTGGTTTGATGGCTTGTGAAGGAAAGAACATAGCAAGGGACCCTTTAGTAATTACTAATTACAACCTAGAATGTAAGATACATACTAGAATTTACAAAGACATTAACTAAGTTTAGAGGAATTAGAATCCTTATGCACATGTGTTATCATTTTATACTACTCAAAACCTTTATAATCTCACAATATCAAAATATCCTTATTTTCTTACAACTCCAAAAAAAATTGTACTTCAAACAAGATCCATACTTGCTACCAAAAAAATCACAAGCTTAGGCCAAAACATGTTACTATTACCATTCTCAAAAATAGTAGACTCACTCATAGGCTTATAACCAAATCAAAAACCCTAAAATTTGTAGAATAAATCCCATGTTGAAAGCAATAAATGAAGTCAATCTCAAAAGCCATAGTAATCATCTTATACAAAAGTTTGATTAACTGCACTACCAACCTATGCACAAGTTTTTGATAAGAAAATAGAACACTTAAATTGTCTTGTACTCCATAGGTGATAGATCATCTCCTTCCACCAGCTCCAAGCACACTAATAGATTGTTAATTTGCATGATGTTAACATTATTCTTGTCTAAAACCTTGATGTCTCATTTTGTACCACATCAACATTATTGCTTTCCTCTTCCTCATGGACAAGATTTATTAACTTGTCTATTGTCCCCACTTTTCCTTTCAATTTTTCAATAGCTTATGAGGGAATAACTTCTCTATAATGCTAGATAATATGATCAAGTAGCCCTAGAATTCCATCGACCAAAGCATTCAAAAAAAGTGATAGAAACTGAAGAAACTCTACATCACCTATAGTCTATTGAATTCCAATCACACCCCCAATTGGTGCCATAGCCACTGCCAAGTTGTAGTTATAAAGAGCTACCTTGATCTCTTCCTTCCCAATAAAGCTACCCCAAACTACCTTATTTACAAGGCTCTTAACTGTGTGTGTATCCTGAAGGAGATCAACAATGTAGGTGAGAAAATGGGAGGGAAATTGTGAAGGAAGAATGACCCTTCGCAGGGATGGAAAAAGAACATCTAGGCCAGAAAATCCATAATACACCTCTAAAAATATACACATTTCATTTTAAAAACTTCTTGTAACTCTTGTTATGACATGCGACCTAGCCATGGACTTTCCCAAAATTTACCCTTAATGAAAACTCTAAAACTCTATTCGCATCCTCCATAAAGCTCCCTTACCCAGACACATAGTTTTCTTCACAAACTAACTACTCAAAGAAATATAATTTCAAATGCAATACCATGTTCTTGCATACCTTCATCGCACAAGTGAACCTTAATTACAATCACAAAATGCTGCCACCTCTCCTTGGCATAATCTAGTACTATCACAAACAAATCCTTTCATCTACCATGAAAGTGTTACGATAAACCACAGACAGAAATAAAAACTACATGCAAATATAACCAATAACAGAAAATAATAGAACACATAGAAATGAACACAAGGCACCAAGATTTAATATGGTTCACCCAATCCCTGGGCTACGTCCACCAAACAACAAGTCTGATCTTATTACAATCCATTGATTACAACCTGATTACAATCCATAATCCCTTACAGCTCAATACCGCCGTAAGAACCAATTTCACATCACAACACATAATGAAAAATACCCAACCCTAAGCCCTTTTATACAAGCATTAAACCACTTTAGGGTTATAATATGTTGGCCATATGTCAGCCATAATATGTTGGCTACCATGTCGGCCACTATTTATGAAGTATGTACAGTACTTTCCTGATCAGTCACCATAATCTAACAATCTCCCACTTGGGGACTGATAAAGCTCCACACTAAACAACAATCTCCCACTTGGAGACTGATCCTATAGCAATACAACTACCACATGGGGCTCCCATTGGATCAAACCACCCTAGACTCTGTTGTTCTTTTATTCAGGTTTAGTCTAAAAGACCAACCAACGCTGAAGAGGAGTTCAACTTCTCCCTTGTTACAACCTTTGTCAACATATCTATTGGATTGTCATTGGTATGTATCTTCTCTAGCTTTAACTATCCATCCTCCAAAATTGACCGAACGAAATGGTACCGCAACTGTATGTGTTTGGTCTTAGAATGCAGAGCTGAATTCTTAGCAAGATGAATGGCACTCTGACTATCTGTAAACAAATAATTATCCTTCTGAGGATGTCCAAATTCTTCCAAGAAGAACTAAACCCATATCATCTCCTTGGCTGTCTTTGTAGCAGCAACATACTCTGCCTCTGTAGTGGATAAAGCATTAATCTTCTATAACCTAGAAAC
The DNA here is from genome assembly GCA_028749045.1 of Cupressus sempervirens. Classification (NCBI taxonomy): domain Eukaryota; kingdom Viridiplantae; phylum Streptophyta; class Pinopsida; order Cupressales; family Cupressaceae; genus Cupressus; species Cupressus sempervirens. The sequence continues at coordinate 742,978,487 of CM053783.1, forward strand.
CCAGCTCACGGCTGCCCCACCAACAGTAAAGACATAACCTGTAGTACTCCGCCTTGTATCAATATCCCCTACCAAATCTGAGTCAACATAGCCCTATAAATCAGTAGTAGAGCCCCCAAAGTGTAAACACTTATTGGATGTCCCTCTCAAATATCTGAGAATCCACTTGACAGCTTTCCAATGCTCAAATCCTGGATGACTCATATACCTGCTAACGAATCCCACTGCATGTGCAATATTTGGTCTATTACATACCATAGCATACATCAAACTTCCTATAGCTAAAGCATAGGGTACCTTGGACATCTTATCCTCCTCTTCCTATGTCTTTGGACACATCTCCTTAGTCAATTTCAAATGACCAGGTAAAGGTGTGCTGACAAATTTAGCATTCTCCATACAGAAACGTTGCAACACCTTCTCAACATAATTAGCCTGAGATAGCAGCAAGGTTCTGTTCTTCCTATCTCTACAAATCTTCATACCAAGGATTTGTTTTGTTTCCCCCAAATCCTTCATAGAAAATGCATGTGCTAACTGGCATTTTAGCCCCTTAATATGATCCATGTTAGACCTAGCTATAAGCATATCATCAACATATAAAATAATGTAGCTATCATCATCCAACCTCTTAAAATAAACACAATAATCTAAATGACACCTGTTATATCCATGCTCATGCATAAAACTGTCAAATTTTAGATACCATTGTCGAGGTGCTCGCTTCAAGCCATATAAACTTTTCTTCAATTTGCACACTAAGTTCTCCTTACCTTTGACCTCAAAACCTTGTGGCTGAGCCATATATATTTCTTCATCCAAATCACCATGGAGAAAGGTTGTTTTAACATCCATCTTCTCTAAATGCAAATCTTTTGTAGCCACAAGACTTAAAATAGTATGAATAGAAGTCATTTTAACAAGAGGAGAAAATATCTCATCAAAATCAATTCCCTTTTTCTGTGCAAATCCTTTTACAACTAACCCGTCCTTAAATCTTTTCTTACCTCCTTCCTCTTCTTTCAACCTATAAACCCACTTATTCTGTAAAGCCTTTTTACCTCCAGGCAACTTGCACAAATCCCATGTCTTATTTTTTAGCAAAGAGTCCATTTCATCTTTCATTGCAGACTCCCACTGAATCTTAGTATCCACCTGCACAGCTTCATCATAACTTTCAAGTTCACCAGCATCAGTAAGTAAAAGAGAATACAAAGAGGGAGTAAACCTTTGTGGAGTTCTAATTTTCCTTGTTGACCATCTAACATTTACTGGTGTGTGTGGTATTTTTTGTTGCAATTGTTGCACATCACGAGGAATGGCTGGAACATCAGCTTTTGGAGTATCATCTAGCACTACATAATCATCTTCTTTCTTCTCATGTTGCTGCAATAGATCTTTGTACAACACTTTCTCATTGAATATGACATCCCGACTTCTAAAAATTTTAAGATTTTCAAAATCCCAAAGCCTATAACCAAATTCATTAATTCCATATCCAAAAAAGACACATTTCTTTGATTTAGCTTCTAGCTTGGTTCTATTTTCAGAGTCTATATGAGCAAAAGCTTCACAACCGAAGTTCTTGAAAAAAGAATAACTGACCTTCTTACTAGTCCATGCTTCCTCTAGAATACCATAGCCCACAGGAGTAGAGGGACCTCTATTAATCAAATATACTGCAGTATTGACAACCTCTGTCCACATGTGTAAGGGCAACCCAACATGCAACCTCATGCTCCTTGCGCACTCCATTATAGTCCTATTCATGCGTTCAGCCACTCCATTTTCCTGTGGAGTCCTTGGAACATTTTTCTATCTACAATACCATTAGTGGAGCAATAATTTTCAAATTCATGACTGCAATACACACCACCATTATCAGATCTGAGACATTTTAATTTCTTACTAGTCTCATTTTCAACCAAGCATTTCCATTTCTTAAAAGTTTAAAATACATCATATTTCTGTCTAAGGAAATAAACCCATAATTTTCAAGTTGCATAATCAATAAATGTAACATAATAATGAGAGCCACCAAGGGAAGATACCTGAGCCAGTCCCCATACATCTGTATGCACAAGCTCTAATTTCTCCTTTTTTTTTTCCTTCCTTGTCTTTACAAAACTCACTCTCTTTTGATTTCCATAGACACAAGTTTCACAAAAATACATATTCACACATTTCAGACCTGGTAAAAATTTCTTTGAATGAAGTACTTTCATACCTTTCTCACTCATGTGCCCAAGTCTATTGTGCCACAACGCTGTATCAGAATCTACAGCACCTATTTGTTCTCCCTGCTCAACTGCAGCAATTGTTCCTAAACATTCATTTTTCTCTGAAACAATCAAAGTAGAAGGAACAATATGACCTATACAAAGATATAAGGTTCCTACTTTCACACCTTTTTCTACTACAAGGGAACCTTTTGAAACCTTCCAATTTTTATCATTAAAAGTAACTACACAACCCTCATCACCGAGTTGCTCTCTTGAAATGAAATTCCTACTTAGTTTTGGAACATGTCTTACCTCATGTAGTAGCCAATGATTCCCATTCTACAACTTAATCTTAATTTTTCCCTTTCCACTAATTTGACAGGGTTCATTATCCCCCAAATAAACAAGCCCAAAATCCCCTTGGACATAATCAATGAAATAACCTCTATGAGGTGTAGCATGAAATGAAGCACCAGAATCTAAAACCCATGAATCATCAACACTCTCTAAAGATAGAAGCAAAGCATCCTCTTTGGATTTCTTACTTACCACGTTTGCCTCCTTGTCTCCATCTAATTTATCTCCTTCATTTTTCTTTCGATTCCAACAATCTTTCTTTTTGTGCCCTGGTTTCCCACAGTACCAGCAATCATTTGGTCCTCTCGATTGAGACATCTTCCCCTTTGACTTTCCTCTTGATTTCCCATGATTTCCAGAGTTACTTCCTCTTTCAGTCTTTCTGCCCCTGCTTTGTGCATTTAAAGCACTTCCTGATGTAGATCCACCTAAGGATTTCCTAAAAGTTTGATCATTTAAAATAACACTGATCACATCATCATATTTTAGGGTACTAGATCTAGGAACAAAATTACTCACAACCATTACCAAGCCATTCTAGCTTTTAGGTAAAGAACACAAAATCAAGAGAGCCCTAATTTATTCATCAAAATTGATACCCATAGAAGATAATTGACTAGTAATAGTATTAAACTCATTTAAATGATCTACAACAGATCCACCTTCTGCCATTTTCATATTAAATAAACTCTTCATGAGAAATACCTTGTTTGAAGCTAAGGGTTTTTCATACAGTGTCGCTAGGGTTTTCATCAAATCTTCTATCATCTTTGCTTTTGTAATATTAAATGCCACCAATGGTGCCAAGCATAACCGAATGCTTCCAAGTGCCTTTCTGTCCAAGAGATCCCATTCAGCCTCTAACATAGTTCCTTGATTCTTGGCTTTGCCTTCCAACGACTTCCATAAATCCTTCTGATATAGATAGTCTTCCATTTGCATCTTCCATAATTGGAAGTTTTGCCCATTAAACCTGTCAACCCTCAGCTTACCCTCATCTACCATTGCTCCCACTCAATCGTGAGACTTTGACTTACTCGTGAGACTTTCCTGCAAAGGATAACTGAAAGACAACCTCGCTCTGATACCACTTGTTAGGATAAACCACGGACATAAATAAAAACTGTATGCAAATATAACCAATAACACAAAATAATAGAACACATAGAAATGAACACAAAGCACCAAGATTGAACATGGTTCACCCAATCCCTTGGCTACGTCTACCAAACAACAAGTCTGATCTTATTACAATCTAGTGATTACAACCTAATTACAATCCATAATCCCTTACAACTCAATACCGTCGCAAGAACCAATTTTTCATCACAACACATAATGAAAAATACCCAACCCTAAGCCCTTTTATACAAGTATTAAACTGCTTTAGGGTTATAACATGTCGGCCATATGTCGGCCATAATATGTTGGCTACCATGTACAGTTCTTTCCTGATCAGTCACCACAATCTAATAGAAAGAATCACATTCTACTAACTAATCCATGTAATTTACTTCTATGGCCTACTTGCTTACCAACATTAAGGCAAAATCCACAACCAAATCTCCTAATCATGTCCAAAAATGCTCTTGTGTACTTATACTAAACCTTTAGCAGCCTAACTTAAAAATTATTAAGATCCACATAATTTCAAGTTGTACACTAGAATTATTTTCAAATTATATAATGATAGACTTAAATTCAAAATCCAAATGATCACTTATCCTGACTCTAATATAATTCACATGTTTTCACACCAAACACCCATCTTCACCTGTTAATTGGTAAACACCATTGCTCGAACTTAAAAACCACAAAAAAATAGATATTCTATTTATCTTGGTTGATTATCTTGAATAACTTAGGAAAAATCCCTAAAGCAAATTTGTGATCCTCATCTCTTCTCCGTATAAATCACAAGCTTGATTAAACAAACTATCTGCTATTTGATTCCCTTCTCTCAAGGTATGAGAAAATGATACCACTTTAAACATATCAATGATGATCCAATATTTTTTGAAGATATAACCAAACATCCAATTCCCTATTTTCTCTTTAAACATAAGTTAATCACCAATGTTGAATCTCCCTCAATATGAATATTTTCTATCCTTAAACTTAATGCCAATTCTTCTCCAAATAAAAGCACCAAGGCTTCTACATTATTGTTGGTGCCTGATGAAATATTTTGTGCCAACATTTCCACCACATTACCTTCATGATCTCTAATACACACCCCAACCCCAAAATCCCTAGGAATACCTCTTGAACAACCATCAAAATTCAACTTACATACTCCCACACTCAGAGGGATCCATCTCAAATCTTGCCTATTTAATTTAACACATGGGCCTGAAGCTATGAAATTATAGCCGAGGGAGGGTAAATTAATCCATCTATTTGAGAGTACAATATCCTAACCTGTAACAATTAGGTGGTCAGTAGTTTTTCTTACTTAAGAGAAAACTACTTCCCCTACTGAGGATTCTAAAGCTGACAACACTCCTTCAATATCCAAATTCTGATTTCTAAAAATTTTCTTATTTCTCTCCCACCATATTGCTCAAATTACTAATGCTGGAATACATTTCCAAATACAGGAGTAAAAAGAATGATTTTCCAAGCATGCTCTATCCTTGAACATATCCCATTAATGTATTTGGTAAGCGCATCATGAAATTTAATTTCTAAAGAATGAAGACCCAACATTATTGAGCCACTTTGCATTGAATGAAAAGATGATAAATTGACTTCTCTTCCTCCAAACACAAAACAGATTGGAGATTTGCAAAATGTTCAACTTCTTCAATTTATTCCCAATCACTGTTCTCTTCTTTAAGGCCAACCAAGAAAAACATCCTACCTTTGGTAGAACAACTCGATTCCAGTAGAATTTGAATGCCCTTATCATCCTATTACCTATTTCTAGGCTTCTAGCAGCCATGTATCCTAGCTTCACCAAGTATCTCCACTCTTAATGAGGGACCCTTAACATCTCATCTCGCTGATTAGACACCAACAAAACTCTTTCCTTACACATGCTACCAAAGTCTTTTTTGACCTTTTCTAGAATTGGTAAACTATCTAGACTTTTCCAAGTAACTAGACCTGAGACTGGGTCTACAAATTGAAAATTATTTGTAACAAGTGTACTCCACTGATCACAAAAGATCTATCTCCAAACCCCAATGGATTGAGATTTTTTTAAAGCTAGATAACAATTTAATGAGTCTTCCCAAAAAAGTGCCTTAATCCCATTGTTAATTTTCCAAGACAAGTATCTAGTGACCAATTCTCGTGAATCAACCATAAAATTTCAAATCGCCAAGTCTTTAGGAAAATTTTCCATAGTAAAAATTCTAGAAGGTTCTGATGAATATAAATATTTCCTTTGCATGATTCTACACCATTATGCTTCTTCTTTCTCATACATTTGAACCAAATCAACTTGCCACCAAAAGTTTTATTATTATTGCGATTCCAACATTTATTTTGTAGGTATTACTTGTCCCTAACCCACCCTATTAGTGGGGACATTATAGTGGTATTAGAGCATGATCTTACCATCTTGTAGGCTTAAAGGAAATCTATAAAAATAATTTATATGAAAGACTAACCTCTCTCACCCTTTTGTTAAGGAAAAGGCTAACAAAAGTATAATTGTTCACCTTTAATGATATACAAATGGTATTATTATTTAGAATTTAAAAGTGAAGTAAACTAATGAAATGTGTAGATATTGATCAAATTTAGAATTATAATTTTTAATAATTATTTTGAATAAGAATTGATATATTTTCATAATTTTTATAGAGAATTTTTTAGTTTCTTTAAAATGTTAAAAATTAGGGGCCTAGTTCCCACTAGAAAACTATATGGAAATACACTTATTTCACTATGATTTCAAACTATGTTATACATAACATATATATCTAGAACATTCAATAATAAAAATTATCTTCAAAGCCACATTATCTCTTTTATAATGATTCAAATTTCAACTCTCCTAAAATTGATTGTTTTCATCTTGCACCACATTTTTTTGAAACAAATATATTTTGACTAGAATAAAAATTATACATTTTAGAAGAGCACTCTCTCCTCTAGAACATCATATAAATTTCAATTTCTTTGATATGATTTAATATTTTTTTCTTTCTCAAAATTGACATCTTTTTGAGTGTAAAAATAAGTGCTTGTAGATTTCTGTAATTATAATATACTATATCTAATTAAAACACAATAGAGTCTATATGAAAATATTCTTGACTTTGAGCTCTATAAAATAGTGTTGATAAGTTATTAAAAAAAATTCATAAAAAATAGTAAGAGTTATTGAAACACTAGTTTTCTAAAATAATTACATTTCTTTAGTAATTCGATACAAACTAGTATAAAAGATGGATTTAATACACATTTCTAATTGGAAAAGTGTGATAGCATATATAACTTAGCTAGAATAAATTTATCTAGATCTTATGTTTCAACAAAATTGATTTTTAGAGAGAAATACTCAAATTCAGTCATTCTGATAAGTTAGCCTGAAAGGTGACACAACTTTGTACTTTAACCCTAGAAATGATACAAACATATCCATGATAGCAACCTTAAAATTTGGACTAAAATAAATATTTATATTTCAACTCAATAGAAGAGATTATCTAATTTCTTGAGGACAAACAATTTGAGGAAGGGTGGACTGCCATATCCCCATTTAAAGATAGAATTTTAATAATAATTAGATACTAAAATGTTATTAAATAAACAATGATAATAAAGTTATATTAAAACTAATACTAAAAAATAATTCTAGGAAATAATAATTATTCAATTTATATTATTAATGAAGTAATATTTAGTATGATATTTTAAATAATTAAAAAAAAAATTCAATGAGTAAATAAAGAAACTACATTAAATAAAAGAGACAATATTGTAGAATGTATGTTAACTTTCTAAATAGAATTTAATAATAAATAATAATAAACATAAATAAGTAAGTAAGTAAATAATATAACATAGAATAATATAAATTAACTAAATCTAATGAAAAGTCAAGAGATGCTTAAAAAATAGACATGACTACTTAAAATTAAGATATAAAAGGAAGGATAGTTTATTTTATAGAGGGGAAAAAAAGAGGAGGACAAGAGAGAAGTTTAGAAAGGGAAAAATGGAAGAGGAAAGTAATATGAAGAAAATAAGGAAGTGACTTTTTGAAAAGGTGTCAATATCAATATTGATAGGATGTGAACCTTTGAAAGGATCATGATTATGAATAGTTGTGACTTTTCAAAAATATTATGATTATAAAGTAGTGGGAATTTTCCAAAGGAATTTAGTTAATAAGTGTTGCAACTTTTTTAAAGTATTATAACTATGAAGTGTTGTGACTTTTCAAAGGGTTTGTATTATGAAAGGGTGGGATTCTTGGAAAAGAAGAAGGTAAGAAAGGTACGCTTATGAGTTAATTTATATTAATGAACCATATTTGTGGATAATACTGTGTTAGCTCATGTGATGTATTAAGATCTCCATTGTCCACCATGGCCGAGAATCGATATCGAACTATGGAGCATGGAAATATCAAAATCTTTATTCTCTGCCATGGCCAATAATCAATGTGCCAGAATATTTTGATATTGTCAAATATTTGCATATGTCATTGGCCTTGGATAGAGGACACCCATCCAAGAGGAATCTTAAGGGGTGCTCTCCCGAGATGACGACGAGGTAGTTATGAGCTAAGAAGCCCAATTTTGAGACATCCTTAAGATTAGGGTTAACTTAGATGGTAGAATAATATAGTTAGTTTTATTATTATTGTGATTCTAACATTTATTTTTTAGGTATTACTAGTCCTTAACTAACCCTATTAATGGGGACATTACATATTTTATTTTTTAATTTTATGTTGTGATGATGCAGACACTAGACACTACTAGTTTTTAGTGACTATGCAAAACTTTTGATCGTTGCTTCACAATTATCATCATGCTTGATCTTTTGACTGTGCTTCTAAGTAATTACTACCATTATTTCCTTGTCACTACTTCATGGCTTATATCTCATACCTTGCTCTTAACTGTGTGATTGAATGACCACATACGCTTCTTCATCTCTTGACCTTTTCAGAAGATTGTGCCCTATTGACCTAACCATGCTTCATAGGTTGTGAAGCTGTATACAACACGAGTCACACCTTCATTGATTCATTTTAACATTATATTCTTAGGGTTGAGACCATGTGAAATAGTTAAATGTAAGAGGTTGGTGCATTTCTACCTTTAATTTATTTTATCACTTTGACTGAATGACCATGCACACATTAAATTCTTTATAAGCTCTTAATTATTTCACTACTTTATAGCTTCCTATTCTCCTTAAGGTTTGAACTACACAACCATGTGACTAACATTTCGTGCACCATACTTAAAAGCTTCCCTAGGTTCTTGGTTTCCACTTAACTATAATCTTGATCCACACAACTCTGTGATCAAATATTATTGCTAGGTTGTGGCTTGATTTTACCCTTCATCTTCTATTCTAGTGATTGCATGATCAAAGAATTTTGTACAACATTTTAACCTTGATTGTCAAGTTGTTGTTTACATTTAGCTTTATAAATAAAGCCTTGCAACTATGTGATCACGAAATTTATTTCCTTTAATTGATAGTTTCTCACCATCATTTATCTCACAACACTGTATCTTTGAGTCTCCATCCATGTGATCACAACTAGTTGCTCCATTACTTTGAGTGTTTGAAGTTTATCTTGTGAAATTGTGACTGGAATCTCTTTAACCTTAGTTTCACCATTGCACCATAATATTTATATTATAACAAAAAAATTCTCTCAGATGCCTCCACATGTGATATTGTTGTTCTATAAATTTAATTCTCTTTTTGTATGGTCTCTATTTGGATTTCTTCCTCCATGCTTAACCATGTGATCCTGCGATGAAATCTTAGTTAACTATGTCGCACCTTCTTGGTTTGGATGAACCATTTTCTTTAAACTGAAGTGACCAAGAAACGAATAAACTCTTGACTACATCACACTATCACACCATAAAAATATTAAGAGCTTAACCATGTGATCACTTTGGTTGCACGGTTGCACCTTGAAAATTTTGATTTTCTTTTAAAAGCTTGAAACACATTTTAAAATAAGGAGGGTTTTAAATTAAAGCATGCATAAACATTATGAAACTAGGTTTTTCTAGTGTAATACTTTTCTCATGAAAATTGTAAATCCTAATGATAAAGAATGATAACTAGATTTTCAAAAAAAAAATAGGGTTCAAAAAATGTGAAAATATAGGCCAAGAGTGGTTCTATCTTGGGATAATGGATAGCTAGAATCCTTATAAGTATTTAGAATCTCTAGGTTAAGAAGATCACATACTTGGAAAATTGACAATTTTGTCAGAAAGCAATGCACACATAGACATAAAAAGCACAATATATTTAGACAAAGAACAACATATATACATGGATTTACAAATATATAAAAGCCTAAATTATTGTTCATGGAAAACAAGTACCCTTAACAAAAGTACTTCTTTAGGAATTGTCCATGAACTAGCAATTCCAAAATATTCCCTAATAATTCTTTGATAAGATATGAATCTTCCTTCCACTTTTCATTAATTAGATATGGGCCTAACCAGATTGGGTCAAATTTCCCCTATTTACTCTTGCCTTCCATTATTACATTTAGTATGAATTAACTACTAGAATGGTTGTTTGTAACTCCACATGAATTTCCTAGGGAGGAAATTGAGGAAAACCAAATTTTTTTGTAGGTCCTTTTCTTGGTGTTTGGGTATGTTTGGTAAAATCCGAAGGGTACTTGAATATGTGATTTTTTCATAAAGTTATGTGGAGATTGCTGAAGTTAAGTCAAATTTTAATAAAAAAGGGCTACAAGCCTAATAAGGTGGATTTGTAAATCATCTATATGATAAATTTTGCATGATTTTGTTTCAACCATCATTCCACCTTATATTAGACCTAAATAGGCTACATGTCCTTTTAGAAATAGTAGTCCAACAAGATAACTAAGAGTGGGGCGGGGTGGGGTGAATCATTTATCCAACAATTAAAACTTTTATCTTGTTTAAACAAACTTAACCATTCAACCAAAGTAAATAACAACCATAATAAGATGCACATAGACAATTATAGTAGAAATGTTAATTAGGGAAACCCTTGATTAGAGCTAAAACCCCAATGGTAATGATGCCCACAAGATGATGTAGTAATATGAATTTTCCTTGTTAGAGTATGAACCCTATTAGGAGTTCACTATAAAATTTAGTACATATGAGTCCCTACTAGGAGATTTTGAATCCCTGTTAGGAGATTCCAACCCTATTAGGAGTTCTGCCAACCTTGTTAGGAGTTGTAGTACATGTATGCAAGAAGAGCCCACTACCCAAACATGCAATCTCAATTACAAGAAGAGTTCACTATGCAAACATGCAAATTACTATTATTTCTTCTTTCCTTTATTCTATCAACCAAATTAATCACTCTTAGACCTTGTAGACTAGCTCATGAATGTTGGATCCAAATATCAAACCTTAGATCACACAATAGATCCTCGGTAATCAAGTTTCGTTCACTTTTGCTCTACTCTGCTCAACTTTAGATTTCAATCACTCTACTGCTTACAATCACTTCTAATCAAGTCAATTCCATCCTTTATTGCAAATTAAAATGTCCTTCCTTTATATGGAGTGCATAAAAAAATTCCCTGAGTTGATTGTTAGACTATCTCAATTAATCATTATAGGATCACATTAGGAACATGTTACACTTAGTGATAACATTAATCTTTCACTTTGTAACTTAAATATCTTTTTGTATACATTTAATATTATGATGAGAGAACTTAGCCACATCATCACCAACATGTTTTCTTAACATCCTCATACTCGATTCTCAAAATAACAACTCTTCTAAGAGATATAACAAGTTTACTAGAACATGCCTCTTTAAACTCTATCTTAGAATAGACATCACCAAAACTTACATAACTTCTTCTAATATTATCATTTGTTCATTTTAAATTAATTGCATATACTAGATACTTAGAAGTATCACTCATAACTTCAAATAGTGAGAATACTCAACTAGCCATGCACACCAACTTTATCTTTTTGACGTTCTTCTATCAGATACCATAGAAGACTACTATGTTGAATCAATGAAAAAATAAATCATGAATATAACATATCATCATAGTAACATATCTAAAATACTCCCCCATAGGAATATCATCAGCATTAATACTTTCAACAATATCCCCCTTTGGCATTGATGGCCCAATATAGATGAAAAAAATCTAGTTCCAAGAGTACCAACAAGGTTATTAATATTCCTTTTCAAATCCTATTTATCAACCATTGTACCCCATTGGTATACCTCAATGTGCTTTCCATCCAACTATCATTCCATGTTGTACTTCTTCTATCGTGTCTTTTCTTTCTCCTCATAATATTCTAACTCATTATCTTCTCCCCCATGATGTTTTTCCTCATGATGTTTTTCATGTTGTACTTCTCCTCCATTGAACTCAATGTCAAATGATTCAAAAACCATCAAACTTTGCAAAAATTAATTATTACTAGCTCAAGTTCCCAAAGACACTATTCAAAACAACATCCAACAAGAGTCCTAGATGACTCTGTTCATCACAAAAATTGCCCATATAGGAAGCATCGACATTTAGTCCAAACAAATAATGGTGCTCTGTTATACTTGACTAATGCACTCTTGCATCTTCTATTCTAATGTGGGGAGGGATATAAGCCCTAGCATACTTTTTGCAACTTTCTCTTTCATCATGTGATATTTAATATAAATGTGCGTGGTCTTTGAATGCAACACTTCTTAGTCATATTTACAATGCTTTTGTTGTCACAATATATGACAACAAGTTCACTAGTTTCTATTCTTAAGTATTTCAACATATACTTCATCCAAACAACTTGATTGTAATTGTTTACTCCTACAACATATTCTACTTCCATTGTGCTTTGTGATGTATAATCCTAATTCTTGCTTAGACAAGAAGCTAATCTTCTTCCAAGAAAGAAGTCTCCACCACTAGTGCTCTTTTTGTCATCCATACTACCTACCTAATTAGCATTAGTATAAGAACTTAGATTAAAGTGATTAGATTTTTCATGCCACAATTTGAACTCTAGTATTCCTTTTAGATATACAAATATCTTTTTTACTATTGAATAATGTGCTTCTCTAGGATCAAGTTGAAATCATGCAACAATTCCATCTACATTTTCTATATAGCCTTGTGTGTGTCAAATATTGCAAATATCCAATCAAAGATTTGTACATCATCTACTCTACAATAGGAGACTCATCCTTTGTAGATAACTTATGCCTAGTTACCATAGGTGTTCCAATGGGTTTACATGTTTCCAAACCAAACCTTTTTAGTAAATCCTTCAAATACTTAGTCTATGAAATAAAGATTCCTTCTTTATTTAGTACAATTGGTAATCCTAAAAAATATTTCATTTCTCCTATCATACTCATTTCAAATTCTTTCTTTATCTCTTCAACAAATTTGTCACTTTCACTATCGTTTCCTCCGAATATGATATCATCAACAAATATTAACAAAATCATCAAACCATCATCGATTTCTTTCAAATATAGATTATTATCTGCCATACCATTGCTATATCCAAGCTTTGTCAAATTCTTGTCCAAGCTTGCATATGAGGTTCTAGGTACTTGCTTTAAGTCATACAATGATATCTCCATTTAACATACTATGTCTTTATTGTTTGTCAAAGGACAACCTTCAAACTACTATATATATACTTCTTCAAGTTCTCCATTCAAAAATGCTGACTTGACATCCATCTAATACACTTTGAATTTATTATTTACTGCATATGCTAAGAATAATTTTATCACTTCTATTCTAGCCACTAGAGTATAGGTCTTATCATAGTCTATTCCTTCTTGCTGTGAGTAACCTTTACATCCCAATCTTTCCTTGTTCCTTAAAACATTGCCTTTATCCTTTATCTTGTTCTAGAATACCAATTTAGTTCCTATCACGTTCTTGTCTACTAGTCTAAGGACCAATTCCCATGTCTCATTCTTTACTATCTGATCCAATTCCACTTTCATAGTTTTTTTCCAATAGTAATCTTTACATTCTTCATCTCCATTCATAGGTTCAAATTTAGATATAAAACATAGTTTTTCATTAACTCTGCTTCTTTTCATCATAGCTTTATCTTTTCTTCTAATGATTTTCTTGGATGGATGATTCTTTATCATATTTTTTAACAAAGTAGGAGTTGCTATATCTCAAGTCTTAGCTCTGCTAAAGGTTCTGAGATTTGTTATTGCCTTGGCTCTCCTTCATTCTACAAATCATTGTTAGTCTCAATAGATACTTCATCATTCCTTGGTTTAGTAACAACATCATCATCTAAATTCTAATCAACAATTCTCTCTTTTATCCTAAATTTCTTATCAATTCTCACATTTCTAGTTTTGATAAGAGTCTTTGTTCTCATATTATAGAATCTATAAACCTTTATTTTCAATTAATAAACAAGAAACATGCCTTCATCACTTCTCACATAAAACTTACCAATATCATCATCTGTTTTAATATAACACTTATTACAAAAAAATTTGAAATACTTAACTATAGGTGAGTGACCAAACCACGCTTCATAAGGGGTCTTGTTTGTGTCTTTCCTAACTTGCACTATGTTCATAGTGTAGACTATTGTATTCACAACTTCTCTCCATAACATCTTTGGATACATCATTCTCAGCTAACATGGATCTTGTTGCTTTTTTAACTAACCTATTCCTTCTCTCTCCAATGCCATTCTATTTGGGGGTTCTCAGAGCTGATAATTATCTTTTGATTCCAATTTCTTCACAAAACATGTTAAATTAATTTGAGGTAAATTCTCTTCCTCTATCTAATCTTAAACATTTAATCTTCATAACAGATTCATTCTCAACTCTATTGTTGAATATCTTGAACTTATCAAATGCCATAGATTTCTCTTTAAGAAATGCAACCCAAATCATTCTAGAAAAGTCATCAACTAGAATCATAAAATACCTGTCACCATAGAATCCTTTAGTCTTTGTAGGACAACTGAGATCTATGTGTACAATATCCAATTTTTTTTTAGTAGCAAACTTTTTGTTTGGAAAAGAAGTTTTTTTATGCTTTTCCAAAATACACTCCTCGTAAATTATATTAATAGGTATTACAATCTTAGGAAAATCTCTAACTACAAACATACTACTAGTCTTCACAATATTGTCAAAGTTTATATAACAAAATATCTTATGCCATAACCAACTATCATCTAACTTTGCAACCAAACATGTCAGTTCAGTATGATTCCACTAGAATACATTACCTCTAGATCTAGTTCCTATTCCAATTACCTTTCCATCTTTGTCTATGATCATGCATGTCTTTTCTATGAACTAAAGTTGATAACCTTATTCCACTAGTTGTCCAACACTAAAAGGATTGTGCTTCAAACCATAAACAAAATATAAACCCTCAGTGTTAGTTCTACTATAATTAGTTATAGATCCAATACCTTTGACTTGGCATACTGCATTTTTTCCAACTTTGACAATGCCTTCATGCCAACTTTTAAAGTCAACAAACTTGTTCATATCACTAGTCATATGATGTGAACAAACACTATCAATTATCCAATCAGATTTCTTCTAAAACTATGACACCAAAGCTACTTTCTTTGGACTTTCTTCTTTAATTGCCACTAATCCTATCTCATCATCACTAGCACTTACTTCTTTTTCATCAGAATCATTTCCGTCATGTGCATACAAACACTCTCTATCTCTTCTAGGTTGTTAATTTCCTTTATACATTTTCTCTCTTTTAGCAACCTTAGATTCATAATGACCATATTTATCACAAGTCCAACATTTAAAGATTTACTTACCATCTTTTTCTCTTCTTACCAAAAGGGCTACTCCTTTGATCTTTTTATCCTCATTAGATTTGCTACTACTAGAAAAATCTCCTCTAGCACTTGTACTCCTTAATAAACTATGTCAAATATTCAAGGCACTAAAAGCTATTTCAGTTTTGGTCAATTTTTTAGACTATCTAAGCTCATTCTCAACTACTTCAAGTCTTCCAAGAAATGTCTCCTTTGTGAAATCTTTGGTACAAGATATCAACAATTGTATCATTTGAATTATTGACATTAATGATGGTATTAAAGTCTTCAATATCTTCCATATAACCTCATCATCTTCTTTTATTCCTCCTTGAGATTTAATACCTATAGTACTTTTTGATATCCTGCCTACATATGTTCTTATAGATTCATCTTCCATCATTTTAGCATCTTTAAATGCACAAATCCAACTTTGTAGCCTTAACTTCTTAGAATGTGCATCACCTTCAAAAACTAGTCTCCAAAGCTTTCCAAATCAAATGTGAAGTAACAAGTGATTTTACCTGATTATATTCAATATTAGGAAGTGCAGTCAATAGTGCTTCTCTAGCTCTTATGTTGTACATAAAAAGATCTCTTTCATCCTCGATACAATTTTCCAAATCCTTTTCAACAATGATTGTCTTCATTGATTTTGTCAAGATTCAATATCTCAAACCCATACACAGAAAATGTGTCTTCATCTTTTTCTTTGAACTATCATAATTTTTTCCATTAAACTTCAGATTATCTTTCCTAAACATGCTTGCCATGGATTTCCCAAAGTTTTTAAACTTTATCTTCAAGGATCTAATGCTTAGATAGCAACTGTTAGAAACAATAGTCCATCACCAAGATAACTTTTTTTTGGGGGGGGGGGGGGGCGGGTGGGTTGCGGTGCTGAATTACTTATCCAATAATTAAATTTTTTATCTTCTTTAAATAAACTTTAACATTCAACCAATGTAAAAAACAACCATAATAAGATCCACATAGAAAATTACACCAGATATGTTAACTAGGAAAACCCTTGATCAAAGAGAAAACCTCAGTGGAAATGATACCCACAAGATGATGTACTAATATAAATATTCCTTGATAGAGGATATAACCTATTAGGAGTCTATTACAACATTTATTACATATAAGTACATGTTAGGAGACTTTGAATCCATATTAGGAGTTGTAGTACAATGTATGCAAGAAGAGCCCACAAACATGGAATTTTAATTACAAGAAGATCTCATTGCTCAAACATGCAATTTACTATTATGTTCTTCTTTCCTTTGTTCTATCAACCAAATCAATCACTATCAGACCATTTATACTAGGTCACAAAACTCAGATCCAAATATCAAACCTCAGATCACACAATAGAACCTTGGCAATGAAGTTTCCTTCACTTTTGCTATGCTTTACTCAACTTTGGATTTCACTCACTCTACTGCTTACAATCATTTTTGATCAATTCAATTCCATACTTTATGATAATGGAAAATTTCCCCCCTTTATACTAAGTACATAAAACAATTCCCTGAGTCATTTGTTAAACCTTCTTAATTAATCATTATAGGAGCAGATTAAGAACACATTACACTTAGTGATAACATTAATCTTTCGCTTTGCAACTTAAATATCTTTCCATACATGTAATATTATGATGAGAAAACCTATCCATATCATCACCAACAGTTATTCTTCACATCCTCAACTTAATTCTTAGAATAAAAACTTTTCTAAGAGGTATAAGAAGTTTACCATAACATGCCTTTGTAAACTCTATCTTAGAATAAATATCACCAAAACTTACATAACTTCTTCTAGACTTATCATTTCCTTTTCTAACATTAACAACATATAATAGATACTTAAAATTATCTCTCATAACTTTAGATAATGAGAATACGCAACTAGTTATCCATATCAACTTGATCTTTCTGTTGTTCTTCTATCAAATACCATAGAAGGCTACTATATTGACATCAATGACAAACTCAATCATTAATGTAGCATATCATCATAGTAACATATCTACAATACTCCCCCATAGTAATATCATAAAAAATAATGCTTTCAACAAGTCCATACTTGGGTCTCCCTGGGTCTTATTTTGTGTTGTGGGGTCTTGTGTCAAAAATTGTCAATATGTGCAAATTTGGGCAATTTGTGATAAGTTGTCTAGTTTGAAGGGTCTTCCTTGTGATTAGGATTTAATTTTTTTGGATATTGGTTGTGATAACCTAACATCTTATTTTAGTACTTGTGGTTGGTGCTAAAGCATATTTGGGAAGGGTAAAGGACACTTAGTTTGACAAATCTTTAGTGAAGGGGATCTAAGGACTACTTGTTGATAAAAGAACTACTCCACCAAGATCAATTGTATCAAGTAGTATCAGAGCCATATTTCTTACTAAAGAAGAAGAAATACTTGCTAGGGTAACCAATGCTAAGATTACAAATATCATCAGAGAAAAAAGGGAAACTGATTCTATTCTAGCAAAGAGGTTGAAGGAATTTGAAAGAAAGTTGGGTAAGAACAAAGGGGCACAATCTAAAGAAGACCAGAGCGATGAGGCTAAATATTTTGAGGAAGGTGGTGAAGTTCCTACAGAAAAAAGGCCTTTATGAAATTCTCTCAAGTCCATGGAGAGGAGAACAATGGAGGGGAAACTAGAATTTCCAGCTTTTAATGGAAAGATGAATGATGATGTGACCTTTGGATTGGATTGAGGCCCTAACTAGTTTCTTTGAATGTGAAGAAATTCCAAAGAAGCAAAGAGTAAAAGTGGCAAAGTCCAAGTTGAAGGGAGTAGACCTATCTTGGTGGAACTTCATCCAGACTGAAAGTGTGAAGAAAGGAAGAAGCATGATTTATTGCTGGGATAGAATGGTGGCACTAGTTAGAGAAACCTATGTGCTTGAAGACTATGGGGTACAACTCCATAGGAAGAAGTAGAGTTTGAAACAAAAGAATCTTGATGTTAGTTCCTATCCAGAGGAATTCCTAAAGTTGTGTATGAAGACCAACATAGTGGAGAATAAGGAAGAAAAACTTTCTAGGTACATGAATGGCCTCAAGGTACCAATGCAAGAGGAACTAAGCCTTCACACTCCCACTTCTATGAATAAGTGCTATAAGTTAACCATCAAAGTGGAAGAGAAATGGAAGAGGAGGTACAACAAAAATAAAGGGAAGGAAAATAACAAGAATAATAACTTCAATGGAAAGAGCTATTTACAATTGGCTAATGAAGATATATAATTGTTGTCATTTATGGAAACACATGATGTACATGCTTGTAGGAAATATTAGAAATAAAGATACTTAGCTTTTGGTACTCAAAAAATTGTCTAAGTATAAATTCAATTTATATCAGTGTATTATTTTGTATGTAACATTTTATTGACATTATATTATGATTCGCGAAGTTAGTTGGAGATAGTATACATGTTGATGATGATGTATATGATTTCAAAAATTAGTAAGGACTATACAAAAAAGAGGTATTTTCATTTTACCAATGAAACAAAATAATGATACTTGACCAATTAGGGCCGACATCCTTGATGTTTACTCTAAGTTGGAAAAGTGTATTTTGGTCTTAGACAACCCAAAAACAATTTGTGAAATGTTTGGTATTTATGCAAAGGATATCTTGTGATAAGATGAGTGAATTTGTGTAAGTATGCATTTTTTTTTGTGATAGTAACTTTTGTGAAAGTGATATATGTGAAGTTTTGTAAAGCTATTTTGTGATCTGAGATCAAGCTAAAGATTAGAAGATCAGTCAAGAAAGAAGTTAGAAAACCTATATACCAGAGGTCTAATTACTTGTTTGGGTAGTGAGATCATTTTTTTAATTGGAAGTGCATGTTTGGGTAGTGAGCTCATCTTGCATCTATTATACTACAACTCCTAATAGGGTTGGAATCTCCTATCTAGGATTCAAATTCTCCTAACACACACTCTCTTTATTGAATTTTCTCATTGAATCCTAATAGGGTCCATCCTCTATCAAGGAACATATATATTAGTATATTATCTAGTGGGTATCTTCCCCACCAGGGTTTTCCCTTGGCAAAGGTCTCCCTAGTTAGTAAAATATGTTGTTATGAGTTTTTTTTTTGTGCATGGTTACTATTGTTGTTTAGCATTACTTGTTTTATTTATTATGTATGGTTCAAAGTAATTAATAATATCTAGTTGGTGACTAAATTATTTAAATTAATAATTCACCCCCAACCCCCCCCCCGCTCCCCTATTAGTAATTCCTATTTCTAACAATTGGCATCAGAGTGCAGTTACTCAGAAGAGGATTAATAACTTGGGTAAGATCCCTATGGATATGGAATAGTTGATAAAGAACCTTGAAGAGGAACTTGAACAAATTGATCTCCTTACTAAGAAAAGAGATAAGCTGAAGGATAGATATGAAGACTCCAAAGTATATATTGTACAATTCAAGGAAAAGATTGAACATCTCAAATCAAAGCCTGAATCTACTAAATCTAAAACTAGTGATGATGATTATTCAAAGCTAAAGGCAAGGTACAAGATCTTGAAGCATGAATTGAAGATTAAAAATCTAAAGCTAACTTTGAAGAGTGACCCTAGAAAAGTGGAAATTGATTTAAAGACCGAGAAAACATATCTTAGAGCATGTCTGGCAAATAAGACATTTGAATTTAGAACATTGAAAGAAGATCATGAAGAGCTTCATAATTACAACACTATTGTAAAAGGTCAATTAACTCAGTGCAAGCAACAATTTGAGAAGCTCTGTTCTAGCAAAGAAAAGCTTGATAATTCAATGCGAATATAGAAACCTACTTATGATAAAACTGGTCTTGGTTATCTATTTAACATGTCTGCAAAGAAACCTAAAAATAGACTAGAACCAAAAGAGAAAGATAAATCTAATAATAAGATTGAACCCAATCTATCTTCTAATAAACCTAAAAAAGTTGGAAATGTAAGAATTTTCCTTAGGGAAAAATAACACCAAGATCAAGAAACGCATGCACTAACACAATATGGACCAATAATGGATGATCAAAATAACAATAATGAAAATATCATTTATAAAATACACAATAGAAGTGCTTGTATATAAAGGCATCTAGAATGACTAGGAGTTAGCAAGGTGATAAGCCACACAACTAAGCACATGTCCACCAAGAGTGGATTATCCTCCATTGAGAACAGAAGTTACTGTGATGATGAGACGATAAGCTTTCATAGGTGTATCTTGTAAAGAGATGTTGTTGACACCATGTGCTTAATTAGAGTGCAAACAACTATGTTGTCTACATGACAACTCAGATGAATATACAAACTCTTGTGTTGTCAACAAGACAACTCATATGACTACACATACTTCTAGTTGTCTATATGATAAATAATAAAATAATGAATTTAACCTAAGTAAACTTAAGTAAAGTGTAATAATAATTAATTATTTACACTATAAACCCCAATTAAGTGAAACTTAGAGAAATGCATGATGGGTCTTGGGTACTAGGTAATGTCAATGCTCTACATACAATGCATTGCAATCTCTCTAAAAATAGAGAAAGAGGGAAAACCTCATGGGAAAAACCCTCCTGCAAAAAGAGAGATAAGTACAATAAAGAAGATGAGAGTTAAGAAGACCTTATGTAAGGAAAAAATCCCTCCCATAAGAAAGAAGAGAGAAGTCAAGGGACTCCCTTTTTTGAAATATCTTGCACCCCCAAGAGATCTCACAAATGGATATACTTGATCTCAGTAAAGGGCTTGGTGAAGATATCTATAATCTACTATTCTGCAGGACAATATTGCAATGCAATGACCTGCTCATGTATCAACTCTCTAATGTAGTGCATATGAACCGCAATATGTGTCATCCACTAATGTTGAACTGGATGTTTTGAGATCTCAATAGCATACTAGTTATCATAATGAATGACTGTGGGTTTAGGTATGTCAAATCAAAACTCCTTCAAAATATGTTGTAACCAAATAACCTATATAGCCACAGTGACAACTCCTCAATACTTAGCCTGAGTTGAAGAAAGAGAAATAGTATTTTTCTTCTTACTCTGTCAACAAATGAGGCTAGAACCAAGGTGAAACATGTAACCATAAGTAGACATTCAAGAATCACGATTGTTTGCATAGTTTGATCCTATATAACAAACCAACTAAAGTCTAGTACCTACTGCATAATGTATCCCATGTGTATCTGTACCCTATATGTAGTGCAAGTTGTGTTTAATGGCCTTCCAATGTAGGTCATGTGGCTCTTGCATTAAATGAGACACCATGCCAACTGGAAAAGCTATGATAGGGAATGTATGTGTCAAGTAAATGAGACTCCCAACAAACTATCTATACAATGTAGCATCAACAAGTGTAGTGGAACACTTTGCCTCTAACTTAAGACCTGAAAGAAACGGAGTAGGTGCAAGCTTCAAATCACTCATGCAAAATTGAGCAAGTAAATCAAGAGTATACTTGGGTTTAGAAAGTGTGATCTTAGCTAAAAACTATGTGATATCAATACCAAGAAAATAATGAAGTAAACCCAGGTATGTCATAGAAAATCTATCCTACAAAGAGGTCTTGACACTAGCAATGATGGATGCAGTACTTCCTATAATGATCAAGTCATCTACATAAAGCATGACTATCAAGTGTGAGTCATCCTTTTGAATAATGTAGACATTCAAATCTAAATGGCATCTAGTGAATCATGTTGAGAGTAGAAAGGAATACATCTTGGCATAACAAGCTTGAGGAGCTTGCTTAAGACCATAGATAGACTTTTTCAATCTACAAACCAAAGTAGTATCTTGAATGAAACCCTATGGCTACTCCATGTAAATCTCCTCAAGAAGATCACCATTCAAGAATGCACTCTTCACATCCATCTGATCGACAACCCAACCATGAGCCACAACAATAGCTAGTGTAAAACAAATGGAGTTCATCTTAGCTACTAGTTCAAAGGTCTCATTATAGTGAATACTAGGAACCTATGAGAAACCTTTAGCAATAAGTCTAGCCTTATACTTATCCATACTTCCATCCACTATAAACTTGATCTGATAGATCCACTTACACCAAACCAACTTTCTTCCCTTAGGAAGAGGAACTAAGTCCCAAGTGTTGTTTTTCATTAAAGAGTTGTATTCTTACTCCATAGCCTTGTCCCATTTAGGAACCACTAGCAATATAAGAATGTGGAAATGATTTGTGTTGTGACTTTATCCTCCTAGTATCTAAAGGATTCCCCAACAATAAACCTACTAAATCAAGTGTTTGTTGTGCCCAATGAGGTCTAGTGGAAGAAGAAGAAGGAATATCCTCAACTATTTATGGACCCTGCAAATCTAGTGTCCTATGAGTCAAAGTTGAAGAAATATCATCTTTGAAGTCATTATCATCACTATCATCACTTTTCACGATGGAGGAAAGAGGAGTTGAAGGAGCCAAACTTGGACAAGTTCTTCAAAGTGAGCACTCCTCTCAAAGAATATTTCCCATGTCTCTAGATCCATGATTTTGTATGCCTTCATGTGGTTAGGATATCCAAAAAATATATAAGGTTTTCTTGGAGGTTCCAATGCCTTCTGTCTTTGTGAAGGTATCCTTGCCCATGCTAGACAACCAAAAACTCTAGAGTGTTTTGCACTTGGTTTTCTACCACACCAAGCCTCAAAAGATGTAATTCCATCTAAGGCCTTATGGGGAATTCTATTTTGGATGTAATTGGCACAACACATAGCTTCTACCCAAAAAACTTGATCTAGAGACTAATGTTGTAGTATACAAGTGGTCATTTCCTTAAGGGTTCTATTCTTCCTTTTAACAACACCATTTTTTTGTAGAGTGTATGCAACTGAATGTTGAAGATCAATACCGTCATGAGTACAAAAGTCTATAAGCCTTGAGTTCACATATTCCCTTCCATTATTTTTTTCTAGAATCTTAATGGTTTTCCTTGATTGCTTCTCAACTTGAGCTATGAAGGTGATAAAACTATCAAACACTTCACTCTTATGAGAAAGAAAGAAGACCCAAGTGTAGCGTGAGATGTCATGAATGAAGGTGAGAACATAGCGAGCGTTTCCAAATGATGGTACTAGAAATGGGCCAACTACATCACTATGAACTAATTCAAGAACAACAGTTGCTCTCAAAGACTTCCCCTTGTCTAACTTCTCTTCGGCATGCTTTCCTTTTTCACAACTAGTACATACACCCTCTAAGTACTTGACTTGTGGTAGACCTATGAGCATATCCTTGTTGCTAAGTTGTTGAAGGTAGCCATAATTAAGATGGTCCAAACTATTGGAAATATAGATGGAGTAACTGAGATGTGGGGTGAATCAGTTACCACAAAAAAAAATCCACAGATCCCTTAGATGTCTTAAATAACTAGTTACTACTATCACTCGGTAGCCATATAGAAAATGATGTAACTCGGTAGATGTATTGTGTATTAACTTATTATTGATCTTTAAGAATTCATAATTATTAACATGCATGCAAAAGGAAACAACATAAACACAAGAGAGACCATTTTTAACATGGAAACCCAATATGGAAAAGACCACCAAGTAACTAGCTACCAATTTTCACTCTTTTGAAGTGAGAAATGTTAGGAACCAACCCTATTAAAGGTTAGAAAACACACTATTAGGTGTGACCTTGTTAGAGAATTTATTCACGTTGCTAGGAGTGGCCTTGCCAGAGGACTTTAGAACAATTTAGTAGAAATGTCTACCTTGTTAGAGGATTTACAAAAATGGCTACTAAACCAACTCTATTAAGAGATTTAGGAATTATTTCTACAATGGTGAGAAAGTAACAATAAGTGACCTAAATGAGATGCAATTAAACTTTGTTTTTATAGATCTTTTCTCTACTTCACTAGATCCTCTCTGATTAAATACAACTTTGTTGCTCCTCAAGGATATCTAATCCTTCTTCAAAATTTGCTCACACTTACACAATTAACTCACTTGCATGCTCGCTTATTCATTCATACATTTGAATGCACAACTTGACCTTTTATTTATACCTTACAAATTATCAAGTTGGCTCATTTACAAGTTACATTTATCAATAATCATTACATCAACTGGCTACAAACATTACATGAAATAATTAAACATTATTTCCCAAAACAATGAAATCCTTCATTGGCTAACCCTGCTTGGTAAACACTTCTCTAGAAATGATTTCCAATGTTAACCAAGTGAAGCTCAAAAAACACAACAAACTCTGCAAAATCCTTTGGAGACCAAGTGAACTTGGTAGACACTAACTTTCCTTCGCTGACCTTGTGAACTTGGTAGAAACTGACTTCTGCGATAGAATCCTTCAGGACTCGAGTGAGCTTGGTAGTAATTGATTTCATAGTGTAACATTTAGTAATGCTTGGTAGACTCTGTAATTCACTTTTTTGATCATCTGAGCTTGGTAGACTCTATCTAATAACTAATATGACATTTGTGTAACATCAAAGACAACACACAATTGAACAATTGTATCCAACAGTCTCCTTCTTTGGCATTGATGCCCACACAACATGTCGTAGTAGAATGAAATTTGAGAACAAGTCTTTTTCTGACGGAATGTTTCTCCTTTTTAGATTTTATTCAAAAAACTTCTCAAATATAGTAATCTCCCTTTGTAAAGGAAATACATAGCTTCTTTTCAAACATCACACTCTTCACAAACAACTTCAAATTTTAGAAAGATATGATAGTACACTCTCCCTCTTTGAAAACACATGCCAAAGACAACACAAACCAAATGAATAACAATGTACCTTATGTATTGATTCGTGTGCAATATTTTCTTTATTATGCTACATCAACTAATAGATCTTCAACTTGATACCTATTGATGCATCATTAAAACTTCATTTTAGTGAGCCTCAGATAGGGGTATGACCCCTAACTTACCTCTTAGATATAAGAATGCATCCTTAGGTAATTGTTTGGTGAATATATTAAAAATTTGTTCTTTTGTATGGACATATTCCAATTTGATCTCCTTATCTCACACCAATTCTTTGACAAAGTGATACTTTATTGCAATGTGCTTGGTTTTTGAATGCATGGGTAGATTTTTAGATATATTGATTGCACTTGTATTGTCACAAAACATAACAATTGGTTCTTTGATTTCCACCTTCATGCCTTCAAATAATTGTTTGAACCAAAAATTATTAGAATATTTTACTACTGCTGCAACATACTCTACTTTTGCTATGGATTGGGATGTGCAATTTTGCTTTTTACTTGTCCAAGAAACCAACATCTTTCCAAGAGAAAATGCTCCTCCACTTGTACTCTTCCTATCATCAATGTTTCTTGCACAATTTGCATCAGTAAACACTTTCAAATCTAGATTACCTCCAAATTTGTACCATAATCCATAATCTTTAGTGCCTTTAAAGTATCTCAGGATCCTTTTGATTGCCATCATGTGGTTTTCTCTTGGTTTTGCTGAAAATCTTGCTACAATACCAACTGCAAGAGTAATATCTGGCCTTGTATGAACTACATACCACAATTTTCCTATCAATGATCTATATAATGTCTAATCTACCTCTTTTGATTCATCATCCTTTGTAAGCCTTAGACTAGTGCACATAGGAGTTCCAATTGGTTTATAGTCTTCCATACCAAACTTTTTCAGTATCTCCTTGATGTATTAAGATTCAGTGATGTAGATGCCATTCTTACTCTGCTGAATTTGAAGACCAACAAAGAATTTGATCTCACCAAACATTGACATCTCAAATTCTTTGTTCATTTTCTCTAAGAATTCTTTGCATAGATCATGATTTCTTGTAAACAAAGTATCATCAACAAATATTTATACCAAAGCAATCTGGTTATCTAGCCCTTCCTTGATATACAAGCTACTATTATTATTACTTCTTTGAAAACCAATCTGAATAAGATAGTTATGCAATCTTTCATACTATGCTCTAGGGGCTTGTTTTAGACCATATAATGGATTGTCTAATTTTTAGACCATGTCCTTCTTGTCTGGATTAACAAAACTTTCAGGTTGTGCAATGTAGACTTCTTCATTTAGAATACCATTGAGAAATGCTGACTTGACATCCATCTGATAAACCTTAAATCCTTTTTATGCAACATATGCAAGTCGGGTCTTGACACCTTCCAATCTTGCAACAGGAGAAAAAGTGTCTCCATAGTCTATTCCTTCTTCTTGAGAATATCCTTTACATACTAGTCTAGCTTTGTTCTTTGATACCTTACCATCTTCATTCAATTTTTTTTTGAATACCCTCTTGGTTCCAACCACATTTTTATCTTTTTTGTTTTTCTCTATTTTCTATTTCTCTTCATTCATAGCCTCAATCCAACTCTCATTTTCTAATGCATCTTTGATACTTCTATGTTCAAAATTAACAAGTAAACAAGTACCTTTTATCTTACTTCTTGTCATAGTAACTTCAAATTTGTCTCCAATGATTTGATTTTTTGCATGATGTCTCCTGACACACTTGGCTAATATAGGTTCCTTTTCTTTTGATGAATTGCATTGTCATCCTCTTGTATTTCAACTTTAGGTTCTAGCTATTTTGTCTACTGCTCAGTTCCTTTAGACTTAGTAGGCATTGGCTTAGTAGCATCAGAATGTGACTCAGGTTCCTATAGCTTAGTTTGAAGTTCTTGCAACTCAGTTACTAAAGACTTTGGAGTAGAAGATTCCTGATTAATAGGTGTATCTGGCATTGTATCCGGTTCAATGAAAACAAATCTCTTGTCATCTTCTAGTTCCCTTTTTCTTTCTTCTTTAGTCCTTTTTGCAAACTCATCAACTTTCACATATGCACTTTCTATGACTTTGTGAGTAGACAAATTCAAACATCTATATGCTTTACTCTTGCAAAAATATCCTAAAAATATTCCTTCATCACCTTTCATGTCAAATTTACCTTTTCTAGATTCTTTCAAAATGTAACATTTGCTTCCAAATACTTTTAGGTAACTTACATTTGGTTTATAGCCATACCATAACTCATAAGGGGTTTTTAATGAGTCCTTCTTCAACTGTACTCAATTCAAGGTATGAGCTACAATGGTGATAGCTTCCTTCTAGTATTTGATAGAAATATTTTTTTCAATCATTAAAGTTCTTGCATAGTCCATGATAGATCTGTTCCTCCTCTTATCTATTCCGTTTTGCTTAGGAGTTCCAGGGGCTGATACCTATCTTTTGATTCCCCTTTCAATACAAAAGTTTATTGAACTCATGGGAGATTAATTCAACACATTTGTTAGACCTCAATCATTTTAGTCTTTTCCATGTTTCCTTCTCCACTCTAGCCAAATACCATTTGAACTTTTTAAATGGTTCTAATTTCTCTCTCAGATAGATGAAAATCATCATTCTTGAGTAATCATCAACAAAAAGAATGAAGAACTTTTCTCCAGTATAGCTTTCAATTTCAATAGGTCCACACAAATTAGTATGCACAATTTTTGAAACTTCTTCAGATTGAGAGTTCTTACTTTTAAAGCTCTTCTTTCCCATCCTACCAATCTAAAAATTCTTGTATAGACCAACCTTAGGTTTCTTTATACTAGGAATGCTTCTTACTTTTTTGAATTTTCTTATTTTCACTAGGTTATCAAAATTCACATGACATAACCTTCTATGCCATAACCAACTTTCTTCAACTTGAGCAATAAAACATGAACATTCACCAAGTTCAAGATAGAACAAGTTACCTTTTGTCTATATGCCTGATCCAATCAGCTTTCCTTTTTCATCCAACAATCTTTCTTTCCCATGCATGAATTCCACTTTGAATCCATTATTGATTAGCTGTGCCACACTCAATAGGTTGTGTTTTAGTTCGTCAACCCAATAAGCATTGTTATATATAAGTTCTTTGGTTAGTGAGATTCTTCCTCTTCCTTTTATGTAATGAGGTTCATTATTGTCAAACCTCACACTATGACCATCATAGCTTTCAAAATGTTTAAACTTTGTTTTATCACCTATGATATGATGAGAGCAACCACTATCTATGATCCATGTATCATTTTTCTCACATGAGAGATAAGTGCCATTTTATCTTCCTCATCATTATCAGATCCATCTTTCACAACAATGTAAAAAATTTCATCTTCTTCATCATCAGAATCATTAGAATCCTTAGCCATGACACATGTTTTCTTACCTTTATCCTTGAATGATTTGAAGTATTTTTTGTCATTGCACTTATGACCTTTCTTCTTAGCCTTGTTTTTCTTGTTTGGACACCTAGTAGCAATATGTCCAATTTTCTCACACGAAAAAAAATTAGAGGAACCTTACCTTTGTATTTTCCTTTGCCTCTAGAATATTTTCTTGCCAGTAGAGCTTCAACCACCAAGATCATTATCAGAACATTGTTCTGATTCTTCTTCACTTTTTAACAAAGAATCTTTAATCTTATTGCCTTTTTATTTGAGTGAAATCTTGGCTTCAAATGCTAATTCAATGTTCTTGAAAGATGGAACATAGTTATCATAGTTATCTAGATCAAATGCAGTCAATCTTCCTACTATGGCCTTTAAATTTATCTTATGATTTGCTTCACATCTTATTTCTTGAATTACAAAAACTATAATTGCATGAATGGGAAGTAATGTTCTAAGAAATTTACTTACAACTGTTTCCTCCTCAATGTCTTCTCTAGAAGCCTTGATTGCACTGACAACTACTTTGACTCTTTCAACATATTTGGCAATATTTTCATCCTCTCTCATCCTCATTTGATCAAATTGTCCTCTTAGACTTTCCTCTTTGGCTCTTCTTACATTATCATCATCTCCATAGATATCTTTCAGCTTGTTCCACATTTCAAAAGCAATTTTGTAGTCCTTGAAATCATCAAATTCTTCATAGCTTAGGGTAGATGCAATGTCTATCATCATGGTGTCATGAGTCTTGTTCTCAGCAATGTCATTAGTAGATAATGTACTAGAAGGAGTTACATATGCTTGATCAAGATATTTCAATCCTATATCTCCAATGGAAGCCATATGAAGTCTCATGAGACCTTGCCATGTTGAAAAGTTATCCTTGTTAAGCCTTGGAATTTCCCTCTTGTAAGACATCTTGATCTTTAGCTTAGATCCTTTAAATCCTTCCTAAAAGCACCAAAAGTTTTGATACCAATTTTTGGAAATATAGATGGAGTAATTGAGAGGGTGGGTGAATCAGTTACCACAAAAAGAAATCCATAGATCCCATAGATGTCTTAAATAACTAGTTTCTATTGTCACTTGGTAGCCACACAAAAAATGCTATAACTTGGTAGTGTAGACACCTAAATTTGATTACACTATTTTAGTAATCCTATTTAGTTATCTAAAAAGGCATTATTAATTAAATTTCTATTTAATTAATCCTTTGTCATCCCCTAGTTGATTAATTTAATTAATCATCTATAGTCCTAATTGATAAATCAAATAATCTATTATTTATCAATTAAATCCTTTTCTCCTATCTAATTCCAAAAATCCCCATTTATTAAATAAATCTATTAGATAAATGAAATCCTCAAATTCAAAAACCCCTAACCTATCTCTAATCCTCCATTTAGCCTAATCCACCCCATCCACCCATACTAACCAAGCTTAGCCACTAACTCATCCACCCTCATTAATGCCATCCACTTGCACATCTCTAACATCCCTAATCTAATCCTAAACCCAAGCCTAATCCACCCCCTAATGTTGTCACATTCCTTAAACAAGTTTAA
Organism: Cupressus sempervirens; assembly: GCA_028749045.1. Lineage (NCBI taxonomy): Eukaryota > Viridiplantae > Streptophyta > Pinopsida > Cupressales > Cupressaceae > Cupressus > Cupressus sempervirens. The sequence continues at coordinate 743,008,862 of CM053783.1, forward strand.
GACTTTCCTAATTCAAACCAAAGTCTCCCCTCAAAAACCCCAACCACTAAGTCATGAGTGCTCTTACAAAACATAAAAGACTCTTAGAAGCCCACTCATGACTCTTACATCCATCTTACACACTCTTCCCTCTTCCACACTCATTCCTCTTACATCCCTCTTACATACTCAACCCCACTCATCATGCCTTTAACCAACCCTTTACCCTACCCTCTCACACTCATCCTCCTTGTGACAAGTGTCACCTTCCCATTGGTGCTAAACAAGCACAATCCATGTGCTCTCCTTTGAGTGCATCCTAGCCCTCCTTAAGCCTTCATCCATCCTTGCATCTAAGCCCTCCATCGCTCTACTCCTTAGCCTATAAATTGAATCCCATCCCAAGCCATTTCATCAACAATCTTTGAGCTAAAGTTACCATGCTATTTTGAGAACCAAAGCCATCAATATTACCCTTATAATGCCAAATTGAGAGCTAAAAAAGCTACCAATTTTCCATTACCCATCTCCATTGAAGCAGCTTTTGAGCATCTTGAGCATACATCCACAGCAAAAGGACACATCTACAGAATCAAGAAAGCATGGAGTGTTTTCTCTTGTGAGGTTTGCACTTCTTGTTTGCTTTCTTTGTCTAAGCATATATGTGAATTTAGTTTTTGGTTTGTGAATGTTTACTTTATTTGTTAATGTTCTTTGCATACTGATTCTGGTTCTACATTTTGGCACGCCCGGTGGGACCCCACTATGGGTCATTTAATCATCTATTTTCATCTATATGCCATTTTTCTAACCATCTAATGTTTGTTGTTGTTTGAGTGTGTTGTGAGGGTGTTTTGCTTATTTTTGCAGGTTAAAGAACGCACTTAGGAAGAAGAAATACCATCTAAAAAAAAAAAATCGCATTTTAAAGCTTTTTTTGGCACAGTTTTGGCGTCTGCAACCTGTTCTGTCTGCGAAAATCGACGTCTGCAAAAATTCGTGTCTGCGAAAATCGTCGTCTGCGAAAATCCACATCTGCGCAAATCAGCGTCTCTGCTTGTCACCTGTGTTCTGTGCTGCAAATCTGTTTTGTCCTCTTCATATTTTGGCGTCTCTGTATTTCAGCGTCTTCGTATTTTTATAGACTGTCTTCTCTGCTTTCTTATGTTCCGTAGGATTTAGACCATTTTAAGAATTTTTATGCGTAGAAAAAATAATAAAAAAAGTTAAAAATTTTTTTCCCATAGTTAAGCTCTCATTTTTGAAGATTTTGGCTAACTAACTAAATTGCTTTTTTTTTTGTCTCATTGCAGGTTGGAGCACATATGGAACCACTAACCATGTTTCTTGTAGGTTTTCATGTTGCTAAAAAATGAACTTGAATGTTTAACCATTTGTCTTTGAATGCATGTTGCTAAAAAAAAATGAACTTGAATGGTTAAACACATTTTCCATTGAATAAATGTTGCTCAAAACACACTCTTGAATGTCATGGATTAAAATCAACTTTCTTTGGAATGCATGCTTAAAACAAAAAATCTAATCTTGAATGCCAAGGATCAATTAACCATTACAATATCAAACACTTCATTTGGAGCTTCTAAAATTGAACAAAACAAATCTCTTTTTCACATGCAATCTAGGTAAAGTTTGATTTTTGGACATTTAAGAAACTTTGTTAAGTTAAAATACAAATTTACAAAAATCAATTTGAGTAGTTCCTTGGACTCACCTCTTTTCTAATCACCCATCAAATATTAACCATCGGTTGCAATCTCAGCGCCATTTATGGGGATGGGTCTACTTGAAAAAGGTGTTAAATGTTCCACAATCTAACTCACTCACTTGGTCTTTGAACGTTTGCTTTAACTTTATCAAAATTCTTAAATGGCCAAAACTCTAGATTAAATCGATCACACTTCAAGTTTGGGCACTAAAATTGAACAACAACTAATGTGGAGAGCCTCCGGGCGCGCGCTTGAAATCGAATCTCACACACTTTTGTTTTGGGCTTAAAACAAACTCACACTCAATCTTGAATGCCTTAAAGAAAATTAATCAATACTTGATGTGGAGGGCCTCCGGGCACGCGAGTTTGCTTTTGTTGACCCTAACTCTTCTTATTGTTTGCATTCTTCGATCGATTTACTTTTGTTGGCACTTCAAGTTGGAATTGAACATTGTCTCTTAAACATGAGTGCTTGCAAAGTCTAGATTAGCACAGATAAGAGTCAGTTGGTAAAAGAACAAGCATGTTTTTTAGCCCAAGGTCATCCGAGTCTTCTCTCCCCTTGTCATCTTTTGAGGCCATCTTGGGTGCATAAGATTAGGATCCAAAACCTTGTTTCTTTTTAGGAGGCCTGCTTGGGGATTTCATCACCCCTTGGATGACCTCAACTCCAGCGCTCCAACGGAGTATAAGAATCGGGAGGTGAATCGAAAGACACCTCTCTTGGGATCAAGATTTTGTCATTCGGGCTAAGCCTCAAAGAACTTTATACCCTTGAGAAGTTAAAGAGGAGAAGTGGGTTACCACTCCTCTCGATTGTGTGACATCCTTTTGGTCTCATCTACGGATTTGGGCCTCATGTACCTTGCGTTTATCGAGGACTCCCTAGCTAAACCAATTGTCAGCCTTGCAGAAAACCATCTAGGATGTTAATGTGTTTGGAGTGACTGATCGAAACATTTGTAGAACATACACACTCCTTGGCGCAAGTATCACATTCTGAGAACCACAAACTTCTATCTGGGTGTTCCTATCTATTGCTTGTTTTTATTTTACTTGTTGAATGAATGTTTGCCAAACTTGGTCAATCTTAGCTTAGGGCACACTTAGCATAGTCACTGCCTATTTTGGAAGTTGAACAAGTTGAAGCAAAAAAACTGAGATTTTTCCGAAAGCCAAGCAAATTCAAGAATTTATGTCGAAACAACCCAATCCCAAACAGAAGTTTCACAAGGTCAAACTCAAGCCATCTCTAGCATACCAAGAACTTTCAGCCAAGAGAAAAGAAATAACACCAAGCCCATGAATTTCCAAACTCCACAAAGCAAAGGAAAAAGCTACCGACGAAGCACTTCAAGAGGCCTAGTTAGAGCACACCATCAAATTTAGCCAACATCCAGGAGTTAATCCTGCCTATGCCTTACCAACTAGGCATGATTTCTATGATTAGACACCCTTGTTTCTCCACATCTTCTTGGATAAGCTTCACTCTAGAGTCATCTTTGTAGAAAAGCCAGCCATCTTAGGTTATCCCCTTAAGCATTATTAGCTCATCCATCTCATTTAGAATCATACCATCTAGCTAGTAATCGAAAATCTGCACATCTAAGCTTTCAAAATTGTTGTCACCTTGCTAAAAGTTTGCCATTCCTAAAATCTTCCAAATCCACCAATCTCACCAAGGTTATCCCCTTGACAGAGCTTTGTCTAGGGTAATCTAGCTTTGTCACTTTTTATCCCTCATCACCTTGAGCTAAAGGTTTGGATTCGCAAGCGATCAATCTCGTGTTCTTCCTAAAGGATCATCAGTCTATCCTTAAGTTAACACAATCACCACCAAGCTTGCACATAGGAAAGAAGACCTTTTGTGTTTTGACAACATATCTTTGAAGTTAGAATCCCCAACCCGATCCTCCTTAGGTTTTGTCATATAGCTTTGCCTCAACCTAGGAAATCATTTGCATAGAAAAGCCTTCCCCCTTTTGCATCCATCAACATTATTGCATCTCATCCCTAGGAGCATTTTTCATGCCACCCGTCACTCGCTTAGCCAAGAAGAAAGAAACAATGGAGCCCTATCATTTGGATCGAACAACCGCACCCCCCTTGAGCACTCAACCATCCTTCAGCCCAGAGCAAGCTATGCCATCACCTACTGACATTGAAGCTCTCATGAACCAACCAGGAAATGCAGTATTGGTAAACGCCATTATAGACAAAAACAAAGAGACAATCATGGCTAATTTTCGAAGGGACAATGTAGGAACCTTTGACTTTGGAAGACCCCCTCCATTATCAGATCCATCTCGCCCATTGTTTGGGTAGCTGCCACCACCCATAGGCTCTTATGATCCAAATTATCCTCAATATATTCCAAAAGAAGAGCCTCCAGCCAATCCATATGACCCAACAGACCCAAACATACCATCATCCACCCAAGTTGAAATCTCCATGCCACAAGCCAACCCAGCCACCACCACTCCATCCTTGGTTCATACCTCTCCGCTCCAAACCCCCTTTACCCAAAACACCTCACCGTTCACCCCCTTCACTATTGTTGCTGCTCCCCAACCCAGCCTTCCAAATCCACCCATCTCCCAAATTAGTGCTAGCATCTTTGGCCAACCTCAGCAATATACAACAGGGATGCCACCCATGGGGCCAAGTAATCAACCTTTCATCACCCCTATCTTGTTCACCACAGCCCAAAGCACAATCCCATCATTTCCATTAGGTCTTGGGAGCTCAATACCACCAACCACAAATCCACAAGCTACTACCTTCACTCTACAAAGCTATCAAAACCCACAAGCTACTGCCAATCTTCTACCAAGCTCCCAAGTGACCCCAGCTCCCACCACCACTCTACCAAGCTTCCAAATCCAGCCACAAAGCTATCAAACCCCATCAGTTCCATTTCCAAGCTTTCAATTCCCACCACCTCCACCACCAACTAATCCATTACCTCCAATTACCAACTACTTTTCAATGCCACTTCTAGGAGGTAATCCACCACCCCAGCCAACCACCAATTATTTGCAGATACCATCCCAAATGGGGGCACAACCCACATATATTGGTCAAACCCCACAAGCCCATCGATCCTTTCCTCAAGCCTCACAACCATCTTATACCTTACCTCCACAAAGAAATCCATTTATCCCACAGCCAGCTTATGTTCTTGAATCCCAACCTCAAATCCCATATCAACAGCAAGCCTTGCAGCACATGCAGCAATATGCGCCACCTCCCCCTCAACAACCCGTCATCCACCATGTAGCTGCCCAAACAATTTACAATCCCTATCAGCAAATCCCTCACAGCCATCCATATTCAGTGGCCCCATCCAACACATACCTACCTCAAGGCACTCCTACATTGGGGGCACCCCAAACATCACCTATCAATTTAGAGTGGGAGCAAATGAAGACAGCTCTAAAAGTCATCCAAGAAGGGAATGATCCAAAGAAATTCAAGTTTGAGAATGTGTGTCCTTATCCATTTGACAGAGCCATTACCACGACACCATTTCCCAAACACTTTGAGGTACCTAAATTTGACAAATTCAGAGGAAAAGGAGACCCTATCACACATATCAATGAATTTTACATGCATTGCTAGGACATGGAATACAATGATGTCTTCCTCTTGTGCCTTTTTCCCAAAAGCTTGGCTGGACCAGCTCTTGAATCATTTTATAGAATCCCCTATGGCACAATTAAAAACTTTGCTGAATTATCTGGGACATTTGTAGCTCAATATGCCCGTCTTGTTGAAACAGAGCTATCAATAGTTGATCTTGTCCACACCAAGAAAAAAGGTGGAGAAAGCCTTGCCGAATACCTGCAAAGATGGCAAACCCTTACCACCCACATATCTTGCACCTTGCCAGAACGCCATGTGGTGAAAATGTTTATTGATAATGCACATCCCAGCTTGGCTCACCACATGACCATGAATTGTTTATAGACCTATAAGGATAACAAAGAGAAAGGAATGATTCTTGAGCAAGGACTCATCAAAGATGGTGTGGTAAAGATTTACAAAGAGGCCAACCAAAATCAATCACATTCTAATGACAAGTCTAGGTATTGGAACAAAAACAAGCATGTTGCAACAAATGGGGTTACTGATACCAGACATGTGAATATCGTTGGTCCTTCTCAAAACCAGTCTAACCCACCATATCAAACAAACAACCAACAAGCTATCAATTACCAGCAATGAAATAACCAAAGCTATCAAAACCACAATACAAGACCCAACTTTCAAGGGTCTAACAATCAAGCTAATGCCATCAATGTAGCTGCAGGGAAAAAGCCCAGATTCCAACCTACACCTAGAAACTATACACCCCTTGGTGAGCCATTGGATGTTATTTTTGAGAAATTAGCTAAGAGAAACCTCATCAAATTTCCACCTACCCAGCAAATTGATCCAAGCCAATCCAAAGCTGCATGGTACAAGGACAATGAGTATTGCAGGTTCCATAGGGTAAACGGTCACACCACCTTCAGATGCATGAAACTGAAAGACTATGTGCAAGACCTCATTGTTCGGAAGGAAATCACTATTGGTGCCCAAACCTCTCCCAATGCAGGCTTACAGATTTATCAAAATGCTTTTCCTCCACACAACAACCAAAATCCTGGAAAAGCACCTATCCAAAACAACACCAACAACCGCCAGCATGGGAAGAACAATGACCACACTTCATCCTGTATAGACTATGGTAGCCTTATAGGTTGTATATCTGAGAAAGAGCCTTCTATCAATGTTATCAATATCTGAGGACCAGACAATGAGCGTGCGATCACCACTCAAAGAGCGCGATTTAACATCGTAGGCCCACCAGTTTCATCAACACCATCAGCTCCATCAAAAAGCTGGTACAATATCTTCGAACTCCTTGGGAACGTGCCAGCCCAAATATCCATTTTAGACCTTCTCCACACTAGTCCTGTGTACAAAGACATCCTTGACAGTGCTCTCATAGAATCTCGTGTCCCTTCTGATATCAATGCTACTGATTTTTGTAATCTTGTTGGACACCTTTCATCCTCATGTGCCCTGTGTTTCAAACCCACCGACATACCCATGGTTGACCCAGATCACACCCTTCTGCTTCGCATAGCCATCATGGTATCCAATTTTGCCATGAAAAGAGTAATGATAGATAATGGATCAGCCTTGAACATTTGCACCCTAAAATTTATAAAACAAGCTGGGTATACTGAGTTAGATATGATCAGTGAGGTTATCACCATCAAAGCTTATGACAACTTGGAAAGGACCACAGAAGGGACTATTTTGCTACCAATCAAGGTTGGGCCGGTCATCCAAGAGATAGTTTACCATGCTGTTGATCTAAACCTACCATTTAACATCCTCCTCGATTGCCCATGGATTCATGCTATGAAGGCCGTTCCATCCACCTACCTCAGTGCATCAAATTTCTGCATCAGAGCACTGAGGTAACCATCCACGCCGATCCAGAACCCTTTGCTTACTACAATGCAGTTGAAGCTTCATATACAAACCATTGCCCTAGAATAGACATCAGAACAGCCATCGCCAGCTCATCCCATACTTGTAATGACGCAAAAACCATCCTCGCCTCCACCCTATCTACTGTAAAGATCAACAACAAAGGCTATGGAGAATATAGTCTATCAGATGCATTTGCTGTTGGAGCAATCCCACTTGATCCACATACCCATGGCCGGCCAACATATCACAAAGCTAAGGAGATTCCACCTCCTCGATACAAATGGTTTAGCCCAACCACCTTTGTATCCTCAAAAATGCCTCTTCATGAGGAGCTCACTCCAGATATCAACAATTGGTTACATAAGGATGCCCCTCCAAGAAATCAAGCATGCCTTGATCACTTCAGCCAGAAGTATCCCCAACAACATAAGCTCATCACTGAAAAATGGAACTATCAAGGAGGTGGACTAGGACCAGAAGAAAGGGGCATGCAATGTCCCATCGAAGCACATAATTGGGAAATAAAGTCAGGTCTTGGCTTTGGCATACCCACAACTAGGGGCACCAACGAGAATGGTCACGCTTTTTCGAACATCCACCGCGACCTTGTCAAAATCGAAGACATTCCTGAGGAAGTTGAAAAGAGAGCCTACGACGATATCCCAGACCAAATCTTCCTAGGAGACTCTGTTCTCCGAGAACTATCCATCCATCTCATTGACCTACCACTTGCTCATCCACAACTCATAGATTGGGACCAACCAAGTGTCATACATATTGATGAGTTCGCATCAGAGGAAGCGCTTCTAAGATTCATGGGAGCCGAAACTCCTCATAAGAAGACAAAGCCAGATTTTTCCTACATCTACAAGCTAGATCCCAAGGGGTATTTTGGAGAAAATCCCCAGCCTAGTTTCGATACACCCAAAACTGGAACTAAGGTAAAACTGGGACTAGCTAAGGCAGCAAAGAGAACCCCTCAGCAAGAAAATGCAGAGCCACAAGCAGAACATGAGGATTTAGTATTGCCTCCTCAAGATAATCGACCAGAGGTGTCTTCTATTCTAATAAAGGATACTAGAGAAGTCAACATTGGTTCTTCAGAGATCCCTAGAATTGTTCACATTGCTGCATCCCTATCACAAGACCAAGCTGACCTCCTCTTTGAGGTTTTACGAGAGAACATTGGCCAATTTTCATGGTCATATCAGGACATGCCAGGACTTGATCCAAAGCTTGTAGTTCATCATCTTGCAGTCGATCCAAAGATCAAGCCCGTCAGACAAAAGCTTAGAAAAATGCACCCCAAGGTGGCATTACTAGTCAAAGCTGAACTAGAAAGAATGTTAGCTGCTAAGGTTATCCGACCTATCGACTACTCAGAATGGATCTCCAACATGGTCCCTGTCACTAAGCCTTTCGGTGACATCAGAATCTGCACTGATTTTAGAGATCTTAACAAATCTTGTCCAAAGAAAGATTTTCCCTTGCCCAACATAGATATGATTGTAGATCTTACAGCTGGACATGAAATTCTTTCCCTTATGGATGGATTTTCTAGGTATAATTAGATCAAGATTGCAGAAGAGGACCAGCATAAGACAACATTCACTACCCCTTGGGGAACCTTTTGCTACACCATGATGCCTTTTGGCCTAAAGAATGCTGGGGCTACCTATCAAAGAGCTATGACAGCCATTTTCCATGATCTTATCCATAGCATTTTGGAGGATTATGTGGACAATATCCTAGTCAAATCTCACACCTTCATGGATCATCTTGCTGACCTGGAGAAAGTCTTTGATAGGTTGGCCCAATATCATCTCATGCTAAATCCCAAGAAGTGTGTCTTTTGGGTCACATCTAGAAAGCTTCTAGGCTTCATAGTTTCTAAACGAGGTATAGAGATCGACCCCAAAAAGGTCAAGGCTATCTTAAACATGCCTCCTCCCCAGACACTGCGACAGCTTTGCTCTCTTCAGGGAAAAATTCAATCTATCCGGCGCTTCATCTCCCAACTTGTAGATAAGTGTACATCATTTTCACACTTGCTAAAGAAGAATGAGAACTTCAAGTGGGATCTTTTATGTCAGTGCAGCTTCGATCAGCTCAAGCAGTACCTCACCAATCCCTCTGTCTTGGTTCCACCAGTTCCTGTTCGTCCCTTGATCTTGTATATATCAGCAACACCTACTGCTCTAGGGGCACTTCTAGCACAACATGATGATTATAGCAAAGAGAGAGCCATCTACTATATCAGTAGAACCCTAGTTGGTTATGAACTCAATTACACTCCTATGGAAAAAGCTTGTTTGGCAGTTGTTTTCTCAACTCAAAAGCTTCGCCACTACATGCTAAGTCATACCATCCAACTAGTCTCCAAGATTGACCCTCTCAAGTATATGCTCTCCAGAACAGCACTTACAGGCCCTTTGGCCAAATGGGTTATGCTACTAAGTAAGTTTGACATCCAGTATGTGGACAGAAAGGCAATCAAAGGGCAAGCTATAGCAGATCACCTAGTTGATGCACCTCTAGTAGATGCATATCCTTTGCTCACAGAATTTCTAGATGAGCATATCTACCTAATTGAAGAACAACCCCCATGGAAGCTTTATTTTGATGGCTCATACACCTCTCATGGATTAGGGGCAGGAATATTATTAGTTACACCTCAAGGAGATTACATTCCAAAAGCCTTCAAGCTACAATTCCCTAGCACCAACAATTTAGCAGAATATGAAGCTCTTGTAGCAGGATTAAAGATAGCTGCAGAATGGAATATCACTGCGTTACAAGTCTTTGGTGATTCCCAACTCATCATCAAACAAGTCTTAAATGAATATCAAACCAAAGATGAAAAACTATTACCCTACAAAGAGCTAGTTGATCAGCTGACCCAGCATTTTACAAAGCTTCAGTTTACACAAGTGCCTCGAATGCAGAACAAGGCAGCAGATGCCATGGCCACTATCGACTTGCTCTTGGAAATTCCCCAAGAAGCTACACAGTATGAGTTTTTGGTTGAGTAGCTCCTCACACCTGCCTATGCGAATGAGGATTCAAACTGTGTTTGTATCTTGGTTGGTCCCCAATCCCCTTGGTACCATGAAATTCATGCTTACCTTAACGATGGTATCATATCCCCTCACCTCACACGTACCCAACACCAGAACCTCATTCGAAAATCATCCCGCTATATTATCATAGCCAATACCCTATATCGTCGGGGTTATCACGATACTCTCTCTCGATGTTTAGATGAAAATGAGGACGCGATAGCATTAAAAGAAGTACATTTTGGACTTTGCGGTGCCCACACGAGTGGTATTGTCCTAGCACAAGAAATCCTTAGAGCAGGCTACTATTGGCCTACCATTGAAGAAGAATCTTGTGACTTTTTTAGAAAGTGTCTCCCATGTCAACAGCATGCAAATCTTGTGCATGCTCCAGCACAGGATCTACAGCCTATTGCACCACCTTGGCCTTTTGCTTGTTGGGGCCTTGATCTAGTTGGAACTATCACACCTCTCTCATCTGATGGACATAAATGGATAATAAAAGCTACAGACTATTTCACTAAGTGGGTGGAAGCAGTCCCCCTAGTCTCAGCTCAGGAGTTCAAGTCTCCAAGTTCATCTTGTACCACATTGTTTGCCACTTCGGCATCCCATCCACCATCTTCACTGACCATGGAGTTAACTTTGAAAATCTCAATATGGAAGAATTATGCACTTCCCTCCGCATCCATCACCACTTTTCTAGCCCATATTTCCCACAAGGTAATGGCTAGGCAGAGGTGACTAATAAAACCCTCCTCAAAATCCTAAAGAAAGTTGTCAATGATTCCGGCCATGATTGGCACCTTCAAATAAATCTGGCTCTATGGGCCTATCAAACTTCCTTTCGTACATCCACAGGCACAACTCCATACCCCCTAGTCTATGGTGCCGAAGTAGTATTACCTATAGAAGTTGAACTTCCCTCACTACGCATATCTTTGTGAGGGCAAATCTCAGATGAAGAATACAGAGTAGCTCGACTCACCCAGCTAGATCTCTTAGACAAGAAGAGACAACAAGCCTATGACCATCTCACAGTCTACCAAACTCGTCTCAAAAGGAATTTCATCAAGAAGGTGCTCCCACGACACTTTCAGCCAGGTGATATGGTCCTCAAAGAAAATATGAAAGTCCAAGCAGATCGAGAAAAGAAAGGCAAGTTTGAACCTACATGGCTTGGTCCCTATGTGGTTACTGCCTCCTTTGGCTCTGGAGCCTATCAATTATCTACACCAGAAGGAGAACTCTTGAATGATCCCACTAACATCATTCATCTCAAGAAGTTCTATGCTTGAAGATCTTTGGTATACCCAGCTTTTGAAAAATACAAAAAAATAGTAAAGAGAAATAAGCGTCCAATGGTGAAAACTTGGCAATTCAAGCACCTTGGATAGGTACCTTGGTGAAAGCCTAGTAATTCAGGCGCCTTGTGTGCTAAAGACTAATCCATTATCTATCACTATCCTATCCCTCATCCATCCACCAACCATCCCATAAAACACCTACTTGTTCCCTTGGTGTTCCAATCAAATATCCAAAATCTGATGGAGCTTGTCAATACCTCCTGTACAACTTGTAAATCTTGTACCAAAGCTTGTATTATACCTTGTAAATCTTGTACCATACCTTGTATATATTCGAATCTTGTCCAAAGCTTGTACCATATTCCAGCTTGTAAATAATCTTCTATCCTAGCTTGTATCCTATCACATGCACACACAGAATCCCATTTTCCTTAAGATTTTCACAAACCATCTACCTATCCACCTATCAACTATTATAGACATCCCATCCTTCACAAACATTTCCATCTCACAAAAAACCAAAACATGAACAAACTTGTACATTTGTAACATATCTTGGTCTATCAGCTTGTACATCCTCTTTAGCTTAGTATCATTGTATCTATCCGGCTTTCATGTTATTTCATCCTTGGTCAACATCTTGCACACATCACACACCTTGGTTAGATATTCCAATGCATCCTTTAGCTAGATCTCTTGTCACCAAAGTGTTATCCTTCTTAGTTCAGCTTGCTAGACGCATCACTCATCCAGATCCATCAGCTTAGGTGCTCTCTGATAGATCCTTGCAGGATATAGCTTTCCTCATGTCTGATCTTGGTCCGTCAGTACCTCGTCCTACCCATCTCGTTGGCAAACAGTTCTCTTTTGGATTTTTGCTTTCTTTTGATTTGGGATCTTCCCTTTTGGGTCTTGAAATATCTTTTCCAAGCAATCTCTGTGTTCCCTCCTCAAGGTTACCACGATCTTCCATATCATGGTATGCTGCGAATGGGGCAATTAGAGCGTAAGGTCTTGATCAGGTCTTTTTCTTGTTTTCTTTTTCTGCTTGTGGGTTACCTAGTGTCGTTTCCATGCTCCTTCCTCTGGGATTCATGTGTGATACTGGGGCAATCCTTGTGTGTTTGTTTCGAGTCAGTTCGTCAGTCCTTTGGACAGTTGGTCAAAAGGTGTTGATGTTCTTGGTAACCTTGGCAATTAACCAACAGTCCTATAGCAAATCTAGTGCTCAACTACATGGTGGTACTTCTCTTTGAAGTATCCCGCCGCTCAAAAAGCTTCAATGGATTCCCTTCATCTCCATTATCCCCCATCCATATCCTACATCTGTCGCTCCTACCCCAGCTTATGCATCAGTATCTCTTTGAATCACTCCTCACGCTTAGCTTTATGGATCCACAATCCTAGTCTTAGGGATCCACCAAGCCTCATCTTTCGAGATCCACAATCCTAGTCCTAGGGATTCCCGAAACCCATCTTCCGCCAATCTGACTCTTTGAAATCTTGTTGCATCATCTTTATCATTCTATCATCCATCTCCCTACCATGGATTCCTTTAATAGCGCTCCACTCCTCCTCCCCCCCCCGCCCAATCCTGGAAAGTCTTAAGCTTGCTTTACTATTGTGCCTCTGATTTCCCTTTATCATTCTCTCGTAGTGAGAGTTTGAGCTAATTCAGCCCCTTCTCTTTGCCAACTTGCATCTCAGCTTGTCTCAATTTCTTGTACTTTTCAAAAAGTCGTCGAGCCTCATTTCTCTCCCCGTCGCCTTCTTGAGGGGGCATCATCTAAGTCTAGTCTCTCCTCTTCTTATCCGAGACTGGGGCAACCTTGTTGCTAAAACATCTTCCTCGTGTCATCTTCATTCAAACTTCTTTGAAATAGTGTTTTCTTAACACTATGTCAAAGAGGGGCAAAATGTAGACACCTAAATTTGATTACACTATTTTAGTAATCCTATTTAGTTATCTAAAAAGGCATTATTAATTAAATTTCTATTTAATTAATCCTTTTTCATCCCCTAGTTAATTAATTTAATTAATCATCTATAGTCCTAATTGATAAATCAAATAATCTATTATTTATCAATTAAATACTTTTCTCCTATCTAATTCCAAAAATCCCCATTTATTAAATAAATCTATTTGATAAATGAAATCCTCAAATTCAAAAACCCCTAACCTATCTCTAATCCTCCATTTAGCCTAATCCACCCCATCCACCAATACTAACCAAGCTTAGCCGCTAACTCACCCACCCTCATTAATGCCATCCACTTGCACATCTCTAACATCCCTAATCTAATCCTAAACCCAAGCCTAATTCACCCCCTAATGTTGTCACATTCCTTAAACAAGTTTAAGACTTTCCTAATTCAAACCAAAGTCTCCCCTCAAAAAACCCAACCACTAAGTCATGAGTGCTCTTACAAAACATAAAAGACTCTTACAAGCCCACTCATGACTCTTACATCCATCTTACACACTCTTCCCTCTTCCACACTCATTCCTCTTACATCCCTCTTACATACTCAACCCCACTCATCATGCCTTTAACCAACCCTTTACCCTACCCTCTCACACTCATCCTCCTTGTGACAAGTGTCACCTTCCCATTGGTGCTAAACAATCACAATCCATGTGCTCTCCTTTGAGTGCATCCTAGCCCTCCTGAAGCCTTCATCCATCCTTGCATCTAAGCCCTCCATCCCTCTACCCCTTAGCCTATAAATTGAATCCCATCCCAAGCAATTTCATCAACAATCTTTGAGCTAAAGTTACCATGCTGTTTTGAAAACCAAAGCCATAAATATTACCCTTATAATGCCAAATTGAGAGCTCACAAAGCTACCAATTTGCCATTACCCATCTCCATTGAAGCAGCTTTTGAGCATCTTGAGCATACATCCACAGCAAAAGGACACATCTACAGAATCAAGAAAGCATGGAGTGTTTTCTCTTGTGAGGTTTGCAATTCTTGTTTGCTTTCTTTGTCTAAGCATATATGTGAATTTAGTTTTTCGTTTGTGAATGTTTACTTTATTTGTTAATGTTCTTTGCATACTTATTCTGGTTCTACAGGTAGACTTACTATGTATTAACTTATTACTAATCTTTAATCATTCACAATTATTAACATGCATGCGAAAGGAAATAACATGAACACAAGAGACACCAAGTTTAATGTAGAAACCCAATATGGGAAAAACCACCATGTAACTAGCTACCAATTTTCACTCTTGTGAAGTGAGCCCTATTAGGAGCCAAGCATATTAAAGGTTAAAAAATAGACTATTAGGTGTGACCTTTTTAGAGGATTTATTCACCCTACTAGGAGTGGCCTTTCTAGAGGACTTTAGAACAATTTAGTAGAAATGTCCACCTTGTTAAAGGATTTACAAAAATGGATGCTAAACCAACTCTATTAAGAGATTTAGGAATTATTGCTACAATGGTGAGAAAGTAACAATAAGTGACCTGAATAAGATGTAACTAAACTTTTCTATTAGAGATATTTTCTTTGCTTCACTAGATCCTCTATAATTGAATACAACTTTTTTGCTCCTCAAGGATATTCGATCCTTCTTTGAAATTTTCTCACACTTGCACAATTAACTCGCTTGCATGCTCGCTCATTCATTCATACATTTGAATTCACAACTTGACCTTTTATTTATACCTTACAAATTATCAAGTTAGCTCATTTACAAGTTACATTTATCAATAATCATTACTTCAGTTGGCTACAAACATTACATGAAATAATTAAACTTTATTTTCCAAAACAATGAAATCCTTCATTGGCCAACCCTTCTTGGTAAACACTTCTCTAGAAATGATTTCCAGTGTTAACCAAGTGAAGCTCAGTAAACTCTGCAAAATCCTTCGGAGACTGAGTGAACTCAGCAGACACTAACTTTCCTTCATTGACCTTGTGAGCTTGGTAGAAACTGACTTTTGCCACAGAATCCTTTAGTGGAAAAGTGAGCTCAGTAGTAACTATTTTCATAATGTAACATTCAGGAATGCTTAGTAGACTTTGTAATTCAATTTTTTGACCATCTGAGCTTGGTAGACTCTGTCTAATAACTGATATGACATTTGTGTAACATCAAATACAACACGCAATTGAACAATTGTATACAACACAAACCTCTCATGCCATAGTTTACTTTGTGAATTTGAGTGGGTCAACAAGGCAAGGGAAGTGAACCTAGGCACAAAATGAGAAAAATAATAAAGTATTTTATCATGATTAGCCTCTCCAATTGTCACCATAGAATCATCTTTTATATTTTTTTATCACAATTGAATAAGGAAGGAACTCCACTTTTTTTCCACATCCATAGTGAGTTATTTGATAGATTGAAAGAAGGTTGGTGCTAAGGTGGGGAACATGAAGAACATCATTCAAAACTCCATTTTCCAATTCAACATTCC
This sequence comes from Cupressus sempervirens, assembly GCA_028749045.1. NCBI lineage: Eukaryota > Viridiplantae > Streptophyta > Pinopsida > Cupressales > Cupressaceae > Cupressus > Cupressus sempervirens. Next base: position 743,024,864 of record CM053783.1, read on the forward strand.
TTTTTCCTTCAATTTCCACTTGTGTGTCATTTCCCACATAGATGTAAGGTACATGTGATGGTTTCAAAGAGGAAAAATGCTTCCTTGAAGCACCCATATGATGTGTAGCTCGTGAATCAAGAATCCATTCCTTAGAATTTCTTGTACTTGCTACCAAAGCTTATTTGTTACCTTTTAAAGTGGTTGAAGATCCCTTATCTTTATAGGAATATGTCACATCAATTTTATGTTTCCTCATTAATTTTAGCAACTCATCAATCTACTTATCCTTACACTCATGTTTATCATGACCATTCTTCTTACAATATGTACAAGTTTTCTTCTCCCTTTTGTTGAAGTTGTTCCCCTTCTTATTATTTTTGGAAAAATACTTGCCTTGTTGTAAGGAATATTGTTGTGTGGAGGAAGATTGATGTGAGGAGGAAGATTATTGTGTGTCATCTTGTGGCTTAGCCTTCGATTGCTTTTTTTTCTTGTTGGAATTTTTATCACCTTGATTGCCTTAATTGGCTACCAAGGCTTGGTCTTGGAAGACTGGAGAATTCCCATACTCATTAACTTTTCATGTTCTAAGACTAGTAGTCTTGAAAATGACTCGAATGAAGGCTTAGTGAAGGCATTACCCATTGTTAACTAGTGAGTATTATAATTGGAAATAAAAGCCACATATTTAGGAGGAAGATGATGTTAGAATTATTTAGAATAACTGAGATTTTGGGGGGGGGAATCAGTTATCCAAGGTCCAATGATGTCCAATACAACTTTTTCTTCTAATCCTTAATGACACATAACTAAAATTATCATGCATGCAATTGAACATTAAACAATCATGAAAAGTAAACATGCATCACACCATAACACTAAGGATTTTGATGAGCCAGAAACCCTCCAAGAATAAGAAGGTAAAACTGGGGTGGGAATGATTGCCACTGAATAACTGTGCAATTGATTTCAACCACTTCTAATGGTCTACCCTATTAAAGGCTACAACACATTGTTAAATGTGACCCTGTTAAAGGATTTCTACACCCTGTTAGGAGTGTGCCCTGTTAGAGGACTTTAAGAACATTCAACTTGGAATGTCAGCCTATTAAAGGATTTACATAGAGCTATTAGGCTCACCCAAGTCCATGGGATTTACAATCACCTTCTCAAAAGAATCTTTCATCCCTCTCTAAGGATCTCTTATCCTTCTCCTAAGGATCTCTTTATCCTTCTCCTGAGGATCTCTTTATCCTTTTCCTGAGGCCTATCCACCTAGCTATTAAGCTAACCTAGCAATGTAGGATTTAAATATCTAATACAATGGTAAGAAAGTATTAGAAGGGCTTTGACCTGATACAAATGCAACTTCAACCTTGTAGATTTCAGATTACTCTTCAGTCCTTTTCTTTGCTTGGCTTTCCTCCCTTGTGGTGCTGATAGCTTGTTCACCCTTCAAGATCTGTCTACTTGAGTTCTTCCACTTGTTATGCTAATGCACTCCATGATCATTTGATCAACTTAGAGTCTTGATCTTCTATACTTTACTCTTCTTGGCTTCTTTGCATGACCACACCTAAGACCAACTCCCTCTCTCAAATGCACATTTGATCTCTGATCTGTAACTCCTTATGAAGAAGTTATGTTCTTCATTTTTTTCTCAAATCTTAATTTGATCTTGAGAAAATTTTATTGTTTTCCCTCCAATTTTTTTCTTCTAGAAACTTCATGATAAATCCATTAGAATTCACCTTGAATTGGTTTGCATGGTTTACATAAAATTCTGTGACATCTACTCATCATCCTTATCATCCAACTAATTCACAAAATTCAATGTAACAAACTTATCACTACTGATCTGGCAAATCTTTGACTTAACAAATAATGCCGCAACTCGACATCATTGATTTACTGATGCTCAGCTTCTTCTATGTTACTCGGCTTCTATTGTTATTTTACTAGCACTTGGCACCTGGAAAAATTCTGTGTTACTCAGCACCTAATCTTCACTCAGCACCAGAAGGTTGCTCGGCACCTGAAGATCACTCGAACTTGAAGGCTTCTCGGCATCAGAAGATCACTAGAAACACACTAAAGTTGAACTTACTTGGCTTCAATTGAGAATATATTCAGAACTTACTAGCTAGCTCGGTTCTCTCTCCAATGAACTTAGTTAATCCTTACATATTTGGTGTGTCTTAGTGTGTCCATACTCTATGTCTTAGAGTATGTCATCAATACATTATTTCATCAATGGCTTAACTAATCCTTATACTTCATTACAACATCATAACTTCAACCTTTCTCTAGGTACTCTAGTTACATCTTATTGATTGCCACCTACTTGTCAATCAACCAATTGTCATTCCTACAAGTAGCAAGTTTGACATCAATGACAAAATAGTGATTGAAAACATTCTTTACCAGTTCCATTATTCTTCCTTTATGACCTTTTCAATCATTTCCAACAATCTCCCTCTTTGGCATTGATGGAAAACCAAACTGATCAATTGATCAACTTAGTTACCACCAAAATTACATACGTTATCTGCTTGTTATATAACTCCCTCTTGTGCTGATAGAAATTGAATCATCATTTTTGCTTCTCCTTCTTGACTACTACATCCTTACTATTGATCTCATACATCTGCATATCTAATCATTTCATTGCATCCTTACTACTGATGTCATACATCTCCATATCTAATCCTTTCATTGATCAGTTTCTCATAAATCTCCTTCTTTGACATAAATGCCAAAGATGTAGCATCTTCAACATGCTAAATATAAGCTTTTCATCTTCATGTTTTCTCCCTCTATCACCATGCTTGTGATTGATCTGGAATTTCTATTCCTATTGTCATCCTCTGCATCACTCTTTTGATATTTCAATGTTCTACTCCTATTGATGCAGGGAAACTTCTTTGTTTCTTTAGACTGCTTGAGTTAGGGGCATTACCCCCAACTTGCCTCTAAGATATTCATAAGTATCCTTGGGCAATGGTTTGGTGAAGATATTTGCAGTTTATTCCTTTGTGTGAATGTACTCCATCTTCACTTGTTTGTCTTCCACCAATTCTCTAATATAGTGATACTTGATTGCAATATGCTTGGTTTTTGCAATCATCATTGGATTCTTGGATATGTTTATAGCACTTGTATTATCACAATATAGTATCACAGGTTTGGTTACCTCTTCTTTCATTCATTTCAATAGATGTTTGAGCCACACAATGTTTGTGCAATTGACTGCTGCTGCCATGTATTATGCTTCTGCAGTGGACTAAGATGTGCATGTTTTTTTCTTGCTAGTCCAAATAACTAGCCTTTTACCTAAAAATAATGCTCCTCCACTTGTTCTTTTCCTTTCATCAATGTTGCCTCCCCAATCTACGTTTGTGTATGCATTGAGCTCAAACTTCTCATTATTTTTGTAATATAGGCCAAAATCATTAGTTCCTTTGAGATACCTCATTATCCTTTTTACTGCCATGAGATGATTTTCTCTAGGATTAGCAGAGAATCTAGCCACTATTCCAACTACTAATGCTATGTCTGGTCTACTATGTACAACATATTGTAGTTTTCTAATCATGGATCTATACATTGTTTGATTGACTTTAGCCGATTCATCATTTTTGGATAGCTTATGTCATGTTGCCATTGGTGTGCTGATAGGTTTGGAATCTTCTAATCCAAACTTCTTGAGTATCTCCTTGATGTATTTTGATTGTGTCACAAATATACCATGTTTTAGTTGACGTACTTGCAATCCTACAAAGAATTTGATTTCTCCAAACATTGACAATTCAAACTCATGTTTCATTTTTTCGACAAAACTTTTGCAAAGTACTTCTTTCCTCCAAAATCTATGTCATCCACAAATATTTCAGATACAAGAATATCCTTACCTTCTTCTCATTTGATGTACATGTTGTTGTTATCATCAGTTCTTTCAAATCCTATTTGCACTAGATACTTGTGAAGTCTCTCATAGCAAGCTCTAGGGGCTTGCTTTAATCCATATAGAGCCTTATGCAATTTGCATATCTTATTTTTGTTCTTCTCATCAACAAAACCTTCTGGTTTCGCTATGTAGACTTCCTCTTGAAGTATACCATTCAAAAATGCAGACTTAACATCCGTTTGATAGACTTTAAATCCTTTGAAGGCTGCATATGCTAGTAAGGTCCTTACTCCTTCCATTTTGGCAACTAGAGCAAAAGTTTCTCCATAGTCTCGCCCTTCTTCTTGTGCATACCCTTTACAAACTAGTCTTGCCTTATTCCTTGTGATTTCACCATTCTCATCTAACTTATTTCTAAACACCCACTTGATTCCAATTACATTCTTGTCAGTTGGTCTTGAGACCAAGGTCCATGTCTTGTTCTTCTCAATTTGTTCTATTTCTTCTTTCATAGCATTGTACCAGTCATCATCTTTTATGGCTTCACTTACAAATTTTGGTTCCATTTTACTGAGTAGACATGTCTCACACCTGAGTCTACTCCTTGTCATTGGTCTTGCCTCTTTGTTTTGAATAATTTGATCTATAGGATGATCTCTTTTCACATACTTTTCTAGTACTGGTTCTTTCCTTGTTTTGCATGTTGTCTCTTTCAAAATCTATTCCTTCATGCATATTTTCATCAAGTATTTGTTCATTTTCTTCATTTTGGTTGTTCTCAAAATTTGAATGAACATTCTTTGCATTCTTTAGCTTAGCTTTTGAATGTGTCTCCAGTTCGAAATTCACTGTTTGTGACTCAAAAGATGCTTGATTTTGTTGCTGATTGTCATTCTAAGTTGCAACTTAACCATTTTAGGTATACCTTCATAAAAGTATACAAAGGTCTTGTATTCTTCTACTTTCTTGGTATTCTCAACACTTTGAACTTCTACAAGTTCATCAAACTTCACATTTGTGCTTTCTACTACTTTGTTAGTATTAAGATTCAAACACTTATAAGCTTTGCTTCTAGTAGAATAACCAAGAAATGTGCCTTCCTTACTCTTTGCATCAAACTTTCCATTTCTAGACTCTTTGTATATATATATATATATATATATATATATATATATATATAGCATTTGCACCCAAATATTTTGAAATGCTTTACATTAGGAGAATGCCCATACCATAATTAAAAGGTGTTGCATTTGTACCTTTCTTGACTTGAACTCTATTGAGTGTGTAGACCGCAGTACTTACAACTTCTCTCCAGTACCTGAGTGCAACATTTTTCTCTATCATTAAGGTCTTGACATAGTCAATAACTGATCTATTCCTTCTCTTTGCTATACCATTTTGAGGTGGAGTCCTGGGTGCTGATGTCTACCTTTTGATTCCTCTTTCATTGCAGAACTCTTCAAATTCTCTTGATGTGAATTCTTCTCCTCTATCAGATCTGAGACAATATAGGCTCTTTCCAGTCTCTTTCTCTACTTTTGCCAAGTACCATTTGAACATTTGAAATGCATCTAATTTTACTTTTAGGAACATGACTGTCATCATCCTTGAATAGTTATCTACAAATAGCATTATGTATCTATCACCTTTGTAGCTTTGCACTTCAATAAGACCACACAAGTTAGTATGAACTAGCTCTAATACTTCATTAGAAGTATAAGCCTTGCTTTTGAAAGTTGACTTTGTCATCTTCCCTAGTTGGCATTGTTTGCACATGGTGTTATCAGGTTTCTTCAACTTTGGTAGACCTCTGACTTTCTTCATTTTGCTAATGCTTATCAGATTGTCAAAGTTCACATGACATAGCCTCTTGTGCCATAACCATATGTAATCAATTTGAACAATGAGACAAAAAGCATCTCCAATGTGAAGGTAAAAAAAATTACTCTTAGTTTGATCACCTTTTCCTATTAGACTTCCTTTAGAATCATAGATCTTAGCAACTCCTTTTTCAAATTCAAAGTTACATCCTATGTTGCCTAACTGTGAGACACTTAACAAGTTATAATTTAGGCCTTCAACATAGTATGCATTATCACATGATATCTTCTCAGTAAGCTTGATACTACCTTACCCTTTGATCTGACATGGTGCATTGTTACCAAATCTAACCCTATTTCCTTCATATTGAGTAAAGAAAATAAACTTACTTTTATCTCGAGTAATGTGATGATAGCATCCACTATCTATGATCCATTTATCATTCTTATTCATGCAGGTTACCAGGGCAGTTGCTTCATCTTCATCTAATTCATCTTTCATAGCCACATAGACTACTTCATCATCATTCTTGTCAGAGTCTTCTTCAATAATGTAGCATCTTATGCCTTTACCTTTGTAGTCCTTGTTGTCCTCTTTCTTTTTTTTGAAGTTGCCCCCATCCTTGTAATTTTTCTTTTGTGTGCATTTGGCTACAATGTGACCAACTTCATTACAATTGAAACAAATGATTAGTAGCTTACCTTTGAATTTGCCTCTTACTCAATGAAATCTTCTTGCTAGTAATTCCTCCAATTGGTCCACATCATCTTCATCAGTGTTGCTGTCACTAGATACATACTTTCCTTTTCCACTCTTTTTCTTTGTTTACATCTCCTCGTTGTCTTTTAATGTCATCTTGGCTTTGAATGTAGATTCAAAGTTTTTTGGCTTGTAGTTATCAAAGTTGGATAGCTCAAAGGTAGTGAGTCTTCCAATTATTCCTTCAAATGATAATGCATTGTCTGGTATGCACCTTAGTTCTTGGATGGCTGATATTCTTATAGAATAGATGGGAAGCAAAGTTCTCAAGTATTTGCTACATACTATTTCTTCTTCTAGCTGTCCTCCTAGGCTTCTTATGGCACTTAATAGTTCCATTATCCTTGTACCATATCTAGCAACGTTCTCTCGTTCCATTTTCATGTCATCAGACTTTCCTCTTAGGCTCTCTCGTTTGGTTCTCTTGATATTATCATCTCCTCCATAGATTCTTGAAAATGTTTCCAACATCCAATGTGAAATATCACATCCTTTTATGTCATCATACTAGGCATAGCTTAGTGTTGAAGAAATGTCTAACATCGCTTGATTGTGCTCCTTCTTCTTGCTCATGTCATCTGCAGTGAGGGGTCCTATAGAGTCTACATGATCAACTGTGATTGAGGTCTGTGCATAGTCACCTATTGATCTGAGGTGTAGCTTCATCAAACTTTTCCATGCAACAAAGTTGTCTTTGTTTACCTTGGGAACTTCTCTCTTAGACATCTTGATCCTCTTACTGCTAGTACCTTGAAGCAAATCAGTAGTGTGCTCTGGTACCAATTGTACAATACAACTTTTTCTTCTAATCCTTAATGAAACATAACTTAAATTATCATGCATGCAATTGAACATTAAAAAATCATGAAAAGTAAACATGCATCACATGATAACACTAAGGATTTTGATGAGCCAAAAACCCTCTAGGAATAAGAAGGTTAAACTAGGGTAGGAATGATACCTATTGAATAACTATGTAATCGATTTCAACCACTTCTGATGGTCTACCTTGTTAAAGGCTACAACACAATGTTAAATGTAACCCTATTAAAGGATTTCTACACCCTATTAGGAGTGTGCCCTGTTAGAGGACTTTAAGAACATTCAACTTGGAATGTCACCCTATTAAAGGATTTACATAGAGCTATTAGGCTCACCCAAGTCCATGAGATTTATAATCACCTTCTCAAAAGAATCTTTCATCCCTCTCTAAGGATCTCATATCCTCCTCCTAAGGATCTCGTATCCTTCTCCAAAGGATCTCTTTATCCTTCTCTCGAGGATCTCTTTATCCTTCTCCTAGGGATCTCTTTATCATTTTCCTAAGCCCTATCCACCTAGCTGTTAAGCTAACCTAGCAATGTAGGATTTTAATATCTAATACAATGGTAAGAAAGTATTAGAAGGGTTTTGACTTGAGATAGATTGCAACTTCAACCTTGTAGATTTCAGATCGATCTTCAGTCCTGTTCTTTGCTTGGCTTTCCTCCCTTGTAGTGCTGACAGCTTGTTCACCCTTCAAGATCTGTCTCCTTGAGTTCTTCCACTCATTATGCTAATGCACTCCATGATCATTTGATCAACTCAGAGTCTTGATGCTTTGTACTTTACCCTTCTTGGCTTCTTTGCATGACCACACCTAAGACTAACTCCCTCTCTCATATGCGCATTTGATCTCTGACCTGTAACTCCTTATAAAGAAGTTTTTTTCTTCATTCCCACTCAAATCTTAATTTGATCTTGAGAAAATAGTATTGTTTTCCCTCCAAATTGTTTCTTCTAGAAAATTCATGATAAATCCATTATCATTTGCCTTGAATTGGTTTGCATGGTTTACATAAAATTTTGTGACATCTACTCATCATCCTTATCATCCAACTAATTCACAAAATTTGATGTAACAAACTTATCATTGTTGATATGGAGAATCTTTGACTTAAAAAATAATTTAACAACTCGACATCATTGATTTATATATGCTCGGCTCCTACTATCTTACTCAGAACCTGATCTTCACTCAACACTAGGCACCTAAAGATCACTTGGCACCTGAAGGTTTCTCAACACCTGAAGATCACTCAGCACACACTAAGTTGAACTTTCTTAGCTTCCATTGAGAATCTGTTCAGCACTTATTGGCTAGCTTGGTTCTCTCTCCAAACTTAGTTAATCCTTACATCTTTGATGTGTCTTAGTGTGTCCATCCTCTATGTCTTAGAGTATGTCATTAATACATTATTTCATCAATGGCTTAACTGATCCTTATACTTCATTACAACATCATAACTTTAACCTTTCTCTAGGTACTCTAATTACATCTTATTGATTGCCACCTCCTTGTCAAGCAACCAATTGATAGTATTTGGATCACTAAAGCAATTGTCATTCCTACAAGTAGTAAGTTTGACATCAATGAAAAAAAATTGATTGAAAACATTCTTTACCAGTTCCATTATTCTTCATTCATGAGCTTTTCAATCATTTCCAATAGATGAGTCATCACATGTTTGATCAACTTTCCATCCTTGATGGGTTCACCATAATCCTTAAGTTGTGACCTATACATGTCTACTTGGGTAAGATAATCTTTGATGGTGTCAAAATTCCTAGGATCCAATTTGAGAAGATTGCCCTTATTGGTGTAGGCCATATCTTCATCTACTATCCCATACAATGCTTCAAGTTTATCCTAGAATTATATTTGATTGTTAAGGTTACCGATGTCATATTTGATAGGATCTAAGATATTCTTTAACAAGGTTCCTAAGGCCATTTCTTGTTTTGATGCTCAGTCTTCTTTACAAGACTCATTAGCATCATCATCAAATTTTTTCGCTGGACCAGTTACATAACGCAATAGACCTTTTTCAACCAATGGTTCCTTTATCTTTTCTTTCTAAGTAGCATAATTATGTGCTGTTAACTTAGAGAAAGAACCCATAATACAAAAGAAAGAGCACAATATCAAGGAGACACAAGAACACAGGACACATCCCCCCTTTTCACTCAATACAAGAACTCCCCCTAAATTAATGCCTTAGGCACTTTATATGTAGTTCATTTACAATAGGCCACTTGTCAAAATAGACAAAAGTGGACTTCTAATTTTTCTTTTTACAACCTCCTCTTGGATTCAAATATGGTAGTTAGCAATGTAGCTTAGATATATAACTAATTTGAAGTTTAATCAAAGCAATACAAGGTAAAAAAGGACCTATTTATAAAAGTGGTATTTCTGTGGACACAAGCATATAATTTGGTTGTAGATCTAGAAAGTAGATGAACAACTATGCACTTTCATAAAAATTAAAGTTGAATATGTGTCTAGATGAGCCCAAATTAAGCCTTTAAAGTTACAAAAATTGGGATTTGTGATTTGCAAAAAAAATTTAGGAAAAAAGATCTCAAACATCTTGTACCAATGTGTAGATTATGAAATTCTACCCCAAAACAAAAAGAAATGCTCAGAAAAAGGAGTCCGTATGAGGGAGACATCATTGTTTCAAAATCACATTTGTTGAATCGCCATTATCGCACCTCCAAAAATCAATTGACTCTAGATTTCATCTCAAAAGTTCAATTTTGGTGAAACAAATTTCAATTTGGGGATTTTTAACCTTTTGAATATGATGCCAGAATTTGATTTGTGCCAGCAAGCTTCAATGTTGTCTTGCAAAAAAAATTCTCTCCTACTGGCCTATAAGGCCAATTTTTTCGTAGAATTTTAGAAAAAATATACAAATCAAAGAAGCAAAAATGTAGATCCAAATAAAAAAAGTATCGGGAAGCCAATAAAAATGTAGATTTGAAAATTAATTGCATAGATTTGAAGAGATCATACCAATTCTGCAAATCGGGCCTTTGGGTTCCAGTTTTCAAATTATTACTTTTGCCTCAAATTTGACTATGGCCTAGGGTAGGCTAATTTATAGTCAAAATTCATTGAATCGATGCTCTAGATGTAATGGTGAGTTCCTCTTTTGTTCTAGACACTCTCAATAACTACAAATACTCTAGATCTGAATCATCATCCTTTGAGAGGTGAAGCAAAAATGGTCTTCTATGGCTATGTGAAGAGATCTCCTATCACTCTAATACCATGTAAGAAATTGGCTTAAGGAAAAATAAAACTAAGATCAACAAGCTCAAGCACTAGAAAAACATGGAGGAATAATGGATGATCAAAATAACAATAATGGAAATATCATATGTGCAATACACACTAGAAGTGCTTGTATATAAAGGCATCTAGAATGACTAGGAGTTAGCAAAGTGATAAGCCCCACAACTAAGCACATATCCACCAAGAGTGGATTATCCTCCATTGAACATAGAAGTTAGTTCAATGATGAGAGGATAAGAATACTGAGGTGTATCTCATAAAGAGATGTTGTAGACACCATGTGCTTAATTAGAGTGTGAACAACTATGTTGTCTACATTGAAACTTAAATGAATATGCAAACTCCTATGTTGTCAACAACACAACTCATATGACTATGCATACTCCTAGGTGTCTATATGATATATAAATAATAAAAATAATTTGTTTAATGTAAGTAAACTTAAGTAATGTGTAATAATAATTAATTATTTACACTAACAGGACAAGACAAGCAATTTGAGATATTGGACGAACCAATGCAAGTAGAATCTCTTAAGGAAACTAGGCATAAATTTAGAGGTAAGCGTTTTTAATGTAATGAAATAGGTCATATGAAAAGAAACTATACAAATAAGTCATTTAATCATGTTAAGGATTTTTATTGTCATAATTTTCATGGTATGGGTCATAGAGAAAATGATTGTAGGAAACCTAAATATGATAATGATAGGAAGAATAGTAGAATTTTTGGAAATACTAACCCTACAGATAGAAGAAGATCCAATAAGAGGACATTGAGAGAAGGAATACCTTATGAAGAAACAAGATAGATTATGTGTTGTAAGCATAATAACTTTGGAGGAATAGCTTAGAATTATCATGCAACTTATGATTAGTAGAATCCTAGAACTAGAACTCCAATATGTTAGTTATGTAAAAACTTTGGAGATAAAACAAAGTATTTTAGAATGGACATAAACTTTAGAGATAGTAGGAACAATGGAAGAAACTTCAGAAATAGAAGGAATGATGAACAAATGTTAGAAATGGTAGAAGGAACCATGGAAGGAACTCTGGAACTGAGAAAGACAATGAGGAACAAAGAAATGTAGTGAGAGAACTTTGAGAAGAAATTAATGAGGCATTTGTAAAAGGATTAGACATCTCAAAATAAAAGTTAGAAGATGGTGGAATAGGAAGACTAGATTCAGTAATCAAGTTTGATTCAAATTAAGTTGAATTAAGCTTGTAGTGAAGTTGGGAAAATGTGTATCGAGATAAGTTTAGATGGTATCTAAGCTTTCCTAAAATTTGGCACTTATTGACACTTGTTAGGAAAGAATTAATACTTAGTGTTATTACAAAGAAAGTTAATTCTATAGTAGAAGATAAAAACTATATTTTTAAAGAGAATTTCATGGAGCGAATATTCTTGGGGCATTTTCATTCTAATAAGATCTTCCCTTTCTATTATAACAGTCATTGCAATGAATACCTTCTCCTTTTTAAAAAAAATTTATTTACCATCCTATTATAAAACCTTCTTCCTAAGAGTGTCAATTTTTGTCAATAACTCATCTAGGTCTGCAGATGCGATTTTTGAATTAACTGGGTCATCTAAGTCTATCAGATTTCTCTCAACATATCAAACTTTTCTAAGATTAAATCCATCATTTATATTATCTTTATATCCCCATGTATGACTCACTTCTCTTGCCATGTTAGGCCTAAGGGGGACATCTCCTACAGAAGAAACAATTTTATCTTGGTAGATCCTCTCTTCTAGTAAGGGGGTGGTGAATATCTCTCCCAAATGTCTAGTAGTTTCTGGTTTATAATTTAGGGAAGAGGATTCTCTTTCTACCATAGGTTGGTATTGTGAATGGACTAACATACTACCCATTGGCTTCCATGTAGGATTAAGATATACTTTCCTTTTTTCTTGGTTCTTCCTACCCACATGAGGTACTAAGTCTATGTACAATGGTATTTCTAGATTTGCTTTATCAACCATTTTAAAAGTAAGAAAATTTAAAATGTATAGAACTAGCTACAAAACCTTTGACTAACTCGCCACCTAATGAATGGAAAGTATTTTAAAATGGATTGGAGATAGAAAATATCATGGACAAAGCAACCCTTAAGATAGATCTAACACAAAACACACAATCACATAGAAACTCTTATACTATATTTCAAGAAATGTAACTAAATATTGCACACAAGGCAAAATTTAAGAAAAAGAAAACCCACATTACATTCCCCCAGTTGTGTTGTAATTTTCTTTTTAAATTCTCAAGGTTAATCACTAGAAGGAAACTTGTATGAAAAATGAGCAAAAATAAGAGACTTCAGTGATTTAGAACATGGGTTTCTTTGAACAACTCCCTAGTACAGTCACCATTTTATTGTCTCCTAATTTAATAGAATTTCAACTACCATTTATGATGTTGGAAAACCTAAGAATTAGCTAAAGACCATTTTATGAATTGTGAAGATCAAAATAAAAGGACCAACCAGCAAGACCTTTAAGTCATCTCAACTTTGAATTCTGCAAGATTCAGGTGGGTTTACCTTAGGAATTCAATCTTATTTACTTCAAAATACATTTTTAGAACATGAATTATGGGAATAATAGATTGTTTAGCCTTCTTTCTTTGAATTCAGTGGTAATAAACAGATGATAACTAGCTGTTTTACCAAACCCTAGACACCATGAATCAAGTATAGGCCAAATTTCATTACTTGGAGAAACAAAACATTAAAATAATGATTGATTATAAGTTTTCTACACTTTGTGAAACATTTCGATTAGATCAATTCACATGGATGGCCAATGCCTTATCTATTGTGGAATAACTCAAAGAGATCACACACTTACTTCTGGATCTTACCTTAATAGTTGTTGTTAAGATATATCTATATTAATTTCCAAATCTCATACTTATAATATTTTTTCCTAAAACTATAATTTTCTTCCAATTTACATAACCCATTAGATTAGTAGGAAAAGAAAATTGAAATATAATTCAAAATGAATTATAATTGAAATTTAATCAACTTTGCTATTCAATTTCTAAAAAAAATACAGAGACAAGAAAAGAGACAAGATATGGGTTGAAATGAACTCTTTTTAATTGTATTAATTTATTTAAAATTGCATACAATTCAATGATTATCTCTATTAGATAATAACATGCATAGACCAGCAATTCTTAGCTTTTGTATTCAATTCTGGAACAACTTTACAGTATACAAGGACCAACTCAAAATTTACATAGATTCATGTAATAAAATAAATTTTTACCATCCTCTAGCCTTAGAAAATCACTTATATAGTGTGAGTTGAAACAAGCTTCAGTCATAGAGGGAAAATGACAACTGTCAAAATGTTACACAAAAGACAAAAATCTCACATTTGAATGTTCCAAGATAACAAAGAACTTATGATATTTTATCTAACATCATAATGATTTTCTTTATTGGTTACTTAATAGTGGGGCTAATTATGTTGTGGCATCTTCTTGTTCCTCAACTACATTTGGTGATTGACCTTGGCCATCAAGATATGGCCACACCTACTCTTGTTATTTTATATCTGCCTCTAACACTTGGGTATCTGTTGCAGGTTGTTAAGTAGATACCATGTCATTAGATTGGGTGGCCATATCAATTGTTGCAATTTGTTGATCTTTTTCTATGTCATTTTTTTGAACAACTTCATCAACCAACTGTATTTCTTGTGTGGTAGTTTCTTTGTCCACACCTTTCCCTTCAGCTACCATCTCCAACAATTTTTTTTGTTGGAGAGTAATCTTCCATCCACTTGCTAAAAAATGTTTCATCTGGCCAATTGAAATCCATAATTTCTTTCTCTATCATTAGGATATATTTCCCTAATTTCTTTATCTCAACAAAATCTTCATTAAAAGAATCAAAGAATAGTTGCAATTGCACTAACTCCTCTATAGCCTTGGCAAACCAAATATATTTATCTTTTTTTACCAACTCATTCATCATAATACTTATGAGCTCCTTCAACTCATTTTCCCATTCATCTTTTTCTTTTATACAAACTAGGCCTTTTAAAACATGGGAAAGAGCTCAAAATTCTTACTGAGATATTTAAAAAAACCAAAATTGAATATTCTCTATAGAAAGTCGCTCTTATGATCAAAACTCAAGAGATCACTAGCTTGATCAATTTTTTTCTTTATTTGGTTATCATATTTATCAATAATAGAGCAACATAGGGTAGTCACAACATAATCTTTATCGATCCATTTATTCCAAATTGGTCTTAAGGTGACTTCATTATTATTCAACTCTTTCCATACATCTACTAGCCTTGACAATTCTAGGTGAAGGAGAGGCCAATAGGCTCTATCCACTAAATACCAAATTGTGCCTCTTATTAGTCTTCATGTTGGATGTCCAACTCCACATGCAGTGACCATATCTTTTCCTTTTCCTCATTAAGCTGATCAGCTATGTAGAATTCTTGTTGGTGAGGTGTACTAGGAATTTTCACAATAGGACCAAAAGGTGGAACTGGCACAAGGGAAGCTACAATTCTAAGTTGACTCATCTACCCACCCCTCTTTATTTTTCCAAATTTCTTTTCCATATTTGCAATTTTTTTATAATTGATAATTTTTTCTTTCTCTTTCATCACAGGCCTCTAGGACCTTCTCAAAATTCTCATTCAATTCAAGGAAATTACTTTTATCCTTGGTAGCTACTACTACCCCAAAATGAGCCATTTCCTTATTCATTTGGACTAACTTTTCACTGTCCACATCTTCAATTTTAAGGACCATGAGGCTCCTTGTATGCTTAGAATCTGAAACCTTTTGGGCCCTTGACATATCTATATTTTGAACGGACCACATGACCAAAGCTTTGTGGTCATTAGTGTACTTTAACCCTTTATAGGCTTGATTTACCTCTTCCTTAGTTTTCAATTTTGTTTCCTTCTCCTTTCTCACTGCATCAAATATAATTGCATTAGCAAAGTCCCATTCTTGTAGTATCATGACTCCCAAATCTTTTATTAATTTTCTTCCTCCTATAAGGGTTATTTGGCTAAATTATTGCATAAGGTTAGCTTTAACATTCTCCTTCATGTTAGAGTCCTCCCTAGTGCATTTCTTTGGCTTTATCTTTTTGCACTTGGTCTCAAAAAATTTAATATTATTCCTCTATAAAATCTAGATGAAGGCCCTAGACTTAACAAAACTGTAATCATCCAAAAACTTCTTTGTTTTCTTCTCTAAAGGATCAATATCCTTCCCTCTAAAGTCTTCTATAGTGAGGGCTAGCAATGGCCTTGAGGGCTCTTTAGGTGCTCCTTCCTCCACCTCTACTGCAATTATCACAATGTCACCTTGACCTTCAAATTATTTGAATTGTTCCCTTAAGGACTCTTTATTATCAAAATGGAGGGTATTTTGTGATGAGGAATATTCCTTAGCTTTAGATGATGATCCTTGTTCTAACTTCTTCCTTTTAGTAGTTGGTGCTAAGGGAGGGCTTTTTGAAAGTTGCCTCTTGTATAATACAGTACTAGTCAGTAATTGTCCACCTAACATCAAAGTTTTACTAAATAAATGGGTCGTATGTTTACACTTTTTGCCACAATATATCCTTCCTTCCTCTGTAAGGTGTATTGGCCTAGGCTTATTTTTCCTCTCCTTTCCAACCTTTTCTCAATTTCTATGGCTTATTTTAGGTAGGTTTGTACCAAAATTTCCTTTTTATCATTTAGGGTTTGCATGAACCTAGCAAAATTATTCATAAATTTATTTAATTTATCTATCTAATACTTAATATTAGTAAGGGGATCATATTTCTTATCTAATGCATTAGTAAACTCTAGAACTCTACTATACACTTTCCCTTTTTTTCTTTTTCTTTCCTTACTTCCTATTATTGTAATGAAAATTCATTTCTAATAATGTCCTTAGGAAAGTAAACAAAATGTTCATATGATTTTGCTTTAGTTCTATCTTTAAAGATATCATAAAAACCCCCAAGATCAATAAAGAGAGGATGGGACTGAGCCATTTGATATCTATCTAAAAACTTAGCTAAATGTCTCCATCCTCCCTTAGTGAATACAATATTTTGGATGATAGTGAAATGAATCTATCAAATCATCAGATGTATTTGCCATATTGCAGCATATATCATCATGGTTTTTTTCTTCTGTTTCTTCTTCTGCTTGCACTCCTTGAGCTTGGGCGAACGACTGGGCAACATCACAATAATCAGCAGAATGAGGTGATTTGCATATAATGCACCAAGGCACATCATCATTCATATTTACAGTGTTCCTTTGCAGGGGGTCTGGGGTACCCTTGTCTTTCATATTTTGGATCTGGTTAGGAACTGGTTTACCATCTTTCCATTGGGTGGTGTAAGGGTAATTCTGCATCCTAGGCTGTCTATTGAAATTGCTGTTATTCAGAGGGGCTCTCTCAGTAACATTTGTCTTATTGAAATTAGTGGGATTCATCTTCTTGAGCATTTCTAAAACATGGCCTATAGTAGGTTCTTCAGGCCTTTTTCCTATGGGAGTTTTGTCACCTTCCCTTTTATTATTATTCTTAGGGTTGAAAAGCTTAGGATCATCCCTCCTCCCTAATTTTCCAGAGGCCTTTCTATTATTTTCTATATTCACTGCAACTCTATAGGCATCTCTCAGAGTTTTAGGATCCTTATCTCTCAGTTGGTAGGCCATTTTTCTATCAAAGGCATTGAAATAGGTTGTAAGACAGACGTCTTCATTTAACCGCATAAATTGAAATAGTTTGTACATCCCTTTCTGAAATCTCACATTGAAATCAAATGTGGATTCATTTGGATTCTTCTTGATATTTTTGAACTCATTCAACATGAATCCTGCATTGGTATTGTCCCCATATTGTTCCTTGAACAATTTCTCCAAATTACTCCATGAAGTAATACTATCATCAAGCAACCTCCTGAACCAATCCCTTGCATCCTCTGTGAGTGAATGCACAAATAATTTCATCACCATGTCCTCATGTTCAACTTCATAATCATTGAGCATGTCAATGAAAATTCTCAAATGTTCTTCACCAGTAACAGCATTATTTCCAGAAAACTTGACCACTTTATCCCTTAAGTCAAAAGATATGGGATGGGGGGCACCAGGAATACTGGCAAATGATATTTGTCTATATTTTTTAAGGTATATAGGCTTCTTCTGGAAACCAGGAGAGTTAGAGGTACTAGCTGCATTAGCTTGAGTTAGGAGAGCAGATTGGGATAGCTGTGGTGGGACAAATGGGACTTGAGTGCCAATATTGGAAGATGAGGTAGGAGTAGATTGGGGTGCTTTCTGAGTCAGGATTATGGGAGCATTAACTGGTGCAAGATTTGTAGGTGGGATAGACAAACTAGGCCATGAATTCAATGCAGAATTAGACTTTATGAATTGGATTTTCCTTCTGGTTTCTGCGGCCTGAGCTTCATTTTCAACCTTCTCAAGTTCTTTTGTAAGGTCTTCCCTCTCCTTTCGAGCCTTCTCTAGTTCTAGATCTAATTTTGATATGGAGGGTTGTATAGGTTTGCTCGGTATGGCTTGAGGCTCATTTATTTGGATTCCTACAGCCTTGCCTTTCCCTTTATCTGGAACTGTTCCAGTGGGCTCTACTGGATTAACTTGAATGGGTTTATAAGCTTGAACTTGAGCAATAATTGGTTATTGTCTTTGATTTAGGAGTTTTTCTTGTTGTTGAACTTTAGCTCTTAGATTATCAATATTTCCAAAGACGTCCTGATGGAGAGTGGGGGTATTCTCTTCTAATTTTTTATTTTTCTCTTTCAAAGCAGCCATCCTTCTTAGCAAATTATCTCTTTCTATTATTGCATCCAAAGTGGCTCGCTCCCTTTCCTTTTCAAGACGGATGCGCTTAGCTTCTTCCTCAGCAATCCATTTCTTCAAAAATCCTATTTCAGATTGCACTTCTTTAGAATCAGCAGAGGTTGCCTCGGAATCAGCAGGATCATCTAGATCTATAAGGTTCGGTTCCATATATGGGGCTACTCTGGGATTAAAAAGGTTATCAGATGAACTCCTGAATCCTAGCCTACAATTTATATCTACTACAGGCCCTGGTCTTGGTGAAGCAATTCCCATAGTAGATACGTCTTTATCTTGAAAAACTCTCTGATCTGGTAATGGGGTACTGAAAATACCTCCTAAAAGTCTTGTATTTTCGGATTCAGAACTAAGCGCAGATGATTCTCTTGCTATTATCGGTTGATAATGGGAATTTACAAAGGCATTACCTCTAGGCTTCCAAGTAGGATTTGGATCTATTCTTTTCTTATTTTGGTTCTTCCTACCACCTTGGGGTAAATCAGTATACATTGATACATCAGGATTGGCTCTCATGTAAGCCCTTGTGTTTTTTCTCTTGTCAGCCATATTCTCCTTTTGTTACAATAAGCACTAGCTTCAAAACCTTGACTGAGTTGGCACCCTTTTTCGGGAAAATATAATAACACTCCTTACTGACAGAAAGAAAACAATACACGAGCGGGAACAAAAATATGGCACAAAGAGATCAATCACTGATGTTGTAAGACTGCAACTCTTGCTTGTTAGATAAGACACTCGGATAAGCTGGATGTGTCAGTGTGTAGCAATGGTACTTGGGTTTATATCTTCTTTAGATTCTCAAGTTTTGACACTAAAGATTCCCTAGCAGAGTCGCCATTTTTTTGGTGTTTTATTTTGATGTTAACAGTACTAAAACTACTAGGCGACAAAAGGCTTAGTACCTAGATATCAGTACATACACAACCTAAAGAATAGCCAATTCTCATTATCACTTGCATATGCAAAATACTAGGGCCCAACTTCAACAAAACCTTAGACGGTTTTCTACTCTTTTGGCTCTGTAAAACCAGGGCGGGTGCACCCGGGGATGGTTCAAAGATGGAATAATTGTAAGAGAATTATCCTTAGTTTCATTTTGATTCTCATCTCTAAATCCTCAAACATATAAGTAAATAACTGATAAACACATCCCTTGAACAGATATGGCCAAGAAATCTTCTATAGCTCTGCAGATGTTTCCAACAACAATGGCTAAATGAAGCTAAAATAATCCAGGCAGGCAAGTGCTGGCCAACTTTGAAAATCTTACAGGAAAGATAAATGAAAATTGATTTTATGATGTATTTTGAAAAAAGCTAGTTATAATATACTTCTCTTTTGGCTGAAATACTTTCGATCAGTGCCTAATCCATTGGGAATTCAGAGTCAAGTAAATTCTTAGATCTAATTTGTTGCCTTGCAACGAATTTTCATCAGCAATTCTTACCAGAATTTATCATTCAAAAATCCTTATTAACACCCAAGCAACCTCATCACATTCATCAAAGCCTTTACTTAATCCATTGAATTAACAGCAATAACAAATGGATGTACAGTTCTTACTAAATTGCAATCAATTGCATAAGCTTTTACTCACACAACATCCAGGTAATTCAGTATTAAAAAGGAGACAAAATTCAGAGAAGAACAGATATGGGGACAGTTCATAATTTGTATTCATTTCCTTTGAAAATGGTATATCCTTTACAAAAGACTCAGAAAAACCTTCATAGAAGAAGCACAGTTCTTTCTACATTCATCCATATCTCAGAAATTTTGACAGAAAAAGTATACTATAAATTTCATTTCCAAAATGTTTGGACCAAAAAAGAACTAAGCACAATACTTAGTGAAAACCAAATTCAGACCAATCTTTAGCCTTGGGATCTCACTTAAATAATGTGAGATGCAACAAGCTTCAGGCTACAGTAGGTGACAGGTGTCCTTCTTTTGAAAAACAAAAAACAAGAATAACAGAAAGGTTGATTACAACAACACTTCTTGGCGGGTCCCTTTCTGTTATGCTTCTTGGTTGTTATGATCTGCTCTCGCAATCATTCCTCATCTTCAGAGTACATACCCATAAGGTCTGCAAGTGATGTATCATCTTCTGTTACATGCAAAATCACTTTAACCTGGGGATTTTCTATGTCATCATTACTGACTACAAGAGTAACTATTACTCTTACATCTTCCTCGTCATCTTCTCCTGACATCTATTCACTAAACTGATCTTTCCATCTGTTGAAAGTATCATCATCTGGCCAATCAAAACTTAGGCTTTCTCTTTGTATCTTTATTAAAGAATTGGCATTTTCTTCTAAATCATCGAATTCTTTTCTTATATCAGCATAATACAATTGTATCTTTACCAGCTCTTCATTTGTCTTTGCCCAAAACCAATAGCCAGTCTCACTGATGATGTTTGTTATTCTGTTATCAAATAATTCATCCATTTCCTTTTTCCATTTGTCCTTTTCCTTTACTGTATCAACAGATTCTAAGGCACAAGGAAATAGGGTGAATTTTTTAGCAAGATATCTTGAAAAACAGAGTGTCAATTTCCTCTGTAAAGAATCTCTTTTATTTTCAAAATTATCTAATTGATTCAATAAATCAAAAATCCTCTCAACCTGATGATAAGGCATTTGAATTGTAGATATATAAATAATTGTAACATCATTATTCCTCTGTCTCCACTTCTGTGCAAGAGAATCTAGTCCATTCTTTTCTTTATTTAACTCATCTATGAGGGCTACAATCCTTGTCAATTGGTCGTAAAAATTTGACCATTGTATTTTATCCCTCAAGTATGTCACACCCTGCCTCCATTTCTCTTCCTGCTGATTTCTAAATTCTATCTGCCACTCATGTAATTTGGTTTTTTCTGCTTCAAATTCCTCTGCAGTATAGAATTGGGGTCTTTCAGGGGTGTCAGGTATCTCAATAATAGGGGTTAATCCCACAGATGACTATGGGGGATATGCAATTCTTAGTGTACTAGATTCTCCCACTTTTCTCTTTGCAAGTACCTTTTCCAATTGAGATACCCTGTTTTCTAACTCAATTCTCCTCTTTACCTCTTGATTATAGGCTTCCACCACTAGTTCATATTTATTATGCATATCCATCATTTCCCTCTCTTCTCTTTCCGCAGTAGCCAGGGCAAATTTAGAATAATCCACATTCATGTGGGCTGCCTGTACATTGGAAGTGTCAGCAACTCTTCTTACAATGATACTCCCTGTCAATCCTGAATCATCAGGCTGTGATGAAGCAATTCTGGATCCTCTTCTCAGGGACCACATAACAAGGGCAGCTTGATCATTGTTGAATGCTGTACCTAAGAATTCCTCTTTATTTGGATCCTGGAGTCCTAAATTATTTGAAACAGAATTAAAAATTAATGCGTCAGCAATGTCCCAATTGGGCAATAATAAAACATTAGCATTTTTTACCATCTGTCTTCCCTCATCAGGGGTTATATTTTGGAACTCTTGAACCATTTGTTCCTTTATTAGATTTTGAATGGAAGTCTCATCCATTTCTGGATGTTCTGCTCTCATATTATTGCACCTTTGCTCAAAAATGTGCATGTTTACTCTCCACGCAAACTGATGGAAAGCCCTAGATCTTACAAAATTGTTATCAGACAAAAAATGCTAACTGGCTTGTTCCAAAATAGGGTCCAATTCCCTTCCTCTGAAATCTACTGTAGTTAATTCAAAACTTGGTACAGGGGGTTCCTGAGGGTTCCCTTCATCAATCTCTGCTTGTGTAACAAAAATTTCTCCTTGTGACCCCATTTGTTCGAATTGCTCATTGGTGAGCTGTTCTTCCTCAACTCTTATTGGGTTTTGAGAAGGTGAGCCACTTTCATCAGGGGATTCTTCCTCCCTTATTATTCTCCTGCTTTTGGGGGAAGGTTCAGGGGGTCTTTCTTCTAGGACAGTGCTGGTGGATCCAACAATCTGTTTTTCTTTATGCACAACGGGCACCTGCTGTCGGACAATAGTATATCCTATTTTCTTCCGTACCACCAGTGGACCTATTCCAATGTTGGGAGTGAAACCCAATTTTCTCATAATTTCTCTGGCTTTATCTGGAAAAGAATTAATAAAATGCTATTTCTTCTCATTCATTACCTCCATTATCTCAGAGAAATTACTCATGAGCTTATGTATTTTATCTGCATTGTTTGCAGCATTACTAAGAGGACTGAAATTTTTATCAAAACAATTAATGAATTCCAAAACTTTTGAATAGACTCTCCATTTCTCTTTCTTTATTTCTTGCTCATGGAGAGAATATTCATTTCTTATTATATCTTCAGGAAAATAGAATTCATGCTGAACTGGATGAAGCTTGATTCTCAATCTAAGAGCAGAGTTAAAGAAACCTTTTGTATCACAAAAATGAGAGTGAGACACTGCCATTTTGTATTGATCCAAAAATTTATGGAGAAAGACCCACCCTTCTTTAGTTATCACAAACCGGTGGGCTATAGTACAAGTAGGAAAAATTGATCCTGTCCCCCTTTTGTGCAAAAAGGCCTCCTCCACTCCTCCTAACTGCCACAAAAATTCAGCTATCCCTACCTTTAAAGGTACCTGATAGGGTAACACATGGGGTGTTCCTTTGAAACCATAGACCCTGATGACCGTTGAGACTGAATATGGGATAATATCTCCCCAATTATGTGAAACTTTTAGATTATGGGTTTTGTCCATAGGCTTGACAAGGTGCATTAATGCCTTAGGGATTCTGGGATTATCACTCAATAAGAGGCACCTTAGTTTGGAGGCAAAGTGCCTATCAAATCTAACGAAGCTAGCATTTTCTGCTTCCCAGGTCATGTCTGCACTCCATAACTGGACTGGTAGTGCTTCCCCTTCTTGTTCCCTATTTAAAACCATTTCTTTACCAAAATAAGTGGCCCCTTTAAAAAGAAACATATGCATCAGTAAGGAATACTGACCCCAAACCTTTTCCACCTTGCCCTGTGCAATCCCCACCAATCCATGATGAATCTCATTTGCCAAGTAAGATGCAAAATCAAAAATTATTTCCACACCAAAAGAAGAGATTTGGGTAATCATATACATGAAGCTCACCGGAATAAAGTCTTCTTCGCCCTCTCCGAAGACCCTGCACAGGGTCCTATATATCTCCACTGCCCTGGCATTAAAACATGATTTCTTGAAGGGCTCTTTAGAAGATGATGTTATGGTTGGGAGGCCTCCAATCTGGCCTATGTGGGCTTTCAGTGCACCCTGTCTAACTACATCCCTCTTGGATATATATTCTTTTTCTAAATCTATCAGATTAATGGGCACATGATACATGGTGAGGGGTCCCAGACTGAAAACCTTCCTAATCTCCTCGGGACTGATGGTAACTAAAGCCTCACCATCTATTCTCCTCACTACCTTAGTGGCTTGGTCATAGTTTTTTGCTATGTCTTCAAGCAGGTCAAAATCCATAAACACGCTGGGGACAACAAGCTTCCCAAGATCAAAATTCCAAATGTTGGCATGAGGGGCATATAACTTTCTCTCTGCAAACCATTTCTTGAATAAACTCAAACCAGTTTGAGCAGTTTGAGCATCCTGGACCCAATTACCCTTATCATACAATCCATCAGCTACCCTAAGCCTAGGATTGAGTGAGGTTAACCTCTTAACTTGCACCGTTTCTACAGTGGACTCAGGAAGTAACTCAAGCAAATCATCATGCACATTTCTATCCAGGTAGTTTACTGCTCCTGTAAATCCCTTCTTAGGAGGCATCTTAGGCTATCCTTTTTAAAACTTAAAAGCTCACAAAGATGATGGTAGTTTTACTTACTTGAATTCTGTCTCAATTCTCCTCTGTATTCCTGCAAAATTTCAGCTAACAGATAACTTGACAATTTTTTATCAACCTTGGCACACTTTTCTTTCAGTAATAGTTTCTGCACAAGAATGGCTTCAAATCTTTTCTCGCGTGAAATGAAACTGATGCAATCTCTCTGTATTATACTCTATTTTTTCTCACGGACAAAGCTTTCTTGTCTAATTAATACAGAGAGTGGCACTACATTTTTTATTTAAAACTGGGCCGTTGATCTTCAAAGATCCTACGATCATGCGGTACAAAGAGAACAACTAGGAGTTATACTTGCCATGTCAGTTATATTACCCAATGAGAGCTTGCCACGTACATAATTCTTTCTTTTGATGGTGCTTACCTTTAGACCCACTGACAACGGAGAACACGTGTCAGCATGTCGCTACTTCGTTATGCATAAAGAAAAAGTACCTTGTCATAACGAGGCGGCGACAACCGTTGATCGGATCAAGAAATGATCGAAAGATACGCTACAGGACTTCTTAAGAAAGAAGGCGGTGGGCCCATCTCGCTATGTCGCTGTAATTATCTTCCTTGCAACTCTTCATAACGAGATAGCGAGCTCCGTTGATTCACTTCAAGCTGATGTTACAGATTTCTTGTACATTTAGTCAGGTAGGTATTAATGAGAATCGGATCTCTGCATAGCTGGCACATGTCAAAATTATCACAGTCATCTGTCATTACACGTCATCATAGATCTTGCCGATCTTTTTCCATTTTACGGGGCCTCGCTAACTCGCTAACGGTGAAGCACCTCAATTTTCTGATAGCGAGGTAGCGAGCTTCGGCACTTTAAAGGATTCTGTGCCGGAAAACGCAAGGGGTACCCAGTAATTACTTCTATTAATTAAAACTGATTCTGACAACGGTATTTATGACTGGTCATGCCACCTGGTGTAATTATGATACAAGCAAGATGCAATGTCATCATTTTTAGATTTTCACGTGGCCTCGCTACTTCGCTAACGGTGAAGTGCCTGAATTTTCCGATAGCGAGGTGGCGGAGCTTCCGGAAAAATCAACATTCCGGCTCTGATGTCAGATATTCTAGTGGGTCCTTCTCCCCCTTTTTATGGCAAATTGCAAAGTGTACCTGCACAATAAAGCAATTAATAAGCAAATCTCTAATCGCCGCACCTTCACTTCATGGTCCCACCACTTACAAACTCAACACTCACTATCTCGCTATACTTAATGAGCATGCAACTTTCAATAGCGAGGTAACGCCAGCGGTAGATCTAATCGGATCTAACGGTTGGGACAAATTAAAAAAAAAAGTAACCCGGGAGAAAGGAAAAGGAATACGAAAGCATATTCGCTTCTTTTAAAATTTGAAAATTTTGCGTCCGACCATTTATGAATAGGGATGAATATAGGGCTTATATGGCGAATATTTCTTACAGATGGTTTATCCAAAACCTTATACTTCACTTAGACATAGAACATCTGACTTTTCTATGGTTTAACTGAAAAATTTTTACTGCAGAAAAAGTCAGACCAACAATGGCTCTGTCTGGGGATGATAGACTACTTGAGTCTATGCAAGGATTCAGAATCTATGGGAGAGCAGACCACACATCCAGGAAATGACAACTTCTTCAGAGAACACAGAGCAATACACAAAAACAAAAACTCAGACTGTACAAGGATTTACAGAAAACAGGACGCCAGGAAAACCTAAAACTAATGTTCATGGAAGAAACAAAGTATTTTTTCAAGAAAAATACCTCTTCAAGAACTGTCCATGAACTGGCAATTCAAGAATATTATCAAATACATCTTTGATTATGTAGGAATCTTCACCCCAAGCATTCTCAATGAGATATGGGCCTAACCAAATGGGATCAAATTTGCCATGTTTTCCTTTATCTTCAATTCTGGCGTTCCACATTAAGACTAGGTCTCCATTTTCAAATTTCTTGTTTACAGTTCTTTTATCATAGAGTGTTTTGACTTGTAACTACAATTTTTGATTTCTCGGAGATGCTTCTCTTCTGGCTTCGGTCAATCCTACCAGTTCATTCATTCTTTCTTTCATTTCATCAGTAGTATCTTCATCATATGACTGGATGTAATTGTATAATCCCATCAAATTGTTCTGGGGCATTCTAGCTTGAATTCCATACACTAAATCAAATGGAGCCACCCCAATTGCCTTCTTCACAGTTACTCTGTCAGCCCATATTGCCAATTGTAACTTGGAATCCCATGCCCTTTTATTATCGTCCAAGGTTCTCTTAATGATTTTCAACAGACTTTTATTTGTGGACTCAGCTTGTCCATTCCCTTGTGGATGATATGGGGCAGACGTTGTTCTTGTCATTCCATATTTATCACAAAACTTGATGAATTCCTCAGACCTAAAACACATAGCATTATCTGTGACAACTTTCTGTGGACATCCAAATCTGGAAATGATATTATTCAATAAGAAATTATTTACTACTTTACTCGTTGCATTTCTGGTAGGGATAGCCTCTACCCATTTTGTAAAGTAGTCAGTAGCAACCAGAATCCAAGAATAGCCAGTACTGGACTTGGGAAAAATTTCTCCTATGAAGTCCAGACCCCATTGTTGAAAAGGTGCTTTAGTTTCAACTGGCTTCAGTGGAGTATTTCCTGAGAATTTTAGCTTCCCAGCAAATCTCTGACAAGGATCACATTTTTTAACCATAACTTGAGCATCTTTGAACAAAGTGGGCCACCAGAAACCAGCTCTTATTATCTTATGCGCAGTAGTTTTGGCCATGTAATGTCCTCCACATACTCCAGCATGCATTTCTTTCAAAATCTCTTTTGCCCTTTCTCTGTCAACACATTTCAACAAAAATTCCTTCAAAGTTTCTCCACCATAAGTTATTTTGAACAATTACATACTTGATGGCTTGCAATTTAATATTCCTTTTTTCATTATCAGGCAGATGGGGAGGAACTGCCATGTGTTGCAAATAATGTATAACATTAATGTACCAGTCACACTAGTCCATGTCGCATAAATCAGTTCTGAAATCATCATTTACTAGGTTTATCTGATTAGCTTCCAGGTTAGTTTCGGCCATAAGTTTGGCCAAACCTTGACCTCTTACTAACTTAGTTATCTGCATATCAATGTTAAATTCTTGGATTCTATTGATCCATCTGCATCTCCTTCCTGACACTTCCTGTTGAGAGAAAATATCTTTAACTGCAGCACTAGGTACAAAGGCAATAATAGTAGCACCTACCAAATAACTTCTGAATGCTTTTACAGCCTTTACCAAAGCATATGCTTTTTTTTCATTTATTTCATACTTCAGTTCAGCATGCTGTAGGGATTTGCTAAAAAAGGCAATAGGCTGTTCATACCCTTCTTGGTTTTTCTGTAATAAAACTGCAGCTACAGTATGGAATGATGCAAAAGAAAAAATATGCATGGGTTTTGTATAATCTGGGGTCCTCAACACTGGAGCATTTTTTATTGCAGTTTTTATATCCTGGAACGCCTGTGAAGGTTCACCATTCCAATCTATAACAGTTCCTTTCTTGAGCATTTTTGAAATGGGTCTACTGATTTCAGCGAAGTTGGTAACAAACCTCCTCAGAAAATTAACCTGGCCAAAAAAGGATTGTATACCTTTCACGTTTTTAGGTTTAGGGACTTTATCAATAGCTATTACCCTTTCTGGGTCTATTTTTACCCCATCCTTGGACACTATGTGTCCTAATAACTTTCCTTCTGTGACCCCAAACGAGCATTTCTTTGGGTTTAGGGATACCCCATATTCCAGGGCTTTTATAAAAAAAATTTCCAAATGTTTGTAGTGATCTTCAGCCTTGTTAGAATACGCTGTAAGATCATCTTGGTACACAACCATAAATTTGTCAATATATTCATGAAATGCTACATCCATGGCTCTTTGGAAAGTAGCTCCTGCATTAATCAAGCCAAAAGGCATCCTCACATAAACATACGTTCCCCAAGGGGTTGTGAAGGCTGTTTTGAACTGTTCACTTTCTTTTACCAGAACTTGATTATATCCAGAAAAGCCATCCATCATTGACATCAATTCAGAGCCGGTCACTTGTTGCAACATGGCTTCCATATTAGGTAAGTCATAATTATCTTTTAGAGATGCAATGTTTAGATTTCTAAAATCCACACAAAGCCTAATATCTCCATTCTTTTTTCTTACAGGAACAAGGTTTGAAACCCAAGTGGAATGCCTAATTGGTTTGATTATTCCACCATCTCTCAGTTTTGTCAGTTCTTCCTGCATTTTTGGGGCAAGGATAGGATTGATTGGCCTCTGTTTTTGCCTAAAAGGTTTTACATTTTCTTTCAACGGTATGACATGCTGGAAAAGGTCCTCCCTATAAGCTTTAAGGTCATCATATGACCAAGCAAAAACATGCCTTTACTTTCTAAGTAGGTCAATCAATGCTTTTCTGATTTGAACTGGTAGATCTTGGCCGATGTAAACCTTTTTAGGAAATTCATTCGTTCCCAAATTCATTTCTTCTAGCTCCTGTGGTTTGGGGTCCTTTATTCCCAATTTTACTCTGTCTTGGTTATCAAAAATATTCTCCAAGACTACCAACCCCTTAGGCATCTTATTTGTTTTTAATTGCATGATTTCTTGACCAAAAATGGTTTCCTTCCCATTTATGGTTTCAATCAGTCCATTGCAGTCCATCTCCTGCCCATGGTATTTGTCTTCATTTAGCAAAAAATTTGTGATATCTTTGTCATCTTCAAACACCTGCCAATTGTCAATGTTGTCAGGTATAGAAGGTCTGTTTTGAATCTCAATCTGGGAGATTCCTGCAAATGATATTTCTTTTGGTTTGATAGCTACATTGGCCAGAAGATCAGCCATTTTATTCTGGGTTCTATCTCTCCATGAGATCCCAAATGCATCAAAGAATTATATTTGATCCCAGACCGCGTTTCTATATTGTTTTAATCTCCTATTTTTTGAGGAGTATGTTCCTTTAATCTGAGAGATGATCAATTCAGAATCCCCTATGACACACAATTTCTTAATTTTGTGGTGTGTGGCCACTTTGAGACCTAGCAGCAATGCTTCATATTCAGCAATGTTATTAGTGCAAGCAAACTTCAAGGTGAATGAATACCTGAAGGTGTTATTTTCAGGGGATACAAAGACTACACCTGCCCCTGCACCCTCTTTAGAACTAGCCCCATCAAAGAACATTGTCCACAGTTTTGGTGAATTCATGCAACATTCAACCTCATTTTCAATGATATCAGGTAAGTTTTCCACTTCCTGAATAATTAATTCAGCCCTAAAAGCATTAATCCCCGTGTCTAGGAAACAGGTGGTATCTTTGTCAATTTCTTCACCTAAGATGTGGTTAACCCTTGGTTCCCTATTTACCCTGACAACTTTGTCCCCTATATGGAAAGTGGCATAAGTAAGGTCACATTGTAGGCTTCCCCCCATGGCGGCACTCCATTTTCTGGAAAGTAGCATCCCGTAATGTGGGGGTATATCCACTACAAGGACAGACATGGTTAATTCCACCTCAAGAAATGCAGCCAGTTTAAATGGTAAGGCATTTATAGTACCTATTACTGGAACCTCTCTAGCATCCATCCCTCGGCATCTACCTTGCTTAGTATCCACCTTCAATCCTAGGGCTTCCATTACTTTAAAAGGCATTATAGTGTTGGAAGCTCCAGAATCTATCATACAATTTTTCAAGGTTTTCCATTTTATGATTAAACTAAGGAAAAAAGGATCAATATCTTGTATGAACGCAACTGATGAATCATCTAAGAACATCTGAGGAATCTGGGATATAATACCATTGTCCTCTATTATTAATGGGGTCTGTTGGGCTACAACTTGATTATCAATACTATTGTTGTTTGCTATTCCACCCAACCATGACAAAGCCTTATTTTTATGCTCTTCAATTCTAAAGAGCTCAGACAAGGGTACTTTCACAGTAATTTGAGATAACATGGCAATCATATCAACAGGTTCAACCATAGTAGGTTTTACAATAGTACCTGGGATCGAAGTCTTTTGAGTAGTGGGCACCACTTTTAACTTGACAACATCTGGTTCTGACTTCTCTGGTTGCACTACGGTGTTTGTTGCTTCACCTTTCTGAAATTGAACCTTCTTTTTTGGTTCCCATTTCTGACCCTTGTTCTCCTTGATCTTAGACACATCTATACTGACTTTCTTGTGTTGATCATCTGTCTTATGAGTGGTGTCTTTGATGAACATACTAGATGGCCTTCCTGCCTCATTATTTATTGCTCTATTTCTCAAATTGTAATTACTGTGGACTTGTGAAATCATTTCGGCTGTAATTCTATCAATTTCCTCCTTGGAGGGGATTCTTAGGTTTGTGAAATCTACTTCAGAAAATGTATTGCATACCTTATCTGTATCATTCTTTTCATCATCTGAAAATATTTGCTGATGATGTAACTGGTAAGCAATTCTCTGGCTGGTAACATCATTCTCAGGTTCTTCTGAATCAGAGTCTATCAAATCATCAGATGTATTTGCCATATTGCAGCTTATATCATCATGGTTTTTTTCTTCTGTTTCTTCTTCTGCTTGCACTCCTTGAGCTTGGGCGAACGACTAGGCAACAACACAATAATCAGCAGAATGAGGTGATTGGCATATAATGCACCAAGGCACATCATCATTCATATTTACAGTGTTCCTTTGCAGGGGGTCTGGGGTACCCTTATCTTTCATATTTTGGATCTGGTTAGGAACTGGTTTACCATCTTTCCATTGGGTGGTGTAAGGGTAATTCTTCATCCTAGGCTGTCTATTGAAATTGCTGTTATTCAGAGGGGCTCTCTCAGTAACATTTGTCTTATTGAAATTAGTGGGATTCATCTTCTTGAGCATTTCTAAAACATGGCCTATAGTAGGTTCTTCAGGCCTTTTTCCTATGGGAGTTTTGTCACCTTCCCTTTTATTATTATTCTTAGGGTTGAAAAGCTTAGGATCATCCCTCCTCCCTAATTTGCCAGAGGCCTTTCTATTATTTTCTATATTCACTGCAACTCTGTAGGCATCTCTCAGACTTTTAGGATCCTTATCTCTCAGTTGGTAGGCCATTTTGCTATCAAAGGCATTGAAATAGGTTGTAAGACAGACGTCTTCATTTAACCGCATAAATTGAAATAGTTTGTACATCCCTTTCTGAAATCTCACATTGAAATCAAATGTGGATTCATTTGGATTCTTCTTGTTATTGTTGAACTCATTCAACATGAATCCTGCATTGGTATTGTCCCCATATTGTTCCTTGAACAATTTCTCCAAATCACTCCATGAAGTAATACTATCATCAGGCAACCTCCTGAACCAATCCCTTGCATCCTCTGTGAGTGAATGCACAAATAATTTCATCACCATATCCTCATGTTCAACTTCATAATCATTGAGCATGTCAATGAAAATTCTCAAATGTTCTTCACCAGTAACAACATTATTTCCAGAAAACTTGACCACTTTATCCATTAAGTCAAAAGATATGGGATGGGGGGCACCAGGAATACCGGCAAATGATATTTGTCTATATTTTTTGAGGTATATAGGCTTCTTCTGGAAACCAGGAGCGTTAGAGGTACTAGCTGCATTAGCTTGAGTTAGGAGAGCAGATTGGGATAGCTGTGGTGGGACAAATGGGACTTGAGTGCCAATATTGGAAGATGAGGTAGGAGCAGATTGGGGTGCTTTCTGAGTCGGGATTATGGGAGCATTAACTGGTGCAGGATTTGTAGGTGGGATAGACAAACTAGGCCATGAATTCAATGCAGAATTAGACTTTATGAATTGGATTTTCCTTCTGGTTTCTGCGGCCTGAGCTTCATTTTCAACCTTCTCAAGTTCTTTTGTAAGGTCTTCCCTCTCCTTTCGAGCCTTCTCTAGTTCTAGATCTAATTTTGATATGGAGGGTTGTATAGGTTTGCTCGGTATGGCTTGAGGCTCATTTATTTGGATTCCTACAGCCTTGCCTTTCCCTTTATCTGGAACTGTTCCAGTGGGCTCTATTGGATTAACTTGAATGGGTTTATAAGCTTGAACTTGAGCAATAATTGGTTATTGTCTTTGATTTAGGAGTTTTTCTTGTTGTTGAACTTTAGCTCTTAGATTATCAATATTTCCAAAGACGTCCTGATGGAGAGTGGGGGTATTCTCTTCTAATTTTTTATTTTGCTCTTTCAAAGCAGCCATCCTTCTTAGCAAATTATCTCTTTCTATTATTGCATCCAAAGTGGCTCGCTCCCTTTCCTTTTCAAGATGGATGCACTTAGCTTCTTCCTCAGCAATCCATTTCTTCAAAAATCCTATTTCAGATTGCACTTCTTTAGAATCAGTAGAGTTTGCCTCAGAATCAGCAAGATCATCTAGATCTATAAGGTTCAGTTCCATATATGGGGCTACTCTGGGATTAAAAAGGTTATCAGATGAACTCCTAAATCCTAGCCTACAATTTATATCTACTACAGGCCCTGGTCTTGGTGAAGCAATTCCCATAGTAGATACGTCTTTATCTTGAAAAACTCTCTGATCTGGTAATGGGGTACTGAAAATACCTCCTAAAAGTCTTGTATTTTTGGATTCAGAACTAAGCGCAAATGATTCTCTTGCTATTATCGGTTGATAATGGGAATTTACAGAGGCATTACCTCTAGGCTTCCAAGTAGGATTTGGATCTATTCTTTTCTTATTTTGGTTCTTCCTACCACCTTGGGGTAAATCAGCATACATTGATACATCGGGATTGGCTCTCATGTAAGCCCTTGTGTTTTTTCTCTTGTCAACCATATTCTCCTTTTGTTACAATAAGCACTAGCTTCAAAACCTTGACTGAGTCGCCACCCTTTTTCGGGAAAATATAATAACACTCCTTACTGACAGAAAGAAAACAATACACGAGCGGGAACAAAAATACGACACAAAGAGATCAATCACTGATGTTGTAAGACTGCAACTCTTGCTTGTTAGATAAGACACTCGGATAAGCTGGATGTGTCAGTGTGTAGCAATGGTACTTGGGTTTATATCTTCTTTAGATTCTCAAGTTTTGACACTAAAGATTCCCCAGCAGAGTCGCCATTTTGTTGGTGTTTTATTTTGATGTTAACAGTACTAAAACTACTAGGCGACAAAAGGCTTAGTACCTAGATATCAGTACATACACAACCTAAAGAATAGCCAATTCTCATTATCACTTGCATATGCAAAATACTAGGGCCCAACTTCAACAAAACCTTAGACGGTTTTCTACTCTTTTGGCTCTGTAAAACCAGGGCGGGTGCACCCAGGGATGGTTCAAAGATGGAATAATTGTAAGAGAATTATCCTTAGTTTCATTTTGATTCTCATCTCTAAATCCTCAAACATATAAGTAAATAATTGATAAACACATCCCTTGAACAGATATGGCCAAGAAATCTTCTATAGCTCTGCAGATGTTTCCAACAACAATGGCTAAATGAAGCTAAAACAATCCAGGCAGGCAAGTGCTGGAAAACTTTGAAAATCTTACAGGAAAGATAAATGAAAATTGATTTTATGATGTATTTTGAAAAAAGCTAGTTATAATATACTTCTCTTTTGGCTGAAATACTTTCGATCAGTGCCTAATCCATTGGGAATTCAGAGTCAAGTAAATTCTTAGATCTAATTTGTTGCCTTGCAATGAATTTTCATCAGCAATTCTTACCAGAATTTATCATTCAAAAATCCTTATTAACACCCAAGCAACCTCATCACATTCATCAAAGCCTTTACTTAATCCATTGAATTAACAACAATAACAAATGGATGTACAGTTCTTACTAAATTGCAATCAATTGCATAAGCTTTTACTCACACAACATCAAGGTAATTCAGTATTAAAAAGGAGACAAAATTCAGAGAAGAACAGATATGGGGACAGTTCATAATTTGTATTCATTTCCTTTGAAAATGGTATATCCTTTACAAAAGACTTAGAAAAACCTTCATAGAAGAAGCACAGTTCTTTCTACATTCATCCATATCTCAGAAATTTTGACAGAAAAAGTATACTATAAATTTCTTTTCCAAAATGTTTGGACCAAAAAAGAACTAAGCACAATACTTAGTGAAAACCAAATTCGGACCAATCTTTAGCCTTGGGATCTCACTTAAATAATGTGAGATGCAACAAGCTTTAGGCTACAGTAGGTGACAGGTGTCCTTCTTTTGAAAAACAAAAAACAAGAATAACAGAAAGGTTGATTACAACAACACTTCTTGGCGGGTCCCTTTCTGTTATGCTTCTTGGTTGTTATGATCTGCTCTCGCATTCATTCCTCATCTTCAGAGTACATACCCATAAGGTCTGCAAGTGATGTATCATCTTCTATTACATGCAAAATCACTTTAACCTGGGGATTTTCTATGTCATCATTGCTGACTACAAGAGTAACTATTACTCTTACATCTTCCTCGTCATCTTCTCCTGACATCTGTTCACTAAACTGATCTTTCCATCTGTTGAAAGTATCATCATCTGGCCAATCAAAACTTAGGCTTTCTCTTTGTATCTTTATTAAAGAATTGGCATTTTCTTCTAAATCATCGAATTCTTTTCTTATATCAGCATAATACAATTGTATCTTTACCAGCTCTTCATTTGTCTTTGCCCAAAACCAATAGCCAGTCTCACTGATGATGTTTGTTATTCTGTTATCAAATAATTCATCCATTTCCTTTTTCCATTTGTCCTTTTCCTTTACTGTATCAACAGATTCTAAGGCACAAGGAAATAGGGTGAATTTTTTAGCAAGATATCTTGAAAAACGGAGTGTCAATTTCCTCTGTAAAGAATCTCTTTTATTTTCAAAATTATCTAATTGATTCAATAAATCAAAAATCCTCTCAACCTGATGATAAGGCATTTGAATTGTAGATATACAATTCCTCTGTCTCCACTTCTGTGCAAGAGAATCTAGTCCATTCTTTTCTTTATTTAACTCATCTATGAGGGCTACAATCCTTGTCAACTGGTCATAAAAATTTGACCATTGTATTTTATCCCTCAAGTATGTCACACCCTGCCTCCATTTCTCTTCCTGTTGATTTCTAAATTCTATCTGCCACTCATGTAATTTGGTTTTTTCTGCTTCAAATTCCTCTGCAGTATAGAATTGGGGTCTTTCAGGGGTGTCAGGTATCTCAATAATAGGGGTTAATCCCACAGATGACTATGGGGGATATGCAATTCTTAGTGTACTGGATTCTCCCACTTTTATCTTTCCAAGTACCTTTTCCAATTGAGGTACCCTGTTTTCTAACTCAATTCTCCTCTTTACCTCTTGATTATAGGCTTCCACCACTAGTTCATATTTATTATGCATATCCATCATTTCCCTCTCTTCTCTTTCCGTAGTAGCCAGGGCAAATTTAGAATAATCCACATTCATGTGGGCTGCCTGTACATTGGAAGTGTCAGCAACTCTTCTTACAATGATACTCCCTGTCAATCCTGAATCATCAAGCTGTGATGAAGCAATTCTGGATCCTCTTCTCAGGGACCACATAACAAAGGCAGCTTGATCATTGCTGAATGCTGTACCCAAGAATTCCTCTTTATTTGGATCCTGGAGTCCTAAATTATTTGAAACAGAATTAAAAATTAATGCGTCAGCAATGTCCCAATTGGGCAATAATAAAACATTAGCATTTTTTACCATCTGTCTTCCCTCATCAGGGGTTATATTTTGGAACTCTTGAACCATTTGTTCCTTTATTAGATTTTGAATGGAAGTCTCATCCATTTCTGGATGTTCTGCTCTCATATTATTGCACCTTTGCTCAAAAATGTGCATGTTTACTCTCCACGCAAACTGATGGAAAGCCCTAGATCTTACAAAATTGTTATCAGACAAAAAATGCTGACTGGCTTGTTCCAAAATAGGGTCCAATTCCCTTCCTCTGAAATCTGCTGTAGTTAATTCAAAACTTGGTACAGGGGGTTCCTGAGGGTTCCCTTCATCAATCTCTGCTTGTGTAACAAAAATTTCTCCTTGTGACCCCATTTGTTCGAATTGCTCATTGGTGAGCTGTTCTTCCTCAACTCTTATTGGGGTTTGAGAAGGTGAGCCACTTTCATTAGGGGATTCTTCCTCCCTTATTATTCTCCTTCTTTTGGGGGAAGGTTCAGGGGGTCTTTCTTCTAGGACAGTGCTGGTGGATCCAACAATCTGTTTTTCTTTATGCACAACGGGCACCTGCTGTCGGACAATAGTGTATCCTGTTTTCTTCCATACCACCAGTGGACCTATTCCAATGTTGGGAGTAAAACCCAATTTTCTCATAATTTCTCTGGCTTTATCTGGAAAAGAATTAATAAAATGCTGTTTCTTCTCATTCATTACCTCCATTATCTCAGAGAAATTACTCATGAGCTTATGTATTTTATCTGCATTGTTTGCAGCATTACTAAGAGGACTGAAATTTTTATCAAAACAATTAATGAATTCCAAAACTTTTGAATAGACTCTCCATTTCTCTTTCTTTATTTCTTGCTCATGGAGAGAATATTCATTTCTTATTATATCTTCAGGAAAATAGAATTCATGCTGAACTGGACGAAGCTTGATTCTCAATCTAAGAGCAGAGTTAAAGAAACCTTTTGTATCACAAAAACGAGAGTGAGAGACTGCCATTTTGTATTGATCCAAAAATTTATGGAGAAAGACCCACCCTTCTTTAGTTATCACAAACTGGTGGGCTATAGTACAAGTAGGAAAAATTGATCCTGTCCCCCTTTTGTGCAAAAAGGCCTCCTCCACTCCTCCCAACTGCCACAAAAATTCAGCTATCCCTACCTTTAAAGGTACCTGATAGGGTAACACATGGGGTGTTCCTTTGAAACCATAGACCCTGATGACCGTTGAGACTGAATATGGGATAATATCTCCCCAATTATGTGAAACTTTTAGATTATGGGTTTTGTCCATAGGCCTGACAAGGTGCATTAATGCCTTAGGGATTCTGGGATTATCACTCAATAAGAGGCACCTTAGTTTGGAGGCAAAGTGCCTATCAAATCTAACGAAGCTAGCATTTTCTGCTTCCCAGGTCATGTCTGCACTCCATAATTGGACTGGTAGTGCTTCCCCTTCTTGTTCCCTATTTAAAACCATTTCTTTACCAAAATAAGTGGCCCCTTTAAAAAGAAACATATGCATCAGTAAGGAATACTGACCCCAAACCTTTTCCACCTTGCCCTGTGCAATCCCCACCAATCCATGATGAATCTCATTTGCCAAGTAAGATGCAAAATCAAAAATTATTTCCACACCAAAAGAAGAGATTTGGGTGATCATATACATGAAGCTCACCGAAATAAAGTCTTCTTCACCCTCTCTGAAGACTCTGCACAGGGTCCTATATATCTCCACTGCCCTGGCATTAAAACATGATTTCTTGAAGGGCTCTTTAGAAGATGATGTTATGGTTGGGAAGCCTCCAATCCGGCCTATGTGGGCTTTCAGTGCACCCTGTCTAACTACATCCCTCTTGGATATATATTCTTTTTCTAAATCTATCAGATTAATGGGCACATGATACATGGTGAGGGGTCCTAGACTGAAAACCTTCCTAATCTCCTCGGGACTGATGGTAACTAAAGCTTCACCATCTATTCTCCTCACTACCTTAGTGGCTTGGTCATAGTTTTTTGCTATGGCTTCAAGCAGGTCAAAATCCATAAACACGCTGGGGACAACAAGCTTCCCAAGATCAAAATTCCAAATGTTGGCATGAGGGGCATATAACTTTCTCTCTGCAAACCATTTCTTGAATAAAGTCAAACCAGTTTGAGCAGTTTGAGCATCCCGGACCCAATTACCCTTATCATACAATCCATCAGCTACCCTAAGCCTAGGATTGAGTGAGGTTAACCTCTTAACTTGCACCGTTTCTACAGTGGACTCAGGAAGTAACTCAAGCAAATCATCATGCACATTTCTATCCAGGTAGTTTACTGCTCCTGTAAATCCCTTCTTAGGAGGCATCTTAGGCTATCCTTTTTAAAACTTAAAAGCTCACAAAGATGATGGCAGTTTTACTTACTTGAATTCTGTCTCAATTCTCCTCTGTATTCCTGCAAAATTTCAGCGAACAGATAACTTGACAATTTTTTATCAACCTTGGCATGCTTTTCTTTCAGTAATAGCTTCTGCACAAGAATGGCTTCAAATCTTTTCTCGTGTGAAATGAAATTGATGCAATCTCTCTGTATTATACTCTGTTTTTTCTCACAGACGAAGCTTTCTTGTCTAATTAATACAGAGAGTGGCACTACATTTTTTATTTAAAGCTGCGCCGTTGATCTTCAAAGATCCTACGATCATGCGGTACAAAGAGAACAACTAGGAGTTATACTTGCCATGTCAGTTATATTACCCAATGAGAGCTTTCCACGTACATAATTCTTTCTTTTGATGGTGCTTACCTTTGGACCCACTGACGACGGAGAATACATGTCAGCATGTCGCTACTTCGTTATGCATAAAGAAAAAGTACCTTGTCATAACGAGGCGATGACAACCGTTGATTGGATCAAGAAATGATCGAAAGATACGCTACAGGACTTCTTAAGAAAGAAGGCGGTGGGCCCATCTCGCTATGTCGCTGTAATTATCTTCCTTGCAACTCTTCATAACGAGATAGCGAGCTCCGTTGATTCACTTCAAGCTGATTTTACAGATTTCTTGTACATTTAGTCAGGTAGGTATTAATGAGAATCGGATCTCTGCATAGCTGGCACATGTCAAAATTATCACAGTCATCTGTCATTACACGTCATCATAGATCTTGCCGATCTTTTGCCATTTTACGGGGCCTCGCTAACTCGCTAACGGTGAAGCACCTCAATTTTTTGATAGCGAGGTAGCGAGCTTCGGCACTTTAAAGGATTCTGTGCCGGAAAATGCAAGGGGTACCCAGTAATTACTTCTGTTAATTAAAACTGATTCTGACAACGGTATTTATGACTGGTCATGCCACCTGGTGTAATTATGATACAAGAAAGATGCAATGTCATCATTTTTAGATTTTCACGTGGCATCGCTACTTCGCTAACGGTGAAGTGCCTGAATTTTCCGATAGCGAGGTGGCGGAGCTTCCGAAAAAATCAACATTCCGGCTCTGATGTCAGATATTCTAGTGGGTCCTTCTCCCCCTTTTTATGGCGAATTGCAAAGTGTACCTGCACAATAAAGCAATTAATAAGCAAATCTCCGATCGCTGCACCTTCACTTCATGGTCCCACCGCTTACAAACTCAACACTCGCTATCTCGCTATACTTAATGAGCATGCAACTGTCAATAGCGAGGTAACTCCAGCGGTAGATCTAATCGGATCTGACGGTTGGGACAAATAAAAAAAAAAAGTAACCTGGGAGAAAGGAAAAGGAATACGAAAGCATATTCACTTCTTTTAAAATTTGAAAATTTTGCGCCCGACCATTTATAAATAGGGATGAATATAGGGCTTATATGGCGAATATTTCTTACAGATGGTTTATCCAAAACCTTATACTTCACTTAGACATAGAACATCTGACTTTTCTATGGTTTAACTGAAAATTTTTTACTGCAGAAAAAGTCAGACCAACAGGTAGTATGTATACTGTGGCTCACATGGTTACGTGGTAGTTTCTTACATTCTCTCTTTTGTTAAACATCAAGTATGTATAGTGTGGCTCACATGGTTACATGGTAGTTTCTAAAATTCTCTCTTTTGTTAAACATCACACAACTTCATAATACAAGAATGCGACAGCTGTCTATCCACTCAAGATCTAACAACTTTGAGAAATCAATTTTGTTTTTTATAGTTAGCAACCAAGTTGAACCAAAAATATGCCACATGGAGAGATGGTGACAATGTTATTTTGTGGCTCATAACCTAGTTTGGTCCCACAACTTTTACATGTTAGCATGTCACTTTCTAGCTTTGGCTAAAGTTTGAGTACATTCATTTTTAAGAAAGCGATAATATTTGATCTTGACCTACATCCATAGCTAGGAAGATGCTCATTTTTCTATAGTTTTGAAACCAAAAGGGGCCCATTAGGATAGGTGTCATGCTTTCATTTTTTCGCTTTAGGTAAACTTCTTGCATCTCAAAAATGTGAGAAAGTGACACTCGTTGATCTTCATCTTATCAATGGCTCCAAAAGTAACTCACTAGATGGGTTTTGAATAAAGAAAAATAATACACCGGCTAACCACAACTAGACCTTGGCTTAGAAAAGAGTTACACACTGGGATAAAATAGAATTTCACAAATTTTTTAAAAGATTGTAGGAAAGCGTTATAATAATAATAAAAATTTAAAGGGTACTAGGGCTATGTTTAAAAATCTCCCACATAAATTTAAAAATACTATTAATTTCATAATTTCAAAAGGGACCTAGGGTAAAAACTAGTACTGCGACATAATAATTAGGGATTTTCTAGGTCATGATTAATCAAGAGACATAAAAACCCTAATCACAAAAGGATAACTAGATTTTTCACAATAAATTAAGGTTTATTTACTAGGTGAAAAACCCAAGCCAACACATTGCATGACCGTACATATCCTATTGGGGTACTTGTGGAGAAGGCATTGTATACAAGATTGTGGTCTTTGGGTCAAGGAAAGGATCCCAACACTATATGAATGTACAATGTGTAATGCCTACCCCTACTTGATTTTTCTAATTGTGTTTTATGATTATCAGTACTTGGTTACCATATTTGATTAAATGTTATTTTATACTTAGTTGATTTATGTGATGAGCTACTTGAGTTATTAAGTTATTTCATAGGTTCATGATTATTTCGATTATGATATATGTATGTCCATATAGTGATTTCAGTGATTTCATGATTAGTTAGAGGAATGATTTATTGGCGATTTCTATTGTTACTTATCCCATACTTGCATGTGTATGGTGTAGGTGTATATTTTTCTTTATGATTGATGTTCCTAATGTGGTTGAGGTAGGGAGTTGTAGTCACCTGCTACTCGAGATCTATATGATGAACCACTTCCTGCCGTTGCCTGTTTAGTTTAGAATATTGTGTTCGTACATGCGTTGATTTTATAGAGATTATAGGTATTGGGCATCAATTTCCTTGAATTGCTAGGATGAGCATACCCTATCACAGTATTTCAATGGTATAAGTGGGGAGATAACTCTTGAGTCTTAATCTTAAACCCTAAGCCAATTGTCCTAGAAAGTAGGACAAGTATCTGAGTTAGTTTACATGTTTGAATGCATCAAGTGACATGGATTCATGATTTTGACCCTAGTGTTTGATTTTGTTTTATGTTGTGTATGATGAGTTTTTGTATTCAGTTTTGTGGGTTTGATGATTTTCTATTATAATTAAATCAAATTAAAAGATAATTTAAAGGAAATTTAATAAAGAGAATTCAATATTTAATTATATTTAATTAATGGAGAAATTAATCAAACAAAAGAAGTAAAATTAAAAGATTATATTAAAGTTCCATTTTGACATATTTATATTTAATTAATTTAATGATAATTATTTAGGATTTTTTTTTCGATGAATAGTCCTGTTCTAATAAAAAATATACTTAGAATACGATTCAGAAAAAAGGGATCGGCAAATATAAGATCACCACGTGAGAGAGTTCAAGCGGCCAAAGTCGAAACTAAACACATGACATCAGCTAGAAGAAGCAACTATTCATAAAAAAAAAACCATATATAGCAAGCTCAGGCTGCCAAAGTAGTGGCAGCTAAGGGGGGAGGATCATCTTTGTCATTGAAACCTTGATCATTTCTGGGATTGAGGGGTAGGTTGGGCACAAACCAGCCATCATCAGGAGCAACAACAACAAGGGGATCAGTGGCAGCCTCTGCATCTTTGACCTTAGGCCATGGAGGGGAAATCGCCAGCACCAGGCGGGGATTATTTAAGATTTTTATTTTAATAATAAACTCTAAATAATATTATTAGTTAAGTTAATAAATATATTATTAAAAACATCTCATGAATTAATTAAATAAAAGAACGAAATTTTAAGATAAAGTAATGATTCTAATTTAAGCATAATTATATTTATTTAATACAATAATAGTTATTTAGGAGTTTTATTTTAAATAGTAAACTCTAAATAATATTATTAGTTGAATTAATAAATATATTATTAAAACATCTCATAATTAACTAGAGGGAGAAAACATAAATTTAATAAAATGATTTTAATTAAATTGCATAAAATGTATGCATGCAATTAAAATACAATAAATTAATTAAGGAGAGAAAGCTAATTATTTAATAAGATATTTTGTAATTAAATATCTAAAAGAGTTGTGTATGAAAAGGTAAAAATGTAATAAAGTAACAAATAGTAATTGATCAACAAGTTTCGTCTCATGATTGCACAATCAGAGGCCCAAATTTAGGGGAGAACTATTTATCAGAGATTTAGAGCTCATTATGCAATTACATAGGTTTTGGAGGAGCAATTTCAAAGAGGAAGATTTTCAAGAAAAGCAATTATTGCATGTTTTGTGCGTTTGTCATTTTAACATCAAATCAAAGTAAGACATTGTAGTTTAATTGTACAATGGATTTCCATTGTTTGAATTCCTGTCTTCTTTGTGATTGATAAATCTACTTTTGGAATTTTAGATTTAGTTAAAACCCTTGTGTTGAAATTTATTGTTCTTTATTCTTGATTTTGTCTCTGAACGAATTAATTAAATTGAAACCCATGTTTGTTAAATCAAGATTGGAAACCCTCATTTGATTTAAATTGGGTGATTCGTAACGGAGTTTATTAAACTAGTTATAGGGGTTCTGAAAAGAAAACTAGTTTTAAATTACAAAATTTAATTGTTTAAATTTCCTTGCTCTATTAGATCTAGTTTGGAAATTTTTCATTTTTAGTAAGTTTCCATTTTTAGTAGGTTTCCATTTTTGGGAAGCTTCCATTTTTTTGAAAGTTTCCAATTTTAGTAAGTTTTTATTTTTTGTAGGTTTCCATTTTTGAAAAGTTTCCATTTTTAGTAAGTTTCTTTTTTTGGAAAGTCTCAATTTGTTGTGAATTTCTATTTTTGGAAAGTTTCCATTTTGGCAAAGTTTATATTTTTATTAGGTTTCTAATTTTGTAAAGTTTCTATGTTTAGTAGGTTTTCATTGATGGAAACTTTCTATTTTTAGTAAGTTTCCATTTTGGAAAAGTTTCTACTTTTAGTAGGTTTCCATTTCAGGAAAGCCTCCATGTTTAGCAGGTTTCTATTTTGAGAATGTTTCTATTTTAAAAAAAAAATTATTTGGGGAAAGCCTCTATTTTTAGTAGGTTTCTATTTCGGGAAAGTATCTATTTTTAGCAGGTTTCTATTTTGAGATTATTTCTATTTTTACTAGGTTTCTATTTTGGGAAAGTTTCTCTTTTTAATATGTTTTCATTTCAAGAAAGTCTATTTTTAGCAAATTTCATTTTTTGGGAAAGTTGTTTCCAAAGTTTAAATAATTTAAAATTATTATGGTAATAATTTATAATAATAATTATTAATAATTTTAATAAGTATTGTTAAAATTCTAAATTTAATTATTTGAAAATTGGATTTATTACTTTATTATTTAAATATAATTCTAAATTAAATTAAAAATCAAAGAAATTAATTGGGAGAATTAATGATTATCTTTGGTAAACGTGGGTTGTGCT
This sequence comes from Cupressus sempervirens, assembly GCA_028749045.1. NCBI lineage: Eukaryota > Viridiplantae > Streptophyta > Pinopsida > Cupressales > Cupressaceae > Cupressus > Cupressus sempervirens. The sequence continues at coordinate 743,068,969 of CM053783.1, forward strand.
TTTTGATTCAATTTTATATGAAAATGATTTATATTGTTAAGAAAATTTTCTTATTCGAAAACCTTAGTAATGAGCATTATTTAAAAGGACAAGAACTGTAATGTGTATGTTCACTGAACTCTTATGTTTTGATAACAAATTGAACTATGAAACAATGTTTAAACAACTTTATATTATTTGTTGAATCATCTACAATTCTAGTGAAATCAGAAACCTTAGTAAATCTGGTAACTAGAGAAATGGAAATTGAAACCGTGTTTGAGATCATAAATTTTATGAACTGTAGTATTTGAAAAATGTAAATTAAAACTTGGAAACCTATAGTGAAAACTAAATATGCATGTTTTCCAAAACCTAATGTATTATGAAAAGTTACTATTGTATGTTTTGTATGAGACATGTGATTTTACTAATGTTGGGTTTCAGGGTTGACTTAGCTTTGACCAGTCAGGATGTTACCAGAGGCTTGGGAGTTTCTATTTTGTGATGTCATGATGATGTTTTTATCTTGAACTTTAATACTTAACCACAGTAATGTGTCTTGTATGCTCTATGAGGTGTTTTGATCTATCGATTGTTATTGCTTTCTAGTGTTCTTGTGTGAAACTTTAGGTTAATTTCTTTTGGGTTACATGGTAGGGAATTACATAATGACTTTCACCTAAATGAACTTGAACCCCTCACTCTTCTTTTTCCTTTGATTGTTCATTTTCTTTGTGATTTCATTTTGGGCATTATGCTTTATGTGGCTTTATGTTACCTTTATACTTTGATTTTAGGGTATCATCCTTAGATTTCCTTAGGACTTATGTCTTATCTCCTATCTTGGAGGAGATGACCATTTATGACTCCATGTGGTTGTGATAAAATACTTTTTGAGGTGTTATTCGAGTGTTCATGATTGGCTTTATAATGATCCTTGTTGGGCAATAGTCAAAGATCATTTCTTTAAGTCTATATTTTGGATCTCCTTGAAAGAGATCTCGGTAATATTTTAATATAAACTCTTGAATAATGTAAAATCTCATATGTATATATGGTGAAATGAAAAGCTATGTAAAAGGGTAAAGGGTATCTCTAGGAGAAATGAATGGAAATATGAACATATGATATCATTTCAATCAATAAATGAAGCTATGTTGATGCCATGGCATTTTATGTAGTGCCTCGCCCATTTGACTTTTGTAAGTCGTCCTAATGGATGTAACCTTGATGATCTTTTGTTGTGATGGGATTATAATTGTGACCCTAAGTGGTCTACACCATTGAGGTGTTTGGATTTATGTTTCTTTATCAGTTGCTTTGATTATGCTTTTGACTGATCTTTGAGATTATGATGTGATTTTTGGTTCACTGAGGTTTGTGCCAGTGGTTACCAAGATCGATGTGGTATCATGAGGTTGTTCTGTGATTACCCTGAGATGTGTGTAGAGATTGCACTATGTTCTTTTACCATGCTACACTGGACTAGGTTCCTGTAGTAGTGGTTAGTCATGTTTATGATTGTGTTTGATTATGTGTTTTAAATGCATTTTTAATGCAGAGTAATCAATCATTATTAAATGCTTAAATAATTAGAATGGATTGTTCTTGTTGGATTATTTGGTTATGTGTTGCAAGCATTTACCTTGTTTTATTTTAATTTGAGAGATATCTGTTCTTATGTGGTGTTTTACATTTGAGATGACTTGAGGGTCAAATGTTACTCTTTGATTCCAGTATCATAGATATTAGACTACTATGCTGTTTAGTTAATCATATTGCATGATGATGCCATTTTGAGACGATAGTGTGTTTTATGATGATAGCTGGTTATCTGGTATTTGGACATACCTCTAATTATGTTATGTGATGGAATTAATGCTATGGTTATTTACTTCATTCCTGCATTGTTATGCTTTATGCGAATGTGAGTGATGTAAATAGATTATTTTAATATAATTAATTAAATGGTTAAATTAGGTAATTTAATGCATTTATTTCTTTGGCTATGTTATTATATGCAATTACACTTGATCATGTTGTTTAGTGTGCAGGATTTATATCCCTGGCAGTGGCACATGGAGTTAGTGATTCAGCCATTCATATCTTACCAATGTCGCCCTTGTATGGTCGACATATCCCTAATTAAATGTTTAAATTAAACCTTTCGGTGATTATTAAATCCGAACTCATTTGCATTATGTGATTAGACCAGTAAGTGTGTTTGTGCATTTAGAGGTTCGCATTGGCATGAGAGTTATTAGGAGATTTATGTGTTTTTGGGTTTTTAAGCTTTTTAATTGATTTATTTTAATTTCTGGCAGCTTTTCCATAGATGAATTCCTATTTATAGGAATAGCCTATTTTCGTTTGGGTCGATTCGGGGTTTAACTAGGTTGGCTGGTTATTTTCCCTAATCGATTATTCACTCGAAAAGAGAATAAGTATCCAAAGAGGAATTTAATTCCTCACTTCTCACTTTCAAATTGGAAAGTTGGAGAGTAAAACCCAAAAATCCTCTTCATGAGGATTTACTATTTTGTTCATTGTGGGAGCTACGGGCATGGGATCGTCGCGAGGTTGTGCTCGTTGGATTCAGCTCAGCGAAACCTTAGATTGCCATGATTCTCAGCTACTTCTGCGAGTGTTTTATTTTCTGGTTCAGTTTTTCGTTTTGCCTTTTTGGTTATGAGGTAGGGCTTTCCTATTTTATTGTTTTTGCTCCATTTCTGCTTCTATTTTTGGTAGTCGTTTGTTTGGAGGCTGAGAACTAGTGTTCCCCTCTATTTCTCTATGCTAGTTCTACCCGATTGGGCGGGTATGAACATTTCTCTATTTATAGGAATAGCCTATTTTCATTTGGGTTGATTCGGGGTTTAACTAGGTTGGCTGGTTATTTTCCCTAATCGATTATTCACTCGAAAAGTGAATAAGTATCCAAAGAGGAATTTAATTCCTCACTTCTCACTTTCAAATTGGAAAGTTGGAGAGTAAAACCCAAAAATCCTCTTCATGAGGATTTACTGTTTTGTTCGTTGTGGGAGCTACGGGCGTGGGATCATCACGAGGTTGGGCTCGTTGGATCCAGCTCGGCGAAACCTTGGATTACCATGATTCTCAGCTACTTCTGCGAGTGTTTTATTTTCTGGTTCAGTTTTTCGTTTTGCCTTTTTGGTTGTGAGGTAGGGCTTTCCTATTTTATTGTTTTTTTTCTGTTTTTGCTTCTATTTTTGGTAGTCGTTTGTTTGGAGGCTGTTTGTTTTAAATAGATGAATTTCTATTTATAGGAATAGCCTATTTTTGTTTGGGTCGATTCGGGGTTTAACTAGGTTGGCTGGTTATTTACCCTAATCGATTATTTACTCAAAAAGTGAATAAGTATCCAAAGAGGAATTTAATTCCTCACTTCTCACTTTCAAATTGGAAAGTTGGAGAGTAAAATCCAAAAGTCCTCTTCATGAGGATTTACTATTTTGTTCGTTGTGGGAGCTACGAGCGTGGGATCATCGCGAGGTTGGGCTCGTTGGATCCAGCTCGGTGAAACTTTGGATTGCCATGATTCTCAGCTACTTCTGTGAGTGTTTTATTTTCTGATTCAGTTTTTCATTTTGCCTTTTTGGTTGTGAGGTAGGGCTTTCCTGTTTTATTGTTTTTGCTCTATTTCTACTTCTATTTTTTGTAGCCGTTTGTTTGGAGGTTGAGAACTAGTGTTCCCCTCTATTTCTGTATGCTAGTTCTACCCGATTGTGCGGGTATGAACATTTCTATATTTTTTGGGATGAGGGTTTGGGATTTTGCACCGTTATGCTGGCCATTTTTGCATACAGTGTTTGATTCCATTTATTTTTGGATTTTTGGGGTTTTTGAACCCAAAGGCCAAATGGGTTTTAATTTTGAAGTTTTCCAAATTTTTGGAGGTTTTTACCTCATTTTGTGTGCCACCCTATTTTCTTGAGTTCTCTTGGCACAATGTGGATCATGGACCTAGATGATCCGTTTGGATATCAATCAGACCACTATTGCACCTTTTGTTGCATTGGGATGTCTGTCGCACCTGTACTCCCAACTTTGTGTTCGATTGAGTGATTTTATACCTATTATGGTTTCTTTTGGACCTTTGCTTTTGTTTCATGAACGCTAGGATTCGTGTAGAATCCATACTCTTGAATTGAGGCCAATTGAGTGAGTTCATGATATTTGGTTTTGTTACATCATTGGGATTCATGTAGAATCCATCCTTCATGTGTTGCTTTCAGTTGGGTGTTTTCTTTGCATTGTGTTCTCATTCCTGTCCTTGTGTTATGATCTTCGTGATGGTGGCGCGCCACACACGAGTACGTACGTGTACATTTTTTGGGTGACTTGCGAGGCTCGATCTTTCGTGGATTTGCCAAAAGTTATGATCATTGGGGTTGGGATGGGAGTATGCATGCCCACGGGCACTTGTCGTAGGATGAGCATGGGTAGGGTAGGGTAGCATATGGAGGGGGCTTCTACCTCGTAGCCTGGTGATCATTGTGCCCAGAGGGTTGGCGAAGGAAGCTTTAACTAAGTGAAAATTAAATAAATCTGTGAATGATAATAAAACTTAAGATAATAAAAAGGTTTGGGGTGCAAGAGCCTTTCCGTTGAGGGATGTCGAATCTGCACAAGTCCTAGCTTGGGATTTTCAATGCCAAGCGACTCTCCATGATGTTAGTTCCTACATAGTAGCCTATTGAGTGTCTGACCAGGACCTGTACTCCTTGCATTGTGTTGATTCTTGGTTCAGCCATCATACTATCTAGCGTGAGTGTTAGCCTTGGATGTTGTGCTTTATGTGTGTTTTTGGTTGGATCATTATCTCCATCAGCACATCGGGTGTGGACCTATGGGTTCCACGTGGTTGGGAGGCGTAGCTACCTTCAGCACTACTAGGGATCGGTGTACAGAGATGATCTTTTGTCCTACTGTGACCTTTGCTGGATGTTTTCACTTGGTACTTCGAGTTTCGGAGTATGGTTTCTTGTGATTTATGCTTTCATTGGGATGCTTGTATATCATGTTTAGATGTTAGTTTACTTGATGCATTCCCTTATTGTGATGTTTAGCATATGATTAGATGATGTTATTTGATTTAGTAGTATATCTATTGCTTACTGCTATTTAGCATGTGATAGGTGATATTATCTACTGTAGGATTATCTTATGCTTTTCTACTAGCATGTTAGATTTCCTTATGCTTATATTGTTGCATGTTTTAGTAGTGACATTCCTATTACGATAGTACTGACAATCTAGTCGGTGGCTTGAGATGTTACGCGCAGGGGATGGCTAGGACCCACGATGGTCTTATGATGCTATTGACAGTTAGGAGGAACTACGTACTTAGTTGGTTATTTCACTCATTGCAATGTTAACTATGTTATTGCAATGTTTCTTTCAGTTACTCTATTATTGTTTGAGTGCTCTCGCCTTGGAATGTGGATCCAGTACTCCCCGGTGTGGATCTTTTTCTGTGTGTTTGGCCTTTTTCGAGGTTATTGAAGTGTTTTTGTTTTCTATGGGTGACATTTGTTCAGCATTGTGCAACACTGTTAAAGTATCGCACGCCCATAGAAAGAATGTCGTACGATATTGTAAAGTATCGCACACATTACTGGAGAAGCATTATACAACACTGGAAGAGTGTCGCACAGCTTCATGAGAAATGTCGCACGATACTTTTCCAGTATCGCACGCCTTCTTGAGAAGTGTCACACGCACTATGGGAGAAGTGTCGCCCTCCCTTAGTAAAAAGTATCGCACGCCCTTTGGTTAAAACCTGCGCATGCCAACAGCAGGCACTTTTTGTAGCGTTCTGATCATTTTGATAGTTGATCTGGATACCCTTTTGGGCGTTCTTCCAACCTATGTTGTTGCATTTTGTATTCAAGAGGTTTCTTTTGAAATTCAGTTTTTGGGTTTTTGTTGTAGTCCTTCAGGGTTTAAAATATATCGTTTAATTATATGTAAAAAATCATTTGAGATAGGTTTCAGACCTCTCAGAGATAAGTTATGGATTCTAGGAAATTTTAGGGCTTCAAAAATCCAAACTTAGCCAATTTTCAGGGCTTCAGGATTTTAGGCTTAGCCAAATTTCAAGTTTCTGCATTTTACCCCAGCTTGGTGTTTTGTTGATGAGTGGTTGTTTCTTGTGCCCTCATCATGTACGTTGTCGTTGTTGGCTTTGTTTGTGCGTGTCATTTTGGTAGTGGCGTTTGGAGATTCGTTGGTTGCTGGGATGGTGGTGAAGTCTTCCGTTGCGATCGTTGTGATCCCTGTATGATGTTGTCATGTGCATTCATACTTGTAAAAAATAATTTCTTGGCTTGTATTTCATCCTTGTTTCCAAGGATGTCCGGGCGGGGCATTACATTTTATATTTCTTTATATTTAGATGAATGTATGATTAATAAAAGAACCATGTACTCTTCATAATGGTATCAAATGGATAATATATGATTTGTACATGAGAAGTTGATGGTTAAATCTATTTCATGTATCTTTATTGGATGTTAAGTAGATATATTTGATTATAAGGATTAAGGATTTAGTTCCTTATTTGTAAACATATGTTAGGATGGATAAAGTATCAAATTATAATTATATATTAACTATAATATGGTTTAACTTAAGTAGAAAGGATATAATACTAAGAAGAAAATAAAGTAGCATTGGTTAAATATTAAATTAGTGAACCTATTAGGACTATTACATATAAGACATAGTAAGTGAAAGCTATTAAAAAATAATTATTTACCAAACTTTATATCAATTAATCTTATCCTTTTGGGTTCCTTGATGGGCTGACATATATAATTCAATGATGAAATTTTTTAAATTAAAGATAAGGAAGGAGATGAGGTTACAAGGTGTACAAGGACAAAAGGTAATACATTTAAAAGAACAATAGGTGGGAATCAATACCTAGGCCTATAGACTTAAATGTTATAAGAACTAAGCGGGTATTTAGAAATAAAATGAATGATCAAGGGGAAGAGGTAAGAAATATACAAAGACTGGTTTGTAAATGTTATTCACAAGAAGAACTTAATAAATTTGAGGAAATATTTTCTCTTAGAATACTAGAAGAATCTCAATTATTTTTGACATCTAATGCTAACATGAAATTCAGTGTATCAGATGAGTTGTATTAAATAAAGTGTTATAGGAGGAAGTATACATTGAGAATTAAAGTGAATATTCACTAACACAAAAAAAAGGCATTATATGAATATTGAAGAAATCCATTTTATGGATTGAAGAAGGCATTGAGAACTTGGTGTGAAAGGTTTGATAAGAATTGGTTACAATTGAGCTTTAAAAAGCGAAGTGTAGATAGTAATATATATCTAAGAGCTAATTCAGATAGGTTATTAATTATTGAATTTTTAGTGGATGACATCATCTTTGCAGAAAATGATGAGCTATGTAATAATGTTCTTGTGTGAAATTATAAGTGAATTAAAAAAATATTATGATAGGTGAGATGAAGTAATTTTTGCAGTTACAAATAACTAAACTAATGATCATGTATTCATATCCTAAATCAAGTATCATAAAGTTTTGTTAGTATAATATGGGATAGAAAATTGAATCCTAGTCTAAAAACCTATGCTTATAGTTTGTTATTTGACTAATAATATGATTATCCTAGAATTTCTTAGAAGAGATATAGATATATGATTGGTTTCTCAATATATTTGACTTGTACTAATCCTAAAATAACTATTTCAATTTGTATTATGATGAGATATCAAGTGGATCACATGAAATAATATCTAAAATTAGTAAAAAGGATATCAAGATACTTTAAGGGAGCTTTACAATTTGATTAAAAAAATTATAGCTTGAATAAATTCACATTATATGCCCATGCTAATGGAGACTAAGAAAGATATATTAATGATAGGAAAAGCGCTATTGGAGGAGAAATTTTACTTAGAGGAAGATTAGTATCATGTATAAAAAAAAATTAATATTGTATATCATAATATATATAAGAAGTATGATATGTAATGACAATAAAAAATGGTAATCAATCAATGTAGATGAAAGAAATATTAAAGGATATTGGCATTATACTTTTTTGAGGTCCATCACTATGCATTGTGAAAATATAAGTATAATTAGCATGTCCAAAAGTATAGTTTTATAATCAAAGACTAATTATATTGATATTAAGTATCATTACTGAAGAGATGAATTTATTATGAAGGAAATAATATTGGAGTTGTGATAACAAAAGTGAAGACAAAACATTTATTTACTCAATCTCTAGGTAAGCATACATTTTTAGTACCTTATAGGTATACTTAGGGTAGCGGGCCCACCTTGTAAAGAGTGATTAATATAGATATACATTAGTCTAATAGTTTTAGATCTCATTTATTTATCTATATGTGATGCTTAGTATTTATCTAAATGGGGCACTTGAAATTATTTTTGAGTGTAGATTGTCTTGATCCAATGTCGATGCTTTTGATATGATTATCATCAATGGGGGAAATAATTTTATGAGATTTATTTATAACATTTTTGTATGTGGCATAGTGGCTTCATTTACATTGATGCTAAAGGGGGAGAAGATCATCAAAAAAACCTTTCATCAAGGAAAATATATCATGAAAGTATTTGAGTAAATCAAGGAAGGTATATATAATAAGTTTAAATTTTATAGATTTGATATGTTAAGGGTATTGAAAGAATTATATTTTATTATTTACTTTTGGATTGTGGTTTTCATGAAATGTGGTCATAAATGCCAAAATGAGAGATTTTTGCGAGTTGAGGTTATTATTTCCACCTTGATATGTTGTAGAGATATTCTATTAATGAAAATTAATTTATTCATTGATGAAAATATGTGTTTTTATGTACATAGAAGACTCAAATATTGTATATCATAATTCATTGATCATTCTAGTGAGGACGATAGTAGAACTAGTGTTGGATATAATCATTCAATTGAATGTTCTCTTAGATTTTACATAAATGTAAAATATATAGAAAGAAATCAGTGTATGTTGAGCTCACTCAGGAGTTACAGGAATTTGCAATGTATGACAAGCATCTCAATGTTAACCAAGTTCAGAGCGAGTGTTAACAAAGCTTACCCAACTACCAAAGGGAGTTTGTAGGAAGATATTGTCTACTAAGCTCACTCGGTCATCAAAAAAAGTTTGCATGGAACAAGTGTTAACCAAGCTCACTCAATTACCAAAGGACTTCTGAAGGAAAATTGCTTTTGAGTTACTATTAACAAAGTTGGATCAGACAATGAAGGATTTTCCTATAATAGTTTTGTTGGTTAGTTCTAGCTGACTCATGGGATGAATTTAATTTGTTTAAAATTGTATTCAAGCTAACTTCACAAGGTAAAACATATAAGGTCAAGTTGAGGATTAAATTGAAAAGATAAATCAACAAAGCAAATTAAGAGTTGACTAAGTTGCAAAGAACATTCTGATCAAGAAGGATCACATAATCAACCTAGAATAGAGATTTGAAATCATAAAATACAATGTGCATAATAAATTAGGTCATATCATTGTTACTCTCTAATAATTGTAGTAGTGGATCAAATCTCTTAACAGAGTTAGCTTAACAACTATTTGTCAAATCATCTAACAAGGTGAACTAAATCCTTTAAAATGGTCACACCCAATAGTGTTCTTTATAACCTTTAATAGGGTTGGCTCCTAACAAGGCTCACTTTAGAAGAGTGAAAAATAGTAACTAGTTGCTATTAGTGGTTTTTCTTGAATTGGGATTCCACATTAAATTCTGGTGCCTCTTGTGTTCATGTTAATTTTTTTATGATTCTGCAACTATGTTAATTAAGTTTGATCACACTTAATATCATAAGATTTACATATTTAGTGTTAACAAAATAATAGTCCATATATTAAATTTTATGTGAGTGTTCACCAAGTGACATTCATTCTTAGTGTAAAACGAGTGTTTAGGTGCTAACTAAGTTACAACAACATATTCAAAAGTGTTTGATTTTGTTTTGTACTGACATCTTAAGGGATCTAGGATTTTTTTTTGTGGTAACTAATTTACCCCTCCTCTCTTAGTTAATGCTCTTACATTTCCAACAACTGGTATCGGAGTTTTTGGTGCTTGTAGAGAAGGTTTAAAGGACCTAAACTAAAGATCAAGATGTCTTACAGAATGGCTTAGATTCCTAAGTTGAATAGAGATAACTTCCAACCATGGTAGGAACTCATGAAGTTGCATCTCGCAACAATTGGAGACTTAGCCCTAAATTATCTAAACACCAAGTATGTGACACTATTAGAACTATGGCTATGGAAGAAATTATTGAAAAGAAGAATCATAACATTATGATGATTAATATTGCTTCCACTCTCAATTATGTTGAATTTGATGAGGTAAAAGATTGTGCTACTACTTATGAGATTTGCATCAAAGTGAAAGCTATCTATGGAGGTGATGACAATTTAAGGAGAGCTAAGGTAGAAAGTCTCATATGTCAATTTGATCAAATGAAGGATGGTATCTATATTACTCAATAAAAATACATCAAGGAGATACTAAAGAAGTTTGGAATGGGGGATTCTAGACCAATTGAAACACCTATGTCTACTAGACATAACTAGTTGGTATGGTGGCTAGATTCTCTACTAATCCTAAAGAAAATCATATGATGGCAATCAAAAGAATCATGAGGTATTTGAAACATACTAAAGATTATAGTTTGTGGTATAAAAAAGAAAGAAATTTGAACTAAAGGCAGTCACTGATGTAGATTGGGAAATAAGTGTTGATGATAGGAAGAGCACTAGTGGTGGAACACCTTTTCTTGGAAATAGGTTGGTATCTTGGACAAGCAAGATGTAAAACTCTATCTCTTATTCTATAAAAGAAGAAGAATATGTTGTTGTAGTATTCAATTGTTCTAGCATTGTGTGGTTCAAGAAACTATTGTCAAGTATGAAGGAGGAGAAAAAGGAACTAGTTTTTATCTTCTATGATAATACTAGTGCAATCAACATATCCAAGGTACCAATGATGCATACCAAAACCAAGAACATTTCAATTAAATATCATTTCTTGTGAGAATTGGTGCAAGATAAGGAGGTGATATTGGAATATGTGAATACAAAAGAATAGATTGCATGCATATTCACCAAGTCATTTCCTAAGGACACATTTTTGTATCTAAAAGGTAAGATAGGGGTCATTTCCCTATTTGAAGCTCACTAATCATATTTTAGTGATGCATCAACCAAGCATGTTGAAGATCAGACAAGTTGATGTAGTTTTGTTAGAGAAGATTGCATATGAATCTGTACATCAAGGTACAAGGAAAATACATTGATTATTGTCTTTTGCATAAGATGTCAAAGAGGGAGAGTTTTCTTTCATATATCAAAGAATTTTTTTATATATGTTAGAAAATGTCAAAGAGGGAGAATGAAATTGAGTTGATATCAAAGAGGGAGAGTTTGCTATTGCAGTCATTGTAATTAGAGACTGGTGATAGAGGGAGTTCATACTGATAGAGGGAGTTCTCATGGATGAGAATTAGAATGAAACTAAGAATATTATCCTTGATTCTATTTTTCTTTAAAATTTCTATGTATCATGACATGTTTTGTTACCATCAATGCCAAAGAGGGAGACTATTGGATACAATCATTCAATTGTTTTTTGTCTTTGATATTACAAAAATGTCAAGTATATAACAAGCAGTTAGTGTATACTAAGCTCAGTCACAAGTTAAAGGAAGTTGTAGTGTATGAAGAGCGTGTTAATGTTAAGTAAGTCCAAAGCGAGCATTAATTGAGGTCACCCATCTACCAAAGAGAGTTTCTAGGAAGACAGTGTCTACAGACCTCACTTGTTTACTAAAGGAAGTCTGAAGGAAAACTGCGTCTCAGTTAGTGTTGATTGATTTGGGTTGGCTAATGAAGGATTTTCTTGTATCTGTATTGTTGGTTACTTCTAGCCAACTCATGGGATGAATTTGGTTTATTTGAAATTGTATTCAAGATGACTTGACAAGGTAAAACATATAACTATAAGCTCAAGCTGAGGATTGAATTGAAAAGAAAGAGAAAAAGATGCATGGGATTGAAAAGATAAATAAAGGAAGAAAATTAGGAGTTGATCAAGCTATAAAGAACATTATGATCAAGAAAGATCAAGTATTCAAGCTAAAATAAAGATCTAAAATTAGAAAATATAGTTTTCCTTAGTAGTTAGGTCATATCATTGTTACTCTCTAATGATTGTAGTAGTGAATCAAATCTCTTAATAGAGATAGCTTAAAAACTATTTGCCAAATCCTCTAACAAGGGGGTATTTCGAGATCGAAGTGTCTCAAGACCTCTAACAAGGAAACTCTTAACAGGGTGAACTAAATCCTTTAATAGGGTCACACCTAATTATGTGTTTTGTAATGTTTAACAAGGTTGGCTCCTAATAATAACTAGTTACAATTGGTGTTTTTTACCAAATTGGGTTTCCACGTAAACTTTTGGTGTCTCTCATGTTCATGTTATTTGCTTTAAGATTCTACAACTAAGTTAATTAATGTTAATTACACTTAATATCATAAGATCTTCATATTCAATATTAACAAATTAATAATGTGTATATTTATTATTAACTGAGTGTTTATTGAGTGACAATCATTGTTAGTGTAAACTAAATTACCGTGTTAACCAAGTGTTTCAATGCTAACCAAGTTACAACAACATATTCAGTAGAGTTTGATTTTGTTTTGTACTAACATCTTAAAGGATATGGGATTTATTTTTGTGTTAATGTATTCACCCCTCTCCCCTTAGCTACTCCTCCTAAATTTCAAATAGTGTATACATCATGTCTATGCTATCTATAACTTATGTCATGTTCTAGACATGCTACACATATATTAGTGAAGATTTGTAGAATATCAATATGTTTGATACAATGACAGAGATAGTTGCTGGCATGTTTTGTATATCTTATTGGAAAACATGAATTAATGTTATTTACCTTTAAAAATCATACTAGACTTGTTCGTGCACATATTTTTCGAGTGTGAGGTATTTCTATTATTCAAAAAAGTATCATTAGTTTGTAATGTGTGATGTTGTACTACAAATTGACTATGTTGTTCTAGGATACCTTTTACCACTAGAAAGTGTAATTTTCTCATTTCAATATTTAGCAAACTAAATTTGATAGTTTTATTTATTTTTCTAAAGGCATGAATGCCTTAGCACGGACCTATGTAATTAATTGTTTATTATAGAATATATAATAGGAAAAACTAATTAATTATTTGAAAGGGTATAAGCTAAAGTTTTTTACTTGTTTAGGACATATAAATCATATGGAAGTTGTATGTCTTGATATATATGATGCAAGTCTTGATGTTCACTTAGAAGAGTATAGAATTGATGTTGATGGATGATAAAATAGAATTTAAAGGAATAATTTTACCACTAGAAAGTGTAATTTTCTCATTTCAATATTTGGCAAACTAAATTTGATAGTTTTATTGATTTTTCTAAAGGCATGAATGCCTTAGCACGGACCTATGTAATTAATTGTTTATTACAGAATATACAATAGGAAAAAATAATTAATTATTTGAAAGCTAATTAATTATTTGAAAGGGTATAAGCTAAAGTTTTTTACTTGTTTGGGACATATAAATCATATGGAAGTTGTATGTCTTGTTATATATGATGCAAGTCTTGATGTTCAATTAGAAGAGTATAGAATTGATGTTGATGGATGATAAAATAGAATTTAAACGAATAATTTTAGAAAGTAAATTGTAGACTATAAAATTCATGTTCATTAGATATGTTCTCTTGAAAGTATTACCTTTAACATTTCTTGGAGCCCTTATAAATTAGGTCTACACATTTTCTTAGCTTTCAATAGGGTTAGAACTATTGAAGATGAGTTCAAAATCTCCTAAAAGGGATCTATCCTTTAATAGGGATTTGTTTATTACATTAGAATTGTGTTTGAATCATGTAATAGGGTCACATCCTTTCACAGTAAACTTATGTATTAGTAGATTATCTTGTGGGTGTCATTTCAATAAGGGTTTTCCCTAGTCAACAAATTATTGTGTATGGTATCTTACAATTGTACATAATTATTTTAGTTATTAGAGATTATTTTTAAAGTATGGATATAATTATATTTGTTCATGACTAATTCACCCTTCCCCCCCCCCCCCCCTCACTCCTCTCCCATCCTCCCACCCCACCTTCTCTATTTTGTCCATAATCTACACTTTAACCTATCTATCATATGGGAGAAAATAAAAAATGGTTATTATTACTCACCAATAATATCTCTATGTGTCATAGATTATAAAATTTGTAATTAAAGTTTGAGATCCATTTATTTTTATATGAGGGTGTGGGTTCCTATATTTGACCCATGGATGAAACTTGTACAATTTTACAAAGTAACATAGTTAATTACTATCACAACTCTAGATATCCAATTACCTTCTTCATTGAATAAGTACTTTTAACAGAGGAAACACCTTCTATAGGTTGATACATTGTTAGGTTGGACTTCGAGGTAGCATGTAACCAAGAAGTCATATCTGTCATACCCTAATCATTAGAGATCTCATAGGTATGGGACACACCCAAATTAACCATAAAAAAATGATAATGCACCCCCTACCCCTCTCTCAACCCATTCCAATGAGTTGTACATGAAAGAACCACCACATTGACATCACCTGTGTTAATCTTCTTGTGTGAAATGTGCATCTAAGGGAGAATTTTCTTGGCCTTTACTTGCAACCTATTATAACAAGAAGATATCTTTCTAAAATGTAGGATAAGATTATCCAAATCAATCAAGCCATCCTCTTTCTTAAAAACAAAGCCTAATGATGGATCCACATACACCTGAAGATAAATTGGGTTGATGAAATCTATAGTACACAAGGTAGGATGCATGGTGGAGGTAGGGGATATTGGAGAACTAAAAACTAAGTAGATTTTTTCAGAGTCTATTGTATCTTTATAGTTGAGGAAGAATTCTTAATAGAGTCCTTAGAGACATCCATGGTGTCTTCATGGTTTCAAAGGAGATCTTCTTTCTTATTTATTCCTTAGTAGGGCAGCATAGTCCTAACAACCAAGCTAGAGTAGGTCTTTGGATAAGTCGGCATGGGAGAAAGCCTCACTAACAACGAAATGAACTTAAAAACATGGTTATAAAGCTCATGTAGAACCTGTGAGGGGAGGATTAAAAGGCCAGATGAAAATGGACCTCAAATAGTCTAAACAAAAGTCATTGGTGTTTGGATAGAGAGCCTTTAACTTTGAAATATTTCATAGATAGGAAAAGAGAAGAATAAATCCAAATGGAAAACAAAAGAAATAATTCCTCTTGAAATGATTTAACATGGGGAAAATATGGGAATGGAAACTTTTTTACCTTCCTTCACAAGTAACGAATTAAATCTAATACTTTGATAGTTCTCCTATTCATGTTGTTCAATTTGATTAGGATCCCCAATGCTTCTCTTGTTCTAGTGGTTGTAAAATTTACACAAAACCTTGAGAAAGGAAAAACCCAAGATTGATGAAAACCAAACTTTTAGCTTCATAGGCAAGATATAAAACCCCAAGACTCAAAAAGGAACCTAACTCATTTAAAGGCTATGAGAATAAAACCCAAATAAAAGAAATACTGACATAGTCATTAATAAGACATTTCAAAGTAATCATGCAAGATTGCTTCATACATCTCGGCCAAGATAGAGAGTTTGTCATCCCAAATTTTGAAATCCTCTAAATATTTTCCCATGCTCCCTATCCTATCTGTGACATGTGTCCTTAGTTGTATAGTTACATGCAAAATCTATAGATATTTGTGTACTTCTTATTGAACGGTGTATCATAGTTTGATGATAAGTTGGGAACATACTGTGAATATTATGATCTATTAAAAATTTACATTCTTTGATTTTATCCTACACTCTTTTAAAATGTCCATTGTTTGAAACTAACAATATACAAATTATAAAAATATGAACATAAATCTTTCAAGTTATATTTTGATTGAAGAGAAGAGTTATATTCCATTCTATATAACTCACCATTAACTCATTAATAATTATTATAATGTAGTGGTATTAGAGTTAAAATATAAATTATTATATAGTTGTGTTGACATTTGTATTAAAAAAGCTTATTATTTCATTTCATAATGATTATAAAATACTAATATTTCTATTTATTTGAAATATAATTTTTAACAATATTTAAGGTGTGTGTTTTAATATTATAAGACATTGTAAACTAACATCAATGTTGTGATGCTATTATACTTCAATCACTCTCATCAATATATATTTTAATTTGAGTACATGAACATTATTAATATGTAAATAGAATATTACCACAAAGTAGTGGTTTTCTTCTTTTGCAAAAAGAAAACCACTACTTTGTGGTAATACACATTAAATGAACATAGGTCATAAGCACATCCTTAGAATTAATACCATAGTTACCGCTTTAGAATGCCGACTCAATTGATATACCTAGTCTAATATAAATTAATATTGATATTTACATTTATAAATATTATAATTCATTACCACAATTACTCAAAGACTATTATATAATATATTCAATCAATTTAAATAATGATTTGTAATAATATTACGCATAGGCATAATATGATGTGATTTTAGATTGATGTGCTTTCACTTAGATTGACTATTAATATTGCTCAAAATATCTACAAATGTGAATTAATAAATATATGTAGGTCTATATTTCGGATGACTATAACAATTATATCACCTCAATTCATCCTAATTGATGTAAGACTATAACTCCTAAAATAATAGGCCACTTGCATGTATATCCCTCATGCCCACCAGTGGAACTATTGGAATAGAACTCCACTTGGAATGATAAGACAAATGGACAAGACGTGGAAACAGTGGAACAATTCTCCACTTCGAATAATAGATCACATGCACAACATTAGAAAAGCAAAATGATACATTTTTCACATATGATGATGTCTTCCGTCATATGATCTTGATCCTGCCAAAATGTATACTATTTCTAAACAGTTGTGGGGCGATTGTTAATTGGGTTGCATGCCAAATTAAATGAACAAACACAAAACACAAGTTTTAAAATAATCATAAACAAATTGATCTTTCTATAAGAGGACAAAGTCGCGAGCTTGCTTCTTCTCTTCACAATAAGCAGTATTGCACCATTACTTGTTTGTTCCGTGAAGAAAATGCTCTAAAGTTTATTTTAAAACTTCAGTGGGATTTAATATCAACCACTTGTTTCTGTTTTCTTTTTAAAAGAATACAGATTCCACCACTAATTTAAATATGATATGCATTCCATGCTAATCCACGTGATTGGATTTTTCATATAAGAAAGAACGCGTTCTCAGATAGATGAATGAATAATCAGTGTCGATTTCATGGCCCAGCATTTTTTTCGAGTGATCTAAAATATGATGCCGACCGTGCCAGCTTTTTTTAAAATATAACAAACTATCGAAAAGAATTACGAGATTTGAAACTAAAATATTAACTGTTACGACTGAATCACCAAAACTCCAAGGATAATCATGACTACAATATTATACCAGAAAATTTTATACAATTTGAGTAATATTTGTATTACATGTCATTAGGATCTAACTATGTAGTTTTTGAGGCAATCTCATTGAATCTTTAAGTACTCATTGGATCTAGGTGGTCGTCGGAGAAACTCATTGGAACACACTCATTCGATATTGGTGATGCTCACAGAGGTGAAGCAGTGAGACTTCCTATGAGATCACCCATTCTAGTACTACTCTAGCTTAGAGCAAGCTCCACCACAGAATTTCCTCCACGAAAAAGCTTTTAGTCAAACTTATTGACCCATGTTTCATGAGTAGTGGATCATAACCTATTTTTTTCTTATTTGTTTATGATAACCAAGAAACCAAATGGATGTTGTGCCAAATAAAGTGGTACTACAGTAGAGCTATAATTGAAAATCAGCAATGCATTACCAACAAATAAGCTGAAAATTCATTGGCAATCACAACCAAAATAAGCATAAACATAGTCACCACCCACTTTGTTGGGATAATGTGACTCAATCTTATTATGATTTATTAGTTTTTCTTTATGTGTTTTTAGAAAGAACCTAAATGAGACTAAATCTTCCACAAGGGTAGACTTAGAGCAAGAAAAATAGAATGTTTATCCTTTGGTTGATTTATTCAATTTGCTTAGTTTTTATGCAAGAGTTGTACACAACAGAAGTTTCTTAATAAGTTGCAAATATGATGAATGTAGATATTTAAGAAACTATTTTCTATTTTACCAAAACCATATAAATACAATATGTTGTTCAAGAGAATTATGTGTGTGAAGCAGAGAGAAGTTGTTAGAAGAACATTGTTGTACTCCCAAAATTATTTTGGATTTGGATATCACAACTAATTACTTTTGGAGAGTGTTGGTTCTAGAAATTGCATTGTAGCTATTTTGTTGTTGTTGATACAATTAGGTTTGTCTTTGGGTGTTGGGTTTTCCTAAAATAGTTTTCCCATTTATATCTTGTGCTATGAGTTGATTTGTTTATATCTAATTTATCTATTTTCATTTAGCTTAAGAGTTAGCAAGAATTTTTCCAACATCTTCTCTTGTACTGGATTCAACATTTGAATGTTTAATTATATAGTTTTTTTTCCCCCTTTCAATAAGTATTACAAATTGACCAACTTTGTTATTGTTGTTGGGAACAGAAATATTCTATGCTAGTTTAGATTCAGTGGGAGTTTTGAGGAGGAATATTCATAATTATATTGTACCTTAGATATGGTAAAAACATCTAGTAGAGTAGAGATGGATAAGTTTAATGGAAATGATTTTGAGTTTTGGAAATTCAAAATGGGATGAGATGAGATGGATCAAAAATAAAATTGTTTGATAAGACTCTATTGGCCAATTTAGTACTCTTAAATCTTCATGAATAAAATATTGTAAGATCTTTCGAAGAATTTTGGGGGCATTTATCAATGAAAATATTTCATAAATATGTTATTCCTAAGAATGAGGTTGTAATCTCTAAGGATGGAGGAAGAAGGTTTGTTACTAAACAATTGAATGCATTCAATATGTTAGTTGGTTAGCTAAATTTTATTAATTATAAGATTGGTGATCAAGATAAATTTATGCTTCTCTTATGTTCTTCATTGGTCTCATTTGATCCCCCTGTAATGGCTATTGGCAACACAATAACCATTTTCGAATTAGAGGATGAGGGTTGTCTGTTATTATCTAAAAGATTTAAATAATATTTTTAGAGATGGCTATGTAGACTCTAGTTGCTCATGGTAAAAAAATGGATAATGGAAAAAAATGGACAAGGGCAAATACAAGTCTCCTAAGAGTTTTAAATCTTGCATGATAAAAAGTCTGAAGAAAAACATTGAAATTTTTGTAAACCTTGTCATCTTCAAAAATAGTACAACAATGCAAAGAAAAAGATAATAAATATAAATTTCTCTAACTTTGACTCTAAAAATTCTACTCATGCTTATGTAGATACTTTTGTTGCATGCTTTGTAACACATGGATTGTAAGATGTGTGGTTCATAGCTTCATGTGCTTCTTTCTACATGATATCACATAGAGATTGGTTTTCAAATTATGAAGTATCTGATGTTGGAAAGATGTGTTTTGGTGATAACCCAAACATGAATATCATTGGTTGTGGTAGAGGCAACATTAGATTCTCTCATCATAAATTGAATATGAGTGATGGTTTACTTCTTATCCCATATTTGACGCAAAGCCTACTATCAATCAACATGCTTAGTGATTTGGGTATTTATGTTTTAAATTTTGAGTGGTGGATGCGGTATTTCAAGAGGTTCTATGGTATTTGCTAAGGATATTAGAATTGACACCTTATATAGAATAGATGTAGGATCAATTCAAGGTAATAATGCTTCTATAAAGTTCAAAAAAAGGGATTTTGATTCTCTATCGTTACTAGAAGATCAAGAAAAGGAGGAAAATATTGTTTCTATATTTAGTGGTCATGCATTTTGGGCACCTAATGGTGAAAATGTTGGCCTTTTATCTAAGATAAGTTGATAGATTTTATTATTAATGAAAACATTATCACATGTATTAAGGCCATTAAAGATAAGCATTAAGTTTTTATAAATAATATAGAAAAATATATAAGTATGAAGAAGCAATAAAGTGAACAGTCAGTCTATTTAGCTTGGTGAGCTTCACAGGGAGTAGATACAAACTTGTAGACTTGGAGAAAGTTAGCTTGGATATAATAGAAGATATTTTTAAGGATGGGAAAATTATGATAATATTTATATATGTTTTGGTAACATTTTCTCGCGAAAGTGTACTGTTACCCTAATGATTTGGTTTGAGGCTTATTATGAGATATTGGGTTTATGTTCTATGTTAGTAATAGGAGATGAGATGTCATTTTACCATAGATTTTTAGACAAACATTTTTTATGATGTACTTAATGTTATTTCATTTGAGATTTATTATTTTCATGAATTCTAACCCTACTAACCCACTTGATGTTTGGTATCCTCTCTCTCTCTCTCTCTCTCTCTCTCTCTCTCTCTCTCTCTCTCTCTCTCTCTCTCTACACACACACACATATACATATGTACATATAGATATATACACATATGTATTATGTACATACATACATATGTATCTCTCTATATATGTATGTGTATATATAAATACATATGTATATGTGCACACAAATATAGGATAGAAGTATTATTGGGAAACAAGATACTGAGAGGGGGTGAGTTAGGATCTACATCAACTTTGACTTACATAATTAAATTACTAAATTCACACCTAATTCATCTCATATCTTAGAGCTAACATTAACATTGTAATTTTGAATAGTACATGAATATATAAAATCCATAAAATATTCAAGACATAATAGAAATGATTTGGTAAGCCAGAAACACTTCAATGTGAAGGTAAAATTGGGGTGGGGATGAAACCCACAAATCTTCACTATTTCAACAATAAAGTTGACCTATTAGGGTTACAATGTTTAATCATAATATATGATTTAGCCTATGAGGGATCTTCTCTGTTAAAAGAGTCAAGACTATTAAGTCCCATCCTATTAAAGGATTCCATGCTTATCATTAAGTAAGGACTCTATTAGGATTATTTACATAGACATCTTAAGATCACTCTTTTAAGAGATATGCCCTAATTCAATCTTATTAAAATTGAGTCAATACTTGATCCTTAGTTTTCTTTACAAGCTTATTTAGGATCTCCTTTGTACAATTTCTTGATTTGATCTCTCTATTTGATGTTTGCTTTCAGACCTTCATTGCTTCAATTTCCCTAGTTTGAAATGATTCCAAACTTAGCCTTTCTTTTTCTATTCTTTCCATGTCTGCTTATTCATGTGTGCATTCTTGTCTTCACATCACATGCACAGGAATGCACACACGTGCGCATGCACACACACACGTGCGCCCGCGCGCACACACACACACACACTATAGTTTAAATAAAAAGAAGGATGTATGCACATGAACTTGGAAAATAGTGTAATGAGAAATAGGGTTGATTAGAGTGGAAGATTTGGGAAAGCACTTGGATCACACACTAAAGGACATCTCTAAGACTCTATTTCTTATGAAAAAAAGTAGGTTAAAAACCTTCTGTGAATTCATGCTTAAATAGTAAATAAAATATAAGAATAAATACCAATGGTTGATTTCACATGTCTGGGATACTTTGAAATTTGTCTAGTTAATATAATATTTCTCTAGGTAAACATGAGACTGTGTATTGTTTATTTGTTAGCATAAAAGTTGATGGTGTTCTTATGGAGAAGTACCTTAGTAGCATTAGAAACATGATTCAATGATTATATGTTGCATTCATAATAGAGTTTTTCATTGTTGTCAACACACTTTTTATTTTGTGAAGAATGATAGAGATGAAGATAGGGATTGACTTTGTATAGTTTGAGGATTTAATATTAACATATGTGCACTTTTTATTATGTCTAGATGCTACAATTAAGAGTGGTTGCAAAAATATGAAGACTAGAATGAGTTATATAGGAATTGGTGAAGACAATATTTCTCAAAAGCAAGTAATAATGTTTGAATTTTATCTCCAAATAGAAATGGAATTCTTATTGAGAGAGTTGAGACATAGAATGAAGATATGTTGAAGATGTCCTAGTTAAACATTCATATTAAGATGATCAACAAGTGGAAAGTCATGACAACCCTCAGTTGCCAAATTATTTTTCATTGCCAAAAATGAATATTATAATGAAATGTACATTGTATTATCTTAAGTTGGTCCTATATCATTATTGTAAATTGGGAAAGCCTTAAGGTCAAATAAATAACATGTTTTATGACTTAGTATAAAGTAAGTATGTCTTCCTTTTGGGAGGGTATGTATTATAAATTAGTGAGATCATATTGTAGCATGTGATCCTAAATGCAAATATATTTTGGATTAGAATAGAGATTTCTGTATTTAATGCATGATGAGCTTACAAGAAACTATATTTTGAAAGAAAAGTTGTTGTGGGATAATTTTTGATGTACACTTATATTATTTAGTTAGTATAATACTCAAGTAAGTTGGACAGTGGGTCAATCTATCTTCCTTTTAACTCCTAACATGGTTTTTACAACTCTTAATAGGGTTGGATTGTCTAACTTGGATTAAAAGTCTCCTAACAAGGACTTTTATTTATTTATTGGGGTGCAGAAGCATCCTCGATGTAAGGGAAATCTTGTATCACCCAAAAATATTTTTATTTCCATTTTTGTAGTTTTTATGGTTTAATAAGGGCTATTCATGTACATGGTTTCTATTTGTCAGATATTTCTAGGTTTTGTAACTTGGTATTATGTGCTTTAATTTTTCTAATCTCATACGTGGAAATTCATCTTTTAGATATTAACTTGCTAGATGTTTTTTATTATTATGTCATATGT
This sequence comes from Cupressus sempervirens, assembly GCA_028749045.1. Classification (NCBI taxonomy): domain Eukaryota; kingdom Viridiplantae; phylum Streptophyta; class Pinopsida; order Cupressales; family Cupressaceae; genus Cupressus; species Cupressus sempervirens. The sequence continues at coordinate 743,092,013 of CM053783.1, forward strand.
ATTGAAGTATTTATTGCTGATTTTTAGTACGAATTTTGGCTATCCAAACATCAGTTCTGAAAATGAAGGGCTAAATGGCTCTAAAACAAGGTTAAACCTTGATTGATATGCACTTGTTCCATTAGAAGTTGAACATCTCTAGCTAAGTATTCTAAAATGGGGTTATAGTAACCCATTGGGTGAACTATTTTCTAGTTATGGTCTCTAGAAGTAGACCAATCTGAAAATGTAATTCATGAATTATCTTGAGTGAACCTTATGTAATAAAGTTTGATGAAATAATAGAATATGAAGTTGGTTGGCCTCAAGGGTTAGGGCTTAGTGTCTAGAACCTTCTCATGGAAAAAATTTCCTATATAATGAAGGATCATATGTTTTCTATGGAGGTTTTGGGTGATCGATACGACTTTGTTTTGCATACTATTGTAAGTAAGGTGTCCATGTGGGTTTGGGTATTGTAAATTTTTACTTCTGCATTTGTGGTGATAATAAGAACATATTTTATTCTATCAATTTATGATGTTCCTTATTTTTTAAAATTTTTTGGTATTAAGGGGAGCACCCTTGATCAAATTGTATTCTATTGACTCCTTACAAGGTCCATCTTTTCACAAGGGACCTTTATATTAGTACTTTATTCTATGGGCATCATTCCCACAAGAATTTTCCCTCTGATCAAGGGTTTCCCTAATTAATAAATTATTTGATGTTATTGTGTATTGTTATCTTTCTATTGTTGTTGCATCTATAATTACATGTTTTAGAATTAAATAATATATTGAGAGTTATTTTAATTGCAATACTTATTCACACCCCTTCCCCCTCTTACATATCTTGGTGGACTTAACTTTCTAACAATTGGTATTAAAACACCACGTTCTTCCAGGAAATTCTTAACAACTTAAGGAGATATTGGAATGTTTCAAGAAAAAAAGTCGAAAGTTTGATCATGTTAACTATGATAGTTGGAAAGAAAATATGAGGATACATCTTCTATGCATGGGACTATATTATTGGTTGGTTACTAATGAGGCTAATTATTGCCTCTATTTTATGATAGTTTTAAACACTTTTAACACTCTATTTTATTTTCATCAAGACATTTGTGAACTTATGTTTACCTAAACTGATGATTAACCTATGGGTAGATAGTATGACATCTTTTTCCAATATTATATATATAATGTAGTATTTCATATAACCATTAGAATGTGTGTTCTCATATTTGAATTTAATTTGATAATGATTATCTGCAAATATCTCTATATTATAACTAACTTGTTAGCAATGAAGCTGAAGATGATTTGAAGAATTCAAAGATGAACGTTGAAGATAGCCAATAGCATTCAAGGAGAAAAGATGTTGAGGTTTAGCCACGGTGGAAAATTTGTAACGGTACCAAAGGACACGGCTACAAGTATGGACGAGCTATGAAGACTTGCTACATTATCTGCATTTATTATTATGTCAAATCGGTTGTCCAGACTGTATTATTCCTACCTTGAGCCATTATCTTTAATTCCCACCTTGAACTATTATCTTTCCTTGTTTTGCTCTTGTGGATTTATAGCTAGTTTTTTTTCTTTTGTATTTTAGAATAACTGTTGATCTTCTATTTATAGGGATCAAACCAATTGTGTTAGGGGTTAGAAGAAGGAAGTTTATGAAAACAAACTATTAACTCTTGCAGTGAATTATTTTTACAATTCTATGTATTGTTCCTATTGGTGTTTTAAACTACTGAATAACAAAATGCTCAATACCAAAATGATATCACTCATATAACCTAAGGATTAGCCAATTCCTATTAAAAATTACATAAGTAAACTATTTGGACCCAACTTCAACAAAACCAAGGATGGTTTCCTACTCTTTAGGCTTTGCAAAACCAAGGTAGGTATACCTAGGGATGATTCTAATGCAAACTGTTGTATGAAAATTATCTTAGTTTCATTCTGATTCTCATCTCTTATCCTTAGGCACATACAAAGTTTACCAATTCCTCTAATGCTTTCAAGTTTATATGCATCCCTAATGAGTAGAGCTGGTCATAATTCTCCTAGAGTTTACAAGTATTTCTAGAAATAGTAGCTACCTAAGACTTAGAAACTAAATGTAAATGAGTGGTGACCAGCATTATAACCTTGAACAAAATGGAATGAAAATGACTTTGAATTTATAATTGTTTTGACATGTAGAAGCATAAGTTACTCTCAACCATCTTTGATTTATATGACCAGTGCCTTATCCATGGAAGCAAAGAGTCAACTATTGGCTAGGGAGATCTTGATCAATTAACTTGTAATTGAATTTATCAACTATAATCACCTATTTCCATTCTTATGAGATATCCTTTTCATAAACTCATGAATTCTATTGATTTACTGAAGCATTTACATAATCCATTGAATTAAAAGCAACAATATAACCAATATACAACCCATCTAGACTGCATTCAATCTATTGAACCTTATTCAAATGATCTCAAAATTAACAAACTCATGAAATGGAGATAGAAAATGGTGACACAAATCTAATGTAAATACCCTTTTGCATTATCCTGTTTGCTGACTAATACAATAACCAATAGAAACTTAATGAGAAACCCAAAAATTCATCCTGATTCTATCATTTCTATCTGTCATTACAAAGTAAATAATTGGGAGTAAACTCAAAAACAACTACACAAGACTAGACCAACTGTACTTTATTGAAAATTGAAAACATACAAAAATTTGGACCCTTTCTCTAGCCCTAGGATCTCACTTATATAGTGTGAGATGCAACAAGCTTTAGGCTCAAAGAAAATGACAAGTGTCCCTTCACAAAGATAGTTACATTTTGCTCCTAAAAAAAGACAAAATTATGTGTAACAGAAAACTTATACATCAAACATTCTTTTTGTAGGCCCCTTTTCTATTACATCCCCTAAAACGACAAAATGCTATGATTTGATTCTTTTATCATTCTAATTCCTCGGAGTACGTGGCTATTAGGCTTGAAAGTGATGAGTCATCTTTAGTTACCTGCAAATTCAATTTAACATGGGGATTCTCTTTGTCTTCATCATCAACTATAAGAATAACAGTCACTTTAGCATCATCTTATGCCCCATTACCTTCTACCATCTATTCTATAGACATGAATTTTTCTTTCCATTCATTGTAGGCAATATCATCAGGCCAATCAAAATTAAAGACCTCTCTTTTTATTGTTATCAAAGAATTCCCAACTTCCTGTATATCAACAAAATCTTTTCTAATGGTGCTATAGAATATCTACACTTTAACCAACTCCTCATTGGTCATAGCCCATAATAAGTGCCTAGTTTTGTTTGTAATATTATTCATCCTATGACAAAAAATCTCATCCAACTCCTTTTTCCACTCATCTTTTTCATTTACTTTGTCAACAGTTTTCAGAGCATTAGGCAATAAATCAAATTTTCAACTATATACTTGGAAAAACAAATTGTCACTCTTTTTTGAAACGAATCATTTTTTTCATCAAACCCTTCTAATTTAGTCAAAAAATCAAAAATCTTCTCTATTTGATGACAAGGCAATTGAATAATAGATATGCACATAGCAGCGATATCATTATTTCTTTCTATCCACTTTTGTACAAGAGGTCTAAATTTAACCTCATCTCTTTTTAATTTTTCTCTTATTTCTACAATTCTTGGTAATTGATCAAAGAATGCTGGCCACTCAATTTTGTCAATCAAATACAGTATACCCTGTCTTATTTTCTCTTCATACTAATTATTTAATTCTACATGCAATGCATAAAATTTACTCTTTTCTTCTTCAAAATCCTCTGATATATAGAATTGTGGCCTTTCAGGGGTGTCTAGTATCTCAATGATTGGGGTTGAATTAAACAGTTCAATAGGTGGCCTAGGGTATAAAATCCTAGGTTTGCTTGATTATCCTTCTTTTCTTTTCCCAAGTTTCTTCTCCATTTAAGATACTTGGTTTTCTAGTGATTGTATCTGCTTACCCCTATCCTCATATGCTTTCAAAACTTCCTCAAATCTAGCCTTGAGTTGTGCAAACCTATCATCTTCCTAGCTAGACACCACAGTGCCAAATTTCATTATCTTTGAAACCATTCCAAAAATCTGTTTACTGCCATCCTCACAAGCCTTGAATACTATTAATGCACCAGTATGCTCTGCAGTGGAGATTTCTTGCATTCTAGTTTTGTCTCTTTTTCCAATTGACTAGATTACTAGGGCCTAGTGGTCATCACTGAATTTGACCCCATTGTGAGCCTACAACACCTCTTCTTTAGTCTTATACTATACATCTTTTTCTTTTTTTTATTGAATAAAAAATCATTGCATTGGCTATGTCCCATTCTGGCAAAATGAGGATCCCTAATTGCTTAACTAATTGCCTCATGGCCTTAGGTGTAAATTGGGAAAAATCACTAAAAAACTTAGTTTTTACCTCCTCCCTGATAAAAAAAGTCTAGTTTATCAGGTTGCTCTACTTTTATTTTCTCACAAGTTTTTTCAAAATTTCCTATATTCAATCTCCACAAAAACTATACAAAAGCCCTAGATTTTACAAAATTTTCATCATTTATAAACTTCTTAGAAGCTTGGGGAACTATTGGATCGATATCCTTACCTTGATAGTTAGCAATTTTTAAGTCCTAGGAGGATACATGAGGCTCCTATGGTTCCCCAATCTCCAGATCTGTGGTAGTAACAATAACATCCCCTTCTCCACCAATCTGGCTCAGCTGCTCCCTTAAAGATGCTTCATCATCTATTTGAATTGGGGTTTGGCTTGGGGAGTATTGTTCTACATGGGAGGAAGACCCTTGCTCCAATTTTTGCCTCTGGGGCACTGGCTGTAGATGGACTTTCTGGTCTTGGTCTTTGCTAAAGGGGAGCCTTTGGCATATTCTACACCATCACATAACCTCCCCTTTTCTATAAAGTATATTGACCAGGAGCTACTATGTTTCTACTATTTATCCTCCTCTGTACCTCTACAACCCTGTCTAGATAACTCTTGGCATATGTAACATTCTTCTCATTCATTGTTTGTATTATCATAGCAAAATTATTCATCGATGCTTGCATTTTGGCTCCCCAATATTTTTTAATCTTTTAGAGGGTCATAACTAGAGTCAAAAACATTGATGAATTCTAATATTTTACTAAACACTATCCATTTTTATTTCCTTAATTCTTGTTCCTTTAAAGAGAAAATTTTTATGATAATATCCTTAGGAAAGTATACCTGTTACACCATGTGAGAAACTTTTGTCCTTTCTCTTAAGAGGTTATAAAACCCTTCTGGATCAATAAATCATGCATGGGACTCTACCATGTTATACTTATCCAAAAATAAGCTAAGGTGTTTCCATCCCTTTCTTATAAAAACAAAATTATGTACTACAATGACAACTAGGAAAAAGGTACCTTTCTTGGGCAAATCTCTTTCATCAATGTTTCCAATCTGCCAGAACAACTCTATTATCCCTATCTTTAGAGGCACATGGAATGGTAGCACATGAGGCTTCCCAAAAAAACCATATACTCTAATCCCTATTGAAATGTTGTATGGGATTATATCCCCATAGTTATGACTAACCAAAAGCCCTTTTGCATGGTCCTTGGGTCTGACCAATTCTAATAATGATTATTGAATCCTAAGACTATCTCCTCTCAAGAGAAATCTAAACAAGGATGAAAAATATTTATCAAACCTCACAAAACTGGTATCTCTAGCCTTTGAAGTCATGTCAACACTTCATAATTGGATTAGATTCATCTCTCCATCTTTAGTGACTTCTAGCTCCATGCCCTTAGAGAAATAAGTGACTCCCTTAAACAGACACACATGCATGAGAAATGAGTACCAATAAAATGGTTTGTCTACTTTCCCTTGGGATAGCCCTATCGGAACATTGTGAATTTATCATGCAAGGAAAGTGGCAAAATTAAGAATAGTGCACATCCTGAATTGTAGAGTCTAAGCCATGAAAAGATCAATTGAGCCTAGGATTTGTTCTACTTCATCCATCTCGAAAATCTTGCAAAGAGGAAAATATAATGCTTGAGCCTTGAGATTTAAATGTCTCCTCAATAATGGCTCTGGGGTGCTGGCAGTAATCATAGACAATGTACCAATCTTGGCAGCATGTTCTTGCAATGGCCTTGTCCTTGAGTATATCCTTTGTGCATCGTAGCTTTCTTGAAGGTCATCCATATCAATGATTTCATGCATAGCATGGTTAGGGTTGTGGTTGAAAACCTCACTAATTAGTTCAGGGTAAACCCTAAAAATATTTACTCCAACATGGTTCTTCACTCACCGAGTAATAGGATCATACTTCTTGGCCAGGTCAATCAATAAATCACTATCAAAGAAAACTGTGGGGACTATTAATTTTGCAGTATCAAACTCCTAGACATTTCTCATAGGGGTATCAATTTTTTGTTTTGAGAACCATTTCTTGAACAACTCTAAACCTCCCATAGAGACCTTGGCATCTCTTACCCAATTAGCCTTATCATAGAAATCCTCTACTACAGTTACCCTAGGGTTCTTTGCGATGAGCTCTCTTGCCTTAGTTATTTCATTTACTGATAGTGGGAATTATTCAAGGAAATCATCATGCATATCCCTCTTAAGATAATCATTTTTTCTTGAGAATTCCTTTTGTGGAGGCATCTTGAAAAATCCTAAGAATTGTGTAACACCAGATCCTTGAATTTTAGAAATTGTAGAGTACTTACTCACAAAATCACACTTCTTCCTTATTGAATCTCTACTATAATTTTGACTATAGTTTGTTGCAAAATTATGTGCCCTAGCTCCAAAAATTATTTATGCTCTAATAACCTTTTACAATTTTGTGGTTTAATAATGGTGAGATCATGAATTATATTCAGGCATTGAGATCACATGAATGAACTTTGAACCATATTAACTTCTAGTAGCTGTTATTCTTAAATTGCATTCAAATTTGAATCTTATCTATCAATATCACTAGAGTGGATAAATTTAATTCAAAAATTAAAAAGCTTTATGACTTTAAGAAACATGGCCATGTGTCGATCAGGCACTTCCATGCATTACTTATCTATGTTGTATTTTGAAAATACAGGGATACGCTGGCTATCGATCTTGCTCTAGATCAATGGCTAAGACAAATAAAACATTTGTATGACAACAAGTACAAGGTGTGACATAGCTACCATAATAATACTTCCATCCTGGCAGACATTAACCCTACTTTTGTAATAGTCAGCCCCACTTTGCCACGTGTCAAGCTGGTGCATTCTCTCTTTGTTTAACCAATGAGAGATCAATGGCTGGATGATTTGATAGTCTAAGATTAATGTACTGACCTCACCATGGATACATGTCAAACTAGCACTTACCCACATTCCTTATCTTTGTTGTAGGTTAATAATGTGGGCAAGTATCCTTTGTCGATTTGACTAAGAATGATGGTGGATCACAACCTTTGTCTTTTATGGTCAAGACATCAATTTGGACCAATGAAATAGTATCTTTTAACCATATGCTCTAACAAATATGACTGTCGTATTCATTGATAGAAATTTTATGCCCATGATATCATCACTTCCAGCTGGGCACACATGTTATATTCAACCAATGAGTATGCTTGAAACTTTATGGACTTACAACATGGCATGACTTAGTAATCTCCTCAGAACATGGTCCCACTTGGCCATGTGGCACAAGGGCACTTGCCTATATTATTTAAAGGTTGAATAGTTTCTTATTGCAGGTAAGATCCAACCACTCATCTTCGTAAGATATATGGTTGATAAGTCTTCCACCGTCTTTGACAGACAAAACCTTTCACTAGCCCAACTAGCATTACACACTAGCATTTTCCTTATAGCCTAGTGCTTGACATATCACATACCTTTCATGCTTGGTCCCACCTTGCTACATGTCATCATAACGCTTTCTCCTATTATTTAAAAATTGAGAAACTTCATAAAACGGGTAAGCACGAACCATGGATCTTACATAGATCAATGATCATGAAATCATGTATGTTTATAACATCAAGTCAGCTAAACTAACCAATAGAATACTTCCTTTTAATCTGACTCAACCTGAAAACTACCACAAAAGAGACATAAGTGTTACCCTCTGAAAAGGCGGGCCCATGACACCACGTGTCACAAAAGTGCATGCCTGCATTGTTTATCTTTCATGCATTTTGAAAATGTGGGGAAGCACTTGCCTTTGATTTTAATAGGATCAATAGTGCATCAAAATTTGCAGTGCACTGAAGCTTTAACATTAGCAAGAGCTACGTGTCATCAAGGTGCATGCCTACTTTATTAAAAGACCATGTATTTCAACATTGCAGGGATGTGCCATCCGTTTATCTATGAGAGATCAATGGTTGGATCAAAAGGTATTGTAAATGATATTTTTCAATAAAATATCTTGAGCAAATAGTAAACAAAGCAAGGTTAATTAATTATTATCAAATATTAATGAAATCATCCTTTCATAAACCCAACCTTAGGATAAATGTGTCCCACCTAAAATTTTAATATAGCACTTTCCAAAGGATTTTCAAAAGCTAGGATACAACAAGATAGGGCATTAGGGCTTTTTACACACTTAGGGTTTTTCAATGGCTATGTTGATGACAAACCTTGAGAATTTAATAGAACTTAAACAACACAAAGAATAGGACATGATTAGGGTAACAAAGAATTTGAAAATTGTAGGGAAATAAACCCTAATCTATAGGATATCATGACTTAAATGATTTTTCACCAAAAATTTTAGAACATCCTCTGGATTGTGAAAAATTAGACCAATAGTTCCCATGTAATAAATTTTTGAAACATAATGAAATAGTTCTTGGCTTACATTAGGTGTTAGTAGATTAGCAAAGATAACCAAGGGTGCCCACTTGGGAGGTGGATTAGATTAGTGTAGTATAGATTTATTTTCAACCATTTTTAGTATTGCTGGTAGAAGTTATAAGTTCCTTCTTGTGGCATCATACTTTGTGAATGTCACTATAACATCTGAGAACAATTATAGTAGATGAACTGAGTTGGAATATATGTTAGCATTTCATTGGATTTCTAGTATTTGTTATAGTAAAGAGTTAATTGTGTTAGTTTCTTGTAGCACTAGTGTAGGTTCTTTCCTTGCATTTTACTTTCCTAAAGCATAAGAATAATGACTCATTAAGAAACCTAGTGCACATACTGTGCTGACCATTTCAAGTATATTTCCCTAGGTTAACATAATTAAATGCATCTGATAGTTGGGAAAATAATCCTTAGATTGAATACACTATTCCTAAGTATGGCCTTTGGCATGATTATTATACACCTATTGTGAGCTAGATCATTTTTGGCACCATTGCCAGGGATGGTGTCAAGCTAGGACCATTCTTTAGTCATAGTTTTTAGTTAAAGTTTTTAGAAATTTGTAGTCTTATATATTTTTTCACCAATGTGAAGAATTCAATTGCATGGATCAAAGAGGAAGATGACAAGATGAATATGGCCGATTTCTTCCATGGGAGTCTATTAATTTGAATGAAGAAAATGAAGAAGAAGAAGTTGAGTTTCCTTTTGAAGACACAAGCCCTATCTTTCCTAGATAATCATCATCAAGACTAGAACCTATAGATATAAGTGGTCTTCAAGCTTTTGCTAAAATTTTGGCCAGTTTTCTTGATAATGCTACTCTAAATCCACCAGTTGTTAATAATCTAGTACCCAATGTTCCTTTTTAGTAGTAACCTCATAATCTAATACCTCTAGTAATGACGCAACCTACTTTTCCATTTCCTCTCCTAAGCCTCATAAATATTGATAATCTCAAGAATATACCCGTAGCTACTCTTCCAAAGTTTTATGACCTTGCAACTGAAGACTCTGATACTTGTTTGAACTCAACATACTCTGGCATAGTTTTGACTACAACACTGATTCCCTTAAGCTCAAATTATTTCTAGCAATATTAAAAGAGTTAGCTTTATGATGGTTCATGGGCTTAGGAGCCAATGTAGTAGGAACTTGGGATGAAATGCAAACTCTATTTTTGGATAAATATAAAGAGTATTACAAAGCATCTGGTTCAAGAGGAGATGATGTCTTCATGATATCACAAAAGGAGGAAGAAATATTGGAAAACTATGTTTCACATTTCATGTATACATTGTAGTAGAACCCTTAGCATGTGTTATCTGAGGATTCTCAAAAGTTAGTCTTTCTTGGACATGTTAATGATAACTGTCTAGAAGAACTAGACCTAATGGCTAGTGGTGATGTATATCAAGTTTTTTGGGATGACCTCAAGAAAATCTATCAAAACTATTCAAGGTCAACTATGTAAAAAGGCCATGGACCTCATTCTACAGTCGCTAAAGGAGTCAGCCAACATATTTCAAAGCTTGAGATATCTAACCTATTGTCAGATTTTGAGAAAAAAATCAAAAATAATGTCACTACACATCTCAACACAATGACTACAAAGAAGATGTATGCAAAAGCTAAATTACAACTAGCTGAATACTATCCTCATTGGTGGAAGCAAAAGAAGGATTGCCAATGCAAACTAGTTGCAAGTATGGAGAACCAACATCTTCTAACTGAGTACCTCAAGATAGATGGAGATGATGAGCAAGTATTTTTTGTTTCTCAATACTGGCCATGGGCCCCATGTCAAGGTATCCCTAAGGACCCTTTGCAAAATTTGAATTCATATGGTAATCAATGCAAAAATCATAATCCCCAAGGTCCTCCACAATATCATCAACTTAATTGGAATAATGTTGGGCAGAAAAATCTACGATAGCTCTAATGGCCTCAGAATTCCAAACCATCTTGGCTCAACCAACAAAATAACCAATGGTAGAACTAGTGGAACTACTGGCAAAACTAGCAGAACCAATCGCAACCACCCCAAAAGAATTGGCTGTCTACAAACCAATGGAGGGGACCTCAATAGTGGCTTAACCAAAATACTAGTACTCCACAATTACCAGCCCAGTTCAACAACCTACTCTAATGCCACAACCTACAAATCTTGGACGTCAAAAGAAAACATAATTACCTATACAACCTCAGCCAAATCCAAATAACCAATAGCCGCAACAACCCATGTGTATTGCTGATGCTCAACAATATCTTGCTTACATTCTGAGTGTTGCAGATATACATCTAAGATCTAGTACAACTTCACTGGTGCCTAAACTACCTCTTATAAATGAAATACCAGATACTTATGTAGCATCAAAACCCCCAGTCTTTAAAGAGGTTGACCCAACCAATGTCACTATCTTAGTCTAAGCTCAACTAGTGGTGAAACATCCTTTTGCAGAAAAGCTTATATAAAGTAAACTTGTACAAACAAAGGAACAACCTTTTGATATTGTTGATCAATTGAAGAACATGCATGTTCAAATACCCTTGTTCCAAGCTATTAAAGATTTTCCAATCTATGGAAAAGCCATTAGAGATGCCTGATTGAAGAATTCTAGGAGGAAGAAAAAGGACTCCACCATAGTCCATGTTGTGGGACAATTGGCTGACATTATGTTAGGAAAATTGGTCACTCCAAAATATTCGGATCTAGGTAAACTAGTTGTGAATGTGAGTATGAGTGGTTAGTCTATTAAAAATTCTTTAATAGATCTTGGTGCTACTATAAATGTCATGACCAAGGACACTATGAAGAATTTTAAAATAGAAGGATTAAGGGCTACTCCAAAAATTCTACAACTTGCAGACAATACTACTATCACCCCTGATGGGATGATAGAAAACATAGTTGTAACCTTAGACTATCTAGAGTATCATGTAGACTTCATGATTCTATCCTATAAAGTTAATCTAATTGTTACCTTGTCATCTTAGGTCAACCATGGTTAGCTATAGATGATGCAACTATAAGTTGTAGGTTAGGGAATATGACCATATCCAATGGCCAAGCAACAAAGAAATTTGATTTATATCCTCTAGCACAACCATTACTAGATTTAAGCACATATGTTTGGCTAGATTTAGGGGATGAAGAATAAGTGTTAAATTCTATAACATAGCTCATGATGTTACATAGACAATCCTTTCTAAAGCTACAAGAGCATGATTCAGTATTTTAGAGTATTCTTACTAACAATTGTATGGTAGAAAAAGATGTACATGAATGTTTTGTGTTAGAATTAATGACATATGAGGAATGTGATTAGAATTGTACTTTTCTCAAAGAACTAGACATTCTTTATCAACTTTTACCATGTGAATTAGATACAATTCCAATTTATAAAGCTTCTATGACAGAGTCTACTACTATTGTTGAGCTGTCCAAAGTTCATAATCTCCATGTTAACCCCAAATTAACATCCACACAAATGGAATAGTTAACAAAGTTTCCTCAAAAGTATGAAAAGGCTTTTGCATGGGACTATGGTGATATGAAAGGCTTGAGTCCTACATTGTGCACCCATAGGATATACATCAATGAAGGGTGTCTACCACTTTGTCAACCCCAAAGAAGGATAAATCTAAGCCTTAGAGAAAGAGTTAAAATTGAATTGCAAAAATTGCTTGATGCTAGTTTTATCTATGCTATATCTAATAGTAGATGGGTGTCAACCCTAGTCATAGTGCCCAAAAAGGGGAGAAAATGGAGAATTTTGTGTAGATTACAGAGAATTGAACAATGCCATAAAAAAGGATCACTTTCCTTTACAATTTATAGATCAAGTTCTAGACACTCTTGCTAGAAAGAAGTACTTCTCTTTTCTAGATGGGTATAGTGGTTATAATCAGATTAGTATTGCTCCTGAAGACTAAGATAAAACCACATTCACATCCTCATGGGGTACTTTTGCATACTCTATTTTTCCATTTGGTCTATCTAATGCTCCTGCACCATTCCAATGAGTTGTTATTAGCATATTTTTTGATATATCACATGATTTTATGGAAATATATGTGGATGATTTCACAAAATTTGGAGTCACCTTTGAGGAAGCAATGATGAATCTTGAAAAAGTTTTGATAAGGTGTCAAGAACATAATCTAGCACTTAATAGTGAAAAATGTTTCATGCTCATGCAAGAAGGTGTGGTGCTTGGTCATTTCATTTCAGTTGCAGGAATACAAGTAGATCCAACTAAGATAGAGGTAATTCAAACATTGCCCATACCTACAAAACTGAAAGATGTAAGATCTTTTCTAGGTCATGCTAGATATTATAGACATTTCATAAGAGATTTCAGCAAAATAGATAGTTCCTTGTATAATTGTTTGGCAAAGGAAGCTAAATTTAGTTGGACACCTAAATGTAATGAAGCCTTCCTACATCTTAAGAAACTTCTCACTACAACCTCAATTTTACAAGGCCTTGATTAGAGTTTTCTTTTTCATATATATACAAATGCTTCTGACTATGCCATAGGTGCAATTCTAGGAAAACAATCTCAACATTTAAAAAATGCAATATATTATATTAACAAAAGCCTTCATAGACCAAAATTAAACTACACAGTGACTAAAAAAGAACTGTTAGTAGTAGTTTATGCCTTGAACAAATTTTGGCATTACATAACTCGCTATCCCATATTTGTTAATATTGATCATGTACCAATGAAATATCTCATGAACAAACCTGCTATAATAGGCTAGTTAGCAAGATGGTTGTTATTGTTGCAAGAATTTGATATTAATATTGTTGATAAGCCTTGAAGAGCTAATGTGGTAGCTGATTATTTATCAAGAATCCATCATGATGAGAATGACACTACTCTTGTAGATGATGCATTTCTAGATGAGCATTTATTTAATAATGTTGTTCAAACTCCATGGCATGCAAACATTGCTAACTACATTGCTACTAATAAAATGCCAGAACATTTTTCTTACAAAGAAAAGAAGTTTCTTGTAGAGAAAAGTTTCCATTTCTCTTGGATAAATAATCTCTTGTTTTATACTAGACTTAATCAAGTTATGAGAAGATGTGTGAGAGAGGATGAGACATATGACATTCTACATGCATGGCATAATGAACCATGTGGAGGGCACTTTGCAACAAAAAGAATGGCCTTGAAAATTTTCACAAATGGTTACTATTCACCTACACTTCACAAAGATATAGGCAACTATACATAGAGGTGTGACAAATGTCAAAGGATGGGGAAACCAACAAGAATGGATGAAATGCATCTCAATCCACAAATGGTATTAACACCATCTAACAAATAGGGCATGGACCTCATTATCCCAATTGATCCTCCATCCAATAGGAAATCATATATCCTTGTGTGCACTGATTACCTGACAAAAAGGGTTGAAGTTAAAGCCATGAAGCATGCTCATGATCACAAAGTTGCAAAATTTCTGTATGAAGAAATATTTACTCACTATTGTGTACCCAAAGAACTAGTCACTGACTAAGGTGTACAATTTACTTCTAATTTGATCTCAAAGTTGATGAAACAATATAACATCAGGCAGTAGAAACCAAGTCCCTATCACCCTCAAGCTAATGGACAAGCAAAATTCATAAATCAGGAGGTAGAGAACATCCTAACAAAAGAATTTCATTTGCACTGTAGGGATTAGAATAATAAATTACTAGAAGCCATTTGGGCCTACACAACAACATGGAAGACTACTACAAGGTTCAAACCATTTGAGCTCCTATATGAGAAAGTAGCAATGCTCCCCATTGAATTTGAACATAAAACTTTAAGAACTACATTGGAGTTGGACATTGAACTTCCTGTAGCATAAAGAGAATGTCTTCTACATCTTAACTCTCTTGATAAAATGCACAAAGCTACTCTAAAACACACTAAAATTTTACAAAAGCAAAGAAAAAAATGGCATGACTTCCACATTAGCAATAAAAAATTTTAAGTTGGTGACTAGGCACTACAATATGATTCCAAATTTAAAGATATGTTAGGCAAGTTGCAAATAAGATGGCTATGTCCATATGAAATTAAACATGTCTTTTGAAAATGGAGCTGTCCAATTAACTACCATTGATTGAGTGCCTTTTAAATTATTAGTCAATGGTCATAGACTCAAGTTATATAAATGGCCCCAATCAAAAGAGGACTTCCTGTAGCAATTTCAATGGAAAAATTCAAAAACAAACTAGGTAACTCTTCCTACAATAGAAGGTGCTAATCTTCCACTTGCAACTCTTCAATACTAATTTCTTTGTGCATACCCATAATAAAAACTTTATGCCCACATAAAGTTCCAAATTTCTCCATTCACTTTCTAATTTCTTCTTTTCCCACCTCATCTCATTTCTTTATCTTCCACCCACCCACCTTCCATGTTATCATTTTCTAATGGTTTCAATAAACACCACAAGTTTTCTGATGGATGTTGTCACTATTGATGTACCTTCCACCACATTTTGTTATGTTTGATGATTAATTAATAGGTATAAGATTTTCAAATTATTATTCATTTATAGTACACAAATTTCATTGCTTATATCTTATGCTACATTCTTTATATTATGGTGGCGTTATGCTAGTTCCATACCCTGTACTAAGTTTGACAAGTGTGGACACTTGTCCATATATCATGGGGGGTAGGGCAAGTTAATAAAACCCAATGACATTCCTCTTTAGTTGTAAAGATTTTTTATTCCAAGTCTTCTGATGTAGGCAAAGGGTGAATAACGAGGGCCAAAGGCTCACCTAGCTATCCAAAACCACCCTGCAAGAGTTAACACAATGGAAGAAAACACAAGGAACAACAACTAAAGGAGAAAGAAGAGAAATATTTTTATTGATTCATCAAAAAATCTTCATACATGCCTAGCTATAAGGCCTTCTAGGTTATAGCTAATTACAAATACATTCACATTCAATGATCCAATTGCAAATTCACACTTTCAGTTCTACTCCAAAATTCCTCTTTCCAAAAACTTGCCTAACTCTAAGCTTAAACACTCTATATATAATTGCCAAAATGGCTCATAGATTATTCTAAAACATTACATAAGAGGAAGGCCAACCCAACAATGGTCTAGACACATCCCAAGAAAAGATCTTAACATAAATGTCATGATCAAAATAAATTCTACAAGTCAGCTCATAGAAATCATGTTCAAATGTAGACACTTGGTGTACACTATGTAACTCGACACATGAAAGAAAATAAGGCACTCAATAGTAACTATAAACTGGCAACTCAACATCAACTAGAGACTGGCAACTTGGCATCAACTGAAAACTGGCAACTTTGCATCAACTAGAAACTAGCAACTCAACACCAACTAGAAAATAGCAACTCGGCATCAACTAGAAACTGGCAACTCGAAATCAACTAGAAAATGGTAGCTTGGCATCAACTGGAAACTTACAACTCGGCATCAAATGGAAATTGGCAACTTAGCACCAACTGGAAATTGGCAACTCAACATCAATTGGCAGAATGAAGAAAAGTGTAGGATTACAAGGAAATCTAGGATGCTCCTACATCAGACAACTAGTGTTGGAGAAATGATTCTCTCGAATCATGCAAGTGTCAACACCTAAGCTAAATCTGATTCAGATTAAGAAATCCATGTAGCATCTTCAACTAGTCTATTTTTCCACTTCACTAAATATTTATAGTAGTCTTTTCCTCTTGTGCTCTTGCCAACTCACTGATCCAATATCTATTCAAGTTCTTCAATCTGCTTCTTAGGACAATAGTTTGATACAACAAGTTCATCCTTTGATTCATGGTACTTATACAAATAAAAAATATTAAATATAGGAGATATATTCATGTCATCAGGTAACTCAACTTCATAAGCATTACCACTATCAAACTTCTTC
This sequence comes from Cupressus sempervirens, assembly GCA_028749045.1. Lineage (NCBI taxonomy): Eukaryota > Viridiplantae > Streptophyta > Pinopsida > Cupressales > Cupressaceae > Cupressus > Cupressus sempervirens. The sequence goes on from CM053783.1 coordinate 743,108,852, forward strand.
AAGACCCTACAAGGTCCAAATTTCTTCATCTTCAACTTAATGTATATTCCAATTGGGAATGTTCCTTTCTTTAGATGAACCATCACCTCATCACCAACTTGAAAATCATGATGTCTTCTAGACTTATCAACATTCTCTTTATATTTCTAATTATTTGGTTCCAACCTCAACTTCACTTCCTTATGTAAAGACTCCATAAAATAAACAAATTCTTCTCCTATAGTGCTTCTCTTTTCTTCACCAACATCTCTCAAATCTAATATACCTCTAGGATGCATTCTAGTAACAATTTGAAAAGGTGTCTTGCTTGTAATCCTCTTCACATAATTATTATATGAAAATTCAACTTGTGCCAATACCATCTCCTAAATACTTGGCTTATTCCCAACTAAAAATCTTAGCAAATTATCCAAGTTTCTATTCACAACCTCTATCTATCCATCTATTTATGGATGGAATGTAGAACTAAACTTCAGCTCAATACTCATGTTCTTCCACAAAGTCTTCCAAAAATAACTAATAAACTTACTAGCTCTATCATAAATAATGTTGCTTGTTAATCCATGCAATCTCATAATCTCTTTAAAGAAAAGTTCAACAACATGCTCAGCATCTAATGTCTTCTTACATTGTATGAAATGATCCATCTTAGAAAATTTATCCACTACAATAAATATGGAATCATACCCCTTCACTATCTTAGGTAATCCAAGAAAAAAATCCATACTGATATCAGTCCAAGGTTTCTCAAGAATAGTAATAGGTGTATACAAAGTAGTATTTTGATTCACTCGTTTTGCAACTTGAAAAACTCCACAAGTCTTTACAAAAATATGAACATCCTTATATATTTGTGGCCAATAATACTTCTCTTTTAGCAAACTCAATGTCTTATCAATTCCAAAATGTCTAGCTAATCCACAATTCTTCTTTTCCTTAATCAAATTCAACCTCATAGAACTTCTAGGAATACACAATTGAATGCCTTTAAACAACATACCTTCTTGAATGATATATTCATCATACTTACTCATATGATCTATCATATTTCGTGCTCTACACTCTCTCCATGCCTCAGAAAAATCAGGATCAACATCATACAATTTTTTGGTTTCATCAAAACCAAGAATTTCAACCTTCATTTTTATCAGTAAGAAATGTCTCCTACTTAATGTATCAAAAACTCTATTAGTAACTCCACACTTATGTTTAATGATAAATGTAAAACTCTACAAGTCCTCAACCCACTTCATATGTCTCTGATTCAATTTATGTTGACTTCCCAAGTATTGTAAAGCTTTATGATCTATATACAACACAAACTCCTTACGAATCAAATAATGTCTCCACTTCTTTAGTACTTGAATAATGGCCTAAAATTCTTGATCATACATAGAACACTTCCTTTTAGCATCATTCAACTTTTCACTAAACAAAGCAACATGCTTACCTTCTTGACTTAATACAGCTCCTATTGCATTACCACTTGCATCACATTCAAGTTGAAATACTTTGTTAAAATTAGGTAAAGCTAATATAGGTAATTCAACAACCTTTTGTTTCAAAGTCTCAAAACTGTCATCAGGTCCATGTGTCCAATTGAAATCCTTTTTATCTCCCCTCATTGTTTCAGTCATAGCATTACAAACAACACTAAAATTCTTTATAAACTTTCTGTAAAAACTATTCAAACCATGAAATGATGTTACCTTACCCACATTCACAGGTGTAGGTCATTCCAAAATTTCTTTAGCCTTATCAAGATCCATCTTCAAGCCATCACCTGAAATCACAAATACTAAATAAATAATCTCCTCTTGAATAAAAGAACACTTTTTTAGATTAATCCACAACTTTTCCTCTTTCAACCTCTACAATACTTTCTAATATGCTCAAGATGTTCTTCCTTAGTCTTACTGAGTATCAAAATATCATCCAAATAAACAATCACAAACCTACCCAAAAATCTTTTTAGAACTTCATTCATCCACCTCATGAAAGTACTAGGTGCATTAGCCAAACCAAAAGGCATAACTAACCATTCATACAGACCATCTTTTGTCTTGAAAGTAGTCTTCCATTCATCACCTTTTCTAATTTTGATCTAATGATTGCCACTTTTCAAAACAATCATGGCAAAATACTTTTCTTTTATGTCATTCATCCTCATCATAGGAAACCTATATTTCACTGTTATCTTGTTAATGGCTCTAGAATCAATACACATTCTCCATTCTCCATTCTTTTTAGGCACTAATATAATAGGTACAACACGTAGACTCAATCTTTCTCTCATCAAACCTTTTTGCAACAACTCATGAACTTGTGTGTTAAGTTCTTCATTCTTTGTAGGTGTCAATCTATATGGTAATTTGTTTGAAAAACTGGCTTCAAGAATCAGATCCATACAATGACTTGTGCTTCTTACTAGATGTAAACCATCAAGAATATCATCTACAATACTGTCTTTATACTCATTCTGTAATTCTATAATTTCTAATGGTACTTGGTTGTCATTATTTGCTATCACTTGATCATTACTAGCTTCTGCTACTTAGCCATTACTACCGATACTTAGTCCTCTAGGAACTATGGAAAAATAGACTTGATTCCTTTTCATTTCCTTTTCAAATTATTTCCCATTAACCATGCAAATTTTTACAGTAGTACAATTAACCTCATCTAGACTTTCAATCAAAGGCAACAATTCTTGTTTCTTTCCATTTATCCAAAGAGTATATTGATTCAATCTTCTATCATATACAACATATCTATCATATTTCCGGGGTCTACCCAACAAAATATAACAACAATCCATGGGCATAATATCCCACAAGACTTCATCAAAGTAATGTCCAATTTTGAACTTCACAAGGCATTGCTCACTTACCAATATTTTATGCTCATCTTTGATCCATGAAACATGATAAGGTTTGGGATGCTTCAGCCTTTATAATTGCAACTTGGTAACTAGCTCTTCTAATGCCAGATTTGTAGAACTTCCACTGTTAATGATCACTTTGTAGTATTTTCTAGCCATCTTACATCTTGTCTTGAAAAGACTTCTCCTTAAAATAGGTTCCTCATCACTTCCCTTATTACATAAGGTTCTCACCATCAAATTTTCTCTAGCCTTAGGTCTACTTGGTGAACCCTCATCATCTACTCGAATCACAATATTTCTATTACCGTGCCTACTTTCAAAGGATCTACATTCAAAAGAATTATGTCCCTGTTTACCACATCTAAAACAATTACCACGAAATCCACCTCTAGAATAGGAATTACCTCTTCCTTGGAAAGAATTAGTGCCTCTTCGATAAGAATTACCACTTTTCCATTCAATCTTGCCTTTGTCATTATTCTTCCATTTAGATTTTCCTTTATCCTGCATAAAACTATCATAATTGCCACTTTCTCCATAAGATCTACCTCTACCTCTCTGGAATCTACCTCCTCTACGTCTTTGTCTTTGTTCATGCTTCTTTGTCAAGATCTCCTCAGCTTTGAAGGCATATTGATATGCTCCTTCTACACTTTCCAACTTCACAAAACTTATTTCATCTTGAATTCTAGATCTCAATCAATTAATGTATCTTGCAAATATTCTCAACATCATCATCCACATGTCTAGATCTAATGTCCAATCTATAGAATTCCTCAACATATTCTTTTATAGTGATGTCATTTTGTTTGAAATTTTGCATCTTTCTCAACAAGCTAACTTGGCAATCAGTAGGGAGGAATTTGTTCTTTACCTTGTTCACCATCTTTGGTTAAGTTTTGATCTTCTCCTTTCCTCTCCTTGTCTATTAGTTTGGAAGTGCTCCCACCATAGTGATACATGACCTTTCAACCTAGTGACTACAATCTTCACCTTTCTATTATAAGGAGTATTTTCATGCTCAAAGAACTTCTCTATATTAGAGATCTAGTCCAACACATCATCGGTATCCAATTTTCCATCATAAGGAACAACTTCTGCAGTAGGCTTTGAATTTTTCCTAGACAATATTTGCAACAATATTTCCTCATCTTGATCTTCTTTAGGTTCTAGATTATGGTTTCATGTTGTTGCTTCATCATCACTTACATCATCAAGATGTTCTCCTCTCCTATGGGCTATCTCCATAACATCTAATATAGCTACAATTTGCTTCAACTAATCCAATATAGCATTATCAACATTAGTTCCTCTACATGAACCAATTTTCCAAATTAGGTTCCTGCAAGATCGTAACCCTCTACAAGTTATAGGTCAAATCTATAGATTTGTAACCTTACAACCAAAGCCAAATTAGGCTTGTATAAAATCCAATCTCCACAAGGATGAACCTCAAGCTCTGATACCAATTTATGTAGGTAAATGGTAAATAACTAGGGCCAAAGGCTCACCCAGCTATCCAAAACCACCCTAGAAGAGTTAACACAATGAAAGAAAATACAAGGAACAACAACCAAAGGAGGAAGAAGAGAAATACTTCTATTGATTCATCAAAACATCTTCATACATGTCCTACTGTAAGGCCTTCTAGGTTATAGCCAATTACAAATACATTCACATTCAATGATCCAACTAAAAATTCACACTTTTAGTTTCTGATGCAAGAGCGTCCTAGGTTTCCTTATACTCCTGCACTTTTTTTCATTCTAGCAGTTGATGTCGAGTTCCCAATTTCCAATTGGTGTCAAGTTGCAAGTTTCTAGTTGATGCCAAGTTGCCAGTTTCTAGTTGATGTCAAGTTTCTAGTTTCTAGTTGGTGTTGAGCTACTAGTTTCTAGTTGATGCCAAGTTGCTAGCTTCCAGTTGATATTGAGTTGCCAATTTCTAGTTGGTGTTGAGCTACTAGTTTCTAGTTGATGCTAAGTTGCCAATTTTTAGTTGATGCTAAGTTGCTAGTTTTCAATTGATTCTGAGTTCCCAGTTTCTAGTTGATGCTAACTTGCTAGTTTATAGTTACTACTGAATGCCAAATTTTCCTTCATGTGTTGAGTTACCTAGTGTATGCTGAGTGTTAACATTTGGATGTGATTTCTATGAGCCAACTTGCGAGATTTATTTCAATCACGACATTTATGTTTAGATCTTTTCTTGGGATGTGTCCAAATCATTGTTAGGTCATCCTTCCTATTATGTAATGTTCTAGAATAATCTATCAGCTATTTTGGCAAGTATATATAGAGTGTTTAGTCTTAGAGTTAGACAAGTTTTTAGAAACAGAAATTCTTGAGAGTAGAACTAAAAGTGTGAATTTGTAGTTGGATCATTGAATGTGAATGTATTTATAATTGGCTATAACACATAAGGCCTTATAGTTGGGCATGTATGAAGATGTTTTGATGATTCTCTTCTTCCTCCTTTGGTTTTTGTTCCTTGTGTTATCTTCCATTGTGTTAACTCTTGTAGGGTGGTTTTGGATAGCTGCGTGAGCCTTTGGCCCTAGTTATTCACCCTTTTCATGTGTCATCTTCATACTTCCTTTAGTGATGGAATTCAATTGTCATGAGTATGTAAGTGTCTAGGTGTTGTACCCCTTATTCTTGAATGATTACTTATTTTTAGGCTATGAGGTGACTAGTATTTAAACTTCAAGTGATCTGAATTCCATTTTAGGACAATTTTCACACATCCATGATTTACCGTCATTAAAGCCATATTATTGCTCATAATGAATCATTATGACATTAATTACCTATTAAAAGAAATGTGAAAATAGATCTTTAAAACAACAATAAAAGAAGCCTGAATTCATAAGGGGGAAATAGTGCAAGAAGTGTAGAAAGTGAAAGTGTTAAGAAGAAATGGGTGGACAATGTAGTGATGAGAACTAGTGGAGCATACTATTTTTCTCTTAGATGTACAGATAGTGAGGAGATTTAACGCCTGGGGCTGGTTAGGGTATTTCATAAGTTTAACTATATTTGATGAAGAAGTAGCCACAAAATTCACAATGATATTTGATGAGGGATAACCTTCTATACGGGGTTTAATAGTGGTTGCTACAAAAGAACGAATAGTAGAAGTAATTGGGTTACTAGCAATAGGAGAACATAATCCTAATATGCATGATGCAAGATTAGCCAAGGCTCAATTTGTCATACCTACTAATTCCTTAGTTGGATATTACCAAGCAAGGTTGTAAATGGATGTCTCTTCTTCCACCATACAATGAGCTGGCCATGCACATTATTAGGTACCTCACATGTGAAGGAAGATTTTCATATTTACATGCACATCATTTTAAATTGCTCAATTGTATAAGACATAATTACCCAGTAAATGTTCCCAATTTCTTGTACAATATACTATGTATCATTGCTAAAGAAACCTAAAAGAGAAAGGACAATTCTATCACCCATCATGCCCTAATTAAATTACTCATAGAAAGATCACTTAAGGATGTCTAGAATTTTTCCAAGCTAAAACCCTACAACCTGAAGCTACCCTTAACAAAATATCCAGTGAAGAGAATGTAGTTCTCACTAATGAACCTATTGAGTAGAGCACTCAAAATGCTGAAATTAGGAATGTGGACAAAAATGTGTCTTTACCTATTCAAGAAACTCAAAAGCCTACCTCTAGCTAAGCAAAGAGAAAATAGAAATTGCAAGAAGAGATCTCTATTCCAATAAAAGAAAAGAAAAACCCTACAGTCATGAGGCAAAAGAGAACTAAGATGGGTCCTGTAGTAGTCACTCCTACAATAGAGACACCAAAAGAAAGAAGTAGGCAGAAGGCTATGATACCAAAAGAAACCCCTATAACAAGAAGTCCTGGAATGAGATGACAAATTTCTAAAGAATCCCTAGTACAAATTGTTCATGATAACTCTCCTCCTCACCCTAAAACTTCAAACATTGTTAAAAACCCTAATGAGGAATGTAGGGTTGAAGTCAATGAAAATCAAAATGATACCTCAATAGGCCAACTAGGTACTTCAAGCTATAAAGATGAAGTAGTTTCTAAGCAAGTTTATCCAAACACTAGCTTAGTCCCCTATAAATGAGGATGGCTTATTGGTTTTGTAGAATAGTTATGGAGGGAACATAGACAAAGGAAAAGAAGCTATGAAGAGGACAATAGTTTCATTACCCTACATAAACTCCTTTTCTAGTTGTTTGGACAAAATATGTTTGTTGTAGCCCTATGGGAAGAAGAGAGGAAGAAAATCAAGAAAGACATAGTGTCTCTAGGCATAGAAATTACAGATTTGAAGGAGCAATTAGCAAATTAAAAAAAAAGATGGATCATGCCCTCAAATTGGCTGATCAAGCACTTGCCTATAGAACACCACCACAGATTTATGTTATGTGTTTGATGGGGCCACAACCCAAGCACAGAATGGATACAACAAGAAAGGGAAAATTGTATTAACTGTGTAAATATGCTATTATATTCAGTACAAAGAAAATAGACTTCAAAACATGCCTTAAGGGCTTACAACATTATAAGTCTAGAGATAATTTCTCCTTTTAGTACCTCCTCTCAAACTCCACTCTGAACTGCCTTTTACAATGCCAAAAATGTTCTTAAATAGACCCCGGAGGGTTAAGGATTAGGAATACATTCTATAAAGTGCTAGCTAGCATCCACCGTCCAAATATAAGGCTCTAGAAGTCAACACAAAATTAGAAGAATCTAGAAACGGTAACCAAACTTTTGGGAGGCATAACTTTTGAACCGTAGCTCCTATTAATGAACTGTTTACATTTCTAGAAAGCTCTTGAAGCGCTCTATAGCCCTATGGATAGCTTTTCTCATCCCCCATTTTTCAGCCTTGTTCAAGGTCATTTAATGACCACTAACCTAACTTTGAAGCATTCTTAGGAGGTCTCCAAAAATTGAAAAATTGCAATAACTTTCAAACTTTGGGGCCTTTCGACCTGATTCTTTTTTTGGAATGCTCTAAATTACAATTACAATCTTCTAACTAATTTACACCTTCTAGTTCACCAAAACGATGGCTCAATTACATACTCCTATTTTTTTGGCAGTTACATGTATCCCAAAGTGTTCAAATACTCTATCCTAGAACACTGATAGTGGAACTGTGAGAGTCGGAACCTTTATTTGACCCAAATGGTTATCCAGAAATGAAAGCACATGAAACAAAAACTAAGTCTAAGTACTTTTTTTTTTGGTTGACACAAGATTGCCCTTATACCTTTGGATGCTCCTACATTAGTGTTTAAAGGAACAATTTATTTTATTCCAACTTATGCTAACCCTTAATACTATAAATGCAAAATTCAAATCAACTCAGGAATTCTATGGTTTATAATAGACTCTACCAAAAAAATTTCTATGAATTATATGTGCACAATTTTATTATCATGTTAGAAACCCAATGGAATCCTTTACTCTATATAAGGGGATATACATCTAAGGGCTTTGATTTCCTAGATGTATAATGAAGAAAACTATGATAGAAAACTGAATAAATATAGAGAGGAGGAAAAAATAGAACCCTTGCCATTAAGGGTTGAGAGTAGTAAACCAGAAGAAGTTCTTAGGGACTGGTTTAGATTAAGTTATGGGGATAAGAACAAGGGAGTAAGGGATAGAATCTTCACTGTTTGAACCAAGGCCTATGTAGATTATGAGAGCATACCCTATTTTTCCTTCTAGATAGCCATGACTAGTTATAGAAGTAGACGGGCTAGATTACCTAAGACAATTAAAAGGTCAAAGCCACATAGTCCCATCAATTTGGAGGCTGCTCTTCACTAAGCTCCAAAGTATATAGAGTTAGGAAAATAGGCTAAACCAGAATTATGGTGCCCACTCACTATACAACCTCCAATGCTCATGTGACTCTTGTATGACATTAATGCTAACAAACTTAACAAGCTATAGGAGGACAACAAAAGGGAAGTTTGGGAAAGAGCACGAAGATTCTACTATACCTTCAAGAGCAATAGGAAAGGAATGACTAAAGTTGGGTAATTCAAGTCACTAACTAGGAAATGCAATTATTGCCTCTATTTTATGATAGTTCTAAGCACTTTTTTTAACACTATTTTATTTTCATGAAGACATTTGTGAACTTATGTTTACCTAAACTGATGATTAACCGATGGGTAGACAGTATGTCATATTTTTTTTATTATATATATATATATATATATATATATATATATATATAATGCAATATTTCATATAACCATCAAAATGTGTGTTCTTATATTTGAATTTAATTTAATAATGCTTATTTACAAATGTCTTTCCATTATAAGTAACCTGTTAGCAATGAAGTTGAAGATGATTGGAAGAATTCAAAGATGAATGTTGAAGACAACAACTAGCATTCAAGGAGAAAATATGTTGAGGCTTAGCCATGGTGCAAAAGTTATAACAGTATCAAAAGGCATGGTTGCAAGTATGGAAGAGCTATAAAGACTTGCCACATTCTCTACATTTATTATTATGTCAAAGCAGTTGTCCAGACTTTATTATTCTCATCTTGAGCTGTTATCTTTCCTTGTTTTTCTCCTATGGATTTATAGCTAGTTTTTTTGAATTTTTATTTTTGAAGAAGTTTCAATCTTCTATTTATAGGGATCAGACCAATTGTGTTAGGGGTTAGAAGAAGGAAGTTTATGAAAACAAACTATTAACTTGTGTAGTGAGTCATTTTTATAGTTCTATGTATTGTTCCCATGTAATGAATTTATAAAACATAATGAAATAGTTCTTGTCTTACATTCTATGTTAGTAGATTAGTAGAAGACAACCAAGGGGGCCCACTTGGGAGGTGGATTAGATTAGAGTAGTATAGATTTATTTTCAAGCATTTTTAGTATTGCAGGTAGAAGTTATAAGTTCCTTCCTATAGCATAATACTTTGTGAATGTTCCTACAACATCTATGAGAATATTTATAGTAGATGAAAAAAGTTGGAATATATGTTAGTATTTCATTGCATTTCTAGTATTCATTTCAGTAAAGAGTTAATTGTGTTAGTTTCCTGCAGCACTAGTGTAGGTTCTTTCCTTGCATTTTACTTTCCTATAGCATAAGAATAATGACTCATTAAGAAACCTAGTACACATACTATGCCAACCATTTCAAGTATACGTCCCTAGGTTTTCAAAATTAAATGCACCTCATAGTGGGAAAAATAGTCCTTAGATTGAATAAACTATTCCTAAGTATGGCCTTTCGCACGATTATTATACACCTATTGTGAGGTGGATCAATTACTACAAAGCAAAAGGATGTGATTTAAGAAAAATATCTTAACATTTATTAAGAAAAAGAGAAAGATATATTCATGTTGAACATGCATACCAAAGAAGCAGTATTATCATCTCTTCCTAAAACTAAATTTGGTCAGGTAAAATCTTTGAGACTTGCTCATAAAATTTGGAATACTTTGAAAAGTAAATTTCATGGTGATAAATATGCTTGGAAAGTTAGATTATAGATTTGGATATGTTTATTTCAAGATTCTAAGATGATGGAGGATAAATATTTAAAAAGTTGATTTGGTAGAATATCAAATATTGTTACAAGATTTAGGACATGTAGGGAAGAGAAATTAGAAGATTAAGTTGTATGGAAGATATTAAATAATTTGACACCTAAATACAAGTAGACAACATAGATGATTGACTAAATAATTTCATGTATGGATTATTTTACGAGAGAGACTCTTCTTGGAACACTGCAGTCAGCTAAAATATGGATGAGATAGGGTAGAGAATTTCCAATAGTTAAAATTGTGTTCATCGTACTAAGAGGGGGACCTATGTTGATTAGAGTGAAAGAAAATTTGGATGAAGATAAGAAGATTAAGGAAGAACTTACTCTAATTATGAAGAGATAACCAAAAGGTACTAAATTTTTGAAGTGTTGGACTTGTAATGAATTTGGTCATTATTCTTCTAATTGCCGAGAGAGTAAATATATTTAAAAAGCCATATGAATCAAGAATACCTAAGGATTACCTTTATGGTGATGGGGATGAATTTTATTCTATGTTTGAATAATTCTTGAGTGAAAGTAATGATGAAATATTATTTGTATATATTAAGAAATAAATCCTTAAAAATATATATATAGAGGACAAATAGCATTATTATCACAAGTTCAAAAGAAACAATCTAATTGGACTATAGATAATTGTTTCTCCCATCACATGGCTAGATTAATGAATTATTTGGTTGAGTTCAATAGACATGGAGTAGTAAGTGTTGGAAATGCTAGAGCCTTTTATATAAAATGAAAAGGATCTATTACACTTGATGAAAAGATTAACAATGGTGATGTTTACTTTGTATATGGTCTAAAATATAATCTTTGGAGTGTTGGAGAGATATTTGACAAGGGATATCAGTTGTAGTTCACAAAGAAGACTTGAATTCTCAAAGATAAAGCTATTAAGTTGATTGGTATTGGTATAAGGAAAGAAGAAATTTATTTTAGTTGATTCTTACTAAGATGACATGTTCAGTTTCTAAGGCGAATGACAGTTAGTTATTGCATAAGAGATTTTGTCATATAAACTTTGATAAAATTGTGAAGGTTAGTACTACATTTATAGTTAGAGATATGTCTATGATTGTGAATATTAATAACTTTTGGAAATGGAAAGAAGTAACTGAGAGGGGAGGGGTGAATTAATTGTAACGAAAAAAATTCCAAAAGTCCATTTAAGATTTCAACACAATATAAAACCAACAACTTTTTGTAACTCAGTTACATTGAATATATTACTATCACTCAATTAGCACTAAACATGTAGATCTTAATATATTTATATCTAATTAAACTCAATTAACTTAGTTACAAAAACATAAAGAAAATAGCATGAACACATGAGACACAAATATTTGACGTGGAAACCCAATTTTGGAAAACCACCAATTGTGATTAGTCACTATTTTTCACTCGCGTGAGGTGAGCCCTGTTAGGAGTCAACTTGGTTAAAGGTTACAAAATGTAGTATTAGTTGTGACCCTATAAGAGGATTTAATTCACCCTATTAGGAGTAGCCTTGTTAGAGGTCTCCAGACACTTCATTTTAGAAATGCCACTTTAGACATCCTAAAATTGGCAAAGACCTAAAACAATGCAAATTTAGATCAAACAATGAAAATTCAAGACAAAATTAGATAACAGAGGAAAATAACAAAATTTCAAATCAATGGTAACATTAGGTCATTCAAGTGATTAAATCAATCAAACACCTATCAAATCCAAAAGGACTAAAATCACTTTAAAAAGAGGAAAAACAATTAATTAAATCATAAAATAAAATAAAAAAAGAAAAAGTCAAAAGTTTGAAATAAATGGAACATTTAATAAATTAAAAAAAATTAATTTATGCTCACAAAGGTGAAAATCCTCCTTTTAACAATTAAAAGAATTTAAAACTTCTCTTTTACCCTCACAAACTCAACCTATTGGACCCTTCCTCTTGGTGCCTTATGAGATATTTTACCCTCTAGTGAAAACTAAAATCCTAATCCTTACCCCAACCCCCTCCTAAAATCCTATAAATAGAAGGGAAATTCAAGAGAAAAAGGACCCATGTTTTAGGCATCTATTGGAAATAGAATAGGGAAGTAAACTCTAAGAGGGGGCACTGGTGTGGGGGGAAGGGGTGAATCAGTACTTAAAAATTTCAACCAAAAAACCATTCACTACACATCCATCTCACAATTTATGCATATAAACTAAAATACCAAATTAGACATATACATCCATAGCATGAAAGTAAAATATTCAACACATGTATGACACAAGACATTTGGTTACTCAAAAAACCTCCAACAAGAAGGTAAAACTTGGGTGGTGATGAAACCCACAAATATTCACTACTACAATAATAAAGTGTTTCCAATGAATCCTACAATGTTTGATCATGAAACATGATCTACCTTGTGAAAGGTCTACCATGTTAAACTCTTATGAGATTGTTAGATCTTACCCTATTAAATGATTTAAACACCCTGATAAAAGTGTTTCTGGTAGAAGGACTCAACTTATAATGAAGTAAGCACTCTGTCAAAGGATTCACAACAACTTTTCAAGACTAATCTATTAAGAGATTTAATTGAATCACCTATTAGAATGTCTTAGTAATGATTCTTTGGTTATCACTTTATTGCTTGATGTTAGATCACCTCTATACTAATTTTTACTTGATCCCTTTTTATCAAACATATCTTTTTTGTCCTATATTCTCCTTTAACTAATGTTGGAGTGCAACTCAAATCATAACACTTTAATCACCATGAATTCTCTATTTGTGCATGCAAACTCTCTTCAACTCTCCTTAAGCATTCATATAAAGTTTAGGGCTTTTCCTCCTTAAGAAGACCTATGTAATTTAGGGTTAGGTATGAATAAATGGTAGTTATTCACTCATATTGCTACTTAAACCTTTTCTTTTTTTGATTGGATGTATGTAATGCATGGGATTCACAATTAAGATTCATCCTTATCATCAAAGATTGTAAAAAATTTCTTAGGTTGTACCAAAAATGGTTTACATAGAAATTTGTGCCATAACAAACATCTATGTCAAAACAGTGTAACTTGGCACTTGAAGTCCTTGATGCTCAGCATCAACTATAACTTCAATGTTGTAACTCGATCTTTGAATGACTCAACATCCACTAATTACTTAACATTTGAATAGTTCACCACATATTATTTGCTTGACACTTGAGTGACTTGACACTTACTAGTTACTCAGCTCATAGTAAATATATCTCACTTAGAATATACTATTTGACAACTTATGCTCGACATATATTACTTTTTTGTGTCATGTCCCCATATTTATAGGATTTAATGATAAATTAATTATTAATAATAATGATATAATTTTTCATTAAGTTAACATATTAATATGTCCTTGTCTCCAAGAGAAAGGATATCTATCACATCATTTGTAGATTATTATTCTTCGACCTCCATTCTAATATTAAATGAGTTGATATTGAAAATCAAACAAGTCAACATTTCATTGATTAGAATGATTCTTCAATATTACGTAATTATATCAAATGTATTAATATCATGCCTTTGTATATATGTACCTTAATACATATATATTACCCTATTCTTATATCATACTTTAAGAGGGAATCCTATAATTGGATAAAATATAATAATAGTTCATATGCTATTATTAATTGTTCACAAAAGAAATAATATTGATAAAGACTAATGATCTATTTATTTTACTTAATCATTTGTATTATTCATAGTAATAATATAAATTATTATTATTCATAATAATAAGATTAAGATATAAGAATAAATAAATGTTACAATTACATTATAAACAATGAAATAATAACATATCTAGATATTATCACATTTGAATATATATATATATATATAAAATATTAATTGATTAATAACATAATCAATATAATTATATAAATTAATGATACAAGAGTTAATATAAATGATAATACAATCAAATATGTTATAATAACATATAATATAAGTAAATATATATGATAACAATCATATTTAAATAACATATAAATATATATATTTTAACATAACTATGAATTAGTTAACACCTAAGGATGTGACTATTGGCCAATACCGACCAATGCATATAAAGAAATCCAATCAAATGTTATATGTGAAGGGCGAATAAGGAAAAGATGGAATGGATTACATCTCTTACAAATTATTGAAGCAATAACAATGAAGATACATGGACCAAATATGGAGGACAGAGAACATAATAGAAACTAACGGGACACCAATCAGCAATGGAGAAAGAACAGACTTAACAATGGAAAAATCTTGTTAGTTGTGAGGATTACGTGGATGTTTCCACCACTGCCAATCAAATCTACAAATGTATACATACTCAAATAAAGAAATCGAAGCAAACAAGAGAATTAAATAAACTGAATCATTACAAACAGACTCTAGCAAGGAGTTGTGTCAGTACCCAAACTACCTTACAATGTGGATAAGATAAAATAAGATTGGAGAAGTCCAAGGATGGACATATCACATAAATGAACAGTTGGTAGATCATGTACATATATGCCAACATACTCAATTCAGAGATGTGAAAGAAACCCACACATGCCAAGAAGGAAACCTATATGCAAGGAGAGGAGGCACCGAATAACAGAGGAGTCATAGTCAAAGAGAAAGCCAAAAGAATGAATGACCTAAAAAGGGTCATTAGAGTTTGACATGAACTAAGTAAATGAATTATGTATATTATCACTCATATGTCAAGACCAATCTAATATTAGCAATCTTCCCCTTTGACATGAGTGGACAAATACTTGGTCATGCATGAATAACCTTTAGCCTTTCAAGCATAACTCAGATAATAGACCCACTTAGATACAAAACTTCAAAACTTAAATTTTTTTTTGAAAGCTTATCACTTATCAATTATACCTCAAAATTTAATAACTCCCCCTAAGTTGATTGTGATGTTCTGTATCTAAATCAAAATCATTCCTCCTGTTGAGTAGATTTGTATTGACTAATTTGTGTACTCTATTTTTTTCATCTCCCTCAAAAATATTATCTCCCCCATACTTCTTGTTTCTCCCATCTTTATTTATCCCATCTTATTTCTCCCCCACTTTGACAATGATGTCAAAAGGTTATACACCAATAGGGTGTTTCTCCAAAATATATTTGTGGACATCAACCATCATTTTCAATGTTGCATCCTAATTATCACAAGCTACCTTCAATAACTTGATCGAGATGGCTAGCTTGATAACAAGGAACTAAGCCTTCATGAGTATAAAGATGTAGATCTTTCTTCATGATTATTTCAGAAAAGGCTAGTTCCTTATGCAATATTTCCATATGTGGAGTCAGAATGGACCTGATGATGATTAGTTTAGCCTTGATGTTTGCTTCGTCTATGTATAACACTGCTAACTGAGTTTGGGAGTTGAGGATATTCCTAAAAAATTTCTCACTTTGGGCTAGAGATTCTGGGAGAGTTATATCAAATGATGGTATATGACTCTCCAAAATTAGAATGTGACTGCTTATTTCTTGTGTAAATAGTGTGTTATTACACAATTTTGTGTACAAAGATAAAATATTCTCTAGTACCTTCTTCACACTGTCAATTTTAGTTTCTAACTAAACTTGTGCTAGTGTAATATCACCTAATATCTTTTCATCAACCTTGTGTTGAAAATTCATTTCAAACCATTCAAGTAGTTTAAAATTTCTATCCAAGTTTGTATTATTTACCTTCTCAACAAATTTGGTTAACCACTCTATGATCAACTTTGTTTCTTTTGGTGTTCGTAGGCTAAATGCATCAAGAGAAATATCCTTGATATCAATCAATGATTTCTTTTCTCATTGCTCCTATCTTAGAAGTTCTTGTAGTTTCTTCCTTGCAAGAGCATCCTATAGTATGCTCATCTTCTCAATGGTGATGGTTGTAAAATCAAACTTGGTCAACTCAATCACTTCATCTAAGTTCATATCAACAAATTATGTAACTTTATCTACCTTAGATGTTGTTGCACTCAACCTTGACAATTGTAGGGGTATAGCTTCTATAATTGGCCTATGAAGAGCTTGACCAAGAGGAGTAGGAGTTTCTAGTAAAGTTACCAATGTTTATATTGAAACTTGCTGCTCAAGTTTGGTAGTCATACCTAGTTCTTTAGTCTTATCCTTTATCTTCTCTACATTCACAGGATGCACCTTGATCTTGTACTACTAGTGCAAGAGTATCTACCTAACCTGTTTGAACTTGTGTTCCTTTAATATTTTTTGTCTCATCTTTTTGCTCCCTAGCTATCTCACCCTTGTGATTTTTGGTTTCATTTATAGTGAGTAAAACTAAATTACTTCGTGCTAATGTACTAATTGTGGCAGTATCTATCTCCTTCCTTTGAAATACCACAAGGGGTAATGTAGGCTGTATAAATGTGAATTGAGGGGTTGTAGATGTTACTTGTTTCTATACTTCCTCCCCTCCAAATAACTTGTCTACCTTCTCAATTTAATTAGCACCTAGTAGTATAGAATTTCTACAATGTTTTGCCTGGGTAGTGGATTCTACCAGTATCTTCTTCAAGTCATCCTCTATAAGGGGATTGATGTTCTAATTGATAGTATTGGAAACATGATTTATCTTTATAGTATCACTTGTTGTGTTCACTTAATGTTGAGGATTGGCACTTGGCACTAATTTATCTAGTACACACTATTCTATTTGCTTCCCATCCTTAGCTAGTGCCTGTGTATCTTCATTTCTTTTAGTGCCTTCCTCTTGTGTATCTATCTTTTTGTCAACTATTCTTACCTTAGCTACCTTTTGTTGCTCTTCTTTGTCCTAACCTACCTTAATAGGTGTCTGCATTATTTTTGTGGGTGTTCCCAACCATATAATGATTTCCAGATCAAAGTGGTCATTTGTACAACATCATCAACCTTGTTCTGCAATATGTTGAATGCTCTATATTTTGGTGCAAATTTTCTAGTATACTTCTTTAATGCCTTGGCAATTGTTTCTGCATCTAGTTCTTGCATCACTCTAGCAAGTATACTCTCTCTCATTTGTCTTTCTATTTTTAGACTATATTATCATTTTCACTCAACTCTATCAGATAATTCCTTTCATAGAGAGTTGGAAATCTTAATTGGAGTTTATTTAAATGTTTTCATCATGGCCTAAATTGAAACCTCTACCTAGTTTATCTCAACTTTTCCAATTGTATCAAATTTAATGTGTGTGAGACTAGATAAATCAGCATTATTGATTGTGTTCTTACATATATTGTCTAAATAAAAAGAAGGATAGTGACTTACAACTTGAATTTGACTTTTTTCATCATATTTTGTCCTCTCTTCATCAGATTCAACTGGAGCTAAGTATTTTCTCCTTGGTTTCTTCTCAAGCTCCTCTTTATTGTATAGCTCTCTTCTCTTTTGGCTTGACTACTTCTTGAGCCTTCTTTGTTGTAGTCCTTGTGCTTGCTCTTGTAGAGGGAACTGTAGGCTTAGGTTTTGCAACCTTTTTTAGTTTACTAATAGTTGGTGTCTTAGTTTTCCTCTTCTTTTTCTTAGGTACTTCACTAGCTTCTTCTTCCTCAGAACCTTCTTCCATTTCTACTTCTTCTACTTGGTCTTCTCCTCAAACTTGAGTTAAGGCCAATGGTGCTTGATTAGGTATATTTGTTTCTTCCTCATCATCATCTTCTTCTTATTCTTCTTCATCTGCTCCTTTACCAAATTTCTACTTAAGTTTCTTGATAATTTTGTTCCTCTTCCTTATGATGGAGGTGCTTTTTAAATCCATAGTTATCTTTGATTTAGCTACATCATAGTTTCCAAAGGTAGTATCCTTAGCATCTACATCTTCTACAAGTAGTGTTGTGATTTTTCTAGAGGCTTCATCAACATTAATTTCATAGCCTAGTGGCCTTAGCCACCTTACCCTTGGAACTATAGCTTAAACATAAGTAAAATTAGTGTCAACTAGAAAGAAAACATCAATGAAATGTTTGACATCTAGTGAGACTAGTATTCTTGGTCTTTCCTTCATTTATTTTGTGAAGTCCTCAAAGTAACTTGTCATAACTGACTCAAAATTGTTTCCTAGTTGCTCAATAAATTCACCTATCTACACTGTAATAGATCTATTTATTTCCAACGAAAATTTAATAAATGTGAGGAATGTATTCGATACATACAAGAATTGAACCAAATTTACATTGTACACTTTTGGTCTTCCTTATAGCTCCCAAATTTTTTGACAATCATTCCATGTACAACTTGACAAGGTCATAGGTATGATCCTTCTTAACTATATTATAAATCATGTCAACTACAATACATGGTACACTATTGAGCCTACTTGATTGGTAGAATTTATGTCCTATCATCCTCACTGCAAATGTAATTAAATGATCTAAGATAGTATCAATTATCATCCTTCATTTGTTCTAGATTGCCCCTATATTCTTCTCAATAATCTCTTTAGATTCACTCCTCATGGTTATAGGTTGGAAGTGTTGGATATCCAATTACTCTGTGTACAATTTTCTTGATGATTTTCACCAATCAATTATCCAACCAAATAGAATTATCATGAATTCTATTCAATAATATCTTAATTCATTCAATCTTGAAAATATTGGGGAAATATAGGGCACAGATTATCCCTTTTGATTCTACAATTTTGAATTCATTTCTTAAAATTCTATTTTCACATAATTTCCCAAAGGTTTCCTAATCTCTATGTTTTCCATGCAACCCACCTTGCATCTGTGGAAATTTCTTACATCTTGAATAATTAAAACCTAAGGTGGTATCATAGACAATGCACTAGATGGATCTTTCTTGTAAACAATATTAGGAATGGGGCTAAAATTAGGTTGTTTGATCTCATTACTTATCAATTATACATTCAAAACTTCTTTACCCTCTTTAACCTTAGAAGTTGAAGAACTAGATGCCTTTCTATAAACTAGGGTTTGTAAAAATTCAAACTGTGTAGCTCGCCACATTATAAATACCTTTACAAATTTGTTGTAATGGTATGGAGAAACCTTTGAATTTGTCTTCCAAACACTAGTATGATCTCTTTCAATTTTCCTTTCTCTCTTTGCGCTCTCGTAAAAATTCTAATAATTTCAAATGAGTAGAAATTGATCATATAGACCTTAAAACCTCTCATTTAAGGCTTAGTGCTTACACAGTTGTAAGCTCAGCTTTAATAGAGATTTTGACTCACTCTTCTTCCATGAAGTTCCCTTTTTTTCCTCGGCAACCCCTACAAGCTTGGTCAACACTATCACGATTTGATAGCTCAACATCAACTAACATTTCATTCAGCAACCATAGTGAAACTTTTCATGCTAGGCAGTAACATGAAAATTGATAAAACTTAAAGATTTCTTCTAGGTTATAATCAACACCTTGCATATTTATTCATGCATATGTGATCTATTGAGAACTAAATCCTTGGAATTGATGTATAGTATATCTTTGAAATATTAGTGCCAACTAATTTCTTAATTCAAGGAGGTGTGATCACTTGACCCATTGGGTGAAGTGATCCCAATTGTACTTGATTTGTTGCAATATTCCTTTCTCTTCCATGTCTTGTTTATCTCACTTCTAAAATTTTCATCATCTTCCTTTCCTTTGCCTTTGTTAAACTCACTTCTTGGTGTCTTTGACCTTGATGGATAATTCTTGCTTATGTGACTAGTCTTCAGATAGCTAAAACATGTGGTTTGACTCAACCATCTTTTGTAGTCACTTTTGAAATGTTTTCTTATGCAATTTTCATTAACAAGTCCATATTCTTGATAATAGTGATAACTATACCTAGTATTATAATCAAATTGTAAGAGTTACCATTGTGCTTTACCTTTCTCTACTTGTTTTATAACCATTTAGGCTTGGATATACACTCATATTCTATATGTACATACTTTTGATAGTAATAGCAGTATCCTTTAAATACTTGTGTGCTTATTGTCTTGCTTCTACATTCATGTGCCTAATGTCCTTGTTCATTGCATTCATGCCAATGACCAATGAACTTCTACTTAGGATTCTTGCTCCTAAAAATATTAGTAGTATGACTTATCTTACCACAATTCTAACAAATAGGTTTGGAGTTCTTACATTTTTTACTCCTTTCTTCACCACTTTTGGATGATTCTCCTCCTTCAATACTAGTGTAACCCAATCTAGAAGTGTCACTGTTGGATCTAGGGGATCTAATCAATTGTTCAAAGTACTTGATGGCTTCTTTAGGTTTCTTGAAACTATTAGAAAACTTCTTTTCTCTTTTCAGATCATTTCTTAGTTGTTCATTCTGCAACTTCAATGTTGTGATCTCAATATCCTTTTTATTCAATTCATGATTTGCAAACATCATTTGACCCAAAATTTCTAATTTCATATTAACAATCCTAAATACCACTGATGTCTTCTCTTCTAGTCTATTGGTCAAAATCATTTTGTCATCTTCAATCATGACTTTTCCTTCTTCAACTTTCTTTTTCTGCTCAGTCACTTCGCAAAGCAATACTGATTGGACTTCTTGTTCTCTCTTGAGATTTTGACCACTTTAGTTAGGGTTCTACTTTTTCCATTAGATCTACAACTACTCCATCAAATTCATTTTTGTTTCCATCTACAAACACTTTAGTGCTATCAATCTCATGGTATTGCATGTCATTCTCTTCAATAGCTATTTCCTTCCTTCTTTTGAATGACAATTTTAACTCATCTCTTACTTCGTTTAGTTGGTTTAGGGAAAGTTGTATTTCAATCTTCTAGTTCTCAATAGTATTTCCCAACTTGTAGACGTCCATTTCTAAGATCTTTTCTCAAAGCTGCAAAACTTTACTTTCTAGAGAACTAAGCTCTGATACCAATTTTTGGAAATATAATAGGGAAGTAAAATTTATGATAGGGGTTGAATTGATACTTAAAACTTTCAACTTTAAAATCCTTCACCACACACCTATCTCACAATATTTGTGTTAGTGAACAGATTGTCCTTTGAGAAAATGCATGCAAATCTGACCCTGAATGTCCAAATGAAAGGACAAACTAGCACCAACAGTTAGATAGGTTATTATTAGATTAATAACCTTCCTCTAAATTTTATCGGGTATAGCTCCCCATGCAAGATTTAAAATGAATTAATTATAGCTACTTTTAACCAAAAAGCACGAAAGGATACCAAACTTCTATTTGTAAACACAAAGTAGACGTGAAACCTAAGAATGGAAAAGAAAGGAAATAGAATACAACATATTACACAAAGTTAATTTGTTGTACACTGTATCACATAATGTAAATGAATACCTAACCTCTGCTCTCTTGAGAGAATTAAAATCATAGCTCTGAAAGATGTTTGGAACATCAAAATAAGAAAGAAACAATGACAACAAACTGTAATTTTAGGAAAAATTGGAAATGACTCAAAGTCCAAATTTAGTGGAAGGAAAAATACATTATCAACAAAGTATAATGTGTTTAATCTTTAGCCTCCCTTCCCTGACTATAAAAGAACACAAGGGCTCCTTTACATATTACAATCAAACCATTATTTAAAGAAAAATAGAAACTTCTTTCACAATACTACATCAATCACCAAAACTTTTTCTCTATCTAAGACACACAGTTCAGAAACAGAAAAATCTGCCCATGCTCTGCCTCTTCCTATCTCCCAAGGAAATAAAAAATGATTTTGCAAGATCTCCTCCCTACTTGAAGCTCAAAGTTTGTAGTCTGGAAGAAGTCAGAATCAAATAAGAAAAAGAATGGGACCTCCTGTAGCACAAAGTCTCAGAGAAATTTAATCTTCCATCCTATCACTGTCTTCACAGCCTCTGTTCTGTTGTAGCCCAAAGTCTCCCAGCCAAAACTCCAAAAATTGGAACCCCTTCTAAATCCCTCTATCCTTTATTTATTCTTCTCTTTGTCTATCTCCATTCCCTTTCCTGTAATTGATTCTTGGAAATCAATATTATTTCTAAAGTCATTCCCATGAAAACTTTTCAATTTTCCTGTACCATTGGTTTTTCTTGATAAACCTTATTTAAAGTTTATGTTTTTCCACTTTCTTCCTTTTTCTCTCATTTATGTTTTGATAATCTTATAAAGCATTTATGTAAATGTTTTATAGGAATAATTTGAAATATTAAATGAGACTTGGACAAGTGGCACATTATTATATTATTCCAATATGAAAATACTCTTGATTCTGGGCGGATTCGAAATAAATCTGTCAAAAAAAATGGGTCTCGGTGTGGGAGGCATAACTATTTATCCCATTGTTGGATCCTACTGAATTTCTAATATGTTATCCGAACCCTAGTTTTCCACATTCTAACCAAGATGATTTTGAAAATAATGTCTGAGTCAAAAGTTATAGATCTCTGTTTGAGGGTCTATATGACTGTCAGAAAATCCGACTTGCTGAATTGAAATTCCCTACTAATCATTGGACACTATTTTGAACATGCCTCCCTATTAATAGCATTATTTCACTGAAATAAATATTGTTACTCTCAAACAAGATGGTATCATAAAGTCTCTGGGATAATGATGGATTCTAACAGGGGCTTCATAACAATCCAAACAATTTCTGTGCTGAATCCTGAGTCAATATAATCTTGTCTACAAATGCTATAGCTGTATCGCTAATATTTAAATTAGGAGGTGCAAGTATCTGATACATGTTTTCCATCTACACCATGTGCATACGTATGGCTATAGGCAGATCCATGGGGTTTATCGTGGTTATTGTCGATCAAAAGGCCACCTTCATCACACTCAACAATCACAACATTCTATGAGCATCATAGAAAACACGAGGCTTTGACAATATAAACTTGTGATGCCAGATCACTTCGTGCCACATGTGTAGCACAAAAAATCCAATAAATTTCATGGCTTCGAGGTTGCAACACCTCCATATTTCAGTCGAGACCCAATACCATTCTGAGAAGAACCATTCTGAGTATATGTGTTCTGAATGGAGACATTTGGTTTGGCATTTATTTGAACCTCTATAACAGTATAAATGGCCACTCTCAATCCATAGATGTTCTTCTTATAATTTCTATTGCTCTTGCCGAGTATTCACAGTCGGCACTCCAAATATTGGGGTTTGGGTTTCAATCATAGTTTGAAGGTTTAAACCAATGAAAGAGTAATCTTGATATTGAAAATGTTGCAATGTAACAGGCAAGAGAGATAACACATGATGTTATATACCAAAACTATTCATTCTTCGCAACCTAAGCATCATTCTTTGTATGAATGAAGTCCAAAAGTAAAATCACTTGAGCCAGCACAAACAATCATGGGCCAAAATTTTGCTAGTGACTCATAGAATCCAACAACAATATTGGGAATGAGAAACATCAATACTATCAAAGTGCATCATGTTATGGTCTTTGCCACCCATCTGATAACATCAACATCTCTACTGAAATCTAAAGCCTCTTCTTTACATTTAAGAAGTGCCTTTGAACAATGAACTTTATCCACAAATACCAAAGGCCATCTTGAAGAAACCCATGGCTCCATCTATTTCTCAGCATCATCAATGTCAACTTCTATTATATTATCATCATCCAACATAAAAGCTTTACTTAAACTTCAAGCTTTCTATCCTGAATTTAAAGTTTTTGAGACTGTATACTAAAGCATTGGACTGTGTTCCAAATTCAGCAAGGTGAGCTGTTGAATCTGCTTATGTGACCTTGTAGATGCTGGATCTTCAAACATCAACATTGAACTCATGTTGAAAACTAGAATTTGCACTTAAACTTTTTTCAACCAATGAATTTGGAAGATGAACCTTTCTAAACCACTGAACTAGCCTCCATCTTGACTTGTACTTTGCACTTTCTCAAAACTATGAACTGGCAGAACCTAAGCTTAAATGATGAAATTTTGAACTTGTTGAAATTGATCCTGCATTTTCAAACCCATTTGAACCATTGAACTACTTTGAAGCACTCTGAACTACTTCAAACTTCAGTTTGAAGTGGTTCAAAAGCTCTAAACTTGAGGTTTTAAATGTGTGACCACATTAGGTACTAACAGGGGCTGTGACTGTGGGACTGATTTTGATGCAAAAGTAGAGAACTCCAGCAATCTCTAGGAGAAGAGCAGTGCCTTATCCGAAGGAAAATATTGTCAACAAGAAGAGAAGATCGGGAGCTGGTTGTAGAGAGGATGGAGGGGAGCAGGGAAAAACCAACAAACAAAACCAACAACCAACACCTAAACTACCAAAAAAAATGAGGCTTGCACATTATTCCAACTATCGCTACACACAACAAAAACTTATTTACAATATTTACAAAGGTAGGAAGAAAACCTACCAAGAAAACCAAAAGAAAGAATAAGCTATGCAAATCCATTTATCGGTTGGGAGAAGTAGGAGCCCTTCTGGATCAGAAAATCATACCTTAAGGGAACAACTTCAAACCATTGCTTGTTGATGACCCTTTCAATGCCAAACTTTGAACTGGCAATGTAAATACACATGTTGATCCAACATTCCTTTCCAAATAGCCATAGCTCATCATAATACTCTCCTTCACTTGAGATTTGATCCTTCACATCTCCAAGTGTAGATTCCACTCTAGGCTAAAAAGCATAAAGTTTAGGAAGCTCACTAAAAGATGATATGCAACACCTAGAAATGTTGTCATGAAGATTCAGCTCTTGCACATGGTCATGATCAGCTTGTAGCCATAGAGACGCCTCATCCAACATAGGATTAGTCTTCGAGTATCTATTCTCTTGATCTCTTTCAAGAAATAAATTGTCATCCAATATACCACAAACTCCATCTCTTTCTTTTTCCAAAATGCCATCACATGTTTCAGCATTTCTTCCGTAGTCCAAATCAGTAAAGCCATGTATAGATGAATGAAAAGGAAAATTATCAATGAATACTTCATTCTCAAATTGATCTAAACAAGTACCTGAGGCATCATCAAAGAAATGGTCCAGCTTGAGTGCTAATAAGAGTGTGTTTATGGTTTCTTCTTCTTTATTAAAAAGAGTGTCCTTCAACATACCAGTCATATCACTACTCGATTGAAAGTTAGTTTCATACCTCTTCCTCTCAACAAGAAATTCAGAAAAAATATCTTCATCCAAAGGCATCTTTACCCCATCTTTATGAAGAATCAAATCATCATTAAAAGTGCTAGTTTGAGAGAGGTCTTTTGGATAAAGATATAGCAAGAATTCATCCAGGATTTCTCCTTCTTGATTAAATAATGTTCTTCTCCATGCTTCAGCTGGTAAATCTAGAAATTCATTATTGATTTTAGTGCCTTCATCTTTCATGGGAATGGAAAGTTCATCTTTAGGCTACATCTTATCTTGAGTCCTTTCATCAAGGAGGCTTTTCAAAGAGAGGTGATCAATATCAAAGGTGAAAGATTGAAATTCCAGTGGCAAATTGTCTAATTCCTTGTAACTAAAAGCCTCTGAAACAAGGTGACCATTGTCACTCTTAAAACTAAAACTTTTAGAACATGTAGAGAAAAATCTAAAGGCACCTTCTTTAACATCAGTAGTATTAATAGGATTTGTTGCTGCATTATTTCTAAAATGAAAAGATTTTGGAGAAGGTTTGTGCTCAGCATTCACTTCCACAAAGCTAATCACTTCACAATCCATCATGACATTAAAAGACTTATTTTCAAACATGGCATGACTAGAAAATGTTCCAACCAAATCTTCAGGCGAACAATGATCATCATGACCCTTGGCTGTAAAATTTTCTCCATGCATAACTACCTTCAATGGACTGTCATTCTTTGAACATGGTTCTTTGCTGAAATCTTCCACAATTTTTGTAGGTGTGTATAATATACTTTCATTTTCCTACATACCTCCATCATTTACCTCCTCTAATTGATTCCCTACCACTGCAATGTTGTCCATACTTTCATTTTGGCACATAAGATGAAAATCAAAACTTTTACTCACTTCTTGGGTATCAAAACATGAATTATCCTCATGGAATGCAGTCATAGGCAAAGATTTTATACAAGTCTCCATAGTCATAGAATCAAACTGAAAAGAGGCATCATCCTCTTTCTATGTACAATTAAATTTTTTATCAAAAGAGAATAAGGATGGGCAATCTGAAGTCTCTACCTCAACCTCACGACTCACTAGATGTGATGTGGAGATGGGAATCATGTGTGGCTAAAGAGCATCTAGATATTCATCATCTTGTTGGCTTCCAGTTTGTTTTCCTTCAAGATCTTTCCCCTGCTTGTGTTCTACTTCAGCTATTTCCTCTTTTTCACATGCATGTCTTTCTTTTTCTAGATCTTGCACTTGGGGTTTCTTCTTTGTGAGGATGGCACTGTAAAAAGATTTTAGCTAGTCTACTTGCTTTGCAACCTCTTCAGTAACCTCTCTGATAGGATTATCTTTGAAAGGTTGGATGAAGATAAAGATTTTTGAGTTATCTTCATCTCTTGTTGGAACCCATTCCTTCAAGACTTCTTGATATGTAAAGAAGACTTTTTGACATTCTTCCTCAATAGAGCCGCCAACCTCCATCTTTGGGGAGGTACCTTCAGAATTCTAAGAAAAGAAAACACTGAAACTGCGATTCTTTGCCTAGCAGAGTCACCAAAAATTTGTTAGTGATCAGATTGTCCTTCGAGAAAATGCATGCAAATCTGACCCTGAATGCCCAAATGAAAGGACAAACTAGCACCAAAAGTTGGATAGGTTATTATTAGATTAATAACTTTTCTCTAAATAGTATCAGGCACAGCTCCCCATGCAAGATTTATAATGAATTAATTATAGGTACTTTTAATTGGAAAGCATGAAAGGATACCAAGCATCTATCCATAAACACAGAGTAGATGTGAAACCTAAGAATTGAAAAGAAAGGAAATAGAATACAGCATATTACACAAAGTTAATTTGTTGTACACTATATCACATAATGTAAATGAATACCTAACCTCTTCTCTCTTGAGAGAATTAAAATTAGAGCTCTGGAAGATGTTTGGAAAATCAACGTAATAAAGAAACAATTACAACAAACTGTAATTTCAGGAAAAACTAGAAATGACTCAAAGTCCAAATTCAGTGGAAGGAAAAATACATTATCAACAAAGTATAATGTGTTTAACCTTCAGCCTCCCTTCCCTGACTGTAACCAAACACAAGGACTCCTTTGGACATTACAATCAGCCCATTATTTAAAGAAAAACATAAACTTCTTTCACAATATTACATCAATCACCAAAACCTTTTCTCTATCTCAGACACACAATTCAGAAACAGAAAAATTTTCCCATGCTCTGCCTCTCCCTATCTCCCAAGGAAATAAAAAATGATTTTGCAAGATCTCCTCCCTACCTGAAGCTCAAAGTCTGCAATCTGGAAGAAGTTAGAATTGAATAGGAAAAAGAATGGGACCTCCTTTAGCACAAGGTCTCAGAGAAATCCAATCTTCCCTCCTATCACTGTATTCATAGCCTCTGTTCTACTGTAGCCCAAAGTCTCCAAGCCAAAACTCCAAAAACTAGAACCCCTTCTAAATCCCTCTATCCTTTATTTATTCTTCTCTTTGTCCGTCTCCATTCCCTTTCCCATAACTGATTCTTGGAAATCAATATTATTTCTAAATTCATTCCCATGGAAACTTTTCAATTTTCCTGTACCATTGGTTTTTCTTGATAAACCTTATTTAAAGTTTATGTTTTTCCACTTTCTTCCTTTTTCTCTCATTTATGTTTTGATAATCTTATAAAACATTGATGTAAATGTTTTATAAGAATAATTTGAAATATTAAATGAGACTTGGACAAGTGGCACATTATTATATTATTCCAATATGAAAATACTCTTGATTCTGAGCGGATTCGAAATAACTCTATCAGAAAAAATGGGTCTCGGCGTGGGAGGCATAACTATTTATCCCACTGTTGGATATTTCTGAATTTTGGATATGTTATCTGAATCCTAGTTCTCCACATTCTCACCAAGAATATTTTGAAAATAATGTTTGAGTCAAAAGTTACAGACCTCTATTTGAGGGTCTATATGACTGTCAGAAAATCCGACTTGCTGAATTGAAATTCCCTACTGATCATTGGACACTATTTTGAACATGCCTCCCTATTAATAGAATTATTTCGCTGCAATAAATATTTTTACTCCTGAACAAGATGGTAGCATAAAGTCTCTGTGGTGATGATGGGTTCTAACAGAGGCTTCATAACAGTCCAAACAATTTCTATGCTAAATCGTGAGTCAATATAATCCTGTCTACAAATGCTATAACTGTATCGCTAATATTTAAATTGGAAGGTGCAAGTATCTGATACATGTTTTCCATCTACACCATGTGCATATGTATAGCTATAGGCAGATCTACAGGGTTCATGGTGCTTATTGTCGATCAAAAGGCCACCTTCGTCACACTCAACAATCATAACATTCTGTGAGCATCATAGAAAACACGAGGCTTTGACAATATAAACTTGTGATGCCAGATCACTCCATGCCACATGTAGCACAACAAATCTAGTAAATTTCATGGCTTTGAGGTCACAACACCTCCATATTTCGTTTGGGACCTGATACAATTCTAAGAAGAACCATTCTGAGTATATGTGTTCTTAATGGAGACATTTGGTTTGGCATTTATTTGAACCTCTATAATAGTATAAATGGCCACTCTCAATCCATGGATGTTCTTCTTATAATTGCTATTGCTCTTGTCGAGTATTCACAGTCGGAACTCCAAATATTGGGGTTTGGGTTTAAACCATAGCTTGAAGGTTTAAACCAATGAAAGAGTAATCTTGATATTGAAAATGTTGCAGTTTGATATGCAAGAGAGATAACACATGATGTTATATACCATAACTATTCATTCTTTGCAACCAAAGCATCATTCTATGTATGAATGAAGTCCAAAAGTAAAATCGCCTGAGCCAGCACAAACAATCATGGGCCAAAACTTTGCTAGTGACTCATAGAATCCAACAACAATACTGGGAATGAGAAACATCAATACTGTCAGAGTGCATCATGTTATGGTCTTTGCCACCCATCTGATAACATCAACATCTCTACTAAAATCTAAAGCCTCTTCTTCACATTTAAGAAGAGCCTTTGAATGATGAACTTTATCTGCAAATACCAAAGGCCATCTTGAAGTAACCCGTGGCTCCATCTATTTCTCAGCATCATCAATTTTGACTTCCATTATATTATCATCATCCAACATAAAAGCTTTAATTAAACTTCAACCTTTCTATCCTGAAATTAAAGTGTTTGAGACTGTATACTAAAGCATTGGACTGTGTTCCAAATTCAGCAAGGTGAGCTTCTAAATCTGCTTATGTGACCCTATAGATGCTGGATCTTCAAACATCAACATTGAATTCATGTTGAAAACTAGAATTTTCACTTCAACTTTTTTCAACCAATGAACTTGGAAGATGAACCTTTCTAAACTACTGAACTAGCCTCCATCTTGACTTGTACTTTGCACTTTCTCAAAACTATGAACTGGCAAAACCTAAGCTTAAATGATGAAATTTTGAACTTGTTGAAACTAATCCTACATTTTCAAACCCATTTCAACCATCAAACTACTTTGAAGCACTTTGAACTACTTCGAACTTCAGTTCGAAGTGGTTCAAAAACTCTAAACTTGAGGTTTTAAATGTGTGACCACATTAGGTACTAACACTATGCATATAATTTGAAATACCAAATTAGACATATACATCCATAGCATTAAAGTAAAATATTTAACACATGTATGACACAAGATATTTGGTAACCTAGAAACTCTCCAAGGAGAAGGTTAAATTGGGGTTGGGATGACACCCACAAATCTTCACTACTATAGTAATAAAGTGTATCTAATCAATGTTACAATATTTGATCATGATAGATGATATACCCCGTGAAAGTTCTACCTTGTTAAAGGCTTACAAGATTTTTAGATCTTACATTATTAAAGGATTTAAACACCCTAATAAAAGTGTGCCTGGTAAAAGGACTTTAACGAACAATGAAGTAAGCACGTTGTTAAAGGATTTACAATAACCTATCATCACTAGTCTGTTAAGAGATTTACCTGATTCACCTATTAGAATGTCTCAACAATCATCATTATGTTAGCACTCTATTCTTTGATTTCATATAAACTCTATACTAATGTGTACTTGATCCTTTCTGATGAGATGTATTTTTTTTGTCCTCTAATTCCTTTCCTCTATTCTCCTTTAATTGATTCTACAAAGTAACTCAAATCATAACACTTTAATCACAATTAATGCTCTATTCAAGCATATAAAATCTCTTCAATTCTTCTTAGGCATTCATTTAAATTTTAGGGTTTTTCCTCAAGAAAATTTAGTTGACTTAGGCTCAGGTAAGAATCAATGGTAGTAATTCACTAATATTGCTTCTTAAACCTTCCCTTTTTCTAATTGCATGCATAGAGATTCACAATTAAGATTCATCCTTGTCATCAAAGATCATAAAAAAATCCTAAAGTCAGCCTAAAATAGTTTACATAGAAGTTTGTGCCATTACAAACATCTATGTTAAAACTATGTAACTTGGCACTTGAAGTTCCTAATGCTGGGCATCAACTATAACTTCAATATTTTTACTTAGCCTCTGAATGAATCCACATCCACTAATCACTTGACAATTGAATAGCTCAGCACTAGAGTGAAACAAAACTTACTAGTTACTTGGTTCATACTAAATATATGTTGCTCGACATATAATTGTTGGAAATATTCAAGATATGATAGGTTACTAAGAGGGGAGGGGTGAATTAGTAACTTCAAAATTTTAAACAATTCAACACTTTAACCATTCATCATTCACTTATCGAATCTATTGCATATATGAGAAATAAAACATCCATAAAACATGTACATAGTGATTTGGTGACCCAAAAACCTTCCAAATAGGAAGTAAAATTGGGGTGGGGATGATACCCAAAAAACTTCGTTACTGTAGTATGAAGTTGGCCTGCTAAGGCTTATATTGACCACTTCTAGTGATCTAGTAGGAGCATAAAGGACTGCTAGGTCCACCTTGTTAGAGGATTTACAAACATACACTGAAGTATGCACTCTGTTAGGAGATTTATACAAAGACTGTTAAGTCTACCTTGTTAAAGGATTTACAAAACTGATTCACCTCTTAG
This sequence comes from Cupressus sempervirens, assembly GCA_028749045.1. Taxonomy (NCBI): domain Eukaryota; kingdom Viridiplantae; phylum Streptophyta; class Pinopsida; order Cupressales; family Cupressaceae; genus Cupressus; species Cupressus sempervirens. The sequence goes on from CM053783.1 coordinate 743,140,561, forward strand.
GATGAAACAATAGATCTACTTACAAACTTGATTTTCTGATTAGATCCTTGATGTATAGATCAGCTTTAGTGACTAATAAACCTTTATAGTTCCTTGTAGACCTTGCTGAATACTTTTCTCTTCTGCCGATTTGCTTTCATTCTTCTCAAAACATTACATGCCTATCTTGATACTCCTTTTGTCACATACATACTTTCAAATGATATAATACATTACATATATATATCATTCAATAATTAAAATTGCAAGGTTGGCTAAAGCACAAGTGAACAAAATATTACTGAGTCGACCAAATAGTAAATAACTCGAGTTCACTGAATTGACTCGATGACCTGATACTCGGCATCCACTGCATTACTCGGCCTTGTCATGCACTCGATAGAAGTGAAGGCTCGATCCATACTAATCACTTGACGTAGTTCTAAACTTGGTAACCATTGGAGACTTGGTGAATATAGTATCACTCGATAAAAATTGAATCCTTTGTTTACCTTGCTTTCACTTGGTAAACATCGTGCTTGCATCACTTGATAGGCACTGTGCTTTCGTCACTCAGTAGACACTCCTGGATTGCAGATTCACTCAATAGCTTTCCTCGGCTCAGTTAACACTTGAATGCTCAGTGTGAACTGCAAAGCTCGGTTAACACTTAGAATGCTCAGTGTGAACTGCGAAGCTCGGTTAACACTTAGAATGTTCTGTGTGAACTGCGAAGCTCGATTAACACTTAGAATGTTCAGTGTGAACTGTGAAGCTCAGTGTAAACTACTTAAGTGATGAATGTATGAGGTAACCATTGAATGCTCTATATACATTGTAGACTGAGTGACAAGATCGATAGCTATACTAATACAGATAAGTGTTGTCACTAATGGCAATAATAGCTTAATGCCAACAATCTCCCCCTTTGGCATTAGTGACAAAAACACTTACAAGCCAAAACATATGTGTACATAACCTGAATAAATGAATTTTGGTTGCATATACATTTTTATATACAAAGATACTTATGTACACATGCTAACTCAAATGAGTGCTAACTCCCCCTATCACTAATAGTGATGACTCTCCTTAGTTATTATGCTGAATCTCTGAATCTCTCCCCCTTTTTTGACAATAATGCCAAGGACTGCATATATACAATTTATATGGCTACACCAAAATGAGATAGAAATTCTTGATGTACCTTAAGAATAGTTGCAAAAGTACTATCCCATTTCTGCTATAGAATCTGATAGGTAGAGAGGGCAGTTTGAACTTCTACTAATAATTGGATCAAGTGATCAGCCACTGAGAAGTTTTGATCTTGGACCAATGTTTTGCAATGTACAATATGTTTTTGCATTGTTTCCATGATAGGAAGGATCATGTTCTAGATGTCTATAAGTGTAGGCTGGATCCTTGCTTCCTCTCTTAATAGTTCTGCCTGCATATCTGCCAAATATCGGATCTTGGTGTGATGGGAGGTTGTGGAGGAGGAGTCTATCTTCAACTTTGATGCACTTGATTGCATATTAATGTCAATCTTATTTAACTTGTCTTTTATTTCTTTGGTCAAGCTAGAAATGTCACAAAGTTTAGCAAGAAGTGATGCTACATTATTAAAAGAATTTTCAAAATTTCCCAAAAATGTTGACAATTCAACTTGCTTTATTGCTATCTTTTGAGCAATGTTCTCTAACACCTTATTATCAAATTTGTTTTCTGCTTTCTCAATAATTTTTTGTTGTTTGGAAGAATCGTCATTGAATTTTTTTACAGCCTCTTCTAATTGAATCAAAATGTTTTGAGTAGAATCTACTTCAACACTTATAGCATCTGTAATAATATTCTTGGCATTCTCAATTATTCTACATTCCTTATCCCTTTTAGACATTAACTACTTCTACATAGATTTCATCTCTATTAGTTGACTAGCTAACCTCATTTCTTCAATGGTAGAATTTTCATAGTCAATCTTTGGAATCACTATCTTTGTGTCTAAGTCAATATGTTCTGCAATTTCCTTTCCAGTGATCAAAAGTCTTAATGGATGCTTTTGTTTGACTTCTATGATGACTAGTTTGACCTTAGGAATAGACACAATAGTTGAGAAGGAAGGGCTAACAATAAAAATTGGGATAGGATTTGAGGATTGAATGCCAATTAAAGTATTAACCGGATCAAAAATAGGAATACTTCCCAAAAATGATGATACACTCGGTATAGCAATATCTAAACTAATTGGATTTAAAGTAGATGTAGATAATGCTAAAAAAACTATAGAACTTTCTGGAATTGATGAAAACAAAATTGTGGAACTTACTAGTGAACTTATTGTTGATGAAGGAGTTGAGGAGGCTGGCTCGGTAGTTGAAGAAGTAACAATCAGCTTGGTAGATGAAGTTCTTGGCACCTCTGTTTTAGATACCTAGAGCTGGGAGGTGGCCGGTGAAGATTGGGCAATTGAAGTGGCAATTGTGCTCACAATCTCACTTGCAAAAGCTATCTCCATAATGGATGTAATAGATTTGGGTGGAGAGTGAGGAAGGGATGCAATCACTTCTACTGCAATTTTAACTGGATCTTCTTCTTCCTCATTTGCTTCTTCCTCCTTGTCTTCTTCCACTTTTTCTGCCATAAGTGCATACAGCTCTCCTAGAGTAACTGTGATGGATGGAGTGCTCTCAAAATCATCACTGTTACTGCTATCATCATCCTTGATCTCAGCATGATCTTCACTGGGCTTTTGTAGATGATAAATGTTCTTCCACATGTTTGTTGCATCATTTACAACATTCTCAATGTCTTTAATTAAGATAAAACATGTGTCAAATCTAATCATCATTTTACCTACATGGTTTTTCATTGCTACCTTTATTTCTTCTCCAATGAGACTCGGTAGAAGATTCTTTAGAGATTGCTCATATATGTCTTTAACCATTTGGGTGGTTGATTCCCATCTCGGTTGCAATCTCTCCAATAGTTCTTTAGAGATTTGAGAGGCAAGCTGGTCTAGGGAGTATTTCCATTTACCTATCTTATTAAGTACCAGTTCCTCAATCTGCATTTTCTCAGCATTAGTTCTTGTTTCAAATTTCAATGCCTTGAAATTTGTGATGCCAAATCCTTCTTCCAATTGTTTAAGCCTTTCCTTGAATGTTGGTGGAGGCCTGACCAGTATAGATTCCTGCTTTCCTTTTCTAGATCTTCTAGTGAATACTGCAGTGGGCTTTTTCTTAGGTTTGGTAATAGTTACCTTACCTTTCTTCTTTGGTTGTTCCTCTTCAGATTCATGTTCTTCTTTTTATTCTTCTCCTTCTTCTTCTTTATCATCTACTTCATCCTCACCTTTTCCCTTGGTAAGCACAAGAGGACCAGTAGCAATTTTTAATTTTTCTATCTTCCTCTTGCCTTTGCTTATGGCCTGGGGTACCTTGATTTCAAGCTCAATTCTGTCCGTTGCCTCGTCATATGTTTCGAAGATTGGTTGCCTTTGGTCTACTGCCTCATTGACCAATGCTTCAATGATATCCATGGCCTCATCAATATTTACCTCATAAGGAAGAGGTTTTACCCATGCAACTCGAGGTCTGACTGCCTGAATATATACCTTATCACGGTCAACCATAAAACATACATCATCTCTGTAGTCTTCAACTAGTTTTGGTGGAATCCGAAACCTATTATTTATTCTCTCCTTGAAATCCTCAAAATAATTGTCCATGATGCTATCAAAACTTTCACCCATTTCTACTAAAAACTCATTAATCTGATAATGAATGGGAATGCCTTTTCTCCACACAACTGTTCCTTTTGATGGAAAGAATTTTTGAACATAGAAAAATAAATAGGTCAATAGAGAGCCAAATTTACAAGGATTATTCTTTGAAGTCCTTATACTATCCATATTTTTATTCAGTTGTCTCAATGTTAATTCTAACAGATCAAATTCAAGGTTCTTCTTTACAATTTTGAAGGCCAAATCCATAGCTTCACAAGGTACATTGTTCATTCGACTAGAGCTATAGATCTAGTGGGCAATGACATGAACGCCAAATCTAAGTTTGACATCTAATACAATGGTGACCTTTAAACCTCTACTATCCCACTCGGCTAGGGTTTGCTTTTATAACTCCTCCTAACCTAGAGTTTTGGTGGTTTTAGCTTTGCTGAGCATAGGGAGACCCATGATTTTGTGAATCATCTTCTTTGTGATTAACACTGGCTGCTCTAACCATAGTTGCCCATTGTGCACCCGACTCAAAATATACCTAATCCATTTGGTTTGGAAGCTTCTAGGAATATGCGAGATATGTGTCAAACCTTTGGTTTCAAGATGCTTGAATTTGGGTTTCAGAGAGCCATCTACACACATTTCTCCTAGGGCATTGTCCATCTCTAGGTTTCCAATTTCTTGAACAGAACATTTGAAATGTGTGAATATCATTGATAAGAAGTACCTTAGGTGGAATTTTTGATTGAGCTCCATTCGGTTTGAGTGATTCTACAATGGCTTAAACAATTTTGAAGTTGAGCACTTTCCATTCTATACCCTTTACCAAAAATTTTGAACCTCTTTTTTCCTTGTTGCTGCTGCTACTCCCAGATGCCATTGCTGCTCAGTAAGTGTAAGAAAATTTTAAACATTCTTTTGCTTCAAAATCACTTGAAATTGATTGGAGTCACTTGAAATTTTCTTGGGAATCACTAGAAATTTCTTTGCTCTAAAATCACGATGAAGAATGAAATCGAATTCTTACCTTTTGACGAAATATTTCCATAAATTCTTGGTATGAAGGTAGATGAGATGACATAGTGTTTGACAAGCTATCATTCATTTTCTCAGTAGAAGCTTGGAACTCGGTGATCGAACAAAACTTTTAGTTGTTACTAACCTAGCTCGGTAGATGCAACTCAGCAAAAGATATGTTTTCTTTGATCTTCATGTATCTGGAATATTGATTTGATCATTCCACTTTCTTGCATTTAGAACTACTTTGGATATAGCTTGATGATACAGTTCCAAATCCTTTATAAATCTAATTGGAAATGATGGAGTCACCCACTTCTTAAGTGACATTGCCATCACTTGAATTATGTTGCTCAGTAGATTTTGGAATCCATTGTTGCCTCATTTTCTTCCGAATGTTTTCAGCTTTAGCTTTCTTTTCATCTTCAAATCTTCCTATATTCATGCAATTTTTAGCTATATGACCGAGTTCAATGCATGTATAACATCTTACTATTGTCTCTCTTTTCCTCAAGTGATGCCTTGAGTAGTCTTTGCCAATGTGTCCATATTCTCCACAATAATGACATCTGCACTAGGTATTGTAATCCCATCCAAAGATTGCTTTAACAAGTTGTTCAGCTAGATTCAATGATTTGGATCTACATTAGAATTCCTTGTGACCATGCTTCTTGTACTTGTGACAATTGCCTTCAAATTTTGGTTTTTCCTTACATTCATTAGTTTTATGACCATGTTGACTACAATTGTAGCATTTACCATTGAATTGACCTTTTCCATTGCTCCAACACTTGTTTGATTTGTGACCTAACTTACCATAGTGATTGCAAGTATGTCTTTGATTCCTTTGGGCACCTTGTTTGGAGGTCTCACCTTCTTCCTTGTAACCAAGTCCATCTTTGCCTTTTTTGTCTATGAAGATTTTTCTCACTTTGCTGATTTAATTGAGTCATGTCTGCTTGAGATTTCATCATTCTCTCATTGATTTTCTTTTCATTGATCAAGTCATTTTCCAAACTTTCATTGATTTTTCTTTCAGATCTCAAGTCACTTTTTAAGCTTTCATTGATTTGTCTTTTAGTGATCAGGTCATTCCTCAGATTTTCATTTTCAGATCTTAGATTTATGATTTCTTCATTTGCATTAGATAGTTGATTTACAGGATCTTCATGCTGAAGGGATTGACTATTTCTTACCTCTAAGTCTTCATTTTCCTTATCTCTCTATTCCAAAACTTCACATAGCCTGATTGATTGAATTTCTTGTTCTCTTTTAAGCTTTCTTACTTCTTCCTATAGAGAACCATTCTTTGCTAGGAGTTCCTTAATTGCCTCATTAGCTTCATTTTAATTTCTTGATGGTAAAAGGTCTTCAATCTTTTCTTCAACATACTAATGATCATTCATTTATCTTGCAAGTTCCTTTCTTCTCTTCAAGGATTGAGAAAGATGCTCCTTAGCTTCTTTGAGTTGAGCCATGGCCAAATCCAAATCTAGATTTTTATTTTCAATAGCTTTGTCAAGTTTGAATATCTCCATTATCCTTGATCTTTGCTCAAGCTATCAAAATTTATCCTAAGAACCACAAAGCTCTGATACCATTGTTGGAAATATTCAAGATAGGTTACTGAGAGAGGAGGGGTGAATCAATAACTTCAAAACTTTAAACAATTCAGCACTTTAACCATTCATCATTCACTTATCTAATCTACTGCATATATGAGAAATAAAACATCCATAACACATGTACAAATTGATTTGGTGACTTAGAAACCTTCCAAATAGAAAGTAAAATTGGGGTGGGGATGATACCCACAAAACTTCATTACTGTAGTATGAAGTTGGCCTATTAAGGCTTATATTGACCACTTCTGGTGATCTGCCTTGTTAGGAGCATAAAGGATTGCAAGGTCCACCTTGTTAGATGATTTACAAACATGCACTAAAGTATGCACTCTGTTAGGAGATTTATACAAAGAGTGTTAGGTCTACCTTGTTAAAGAATTTACAAAACTGATTCACCTGTTAGGATAAAACAATAGATCTACTTACAAACTTAATTTTCTAATTAGATCCTTGATGTATAGATCACCTTTAGTGATTGATGAATCTTTATTGCTCCTTGCAGACCTTGCTGAATACTCTGCTCTTCTATTGATTTGCTTTCATTCTTCTCAAAACATTACATGCCTATCTTGATACTCCTTTTATCACATACATACTTTCAAATGATATAATACATTACATATATATATCAATCAATAATTACAATTGCTAGGTCAGCTAAAACACAAGTGAACAAAATATTATTAAGTTGGCCAAATAGTAAATAACTTGGGTTCACTGAACTGACTCAATGACTTTCTGATACTTGGCATCCACTGCATTACTCAACATCATCATGCACTCAATAGAAGTGAAGGCTTAGTCCATACTAATCACCTAATGTAGTTTTGAACTTGGTAACCATTGGAGACTTAGTGAATATAGTATCACTCGATACAAACTAAATCCTTTGTTTACCTTGCTTTCACTCAGTAAAAATTGTGCTTGCATCACTTGGTACGCATTGTGCTTTCATCACTCAGTAGACATTGTAAAGCTCGGTGAACACTGTAAGCTTGGTAGACACTGCTAGATCACAAATTCACTCGGTAGCTATGCTCAGCTCGGTTAACACTTGAATGCTCGGTGTGAACTGCGAAGCTCGGTTAACACTTAGAATGCTCAGTGTGAACTGCAAAGCTCAATAAACACTTAGAATGTTTGGTGTGAACTTCGAAGCTCAGTTAACACTTAGAATGTTCACTATGAACTGCGAAGCTCGATGTAAATTGCTTAAGTGATGAATGTACGAGGTAACCACTGAATGCTTGGTATACATTATAGACTGAGTGATGAGCTTGGTAGCTATACTAATATAGATAAGTGTTGTCACTAATGGTAATAATAGCTTAATGCCAACAATACTATCTAACAACTTATGCTCATCATGTTTACTTTGTTTGGCATGAACTAAGTAAATGAATTAAGGATATTGTCTCTCATAAGTCAAAACTGATTTGAGATCAATAATAACCCCTTTTAGCATTTTTATTAAAGAGAATTCATGTGATTTTCATATCATTTTAGCATTCATTTATTGTGATTTATTATCATTTAGACTTATACATGCACATAATTCTATCATTCTAGTGTTATCTTCATCTAATCCAGATTTTCATATAGATCTAGCATAGACTCTAATTAATCTACATTCATAGCATATTCCCATTCTATAATTATCATGAAGATGCTAGTCTAAGAGAAAATTTTAGTAGTTGTAGTTAGGAAAACATGAGATGTTCATGAAGTCTTCGTGTAATACTGACTTCTTGGGTCTAGATTAGTTCATTGTTATTTCTATTGCACTCTACACTAAGATCTCATGAATACATGATTCCACTGTGTATAAATTGGTGCCCACCATGGGGCTTCATCTTAAAGATTCTTTGTTCTTTAACTTTTCTTTATAATCTTCTATTTTTCTTCTAGATCTATGTTTTTCTCTAGTTTGTTGTGCATATTTGACTTGTTATAGGATTTGCAATGTGTGGGAAGACCTATAGCAAGAGCTACAATATTTGAAGACATTTCCAAGATCACAAACATAAGATCTGAGACTTCTCTGACATTTTGATGCTTCTAAAAATTGTTTTAATGCTTCCACATTGACTTTTAAAACTTTTGCATTGTCTCTTAATGAATTTGAAATGTTTTGTAATGCATTTGAAGTATTCTATAATGCATTTGAAGTATATTTTAATGCATCTACATTGTTTTATAGGCTATTTACTAGATTTTGTAGTGCATTTACATATATAATTAGCAGTTTACATAGATCTTATAGTGCATTTTCACTTTTCAATAATGCATATGCTATTTTTCTATAAGCTATCATATTTAGCTTATAGATCTAATTGCTAGTTGTTTGCAGGTCTCTTCTAGCCTAGACTAGAACTCCTAGGCTACTAAAATTGTGAAAAGAGAATGAAGACAATAAAAAATGTGCCTAGCATTTGCTATCATCAAATTAGGTAGGCTTGAACCCATGTCCATTAGATTGCCACATTTTTAAATTCATAACCTAGCTTAAGTAGGAAGGTTTATTTCATTGATCTGTTTAGAAGTAGGCCAATGCATTACACTCACTAAGTTGATTAGAATGCCAAACCTTCCCTAAGGGTCAATAACAATCAAGTTGGGAATCAACAAATATGTATATTAAATTGGAGCCTCATGTCTTCCATAGGTAAAGGCTAGTAACATCTTCCATCTTCCGTCTTGCATTCCTAATTGAATGCAAGTCAACCACATTCAAAACATAGCCTTTCTGTAGTAGTCTCACAAGAAATTGTGCCAAACCTCCTTTGCATTGGTGATAATCTTGGTACTACAAGATAGGTAAATTTGAACACTATTGGTTAAACATTACAACCCTATAGTTCCTAGCTTGAGCAAGCCTTGTTAGGAAGCCATTTTTCTTTTATTTTCTAGGTGCATGTGGGTCTATTTCATTATCATTTCAACTATTGAATATTATTTAATGTGTCTTGTTAAATCAATTTTAATGAACTTTAGACTACAATCCATCCAAGCCAATTAAAATGCAACTGCAAATTGGTACTAAATCGAAACCAAACACTATTGTGTACCCTGAAATCATGCATCCAATACTTAAATCAACACATCTAATCATTTTTGTAATGTATTTGCATCATGTGTTAGAATATTTGACTAAACAAAAAAATACATTTGAATAATTAAATAGCACATCTTCTAATATGAAAATGCTTATAACCTAGAAAACATTACTTGGTACACCATAAAATAGTGTATACAAGCACTAAAATAGCACATTTGAATATTCTTCTTGCACATCTAAGAGAAATCTTAAAATAGAGGTTATCTATGCATGCAATATTCATAAATGAACAATAGATTTGGATACCCTTTTCCTTCATTGACATTTTGCAAGACTAAGGAACCCTAAAATTGATCATCATCTTTAAAGCAAGAAATGTTGTAGCTTGACATTGGGTCTCCTACCAAATATCCATCATTATCTCAACTTCGTACATCAAGCTAGAAATGAACATAAACACAAATCTGTCTCTTACCAAACTTCACAAATTTTAGTCTTATCATCACCAATGTCACCAAACACCTTTTCAAAAGATAGCTTGATGTTCCAACACATTTTGGCCTAGAAACAATCCTCACACCATCAAAATGCAAAAGAATTAAGGAAGTCTCATCCATGTCTCATGTCACTACATAAAAATAGTGTAGTTGCAAAACAAAATGAACTTAAATAATTGCTGATATGGGTAAGTGCTAGAATAGTGAAACAAACTATCAAATTTGCACAATCTCCAAGTATCATTGAGCCAGTTACACATGTTTATAGTCTATCAACCACCATTACCAACAAATCACCCTTGTTCAACAAATCGCCCTTGTTCAAATGATAAAACTCATAACCTTCTAACAAAATGAGTTCATCTAACATATGGGGTGTTTATCCTCGAAAAGGTACACACACTATCGTTTGACAAAAGCATTACCTTGAAACCATTTCCTATAAATATAGAGGCATACATTTGCCAAATATCATTGGAATATACTACTTAAATAAAAAATGGATATGATCATTAATAGCCTTTTCAAGCCAATGAACTATTCATTGCAACTTCATGGTCCTAATGAATTTAAGACCACATTAGAAAGCACAACCAAAGTAGAAGAGACTTTGATAAATAATGACATCATCAAGGTGTCAAAAGATGGAAATGGTTTCTCAAATAATTCCTCCTAGTCTCATAATTTGTCTAACCAGTCGATCGATAAACATAAATCATGGTGGAGGAATAAAAGTGAACACATCACAAATGATAGGGTAGTAGAAGCCAATCATATTAAACTAGAACTCCCACCCTCTTGCAATAAATAGTATCTAGCTATCAACAACACGAATGTGACTGCTCAATAGGACACACCGAAGCAATATCATGATCGTCCTTTCCATCGTAGGAATGCAAACACTCCTTTAAACCAAAATATCTGCAACTAGTAGGTGGCTTATAATCAAGCCCCTCCTCCAAGAGGATACAAATCTATTTATCAACCTAGTGTCTATACTCCTATTGGGGAAACTTATGAAAGAGAATTACAAAGCCTCTTAGAAGATGAGCTCATCATACTACCAAAAGCCAAGACCTATGAACCATAGGTCAAACCTAAGTGGTGTAGTAATTTTTTTTTTAATACCTACTAGTATAAAAGGGAGCATCTTACCAAAAATTATTATGCCCTAAAAGGAGCCATCAAAAAATTAATTAATAATGACACTATTGAAGTTAATAGTCTTTTTAATAATGAAGACCACATAGCCTTCAAGAACTCTTTTCATGAGTAATTAGAAGGAGAATCATCCAAAAACAACCAACCCTCATCCTCAAATGACAAGTCAACTATATCCATAACTATGATAACATGATTAATATGATCTATGGTTTTGATGATGTTGTTAATGTCATCATTGTCAAAGACAAACATAAGAAGCAACCATTAAACAATGTTAGTTGAGGTCAAACCTCCAAAGTAGTCCTATTAGGGCCAACCACTAGTCTAGAGCAAGCAACCACAAACACCCCCATATCCAAATATAGTCTAGTTGACTAGTTATTGAAAACTCCCACCAATCTCTCTATTTTTGAGTTTTTACAAATATCTCCTAAGCATAAAGAGATCCTCACTAATGCCTTAGTGTCAAACAATTAAAATGCCAATAGATTTCAAAATATGGTAAGTAACCTAGTTGTCCCTCAAAGTGTGTCCTTCTTAGCACAAGATAAAGTGTCTTTCAAAAATTTCAAAAACTCTCCATTAAAAATTGAAGTCTTCATCGACTGAAACAAAGTCAAAAGATCTTTGGTTGACAAAGGGGTTGGCGTAAACATTTACAACTCGAACTTGTTAAAGCCACTACGATATACAGAGGATGTTTTAGATCTTCAGAAAAATATTACCATAAAAGCTTATGATGATGAGGGGAGATCCTCTAAAGGAATGGTTATTCTCCCAATGAGGGTTGGCCTAGTGGTAAAAGAATCTATTTGTGAATTCTTAAAATTTAAATTAACTTACAATATTTACTAGTAAGGCCATGGATCCACAATATGCAAGCAGTGCCTTCCACCTACCATCAATGTTTCAAATTTCCATACATATATCACAAAGTGGCCATACTTGGGGTTCAAAATAATATCCAATATTGTAACTCTCTTGTTCGTCATAACAAGGAAGAAACTGACATCCTGAAAGATGACATCAGCTAGTCTACATCAACATACACTTTATGCTCTACTAGCTAAGATAATAACCACTTATCCACATTGACTTTGAGTAAAGAGAAAGTAGGTTTTCCTAGCTCTTCTACTTCATCACCAAAGCCACCCAGAGACTCTGAACAAACAAATTATGAAAAAATAGAAAGTTTAATGAAATAATTTGATAGAAAGTTTAAGCTACAATGTAAGGGGGTGGGAGAATATTTAGTTTTGTTATTTTAGCCACCACTATCCCCTAAACATCATTGTTGGCCAAACACAAAGAACACTTATTAGGGACACTTTGTTAAAGAAAGGGGCATATCTTCAAATAGTCTAGAGGAAGAAAGAAAATAGATACAAAGTGTTGATATCTCACCAAACCTTTTTTGTAAGGGTTATGATGTAATGAAGAGAACTAGTTGTCTAGGAGAGAGTCCCTTGGGAAAAGGAAAAGGTATTTAGGAACCACTATCAAAACATTTTAGATCCAACAAGTTAAAAACAAGTTTAAGCTATTTAGATAAATATAATAACAATTCCACCCTATTCTAAATTTTTCTCTACATGTGGAGATTTTTTTCCTCTACTCTGGTGTTGGTGCCAAAACAAAAGGATGTTAAAGAAACTAGTCCAAAGAGTCTGAACCTATCCTTCTCTAATCAACACCATAAAAGTCAATAATGCACATAAAACTACACTAATGGTAAGGATGTTGATGATTCTACCAAATGGGAATTTAACTCATTATCTGAAGAGTTTGTTCAAGATAAAGAATGTGGTTTTATTCACATTCCTACCCAAAACACTTCCACAACACAAGATTCCACTCCACAGATTGGTTCAGAAGAGAGCGCAAAATAAACACATGATTCCTCACCACAAAATAATGATGAACATAATATTAGATTTCATTTTCAAACTTTATTTCTAGACTTCTTCCCATCAAAATTTGAAGATGATTTTAGCGAGCAATTCTACACCTCTAGTTCTCTAGATAATTTGGAAGAAGCACATGTCATAGACTTAAGCGATATAGTGTATGAGTCACCAAATGAGTTAATGTCTTTAAACCCTACTAAAAATTATCTATACCCAAAATAATTATCCTTACTCCATCCTAATCTTATCAACTAGGATACAACTAGACCCTACAACATCCCAAATCTTGATACTGACAAAAACATTTTTATGTGTACCTTAATGTGGCTAAACCATCTCCTAGAAAAGGACCAAGAAAAATAGAAAGAAGTCACATCTAATGGTGAAAAACCAGCTATCACACCTAAAGGTGAGATGATTTATTTCTTACTCGAGTATTCAAAGGAAAGGTCATCAATTATAATTGAATTGACATAAAAGGTTAATATTGGGATAGATCAAGAACCCAAAATAATTCATTTGGTATAATCATTAACTCCAGAGTAACAAAGTAAATTTCTTCACTTCTTCAAAGATAGGAAAACAAATTTTTTATGGCCCTACACTTATATGTCGAGGTGGGATCAAAATTTTATCCTTCATAATATCAACATTTCTCCAGATGCCAAGCCAGTATAAAAAAAACTCAGGAAAATGCATCCTTAGATAGCATTATTGGTCAAGGAAAAATTGGAGAAATTACTTCATTCCAACTTCATCAGGACATTGGCTTATCCATCATAGATCTCAAGCATTGTTCCTATCTAAAAGAAAGACAATAGCATAGAGATCTGTATTGAATTTCATGATGTCAACAAAGCATTATGGAAATGACAATGAAGCATTCTATGTTCTCACACATGGATGGTTTTTTTAGGTTATAACAAATAAGGATAGCACCCAAATACCAAGAGGAGATAGTGTTCACTTGTGCATGGGGAAATTTTTTTTGGAACATCATGCCTTTTAGTCTTAAGAATGTAGGGGCTACATATCAAAGGGCTTTGACCACCATTTTCTATGATATGATAAATACCTTTATGGAGGATTATGTAGATGATCTTCTTGCCAAATCTCATACACGTCAAGACCATTTGCCAATTTTGGATAAGATATTCACATGTGTGGAAGCCTTTATGGTTAGGCTAAATCCTAAGAAATGTGCCTTTGAAATACAAACTGGAAAGCTCCTAGGTTATATTATCTCTTCCAAAGGAATTGAGGTTGATCCTAAAAAGGTACAAGCTATTGTCAACATGCAACCCCCTAAGAACTTGAGCTAGTTACACCCCCTCCAAGGGAGACTTTAGTTAGTTCCCTAATCCATAGCTTAGTTAGTAGAAATGTGGGTGCCTTTTAGACATCTCCTTCACAAGGATATATTTTTTAAATGGGACAGTTAGTGTTAGATAGCATTTGATCTTCTTAAGAACTACCTGATGAATCCAAATTTTTTGGTGCCTCTGATGCCACACAAACCCTTACTTCTCTATATCTCTCTAATAGAAAAATCAATAAGATCCCTCTTGGTGCAAGAAAATTATCAAGGAAAGGAAAGAGCTATCTACTACATCAGTCGCACCTTGGTCAATTATGAGATAAATTACACTTTCATTGAAAAGGCTTGTCTGTTGGTAGTTTTTGCTTCACAAATGCTACATCACTATCTCTTGACACAAAAAGTCAAGGTCATATCCAAAAAATACCCACTCAAATATCTTCTCAGAAAAATAGCATTAACAAGAAGATTAGCCAATTGGGTGATGATCCTAAGGGAGTTTTACATTGAGTACATTGATAGAAAAGATATAAAAGGATAACCTATTGAAGATAAATTGGTAGATGAACTAAAAGGGAGCTCAAACCCTATCTTAGTAGACTTTCTAGACATGCACATACTTCAAATAGAGCTAGTCACATGGAAGTTCTACTTTGATGGTTCGTACACATCATGGTTCATACACTGGCATATTGTTCATCACGCCTCTAGCTATCACCATCCCAAATTCTTATAAACTGCTCTTCCCATGCACAAAAAATATGCCTTAATATGAAGCATTAGTTTTGGGTCTCAAGTTATCTTTGGAAAGGAAGTTAGTAGCACTTGAAGTCTATGGGGATTCGTAACTGGTTATCAATCAAATTACCAACACATATCAAACCAAAGATGAGAAATTGTTAACTTAGAAGCATATGGTTGATACACATAAGGCATAGTTTGTTCACATTATTTTTGAATAAATTCACAAAGAAAATAATAGGGTAGTAGATGCCATGGCTACCCTGACCTCCTTGCTTCAACTACCATATCAACATAAGCGATATGAGTTTTAAGTAGACAAAGTGGTTTAACCTACATTTACTCAACTCAAATCCTACATTATTTTCCACTTAAGCACCTTAGACTCCCTTTGGTATGAATCTATTACTAACTACCTTTTTCATAATTATCCCTTCTAACCTCTCATGAAACAAAAAGTAAAACTTCATTTGACAAACCTTGCATTACACTTTAGTGGCTAATACATTGTATAGGAAAGGTCTCAATGAAACTTTGTTTAGATGTATTGAAAAAGACAAGGCTAGGGTCACTTTACTAGAAGTCCATGAAGGTATCTATGGATCACATTCTAGTGGATTCACATTAGCAACAAAAATTCTTAGAATGAGTTATTTTTGGCCCACCACGGAAAAGGATTTTATCGACTATGTAAATGTCAAATTCATGGAAACCTCATTCATGCATCGACACAAGAACTCAACCCACTAGCCACACTATGACATTTTTATTAACAGGGTTTTGATTTGATTAGCATAATCCACCCACATTCCTCTAGTGGACATAAATGGATTATTAAAGAAACTCAATATTTTACCAAATTGGTTGAAGTAGGACCACTTATAGACTCCACCAATAAAAAAATCTCCTCATTCATCCTCAACCATATCATTTGTTAGTTCAACATACCTCATCCTATCTTAATGGATAACAACTTGTATTTCAAAAATCACATAGTTGATGAGCTATGTGAAAAGTTTCACATCATCCACCATTCATCACCCATTTTCTATCCCAAGGCAATGGCCAAGCAATCACTAATAAAAACATCATAAAAATCCTTAAAAGAACTGTTAAAGATACTAGAAGAGATCGGAATTTATAGCTAAATCTTGCCTTATGGACCTATAGAACAAGTGTTTGAACACCTATAGATGTCACTTCTTTCTTTTTGGTCTACTGCAACAAAGCCATTCTCCCTTTAGAGGTTGAAATCCCATCTCTAAGAGTCACCCTCTTTTATATTCCGTCAATTGAAGACTATAGAGTCACCCATTTAGAATAACTAGAATTCTTAGAAGAACATCAATGCACAACACACAAACATCTAAAAGTGTATCATAGTAGGTTGTCCAAATACTACAACAAAAAGCTCAAACCTTATGTCTTTCGAATTAGAGACTTAGTCCTCCAGGAAAACCCAAAGAATCAAGTAGCCAGGGAAAAGAAATGAAAATGGGAGGCCACTTGAATTGTTCCTTACATTATCACAAAATCCTTTGGGACTGGTACTTGTAGTCTTTCATATTGTGATGGAGAAGAACTAGTAGTACCCATCAACAACATTTGTCTCAAATGGTTCCATGTCTAAAGCTTTGAGGAAGCATCTCATTATTGAAAAATCAAAAACATCAAATAATCCAAAAATAAATCAATAGAAAACATTCAAAAAAAAGAAAACAAGTATTGTATAAAAGGGATAAGAGGAGAGGGAGATTATACCTTTGGACTTGCCTAACCAACACAAGTCCTTCACTTTGAAAATACAACAAGACATGGCTCACACAACACTCTCTAAGCCAAAATTTTCTTGTTTGTGGTCTTGTCATTTCATATCACGAAACTACTTAACACAATTGAGTTAATTTTATACATACCAAATTTAGAAACACTTTTGGGTTCCAATTCAGTGGTTTTTTGGCATTAGAAACAAAGACGAGATAGGCAAATTAGAGTAAACATGGAGTCTAATTAAGTTCTAAGATATCACATGCATGAATTAAAGGAAAATTAGTGCACATCTTAAATATCTACCACCATGAATATGTCCCAACATCCTTTTAGGCTTCATAAAGTCCATTTGAAGTCCAAAATATCCTTTTTGCCTCCATTTTCCCAAATATAGCTTTTTAAGCTCCCTTTTAGCCTTCACAACCCACTTTTGATCTCCTTAGCCCTTTATGTGCTCCAACAAGGCCCTGATGATCTCCATATTTAACAAATCTCACTCTTGTCCTTTTTTTACTACCACCAGATCAAAAATCACCAAAACTAGATGAAAAATATAAATAATCATTAAAAATAGTTGAAAAATATTAAAAATCATCAAAAATAGTCAAAAATCTCAAAACTCATCACAAATAGTTAAAAACCTCAAAACTCGTCAAAACAAGTTGAAAAGTCTTTAAAATTGTCAAAAATAATTTTTAAAAATATCAAAATTCATCAAAATTTGTCAAAAAAATTATAAAATCCAGAAATAGGATCACAAAAATAAAATTCAAATGATCAATCACAAACATGCCACAAATATCATCTTTAATTTGAAAAAATTATTTTTTTGTATTTTCAATCTGATGATCCATTAATTTCATTTTGAGCTTGTGTCCATCTATAATTGTTGCTCCTTCAAGATAGGTTTGCATATCTCGATCGATTTTATATAAAATCAAAGGTGAGGCCCCATCTATTAAAAAATATTTAAATATTTTATTGCATATTTCTTGCTCTATTACCCCCAACAAAGACAATAAACAAGTGCATCATTTGATTAAGAAGCAGTGTTGTTATATCTTGACACGTATCTTAGGGCTTTGGAAAATATGGCACAACATAGATCATTGAAGAATTCTTGCCTCTAGCTCTCCCATAATAATACCATTTACATGTTTTCTAACCTTTTTTTTGTTGCAAAGACCACAATTGATCTAGCACCCTTCAACAAATATATCAATGCTATCCTAAAAAGTCCTTATGATTTCATGCTTCATCTTTACAACTTAAGGACACATTGGTAATCGAGACACCATTTAGATCGTCATAGATATACATTGCACTCTTTCATCACAACTTAAAAATAACACATAATAAGTAAGCATACTTTTGAGAGGCCACAATGGCCTCCCACACCTTTTTAGGCCTTCAAACAAATTTTTCAAGGCCCCATAGCACCTTTTAAGGCCAAAACACATTTTTCAATTCCTCATTTCACTTGTTCAAGCCCAAACTCCTTTTTCAAGGTCCCTCTTGCACCTTTTTAGGTGACGAGAGCCCCCTCTAAGCCCAAATGCCTTTTCATAGGCACCACAAGTATCCATCTTGGCACACACCTAGAGAAAAATCCCAACTTTGACCCTAAGCTTGTTCATACATGAGCACCAGTCACCCTCTTGCTTGCCATCTAAATAACAATTTTTTATTATATTATGGTAGCAACAACAATATTACGTTCAATCCAACATCTAGTAGATCCCTTATCTCAACCTCCTTTATGGAGTTGGTAGGATAGGATTTGTAACTTAGGGTATTTCCCCTGGCCTAATCCCTGAAGATGAGGCCCCTAGAATTAATCCCACTTGCAACCAAACAAGATCCATTGGTATTTGGAACCTCCCATTGTGAAATTGTGCATTCAATAGTTGTGTAAATTTTCTATCCATGAATTGGGACTCTAATTGCTTCTCATAGGTGATTGATTAATAATAAAACTCTGTATAATAAGTGGCTTCTCAGTGTACTTTCTTAGTCTATTGCATATCCATGAATACATTATCCACTAACTTATTGATACCTAGCATAGTGATTACTCATTGAGCCCCGTCCTAATCTTGTTGCATCTAATTGGTCACCATTCTTCAGTGCTCCATATCTGCCTTCACTTCATTCAACTACTGCTACAACTGCCTCACTTTTGACTTGCTAGCCACTAATCAATTTTGCAACCATAATTACATAGTGTTTTTTTTATACCACATTCTTAAAAGTCTTTGATTGCACTTGCAATAATACTAGTTCATTTTGCATGCTTTCCAAACCTTCTTATGCCATCTTCAACAAATCATGTGACCTCTTTGCTTGTGCTTTCTTACTGCAAATCCAATCATCATTTCCCTCTTCTCATAACTATTCTAGCTATAGTTCTTCTTCCAACAACCACACTCAAGCTCATTTTATTTTCACCACCACTTGGAGTTGCCTTGCTTCCTTTTGTACTCCACTTTCACAACATTTCTCCATCAACCCCAACAAAATGAGACTGTGTTTTGCATTGTCTACACTCAATACACCCTTCTACTCTTTTATTGACCTTTTTTCTAGGAATCCAAAGCTAATCAAATGACTTGATCTTCTCATCACCTTTCCCACACTAACATTCTCTGATACTCCTTGATTCTTCCCACAGTCTTCTCTAGAGAGTCCATCTAGTCACTAATTTTAACACACTTTATGTCATCCCAAGAGGAGTACTCTCTACCTACATCACCAAATCATCACCCAATTCCACATGCAAAGCCCAATGTGCTATGCTCCCTAACAACATCATCAATGCTAACAAAGGATTTTCTTCCACCCTGACTCCTAAACACCTAGGTTGTGGTTGCACCTGCCCTACATGACTTGACTCACCTTGCTCATAAACTAACGCTTGGAGTTTGACTTGATACACTAGATGATTGGACATATGTTGGATGTGATTTTCCCTTTGTCATGACCTCACACATCTAACGGGGAGTTTCTTCTCTTTTCAGAGCTTTGTTGCTCTTGCTAGGCTACTCCTAGAAAATTAGGGTTACTTCTCTTGACCCTAACCTAGGGTTCTCCTTCTTAATCCCCTTTCACCAAGAAACACTCCCAACAATTTAGGTTTCAATCCTATACCCTCAATTCACGAACTAAGAACTTTTGACCTAGAATGCCAAAATTTCACCAAGTGCACCTAAAAGAAAAAAAATCAAGTTTGAACCATCATGATAAGTTTCTTGACACATTTCCTAACATTCTACATCATTCTTGTGAATTTCATACTCCCACAACTCCAAATTAACCTATTTAACCTTGTAGCCCTAAGATACCCTATTAGTCCTCCTAAAAACAAGGAACAAGGTACAAATCCAAAAAATTCTTAACAAGGACACTTGCTATGTTTAGAACTCTTATTCCCTATAACCTAAAATTGAAAATTTTCAGGTCGTAGGCCCCTAGGATGACCATACAATATGGCTTCAAAAACCCTCATTTTAAGGCTTCCAAAGACAATGATCATGAATCCTTCACCCATGGATTAAAAATCCACTTCCAACCTCCTCTTCTAAGTTATGAACCATTAATAATTTACTCCTTCATTTCCTAACCAAGATTGGCATGTGCCAATCCACTGTTCTCCTCCAAACTCCATTTCAAGCTTTCATTGGTCCTTTCCAAGCTTACATTGCTTGCCTAGGGCTCTCTTGAAAAATTGAATTCCTATATTACACAAAAATAAAAATAGATATGTACACTATTTATAGATTATATTTCTTATTTTCCAAGAGCCATGGTGTTTCGACCTATAAGGAAACTCACACCACAACTATTTTAATGCTAGCAACACAAAACTAGACAACAAGAACACTAAAACTAATCAATTTTCTAAACCTTATCAAATGAAAGCTTGAAACCAAAAAAGTTATACATCGATTCAGGAAATGATTCCAAGACTCTATTCCATCTAGAAGAGTAGGTTATTTAATCCACTTTCTCTACTCAATCTCTCATTACCATGTTTCTTTTCACAAAAATTGTTCCACTATCGGTATTGTCTGTACAAGTAACTATCCAACCCTAGGAAATGAGTTGAAGAAGGTTTATAATAGACTTAATCCTCCATTTTGGCCTTAATTTTGAACCATGAATACCCAAGTGTTTCTTTCTTCCAAAACTATACAAAAAGTTGCTAAGCAATTTCAAAAATATTGCAAAGTTGTAAATGCAACTTTTGACAACTTTTGTAAGTTTTTCCATTTGACCTTAAAACTTAGCCAAACTATTTCAAAACCTCCTAAAGTGACCTTAGTGCACCTAAGGGAGTCTCTTACACACATATTTCCCCCCTTTTAAGGTATTTTTCCATATTTTTCCTCTTGAAGCAATTTCAAAGCAATTTTGCCTAATAGGACCTAATGGACAAAAATTGAGCCACATTCCAAATCCTACCTAATCAAACCTCCCAACCATACCATTATAATTCATTGTTAGTCCTTGTTTCCTCAATGGTTGGTTAGACCATTTACAAACCAAAAATGCATTATGTTTCCTCTTTACCCCTAGGTGCTCCTACACCATTCTCCCACTACAAGAAGAGAACTAAGGTGCTCCTAGAGATAAGAAATTCTTGCTGATACCATGTTTCTTGAAATGAATTTTAGTAATCCAAGTTGCCATAGCCTCAAGGAAATCTATCTACTTCACTAAATGCCCCTTGTAAACTTAATTTCTTATTCTCTTCTTCATCCTAGAATCCAAAATCTTTTCTACTTTCATTTGTTTCTTTTTAGGTATTGAGAGGTCTGGCATTTCCTTATTGAATCTTCTTGATATTATATGTCATCCATCTTGGAACCTTATAAGATTCTAGTTCTTTGACATCAAATATGGGAGAGATATCCATATCCTTGGGTAAGTCCATCTTGTAGGCATTGAGTTCATACTTTTCAAGTACTTTGCATGGCCCAATCCTCTTCATTTGCAACTTACTAGGGATTCCCTTTTGTACCTAGCCTTGTTCAAATACACCATCACCAAGTCTCCCACTTGGAACTAAAAGTCTTTTTTGACCACATCTTTCTTCTCCTTCAGTTTCTAATTCTCTTTTACCAAGGTTTGCTTCACTTGATCATGCACCTCCTTCATTGACTGAACAAAGTCATCAGCATGCCCACTAATTTTTTCATTTCAAGGTAGGTCCCTTAGCTCAATTATGTTTCTTTTGAGTTCCATACACTACTTGAAAAGGACTTAACCACGTTGTCCTATTCTTGCTATCATTGTATGCAATTTCAGCTTGGGAAATTACTTGCTCCGAACTTTTCCCATACTCTTTGGTAAGACACCTTAATAGGTTGCCTAAGACCCTATTGATGACCTATGTCTTCCCATCTATTTGGGGATGGTAGGAAAAACTATGTGTTAGGATTGTTCCAAGTTTCTTCCATAGGGTCTTCCAAAAGTGTCCCATGAACTAGACATCCAAGCCAACAACTATGCTCTTTGGTAAGCCATGTATCATAACCGCCTTCCTAAACAATAATTTTGCAATATTTCTTGATTCATGTGTTGTCTTGCATGGTATGAAATGATTTATCTTGTTGAACCTTTCTACTACCACAAGGACACTTTCTATCCTTGTCCTAGTGCTTTACAATCCCACTATGAAGTCCATGTTGATGCATTCCCAAGGCATATTAGGAATGGATAGAGGTAGGTAGAGAACTACATTTGAGGAATTTATCTTTGCCTTCTAACATATGCCACACTGCTATGCATACCTCTTGACATATATTTCCATCTTAGGCCAGTCATAAAATCTCTCCACAAGTTCTAAAGTCTTATTAAGACCACAATGCCCTTTCATGATCCCATTGTGCTTCTCTTGTATGACATTTTCCCTCATAGATCCCTTTGGGATGCATAACTATTTTCCTTTGAACAATAACCCATTCTACAAGGTGCATTCAAAAAAGTCACAATCAAAATGATTAGCAAAATTATACCTACCTTGTAGGCTTCTAAAAAATTAGTGCCTTCCTCATAGAGGTCTTTTAATCCATCCAAGCCTATGCTCTGTAACTTGACCTCATATATTGTCAGTAATATCTTGCTTAAAGCATCTTCCACCTTATTGCTTTTCCCCTTTTGTGCTTGATAGTGAAACTATAGGACTACAAAAACTCCATCTATGAAGGCCACAAAATCCTTAGGCAACAAGTAATGCCTCCAATTCTTGAGGGCTTGGACAAGTGCATAGAGCTCTAGGTCATATGTTGAATACCTTATCTTAGCTTCATTAAGCCTCTCACTGAAAAATGCTATTGGTCTACCCACTTGACTCAAAATTACCCTAACTTCTATCTTGCTAGCATCACATTCTACCACAAATCACTTCTCAAAACTTGGCAATACCAAAATTTGTTCTATTTCCTCACAAACTTCGTATAGAATTGTGTTAGGCCATGTAAACTTCTAACCTCATTAGCAAATCTAGGGGTAGGCTAGATCAAGACTTCCTCCACCTTGTCCTTGTCAATCTTGCAATTCTTTTGTGATACTACAAACCCCACATACACTAGCTCCTCCTTTATGAACTTAGTCTTCTCTAGGTTTACTATCAATTTTCCCACCTAGAGTTTCCTCAATGCAAGTTCTATGTGCTACATATGTTTCTCCTTTGTCTTACTAATGATGATAATGTCACCTAAGCATACAACAACAAATACTTCTATATAATCCTTCAAGACCTCATTCATGACTCTCATGAAGGTACTTGGTGCATCGGTAAGGCCAAATTCCATTATCAACCACTCATAAAGACCCTCATTGATCTTAAATGTAGATTCACATTCATCCCCTTGTTTCATCCTTATATGATGATATCCACTTTTAAGATACATTTTGGAAAAGTACCTCACTCCACCTAGATAGTGCATTAAATCCTCTATTCTAGGAATAGGAAATTTGTACTTAATTGTGATTCTATTAATTTCTCAAGAATCACTGCACATTCTCCACTTCCCTCCCTTTTTAGGTGCTTGGACAATTGGTATGGCACATTGATTGATGCTCTTCCTAATCAGCCCTTGATCAAGCAACTCTTGAACTTGCCTTTTGTTCTATGATAGAGTCGTCATGTATGCAGCTTTGTTTGGCAGTGATGCTCCTAGTATGAAGTCAACTTGATTACTTATGGCTCTCTTGGGAGGTAGTGTTAGTGGTGCTCCATAAAAAATTATTTCTTTGAAATTTTTGAGTAGGTTTTGTACCTCTGTGGGTATAGGTTTTTTTGAATATTTCTTCTCCTCCTTGGGCTTCACCATGATGGCATACCCCATTCCTTCACTTTCCTTCAAATCCTTGAGGAACCCTTTCCTACTCATTAAAAAAGTCTTACCAATTCCCTTTTTCTACCTTATCATCCTCCACTATAGATTGTATCCTATATGTGACCCCATCCTTCTTAAATGAATAATTGTTATTTTTCCTGTGATGTATTACCTCCCTACCATATTTCCAAGGCCTTTCTAACAATAGATGGCAAGCATCCATAGGAAGCACATCACATAGGATCTTATCTTGGTACTTTCCAATAGTGTTGTCTACACATAGTTGTTCATTTACTAGGATGTTCTACCCTTTGTTCAAAAAAGTCACTTTTTAAGGATAAACATGTGGTATCTTTGTCAAACCAAGTTTTTTTACTACCTCCTCTGACATTACATTGTTAGTAGACCATAAGTCTGTGATTACATTGCACACATTACCTGGTATTTTTCAAGTAGTCCTAAATAATGCTTTTCTCTTCTTGGATTCCTCTTTTACTAGTTCCTTCACTAGAACTTTTCTCAACATGAGGTTCTCTCCCTTCTCTATATCAAGATCAACTTCACCTGCTTTCAGATTATCCTCCTCTTGGATGTATGTAATTCTCTCTCCATAGAATGATGATGCCTTCTATGGACATATGTAGCCAAGGTGTCCAAACTTTCTATAGTCATAACACTTCATATTGTTAAAGTTTGAGCCTTTTCTATTGTTCCCATATCTACCACTACCACATTTTTTGGATCATTTATCTCTACTATAACCTCCCCTTTAACTATCTCACTAGCTTGCTCATTCCATTTGGAATACCCATAGCTCCTCTACCCATTAGTACTTCCACTATAGCCTCCTCTTGAGCCACATTTGAATTCTTGACCTCTACCTCTATTCTTGGAACTCAAGTCCCCTTTATTTCTCAATCTATCTCCCATTTTCCTAGCCATTTGAAAATAATTCTACAATTTGGTAAGACTAAAAAACTCAACTCTTCTTGAATAGACCATTTAAGGCCATTTAGATACATTGTCACCTTGATTCTCTTTGCCTCCTATACCCTTGACATTAGAGCCAAATTTTGAAACTCCTCTAAATAGGTAGCCACATCAAGATCCTTTTTCTTGAGATTCTATCTCTAATTATGAATCTAAAGCTCATAGTCTTCTAAAAAATAAGTTTCTTTCATCTTTTCCACCATAGCCTTCCAATTAGATATAGGATTCTTCCCTTTACTCTCTCTTTCCTCTTACATAAACTTCCACCATGTCAAGATTTTACCCTTCAATTTGGATTTTGCAAATCTCACCTTTTATTCATCTATTGTCCCCTCACACTCAAAGTATTTTTCAATGCTTTCAATCCATTCTACGACCACCTCTACATCCATCTTCCTATCAAACACTGATACATTTTCATGATTCTTCCCTCTAAAATCCTTGAGATCTTTGAGCAATAGTTCTTTCTCACCAAATGAGGGATTTGGTTCAAGTATCTCATCCTCCAAACTCACCTTCTCTTTACCCTTGCTGAAGTCTCCATCTTCCTTAGCTTGGGCTACATCTTCCATATCCTTTATCTTATCTTTCATCTCCTCTATGGCCTCATTAAGGAACTTGGTCTTCTCTTCTATGAGCTTCTTTTTCACATCTACCTCCTTTGCCAACTTTGCTTTGGTAACCATCTTTGAGGATCCACATGATTTGTTGAAATATGGCATACCACCACAAGCCACAATCTTATGGCTCTAATACCACTTTGATGGGGAGGTTCTTCTCTTTAGATATTTCTTGCTCTTCCTAGGCTACTCCTAGCTACTTAGGGTTACTACTCTTGACCCTAATCTAAAGGACTCCTTCTCAATCCCCTTACACCAAGAAACCCTCCCAACAATTTAGGTTTCAATCCTATAGCTTTAATTCACCAACTAAGCACTTTTGACCTAGAATGCCAAAACTTTACCAAGTGTACGAAAAAGGAAAAAATCAAATTTGAATCATCATTATGAGGTTCTTGACAAATTTGCTACCAGTCTACATCATTCTTGTGAGTTTAACATTCCTACCACTAAGGAAATAAGGACTAAGAATAAAGTTTCACCCTCCTATTGTGACTGATCTAGTGAACTTGACATGGTTTCAACTGCACACTTAATTGGATTTTTAAGTGAACTAAATGGTTGTGCTATCTCCTTTGCCATGCTTCCTTTCACATGTGCATTACTAATCATTTTATCACCATCATCTGCCACACACTACATTTTACTAGCCTTACCATGTGTTCACTCTATGTAACCAGCCACACTAGTACCAAGTATACTTGCCACTCTACTTTGACATTTTGAGACCTTGATCTCTACTGACACATATCTTCTAACATAATCACCCAACATTTTGCTATCAAATTTCCACTAACACATCCCATGACTTGTTACCAAAATCCTACAATAGGTTATCCATAGACAATTTAACAAACTTGACACAACTATTACCATATTGGTTGGCAAATAATGACTTTTCTACTATTATGAGCTTCTAGTACCTCAATGGTTTATTTGGCTAGAGGTACTTAGATGAAGCCATGCTCTTTTATTTGCCTTTGGTTTTCACTATTCTACTCTAGTGATATTTAATTTTATGCATTACTAGTGTCCACATGTAAGTGCCTCCTCTCATTTGGAAGGCCATGTGTACCTTGACCAATTTTACATGACATATTAGGTGAAGTTCTTTCTCTAACATGTGTCTATTCACATGTTTTTTTTTCATTTAATGTGGCAATAAATTTGGTTTTTAATAGTTATCATATCCTTCATGTACATTGTTTACTTTTGGTCATGATTCTTAGAGTGATATAGTATTCATATTCTCATAGCTGAGCTAGTGGTTGTTGTACTATGTCACTTTCTATTTAGCTGCTCAATGATGACATTTAATTTGCATCTCTTTACAAAATGTGACAGTTAGTTGCATCCATCTAGTTTGCATTTCCTCTTGGCTACCTTGAAAATAAATGGTTGGCACATAAATCGGGATCACACAAGTAAGACTATACAACATCATTCAACAAATCTACAATACAGTTTAGGTACAACTATCAAAAGGAGAAAAACAACATCAACCTCATTGTGAGATTTTAACATTAAACTATTGTAGACTTTGTCTCATCACAACACCACCACCATGCATCACACTTCATTCTCCCATAATATCCATTGCAAATATTGCATTATATGACCTTCAAATATCAAAAGTTTTAGTCACTATGTCCCTCATTTCCTCACACCTTTCATATCATCTTTTGTACAATGTAACCTTCGAATCTCAAAATTTTGGGTCACTATTTCCTCATCTCACACCTTTTTTCACCATTATCAATCATGTTCTATGCATACCCTATTTTACACTCCTCTTTGTGGCCTTGAGGTTCCTTTGTGGCCTTTGAATCTCAAATGTTGGGTTAAACCTCTTCGTATTGTTTCACCCCCTAGCATCATTTTTCTATTATAGCTCTCATTGCATCCTCATTTCATCCATTAGAATTCCTCATTTGCATTTCTTATATATTCTAAATTATTCCATCTTCATTTATTTATTTATTTTTATATCATTTCATATTCACTTACTTAGCTCATTTTCACTTTCTTCTTTTATTCTTCATTCCATTTTTCATTCCATCTTCACCATATGTCAAACATTAAATCTTTGCTCTTTATTTTTATCATTTCCTTCCAAGTTTCAATTTCATTTCACTAGCACCATTTTCAATCTTTTTATTTATTTGATCTTTAGTGTTCATCAAATTTCATTATCATCATATCATTTTCTCTCTAAATTAACCCATCTTATTTCATTACATTTTGACATTTTTAATCATCGTTATTCTCATATCCATTATCATTTCATTCTTCCTCACTTATTCATTTTAGATCAAAAATCACATATTATTTTTCTCATCATTGTAAGTTTATTTTCATGATATCATTTTATTAAAAACCATTTTCATTATCATCTATTCTATTATTCTATTTTCATGTTATGTCATTATATCGCATATCATTTACACATTTCATTACATCACATTTCATTTATAGATCTCATTTATGCATTTCATTACATCATATTTCATTCATACATTTCATTTATACAATTCATTCATGCATTTCATTTATATACTTTATTTCTACATTATTACAATAAGCATCCATAAACTACATTAATCATATGCACCACTACATTAGTCATCCACATCTACGACTATCATATAAATAAAATAACAATGTAACAAACATCTATCATAACACCAGATATATAAATTCCATGATATAACAACTACAAATATCAAACATCAAAATGCTTGAGTAATCATATGTCAAAAGATAAAATCATCAACATCCAATGGTCCTCATCATAAATGATATATATGATAAGCTAATAAAATGCAATACAAAATGATACAAAAAGAAATCTTGTGTCTCACCACCTACATCATCTATATGTGTCTAATATGGAGGTCACTGCACACTGGGGCCCTAATCCCATCTTGAGGAGCTTTCTCTATCACACTTGTCACTAGTGTCATAGGAATAGTTATGTCCATTTGACTCATAGTAACACCATCTATCCTCAATGGTGGTGGCTGTGGAGATCTCAGTGCCATCAAAGCTATAAATGCATGCAATTTATTGGTCAATTAGGTAATATATATTCCCATCACTCCCATTTGTACCTACATGGCACTAATCTAAGTCTCCACCCACACTGACCCACTCGATCTATCTAGTAGTAGCTACACTTTTGGTTGTATTTGTGGCTACCACTGTGGCTATAAATCTTGTGCACCCATGATCAAGACTTGCATATTTGGCCCCTATCATCTGATAAATTTCAAATCAATTTGTAATTTGACCTTGGACTGCTTAGTCCTACCATGACCCATATCATCTAATCATTAGCTCAATTTTATACCACTACCCATGCTTCCTCTCATCATCACAACAACCTTGCCCATGGACCCCTCTAGATCTCTCTACTCTAACATCCCCTAGCCTCTATAGTTGGCCCCATATAATAATACTTTACTGTGGAAACATTGTGGCCCAACCTCTACTTCTGTATCTACCCTATACCCTAGCTTTACCTCTCAGAATGGGTGCTCTCTATGTCACCATACATAGTCCCCCTTCATCCTTGCATCTGTCTCTCCATCCCTCAAAGCCCATATCTGAGGTGTCTTAGTCATCTGCATCTATGAATCATAAAATGCCTCATAATCCAATATCACCCCCCCTATTGGGCTCTTTGACTACACCAGAGCATAGTGTGCTAATCCCTATGGTATGCCCTATCATCGACCAAACTATTTGACCACCCTATCAAAAAAAAATCTCTCTATCGCTATGGGCACCTAGCCTAGTAGATATCATGGAGAAAAGAAATAAACCATCTCATTATCATCCTTGACCCATGGCTCTATAAACCTTTATGGCCTTCATACGACCTCATCAAGGTCATCTAGCACCTGTCACCAATACTTTGTCTTGCCTAGATGGGGTTGAATGATCATGCCTAACTATGTATATATGTAAGGCATATCTAATAGCTATTAACACATATTGAACATGTAATAGGAAGATGCTTCCATATCCATATTTTTAATAATACTACTCCTACTGATAATGAAGCCACCTTTGAATACACCACCTAATTAAAATCAAGATAGAGGTTAGCTAACATACAACTCCCCCATGAAAATCTTATTTTTCTATCAATAATTTCTTGAATAATATGACCCAATCCTATTGAACATTTGTGTCCTTTCCTATTTGGAGAAAGAAATCCTCCTACCAATACAACTAGCACTATAGGTAATGACTTGTACTATAGCATCTAAAACAAGGGCACACTATCATCCCCAATGCTATCATCCCTAAATACATCTCTAAATGTTGTTCCATTAGTGGCTTGATTTTAATACACCAAATCCCCCACTATCAAGATCTTCAAAATTGTATATACATCCTTTGGGTTAATCATCATATCCCCAAGTGGCATATGGAAGGTGTTGTGGTCTAAGTACTACTGCTATGCCAACTGTTATTAATCCTCCATTCACTTGGAACTAAGGCATCTATAATAGATAGATAATTCCAGATCTGTCGATCTCCTATCACTCCACTACATAAAATCTACCTATCAACTCCAAGGTCCATAGTTACAATCCCCTAACCATGAGCTTCCTTCCACATACCCATTTCATCTCACAATCAAAAGAAAACATCAATTTTTATCACAAGTGATCATCCTATGTCAATCAAATATCAACATTTAGCTATTCAGGTAATGGTTCTATCTTGGACTGGTTATTTATCCTACTCTATGTCCTGAGAGGGAAATGTTATTTTTCCCTAATTTATTTAGTTTTCCCTAATTTATATCCTAAGGGTGCACTATTTTCTACCTATCCAACATCACCCAATTGATTTTACACATCACATTGTGACTAAAAATTCATTATTGTTGAATTCATTATGCAAACAAGTATCTAGGTTAATTCCAGAGTCATCAATTTCACATTAGGATCCTATCCTACAGCTTGAATAATTCTATGCATAGTTTAACTCACCTATATATCCATTTTTCTATCAGACACACCTTAAACTAGCCATATGCACAATCTGAGGCACCAAAAGTGCTACACAAGTGTTTTGCACTATCTAATTCATTGTATGTGCTATTACAACACATAAGTGCTAAAAGAATTCAATATCCTACAGATGAATCTCATGCGCTTCTCTGTCACATGGATACGTTATAACATGCATAAGCACTATGCACTACCACGTATGCACTAATTTATCAATCTAATGTACCATAGGCTATAAAAGTGCTAATATATTCATTGTATGTGCTATCCACCTAATCAAATACGCTACAATAAACACAAGCACTAAGACAACATACAAATGTGTTACAACTCATATATGTGACTTGATATTTCTCGTTGTTTTGACATCTTAAATCCTTTTTTTTAAATGCACTATTTTAAACTGCATGTGTGCTAAAAAACCTCGTATGGGCTAAGCTAAAAGACTCAAATGTACTAATGAACCCTATGGATGCACTACAATTTTCATGATTGTTTTATTTCACTATTTTTCTACTATTTCAAATAATTTATTCCAGACTATGGATGCACTACAAAAGGTCTTGTATGAACTAAAATATATTAAATGAACTAAAAGAAACATCAAATGCACTAAAATGTCAAAATTACACATTTATGAAGAAAATTTGAACAAAAATAAAAAAAATCCATTCAAAAATTTAAAAAATTTAACCAACAATGGATCTTGATGACTCATCAAGGCACCGTAGTGAGTTGGACACTCATATCTATGACCCCTCTTGAATCTATGCTCTTGCAATTAGACAACTATCCTTGCTAGCTCAAAGCTCCAAAATGCAAAAAGTAAAAGAGGACTATAAAATGACAAGGGTCAAAGGTCTTCTAACTTATTTAACCCCCCATTAGGAAAATTTATGATATTTTTAAACCTATCCACCCAAATTAATGCCTTTGAGCCATTTCCTTGAACTAGGTATCATTCCAAAACAACTTGATCACCTACATCTACCTCACTTTACTATCAATTGTTCTCATCAACATAATAAAATTGGAATATCTCTAATTTTTTCCCATCACTTTTTATTTCATTTCCAAGGGGATAGTATACACATATCAAACCAGGCCATCAAAAACTTCCAATATAAAAAACGTTTTACCCCAACCAAAATTTCAACATCAAATCAAATTGGGGCATCCAAAAAAACTATTTTAAAGAAATAATTTTGAAATATCATAATATCAAACCAAACATCAAATCAACAATAATCAAACATCAAATTATTAGTAATCAAACATCAAATTATTAGCAATTAAGCATCACACCAACCTTGAATCAAGCCAAAATCTTGGATCAGACACTCAAATAACAAAATTGGCTGAAAATTAGAAAATCAAGACAATCTTTGAACTAATATGCTTCACATATTAGCTCAAAGATGGATAGTTATTAGAAACATTAAAATTGTCAAAGACCTAAAACAATGCAAATTTTGACCAAAAAATAAGGACAAAATTAGATAACATAGGAAAATAATAGACTTTCAAATCAATTGTAACATTAGGTCATTCGAGTGATTAAGTGAATAAATCACCTATGAAATCTAAAAGGACCAAAATCACTCCAAAAAGAGGAAAACCAATTCATAATATAATATAATATAATTAGAAAAAGAAAAAGAAAAAGAAAAAAGTTGGAAATAAATGGAACATTTAATAAATCAATAGAAGTCATTTATCCTCGCAAAGGTGAAAATTCTTCTTTCCACAATTAAAAGAATTGAAAAATCCTCTTTTTATCCTCACAAACTAAGTTTGTTAGACTCTTCCTCTTGGTACCTTATGAGATATTTATATCTTTTCTATTACCCTCAAGTTAAAAGTAAAATACTAATCCCTACCCCAACCCCATCCTAAAATCCTATAAATAGGAGGGAAATTCAAGAGCAAAAGGAACCAAGTTTTAGGCATCTACCCTATAGGCACATTTAGAGTTATCACCCCTTTTAGCATTGATATAATAGAGAATTCATGTCATTTTGATATAATTTTAGCATTCATTTAGTGTCATTTAATATCATTTAGACTTACACATGTACATGATTCTAGCATTCTAGTGTTATTATCTTCACCTGATCCACTTTCTTATATAGATCTTGCATAGATTCTAATAAATATACATTCATAGAATACCCCCCTTCTAGAACTATCACTAAGATGCTGGTTTGAGAGAAAATTTTACAATTGTAGTTAGGGAAACATGAGATGTTAGTGGAGTGTTTGTTTAACAATGATTTCTTGGGTCTAGATTAGTTCATTGTTGTTTTGATTGCACTCTGCACTAAGGTATCATGAATATTCAATTCCACCTTGTACAAATTGGCAACCACCATGGGGCTTTGTCTTAAAGCCTCTTTGTTCTTTAAATTTTCTTTATAATCTTCTATTTTTCTTCTAGATCTATGTTTTTCTCTAGATTGTTGTGTAGATCTGACTTGTTATAGGTTTTACAATATTTAGGGGGACTCATAATAGGAGAAATAATCTTTTGAAGATATTCATGAGCTGACAAAGACTGGATCTGAGACTTCTCTAATGTTTTGATACTTTTGAACAATATTTTAATGCTTTTGCATTTTCTTCTAACACATTTGAAGTGTTATGTATTGCATTTGAAGTATTCTCTAATGCATTTGTATTGTTTCATAGTACATTTACATATTTAATTAGCACTTTTGACAGATCTTATAGCATATTTTTAGTTTTGTGTAATGCATATACTATTTAATGTAGCACATCAAATCAGAGCTCTAAGCTACCATATTTGACTTTTAGATTTCATTGTTGGCTATTTATAGGTCTCTTTTGGGCTAGAAAATAAGTCCTAGGCTATTAAAATTATGAGAAGGGAATAAAGGCAATAAAAAATGTGCCTAGCCTTTTCTAGGATCAAATTAGGTAGGCCTGAACCTGTGTCCATTAGATTGTATCATTTCTAAATTCATAACCTAGCTTAAGCAAGAAGTTTGATCTCACTATTCTACTAAGAAGTAGGCCTATGCTCTCAACTCACTAAGTTGATTTGAATGCCAAACATTCTGTAAGGGGTAGTAGTAATCATGCTAGGAATGATCAAACTTGTAGATTAAATAGGAGCCTCCTATCTTCCATAGATAAAGGCTCATAATTGAAAAATCTTGTTTTTCATGTTTGGGAGATCAAAGTAGTACGGATATGCTCTCACTCTCTGAGGGTGATCAAACTCCCAAACTTGCTTTCAATTTCTTCTTTTCCCACTTTCCACTTGGTAGATTATTTAGCCATATAAAGGGTACCTATCAAGATTTTTCTTAGTAGAACTGATGAGAGGGAATGCCTTCTATTGGCGTTTTAAAATGCTACAAGTTTCAAATTACCCCAATGAGAACAAGACACATCTAGGGGTAGCTAACTCCCATCTTCAACATGTCATTTCAGACACTAGGCCAACTATAAGGCTTGACCCTTCTTCTACTTCAGGCTTTGTAAAACCTAGGTAGGTCAACCTTGGATTCAATTAATATGGTTCCAATGTAAAAACATATTCCTGAATCTATT
Organism: Cupressus sempervirens; assembly: GCA_028749045.1. Taxonomy (NCBI): domain Eukaryota; kingdom Viridiplantae; phylum Streptophyta; class Pinopsida; order Cupressales; family Cupressaceae; genus Cupressus; species Cupressus sempervirens. The sequence continues at coordinate 743,174,929 of CM053783.1, forward strand.
AACTAGATTTAATCCTTATATCTCCTAATAACTCATACAATGACATAGATCTACAATAGCTAAATGCAAGATAATGCAATGCATAAGCTAAGTGAGGGCATTCTATTTTGGCTCTTCAACATAAAATATAAATATGTATTGATGAAATCATTGCGTGGAACTAAGCATCCCACTGAAAACACAAAACCCCCTGTAGCATGTACTAGTGACCATCTATGTTAAAACTAGCTCTAGAAATGGATAGATTATGGCTCCCCAACCATGAAAGAGCATAAAATTGAATTTTTTTAAAAATCTATATAGTTGAACTATATAAAAATTTAAAACTCATTTAAATTTTTCAACTTTGAAAATTCTTATGCATTTAGATTAGAAAAATCTGAAATAAAACTTTATTTTCACCCTTTCTATTTGGCCCCAATCATCCAGTGCCAAGTTTCCACCTCTGACTTGTTAGGACCCACATCCACCATGCATTTGAAATAGCTTAATCTTCCCCTATCATATGATCTTAAGACTTAACTCTTACCTGCCTCATCACACAACAAGGCAAATTTCATAATATGTCATGGCTAAAACTCTTGTTTTATGACCCTACAACATGGTCCCTATTGTATCATCTCCCACACTAAAAATCATCTTTAGGATTTTACAAAAAAATTTAAGATTTTGGACCTTCAAATTTTTCTTCATGAGCTTACAATAAGCTCAAATTTTTTAATATCTTACCATTAAAATTTTTGCCCTCCAAAATATACGTCAAACTTCACATTTTAGAGCATTGTAAACAATTTAAAATTACCTTGTGATCCTATGATGTCAAAGTAATCCATCATAACATCAGGGCTTTTCAATTTGAAGTTCATGACCTCATGACAAGGGCTTCATTGTAACATTATGTGGAATTGTAACATCAAAGCATTTGAGAATCCTTCTACAATCCTACGAGAATCATAGGATCATAAGCCTTTGAATTTGAGATCTTGATCCCCCAACCTCAATATAACATCAGAAACCATAATCTTTCCTCACCTAATCTCATGACAAAGCTCTCTCTTTGATCTTAGAATTCCTTCATAGCATTGTAAAACACATTAGTTCATCTTGTGATCTTACAAAATCGTAGCACTTACACATTTATTTCTTGACCTCCTGACAAGACTCTGGAATGTGCCACATGGTACTCCTCAACTTTTAATCTTTGATCATACAATAAAGGTCTTCATAGAATTGTATCACCATGCACCTTTGGTTATGATCTTATAGAAAAGTCAACTTCTCTGATTTCCTGACTAGTCATAACATCAGACATCCCATCTCTTCACATCTCGATCCTCTGATGATCTTGTAGTGTTGTAGATGCTTGATTCCACCATCTTGATTTGAGCTTATCATGATATTGCACACCTCATTTTTTATCTTCCCAACCTTACGCTAGTTGTCACATCGTAGATCTTCAACTTTTAACTTATGATCTCATCCCATGTCATAGGATCAAAGCCCTTCAAATTTTGGCTTCTAACCACATGATGGCTTTCCACATGTCAACAGTTTATTTTCTCTTGGGTCCACATCTTCTACCACCTCATTTCTTGATCATCACTACATCATTGCACAATCACTACCATGTCACTCACTATCTAGGTTGGTTTCTATGTCACCATGCATATTGATCAAGCAACTTCCCTTGGCGATGTAGTAACTATTGCAAGATCATCCACATGTCATAATCTCCTTCAAATTCCATGTCATTACATGTCATTGCTTGGTCAAAAAATTTCTCATAGTGTCCTCCAGCTAGTTGACCAAAGTGGGCCCCTCCTTCATGCTTGCGACTTACAAAAGCCTCATGTCTTAAAGAGACATACAATCTACATGCTTTTTTTTTTAAAGACAACATTACCCATCATAGAATGAATGTGGAATTAAATATTTTTCAAAGATATGCCTCTGCCCTATGCTTGGCCCCTTTTACCAACATTCTTCTTTGCCTATGACTTCATCTTTCCCTAATCTCATCCTCCACTATGCTCCAAACTATGGTTCTGATGTCATCTTCCTACTCTATGTCATTAGTGCTCTCTCTCTTTAGTGTAGATGCCTAGATAACTATGGATGCTTCTTGGGCATTTTTTCTTGTGTGGGGTGTTTTATTTTATCAATAGTACTCAAAAGTAGTGCTTTGATTTTTAGTCCCAATAGTGGTTCTATCTAGGGATGCATATCCCTTATGGGCATGGAAAGAATTTAGATCTCTAGAAGAAGAAGACCATTCCCAAAAACTTATGTTGCATAGCTTTATTGAAAATAGGGAAACAACTACTCCTACTATGTACAAATGATGGCCCTAGGCCACCGAACTTCAACAAAACTTTTTACCTCTATCAAATACCTGATTTTTATTTGTATGTGCATGAGGTAAGCTAGAAAATTTTCTCATATTAGAATGCCAATTTGATTAACATTTTGAATCAACTCACTTGGCCCAACTAAACCTACATCCTCACTTTCATAACACATATAAAAACTAGCTTCATTCTCAACCACTTGCTCATTATGAAAGTTCTGATCAACATACTCACAAATATCAGACTCAAACTAAAACTCTTCTTCATATCATGAATCATGCATGCTATTAGTCTTGACTATGAAGGAATGATAGTCAACATTGGGAAAAGGATCACACATAACTTGAAAATACACATCCTTATCTATAGCTAGATTGTATTCAAATGAGCCATCAAATTTTTACTAACACATGTCATCAATGTCATAATCTGAAACTAATCTAGGATCTTCAAGTGGTTCTTTAAAATCAGCAAATATATTAGTCATCATGTTAGAGTATTCATCATAAAACATATTACAAGGTGCATGTTGATTTTCAACAACATCTTCATCAAACACCTTGTTATCCATATTATGAGATGCAACATCATTCTCATAATCACTATCAAACTTAGAAAAAGAATAATCTAATCTCTCACAGTAGTAGGATAAAGTATCATCATTAAGATCATCCTTAGCTAAATCTGAACCATCCATGTGCTCTTCAAAAAAAGGGTTTATAATTCCATGCAAAATGTTAGAATTCTTTAGAATAACTGAGAGGAGGGGGGGTGAATCAGTTCTCCAAGGTCCAAATGCCCTATTAATACCTTTTTACTACTTTTAATGAATCCATACCCTTTTCATCTATTCGAACTTAAATCAATCATATAAGCAAGTTACAGTAAATCAACATGGAAAGATAGAACATTCAAGATCAACACATGACACAATGATTTACGTGGAAACCCAATTTGGGAAAAACCACCAGTAACATGCTACTTGATTCTCACTCTTCTGAAGTGATGCCCTATTAAAATCCTGCCCTGTTAAAGGCTTACAACACACTGTTAAATGTGACCTTGTTAGAGGATTTCACCAAACTGTTAGGAATGGGCCTGGTTAAAGGTCTTTAGAACATTCACTTGGAATGTCACCCTGTTAAAGGATTTCTCTAATGGCTGTTAAACCAACCTAAGTCCATAGGATTTAGACTTGCAATTACAATTGCTAGAAAGTAACAATAATTGTCTTTTGATCTGATATAACTTACAACATACTTTGCAGATTCCAGATCACACTTTCAGTTCAATCCTTATGCTTGGCTTTAATTTCTTTAGCTCTGACTGCTTGTCTTCCTCTCAAGCTTCATCTCATTGAGTCTTCTAACTCATTCTACCAATGCAATCATCTTTGTGGTCGTCTATACAAATAGAATTTCTGTGCTATCTTCTCCTAGGCACATTCTTCAGCATTTCATGCTTTTATGCTTGACCATTGTCTCTCTTTTCTTCTATCCCCTCTTGCTCTCTTTTTTTCATTAACTTATGTCTTCTTATATAGAAGTCTGATTTTCCTTTTTCACTCAATTCTCCCTCTTCAATTTTAGGGTTTCAAAATGGATTAGGTAGGAGACAATGTATCTACCCCATATCTTGTTTTCTTCTTGAAACTTTGCCAGTTGTATCTTAAAAATGTTCTACATGGTTTTCTGTGCCACCAACTCATCATTCTTATCTTCCTTTTAATTCACAAATTTCTGGATAACAACCTTGTCGGCTTAGATTTGGTGAATCTTCGATTTCCTAAATAATGCAGCAACTCGACATTATTGAGTTACTGGTTCTCGGCACCTCTGTGTTACTCGGCACCTATACCAGCTCGACACTTGAACTTGCTCGGCACTTGAACTTACTCGGCACTTGATTCTACTCGGCACCACTCGGCATCTAAAATTTACTCAACATTAACTAGGACTTGCTCGACTCTTACTAGCTTGCTCAGCTCCTTCTCTCTAATAAACTTAGTTTGAGCTTTACAAAAGACTTAGCTAAAACCTTAAATCTTTGATATGTTTCATTGTGCCCATTCTTTGTAGTATGTCATCAAATACATTCTTTCATCAATGGCTTAGCTGATCCTTGTACTTCATTACAACATCATAACTTCAACCTTTCTCTAGGTATTTTAGTTACATCTTATTAATTGCCTCCACCTTGACAATCAACTAATTGATAGTATTTGGATCACTAAAGCAATTGTCATTCCTGCAAGTAGCAAGTTTGACATCAATGACAAAACAATGATTGAGGACATTCTTTACTAGTTCCATATTTTATTCCAACAATCTCCCTAAACTTTTCTTATAATTATTTCAATCATTTCCAACAATCTCCCTCTTTGGCATTGATGGCAAACCAAACTGATCAAGTAATCAATTCAGTTACCACCAAGATTGTATGCGTTGTCTTGTTGTACTTCACTATTGATCTCATATATCTCCCTCTTTCATATATATATCTCCCTCTTTCTTTGCATTGATCAGTTTCCTGCATATTTCTCCCTCTTTGACATAAATTCCAAAGATGTAGCATTTTATCATGCAAAATATAAGCTTTGGCTTCTTGTTGTTTTTCTCCCTCTGTCACCATGCTTGTGACTGATTTGGAGTTTTTGTACCTGTTGTAATCCTTTGTATCAACCTATTAATATTTCAATGATTTATTCTTGTTGATGCAAGGCAGCTTCCTTGTTGCCTTAAACTGCTTGGGTTAGGGGTATGACCCCCAATTTGCCTCTAAGATATTCATAGGCATCCTTGGGCAATGGTTTTGTGAAGATATCTGCAGTTTGTTCCTTTGTGTGAATGTATTCCAAATTCACTTGTTTTTCTTCTACCAATTCTCTGACATAATGATACTTGATTGCAATATGCTTAATTTTTGCATGCATCAATGGATTTTTGGATATGTTTATAGCACTTGTATTATCACAATACAATATCACCAGTTTTGTTACTTCTTCTTTCATTCCATTCAATAGATGTGTGAGCCATACAATGTTTGTACAATTGACTGCAGCTACCACATATTCTAATTCTACAGTAGATTGGGATATACAGGTTTGTTTCTTGCTAGTCCAGGTAACTAGCCTTTTGCCTAGAAATAATGCACCTCCACTTGTGCTTTTTTTGTCATCAATGTTTCCTCCCCAGTCTGCATCTGTATATGCATTGAGTTCAAATTTTCCATTCTTTTTGTAGTATAGACCAAAATCATTAGTCCCTTTGAGATATCTCATTATTCTTTTTACTACTATGAGATGATTTTCTTTAGGATTAGCAAAAAACCTAGCCACTATTCCAACTGCTAATGCTATGTCTAGTCTACTATGCACAACATATTGTAGTTTTCCAATCATGGATCTGTACATTGTTTGATTGACTTCAATTGACTCATCATTTTTGGACAACTTATTTCCTATGGCCATTGGTGTGCTTACTGGTTTGGATTCCTCCAATCCAAACATTTTAAGAATTTCTTTGATGTACTTTGATTTTGTAACAAATATTCCATGTTTAAGTTGGTGTACTTGCAATCCAACAAAAATTTTGATTTCTCCAAACATAGACATTGCAAATTCATGTTTCATTTTGTTAGCAAAGCCTTTGCAAAGTACTTCCTTACCACCAAATACTATGTCATCCACAAAAATTTCAAATACAATAATGTCTTTACCTTCTTCAGCTTTGATGTACATGTTGTTGTTATCATCAATTCTTTCAAATCCAATTTGCACTAGATACTTGTGAAGTCTCTCATACCATGCTCTAGGTGCTTGTTTCAAACCATAGAGTGCTTTATGTAGCTTACACACCATATCCATGTTGTTCTCATCAACAAATCCTTCTGGTTGTTCAATGTAGACTTCTTCTTCTAGTATACCATTTAAGAAGGTATATTTTACATCCATCTGATAGACTTTGAAATCTTTGTAGGCAGCATACGCAAGTAAAGTTCTTACTCCTTCTATTCTAGCAACAGGAGCAAATGTTTCTCCATAATCTATTCCTTCTTCTTGAGCATAACCCTTGCATACTAATCTGGCTTTATTTCTGGTAATCTCACCATTCTCATCTAGTTTGTTTCTGAATACCCATTTGGTACCAATCACATTCTTGTCAGTTGGTCTGGGAACCAAACTCCAGGTTTTTTTTTTCCTTATTTGATTAATTTCTTCTTCCATAGCTTTATACCAGTCATCATCATGTAATGCACCATATACTATCTTGGGTTCAAATTTTCTGATCAGACATGATTCATGTCTTAGTCTATTCCTTGTCATTGGTCTTGTATCTTTGTCACCAATTATCTATTCAGCAAGGTGATGTCTTTTTACATATTTTGATAATCTTGGCTTTGTCCTGGTTTCCATGTTTGATCTTTTGGATTCAGGATCACTATGCACTTCATTGTCAGGTTGTTCTTCATTATGTGTACTGTCTTCAGAATCAGATTGTGCATTTTCTTCATTTTGTAACTCGGCTTCTGAATGCAACTCAGCATTCACTGGTTGTAAATCAGTTGAAACTGACACTTGTTGTTGATTTTCAATTTGATTGTCATCATCCTCATCAGCAGTCATTCCTTCATAAGAATATACAAAGGTTCTGTATTCTTCCATTTTTTTTGGTTCTTTAGCTTGGACTTCAATGTGCTCATCAAAATTTACATTTGCACTTTCCAAAATTTTGTTAGTGTTAACATTCAAACACTTATATGCCTTACTTCTAGTGGAGTAACCAAGAAATATACCTTCATCACTTTTTGCATCAAATTTTCCATTTCTAGTATCCTTCAGGATAAAACATTTGTAACCAAACACTTTGAAATGTTTTACATTGGGTGAGTAACCATACCATAATTTACAAGGTGTTGTATTTGTACCTTTCTTGACTTGTACTTGATTCAATGTATGAACAGCTACACTTACAACTTCTCTCCAGTATTTTAGAGCAACATTCTTTTCCATCATTAATGTTCTTGCACAGTTAATCATAGATCTGTTTCTTCTCTCAGCAATTCCATTCTGTGGGGGAGTTCTAGGAGCTGACATTTTTGTTTTGATTCCATTGTCATTACAAAATATCTTGAATTCTTTTGATGTAAATTCACCACCTCTATCTGATCTTAGACATTTTAGGCTTTTTCTAGTTTCCTTTTCAACTCTGGCCACATACCATTTAAACATTTGAAAAGCATCAGATTTTTGTTTTAAGAACATAACAGTCATCATCCTGGAATAGTCATCAACAAATAGCATTATGTATTTATCTCCTCTATAGCTTTGTATTTCCATTGGGCCACATAAGTCAGTGTGAACTAACTCAAGTATCTCTTTAGATGTATAGTTCTTGCTTTTGAATCTTGATTTTGTCATCTTTCCTAACTGACATTGTTTGCACATGATATTATCAGGCTTTTTCAGTTTTGGTAGACCTCTGACTTTCTTCATTTTACTGATGTTGACTAGATTATCAAAATTGACATGACATAATCTTCTATGCCATAACCATTCATCATCAAATTTTGCAACTAGACAAGAAGCATCATCCATATCAAGGTAAAACAAATTACTCTTTGTTTGATCTCCTTTTCCTATTAGTTTACCATCAGTATCATAGGTTTTTGTAGTTTTGTTTCCAAATTCCACTATGTAACCTATATTGCCTAACTGTGAGACACTCAGTAAATTGTAGTTTAATCCTTCAACATAGTATGCATTATCACATGAAATCTGTTCTGTGAGCTTAATGGAACCTTTTCCTTTGATTTGACATGGAGAATCATTACCAAATCCAACACTATTTCCATCATACTGAGTAAAGTTGACAAACTTACTTTTGTCTCCTGTCATGTGATGTGAGCATCCACTGTCTATGATCCATCTGCCATTCTTGTTTATACATGTCACTAGTGCTGTGGCTTCTTCTTCATCAGATTGGTCCTTCATGGCTACATAAACAACTTCATCATCATTGTCATCAGAATTTTCTTCAACAATATAACACTTCTTACCTTTTTCTTTGCAATCTCTTTTGTCATCATCTCTTCTGTTCTTGTATTTATTGCTTTCCTTGGAATCCTTTCTCTGTGGACATCTTGCAGCAATATGACCTACTTCATTGCAATTGAAACAAATGATAGGCATCTTACCTTTGAATTTTCCTTTGCCCCTGTAAAATCTTCTAGCGAGCAATGCTTCTAATTGTTCCACATCTTCCTCATCAGTGCTACTGTCACTAGATACATACTTCATTTTTCTTCCTTTCTTTGATTTTACCAGTTTGGCATCTTTCAGTGATAACTTCACCTTAAAAGAAGATTCAACATTTTCAGGTTTGTAGTTGTCAAAGTTAGATAACTCAAATGATGTGAGTCTATCTATTATACCTTCAAAGATTAGATTATTTCCTAGTATGCACCTTAGTTCTTGTATTGCTGATACTCTAATAGCATAGATAGGGAGCAAGGTTCTTAAGAACTTACTATTAACAGTATCCTTATCTAGTTGAACATTCAAGCATCTTATTGCACTTACCACTTCCTTTATTCTTGCACCATACTGAGTAGCATTCTCATTTTCCTCCATTTTCATATCATCAAACTTTCCTCTCAGACTTTCTCTTTTTTCTCTTTGTACATTCTGATCTCCTCCATAGATGTTTGATAGTGCTTTCCACATTTTGAATGTAGTGTCACATCCTTTGATATCATCAAATTCAGTATAGTTGAGTGCAGATGCAATTTCCAGCATTGTCTAATTGTGTTCTTGTTTAATTTTCATGTCTTCTGTAGTAGGAGCACCTGTTGGATCTACATGTTCAGTGACAATTGAATTTTGGGCATAATCTCCTATGGATCCAAGATGTAGCTTCATCAAACTTTTCCATGCAACAAAGTTGTCTTTGTTGAGCTTGGGAACTTCTCTTTTTGGCATTTTGATCTTTTCTGCTAGTAGTCCCTTTAAACTGAATCAGCAGTCAGGCTTTGATACCAATTGTTAGAATTCTTTAGATAACTGAGAGGGGGGTGTGAATTAGTTATTCAAGGTCCAAATGCCCTATTAATACCTTTTTACTACTTTTAATGAATCCATACCCTTTTCATCTATTCGAACTTAAATCAATCATATAAGCAAGTTACAGTAAATCAACATGCAAAGATAGAACATTCAAGATCAACACATGACACAATGATTTACGTGGAAACCCAATTTGGGAAAAACCACCAGTAACATGCTACTTGATTCTCACTCTTCTGAAGTGATGCCCTGTTAAAAGCCTGCCATGTTAAAGGCTTACAACACACTGTTAAATGTGACCTTGTTAGAGGATTTCACCAAATTGTTAGGAATGGGCCTGGTTAAAGGTCTTTAGAAAATTCACTTGGAATGTCACCCTGTTAAAGGATTTTTCTAATGGCCGTTAAACCAACCTAAGTCCATAGGATTTAGACTTACAATTACAATTGCTAGAAAGTAACAATAATGGTCTTTTGATCTGATATAACTTACAACATACTTTGCAGATTTCATATCACACTTTCAGTTCAATCCTTATGCTTGGCTTTAATCTCTTTAGCTCTGACTGCTTGTCTTCCTCTCAAGCTTCGTCTCCTTGAGTCTTCTAACTCATTCTGCCAATGCAATCATCTTTGTGGTCATCTATACAAATAGAATTTCTATGCTATCTTCTCCTAGCCACATTCTTCAGCATTTCATGCTTTCATGCTTGACCAATGTCTCTCTTTTCTTCAATCCCCTCTCGCTCTCTTTTTTTCATTAACTTATGTCTTCTTATATAGAAGTTTGATTTTCCTTTTCCACTCACTTCTCCCTCTTCAATTTTAGGGTTTCAAAATGGATTAGGTAGGATACAATGTATCTACCCCATATCTTGTTTCCTTCTTGAGACTTCACCAATTGTATCTTAAAAACGTTCTACATGGTGTTCTATGCCACCAACTCATCATTCTTATCTTCCTTTTAATTCACAGATTTCTAGATAACAACCTTGTCGGCTTAGATTCGGCGAATCTTCGATTTCCTAAATAATGCAGCAACTCGACATTATTGAGTTACTGGTGCTCGGCACCTCTGTGTTACTCGGCACCTATACTAGCTCGGCACTTGAACTTGCTCGGCACTTGAACTTACTCGGCACTTGAACTTACTCGGCACTTGATTCTACTCGGCACCACTCGGCATTAACTAGGACTTGCTCGGCTCTTACTAGCTTGCTCGGCTCCTTCTCTCTAATGAACTTAGTTTGAGCTTTACAAAAGACTTAGCTAAAACCTTAAATTTTTTATATGTTTCAGTGTGCCCATTCTTTGTAGTATGTCATCAAATACATTCTTTCATCAATGGCTTAGTTGATCCTTGTACTTCATTGCAACATCATAACTTCAACCTTTCTCTAGGTATTTTAGTTACATCTTATTAATTGCCTCCACCTTGAAAATCAACTAATTGATAGTATTTGGATCACTAAAGCAATTGTCATTCCTGCAAGTAGCAAGTTTGACATCAATGACAAAACAATGATTGAGGACATTCTTTACTAGTTTCGTATTTTATTCCAACAATCTCCCTCAACTATTCTTATAATTATTTCAATCATTTCCAACATAAAAGCACCTTTGTAGACATTATGACAAGTGGTGTGCTGATCAACATCAAACTCCTCACCATATAACATGTTATCAAAAACCTTGAAGGCATTACCCAATGTATTGTCACAAAAACTTGCAGCATATGATGAAAAATCAGAACTGTATGAAGACTTTCTTTTTTCTTCCTCTACCACACATATAGCATCAATGATTACATTAGCTTCATTATTGTGTTTAGGATGACCTCTACGGATAGAGCATGACTCATCACTAAGATGATTACAATATGATGTAACCTCATTGTCTAACATAAAACCTTAAAACCTTTTAATAATCTTTTGCCTCAAAAATTCATGTTCAAACCCATTAGCATCAATTTGATCAACCATTTTTTATCTTCAAGCTTTGATGACAAATCACTCTCAAATTCTTCATTTCCAAAATGATTTGTATAAGATAAAAACTTAGATGCATTATCATTTTTAGACTTAGAACAAGAAATTAGACCTCTACTAGCATAAGAGTGACAAATTTTTTCATTTCTTTCCTCTCCCTTATTTATATCTAATTCACATGAAGACAAACATATACTAGCACTATCCTCTTCTTGACTCGAGTAGCAATCTCACCATTATCTTCACATGATGCTTCTTCACAATATTTCAGATCAACAATTCACCTTCATCACTTGAAAGATCACTTCCAGCTTCCTCTTCCTCATACTGAGATGAATATCCTTCAACTTCAAAGTGTACAACATTCTCAACAAAAGGCATATTAACATTAGGAGAAGAAACAACTGAATTTATTTCTTGCATATTTAACTAATCAAGTGAAGTAACTTTTTCATTTGCTATGGTAATATTATAAACACACGCACTATTTTCAGCAAGAAAAGAATCAGCTCCTCTTTGCAATAGAGAGTCTTCATCTATACATGTATTTACTTCTAAATTTTCAACAAAATTATTTACAATAGTAGGGGTACCTATTTGCTGATCTGAAATTAAGCACTCCTTTTGACATTGATTTTTCCTTTGCATCTCATCTTGTTGCCAAATATTCTTAGAGAAGTGACTCCTAGTTAAGCTATACTCTATGTTATTTTCAATCTCTATAGCCATCATGAATACCTAATGCAAAGTCTTAGGTTCTTTATCACTCAATAGATAACTCATCTTTTCATCAAATGGATCAAGGTAAACAACTAGACACACTTGATTGTCTGGGTTATAATTCTTAGGAACGTCATTCAAAACTTTTGCAAATCTAATATTGAATTCAGGAACTAACTCACCATTCTTGATTTGAATCTTCAAGAATTTATCAAAATAATCAGCGATGCTTACTCTTTCCCCAAACTGCTTCATAAAGGATGAAAGTAATTGATCCCAAGATGAAATTGAACATGCCAGCAAAAAGGAAAACCAATCCTTAGCATCATCTTCTAAATTTTGAACAAACAACTTCATAAGAACATCTTCATGAGCAATTTCAAAATCACCAACTAAATCACTGAACAACTAAACATGATGATTGGCTGAATTATCATGGTTCCTATTGAATTTAGGAAAATATTTTTTGAGGTTATACGTCATAGGGTTTGGGAAACCATGAATGCCATCAAAACATAATGGCATATATCGCTTGGTAGAAATAGATCTAGAAATTTCAATGATAGGCTGCATACTAGAAGAAAGAAAACTTGACATTCTTCAAAGATTTGAGACTCATTCACCCATAATAAATATCAAATTCACAATTTGTAGCCAATCTATACAACCTTCTACCAAATAACTCTTTTCAAATACACTTCACAAACTTAAATACAACAAGTTGAAACTCAAGCCAATAAAGTATATGAAACTTGTCAAACTATTCTCCTCCTCTTAGTGCTGAAACTCACTTGATAGAGAACACTACCTTTTAACAATCAATTTTCATGAAAAGATAATACATGAAAATAAAAATACCTCATGATCTAGCTGGCTGAAGGTTCTCTATCCACTATTTACAAACCCAAAATCTGATCAACTCTTTATAGAGTAATTTGAATCAAAATATCACAAATCTTACCAACCATTTCAATGTTTCAACCTCTATGAATCTACTCTTCTCTTGCAGCAACTAATCACAATTCATGTATAGAACTGCACTGGTACAAAGATTAACTTTGAGTCACCACTCACATTAAGTGAGACATGAATTGCATTTGTCTTGAAGATTCCACAAACTAACTTGAAACAACATTAGATAGAAGACACCTCTTCAGATTTATCTTGAATTTGAAACCTCTACACAAAGCTAAAATATGAATTTCTTAACTCTAAAATTACAACAACTCACACCAAATTGAACTGATTGAAGGCATGCTCATTTCTCAACACAATTTACATCCTATTTAAGAACTATTACTGTAAGAGAATAAATCTTATTGGGGAACACAAAACCTTGCATACAAAATTGAATATGTAAAATATATTAGAAGTTTCTAGCTCCTTAATTCATGCATTTACAACCTTTATCCTTAGTGGAGTTTCCATTTTGTTGGTGACTTGGATGGGCAAAATTATACTAAAAAAAAGGACTGAAGTATTCAATTCACACCAGAGGTTCTTGTACTTTTAACAAGATGTATTGCCATCTTATCTCCCCAGTAGAGTCACCATTTTGTTGGTGTTTTGAAATGTTATAGGTTTCAAATTACCCTGATGAGAACAAGACACATCTAGGGGAAACTAACTCCCATCTTCAACATGCCATTTCAAACACTGGGCCAACTATAAGGCTTGAACCCTCCTCTACTTCAAGCCTTGCAAAACCTAGGCAAATGGACCTCAGATTCAATTAATATGGTACTAGTGCAAAAACATATTCTTGAATCTATTAAGTAGATTTAACCCTTATATCTCCTAACAACTCATACAATGACATAGATCTATAGTAGCTAAATGCAAGATAATGCAATGCATAAGCTAAGTGGGGGCATTCTATTTTGTCTCTTCAACATAAAATATAGAGATGATTTGAATTTGATTTTATTTTATGTGGATGGGGAAATTGGATGAAAAATAAGTATAGACAACAAACTAATGATCCTGTAGTTGATTAGTGCTCGATCCATTGGGAAAAATCATAAATCTCTCTTATGCATTTTGGATATCCTAGACACATATCCTATGCCAAGACTCCAGATCTATCTATTTACCTTGTAAATTGGATATCAATGTTCAATCTAAATCTCATTCTTACCTGATATCCTCCTAGATAAACTTGCAACCCTGTTGATTTCCCTAAAGCATTTACATAATTCCTTGAATTATAAGAAATAATAAAACAACATACAACCTTAAGTGATTGTAACTATGATCTAGGCTCTTTTTTCAATGATCATAAAACATTACACATCACTTAGAAAGGAGACAAGATTTAACATAAAACTCAACACTTGTTGTTCTTTGTATTGATGTCCTTGAAATAATACATGAAAATGCATAAAATTGACTCACAAGATACCTAATACACTAGATGGTACAATAACATATGTTGTCATACAAGAGAGAAAATGGTTGAAATGAGAAACTAATGAGATGGGAAGGGCATATCATAGCCAAAGCAAAGCTTCATAGTCTGGAACTAGCACATCCCAAATCTTTCCATTCAAAGTTCATCAATTCCAGAGCCAATTTTGCTAAATGTTTTCATTCCAAAATTTAAAATATTTTCCAACCCCTTACAATGGATGAGAAAGAAGAAGATATAGACAAGAAGTGAATTCTTGGATTTGATCTGAAGATGACATGTGTTCACTTGAAATTCCATCTCCCAGTAGTGAAAAGAATCTCTCTAATCTTTCTCTGCAACTGCACATCAAATCTTCAATCATTTTGTCCTCCAAAAGCAAGAAATATTTAAGATATTTGATGGAAATCATAACTAATTGCAAAAGACAAAGAATTATGAGAAATTCCATCAAAATCAAGAAAATTGTGAAATACTTGCAGAAAAACACATCATTATGCATCAAATTTTGAACAAACTAAGCCAACAAAGCATATCAAATGCATCCCTACTGAATTATATAACTACATTGATGAAATCATTGCTTGGAACTAAGCATCCCACTGAAAACACAAAACCCCATGTACCATGCACTAGTGACCATCTGCGTTAAAACTAGCTCTAGAAATAGATAGCTTATCTCCTCCCAATTCTAATGGTATGCTGCACTATAAATTTTGCATTGAAATCATGCCCCTGAGACCAATTTGAAATTCTAGCTCCCTAACCATGAAAGAGCATAAGATTGAAATTTTTTAAAAATCTATATAGTAGAACTATATAAAACTTTAAAACTCATTTAAATTTTTCAACTTTGAAAATTTTGGTGCATTAAGATTAGAAAATTTTGGTGCATTAAGATTAGAAAATTTTTATTTAAAACTTTATTTTGTCCCTTTCCATTTTCCCCCAATCATCAAGTGCCAAGTGTCCACCTCTAACTTGTTAGGCCCCACATTTGCCATGCATTTTAAATATCTTAACCTTCCCCTATCATATGATCTTGAGACTTAACCCTTACCTGCCCAATTACATGACAAGGAAAATTTCGTAATATCTCATGGCTAAAAATCTTGTTTTACGACCCTACGACATGGTCCCTATTATATCATCTCCCACACTAAGAATCATCTTTATGATCTTACAAAATTTCATAAGATCGTGGAGCTTCAAATTTTTCTTCATGACCTTACGATAAGCTCAAATTTTGTAATATCTTATCAGTGAAATTTTGGCCCTTTGATCATATGAAAAACTTCACATTTTTTAGGATCATAGACATTTTAAAATTACCTTGCGATCCTATGATGTCAAGGTAATCCATCGTAACATTGGGGCTTTTCAATTTGAAGTTCAAAACCTCATGAAAAGGGCTTCATTGTAACATTATGTGGAATTGTAACATCAAAGCATTTGAGAATCCTTATACAATCCCATGAGAATCGTAGGATCATAAGCCTCTAAATTTGAGATCTCGATCCCCCAAACTCAATGTAACATAAAAAACCATAAGCTTTCCTCACCCAGTCTCATGACAAAGCTCTTTCTCTCTAATCTTAGAATTCCTTTGTAGCGTCATAACACACACTAATTCATCCTATGATCTTAAAAAATTGTAGCACTTACACAATCATTTACCAAACTCCTAACAAGACTCTAAAATGTGGGATGTGGCACTCCTCAACTTTCAATCTATGATCATATGACAAAGGCCATCATAGCATTGCATCTACACCTTTGGTTATGATCTCACGGTGAAGTCCACTTCTTTGATCTCCTAACTGGTTGTAACATCAGACATCCCCTCTCTTCACGTCCCGATCCTCCAATGATCTCATAACATCATGGATGCTTGATTCCACCATCCTGATATTGTGACATCCTGTGTTAGAATTGCTTTAGAATAATTGCTTTAGAATAATATCCAAATGTCCTATTCAAAATTTTCACTAAGCATAGTGAACCCATTCAACCATTCATTTGTCCAAGCTTTAACTTATCTAATCAGCAAGCTACAATAAATGAACATGCAAGTATAACACATAAGAAATCAACACATGACACAGTGATTTACGTGAAAACCCAATTTTGAAAAAACCATCAGTAACATGCTACTCAATTCTCACTCTTCTAAAGTGATGCCCTATGAAAGGCCTACCCTGTTAAAGGCTTACAACACTATTAAATGCGACCTTTTTAGAGGATTTAACCACCCTGTTAGAAGTGGGCCTAGTTAAAGGACCTTAGAACATTCACTTGGAATGTCACCCTATTGAAGGATTTACAAATGGTTGTTAGGCCAACTAAGTCCATAGTATTTTAAGATCTAATACAATTTCTAGAGAGTATTAGAAAATATTGACCTAACTACAACTTACAACTTATCTTGTAGATCTTAGATCACTTCTCAACTCATACCCTTGCCTTGCCTTCAATCTTTGCAACTCTTGATAGCTTGCCCTCCTTTCAAGCTTTGTCTCCTTGAGTCTCCACACTCAATGTACCAGTGCAATAATCTTTTCATGACCACTTGTAGAAGCAAATCCGTTGTGCTCTTCCTTCTCCTAGATGTCTCATCCTTGACATCCTTCTGACTACTTTGCAGATTTGGCTCTTCAATAGCAATAGTATCAACATCTCTTTGTTTCTTGGTCTATGAGTTCTTAAATAGAAGTGTTGGAGTACCTTTTCCCACTCGATTCTTCCATTCTTTAATTTCAATTCGCATGTATTAGGTAGGATTCATTGCATCTAACCCATATTCTATTTCCTCTAGAAACTTCTTGAATAATCCTTTAGAATTCACCCAAAAATGGTTTACATAGGATTTTGTGCCACCAAATCATCATCCTTATCATCCAACTTGTTAAAATAGTTCAATGTAATCACTATGTCAGCTTAGATTTGGAAAATCTTCATCATTTGAAATAATACAACAACTTGGCACTATTGAAATACTAGTGCTTGGCACATACTGTGTTACTCAACATCAATTGTGTTTTTCTTGATGCTCGGCACCAACTAAAATTTTTCTCATGGTCAGCACCTAATCTTCACTTAGCATATGAACATCACTCAACATACATTAGAATTTCCAGTTACTTGGCTTCTATTGGGAATTTTCTTGGCTTCAACTAACTTGCTTGGCACCTACTAAAGATCTTAGTTTAAGCTTTGCAATCAACCTTGTTACAACTTCTTCCTCCAATGTTTCTAAATGTGACCAACCTCTGTATCCTTGAGTATATCATCAATACATCATTGAATCATTTTCTTAACTAATCCTTGTACTTTATTACAATATCATAACTCAATCTTTCCCATAGGTGCTCTTCTTATATCTTGTTGATCAAATCCTCTTCATCAATCAACTAAGTGATAGTACTTGGATCTTATAAGAAAATATCATTCCTACAAATAGCAAGTTTGACATCAATGAAAATATAATGATTGAAAATATTCTTTTACAACAATCTTCCTTCTTTGCAACAATGGACATTTTAATTAGATTTCCAACAATCTCCCTCTTTGATCTTCAACAATAAGCTTTTCAATCAGATTTCCAGCATCCTAGGCTTATTGTGATATCATAGACCTCATTTTTTACCTTCCTGACCTTACACCAATCATCAAATTGTAGATCTTCAACTTTTCAATTATGATCTGATGCCATCTTGTAGGATCAGAGCCCTTTTGAATCTAGCTTCTAACCACATAATAGCTTGCCACATGTCAACATTTGATTTTCTTTTGGGTCGATGTCTTCTACCACCTCATTTCTAGATCATCACCATGTCATTGCATTATCACCACCACATCATCTGCCATCTAGGTTGGTTGTTATGCCACCATGCATATTGATCGAGAAGCTACCCTTGGTGACATAGTGACCACTACAGGATCATCCACATGTCACAATCTCCATCCTTGAATTCCATGTCATCACACATCATCACTTGATCAAAAAATTTCTCATAGTGTCCTCTAGCTAGCCAACTATAGTGGGCCCCTCCTTCATGCATATGGCTTACAAATGCCTCATGTCTTAAAGACACTTACAATTTGCATGCTTTTGTATTTAAAAGACAATATTACCCACCTTGGCATGAATGTGGGATTAAACATTTTTCAAAGATATGCCTCTACTCTATGCTTGGCCCCTTTTACTCATGTTCTTCTCTGCTTGTGGCTTCATCTTTCCTTGATGTCATCCTCCACTATGCTTCAAATTGTAGTTCTGATGTCATCTTCCTTCTCTATGCCATTAGTGCTCTCTCTCTTTGACGTAGATGCCTAGATACCTGTGGATGTTACCTGGGCATTTTTTCTTTTATGGGTGTTTGATTTTATCAATAGTACTCAAAATTAGGGCTTTTATTTCAAGTCCCAACACCTTCCATCTTGCATTCATAATTGAATTGAATTCAATTATGTTTTAAACATAGCCTTCCTTTAGTAGTCTCACAAGAGATTGTGCCAAACGTCCTCTACATTGGTAAGAAGCTCTCTATTACAAGAGAGGTAAATTCAAATACTATTGGTTAATCATTGAAATCTTGTAGTCACTAGCTTTAGCAAGCCTTGTATGAAAGCCATTTTTCTTTCATTCTCTATGTGCATGTAGGTCTATTTCATTGTCAATTCTACTATTGACTATTCTTTAACATGCCCTCTTAAATACATGTTAATAAAATTTAGACTAAAATCCTTCCAAGCTAATTAAAATGTAACTACAAATAGGTACTAAACCAAATATGAATGTCATTGTGTACCTTAAAATAATGCATCCAATACCTAGAATAGTGCATTTGATCATTTTTGTAACATATTTGCATCTTATACTAGTGCATTTTACAAAACAAATAGTGCATTTCAATAATCAAATAACACATTTTTATATATAACAATGTTTATACCCTATAGAATAGCATCTGGCATGCCATAAAATAGTGCATAGAATCACTAAAATAGCATCTTTGAAGATTCTTGTAGTGCATCTGAGAGAAATCTTAAAATAGAGGCTATCTACACATGCAATATTCATAAATGAAGAATAGATTTGGATATAATTTTCCTTCATTGACATTCTACAAGATTATGGAACCCTCAAATTGACTATCATATTTAAAGCAAGAAATGTTCCAAGTTTACATCAGATCTCCTAGCCAATAACCATCATTATCTCAACTTCATAAATCAAGCTAGAAATGAATAGAAACATACATCCATTCCCTACCTAACTTCATGAATTTGAGTCTTATCATCACCAACATTAGCAAACACCTTTTCAAAATATAGCTTGATATTCCAACACATTTTGGTCTAGAAACAATGCTCACACCATTGAAATGTAGAAGAATTAAGGGAGTCTCATTCATGTGTCATGCCACTATGTAAAACCAATGTAGCTATGAAAAAGAGGAACCTAAATGATCACCCATACTATTAAGTGCTATAATAGTGAAATGAACTATTAGATATACACAATCCCCAAGTATCATTGAGCCAATTACACTTGTTGACTGTGTATTGACCACCATTACTAATGAATCACGCTTGTTCAAATGATAGAACTCACAACCTTCCAACAAAATGGGTTCATCTAACATATGGGGTGAAAATGACCTTGAAACAAAGATTGAGGATTTTCAAAAAAATCTAAAACTTGTTGACATAATGGAAAAAATACTCTAATAACATAAAGAATGTTACTTGCTATCATTAGCACAACAAGGTGAAAATTTACCATCTAACTTTGATGTATCCAACCTTAAGAGGGATCAGGAAGAATCACCCCTAGAGGTTGTCACCCAAAAGTATCAATAACTTCAACTAGAAATGGAGAAAAAAAAAAAGAGGGAAAGTCCAACCAACTAAATTCATCCTTGAAAAGGTATGCCCTCTCCTATTTGATAGAAGCATAACCTTGACACCATTTCCACAAAACATGCAAATACCAAAATATGATAAATATGGAATTTTTCCATAACACAACCTACCTTACATGACTATTCCATAGGAGTTTGGGGGGACAAGCCATGGATTAGTTCTCAAAGCTCCCTTCCAAAATCAAATCATTTGATCAACTAGCTATCATATTCATCACATAGTTTTCCTATGACACTAAAAGAGAGACCACCATGATCAATCTGTGCAATACAAAACAACTCCCTCAATAATTCTTCAAGTTGTTCCTACAAAGATGGAGGCATACCTTTGCCAAATATCATCAGGACATCCTACATAAAAAATAAATGAATATATTCATTAATAGCCTCTCCAAGCCAATGAACTATTGGTTGCAACTTCAAGGTCCTAAGGACATTAAGACCACATTAGAAAATGAAGCCAAAGTAGAAGAGGCCTTGATAAAAATAACAACATCATCAAGCTGTCAAAAGATGCCAAGGGTTTTTTGAACAATTCCTCAAAGTATCATAATCTATCCAACTATTTGAATGATAAACATAAATCATGGTAGAGAAATAACAATAAACACATGAGAAATAAGGGAGTTGTAGAATCTAATCATGTTAAACCACAACTCCCCCCCTTCCAATCAACAATATCTAGTTATCAACAACACCAATGTGACTGCTCAACAAGACACACCAAAGCAAGATCATGTTGATCCTTTCTATCATAGTAACCCAAACACTCCTTTAAACCAAAATATCTCCAACTAGTAGGTGTCTTATAATCAAGCCCCTCCACCAAGAGGATACAAATATATTGATCAGCCTAGAGTCTACACTCCCATTGGAGACACTTCTGAAAGAGCATTACAAATGCTCTTACAAGATGATCTAATCGTAATACTAGAAGTGAAGCCCCATAAACCATAGGTCAAAAATATGTGGTAGAGTGAAAAATATTTTTGTGCCTACCACCATGGTAGTGGGATTCTTACATATAATTTTTATGCTCTAACAGGAACCATCCAAAAATTAATTGATAATGACACTTTTGAAGTAAATAGTATTCATAACCATGAAGACCACACAACCTTCAAGAACTCTTTCATAAGAAATGAGAAGGGAGAATCATCCAAAAAAACTCAAGCCTCATCCTCAAATGAAAAATTTAGCTATGCCCATAAATATGACAACATGATTAACATGATCTTTTGGGTTTGACGATGTTGTTAATGCCATTATTGTCAAAGATAAGCATAAGAAGCAACTATTAAACATTGTTACCTGTGGTCAAGCCTCCAAAGTACTCTTGTCATGGATAACCACTAGTCTAAACCAAGCAACCACAAGCACCCCAATATCCAAATATAGTCTAGTAAACCAATTATTGAAAACTCCCACGCATATCTCTATTTTTGAGTTGTAACAAATAATTTTTTTGATGAATATTCCCTTCCTTGTATTAAAATAAATATAATAAAGTTACATATTCAAAAAAAAAAGAGTAAGGGGAAATAGGATCAACCTACAAGTTCATATAACCTAAGGTTAGAGATCAACTATTCATCAAAAAATCTTTAGAACACAAAATGCCTTAGGCTACCAATGTAGTGAAAATTGAGGGAGGAGGATACTTATCATTAGATCCCCACCTAGGGGTGGGGTGAGTAGATGGCTCACAGGGAGCCCATCCATTAGCAACAAAAACATTATCTTCTTCTTTTTCTCCCTTAGGCCTAGGAGGAGAAATGGCTAAATTTAGCTGAAGGAACACCCACTTGGGGTCTAAATGATTAGAGGTCAAAATAGTAGTAGGAGTAGTAGGAGGAGGCATTGGGGACCAATATATGGTAAGTAACCTAGTTACTCCTCATTGTGTGTCTTTCTTGGCACAAGATGACATGCTTTTCACACATTTGCAAAACTCTCCATTGCACATTAAAGTCTTCTTCCACTTAAACAAAGTAAAAAGAGCTTTGGTTGATGGAGGAGCTAGTATAAATATTTGTACCTTGAACCTGGTAAAGGCACTAGGGTATAAAATGGATGATGTAAATCCTAAGAAAAATATTACCACAAAAGCTTATGATAATGAGGTGATATCCTCTAAAGGTATGGTTATTCTGCCAGTCAAGATTGACCCAGTGGTAAAAGAAAATGTTTGTCAAGTCTTGGACTTGAAATTAACTTACAATATTCTACTAGCTAGGCTATGGATCCATGATATGCAAGAAGTCCCTTAAACCTACCATCAATGTCTCAAATTTCTATACATGGGTCAAGAAGTTATAATATGAAGGGATTAAAATTATGCCCAATATTGTAACTCCCTTGTTCCTCATAATAGGGAAGAAACCAAGATCCCAACAAATAACATTAGCTAGTCTATCTCAACAGGCACTTCATGCTCCACCAACCATGATAACAACTGCTTATCCATATTCACTAAGAGCAAAGAGAATTTAGGTTGTCCAAGATCTTCTACCTCATCACCACAACCACCTAGAGACTAAGAAAACCTATTTGAAAAAAAAGAATTGTTTAATGAAAGAATTTGACAGAAAGTATTGGAAATAATTGATTAATTGTGTACTATCTTTGATGTTACACAAAATGTCATATCATTGTTAGTTAGTATATGTCGAGCTCACTTGGATATTGAAGTCAATTTTCTCTATCTATTGAGCATTCTAGAGTTTTCCTAGTTTAGAAGGCAATATCTATTGAGTTCAGTTAGAGGAAAAAGTAAAGTTTGTGGAAGTTGAGTGTTAACTAAGCTCACTCAGTTAATGAAGGAAATATTAGATGGAACTAGTGTTAACTGAGCTCACTCAGTTACCAAGGAACTTTTTGAATATGTAGTGTTAACTAAGTTCACTTGGTTAACACAAGAAAATTATTTTGAGTAAGTATCTACTAAGCAGGGTTGACTAACGAAGGATTTTCTTGTTTTCTCATTTTGAGTTCAACTAATTTTTTTGTTGGTTCTAGCCAAAAAAGAATATGTTCATATTAATTATTCTAAGTTGTATTCAATTCGACTTGACAATGTGTATGATATAAATATAAGATCAAGTTAAGGATTTAATGTGTGGAACATAATTAAATATTTCATAATGCTTAGATGAAGTGAATTAGAAGGATATGAAAAATATCCTTGTTGAGATGCAAAGATACATTAGATCAGGAAGGATCAAGTATACAAGCTAGAATTGAGATTTGTAATCAACAATTTAGTTGTATCAAAAGTTAGGTCATCTCATTGTTACTCTCTAACCATTGTAGTAGTGATCTAAATTTCTTAATAGAGTTGTCTTAATAGCTATTTGTCAATCCTCTAACAAGGTGGCATTTTTATTGAATTGTCTAAAGACCTCTAAAAAGGCCACTCCTAATAGGGTGATTGAATCCTCTAATAGGGTCACACCTAATAGTGTGTTTTGTAACCTTTATTAGGGTTAAAAAGAGTGAAAATCAGTAACTAGTTGAAATTGGTGGTTTTTCCCAAATTGAGTTTGCACACTAAAATATTGGTGTCAATTATGTTCATGCTATTTCTTTTATATGTTTGCAACTAATAATATCTTAAGATTCTCATGATAAGCATTTGCCAAGTTATTTCAGTGTTTACTAAGTTATAACAAAATCAATTTTGATTTGTATTGACATCTAAGGGATCTGGAATTAATAGTTGTGGTAACTAATTAACCCACCCCCTCTCAGTTACTCCTCTTATATTTCTAGACTTAACTAATATGATGTATGAATCACCAAATTAGGTAATGTCTTTGAATCTCATTGAACACTATCTATACCCCAAATTATTATGCCCAATCCATCCTGAACTTATTAGCTAAGATACAACCAAACCAAACAACATCCCAAATCTCGATACCAACCAAGACATTTTTGTGTACCTTAATTTGGTTTAACCATCTCCTAGACAAGGACCAAGAGAAATACCTATGGTTGGGTCAAGTATCAATTATCTCAATCACACAAGGAAAGGTCAAACACATCAAAGAACTAATGAACCAAACCATGCTATGGCTATTCTTGATGGAGACACAACCAAAGAACAAAATGAACACACAAGAAAAGGGAAATATTATTATCAATGAAAAATGCCCTATGGGCTTACAATAGTATGATTCTAGAGAAAGTAATCTTCCACACAGTACCCTCTCTCTAACTCTGCTAAGAACTGCCTTTACAATGCTAGAACTGTTCTTAAATAAGCCCCAACTGGTTTAGGGTTCGAAATACATTCTAGAATATTCTAGTTGGCATCCACTGCCAAAATAGAAGGTTCCAAAAATTATGTTACAAGTCAGTGTAAAAATAGAAGAATCTAGAAATGGTAGTCCAACTTCTGGGAGGCATAACCTTTGAACCGTGACTTTGATTAATGAATTGTTTTAATCTCTAAAAATCTCTCAAACCACTCTATGACCCTATGGAGGAGCTTAGCTTGTCCCCTATTTTTCAGCCTCGTACAAGCTCTCCAGGAAAATTAAAATTGCAATAACTTTATAACCGTAAAGATTTTTGAATTTATTCTTTTTCTGGAGCACTTTAAATTACAATTATAATCATCCCTCCAAATTACACCCTCTAACTCATCATAATTTTTTCTTAATTTAAAAAAAAACCATTTTCTACATTTACACATATCCCAAGGTGCTTAAAAACTCTAGCCCAGAAAACTAATAGTGGAACTATGAGAGTTTGAACCTTTATTTGACCCAAATGGGTATCTAGAAATAAAAACACATTAAATAGAAACTATCTCTAAGCATATTTTTGGTTGATACAGGATTGCCCTTACACCACTGGATGCTCCTGCATTAGACACCTAGGGTAGATTAAAAAGTGACCCTATTACTTTATGGTAGAGGAAAACCCAAATGGGCAACCTCCACTGCTAATATCCAAGTTGAGTCCTCTATTGGTCATCTTTTCCACTTCACTAGTTACTCTTCATACTACCTATTTCTGGTATTCCTACCCACATGACTATCCAAAATCTCTTCTATCTCCTCCTTCTTAGAAGTAGGAATTGGACATGGCTCCAATATCAACCCCTCATCTGCACCATCATCATGATATTTTGTTAAGTCTGTAGTGTTGAAGATAGGAGAAATGTGGATTCCATCTGGTAACTCCACCTCATATGCATTTCTTGAGTCATATTTCTTCAAAATTTTGCAGGGGCCAAATTTTTTCATCTTCAGCTTGTTGTAAGTACCCACTGGAAACCATTCCTTTCATAAGTGTACCATAACTAGATCCCCTACTTGTAACTCCTTATGTCTCCTCCTTTGATCTACCCTAGCTTTATACTATTGATTCATCCTGGTGATGTGTACATGGACCTCCTCATGTAGGCTCTTGATATGTTCAAAAAATTCTTCTACCTTGGTACTTGTCCTCTCTCCCTGCTCCATCTTTCTTAATTCTAGTGCTCCTTGGGCTACTTCCATACACAATTTGGAATGGTAATCTGCCAGTACTCCTATTTATAGAATTATTGTAAGAAAAATATGCTTGTGGTAGAATCAAATCCCATCCCTTTGGCTTATCTCCCACTTAACACCTAAGCAAATTTCCCAAACTTCTATTTACCACTTCTTTCTATCCATCAGTTTGCGGATGATGTGTAGAACTGAACTTCAATTCTATCCTCAACTTCTTCCATAAAATCCTCTAGAAATGTCCCACAAATTTAGTATCTGTGTCAGAAACAATACTCTTTGGGAGGCCACGTAGTCTCACCACCTTTCTGGAAAAAAAAATCTGCTATATTTATAGCATCATGAGTCTTGTGGCATAGGATGAAATGTGCCATCTTGGAGGACCTATCAACCACCACAAACATTGAGTCATTACCCCTTTGTGTCCTTGACAATCCAAGAACAAAATCCATACTTATGTCCTCCCATGGCTTTGATGGAATAGGCAATCGCTGATAGAGTCCAATAGTGGGACTAAATTCTTTTGTTGCTTGACATACTTGACAAATCTATACAAAATTCTTCACATCCTATGACATTTAAGGCCAAAAATAATGTTCTCTAAGAATGGAAATGGTCTTATCTCTACCAAAGTGTCCTACCATTCCCCCATTATGTTTCTCCTTGATCAAATTCTCCCTCATGGAACTGCTTGGAATGCATAACTGACTACTCTTGAACAGCATACCATCTTGAATTAAATAATCTTGGCACTTGGTTTTGTCTATAGTAATAGGTTCTTTACAAGCCTTCCATGCTTCAACAAAATCAAGGTCCTCCAAGTATAGATTCTTGAGTTCATCAAACCCAATCACTTCAATGTACATTACAATAAGCAACAACTGTCTCCTACTCAATGCATCTACAACCCTATTAGACCTTCCACTTCTATGTTTCAAAACAAATGTATAGCTCTACATGAACTCTACCCACTTCATATTTCTTTGGTTCAATTTACCTTGGCTATTTAGGTATTGTAAATCTTGGTGATCAATATACAAGACAAATTCTTTTGGCAATAAATTATGCCTCCATTTCTTTAAGGCTTGAACGATTGCATAGAACTCTTGATCATAAACATAATACTTCTTCTTTCCATCATTTAATATTTTGCTAAAATATGCAATAGGCTTACCTTCTTGGCTCAATACAACCCCTATAACACTTCTACTAGCATCACAATCTACCTGGAACACTTTACTAAAATTAGGAAGTTCCAACATAGGTTGTTCTATCACCTTCTTCTTCAACATTTCAAAACTCCTTGCAATTGTTATAGTCCACTTGAACTCTTTCCTATCCCCCCTTATTGTTTCAGTTAGGGGTGCACATATGCCACTGAAATTCTCAATGAACTTCCTAAAAAACTAATTGGCCCATGAAATGATCTCACCTTAGTAGCAAACCTTGGAGTAGGCCATTCCAAGATGGCCTTTACCTTCTCCAGATCCATTTTGAGACCTTCAGATGATACAAAAAACCCCAAGTAGACTAATTCTTTTTTTACAAAGCTACATTTCTTCAAATTAGTCAAAATTTTCTCTTCCCTCAACCTTTCAAGGACACTACAAATGTGCAATAAATGTTCATCCAAAGTCTTGCTAAAAGCTAAAATGTCATCCAAATAGACAATAAAAAATTTTCCCAAGAATTTCTTTAGTACCTCATTAATAAGCCACATGAAGGTTCTTGGCATGTTGGTTAGTCCAAAGGGCATGATTAACCACTCATATAGACCTTCCTTGATCTTGAATGTAGTCTTCCACTCATATCCCTCTTGTATCCATATCTAGTAATAGCCATTCTTGATATCTATCTTTGTGAAGTACTAAGCCCCAGTCAAGTAGTCCATAAGAGCATCAATTCTTGGCAAAGGAAATTGATACTTGATGGTTATTTTATTTATAGCTCAAGAGTCTGTGCACATTCTCGACTCTCCATCCTTCTTTGATAGTAGTACTATAGGCATTGCACATGGAATTAGTCTCTCTTGAATCAAACCCTTCCTCAAAAGCTCCTAAATTTGTTTGTTTAGCTCTTGAGTTTCAGTAGGATTCATCCTATGAGTAGCCTTGTTAGGAAAAATAGCTCTAGGGATTAAATCTATTTGATGACTTATCTACCTCACTGGTGGCAACTATTCTAGAACATTATCAGAGATGACATCACCGTACTCACTTAGTAGTCCTAAAAATTTAGGTGGAATTTCACTACTACCTTCCTTATCTCTTCAAGGAATCAAAGCATAACGCATACATTGATGTTTCATACCATCCAAAAAAATTCTTCCATCAACAAGACATATCCTATAACTACTACATACATTTTCACCTTCTTTCATCAATGGCTTTAGTTTGTGGCAAACTCCATTGTTTGTCAAAGAGTATGTATTTGCATGACCATCATGTATATCATGCCTATCAAATTGCCACTATTTTGCCAACACTAAATAGTAGACATCCATTGGAATGATGTCACAAAGAACATCATCATGGTAACTCCCAATCTTCAACTTCACCAAAAATTGTTCACTAAACAGGACCTTATGATCATCCTTCACCCATGTAGTCTGATAGGGTTGGGGGTGTTTCTCCTTCTTGAGCTTTAGCTTAGAGACCATCACCTCAAACACCAAGTTGTCTATGTTGCCACCATCAATAATCACATTAGAACACTTATCCTTGCACTTGCACCTAGTATGAAACAAACTCCTCCTTTGTCTAGGTTCAGTCTCACTACTTAGTAAGACCCTTTCATTTATGAGAACCTCTCCTCTTTCTGCATCCTCTGAATGTGATGATTGTGCATACTCATCCACATGAGTAACCCTTGCTTGACCATCAACTCTCCTATTTGTCCTTCCTTTTTGTTGAGGTCATTCAAAGGCATGATGAACTTCTTTATTACAATGAAAATAGGTACTATAGAAGCCTCCTCCTATTGATCCTTATCCACATCCTCTACCTCTTCCTCTCTAATCTCCAAAGTTTTGATCATGGGAGCAGTTGAAATCCTCGTTCCTCTTGTTCCTACTAGTACCCACATATTCATTTTTCTTTTGGGTCTCATTTTAGCCTCCAAATGACCTATTTCTACCCCTTCCTCCTCATTCGTACCCTCTTTGCCTTCTTGCAAACCTTTTAGTTAGCTTCTCTTCAAGTTGTAGGGAAAACTAGAATGCCTCTTCAATGCTAGTCATTCTAACCAAACTTAACTCCTCCTAAATGCTAGGTCATAACCCACTGAGGTAATAGGAAACCTTCTCCTTATTTGCTTCTACATGCACTACCCTAATAAGAAGTCAATAAAATTCCTCTGTATATTCCTAGATATATTTTCTTACTTGCTTTAATCCTTGCATCTTTTTGAACAAATCAAGCTCATAATCAACAAGAATGAATTGCTTCTTTAGTTTGTCCACCATGCAATCCCATCTTCTGATTTTCTCCTTTCCTCTTCTATTTCTTTCCAGCTAAATCTCCTGCCACTAGATTTTGCAATGGCCTTTCATTTTTGCCTTTGCAAACTTCACCCTATCTGGGTCCCTAACATCCTCATACTCAAAATACTCCTCTAGTTCATTGATCCAATCAATCCACTCATCTAGGTTTAGATTTCCTAAGAACATATACACATCAATTTTAGGTCCTTTTCCAAGCTTAGAAATGGCCCTAAAAGGCCTCTCCTCTACCTAATTTAGGTTTCCTCATTGCCTTCCCATTCCTAACAAATATTTTCTTCTTCTTCATTTTCTTCCTCACTTTCGTCTCTTGTAGAAACATTCATTCCTTTGTGGATCTCCTCCCACAATGATTGGACTTTTCTCTAGAGGGCTCTAACCTCAGGAGTAACAACTCTAGGCCTTCTGTCATGTTCTCTTTGTGGAGGCATCATCTTTTCTCAAACCCACAACCACATAGTCCTTATGTAAACTGCCTCATAATCATCACTCTATCTACACACTCAAGAAAACCTGCTTTGATACCACTTGATGGGGAAACAACCAAAGAACAAAATGAAAATGTAGAAAAAGGGGAATATTATTATCATTGAAAAATTCCCTATGGGCTTACAATAGTATCATTTTAGAGAAAGAAATCCTTCACATAGTACCCTCTCTCTAACTCCATTGAGAACTGCCTTTACAATGCTAGAAGTGTTCTTAAATAATCCCCAAAAGGTTTAGGGTTAGGAATACATTCTAGAATATTCTAGTTGGCATCCACCACCAAAATAGAAGGTTCAAAAAATTACATTAGAAGTCGATGTAAAATTAGAAGAATCCAAAAATGGTAGTCCAACTTCTGGGAGGAATAACCTTTGAACTATGGTTCTGATTGACAAATCATTTACATTTTTGAAAAACTCTCAAAGCACTCTACAACCCTATGGATGATCTTAGCTTGTCCCCTATTTTTTGGCCCCGTACAAGTCCATTTAGTGCCTTGAATCTGACTTTGAAGCACTCTTAAGAGGTCTCCAAGAAAATTAAAATTGCAATAACTTTCTAACCATAAAGCCTTTTGACTTGATTCTTTTTCTAGAGTGCTTTAAATTACAATTATATTCATCCCTCCAACTTACACCCTCTAACTCATCACAATTTTGGCTTAATTACAAAATAACCCTTTTTTGCATTTACACGTATCTCAAGGTGGTTAAAAAATCTAACCCAAAAAACTAATAGTGGAACTATGAGAGTTGGAACCTTTATTTGACCCAAGTGGGTATCTAGAAATAAAAACACATTAAACACAAACTATCTCTAAGCATGCTTTTAGGTGATATAGAATTGCCCTTACACGACTGGATGCTCCTGCATCAATTCTTGACAAAAAAAATATAAACAAAAAGAACTGACACATCTGATGGTGAAAACCCAACTATGGCACCCAAAGATGAGATGATTGATCCCTTACTAGAGTATTCAAAGGAAAGCTCATCAATTCTAATTGAATTGACAAAAAACGTTAACATTGGGATAAAGCAAGAACTCATAAAAATTCATTTGGTGTAGTCATTAACTCCAAACGAAAGAAGTAAATTTATTCTCTTCTTCAAAGATAGGAAAATAAATTTTGTGCTTTCCTACACTAAAATGCTAGGGTGAGATCCAAATTCGATCCTTCATCATCTCAACATTTCTTTGAATGCAAAATTGGTTGAATAGAAACTAGGGAAAATGCATCCTCATATAGCATTATTGGTCAAGACAAAGTCAAAGAAATTGCTTCATACCAACTTCATCAAGATATTAGCTTATGCATCATAGATGTCAAAATTTTAACCCATCTCCAAGAAAGACAGTAGCATATGGATCTGCATTGACTTCGGTGATGTCAACAAAGCATGTCCAAAGATGGCTTCCCCCTCCCAAGCATTGACACCATTATGGGCCTAATAGTAGGGAATTTTATGTTCTTAATCATAGATGGTTTTTCGAGTTATAACCAAATAAAGATAGCATCCAAAGACCTAGAGAAGATAGTGTCCACTTGTGCATGGGAAACATTTTGCTAGAACATCATGCCTTTAAGTCTTAAGAATGCAAGGGCTACATATTAGAAGGTTGTGACTACCATTTTCCATGACATGATGCATACCTTTATGGAGGATTATGTAGATGACCTTCTCACCAAATCTCATACATGTGAAGACCTTCTAACAATTTTGGATTAGATATTCACATGCCTAGAAGCCTTCAAAGTCAAGCTAAATCCTATGAAATGTGCCTTTGGCATACAATCTAGAAAGTTTCTATATTATATTATCTTAGCCAAAGGAATCAGGGTTGATCTTGAAAAGGTGCAAGCTATTGTAAACATGCAACCCCCTAGGAACTTGAACCAGTTATGCTCCCACAAGGGGATACTTTAGTTAGTTCGCCAATTCATATCTCATCTAGCAGAAAAGTGTGTTCCTTTAACTCGTCTCCTTTACAAGGATATAGTTTTTAAATGGAACAATAAGTGTTAGAAGGCCTTTGATCTTATCAAGAACTACTTGATGAATCTAACTATTTTTGTGGCTCTCATGCTACACAAAACCTTATTTCTCTATATCTCTTTGATAGAAAAATCAATAGGATCCCTTTTGGCACAAGAAAATGATCAACACAAGGAAAGATCTATCTACTATATTAGTCACACCTTGGTCCATTATGAGCTAAATTACACTTTCATTGAAAAGGCTTATTTTGGAGGAGTTTTTGCTTCAAAAAAGCTTTATCACTATCTCCTAACACACAAAGTCAATCTCATGTCCAAAACTGACACTCTCAAATATCTTTTTAGAAAAACAACTTTAATAGGTATATTGGCCAAATGGGTGATGATCTTGAGTGAGTTTGACATTAAGTACATTGATAGAAAAGCTATAAAAGGACAAGACACTATAGATCAATTGCCAAATGCACCAATAGAAAGCTCAAACCCTATCTTAGTAGAATTTATGTACATGCACATCCTTTAGATAGAGTCAGTCACATGGAAGTTCTACTTTGATGGTTCATACAGACATCATGGGTTTAGGTGTCAACATATAGTTCATCGTGCCTCTAGGAATCATAATCCCTAAGTCTTATAAATTGCTCTTCTTGAGCACAAACAATATGGTAGTATATGAAGCATTATTTTGGGTCTCAGGTTAGCTTTTGAATGGAAGTTAGCAACACTTGAAGTCTATGGGGATTCTAAACTAGTCATCAATCAAATTATTGACACTTATCAAACCAAAGATGAGCAATTGTTACGTTACAAGCATATGGTTGATACACTTTAGGCATGCTTTGTTCACCTTCCTTTTGAACAAATTCCCAAAAAAAGAATAGGGTAGCAAATGCTATGCCAACCCTAGCCTCCTTTCTTCAGCTACCAAATCAACATGATTTATATGAGTTATTAGTAGAGGAGGTGGTTCAACCCACGTTTAGTCAATGAAAATCCTAGATTATTTTCCACATAAACAGCTTGGATTCCCCTTGGTATGACTCCATTACCACCTAGCTCTATGATAATATTATCGATTCTAACCTCTCATGAAACCAAAAATGTAACTTCATTTGATAAACCTCGTATTACACTTTCCTAGTTGATACATTGCATAGGAAAGATCTTGACGAAACTTTATTTAGATGTATTGGAAAGAACAAGTCTAGGGTCTCTCTGCTAGAAGTCCATGTAGGTATTTGTGGATCACATTC
This sequence comes from Cupressus sempervirens, assembly GCA_028749045.1. Taxonomy (NCBI): domain Eukaryota; kingdom Viridiplantae; phylum Streptophyta; class Pinopsida; order Cupressales; family Cupressaceae; genus Cupressus; species Cupressus sempervirens. The sequence continues at coordinate 743,208,122 of CM053783.1, forward strand.
TAGTGGATTCATATTAGCTTGAAGAAGATTCTTAGAATGGGTTATTTATGGCCCACCACGGAAAAGGATTCTATCGATTATGTTAAAACTTCTAAGAAATGCAAAATCCTTGGAAACCTCATTCATGCACCAACACAAGAACTCAATCCATAGTCCACACCATGACCTTTTTATCAGTGGGCTTTTGATTTGATTGGCACAATCCTCCCACCTTCCTCTAATAGCCATATATAGATTATTACAACAACTGAATATTTTACCAAATACATTGAAGTAGCACCACTCATAGACTCCACTGGTAAACAAATCTCCTCATTCATCCTAAACTATATCATTTGTCAGTTTGACATACCTTATGCCATCTTCACAGATAATGCCTTGTATTTCAAAAATTAGATAGTTGATGAGTTGTGTGAAAAGTTTCAAATCATCCTTCATTCATCATCCATTTACTATCCCCAAGGCAATATCTAAGGAAAAGCTAGCAATAAAAAAATCATAAAAATTCTTCAAAGAACCATCAATGATACTAGTAGAGATTGGTATTTATAGCTAAATCCTACCTTATGGGACTTTAGGACAAGTGTTTGAATGTCTACAAGCGCCACTCCTTTCTCTTTAGTCTATCGTAACGAAGCAATTCTCCCTTTAAAGCTTGAAATCCCATCTTTGAGAGTTACCCTTTGTGATATCTTGTCAAATGAAGACTATAAAGTGGTCTATTTAGAACAACTAGAATTCTTAGAAGAATATTAGTGCACAACATATGAACATCTCAAAGTATATCAAAATAGGTTGTACAAACAGTTTAACAAAAAGCTCAAACCCCATGTCTTTCAAATTTGATACTTAGCCCTTTGGAAAAAACCTAAGAGTCAAGTAGCCAAGTAAAAGAAAGGAAAATGGGAGGCCAATTAGATTGGTCCTTACATTATCAAAAAATCCTTTGGCATGGATACTTACAAGCTTTTAGATTGTGATGGAGAAGAACTAGTAGAATCCACCAACAATATTCCTATCAAATGGTTCTATGTCTAAATCTTTTAGGAAGCACCTCATTATTGAAAAAATCAAAAGCATCAAGTAATCCAAAAAAAATTAGGTATAAAAGGGACAAGTGTAGCGAGAGATTAGACATTTAGAATTCTCTAACTAACACAAGTACTTCACTCTAAAAATACAATAATGCATGGCTCACACAACACTCTTTAAGAAAAAATTGGCTTGTTTGTGGCCTTTTCATTTCATATCACCACACTACCTAGCACAATTGAGTTAATTTTACATGTACCCAATTGAGAAACACTTGTGGGTTCCAATTTAATGGTTTCTTGGTATTAGAAATAGTTCACAATAGAGGCAACCAAAAAAATAGAAACAAAGGGTAGACATGCAACTTAGAGGAAACATGGAGAGCAATTATGTTCTAAAATATCATAAGCATGAATTACAATCAAATTAGTGCATAGGTCAAATCTACCCCCACAAATATGTGCTAACATTCTTTTAGCCTTCATAAAATTCATTTGAAGTCCCAAAAATTCTTTTTCCCAGCCTTGTCCCAAATATAGCTCTCAGAGCTCCATTTTAGCCTCCACAACCCACTTTTAGTCTCCTTTACTCTTTATGTGCTCCAACAAGGCCCTGGTGAACTCAATATTCCAAAAAATCTCACTCCCATTCTCTTTTCACTACCACTAGATCAAAAATCACCAAAAACAAATTAAAAATATCAAAAATAATTAAGAATAGTCAAAAACATATAAAAAATCATAAAAAATAGTAAAAAATCTCAACAATCTTGAAAATCATCAAAAATAATTGAAAAATATAAAAAATTGTTTAAAATAGTCAAAAAAATCTAAAATCATCAAAAATAGTTGAAAAACATTTTTAAAAATCATTAAAAAGGTCAAAAAAATTCAAAAATAGTCAACAACAAGTAAACAATGACAAATACTATTATGGAGAAAAATCAAATCATCAATCACAAGCATGCCACAAATATCATCTTCAATTTGACATAAAAAAAATTTAAAATTTTTCAATCTAATGATCTATTAATTTCATATCAAGCAAGTGTTTGTCTATAATTGTTGCTCATTCAAGATAGGTTTATGTACCTCAATTGGTTTTATATGAAATCAATGGTTAGGGCCCCTACATTCAAAAATATTTAAATATTTTATGGCATATTGCTTTCTTTATTACCTCCAACAATGATGATAAACAAGTGCATCATTTTGATTAAGAAGCAATGTTTTTATGTGTTAACACATAACTTGGGGCTTTGGAAAATCTGGCATAATGCAGATCACTAAAGCATTCTTTCCTTTGGCTCTGCCACACTAATACCAAACACATTTGAAAACCTTGTTTATGTTTCAAAGACCATGATTGATCCAACACCCTTCAACAAATATATCAATGCTATCCTGAAAGGTCTTTATAATTTCATGCTTTATCTTTACAACTTAAGGACATGTTTATAATCTGGACACCATTCAGATTGTCATAGATATTCATAACTCTCTTTCATCACAAATTAATAGCGGCAAGGAATAAGTAAGTGTACATTTGAGAGACCACAATGGCTTCCCACACCTTTCAAGCCTTCCAATACCTTTTTCAAGGCCTCATAGCACCTTTTTAGGCCAAAACACCTTTTTCAAGGCCCCCATAGCACCTTTTTAGGCCACAATGCCTTTTTCAGTGCTTATTTAGCACCTTTTTAGGCCCAAACACCTTTTTCAAGGCCCCATTAGCACTCTTTTAGGCCCAAACACCTTTTTCAAGGCTCCATTTCACCTTTTCAAAGCCTTTTTTCACCTTTTTAGGTCCAAAAACCTTTTCTAAGGCCCTATTTCTCCTTTTTAGTCCCAAATGCCTTTTGGAAGGCCCTGCTAGAACCTTTTTTGGCCATCAAAGTCTCCTATAAGCCAAAATACCTCTTCATAGGTACCACGAGTATCCATCTCAACACACACCTAGAGAAAATCCCCAACTTTGACCCTAAGCTTGTTTGTAAAGGCTATCAATATATACATGATTATTCTTTGAAATTGATGGTTTAGCACTTCTTACTTTTTCTACCTTGTACTTTGTGACTCTCCAAATGTTACACAAGTTTGTATTCATCTTTCATTGAGATTCCACACTAGCATTTGGTTACCACACATAAATGAAGCTCAATCTTCCTCTAAATATTCCATCATTCTCACTTTCATGGATGTTGACAACCTTTCAAATATTTACAAATATCTCCAAAATGCCAAAAGTATCCATATATAACAAAAAATTCTAGAAACATCCAAATATTTTTAAAATTTCCAAAAAAATCCAAAACATGTCAACAAAAATATCAAAAATATAAATATATAAATGATGATAAATAAAAATGATTTCAATCACATTGTTCATAAATAAGTGTCATTCACCCTCTTGCTTCCCATCCAAATGACAAACTTTTTCATTCTATTATGGTAGAAACAAAAATATTACATTCAAAGCAACATCTAGTGGATCCCTTATTCCTTCCTCCCTTATAGAGGTGGCAGGGTAGGATTTTTAGAATTCTTTATAATAACTAAGAGGTTAGGTGAATCAATTATCCAAGGATTAGTTGTACAAACAAAACTTTTCAATGCACAGTGTTGGTGTTTTTTGGAAAAACTACTAAACAACAAAATGCTCAATACCAAAACGACATCATTCGCACAATCTAAGGACTAGCCAATTCCTATTAACAATTGTATGTGCAAACCATTTGGACCCAACTTCAACAAAACCAAGGGTGATTTTCTACTCTTTAGGCTCTGCAAAACTAGGGTGGGTATAACCAGGGATGATTCTAGACTAGGAAGCACTGTATGAGGATTATTTTAGTTTCATTATGATTCTCATCTCAAATCCTCAAATACATGCATAATTCATCTCAATTTGATAAACACGTCCCATATAATAGATCTGGCCAAAATTCTTCTATAGGTCTACACGTGTTCTCAACAACAGTGGCTAACTGAAGCTAAAACATTCCATGCAAACAAGTATTGGCCAACTTTGAAGATCTACAAGAAATAAAAGTAAAATTGATTATAATTCTGCATTAGAAAACCATTTATGACATATTTCTCTTCCAGCTGAATCAATTTGACTAGTGCCTAATCCATTGGGGTTCAAAGTCTACAGCAAATCCTTAGATCTAATTTGTTTCCTTACAACAAATATTATCAGCAATTCTTATCAGAATTCATCATTCAAAAAAAAAAATCCTTTCTACTACTATAGCAACCTTATCAAATTCATCAAAGCTTTTACTTAATCCATTGAACTAATAGTAGTGATGAATGGATATACAACCTAACTAGATTGCCTTCAATTGCACAAGCTTTTAGTCATACAATATCAAGATAACCAAGTAATCAGAAGGAGACAAAATTTAGAAAGAACTAATATGGGGACAGCTCATAATTTTTATTCATTTTCCTTGAAAATTGTATACATTTCTAGTAAACTCGAATGACCTTAAGAAGAAACACAGAGATCATTCTATATTCATGTATTCTCAAGAACTAATAGAGAAAATACATCACAAACTTGCAAAAATATTGGACTGAGAATAAACTAAGTATATCACCTAGAAACAATAGAAATCAAACCCTTCTCTAGCCTTGGAATCTCACTTATATAGTGTGAGATGCAACAAGCTTTAGGCTAAGATAAAATGACAGGCTTCCTTTATAAGAAATATTTACATATACCTATCACAAAATGAAAAAATGAGAGTAATAGAAAAACTTATACATCAAACATTCCTTTTGTGAGTCCATTTTTGTTATTCCCTTTGGGAAGACAAAAATAATATGATCGGATTCCTTTAGTTTTTAGTTTCCTTGAGATAGGTGGCCATCAAATGTGATAGTTGTTGGGACTCAAAATTGCCTTCCCAATTTGAGTACCATATAGAAAATCAAGCCCTATAAACACTTTTAAATGCACATGTACCCGGCTTTACCTTTGAGACCCCTAAGGTGTTTAATGTTTCTAACACCCTACATTCAATGCATCTACGTGTTCTATGAAGTTAAACTGTTGTTTCAAACCATTCTGCGAAGTCCTGTTTAGAGTGCATTTCTAATCTGCATTTTCACCTGTGTAAAACAGCAACAGGAGGCCTTGTTTGCATCTGAATATCTCGCACCCATAAATGTTTAATGATTCACCACTTTGGGAGTGTCTCGTATCCATACCTGATAACCTAGGTTTCAAATTTCAAGCTATTTTGAGTTTGTTTGGCTAGGTTTTGAATCCATCAAAGTTGGTCATTTATTATTGTCATGCTGATGCAAAATGTTTAGAATTCTGGGAAGCCCTATTTGACGTGCTATAATTTTGACTCGGTTGACCCAAATGTTGAAATTCCTTTTGTATTGCATTGTAGACATCAAAGACTTCCTATGCTTCAATTTTTATGTCTTGATGAATCTGTTTGATCAATTTTCAAACATGATTCCAAACACAATTTATATCTTTTAACTGGTGTCAGCAAATGCAAATTGTTTGGTACCCCTGTTTGGGATTTCATAACTCGAGATCTGTGATTTCCTAAATCAAATGGATTGTATCGATGTGTTGTCCTCTAAAAATTCTTTAAGTGTGCCAGTTTGCAAGTCATGACAAATCCATTTGCACACTTTCCTAGGTTAATTCAATTCGCAAAAAATGTTTTCTATCAGTGTTTCAAGTCTACTAATTCCAAGTTATTCGTCATAAGCCCAAATCATAGATTTATACTCTCCTCATGACAAATAACCAATGCACCATTTTTTTTCTTCCCAAGTGTCAGTTTACCTAGTTTTTTGAGGCCGATTTTGAACCGAATTTAGTGTTTTCTAGCATGTTTTCTTCTAGGTAGTTCTGAGAGGTCAACTTTGACAAAAAATATCTTTTGAGCTCAAATTTTTCATGAGACGAGATTTGATAGGGTGCAAGTGTGTGGAACAAAAAATCAGTGCCCTAGTTTTCAAAGCTTGGTCATAAGTTTTGATTAGTTTTTAAGGCTAGTCAAATTACCTCCTGGCACAAAGTTGACAAGTTGCAGATTAATAGTAAAATGATTTTTAATTGATGGTTCGGTGATCGAACTTGTTTCTAATCAATATAAGATGGTTAATGCATCAATTTTTTGGTTCAGTTGTTTGAAAATGAAATTTTTTTAGCCAGACCCACTTTGGGCGCCGACTAATTTCATCAGAATATGAAGTAACACTTGTGGAATAAAAATTATTTTGATTGGGCATGATAGCTATGAGAAAATGAGTATACCTACAAAGCAAGAATATGTGTTTGGTTTTCCCATTGAATCACATAAAGGATGTGATTAATTTGCACAGAGCTATCAGATTATTTTCTCAAGTGTTACCTAATTATATAATACAATTTTTTTTATTAAAAAGGGGTTTTCAAAATTGGAGAAGTAGACGGCAAGTCACTCTAAAAGTAAATGTTTTCAAGCCTTAAAACACAAAAATGTCCACCGACTCATTGAATGACAAAGGAGACTCACAGTAGCAAAATTTTCAATCTGAGCATAGGATGGAAGAAGGATAGCAAAAATTGCAAATGAAACAAGAGACAAGGTAGAATATTCTAAAGAGCAACCCACTTAGCAGGCAATGATCCACGCTAGTCAAAGGAGGAGCAAGCAATTGAATTACTTACCTCTGCTTAGTTTTTGAGTGTTTTAAAGCTATCTTTTCTATAGGTGAAGCTGAAGCAAGAGTTACATTGATGATGCAGCACTTTGTGGAATCTATTGAATCACAACCCTTGTTAGCTCTTAAATAGGTGTCAATGGATATTATTTAGCATTTAGGGAAAGAGGCTAAAATGAGAGCACTCGTTGCTGAAAGAAATGTTGTACATTTTGAATAGGATTCAGTCAATACTAAGCAAGAGGCATCAAATATGCTTGTACATTTGAAGAAAAACATGGATGCTCATATTATTGAAGCAGAAAGAGCTTGTTAGATTGAGAGGAAATGAGCACAAGAAATCGAGGCAAAACTACTAGCAAAACAAGATATAGTTAAGAAGGTGATGATTGAGTTGAAGGAAAAGGAAGAAGTATTAGAGCACATACAAATAATGACAGAGTCATTGGATGAACATCATGTTGTTCCAATGCATTTTCTGATAGAATATTCAACAATGTCAATGGATATCTTCAGCAAGGCACTTTTCCAAGCAGAACACTAGTGGTTAAAGATTATTTGTCACCTATAATCATGAAGAGTGAAGAAAACATATTGTCTGGAAATGGACTTCACCATGGAATATATGGAGAAACTATAAATGAAGTTGGAGATGTATTGCCTGCATTAAAAATAAATGAGAATAAATGATGCCTTTCCACTGTGAATGACTTTTTGGCATCCTCAATTGAGAAGGGGCATGTTGAAGGCACTAAATAGTAGGATAAAGCCATTCACACATTAGAAAAGAAGCTTGCACCAGAAGGAGAGGTGTCAAGAAGAGCAGGGAAGCTGCAACTCATGAAGAAGGGACTCTAAAATGTCCCAGCCATCAATAATGCCCGGTCAAAAGAAAAAACAATCATGCCAAACACAAGTTAGAAGGCTGAGCATCAACACATAAATGGAGCCCCATGTAGTCAAGTAGGAAAGTACACATGTTGTCAAAGGGGGGAGCGGCAAGAAGAGCAAGGGAGAGCAATAAAAAATAAAGCCCACGACCAAAGGAGAATAGGGGAGTCACCCACATGTGGCAGATTGGAGCATAAAATTTAAAGCCCAAAGGAAATATCAATGCGACATTTAGGGATGAGATGACTGTTGATTATAATTTAGACTACCTATAAATTTTCAACCTGATTATTTTGGATTCGTGGTATGCTTGTAAAATGGCATTATTAGATGTTGTGCCTTATTTTCGTTAACAAAAATGGTGTGATATTGATTAGGAGGCTGCATATACTCTTATTTTCATTTTTGTGCCTTCCAATTATTGTCTTTGCAGAAGATGTGTGGAGTGCATTTGGGAAAAGGAAACTTTGGATTCCAGCAGAGTATCTTGTTCATGGTGCTCTTGCTCTTTAACATTCTTGCTCCTTAGCAGCCTTTCCTCTATTATGGCGACTCATAAGAGCTGAAATGCATTACTAGGGCTAGACAACAACTTTCATTATTTTCTAAATATATGAAGGGTAAACAACACAAGAAGGCATGACACTTGAGGAAGGAAGAAGATGCAAACCAAAAGCAAAGGCATTGTATGCAAAGGAGAAAATCGCAGAGATGAGGAGCAGTTATGTTTATAATCCCACATTCACTATGCCGGGATATTTTAAATGGTCAAATACAACTACACACAATGCTATAGTGTCTAACAAAGGAAAGCCTTTTCAAAGCCATGCAATGTGCTTGTGGTGGGGTCCTCAGGTATGACGTCAGTCAAAGGTGATCTATGTATAATTTTAAATGAAAGTCCACTAATGATGTTGTGGCAAGTTTAAATCTAGAGGCAGCACAATCATGCCACATGGCGAATCGAACGATGGGCGCAAGCTCGAAAAATCAACCTGCTTGGAGGATAAATCTTGCAGGAAAGTGGGTTGCTGCCATGTGGCAAGGGGTCCCACTCAGTAATGAGGTGGCACCACCAAAACAGGTTCAAATGAATTCACCAGATGCCACCACATGTCCAGATCGATGGTTGGCGCATGCCTACTTCTTGGAGTTGCAAGGAAGATAAATAATGCAGGATAGCAGGTGACTGACACATGGCACTAGGTCAAGACAAATGATGACATGGTGTTTGAGGAGCAATGGTCAGCCAATCAGAGGCCACCATGTGGTAGAAAGGCTCAATCAAAGCCTGTTGACCCAGATTTGGAGGCTAGGAGAAAATAAAATGATTCTAAAGTCTCATTTTAAAATTATTTTCTCAAATGGGTATACTACATCAGAATTTTAAATTTAAAAGGTCATTTCCCTAAAGTTTTAACTTTAGGACTTTTTAAATTTTTGAAATTTTAAATTCCAAAGAGTTGCACACCTGAACTTTCTAGCAGAGGAGTGATTTTTCAAACTGTGATTTTGGGGGTTTCGGTACTCAAAACTTAGACTACAATATACCGTTGGAATCAAAAAAAGATGAGCTATCCATTTTTGGAGTTATTTTTTGCATATAATTCCACTATTTCAATATATAGGAGGATTTGTCTCAGGTTCCTATCTTGCAAACGAATTCAAGTATCAGAGTTCAATTGAGATTTCTAGCAAGGTAATGACTTGAATGTGCATAAAAGACAAGGAAAAGGCAATTGGGGTCAAGTTTGGTTGCATTCAAATCAATTGAACCTCAATTCCTCCAACATTTCATGATAGAGTTCAGATTTTTGGTTGCATAAAGGTTTTATCATTTAGCTGAGATATTTTGCAAATCAGTTATAGGATAATGATGAGACAAAATCAAATCAAAGAGGTAGAAAGATGAAAGAGGTGATTCAGTTGCAAGAGATGGGATTCCAAATGGACACATGTTGTCTTCATATCAGATCCAGGAATTCATCTTGGTCTATATCTTTCTTTCTTTCATCCATTGTAGAGGTTCCAATTTTTTCACTGTGAGACCATTGTTGGTAGGAAATTTTTAGTCATTCTGTGAGACCATTTTTTGGATCTAGAACTGTGACTCCACCTTCATTCTTCAGCATATTCTCTCTTGTATGAACAACAATAGGAAGGAATATACAAACAGTTTAGATCTGTTAGATGTTTTCATGTTTTCATTTCATGTATTTGGTTGTATTGTTTCAAGGAAATTAATACAAAGAGCAGAAGAATTAAATTAGTTTCATTCTAATTCTCGTCTCCAGTCTCAATGAATTGTAAATTTTTTATGATCTTTGAACAAAGAGCTTAGGTCATAGTTGCAATCCCTTAAGGATGTATATTTTTTTGTTGTTTCTTATGACTCAAGGAGTTATGTAAATGCTTCAAGGAATCAACGGGGTTGTAGGTTCATTGAGAAAGATATCATGTAAGAATGAGGTTTGGATTGAGCACCAATGTTTATTTACAAGGTAAATAGATAGATCATTTATCTTAATATATACATAAGTATTAGATATCCATATCTATGCATTTGATTCATGGATTTTCCCAATGGATTAGGCACTGGTCAGTTACTGGATCATTAAAGTCCTACTACTGCATATCTGAGGGTTTGTTGAATTCAACATTATTAATCAAGTGTTCTTTCCCTTTCATGTTGAAGGACCTAAATGTTTAACCCTCACTTAGCTTATGAGATTCATAGCTTTGCATTTAGCTACTATAGATCAATGTCATTTCATGAGTCATTAGGAGAAATAAGGGTAAAATCTTCTTAATAGATTCAGGGATATGTTTTTGCATTGGTACGGTATCATTTGAATCTGAGGTCTACCCACCTAGGTTTAGCATTATAGTTGGCCTGTTGTCAAAATGGCATGTTGAAAATGGGAGTTAGCTGTCCCTAGATATGTTAGTTTCTCAGTGGGATAATTGAAAACCCTCTAGCATTTTCAAACACCAACAACAGTGATGAGTCATCTCATGCTACCTGAGGATCCTCTTTGTCTTTATCATCCATCACAAAGGTGACTTCTACTTTTGTACCCTCTTCTTTATCATCATCCTCCACCTCATCATCTCCTTATGTTTGTTCTATAGAAATTAATTTATCTTTCCACTCATTATAAGTAGTGTCATCTAGCCAATCAAAATTTATAACCTCCCTTTGTATAGCTATTAGAGAATTTGCAACTGCCTCTGTATCAACCAATTCTTTTCTAATAGAGTTGTAGAATATTTGAACTTTAACCAACTCCTCATTCATCATTGCCCATAACAAATGGCCTATTTCATTTACAACCTTATTTATTCTTTCACAAAAGAGTTAATCTAGCTCCCTCTTCCATTCTTCCTTTTCCTTCACTTTATCAATAGTCTTTAAAGCACAAGGAAATAAATTAAACTTCTTTGTAATATACTGAGAAAAAAAAAAAAAAAAATTTCAAAAGAATCTTGTTTGTCATCAAAACCTTGTAATTTATTAAGAAAATCAAAGATTTGTTCTATTTGATGACATGGTAGTTGAATGACGGATATACACATAATAGTGATATCTCTATTTCTTTCTGTCCATTTATGCAGGAGGGGTCTGAATGTAGCTTCATTTTTCTTCAATTCATCCCTAACCATTGCAATCCCTGATAACAAATCAAAAAATGATGCCCACTCAATCTTATCTACTAAATACATAATACCCTACCTTATTTTCTCCTCAAACTAATTATTTAGTTCTACATGCAGTGCACACAATTTATTCCTCTCTTCCTCAAATTCCTCTGCAGTGTAGAATGATGGCCTTTCTGGGGTGTCTGGTGCTTCAACAATTGGAGTGGACTTGAAAGGTTCAATAGGTGGCCTGGGAGGGTATACAATCCTAGGTCTACTAGATTCTTCTACATTTCTTTTCCCCAGTACCTTCTCCATTTGAGATACTTCATTTTCCAATGATTGTATCTGCATACCCCTTTCCTCATATGCTTTCAAAACTTCTTCAAACCTAGCATTGAGTTGGGAAAATTTATCTTCTTCCTAGGCAGATACAACACTACCAAATTTTAGCATTTCTGAGGGCATTCCTATTATTTTCTTATTGCCTACCTCACCAGCCCTAAAAATTGTCAATGCACCAGTATGTTGTGTAGTAGAGACTTCCTACATTTTAGTCTTGTCTCTTTCTTCCATTGACCAAATAAAAAGGGCTTGGTGGTCATCACTAAACTTGACTCCCCTATGAGGCTGTAATATCTCTTCCTCAGTCTTTAACTGGACATCCTTTTGTTTCCTTGCTGAATCAAGAACTATAGCATTCACTATATCCCATTCAGGAAAAATAAGGACTCCTGACTGTCTAATTATTTGTCTTCTGGCCTCAGGGGTAAATTTAGAAAAATCATTCAAAAATTTAGACTTTACCTCTTCTTTAATAATAGAGTCCAATTTATCAGGTTGCTCTACCTTTATCTTTTCACAAGTCTTCTCAAAATTTCCTATATTTAGCCTCCATAAAAATTGAGCAAATGCCCTAGATTTAACAAAATTTTCATCATTAATAAATTTCTTAGAGGCTTGGGCAACTATTGGATCAATTTCCTTACCTTGGTAATTAGCCACAGTTAAATCCAAGGAAGGTGTAGGTGGTTCTCGTGGCTCTCCAATTTCCAAATCTATGGAGGTACTAATTACATCTCCCTCTGCACCAATTTGTCTAAGCTACTCTCTTAGAGATGTTTCATCATCAATCTCAATTGGAGATTGGCTTTGGGAATATTGCTCCACTTGGGAAGAAGACCCTTGCTCTAACTTCTATCTTTTTGGAGCACTAGTTGCAAGTGAACTTTCTAGTCTTGGCCTCTGATGAAGGGGTTCCTGTTGCACACTTTGAACCATAACATAACCTGCCCTTTTCTGCAAAGTATACTAACCAGGAGACACCATATTTCTATTGTTTATTCTCTTCTGCACCTCTATAGCCTTTTCTAGATAGGCCTTGACATATGCATCCTTCTTCTCATTCATGGCTTGTATTATCATAGGAAAATTATTCATCAATGCCTGCATCTTGGCTCCCCAGTATTTCTTTTCTTTCAATGGAACATAATGGGGGTCAAAAGTATTAATGAATTCTAGGGTTTTGCTAAATACTATCCATTTCTCCTTTCTCAATTCTTGCTCTTGCAAAGTAAAAACATTTCTAATCACATCCTCTAGATAGTAAACTTGTTGCACCATGCGGATAGCTTTTATTCTCTCTCTTAAGAGGTCATAGAATCCTTCAGGATCAATAAACCTGGCATGAGATTATGCCATGTTATATCTATCTAAAAACAAATTCAAATGCTTCCACCCTTTCCTTACAAAGACAAAATCATGTACCACAAAAAAAAGAGGGAAAAATGTGCTTTTCTTAGGCAATTCCCTCTCATCTATAGTGCCTATTTGCCATAACAACTTACTTATTCCTATCTTTAAAGGCACATGAAAAGGTAGCACCTGAGGCTTTCCCAGCAAGCCATATACTCTTATCACTATTGAAACATTATAGGGAATGATATCCCCCCAATTATGACTAACTAGTAGCCCTTTTGCATGGTCCTTAGGTCTAACCAATTCTAACAGTGTTTGTGGAATTCTAGGGTTGTTTCCTCTCAAAAGAAATCTAATCTTTGATGCAAAATATCTATCAAATCTCACATAACTGGCATCTCTGGCTTCTAAGGTCATATCCACACTCCATAGCTATATTGGATTCCTCTCTCCATTTCTAGTTGTTTCTAGCTCCATACCCTTAGAGAAAAAGGTGAATCCCTTATATAAGCATATATGCATGAGCAATGAATATGAACAGAAACATTTATCCACTTTTCCCCTTGCTATTCCCACCAAACCATTATGAATCTCCTTTGCAAGGAAGATAGAAAAATCTAGAATAGTGTTCATCCCAAATTGAAGACTTTGAGCCATTATGAGGAAAAATGAGCCTGGTATCTACTCGGTTTCATCCATTCCAAAACATTTACAAAGATAAATATACAATGCTTGAGCCCTAGGGTTAAAATGTCTTTTCAATAATGGCTTTGGTGTGCTATTAATAATCACAAACAAGGTTCCAACTTTAGCAGCATGCTCCTACAATGGCCTTGCCCTCAAGTATATTCTTTGTGCATCATATCTTGCTTGAAAATCATCCATATCAATGATTTCATGTACATTGTGGTTAGGGTTAAGATCAAAAACTTCATTGAACAGCTCAGGGAAAACCCTAAAAAGATTCACTCCAGAATGATTCTTCAACCAATCCATAATAGGATCATATTTCTTAGCCAGGTCAATCAATAGATCACTATCTAAGAAAGTTTTAGGGAATATTAATTTTCCAATGTCAAATTCCCAAACATTGCTCATGGGGGTATCTAAATTCCTTTCTAAAAACAATTTTTTGAACAATTGCAAACCTCCCATAGATACTTGGGCATCTCTTACCTAGTTTTCCCTATCATAGAAACCCTCAGTGAAAACCACCCTAGGGTTCTTAGCAATGAGTTCTCTTCCTTTAGTTATTTCATTTACTGATAAGGGAAATTGTTCTAGGAAGTCATCATGCACAACCCTCTTTAAGTAACCAGTTTGCCTAGAAAAATCCTTCCGTGGAGGCATCTTTCTAAAAAAATTAAACTCTTATCACGATTTTTTTTTTATTTCTTATGGTTACCGGTTACTTACCCGCTAAATTTTCCCTTCTTTCTCTACAATTTTCTCTACAATTTAGCTAAAACCACTATGAAATTCTATGCCCTTGCTCTGGAAATCCTTTTGCTCTGAGAAAATCTGCAACTTTGTGATTTAGTAATGGAAAATTTTTATGTTATACCCATGCATTAAGGTCGCAAGAAGGAACTCTAAATCACATTAACTCATGTAACCATTACCTCCAAATTGCAACCAAGTTTGAATCCTATCCATAGATTTTCATTAGATTGGGTGGCTTTGATTTAAAAGGCAACAAGCTTTATGGCTTTAAAAACAAGGCTACATGTTGCAATACCACTTGCCCACATTTCTTAAATTTCTTGCACCTTAGAATTGCGGGGAAGTGTTGCTTGTTGATCAAGACAAGATCAACGATCAAATGAATTCATATTTGAACAAGGTCCAATCGGCTATATTGACCAATAGGAAGCCTTTATATGAGTTTGCACCTTCTGACAACTTCCACGTCAGTAGGTCCCATTTCTTCTTCTGAGTGAGCTAGTGCTTGACATCATTATTTCCACGTGTCAAGCTAACGCATTCCCACTTTACTTATTTATCGAGCATTTCCTTATTGCAGGATTGCATCAACCATTAATTTTTGAAAGATCAATGGTGACAGTGATTATACCCTGCAAATATTCTGAGTTAAGAATTTAGACATCATCATGGACACGTGTCCGCAAGGTGCATACTCACTTTACTTAAACTTCATTCAAGTTCTTAATGTAGGCAAGCATCGCTCATTGATCAGGATAGGATCAACAATGTGAAATAATTTTGCTTTTTATGCTTGCATCATCCACTTGGCCTAATGAAATGGCTACTTTCCATCTGTGTGCTCTAACTCACTTGACTACTGCATTAATTTCTGAGGTTTTCATGCTGATAGCATGAGTACTTCAACTAAGCACAAGTGGTAGTCCACATGGCATAACTCAGCGTTCTTTCAAAATTTGACCCCACTGTGACACGCGTCACAAAGGCACATACCCACATTCCTTATTTGACTAGCAACTTCATAATGTAGGATTGCACTAACCCTTGATCTTTGAAAGATCTACGGCTGATGAAGCTTCCCTTTCACCTAGTAGAAAAAATTCTTCAGTGGCACATCTGGTAGTACATGCCAGTGATCACTTTACAATGTAGCACACCACAACATATAGTTAAAATTTCTTGACCCCTCCTTGCCACACATCCAAAAACTGCTTGATCACATTATTCATCTCTCGTGCAACTTCAAAATGCAGGCATGCATTGGCCTTTGATCTTTGATAGATCAACAGTTATAGAATCAAGTGTTTAAAATACCATGTTGGTTGTAGTGATGAATAAAATATCTCCATCCATTCTGACTCATCTAACATTTTCCATGAAAGACATCTCATCATCATCTTTGAGAACAGTGGGCCCATTTTGTCAAATTGTGCCACTTGTCCCATTTTTTCTTCCCTGCATTATTTAATTCACGAGCATCTTCTTCTTGTGGGAAAGCACTAGCCCTTGATTCAAATGAAATCAATGGTTGATGATTCTTGGTGATAAAGGCATATCTCTATTAGTAACTCAACCAATTATATTGCAAGAAATTTGGAACGTGCATGAAAAGTACTAATGAACCTACAAACGTTTTGACTAGCTCTAAAAACCATGAACCTTTTTCATTGCACTGAAGCTGAAATGTTAGCAGGGGCTATGTGTCAAAAAGGTGCTTGCCTGTAATATTTAAAGACCTCACAGCTCCATATTGCAGGCAAGCCTCAACCCTCAATCTTAAGAGGATCTATGATGCTTGAAAGATATCGCAACTTGGACATTTTTTCAAATAAAATAATGCGATTTAGGAAAACTTTATAAAGTTCATCAAAAGATTAATAAAGGAATTTTTGCACGGATAAATCTTCAGGATAAAAATGTCCTACCAAAATTTATTTGAAACAATACTTTCTAAAGTTCTCGAACGCTAGGGCCAAACAAGGCAAGGCACAAGGTTATTTGGTGAATTTTTTGCCTATGGTTTTTTGACCAAATTTCAAATTACTTGGAGTGCACATTTAGGGTTTTTCATTGCTGAATACAAAAAAACAAGGGTGATGAAAAACCAGGCCAACACATAGTAGACCCATTTCCATAAAATCTTATCATGCATGCATCCATTAGATCATATAATACTTAAAATTCATAGGTTACTATTCTATATCAAAACAAATTTGTAGAAATGTAAACATGAAATAACATAAGAACATTCACATAATTTGACACAAGGATTTTCTATGGAAACCCAATTTGGGAAAAACTACTAGTAACATGTTATTAATTCTCACTCTTTTGAAGTGATGCCCTACAAAAGGCCAACCTTATTAAAGGTTACAATACCCACTTTTAAATGTGACTTGCTTAAAGGATTTCAATCACCTTGTTAGGAGTGAGCCTTGTTAGAGGACTTTAGACCATTCCAGTAGAATGTCACTCAGTTAAAAGATTTACAAATGACTATTAGGTCAAAATTAATCAAAAGGATTTACCCTAGATTAATACAATAATTAACAAATAACAATATAGCTTGATCTGATAACAAATTACAACTCAGTTGTAAATTACAAATCCGTGTTTTAGTCATCCCTTCTTCTTGATTTTCAAACACTTCAGCTCTAATAGATTGTTCACCCTTCAAGAATTCATACTCTTAAGCCTTCTTGCTTTGCATGCCAATTATAGTCACCTTTTTTCAATCACTAAATGAAGCAATACCCCAAACTCCATGTCTTCCTTAGATTCTTGCACATAACAACCATTTCTTCTAACCAACTATCTCTATAAATAGAGAATTTAGATTTTTTTCTCCTTAACCAAAATCATCCATTTTAGGATTATGTAGGATACAATGAATCTACCTACTTTTCCATTTGGTTCCTCTAGAAACTTGTACAATCATCCTTGAATTCATCTCAAAACGGTTTACCTTGAATTCTATACAACCAACTCATCATAGTTATCTTCCCCATGCTTTACATAATTCAAGAAAAAAAAATAGTTAGCTAAGATTCATCAAATCTTTAATTTAAATCTATTTGTTGTCACTCAGCAAACACTAGTTCACTCAACAAACACTAAAGTTTACTGATGCTTGACACCAACTAAACTTTACTCAGTGTATACTAATAATGACTTGACTTGCATTATTTTTAATCTTTTCTTCGTGTCTCTTTATTTTCACTTGGGTTCCACTAATTTATGCTTGGCTTTCACTAACTGCTCGGCAAGACTTGGCCAACACTTTTCTCACTTGATCTTCTTCTAGTCTTAATTTGAGTAATATTTCATTTCAGAGTTTAAGTAGATAAAAAATTCACTATAGTATCAATGTCTTACTTGATCTTAGTGCTTGTTTTTGTTATAAATTCTTTAGAGTAACTAAGAGGGGGGGGTGAATCAGTTATTCAAGTTCTTTATGTCCAATTAAAAAAAAATTATCCAAGCTTGAACTTTCCTACTTAGCAAGTTACTATAAATAAACATGCAAGCACAGCACATGAAAGATCAACACATAACACTATGATTTATGTGGAAACCCAATTCAAAAAAAACCACCAGTAACATGCTACTCAATTCTCACTCTTTTGAAGTAATGCCCTATGAAAGGCCTACCCTATTAAAGGCTACAATATAGTGTTAAATGTGATATAGTTAAAGGATTTAACCATGTTGTTAGAAGTGGGTCTAGTTAGAGGACTTTTGAACATTCACTTGGAATGCCACATGTTAAAGGATTTACAAATGGTTGTTAAACCAACCTAAGTCCATAGGATTTTACCCTAGTTGACATAATTTTTTGAGAGTAACAAGGGCTTTTGACCTGATACAACTCACAACTTAACTTGCAGATTTTAGATCTTTGTTCAACTCTTCAAAATTTGCCTAGATTTCAGTCTTTGTAGCTCTGATAGCTTGACCTCATTTCAAGCTTTGTCTCCTTAAGTCTTCATGCTTGATATACCAGTGTAATTTCATATATGACCACTTATCAAAGCAAAGCTTGTGTGCTCTGTTCTTCTTTCACCTTCTCCTTGACATCCTTTAGAAACTTCACATTGTGGCAACCTTGTTACTCTTGCACCTTGACCTATGACTCCTTAAATAGAAGTCTGGAATTGGTTTTTCCACTCAATTCTTCCCTCTTTTAATTCTAGTTTGAATAGATTAGGTAGGATTCATTGAATCTAACCCATATCTTTCTCCTCTAGAAACATCATGAAGAATCCTTTTGAATTCGCTCAAAAATAGTTTATCTAAAATTCTGTACCACTAGCTCATCATCCTTATCCTCCATTTGGTTCATAAAATTTAAGGTAACAAACTTGTCAGCTCGGATCTAGCGAATCTTTGACTTTTTGAATAATGCAACAGCTTGACACTATTGAAATTTTAGTGCTTAGCACATATTATGTTACTTGGCACCAACTATGTTTTACTAATGCTTGACACCTACTATGGATTCGCTTGGCATCAACTATTTTTTTTGATGCTCGGCACCTAAAGTTTGCTCAGCACCTAAACATGCTCAGCTCCTTCTGTATCACTCAACACACACTAGATTTTACATTTTTTTTTTACTAAATGAAAATCTTGATTGGCTCAAACTAGCTTGCTCGACACTCACTAATGAACTTAGTTAAGCTTTGCAGACAACCTTGTTACAACTTATTCTTCTAAAGTTTCTAAGTGTGGCTAGCCTCTATGTATTTAAGTATGTTATCAATACATTATTTTATCATTGTCTTAACTAATCCTTACACTTCATTACAAACCATAACTCAACCTTTCCCTTAGGTACTTTTGTTACACCTTGTTCATTAAATCCTCTTCATCAATCAACTAAGTGATAGTACTTAGATTTTATAAGAAATTGTCATTCCAGCAAATAGCAAGTTTGACATTAGTGACAAATCAATGATTGAAATCATTCTTTAATAACAATCTCCCTCTTTGTAATCAATCTTCTTCATTCTTCAAAAATGATCTTTTCGATCAAATTTCCAATAATCTCCCTCTTTGGCATTGATGGCACACCAAACTAATCAACTTAGTTAACAAAATGCTAACTAGGTTAAAACAATAAATCAAATGCCAAAAAGAAAACTTTATTCAAAACTATTCATTTTATCAACAACATAAGTTACCTTGTGACACCCTCTGAATTCTTTGTTGATAAACTATCTTCTCCCTCTTTGTTTTTCTATTCCTCTAATTGATTATTAGTTGTATCCCTTTCTCTCTCTGAGCTGCTATTTCCTTTTACATATCTAAACATTCATTTTCTTTCTACTGCTCCTAACTCCCTCTTACATTATTTCTCCCTTTGCATAGCATCTCTTCCTTTGTATTAGTTTTTGCTATTCTGTCTTTGTCTAGTTGATTCTATAAATTTGATCATTTCTCCCTTTGTTTGATCATTTCTCCCTCTACTATTCAATGATCAATTTCTGCTATTCTGGTATTAGCTACTTCTCCCTCTATTCATTTGATCTTGTAGATTTGATTAGTTTTTCTCCTATTTCTCCCTCTTTGATAACAATGCCAAAGATACATTATCTCAGCATCTCAACATGCAAGTATAACATTTGTAGGTACTTCAATTTCTACCTCTATCACCTTGCTTGTGACTTGTTTGGAATTTAAGCACTTTGATTACTTTAGGCATAATCCTAAAGTAAATATCCTCTGCATCAATTTGTGATATGCCAACAATTAACTCATTTGATGTAGGGAAGTCTTGCAATTTTCTTCAAATAGCCTTGGACATGGGTATCAGCCCTAATTTACCTCTAAGATACTCAAAAGCGTCTTTAGGTAGTGCTTTTGTAAAGATGTCAGCAATCTGTTCCTTTGAGCTGACATATTCCATCCTTACTTACTTGTCTTCCACTAATTCTCTTAGTAGTGATACTTAATTGCAATATGCTTTATTTTGGCATGCATCACATGATTCTTTGATATGTTGATGGAACTTGTGTTATCGCAATAGAGTATCACAGGTTCAGTTACCTCTTCTTTCATACCTTGCAATAAATGTTTGATACATACAATATTCGTGTAGTTGATAGTAGTAGCAATAGAAACATACTTAACTTCTACTATGGATTGTGAGGTGCAACTTTTCTTTTTCCTAGTCTAAGTAATCAATCTTTTACCTAAGAAAAGTGCTCCTCCACTGGTGCTCTTTCTATCATCACTATTACCTCCCTAGTCTGCATTAGTGTAGGCCTTCAAGTCAAACATTTCACTCCTCTAATAGTAGAAACCAAGGCCATTAGTTCCTTTTAGATACCTCAGTATTCACTTTACTATCATCAGATGATTTTCTCTTCAGTTAGCAGAAAATCTTGCCACTATTACAATACCTAATGCAATGTCTAGTCTACTATGCACGACATACTACAACTTTTCAATCATTGGTCTATACATTTTTTGATTTACTTCAAATGACTCATCATTCTTGGATAACTTATGTCTTGTTACCATTGGTGTACTAATTGGTTTTGAATCTTCTAATCTAAATGTCTTGAGTATCTCTTTGATATATTTTGATTGGTTCACAAATATTCCATGCTTTAGTTGATGTACTTGCAATCCAACAAAGAATTTAATTTCTCTAAACATTGAGATCTCAAATTCATGTTTCATTTGATCAGCAAAATCTTTCCATGAGACATCTTTTCCTCCAAATATTATATGATCAACAAAGATTTTAGATATCAAAATGTATGTACCCTTTTCCACCTTGATGTACAGGTTATTATTGTTATCTATTCTCTCAAATCTTATCTTCACAAGATATTTATGCAATTTCTCATACCAAGCTCTAGGTGCTTGCTTGAGACCATAGAGTGCTTTGTGACATTTTCAAACCATATCCTTGTTGTTGTCATCAACAAATTCTTTTGGTTGTTCTAAGTAGACTTCCTCTTCTAGTATACCATTCAGAAAAGAAGACTTTACATCCATTTGGTAGACTTTGAAACCTTTATAAGTATCATATGCAAGTAGTGTTCTTACTCCTTCCATTCTTGAAATAAGGGAAAATGTTTCCCCATAGTCTAGTCCTTCTTCTTGTGCATAACCTTTGTAGACTAGTTTGGCCTTATTTCTTGTTATCTCACCATTCTCATCAAGTTTGTTTCTAAAGACCCATTTGGTACCAATTACATTCTTATTAGCTAGTCTAGGAACTAGGGTCCATGATTTATTCTTCTCAATCTGATTAATCTCTTCTTGCATAGCTTTATGTGAATTATCATCTTGCAGTGCATCTTTCACTATTTTGGGCTCAACCTTACTCAGCAAACATGATTCATTCCTTAGATTGTTCCTTGTCATTGGTCTTGTATCCTTGTCTCCAATGATTTGTTTTATTGGGTGATGTCTTCTCACATACTTGAATAGTCTTGGTTCCATCCTTCTTTCCATGTTTGCCCCTTCAGCTTTAGAGTCACTTTCCACATCTCTATTTGGTATTTCATCATCTCTTCCATGTGTACTGATTTTAAAGTCAGAATGTGCATTTTCTTCATTTTGCAGTTTGGCTTTTGAATGCAGCTCGACATTCATTGGCTATGACTTGGTTAATACTGAGATTTGTTGCTGATTTTCAACTTGATTGGTAGCTTTATCTTTAGTAGGCATTCCTTCATAGAAGTATATAAAAGATCTATAATCTTCTAATTTCTTAGATTCATCAAATTAGATTTTTACATGCTCATCAAAATTTACATTTGCACTCTCCATAATCTTGTTAGTGTTAGTATTCAAATACTTATATACCTTACTTCTAGTGGAGTATCCATGGAATATGCCTTCATCACTCTTTGCATGAAACTTGTCTTTTCTAGTATCTTTAAGAATATAGCATTTACAACCAAACACTTTGAAATATTTTACATTAGGTGAGTGAGCATACCATAATTCAAAAGGTGTTGCATTTGTACATTTCTTGACTTGTACTTGATTTTGGGTGTAAATAATATTACTATAGCTTCTCTCCAGTACTTTAGAGCAACATTTTTCTCTATCATTAATGTTCTAGCATAGTCTAACACTGATCCATTCCTTCTTTCTGCAATGTCATTCTGAGGTGGAGTTCTTGGTGCTGATGTTTGTCTCTTGATTCCTTTATCATTGCAAAAAGTCTCAAATTCTTTTGATGTAAACTCTCCTCCTCTATCTAATCTCGTACACTTTAGACTTTTTCCTATTTCCTTCTCAACCCTGGCCAAATACCACTTAAAATTTTGAAATGCATCAGATTTTTACTTTAAGAACATGGCAGTCATCATCCTGGAGTAGTCATCCACAAATATCAATATTTATATATCTCCTAGGTAGCCTTGAAATTCTATTGGGTCGTATAAGTCTATATGGACTAGTTCTAAAACTTCTTTGGAAGTGTAGGCTTTGCTTTTGAAACTTGACTTGGTCATCTTTCCTAGTTGATATTGTTTGCACATTATATTTTTACGCTTCTTTATCTCAGGGAAACCTCTGACATTCTTCTTTTTGATGATGTTAATCAAATTATCAAATTTAACATGACATAACCTTTTATGCCATAACGATACATCATCAATTCTAACCATAAGATAGGTTGCATCTTTCATATCTAGGTAAAATAAGTTACTCCTAGTTTGTTCTTTTCTTATTAGATTTTCATCAATGTCATAGATTTTTATAGTTTTATTTCCAAATTCTACTTTGCAACCTATATTGCCTAATTGTGATACATGTTAGAAATGCTTTAGAATAATTAAGGGGGGAGGGGGGGGTGAATCAGTTATTCAAGGTCCAAATGTCCTATTATAACTTTTCACCAAGTATAGTGAGCCCATTCAATCATTCATTCATCCAAGCTTTAACTTTTCAAATCAACAAGTTACTATAAATCAACACATGAAACAATGATTTATGTGGAAAACCAATTTGGGAAAAACCACCAGTAACATGCTACTCAATTCTTACTCTTCTAAAGTGATGCCCTGTGATAGGCATGCCCTGATAAAGGCTTACAACACACTATTAAATGTGACCTTGTTAGAAGTGAGCCTAGTTAAAGGATTTTAGAACATTCACTTGGAATGCCACCCTGTTAAAGGATTTACAAATAGCTATTAAACTAACCTAAGTCTATAGGATTTTCATATAAAATACAATATCTGGAGAGTATTAGAAAAATCTTTGACCTGACTACAACATACAACTTAGCTTGCAGATCTTAGATCACTTCTTAGCTCATACCCTTGTCTGGCTTTCAATCTTTGCAACTCTTAATGCTTGCCCTCCTTTCAAGCTTAGTCTCCTTGAGTCCCCATGCTCAATGTACCCATGCAATCATCTCTTCATGAACACTTGTAGAAGTAGAGCCTCCATGTTCTTCCTTCTTCTAGATGTCTTCTCCTTGACACCCTTCTAACCACTTTACAATTTTGGCACTTTAGTAGCAACAGTATCAGCAGCATTTGCTTCTTGGTCTATGACTCCTTAAGTAGAAGTCTTGGAGTCCCTTTCCCACTCGATTCTTCCATTCTTTAATTTCAATTCATATGGATTAGGTAGGATTCATTGCATCCAACCCATATTTCATTTACTCTAAAAACTTCTTGAATAATCCTTTTGTATTTGCTCAAAAATGGTTTATGTAGAATTTTGTGCCACTAGCTCATCATCCTTATTTTCTAACTCATTCACAAAATTCAAGGTAACCACTTTGTTGTCTTAGATTTGGAAAATCTTCATCATTTGAAATAATGTAGTAGCTCAACACTATTAAAATACTAATGCTCAGCACATACTATGTTACTCAGCATCAACTGTCATTTTTCTAATGCTCTGCAATTGAAGATCTCTCAGAACCAACTAAGATTTTTTGATGCTCGACACCTAATCTTCACTTGACACCTAGAGATCACTTGGCACACACTATAATTTCCTATTACTTAGCTCTAACTAAGAATTTTCTCGACTTCAACTAATTTGCTCGACACCCACTAATGATCTTTAGTTTAAGCTTTGTAGCCAACCTTCTTACAACTTATTCCTCCATTGTTTCTAAGTGTGACCAACCTCTGTATCTTTGAGTATGTTATTAATACATCATTTAACCATTGTCTCAACTGATCCTTGCACTTCATTACAACATCATAACTCAACCTTTCTCTTAGGTGCTCTTGTTACATCTTGTTGGTCAAATTCTCTTCATCAATCAACTAAGTGATAGTACTTGGATCTTATAAGCAAATGTCATTCCTACAAATAGTAGGTTTAACATCAATGAGAAAACAATGATTGAAAAAAACAATCTTTCTTCTTTTATAAAATCTCCCTCATCAGATTTCCAAAAATCTCCCTCTTTGGCATTGATGGAAAACCAAATTGATCAACCATTAGACTAAACTATTTAACCACAAGCTAACTAGGTTTGAATAGTAAGTCAAATGCCAAAAAGTAAATTATAGCTTCACATCTCCTTCTACTATTATGATCACTTAATTTTTGCTTCTCCCTCTTTGTTGCGATATCCTTGTTCTTTGTTTCTCTCCCTTTGTATTGCTCATCTTCTACTATTCTAATCAATCTCTAATCATTTCTATCAACTTCTCCCTCTTTCTTTACATCTCCTTCTATTGATTAGTTTTCACATTTTCTCCCTCTTTGACAACAATGTCAAAGACATATTAGCATCTTAACATGCAGGTGTAGCTTTTGTAGGTTCATTCAATTTCTCCCTCTATCACCTTGCTTGTAACTAATTTGGGACTTCAACACTTCAAGTGCTTTAGGCATGAATCCTAAAGTAAACATCCTCTGTGTCAACATGTAAAATCTTCAACAATTAGTTCATTTGATGCAGGGCATTCTTGTTTTTTCTTCAAGTAGATTTGGCTAGGGGCATCGCCCCTAATTTACCTATAAGATATTCAAAAGCATCTTTAGATAGTGCTTTTGTGAGTATATTAACAATCTATTCGTTTGAGCTAACATATTCCGTCTTCACTTGTTTGTCTTCCTCCAACTCTCTTACATAGTGATACTTGATCACAATATGCTTGGTTTTGGCATGCATTACATGGTTCTTTGATATGTTAATAACACTCGTATTATCACAATAAAGTATCACAGACTCATTTAGCTCTTCCTTCATATCTTGGAAAAAATCTTTGATCCATACAATATTGGTGCAATTTATAGTAGCTGCAACATATTCAGCTTCAGCAATGGATTGTGAGGTGCAACTTTGCTTTTTGTTGGTCCA
Organism: Cupressus sempervirens; assembly: GCA_028749045.1. Taxonomy (NCBI): domain Eukaryota; kingdom Viridiplantae; phylum Streptophyta; class Pinopsida; order Cupressales; family Cupressaceae; genus Cupressus; species Cupressus sempervirens. The sequence continues at coordinate 743,233,811 of CM053783.1, forward strand.
TGTAATCAACCTTTTTCCCAAGAAAAGTGCTCCTCCACTAGTGCTTTTTGTATCATCAATGTTACTTCCCCAATATACATTAGTGTAGGCTCTTAGTTCAAATTTTTTACTCTTCTTGTAGTACAAACCAAAATCATCAGTTCCTTTTAGGTACCTCCGTATTCTCTTTATTCACATTAAGTGATTTTCTCTATGATTTACAAAAAATCTTGCCACTATTCCAATAGCTAATGCAATGTCTAGTCTACTATGTACAACATATTGTAGCTTTCCAATCATTGACCTATACAATGTTTTATTAACTTTAGTAGACTCATCATTCTTGGATAGCTTATGTCTAGTTGTCATTGGTGTGGTGACTGGTTATGAGTCTTCTAACCCAAATATTTTGAGTATCTCCTTGATGTATTTGGATTGGGTCACAAATATGCCATGCTTCAATTGATGTACTTGTAATCCAAAAAAGAATTTGATTTCTCCAAACATTGACATCTCAAATCCATGCTTTATTTGATTAGCCAAATCTTTACATAGAACATCTTTTCCTCCAAATATTGTATCATCAACAAAGATTTCTGATATCAGAATGTCTTTACCTTTTTCAGCTTGGATGTACAAGTTTTTGTTGTCATCTATTCTCTCAAATCCTATCTTCACAAGATATCTGTATAATCTCTCATACCATGCTCTAGGTGCTTGCTTTAATTCATAAAGTGCTTTGTGTAGTTTGTAGACCTTGTCCTTGTTCTTCCCATCCACAAATCCCTCAAGTTGTTCTATGTAGACTTCCTCTTCTAGTATACCCTTTAGAAAAGTATACTTCACATCCATTTGGTACACTTTGAAACCTTTTTATGCAGCATATGCAAGCAGTGTTCTCATTCCTTCCATTCTTGCAATAGGGGAAAATGTTTCCCCATAATCTAGTCCTTCTTCTTGTGTATAGCCTTTGCAAACTAGTTTGGCTTTATTTCTTGTTATCTCACCATTCTCATCAAGTTTTTTTCTAAACACCCATTTGGTACCAATCACATTCTTATCAGCTAGTATGGGAACTATGGTTCATGTTTTGATCTTCTCAATTTGATCTATCTCCTCTTCCATGGCTTTATACTAGTCATCATCTTATAGTGCATCTTTCACTATTTTAGGTTCAACCTTTCTTAATAGACATGATTCATTCTTGAATCTATTGCTTATCATTGGTCTAGCATCCTTGTCACCAATGATTTGATTTGCAGGGTGATGTCTTCTCACATATTTGGCTAATCTTGGTTTTGTCCTTCTTTCCATATTTGATCCTTCAGCTTTAGAGTCATTTTTTTCTTCTTCATCTAGCACTTCATCATTTCTCTCATGTATACTATTTTCAAAATTATAAGGAGCATTTTCTACATTATGCAGATCAGCTTCTGAATGTAACTTGGCATTCACAAGCTGACACTTGACAGATACTGAAATTTTTTGCTAATTCCCAACTTGATTTACAACATTGTCTTCAACAGTCATTCCTTCATAGAAATATACAAAGGATCTATAATCCTCTGATTGCTTGGACTATTCAACTTTGAACTTCTGCATGTTCATCAAAATTTACACTTGCACTCTCCACAATCTTGTTAGTGTTAGTATTCAATCACTTATATGCTTTTCTTTTAGTGGAGTATCTAAGGAATATGTCTTCATCACCTTTTGCATCAATTTGAAATGTTTAACATTGGGTGAATGACCATACCATAATTCAAAAGGTGTTGCATTTGTACCTTTCTTGACTTGAACTCTATTTAGTGTGTAGACTGCAGTACTTACAGCTTCTCTCCAATACTTTAGTGCAGCATTTTTCTCCATCATCAAGATTCTAGCACAGTCGATCACTAACCTATTCCTTCTTTCAACAATATCATTCTATGGTGGAGTTCTTGGTGCTGATGTTTGTCTTTTAATACCTTAGTCATTGTAGAATATTTCAAACTCTTTTGATGTGAACGCACCTCCTCTGTTTAACCTTAGGCATTTCAGGTTCTTTCCTATTTTCTTCTCAACTCTTGCCAAATACCACTTGAACATTTGAAATGCATCAGATTTTTGCTTCAAAAACATAGTAGTCATCATCCTAGAATGGTCATCTACAAATAGCATTATTTATCTATCTCCTAGGTAGCTTTGAACTTCTATTGGACCACATAATTCTATATGGGCTAAATCTAGTACTTCTTTGGAAGTGTATGTTCTGCTTTTGAAACTAGACTTAGTCATTTTCCCTACTTGACATTGTTTTCACATTTTTTTTTTAGGTTTCTTCAATTTGGGCAACCCTCTAACCTTCTTCTTTTTGCTAATGCTAATAAGATTATCAAAGTTAACATGACGCAACCTTTTATGCCACAACTACACATCATCAAATATAACAACAAGACATGTTGTATCTTCCATATCTAGGTAAAATAGATTACTCCTAGTTTTTTTTTCTTTTCCTATTAGATTTCCATCAGTGTCATAGATCTTGGCAGTTTGGTTTCCAAATTCAACTTTGCAACCTACATTTCCTAACTGTGACACACTCAACAAGTTGTGGTTCAATCCTTTAACATGGTATGCATTATCACATGAAATTTTCTCTTTGATCTTAATAAACCCTTTTCCTTTGATTTGACATGGAGCATCATTACCAAATCTAACACTATTTCCATCATATTGAGTAAAGGTAATGAACTTACTTTTATCTCTAGTCATGTGATGTGAGAATCCACTATCTATGATCCACTTATCATTCTTGTTCACATAGGTAACCAATTTTGTTGCTTCATCTTCATCTTTATCTAATTCATCCTTCATGGCCACATAGACTACTTCATCATCATTTTCATTAGAATCTTCTTCAACAATGTCGCATCTCTTGCCTTTTTTCTTGTAGTCTTTGTTTCCATCTTCTCTCTTGTTCATGTACTTGTTTCCTTCCTTGTAGTTCTTTTTCTATGTATATCTTGCAGCAATATGACCTACTTCATTACAATTGAAACATTTGATAGGGAGCTTACCCTTGAATTTACCTTTGCCTCCATGGAATCTTCTAGCCAGTAGTGCTTCTAACTATTCCACATCTTCCTCATTTGTGCTACTATCATTGGATGCTTGTCTTCCCTTTCTTCTCTTCTTGCTTGTTGTCTCCTCCTTAGTGTCTTTTATTGTCATCTTGCCCTTGAAAGTGGATTCAAGGTTCTCTAGTTTGTAGTTATGAAAATTGGACAAATTTAAATGCAATAAGTCTTCCAACTATTCCTTCAAAGGTTAGTGTGTTTCTTTGTACACATCTTAGCTCTTCGATGGCTGACACTCTAATAGCATAGATAGGGAGAAAAGTTCTTAAGTATTTTTTTATGATAGTTTCTTCTTCCAATTGACCACCTAGACTTCTTATTGCACTTAACACTTATTTCATTCTTGCAGCATATTGAGTAGCATTTTCACCTTCCTCTATTTTCATCTCATCAAACTTTCTTCTTAAACTTTCTCTCTTTGCTCTCTAGACATTTTGATCTACTCCATACATATCTGATAAGGCTTTCCACATCTTGAATGCGGTGTGAAAATATTTGATGTCATCATATTTTGCATAATTAAGTGCAGAGGCAACCACCAGAATTTCTTGATTGGGCTTCTTTTTAATCAAATCATCTACTGTAAGAGGTCCTGCTAGATTTACATATTGAGGTTTGTGCATAGTCACCCATGGATCTAAGGTGCAATATCATTAGACTCTTCCATGTAGCAAAGTCATCTTTGTTGAGCTTGGGAACTTCTCTCTTAGACATCTTAATCTTCTTGCTTCTAGTACCTTGAAACTAAATCAGCAGATGGCTCTGATACCAATTGTTAGAAATGCTTTAGAGTAACTGAGAGGGGGGTGAATCAGTTATTCAATGTCCAAATGTCATATTAAAAATTTTCACCAAGTATAGTGAGCCCATTCAATCATTCATTCATCCAATCTTTAACTTTTCAAACCAGTAAGTTATTGTAAATCAACATGCAACCATAACGCATAAGAAATCAACACATAACATAGTGATTTATGTGAAAACCCAATTCTAGAAAAACCACCAGTAACATGCTACTCAATTCTCACTCTTTTGAAGTGATTCCCTATGAAAGGCTTTCCTTGTTAAAGTCTTACAAAACACTATTAAATATGACCTTGTTAGAGGATTTAACCACCTTGTTAGAAGTGGGCCTAGTTAGAGGATTTTAGAACATTCACTTGGAATGCCACCCTATTAAAAGATTTACAAATGGCTATTAAACCAATCTAAGTTCATAGGATTTTTATATCTAATACAATTGCTAGAGAGTATTAGAATAATATTTGACCTGACTACAACATACAACTTAGCTTGCAGATCTTAGATCACATCTCAACTCATATCGTTGCATGGCCTTCAATCTCTACAACTCTAATAGCTTGCCCTCCTTTCAAGCTTAGTCTCCTTGAGTCTCCATGCTCAATGTACTATGGAAATCATCTCATCATGATCACTTGTAGAAGTAGAGCCTCTATGCTCTTCCTTCTCCTAGATGTCTTCTCCTTGACACCCTTCTAACCACTTTGTATTTTTGGCACTTTAGCAGCAATAGTATCAGTAGTATTTTCTTCTTGGTCTATGACTCCTTAAATAGAAGTCTTGGAGTCCTTTTCCCACTCAATTCTTCCATTCTTTAATTTCAATTCATATGGATTATGTAGGATTAATTTCATCTAATCCATATTTCATTTCCTTAAAAAATTCTTGAATAATCCTTTTGAATTCACTCAAAAATGGTTTACATAGAATTTTATGCCACCAACTCATCATCCTTATCTTCCAACTCATTCACAAAATTCAAGGTAACCACTTTGTTGGCTTAGATTTAGCAAATCTTCATCATTTGAAATAATCCAATATCTCAACACTATTGAAATAATGATGCTTAGCACATATTATGTTACTCGGCATCAACTATGTTTTTCCTAATGCTTGGCACCTAAAGATCACTTGGCACCAACTAAGATTTTCTAATGCTCTACACCTGATCTTCACATGGCACATAAAGATCACTTGGCACACACTATAATTTCTTATTACTCAACTCCAACTAAGAATTTTCTTAGCTTCAACTAACTTGCTCAGCACCCACTAATGATCTTTAGTTTAAGGTTTGCTACCACCCTTGTTAGAACTTATTCCTCCAATGTTTCTAAGTGTGACCAACATCTGTATCTTTGAATATGTTATAAATACATCATTTAACCATTCTCTTAACTAATCCTTGCACTTACATTACAACATCATAACTCAACCTTTCCCTTAGGTGCTCTTGTTACATCTTATTGATCAAATCCTCTTCATCAATCAACTAAGTGATAGTACTTGGATCTTGTAAGAAAATTTCATTCCTACAAATAGAAAATTTGACATCAATGATAAAATAATGATTGAAAATAACAATCTTTCTTCTTTGCGACAATCTCCCTCTTTGATCTTCATCGATGAGCTTTTCAATCAAATTTCCAACAATACACTCAACAAATTGTATTTTAGTCCTTCAACATAGAATGCATTATTAGATGAAATTTTTTCTATAAGTTTAATAGAACCTTTTCCTTTGATTTGACATGGAGCATCATTTATGAATCTAATAGTATTTCCATCATACTAAGTAAAGGTAATAAACTTACTTTTTTCTCTTTTCATGTGATGTGAGCATCCACTATCTATGATTCACTTGTCATTTTTGTTCACACAAGTTACTAGTTCTATTGCCTCATCTTCATCTGACTCATCCCTCATGGCTATATAGACTACCTCATCATCATTTTCATCAGAATCTTCTTCCTCAATAATGTAGCACTTTTTTCCTTAATCTTTATAATCTCTACTATCATCTTCTATTATGTTCTTGTTCTTATTGCCTTCTCTGTAGTTCTTCTTCTATGTGCATCTTGTAGCAATATGTCATACTTCATTGCAATTAAAACAAATGATAGGAAGCTTACCTCTAAATTTAACTTTGCCTCTATGAAATCTTTTGGCTAGTAGTGCTTCCAATTGTTCAACATCTTCTTCATCTGTACTACTGTCATTAGATGCATGCTTTGTCTTTTTATTCTTCTTCTTTGATTTCACCTCCTCAATATCTTTCAATGTCAGCTTTTCCTTGAGAGAAAATTCAAGGTTCTCGGTTTTTTAGTTATCAAATTTGGACAACTCAAATGTAGTAAGTCTCCCTACTATTCCTTCAAAAGTTAACTAATTTCCTGGGACACATCTTGACTCTTGGATGGCTAAAACTCTAATAGCTTAGATGAGGAGCAAGGTTCTTAAATATTTTCTATTAATAGTATCATCTTCCAAATGACCACCCAAACTTCTTATTGCACTTACCACTTCTTTCATTCTAGAGGCATATTGAGTAGCATTCTCACCTTCCTCCATTTTCATGTCATCAAACTTTCCTCTGAGGATTTCTCTTTTTGCTCTTTGAATATTGTAATCTCCTCCATAGATATCAGTCAAGGCTCTCCACATATTGAATGTAGAGTCACATCCCTTGATGTCATCAAATTTAGCATAGTTTAGGGCAGAGGCAATCTCTAACATTACTTGATTATGCTTCTTCCTTTTGTTCAAATCATCTACATCAAGGGCTCTAGTTGGATCTATGTGTTCTACTTCAATTGAGGTTTTTACATAATCACCTATTGATCCAAAGTGCAATTTCATTAGGCTTTTCCATGCAGAAAAGTTATCTCTATTAAGCTTGGTAACTTCTCTTTTAGACATCTTGATCTTTTTTGCTTCTAGTACTTTTAAACTAAATTAGCAGATGGCTTTGATACCAATTATTAGAAATTCTTTTGAATAACTGAAAGGGGGGGTGAATTAGTTATTCAAGATCTTTATGTCCAATTAGAATTTTTTCATCAAGTAAAGTGAGCCTATAAAACTATTCATGTATCCAACCTTGAACTTTCCTACTTAGAAAGTTACTGTAAATCAACATGCAAGCATAACACATGAAAGATCAACACATAACACAGTGATTTACATGGAAACCAAATTTGGGAAAAACCACCAGTAGCATATTACTCAATTCTCACTCTTTTGAAGTGATACCATGTGAAAGGCCTACCCTGTTAAAGGCTACAACACATTGTTAAATGTGACTTGATCAAAGGATTTAACCACCCTATTAGAAGTGGGCCTGGTTAGAGGGTTTTTGAACATTCAATTGGAATGCCACCTTATTAAAGGATTTACAAATGGTTGTTAAACTAACCTAAGTCCATAGAATTTTACCCTAGCTGACACAATTGTTAGAGAGTAACAACAAGGGCTTTTGACTTGATACAACTGACAACTTGACTTGTAAATTTTAGATCTTTGATTAGCTCTTCATAATTTTCTTAGGTTTTTGACTCTGTACCACTAACAAATTGACCTCCTTTCGAGCTTCATCTCCTTGAGTCTTCGTGCTCAATATACTAGTGTAATTTTATCTATGACCACTTATTGAAGCATAGTCTCTGTGCTATGTTCTTCCTTCACCTTTCCCTTCACATCCTTTAGCAACTTCGCATTATGACAGCCCAGCTACTCTTACTTCTTGACTTGTAACTCCTTAAATAGAAGTCTAGAATTTCTTTTCCTACTTGATTCTTCCCTCCTTTAATTTTAGTTTGAATGAATTAGGTAGGATTCATTGAATCCAACCCATATCTTGCTCCTTCTAGAAACATCATGAAGAATCCTCTTGAATTCACTCAAAAATGGTTTATCTAAAATTTTGTGCCACTAGCTCATCATCCTTATCCCCCATCTAGTTCACAAAATTCAAGGTAACAAACTTGTCGACTTAGATCTAGTGAATCTTTGACTTTTCAAATAATGTAGTAGCTTGGTGCTATTGAAATTTCGGTGCTTGGCATGTACTATATTACTCTGTGCCAAATACATATTACTAATGCTTGACACCTACTATGGATTCACTTAGCATCCACTAAGTTTTTTGATGCTCGACACCTGAAGTTTTCTCTACACTTGAACATGCTCAGCTCCTTCTATATCACTTGGCACACACTAGATTTTTCATTTTCTCGGCACTAACTAAAAATCTTGCTTGGCTTGAACTAGCTTGCTCGGTACTCACTAATGAGCTTAGTTAAGCTTTGCAAAGAACCTTGTTATAGCTTATTCTTCTAAAGTTTCTAATTGTGGCTAGCCTTTGTGTCTTCAAGTATGTTATCAATACATTATTTTATCATTGTCTTAACTTATCCTTACACTTCATTACAAAACAATAACTCAATGTTTCCCTTAGGTACTTTTGTTACATCTTCTTAATTAAATCCTCTTCATTAATCAACTAAGTGATAGTACTTGGATCTTATAAGCAACTGTCATTCTAGAAAATAGGAGGTTTGACATCAATGACAAAACAATGATTGAAATCATTCTTTGACAACAATCTCCCTCTTTGCAATCAATCATCTTCATTCTTCAACAATGATCTTTTGAATCAGATTTTCAACACTTTTACATACCAAATAACTCAACCTTTCTCTAGGTGCTATTGCTATCTCCTCTTTTCAAATCCTCTTCGAATGAATGATAGCTTTTAGACCAAAAAGTAATTGTCTCTCTAGTAGTTAGAGGGTATGACATCATTGAAAAAATAATGGTTTTTCTATTACAGGTTCTTGGCTTCAAAATAATCTTATATCAACAATCTCCCTCTTTGGCATTAATGACAAACTAATACTAATGAACAATACCAAAAAGAAAATAAATCTTTGATATTTCTCCCTCTATCACTGTAGTATATTTCCTTCCTCTATTTAGGGTAATATGAGCTTTTTCAAGTTCCTTTACTACTCCCTCTTTCTTATATCTACCTCTTTAGAGTACCTCTCACTCTTTCTAATATTTAGGTATCTATCTCTCTCTACTCTATTCTTATAAAGATCCTAAGTAATTTCTCCCTCAGTCTTATACCTCCCTCTTTGACAATAATACCATAGACTTGTCATCCTTGTATGCAAATATAATCAATTCTAGATTCTCTCTCTGTCACCTTTTAGGTGATTGTAAATCTTCTAATTTAGTTCCTTCATTACTTTAGGTAGTTCCTAAAGTAATATCCATTGCATCAAGTTGTAAGATACAACATTAATCTAGTTGATACAAAGCACTAATTATGCTTCCTAAGTAGCCTTGGATAGGGGTATCACTAGTAGTTTACCTCTAAGATACTCATGACTATCCTTAGGTAAAGATTTTGTGAAGATATTAGCTATCTATTCTTTTATATCCACATATTTCATCCTCACTTCCTTGTCTTGAACTAATTTTCTCAAGTAATGATATTTGATTGTAATGTACTTTGTCTTTGTGTGCATCAAAGGGTTATTTGATATATTTAGAGCACTTGTATTATCACAATAAAGTATTAAAGGTTTAGTTATTTCCACCTTCATACCTTTGAGTAGTTGTTTGATCCATACCACATTTATACAATCTACTACAACAACCACATATTCAACTTCAATAGTAGATTGAGATATGCAATTTTGTTTCTTGCTGGTCGAGGTGACCAATCTCTTTAAGAAAAATGCTCCACTACTTGTGCTCTTTCTATCATCAATGTTTCCATCCCAATTAGCATATGTGTAGGCTCTCAACTCAAATTTTTTATTTTTCTTGGAGTATAAACCATAGTCTTCTATTCCTTTCAGATATCTCATAATTCTCTTAACAACCATTAAATGATTCTCCTTAGGATTTGTAGAGAATCTTGCAAAAATACCAATAGTTAATAAAATGTTAGGTCTTCTATGCACCACATATTACAATTTTCCAATCATAGACCTGTATAATGTTTGATTCACATCAGTAGAATCATCATTCTTTGACAATTTGTATCCTGTCACCATAGGTTTGCTAACTAGTTTTGAATCCTCTAATAAGTTTTCAATATTTCCTTGACATACTTAGAATAAGTGATGTATATACTATACTTCATCTGATATACTTGCAAACCAACAAAGAACTTGATCTCTCCAAACATAGACATCTCAATTTCCTTCTTCATTTCATTTACAAATGCCTTACACAATGTATCTTGACCTCCAAATATGATATCATAAACAAAAAAAAATAGCTTGAAAAATACCTTTATCTCCTTCTATTTTCAAGTATAGATTGTTTTTGTCATCAATATTTTCAAAACCAATCTTCACAAGATAATTGTGAAGCCTTTCATACCATGCTCTTGGGGCTTTCTTTAAACCATATAAAGCTTTGTGTAGTCTACATACCATGTTTGTGTTGTTAGCATCAACAAGTCCTCCTGATTGTTCTATATAAACTTCTTCTAATATATCATTCATAAACATTGAGTTCATATCCATTTGATAAAATTTGATACTTTTTTATGTAGAATAAGAAATTAGAGTTCTTACTCCTTCCAATATTGCAACATGAGCAAATATTTCTCCATGCTCAATTCCTTCTTGTTGTGCATATCCCTTGAAAAATAGTCTTTCCTTATTCCTTGTGTCTTCACCATTTTCATATAAATTTTTTTTGTACAACCACTTGGTTCCAATCACATTCTTGTCCTCTAGTTTGAGAACTAGAGTGCATGCCTTGTTTTTCTCAATCTAGTCAATCTCTTTTCTCATGGCTTTCCTCTGGTCCTTATTTTCTAAGGAATCTTTCACTATCTTAGGCTCATGCATTCTTAACAATCATTTATCACTTCTCATCATATTTCTTGTCATTGGTCTACAAAATTTATGTCTAATAATTTGTTCAGTAGGGTGATGTCTCCTAACATATTTTGACAATCTTGGTTCTAATCTTCTTTCTTCATTAGGTCTGTCAACTTCAAAATCACTATGTACTTCTCTATAAGGTATTTTAACATCTCTTTCATGTACACTTATCTCATAATATGAGTGTGCCTCATCTTCTATCTATAACTCAACTCCTGAGTGTACCTCGATTCTTGAATGCAACTAGACATTCATTGTATGTGACTCAACAATTACTAAAACTTGCTATTGATTTGCAACTTGGCTTAAAAAAATTTCATCAACAGGCATACCTTTGTAAAAGTAAAAAAAAATATTTGTACTGTTTAAGTTCCTTAGGTTTAGCTTCATGTACTTTTGTATATTGATCAAACTTCACATTTGCACTTTCCACAACTTTCTTAGTGTTAGTATTTAAACACTTATAAGCTTTACCTTTTGTGGAATATAAATTCTTCACTTTTTGTATCTAATTTACCATTCTTAAAATCCTTAAGAATGTAGCACTTTCTTCCAAATGCCTTAAAAATATTTTACACTTGGTGAGTATCCATACCATAATTAAAAGGGTGTTGAATGAGTACCTTTTTTTCCTTGCACATGGTTCAAGGTATAGACAGTTGTACATACAACCTCTCCAGTATTTCAAAGAAACATTCTTCTCCATCATTAGTGTCCTAGCATAGTCTATTATAGATCTATTCCTCCTTTCAACAATCCCATTTTGTGGAGGGGTTCTAGGTGCAAAAGTCTATCTTTTGATTCCTTTATCATAATAGATCATCTAAAACTCATTTGATTTAAATTCTCCACCTCTTTCAGATCTGTGACATTACAAGATTTTACCTATCTCATTTTCAATTCTAGCTAAGTACCACATAAACATTTAGAAGGCATTAGAGTTATTCTTTAGAAACATAACTATCATCATCTTAGAATAATCATCAACAAATAGGATAATGTACTTGTCACCTTTGTAGCTTTTCACATGAATTGGTCCATACAAGTCAGTATACACAATCTCCAAAACATTTTTAGAGTTGTGAGTCTTACTTTTAAAACTAGATTTTGTCATTTTTCCTAACGCATATTGTTTGCATATCATATTTTTAGGTTTCTTCAGTTTAGAAAAACCTCTAACTCTTTGTGTGCTACTGATACTTACTAAGTTATCAAAGTTAACATGAAATAACCTCTTGTGCCATTACCACACATCATCAAATTCTACAAAAAGATAAGTAGCATCATTCATATCAAGATAAAATAGATTACCTATAGTTTAATCACCTTTCCCAATCAATTTCCCATCAGTGTCATAGATCTTTGCAACTTGAACTATTTAGTTGTGAGACACTAAATAGATTATAGTTAATTCCTTCTACCTAATAAGCATTGTCACACATAATCTTTTATGTAAGATTGATAGACCCTTTTCCTTTTATTATATAGGGTGCTTCATTACCCAAAATTACACTATTTTCATCATAATAATCAAGGGTAATGAACTTACTATTATCTCCAATCATGTGATGTGAACACCCACTGCCAATAATTCTTCTGTCACTCTTGTTCACATAAGATACTAGTGCAATTGCCTCATCCTCATTAGAATCATCCTTCATTGCAACATACACCACTTAATCATCATGGTCGTTAGGTCCATGTTTGGTTTCCTCTTCAATAATGTAGTAAGACTTCCTTCCTTTATCTTTGAAATCTTTGTTGTCCTCATCTCTTTTACTTATGTATTTGTCTCCACTTCTATTGTTCTTCTTCTCTGGATATCTAGCAATAATATGACCAACCTCATTGCAATTAAAACATGTGATAGGTAACATAACTTTGAATTTGTCTTTGCCTCTATGAAATATCCTTGCTAGCAGTGTTTCAAGCTATTCTACATCTTCCTCATGTGTATCACTATCACTAGAAGCATATCTGACCTTTTTCTTCTTCTCTTTAGGTTCTTTTAATGACAGTTTAACTTTGAGAGTAGATTCAACATTCTCATATTTGAAATTATCAAAATTAGAGAGTTCAAAAGCGATGAGTCTACCTATCAATCCTTTAAGGGTCAGATCATTACTGGGCATTCACCTTAGTTCTTGTATGATATAGACTCTAATAACATACATAGCCATTAGGGTTCTCACTAATTTTGTGATCACAATCTTATCTTCAATCTTACCTGTTACTCCTCTAATAGCATTAACTACTTATTTTACTCTAGCACAATAGTGAACTATATCCTCATCTTCTTATATTATCATATCATCAAACTTACCTCTAAGACTTTCTAATTTGGCTCAACACATTTTTATCCCCTCTATAGATCTTTTCTATAGCATCCCACATCTTCTTAGTAGTATCACATTCCTTGATGTCATGAAACTCAGTGTAGCTTAGGGAAAATGCAATCTCTAACATAGCCTAATTGTGTTCTTTCTTCTTCTTCAAATCCTTAATAATTAAGGCTCCAACAAGGTGAACATGCTCAGTGGTGACGGTAGATTATGCATGGTCTCCAAGACCTCCTAGGCATAGCTTCATCAGACTTTCCCATGCAGAGAATTTTTCCTTATTGAGCTTGGGTACTGCTCTTTTGGACATCTTGATCTCTCACTTCTAGTACCTTCAAACTAGTCCTCTTAAGCACTATTGATTTGTTATCAATTTTTGGAATTCTTTAGAATAACTAAGAAGGGCAGTGGGGGGGTGAATTAGTTATCCAAAGTCCTATTGTACAAATAAAAATTTTCAATGCATAGTAGACACATATCCATAAACTCTTATCATGCATGCATCCATTAGATCATGCAATACTTAAACTTTGTAGGTAACTATCACAGGTTAAAAAAAAATTGCAAAAATTTAAACATGAAATAGCATAAGAAAATTCACACAATTTGACACAAGGATTTTATGTGGAAACCCAATTTGGGAAAATCTACCAATAACATGATACTAATTCTCACACTTTTGAAGCGATTCCCTATGAAAGGCCAACCCTATTAAAGGTTACAATACACACTATTAAATGTGACCTTGTCAAAGGATTTCAATAACCCTATTAGGAGTAATCCTTGATAGATGACTCTAGACCATTCCATTAGAATGTCACCTAGTTAAAGGATTTATAAATTACTATTAGGTCAACCTTAATCCAAAGGATTTAACCTAGACTGATATAATGATTAAAAAGTAATAGTAAGGCTTGATTTGATAAAAATTCACAACTCACTTGTAGATTATATATCTTCATTTCAATCCTCCATTTTTCTTGGCTTTCATACACTTTAACTCTAATAGCTTTTTCACCCTTCAAGCATTCATACTCTTAAGCATTCCTGCTTTGCATGCCAAGTATAGTCACTTTTGTTTGGTCATTGAATGAAGAAATACCCCACACTCCTTGTCTTTTTTAAGTTCTTAGGCATGGAAACATTTGCTTGTAATCAACTATCTCTATAAATAAAGAATTTAGACCTTTACTTGCTTAACCAAAATCACCCATTTTAAGGGTAGCTAGGATACAATGAGTCCACCCACTTTTCCATTTGGTTCCTCTAAAAACTTCTTCTACAATCTTCCTTGAATTTGGCTCAAATGGTTTACCCTAAATTCCATGTCACTAGTTCATCATAGTTATCTTCCACGTGCTTTAGAAAATTCAAGAAAACAAAATAGTCAGCTTAGATTCATCAAATCTTTGATATAATACTATTTTCTATCACTCAATAATTATACTATTCTGTCACTCGGCCAACACTGGTTCACTCTGAAAACACTAAAGATTACTAATGCTCATCACCAACTAAATTTTACTCAACATATACTAAAAATGACTAAGTTTGCACTATATATTATCTTTTTTCAATGTCTCTTGATTTTCACTCACCTTCCACTAATTTCTACTCGATTTGTGGGGACTATTCCACAAGCCTTGGCAAACACTTTTCTTACTTGATCTTCTTCTAGTCTTAACTTGAGTAATCTTTCACTTTAGACTTTAAGTAGATAAACAATTCACTATAGTATCAATTTCTTACTTGGTTTTAGTGCTTCTTTTAGATACCAAATAACTCAACCTTTCTCTAGGGGCTATTGCTATCTCCTCTTTTCAAATCCTCTTCATCATTCAACTAAATGATAGCTTTCATAAAAAAAAGAAATTATCTTACCAATAGGTAGTAGGTTTGACATCATTGAAAAAATAATGATTTTTCCATTACAGGTTCTTCAATTCAAAACAATCTTATATCAACAAGGATTTCCAGTAGAAGGCATTTCCCCTAGCCCAGTCCCCAAAGATGAGCTCCTTGGTCTCAATCCCCTTGCAACCAAACAACATCCATATGTATCTGGAACCTCCCATTGCACAATTGCACATTCAAACATTATGTAAATTATCTATTTGCAAACTAGGACTTCCATTGCTTCTCATAGGGGATTGACTTATAATAAAGCCTCATATAATAGATGGCTTCTTGGTGTACTTTTTTAGTCCATTGCATATCCATGAATACATTATTCACCAACTTATTTATACCTAGCACAGTGATCATTTGTCGAGCCATGTCCTACTCCTATTGCATCTAATTAGTCACCATTCTCCAGAGCTCCACATCTTTCTTCACTTCATTCAACTATTGCCACAACTACCTCACTTTTGACTAGCTAGCCGCTAACCACTCTTGCAACTACAATGACATGGTATTCTTTTTTGACACTACTTAAAAGACTTTGATTGTACTCACAATAACACCAATTCATTTTGTGTAGTTTCTAATCATTCTTGTGCCATCCTTAGAGACTCTTATAATCTCTATGCTCATGCTTGCTCAACCTGGATCCCCACATTTTCATTTACTCATGACTATTCCACCTGCAGTTCCACTTTCAATGACTACACTAGAGCTTGTTCCTTATTCACTAGCATTTGGTGTCATCTCACTTCTATTTGTGTTCCATCCTCATGAAATTTCTCCATTTGTTGATGTTTTTCAACTATTGAACAACAAAGCTCAATACCAAGATAATAATACCCATAAATCTAGGGACTAGCTACTTCCCATCAACAATTATCTATGCATATTATTGGGATCCAACTTCAACAAAACTAAGACTGGCTTTCTACTCTTTAGGCTCTACAGAACCAAGGTGGGTATACCTAAGGGATGATTCAAAATGAATGCTATTGTATGAGAATTTTATTAGTTTCATTTTGATTCTCATATTCTATCTGTCCCGTATATAGTTTATCCATTTCTTAACACTTTCAAATGATATATACCCCTTATAAATAGATTTTGTCATAATTCTTCTTTGATTTGCAAATATTTCCAAAAATAGTAGCTAGCTAAAGCTTAAAGGTTACTTGCAAACAAGTGATGACCATCCTTGAAACTCTTCAAACAATAAAATAAAGGTAATTTTGATTTTAGATTTGATGCTTATTCATGATCTACCTATCCTTAGACTAGGTTAACTAGATCAGTGCCTATTCCATTGGGATTTAGAGTATACTACAATTTATAGATCTGACTTGTTGCATTAGAACAAATATTATCAGCAATTCTTACGGGTATTCATTCTTATAGACATCCTTTCTACTACCATAGAAATCCTATCAAATTCACTAAAGAATTTACTTAATTCATTGAATTAATAGCAATAATGAATTAACATACAACATAAGTGAATTGTATTCAAGTGGACAAGATTTACTCACACAATATCAGAATAACCAGCTAATAAGAATGGAGATAAACTTTAGTAAGAATAGATATAAGGACAGTTCAATTTTGTATTAATATCCTTTGAAGATTTGCATACAATTGTAATTAAACTCAGAATGACTCTAAAAAAGACATTAGACCCCTGTAATATCAATATATTCCAAGTATTTACAAGGAGAATACATCATAAGTTTTTCACACATAAATTGGACTGAACAATACTCAATATAAACTCAAATTGTATTTGAAATTGGACCCTTCTCTAGCCTTAGAATCTAACATATATAGAGTGAGATGCATCAAGCTTCAGGCATCAAGAATTGATAGGTGTCCTTTTAAAAAAGATATTTAAATTTTGCTTGACAAGAAAAGACAAAACTTTATGTAATAGAAAGGTAATATATCATATTATTCTCTTGGTAGGCCCCTCTTTTGTTACATCTTCAAATGCTACAAATCCCCATTTACATTTTAGACGATGTCTTCATTAGCAGTTACAAAATATGATAGATAAGGGGTATGGTATGGGGAGGATGGATGATTGGCCTTTATTCACTTTTAATCCTTGACATATGTAGCTATCAAATTTTCCAATGATGTTTCGGGCTCTAATTCTTGCAAATTCACCTCTACTCTAGAATTTCCACTTATATCATCATGTACTACCAAGGTGAAAGTTATATTTGGTTTCATTTCTACCACATCATCCATCTGGTCCAACGTACCTTTCACATGAGATGAATTTTCTTCTTTGTCTTCTTCTTTCCCATGCACTGGTGGAAGTGAGTCGATGATCTGTATTTCATCTTCATATGTCTCATCATCATCACTTTCAACAACTTCTAACTATTCATCAAAAGCATTATCTGCCATCCACTTGTCAAAAAGTATGTCATTTGGCCAATTAAATTACAAAATATCCTATTGTTTCTTGATAAAATATTCACCCTCTTTGTCAATATCAACAAAATCTTGTTTCAAAGAATCAAAGAATATTAGGGCTTTTACCATTTCTTCTGTTGTGGTGGCCCACCTTGCATGTCCTATTTCATTGATGATTTTATTCATTCTCAGACAAAATAAATCATCTAATTCTTTAGCCCATTCATCTTTATTTTTCAATATATTTTTACTATCCAAAGTCTGTGGGAATAAATCAAACTTTTGGCTCTTATAATTATCCAAATAGCTAATAATTTTGTTTTGTAACTCAACTCTCTTGTCGTCGAATTCTATGAGATCATGAGACAAATCATAAGTTATTTCGATCTAATCATGTGAAGACCTTATGATAGAGTAGCACAAGAATGCAATTTCTTTTCTTCTCTTTCCCCACTTATTCACAATAGGCTTCAAACCCTCATCATTTGCTTTTATTTCATCCCATATGTTTATTGTTCTTGCTAATTGATCATAAAATAATGGCCATTCAATTTTATCTCCCAGATACATGAGAGCTTTTCTCAATTTATCTTCATATTGCACATTCAACTCTACATGTAAAACCCAAAATTTTCTCTTTTCTTTTTCAAAATCTTCAATTGTGTAATATTGTGGCCTTTGTGGAGTATATGGCATTTCTATGTGGGGAGTGAATTTAAAAGGTTCCACTAGAGGGTGAGCATATGTTATTCTTGGCTTGGAAGACCTCTCCATTACCTTATTTTCAAGGTCAATTCTTTTATGAACTTCTTTATTATAAGCCTCCAAAACTCTCTCATACTTATTCTATAGTTCAAACATTGCCTTCTCTTCTTTTTCTGTAGTAGCCAAAACAAATTGAGATGTTCCAACAACCATGTGAGCTGCCTCCATATGGAAGGTATCTGCTACTCTTTTTACAATGATATTTTCCATTAACCCAGAGTCATCTATCTATGATGAAACAAGCATATGTGATTCTTGTCTTGGAAGACCTCCCCATTACCTTATTTTCAAGGTCAATTCTTTTCTAAACTTCTTTATTATAAGCCTCCAAAACTCTCTCATACTTATTCTATAGTTCAAAAATTGTCTTCTCTTCCTTTTCTACAGTAGCCAAAACAAACTAAGATGTTCCAACACCTATGTGAGCTACCTCCACATGGGAGGTATCTGCTACTCTTTTTACAATTATATTTCCCATTAACCCAGAGTCATATATCTATGATGAAACAACCCTTGATCCCTTCCTTAATGACCATATAACCAAAGTGGCATGGTCCACATTGAAAGTAGTACCTTTGAATTATTCCTTATTTTGGTCCTGTGGGTCGAATTTATTTGAAACAGAATTAAAAATTAGAGCATCTACTATTTCCCAATTGAGTAGCAGTAAAATATTTGATGCTCTCACCATTTGCCTCCCCTCTTTAGGATTTATACTTTGGAATTTTTGTATCATCTTTTCTTTTACTTGATTTTACAAGGCTACCTCCTCTAGCTCTAGATGCTCTATTCTTAACTTATTACATATTTCTTCATACTTTCCTATGTTTTCTCTCCATCCAAATTGGTGGAAAGCTCTGGACTTAACAAAACTACCATCTAAAAAAAATTGTTGACTAGCTTGCTCTATTATAAGGTCTAATTCCCTTCCTTTAAAATGTGCTACTATAAACTCTAGGCTTGGCATAGGAGGCTCCTAGGGGTTCCTTCATCTAATTCTACCTGGGTGATAAAAATTCCTCCTTGTGACCCCAATTGTTCAATTTTCTCTCCAATAAGTTGGTCCTCTTCAATCCATAGAGGGGATTGTGTAGGTGAATATTTCTCAATGTAAGGACCTTGATCTTTTGTTATTTTTCACCTCTTAGGGGAGGGCATAGTAGGTCTTTCTTCTAAGACTACACTAGTGGATCCTACTATTTGTTTACCTTTATCCACAGTGGTTTTATTATTTTGAATTACATTGTAACCAAACCTTTTTTGGACGATCAATTATACTGCCGCTAGATTGGGAGTGAATCCTAGTCTCCTCATTACCTCCTTACCCTTATCTAGATAAGTATTAATAAATAAATAAAATTCTCATTCATAGTTTCCATTGTTTCAAGGAATGTAATCATGAGCTTATTTTTCCTATCTGCCTCTATGATGGCATTACCGAAAGGACTATAATTTTCATCAAAATAATGAATAAAATCCAAAACCCTTGAGAACACTCTCCATTTTTCTTTCTTGGTTTCTTGTTCTTGCAAGGAGAACTCATTTCTTATTATGTCTTCAGGAAAATATGACTCATGATCAATTTTCCCAAGCTTGATTCTGTCCCTAAAGACCAAGTTATAGAATTCCTTAGTGTGACAAAAATGGGGATGAGAGACAACCATCTTGTACTGATCTAGTATTTTTTACAGAGAAAGCCAACCCCCTTTTGTGATCACAAATTAGTGGGCTACAGTACATGTTGGGAATATTGACCCTTTTTGCCATTTCAACAAATAATTTTCCTCCAATCCTCCTAGCTGCCACAAAAATTCAGCTACCCCTACCTTTAATGGTACCTAGTAAGGTAATACATGAGGAGTACCTTTGGAACCATAAATCCAAAAGACAGTTGAAACTAATTATGGGATGATATCTCCCCAATTATTTGAAACTTTTAAACCAACAAGATTGTCTAGGGGCCTAATAAGACTTACCAATTCCTTTAGTACTCTAGGATTGTCACTTAATAATAGGCACCTCAACTTTGAAGCAAAGTACCTATTAAACCTAACAAAACTAGCCTTTTCTTCTTTCTAGGTCATATTTGCACTCCATAACTAGACTAGTAGTGCTTCTCCATCATTTTCTCTATTCAATTTCATTTCCTTATCAAATTATGATTCTCCTTTGAAAAAAAACATATGCATCAACAAGGAATAGTGACCAAAAAGTTTCTCCACCTTGCCTCTTGCAATCCCAACCAGGCTATCATGAATTTCTTCTACTAACTAGGAGGCAAAATAAAAAATAATATCCACACTAAAAGAGTAAATCTTAGTGATCATATACATAAAACCTATGAGCATAAAATCCTCTTCATCTTCAAAAAAAAATCTACATAGAGTCTTATATGTCTCCATGGCCCTAGGATTGAAATATGCCCTTTTGAAGGGTTCCCTAGAGGATGTTGTAATCGCTAGAAAATTTCCAATTTTTCCTATATGTGCCCTTAGTGCACCCTGCCTAATTGCATCCTTCTTTGGCACATAGTTTTTCTCTAATTCTTGTAGGTCAATGGGCACATGATAGTCTATCAAAGGCCCTAAACCAAATACCTCTCAAATTTCCTCTAGGCTGATTGTGATCAAAATTTTGCCATCAATTCTTCTCACTACTCTGATTGCTTGATCATAATCATAAAAATACTTGGAATTACTAATTTTCCTAAGTCAAAGTTCTAGATATTGGCATGTGGGGAAAGTAAATTCCTTTGTGAAGACCATTTCTTAAATAAGAAAGACCAGTTTGAGAAGTTTTGGCATCTCGGACCCAAATCCCCTTATCATATAACCCATCTATGATTTTGAGCCTAGGGTTTAACAAGGTTAACATTTTCACTTTCATAGTTTATGTGGTAGACTCAAGGAGCAATTCAAGTAGGTCATCATGGATATTCCTGGCCAAATAATCTTCTTGCCCAGCGAATACCTTCTTGGGAGGCATATTGGATATAGTTTGTAAAAAACTAAATCGCTACAAAGGTTATAGTATATGGGAGCTTACTTTATTTTCTTGCTTTCTTTTCTCTATAATCCTACAATGTCTTGCCAACAATGGGAAACTACTTTTGATCAAGCTCAGCACAAATTTTCACTAAATTCTTCTACTTTGGAAGCTTGAATCTTGTTCATGTGGCATGGAAATGGTGAGATCTTCTACAATATACTCTATTTTTTGCTCTCATGAGTAGTTTTCACTCCTCATAAATGAACTATAAGGGATACAAAGTGGCACCACCTTCTATGTTTAAATTCACACCATTGATCTCAAAAACTCCTATGATCCAAGAGTGAAAATAGGGATGACTCATTTTCCACTTGACATGTTGGAAGTTAATCAAATGAAAATTCTCTACCTATACTTTTCTTTTATTGTTGGCATTTCAAACTGGACCTACTAATCCTTAAGGACACATGTCATTAAGTCTCTATCTTGCTATACATAAAGAGTGAGCATATTGCCTATGTGATATAGCGATAATCATTGATTTCATCTTGATGAAGCAGAAGACATTTGATTCATTACTTAATACAAATATGGTGGGCCCGCTATCCATTTTCTTTATTCACTATGTCACTATCCTTAAAACTCAAGCAACTCTCCATAGCAACAAAGCGACAACCATACATCTAAGCTGAATTTAAAGGTGAGGAAATTGCATTACATCCATATAACTATGGCGGGTCCCTAAGTTGACATGTTGTGTTGAGTAAATAGCACACAAGTTAACATAGAGACTTGGCAATGATCATTGATTTGATTCAATCGAACGGTCATTATCTTTCATCTGACTTCTAACTTGAGTGTGGGTCCATGTTACTGATGACATGGAAATGTCCTATCAAATTGGCATATTATTTAATATTCTGATCCTTGTTGTGACATCATGTGATTTGGGTCCTAACACATGCACATTTTCAAGCTAGGTGCTACATTGCTACTGATAAGGTGCAAATATTTTTTGGTTGTGACATAGCAACCTCCAGTATTCTTAAAACTTTTGGTGCATACGTGTTTCCGGCAGGATGCCACTATGTCTCGAAGATTACATGGTTCATTTCTAATGAAGTAGATGTTGGGACCCACCTTCAAAGATTTACTGCCAGAAAACCATTTCTCATTGAGTTATTGTGTCACTACCAATGAGATCCATTATTTTTTTGATCGTGACATAGAGGCCTCATGAATACACATGAAATCTAGTGTCAGGAAGATATCTACTTTTCAAACATGATTAATGTAATCAATACCACTAAAAAAGTAATAAAGGTGCTTGTCCATAACATCACTTGGGAACTTTCATGGTCACCAAATTTTTCAAAAAATATTGTCTTCTATATTCTTCATTAAGACACTATGTCGCTATTGGTAGGGTGCAAACCTTTTCTGATCATGAAATAATGATTAATTGGAAAGACTAGATTTCCTTGACACCACTTGTAATTGATTACACGTTTCCTTTTCTAGTTTTGACAATTCTGACATGAAGCACATCCTTAACAAACTTGCATGTTCACATAGTGATGATGCAACAACTGTAGATCTTGTAAGGATTGGATGGTGGGAATAAAATAGGTAAAAGGCACTTGGTATAACAGAAGATTTAAACAGGTCAAGGAATATTCAAAATTTGAAATCCTTCACAACTAAATAAATTGAAAAAGAATGCAAGACTTAGGGTTTGAAATGTTTTTTTGAAGGTTATAAAAATTGCAAGGCCAAAAAACATAAAACCCTAGCAGGAAAGCAATGGATTCAAATCTAATTTTTTATACCAGACTAGAAGAAATTTAATTTTTAAAAAGTCAAACCAACACCATCAATCCCAACAAAAATGTTACCTCTTATTCTACATTCTTTTCTCAGACTCTCTCCATAGCTAGCATTTTTTGTAAATCCTTCGCTTTGCTTATTGCTTGCACTCCACCCTCTTCCTCTTGTTGTGGTTCCACTGCACTCAATACACCCTTCTTCTCTTTCATTGACCTTTGTCCTAGGATTTTCAGGCTAATCAAATGACTTGTTGCATTTATCACCTTTCCCATACTGACATCCTCTTCCACTCTTTGAGCTATTCCTATGGTCTTCTCTAGAGACTTGATCTCCTTCACCTCTATTGTTGCTTTTGACAAGCTTTTTATCACTCTAGGAGGACTACTCTCTTTCTACATCATCATATTGTCATCTAGTTCCACCACAAAGCTTGCAACACTAGGCTCCTTGATAACATCATCAATGATGAAAAAGGAGTTTCTTCCATCCAAACTCTCTAACCCCCAGGTTGTGCTTGCGCCATCTCTACATAACTTGATTTGCCCTACTTACAAACTAATGCTTGGAGTTTAGGTTGGTACACCAATTCAATGGATGTATGTGGGATGTGCTTTTCCCTCCATCCTTACCTCATCCGTCCTCCCTAGCTAACATCAGCCTCCTATTGTGAGTGATCTTGTGAGCCCAATATGCTTTCAAATGTACACTTACTTACCCTTTCGAATGAACAAAATGATTGAGCTATCTCCTTCATCATGATTCCTTTCATATGTGAATTCCCCATTTATATATGGTCATTGCCTACCACACACTGCACTTCACTAGCCTTTTCATGCATTCACTTAATGCAACCCACCGCACTAGTACCAAGTACAATTGTTACTCTGTTCTAACACTCTGACACCTTGATACCCATCAACACATATCTTCTAACATAATCACCTTGCATTTTGCTATTGAATTTCCAATGATACATCTAATGACTTGTTATTAGAATCCTATAATAGTTTCATCCACAAAGAATTGAATAAACTTGACACTATTGTGCACAATTGTTAGTACTACTGGTCCACAAATAATGGCTTTTCTTCTATTATGAGCTTCTAGTACCTTGATGATGTATTTGACTAGAGGTACTAGGATGAATCTATGCTATTTTATTTGCCTTTGGTTTTCACATTTCTTCTTGAGTGATCCTTTGATTTTATGCATTATTGGTGTCCACTTGTAAGTGCCTCCTCTTGTTTGTAAGGCCATGTATACATCGACCATTTTTGCATGGCACCTTAGGTGAGGTTATTTATCTGACATGTGTCTATTCACATGTTTGTTTTCATTTACTATGGCAATAAATTATTGTCTTAATATTTATAATATCCTTCATGTTTATTTTCTATGTTTGGTCATGATTCTTGGTGTGATACAGTATTGATATTACCATAGTTGAGCTAGTGGTGGTTGTACTATGTCACTTTCTATTTAGCCACTCAATGATGAAATTTAATTTGCATCTCTTTTCAATATGTGACAATTAGCTACATCCATCTATTTTTCATTTTCCCTTGGGTCCCTTAAAAAAAATGGTTGGCACATAAATTAGGATTATAGAAGTGTTCCTATACAACATCATTCAACAAATCAGCAATATAATTCAAGTACAACTATCAAAAGGAAGACAACAACATCAACCTCATTGTGAGGTTTTAACACTCAAATATTTTGGACTTTATCTCATCACAACACCACCACCATGCATCACATTTCATTCTCCCATAATATCCATTTCACATATTGCATTAGGTGACCTCCGAATGTCAACATTTCTAGTCACTATTTTCCTCATTTCCTTGCACCTTTCATATCATCTATCACACTATGGGACATTCAAATCTCAAAATTTTGGGTCACTATTTCCTTGTCTCACACTTCTTTTTTTGCCATGATCAATCATGTTCTATGCATTCCCTATTTTACACTCCTCTTTGTGGCCATCAAATCTCAAATGTTGGTTTACATCTCTTCATATCATTTCACCCCCTACCATCATTTTTAATGATAGTTCTCATTTCATCCATTACAATTCCTCATTTTCATTTCTTATTTATTTTTATTTATTCCATCTTCATTTCTTTATTTGTTTTTATATCATTTAATATTCACTTCCTTAGTTCATTTTTACTTTTTATTTTCACTTTCTTCTTTAATTCTTCATTCCATCTTCACCACATATGAAACATTAAATCTTCGTTCTTTATTTTTATCATTTCCTTACATTTTTTACTTTCATTTCACTAGCACCATTTTCAATCTTTTTATTTATTTGATCTTTAGCTTTAATCCCATTTCATTATCAATCATATCATTTTTCTCTCATCAACCCATCTTATTTCATTACATTTTCACATTTTTAATCATCTTCATTCTCATATCCTTTATCATTTCATTCTTCCTCACTTATTCATTTTACATCATAAATCACTTTTTTTTTTCCCATAATTGTAAGTTTATTTTCATGACATCATTTTATTAAACCACTAACATTATCATCCATTCTATTATTCTCTTCTCCATGTTATGTCATTACATCAAATTTTATTTATACATTTCATTACATCAGATGTCATTTATACATCTTATTTATAAATTTCATTATATCACATTTCATTTATACATACCATTCATACATTTTATTTATACAATTCATTCATACATTTCATTTATATACTTCGTTTCTACATTCATTATCCACATGTCATGTTATTACATTAAGCATCTATACACTACATTAATCATATGCACCACTTTATTAGTTATCCACATCTACGACTATCATATAAATAAAATCACAACATCACAAACATCCATAATAACATTAAATATATAAATCCATGATACAAAAACTAAAAAACACTAAACATCAAAAATCTTGAATATTCATATTTCAAAAGATCGAATCATCAACATCCAAAGGTGCTCATCATACATGATAAGCCAATAAAATGAAATACAAAATGATACACAACTCAACCCTCTGTCTCACCACCTATATCATTTGTATGTGTCTGATATGGAGATCCCTACATGTTGGGGGCCCTCCTTCCATCTCAAGGAGCCTACTCTATTGCATTTGTCTCCAGTGACATATGAATAGTTGTGGCCATTTGACTCGTAGTAGCACAATCTATACTCGGTGATGGTGGTGGTGGATGCCTCAGTTCCATCAAAGATATAAATGCATGCAAAGTACTGGTCAACTAGATAATATGTGTCCCCATCACTCCAAACTATACCTCCATGGCACTAATTGAAGTCTCCATCCCCACTGACCCACTCAATCTATCTAGTAATAATAATACCTATGGCTATATCTATAATTGTAAACCATGTACACCTATGATTGGGACTTGTATACATGGTCTCTATCACTTGATAAACTACCTCCTTACTCATGCCTCCTTTAATCTTCACCCCACCTCACACAAGGAGCTCTCTAGGTCTCTCTATTTCAACATCCCCCAGCCTTTGTAGTGGGCCTCGTACAACAATCCTCTATTGTGGAAAATCTACTACCTAACCTTGACATCTGTATCTCCATTGCACCCTATCTCTTCCTCCATTTCAATGCCTCCCCCTACATGTCCCTCAATTACCCTCATCATCTCCATCCTCTCCTTCATTCGAAACCTCCTTAATGAAAGCTATCATCTCTACTACATTTTTATATCTTAGGAATGTCTGCTCTCCAAACCATCATGCATAATACCCCTCCATCCCCACATTGGCCTCTCCACCCTTTAAAGCCCATAACTAAGGTGTCACTATCATCTACATGAATGCATCATAACATCCCTCATAATCCAGTGTTGGCCCCCATAGTGGCCTCTCTAATAGCACTTGAGCATAGTGTGCAAATCCTTGTGGTATGCCCTATTGTTGGACAAATTGTTTGACCACCCTCCTAAAAAAAAATATCTCTATCACTTCAAGCACCTGGCCTAGTAGATAACACAGAGAAAAGAAATACACCATCTCATCATCATCCTCAACCCATGGATCTATAAACCTATATGGCCTCCATACAACCTAATCAAGGTCATCTAGTATCTACCACTAATACTGTATCTTGCCTAGATGGGGTTGAATAATCATGCTTGAATATTTATATATGTATGGCCTATCCTATGGCTATTGTCGAACACATATCAATCAAGTAATGGGAAGATGCTCCCATGTCCATATCTATAATAATACCACCCCTGCCAATAATGAAGCCACCTCCAAATACACCACCTAATGAAAATCATAAAAGAGTTAGGCTAGTATGCAACCATCCCATGAAAATCTCCATGGTCTATTAGTCATATCCTGAATAATACAGCCCCATTCCACTAGACATCTAGGTCCTCTCCTATCTGGTAGAAGAAATCCATTATCAATCCAACTAACACTATAAGCAATGGCTTTTACTATGCCATCTAAAACTAGGTAACACTATCATCCCTGATGTATTCATCCCCAAATACATATAAAAATTTTGTCACATTGGTAGCCTAATCATAATACACCAGATCTCCTACTGTCAAGATCTTGAGAATCCTATATACTTCTTCTTTTGAAATCATTGTCTCCCCCAGTGGCATATGGAAGGTGTTGTAGTCTAAGTGCCACTGCTTGGACATAGCCGTCACATCCCTCTATTCACTCATAACTAAGGCATCTGTAACAGATAGGTAAATCAAAATCTATTAATTGTTGGCCACTCCCCTACAAACAATCTACCTATCAACTCCAAGGGCCATGGGTACAATCCCCAAACCCTAAGCTTCCACCTACATACCTATTTCATCATACAATAAAAAAATGATGTCAGTTTTTATCAAAAGTGATCATCCTAAATCAATCAAATATCAACATCTAGATATTTAGGTAATGGTTTTATCTTGAACCACTTATTTTTCCTATTCTATATCCTAAGAGGGACATGTTAGTTTTCCCTACTTTGTATCCTAAGGGGGCACTATTTTCTACCTATCCAACATCACCACATTGATTTTATACATCACTTTGTGACCATAATTTCATTATTATTTGATTTTTTATATAAAAAAGTATCTATGTTTGATTCTAGAGTCATCAATTTCACATCAGGATCTTATCCTATGCTCTGAACAATACTATGCATAGTCAAACTCACCTATCTATCCATTATGTTATCAAACACACCTTAAACTAGCCATATACAGTATTTGAGGCACCAAAAGTGCTACACAAGTATTTTGCACTATCTAACTCATTGTATGTTCTATTAGAACACATATAAACTCTACAACATTTCAATGCACTATGTATGACTCTCATGCACTTCTCCATCACACAGATGGGCTATAACTTTCATAAGTGCTATCTATCACCACATACGGATTGTTTTATTGATTGAATGAGCCATACACTATAAAAGCACTACCATATTCATTGTACATGCTATCCACCTAATCAAATGCACTACACTCAACACAAGTGCTAAGACAACTGACATATGTGCTATAGCTCATACATGCAACTTGACATTTCTTATTATTTTCTAATATTAAACACTATTTTTAAATGTGCTATTTCATGTTGCATATGTGCTAAAACAAACCTTGTATGTGCTAAAAGACTTAGACACACTATAGAATGCTACAGATGTGCAACAATTTTTATGTATGCATTGTTTCACTATTTTCTAGGGTTTCAAATGCTCTATTTTGATTTGCAGATGTGCTAAATTGTATTAGAGGTGCTAAAAGAAACATCAAATGGGATAAAATGTTGAAATTACACATTTATGAAGCAAATTTGTGAAAAAATCAAAAAATCCACGCCAAAATTAAAAAACTTTAAACAAAGGTTTTTAATGACTCACTAGGGCATTGTAGTTAGCTATATGCTCATATCTATGACCCCTCTCAAATCTATGTGTCTTCCAATGGGACAACCATCATTGCTAGCTTAGAGCTCCAAAACACAAAAAGTAAAGGGGAGTGTAAAAATGACCAGGATCAAAGATCTTTTGACCTATTTAACCCTCCATTTGGGCACTTTATGACATTTTTAACCCTATGCACCCAAATTAATTCCTTTGACCCATTTCGTCAAACTAGGTATCATTCCAAAACACCTTGATCACCTACATCTACCTCACTTTACTATCAATTGTTCTCATCAACATTTTCAAAAATAAACTTGGAATATCCCAATTTTTTTCCATCACCTTTTCTAATTTCATTTCTAGGGGGCAGCATACACATCAA
This sequence comes from Cupressus sempervirens, assembly GCA_028749045.1. Taxonomy (NCBI): domain Eukaryota; kingdom Viridiplantae; phylum Streptophyta; class Pinopsida; order Cupressales; family Cupressaceae; genus Cupressus; species Cupressus sempervirens. The sequence goes on from CM053783.1 coordinate 743,263,153, forward strand.
ACCAAGCCAAAATTTCAACATCAAATCAAATTGGGGCATCCAAGCAATCTATTTTAAACGAAGGATTTTAAAACATCTCAATATCAAATCAAACATCAAATCGATAACAATTAGACATCAAATCATCAGTATTCAGACATCAAATTATCAACAATTAGGCATCACACCAACCTCGAATCAAGAAAACATATTTGATTAGATACTCAAACATCAAAAATTGGTTAAAACTTAGAAAATCAAGACAGTCATTGAACTAATATGCTTTGCATATTATCTCAAAGAGGGGCATTTGTAGAAACCCTAAAATTAGCAAAGACCTACAATAACACAAATTTTGATCAAAAAATGAAAATTAAGGACCAAATCAAATTACAGAGAAAATAATAGACTTTCAAAACATCAGGTCATTCGATTGATTAAATCAATCAATCACTTGTCAAATCTAAAAGGACCAAAATCACTTTAAATTGAGGAAAAACAATTCATAAAATCATAAAATAAAATTAAAAAGGAAAAAGAAAAATACAAAATTTGGAAAAAAATGGAACATTTGATAAATCAATATAAGTCATTTATCCTCACAAAGGTGAAAATCCTCCTTTTTACAATTAAAAGAATTGAAAAATGCTCTTTTATCCTCACAAACTAAGTCTATTGGACTCTTCCTCTTGATGTGATATTTATAGTTTCACCATTACTTGCTAGTGAAAATTAAAATCTTGACCCTTACCCCAACACCCTCCTAAAATCCTATAAATAGGAGGAAAATTCAAGAGCAAAAGGACCCAAGTTTTAGGCATCTACACTATAGGCACATTTAGAGTTATCACCCCTTTTAGCATTGTTATTGTAGAGAATTCATGTTATTTTGATATCATTTTAGCATTCATTTAATGTCATTTAATATCATTTAGAGTTACACATGCACATGATTCTAGCATTCTACTATTATTATCTTCATGTAATCTACATTTTTGTATAGATCTAGCATACTCACTGATAGATCTATTATACTCCCATTCTAGTACTATCACTAGGTAAAAGCACAACCCTGTGTCACCCTCTTACAAAGGAAAAGGCTAACAAAAGTATAATTGTTCACCTTCAATGACATAAATCTTGTAGTATTAGTTAGAAGTTGAAATTAAAGTAAACTAATGACATGTGTAGAAATTGATAAAGTTTTGGATTATAATTTTTATTAATTATTTGGAAAAAGAAATGATATAATTTCTTATTTTTTAAAGATAACTTTTTAGTTGCCAAAAAATATTTGAAATTAGGGGTCTAGTTCCCACCATAAAACTACATGAAAATAAACTTATTTCCCTTTGATTTTATATTATGTTATAGATGACATATGTATCTAGAACAATCAAAGATAAAAATTGGCTTTAGACCTATATTTTCTCTTTTATAATAGTTCAAATTTTTATATACTCAAGTTGATGGTTTTCATCTCCCACCAAATTTTTCAAAATAAATCTATTCCAACCAAAAGAAAAATTATAGATTCTTTAAGATGACTTCTCATCTAGAAAATCATATAATTTTTAAATTTTTCTAATATGATTTGATATTTTTCCTTTCTCAAAACTGACATCTTCTTGTGTGTTAAAATATGCACTTGTAGCTTTTTTTAATTATAATATATTATATCCAATTAAAACACTATGATAATATTCTTGACTTTGTGCTCTATAAAATGGTGTTTATATGTTATTGAAAAAATATCATAAAAAATACTAAGAGTTATTGAAACATTAGTTTTCTGAAATAATTTTATTTCTTTAGTAATCAGATGCTAACTACTATAAAACATGCATTTAATAGACATTTCCAATTGGAAAAGTGTGAGACCATATAAAAATTAGCTAGAATAAATTTATCAAGATCATATGTTTGAGAAAATTTTATTTTTATATAGAAATACTCAAATTTAATCATTCTGATAAGTTAGCCTAAAAGGTGACACAACTTTGTACTTTTACCGCACTAAGATGTTGGTCTAAGAGCAAATTGTAGCAATTTTAGTTGGTGAAACATGAGATGTTTGTGGAATCTTTGATTAATAGTGATTTCTTGGGTCTAGATTAGTTCATTGTTATTTTGATTTCACTCTACACTAAGCTCTCATGAATATGTGATTTGACTATGTACAGCCACCTTGTTAGAAGATTTACTAATTAGTTAAATAGATATTAGGCTAACTCTGTTAGGAAATTTGATTCACTACTACAATTATTAGAGAGTAACAGTCACTTGACCTAATTGCTTATGCAACTATCTTTTCTGATTTTAGATACCTATTCTAGCTTGATTATTTGGTTGTCTTTCATCAAAATGTTCTTTGGAGCTCGATCAACTCGGATACTCAGTCCTCTTGCAGTTATCCTCCCAATTCATGTTCTTAATTCATCTTCTTCAATCCCATGATTATATATTTCAATCCTTAATTTGACCTTATATGAATAAACTTGTCAAGTTGGCTGTAATATACCTTTTATCAAAAAAATTCCATTTATTAAGTTGGCCTGAATTAACCAATAAATCTATTAGACTCAATATGTTTTCAGTTAGATAATATAGAACTGAGTACTCAGTCAACTGAGAGAAACTCTCCATTAACTGACCGAGTCTAGTCAATACTGATTTTGAATTGACTTTCTTTTGGTAATAGAGTGAATTTAGTCAACACAAGATCCATGCTAAATTTCCTTGTGTAACTAAGGGAAATCGACTAACACACAATCTACCTTTGATGCTCAATTGAGCTCGGCAAGAATTAACTCTAGAATAGGTTATAATAGGAAATCTTGGCATACATAGGAAATAGTCTTCAATGCCTGAGTGAGCTCAAAAAACACTAATTTTCTTGATAAGACTTGACATTTTGTGTAACATCAAAGACAACATATAATTGAATAATTATTTTCAATAATCTCCCTCTTTGGCATTGATGGCAACATAACATGTCATAATACAATGAAATTTTAGAGAAAAATAATAGTAAGGATAATATCCTTAGTTTCATTTTGATTCTCATCCATGAGAACTCCCTCTCTTCCTTTGGAATGATTCTTTGATTTCTCTCACTACAATTTCTCTCTCTAATAGCAAACTCTCCTTTACTGATACACAATTTTTTATCTATTATGACATCAAACTCTCTCTCTCTCTTTGACATCTCATGTCAAAGACAACAATCAATGTATTTTCCATGTATTTGATGTACTAATTCATACACAATCTACTCTAGAAATACTATATCAACCTAACTGATCTTCAAATGCTCAGTTGATACATCACTAAGCTACTTTTAGTGAGATTTAGATAGAGGAATGAACCCTATGTTATCTCTTAGATACAAAAATGCATCCTTAGGTAATGTCTTGGTGAATATGTTTGTAATTTGTTCCTTTGCATTCACATATTCCAATCTTACCTCTTTTTCTTGCACTAATTCTCTCACAAAATGATATTTTATTGCAATGTTCTTAGTCTTGGTATGAATCACTAAGTTCTTGGATATTTTCATTGCACTGATGTTATCATAGAATATAACAATTGGATCCTTGACTTCTTCCTTCATACCTACCATTAGTTGTTTGAACCAAATTATGTTGGAAAAATTAACTATTGCTCCAACATATTTGGCTTCTGTTTTAAACCAAGAGATTCATTTTTTCTTCTTTCTTGTACAAGACACTAGCCCCTTTCCAAGAAAGAATGCTCCACCACTAGTGCTTTTCCTATCATCAGTACTTCCTACCTGATTAGTATTAGTGCAGGCTTCCAATTCAAAGTTATCTCCTTTCTTATACCACAAACCATAAATCTTTAGTACCTTGTAGATACTTCATAAATATTTTTATTTCAATGATATGATTTTCCTTTGGATTAGTAGAGAATCTTGGAACCATAGCAACTGCTAATGCAATATCGGGTCTTGTGTGTACATCATACTAAAGTTTTCCAATCATTGATTTGTATGTAGTCTAAGCTACCTTTTTGGAATTATCATTTTTGTAAATCTTATGTCCAGTTGACATAGGTGTTCCAACTAGTTTGGAATCTTCCATTACAATTTGCTTCAATATCTCCTTGATGTACTTTGATTGAGTAATGTAACTACCATCTTTCTTTTGTTGAATTTGTAAGCTAACAAAGAATTTATTCTCTCCAAATATTCACATTTCAAATTTTTTACTCATTTCCTTGAAAATTGATTTCCATAAATCATAATGTCTAGTGAATAATGTATCATCTCCAAAAGATTTATGTCAATACTATTTTCTTATCTAGTCCTTGCTTGATGTATAGGTTGCTATTATCATTTGTCTTTTGAAAAGCAATCATTACTAGATGATTGTGCAATCTTTAATACCAGGCTCTAGGGTCTTGTTTTAGACCATATAAAGCTTTGTGTAGTTTGCAAACCATATCCCTTTTTATTTTAATCTATGAAACTTTTAGGTTTCTCAATGTAGACTTCTTATAGAATTTCATTCAAGAAAGCTAACATTACATCCATCTAATACACTTTTAATCCATTATGTGCAGCACAAGCAAGTAGTTTTCTAACACCTTCTACTCTTGCAAAAAGAGAAAAAGTCTCTCCATAATAAATACCTCCTTCTTGAGCATAACCTTTTCATACTAATCTTGCCTTGTTTCTTGAAACTATTCCATTCTCACTCAACTTATTTCTGAATACCCATTTTGTACCAATTATATTTTTTTCCCTTGGGTCTAGGAACAAGAGTCCATGTTTTTTTCCTTTCATTTTGATTAATCTCTTCATTCATTGCCTCAATCCATCTTTCATTTTCTAATGCATCTTTAATAGTTCAAATTCACTAGGAAAAAATGTACCTTTTGACTAATCTCCAATGATTTGCTTGGGTGCATGATGCATTTTGAGATATGTAGAAAGTATAGTTTCCTTCTTTCTAAATTCACTTGGTTCACCATTCTCAAAATGATCTTTTGAATCATGCTTGGGTTCCACTATCTCTGACTCAATTTCCACTTGCTAAAACTTGGGTCCTTCTAATTGTGACTTGGGTCCTTTTCTTCATTACTCAAGTTGCACTAGCTACAACTCAGATTTAATTGGAGATTTTTGGGACTCCAGTGGTGAAGACTATTAATTTCTAATTGTATTTTCTTGAATCTTAGGTATAGTATTAAGTTCATAGTAGATAAAGTTTCTGTATCTTTTAGGTTCTTTTCTACCTTTTTCTTCACTCTATTCTAAAAACTCATCAATTTTCACATGTGTAGTTTCTATGACTTTGTCAATAGAAAGATTTAGATATTTATATTCTTTGCTCTTGTTGGAGTATCCCAAGAATATTCCTTCATCACTTTTTTGATGCAAATATCATTATAAAACTCTTCAAGAACCCCTAAATTAGTCATGAAGTTCCATCATAAATATAATTTATTCAATATTCTAGAGGTGTAGATACATTTTTCTTAACACAATCATTCATCAAATCACCATTATCAAATAACAAAGCAATCTTAAAACATAGACTTTAATTTTGCCATTTGAGATAGGCTTGCATATAGAGATTCATAACTTTTTAACCATACATTATTTCTTTAATACAGCATCCAAATTAGGAACAATTAGGTTTTCAAAAAAATTTCCAAAACTCAAAAACATCCAACAGTAGAATTCGAAGTTATGGTGTCTACACTAAGACCCATTTTCTGTGACTTCGTTGGAGATGGTTAAAAACCAAATTTCACTAAAACAATCATAACTTATTAAAATATTTAACAAAAATGTACCAAACCAATTTCATTAGAAAGATAGTTCATCCATCTTTTAAAAAAAAAATTGTATCTCTTGAAACAACAATTAAGTATTTGTACACATTGCTTTGAGATATGACTGTAATTTGAAAATCTGAAAAAACTATCATCCATAAAATGCTCATAGCTTTCTCAAATATGCATGAAATAAACGCAAACCAAAAGAAATGGAAGGATTATTCCTTTTTTTTACTCTATCATATCAATAATACATTGTTTCCAAGCTATACATGGATGTACAAATCCTTAAAACAACAAGAGAACTATAAAGCCAATCAAAATAACAAGTTAGAATCACTCTAAATTTGTTCAAATGTTGTTATTTCCTTTCATTCTGATTTGGATCAACCTTACAATGAATTTTATAGTTTCTTGGCCATTTTATACCTTACAAATACCACCCATGACCTTTTCACTTCCTTTTACACCTTTAATGCAATTTTACATTGTTGCATTTTTGGCAACTCTTCACCTTCTTGAAAGCTTTTGAGACTTTTAACAAATATGATGCCATAACTTTGCATAAACATTAAATAAATATTTAAATGAACATTTAATAAACTTTTACATGGTTATTATTCTTTCAAGGGTCATTTTACAACTTTTTTACACATTCAACTAATCAGGACCTTAACTATGACAATGTGGACAACATCACATTTTTGTTACAACTTTTCTTTTAAATTGGATTTTATTACATATAATTCCATTGAAACATTTATGAATGAAAATAAATCAATATATAATGAATTGTGATAGCTTTTAATTAAATGATGGCTAGGTACTCCTGCACCATACTCTCGAGCTTTAAAATTTTTGAGGTCCCATGGAGATGTGGTAGTCATAGCCTACAAATGAAACTTTGCCTCTTTGCCTCCATCTAGCTTTGATGCCTTTTTTGTTCTTTCTATCCATGAAATATGATTCTCATCAATTTAATTTAAGTTTTTTCCTCCAAGGTTCTATAACTATCAAAATTTCACTCTTCCATGCTACATCACGCACAAACAACTTGCCTCACCTAGGCGTCCTCTCTTGCCTCTCTCCCTAGGTATTTTTTCAACCAATTGAACCTTCTTCTAAGGCTCTTGGGCCTTTTCCTATGGACCCTTATATCAACCTCCATGTCCATGTCTTTTTAGAGAGTGAACATGCACCTGCAACCAAAACTCAACAACAAGAATCAACTATTCATCTTCTTCCCAACAAGGTCCTAGTGTGAATCCTTCACACTCTCAAGAGCTTCTAGCTTTGATACCAATTTGATGCAAGTATCATTATAATACTCATTAAGAATCCCAAGATTGGTCATGGAGTTCCATCATAAATATAATTTATTCAATATTCTAGAGGCATCAATACATTTTTCTCAATACAATCATTCATCAAATCGCCATTATCATGTAACAAAACAATCTTGAAAACATAGACTTCAATTTTATCATTCAAGATAGGCCTATATACAGAGATTTATAAATTTTTAGCCATATATTATTTATTCAATCCAACCATCCAAATTAGGTGCAATTAGGTTTTCAACAACATATTCAAAACTCAAAAACATCCAATTGTAGAATCCAAAGTTATGATCTCTACACCAAGACCCATTTTCTATGACTTTTTTTAACCATACATTTTTTCTTCAATACAACCATCCAAATTAGGTGCAAATAGGTTTTCAAAAACATATCCAAAACTTAGAAACATCCAACTGTAGAATCCAAAGTTATGATCTCTACACTAGGACCCATTTTCTGCGACTCTATTGAAGATGGTTAAGAACTAGTTTTCACTAAAATGGTCATAACTTACATAAAACACAAAAAGAATGTACCAAACCAATTGAATTAGAAATATAGTTCATCCCTCTTTACAAAAATATAATTTTCATCTCTTGAAATAGAAATTAAGTATTTGTACACGTAGCTTCACTATGAATGTAATTTGAAAATTTGAAAAAACTGTCATCCATAGAATGCTAATAAATTTTTCAAATCTGCATGAAATAAACTAATACCAAATGAAATGGAAGGATTATTTATTTTCCTACTCTACCATATCAATAATACATTGTTTTCAGGTTGTACAGGAATGTACAAATCCCTAAAATAACAAGAGAACTATAAAGCCAATCAAAACAACAAGTTAGAATCTCTCTAAATTTGTTCAAATGTTACTATTTCCTTCCATTCATATTTGGTTCAAGATTACTATTAATTATATATTTTATTGGTCATTTTAGACCTTACAAATACCACACGTGACCTTTGGACTACCTTTTACAACTTTAATACAATTTTACATTGTTGCATTTTTGGCAACTCTTCACCTTCTTGAAAGCTTTTGAGACTTTTGACAAATGTTATGCCATGACTTTGCATAAAAATTAATGACATATTGAAATGACCATTTAATAACCTTTAACATGGTTATTATCATTTTGAGGGTCATTTTATAACTTTTTAACATATTCAACCAATTAGGACTTTAACTATGACAATGTGGACAACATTACATTTTTGTTACAACTTTTCTTTTCAATTGGATACTATTACATAGAATACCATTGAAACATTTATGAATGAACATAAATTACTAAATAATCCATTATGATCTCTTTTAATTAAATGATGGCTAGGTGCTCCTACACCATTTTCACATCAAATATTTTCTTTCTTGGATTCTTTAAATATATAACATTTTCTTCCAAATACTTTGAAATACAAGAACATTAGGTTTATATCCATACCATACTTCATAAGGTTTTTGATCTGAGTCCTTCTTTAGCTGAACTAGGTTTAAGGTGTGAACTATTGTGTTGATTGCTTCCTTCCAGTATTTGATTGCAACACTTTTCTCTATCATTAGTGTTCTTCTACAATTCACAATGGATCTATTTCTTCTTTTTGTTGTATTGTTTTACTAAGGTGTAGTAGGTGCATATAACTATCTTTTGATTCCTTTTTCATTACAAAATTCATTGAATTCATCTGAGATGAATTTTGCTACTCTAGCTAACCTTAGACACTTTAGTTTCTTTCTTGTTTCAATATCCACTCTAGCCAGATCCCACTTGAATTTTTGAGAGGCTTCATATTTATCTTTTAGGTACATAATTGTCATTATCTTGGAATAATCATCACCAAATAAAATAAAGTACTTATCTCTAAAGTATCTTTTTATGCCAATGGATCCATAAAGATTTGTAATAACCATCTCCAGAACTTCTTTAGAATGATAATTCTTTCTTTTAAAACTTGTCTTTCCCATATTTCCAATTTAACAATTTTTGCACATGCCCATATTAGGTTTCTTTAGACTAATAATGTATCTCACTCTTTTGTTCTTGCTTGTGTTGACCAAGTCATGAAAATTCACATTACATAACCTTTTATGCCATAGCCAACTTTCCTATACTTGACCTAGGAAACATGAACTTTCAATTAGATCTAGGTAGAATAGATTACCTTTTGTTTGATTACCAATCCCAACTAGATTTACTTTCCCATCCATTAGCTTGGCCTTGTCATTCATGAATTTTACCTTGAATCCAATGTTGTTCTATTGTACCACACTAAGTAGATTGTGTTTAGTCCTTTAACCCAGTGATCATTGTCACAACTAAGTTCGTCAATTAATTTAATGCAACATTTTCCTTTTAAATAAAAAGTTTCATCATTTCCAAATCTAACACTCCCACCATCATAGTGTTCAAGTGCTCAAATTTAAATTTATCACTAGTCATGTAGTGAGAACAACCACTATCAATAATCCATGTGTCATTTTTGCTAATCTGACACTCCCACCTAAATGAGAAATTGGTGGTGTGACCCTGTTAGAGGATTTAATTCACTCTATTAGGAGTGGCCTTATTAGTGGCTTTCAAAAAACTTCAATCTAGAAATGCCAGCTTCTTAGAGGATTTACCAAATAGCTCTTAGGCTAACTCTGTTAGGGGATTTAATTCACTACTACAATTATTAGAGAGTAACAATGACTTGACCTAATTGCTTATGCAATTGTCTTTTCTGGTTTTTGATCTCCATTTTGGCCAATTACTTGATTCTCTTTGATCATAATGTTCATTGTAGCTCAGTCAAATTGGATACTTTGTCCTCTTGCAAATATCCTTCTAGCTTTCTTTCTTAATTCATTTTCTTCAATCCCATTCTTATGTATTTCAATCCTCAATATGACCTTATACTTATATGAATAATATTTTCAAGTCAACTTAAATATACTTTTGATCAAACAATTTTCACCCCTTAAGTTAGCTTGAATTAGCCAATAAATCTATTAGACTCAATATACTATCAATCGGCTAATATAGAATTGGTCAACTTAGAGAAACTCTTCATTAATCAACCCAACTTAGTCAATACTATTTTTAAACTAACTTTCCTTTGTTTATAACTATTGTTGAGATCTCTAATGTAAGGCATACATAGCTCTCAATAATAGGTTATAACTAGAATGCTTGGCATACATAGGAAAATTTCTTCAATGCCTAAGTGATCTCCACAAATACTAACTTTCTTGGTAAGGCTTGACATTTTTTATAACATCAAAGACAACATACAATTGAATAATTGTTTTCAATAAATAACATGGTGTAATCAATGTGTAATGAAAAAAGAGAAGAAAATCTCATTTCCAAGTAAGAAATTTACCACTTCAGTGAAACTTAAAATTGTGCTCATAGCTTTCACTAGTCCTACAAAGATGAGCACTCTAAAACCAAAAAAAAGTTCATTTCCAAACAAGAAATCTACCACTTTAAAAAAAATGGAAATTACACACATGGATTTTAGTAGTTCAAAAAGATTAGAACATTCTATGGCCAAAGGTATTTTATAGTTATTGATGATGATTTTACTATAATGATGTGGGTATAATTTCTTACAGAGAAAAATGAATATTTTTAAGGAATTCAAGATATTTTATAGTAGATCTCAAAATGAACTTGGTTTGAAGATTAGATTTTTGATATCTCATAGAGGAGAATATTTTACTTCAACTATTTTTAACAATTTTTATGAAGCTAATTGTATAAAGAGACAACTTTTAGCTCCTAAGACACATGAATAAAATTGGATAGAAGAAGGGAGAAATAGAATACTAATAGAGGTATTAAGTGAAATGATGCTTGAAAACAATGTATCAAAAATATTTTGTAGAGAAGCAATAAATACAATAGTGTACACTATGAAGAGAGTACATATTAGATAAGGAACTGGTAAGACATCTTATGAACTTTTGTATGAACATACACCTCCTATGAAGTACTTTTGATTCTTTGGAAGAACGTGTTATAGTAAAAAGAGATGATGATATTGGAGAGTTTTATTCAAGAAGTGACGAAGGTATATTTCTTTGATATCAATTGAAAAACAAGAAATATAGATATTTTAATTAGAGATCTATGACTATTGTTGAGAGCTCTAATGTAAGAGTTGATGAAAAGTTTAGAATCAAGGAAAACATACTTGATTATAATTCTAATAAAGAGACTAATATGAGAACTAATAGGGATAATGGTGAGCAAGAATTATATCAAACTAACACTGATTTGTAGGATGAAATTTAGAGAGAAGAACAAAGAGAAGAATCTAGATAAGAACCTAGAGTTAAAATAAAAGTTTAAATATTGACACCTAATAGAAATTTGGCAAATAATCATTGTCTTAAACAAATCATGGAAAGATAAGGCAAAGGAGTGTTCAAAAGAAACAAGGTACAAGAATAACTATGTTTAATTGCTCAAGTTAAACTTAAGAATGGTGATGAATATTTTAAAGATGATTATTGGATAAAATTTATGAAAGGGAACTAGAGTAGATTGAGAAAACCAAAATAGGGGATTATATCTAGAGTAAAGGATAAGAATTTTATTGGAACTAAATGGGAATTTGTAAGAAAATGAGTGAACAAGTTGAAGTTGTTAGACACAAGGAATGATTGTTTTGTAAAGGTTATTCTCAACAAGAAGGAATTGATTTTGAAGAATTCTCTTTTTACCAGTTGCTAGATTAGAATTAGTAAGATTTTTTTTGGCATATGTAGTTAAAAAGTACTTTGAAGTTTATCAAATCAATGTGAAGTCAACTTTTCAATATGAATATCTTGAAGAAGAGGTATACATTAAACATCATGATGGGTTTCCTATGATAGATAAAAAATGATGTGGTTTATAAAGTAAAATGGGCAGTGTATGGACTAAAACAATCACCTAGAGCCTAGTATCCAAGATTGGATAAACACTTGACAAACATGGGATTTTTCAAAGGTAATGTGGATAGTAACATTTATCTAAGAAACAATGATAAATGATTACTTATTGTTGTATTATTTGTGGATGACATAATTTTCAAAGGTAATGATGAATTAATTGAGGCATTTTCTTAAGAAATGAGAAGCAATTTTGAAATGAGCATGATTGGTTAATTGAGGTACTTCTTGGGATTATAAATATTATAAAACAAGGATGGCATTTTCATATCACAAGATAAGTATCTTAAATATTTGTTAAAGAGGTTTGGATTGGAAAGTTGTAAGTCTATTAGAACACCTATTGTAACTAAATATAAATCCTCTTGCAAAGATAAATCCCCTACTATTAAATAGAAAAGTATAGATTATGATGGGTAAATTACAATATTCTACATATACTAGACCTAATATAGCTAATATAGCTAGAATTGTGACAACATTTCAAGTAGATCCTAAAGAGACATATTATAGAGCAGTAAAAAGATTTTTTGGATATTGAAAGGAACATCTAATTATAAATTATTGTATGAAAAATCACATTATTTTAGTCTATATTCATACATTACCTCTTTGTCCTTTTTCATGCTTCTTTGTCAAGATCTTCTTAGCTTTCAAGGCATAATGATATGCTTCTTACATTCCAATTTCACAAAACTTATTTCATCTTGGATTCTAGATCTAAAACCATTGAGATAACTTGCAACTTTCTCTACCTCATCATCTACATGTTCAAATCTAGTGTCCAATCTATAGAACTCCTCAGTATACTCTTTCACATTAATGTCCTTTTCTCTCAAATTTTGCATCTTTCTCAACAAGGTAACTTGGTAATTAGTAGGAAGAAAATTCTTCTTCAGGTATTGTTCACCATTTTCAGCCAAGTCCTAATCTTCTCCTTTCCTCTCCTTTGTCTATTAGTTTGCGAATTCTCCCACCATAGCAATGTTAGAAATATAAGAGGAGTAATTTAGAGTGGAGGGGTGAACCATTTACCACAAAAATAAATATTAGATCCCTTAGATGACAATATAAATCAAAACCAGACTCTTCTCAACCTTTAAATAATGTTGTAACTCGATTAGTAGTGAATTACTTAGCAAACACTAAGGATCTCCATTACTTGGAAATGACTGAAATAAATGCTTCTTAAGATGTTTAATGTTTTTTTATAAGAAAAATAGGTTTTACAAGGATTCTGAAACCCAAAAGTTCTTACATAACAAAGGGCTATAAAATAATCAAAACAAGCCCATAAATAGTACTACGGCCAACAAAAAGGCCATAATGAAAAATAGACAAAAAGCCAAAGAAAAAAACAACAAAGATTAGGAAAACCAAAGACAAAAATAGATAAACCTTCACTTACTCCTCTACCTTCATATTAAGGTCCCAAATGGTTTTTGTTACTTCATAGGCTTTATGAACCTCCTCTTCCATTTGCTCCTGGTTATTCACATAGGTTAGATCCAAGTGGCTCTAGGTTATGTCCATTATGGTGTCCTCATCCATCATGTCTTCTTCTTTGTCCTTTTTCTACTCCTCAACAAAATCCCTGGCTTTCAGCTTACTAGTGAGGGTGATAATGTTTTCATTGAGAGAAGAATAAACATCATTTGGTCAGCCATGCTATGATTATAAGTCTCCAGATTATGCATCCTTTTCTCAACCAACCTGATACAATCTCCATGGTCTATCAGATTCCCTTGCTCAAAAATCTTCCCCTAGTTTTCAAACTATCCCTTTCTTTCTTTTACCTCCTCAAGTTTGTGAAAAATCCATTGAATTGATCTGAAATTATCAATCATGCTATTTTTTGCATTATTTAGCAAGTTCATTCCCACCTCCCTCATGTTGTTAGTGATGGCCACTAGTGTCAGTTCAATTAGTTCCTCCAACTAGATCTTTCCCTCCTTTTCTTCAAGGATTTGGGGATTCATAACCTCTCTCACAATCCCCATCTTTGAGGTTCTGGCATTTAAATTTTTCCAAGCCAAATGCATGTCTTTTATAACCACCTCTCCACTTTCGTCCCTCATTTTCTCCTTTTCTTGCTCCTATGCGGGAATTAGAGAGGGAGGAAGCACAAAAATCTCCAGACCAAAATCTATTTTCCCCTCTAAGGGAAAATCCTCATCTTTCATCCTCTACTTTTTTTTGGGGTTTCCAACCAGTTCCTCTCTATTCTCATCATCCTCTCCCTTATTCACATCATCCATATCCATGTCTTCTCCTTCCTCATTATACTCATCTTCACCAAAAGCTGTCTAGTAGCTTTGGGTCCATGGCCCCTATGGCTTTTCCTACATGGAACTTTACTTGGAGTAGGAATATCCTTATCTTTACCCCTGGCCTTCTTTCATTTATCCTCTGCTTCGAGCTTATACTCTGAACATCTTTCAAATTTGAGGAGAAGTTAGAGCTCCTTGTCTCCTCAGACACAAAAACAACATGTGATAGGGATTTACTCCTAACTTGGGCCTTAAAATGGTCATAGATCAATAGAAGTACACCTCATGTAGGGCATGGTTAGTGCTAGGTTTTTTCTTGTACCCTAAAATGTTATTATGCATGAAAGAATACAAATAAAAAGGAAAGGAAACCTTAACCCCATAACAAAAATGATTAATCAGAACAAAATGATGGGTTCTAACCCTATCAAATCTCATACCTAGAGAAATAAACTCAATAATGGCCCTTAGCACATAACTCCATAGCTTCTTTATCGAGTCCATCTCATAGTAGGTTTTACTTTTTACTAGTTCCTTCTTCTCCTCTATGTTCTTGGAAAAATCCTTAACCACATTTGTTGATACCTTTTTTTCTCTATAGAACTTTAACCCCTCATCTAGGATTTTAGTGACATGGGTGATGACCTCTATAGTAACTTGATACGACACCCCATCAATTTTGACCCTACCATCCTTCCATGAATTTACCATAAGATTGGTAATCACTAGGTCATACCCATGAAGCTTGACAATGTAGTTTGCAATGCCACCCTTTTCAAGTTTCTCCCAGATTTTAGTCCTCTACTTCTATTTGTTAGCCTCACCAACTAGTTCCTTCCTAGTCCGCTCAACCACCATCTCAGTAACCTAAGTAGTATCCTTTCTCACAAACACTACTCTCTTTTTACCTTCCTCTATCAACTGTATACACTAATCAAAACTATTTCATCTTTCAATTCCAAAAAATTGGTAAAGACAATAAACAACTGATGAAACATGGCAATTTGACACTAAAAATGTCATGTGCTTGTTCCTCCCATATTTTCTATAAATATATTGGCTTTCGCACAAATTGGCTTTAATTTCCATTATTAACTTGGGATTTCACTCTTACCTCCCTAGATCCTCTCTTGATTAATAAGGCTTTTTTCGACTAATAGACTATTCCCACTGGTGTTCTACATCATCACCATTTTAAAGATGTTTAATGTTACTAAGCATAGTTAACTTATTTACATAAATAGAAAGTAAATAACATGAGAAAATATGACTTAGGATTTAACGTGGGAACCTAATTTGGAAAAAAACACCAATTGCAACTAATTATTTTTCACTCTTCTAAAGTGAGCTTTGTTAGGAGCCAACCCTATTAAAGGATACAAAACAAAATGTTAGGTGCGACTCTATTAAAGGATTTAATTACCCTATTAGGAATGGCCTTGTCAGAGGTCTTTAAACATTGACTTTAAGTACAAAGTTGTGTCACTTTTTGGGATGACTTATCAAAATGATTGAATTTGAGTATTTTTATATAAAAATCAATTTTGTCCAAACATATGATCTATATAAATTCATTGTAGCTAAGTTATATATGGTCTCACATTTTTCCAATTGAAAATGTCTATTAAATGCATATTTTATACTAGTTTGTATCCAATTACTAAAGAAATACAATTATTTTAGAAAAGTGGTGTTTCAATAATTCTTACTATTTTTTATGATTTTTTTTAATAACATATAAACATCATTTTATAGAGCTCAGAGTTAAGAATATTCTCATACAGATTTTATAGTGTTTTAATTAGATATTGTATATTGTAATTAATAAATTCTACAAAGTATATATTTTAACACTCGAAAAGATGTCAGTTTTGAGAAAGAAAAAAATATAAATTCATATCAGGGTAAAAGCACAAACCTGTGTCACCCTTTGTGATATCTTTGAGTGTTTCGGCCGGAAGGGTTTCGGCCATAACAGTTTTGGCTAAAACGGCTCTGACCGAACATACATGGTGGTTGCGCATGCTTACATGGCTCGTACAGTTCCAACCAAAACCCCTTCGGCCGAAACCATTACAGCCAAAACTCCAAGCCGCATTAAAACCGTCGTAAACCTCTTGCAGCTGTCATTGTCACTGTTGTGGTTCCTATATTTCTAGAGAGTGGGTCAAGTGTTTCGGCCGTAACTGGTTAGTGGTTTTTTCCTCCCCATTTTTAAATAATTTTTAAACGTATTTTTTGATTAATAGATGTTAATTATACTTAAAGTAGTTGTTTTTGACCTATTTTGTGAGTGAAATACTTAAAATTGTTTATTTTTTAATATGTTTAAATTATTTAAATTATTTTAGATTGTTTTAGAATGGTATTTAAATTAATTTGTTAGCAAAAATGTAGTTTAAAATGACATAAAAATGTAGAAAAACATTAGTTAAAAGTGTAGAAAAACATTAAGTTAAAATATAGAAAAATATTAGGAAAAACATTAGGTTAAAATATAGAAAAACATTAGGAAAAACATTAGGTTAAAATATAGAAAAAAATTAGGTTAAAATGTCAAACAAATTAGTTTAAAAATATAGAAAAACATGAGGTAAACATGTAGAAAAACATTAGTAAAAAATGTAACAAACCTTTAGGGGACAGTATTCAATTTCTAACATAACTTGATGGATCTAGAGGTGAAACAATAATATCTTATGGTGAAATTAATTTTGACATTAAATACACCTTCTAACATAACCCTATATTAACTACAATCATAGCCCATACCACATTCTAACCATACCATAGGCCCTCTACTAACCGAATGAACCAGACTTAGATATTGATGATGTTCATTTTAACAACTAGTTATTGTTAGGTAATAATGAGTCTTACATTACCAAACAACACATTAAGATTAGTTAAATGATATGTTTTTAGGTATGTTATCCATGCATCTATGTCTTAAGGGGACAGAGGATTCGTAATAGGTCATACTATTTTTTATAGGTTCTAATAAGTCTTAATATGTATTATTATGATATAATAGGTCTTATTAGGTAATGATGATTCTTACATTACCAAATGACACATAATGACCTCATGATACATTTCTAGGTATTTTTATCCATATATATGTTAAGGGGACCTAGGGACTCCTACTAGGTCATTACGTCTGTTATAAGTTGTAATAGGTATTCATATGTTTACTAGCACATAATAGGTATTGTCAGGTAATAATGAGTCTTACATTACCAAACAACACATTAAGATCACTTATGTTGCATTTTTCAGTATGTTATCTATACATGTGTGTCTTAAGGGGACATAGGAGTCGTAATAGGTCATACTATTTTTTATAGGTTCTAATAAGTCTTAATATGTATTATTAGGATATAATAGGTCTTATTAGGTAATGATGATTCTTACATTACCAAATGACATGTAACGACCTCTTATGATACATTTCTAGGTATTTTTATCCATATAAATGTTAAGGGGGCCTAGGGACTCCTACTAGGTCATTACGTCTGTTATAGGTTGTAATAGGTATTCATATGTTTACTAGCACATAATAGGTATTGTCAGGTAATAATGAGTCTTACATTATCAAACAACACATTAAGATCACTTATGTTGCATTTTTCAGTATGTTATCTATACATGTGTGTCTTAAGGGGACATAGGAGTCGTAATAGGTCATACTATCTTTTATAGGTTCTAATAAGTCTTAATATGTATTATTAGGATATAATAGGTCTTATTAGGTAATGATGATTCTTACATTACCAAATGACATGTAACAACCTCTTATGATACATTTCTAGGAATTTTTATCCATATAAATGTTAAGGGGACCTAGGGACTCCTACTAGGTCATTACATCTATTATAGGTTGTAATAGGTATTCATATGTTTACTAGCACATAATAGGTATTGTCAGGTAATAATGAGTCTTACATTACCAAAAAACACATTAAGATCACTTATGTCAACTGCATTTTTCAGTATGTTATCCATACATGTGTGTCTTAAGGGGACATAGGAGTCGTAATAGGTCATACTATTTTTTATAGGTTCTAATAAGTCTTAATATGTATTATTAGGATATAATAGGTCTTATTAGGTAATGATGATTCTTAAATTACCAAATGACACGTAACGACCTCTTATGATACATTTCTAGGTATTTTTAACCTCTTATGATACATTTCTAGGTATTTTTATCCATATATATGTTAAGGGGACCTAGGGACTCCTACTAGGTCATTACGTCTGTTATAAACATAATAGGTATTTTCAGGTAATAATGAGTCTTACATTACCAAACAACACATTAAGATCACTTATGTCAACTGCGTTTTTCAGTACGTTATCCATACATGTGTGTCTTAAGGGGACATAGGAGTCATAATAGGTCATACTATTTTTTATAGGTTCTAATAAGTCTTAATATGTATTATTAGGATATAATAGGTCTTATTAGGTAATGATGATTCTTACATTACCAAATGACACGTAACGACCTCTTATGATACATTTCTAGGTATTTTTATCCATATATATGTTAAGGGGACCTAGGGACTCCTACTAGGTCATTACGTCTGTTATAGGTTGTAATAAGTATTCATATGTTTACTAGCACATAATAGACTGACCTTACTATCAACCTTAATAAAACTATATCCCATTTACTATATTAACATTCTTAACTCTAATTCAAACTACTAAATTAAGTCATGAGTTCTAAATTGTAAACTAACATTTGCTAACTAAACTCATTTACTTATCTAGTAACAAATTTTTCTATCCCTATGTCCTAACTGTCATCTGCACTCCCCATAATCATCAAAGCATTTACATCAAAATCTAGATTTTAGTCAAGAATTATATTTTTTTATTGCATGTATACATGTGTACACTTAGTTATCATTTAATCAAAAAAATTTATTTTATTTTTATTGCATATACATGTACATGTACGAATATTTATTTTTCACATTTGCATGAGCACGTTACAATGTACATTAGATATGGTCTCTAAGATAATTTTTTTAAAAATACATATGTATGTTACATGATTGAATTTAGCACCATACATTTAATGTTGTGTATTTATATGTACATGTGTTTAAATTAAATTTAACTTTTAATTATTTTAATTTAAATACACTTGTATGTTAATATTTTTATATATATGCATGTGTAGATCTCTAGATATTTATCACTCTTGTAGCTCCACATTCATATCCTCATATTTATTTTTATATATACATTATGGCATCCGGTTCTTGGGATCGTGCTCCTGCATCCTCAGGGGATGCCAATGTTCGTGGTGGGGGTCAGAGTGCTAGTCTGGTACAGCACGTAGATCGACCTCTTCCACTCATGATAGACAGCAGTTATTTAGAGATACAGTTGTGAGATTATCTCATGCTATGCAAGTTTTGGATACCTCACTTTCCTCTTCTACCACCCTCCCTAATAGGGGGAAGGTCACAGCGATGCAAGAGGAGTTATGTAAGCAAAAATCAGAACTTCTGTAAACATCTCACTTTGAAGGCCAATTTGACCTACTAAATTGAAGTTTTTAACTAAAAGTATACTTTTTTAGTTCTCGGAGTCACTATTATGATCA
The DNA here is from genome assembly GCA_028749045.1 of Cupressus sempervirens. Classification (NCBI taxonomy): domain Eukaryota; kingdom Viridiplantae; phylum Streptophyta; class Pinopsida; order Cupressales; family Cupressaceae; genus Cupressus; species Cupressus sempervirens. The sequence continues at coordinate 743,283,100 of CM053783.1, forward strand.
TATAATTTTTTTTTAATTTTGATTATGAATAATATGTTATAATTTTAAAATATTACAAGTAGGTATCTTTAGATTCAAGAAGATGTCTATTCAAAAATAAGAAAAAAATAGTAAATCATGTTAAAAAATTAAATTTTTTTATGCTGCACTAGAGGAGAGAGTCTTCTTCAAGAATATGTAATTTTTCTTTTTTAATATGTAGATTTGATGGAAAAAGTTTGACGGGAGAAAAAAATTGTCAATTTCTGATAACTTTGACTTTGACCAGTTATAACTTCAAAAATATTAGCCGAATTTCAATTTTTCTTTTTCGGTGCACCAGGTATACATGTTAACTCTAACATATTTCAAAATCAAACCAAAATATGAACATTTGCATTTTTTTTTTTTACAAGAAAAAAACTCTATATTTTTAGTATTTTTAAAAAATTTAAAAATACACTTTAAAAATTCAAAAATAAATAAAATTTTCACTCAATTTAAAAAAAAATTTATAGACATAAACTTCATCCAATTTTACACATTTCATTAGTTTACATCATCTACAAATTCTAAGCACAAATGCCACTTTTATTTTGTTAAAGTTGAAGACTTTAAATTCTGATATCACTTCTCCTTTATAAAAGGTGACACAGGTTTGTGCTTTTACCCATCAGAAAAATTTATAAATTATATGACATTCTAGAGGAGAGAGTCCTCTTTTAGAATGTATAATTTATCTCTTGGTTAGATTAGATTTGCTTTGAAAAATGTGGTAGGAGATGAAAACTATTGACTTTAGGTGAGTTGAAATTTGAATCATTATAAAAGAAAAAATATAGGTCTAAACAAGATTTTTATTTTTGATCATATGTTATCTATAACATAGTTTGAGATCAAAGGGAAATAACTTTATTTCCATCTAGTTTTGTGGTGGGAACTAGACCCCTAATTTTTAGCATTTTTAGTAGCTAAAAAATTATCTATAAACATTAGGAAAATATATCAATTCTTATTCCAAATAATTATTAAAAATTATAATCCTAAACTTCTTCCATTTCTACACATTTCATTAGTTTACTTCATTTTCAAATTCAAAATAATAATACTAATTTTATGTCATTGAAGGTGAACAGTTATACTTTTGTTAGCCTTTTCCTTTACAAAAGGGTGACACAGGTTTGTGCTTTTACCTCACTTCAATCTAGAAACGTCACCTTGTTAGAGAATTTGGAAAATAATTGTTACTAGAGAGTAACAATGATATGACCTCATTGTTGATGCAATAGTATTGTTGATTTTAGATCTTTGTTTTGGCTTGAATATTTGATCCTCCTTGATCGAATAAAATTTTACAACTTATTCAACTTAGGATACTCTGCTATTCTTCCAATTCACTTCCTTGGTTTATCCTTTTAATCCCATACTTCTCACATTCAATCCCACAACTTGACCTTATATCTTTTGCCTTGTCAAGTCATCTTGAATACACTTATAAATATTCAATATTCATCCCTTACATCAACTAGACTTGAAAAATAAATTCATTGAACTAAATATACTAATTCAAGAAAATCCTTTGTTAGTCAACACAGTTCGATCAACACTAACTTCGAAAAGAGTTTCTTTAGACTTCTTTTGTTAACCATGTGAACTTGGTTAACACAATATCCTAAACTGAATTCCTTTGGTAACCAAGTGAGCTCAATTAACACTTGTTCCATGCCAACTTCTCTTTGGTGTTTGAGTGATCTTGGTAGACATTGTCATCCAAAAAACTTCCATTGATGCCCAAGTGAATTTAGGAGACAATATCTATAAACTTGATTATCTTTGGAATGCTCGACAGACACTAAGAACTGTCTTCATTTCCTAAGTGAGTTTGGAAAACACTGACTAGTAAACACTTAACATTTTGTGTAACATCAAAGACAATATAAAATTGGACAATTATTTTCAACAATCTCCCTCTTTGGCATTTATGACAACAAAACATGTCATAATACAATGAAATTTTAGTGCAAAAATAAAAAGTGAGGGTAATATCCTTAGTTTCATTCTGAATATCATCCATGAGAACTCCCTCTATCAATGTGAACTCCCTCTATCATCAATCTCTAATTGTTGTGCCTACAATATCAAACTCTCCCTCTTTGATATCAACTCAAGTTCATTCTCCCTCTTTGATATCTTTGATATCTAAAGGGTATTGATGCAGATTGGGTAGGAAGCATTGATGATAGGAAGAACACTATTGGTGGAGCATTCTTTCTTAGAAAGAGGCTAGTATCTTGGACAAGCAAGAACTAGAACTGTATCTCTCAATCAACAATAGAAGCAGAATATGTTGCTACAGTAATCAATTATTCAAATATTGTTTGGTTCAAACAACTATTGAAAGGTATGAAGGAAGAGATCAATGATCCACTTCTTTTTTCTATGATAACACTAATGTAATTAACATTTTCAAGAATCCTATGATGCATACCAAAACCAAGTAAATTGAAATTAAGTATCATTTCTTAAGTTTGATCTACCTCTTTTAAATCATCATCTTTAGAACGCTTATGTCCAATAGAAATAGGTGTTCCAACTAGTCTATAATTCTCCATTCCAAACTTATTTAGTATCTCATTGATGTATTTTGATTGAGTAATATAGATATCATCCTTCTTGTATTGAATTTGCAAGGCAACATAGAATTTGATCTCTCCAAACATTGACATCTCAAATTCCTTGCTCATTTCCTCCAAGAAAGATTTGCACCAATTCTCTTAAGAAATGATACTTAATTGCAATGTGCTTGGTTTTGGTATGCATCACAAGATTCTTGAAAATGTTAATTACACCAATTTTATCATAGAAAAACAACTAGATCCTTGATTTCTTCCTTCATACCTTTCAATAGTTGTTTGAACCAAACAATATTTAAATAATTGACTATTGAAGCAACATATTCTACTTCTATTGCTGACTGAGAAATGTAGTTCTACTTCTTTCTTGTCCAAGATACTAGCCTCTTTCTATGAAAGAATGCTCCACCACTAGTGTTCTTTCTATCATCAATGCTTCCTACCTAATCTACATGAGTACCCTTTAGATACCTCATGATTCTTTTGATTTCCATCGTATGATTTTATTTTAGAATAGTAAAGAATCTTTCCACCATACTAACTGCTAGTTCTATATTAGGTCTTGTATGCACTACATACTAAATTTTTCCAACCATTGATCTGCATGTAGTTTGATCTACCTCTTTTGAATCATCATCTTTAGAAAGCTTATGTCTAGTAGACATAGGTGTTCCAACTGATCTAGAATCCTCCATTCCAAACTTCTTTAGTATCTTCTTGATGCATTTTGATTGAGTAATGTAGATATCATCCTTCTTCTATTGAATTTGTATGGCAACAAAGAATTTGATCTCTCCAAGCATTGACATCTCGAATTCCTTACTCATTTCCTCTGAGAAAGGTTTTCACAAATCATCATTTCCAGTAAACAATGTATCATCCACAAAAGTTTCTAACAACACAATATTTTTATCTAGTCCTTCTTTGATGTATAGGATGTTGTTTTCATTAGTTCTTTGAAAGAAAATATTTATGAGATACTTTTGCAATCTCTCATACTAGGCTTGAGGAGCTTGTTTAAGACCATACAAAGTTGTGTAATCTAGAAATAATGTTCCTTTTGTTAGGATCAATGAAACCTTTTGGTTGCTCAATATAGACTTCCTCTTCTAAGATTCCATTCAGGAATGTTGATTTCACATCCATCTAATCCACTTTGAATCCTTTGTGTGTTGCATATGCAAGGAGTTTTCTAACACCTTCTAGTCTACTGACAAGAACAAATGTATCTCCATAGTCAATACCTTCCTCTTGAGCATAACCCTTGCAAACTAGCTTTGCCTTGTTTCTTGAAATTTCTCCATTCTCATTCAACTTACTTCTAAATACCCATTTTATGCTAATTAAATTTTTATCCTTAGGTCTAGGAACAAGAATTCAAGTCTTATTTCTTTCAATTTGATTAATTTCTTCATTCATTGCTTCAATCAAACATTCATTCTCTAATGCATATTTGATAGATCTAGTTTCAAATTTAGTAAGCAAACATGTACCTTTTATATTGTTCCTTTTCATTGTACCAACTAACTAATCTCTAATGGTTTTCTTGGGTGCATGACACCTTCTAACATATCCAAAAAGTTTGGGCTCCTTTTTGAAATCATTAGGTTCACCATGATCTTTTGAATCAATCTCAGGTCCCACTTTATGTGACTCGAGTCCATGAGACTATGACTCAGTTTCCACTTGCTAAAACTTTAGGCTTTCTAACTATGACTTAGGTCCTTCTGATGACTTAGGTTGCACTTGCTACAACTCAGGTTGAACTATAGATTTTGGGGACTCGAGTGGTGATGGTTGTTGATTATCACTTGCTTGAACATTAGGTACAATATCAGGCTCATAGTAAAGAATTTTTTTAGAGTCTTCGGGTTCCTCACTACTTTGTTCATCACTCTTTTATGCAAACTCATCAATATTCACATGTGCGCCTTTTATAACTTTGTGATTAGATAGATTTAGATATTTAGATGCTTTGCTCTGATTGGAATATCTCATAAATATGCCTTCATCACTTTTCACATCAAATTTTCCTTTTCTAGACTCCTTTAGAATATAACATTTACTGTCAAATACTTTAAAGTAAAACACATTACATTTATAACAATACCATAATTCAAAAGGTGTTGATTTTAATCCTTCATCAACTGAACTCAGTTCAAGGTATGTACTACAGTACTAATTGCTTCCTTCTAGTATTTGATAGCAACATTCTTCTCTATCATCAAGGTCCTTGAACAATCTGTGATTGATCTATTCCTTCTTTTAGCAATTCCATTCTTCTAATGTGTAATAGGTGCACACACTTTCCTTTTTCTTCCTCTTTCATTGCAAAATTCATTGAATTCTCCTCCTCTATTTGGTCTTAAGCATTTCACTTTCTTTCCCATTTCTTTATCCACACTAGCCATATACAATTTGAACTTTTCAAAAGCTTATGATTTATCCTTCAAATACATAACAATCACCATTCTTGAATAATCATCAACAAATAAAATAAATTACATATCTCCTATGTAGCTTTTTTTTGCCAATAGGACAACAAAGGTCTATGTGAAAAAGCTCTAGCACTTCTTCAGAATGAGATTTTTTTTTGTTTTAAAACTTGTCTTGCCCATCTTACCAATTTGACAATTCTTGCACATGCCCATGTTAGGTTCCTTTGGCCTTGGAATGTCTCTAATCCTTTTGTTAGATTTCTTATGTTAACCAAGTTATCAAAATTCACATGACATGTAGTGCATGCCCCTGGTTCGCATTTTGTTATCGTTGTTGAACTCTTTTAAGAACTAGTTTTATGTTGATGGTTAACAGCATTGTTATGAGATTATCAAATATTGTGCTATGGATTCAGTTTATTATGTGATGAGATTACTTAGACTCTACATTTTATGTATGTATGATGATTATTTTTAGTGTTTGCAATTATTGATGATGATTATTACATTGCTTTCAGTTATTAATGATGATTAGTAAGATGATTTATTATCATATGTGTTTTCTTATGGATACTTACCCCATACTTGCATGTGTATGGTGTGTGTGTGTTTGTTTTGCATGTTTGCTTTTGTATGGTGTGTCTGATGTGGTTAAAGAAGGGAGTCGTAGTCACCTGCTAGTCGAGATCTACACAATGCACCACTTCCTGCCATTGCCTATTTAGTTTAGTATATTGTTCTTGTACATGCGTAGTTTTTATGCAGGTTGCAGGTACCGAGTATTGACTTCCCTGAATTGCTAGGATGAGCGTACCCTATCACATTATCTCAATGATAAGAGAGGGGAGATAAATTTTCAAGTCCAAATCCCAACCCTTTAAGCCATTTGTTCTAATTGAAAAATTAAGACAAGAATCTAAGTTGAGTACCCTTCAAATATGTCAGATGACATAATTCGTGATATAAACCCTTGGTTTGATTTTGCATGTATTTTGGCTATGATGGATTTTCATATTTTTACCTTGTGAGTCTTTGATGTATTTTCTATTAATTAAGCCTAATTAAAAGATTTAATTAATGGTTTAATTAAATAGAAAATTAATATGGTATTTAATATTTATTTTATTTAATTAATTGAAAAATTAATTAAATAAAATAATTAAATTTGAAAATAAAAGTTTAAAGTTTAAATTTGGAATGTGACAATATTTATTTTAATAATAATATATTTGGAGCTCATTTTTAAATAAATGACTAAATAATATTATTATTAAAGCTAATAAATATTTTAGCAATTAAGTTTTGAAAAAAAAAATTAAAAGTGGAAAATATATTAAAATTATTAAAAGATTCTAAATTTCATGTGATTAAAATATAAATATATTAAGATTGAAAAGTGGAATTATTAAAGTAAGTGCATGAGATTTAATAAATAAATAAATTAAATTGGGAAAAGTAAATTAAATATTATATTAATTAATGTGCATTATTTTATTATTTGCTCACATAGGAGTTGACAAATTCTCGGGAGTTGTCATGTAGACAACACAAGGGTTTGTACTCTAAGAATGCAGAAGTTGTCTACACTTAGAAGTTAGCATTTTATTTGAGCACATGGTGTCTACAACCTTAAGACTTATCTAGAAGGTTGGAGAAGACCCATGCTTGGTTGTCATGCTTATCTTCTAGTTGTTTCTAGAGACACTCTAGATGCATCTTAGAGGCCTTTAAATAGAGGCTCTCCTAGTGTGTTTTGGCAAGCTTAATGGAAGCTACAAGCTACAAGCTACAAGCTTCAAGCTTAAATGGAAGCTTCAAAAGCTTACATACATTCGAGAAGCTCATATTCCTCTACATGCTCATATGTTTCTATATGCTTCTATGCTTCTTCTAGCACTTCTAATCACTTGGAAGATTTGGTTGGCTTGAATCTTGGAGGAATTGCGAATGATGGAGAAGGAAGGGATTTTCTATGGACTTCTGAGGCATGGCGGATTAGCATCAGTGTCCAGGTGCACTCATGATATTCGCATATTCTCTTTGCACTATTCCTCTTCCTGTCTTCATTGTGTCTATTATTTGTGTCTGACTACTCTTTTTGGTTGAATCTAAAATTTGAATTGGAATCTAGATATTGTATTTGGTTGCAAAAAAAACAATAGAAAACCCTAGATCCAATTTAGAAAAGAAATTAGATTTGAATCGGGTTTGGGTTCGAATTTATATTAAATTAGAAAGACAAGATTTGGAATTAAAATAAAAAATTTTATGGTGAAAATTCAAATGATTAGATGTAATCTTTCTATCAATTATATTTTTAGATGCGTATGAACAAACCCTTTTATGGTTAAATTTAGAGAACAATTATTTTAAGAGAAAATTCTTAATTCATCACAAATTGTCTTGTCGCTGCCCCTTGGATAGACCCAAACTCAGTCATTCATAATTTTTTATCGTAATCGAATTTATTCGATCGCTCCAGTTAGAATTGGCCCAACTTAGCCCTCTCCAACATATTTCAATTTCAGCCTAAGCCAATGGTTCATTAGGGAGATATGGCCCTCGTACTGAGACTGTTTTATTCAAAGACAGATATTTCTCCATTTCCTATAACCAAGAGTTCTTTATGCTTAAACTTCACAAAAATAATATATCAAAGCATGGAATGAATTAAAGATATTATTGCAATCTTCCCTTATTAGAATCTTATTAATATGCATTAGTTTTATAAGGTTTATTATCTAATCTAATTAAATCAAATTTAATTAAGATTAGTTAATAGTAGAAGAAGTGTAATTAATTATTAGTCAATCTAAGTAAATAGATTTTTAAATGAGAGAAATTAAAAGAAAAGAGATTTTAATATAGTTTATATAATGGACTTTTTATAATGTATATTAAATACTATTTAATATATATTAAATAATTTAGAGATGGTAATTTTATATTACGTTTTTAAATGAGGAGACTTTAATGATAATAGATTAAGATTTAATTGACATGGAGTCACTGTTATAACATTTTTATAATTTGAATTGCTATGGTATTATTAATACGTTATATATTATTAACTAAATTATTGATATATCTTAATGGTATTAAGAGTTAGCTAATGAAACTTATGTAAATTTCTCTAGATCGATTAATAATAGTTTTGATGAGTTTATTATTTAGTAATGTTTGTTGGGTCTAACAAACTATTAATAAATAATAGTATAGATAGTTTTAAATAGTTATCAATTAATATGATCAGAGTTAATCTAGAGGAGATTAGTTAATGATTGAAGTACTGTAAAAGATATTAATCAAATTGAATTGGTTAATAATTTAGAGGAGTATCAATTAAGTGAATCAACATACATAGGGGAAACTTATTTGAGATAATAATACTTGGTATTGGGGATTTATTATAACTTGTTATTATTAAAATATAAATGGGAACATTGTTGCAGAGTGACGAATGTGGTCATTATAGATTCCCAATATAGTTCGTTATTAAATATTAACAAGTTATTATTGAACTATGAATGTGAATATTTTTTTACTAGATTATAGTTGGCTTTTAACTTACAAAATTATAGTTAGTTATTAGTCAACTGATATTAATTAGAACGTTTCCATGGATATGTAATTATTAATTAAATTAATTAGAGTTAATTAGATTTAATTAATAATTAAGTTATGTAATAAAGTTTTAATTAATATGCTAATATTGATTCTTTTAGTGAAGTTGTTAAGTAATTACATCGAAGTTGACAAGTCGTACTCTTATGACTTGAATAATGACCTTTAGATATTTTAATGGTGAAGACCTAGTAATATATAATTGAGAATTATTAGAATGATAAAAGGTCAAAGATTGTGAACCGATGTTAATTGATCATTCTAATAAAGTTATGATCTCTTATTCGAAGATTGATAAATTGGCTCTCTTATAATTTAACGAATAATGATCCTCTGATTATGTTGAAAAGTTGAAGTAACATTAAAGAAGAGTTAATCAATTAGAATATGGATCATACTTAAATAAAGAGAACAAGTTAATTAAGGGTCAATGATGATCAATTTAATGAGTAAAGTATTTACCCTTAAGTTATCCTTAGAATATTATTTTTAAATAATGAAAGGATAATGCTATTGGGGGAACAAACGGGTTGACTTGTAGGTCAAATGATAAATCCTTTACACTTGAAGTATACTTGCAAACAAAAACTAGAAACCCCTACACATTATTCAACTATGTGAATTTAGTAAACCAAAACATGTGTTTGCATCGTGTATTCTATATGCTTCTTGTTTTGAGTTTTGGGTTAACTAGTGTTAACCAGTCCTAAGTTGTGACCAGAGGCTTGGGGGTTATGAGATGTGTTGGCATGTTGATCTTATTTGATCTTGATCTTTATAAGCCCAACCATGGTTATGTGATCGTGTGCTCTATGAAATATTTGTATTTATTGATTGTTATTGTTCATCAGTCTTCATGTGTGAAGCTGAGATGTATGTGTATGAGACACTTGAGCTAATCATATTTGAGTCATCGATCAGTTATCCTTGGATTATTTTTTAGTCGCCATGATGGGACTGAAATGTGGATTTATTTCTTGATGATTTCATGTTGCGACATGTTTGACTCAACTATTTTGGAGTCTTCGATCAGTATGATTTTGAGATATTCTTGGTTGCTTGTTGAGAACCAATGGATATTGTGATTTATCTTGAGATATATTTTGGTTATTGAGAACCAATTGATAATTATGATTATCAGTGATGCCTTTAGTTGCCAATAGAGAACTGTTGTGGTCATGATTTTCTATGGATGCTTTTCAGATGCTCATGGAGATTTGATGATTCTTATTTTGGTGATTTGATGATTCTTATTGTGGATATTTGATACTTTTATCATGGATATTTGATGATTCTTTTATGGATTATCTTTTGGCTTTTCTTTATAGTTGCTTGTACAGGACTGTGGTGATTTATGATTTCATAAGCTTAGGGTAGGTAATCTACTTGTAGTGTCGAGAAATGGCTTGCAATGGGGGTCGAGGCCCTAAGTGGCTGCCAGGGTAACTCATTGTAAGTTTGGTTAATAAGTGATAACATTTACACACTAAATGGGGATTAAATGAACCTAAAAAGATAATTGTTTTGATGTTCTCGCCCATGCCTTGAGCGCTTGTACAGGCTAGGATGGAAGTAGTGAGAACGCATGGTTGTGACCTTGCATTCCATAGTATGCCTTGTCAGTATGAGCGGATACTAGTGGCCGCATGAGATCAGTATGGACCCGTGGAGTTTAGCTAACTACCAGGGTAACTTGTACGTGATAAATGCGATGACACTTTTTCACTTGCAGAGTAGGTTTTCTACATGTCATTGTGTGCCTCTAGAAATTAGATGTCAATTTTTGTGTGATGGAACCTTTGAGTTAGTATACTTTTAGGATTCCTAGACTTATAGAGATTTATGCTATGTGATTTTGATAGCCTGTTTGGGACTTGAGATCATCTCCTCAGCACGGTGGGAGTGGACCACTTAGGTTCCATGCGGTCGGGTGGTAGTGTTTTTTTCCACTCTTATCATTTGAGATCCATTTGAGACACTGTGGCTGGAGTATTCTTGGTTGGCATTTATCTTCATTATGTTCTTGGATCATTATGATAGATGATATACCTTATGATGGATGTATTTGTTGGTATGTTTCTTATATTGATGATTTGCATATGTTAGATGATGGTATCCTATGCTTTACTTTACATGTTAGTAGGATATTTTAGGAGTGACATTCCTACGATGATAATATCGATGATCTCTTCGGTGCTTTGGAATGTTACGCACGGAGGGATGGCTAGGATCCATGATGGTCTAATGATGCTATTTACGGTTGGGAGGAACCGTGCACTTAGTTTATTATGTTTGTGATTTATGGTTATCTCTTATGATGTATGTTTATATCTTTATGATGATGATGTATCATGTATGATATGTGTTTTCATTTACTTCAATTGCATCATGGATTAATATTGGATGATGATGTAGTTTATTTTCACGGATGTATATTCTTTTAAGCTTTTCATACCTTGTAACATGTACAGTGGATGATTAAGCTAAACTAAAATGTAATTACAAAAAAAAACAACACTTGTATATGGTTTAAGAATGTTGGATGTATCATTGTTGTTTCATAAGGATGGGATGTTAGATGAATAGTTAATTTAGATGTGATACAACATTAAGGGATCCTTAAAGAATGTAATCTATTATGTTATGTTATGTGTACTTTTGTTCGAATTGTTTATATTGCTTCTGCAAGTGTTGTGAATGGTTTTACTTTCATGTTTTAACAAAAAAAAAGATTGTTTCGCAAATTTAGTGTAATTCTTTGGATCCCTTGGCGGGGCATTACATGACATAACCTCTTATGCCATAACTAGCTTTCTTCTACTTGAGCAATGAAAAATGAACTTCCATTAAGATCTAGGTAGAATAGGTTACCTTTTGTTTGCTTGCCAATCCCAACTAAATTTCCTTTCCCATTTAGCAAATTGGCCTTTCCATTCATGAATTCTACCTTGAATCCAATGTTATTCAATTGATCCATAAGAAGTAGATTATGCTTTAGTCCTCCAACCCAATAAGCATTATCACATCTGAGATCATTGGTTAGTGCAATACATCCTTTACCTTCCACATAACATAGTTCATCATTGCCAAATCTAACACTTCCACCATCATAGTGTACCAAGTTCTCAAATTTAGATTTGTCACTAGTCATTTGGTGAGAACAACCATTATCAATAATTCATGTATCATTCTTAATAATATGCGAGATAAGTGGCATCTTATCATTATCATCATTTGATTTATCTTTAACAACAATGTAGACTATTTCATCTTCTTCTTCACTACTATCAGAATCTTTAGCAATGTAACAAGATTTCTTACCTTTGTCCTCATAGTCCTTGTATCTTTTGAAATCTTTCTTTCCCTTGTACTTGTCATTCTTCTTTTCTTCTTTGTCTTCTCTATTTGGACACCTTGCAGTAATGTCACCAATTCCTTCACAAGAAAAGAAGATCAAAGTAATTTTGCCTTTGTACTTCCCTTTGCCCTTGAGAAATCCTCTTGCAAATAATGCTTCAATAACTTCAAGATCTTCATTAGAAACATCTTTATCCTCACTGTCAAATTGCCTTTTATATTTTGTAGCTTTCTTCTTGATTGATAGCTTAGCTTGAAGTGCAAACTCAAGGTTGCTAGAGTTAGGAACATAGTTTTCATAGTTATCTAACTCAAATGATGTCAACCCTCCCACTATGACATCCAATGATATATCATTTTTGGGATTGCATCTCATCTCTTGAATTGTTGAAACTCTAATTGCATATATAGGAAGAAGTATTATCAAAACATTTCTTACTACTATCTTATCTTCTATCTTTCCTCTAGAGGCTCTAATTGCACACACACTAGCTTTGATTCTATCATTGTATTTTGCAATGCACTCTTCTTTTCTCATCCTCATTTGATCAAATTTACCTCTACGACTCTCTACCCTAGTTCTCCTCACATTATCATTTCCTCCATAGATGGCTTTCATCTTGATCAATATCTCATTAGTAGTAACATAGTCTTTGACTTCATCAAATTTAGCATAGCTAAGAGTTGAAGCAATATCAATCATCATAATGTTATGATTCTTCTTTTCTATAATTTCTTCAATAGTCATAGTTCTAGTAGATCCTTCATACTTGGCATTTATGTACTTTAGGCCCATGTCTCCAATGGTTTCCAAGTGCAATCTCATGAGTTCCTTCCATGCCTTCAAGTTATCTTTGTTTAGCTTAGGGATCTCCCTTCTGTAAGACATCATGATCTTTAGCTTAGGTCCTTGAAACCTTCCCTGCAAGCACCAAAAGTTCTAATACCAATTGTTGGAAATATAAGAGTAACTAAGAGGGGAGGGGTGAATTAGTTACTAGAATAATAAATCCCATATCCCTTAGATGTTAATACAAATCAAAACCAAACTCTACTAAAATTGGAAATAATGTTGTAACTCAGTTAGCACTTAATCACTCAGCAAACACTAAGAACCTCTATAACTCGACAATTACTGAAATAAATGGTTCTTAAGATGTTTCATGTTATTAACCAAAATTAACTTAGTTTTTTAATTAGAAAGAAAATAACACAAACACATATGACACTAGGATTTAATGTGGAAACCAAATTTTGGAAAAACCACCAATTGCAACTAGTTGTTATTTTTCACTCTTCTAAAGTGAGTCTTATTAGGAGCCAACCGTATTAAAGGTTGCAAAATAAATTGTTTGATGTGACAATGTTAAAGGATTTAATCACCCTATTAAGAGTGGCATTATTAGAGGTCTTTAGAAACTTCAATCTAAAAATGCCATCTTGTTAGAGGATTTGGAAAATAGTTGTTAAGCTAACTCTGTTAAGAGAATTGATACACTACTAGAATTATTAGGGAGTAACAATGATACGACCTAATGTCTAATGCAACTATATTGCTGATTTTAGATCTTTTTTTTTGCTTGAACACTTGATACTCCTTGATTGGATAAAACTTTGCAATTCATTCAACTTAGGATACTCTACTATCCTTCGAATTCACTTCCTTGGTTTATCTTTTTAATCCCATGCTTCTCACATTCAATCCCACAACTTGACCTTAAATCTTTTTCCTTGTCAAGTTAGCTTGAATATACTTATAAATATTCAATTTTCATCCCTTAAGTTAGTTAGACTTAACAAATAAAATCATCAAACTAGATATACTGATTCAAGAAAATACTTCGTTAGTTGACCCAACTTGGTCAACACTAACTCTAAAAAGACTTTCTTCAGTATTTCTTTTGTTAACTATGTGAACTTGAATAACACTACATCCTAAACTAAATTCCTTTAGTAACTGAGTGAGCTTTGTTAACACTGATTCCATGCCAACTTCTCTTTGGTGCTTGAGTGAACCTGGAAGACACTATCTTCCTAGAAACTTCCTTTGATGCTTGAGTGAACTTGGCAGACACTATCTCTAAATTTTATTTTCTTTAGAATACTTGATAGACACTAAGAATTGCCTTCATTTCTCAAGTGAGTTCATAATACACTAACTGGTAAAGACTTGATATTTTTTGTAACATCAAAGACAATATACAATTGAACAATTATTTTCAAAAAGTGAGGTATGACATTTTGCCCTAGTGACTCCAATTTTCATCTTCCTATTATTAGTAGTGTTTTCAAATTCAAAAAAAATCTCCATATCATAGTTCCAATACAAAAAAAATTTGGTTTCCAATTTTTTATCATAAGGAACAACTTCTACAATAGGATTTGAATGTTCCCTAGACAATACTCTCAACAATCTTTCCTCATCTTGATCTTCCTCAGGTTCTAGATTAGTGTTTGGTGTTATTGCTTCATCATCAAGCACATCATCAAGATGTACTCCTCTCCTCTAGGCTATCTCCACCTCATTTAATCTGGTTGCAATTTGTCTCAACATGTCCATAATAACAATGTCATCATTTTCTCTTGCTCAAACCATCTTTACATATAGGTTCTTGCAAGATTATAAGCCTTTGCAAGTTATAGGTCAAATCCTTAGATCGGCCACCCTACAACAAAATCTATCTTAGGGTTTTGCATCATTTAATCTCCACAAGGATGAACCTTTGTTGAGAATGGATTGAAGAAGTTAATCAAAGAGTGAGATGGTTGAGAGAGATTGTTGAAGAACACTATGTGTTCCAATCATTGTTTTGTCACTAATGTCAAACCTACTATTTGCTGGTAAGACAATTGTTTATAAGATTCGAGTACTATCACTTATTTTATTGATGAAGAGGATTTAATCAAAAGATGTAACAATAGCACCTAGAGGAAAGGTTGAGTTATGATTATGTAATGAAGTACATAAATCAGTTAAGATAGTGATAACATAATGTATTGATAATCTACTTAAGGTAACAAATGTTGGCTACACTGAGAAAGGTTAGAAGAACAAGTTACATAAAGTTTGTTTGCCAAACTTGATCGAGTGGATAGTAGGTGCTAAGAAAAGTTAGTGCAAGATTAGAAAAAAATTAGTTGGATCCGAGTAAAAGCAAATTCTAGTGGATGTCGAGCAAGATAGTTGATGCTAAGCATCAATTAACTTTAGTTCATGCCAATTGATTTTAGTAAGGATGTCGAGCAACGCAGTATATGTTGAGAATCAATAGGTTGATAATGTTGAGCTGCTATATTATTTAAAAGATTGAAGATTCACTAAATCAGAGCTGACAATTTATTTTATTGAATTTTGTGAACTAGGAGGAAGATAAGGTTGATGAGCTAGGTAGCATAGAATTTAAGGTAAACCATTTTTAGGTGAATTCAAATGGATTATAGGAGAAGTTTCTAGAAGAGATGAGGTATGAGGAAGATACATTGTATCCTACCTAATTCATCCAAACCCTAAATTTTGATGATTAAAAATGAGGGGGGAAAATATCCTAATTTCCTACTTATAGAAATTTCTAGTCATGAAGCAAAGTTGTCATCTGTGAGAACCTAAGGAAGAGAAGAAGTTAAGGGGTTTTTCTTTATCAAGTGACCTAAGAGAAGAGTCTACAATGGCATGTTAAGTAAGAAGGCTTAAGGAGATGAATTCTTGAAGGATGAAAAAGCTATCAAAGTTAAAAAGTATGAAAATCGAGCATAATTGAGGACTAAATAGAGACTTGTAATCTACAAGAGAAGTTGTAAGTTTTATCAGATCAAAGTTCTATTGTTACTCTCTAACAATTGTATCAATCTAGGTTAATTCCTTTGGATTAAGGTTGACCTAACAGTCATTTGTAAATCCTTTAATTGAGTGACCTTCCAAGTGAATGGCCTAAATTTCTCTAACAAGGCTCACTTCTAATAGTGCTATTGTAATGCTTTAATTGGATTACATTTAACAATGTGCATTGTAGCCTTTAATAGGGTTGGCCTTTCACTGGGCATCACTTCAGAATAGTGAAAAGGAGTAGCATGCTACTAGTGATTTTTCCCAAATTAGGTTTCCACATAAATCACTGTGTCAAGTGTGTTGATAAATTTGTTATGTTTCCTGCTTTACATTTCTACAAGTTGATTTGATAGTAACCTAGAAGTTTTAGTGATTGCATAATCTTATGGATGCATGCATGAGTATGAATGTTTTATGGGCTCACTAAGCTATGAAAAGTTTTATTTATACATATAGACCTTGGATAATTGATTCACCCCTCTTAGTTATTCTGAAATATTCCAACAATTGGTATCAAAGCCATCTAATTAAGAGAACTAGTTTGAAAGTACTAGAAGCACAAAGATCAAGATGTCTAAAAGAGAACTAACCAAGTTGAATAGAGATAACTTTCATGCATGGAAAAGTTTGATGAATCTAGACCTTGGAGGACTTGGAAATCATTCATAATCTACCATTTATGTGGAACATCGATCCTACTAGAGACCTAACTACTGAAGATATGAAGAAGAAGAAAGAACACAATCAGGTAATGTTGGAGATTGTCTCTACCCTAAGCTTTTCCGAATTTGATGATATGAAAGGCTATGACTCTACAAAGAAAATGTGAGATTCCCTACACACTATTGATGGAGGAAACAAAAATGTTCAAGAGTCAAATATGAGAGTCTTAGAGGTAAGTTTGATGATATGAGAATGGAAGAAGGTGAGAATATTTCTTAATATGTTTCTAGGATAAGAGAAATTGTTAGTACAATAAAGGGAGCTACTAGTTAGATAGATGATGATATTGTGCTAAGAAAAGTCTTGAGAACAATACTACCTATTTATACTCTTAGAGTTTCTATGATTCAACAACTAAGATGTATTCCAAGAAATAACCTAACCCTTGAAGGTCTAGTAGGTAGACTCACTACTTTTGAGCTATCTAACTTTGATAATTACAAACCTGAGAGTCTTGAATCTACTTTCAAAGCTAAGTTGTTATTGAAGGATTTAGATGAGAAGAACCAAAAGAAAAAAAGAAAGATAAAATATGTGTCTAGTGATAGTGATACAGATGAGGAAGATGTTAAACAACTGGAAGCACTACTGGCAAGAAGATTCCATAGAGGTAAAGGTAAGTTCAAATATAAGTTACTTATTATTTGTTTCAATTGCAATGAGGTTGGTCAGATTGCTGCTAGATGTCTACAGAAGAAGAATTACAGAGGATGTGACAAATACAAGAGTAGAAAAGATGAAGACCACAAAGATTACAAAGAAAAAGGAAAGAAATCATGCTACATTATTGAAGAGGAAACATAAGATGAATCTGATGAACATGACGATGAAGTTGTGTATGTTGCAACGAAGGACGAATCTGATGAAGATGAGGTAGTTGTACTTGTGACTTGTGTGAACAAAAATGGCAAATGGATCATTAACAATGGATGCGCACATCACATGACTAGAGACAAAAGTATGTTCATAACCCTGAATTGTTATGATGGAAATAGTGTAAGATTTGGTAATGATGCACCATGTTTGATAAAATGAAAAGGTTCTATCAAAATCACATATAAGATTTCATGTGACAATGCTTATTATGTTGAAGGACTAAAATACAACTTTTTTAGTGTGTCACAATTGAACAATTTGGCATATAAGCTTGAATTTGAAAACAAGATTGCTAAGATATATGACACAAATGAGAAATTGATTGGAAAAGGTGATCAAACTAGAAGTAATCTATTCTATCTTGATGTAGAGGATGTTACTTGTCTTGTAAAATTTGATGTTGTATGGATATGGCACAAGAGGTTCTATCATGTTAACTTTTATAACTTGGTTAATATCAGTAACATGAAGAAAGTTAGAGGTTTCCCTAAGTTGAAGAAATCTGATAATATAATGTGCAAACAATATCAGTTAGGCAAAATGACAAAGTCAAGTTTTAAGAGTAAAACTTGTACCTCTAAAGGAATACTGGAGATTGTTTATAATGACTTGTGTGGACCAATTGAAGTGCAAATCTACAAGGAACATAAGTACATAATGCTATTTGTTGACGATTATTCTAGGATGATAATAGTTATATTTTTGAAATAAAAATTTGATGCTTTTCAAATTTTTAAGTGACACCTAGCAAGAGTTGAAAAGGAAATAGGTAAAAGTCAGAAATATTTGAGATCTAAAAGAGGAGGAGAATTTACATAAAATGAATTTAAGATATTTTGTAATGACAGAGGAATCAAAAGATAGACATCAGCCCCTAGAAAACCTCCACAAAATGGGATTTCTAAAAGGAGAAATGGATGTATAATGGACTATGCTAGAACACTCATGATGAAGAAGAATGTTGCTCTGAAATACTAGAGAAAAATTGTAAGTATAGCTTTTTATACCTTACATCATGTGCAAATCAAAAAAGGTACTTATTCAACAACTTTTGAACTATGGTATGGATTCTCACCCAATGTAAAATACTTTTAAGGTATTTGGAAATAAATGTTACATTCTTAAAGATGTTAGGAATGGAAAGCTTGATGCAAAAAGTGAAGAAGGTATATTCCTAGGATACTCCACAAGAAGTAAATATTATACGTGTTTGAATACTAACACTAACAAAATTGTGGAAAGTACAAATGTGAACTTTGATGAATATACAGAAGCATATGAGGTTGAATCTAATGAAAAGCTAGAAGAATACAAATCATTTGTATACTTATATGAAGGAATGCCTGCTAAAGAAGATGTTGCTAATCAAGTTACAAATCAACAACAACTTACAATGACTATCGAGTCATATCCTATGCATGTTGAGTTTCCTTCAGGAACCAAATTACATTCAAATGTTGAGTTATAGAATGAAGTAGATGCACATTCTTACTCTGAGATTAGTACACATGAAGGAGATGCTAAAATACCTAATAGAGATATACACAGTGATTCTAAAGTTGAAAGACAAAATGAAGAAACAAGAGTTGAACCAAGATTATCTATGTATGTCAAAAGACATCATCTTGCTACATAAATCATTGGAGATAAAGATGCTAGAACAATGACAAAAAATAGATTGAGAAGCGAAACATGTTTGCCAAGCCTGAAGGAATCCAAAATAGTAAAAGATGCACTAGAAGATGTTGACTAGTACAAAGAGATGGAAGAAGAGATTAAAAAAATAAAGAAGAACAAAACATGGAGTCTAGTTCCTAGACCAGAAGACAAAAATGTGATTGATACCAAGTGGGTATTCAGAAACAAGCTAGATGAAAATGGTGAAGTCACAAGAAACAAAACAATATTAGTTTGTAAGGGATATGCACGAGAAGAAGGAATTGACTATGGAGAGACATTTTTCTCTATTGTTATATTGGAAGGAGTAAGAACTCTACTTGCTTATGCTACATACAAAGGTTTCAAAGTTTATCAAATGGGTGTTAAATGTACATTTCTAAATGGCATATTAGAGGAAGAAATTTACATAGAATAGCCAGAAGGTTTTGTTGATGTTAACAATAAGAACATGGTATGTAGACTGCACAAAGCTCTATATGGTTTGATACAAGCACTAAGAGCATGGTATGAGAGACTTCATAATTATCTTGTGAAGATTAAATTTGAAACGACTGATGATAAAAATAATTTGTATATAAAGACAATAAAAGGAAAAGGTATTTTCTTATGTAAAATATTTGTTGATGATATCATATTTGGAGGTCACGATGTTTTATGTAAGGATTTTACAAATAAGATGAAGCAAGAATTTGAAATTTCTATGTTTGGAGAGATCAATTTTTTTGTGGGTTTGCAAGTATATAAGATGAAATATGGTATATGCATCACTCAGTCAAAATATGTCAATGAAATATTGAAATATTTTTGGATTGGAGGATTCCAAACTAGTAAGTACACCTATGGTGATAGGACACAAGTTGTCAAAGAATGATGATTCAGGTGAGGTGAACCAAACAATGTACAAGTCTATGATTGAAAAATTGCAATATGTAGTACATAATAGACCTAATATTGCATTATCTATAGGGATAGTTTCAAGATGTTCTGCTAATCCTAGGGAGAATCATTTAATTGTTGTGAAGAGAATAATGAGATATCTGAAAGGAACATAAGAGTTTGGTCTATACTATAAGAAGAATGAAAAGTTTGAATTGAGAGCCTACACTGATGCTAATTGGACTAGAAACATTGATGACAAAAGAGCACTAGTGGAGGAGCATTTTTCTTAGGCAAGAGACTAGTTACATGGACTAGTAAGAATCAAAGTTGTACTTCAGAATCTACTACTAAAGCTAAATATGTTGTTGCTGCTATAAATTGCACAAACATTGTATGAATCATATAGCTACTTAAAGGAATGAAGGAAGAAATCATAGAACTAGTGATACTTTATTGTGATAATACAAGTTGTATCAATATCAAAGAATCAAGTGATGCACACAAAGACAAAGTGCATTGCAATCAAGTATCATTATTTCAAGGAATTAGTTCAAAATAAAGAGGTGGAGATGGAATATGTCAAAAAAAAGGAGGAAATTGTGCAAATTGGGTTTCCATATAAATCATTGTGCCAAGTGTGTTGATGAATCTATTATGTTTTATGCTTTACATTTCTACAAGTTAATTTGGCAGTAACCTACAAGTTTTAGTGAATGCATAATCTTATCGATGCATGGATGAGTATGAATGTTTTATGGACTCACTATGCTGTGAAAAGCTTTATTTATACATTTAGACCTTGGATAACTGATTTACATGACCCCCCTAGTTATTCTAAAGTATTTCAACAACATCAAGCTCTGATACCATCTAGTACAAGGAGGGAATGAATAACTAGTGCCAAAGGCACACCTAACTATCTAAACACCTTGTTGAGAAAATACAAGGGAGGAAAACACATAAAAAAATACCACGGAGAGATAGAGTAAAACACTTTTATTGATTCATCAAGTTATCAACATACATGCCTAGTTGTAAGGCCTTTTGAGTTACGACCAAATACAAAATCCAACTTCAAGATCTATAATCTAGCTTCAAATTCACAATTCAAGAAATATCTACTCTCAACTCTCTAAAGTCTTTTAACTCTCCCTCTAACCTAAGCCTAAGTATCCTACTTATACTTGCCAAAATGGCTTATAAAAGATTCTATATCATTACATAATACAAAGGTTGACCTTAATATAATTTGCATGTATCCCAAGACAAGATCCTATCATAAAATTCATGATAAAAATTAAATATATCAAACAACTCAAACTAAGAATCAATCATAGAAAAACTTGATCAAAGAAGGAATTGAGCACCAACAAATAACAA
Organism: Cupressus sempervirens; assembly: GCA_028749045.1. NCBI lineage: Eukaryota > Viridiplantae > Streptophyta > Pinopsida > Cupressales > Cupressaceae > Cupressus > Cupressus sempervirens. Next base: position 743,304,495 of record CM053783.1, read on the forward strand.
GTTCACTTGGTACTTGAAGGAATGCTAGACCGATACTAGATAACTCAGTGACCACTGGACAATTTAGCCAACACTGGATAGCTTGGCCAAGACTAAATAACATGGTCAATACTAAAAAATTATTGGCACTCGACAATGACTACAACTTGGCATCAACTAGCACAATGAACACAGATGATCAAGATAACATGTCAACCCAAGATGCTCCTAGATTAGTTCATAACTTTTTTCTTAATCAAAAAATTTGCACTAAAATACTTCATCGCAGAGCTTTTCGAGAGAACTAAATTCAATTTCTTGACACCATACATTTGGCACATTAATTCAATGTGAATTCCTCTTCAAAGACCTTCCAAAATGTATTTTTTTGAAATACTTAAGAATACCAAAAAAATAGATTTTCAAATTTCTCAATTTTTCTCAATCTTTCAATTACACACTAACTATAATTACCTAAGTATCTTTCATAATGTGGTAGATTAAGGTTGTGGTATTTAACATCTATTAGCTTCTATCTAAAGAAGCAAGCCCTACAAATATTCACAAATGTCTTTGTTACATGTTCCTACTATGATGATGATGGGGACACAACACAAGAACAAAATGGACACAACAGAAAAGGGAAAAATTATATTAACTGAGAAAATAAGCTAGTACAACAGTACAGGAAAATAAACTTCAAAACATGCCCTAAGGGCTTACAATAGCATAAATCTAGAGATAATTTCTCCTTTCAGTACCTCCTCTCAAACTCCATTTCGAACTGCCTTTTACAATGCCATAAATCTCCTTAAATAGACCCTGAAGGGTTAAGGACTAGGAGTACATTCTAGAAAGTGCTAGTAGGCATCCACTAACCAAATAGAAGGTTCTAGAAGCTGCATTAGAAGTTGGTGCAAATCTAGAAGAATCCAGAAATGGTAACCGAACTTTCGGGAGGCATAACTTTTGAACCGTAGCTCCGATTGATGAAACGTTTACATTTTTGGAAAGCTCTCGAAGCACTCTATAGCCCTATGGACCAGCTTCACTCATCCCTCATTTTTCAGCCCTTTTTGAGGTCATTTAATGCCCCTAACTTGACTTTGAAGCATTCTTAGGAGGTCTCCAAAACCCGAAAAAACTAAAATAACTTTCAAACTGTGGGGCCTTTTGACCTGATTATTTTTCTGGAATGCTCTAAATTACAATTACATTCATCTAGCCAATTTACACCTCCTAGTTCACCAAAATGATGGCCCAATTACATGCTCCTATTTTTTGAGATTTTCTAGCACACTGATAGTGGAACTGTGAGAGTTGGAACCTTTATTTAACACAAATGGGTATCCAAAAATAAAAATACATGAAACAAAAATTAAGTCTAAGTACATTTTTTTGGGTGACACAGGATTGCCCTTATACCTCTGGATGCTCCTGCCTCAGACACCCAGGGTAGATTGAAAAGTGACCCTATCACTTTATGAATGGTAGAGGAAATCCCAAATGGGAAACCTCAGCTGCTGAAATCCAAGTTGAGTCCTTGATCGGTCGTCCTTTCCATTTGACCAAATACTCTTCATACTGCCTGTTTCTAGTACTCCTACCCACATGATGATCTAGAATGTCTTCTATCTCCTCCTTCTTAGAAGTAGGAATTGGACATGGCTCTAACACCAGCTCCTCATCTGCACCATCATCATGATACTCTGTTAAATCTGCAATGTTGAAAATAGGAGAAATGTGAATATCGTCGGGAAGCTCCACTTCATATGCATTTCTTTAGTCAAGTTTCTTCAAAATTTTGCAAGGGCTAAATTTCTTCATTTTCAGCTTGTTGTAAGTACCGGCTGGAAATCTTTCTTTCCGTAATTGCACCATGACTAGATCTCCTACTTGGAATTTCTTATGTCTTCTCCTTTGATCAGCCCTAGCTTTATACTCTTGATTCATCTTGGTAATGTGTGCTTGAACCTCCTCATGTAGATGCTTGATATGTTCAGCAAATTCCTCAGCTTCAGCACTTGTCCTCTCCCCTTGTTCTATCTTCCTCAGCTCTGGTGCAGTCCTTGGGCTACTCCCATATACAATTTGGAATGGTGATTTTCCAGTACTCTTATTTATAGAGTTATTATAAGAAAACTCTGCCTGTGGTAGAATCGAATCCCATCCCTTGGGCTTATCCCCAACTAAACATCTCAGCAAATTGCCCAGACTTCTGTTTACCACTTCTATTTGGCCATCAGTTTGTGGGTGATGCATGGAACTGAATTTCAAGTCTGTTCTCAACTTTTTCCATAATGTCCTTCAGAAATACCCCACAAATTTAGTGTCTCTGTCAGAAACTATACTCCATGGAAGACCATGTAGTCTTACCACCTCTTTGAAAAACAAGTCTGCAATATGGACAACATCATGAGTTTTGTGGCATGGAATGAAATGTGCCATTTTGGAGAACCTATCAACCACCACGAATACTGAGTCATTACCCCTTTGTGTCCTTGGCAATCCAAGAACAAAATCCATACTTATGTCCTCCCATGGCCTTGATGGAACAGGCAATGGCTGATATAGGCCAGTATTGTGACTAAACCCCTTGGCAACTTGACAAACCTGGCAACTCTGTACAAACTTCTTCACATCTTGTGAAATTTGAGGCCAAAAATAATGCTCTCTAAGAATGGCAATGGTCTTACCTTGACCAAAATTTCCTGCCATCCCTCCACTGTGTTTCTCCTTAATTAGATTTTCCCTCATGGAACTCCTCGGAATGCACAATTGACTACCTTTGAACAACATACCATTCTAAATCAAATAGTCTAACCACTTGGTTCTATCTATAGCAACAGGTTCTTTACAAGCTTTCCAGGCTTCAGCAAAATCAGGATCCTCAGGGTACAAATTCTTGAGTTCATCAAACCCAACTACTTCAACCTACATTACTGTAAGCAACAACTGTCTCCTACTTAGTGCATCTGCAACCCTATTAGATTTTCCACTTCGATGCTTCAACACAAATGTATAACTCTGCAAGAACTCTACTCACTTCATATGCCTCTAATTCAATTTACCTTGGCTATTTAGGTACTGTAATGCCTAATGATCAGTATACAAAACAAATTCCTTTGGCAATAAATAATGCCTCACTTTCTTTAAGGCCTGAACTATTGCATAGAACTCTTGATCATAAACAGAATACTTCTTCTTTGCATCATTCAATTTTTCACTAAAATATGCAATAGGCTTACCTTCTTGGCTTAATACAGCCCCAATAACACTGCCACTAGCATCACAATCCACCTGGAACACTTTTCTAAAATCTAGAAGTGCCAACACAGGTTGTTCTGTTACCTTCTTCTTCAGCAATTCAAAACTTCTCACAGCTACTGCAGTCCATTTGAACTCTTTTCTATCCCCTCTTATTGTATTAGTTAGGGGTGCACATATGCCACTAAAATTCCTAATAAACTTCCTGTAAAAACTAACTAGACCATGAAATGATCTTACCTCAGTAGCAAACCTTGGAGTAGGCCATTCCAAGATGGCTTTTACCTTCTCCGGATCTATTTTGAGACCTTCAGGTGATATAACAAACCCCAAATAGACTAACTCTCGTTTTGCAAAGTTACACTTCTTCAAATTAATTAACAGTTTCTCTTCCCTTAGCCTTTCAAGGAAACTATGAATATGCAATAAATGTTCTTCCAAAGCCTTGCTCAAAATTAAAATATCATCCAAATAAAAAATAACAAATTTTCCCAAGAACTTCTTAAGTACCTCATTCATGAGTCGCATGAAGGTGCTTGGGGCGTTCGTCAATCCAAAGGGCATGACTAACCACTCATAAAGACCCTCCTTGGTCTTGAAGGCTATTTTCCACTCATCTCCTTCTCGAATCCATATCGGGTGATAACCACTCTTCAGATCTATCTTTGTGAAGTACTGAGCTCCACTCAAGCACTCCATAATATCATCCATCCTTGGCAAAGGAAACCGGTACTTGATGGTGATCCTATTTATAGCTTGAGAATCTGTACACATCCTCCACTCTCCATCCTTCTTTGGTGTGAGTACTGCAGGTACTGCACATGGACTCAGGCTCTCTCGAATCAAGCCCTTCCTCAACAACTCCTGAACTTGTCTATTTAGCTCCTCTGTTTCAGTAGGAGTCATCCTGTGAGCAGCCTTGTTAGGCAAACTAGCTCCTAGAATCAGATCTATCTGATGACTGATTTGCCTTACTGGTGGCAATCTATCTGGAACATTATCAGAGATAATATCTCCAAACGCCCCTAGTAAATCTGAAACTTCAACTGGTATTTCACTACTACCTTCTTTATCATTCCTAGGAATCAAAGCATAGCACATATGCTGATGTTTCATGCCATCTAAAAACTTCCTTTCATCAACAAGACAAATCCTAGCACTCCTACATACCTTTTCCCCTTCCTTTTTCATGGGCTTCAATTTGTGGCGAACTCCATCCTTTGTCAGAGAGTATGTGTTTGCATGTCCATCATGTACTGCATGTCTATCAAACTGCCATGGTCTACCCAACAATAGATGGCAAACATCCATTGAAATAACAATGGTAACTCCCAATTTTGAATTTTACTAAACATTGTTCACTTACCAGGACCTTATGATCATCTTTTACCCAAGCAATCCAATAGGGTTGGGGATGTTTCTCCCTCTTGAGCTTCAGCTTAGAGACCATCTCTTCTGATACCAAGTTATCAGTGCTACCACCATCAATGATCACGTCACAACATTTATCCTCACACTTGCATCTGGTATGGAACAAACTCCTCTATTTTCCTGGTTCAATCTCACCACTAAGTAGGACTCTTTCATTTACCAAGGTCTCTCCTCTTTCTGCATCCTCTGAATGTGATGATTGTGCATCCTCATCCACATGAGCAACTTTAGCTTTGCCCTAAGCTCTCCTATCTGTCCTTCCTTGTCATTGAGGGCATTCAAAGGCACAATGACCTTCTTCATTGCAATGGAAACAGGTACCATGAAAGCCTCCTCTTCCTTGTCCACGTCCTCTACCTCTTCCTCTCTGATTTCCAAAGTCTTGGTCACGGGAGCGGTTGAAACCCTCGTTCCTTTGGTTCTTGCTAGTACCCTCATCTTCATTTTTCTTTTGGGTTTCATTGCGGCCTCCAGATGACCTACCACTTCCCTTTCCTCCTTGACTATGCCCTCTTTGTCTTCCTTCAAACTTTTTATTCAGCTTCTCTTCAACTCGTAGGGAAAACTGGTATGCCTCTTCAACGCTAGTCATTCTTACTAGACTTAATTCCTCCTGGATGCTAGGTCGCAACCCACTGATATAACGAGCAACCTTCTCCTTATTTGCTTCTGCATGTCCCGCTCTAATCAAGAGTCGGTAAAATTCCTTTGTATATTCTTGGACTGATCTTCCTGCTTGCTTTAACCCATGCATCTTCTTAAACAAATCAAGCTCATAGTCCACAGGAATGAACTACTTCTTCAATTTTTCTACCATTTGATCCCATCTTGTGATCTTCTCCTTTCCTCTTCTGTTTCTTTCCAATTGGACCTCTTGCCACTAGATTTTGGCATGGCCTTTCAGTTTGGCCTTTGCAAACTTAACCCTATCTGGGTCCCTGATATCCTCATACTCAAAGTATTCTTCCAATTCATTGATCCAATCGATCAACTAATCTAGTTTCCAATTTCCTGAAAATACACCCACTTCAATTGTGGGTCTTTTCCCAAACTTAGTAATGGCCCTAAAAAGCCTTTCCTCTACATGATTTAGAACTTCCCCATCAAATTCCCCTTCTGGTTCCATTACTTCTTCTTCATTGTCATCCTCACTATCGTCACCTGTAGCAACATTTGCTCCTCTACGGAGCTCCTCTTGCAATGCCTGCAGCTGCCTTTGGAGGGCTCTAACCTCCTTAGGATTAATAGCTCTGGCCTTTCCACCATGCTCTCTTCGTGGAGGCATCTTCTAACTCGAACCCACAACCACATAGTCCTGGTGCAAATTGCCTCACAGTCGGCGCTCTATCTACACACTCAGGAAAACCAGCTCTGGTACCACTTGATGGGGACACAACCCAATAACAAAATGGACACAACAGAAAAGGGAAAAATTATATTAACTGAGAAAATAAGCCAGTACAACAGTACAGGAAAATAAACTTCAAAACATGCCCTAAGAGCTTACAATAGCATAAATCTGGAGATAATTTCTCCTTTCAGTACCTCCTCTCAAACTCCATTCCGTACTACCTTTTACAATGCCATAAATCTCCTTAAATAGACCCCGGAGGGTTAAGGACTAGGAGTACATTCTAGAAAGTGCTAGTAGGCATCCACCAACCAAATAGAAGGTTCCAGAAGCTGCATTAGAAGTCGGTGCAAATCTAGAAGAATCCGGAAATGGTAACCGAACTTTCGGGAGGCATAACTTTTGAACCATAGCTCCGATTGACGAACCGTTTACATTTTCGGAAAGCTCTCGAAGTGCTCTATATCCCTATGGACAAGCTTTGCTCATCCCCCATTTTTGGCCCTTTTTGAGGTCATTTAATGCCCCTAACCTAACTTTGAAGCATTCTTAGGAGGTCTCCAAAACTCGAAAAACTGCAATAACTTTCAAACCGTGGGGCCTTTTGGTCTGATTCTTTTTCTGGAATGCTCTAAATTACAATTACATTCATCTAGCCAATTTACACCTCCTAGTTCACCAAAATGATGGCCCAATTACATGCTCCTATTTTTTTGGGATTTTCTAGCACACTGATAGTGGAACTGTGAGACTTGGAACCTTTATTTGACCCAAATGGGTATCCAAAAATAAAAACACATGAAACAAAAACTAAGTCTAAGTACATTTTTTTGGGTGACACAGGATTGCCCTTATACCTTTGGATGTTCCTGCATCAGATGACATGGTTATTTGTTTAGGGTATTTCTCTTTCTCTAGATCTTCTCAAAGTAGCTCTTGTATATAGAGGCAATCCCTTATAGAGTGTTTATTTTATTCTAGTATCATTTTTAGTTTCATACTCATATATTTTCCTTGTATGATTTCCTTATTTTCTTGATATTCTTTTTCTAAGTCTTATTCTTCAATAAGAGGGATCTCTCCTAACTCTTTAGTTCACTTTGATATTTTTACAACATATTTCATTAAACACATCTTTCTTCAAATTTCAATATTAAAACTTTGGCTCTTTTCTCCACTCTCCTCTATTACATATCACCTATTTGAGAATACTAAGTTGCATTTCATTATTTAAAAAGAGCCCTAGGAAGTCTAACCATTAAAACTAAATATTTTCTTTCACCCTTGCATTTCTTTATATTTGAAATTATTAACAACTTTTAACTACACTAGTATCAACCTAAAAAAGCTAGTACTACTTGTGACACCTTGTTCATTATGCTTTGACATCATACTTTCTCTCGTCATTACATTTCTCTACATTGAAAGTAATTTACCTTTCCACATTGCAAAACTATCTACAAGTCATGGAAGACTTCTTTTGTTAGAGGAACCTTGTTCGGTATCCATTCACCTCTAGAAAAAAGCCATATGTTAATCCAAACTGTTGGGACTCAAAATTGAAGCCTTGATTTTGAGTACCATCCTAAAAATCAAGCCCTATAAGTGTTTTTTTATTGCATGTATACTTGGCTGTCCTTTTGAAGCTTAAGAGGTGTTTAATATTTCTAACACCTTGCATTTAGTATATCCACTCATCCAATGAAGATAAATTTCCATTCTGAGTCATTCAGTGAAGTTTCATTTTGAGTAATGCCCAAATCTACTTTTTTGCTTAAGTGTCAAATAATGACAGGAGGCCTAGTTTAAATTTGAATCTCTCGCACTCAATAATGTTTCATGATTAACCACTTTGAGAGTGTTTAGTATACATATCACAAAACCTATGTTTTCAATTTCAAGTCATTTTGATATGTTTTGACTAGGTTTTGAATCCCTCAAAGTCAGTCATTTATTGTTGTCATGCTGATGCAAATTGTTCATAATTCTAGGAGTCCCTATTTGATTAGAAATAACTTTGACCTAGTTGACCAAAATGAAAACAATAATTTTGTATTGCATTATAGCAGTTGTATAATTGTTATGTTTTAATTTTGAGCTTATGACGAATCTATTTGATAAGTTGTCAAATGCAATTTCAAAAACAATTTGTAAAGTATTACTAGTGTCATAGAGTGTAGATTGGTCGATACCCCTATTCAAGATGTCATAACTCTGAATCCATGATTGTTGAGATTGAATGGATTGTACTATTGTGTTCTACTTTGAAAAATTTTTAAGTGTGTCAGTTTGTAAGTCTTGATGAATCTTTTTATACACTTTCCTAGGTCCATTCTATTTGCAAAAATTGCTTTTCTGCCATTGTTTCGAGCTCTGCAAATCAGAGTAGTCCACTTTGACTGCTTACCAAATGTGTGCAGTTTTTTGTCATGAGCCCAAATCCTATACTCTCCTCGTGATAATGAACCAATGCCCTAGTTTTCTTGCCCCTAAGTGTCAGTTTTTCCTATTTTCAAAGCCAAATCTAAATGCATTTTATGGTTTTCTGACTTGTTTTCTTGCAAGCAATTTTGAGAAGGCAACTTTAATAGTCAATTTCTTTTGACTGAGAAGTTTTCATGAGATGAGATTCAACAGGGTAAGAGAATGCAAAGCAAAGAATCACTGTGTCTATTTTCAGAGCCCAGTCAAGTGTTTTGGTCAACTTTTAAAGTCAGTCTGTGGACCATTTGGCACAAAAGGGACAAGTTGCGAAAAGAGGTGAAATAAGTTTCCAATGATGAATCAATTCTCAAATTTGAATCCAGTTAGTATAGGATGTTCAATAAGCCCATTTGAGATGTCAAGTGTTTGAATTTGAAAAAAAAATTAGCCAGACCCACTATGAGGCCCGGTTAAATTCATCTAGTGAACAAGTCACTAGGGATTGAAAATGTTCAACATAGGTACAAGAAAAACATTTGTGGAAGGCTCCATCTAGTGATGGTTTAGGCCCTTGTGTTCATTCAACAAATTCATACACACTTTTTCAAAAATGGAGTAAGTATTTGGTGGTCCAAGGCAATGAAGGACTAAATCAAATGCAAGCTGGGATTTGTGACATGGTGGCAGTGGCATGGATCATGAATGCCACACTTGTTATCTCAAAGCTAGATAAGCAATCTTACTAGCATGATTCAAACATTTTCTCTTACATTTTGATCAACAATATTTTATCAAGACTCTTAAAGAAGATGTGCTATCTCTATGTGGGAAATTATGCAAAGGTTCATCTAGATTTGGCTCTTCTGACCATCAATTTTCCCCAAAAAGATTGTTAGGATGAAGATCCCATGATCATAGGGCTTTCTCTTAGGAGCCTTTGTTCTCTCAGAGTGAAAAATCTAGTGGAATATCTTGTGGGTCCTCTGAGAACAATGCTTCATGATAGCAATAGTTATGTGAGGATAGTGGCAACCATCGGGCCATTAAAGCTCTATCACATCTCTCCATCTATTTGCATTGATTCTAATTTCCCTATGGCCCTAAAGGCACTTATGATGCATAATCCTGATGCCAAGGTTGTTGCAAGCTGCTTGTCATCTCTTCAAGAAATCTTAACATTAGAAGCGAATGCTTCAGAAGAAGTATCTAAAGAGAGGGAGCTACTTCTTAGCAAGCTAGTTATCTATTTCCTTTTGAACAGGATCAGGGAATTTAGGGAGTAGGCTCAATGTCTTGTTCTTGATTTAGTTTCTAATAGGTATATGAACGAATCAAAGCTCCTTTTCTTACATTGGTGGGTTTAGGTAGTTCAAAACAGTCATATGTCGTGTTAAGCCATCTACATCTACTTGTGATGTCTGCCCCAATATTGTTTTCATCATCAGATTATAAGAATTTCTATTGCCGCTACAGTGATCCATCATATGTGAAGAATTTGAAACTTGAGATGCTTATAGCTGTAGAAAATGAGAGTAATAACATCCCAAGTAAGACAAATATGGGAGCCACCGATTATTTTTATCCCTTATCAGCTTTCATTTTAATAGCGCCTGGACTGGTATGTGCGTGAAGTTTGGAGCAGGCAATTGAAAGATACATGACAGTACGTCTCCTGTACAGTGCGATCAAAGGATGATTCAGTGAAGACCTGCAGAATATGGCTCAGCATGGAAAGGATTCCGCACCAATAGCACCCTTCGATCTGAATTAGAACATAAAAGAGTAGCCGTCCAAAGGGATATGGAATGAAAAATGCCGCCATTAAAAGCATGAAGTTTTTTATTTTTAAAAAATGGGTAAATGGTCTGCAATAAGGAACAAGATACCCACATCCATGGGCAAAGGAGGGAGCACCACGTTTCATGTTTGAACTTGAAGGAGATGATATGCTGTTGATTGAGGAAGCCGTAGCCCAGAGCTTGTGTCCATGTGATCTATGGAGGCAGTGATTGTTAAAGGACAGTGCCGACTCAATAGCTCTAGTTTGATGTAATAAGTGGGAGCGGCAGCTAAAATAACCTTTTAAAAATCTCCAGCTTCCAGCAATATCCACCTTGTTGGCATGAACTGTACAAAATCATAATCCAATCTGCCCCCCAAACAATTACATGCGTAGTCTGCCAAATACTAGCGAGTATCGATTGAAGAGGCAATCATATTTATGAAGATGCCAGTGGAAAAGAAAGGATGAATTATAATCATGAGATGTTTTCTCAAAAACGTGATTCCATCCTTCCTCACGTTCCTGACCAGAATGGATTTTTTGTTTCTTGAAGTTATTAAGCTCACGCTTTATTTGTTTGCATTACTCCATTTTGGTGCATATAAATACCTTTGCAGGGCCCCGAGTTGAAATGGCTTGAAGGTGAAAGGAAAACATGGTTATGTATTTGTCCCAGATTGGGTGAATGGAGGAGCATTTTCCTATTTATATACTCCAACATTCACCTCATATAATGTCTTAGAGACATGACGCTTTTGGAAGCTGCAAGTTCATGTGACCCCTCACTAACTAGCTGGGTGACATTAAGTGAATTTTTGAATTTTTGAATGAGTATAATGACGTCATTAGACGATATGGCGATGACGTTGAATCTGGATGAATCAAAAATTGATATGTGGCACTAGTTGGACTTGTATGGACCAATCAGACAATGACAAGTGGTGAGGATGCTTTAGACATGGTGCAGATTCTGAGGTGACATGTGGGAAGAGGTGCCACATGTTGCAAGGGCACATTACCACATTTACACTCATCAGTTGTTGACTGTGAATGCAGGGAAGTGCCTAGCTACCATGTGGCAGCGGGCCCCAGTCAGTGATGAGGTGGCATGTGCCAGGCAGAAGGTTATGTGGTCCTGACAAAGTGGTCAAGTAGCCAATCAAAAATTGACATGTGGTAGTGATGTGTCAACTTGTCAAACGGTGCCACGTGGTGACGGGTGGAAGGTGACATGCTAGACACTAACTAATGCCATACTACCACATGGTAGAAAAGTCAAACTTAGTTGACCCAAAATTCATGGATGGGGTAAAAAATTAGAATTAATGAAAAATTGAGTTTTAAAATATTTTTCTTAAAATTCCCATGGAAAGTTTTTAAATTCAAAAAGGGGATATAATCCAAAGTTTCAAATTTAGAACTTTTTAAAAATCTTTGGATAAAATTTAAAGAGGCAAGTGCAGACCAGAGACCCTTGCTAAGGGGCATGCTTTTCAAAATGGGATTTTGGGTGTTCCTGGTAAGAAAATGTAGTGATATTATATATCATTGGAATTCGGAGAGAACAAACATTTTGTTTAAAGAGTTTATTTTTGCACAGAAAGTCATCTATTCAAGTTATACAGTGTTTTGTCCTAGATACTCAGTTTGCAACCACATTCTAGTATTGAGGTTTAGATTTGTTTTCTAGCAAGGTAATGAATTAAATGTTTAAAGAGGTAGTAAAAATGCATTTAGGGTCAAGTTTGGTCACCTTCAAGCCTGTTGAATGAAGCTATTATCAACATTTCATGATGGATTTCAAATATTTTGGTAACACGAGGGTTTTCATCATTGAGGAAGAGATATTTCAGGTTTGTTACAAAACAATGATGAAAATCATATCAAATTTCATGGGTAGAAAGATGAGAGATGTTTTACAATAGCAAGGAACGAATATTTAATAGACATATGTCACTTCCAAATCAAATTCGGGACTTCATTCATCTCCGATATCTCTTTCTTTTTTATTCATTATGGAGGTTCTAATCTTGAGTTTTCTCAGATCTATGAGACCAAGGGTTCCAGTTTTGAACATATTTCACTACTGTGATACCACGTTCTTTAGCATATTTCTCTTGTATGAACAGTAATAGTTAAGATAATATAGTTAGTTCTAATCTATTTAGTGATTTCACGAGTTGTTTTACATGCATCTAAATGTATAGTTTCAAAGAAATGAATACAAATGAGCAAGAATCTTTTAGTTTCATTCTGAGTCTTGTCTCCTATCTCTGTAATCTAAAATCTTATGTAGTTTAAGCACAAAGAATGAAGACCTATTTACATCTTGTTAAGGTTGTATGCCTGATATATTTTGTTGTTGGAACAAAGCGCCTAGTAAATGCTTCATGTATCTGATAGGGTTGCTAGTTATTTTGAGAAGAATATTTTATGAGAATAATGTCTTTATGGACACCGATATCTAATTCACAAAGTGATAAGATAGATCTAATATCTTGATGTATGAAATATGTCACTGGTATCACAGATGTACGTGCGTGATTTGTGAAATTTCCCAATAGATAAGGCACTGATCAGCTATAGGATCAACTTGTTCTTACTGGTGCATATTTGGGGTTTTGCTGAAATCAACATGATTAATCAAATATCTTTCCCTTTACTATTGAAGAACTGAAAAGGATGCCGTCTCTTAGCTTATCAATTTATTTGGTCATGTTATTAGCTATTCCATGTCTGAGATCTTTGCATAAGTGTTAGAAGATTAAGGGTTTTTATCTACTTTGTTAGATTCAAGTGTATGTTTTAGCACTAGTACCATATAAGTGAATCTGAGGTTCACTTGCTTAGGTTTTGAAGAGCCTGAAGTAGAAAAAGGGTCTAGCCTTATAGTTGGTCTGATGTCTAAAAAGGTATGTTGAAGATGGGAAGTAGCTACCCCTAGATGTATCTTGTTCTCATCAGGGTAATTTGAAACCGTGATGTTTGAAAACACCAACACATTCCATTGCCACAAATAAATATTTTCACAACCACAAGTTACTTCCACTAATTCAAGTATTTAGAAATAGTTTTAATGTCAATTTTACTATTTAGCACCTTGATACCCAAAAGATTAAAAAGATCTTTTGCAAAATTTTGATCACTGCTACTACTCTTAATGTCTATTACAGATAACTCATTCTATAATACTTAGCTACTCTTGAACAATTATAAGAATGCTAGAAAGTCTCACTAGGAAACTAAATCCTTTATTTCACCCTTGCATTTCTCTACATTGAAATCAAGCCACTTCTCCACATTGCAATAGTGTAATGAAAGAAAACTTCTAACCAAGGCACCTTGTTCAATATCCTTTAACCTCCGAGAAATCATAGCAAGTTAATCTATTTCCTCCACCAAAAATAAATGCTTTCACCATTACAAGTTATTTCCATTGCATTCGACATATCAAAAGTTTTAGCAAATGCTTTAGGGCTAAACAAGTACAATGCAGAAGAGATTTACACTTGAAATTCACAATCTATGTTAAACCCAAGAACAAAGTAATTTGGATCCCTTTTCCTTGTACAATTGTCTGGTAGACTAATTTATATTCCTATTTTCTATTTGGTTGAGGGAGTATCTGCTGGGGAATTCATCGACCAAAAAAATTATGTTTTCTAAAATAAATAAAACTGGAATAGAAATATGTATTCCAATTCCACCTATTTAGGTGGGATTGCAAATGTTCATTATTGGACCAAAATTGAACTAGGTATTCCTATTCCAATTCTAATTTGGAGCTCCTAAAAAAAAATTCAAAATTTTAATAATTTACATATGCACTCCTATTTGGACTGCCAAACAAACCCTTAGTATATAATGTTTAAGAATGACCCTACTAATTCTTCGTACATTCTTAACAGCTGCATTATACATTAATTTTGAACTTCTTCACAACTCCCAGGTCCCCGACTATTGCACTACATTGCTAATTACTAGACGGAAAAAGATTCAACGTCACTGAAGAAGACCCACTTATGTTGGCACCAAAAAGCCTCACAGATAAGGAAGACGGAACAGTCTCTGTTCCAATGCTGAGTAACTCCAGTGGCGATGAACCCCCATCAATTGACACGGATTTCAGGGATGGCAAAACATTTGGTACAGACACTGGAAAACCATATTGGAAAATCAATTTTGGAAAGCCATTTTGTACGGAAACCCTAGACAAGGAATTGTCTGCGGAGGGAATCCAACAGTGGCCAACAGATACTTGCTGAACCGGCGGAGGCGAGTAAAAATCATGCGGCCACTGGCGGTACCCTGTAAACTGCGGCTGTAGGCAAAAGCCTCCGTGAGCGGAGGGTTTTGTTGGTGTGGCAGAACTTTGGCGGCGGCGGCGGAAGGCAATGTAGAGCTGACCTGAGCAGCCGGTGGCGCGTTCAAAGAGGACTGTATCTCCTGGCTGCAGCCCATTCTCTTTAACGTAGCGGTTCCATCCCTTGGTGAGAACGTAGCTCTGGCTGCTGCTCCAGTATGAATACCTAAAGCGCCATGTTTTGGCGGCGCCGTCATGAAAATTCAGCAAAACGCCCTTCTCACTTTCGGCGGCGGCGAGAGGGAAGAATCGCTGGGCATGCTGCTTCGGAATGACGAGCCTGTTCAGTTTCCCCACATCGCTGGGCGTCACGGCCTTCTCGAACAAACGCTCTCGGACGTGGACACTCGTTTCTTCTGATCCCCCGTGATTCGAACCCGCGACCTCGGCATCAGATTTCGAAGGTTTTGCGGCCTTTTGGAGCTCCTCTTCGAAGGTGTGCTTTCTCAGCATATCGACGATCTCGGCCTTGGAACGCCGGCGGAGAAAGGCGGTTTCCCGGTAGGCGCTGGCGGATGGAGAGAAGTTTGTGACCGCCTGGTCGCCGCGGAATTTGACTGCGGCGGTGTCGTATGCTTTGGCGGCGTGTTTTTCCTCGCTGAATGTCCCCAGCCAAACTCGCCTGTGTTTCTCGTATATCTGAGCTCCCCAGCGGCCGTTTGGCTGGGCTATCACGCCCTTGTATTGGGATGATACCGGTTTCGTGACGTCACTTCGTTCGGATGCCTCCTCGACTGAGATACCGCTCATTCCGCTGCTCTTCCTCTCAAGAGGGGTGTGAGGCGGTTTTGGGAGCGAGATAAGCGGTTTTGCAGTCGCAGAAGATGAAGAGAAGGAATCCTCCTCTATCGTCATCATGCCCTCTTCATTGTTGCTTGAGATCATTGAGCTTTCGACGTCTACGGCCAGTCTAAAGATTCCAAGGCCCACCGACTTATCTGAACTTATGTCCACATTTGTTTTCTGTTTCTGCATTAAAAGGACGTCAACACCCATTGTAAATAGCATGTAAATACTCAAACGCAGTATATTCTAAATGGCATGCAAGATCTAAAATGGGAGATAATTTGGAATGTTGATTCGAAGAAATAAATTTAGCTGCATCTTATGCAAGATATGTAAAACACCTATTGTCAATGGGTATTCAATATTGAAAATATAAAAACTATTCACACTCAAAGATCAACATCTTATGCCACTCTAGTTCTTTTTTTCTTTGTATTTAAAGATTGAAAGTAGAAAATCTAAGAGAAATAGCACATTTTGATAGGGCTGGCGTCTATGTCCCCACTAGAATAACGAGGTCTTTAAGCACTCTAATTAATGCTTTGTTGGTATTCAACATTGCAATCACAAAAAAATCTAACAGCGATAGCAACTTTTCAACGGGGCATCTAAGTTCTCGCTCAATTATTAAGACCTGTTAACACTCCAATTCATGCTTTCAATGAACATTTATGAATTAATAGTTTCCTACTTCTCTGGGATTCTTGAATGCGATTCAAAGCATTCATATAAAATAAATATCGATTTATGATGATCACTTGTCTATATCTTATAGTGGGTCAGTATTCAAAACATTATTCATATTAATCCTATTAATAATAAATTTGAAATTCCACAATGAAATTCAATCATGAAAAATATACAAAAGTACTGTTTTCTGTTCCTTCCATATGCTAATAGATCATTAAGGTCTAAGGCATTTCCACAACTGTATATTCTTCACCATCCTCCTAATGATAATAGATATCTAACGAGGTGTGATACAAAATATTCATTAAAAACTGTATCAAAATTCATTCCAAGAGTAATCATTAAAACCTTTAGATTCGGCATGATCACTTTTTGACTAAAACTCCAACATAATATATCTATTTGCAACCGACTGGCTTCGAAATCCAGCCTGTCATAACAGAACCCACATTCATCATCTGTCTCTGAGCACGCACTTTAAGTTGCGCCTAGGATTCAAACACTAACAATTCCAATTGAAGTTTTCAATAAACTCTGTTGGGAAGAATCGTTGATATTATAAGTTCTTTATCATAATGGATTGCCCTAACACTCAATAAAAGAAATCTACAGATTTAGATTCTTAACATTTCTCTCTGATCTCAAATATCGATAGATAAGATACAATCAACTGGTTCTAAAAACAATCTTTTGAAAATATATATTCCCCAATGATTAGCATTTTAATTAAAAACAACAGATAAAATACAATTTCAACCATTAGTGTCTTTTAGGTCCAGCCTATCTTACCCTATACAATCCAGAAAAACACTTTTCTCCCCATTAATCTACCCAAAAACTCAATCATATCACAGCAAACTAGTAGAAATGCACACCTTATGTAAAGAAGGCGACACAACTGCGTGCAGGATCTGTTCGCCCATTTGGAGAAACCGAACAATCTAGCTGGGGATCAGTACATATGATGAGAAGAGAAACCTCATAAATGGTTGTAAAATGCGGACTCGTTGTACTGATATATGTCTACAATATGTAGCAAAATAAACAATGAAGTAAGTTACCGAATTTAGGTCTTTTTCAAATTAGTCCACGCTCTGGCGGTGGATCACAATTTTGTATATTTGTTTGTGTCGATCACATCAGTACCTGCAACACATATCGTGTGAATTCCAAATTTTAGGACCCACAGACATGACTTGAAAACCAGTGATGGGCATTAAAAAATAACAGGGGCAGCCAAAACCGTCCAAGGCGCACTTACGAGGAAGTGCCCACTTGTGGACCGTCTTTGTTTGACTCTTCCTTTCTTCATGGTACGAAAACATTCATTATAACCTGAGTTAGTTGACTGGAGGTTGAGTTTAGATCCTCCCTTTGCGATAATGTATTGTTTTCTACACCCATATTTCTCTCCCTGCACATTTTTAAATTTATCCACTCTTGCGATTCTTAATTAAGTAGATTCCTGTACCCAATTCCACGTCACTGACAATAGACCACCTTCTAGATGCCATGTAGATCTGCCCAACAGATAGGAACTGGCACTAACATTAAACTACATAGTTCCATTTTCTCATCATCATGCAACCATGTTGCAATTAGAGTACCGTTTCTGAGTTGCTTTCGTTGGTATGGACATTGAGGATAACTATAAGAATTTAGAAATAGCCTTAAGAATTTGTAGTTGTTCCACAAGTCAACTCATAAGTATTTTCCCAAGTCGGTTTTTTCAATATAACTCGTATAGTTTAATAAATTTGTAGTTGTGTCATAAATATGTATTTTTTCAACTCAATTGTTTAATATATATTTACAAGTCAAACTTACGTTAGTAAAGATAATAAAATGGTCTATATGAATTTGGTATTCATTTTTACTAACTTTAAGTGTTTAGTGATTGGTTAGTGTGTTGATGTTGTGACATGTGAGGATGCAGATACGAGTGGCATGTTGGGTTGGTTTTTCACCCTGCATAGTTTTGTTACACTCCATAGTGAAAAAACTTGTGGTCCTATGTTTAAAATGTGAAATAAAACAAAAACCCTAGATGAAATTATTAATATTTCATTAAACCCTTGTTATGTGCCCTAGTTATTTAAAATTTCAGAAAGTAGTGTTTAATAAAAATTGCACATGAAGCTTGTTACCCTAAGGTTTTATCTTTACCTTTTCCCATTTTTATTTAAAAAATACTTTCCCAGAATTTAATTTGATGTTCCCGTAAACCATTGCCTTAACAGTGGTTTCACCTTTGTTAATCTCTTAATATTTCCCAAAGTGCTTTAACCACTACAGGTTTATTTTTGCTAATCGTTGATCTCAAAAAGATCAACGATGAGTGCTTGCCCACAATATGAATTTGTTCAACCTTTAGCAAATGCAGAAAAATAGTGATTGTCATGTAGCACTTTGTGACATTAACTCTTTAATATGTCACAAAAGCTGGAAGATGTCAGAATAGTTTTAGAATTGTTAGGTGGTTGTCAAAGCACTTTGGGGATTTTGAGTCATTTCATTGGTTGAGCTAAGCAGTGGGGTTACCTTTTTGTATTATAAACATGACACTGACGATCTTTGAAACATCTACGGTAGGCACATTACCACAATCTGAAGATGTGTGAGGTTTGACTAATGCGAAAAAGTTTCCTAATGACACGTGTGCTCTATGAGGCCAAGCATCCCAGTTTTAAAAAGGTGTTAGAAATAGTTGGAAAATGTCAGACACACTAGAAAAAGCAACACATTCCATTGGTTTCTCTTGCTAACTGGGTCACAAAAGGTATAAGATATATGCACTATTGATCTTGGGAAGATCAATAGAAGGTGCATTCCCACTCTATAAAAGTGACCAAAGTTTAACTAAAGCAAAAAACTTAATCTTCCCTAGGAAGTGTGCATAGGAGCACATGGCACACTTGCACACACTTCTAAGTTGTGCTAAGTGCCATTAGTCAAAAAATCCCTGTGCTTATAAATAAAAAGGCAACCTTTAAATGTGTGTCATTGTTGCTTCTAAGATGTTGATTTTTGCACTATCATACCCTTGCATGTGTGTGAGTTTGTACATAGTATATGCTTAAAGAGCCAAGGTAAACCCTCAACAAACTAGAGCACCATGTGTGCCATATCAAGAATGCTATGTGTGCCACTTGTGCATTGAACCCATTTCAAGCAACCTACGCTAAACCTAGTTACACACATTGCACACGTGGTGGATATGTGTAGGTATACAACCAAGCTAAGTGTGCACACCAAGTTTCTATGTCCTCCCACAGTAAACTAGGTGCACCTTGCACACCTACACAGGTGCGCTAGGTGTGCTAGTGAGCTATTTTGTGTCATTTGATGGCTTCTATAGGTTTTCACTTGTTTTTGTTAGTTTCTTGTTAGTCATTAAGAATCATTATGATCTTCAAAAAGCAACACAATAATATGGGTGATCCCACAATAATGGGTTCCACTTTTTGACCAATTTTGACACTGAAATCAATATTTTTGCAAAAAAAGTCACGTTCAAGTGACTATATCTCCAAAACTATAAAATAATTTCAAGATGACATAAACTAGTGATTTTGAGTACTTTGTTCCTACTTTGTAACCATGTTTTTTAATCTAAAAAAAAAATTATTTATGTCAATTTTTTTTATCTCCTCTGAAAAGTGGTACATAATAAAATCCAATATTTTAAAAAGTGACAATCCGTTTGACACACATAACTTTTTTCTAGAAATGATAATGAAGTAATCCTTTCGACGTTAGATTTGTAACATCAATATCCAGAGGATGCATTTGGTTTGATTGATTTTGGTTGAATATTTTATAGTTTATGAAGTTTTGAAGTGACATGAACCATAATGCAGACATACGTTCCGTTTGACACAGATAATTTGAAGTCAATTTATCATAAACCATTTTTTTTTTTTTTTGAATAAAAAGGTATCTCAATAAGCCAATTCATCCATATTTTTCAAAAAAAATTGACCTAGTTTAATACTAATTTTCCCAAGGTGTCAAAGTCGGTTGATGTTCAATCAGCAATGAACCTATAATGAGTTAAACTCATATTTGAAAGTCCTAATGATTAAATTATGTATTAAAATTATAGTCATTGGAAAGCTTGCTCTGAGCAGCACGTTTTGAAATTTTTTATTTTACAATAGGAGATCATTCTCCTACAATTATGGAAGTCAAAACAACAAAAAAAAAAAATCTAAAAAACAGGTGAAAATTTTTGTGATTTTGCATGTTCGTGCGAACATGCCGTTTGTGCAAACATATTTACCATGTTTGCGTGAACGTACGTTTGCACAAACATGCACCATAAAAATTTACGACCGTCGAAAAAGTTTGGACACATGTTCACCCGAACATATGTAATTCAACGTGTTCGTGCGAACACCCAAAAGAAATCGAAAAAGTTGCCATTTGTCTTTTTATTTGCCATTTGTATAACTATTTGCCATCAACCTGACCTATGTGCATTGTTTGTCTTTGCCATGAATTTCATTTGCAAAATCGAAAGCATCAATTTGGTAAAAATATTGTACATTTAAATTATTTATTTATTTCTTTCATTAGTGAAGTTGTTTGATGGATGCATTGAAGTTAAATTAAAAATTAGTAACATATTAATGGTGTTAAAAAATGTATATTCTTATTGTGTTACTAATGGTCTCCTTACAGCATGTGGCAATCGTGGAATAAAGACATGATCGTAACAAACAACTAATGCTTGTTTTGCAGGACGTTGTCGAAGACCATTGTGTGTTTGTCAAAACCATGTGTGTGGATTTATTAGATTAAATAACAATTCATTTGGTGCTTAAAATGAACTTTTTATTTTCTATCTGGTGTGTCTACAGTGTTTAAACCCCTAAGAGTTGCATTGGACATATCCTCTCCCCTCGCCATTCGTGGATCTTGGGTGGAAGAGAAATCCATGTAACTTTTATAGGAGGCTTGCCTTGGACCAAGATACTCGATATTGGGTATGCCAGGGGACAACCTCAGAGCGGTAACGGGCCAAAAGCCAGGTCAACGTTCCAGCTGCTATATAAAACTCGATTTTGGTGAAAGTTGTGTCGACGATATTGCTGAGTGATAGCTCTCCTCCAGTACCCTTATGGTGCATCAAACCTCAATTCTCGGGGTTGGGAGAACTTCTAAGGAAGTTTATCACTCACTTGCTGAACAGAATGCCCTTACTAAAAACCATGTTTTAGTGGCCAAAATCCTTTCTATCCACTAGCTCAAGGGGTCACCCATGCCCGTGAAGACATCTTACATTCTCGAGGTCCTTAGCAAAGACAACAGTCCCTTGGGAAGTCATGCCCCTTGAGACGTGGATCTTGGTAGCCCCAAGAAGTGAGTGTGCTATAAGGGGGAGCCTATGGTGCCAAGGTCCTAAGTTGTCCGCTCTAGATAAGCGCGGTTGAACTTTGGTTCAAGTAGGAATTTAGTGGATACAGTCCTAAAGCCTAGGTTGTGGTGTGATTGTTCACTTTTAACAATAGCTATTCTTGTCTTAATGTGTCTTGCGTGTGTGTAAAACATAATCAAGATAAAAGCTAACATTCAAATTTACACCTTGGAAACTTGCAAAACCTTGTCAAAACATCAAACATTGTCAAAACCTTGTCAAGATTTCACCTAAGTTTAAAAAACCTTATGTATACCTCTATCATTAGCATAATCATATTCCTAAATGTCATTTTTGACTTACCCTAGTGGTATATCCCCCTCATATTGCATTGTGCAAACCGTAGCATCATTTTCACTATCAAACCCTATCAAATTGTCCATCAACCAACTTGTCTTCTTGATCACCTATCCTCATTTTACATTGCCTAAATGTCATTATCAACCCTAGGAAACCATCCCTTGCATAATCCACTTTGGGTACACCTACCTTTAGCATCTTTACCAAGTCTAAAACATAACTCTAACTTTCATTTTGCATATCATATTCTTCATCTTGTATACCTTCAAAACGACACCTTGCATTTTCACTTGCATAACATCCCTAGGATATTTGCACTTTGCATATCAAAAACCTATGTCATTTAGCATTTCCTCACATTGCATAACATCTCTAAACACTTAAAAATCTCAAAAACACTCATATCTTGCATACCCACATCTTAATTATGAAGTTTTGACCTCTTTTACCAATTGCAACCCTATTTTACCAACTGCACACTTCATGGGTGAAGTTGGTAGTTTCAGGGCGCAGTTGATAGTTTTAGGATGCACTTGGTAATTAGGTGTTTCATTCTAAGTTCAAGAATCCTAATATGCACTTCCACACCTTGCATTGCATCCCAAGACCTTAGGAAACACTCTAAATTATTCAAAACACTCAAAATTTTCATTTTAGGCACCCTGCAACTCTATTTTACCAACTGCAACCTTTTTTGATCAACTGCACACTTCAAGTGTGCAGTTGGTAGTCTAGGTATGCACTTGAGAGGCATAAAGTTCATTTAAGTTTCCCTCCACTACATCTGCATTTTGAGGTATCATGCCAACACTCACTAGGACACAACCTTTGGAGTTATCAAATGCAATAATGGCACCTATAAGGTCTCATCAAGAATCAACCATCAAAATCATATAAGGTACATTTGAACACATCAATGTTAATCCCTTGTTTGACGAGATACCACCAATTCCTAAATATCGCAAAAGGACGTGAAGACTTGATTTTAGGACTCACATCATTTGGAGCTACATCATTTGGAGAAGACAGAAGGACATGAGAGCTACAAAGGAAAGAGGGGATTTCTAACATTATGTAGCAATTTATTCTTAAAGAATATTTATTATAATGTTTATTCTTGAAGAATGTTTGTGACTCATAGATTTTAGTCATATTATAATGAAGAATATTTATGCTTTGTTGCAGATGACTACATTCTATTGATTTTTGTCAAACAATTTAAAAGTAGCAACAGTGACAGAAAAATCTATACAGTGGTTTTTTTATCTGGTTATTGTGCAAAATTTATCTTGAGGCAAGGGATAAATTATTATTATTTTTTATTTTATAATGGGAAACAAGAAAGGAAGGCAAAACAAATATGCAAGAAAAAGATCTGATGAAGTAGAAAAAAGAAATATTTAGAAGACTGTGGCACGTTATCATTGAATTAAACAAGGTGAAGGAAATGTTGAAGAAGGCTCAACAGAAGTAGAAGTAGTGCATATGGGAGAGAGGTCGAGAACACTCCCTACAAAATCTCAAACAATGAATGTTGAAGAAGGTTCAAGATCAGTCCCTACAGAGGTTCAAATAACAAAAGTCAGAAAAGGGTCAGAATCTTTCCCTGTTGAATCTGAAACAATGGATGTTGGAGAAGGCTCAAGATCAGTCCCTGTAGAAAGTCTAGTAACAGAAATCAGAGAAGGGTCGAGATCAGGTGCAGGAACTGGTATGGATGAACTCTTAAATATTGTCCAATCTATAAAGTATGGTATTTCTCATAAGAATTTAGATCATTTACTTAAAATGGATGTAGATAAATTGAGAAAACTTGCAGCTAGTGTTCAACCATTAAGTTTTTCTAAGAGAAGGTCAATAAAGAAGAAGATAAGAGAAATTATGACTCAATTTGATAATACTAAAACACTTGAACAAGCTCAATTGCTTTCACTTTTGCTTACACCAAAAAAGTTGCAAGAGGCATTGAAATTTTTAGCTGTAAACACAACATCAAAGAAGAGAAGATTTTCTAGCATGCAAACTGATTTGATTGAAAATGTTAAACAAGGTTTGAGAAACATAGGAAAACACTCTCGAACTAAAGATAAGACTCTAGCAAGAAAAGTGATGTTGATGTCTCTTGTAAGTAAAAATATGTCTCAAAATAGACAAATATCTTCAATTTTGTCTGAAATGGGTTTTAGTAGGAAAACAATGAGACAATATGTTAAGAGAAGATTAATTGTGGATTACAGTACTATGGAGGCCAACTAGGCAATCATGTGTAGAGCACCTTGTTCTAATAGAATTGAAGAGTTATTAAAAAATTTAGTCATATCATTTTGGATTGATAACACTCGTCCTTCATCATATAGTAGAGATGTTATCATGCATAAGATTGCACCTAGTCAATATGAACATCATACAAAACATTGGTTGGACCCAACACATCATGAGTTATATGTGTCGTTTTGTAATGAACATCCTAATGTAAAAGTTGGGAAAAAATTGTTTGAAAAATTGAAGCCATACTTTGTGAGGTCAAACAAAGTGTTTGAAACTTGTTGTTGTCATCATCATATTGAGTTTGATCTCCACTATCAAGTATTTCGAAAGTTTATAGAAGACACATATGGTTTTCATGCTGCTCCTCCTAGTAGGAGAAGTGAATTTATATCATCCATTTTGTGTGACAACATAGATGATCCAACTGGTAAAATAAATTGCATCAAAGGATTATGTGAAACATGTGGTGAATTGGCTCTATTTCCTTTGAAAATTGAAAATATTGATGTAACAAAAATATTGAATTGCAAAAGTTACAAGTATGTCAAGAATGAAACAAAGTTGGGGAAAGAAACAAAAAGGTTGGAATATGTTGAAGAGGAGTTTCCTGTTCTAACATTTATGGATAGATTTAAGAAATTGATTCAACCTTATATTTGTCATGCATTTTTTGCAAAGTGGCAAGCACAACAGTTTCAAACTCTGAGAGATAATTTTCCACTTGGAACAATTGTATCAGTTGTTGATTTTGCAGAGAACTATTCATTTCTTCATCAGAAAGAAATTCAATTAGATTATTACTTTAATAAGCAGGTCACTATTATGGTACATGTTTTTTATAGACATGCACAGTTAGATTTGGATGGTGTTCAGAGTACAGTTCAAGCATGAGTAATTATAAAGGAATATCATTTTTATATAAGTGATGATAAAGAACATGTCATTCACTATGTAGAACATTGCTTCAATATGTTCTTTTCTTATATGAAAGAAAGAAACATAAATGTTGATAAACATTATGTTTGGTCTGATGGATGTGCCACGTAATTTAAATCATTGAGACCATTTTATGCATTGTGTAGATATCATCGCAATGAGAATACAAAACACATATGGAATTTCTTTGAGAGTGGCCATGGAAAAGGTGAACATGATGGTGTTGGAGCTTGCATCCAACGTGCTTTGTGAAAGTATCAAATGAATTATTAGGGAGTTCGTGTAAATGATGCACATGATGTTGTTGAATGGTGTAAGACTCATTTTGCATTAGATGAGGTTGGGACATCATCAACAATGAGTTGACAGACACCATATAGAGTCTTCTGGGAGATAACAGTTATGGATGTGTACGTCTGTTTAACTTTTATGCACAATTAAATTATAAAATTTTATTGTTAAGTTTTATTTTTGAATTCGTTGAAGTTTAAATTTAATTTTTCTATATTTTCAATTTAACAAACTTTCAGGTGTCAATAGAAAAAACATGCATGGTTGCAAGAGGATAGAAAAGACATGTTCCTTACATTCAATCATGAGTACAGATAATTGCAATTGGACATTGAAGACAAGAGAATACTCATGTTTTTGTGACAGTTGCATTGATGAAAACTATAAAGAATGCATCAATCAAACACATGGATATACAGGTGCATGGATTTCGATACCACTTGATGTTACCGATACATTTGATAAAGAAGATGAAAATTTTGATGATATTCCATTGATTTCTAATGATTATAATCATATCTCTGGATTGGTAAAAGTGGGTGAGTATCATAAAAATTAATCTCAAATTTTTATTTAATTATCGATTTCAACTGTCTTATATATATATATTGTACACATGCATTCATGTATACTTGTTATGCAGGAGATGTCTTTGCAGTGATTGTTGAGCCTAGAAATCATGAATGTGTCAGTTATTATTTATTGTGATGTACTGCAAAGAGGACAAAGTTATATGACCCTGAAGAAAGTGATGGAATGTTGTTCCCCATAGGTAAATTATACATATACATGCACATGCACATATATATTTAAATAAATATATATATCTAGGTAACTTCATATCTCTCAAATTTTAAAACACTTAAATTTGTGGTACAGGTTCTGTTGTGATAGAGGGAACATATTTGAAGCAAGAGAAAATAGTCCAACATGGAATACACTTTGTTGATTATCAACCTGACAACAAAGTTTTACAATACAGCCACCTGGTCGTTGCTACAGGGCTTTGTTTGCATCCAGCCAAACTTAAGTGTGTACGTCGCAAGTGGAGACTAGACAATGAAGATCATGAAAAAATATTGCATGTTATAAGTGTACATCATGGTTGATTATACCTCTAAGATTTATTTTATAATAATCTGAATATCAACTTTGGTGAAATGTGTTTTCAATTGTACTATGGTGAAATTGTGAATATCAACTTTGGTGAAATTCTATTTTTAATCTGAATATCTAAGTTTCAGTTATCATTAGTTTATTTAAAAACTATAATATTAATTGTACTATGGATGAATTTAAACTATTGAATTATGATCTATGTTACAATTCTTAAATATCAACTTCTTTTCAAACTATTGAATTTCATCTTGAATTAAATGTGTTTAGATTAATTGTACGATCATAAGTTCTTAATTTTCATTAATTTATTAAAAAAGTATATAATTTAATAATTTAAATTAATTGTACCATGGATGAATTTAATAATACTCAACCTTAAAAAGTTCCAAGAAAATTCAAGTAGTTGCAAACAATAAATATGGTGATTTTGTATCATTGTAAAACAAAACACATACTTTCTAAGCCCATGGAGGTCCTCCAAAAGTTATAATTATAAACCATCCATTAAAGAAGATCGGAAACATTATTATTACGACAAGCTTCCACAAAAAACCACTTTAGAGTCAGTTCAAAGAAATTCGTTAGACGACTAAAAATTGAACTCTGGTTAAAAAAAAAGTATTTTTTGATTGTAGACCTTTATGAAATTAATTTGAAAACGAAAAAAAAATAGTATTCTTAGTTAGGGTATCTAATCCTTTGATTTGACAATTTAAAATCAGTAGAGAACATTCTGTTCTGGTTAAAATCCTTTTCCTTTTTTCAAGTAGTCTATTAATGTTGAGTTATTTACAAAAAAATGAGCCTACACATTGATCAGGAAAAATTATTAGCTGAGGCTTTTGAGTGCATTATTTCTCTCACTTCCATCACAATGCAAGGAAACTCATAATTTAAAATAGATACAACATAACTTAAATGTATTCCAAATCGATGAAGAGCAATTTCTTCTCCACCAATACCAGAAAACAAAGAAAGTACTCTGACGCCATCAGGATATAATGCTTTCAAGACTGATAAATGATATTCAACTATATCTATTTAGAATGAATTACCCAAACAACACAAGCGGTCAGTCGGACAAGAAGTTCCACGAGTGTGATCTCTATCAAATTTTAATATAAGCTCTATCTCATGGAGCTCTAGAGGGATGAGGTCACCTGGCCCCACCCATACCAAATTCCACTCTTCACACTTTTGAAGTATACATTTCTATGCACTATCTTGCAGTTGCCCTCATGCATTTCGAATCATAACTCTCAATTGATCAATAAGGACAGTGCCACATCGTCTTGAGTCTATGGAATTTTTTTTTGTCGTCTGATCCCATGAAGGCCAATACTTTTTTATTTGCAGAAGTGCTTCCTAAATAGTCATGGGGGGAAAGGTTCTTCTTGAAATCACTCTTTTATTAGAAGGTTATGCACATACCCTCTTGCTCTTCTAGAAGCTGAAAAGAACATTGAGTCTACCAACTCTAGTTCAACACTATTAAATTTTTTGGATATTGTCTTCCAAATATCCTTTGATGCAAAAGCATCATTCTCATAGTAGAAGAAATGTGGCCCTTGCATGAACACATTGATTTCCTTTGAACGCTAGCCAATAGGTTTCCTAGGAACTCCAAAACCAATTGGTTCCTTGGGACACAAATTAGGGATTGCGTCACATACTTCAAACATTGCTTGCTTGTCTTGCATACCCTCTATGTATTTTTAATACTTAAACACTTTCATTATCTATGTTACAATTTCAAACTTACACAATTTCATTATCTATGTTACAATTCTTAAATATCAACTTTTTTTCAAACTATTGAATTTCATCTTGAATTAAATGTGTTTTTAATTGTACAATCATAAGTTCTTAATTATCAAATTTAGTTTATTAAAAAATTATATAATTTAAATTCATTTATCAACTTGTTTTCAAACTAGATTGAATTTCATAAGTGAAAATTAAAGTATGTGTTTTTAAAATTGTAAGATTATAAGTTTATAGTTATTGTTTAGGTCACTTTATTAAAAAACTATATATTTTAATGTTACTTTATTACATCTACGGTCATGTACTCTTAAAGTTTAAATTAGTTTAAATTTTTTTTTTTTTTTTAAATATTATATTTTGTAAAAGTTCTCTAAAATAATGTATTGGCTTACCTAATTAACATATTTTTATCCACATAAAACTAATATTTATCTTTAGCAGGTTAGTAATTGATTATCAAATTTAGTTTATTAAAAAATTATATAATTTAATAATTTAAATTAATTGTACCATGGATGAATTTAATAATTTAAATTCATTTATCAACTTGTTTTCAAACTAGATTGAATTTCATAAGTGAAAATTAAAGTATGTGTTTTCAAAATTGTAAGATTATAAGTTCATAGTTATCATTTAGGTCAGTTTATTAAAAAACTATATATTTTAATGTTACTTTATTACATCTACGGTCATGTACTCTTAAAGTTTAAATTATTTTAAATTAATTTTTTTTTTAATATTATATTTTGTAAAATTTCTCTAAAATAATGTATTGGCTTACCTAATTAACATATTTTTATCCACATAAAACTAATATTTATCTTTAGCAGGTTAGTAATTGATAGTTTAAGAAATATGTATCTTTCTAACTTCTTACTAATTGATAATTGATAAACATGTACACACATGTCTCAAGATTATGTTTTATAGCTATAACACAAAAAAATACACATATGTACACATATACACGTCTCAAGAATAAACATCTATAGATCTAATATATATCTATGTATCTGAAATGCAAACTGTAAATCTCAAATAAATATACATAAGTAGAAAAATATAAAAAGTCATATATACGTACATGTGATGGTATCTAACACTGAAATACTCAATAATCAAATAAATAGTGAAAGTACATGCATGTCATCAAGGAACTGAAATACATGTGTACATGTAAACTGGACCTCCAATATATATGCATCAAAAAATATATAAATATGATCTACCACTAGAAGGACCCCTCAAGACACATATGAATAGAACAACCCTCTGATCAAGTCTCTTGTACATCCCCTCGCCGAGGCGCATCAACCAAGCCCTGAAAATATATATACATATATATATATACATGTGTCAGAGTTCTATCTTTAAAACATATATATATATACATACGTGCATAATGTACATATACATTCAAATTAAATACAAATTTGCATATATATAAATATATATCTAGTTTTCAAAATATTTAAATAACTTTAAACAAACTATTTAAAACTCAATTACCTGAGCACTACCAGGTGCCTCAATAGAATCATCTCTCTCATGTATATGATGCCCTGAACCCACAGTATGTGTAACCATGTGCTCAGCGACCTGTGCCTACATGATTTATTATGAGTTAAAGATTAAATTAAATATCTACATATATATCTGAACTAAATTTTTCAATAAATGAACATATTTTTTAATTTCATATATATTTAAAATTAAAAATAAATTATATATGTACCTGGGTCTCTGAAGGTGGAGGATGATCAATAGACTCCATCATATCATCTACTGATGCACCTGAGCCTGAAACTCCATGTCCAACTGCTAGTAAATCTGAGTGAAGTGGACTGTGTAACTGGCTGGGTACATTTGGTGTAGAATCAGTGCTGCTAGGTCCAAATAACAGGTCCATGTATGATGAAATACCCAAGGTCGAACTAGTATCAATCTTAGATAGGCCTCTCAACTGCTTACCAAAATCATCAAGGCCCTTAGCTGTGATATGGACATCTCCAACTCGTATGCTCGAGTCATCTGTAGAGTGTTGTGAGTCTAGTGCCGAATGCTGTGAGCTACACACAGGTGTATCATCTGTCACTGGTGTGGCAGCCTATGTTTGTGGAACTGTGTTGGGGCTATGATGTTGTCTAACAACATCCATCACCGCGTGTATTGGAATCCTCTGTGTATTAGAAATATAGCTAATAAAGTGCAACATATCCTCCAAAAAATACAGTGCCATATCCATACGTGTCTATTGTCTTGAAAGACCACAAATATCACCTGGCAATGGTAGCGCAGCAACTCTATATGCATCATCAGAGGAGGCACCTGAGGTACTACTAGATGCCTATGAAGATGGTCGACCAAGTGGACGAGGACATCGACTATGAAGATAATGACCAATAGAATCTGATGTGATAGTAGCTGCTGCAGATGCAATGTGCCCAATAGTGTCAATTGCTTCCCTATGGGAAGCAATGACGACTCTATCTGCAATAGGTGCATGTGTAGGAATCACAAGAGGCATCCTCGGTCCAACAAACTATCTAAGGTCTATAGGTGGCAGACGATCTACACTGTGGTACTGGTCACGATTTGCGATCCGACCACACCCCTATCCACAATAATCAGCAATATCCAAGTAGTTGACGTTGAGCCCTATACGAAACTCAGTGTACAACTATTGTGCAAAATAAAGGGGTATTTGGTTGTTATTAGGATAACGACCATATACAGCTAAAAATCATGGATAGATCATGCTAGCAATAATAGGGTCTTTGGATCGTGTGACTTTGTAGCCTCTCACCCTACCCTGTGTCCCCTCATAAGCTAGAAATAGCTCTCTCTGGATGACGTCTTTGGGGGCTACCTTCTTGACATCATCGAATGATGCATCTCCTGAAACCCTAGCCCTAAGCTCCCTAGATATGGAAGCTAATATGGCAGGAGTAAATGAATGGTGACCTCTAAACCTAGCTGTCAAATCCTGTAAACTCCTGCATATCGTAGTACATATGTCTCTATAAAGACCATCATCAGAGGTCAATATAGAGTGTTGCAGTCTAGCAACCTCATGCTCTGAAAATGCAAATAATGCATCGATATCGATGCATGGAGGTGGTGTAGCAGGACCTCCAGCAGGAGCTGTAGGTGCAGCCTGACCTGGAACATGAGCTGCACTAGGAGCTAGAACATGAGTTGTACGACGAGCCCTATGTTGAGGTACATAAGGAGCCCCACCACAAGCTGCACGAGGAGCCATATCGAGAACTGCATCATGTGTTGCAATAGGAATTGCATCAACTTGTGCCGCAGTAGGAGCCGCAGTAAGAGCCGCAATAGGAACTACATTAGGTGTCGCACCAGAAGCCGCATCAAGCATATCGTGTGAAGCCATATCTGTAGAAATGTATGAAGAGCTAAATTGTCTATTGTACATTATTTTTTATTTTTAACATTAAAAATTATACACATGTAATTAAACATACATCACACATCATGGACCTAGATAATTTGTAACACATCCAGACCTAGATTAATTTGCATATAAGTATAAGATGACTTTAAAGTTGAGAGTTTGGTTATGGTTAGAGTTAATTTGTTCTAAGATTTTATTATACTTTGGGGGGTATTATTAGAGAATTCAATTAAAGGGTACCTAATAAATTATTTATATTGCTCTTAAATGATAATGTTTCAAGGTTTAGGTTTCAAGTTGGGTTACATATATATCATTTAAAACAAGGGTCATACTTCATGTATGTACATGTGTTTGAATGTATGTGCATGTATCTCAGATGTAATTTTTAACAATTTAGGATTAGGGTCAACTTGTTTTAATTTTATGTAAGTTAGGCTTCAATTAGGTTTTCAAATAGGGTTTTAGTGTAATTAGGCTCAATTTTAGGGTAAGATTTAAGACCTTATGACACTGTCAGGGTTTACACAAACCTAAATAATTTCTAGCATTAAATTTAGGGGTTAATATTAAAGTCCATGGTTAAGAATTTAGGATAAGGGAACTTAGCATATGAAGTTTATGATTTGGTTCAAGATTATTATTTAGGGTATTTATTATCATTTATAATATTGGGCTTAGAAATTAAATTTTAAGATCAAGGTTAGGGTTAGGGTTTGGATAATGGTTAGGGTTAGGGGTTGGTTAGGTTAGGGTTAGGGTTTGGATGTACATATGTTATATTCATACATAGATATGCAAATTAATCTACATTCTTATATATGTATAATTTAGGATCTCCCCTTAAGACATGTCATTGAATTATATAGTGAATTATATACTTCTAATTATTAAGACATTAAAAATAATAACATATGTACATTTAAACATGAATATTGAAAACATATGTATGTACATTTATATCTACCAAATGAACATATTTACATGTACATTTATGAAATAAAATATACATTTTAATCTACATTCTTATGTATAATTTAGGATCTCCTCTTAAGACGTGTTATTAAATATAGTTAATTACACTTAGTTATAAGATAAATTAAGATCAATAGTTAACATATACACAAATTATACATATAAAAATGTGAATTTATTAAAAATATGTACATACATCTACTTTTAACCATGAACAAATATACATGTACATCTATGTTCAAAATAAAAAATTATACATTTTAATCCATATTTTTACATGTACAATTCAGGATCTAGACCCTTAAGATATGTCATTTAATTAAACTTCTAAGGTTAAGACATTAAAGTGAATTTCACACACACACACACACACACACACACACATTTTAATATTTTTTTAAAATTTGTTTTCTAAAATTTTGTAATGTTTTTCTAATTTTAAAAAAAATATTTTTTCTAATATTTTTCTAAATTTATTTTCTAAATTTTATATTACTATAAATTTTCTAATATTTTTCTAATATGTTTTTAAATTTTTTTTCTAAAAACATTTTTCTAATGTTTTTTTAAAAAATTTTTAAAAAAAATTTATATTAAATTATAAATTTTCTAATGTTTTTGCAATTTTTTTAAAAATTGTTTTCTAATTTATTTTATATTAAATTATAAATTTTCTAATATTTTTTCTAATTTTTTTTTAAATTTATTTTTTAATATTTTTTAAATTTTTTATATTAAATTATAAATTCTCTAATATTTTTGTAATGTTTTCTTCTAAATTTTGTAATGTTTTTACAATTTTTTTCTAAATTTTCTAATTTTTTTTAATGTTTTTTTCTAAATTTTCATTTTTTTTAATGTTTTTTTAAAATTTTCTAATTTTTTAAACTATTTTTTATAAATTTGTTTTCAAAATTTTACATTAAATTATAAATTTTCTAATGTTTTTCTAATGTTTTTTATAATTTTTTTCTAAATTTTATATTAAATTATAAATTCTCTAATGTTTTCGTAATGTTTTTTCTAAAAAAAATTTCTAATGTTTTTCCTAAATTTTATATTATATGTTTTTTACTATTTTTTCTAATGTTTTCTAATGTTTTCTATAAAATATTTTTCTGTTTTCTAAATTAATATAAATAAACAATAAAAATATTAAATTAACATTTAGATATGTTTTCAAAACTATTAAAAACGTAAATAACATTCAAATATGTTTTCAAAACTATTAAAAACGTAAATAACATTCAAATATGTTTTAAAAAGACAAAAAAATGCATTGAAAACATTATAATCTACTTAGATAATATAAAAAAATACTTCAAAAACGTTGAAAACATTAAATTAATATTATTTTGACATACCCGATAATGAAAATGAGAACGAAAACAAGAAGATGATGTTGACGGAAGTTGCTCAAGCCACACGTTCGCCCGAACGCTCAATCAATAGTACTCGCCATAAAAATGAGGTTAGAAAAGTGAAAAAGACATTTTTAAGCACCAAAAATCGGCTCACCACATGTTCGCGTGAACATGTACCTAGCGCATGTTCGCGCAAACATACCTTGCCATGTTCGCGTGAACACACGCTAGGTACATGTTCGTGTGTTCATGTCTAAGGTGTTCGCGCGAATGTATGGCGAATAGAGATGCAAAAATTTGTCAACTTTTTCAAGTTTCTTCGTCCCACTAAAATGGAACCCATTATTGTGGGTTCACCCATATTTGTCTTTTGTGCAAATCAAAATGGCATCATCATCATCATCCATGGTAGAGAAGATTATGCCAAAGCCAATGGCCTTTAAGTTTTAATGTGTACCAAGGAAGTCCCAGTTTATTGACCAACATTCAAATATCTGTGATATAGAGCTAGGTCATATAAATTGAAGCAAATTCCTAGTCCTCTATAAAAAGCCACATGAGAGATGAAAGATGATCTCATCACCCCTCATGAGTGCCCTAGTGATTGCAACATCACACCTAGTGTTAATACAATCCTTTGAATTGATTCTGGCTCTAGCCCAACATTACATACCCAAGGAAAAGGTGGTGAAGAGTATTACTCTAGAAATTGTCCTTTATGTCTAACAAGATAATATTGAAACTATCTTTCACCTTCTCATCGTAGATAATACCAAACAATCACCCATAACATAGCAGAAAATTGGTATAAGGAGCATGAGCGAGAAGCTAAATAACTTGTGCAAGAGATGTACCTTTTCATGAGGATCCCTTAATGAAGGGTGCTCCCCTTAATACCATAAACACATAATAGAAACAAAGAAACAACAACATATGTGAGAAAAAAATATGGACTTCTCATTATTTCCATAAATACAGAATTATAGAATTCACAAGTACAATATGCTAACCCACATGGACACCTTCATTATAGTAATCTGCAAGACTAAGCTCAAACTACCACCCATAGCTATTTTAGACAATGTTTGGGCTTTTCTTAAATAGGGAATTTTATGCCACTCAGAAGGTTCTAGAAATTCAAAATTAATACCTAGGGCTGACAGACCCTAGAACAATACATATAGAGTTAGCCAAATACATCTTTGACAATTATTTTAGATAGGTAGAAGGAAAATGATGATATACAACATCAAGCTAGGCATGCCATTGAGTTCACAAAAGAGTGGCTTAGGAAACTTTTATGTTCTCCACCAATACCTAGTGATCCAAATCTATACGCACCTGCAAGGCCAAAAAGGGGAACAAGAATGAAGCTTAGTCTCACTCTATATCATGATAATTCGTTGATCACACCTAAGACCATTTATAGAAATGAGCGAGAGATGGCATACTTCTGCATCAATAATAAGGTATAGGGGAAGAAGATAAGAAATTATACTAAGGTAGAGGAAGCTTGTCTTGAAGAAACCCCATTAGAAATAAAGGTCTTAAAATCGATTCCAAAGAAGATTAAAACAAAAATTGATGTAATTTGGGTAAAGAGAAGGAAATCAAAGAGGAAAAGAACTCATCCTTTGATTCTAGAGACCATACTTGAGGCCACGGATGAGGAATTAGACGAAGATATTGAACATCTCCCTTTGAACAAGAGGACCCGATCAGAAAGGTCCACTGACAAAGAAAGAAGAACAAGATCGACACAAACTCCCCTAGCCTTTTGAGAATAGCGAATCCAAATTGACAAATCTACACATCAAGACAAGGAAGGATGGACCAATTCTATAAACAGAGATGGATCATATGTGTTATATCTTTTAGCTTTCAAATTCAATAGAAGGAGATGGTTCGTATGTGTTAGATCTTTTAGCTTTCAAATTCATGCCTCTACGGACTCTTTCAAAGGGTGGAGGTGATAAAGGATTGATTGCAATGAGAATTATTGGGCAAGGACTGGGATCAATTGCCTCCACTTCAAAAAGGGTAATTGAAAATACCTCCTCTATCTTTGGGAAAACCAAAATCGCTACCTTCACCCCCAAAAGAATGGGATACTACTTTTTTTTTCTCCTCCAATCACAAAGCCTAATAGCCAAATAGTAGGAGAAGATGAATATGTGCAACTACACATAGAGGAAGTTTCAGAGGAAGGGAAGATTTATGGGGTAAGAGAACAAACACTAACTATTATACACTAAGAACCCCCTCTTTTGAGAATCATAAAGACCACTCCACTGGTAGAACAACTGCGAGTATAAAGTACCTTAGAGAGGATTGATGAGGGAAAGAGACTAGCTTTAGAGATGACATCCCCATTTGGTCAATATATGTCTCCTATGGGTACTAGTCCAACATGGTTGAAATGAGAAGTACTAACTCATCAAAGGAGGTATGTAGAATACAATGAATAGGAAGGATAAATTGCATTGATGAAAGGAATAAAGTTGCCCCACCCAATTGGGAAGATATTAAGCAATTAGATTATGTGATGAAGAATAAGAATGAAGATTTGATTGCACATATTGCCATCCCTCCTCCCCTTACAGATCTAGAATGTGTCACTCCTAAGGACTACCATATGCAAGAAGTAGTGTTGGGGAAGGCCACCAAAGACACAACCAAATTTTTGACTGCCATGGGCGTCATGTAAGTGTTTCAACACTTAGACTGGGATGAAGGGGATATTTTGAGATTGAGGGAAAATATTATATATTGTGGGTGTATTTAAAGGAAATAGTAGGTCCTCTTGACCTTGATTATCATAAGTTCACCTTAGCATATGACATCAAGAAATGAGGTCCAACCCCTACATAAAGAAACTCATTTTTGGATGCATGTAAGAGATGACATCACAATTTTGAGGACATGGGTGTACAAATAATAGTGGTATACATGAACCTAATAAATAATATATACAAAATAATTCTAACATGTTAGTTATACTAGTTAACCAAGATTTTGGGTTAATGAACAAAGTGTCTGTTAGAGTAAAGTGTTAATTTCATTTCATTTATTAAATTCGCTTTATTCCCTTCTTAAGATTTTACTTTATGCACCTTTTGTATCTCTATTCAATAATTAATTAGTAATTATTAAATAGTTTTTCCCTTTTAGGTTACCTTTTGTAACTTTTTAGGTTACACTTTTCGAGTTTCAATCTCCTTTTATAAGAATTGATCTTTTGTAATTTTTATTATCTCTTTCATTTCTAAGAATACATTAGCATATTTTTCAAAGCAAAACCCTTGCGTCATCTCATCTTTTTCTTCTGTGACACATTTTTTCCATGCAAGTATTTGAATGATTTGTGGATTTGTTTCAATCAAATCCTTCATAGTATCAAAGTTAGATCTATTGTAGCTTGTTTGTTATTTGGAGAAAAAGGAGAACGAGGGTTTGACAGGACAGATCTAGATTTTTTCAAGTATTTTTTTGTGAAAAGAGGGGGGTCACTAATTTTTAGATTGGTTTGAGGCCAAAAGGAATCACAGATGGATCTAGAAGGTGTCAAAACCCTTGTTTTCATACAAAGTTTGTTTGATTTGGACAACATTGATCCAAGAGGCAATTTTTTTTTCCTAGCAGGGCCATATGACCTCTGAACATGTTTCAAGGCGAGATTTTTATCAAAAAATCAAAAAATATTTTTAAAATGCAAATTTTCATTTTTTGGCCCACAGGCCCTTTCCAATGCTGAAAAATCCTTTTCTGGTGTTGCTTCGGCCCAACACCGGCATGCCCATCGACTTTTGTTTTATGGGTCGCCACCTGCCTATGGCCACCGCTCTGCCATGGCACCACCCTACCTCCACCCAGGTCGCCGACCTTCCTCCATCACCCTCCTCCACTCTGGTCAGCCACCACCGCCAGCAACTCAACCAAAGCTCCACTCTGCCCAGTGGTGGTATTTTATTTTATTTTATTTTTTAAATTAATTTTTCAAGCTTCTAGGGGCCCTGTCAATTTTTTTGCAATAACTCAAGCATACAAGGGTCTTTTTCCGATCTAAAAGAAGCATCAAAAAGATGGTTCCAAGACAGAGATGATGGAGAAGGAATTTTTGGGAATTTTTTTCTGGATTGATACCTGTTTTGGCACTTGAAGTTTGTTGATGATTTCTATCTTCTAGGGGGCATAACTTCTTCATTATAGCTCTATTTTCCATTTGAAAAAAAGTGTCAGAAATATTTTCTTGAGAACTTTCCAAATTTTCTATTTTTTCATCAGTATTTGGTACCACATATTTTTGATCCATATCTAAAGCTTTTTTTTCTCTTATCTCATTTACGCAATCTATTTGTAAGTTGAGGTTGGATTTATTGCATTCTTAGGGGCATTTTTTTTTGTTATTATATCATTATTTTAGAAAACATTAAAAAAAAGAACCTTTCTAAAGCAATGGTCGAGATCACTTCTTCTCTAGAACTTCTAACCCCTCACAATTATTAGACCTAGAAGACCTCAATGACTTGGCTTCTCAAGTCAAAAGGGTTGTGGTCATGTTTAGATTTCATGTAGCTTATTTTATAAAGGCCTTTTGAGGTCATGCAACATAGGAACAAGATGAATGAGGCAATAGGATTGATTTTTTTACAGGTCTTTGACAATCTATAGTTCCATCTAGATGGGTGCAATACTCCTCTTGCTATGTGGACCAAGCTTGAAAGCTTGTTTGGTAAAATGAATGAATTTAGGGTACTTCAGATAAAGACAAATCTTACATCACTTGTGCTAGATTTCTTTCCATCTATTGATGACTTCTTGATGAAGTCTACTCAACATAGATCATTGTTGCATGGTTGTGGAAAGATGAAGACTGATACTGAGTGCATGTATTTGATTCTCTCTAAGCTTCAAGGAAATTTTTAGATATTTTCTTCCACATTCTATTCTACCAAAGATGCTTTGGGAAATATATTTTTTATGCCTTCTTTTGAAGTCTTTTGTGATTGCTTGACTGGAGAGTAGTCAAAGCTCACGTAGTTGGATACTATGACTGGTTATAAGACAAAGGCATTGGTAGCTCAAATATCTACAGGAAATCTAAAGTAGAAATCAAATCATAAGACAAATTTAGCAGGCAATAAGAGTTTCTCCAAGCCTCCTCCCAAATTAGATGCTCGAAAGCCCTCTTAGAAGGGTAACACTTCTAAGTCTAGCAAGTCTTCCTCCAAGACAAAGAAGTATACAAGTGAACCTTGCCATTTTTGTGGCAAGAAAAGAAATCCAAATTCCAGGTGTTGGAAACATCTTGAGGCATTAGAGAAGGCCTTGCAACAATCTAGTATTGCTTCTCCAAAGCCTCCACCTCCACCTCCACCTATAGGGAAAAGACATGCTCTTTTTGCACGAGCATTGTCTTCTATAGATTCTTGGATTCTTGATTCCAGAGCTTCCCATCATATGACACGCTCACCTGATTTGGTTACTTCACTTGTTCAGAGTGCTACTACATAAATTGTAGTTGGTGATTCTTCTTAGCTTTTAGTCATAGGTTTAGGAACTATCTCTTTAGAAGGTGGTTCACTATAGGATGTTCTCTTGGTTCTGGTCATTTCTTCGAACCTCTTGTCTATCTTTCAAATTTTTCATTCAGTCTTTGAAAAGATAGTTGATTTCTCACCACATGATTTGGTTATTCAAGAACTCCATGATCCTAATTTGGTTATTGCTACAGGAAGTGTTGATCTTCAGTCTCACTTATATCAATTTGATGGCTTTGAGAGATCTGATTCTATAGGTGTTTCTCTCATTGCTCATGTAGACACAATGAGCAAGCTTCGGCATGAGCATTTTGGCCATGTCAACTAAAAATATCTATACCAGATGAGTACATAGGAGCTAGTGCTTAGGTTACCTCAGATCTCTTGTAATGATGGTGTGTGTCAAGGTTGTGCAATTAGCAAACATCATAGAGATTCTTTTCTGATAGGTAGATCCACACATGGTAAGGCACCATTGGAGTTGATACACAGTGATCTTATGTCATTTCCAACTCCATTTTTTTGGGTGCTCGATATGTGCTCACCTTTATTGATGACTTCTCCAAATGCACATGGGTGTACATTTTGAAGTACAAGTTTGATGTCTTTGATTCATTTCAAATATGTAAGACTTTTGTGGAGAAATAGTCTTGTCTTTTAGTCAAGCGTACATGCACTAACAATGTGGGCAAGAGTATGTGAATTAGTCTTTCTGAGATTTTTGCATTGAGCATGTTTTATAGCATCAATTCTTTGTTCCCCATACACCTTAGCAAAATGGGGTGGCAGAGAGAAGGAACAAGGCATTACAGGAGATGGCTAATTGTATGATATAGTCTTGTGCTTTGATTCTTCATTTTGGGTTGAGGCTATCAATTGTGACAACTATATTTAGAATTAGATGCCTCACAAGGCATTGTGACACTAGAATCCTGAGGAGGCTTAGACTCATGTCAAGCCTGATGTTTCTATTTTCCACATTTTTGGTAGTGAGGCTTGGGCATTTATTCCAAATGCTCATTAGAAAGCCATGGAGAAGAAGATTTGACCACTCATTTTTGTTGCCTACTATGAGGATTTGAAAGCATATAGGTTGTCTGATCTTGATTCCAAAGATGTCTTTTTTTGGCAAGATGTTCAGTTTGATGAGAGTTATCTTCTAGTGGATCCTCCATCTTCATCATCTTCTTCACTACCCAGTACTTCCTCTACTCCTCTATAGGATTATGCATCATCTTAGGAAGATCTTGCTATTGATCCACCTTCACCACCTCCACCAGATGTTCCATGAGTGCCCAAGTGGGCTCATGATATTGTTGATTCAACTGGACCATTGGTAGGTGATCCTACAGATGCTTGTCACATTCGTTCTTAGACTACAGGCAGTGGCTTTTTGAGTCATGCCATTTTAGATGATCCTTAGAGTTTTTCATAGGTGACATGACACTTAGAGTGGGATAGGGCTATGGATGAGGAGTACTCTTCTTTGACAAAGAACCACACATGGGATCATTGTCCTCTTCCAAAAGGAAGAAAGTTGGTTTGGTGCCATTGGGTGTACCATACCAAATATGCTATAGATGGTTCTATTGATAGGTACAAGGAACATCTTGTTGCAAAGGGTTTTTCACAGGTTAAGGGTATTGATTACTCTAAGACCTTTGCCCGAGTTGCCAAGTTGAGTTATTTTCACCTTGTACTCTTTGTAGTAGCTTTACAGGGATGGAAATGTTTTTAGATGGACGTGAAGAGTGCTTTTCTGCATAGAGACCTTCATGAGGAGATATACATGGAGCCACCTCATGGTTTTGTGTAGGACTATTCATTGGTATGTCAGCTTTGGATGTCTTTATATGGTTTTAAATAGGCTCCTAGGGCTTGTTATGAGAAGATGGATTCCTTCTTTCTTGTTTTACAGTTCACTCAGTATCATTTCGACCCTATAGTTTACATTCAGTTTATGGGGTTGACTTATTGATACTTTTGCTTTATGTTGATGACCTCATCATCATAGGAAGCTCAATCTCCATGATACAAGGTGTCCAACAAGCATTGAGAGAGTAGTTTGAGATGACATATCTTAGACTTCTGCACTATTTTTTGGGCCTACAGGCTATTCAATCTTTAGATGGGATAACCATACTCCAGTGGAAGTATACTCTTGATATGCTTCAGAGATTTGACATGCTTGATTGCAAGCCTGCCCCCACACCTTTTCAGTCAAGTTTTGTTTTATCTACCACTTTCTCTACTCCTAGAGTGGATTCCACTCTATGTAGACAGCTTGTGGGTAGTTTTTTGTACCTGACACACACGCACATCTTGATATTTTCTTTGTTGTTGGACTTGCCTCT
Organism: Cupressus sempervirens; assembly: GCA_028749045.1. Classification (NCBI taxonomy): domain Eukaryota; kingdom Viridiplantae; phylum Streptophyta; class Pinopsida; order Cupressales; family Cupressaceae; genus Cupressus; species Cupressus sempervirens. Next base: position 743,346,320 of record CM053783.1, read on the forward strand.
CAATTCTCCCATGAACCTCATGAGATTCATTAACAAGAATCCAAATGTATCTTGAGGTATATTAGAGGTACACCATTTTATGGCATTCACTACACATTAGGAGATCCTCACATTGTTCCATAGATTTAGATTGAGCTAGTGATATTTATGATTATAAGTCTACTTTTGGTTTTGGATATTGTCTTGGTTTCGGTCCTATTACATGGTCTTGCAAGAAGCAACATGCTCATGCATTATCATCTACAGAGGTAGAATATAGGGTAGTTGTATTAGCTACTCAAAAGGTTTTGTGGCTTTGACAATTGATGACAAAGTTTGGATTTCCTCCTGATAGTCCCACCTTTCTGTGGTGTGACAATTAGAGTGCTATACACATTTCATGCAACCTGGTTGAGCATCAATAGACCAAGCACATTGAACTTCACATGCACTTCATCTAGCATGTCATTTAGGATGGTGTCTTGAGCTTGGAGTACATTCCTACTACTAAGAAACTTATAGACATCTTCACTAAACCTTTTGCATCCCCGCAGTATCTTCAACTACTTTCTATGCTTGGGGAGAAGGAAGATATCCTTGGGGGGTCTTAGTGATGAGTTCTTCATTACTTCTTTTATTGCTATCTCTTTTTGAAGTAGAGCTTTTCCCACTGGGTTTCCTCTATTTCTCCATTTCATAGGGATTTTTTTGTGATTAGGTACCTCATTAGGCCTTGTTACCAAGAACCAAGTTTTCTTTCAGCATTGCATTGTAGTTTTCTTGCTCTTTTTGCATTGTTTGTAGCTACATTCTTGCTCATCTTAAAGGGGGGGGGGGAGGGGGGTGGTGGGGGGTGTTAGAGTAAAGCATTAATTTAATTTAATTTATTAAATTTTCTTTATTCCCTTCTTACGATTTTACTTTATGAACCTTTTGCATCTCTATTTAAGAATTAATTAGTAATTACTAAATAGCTTTTCCCTTTTAGGTTACATTTTGTAACTTCTTAGTTTAGCCTTTTTGGGTTTCAATCTCCTTTTATAAGGATTGATATTTTGTAATTTTTATTATCTCTTTCGTTTCTGAGAATACATTAACATATTTTTTAGAGAAAAACCCTTGCCTCCTCTCATCCTTTTCTTTTGTGACAAGCTTTTTGCATGCAAGTATTCAAATTCGTTGTGAATTTTTTTTGATCAAATCCTTCAATGCCCACATGGACCAATGACTTAGAATCATTATAGACAATCAAGGGTAAGAGATACATGATGTTGTTAGATGTATATGTGGAGAATGAAATAGATAAGATAGAAGATTGGATAGAGAAGATAGTGGTTAGTAAGTTGGTCATGGTAGGAGTCTATGAGGATATCTAGGATATGAAGTAGAGGAATTTTTACTAGTTTTTAGAAGAAAATAAGTACTACAGTGTAACCAACTAAGATATTTTTTGAGAAAACTCCATATTATAGTTGTGCTTAGTTGAAACATTTGTAAAAAATTTTTAGGAATTACTTGAAGTACGTTCTTCTGAATATGACATCTGATACAACTGAGGTGATGCTAAGAGAGTTGCACTCTAAGCTATACAATTTTGCAGAAGGTTAGTGAGTTCCATAGGGAAGTAAAAAATAACTACATGAATCTCTAGACTTTTCAAATACTTAGGAGATCACCTTCTTGATCCAAAATTTTAAGGATAGACATCCATGCATCATTTAGGTAGAAGGGCAACAAGGCCTCGATGTTGGAAACAAAATATTTTTGACTTGGAAAAATGCTGCCATTTTTTGTCCTATCACCTTCTAAGGTGTGTAAGTGCAATGATGTGCTAGGTGTGTTGGTGTGTTTTTGAATTTTTGATAGAAGTCATTATCTCCAAAGGTGTGAAGGTGTGTTAGGTACATAAGTACCAAGGTATACAAAAGCATTGATTACTAAAAACCTTTAGTTGCGATGATAGTTAATTGTCAGTTCCATATTTTTGAGAGATATTTTGGTGGAAATTTAACTAATATAGACACATAGAGAACATTGAGTTCACATTTTTGGAAGTGTCAAAGACTCCTAGATCATTAAAGTCTTGTCTCTTCTTATCTTATTCATCTTTTTTATTTTTGAAGCCATCTAAAGGCCTACTTAGCATCTAGTGAGGAGTGTGTTTGTACATAATTTTCTTAAAATTAGTGTTTTAGCATGCTTTTTGTAAAAAAAATCCCTTGTTCCAAAAATTGCATTAAGGATGAGGTTTCATATGATTAAGAGAGATGTAATATGTATTGAAGGCTAGTATTTTGATGCAATACAATATTCTATCAAATCTCTCATTGTATACATGTTGTAATGCGTATTTTATTTACAAAATTTATGTTCATGAATAGTGATCAAGCTAATGGCTTTATTATTGATGCAACAAGAATCTAAGTGTACCCTTGTTGGAGGTAAACTGGATCCCTATAGATAGCCACACAATGGAAATATAACAACAAGATACACAATCTAATATCAAATTCAACTCTTTATTCAAAAAATAATTATTTACATACAATATGCCAATTTTTAAGGCCTTTTAGGTTAGGGCCAAATATAGAAAACAATTACTAAAACAGTTCTACAAGATCCCTCAAGATCCAATTCCACACTAATCCTAGCTAGTCTAGATCCACACTCTAGTATAAAATCCCCAAGGAAATGTCAACTTGTGCTTGCAAGCCTACCAAGCAATCTCCTAGTTTTCCAAGCCTTAGCTACTAGCCCTTCTCAAAGTTCTATCCTAGAATTCATCCTTTTCTCCAAGTTAGATGATCTACAATTTTCCATGAGACTCCACAAAACACCCCTACTTATACCAAACTAAACCACAAGTTGGCCTAGACCATTAAAAATTAAAGTAACCCTTACATTAAATGCACATGCAAGGCACAAGTTATCTACGACACAAATTAAATATCCATAGATAAGCTAAAAGTACCATAGGAACCAAGACCAAATCGAGTGTTAGAGAAAACCACGACGAGTGTCAGGATTCCATCAAACATAACCAAGTTCCTTTATTGATTTAGTTGAATCAAACAACACCACTGTCAAGCTGCTAGTATGGACCGAGCTCCCTCTATCTATTGAGTGCCCCAAGCCTCATCGAACATCTTCATTAACCAAGTCACTTGATTAAAAAAATGACTAAACCTATTCAGTATCAACCAAGTCACACTTCATTCTTTCACCAAGTGATCCAACTCCAAGGTCAAACCACACCAACATGTAGGATTGTCAACCAACCAAGCATGTTCCTACATCAAACACCCTTGGTTCAAAAAATATGTTCTTAATAGCTAGAAGAACATCTTCTAGGATTCAACACATAAATCCCAAATTGGTTCTTCACATACGTATCTCGTATGTCCTCACCTTGTACACTCTTTCCCTTGATCTTCTTCTTCTTTACATCCATCCTTGGTGTGTTATAGGTCTTCTTTTCATGTTGATCTCTAACCCTCTCTACATTTGCTAAGTCAACCTGGTTTCCAATACTTAGGTTCCTCCTATCGAGCTCTTCATTCTACAAAGGAATCAGGGAATGCTTCCTACCACCTTTCATAATTGTAAACAGATTCTTGACACAATCATGCACAACCTTGCAATCATACTGCCAAGGTCTACCATGAAACACATGGAAATTGTTCATGTCCATAATATCACACAACACTTGACCCTTATACTGCTCAATTTGGAAATTAATAAGACATTGCTTGGTTACTTCTAGAACATGCTCACCTTGAAACCAACCAATCATATAGGGATAAGGACATCTTACTCTTACCAAACCAAGTTTTTGAATCATATCCTTAGCAAAAAATTTGTCACTACTACCACCATCCATAGCTATCTTGCAAACTTTACCAATAGCTTTAAAAAAAATCAAGAAAAAATTAGTTCTTTAACAATATTTCTCTATCCTCTAACCAATTAGCACTTTTCAAGCTAGTAAAATGTCTTCTTTCTTAGGTTGATTATCTTGGAATTCAACCTCATTGAAAATAACTCTCCTATGATGAGGACATTCAAAAGATCTATGCCCTACTTCACCACATCTATAGAAGGTACACTTAAATTCACCTTTGCCTATCCTTCTCTTTTGATCAACAAGATTTGGTTCATCTTCATCACTCTTTTTAGCTTTGGTTGATCTATCCTACTTCTCCTTCCCTCTAGAATTAATTTTAATTTTCCTCTTCAACTTGTCTCCTACCTTTAGGGAATACTGATAAGAATCCTTAATAGAATCAATCTTCAAAATTCCAACCTCATCCTAGATATTGATTCAACAAACTCCCTCAAGATTCACTTCTTCTTCCCTCTGAAATTACCTTTACTTTTCCGCCTCAACTTATTTTCTACCTTCAGGGCATACTGAAAAGAATCCTCAACCAAGTCACACTTCTATCTTTGATTGAGTCCTCGAACTCCAAGGTCAAACCACACCAACATGCAAGATTTCTAGCAAACCAAGGATGCTCCTACATCACACACCCCAAGTTTGGAAAAGATGTTCTTGATAGCTAGAAGAACATCTTCTAGGATTCATCACATAAATTCCAAATTGGTTTTTCATATAAACATCTCCCAAGTCCTCAACTTGTACACTCTTTCCCTTGATCTTCTTCTTCTTCACATTGATCCTTTGTGTGCTACAAGTCTACTATTCTTGTTGATCTCTAACCCTCTTAGAATTTGCTAACTCAAGTCATCTACCAATACTCAAGTTCCTCCTACCAAGATCTTTATTCTACAAAGGAATCATGGAATGCTTCATTCCACCTTTCATAATTGTAAACACATTCTTGACACAACGATGCACAACCCTGCAATCATACTAGCAAGGTCTACCAAGCAACACATGACAACTATTCATTTCTACAATATGACACAACACTTGATCCTTGTACTGCCCAATTTGGAAATCAATAAGGCATTTCTCCCTTACTTCCAAAGCATGCTTACCTTACAAACAATTGATCCTATAAGGATAATAATTCCTTACTATTCTCAAACAAAGTTTCTGAACCATCTCCTTAGCAAAAAGGTTGTCAGTACTACTACCATCCATAGTTACCTTGCAAAATTTACCACCAACTTTACAATAAGTACTAAAAAAATTAGTCCTCTAACAAGATTCCATTTTCCTCTAACCAATCAACACTCATTGAGCTAGTAAACTCTCTCCTTTCTTAGGTTGACTATCTTGGACTTAAACCTCATTCACAATAGTAGTTCTCCTACCATGAGGACATTCTAAAGATCTATGCCTCGCTTCACCATATCTACAAAAATTGTATCATCTTAAAATGGAAGCACTTCCATCTTGATAGGTTTAGCAACCCTTTTTAGTACATTTATCATGATATATTTGCATTTAGGATGCATTCTGCACTTGATTCCTTTATTTTAGGTAAAATTAGGGTTAGGATCTTGAATATTCTCCTTAATTTCCCTCCTATATGGCTTTATTTTCTAGGTAGGGCATAAAATTAGGTCCTCCTAGTCTTTATCATATTCATTATAGGACTTGGTGTCTATTCTAGGCATTTAATCCTATTTTGACATCATTTCTAGGTCTATGGACATCCTCAAAATTTCTCTTTTCCTGCTCTACCTAATGATGATTCTTAAGTTGAACCTAACCTAAGGAAAGGTTGAGGTCGACCTTGACCTAAGTTAGGTTCTAGGTCATCCTTGACCTCTCTAGGAGTTTGATCCCCATTTTAGTTTTGGTCCTGGAGGGCTTCGAAATTAGTGTTGGGCTTTCAAATTCAAATATGGAAGGGGTTAATTCGAGATTCATTTATTTATTTTCCCTCCTTAGTTGGATATTTTGATTGGACCATAATTCAAGGTGAAATTTGAATTATGGGTCCTTGCATCATACTAGGAGCCTTACCTTGAAGCCTCTCTATAAATGCTCTCATTTGCATCTTTCTACAACTAGAACTAGATGACAACTATAAGAGAACATGAATGCGATAACTACAATCAAAAGACAATACTATCAAGATGCAATATTGCAAGAGAATGATATAGAAGATCAAGCTATTGTGGATATCAATCATTTTTATACCTATGTGAACATCTCTTTGGGGCAAGAAGATATCACATCTTCCTTGCTTCACTATTATCAATTTTCAAGCATTCAAAGATACAATAATGGGGTAGCAATTATAGATTATGAGTTTGGTAGGAGCACTTTAATCTTGGGGGCTTGATATGCTTTCTTATCTTATTCAACTCTATGTATTGCTTTCTGATACACATATACATACATATTCATGTTAGGGTTTCAATCTAGTAGATTTGATCTTGGCATTACACATTCAATACACACACATTCTATTATATCCAGCTATTCGTGAGGGTGGAAATCACCAAAATGGTGGTTTGACTAAGGAAAAACCATATATAGCCACCCCAAAACCCTATTTTCAGATATATGTAGGTGTTGTTTTGAAGATCAAAGTGCAAACTTGGATACCCTTTTTAGAAAACTTCTAAGATTCATGAACAAAATTTTCATCAGAACAGAAAAGGTCAAGGTTGACTTTTCAAGGTACAATTGTACCTGGCCAACAAGGTCAACATTGACCCACCTTCAAACAGACAAAATATTTCTAGGTTTTCTCTATTTTGAGATTTCTAGTTTGGAACATGTTGCACATTTTCTAGAAAATATGCATAGGCATCAAAAAACATGTATTTTCATATTGGTTCCATTTCAAGTTATGTATATTATCTTGTCAAACTTTAATTGTTTTTCTATTTCTTATTTCATATCAACTCTAAAAAAAAAAGTGAATAGTAGTGAATATCATATGCATTGCTATAGATCCTACGTCAGAAACTTAGACATTATCATATAAATGGTGAAGTCAATGTGACTATTAAATTTCATCCGTTGAAACATCTTTTCTCACAAAGTGATCTCTCTGGTCATTTGGCAAAGTGGGTGATGTTACTTACAAAGTTTGAACTTAATTTCATTTTTCAAAAATCTAATAAGGGACGATCTTTAATGGATTATTTAGTTGAAGCTCCTTGTCCTTATCTGGAAACATGTTCCAATTCAATGGAATTTTTTAATGATAATATTCTCACTATTCAACAAGATGATATTTGAGAATTGCATTTTTATGGATCTAAATGTAAGATGGGATCTGGTGTTGGTATTATCCTAATTTCTCCTACAAAAAACAAACCCCCATATCATACAAATTAACCTTTTGTTGTACTAATAACATTGTGGAGTATGAAGCTCTTATAGTTGGTTTACGAGAAACTTCATCTCTTAACATCAAACACTTGCAAATATATGGAGATTTGCAATTGATTGTTGAACAAGGTAAAGAAGGTTATCAAACTAAGAATGATAAAATGACAAAATATAGAGATTTGGCTCTTCATGTGTTTTCAAAATTCTCTTCTTATACAATTCAAATCCTACCTAGAAAATATGATCGACATGGAGACACCATGGCAAGCATAGCTTCTTTGGTGTAGCTTGAAAATAATATGGAGAACTTTTAATTTACTATATAAAATCTTAAAAACCTTGCAATTTCTTAAGTGGTTACCTTTGATTGTTTTAATTTGCATTTGGATGAATGGTATTCTCACCTTTTTTATTTTTCGAAAGATGGTACTTTTCCTAAATCAGCAACACAAAACATACATAATAATATTAGGAAGCTTGTAGCACATTACATATTTTTAAGAGATATGCTTTACAAACACTCTTATGAAGGATTGGTATTAAGATGTCTCAAGAGAACTGAAAGTTTGGTAGCTTTGGGAGAAGCTCATTTTGGTTCTTGTGGAGGGCATTTTGGTGGAAAATTTCTTGTTAATAAATTTCTTAGAAGGGGTATTATTGGAAAACCATGGAGAAAGATTCTTTTATGTTTGTTAAGAAATTTCCATAATTTCAACAACATAGTAATTTCATTCATGCTCCTACTCATGAGCTATGTAATCAAGTTTTTCCTTGGCCTTTTAGTATTTGGGGTTTTGATCTTATTGCTAGAATTTTACCAACTTCTCCTCAAGGACATACTTAAATTCTAACCACTAAAAATTATTTCATGAAGTGGATTGAAGTTGTTTGTCTTCATTCAAAAATTACAAATGTTATGTGTGATTTCATCCTTAATAATATCATAACAATATTTGGTATACCTTTAGTGATTGTTTCAGATAACGATACTTCTTTTGAAAATAAAGAAGTCTTGAATTTTTTTGAGAAATATCGAATTCAACATAAATTTTTGGCTCCTTATTATCCGCAATCTAATTGTCAAGCTGAAGAATCAAATAAAATTATTGAATAGATTTTGTGAAGAATAGTCAACAAGCATGTGAAAGATTGGCATACTTAATTGACATATGCTTTATGGGCTTATAGGACCAGTGTTTGTACTACCACAAATACTTCTCCTTACAATCTTGTTTATGATACTGATGCTATTATGGCTTTGGAATTAGAAATACCTTCTTTGTGTGTTTCATTTCATGGTATAATTGACAAAGATATTTTTGAGAACAATGTTTACAATAGTTAGAATGTTAGATGAACAATGAACACATGCATTAGAGCATATAGAGACTTATCATAAATATTTACAGAAGCAATATAATCATAAGGTGATTGAAGGAATATTTTCTATTGGTGATTTAGTTTTATATGAAATTCAACAAAATGTGAACGCTTTACCTTGTGAAAAAGGAAAGTTTAGGCCTAATTGGCTTGGACCTTTTGGTGTTATTGAATATTTTTATTCAGATGCTTATAAACTTGCTAATATGGATGATGTTTCTCTTAATGAACCTATTAATATTATGCATCTTAAATGTTATTATCCTTAATTTTATTCTTTCTTTTCTTTCTAGATTTATATATTCCTTATAGATATTGTTTTATGGGTTATGTAGTTTTAGTAAAATTACATATTGAATATATTTATGCATTTTTTCTTTAAGTTTTATATTGAACATAGAACTAAATAGTAAACAATTTTTTTAATTCATCACAAAATTATTTAAGTTTTGATATATATGTAGCCAATGGCCCTAATTATGATGATGCCTATCACTACACTCTCATGGTTGATGGTTGTTGGATCTATCTAGCCTATAATAGGAAAAACTAAATCTATGTGTCTTTGTATGACTCTTGGATATGTTCATACCATGTGAGCACTATTGGGAACTCTATAGCTTAGCTATAAATTTATCTTCCCTTTCCTTACACAACGTCAACTCTCCCTAGACAACTAAAAAGTTATCAAAATGCCTATTGGGATCTCCATTGCCAAAGAGGACTCTCACTCACTCAATGGTAGTCAGTAGGATATACATGTATCCTTTTGAACCTCAGACACAAAACTCCTGCACTCTACTACACTAGCTATAGAATAAAAGTTACATTGATCAATTTGATACTATTTCAAATAAAATTACATATTTAATCATATTTCATACCTACATGTTATCATTGTGGCAAAATAGGACACATAACAAATATTTGAAGAAGCAAGAATGGTATGCAAAATCCTAAACCTAAGTTTATAATTGAAAGAACCAAGGACACCAAGAACATGAATTGAGGTCAAAAGCTAGTGATATACCTACTACACCTAGATTTTATGGACATTGCTATATTTGCCAGAAATATAAACATAGAGCTCAAGAATATAGATCCAAAGAAAAATCCAACTAGACATATAAATGGAAAATACATGCACCTAAGCAAGGTAACTCTTTCTATTAGGATTACAACACATGGTATAATTTTCATTATTGTGGAGAGTATGGACACATTCTAGAAAATTGCATTAACACACATTTTAGAAGTAACTACAAGAAATGGTTGAACTGAAACCTAGTTTGTTTTAGATGTCTCAAGGTTGGACATGTTAGAAAGAACTGGATGAACCAAGCACTGGTACCAAATAATGAACACAACAAAGGAAAAGGCAAGATTAAGATCAAATCAACCTAGAAAAAGATAGCAAAGGTAGTGGTTCAAGAAAAGCTAAGATCACCCAATCCAATGGATCAGGTGAGTAGACCACATCGAACTAACCAAAGAAGGTATGTAACAAACTATATACTTGAATTATATATTATACAATAGTTCCTAACAAGATATGTTATTAAAAATCCATACCATTATGAATTAAGATGTAGTTGGACATATATGAGAGAGGAATTGAGTAATGGAATCAATTACATTGTCAAGTGTCAAGTATCAGTCATATCATCTTATGCAGGAGCACCTTACATGGGAAAATTATTGTTAAAAAAAAAAAATTTGAAAAAAAAAAAAAAAAAAATTGAGGAAAAAAAATCTGGAGGAGAGAGAAAGTGACGAAAATTAGAGGAGAAATAATTAAAAAATAAAAAAGGGGAAAAAGGAGAAAAGAAAGGAAAAGGGGATTTCTATTTTCGAGGTGCATAGGTGGCATAATAGAAAAAAATAAAGAAATAAATGGTTGTCATTCCATTTATCAAGGTGTGGGAAGAATTCTAGAAAGTTATGAATATTGTAGAAAGTTGTGGAAGTTGTAGAAGATTGTGGAGGAATTCTAGAAGGTTGTGGATAAGTCATGCATTGGGTGGTAAGTGCATACTTAAGCAAGGCATATGAGCATTTTTAAATCAAGCTCAAGGGGAAGCTTGAGGAGTAGAAGCTCAAGGGGAAGCTTGAGGAGTAGAAGCTCAAGGAGTAGCTTGAGAAGTGGAAGCTCAAGGAGAAGCTCAAGGAGAAGCTTGAGGAGTAGAAGCTTGAGAAGTGGAAGCTTGGGAAGTAGAAGCTTTGGAAGGAAAAGCTTGAATGTGTGAAAGTTGGAAGGTGTGAAGGCTTCAAGGTGTGAAAGAGAAAGAGGAAGTGAAAAGTGATTTTTCTTGAGTCTGTAGACAGAGCGCCGAATGTGAGGCAGTTTACAGCAGGATTGTGATGGACTTGTGAGTGTGTAGATAGAGCGCCGAATGTGAGGCAGTTTACACTTGGATCTTGGATAAAGTTGAGAAGAACTAGTGGCTATGGTTTAGAAACAAGGAGGTTGCTTGGTGGCTTACGAGCACAAGTTGAGATCTCAGAGGTTTCTACCAGAGTGTGGATATGGACTAGCTTGGGTTTGGATTGGATCTTGAGAGATCTTGTACAAATGTTATTGTAATTGCTATTGGATTTTCAAGTATAATAAAATTTCTTGGGAAGCATTTTATATCTCTTTGTCTTCATATTGTTGCATTCTTGGTTGTGAGTTGGTAGGGTGGTGTGGCCCTTTGTCAATGGTATCAGAGCGTACCTCTACATTAGTGGTATTAGAGTGTAGCAGTTCATTATCATCTGTATTGACCAAGAAAAGTTTACAGTGATCAAGCTGGTGTGTTGGCCAAACTAAATGGGAATGACTGATTCGAGTATGTGAATAGGAAAGAAGGGTGACCACAATATGTGAAGGTTGAGACAACTATTATGCACCTACTTCAATACAAAGCATTTATTACAGACCTAAATGAACATATTGAAGATAGATATCAAATTTTGATGTTAATTTCTCATTTACCAAGCAATTTCAATTGACTCGGTCGGTTCAAATGTGATCAAAGTGATTTTATGTGAAAGAAAGAATGAATCACAACATATCATTGGCAAGGTTTGAAGAATTGAGTAAGTAGGCTTTTACAGTGCCAAGTTAAGTTGATTTTGAAATTATTGAAGAAAAGTTTATTAAACCCTATTTTTGAAAAATGGCATCCACTGCATCCATATTTGGGAAGGAGATTTTGAAAGAGAGAAATGCACAAATTGTGAGGAATGACCAATGTCATCCACCAAAATTTATAGTCTACCCTAATATTTCTATGAATCATGATGCATTTGGCACCCTATCATCGATTGCACCAAGAGTGTTAGTGGTTCATGATGTTCTATTGTGATACATATGTAAAATTGAGGAAATTGGAAACTATGAGTTACAAGAATCTTATGAAAAATTATGTGATAATGAAATTATAAAGGATAAGAGCAAGATTGTTATCGAGAAAGGGGTTACTCATGCCCTATCTTTCCCAAAAATATTCAAGGTAGAATTGATCAAGGTTATATTGAGTCGGGTAGATGATATGAAAATATGGTTAGAAGGTGGACCAATAAAGATTAAAAAGGTAATCATTCACTAAGTTACTATCCCACCTTGGATAGGTCGAAGACAATGAGATGTGTCATGGAAGACATCATTGAGCAATAAACAAAGGCCAAGTAGAATGACTAAGGAATGTCAATTGATGGAATTTAAGATCCAATTATTGAATTTGATGTACGTGTAATTGCACACAAATTTTAGGAGTCAAGTCAACTAAATAGTTTTACTTGTGTGACAATCGACCTAGGTTACAAGATAGTGACAAAAGATCATAGTTATGATCTGGTCAAGTTGTAGCTACAAATTTTTTTAGAAAATCTTTGAGAAATAAGGAAGGGAAAGAACATTGCTTGTAAGTTTGGATTGTTGTGAGTTTTTATATTCTTCTATGCATAGAACTCATTCCCTACTGTTGGCAAAATTGCATGGAATAGGAATAGACCTGCTACTAAATAGATAAATGATCTTACTGAGCAATTGGAAGGAAATTTTGAGGCTTTTACGGATAACTATTTTGATGAGTTTAAGAACAAAATGAAGAACATGATGAGGATTCTGAAGTTAGTTATAGATACTTATTTTGATGATATTTTTTTTATGGTAGAAACAAATTATACATAGGTCAAGACAGTGTTATGAAAGGCTCCACAACTAAGGCCAATGCAATATGAAGTAAATGTAGGTGAAGTCACTACATTGTTATTTGAGAACATAGACAAGAATTTTGAGCCTTTTGACAATTATGAGTCTATCAAGATTACAATTCCAGTTGATGCAAGAGAATCCTGGGGTAGTTAGAAATTCTACACATTGGAGGTATTTTGGCTTTAGAGTTGAGAACTTGGTCAATTCTTGGTGGCACTTGGTCATTGAAGGTACTCAACATACACTAGGAGCTTGGCTTATATTGTATGGCTCAGTTATGCTTAGTTAAAAAATTTACTGAGTAAATTGGTCAATAAAGGGGCTTGGTTGCTAGAGGACTTGACACATACTTGTGATCATCAATTCTTGTGTGAGCTTAGTGATGCTTGGTGCTTTTTGTTGATAATCTATAGCTTGGTGGTTCTTCTAATGCTCAGTCATGTCTTGGTCTTTCTTTGACAAAGTTATCTATGATTGGTTTCTAGTTTGAGCTGACATTTGCATTTAACATAGTAATATGTATTTAATGGAAATTTTTACTTAATTTGTAACTTAGTACACCTACTTGTGGCCTTATTAGGTATAAATAAGGGGTCTTTTGGAGTCTTAAGAGAGATATCATCCATCTTGGAAAAAAGGGTGTGGAAGATGAGCAAAGTTTGAGAAGAGCTAGTAGTTGTGGCTTAGGAAACAAGGAGATTTCTTGGCCAGCTTGTGAGAACACGTTTAAATTTTCCTTGGAGGTTTCTACCAGAGTATGACTCTAGACTAGCTAGGGTTTGTGTTGGATCTTTAAGGATCTTGGAGAATTATTAATTTCATTATATTTGACCATAATCAAGAAGGCTTTACAACCTGACACGTTGCATGTAATTAGTGGTTTTTATGAATAAAGAGTTTTTTTTGGTATCAAATATTATATTGTGTAAATTTTATTTTTGTATGTGTTTATTTGATTGGGTTTGGGAAATATCCTTTGAGAATTCTCCTACTTTGTCTTGGGTTAGATGATACTAGATCAAGGATATAGTAGATCTTGTTGATTTGTTGCACAAGGTTTGCAAAAGTCTTGGAAGATGCCTCTGAGAAAATTAGGGCCTAGGGCAATTGAAGAGCTGAATGATGCTATCGAAGCAAGGATCTTAGATAAGATTAAAGAATGATTTTGATTTGAGATTGTGTTGATCAAGAGTGATATGATCACCGAGATCATAAGTGTTATAGGTGGTGTACTTCGGCATATGGGTACTAATGATAGTTATGAGGAAGTTGCTGAAGACTTTGAAGTTTTTGGATCAAGTGGAACTAAATGTGTGAAGATACCTATTGGACATATTGTTGGTTCATTTGATTGATATGGATCTTAGTTGAAGCTGAAGCATAAGATGGAGGTTTTTAATTTCATAGGTAATTTGAATCTTGAAGACCTGATTGACTCGATTGGCAAATTGGAAGACTACTTTGAGCTAGAGGATATTGGAGATCCCCTCAGAGTGAGGTTGGCACAAACTAAGTTGAAGGGACATGCTTCTCTTTGGTTGAAGGAATTGGAAATATATAGAGAAGAGGAAGGCGAAATGGAGATCACTCATTGGAAACTAATGGTGAAAAAAATGAATGCTAAGTTCATACCTCCTGATTATGAACTTGATTTGTTTAAGAGGTTGCATAATCTAAAGTAGAAAGACATGTCTACAAAGGAATGTACCAAGGAGTTTGAGAAGATGACTATTTGGTTTGGACATAGAGAATTATCTAAGGAGAAGGTAGCTTGGTAGACTAATGGTTTGAGATTCAATATTCAATGTGAGGTTGGTATGTTGAATATTTATTCAGTTGAGGATGCTTATCACTATGCTCTAAAGGAAGAAGATAAGTTGAAGAGAAGAAGTCAAAGAATTTCTTAAGGGAAAGAGAAGTAGGACAACTCAAGGAAGGACAAATTGAGTGTAGAAGAAGAACCAAATCTTGCTGATCAGAAGAAGAGGGCATCTAGAGGTGAGTTCTAGGGTACTTGCTATAGATGTGGTGAATAAGGACATCAAGCTTGTGAATATTGACAAAAGGATAGTGATAGAAGTATTTTCATTGTCAATGAGGTTCAAGACTATATTAGTGAACATGAGAAAGGGGAGAGTTTGTTTGTTTTATGAGTTTTGTTTGGTTAGAGGACACTTTTACCAAGTGAGAAGAGTAATTTGTTTAGGACTCATTGTAAGTCTAGTGGTAAAATATGCAATGTGATTATGGATGGTGGTAGTATAGATAACCTTATTGCTAAAGAGATAGTTTAGAAACTTGGTTTGAAGAGAACGAGACATCCTTGTCCTTATAGGATTGGTTGGTTGCAAGATGAACATTCTTTGGAAGTGAGAGAGCAGTGCCTTGTTGATTTTTAGATTGGGTATTATAAGGATCAAATGTTGTGTGATATTGTGGACATGAGTAGTTCTCACATATTTCTTAGTAGACCTGGGTAGTATGATTATAGGGCTATGTGTGATTGTGTTAAGAATGTGATTACTATTGAGAAATGTGGAAGGAAGCATTCCCTGATTCCTTATTGAATGAAGAACTTAGTAGGAGGAACCTGTATATTGGTGTTTTAGTTGAGTTAAAGGATTTTGAGAGGGTTAGAGATCAATATGGGAAGAAAACTTGTAGCACGCCGAGGATGGATGTGGAGAACCAAAAATGGAACAAGGAAAAGAGTGTACAAGTTGAAGAAGTGGAGAATATCTATGCGAAGAACTAGTTTTGGATTTATGTGTTGAATCCCAAAAGATGTTCTTCTAGCTATTGAGAACATTGTTTTGCACATAGGGTGTCTAATGCAGGAGCATCCTAGGGTAGTTATCAATTATACATGTTGGAGATACATTGGGTTTGGAGTTGAGGACACTATCAATTATTGGTGGCACTAGATTGTTTAAGGTATTGGACATACATTAGGAGCTCAACTTATACGACATTGTTTGGTTATTCTTAGTTGCAGTGTTGACCGAGTAGCTTAGTTAATAAGGGGGATTGGTTGCTAGAGGACTCAACAATGCTTGTGTGAGCTCAATGATGCTTGGTGGTTCTTCAAATGCTCAGTAATGTCTTGGTCTTTGTTTCACTGAATTTTTTTGTGATTGGTTTCTAGTTTGATCCAACCTCTACATTTAATTTGGTAATATCTATTTATGTAAGGGTTTATTTAATTTTTAACTTGTTAGGATAACTTATGGCTTTGTTGGGTATAAGTAAGGGGTCTTCTCGAGTCTTGAGAGAAATATCATCTAGCCCAGAGAAGAGGGTGTGAAAGAGGAGTGAAGTTTGAGAAGAATTAGTAGTCATGGCTTGGGAAATAAGGAGATTACTTGGTGGGCATGCAAGCACTAGTCCAAATTTTCCTCAGAGGCTTCTACTAGAGTATGAATCTGGACTAGCTACAGTTTGGGTTGGATCTTGAAGGATCTTGTAGAACTATTACTTTCTTTGTATTTGGTCCTAATTGGGAAGGCTTTACGGCCCAACACATTAAATGTAAGCAGTAGTCTTTACTAATAAAGAGTTGTGTTTGGTATCCAATATTATATCTTGTGTTGTGTTTATGTTTTATGGTTCTTTGCTACAGACTATGACATCTCTTTTTGGGATTCTCCTACCTTGTACTGCATCACATAGAATCATCACATAGTCAAAATAATCAATTATCACTATATAAAAGAATCCAATATATCAAAACAAGGTGTCTCTAATATAATCGAAAGAAAAATATCAGAAGTAATAGGATGGGTCAGGGTTTGTAATCCTAATCACATTTCATGCATTCCTTTACCACTTTATGATTAATTCTATCTAGAACCTATTTACTAGTTTTTAATAGTTATACAAATCAATTAACTATAATGTAAATAACAACAATGTCCAACTATCATCAGAAGGTGAATTGCTACTAAGCCAAGTCATATGACAATAAAATCACTTAAGTTTATTAATCCAAATTCTATGAAGAACTATGTTGACATGAATTCAGTAACCATCCATAACATGAAACACATCTCACCTATATTTTCATCTTCTATCAATGCAGTCTAAATCCATGAATCCTTGATATAGTAACTTAACTTCTCACAACATAATATCCTCTTATCACCTCCTAACCTTATTATCACTTCCTAACCATCCATAACCAATCAAAATTTTATGGATAACTATGTTGACATGAGGTTATTAAGCATCCACAACATAAAAAAAATCTCACCTTATGCTTTAATTTTCTACCAATTATGCAAGTATAACTATTCAACTGCATCACCAAGGTGAACATTTGAGTTCAATGTTTCAAATGCATGCATAAATAGGAAAAGATCATCATTTAAGAATATAACACTTGAATTAGATTCTCTCAAACCGATACATATCTCACCATCATATATACCAAATCAAAATTTTACAAAATAATTCCACGTGAATCATCTATAGAGATGCATATAAGGATAAATTATTTTAATGACATAGCATCTAGCTAGCCTCTAATCTCTTCCCAAAACATAACTTATTATGATGAACTCATTTTATCATGAACCTCAATTCTGCTATTGCATCATCATAGTAATCTCATAAACTAACATATAGCAAGGCATGTACTAATGTAACTTAGCATCATCATCATAAAAACACCAATTATCATGACAACAATATCAAGTCTTTGTTAATTAGAGTATAATTCCATAGTGTACCTACATAATGTATATATCTAATAAGAGGTTTGTCTTGGAAGTAAGTGAAAAGATATATGGCTCAGGATATGACCTCACACACATTGATCTAGGAAGGGAAATATAAAATGCCAATATGTAACTTTGATAATCCCTAAACCCTATTAGCCACTATTTTTAGATGCATTATCGTTGAATCATTTCAAATGTAAATATATATGTATATGTACAATTTCTATCACATCTTGCAATGCACCATAACAATTTATCGATTTTAACTTCTGATCACACTCTCCTAGACCATTGTAATCTCCTATAGGAAGTTATGTTTAATGTTTTTTTAATAACTGCTTAAGAGGAAGGGTATCACATGTTTTCTTAGTATTACCAAGACATAAATAATAATTACATGCAAATATAATCAATATTGGAAAATAATAAATCCCATAAAAGAGAACACAAGATACAAAGATTTAATGCGGTTCACCCAATTTCGGGTACTTCCATCAAACTATGGGTCTAGAATATTTGTATTATATGGTGATCATAACCTAATTACAATCTATAATCTGTTACAACTCAATACCTACGAAAAAATCCACTCGATCATATGCATTATGAAATCCCTAACCCTAAGCCATTTTATATGATATTTTTGTCAGTTACAAAATTAGGGTTAGAATAATTTGTCCAATAGAAAAATAGAAGTTGATGCCTTTTACAATAATAGAGACAATTCATCTTTAAGGGCTACTACATCTGAAATCCCCCATGAGGGTGTTGCCCCTTGACCCCACCTTGTATCATGACAAGGAGTGTGCCTAAGGCTCTATCCCAAGACTCTACAAGGGGCCTTTCCCCTTGACCCTCTCTCGGGCACACTAGCCCATAAACTCCATAGAATAATCTGGAGGGAAATTGTGCTAAATAAAGTGGGAAAAAAATAACCTCTAAGTCTAATTAAGCTCCACAACACAACATGTTTATTGCCTAATCTACAATTTTCCATATTTATTATTAAAATATTTTAAATGCTCCATAATTATAATAACCTGAACAATCTACTCTTTATTTTCCTCCATTTATATAACTTCAATATGAAAATAGAAGTTAAAAATAAAAGCCCTCTCTTAAAATATGTTCTAATTAATGAGAAAGACTAGACTCTATATATGATACACGTTTAACCAACACTTTTGTTAGATGTTGTGATTTCCAATAGACATTGAACATTTTCACCAATATTTACAATATTTTGGGAACGCATTGAATTTCTTAAAAATCTTTTAATTTTCAATATGAAATCATGCAAATGAGCATGATTTGAAATCGTGACCTTGTTTTATTTTATTAGTGTACACATAATTATCCATTGCACACAAATAATGATGTTTAACTTATACTAACTCATATTGATGAAACTAATCATTCCATAATAATTGACATGTGGATGTGATCTCATAATAAATAATAATATATCAAATTTGAAATGCTTAATTTAGAAATATAATAATACAATTTATGATATTTTAGTTCGTATATCTAATATGAAAAATAACGTTTAATAGAAAAGGTCTATCCATTTAAAAATAAATAAATAAATTTAGCGTTTACCCATTAGTAGGTATTTTAAAACCATTGTCCAAAATAATATGACAAAAGTTGTGATAATATATAATTCCACAGCTAAAAGGTCATATAGTAGCATGACACATCTCAACCTTGCCAACCTTAATTTAAAATTAATTTGGGCATGAGCTATTTCAAAGGGAATAGTCCACTTCCGCGTAATTAAGGTTGCGTGGAAAATCATACATAGAATTTCAGAGATATTTCCAACGAATTGCGTGGGAACGTGGACAAACATTGAACGTGAGATATACCTACCCTGATTATAGCCTAACAATTTTGCGCTGACATAATTTTAATCAACTTTTGACTTTACAAAGTCAAAATTATTTTATTTAGGTTTAAATTGACCTTTAGAAGTAAAGACTTAGCATAATCTTTATAAACTATGCGTCCACTTACGAATTATTTTATGATAATTTTTAAAGGCCTACATTGGATTCTACAATCTTTGTCTTTATGGTAGATCAGGTCATCACCTTCCCAAAGAAAAATTGGACTTCCATATTATATGAAAAGTCAAATAAGTATATATTCTTCGTCCCAAGCTAGAAGGTTTGTCCTCTATTATATGTTATGTTCATGTGAAGTTTTCCGAAGTTTCATGTCCTTATTTAGATTTATTTTTTAAATGAATATTTACAAAAACATTTATTTAATAAAAGATGGGTTTTATATTCAAAGTACTAAAATTAGAGTGTTGTCCCATAACAATTGGATTAGAAGGCTAAGAATTAACAAAAATCAAAAGTACTTTAACAACAAAGTAATAGAATTCTAACAATATTTGAATATGTGGTCCCTTGACATTTTGAATGGATAATCTCAATTTTGATGGCTCTTTAATTGGGAACCCTATTCAAACAAGTGGTTGTTGTTGCATTAGAGATAGATGTAGCAAAATCCTTCTTGCCTATTATGTAAACATGGGTGTCCAAACTGCCCATATAGCTAAGGTGGTGACATCTTTTCCATGGGATTGATTCGGTGGTCAATCAAGGATTAAAAAAGGTAACTATTTGTGAGGCCTCACCTTGGCCCATCATAACATAGCATAGCAATTTAGTTGCATTTCAAATACTTTATATTTTTGAGACCTTGTTATACTTTAGACTTGTTCGAGACATTTACTCATACTATTGGATACCATGTGATGATTACTATATGATGCTTATTTATGATGATTAGGACTTAGTATGATGTTTGATGCTTAAATTGTATTCATGCTTCTAGTTTCCTATTCTATTGTATTAACAAGTAAGCATGTCTTACTATAAATCATAGATGAAATATATAATGTTTAGTTGAAGATGTACATTAGTTTAGAAATGGAAAACTGTTATTAAACTTATTTGGAAAAGGTTGTGTGTTACTTAAATTATAGATGTAGAATTGATTTAGGATATACATTGGATTTATTTATCTTGGACTATTGATATGCGGTTTGAGTGTTCAAGAAATAATCATGGTAAGACGAAGAACCAAGACTATAGCTTTGTGTTAACTAAGAATGTGAAGGTTAAATCTAATCAAGAAATCTTAGCCTCATTGTTTAGTATTTTATTTTTGTGAATGAGTGTTTTAAACTAGATTTATTTTTTGTCAAGATTGATTTGTCACTCATAATGTAAAGTATAATTTATAGTGCCACTTGAGAGTTGTGATGTTTTGTGTATAGTGGCAAGTCAAATTTGAGAGATTGGCAAAAGACACCCAAACTTAATTCTTTAAACCAATTAGAAATGTTTATATTGTCACATAATATTGTTATATGAAGGTTCTGATTAGAATAAATTAGGACTTCAAGCTTAGGGTCACTTTAGAGGGTTTTATTAGAGTCATAGGATGTTCTTTTAGTAAAATTAAGATAGCTACATGTTAGTACTATATGTTACGGCTTTAATTTTGACTTTACTTTAGTTTAAATCACTTTTCTAACTATTTTAATATATATTTTTTCAAGTATTCCAAAAATAGAAGAAGTCTTACCCAAATTCCTGCCTTATTTTTAGCGAGTTGGAGTTCTAATCAAATAGGGAAACTTAGGTGGAGTTAAATTGATTTTCTAGTTTGGAGATTTCATCAAGGAAGGATAGAGTGCTCTTCTCAAATCACTTCATTTTTCATAGCTTGGAGAAAGGTTGGAGCTTTCGCCATGTTTTAGGAATTATGTATTGTATTGTTTTCATGTATAAGTGTTGTGTACATTTTGTTACAGATGCATATTTGTATTGTTTATTGTCCATGTTGTGTTGTTGGGTATGGATAAATTTTGGTTGCTTTCTTTTTACCTTGATTTTGAGAGTATGATATTTTTAGGTCTGGAAGGACATCACAAGAACTTGGGAGGGAAGAAATGGCCTTCAGCTGAAGCGATTAGTTGGGCAGAGTCTCTTGTTTAGAAGGAAGAGGGATAAGCATGTAGTATGGGTTACATGTGCCAATACATTGTTATGCACTTTGGGGGTGATAAGAGGAGAATTTTTGTGAGAATTGGTATTTATTTTCTATGCCTTATGAAGGAAAATTTGATTTTTGGTATTTGACTTCTCCTCAAGGTTTTAGGCATACCTTCACCCATTCTATGGGTTGCTATAGTAACCTATTGTGTAAGCTAAAAGTAAAAAAGGATGTTAAATGTTGTATCCTAAAATTTTTATTTTATGTGTTTGTGCTTGATTTGTTACTCAATTGGTCTTGGTTCTCCAATCTTAGTGGGTGGTATCATAGAGACCTAGTTTGAGAGGTGATCTCTCCATAGTTTTTTTTTTCTTTCTATAGGTTTCAAGATGGATTTATGATGAAGAAAAAGCTTGGTAGATTGTGATAGCCCTTATTTTCAGTGTGCCAAATTTTTGAAAAAAATTATGGTGAAAATGTCTTGGAATATGTTGTAGTGATTAGGATTTGTTCTATTTAGTTGTCAACTATCCAATGAAAACCCTAACCTGGTAAATTTTTTTCCTAACCCAGTTTTATCTTAATTTTTCCCTAGTAGGATATTGAGAAATATCTTAAATCTGCAATCAAGTGTGACCTTTATGCTAGGTTTTGTGTTCAATTGGGAGATCACATATGGTTTTCATATTTTCCATCTTACATTATGATCTTATGATCAGGGTTTTAAGAATCTAGTTGTAAGC
This sequence comes from Cupressus sempervirens, assembly GCA_028749045.1. Taxonomy (NCBI): domain Eukaryota; kingdom Viridiplantae; phylum Streptophyta; class Pinopsida; order Cupressales; family Cupressaceae; genus Cupressus; species Cupressus sempervirens. The sequence continues at coordinate 743,368,619 of CM053783.1, forward strand.
CTAAGTTTTCCCTATTCTGATGTTATGAAGTAAAGGCTAGTGGTGGATTGTAAAGGTAAGTGTTGGGTCTCCTGATGTTACAATATCCAATGTAATCAGAGCATCACAGGTGTGTGTTTTGAAGTTTTCAATCTTACAATCATCCCATATCATCTCATCGTAATTGTCTTATAGTAAATAACAAGTGATATGATGTTATGATAAGCTAAAAAGTCTATAAGCATAAAGGCTCAAAAGGGAACCCTCGACCATACAAAAATAGAAGAATTGAAAGATCTTAGGACATAAAATGCTAAGGTTATTGAGTGTTACAATCTTACGATGAATCTAAGATCGTATAAGGATAAAGGCTTTTTAAGTGAGTTTTGAAGCTCCAAAGGTAAGGAGATCATAAGATCATAAGAAAGGAAATGTCAAAGTTGAGTGATACGTTGCTATGAAATGGGGCCAAGTAGATAAGCATAAAGAAATTGAAGCATGTGACAATTGAATCTTTTGAAAATGCAAAGAGTAGTGAATTGTAAGATCATAGGATCAAATATTGAGGGTTTTTGAAGCCACAAAATATAGGTGAGTGTTGGTATAAATATGTATTTACTATTTATGCTTACTTAAGTTTACTTAGGTTAATGCATTATTTTATTATTTATTTTGTGAGACACTTAGGAGTTTGCGCACCTTTATGAGTTGTCATGTTGATAATACAGAAGTACACAACTCTAATTCAACACATGGTGTCTACAACATTGGATTTTGTATCATTCACTGAGTTGTCATGTAGACAACACAATTATTTGCACTCCTAATTTAGCACATGTTGTCTACAACATTAATTTGCATGCTACACCATTGTAGGCTTATCGTCTCATCATTGCACTTACTTCTTTTCTTAATGGAGGATAACCCATATTTGGTGGACATGGGCCTAGTTGTATAAATTATCATGATGTTGATTCTTAGGCATTCTAGATGCATCTCAAAGGCCTTTAAGATATACAAGCACTCCTAGTGTATTTTCATTCATATTAAATCAAATACATATCGATATTTTGATCATACTCTTTCTGGTCTACAATTGTGCTTGTGTTTGAGCTCTTAGTTCTTGGGTGAATTTTGCCTTAAGGCAAATTCTTACATGGTATCACAACTTGGAGAATCCCTCTTCACATAGCTATTTGAGACCATTGTTATTTCAGCACCTTGACTTGAATTCAAAGTACCAAAGAAATTGGGAGCGTCTAGAGCCAAAACAAACCTCATCATTGCATCTAAAACATCGATTTAGTGCAAATCGGCTATAAATTTGGCTACCCTAGGCCAAAGTCAATCGTGAGGGAAATTTTTTTTGCAAATCAACACCCAAAGGCCCTGATTTTCCAACTCTGGTATGGTCATTTTACAGATTTAATTAATTGTTTTCAAATCTATAAATTTTTTCTCTACCATTTTCATCTGTATTTTTTCAAATTTTTGCCCAATTGGACTAGTAAAGATTTTTTTTTATTTATTTACAAAATTGGGTAGTGACACCCTGACCCTGCAATTTGGAGGAATATTTTGTGGCATCAGACTATACTAATTTTGATTAAATCAATGGGCTTCACCAAATCTGAACCAGACTACAAATTTTGACGATTCCTCGTACATACCGACGACCAAGTTTTACAGCACTGGAATACATCAAAATTCGGCAAAACTTTCCTGCAGCCTAGCTTAAAACCTCTGGTGACTCTTTTTATTTAATCATTGTGGGTTATGTCTTTTACATAGTGTAGGAACCCCACACACATCCCATGTGGGATAACTAAATAAATGGGGCTTGGCTTACAACCTCTGGCGGCTCTTTTTATTTAATCACTATGGGTTATGTCTTTTACATAGTGCAGGGACCCAACACACATCCCATGTGGGATAATTAAACAAATGTCAACCCTGAAAAGACTCCAACCCCTGCTTACCTCACCTCGGTCACTATCTTAGATTTTTTGGCGTCAATCTGTCTTTTCTGGCACGCTGTTTGCAACTCCATCCTATTTAAAGGTTTTCCACCCAAGGTAGACTCCCTTCTAGCACTACTACAACATAGTTCCTAGTGCAAGAAAGACTCCAACATGCTTTGGAAATTTTGGCACTGCTTTTAACTTTTTTCATAGTATAGAGCATAGACTTCTAGTGTCGTTTAAAGATTTTAGGTTTTCTATTTTAAAAATCCAGTGCCCATTTGATAGCCAACACGTGGCATGTGATTTGATAGCCACATCATCACATAGACTCCTTGCGCAAATGCCACATAGCAAAAGGTGATTCACCCACGTGGCCACCCAAAATAATGACACATGTTTCCACACATAGTCAGCTAGTGGAGTCCACTCAACCTCCATGCAGACCTATACCACATCATTTTTTTATGGGTGACATGTCCTTTTTTGTACATCTGTACCATCATTCTCAGGCATTTCCTAACTATAGTGACGATAGTTTGACTATAAAATTTAAGCTTGCAATTTGCTACCCAAACCCCTCTTCACATGCATTTTTGATTTGGCAACCCAAATTTGTGAGGCCATAACATGGTCATACAGACTCCAAACTAGGTACAATTATTTTTGAAATTGTGTAGAATTTTCTAAACTTTTTAGTGGTGGTGTTCTTTTCTAGTTTTGATGCAAGGATTTTTTAGAAATTGCATTTTTTGGCAACTGTACCTATTTAATCCTACATTTTGCAACTTCAAATGCTCCATATGGGCTCATTTGGAAACTTTCTTAGGTTCTATTTTTTTTGAAAGTGCATTATTTATTGTCTACTTTCTAGATCTATAGTTAGATTCTAGGGTTGTTGGGAAAACAATTTCACTTTTAGAACTAGTGCTTTTTCTGCATTGGAATGCTTTGATTACTTTTCAGAATTGTTGCATATCTAAGCTACAATGCTTAGTGATAGATTTGGGCCTCAAAAGGAAATTGTAAAAAGAAAAATCAAAAGTTCACTTTGTACATTTTGACAAGTGACCTATCGTACACGAACTACTTATAAAGTGCCAAACTCAATTTTTTTTTTTTTTTTGGGGGGGGGGGGGGGGGTGTGTCTTTTGATTGAGTGAAAAGGGAGGGTGTGTATTATGTTCTTGTATCTCTCTCTTGTGCTTCTTTCATTTTCTACTTCATGGGTTCACCTAAATGTCCACTTCTAACTTCACAAAATTATTGTACATGGAAAGATATTGCATGGAGTAGATTAGTGGAAAAAGGTCTAAATCTTTATGTTGATAGTACAATTCAAAAACCCAGTAATGCTAAAGAAATCATTGATTGGAAAATTATAAACAATTAGGCTTTAAGAATTATTAGGAGTTGTGTACATAAAGATCTCTTCTTCCACATTGTCAGTTTCATGGAATCTAAACCTACTTGGGACAAACTTGAATCATAAGGTGGATGAGGAAAAGTGTTTCTAGATTGAGGACAATCTACTTCTCCTAGATCCAAAGAACTTTGACACAATTTAGGATTATATTAACAAAGACAATGAGTATAGAGAACTACTTAAAGATTGTAGTAATCCCATGAAGGATGAAAAGTTGATTCATCACATCTTGAAGAAGCTACCTTTAGAGTATGCTTCCTTTGTTTCAAGTTATAATATTCATAGGTTAACCATGGGAAGTGCTTTCCAAAAGCTTGCATTTGATGCATTTGTAGAGATGTTGATTGTTGAACAATCTGACTTGATATATTTGGGACTTCTCATGACATCAAAGACCAAAGAATTGGTGGCTAGTGAGGAGAACCAATCAAGTCAAGGAGGAAGAATGTTCTAACAACAAGAAGATGCATTGGAAGTAGAAATCACAATTTGAGACACAACAATCCTCCTCACAGCAAGGCAATTCTTCTTTCAACAAGAAGGGAAGTAATGAAAAGAAGGACAAACATTTTTGTGCATATTGCAAAAATCCAAATCATGATGAGCATCATTGCAAGGTTAAGAGAATCAATGAGCTCGAAAACCTACTCAAGAAGAACAAAATTTAAGTGCCAGGTACTTCTAAAGATTCAACACCAACCTCTTCAAAGAGAAAAGTTCAACCACTTATGGCAAACATGAGTTCTTCTTCTAAATGGATACTTGACTCAGGTGCCTCTTTTCATATGGGTTCTTCAAAGGGAGACTTTTCTTCATTGAAGTAGTGACAAGTACCACACATCTTTGTTGGAGATGATACTAAATTAGAAGTTGAATGGAAAGGACATGTGGAAATGGAAAATGAGGAATTCAAAGATTTTCTCAACATTCTGAACCTTAGCTCCAATCTCCTCTCAGTTTACCAAATCACTCACCTAGGAGATGGCAATAAAGTCGAGTTCATTCTAGATTCAATAATGGTGCGCAATCTAAAAGATGATTCATTGGTTGTAGTGGGGAAAGCCAATCATGACAAGAGACTTTATTTCTTCTCCCACTTTGTGCCTAAGTCTCCTTTACAAGCCTTTTTGACTCACTCTAATTCAAAAATTAAACTATGGCATGAGTGGTTTGGTCATCTTACCTTCTGCTATCTTCAGCAACTTTGCTCCAAACACACAGTCAAAGGTCTACCTAACATCAACTTTTATAAGGGTGAGTGTTCATCATGTTTAGTGGATATGCATCTCAAGGAGAAGTATGATAAAGGGAAGTCTTCAAGAGTAGCATTTTTTCTCTAGTTGGTTCACATGGTATTAGTAGGACCTTTTGCAATAACATTAGTCAACCAAGGTTGCTGCATCCTTATTTTTGTTGATGACATTTTACACTTCACATGGGTCTACTTCCTTCATAATAAGAATGAAGTGGTTGATAAGATTCAAGCCTTTAAGATTCATGTTGAACACAAATCCAAGAAAGCCATCAAGATTCTATAGATGGATAATGAAAGTAGATATATGGACAGAAGACTCAGAGACTTTTGCAAATTTGAGGGGATTGATCTTCAACATTCACCAACACTCAGTCCACACAAGACAGATGTTGCAGCATTAAGGATTAGGATTCTTAAGTCCATGAAAAGTTGCTTGATTAAAGCTAAGTCTCTTGATCCAAAACTTGAAGTCAAAGCCATTAGCAGTGCCACTCACATACTTAACAAGTCTCCTCATTATGCCCTAGATGGGAAGACTCCTTTTGAGGCATGGTGTAGTAGAAAACTAGTTTTGAGTCACTTTAGAGTCTTCAGTTGTCTAGCATGGGAAAACCTATCTTCCAGGGGATGTAAGCTACCAACACCTAGGCCTTGTACTTTCATTGGTTATGAAGATGATGCTAAGGCATACAAACTTATGGATCTTGAGACTCATGAGATTTTTGTTGAGAAGGATGTACACTTTAAGGAAAGTTCACCTAGCTTATCTTCTAATCCTCTCTGCACTTCATATACTATGGAAACTAATAGTAACACTAGCGATAGTGCTTTGACAGATTCAGATATGTGGGGTTCTATCAATAGTTGCAGTGAGAGGTCACAACATCAACATTGTCCACATGCATACATTGCCACAATGATAGGTCTACCAAAGTAGGGTACAACTTGTCTTCTAGCTTTAGCGATAGGGAATGACTACATGGCATACATTGTAGGTTTGTTCATGGAGTCATACACCATAGGTTTGTTAGACAACCTTGATGATTTACATCTTCTCTTTGATGAAGATGATCCTTCTATAGTTTTTGCAAAGGCTCAGTGTAACCCTCATGTCCATTCTCTACATGATTCATCTTCACAAGTTGATGCGATTGTGGATCCTTATGAACAACAGTTGTTGGAGGCCTCTTTATCAGTTGAGGAGATATATGTTTCTTTGGGATAGGTTCAATAGAAATCCTTGCTAGATCTATGTTCATTCTTTTTAGTACTACTAGAAGGGGTGAACATCATTCTGCACTCATGGACCAGCTTCTTCCTTAGAGTAGCAATCACTAGTTAGCATTCTTCATTGGGGGGGGGGGGGGGGGACTACCTTGTCTCTCTTCCTCTTCTTTCTTATGGAAGGTACTTTTCCCTCTTATGAGGTCTTTTTCTTCTCATTCTTCACTATTTTATACACTTGATGTATGTCATAATAGGGGGTTCTTGATTACTTCATCCATCCATGCATCTACTCTTTTCATCCCTCTTTTTGGGGGAGAGTTTTTCCTGTGAGGTTCTCCCTCTTTCTCTACTTTATGAGAGATTGCATTTCATTATGTACATGGGTACCTAACATGGCCTAGTACCCAGGACCCATTATGCATTTCATTCTAGCTTTCGTAAGCTTAAGGGCATTTCCCTAAGTTGCACTTAACGGGGGGTGTTGGTGTAAATACATATTTACTATTTACACTTACTTAAGTTTACTTAGGTTAATGCATTATTTTATTATTTATTTTGTGAGATGCTTAGGAGTTTGTGCACCTTTATGAGTTGTTATGTCGACAACATAGAAGTACACAACTCTAATTCAACACATGGTGTCTATAACATTGGATTTGCATCATTCACTGAGTTTTCATGTAGACAACATAGTTATTCACTCCTAATTTAGCACATGTTGTCTACAAAATTAATTTGTGTGCTACACCATTATAAGTTCATCCTCTCATCATTGCACTTACTTTTGTACTTAATGGAGGATAACCCATATTTGGTGGACATGTGCCTGGTTGTATGAGTTACTATGATGTTATTCCTAAGCATTCTAGATGTATCTTAGAGGCCTTTATATATAGGAACTCCTAGTGTACTTTCATTCATATTGAATCAAATACATATCAATATTTTGATCATACTCTTTCTAGTTTACAGTTGTGCTTGTGTTTGAGTTCTTAGTTCTTGGGTGAATTATTCCCTAAGGAAAATTCTTATAGTGAGCATGTGGTCTTAAGGGATAATAATAAATGAATCCAATAGCTTCCAAAGTTACAAAAAAGTGGAGATCACAACCAACGTATGATTAAGAGTTAAAAATAATAGTTAAAGGAAAACTTTTGAATTCACAATAAGTGTTTGTTGATTACGATCGAGAGATCATAAGACAAGGAAAGACAAGGTTGGATGCTACACAAGGTTGTAATTATATGATCGTAAAGGTTTTTGTGCAAGGGAATGAAGCTATGAAAAGTTTTGTAAATTTCATTGTGTAATATCATAGTTGTGGAGAAGATATTATGTTGAGTGTTTTGATCTTACGATATAATTGTCAATCGTAAGATCATAAGAGACTTGAAAGGGTTCCTCACCAATATGGTCAAGACTTTATTGTAGGATCTTAGAGGTCAAATTCCTCACTTACAAGGATATGAAGGGTTTGAATTTTAAAGTCAATTGTAAGATTGCAAGCCCTAGAATATGACATGAATGCACTTTTTGCCATTTTTTTGAGCTAGAAAAGAGACATAGGCTCTTGACCCATGAAGGTTGACTAAAGTAAAAGGAATCTAAGCTAGATACTTATGTCAATGATCCATTGAACTAATAGTAAAAATTGAGTTTAAAACTCGTGCATGCACAAATCAATGAATAGAGGTGGTTGGTGAAGTACATAGAGCATAAAATGCTTCGTAGCCAGTAGCAGATTATAGTTTACTAAAATAAAATATTTCCAACAATTAAAAATATTTTAGTGCGAAGGATTCATAGTGTTTAGCTCTAATTTCAAAGTTTCTAGATTTTTAATTCATGTTCAAGATGTCACATAAAGTGGTAGAAGAGATTCAAGTTGTAGATATGGAAGTTATTGAGACTTCTACTTCCAAATGAGGAAAAGCTAGGCAAAGGAAACCAAATAAATTTGTGGATGAATTGATAAAGTTGTTCCAAGACTCATGAAATGTTATCTCTACAAATGACCATATTTTTAGATATTTGTACGCAGTTTGTAGGGATTCTACTTACCCTGGCATTGACTATTATGAATTGTTTAGATATTTCTACAACAATAGATTTGATAAGATTCCAATGTGTAATCCATGGAAGAAGAATCTGGTTAAGGTCATTTTCCTAGAGGTATTTGTAGATGTTGATGTTGTAAAAGCCCTAATAAAATCTTATAATCTACTCACTAAATCTTCTCATAGGCATGATGGGACTATTTTGTGTACATTGGATTGTGCTTCTTTCATTCAAGCTTTTGGGTTAGATGGCACAATGGGTTAACCATTGGACTTAAAAGACCTTCAAGGGAACTTTTAGAGAAATAAAAAATACTACACTACAAAATGAATGATGCAACACATCCTAATGGACCTTGAGAAGGCTAGGGATTATCAAAAGAAGGTAGATGCCCCTATACAAATTCAAGAATTACTTTGTGAAGATAGTGTATGGTGTCCACAAAGTAGTAGGTAGAGATGGTTTTTATATGACATATGGATTGTTATACATTGTAGACAGAGATGTACATGATGCATATCATGGTGCATAATATGATTATGTAGATTTTATCCTCAAGAAAATCAAAGGTAATATTGAGTTGGCATAGAAAGGAGAAATGGGGAATTTTAGATTTAACCTTTATTCATTACTTATGCATCTGATTCTATATAAGAATGTGAGGTATATCAGCCTAGATTTCATTGATCAAACATCATATGCCAATGGAGATCTACCAGTTCAATTGTGGACATGAGTATGTGATAGATTCTATCACTACTCTGATTATGTTTCTTTTTTCAATAACTTTAAAGTTTTTTGATTATGAGAATGCTAGATCGTAGTTTCTTTTAGACTCCTAAGATTTTGAAAATCTTATTGAGACCAACCCTTCTTCCTGAATGTAAAAGGATAGATCATAATTGGGGTGACATTTTTTTGTTTCCAACTTTTTCACTCATGCAAGTATATGGTTGTCCTCAACCACTCCACATATTGCCCAAATATATCCCTCCTAGATTGGCCATCATTAAATTCATGTGGCAATTTTTTTTGGTAAATAAGGAATACTTATGACCTAATGTGCATAAAGGTACATTTATTTGTAAGTGTTTTAAAATAGGAGACATTTCAATTGGAAAATAATCTTGGGACCAAATTCATTCTTTCCTCCATTACTATAATTTGTCAACTACTCCCTATAAGATGTATGACCTAGATTGTTATATGAAGAATACCCTGAATTAAATTAGGAATTATATATATCTAGGTACAAAGAAATTACCACATGAGTACCTGATTCCAAACACTGTAGTTGAGTGGAAAGCTTCTGACATATTAGCTAAATTTGATGATTTTTTGAGCGTACAGAATGAGATGAAAAAAGAAGACCAAAATTTCAATAGTTTTTATATGAATATCCCTTATCCATATAGAATAAGCAAGACTATGAATGCTCATGCTAAGATCATGGCACAAATGCATGTAGGGCCAATTGGAGATGAAGAATGGGTAAATCCTAAGAACCTAGAGCTAGATGTAACTTTGGAAGTTGAAGAGGATGATCCTACTAAAGAATCATGGGTTACCAAGGGTAACAAAAGGAAACATAGTAGTCCATATAACTGAAAAGGTAAAACAATTGCCACTTCATAACATTCCTAGAACAAATTAGTATTTTGTTGATCTCAAATAGAGTTACATACAAGATATAGTGAATGCAATAGAGAATTCTCTGATTGATCTAGACCTGCCAACATCAAGATTGGATGATAGGATCATCATTCAAGCTCAACAATTTATAGAGGATGATGAGTTCATCAAATCTAATAAGTTTAAAAGATTCCTCTACAAAGTAAAGCAGGGTGAATTGGTATTGAAAATTAAACCAGGAGGATCTAATGAAAGAAACAAGAATTGGTTGATAAGCTTCATGCCTATGACCCAGAGAGTGAGGTGATGACTCCTATAGAGGCTAGAGACCTAGTACAAAGAAGTGGTATGCTTCTAGTGCCTGGATTGGATCTAGAACAAGATTTCATGCTTGACTAGATAAGAAGACAAGAAAATACTAGACTTTAGAGGGGATCAAGATTCAATATTGATTCCAAGTCTCTAGCAATATGGAGCATAGATCCTACAACCAATAAGCCTAGTTTTAAATGGATGTATAAAGTATTGACCAAGGAAACATGATAGTTTAGAATATGTAGGGTACTTTAGGTACACAAATTTTAATGCAATGAAACACTTCTCATTCATGAATGAGGCTAAAGTGGAGAAAATAAAGACAAAATTGGATAAAACATTCCATGACTACATAGATGTGAGGAAACACTATGAAGAAGATCTTAGGAAGAGCCATGTTTATAAATAGTGGATAGAAGAACTGGAGGCCAAATCTCAAGTGCTAGAAGTTGAAGTTGTATCATTGAGGGAGAAACTAAATGATGCAAAATAAAATGGGGCACAGAGGAGCTAGGAACAATGACCCAAGGTCACAATGGAAATGTCCACTTAGATTGCCGAGCTAGAGCAAGAATAAGAAGAGCCCAGAAGGATGAGAATCGATGCTCAAATCCCACAACAAGTTGATGAGATAAGGACAATTGTCCTAAAAAGTATGATAGGGATAGAGTAAAAACTCTAAAGAAGATTTCTCAACAGGCTCATGCTCTTTTTATTTCTTTACAAGATGCTAAGCATGATTATAATGAAGCCCTTGCATGGATATCAACCACTTTTAATCCATGTGGGTCATATATACAATTCTTAGAGGGGCTAATCATATTAATGCAAAAGAGGTTAGATCTCCAAAATAAAATCATTATCGTTAAAGAAGGCCTAGGAAAAGTAAGAGAATTAATAGGTTTCTTTATTGATAAATTACAAATGATACAAGTTAGGATGAAAGTCTTATCACAAGGGATTGAGCCTTGTATCTCATCAATTTTGGATGCTAATTGTAAACTAAAGGATTGAAAAGAGTGGTCATATTCCTTTTGTTCAATTATAAGTGAAGTAGGCACAACATTAGTTTTTGATGATGATAGTGACATCCCTTTTAATAATTTGATTGATTCATTGTTCAAGGTTGAAATAGACTTGAATAAATTTTTAGAAGAATCAACAACCATAACAGATTCCAAGTGGAATAAGGAAACAAAAGACTTACATGAATTTAAAGGCACTGAATTGTCCACAAAAAGGAAGACATATGTCTAGGAAGCAGCTATAGAAAGCAAGGCTTTCCCAATAGGAAGCAGTTGAAGTACTATAAAGAGGTGGAAAAAAAGACAAAGTAAAGAAAAGGTATGAAAGTGGCAGGTAGTTAAAGACAAACATAAATATGCCAAGGACGCCTATAGAAAGTGCTGCCTTCCAACTTTGCAATTGCATCCTTGTTTTGATTAAAGTACAAAGAATGTTGTAAAAGTAACATGTGAAATATCTTTTTATTTTCTTTCCAATAGAATGTTGAAATCTATCCTCCCAACTGAAGCTTGTTGCAACCCTTCTATAAAAGCATTTTCAAGATGTGTGTGAGGGTTTAAGTTTTGTAGAATTTTTAGTGCTATTTATGATTGGTCCAGTTTTTGTGTCATATATATGTTGTTTCAAATTTTCATACTAAATATATAATGATAAGTGAATGACAAAATTTGCCATATTTTGAGTTATATTCTAAGTATTACATCATTGATGTATCATTATCAAAAACTGTTAATACAAAGAGGGAGTTTTGAATATCTATGTCTCTGAGTTCCATATCCATTTTTATATGCTTGTTATTGTGGGATTGAATGAGAAAATTTCATACAATTTAATGCAACTGGGATAGGTTGTATGTCAATATATTGTTGTCTTTAATTCAAAGAATTAAGTAAATGCTTTCACAATTTTATAGGGTTTCTAGGCATATGAGAGAAATATCATAAGAATGGAGTGTAGGGTTAACAACTAATGAGTTTAATTGCAAGTGAATTAAATAGGCCAATTATTTAGTGGTCTCACTTTGTATAGAAATGGATAAAGCACTGGTCATAAGTTTTGATGCAAATTGAAGCAATTATTTGGTTATGCAAAGAAATTCTAAATCAAAGTCAATATTTACTTTTTGTAATGAAGAATTAAATTGTTGGTCATTACTTAGGTGTAATAGCTTTCGTCTAAATTATAGTTAGCTACTATCATCAAGGAGTTAATTACAAGTCTGAGAAGATTATTGATCATTTTCTGCTATAGGGGATAGAACTAAAAGGAAAAGTGTGACTAAATGATTTTTGAAGAAGAATATCAAATAACTAGTTATTTCAATCCCTAAGGTGCATGTGCCTTCTCCCTACAGAGGCTAAAGTGTAGAGAGTCTTTGTGCAATGTTGAAGTTGTTACATATCTAAGATAAACTTAATTGAATATGGTAATTAGCTAATCCTTAGACCGAGTTTTATCATTTGTACCTTGATATTGGGTTTTTACAACCTAGCAGTAAAACACCAAAAAAATAGTGACTCTACTAGGGAAGCCTATGAGAAGAACTCATATCTAAAGTGTTCAAGTCTCTATTATGATTTATATATCTATAGTTATATACCTATTATTTTATAAACCCATTTTTTGGTGTTGGTCACTTTTGAGTGACAAACCTTGAGAATTTACAAAATCCCAATACCACAAAAGTAGTATGACATATGATGTGCTTGCATAGAGCCTTATTTGCCAAATAGAGTTTTCATTTCAAAAAGTATAATGTAAAGGTTTTTCTAGGTTAGGCTTCTGTCGTCAAATCTATTTCTAAAAGTTATTTTCTATGATCTTTTTGATCTTAAAAGTCATTTAACATTTTTCCCTCTATAGGGTGGCAAATCAATCAAAAGGTTTTGTAGCTGGTTCTAAATATTTCAAATAATTCTAACAAAAATGGTAGGAAAAAAGGAAAAGTACATGAGAATTAACAAAGGTAAATCCAAAAGTGTCATTATACAAAAAATTACCTCATGGGGGTAGGAAAAACCAAGAAAAAAGAAGAAGATAGATCCTAATCCTACCTTGAAGCCTAGAGGTAGTGTGTGAGTCCATTATCAATACCAACCTATGGTAGAAAGAAAATCTTTTTCCTTAAATTGAGAATTAGAAAACACTAGAATTTTAGGAGGGATGCTTACTACCCCATTATAGGAAGAAAAGGTTTATCACGATAAGAATGTCTCTTCTATAGGGGAAGTTCGTTTTAGACTAGATGTGGTAAAAGAAATGTACCATAGGTTGGGATATAGTAATACTCTAAATATTGGTTTTAAACCTAGAAAAATCCCATATGTTGAAAGGAACCTTATAGATCTAGATGACCTAGTTGATTTAGAGGCCACTTCTGGAGACCTAGAAGAATTATCCTTAGAGATTGAAGTCCTTAAGAAAAGGGTTGATAAGGAAGAATCCAAACACATACATTTGGCAGAAAGAGAAAGAAAAAATTAGTGTGAATAATTTCATTGAGAGAGATAACCTACTTAGGAGAATGGTTGCTTTGCAGGAGCAAAATAAAAAGTTAGAAGAGAAATCTTATAAATCACATCTAGATGTGTTTGGGGATTTAGAAGCATTGAGGTCCAAAGTGAAAAATCAAGAGCGTCATCTACAAGAGAAGGAAGGACCTGTCATCTCCCAAATACAACCCTATAAGCCTATTGAAATTGACGTCATAGATCTAACCGTGAAAGACCCTAATAAAGGAAAGTAGAAGGTTGTAGGGATAAAGATAAATGAGCCCCAAGTTCTTCCTAGCAAATATTCAAGTCTTCTTATGTCTAAACTAGATTTAGATTTATAGAAAGCCAAGAAGGAAATAAAATAATTGGCCAAAGAACTTGAGAAAGTTGAAAATGAGGCCTAGGTAGCTGAGACTAGAAGGAAAATATAGTTTATCAAATCCAATTTTTCCTTAGCGTCTTGGCCAAATGTATCCTCAGAAGCCATGTCCTATTTTTCAACTTTTCAACCAATGGTGACTAACCAAAATACATCTTAGGCAACACTTGCTTCCACCTCAGTAACTACCACTAGCCAAATATCTGATGTTTAGCAACCTAGAATCCCTATACAAACTGAAGGGGTTGGACCAAGCACATGAAATGTTTTTGGTTTCAAAGAAGACTAATTTATATGGAAAAATATAAGTAAATGTCATTTTTGGGCATTCCTATTTATCCCCATCCTATTTCAAATGATTTGAGAGATAAGGTCATATAAATTTTAGGCAACAATGCTATAACTGGTGAAGGATATTTGAGGAAATTCATAGATATGCTAAATGACTATGTAGGAGAACATGAAGATGTAGTAGTGAAATTATTTGTCCATTCTCTTACTGATGATGCTAGGGATTGGTTTAGAAGACTGTCTGATAATAGTATCAACTCATGGAATGATTTGGAGAAGCTCTTCAAATAGTAGTACGGTGACAAAAACAATGTTGGCTTTATAGTGAATGTTTTCAATAATATAAAAATGATCCCAAATGAGTCAACCTTTGATTTCAATGTAAAGTTTCAAAAGGGAATGCACAAATTATTCCACATAATGAGATTAGGGGAAGATGTGTGTCTCACAACTTACTTAATGCATTTGATAGCTATATGGCTTATACTTTTAGAGATAAAGATCCTATAATACTAAGAGATGTTTATAGCATGGTTGTAAATATTAAGAATAATAGAAAAGACATAGGTAATTTGGGAAGAAGGGATGACCCAAAGTTATACAATCCAATTTGAAATAAGAAATAAGGGGACAAGCCCATTATAACCAAGAAACCTAAAGAGGATACAATGCATCAAGTCTCAAATCTTCACAAGAATGTGAATCCACTAGCATACCATGAAAATAAGACAAATAATAGTGAGAAGACCCCATTCAATAATAATAATAGTCTATTGGAATTGTTTAAAATAACTGAGAGGGGGGTAGGGTGAATTAGTTACAAATAAAACTTTTCACAGCTTAGTGAACCCATATCCACAAAACATTTTCCTCATGCATGCATCCATTAGATTATGCAATCACTTAAACTTGTAGGTTACTATCAAATTAATTTGCAAAAATATAAACATGAAACATAAAATATTCAAGAACACATTTGGCACAATGATTTAACATGGAAACCCAATTTGGGAAAAACTATCAGTAACATGCTACTCATTCTCACTCTTCTGAAATGATGCCCTATAAAAGGCCAACCCTATTAAAGGTTACAATGCACACTATTAAATGTGACCTAGTTAAAGGATTTCAATCACCCTATTAGGATTGAGCTTTGTTAGAGGGCTTTAGATCATTCACTTGGAATGTCAACCAATTAAAGGATTTACAAAACACTATTAGGTCAACCTTAATCCAAAGGCTTTACCATAGACTAAAATAGTGGTTAGAGAGTAACAATAAGTCTTGATCTAATAAAAACAAACAACTCCATTTGTAGATTACTGATCTCTATTTCAGTCCTCCATTCTTCTTGGCTTTCACACTCTTCAGCTCTAATAGCTTGTTCACCCTTCAAGAATCCATACCCTAGGCTCCTTGTCTTCCTTAGGTTCTCACACATGACAACCCTTGCTTATGACCAACTATCTCTATAAATAGATAATTAAGATATTTTTTCATTAATCCTCCATTGTCCATTTTAAGGTTAGGTTGGATTAGGTAGGATTGAATGAATCTACCCCTCATTTCATTTCATTCCCTTCTAGAAACTTCCCTTCAATCCTCTTTGAATTCACCTCAAAATGGTTCATCTTGAATTCTGTTCCACCAACTCATCAAGCTTATCTTCCACATGGTTTACACAATCCAAGAACTCAAACTTATTGGCTCAGATTCATTGAATTCTTGATCTTTCTCATAATGCTGATACTTGGAATTAATTGGCTTCTGATGCTCAACATATACTACATTTCTTAGCATCCACTATCAAAAAACTCAACACAAACTAAAGTTTATTGGTGCTTCACACCTACTATCCATTTGGTCAAGCTTGGCATAATCAATTCTTCTTACTTGTTCTTCTAAACTTAATTAGTGTGACCAACCTTTGCAACCTTAAGAAGATTATTAATGCACTATTATATCACTTTCTTAACTGATCCTTGTACTCCTTTTCATATCATAGCTCTAACTTTCCTCTAGGTGTTGTTGGTACCTCATTTCATCAAATCCTCTCCATCAATCAAACAAATGATAGTACTTAAATCTTATAAGAAATTGCCTTACCAAAAAGTAGTAGGTTTGACATTAGTGATAAAACAATGATGGAAACACATTTATCATACTTGCATCAATCTATTTTCAACATAGTTAGGAGCCTAGGATGCAAAATTATAGTTATACCACACAATGGAAGGATGCAAAGCCTATTGTTCCTCCTAAAAATATTGGTCAAAAGAGTACACTTGATCCCTTACAAAAAACATCTATTAATATGGTTGATGACCCTTAGTGGTGTATGATTTTTCACTTACCTCATGAACCTAAATATTGTAAAGTTGCATTCTCATTTCTTGCTAATTAAGATAGAAATGAAGAAAAGCTTGGTTATGGTGGTGGTGTGGAAGATGTTTGATGTAATATGGTTGGATCATATTATGATGATGATACTAATAAAAATAGTTCAATTGTACAGTACAACAAAAAATCTTCTTAGATGAAGATGAAGAGGAGGACAATACTTGTAATATGGTTTCATCAAAAAATGAAGTGACCTTAAGGATACCTACTAAAGAAGAAGTTGATCAGATCATTGCAAACATGGATGCTCAAGTGTAGACAAGAGGTATGATACATAACGCTAAAGGAAAGAATATGTTTGGTGTTCTTATCAAGAAGACTAATCCAAAGAAAATATAGACCAATGAGCTAAAGGATAAAAATAATTTTGAGGTGAAAATTGTTAGTAAAAAATGGGAAGCCAAGAAAGAAGATATTACAAAGGGCCCTAAAGTTCAAGCCAATGACAATAAAAAAGAAAAGGGATAATTGGTGATCACTACTATGTGTGAGAAATAGAAAAATTAGAACATTCCAAGTTCATTTGGCAAGAAAAAAGGGAAAAGATGTATTTCAATTGATAATTCTATTTTTCCTCCTATTGATATTTTATCATTGTTGTCACAAATCACAATAAAAGTCCCTTTGTTAGAGTTGTTAAGAATCCCTGAGCATAAGAGAAAAGCCATAGCACAGGCCTAGGGTGTAGATTTAATAAGGTTGGTCATGATTGTAATACTAATCAAATCCCTGATGAACCTAAGAAGAAATTAGAATCTAAGGTAATTGTGTCTCAAATTCCACCTACGTATTTAGATGATTTTGTAAATCAGTGTTTAGGAAGTGTGGATCCTTTCTTCTTAAGTATCACTATCAATGGAAAAACTTTTTTAAAAAAACTATGATTAATTTTGGAGCATCTAATATAATCATTCTTTTCAAGGTAATGAAGGAACTGGGATTGAAAGTGGACACTCCTTATGGTAGCTATTGTGTGATGGACAAAAGAGAATTTACAGTCATAGGGACAATAAATGCAATACCTTATAAATTACTTTCTTATATTAAGGAACAAACCATGAGTGTACTAGTGGTAGATATCCCACACCAATATGGCATGTTATTGTCTAGAAAATGAAGTGCAATAATGGGGGAAAGTCTACAATGTGATCTATCATATGCAACATTTTAGATTGATGACAAGTTGGTGAAAGTGAATAGAGAGCCTAAGAGTGTTTACATGATTGAACAAGAAGTTTAAGATGATATGGCATTTTTTGTAGACACTAATATAAATTCTTTTAGGGATGAAGTGTTGGTATTAAATAAAGAAAAAATTAAGACACCCATTGCAAAGGAAGCTAAGTCAGAATAAAAAAAGGGTGACTTATAGATAATGTATTTTGATGGAGTTTGTTGCAAAGAAGGATCAAGAGAAAGTATTCTCTTGATATCTCCTAATTGCCACACTTATAATTTCTTATTCACTTTGAGCTTTCCACTTACAAATAATATAGTAGAGTATGAGGCCTTACTGTTAGGATTGAGGATACCTCATAAGCATGGTGTAAGGTGTTTCCATGTTATAGGAGATTCATAATTGTTGTTTCCCAAGTAAGGGAAGTGTATGTTCCTAAGAAAAAAATGCTAAAGAAGTATAGAAATTTTGTTTGGGACATGATAAATATTTTTTTATGCCTTTGAAATCACATGGAAGAATATAAATAATAATAAGATGGTAGATCTTTTGGAAAATATTACTATCAAGCCTAATGCTATAACCTTTGTTGGTCTATCAAAAGTAGAGGTGTAAACCAGACCCTCAGTCCTTGAAAATATACAAAATTGGCAAGTTTTTGAAGGAGATAGAGATATAATATAATTTCTAAATTGTGAAGACCAATTTTGGGGGTTGTATATTGATTATGTAGTTCTTGTAGAAACCATAGATGGTAAGGATTTTTTTTTGGTGAAGAAGTTGTTTAATTGAAAAAAAAATAAAAATTCCTAAGGGTTTGGTTTTGTTTGAGACTATTTTTGATAATCATGATAGATTCAAGACAAGTAAAAAAGAGAATGATGCAAAAGACTTAGAGGAGATAAACCTTGGAACAATAGAAACACCTAAGAGGGAGTATATAGGGAAGAAATTATCTCCTAAAATCAAGAAAAATTTGATTAAATTATTGAGAAAATATAGACATGTGTTTACTTGGTCTTATGATGACTTGAAGGCTTATACAGAGGATCTCTTTCAACATGAAGTTCCATTGAAAGAAGGAGCTAAGCCTTTTAGACAAAAAAAGACCTATTCATCCAACACTAGCTCGAAAGATGCAAGAAGAATTGGTAAAGTTAAGAGATGTTGTTATTATTAAGCCAATTAGGCATTCTTCTTGGGTATCAAATTTAGTTCCTATTAGAAAGAAAAACTATGATATTAGACTATATGGTGAAATCATAAATTTGAACATATCATCATTAAAGGATAATTATGGTTTTCCAAATATGGAGGCCATGTTGCAAAGAGTTATTGGATCAGAACTGATATCTATGATGGATGGCTTCTCTAGCTATAACCAGGTAGTTGTAAAGCAATCAAAATAGTACAAAAAGGCATT
Source organism: Cupressus sempervirens (assembly GCA_028749045.1). NCBI lineage: Eukaryota > Viridiplantae > Streptophyta > Pinopsida > Cupressales > Cupressaceae > Cupressus > Cupressus sempervirens. The sequence goes on from CM053783.1 coordinate 743,387,663, forward strand.
TACAACACCTTGAGAGACTTATGTTTATAGCAGAATGAATTTTGTCCTAACCAATGTTGGTGCCGCATTTTAGAGGGCCATGGATGTGGCCTTTTTTTATATTATTGATGAATTCTTAGTGGTGTATTAGAATGACTTGAAATCATATTCAAAAGATGAAAATGATCACTATATGCACCTTGAAAAGGTATTTATTAGATCTTTAAAATTTGGCATTTCTTTGAATCCTAGGAAGTGTAAATTTTCTATTACTAAGGGTAAATTATTAGGTGACTTGCTTGGAAAGAAATGGGTTAGAATAGATCCTGAAAGAGTTGAAGCTATAGACAAGATTCCAAAGCCCAAGAATGTAAAGGGTATTCAGTCACTCTTTAGGAAAATAAACTTTCTTATAATATTTATCACAAATTTTGTTGAGATAAGTAGACCCGTTTCTAAAATGTTGAAGAAAGGGTCTAAGATTAGGTGGAATGAAGAACAAAATATGGATTTTCATAAGATAAAGAAGAAATCAAAGATGGTCATCTTTTGAGAGCCTCTAATTATTCTAAGCCCATGCATATATTATCCTTTGCATCATTCCACACTCTTGCAAAAGGATGAGGATGGGTATGAGAATCCCATAGCATTTTTTAGAAAGTTTTTGCAAGACACATAATTAAAATATGGTATAAATGAGAAGTAGGTTTATGCATTGGTAAAAGTTGTGAAAGAATTTAGGTGTTACTTAATGGGAGCTAATGTAATTGCATTTGTTCCAAGTGTTGTAGTAAAAGACATCTTCTCACAAAAAGAAGTTTCAAGAGGAATATGTAGGTGGATCAATAGGATCTAGGAGTTCAATATAGATATTTAGATCACTAAGTTGGTGAGAGGTCAAGGACTTTCCAAGCTTATGGAAGAAGCCAACCTTGAATAAAATCAAATAAATCAACTTGAATTTGATGGTATAAATGGGCTATGTGATATGGATCTCTATGGTAAGGTCATTATATTTTACTTGCAACACATGATACCTCCTCCAAGTTTGAATGATAACTAGAGAAGGACTTTAAAGTTACAAGATATTAAATATGTCAATGTGAGTGGTCAATTATGATGGAAAAGTATTGAAGGTGTGTTGCTAAAATGTGTTGATGAGGCACAATCATAGAAAATTCTTGATGAGATGCATCACAAAGTATGTGGAGGTCATTATATGGCTAATACAACAACTAATAAGGTGATCATGATAGGATTTTGGTGGTATACTCTTTTTAAGGACGCGTATAAGCTTGTGAGGAAGTGTGATGCTTGTCAAAGGTTCAGTGGAAAATTGAAATTCTCTAGGAATCTACCATTAAAAATAGTAGAGGTGCAAGCACCATTTTAGCAGTAGGGAATCAATTTTATAGGTGAGTTTGCAAACATGTTAAGTGGAGGACATAGCTAGATACTAGTAGCTACTGATTATTTTACAAAATGGGTAGAGGTAATCCCTACTAGAAAATCTACTAGTAAAGTGGTGATTGATTTTATTTTGAATAATATCATTGGTAGATTTGGATGTCTAGAAAAATAGTTATAGATAATGTGACGTGCTTCAAATATGAAGGGTACAAGACTCTTTTGAGAAAAATATGGTATAACTAGGTCCACTTCTTCCCCATCCCATCCACAAGGAAATAGGTAGGAAGAGTCAAGCAACAATTTTTTTCTAAAAATCATCAAAATCATTTTAGAAGAAAATAAGAAAGCTTGGGATTCCAAATTGCTATTGGCACTTTGGGCTGATAGAGTAACAATAAAAAAAGCCATAGGTTGTGCACCATTTGATTTGGTTTGTGGAGTACAAGTTAGATTACCACAGAACAACTTTAAGGAGTATGTACAAATTTTTTCAACATTATGATAACTATCTCATTGATGAGATGCAAATTAAAATGAACAATATTATGCAGTTAGATGAGACTTGAAGAGAAGCTTCTACCATAAATGCAAAGTTGCAAGTTTAGGTTAAACAATTGTATGAAAAAAAAGTAATATCAAGAAAGTTTTATCCTTAAGATATGGTGTTGCTATGGAATTCTAGATTTGAAGACAAAGGTAAACATGGTAAACTTGATCCCATCTAGTTAGGAAAATATCTCATTCATGAAAATTGGGGGCAAGAATCTTATCTCATAAAGGAACTATCATGGAATATTCTTGAATTGCCAATTCATGGACAATTCTTGAAGAAATATTTTTGTTGAACAACAATAGTTAGGTTCATATATTTTGTAAATTCTTGTACATATGTGTGTCCCTTTGTATATATTTTTTGTTTTAGATGTGTGTGTTTGTGTTTCTCTCTTAGATTTTTCAAATTTGTTGTCATGTATGTGGTCTGCTTAACCTAGAAATGTTGAATTCTTCCATGGATATAGGTTATCCATCATCCCAAGATAGAGCATTTGATAGCCCTTATATTCACTATGCCAAAATTTTGAAAAAGTTTATGGTGAAAATGTCTTGGAATATGTTGTACTAATTAGGATTTGTTCTATATTGTTTTCAATTTTCCAGTGAAAACCCAAACCTAATAATTTTTTTCCCTTGCCTATTTGAATCTTATTTTTTCCCTAGTAGGATATTTTTATGTCCTAAGGATTATGTCTTTACACTATCATTGAGAAATCTCTTGAATCTGTGATCAAGTATGATCTTTACCCTAGGTTTTGTGTTCAAGTGGGAGAGCACATTTGATTTTCAATTTTCCATCTTACATTATGATCTTATGATTGAGGTTTTAAGAATCTAGTCATAATCCTAGGTTTTCCCTCTTTTGATGTTATGAAGTAAGGGCTAATGGAGGATCATAAAGGTAAGTTTTGTGTCTTCAAATGTTATGATATCCAATATAATCATAGCATTGGTAGTATGTGTTTTGAAGTTTTTGATCTTATGATCTTCCAATATCCTCTCATCATAAGTGTCTTATGGTAAATAACAAATGATATGATGTTATGATAATCTAAAAAGTGTATATGTGGAAGTGCTCAAAAGGAAACCCTCAACCATACTAAAGTAGAAGGATGGAAAGATCATAGGACATAAAATGGTATAGTTATTGAGGGTTATAATCTTATGATGAATGGAAGATTGTATAAGCATGATGGTTTTTAAAGAGACTTTGGAAGCTACGAAGATATGGAGATTGTAAGATCATAAGAAAGGAAATGTCAAAGTTGAGTGATATGCTACTGTGAAGTGAGGCTAGCTACTTAAGAATAAAGAAATTGAAGAATGTGGAAATTGAATCTTTCATAGATACAAAGAGTAGTGAAGCACATGATCACAAGTGAAAATAGTGAGGGCTTCCAAAGCCACAAAATATAGGTGAGTATATGGTCATAAGGGATAATGTAAAATGAATCCAATAGTTTATGAAGTTATGATAAAGGGGAAATAATAGCCAGTGTATGATTAGGAGTTAAAAACAACAATAAAAGGAAAGCTTTCAAAGTAATGATAAGCGTTAGTTGACTATGATCGACAAATCGTAAGACAAGAAAAGACAAGGTCTAATGCTATGAAAAGTTGTGATCATATGATCGTAAAGGTTTCTCTAAAAGAAAATGAAGCTAAAAAAAGGTTTGTAAAACGCTTTGCATAATATCATAGCTATGGAGAAGGTATTGCATTTAGTGTTCTGATCTTACAATATAACTATCAATTGTAAGATCATAAGATTCTTGAAAGGGTTCCTCTCCAATATGATGAAGACTTGATCATATGATCATAAAGGCCAAATTCCTCACTTCCAAGAATATAAAAAATTTGAATTTTAAAGAAAATTGTAATATTGAAAGCCCTAAAATAAGACACAAAAGCAATTTTTACAATTTTTCTAATTTGGAAAAGAGACATAGGTTCTCAACCAATGAAGTTTGAGTAAAGTACAAGGAATTCCAAGTTGGATACTTATGTGGACGCTCCATTTAGGTGACAAAAAAATTGATTTTAAGGCTCATCCATGTGGAATTCAATGTATAGAGATGGTTGATGAAGTTCAGATAGCATAACATGCTTTGTAGCTCTCATGTCCCCTTTTCAAATAATAATTAAAAAAAAAAATCTTTGCTAAGGCAGGCAGGCTCAAAATGTGAAGTTTCAAAAAAAGGGACTAATCTTTGGAAACCAATGGACTAATAAATAAAAATTATTATTAAAATATGTTTTATTAACCCCTCTTGGACATGAGTTAGGGTTATGCCCTCTTTTAAGGGATTTGGAGGCATTTTGGGCTCATTCAAGAACTTGATTTTGCTCATTGCTTTGTTGTTCTTCAGAGGCTGCCAAACCTGTGGAGAAGGAGACCCAAGGATGGGAGTTTGCAAGTTTACAAGAAGGATAAGGATTGGAGTTTAAAGCCATTCCATGTGCAAGCTCATGTAGAGTTTGCCCTTGTGCTGAACAGTGCAGATTTGTGAGTTTTCGGGTGTGTTTTTTGTAAGAGTTTGGTGTTTCCAGTTGAGTATTTTATATCAGTTTGGGTTGATGCTGTATTTCAGCTATTTATATATTAAAATAGAGCTGAATATATTTATTGGGTTGTGGTTATACTTTTGTGATAGATTATTAGTGTTTTTGTGGTGTTTCTGGGCTATTTGGTGTTATTTTTGGGGGCCGGATGAGCATTGTTTTTTGTCCTCCATTTGCGAGCTGTTTTGTAAACTCTATATAGATCTGGTAATGTCATTTTTTAGGCTGTTATGCTGGTGAAATTTTGGTAAAAATTTACACTTTCAGATTTATTAATAATATGTGAAGCTATGAAGTTTATGGCACTATTTCAGGCATACCCAATTTGGGTTTATTTGAGAAATTGGCAGATCTTTGAAATATTGGTTGTTTGATTTTAAAAATCTGATTAGAGACTTTAAATATCATATAAAATAACCAAGGGGACATTTCAATAGCCAATAGTAGATTATTTTTTATAGAAATAAAAGATTTCCAACAATTGCAAAGTTTTCACTGTGAAGGATTCATAGATTTCAGCACTAATTGCAGAGTTTCTAGATTTTTTTAATTCACATTCAAGATGTCACATAAAGAGGTAGAATGGATTCAAGCTATAAATATGGAAGTTATTTAGAATTATACTTCCAAAGGAGGAAACACTAGGGAGAGGAAACCAAATAAATTTGCAGATGAATGGATAAAGTTGTCCTCAAACTCATCAAACACTATCTCTACAAATGACCATGATTTCAAAGATCTGTATGCATTCTATACAGATGCTACTTTCCCTAGCATTGAAATTTATGAATTTTTTAGATATTTCTATAGCAACAGATTTGATAAGATTCATGTATGTAATCCATGGAAGAAAATTTGGCTAAGCTCATTTTCCTAGAGGTATTTGTAGATGTTGATCTTGTAAAAGCCCTAATTAGATCTTACAACCCAGCCACTAAATATTTTCATAGGCATGATGGGATTTTATGTGCACACTAGATTCTACTTCTTTTATTGAAGCTTTTGGGTTAGATGGCGCAATGGGAGAACCAGTGGACTTAGAAGAACTTCAGGGGAAGTTTGAGAGAAATACAAAAGCCTACAATAGAAAATCTATGATGCAACACATCCCAGTGGACCTCGACAAGGTTGGGGATTATCCAAAGAAGGTAGATAAGATGATGCCCCTAGAAAAATTCAAGAATTACATTGTGAAAACTGTGTAAGGTGTCAAAGATAGTTTTGATATGGTATGTGGATCAATATAATTACATTGTTAAGACTATGTAAGGTGTCAAAGATAGTTTTGATATGGTATGTGGATCAATATACATTGTGGCAAGAGATGTACAAGATGCATATCATGGTGTAGAATATGATTATGTAAATTTCATCCTAGAGAAAATCAAAGGTAATATTAAGATGGCACTTAAAGGAGACATGTGGAATTTTAGATTCAACCATTATTCATTACTTATGCATTTGGTTCTATATAAGAATGTGGGGTATATCATCCCAAATTTTGTTGATCAAACATCAGATGTGAATGGAGAGCTAGCACTTCAATTGTGGACATGGGTATGGGTTAGATTCTATCATACTCTAATTCTGTTTCTTTTTTCAATAACTTTAGTTTTGTGGTTATGATAATGTTAGACCCTTGTTTCTTTAGGGCTCCTGAGATCTTGGAAAGTTTATTTAGACCAACCCAACTTCTTGAAAGTAAAAGGTTGGATCATAATTGGGGTGACATTTTCTTGTTTCTAACATTTTTACACATGAGAGATATGGTTTTCCTTAGCCACCCCACATATTGCCCAAATATATCCCTCCTAGATTGGCCATCATCAAATTCATATGGAAATTGTTTTTGGTAAATAAGGAATATTTAGGCTCTAAGTTGCATAAAGATATATTTCTTTGCAGGTGCTTCAAGATAGGAAACTTTTGAATTGAAAAATAATCCTTGGACCAAATACATTCTTTCCTCCACCACTAATTTGTTAACTACTCCCTAAGGGATGTATGACCAAGATGGTTATATGAAGAATACCTTGAAAGAAATTAGGAATCATGTGTTTCCAATTACAAAGGAATTACCACATGAGGGCCTGATTCCAAACATTGTAGTTGAGGGGAAATCTGCTGAAAAATTAGCTAAATTTAATGATGTTTTGAGGGTAGAGAATGAGATGAAGAAAGAAAACCCAGATTTCAAGGGTTTTTATATGGATATCCCTTATCCAAAAATAGTAAAGAAGATGGTGAACGATCATGTTGAGATCATGACACAAAAGCCTCTAGGGCTAATTGGAGAGGAAGAAATAGTAAATCCTGATAGCCCAGAGCTAGATGTAACTTTGGAAGTTGAAGAGGATGAGCCTACTAAAGAATCATGGGTTGCCAAGGGTAAAAAAGGAAAAAACTAGTCTATATACCTGAAAAGGTAAAACAAAGGACACTTCAAATCATGCCTAGAAGAAATTAGTATTTTATTGATCTAAGGCAGAGTTACATACTATATAGAGTGAATATAGTAGAGTATTTTTTGACCAATCTAGAGATGGAAACAACAAGATTGGATGAAAAGAACATTGAAGCTCAATAATTTATAGAGGATTACAAGTTCATCAAATCTACTATGTTTAAAAGTTTCCTCTACAATGTAAAGAAGAGTGAATTGGTATTCAAACTTAAGCAAGGAGGATCTCATGAAAAGAAACACGAATTGGTTGATGAGCTTCATGCCTATGACCCATAGAGTGAGGTGATGACTCTTGTAGAGGCTAGAGACCTAGTAAACATAAGTGGTATGCTTGTAATGCTTGGCTGCGATTTGGAACAAAATTTCATGCTTGACTAGATAAGAAGACAAGCAAATGCTATATCTTATGAAGCATTTGGAGCTGATGTACTTCAGAGGGGATCATGATTCAATATTGACTTTGAGTTTGTAGTAGTATGGAGCATAAATTCAACAACAAATAAGCCTAAGTTAATAGATGTACAAATTATTGACCAAGGAAACATGATAGTTTGGACTATGTAAGATACTTTAGGTACACAAATTTTCAAGGCAATGAAACACTTACCATTCATGAATAAGATGAAAGTGGAAGAAATAGAGACAAAATTGGCTAGAGCATTCCATGACTATGTAGATTTTAGGAAACTCTATGTAGAGCTCAGGAAAAGCCATGTTTATAAAAAGAGGATAGAAGAAGTAGAGGCCAATGCTCATGGGATTGAAGTTGAAGTTGCATCCTTAAGGGAGCAACTAAGTGATGCAAAAAAAAAATAGGGCACAAAGTTTCCAAGAATAACCAGCCAGGGTCATAATGGAAATGTCCTCTTAGAATATAGAGCTAGAGCAAGAAGAAGCAGAGCCTAGGATGATGAGAATTGATGCTTAAATCCAATAGCAAGATGATGAGGTAAGGATAAATATCTTGAAAAGCATGATAGGCCATAGAGTAGAAACTATAAAGAAGATTTCTCAATAGGCTTATGCTCTTTTTATTTCTTTACAAGATGCTAAGCATGTTTACAGTGAGGCACTTGAATAACTATCACCCACTTTTAATCAATGGGGGCCATATGTAAAATTCTTAGAGAGGATAATCATGCTAATGGAAAAGAAGCCAAACCTACTAGATAAAGTCATTATAGTTAAAGAAGTCCAGGAAACAATAAGTGAATTAATAGGTTTCTTTACTGGTAAATTAAAACTAATACAAGGTAGGATGAAAGTCTTGTCACAAGGGATTAAGCCTTGTATCCCATAAGTTTTGGATGTTTATTGTAAACTAAATGGCTGGAAAGAGTAGTTAGATTGTTTTGGTTCAATGTTAATTCAAGTAGGCATAACATTAGTTTTTGATGATGATAGTGACACCCCTTTTAATAATTTGAATGATTCTACATTGTTTAAGGTTGAAATAGACTTGAATAAATTTTTAGTAGAATCAAGGGCCATAATAGATGCCAAGTGGAATAAGGCAATAAAAGACTTTGATGAAGTTAAAGGCATTGAATGGCCCACAAAAAAGAAATATATGTATGGGTGGCAGCTAGAGAAATCAAGGCTCTCCTAGTAGGAAGCAGTTGAAGTACTATAATGAGGTGGTAGAAAAGACAATATAAAGAAATGGAAAGAATAGTGATAGGTAGTTAAAGGCAAAAAAAATATGTTGAAGACACTTGTAGAATGTGTTGCTTGCTAGCTTTGCAACTATATTCCAATTTTTATTAAAGTACATTGAATGTTGTAAAAGTAACATCTAAAATATCTTTGTATTTTCCTTCCAATAGAATTTGACATTTGTCCTCCCATTTGAAGCTTGTTGCAACCCTTCTATAAAAGGATTTTTGATATGTGAAGTGAGGGTCCAAGTTTTGTAGAATTGTTAGTGCTTATGCTATTTACAGTTGGTCCATTTTTTATTTCAAATATATGTTGTTTCAAATTTTCATATTGAATATATAATGAAAAGTGAATGATTTTTTTTGTCATATTTTGAGTTATATTATGAGTATTACACCATTGATGTATTGTTATCAAATAATATTAATACAAAGAGGGAGTTTTGAATATCTGTGTCTTTGAGTTCTATCTTCATTTTTATATGCTTGTTGTTTTAAGATTGAATGAGAAAAGTTGATACAATTTAATGTAGTTGGGATAGGTTGCATGCCAATTAATTGTTGCCTTTAATTCAATGAATTAAGTAAATACTTCCATAAATTGATAGGTTTTCTAGGCATATGAGAGGAATATCATAAGAATGGAGTGTAGCCTAGTTAACAATAGATGAATTTAATTGCAAGTCAATTAAATAAGTCAATTATTTATTGGTGTGACTCTGTATGGAAATGGATGAGGCTCTGGTCATATGTTGTGATGCAAATTGATGTAATTATTTGGTTACACAAAGAACTTTTAAATAAAAGTCAATATTTACTTTTTGTAATGAAGAATTAAATTGCTAGTCATTACTTAGTTGTAATACCTTTCCTCTTAGTTATAGTTGGCTACTATAACCAAAGAGATAATTAAAAGACCAAGAAGATTATTGGCCATTTTCTATTATAGGAGATATATCTGAAAAGAAAAGTGTGCGCGAATGAGTTTTGAAGAAGCATATCAAATAACCAGTCATTTTAATCCCTAAGGTGCTCCTACCTTTGCCCTATATAGCCTAAAGTTTAGAGAGTCTTTGTGCTCTATTGAAGTTGGTCTAGATCTGAGATGAATTTAGTTGAATATGGGAACTAGCTAATCTTTAGAATTAGTTTTTCTTCTATATCTTGGTATTGGGTTTTTGCAACTTGGTAGTTTTAAAACACCAATAGATTGCATATGATGTTGACATTTTCCACATGTAATACAACAAGTCCCTATAAAACTATTGTATTGTAAAATATCATATGTTGATTTTCTTTGTTATAATTATGATTTGATGTGATGTATCCAAAAGAAATTAAGATACCAGAATTATAATTAAATCTTTATATTTATACATATATATACATTTTCCCTCTGAATGATTTATTGAATAATGACTTAAAGGTTGTTATAAAATTATCTTCTTGTATTCAAATGATAATTGTGAATTCTTCTAAAATGGGTTTGAGAATTATAGAAAATATCTAAAATTGAATCTATATGGATTCTTTAATGTGTTTAAGAAAATTTAGTTAGTATGTATTATGTGTGTGTCTTGTTCAAATTTTGGCCATGGCACTATTAATGGTGACACCATAAATGTGATAGTGATGCTTAAAAAGGATTTATCAATGAAATCTATTGGCCTTATGGCTAATTTGGATGATGGAAATCTTGGAAAAATTAGTCAATTGTATATTTTCATTGATGTAACACAAATGTCACACTCTAACCAAGAACAACTAGTGTAAAGCAGACTCAGTCAGATACTAAAGAAGGCTCCAGTGTTAGCCAACTAGAATTCAGAAGGATCCAAGTTCAGTTCGTCATTGAATAAAATTAATGGAAACCAAGTTATGTGTGTCGGTAAAAGGTGCTAGTATTAAGTGAGTCAAGTTATTTACCAAACAATTTCAATATTAATTAAGTGACTTATTTCAATGCTAGTGGACTATTAGGAAAATAATATTGTTAATTAAATGGCTAATACAAGCCAACCTAGTCGATGTTAAATATTTGTTTGAAATTTTATTCAAGCCAACTTGAAATTGGGTTTTATATATATGAATGGTCAGTGGATTGAAGTGTGAGATACATGAAGAATAAAGAAAAAGATGTGGATTATGAAGGATATTCAATTAAAGATAGCATATCCACAGAGTTGCAAAGAATATTCTAATCAATGAGGATCAAGAGGATAAACTAGAACAATGTTTTCAATTTGAAAAGCCATTTTCTTCATCAATTAGGTCAACCACTATTACTCTCTAGCAATTGTAGTAGTGAAGAAATCTCTTAACAGAGTTAACTTAGAAGTCAATTTGTAAATCCTCTAACAAGATGACATTTTTAGATTGAAGTGTCTAAGAAGCTCTAACAAGTCCACTCCTAATAGAGTGATTCAAATATATTAATAAGATCACACTTAACCATGTGTTTTGTAACCTTTAATAGTTTTAGCTCCTATCAAGGTTCAATTCAGAAAAGTGAAAAGTTGGAACTAGTTGCATTGGTGGTTTTGCCAAATTGGGTTTCTACATTAAACCTTGGTGTCTCATGTGTCCATGTTATTTTATATATGCTTTATGATTCTACAACTAAATTACTAAAGGTTAATACACTTTAAATATCTTAAGACTACATTGTTAATTGAGTTATAGTGTATATCTAGTTCTAACTAAGCAATGAAAGGATTTGGCTTAGTGAGAAGCTTGTATTGACCTCTAAGGGATTTGAAATTATTTTTTCAGTAATTGATTCACCATCCCATCTTAGTTACTCCTCTTATTTTTCAAAAATTGGTATCAGAGATTTTGGTGCTTGTAGGAAAGGTTTCAAAGACCTAAGATAAAAGGTCAAGGTGTCTTACAAAAGAGAGATTCCTAAGCTTAACAGAGATAACTTTTTAGCATGGTAGGAACTGATGAAGCTACATCTAAGAACCATTAGAGATAGAGGTCCACACTTCTTAGAGAATCACTATGTGGTACCTCCAAATCCTTTAACTATGGATCAAATGGTGGGCATGAATAATAACAACACAATGATGATTCATATTGCTTCCTCTCTCAACTATTCTAAATTTGATGAAGTCAAAGATTATCTTGTTGTCAATGACATGTCAAAAAATCTAGAAAATACCAATGGAGGAGATGATAATGTGAAAAGATACTAAGAAGAAAGTCTAAGAGGGTAGTTTGATTAGATGAAGAGGAAAGAAGATGAAAACATTGCAAAATATAATGAAATAATCAAAGAAAGTATAAGAGAAATCAAAGTCATGGGAGGAAAAATAGATGATACACCAAAAGTCAATAGGGTATTAAGAGCTCTTCTTCTTATTTTTGTAACTAAATTTTCATTGATTCAAGAGATGAGCTGTGATCCCAAAAATGATATAACTTTGGATGCACTAGTGGGATGATTGACTTCTTTTGAGCTAGATAACTTTTATAACAATCTTTGTAACACTAACAACATAGAATCTACATTCAAAGCCAAATTAACTCTTGGTAGAAAACAAGGTAACTCAAAAGAAAATAGATCGACGGTGAAAAAGATAATGATTCTAAATATGACAATATAAAGGTGAAATACCATTGTTTTTTTTTCTCTTGTGAAGAAGTTGGTCACATTATTGCAAGTTGTCCAAAAAAAGTAAACAAAAATGATAGGAAATTCAATAAGTTCAAAGGCAAGAAAGATTTAAAGAGATACAAGGACTACATAGGAAAAGGTAAGAAATCTTGTTACATTTCTAAAGATTTTGATAGTGATGATGAAGATGAAATGATATACATCATTGTTAAGGATGAATCAGATGATGAGGAAAATGAAAAGATGACACTTATTTCTCATGTTAGCAAGAATGACACATGGATAATAGATAGTGTTGTTCTCATAACATGACCAGTGATAAAACTAAGTTTGAACACTATGATGGTAGAAGTGTTAGATTTAGAAATAATGAACCATGTTATGTGAAAGGAAAAACATGCATTGCATTAACTAACGAAATCAAGTATGAAAATGCCTACTAGGTTGAATGACTAAGGCACAATCAATGTTAGCTTGGAAAAATGGACACAATTAGTTTTAGAAGTAAGAACTACTATTCTGAAGAATTCATTCAACTAGTACATATAGATCTTTTTGGACATAGGTATATAAAGCTACATTGGAGATAAATATTTCTTTTTTTTTTGGTGATGGTTATATTATAGAATGATGATAGTGATGTTTCTAAAGGAAAATTATAAATATTTTCAAAAGTTCAAATCATATCTAGCTAGAGTTGAAAAAGAAATATGAAACAATCTAAAATACCTAAGGTTAGATAGAGGAGATGTATTGGAAATCTGATTGAAAATATCATTGATGAAGAAGATTGATTGAAAGAGGGAGATTGTTGTTAAAAGAATGTTTTCAATCATTGTTTTGTCATTGATGTCAAACCTTCTATTTGTAGGAATGAAAATTGCTTACAAGATTCAAGTACTATCACTTAGTTGATTGATGAAGAGGATTTAATCAACAAGATGTAACAAGAGCACCTAAGGGAAAGGTTGAGTTATGGTTTTGTAATGAAGTGCAAGGATTAGCTAAGACAATGGTTAAATGATGTATTGGTAACATATTCAAAGAAATAGAGGATGGTCACACTTGGAAAAATTAGAAGTAAAAGTTAGAACAAGGTTGACTACAAAGCTTAAATTAAGTTCATCAGTGGGTGCTGAGCAAGCTAGTTTAACCTAAGCAAATTTTTAGTTGGAGCTAAGAAAAGGAAAAATCTAGTGTGTGCCGAGTGAACTTTAGGTGCTAAGTGAAGTTCAAGTGCCAAGTGATATAGGAGGAGCCAAGTGATAGAAAATCTTAGTAGGTGCTGAGTAAACTTCAAGTGCTGAGCATCAGTAAAACATAGTGGTGTCGAGTAATGCAGTATGTACTGAGTATTAGAATTTCAATAGTGCCAAGCTGCTAGATTATTGGAAATGAAAAAGATTCATCAAATCTGAGCTAACAAAGTTGTTACCTTGAATTTTGTGAACTAGTTGGAGGATAAGGATGATGAGATGGTGGCACAAAATTTTGTGTAAACCATTTTTGAGTGAATTCAAGAGGATTCTTCATGATGTTTCTAGAAGAAATAATATATGGGTTAGATTCAATGAATCCTACCTAATCCATATGAATTTAAATTAAAGGAGGGAAAAATCAAGTGAGAAAATAAATCTTAGATTTCTATTTAAGGAGTCATAGACCAAGAAGCAAGAGTTGTTGGTGTGCCAAATTGCAAAGTGGTTGAAGGGTGTCAAAGAGAAGGCATCTAGGAGAAGGAAGAATAGAGCATAGAGACTTTGCTTTGACAAGTGGTCAGAAAGCAAAAATTGCACTGGTACATGGAGCATGGAGACTCAAGAAGACTAAGCTTGAAAGGAGGGCATGCTATCAAAAGCTCCAGAGACTAAAAGCTAGGCAATGTCATGAGTTGAGAGGTGATCTGAAATCTACAAACTAAGTTGTATGCTGTAATTAGGTCAAAACCCCTTATTGTTACTCTCTAGGAATTGTATCAATTAGAGTAAAAGAAAATCCTATGGACTTAGGTTGGTCTAACAAACATTTGTAAATTCTTTAATAGGGTGGCATTACAAGTGAATGTTCTAAAGTCCTCTAACTAGGCCCACTTTCAACAAGGTGGTTAAATCCTTTAACCAGGGCACGTTTAATAGTATGTTGTAGCCTTTAACAAGGTAGGCCTTTCATAGGGCATCACTTTAGAAGAGTGAGAATTGAGTAGCATGTTACTGGTGGTTTTTCCCAAATTTGGTTTCCACATAAATCACTATGTCATGTGTTGATCTTTTTATGTGTTATTCTTGCATGTTGATCTACATTAATTTCCTGAATAGGAAAGTTAAAGCTTGGATGAATGAATAAGTTTGATGAGTATAATTTACTTGATGAAAATTTTTGAATAGGAAATTTGGACCTTGAATAACTGATTCAACCCCACCCCCCTCTGAGTTATTCTAAAACATTTCTAAGAATTAGTAGCAGAGCCATCTGCTGATCTAGTTTCAAGGTACTAGAAGTAGGAAGATCATGATGTCCAAGAGAGAAGTTCCCAAGCTCAACAAAGACAACTTCATTCCATGGAAAAGTTTGATGAAATTGCACCTTAGATCAATAGGTGATTATGAAAAAACCTCAATTGGAATAGAACATGTAGACCCAACTAGACGCCTCTCTATAGATGATTTGAACAAAAGGAAGGAGCACAATCGGACAATGTTGGAGATTGCCTCTACACTCAATTATGTTGAATTTGATGACATCAAAGGTTATGATATTGCATTCAAGATGTGGAAAGCCTTATTAGATATCTATGGGGGAGATCAAAATGTTCAGAGAGTAAAGAGAGAAAGCCTTAGAGGAAAGTTTGATGACATGAAAATGGAGGAAGGTGAAAATACTGCTCAATATGCTGCTAGAATGAAAGAACTAGTAAGTGCAATAAGAAGTCTGGGTGGTCAATTGGAAGAAGAGATTGTCAATAGAAAATACTTAAGGACCCTACTCCCTATCTATGATATTAGAGTTTTAGCCATTCAAGAGCTAATGTGTGTACAAGGAAACACACTAACCTTTGAAGGAATAGTAGGAAGGCTTACTGCATTTGAATTGTCCAACTTTGACAACTATAGACCTAAGAACCTTAAATATTATTTCAAGGCCAAGTTGACATTGAAAGACAATAAGGAGATGACATGAAGGAAGAAGAGTAGAAAAGGAAAACATGCATCTAGTGATAGCAAAATAGATGAGGAAGATGTGGAATAGTTAGAAGCACTACTAGCTAGAATATTCCATAGAGGCAAAGGTAAATTCAAAAGTAAGTTGCCTATCATTTGTTTTAATTGTAATGAAGTAAGTCATATTGTTGCAAGGTTTACACATAAGAAGAACTACAAAGTGGGAAACAAGTACAAGAACAAAAGAGACGATGATAGTAGAGATTACAAGGACAAAGGCAAAAGATGCTACATTGTTGAAGAAGATTCTGATGAGAATGATGATGAAGTAGTGTATGTAGCTATGAAGGATAAATCATATAAAGATGAGGCTAAAACACTAGTAACTTGTGTAAACAAGAATGAAAAGTGGATCATAGATAGTGGTTTCTCACACCATATGACAGGAGACAAAAGTAAGTTTATTACCTTTACTCAATATGATGGAAATAGGGTTAGATTTGGTAATGATGCTTAATGTCAAATCAAAGGAAAAGGCTCAATTAAACTTATAGAGAAAATTTCATGTGATAATGCATACTATGTTGAAGGATTGAGCTACAATATATTGAGTGTATCACAATTAGGCAATGTAGGTTGCAAAGTAGAATTTGGAAACAAAATTGCCAAAATCTATGACACTGATGGAGATCTGATAGGAAAAGGTGAAAAAACTAGAAGTAATATATTTTACCTAGATATGGAAGATGTAACTTTTCTTGTTGTTAGACTCGATGATGTGTGGCTATGGCATAAAAGATTATGTCATGTTAAGTTTGACAATCTGATTAGCATCATCAAAATGAAGAAAGTCAAAGGTTTGTTTAAACTAAAGAAGCCTGAAAAAACAATGTACAAACAATGTCAAATAGTGAAGATGACTAAGTCTTGTTTCAAAAGGAAAACATACACTTCCAAAGAAGTACTAGAGTTAGTCCACACAGACTTATGTGGTCCAATAGAAGTGCAAAGCTACCTAGGAGATAGATACATAATGCTATTTGTAGATGACTATTATAGGATGATGATTGCTATGTTCTTAAAGAAAAAATTTGATGCATTTCAAATGTTTAAGTGATATTTGGCCAAAGTTGAGAAGGAAATAGGTAAGAGTCTGAAATGCCTAAGATCAGATAGAGGAGGAGAGTTTACATCAAAAAAATTTGAGATATTCTGCAATTGTAAAGGTATCAAAAGGAAAACATCAGCACCAAGAACTCCCCCATAGAATGGCAATGCTGAAAGAAGGAATAGGTCAGTAATAGACTGTGCTAGAACCTTGATGATGGAGAAAAATTTTGCTCTAAAGTACTGGAGAGAAGCTGTAATTATTGTTGTTTACACCCTGAATAGAGTCTAAGTCAAGAAAGGTACAAATGCAACACCTTTTGAATTGTGGTATGGTCACTCACCTAATGTAAAAAATTTCAAAGTCTTTGGTTGTAAATGTTGTATTCTTAGAGATACTAGAAATGGAAAGTTTGATACAAAAAGTGATGAAGGCATATTCCTTGGATACTCTACTAGAAGCAAAGCATTTAAGTGTTTGAATACTAACACTAACAAGATTGTGAAGAGTGTAAATGTAAATTTTGATGAGCATGCAGAAGTACAAGCAATCAAAAGATTACATATCTTTTGTATTCTTCTATGAAGGAATGATTGTTAAAGATAATACTGCTGATCAAGTTGGAAATCAGCAACAAATTTCATTATAAGCCAAAACACAACCAATGAATGTTGAGCTGGATTTAGAAGCTGAGTTGTAGAATGAAGAAAATGCATATTCTGATTCTAAAAATAGTATACATGAAAGAAATGATGAAGTACCAGATGAAAAAGAGAAAAATGACTCTAAAGCTAAAGGATAAAAAATGGGAAGAAGGATAGAACCAAGATTAGCCAAGTATGTAAGGAGACATCACCCTACAGATCAAATCATTGGTGATAAGGATGAAAGACCAATGGAAAGGAATAGGCTAAGGAATGAATCATGTTTGCTAAGCAAGATTAAGCCCAAAATAGTGAAAGATGCACTTCAAGATGATGATTGGTATTAAGCTATGAAAGAAGAGATAGACCAAATGTAGAAGAACAAAACCTGGACCCTAGTTCCTAGACCAGCTGATAAGAATGTAATTGGTACCAAATGGGTGTTTAGGAACAAACTTGATGAGAATGATGAGATAACTAGAAACAAAGCCAGACTAGTTTGCAAATGCTATGCACAAGAAGGACTGGATTATGGGGAAACATTTGCCCCTGTTACAAGAATGGAAGTAGTAAAAACATTACTTGCAAATGTTGCTTACAAAGGTTTCCAAGTTTACCAAATGGATGTGGAGTCTTCCTTTCTAAATGGTATACTAGAAGAGGAAGTCTACATAGAACAACCAAAGGGATTTGTTGATGACAACAATAAGGATATGGTTAGAAAATTGCATAAGGCACTTTATGGTTTGAAGGAAGCACCTAGAGCATGGTATGAGAGACTGCACAAATATCTTATGAAGATAGGATTTGAGAGAACATATGACAACAACAACCTGTATATGAAGGAAAAAAAAGGTAAAGACATTTTGATAGCTAAAATCTTTGTTGATGATATAATATTTGGAGGAAAAGATGTTCTATGCAAGGATTTTGCTGATCAAATGAAACATGAGTTTGGAATGTCAATATTTGGAGAAATCAAATTTTTTGTTGGATTGCAAGTACATCAATTGAATCATAACACATTTGTGACCCAATCAAAATACATCAAGGAGATACTATAAAAATTTGGATTAGAAGACTCAAAATTAGTTGGCACACCAATGGTGACAAGACATAAGTTATCAAAGAATAATGAGTTAGCTGAACTAAATTAGACAATGTATAGATCAATGGTTGGAAAGTTGTAGTATGTTGTACATAGTAGACCAGGCATTGCATTAGCTGTTGGAATAGTGGCAATATTTTCTACAAATCCAAGAGAAAATCATCTAATGACAGTAAAGAGAATATTGAGGTACCTAAAAGAAATTGATGACTTTGGTTTGGACTACAAGAGAAGTGAAAAGTTTGAACTAAATGTTGGGTGATGCGACGCGCTCCCCTGCCCACAGGTGGTTAATTATGTGGTGTTCCATGTTCACTAATAGTCATGGCTTTTGGTGCAACGGAAAATGGGCCCTACAATTGGTATCAGAGCCTAGTTTTGGCCTGGTCATGGGTTCAAATCTCCCCGGTGCCTTCCCGACCCGCGTAAGCACCTGGTATGCGCGTCGAGGGGGAGATTGTTGGGTGATGCGATGCGCTCCCCTGCCCACAGGTGGTTAATTATGTGGTGTTCCATGTTCACTAATAGTCATGGCTTTTGGTGCAATGGCAAATGGACCCTACACTAAAAGCCTACATTGATGCAGATTGGGAAGGTAGTATTGATAATAGAACAAGCACTAGTGGAGGAGCACTTTCTTGGGAAGAAGATTGATTATATGAACCAAAAAAAAGAAAAGTTGTACCGCACACTCCACTATAGAAGCTAAATATGTTGCAACTACTGTAAATTGCACTAATATTGTATGGATCAAACATTTGCTGCAAGGTATGAAGGAAGAGGTGAATGAGCCTGTGATACTTTATTGTGATAATACAAGTGCTATCAACATATCAAAGAATCTGGTAATGCATGCCAAAATCAAGCACATTGCAATCAAGTATCACTGCGTACGAGAATTGGTGGAAGAAAAACAAGTGAAAATGGAATATGTTAGATCCAAAGAATAGATTGTTGACATTTTCACAAAAACACTACCTAAAGATGCTTTTGAATATCTTAGAGGTAAGTTAGGGATAATACCCCTAGCTAAGGCTACTTAAGTAACAACAAGATTTCCCTACATCAAATGAATTGATTGTTGAAATATTACACATTGATGTAGAGGATATTTACTTTAGGATTCATGCCTAAAGTAATTGAGGTGATGAAGTTCCAAAATAGTCACAAGGTGATAGAGGGAGAAATTGAAAGAACTTGCAAATACTAAACTTGCATGATAAGATGCTGAAATAATACATCTTTATCATTGATGTAAAAGAGGGAGACATATTAGAAACTAATCAATGGTTGAGGGAAAAGATGAAGAAGTTAATTAGAAAATATGAACAGAGAAAGAAATGGTAGAAGATGAGCATTGCATATAGAGGGAGAGAATATAGGAAAAGATACAACTAAGAGGGAGAAATAGAAGTAAAGCAATTAGGAGAATAGATCTAGAGAAGGAAATGAGACAAATGACAGTAACACAATTTCTTTTTGGCATTTGACTTACTATTCTAACCTAGTTAGCATGGTTAAATAGTTTGATTTGATGGTTGATCAGTTTGGTTTTCCATCAATGCTAAAGATGGAGATTGTTGGAAATTTGATTGAAAAGATCATTGATGAAGAAGATTGATTGAAAGAGGGAGATTGTTGTTAAAATAATATTTTCAATCATTGTTTTGTCATTGATGTCAAACTTGCTATTTGTAGGAATGACAATTTCTTAGAAGATCTAAGTACTATCACTTAGTTGATTGATGAAGATGATTTAATCAACAAGATGTAACAAGAGAACCTAAGGGAAAGGTTGAGTTATGGTTTTGTAATGAAGTGCAAGAAAAAGAAAAATCTAGTGTGTGCCAAGTGAACTTCAGGAGCCGAGTGAGGTTCAAGTGCTGAGTGATATAGGAGCTGAGTGATAGAAAATCATAATAGGTGTCGAGTAAAATTCAGGTGCTGAGCATCAGTAAAACATAGTGGATGTCGAGTAACATAGTATGTTCCAAGCATTAGAATTTCAATAGTGCTAAGCTACCGCATTATTAGAAATAACAAAGATTCATCGAATCTAAGCTGACAAAGTTGTTACCTTGAATTTTATGAACTAGTTGGAGGATAATGATGATGAGCTAGTGGCACAAAATTTTGTGTAAACTATTTTTGAGAGAATTCAACGAATCCTACCTAATCCATATGAATTGAAATTAAAGGAGGGAAGAATCAAGTGGGAAAAGAAATTCTAGATTTCTATTTAAGGAGTCATAGACCAAGAAGCAAGAGTTGCTCGTGTGTCAAATTATGAAGTGGTCGAAGGGTGTCAAAGAGAAGGCATCTAGGAGAAGGAAGAATAGAGCACATAGACTCTACTTTGACAAGTGGTTAGAAAGAAAGGATTGCATTGGTACATTGAGCATGGAGACTCAAGGAGACTAAGCTTGAAAGGAGGGAAAACTATCAGAAGCTTTAGAGACTAAAAGCTAGGCAATGTCATGAGCAAAAAAGTGATCTAAAATATACAAACTAAGTTGTATGCTATAATTAGGTCAAAAGCCCTTATTGTTACTCTCTAGCAATTGTATCAATTAGGGTAAAAAAAAATCCTATGGACTTAGGTTGGTCTAACTGGCATTTGTAAATCCTTTAACAGGGTGGCATTCCAAGTAAATGTTCTAAAGTCCTCTAACCAAGCCCACTTTTAAGAGGGCAGTTAAATCCTTTATTTAGGTCACATTTAACAGTGTGTTGTAGCCTTTAATAGGGTAGGCCTTTCATAGGGCATCACTTCAGAAGAGTGAGAATTGAGTAGCATGTTACTAGTTGTTTTTACCAAATTTGGTTTCCATGCAAATCACTATGTTATGTGTTGATATTTTTATGTGTTATGCTTGCATGTTGATTTACAGTAACTTGTTGAATAGGAAAGTTAAAGCTTGGGTGAATGAATAATTTTTATGGGTACACTTTACAAGATGAAAAAATTTGAATAGGAGATTTGGACCTTGAATAATTGACTCAACCCCCCCCTCCCTCTTAGTCATTCTAAAGAATTTCTAACAAGATGAATTCATCTCTAATGAATTCAATGAGTTCTACAATGAAAAAGGAATCAAGAGACAAGTATCTACACCTAGTACACCTTAGAAGAATGGCATAGAAGAAAGAAGAAATAGATCCATCATGGATTGTTAAAGAACACTGATTGTAGAGAAAAATGTTGCAACCAAATACTATAAAGACGTAATTAGCACAACCATTCATACCCTAAATCAAGTTCAACAGGAAAAAGCCACAAATAAAACACCTTATTAATTATGGTATAGCTTTAAAATTAATGTCTATTATTGTTTGTATGAATACTAATGGTATTCCTTTGGGTAATATCCTAAGCATTGGAGAGTATTGGCATGTTGCATTCATAAATATGTTTTTCATTGATATCATCACAATATTAAGTCTATAAAGACAAGCAGAGTAGTAGATAGAGATCATAGTTCTGCTAACAAAGTTTTGATTATCTAGTGATGCATGGTCTAAGACATGTTGTACCTTGTGTCTTGATAATGAGCTTAAATGTGAAGAGTCTAAGTCAAATATGTATAGAATTATTAAGTGATTTATAGAGAATAGTGTAGAGATAGATTGCATGGAATGCAATTTTTGATGATCCTATTATATCTTCTAGTAGAGATATAATCCAGTGATTCATGGTCAGCTAATGATACAAGACAATCTAATGGTGGCATCAACAAGTGTACAAGTCCTGAAGTCACACATTGTAATGACCCCAACAGGTTATAATTTCTTCAAACACCAAAAATCTCTATACTTCAGTTGTTTGACATTTCGTCAAACACTTTGCAAGCAAGCTCTGATACCACTGTAGTAACCCTCCTCAAATCTTCTCTCAAAGATGCTGATTGAAGGCTCAAAGAATTTTGTCAAACAATTCACATGCAAGAGACATATGACTGATATAGTATTTCAGCTCGCTTTAAATGAATTTTTTCCAATTTGCATCAATGAGAAACTTGTGTTAGAAGACTCAAAATGGACTACACAATGACCTAACATGAGTGTGCTACTAATTTTGACAATATTCAATGCATTTATATGATCTAAGCATGAGAAATGAACACCTACAACCAACTGGCATTTTTACAAACAGTTGGTGTGCAAACTAACTAGCTGATAAATAATGATATTGAATTGCTTAAATGACACCAGCAACTATTATCTTCTTAATTTGAAATGAAATTTCTAATACAATGCTCACGAAATGCGGCCAAAACTTTTGGCATTTATATGGATTACAAAATGATAATACTGGTATAATGCACACTTACAACTGAAACCTATAACACCCTAAAAACAATACTAATAAAGGAACCTGGTTGTAGATGGTTGTAATAATTTTCTTGAATGCTGCCCCTTCTGCTTTGCTTTTCTGATTTTCTTTTTCGAACTGCTTTTTTGGACTGCTTTTTCGGCCTGCTTTTTTCGGTTCTACTTTTTTCGGATTGCTTTTTCAGCCTGCTTTTTTTATTCCACTTTTTTCAGACTGCTTTTTTGGCTTGCTTTTTTGGTTCCACTTTTTTTGGACTGCTTTTTTAGACTACTACCCTATTGAATCTCAAGACCATATCTTTCAATGGTGTCAAGATTTCCAGCTTGAAGGGATTTCGTCCTTCAAACTATTGAGACATCATCTCCAAAAAATTTCCCAATTTCTTTGATATTTCCAACCATCCTTAAAAGAAGCTCTTCCATTTCTTTTATAGTGTTCTCACAAGAGCTCCATCCTTCATTTTCTCAATGTGGGATAAAACATAACTCCCTTTATGTAACTTATGTCTCCAATGTGTTATAAAATAAAGGGGACTCTTTTAATTTTAATATTTCCCACAAACTATAGTCTATGCATTAATAAAGTTAAATATTTAAATTTAACTTTATAAAATAGCTTTATCAAAGCATAACAAATCTTATCAATGATAAAAAAGTCTTCTTGTCAATTTTAAACAATTACCATCGACATACCGTTGCCACTGGATGTCTGCCCATGTCCAAGATGACTTACTATAAATAGTAAGTATGCCCAAAGTTGCCTCAAAACCCCTCAGAAAGACCTGCAACTGAAACTATCTAGGCCAAATGGCCTCTAAGACCATTTAATGTCTTGGTTAGCCTATGGGACCATGGGGAAATAGGCTAACGAAAAAATCATGCTATGAATGCTAAAAAGGGGACATTACAGTGCGCCCTTCCCAAAATTGCTTGTCCCCAAGCAATGGCCAAACAACAACCCAATCAATCCACCTGGATCCCAAATGTAGTCATGAACTATACCGTTGTCAGTCAACATAGGCTCTTGCAACAACCTGTGAAAATTAACCAAGAGGAATCCATAAATGAATCGTGAATCACGGTGCAACTGAACTCCAAATCCACTACTACCACAGTCAAGAACCCACGAGGCACAAACTCTCAAAATATTAGACCCCAAGTAGAGTAGATCACCCAAACTGTCAAAATAATAAACACCATCCACACAACCCACCATGTTATGTGGAATGCACACTCCAACTCTACTACAATAGTGACCACTCCCACATGAAACTGCACCAAATACAAAGAATCCACACACTATACATCTACTGCAGTTAACACAACTCTGTAGATTACCGACCTCTGTCTCATAACCATAACACCCATGCACTACTGATGGTGAATAGTCATTACACATTAGATATAAAAAATGAGAGCCTAGTCCAAACCTGTCTGCCATCAACTCCTCAACACATGGATCAAAAGCAAACCGATGAACATATCCTTTAGTATAATGCCGGTAAAAAGAACCAATCTCAGTCAAAGACTCATCCTGCAGACATGATATGACCAACTGTGACTGATCATCAACTAAGTCAGAGGATGATATAGCCAAGAGTGCAGAATCAACAACAACATCACTAGTCTC
This sequence comes from Cupressus sempervirens, assembly GCA_028749045.1. Taxonomy (NCBI): domain Eukaryota; kingdom Viridiplantae; phylum Streptophyta; class Pinopsida; order Cupressales; family Cupressaceae; genus Cupressus; species Cupressus sempervirens. The sequence goes on from CM053783.1 coordinate 743,411,890, forward strand.
TGTGCCCTCCAAGTCAAACATATCACAATGCTCAGCTGCAATGCCCAACTCAGTTGAACCTGCCTCCAGTGGAAATGGACCAAATATGCCAATAGTAGTGTTGTGGACAGATATATCCTCATCTCCACTACCTCTATCAACCTCAACCATGGACATCCATGGATCACCAGACACCACGGTCTGTGATTGTACAGAATCTGGTAAAGACTGAAGTCGCTCTAACTCCATGGTCACCTTAGCCAAATGAAATTGTGACTCCTTGAAAGCCAACTATGTACTCTCAAGAATCTTAGAAGTCACCTCGAGCTGCTGAGTAAGCTCACTCACCTCATCTTCCTTGGCCAATAATGCATCGTATGCTATACTCCCCCACTCCATAAGATAATCTTTGTTGGCTACCAACTGCATATAATTTTGTCTCAGAATCCGGATAGCCTCCCATAAAGAGTGGATCTCTGTCAAGGAAAGATAATTGCCTCCCTGCTCATCACTAGTAGGAGAACCCCATCCATAAACTGCTAACAATTGATGAGCAGCATCGAAATGCTCGCAAGTGATAGAAATGTCTCGCTCGCCAACTCTCAGCTGACTAGACACATGATTGTGCCAACTAGTCGAACTCCTATACTCTATCCCTAGTATACTGTCCAAAGGAGTAACCTCAAAATAGCTATCATCTGTAATACTCGGATCCTGGGACTCTTCTATAAACTTTTTCATATCTGAGAGATCGTCAACCCATTCCAACAAGAATGGTCGACTAGATATATGAACAATGTCCAACACAGGTGTGTAAAAACTAATTCCAGCATCAAACAAGTTGCTGGCATGGATTAGAACTACACCTGGAAAACTACTAATCAAGTCCATGATGGTGCAATAGATACTACTACCAAGGAATGATAAATATCTTTGGTCAAAATGATCCCAAGTACTAAGATAAGGATCCCAACATCTAATCCATGAACGAAAACTAGCTGGCAATTCAAGTAAACTTCTCACCTGAGTAATGTGAACAATACCAACTGACTTCATGCACCTGTCTACAATCTTTGAATCTGGAGTGTCAATGCTAGATATACTCATATCATCATCATGTGACTCAACTGTAAAAGAAAACTGAGTCCCTGCTATACGCGCTAACTTCTGAACTGAACTCACCTCAAGACAAAGCTAGTCCACGTGTCTCTCAAAATCTTGGAGAGCCAAATGAGTACACACCAAGGAATTTCGAGTATCCTCTAGCTCATGAAAAAGCCGATCAACCTCCTTCTCCTCCTTCACTGCATCTTCCTTGATCTGTTGTAAGTTGTCACAAGAAGAACCTGTTGTGACTCCTTTCTGTCTCTCCTACAGTTGAATCATCCAAATGTGATTCTCAATCAATCCATGTATCCTATCATGATGAGATAAAGCCGTGACAATATCCTTGTCCCTTGTCTTTAGCTGGCTTGCCAAACCAAGTGAAGAGCTACTAGCCTCTATCTCATGTGAAGAAGCATCCAACTGTGCTTGATACTCATTTTCTGCAAAGTCTTGAATGCTCACTTTCTGATCAACTGTACTATCCTCAACTGCTGTAACTTCATCCAGCCTAACTATACGGGAATCACTATATGTGTCAATCATGCAATTCAGTGTGCCTATGATATCACCTTCTGATGCAACTGGCTCAACCTGCACAACATCTGAAACCCCTTCTGCTTGTGAAGATGATGCAGATAAACCATTACCTGAAGATGTGCTGAAGTCTCCCTGTATCGAATCTGCATGTCTGTTAAACTCCTCATACAAGTTTCTACCTGTCATAGGGAAGGTATGATCCTTAGCCCTATCAAAGCATTCAATCAGTCTCTCCGAAAACTCCACATATGAGGTAATGTGTGCATGACCCATAGTGACCATACCATGATGCCACCACTTGTGTGCTAACCCATCCAGGTGAACTGCTGCATACTTAATAGCTTCTTTCTCAGACATAGGGTTCATTTGAAAGTATGTGTCAAGCTTTTGAACCCAAGCTCTTGCTGTAGACTTCCCCGAGCCATCATAATATGGTAACTGAAGTTTCACTACTTTCTTCTGTAGCTCATAGCTCTGGTTCCTGTCATGTCCATGTGGCATATGCTTCATCCGCACATCTATATACTCCCTAAAGGTAATTGCAGCAATAAAATTTGGACCTCCAGCTTCCCAATCTCTCCTCAGCTGGTCTTGTATATTAGTGATCCAGGGCTCTGGTACGGGCTGCTCTGGAGCTCTAGGAGGAAATATGGGAATCATGGGCCGCGAACTCACTGTCCTAGTTTGCTGGGGTGCATGACTGAAATTGTTCCCAACTTGTTCGCCTCCATTATGTGTTCCATCCCGATTATTACCATTCTGATTATTTCCTCCACCCACATTAGCATTCAACCCCATTTGACAAGCCATCATTTGCATCATAAGCTCAAATCTCTGACTCTTTTCCTATGGTCTTTGCTCTGTTGATCGCTATCCCTATGCTAAGGTGTCTAATAATTGTAAGAATCTTTCCTTTCCCTGATCTGGACTGGCATTCATTTTGTCAAACATTTTTCTCTTTATCTGGCTATTCCAAATTCCCTATAAGACCTCCACAGGATGGCAGGACTTATAACTCTGATACCACTGTAATGACCCCAACAGGTTATAATTTCTTCAAACACCAAAAATCTCTATACTTGAGTTGTTTGACATTTCATCAAACACTTTGCAAGCAAGCTATGATACCACTGTAGTAACCCTCCTCAAATCTGCTCTCAAAGATGCTGATTGAAGGCTCAAAGAATTTTGTCAAACAATTCACATGCAAGAGACATATGACTGATATAGTATTTCAGCTCACTTTAAATGACTTTTTTCCAATTTGCATCAATGAGAAACTTGTGTTAGAAGACTCAAAATGGACTACACAATGGCCTAACATGAGTGTGCTACTAATTTTGATAATATTCAGTGCATTTATATGATCTAAGCATGAGAAATGAACACCTACAGCCAACTGGCATTTTTACAAACAGTTGGTGTGCAAACTAACTAGCTAATAAAAAATGATATTGAATTGCTTAAATGACACTAGCAACTATTATCTTCTTAATTTGCAATGAAATTTCTAATACAATGCTCATGAAATGCGGCCAAGACTTTTGGCATTTATATGGATTACAAAATGATAATGCTGGTATAATGCACACTTACAACTGAAACCTATAACACCCTAAAAACAATACTAATAAAGGAACCTGGTTGTAGATGGCTGTAATAATTTTCTTCAATGCTGCCCCTTCTGCTTTGCTTTTTCGATTTGCTTTTTCAAACTACTTTTTCGGCCTGCTTTTTTCGATTCCACTTTTTTCGGATTGCTTTTTCGGCTTGCTTTTTTGATTCCACTTTTTTCGGATTGCTTTTTTGGCCTGCTTTTTCGGTTCCACTTTTTTTAGACTGCTTTTTCAGACTGCTACCCTATTGAATCTCAAGACCATATCTTTCAATGGTGTCAAGATTTCCAGCTTGAAGGGATTTCATCCTTCAAACTATTGAGACATAATCTCCAGAAAATTTCCCAATTTCTTTGATATTTCCAACCATCCTTAAAAGAAGCTCTTCCATTTCTTTTATAGTGTTCTCACAAGAGCTCCATCCTTCGTTTTCTCAATGTGGGATAAAACATAACTCCCTTTATGTAACTTATGTCTCCAATGTGTTATAAAATAAAGGGGACTCTTTTAATTTTAATATTTCCCACAAACTATAGTCTATGCATTAATAAAGTTAAATATTTAAATTTAACTTTATAAAATAGCTTTATCAATGCATAAAAAATCTTATCAATGATAAAAAAGTCTTCTTGTTGATTTTAAACAATTACCATCGACATACCGTTGCCACTGGATGTCTGCCCATGTCCAAGATGACTTACTATAAATAGTAAGTATGCCCAAAGTTTCCTCAAAACCCCTTAGAAAGACCTGCAACTGAAACTATCTAGGCCAAATGGCCTCTAAGCCCCTTTAATGTCCTGGTTAGCCTACGAGACTGTGGGGAAATAGGCTAACGACAACATCATGCTATGAATGCTAAAAAGGGGACATTACACATATGTGGATTATTGTAAATACTACAAGCCAAAAATGATATTGTAATTATGAAGTAATTCGTTATATTATTATAATTAATTGGGAAATCCTCAAGGCCAACTCAAGGAATTATTTTGAAGATAGGGTATAAAGGAAAGATGTTTTCTTTATTTGTAAGAGATGGTGATGTAAATCAAGTATTTGAAGTGATCAATGAATTGTGAATGAGATAAATGTTTATAGAAAATGTAGGTATGTGAACCAAGGGATTATTGGATGTAGAGTTTGTGATTTGGTATCAAGACCATAAGGATCAGAGGTCAGGTTGATATGATGTAGAAAGGAAAAGGAAGCACAATTTAAACCTATTATTTTGCAAGGAATAATATAGAGATCATTTGGATAGTGGGTTCATCTTCCTTCCACAACTCCCAAAAGGGTTGGCACATCTCCTAACATGGCTGGAAACTCCTAAGTAGGACTGGAATGTACTAAATGTTGTTATAGAGTCCTAAAAGGGTCTATCCTCTAACAATAAATATTTATATTAGTATATCATCTTGTGGGTGCCATCCCCACTGAGATTTTCCCACTGATCAAGGGTTTCCCTAGTTAACATATATAGTGTTATTGTACATGAGTATCTTGTTGTGATTTTTGATTATATTTTTCATGTGGTTAAGTTTTATTAAGGTTGATAATTTTTATAATAGTTGGATGAGTAATTCACACCTCTCTCCATCCCCAGTCTTAGTTATATTGGTGGACTATATATTCTAGCAATTGGTACCATAGTATCAGATCGTTGAAGTGAAAGCTTAATAGCTTTGGGAGATCAATGGTGAATATTTTTAGCAAGGATAGTCTTAAATTTGATGGGGTCAACTATGATAATTGGAAGGATAAGATAAAGATTCATCTGATCCCACAATAATGGGTTCCACTTTTTGACCAATTTTGACACTGAAATCAAGATTTTTGCAACAAACGTCACGTTCAAGTGACTATATCTCCAAAACTATAAATAATTTCAAGATTTCATAAACTAGTGATTTTGAATACTTTGTTCCTACTTTTTAACTATATTTTTTAATCTAAAAAAAAAAAATTTATGTCAATTTTTTTTAACTCCTCCAAAAAGTGGTACATAATAAAATTCAATATTTTAAAGAGTGACAGTCTGTTTGACACACATAACTTTTTTCTAGAAATGATAATGAAGTAATTCTTTCAGGGTTGGATTTGTAACATCAATATCCAATGCCTGCATTTGGTTTGATTTATTTTTGTTGAATATTGTATAGTTTATGAAGTTTTGAAGTGACACGAATCATAATTCAGACATACGTTCTATTTGACACAGATAATTTGAAGTCAATTTATGATAAGCCTTTTTTTTTTTGAATAGTAAGGTATCTCAATAAGGTAGTGCCTACATATTTTTCAAAAAAAAATTGACCTAATTTACTAATTTTCCTAAGGTGTCGAAGTTGGTTGATGTTCAATCGGTAATGAACCTATAATGAGTTAAACTCATATTTGAAAGTCATAATGACTAAAATATGTATTAAAATTATAGTCGTTGGAAAGCTTGCTCCGAGAAGCACATTTTGAAATTTTTAATTTTACAATAGGAGATCATTCTCCTACAATTATGGGAGTTAAAAGAGCAAAAAGTAAAAAAAATTATGAAAAATGGGTTGAAATTTTCTTAATTTTGGGTGTTTGCCTAAACATAGTGTTCACGTGAACATATAGAGAATGTTCACACAAACACATGTTCAGGTGAACATGCCCATTGCAATTTCACAGTGACCAAAAAATTAAGTGAGCATGTTCACGTGAACATGTCTAAACTTTTTGTGTTCATGTGAACAGCCAAAAAAATCAAAAAAAATTAAAAATGGGACCTGCGTCTACATGCATGAAACATCATTCTATCCGCGAAACAAAAACTACCATGTCTTGTGTTTCAATCATTGATTGCAAATTTCCATCATAGACATCATTTTGTGCCATCAACCTGATAATGCATTGCAGGCCTATCTTTGCCACGAATTTTGTCCACAGATAAATCGAAGGCAAGTGAGAGATTTCTCAATATTTTCAAATTAATGTTCTTCCTATGTTTGTTCATACTTTCATCAATATTTCCTATCTTCGTTCACAATTTGATAAAAAAATTGTATATCTAAATTATTTATTTATTTATTTCATTAATCAAGTTGTTTAATGAATGCATTGAAGTTAAATTAAAAATTAGTAACACATTCATGGTTTTAAGAAATGTATATTCTTATTGATTTTTTCATTTTTTAAATTATTGAATTTGTTAAAAAAAATTGAACATCTAAATTATTTCTTTCTTTCTTTCATTAGTGAAGTTGTTTAAATGATACATTGAAGTTAAATAGATTCAAACTAGATACTTTTAAAGTGTGGTTACATGTTAGTTTTACTTATCTCACTTTAATTATCTCGACAATTACATTTAATTGAATTTTTTAATTTATAACTTGAGTTAATGAAAAATATTTAATTTTATTTTCAAATCAAATTCATTCAATAAAAATAAATGTGCCATAACTCTTTATGAATTCTCAATTTCTATAAAGAAATAATCTAAGGTTTTCATTTCCTTCTAGAACATAAATTAGATGATTTTGTGTTACTAATGGTCTCCTTGCAGCATGTCGCAATTGTGGGATGAAGACATGATCATAACTGTAAACTACTAATGTTTTCTTTGCAGGATGTTGTCGAAGACCATTTTGTGTTTGTCAAAACCATGTGTGTGGATTTATTAAATTAAATAACACTTTGTTTGGTGCTTAAAATGAACTTTTTATTTTCTCCCTGGCGTGTTTATAGTGTTTAAATCCTTAGGAGTTGCATTGGATGTATCCTCTCCCCTCGCCATTCGTGGATCTTGGGTGTAAGAGAAATCCATGTAACTTCTATAAAAGACCTGCCTTGGACCAAGATACTCGATATTGGGTATGCCAAGGGGTGACCTTAGAGCGGTAACAGGCCAAAAGCTAGGTCAACATTCCAACCGCTATATAAAACTTGATTAATGTGAAAGCTATGTTGGTGGTATTGCTGAGTGATAGCTCTCCTCTAGTACCGTTGTGGTGCGTCAAACCCCGATTCTAGGGGCTAGGAGACCTTCTGAGGAATTTTATCACTCACTTGTTGAATAGAATGCCCTTACTAAAAACCATGTTTTAGTGGCCAAAATCCTTTCTATCCACTAGCTCAAGGGGTCACCCATGCCCGTGAAGACATCCTACATTCTCGCGGTCCTTAGTAGAGACAATAGTCCCTTGGGAAGTCATGCCCCTTGGGAAGCAGATCTTGGTAGCCCTGAGAAGTGAGTGCGCTGTAAGGGGGAGCCTGTGGTGCCAAGGTCCTAAGTTTTCCACTCTAGATAAGCGCGGCTAAACTTTGGTTCAAGTAGGAATTCGGTGGATACAGTCCTAAAGCCTAGGTTGTGGTGTGACTGTTCACTTTTAACAATAGCTATTCTTGTCTTAATGTGTCTTGCATGTGTGTAAAACATAATGAAGATAAAAGCCAACATTCAAATTTACACCTTGGAAACTTGCAAAACCTTGTCAAAATATCAAACATTGTCAAAACATTGTCAAAACATCACAAACTTTGGTTTAATACATTCAAACCTTGGAAAACATGGCAACTTGTGCTCCTAAACGTGCTTGGAAAAACATAGATTTCACTCTTGCATAGCATCCACTTGCATTCTTCATAGTTTGAGCCTCATACTTGCATCATATAGACTTCATATAGCACCTTTTTAGTATCCCTCATATTCACATTGCAATCATTAGCATTTAAGCTTGCATCCTTTGCATTTCACCTAAAAAATTATCACTTTGCATCTTCCATCTTACATCTTTGCATAGCCAACCATCATCTTGACTACTTTAACCATCATTTCGGATGTCCTACACATCATTTTGAGCATTCATTTCAAATTATCTCCTTGAATGTGTCTCTCCCTCACTGCTCTCTCCCTCTCCCACACACACACAAACACTATTTACTTGTGTCTCATTTTTATATTCATCCCTCCATCTCTGTCTACCCCTTTCACTTCTCTCATCACCTATCCCTTTTCTTCTCCACATACACCTCTCCTCTATATCCATATTTCTTCTCCATCTCTCCCTTTATCCATCTCTATCCCTATATCCCCCTCTCTACCTTCTCTTAGTTATATATTTCATTCTCACTATCTTTGTTTATCTCTTCCTTTCATCTCCATATCCCTCTTCTTCTCAATCCCTTACTCTCTCTTTCTCTTCCCTTTGCATATTCTCTCTTTCTATCTCCTTTCTAGCCCCCACCCTACCAAACCACATCTCTCTCTCTCTCTCTCTCTCTCTCTCTCTCTCTCTCTCTCTCTCTCTCTCTCCCCCCCCCCCCCCCTCTCTCTCTCTCTCTCAAATTATTATTTTTTCTTTATGTCAATTATAACATATCAAATAATTATATATTTAAATTAAAAAATATGTTATTATGAATCATTTAATATTACGAGTTTAAGTTTGTTAGATGACATTTTTTAATCTATATTATCTTTTAATTATCATTTGGAGTAGTGATCTATATATAACTATTGTAAATATTTACATTCATTATAATATAATTAATAAGTATACATTTTAATTGTAAATTTTTTTTCATTAAATTATTATAAACATAAGAATTAATGCAACCTATTTAATTGAATAAATTTATATTTAATAATTTCAATTATTTTTGAAGCTTTTACAACATTGTTATATTACTAATATTTCAAATTTAAATCTCCTTTTGAGTGAATATCAACATAATAAGAAAATATTTATGTTTGAATAAGAAAAAGTATATTATAAGACATGTTTTAGTTTAGATGTATTTTAAGAGTAATATATTTTATTTATTATTTTCAAGTAAAAATTAATAATAGATTAAATAGATTAGGTATAATTATATTAAATAGTAATAATGATACATACACATATTTACATAGATACCTTTTTTTTGGTTAAATATATATTAAATAATATATTTTAAAATAGAAGAAGATGAATAATGCATTTAAACGATAAACTTTTATTTTGTTAGAAAAGTGAAAAGCTATTTTTATTGAAATAAAAAACAATGCAAATGACTATGCCAAAACAATCTCAGTCCTGTCGTGGAGCCTATCAATGCATTCACAAGAAACCTAGTAGCTGCTTAGGCTAACTTCGGGTACCTAGATCTCCTAAATCGTAAGTTGAATTATGTTAATTTTTTGGTGTACCTCCATAGGTGACTCAAAAGCTCCATAGGTGACTCAAAAGCTTAAGGCTAAGGTTTCAGCATTTGGGCCTTTACGGATCTCTCTATAGAGGCACTAGTAAAGTTTGACCCATTTTTCAACAAAAAATATGGAAAACATAGCTCTTAGAATTGCCTTAGTTTCAGCCCAGCTTCCCAACTGCTACCTATGTCAAGGTAGATTTGGCTTTTTCATTTTGGTCTTATCTTTTTTTGTCATTTTTTTTGTCAAGATCCAAAGTCTATTGTCATAACATTAAACTCTTAGGTTAATACCTTGTAAAGATTTCACCTAAGTTCAAAAAACCTTATGTATACTGAGCTATCATTAGCATAATCATAAATTCTTAAATGTCATTTTTGACTTACCCTAGTGGTATATCCCCGTCATATTGTATTTTTCAAACCCTAGCATCATTTTCACTATCAAACCCTATCAAATTGTCCATCAACCAACTTGTCTTCTTGATCACCTATCCTCATTTTGCATAGCCTAAATGTCATTATCAACCCTAGGAAACCATCCCTTGCATAGTCCACTTTGTGTACATCTACCTTTAACATCCTTACCAAGTCCAAAACATAACCCTAACCTTCATTTTGCACATCATAATCTTCATCTTGCATACCTTCAAAATGACACCTTGCATTTGCACTTGCATAACATCCCTAGGACATTTGTACTTTTCATATCAAAACCCTAGGTCATTTAACATTTCTTCATATTGCATAACATCCCTAAACACTTAAAAATATCAAAAGCACTCATATCTTGCATACCCACATCTTAATTATCAAGTTTTGACCTCTTTTATCAACTGCAACCCTGTTTTACCAACTGCACACTTCATGGGTGCAGTTGGTAGTTTCAGGGCACACTTGGTAATTAGGTGTTTCATTCTAGGTTCCAAAACCCTAATTTTAACTTTGACACCTTGCATTGCATCCCAAGACCTTAGGAAACACTCTAAATCACTCAAAACACTCAAAATTTGCATTTTAAGAAACTTTGGAGCTACATCATTTGTAGAAGAAAGAAGGACATGGGAGCTATAAATGAAAGAGGGGGTTTCTAACCTTGTGTTTGCTTCTTTTGATTAGTTTGGCTTTTATGGTACACTAGTGGGTGCTAATGTATGTTGATTGAGTTTTGTGATTTCTCATAGTATGTTATGCATTTAAGCCATTTTTCTAGTCCTACGATAAGAACAAAAAAATTAAAGAGACAAAACAATTATATATTTTATAAGAAAGAAAAATTTATTTTTTAGGACAAACATTCTAGTATTCATACCATGTTATTTTTTTTTGATTCAATGATGGCTTAAGAAGGATTTGGTGCTTTGCTACTTGTAAAGAATGCAACTCACAGATTTCAGTCATATAATGAAGAATATTTATGCCTTGTTGCAAACGACTGCATTCTATTGATTTCTGTCAAATAATTTAAAAGTACTAACAACGACAAACAAATCCGTATAGTGATTTTTTTATCTGGTTATTGTGCGAAATTTATCTTGAGGCAAGGGATAATTTTTTTTTTTTTTGATTTTATAATGGGAAACAAGAGAGGAAGGCAAAACAAATATGCAAAGAAAAGATCTGATGAAGCAGAACAAAGAAATATTCAGAAGACTGTGGCACGTTATCATCGAATTAAACAAGGTGAAGGAAATGTTGAAGAAGGCTCAATAGAAGTAGAAGTGGTGCCTATGGGAGAGAGGTCAGGAACACTCCCTACAGAATCTCAAACAATGAATGTTGAAGAAGGTTCAAGATCAGTCCCTACAAAGGTTCAAATAATAGAAGTCAGAGAAGGGTCAGAATCTGTCCCTATTGAATCTCAAATAATGGATGTTGGCGAAGGCTCAAGATCAGTCCCTGTAGAAATTCCAGTAACAAAAATCAGAGAAGGTTCGAGATCAGGTGCAGGAACTGGTATGGATGAACTCTTAAATATTGTCCAATCTGTAAAGTATGGTATTTCTCATAAGAATTTAGATCATTTACTTAAAATGGATGTAGATAAATTGAGAAAACTTGCAGCTAGTGTTCAACCATTAAGTTTGTCTAAGAGAAGGTCAATGAAGAAGAAGATAAGAGAAATTATGACTAAATTTGATAATACTGAAACACTTGAACAAGCTCAGTTGCTTTCACTTTTTCTTACACAAAAAAATTTGCAAGAGGCATTGAAATTGTTAGGTGTAAACACAACATCAAAGAAGAGAAGATTTTCTAACATGCAAATTGATTTGATTGAAAATGTTAAACAAGGTTTGAGAAACATAAGAAAATACTCTCCAACTAAAGATAAGTCTGCGGCAAGAAATGTGATGTTGATGTTTGTTGTAAGTAAGAATATGACCCAAAATAGTCAAATATCTTCAATTTCGTCTGAAATGGGTTTTAGTAGGAAAACAATGAGAGAATATGTTAAGAGATGATTAATGGTGGATAACAGTACTATGGAGGGCAATTGGGAAAATTAATTTACATTCTTATATATGTATAATTTAGGATCTCACCTTAAGACATGTCATTGAATTATACAGTTAATTATATATTTCTAATTATTAAGACATTAAAAATAATAACATATGTACATTTAAACATGAATATTGAAAACATATGTATGTACATCTATATCTACCACATGAACATATTTACATGTACATTTATGAAATAAAATATACATTTTAATCTATATTCTTATGTATAATTTAGGATCTCCCCTTAAGACATGTGTTGTTAAATAAAGTTAATTACACTTAGTTATAAGATAAATTAAGATCAATAGTTAACATATACACAAATTATACATATAAAAATGTAAACTTATTAAAATATGTACATACATCTACTTCTAACCATGAACAAATATACATGTACATCTATGTTCAAAATAAAAAATTATACATTTTAATCTATATTTTTACATGTACAATTCAAGAACCCTTAAGATATGTCATTTAATTAAACTTCTAAGATTAAGACATTAAAGTGAATTTGACATATTTACATTTAACACACACACACACACACACACACACACACAATTTGTTTTCTAAAATTTTGTAAGGTTTTTCTAATTTTTTTAAAAATATATTTTTAAATGTTTTTCTAAATTTATTTTCAAAATATTTGAAAACTATAAATTTTTAAATATTTTTCTAATATTTTTTTAAATTTGTTTTCTAAAATTTATATTATTATAAATTTTCTAACGTTTTTCTAATGTTTTTTTTAAATTTGTTTTTTAAAATTTATATTAAATTATAAATTTTCTAATATTTTTGTAATGCTTTTTCTAAGTTTATTTTCTAAATTTTATATTAAATTCTAAATTTTCTAATGTTTTTGCAATTTTTTTAAAAAAATTATTTTCTAAATTTTATGTTAAATTATAAATTTTCTAATATTTTTTCTAATGTTTTTTAAATTTATTTTTTAATATTTTTAAAAAATTTTATATTAAATTATAAATTCTCTAATATTTTTGTAATTTTTTTTCTAAATTTTGTAATGTTTTTGCAATATTTTTTTCTAAATTTTCTAATTTTTTTTAATGGTTTTTCTAAATTTTCAATTTTTTTAAATATTTTAAAATTTTTTTCTAATTTTTAACTATTTGTTTTCTAAATTTTATATTAAATTATAAATTTTCTAATGTTTTTGTAATTATTTTTTATAAATTTTATATTAAATTATAAATTCTCTAATGTTTTTGTAATATTTTTTCTAAATTTGTTTTCTAATGTTTTTCCTAAATTTTATATTATATATTTTTTACTATTTTTTCTAATGTTTTCTAATGTTTTCTATATAATATTTTTCTGTTTTCAAAATTAATATAAATAAACAATAAAAATATTAAATTAACATTCAGATATGTTTTATAAGCTATTAAAAACGTAAATAACATTCAAATATGTTTTCAAAACTATTAAAAACGTAAATAACATTTAAATATGTTTTAAAAACACAAAAAAATGCATTGAAAACATTAAAATCTATTTTGATAATCTAAAAAAATACTTCAAAAATGTTGAAAACATTAAATTAATATTATTTTGACATACCCGATAATGAAAATGAGAACGAAAATGAGAGGATGACGTGGACGGAAGTTGCTCAAGCCACACGTTTGCCCGAATGCTCAATCAATAGTGCTCGCCGTAAAAATGAATTTTGGAAAGTGAAAAAGACATTTTAAGGTGCCAAAAATTTGGTCAATGTATGTTCACGTGAACCTGTACGTAGCGCGTGTTCGCGTGAACATGTCTTGTTATGTTTGCACAAACACGCGCTACATACAGGTTCGCACAAACATGTTGCGGTTGTTCACGCGAACGTATGAGAAATTGAGATGCGAAGATTTGCCATTTTTTTCAAGTTTCTTCATCCCACTAAAGTGGAACCCATTGTTGTGGGTTCACCCAGAGTTGAAACAGCTTTCAGTGCCTCAAGTGTTTGACCTAGTTTGACTCAAAGTGCAAGCACATATGGTGATTTTGCTAGCAGTAGTAGAACTAGATTTTATGAAGATAAGAAACTAAAGAAAGTATAGCCCTTCTTATAAGAAGAAAACTAGATGGTAAGAATATCTTTAAATTTTGGACTTGTAATGAGTTTGGTCATTATGCATCTAAATGTCCTGAAAGAGAGAAAAAAGTATAAGGGAAAATTTAAGCCTAGAAGACCTAAAAATTATTTGTATGCAAATGATGATGAGGAATCTGATGAAAATGTTTAGAGTGAAAGTGATGATGAGATAGGAGACATAGCCATTAAGGAAGATGATTTGACATAGAAACTAAAGAGAACGAAAATATCTTTTCTCAAATTGAAATGAAGTCCAATTGGATAATAGACAGTGGATGTTTGCATCACATGATTGGTGATATGAATAAGTTTGTTAAATTCAAGAATCATGATTCTACAATATTGTTAGAGTTTATTTTTGGAAATATGAGGTAGGCAAGGTTACTTAGAGGGGAGGGGTGAATCAAGAACCAATAAAACTTAATCTTATTCCACCAATTAATCCTTATTTTAATATTCTAATCTAGTTCCATGCATGAAAGAATGAAAGTAAATAAACATTCATAAAAAATTGACACAAGATATGGTAGCCCAAAAACCTTCCAAATAGAAAGTAAAACTAGGGTGGGGATGATACCCACAAGCTTGAGTACTACAATATAAAGTTAACTTGTTAAGTCTTACAATTGATGACTTCTAATGATTTTATCTTCTAGGAGCAATAAGGACTATAAGGTCCACCTTATGAAAGGATTTACAAACATAAATGAAGTATGTACTCAATTAAGAGATATAGCATAAACATGTCAAGTCTACCTTGTTAATGGATTTAACTAATACACTTGTTAGGATGAACTAGTGGCCGATATTTGATTTACAACTCTAATTTTCTAGTTCATATTCCTTGAATTGTAGTGATCACCTTGCTGTGATAGAAAAATCTTCGTTGTCCCTTATACTGCTTCTAGCCTTCTTAATTCACACTTCTTCTCATCATATACTTTTATTGTCTCTTATTTGGATATGACACAATGCATTATCTATATACTATTATAAAGAAAAACTTACTGGAGTTGGCTACAATACAAGTTTCACCAAAATCCACAAAGTCAGCCTAACTACTATAACTTGGATTCTAAAGAAAAACTTAGTGATGTTATGATACTCAACAACTATTGTCATCATTTGACATCATCTAATGCTTGGTTGATGAAGAGGCTTGGTTTATACTAATCACTAATAAGTAGCTTGAACTTGGTCAACACTGTGTGACTTGGTGAACACTATAAAAATTGACATATACTGAATCAATCATTTGAGACTCTATGACTCAGTCAATAGTAGATTCACATTGCTAACATTGCAAGATCAGTAAACACTAGGGAACATGGTTAACACTGTGTAACTTGGTTGACACTATGGATGTCAGTTAACACTAGAGTTTCCATCACTTGTACTAAACAACTTGGTACATATTTCTATACTTGGCATGAACTAGACATAGATTTTGTAGCTTGGTAGCAACTGAGAAGCTCAATAACAACTATATATATACTAAGTATTAGTCACTAATAGAAAAATTAACCTTAAAGTCAACAATCTACCCCTTTGGCATTAGTGACAAAAACACTTACCATTGCAAAAATTAAATACTCAAAATTACAAGTCAAATCATTCTTTTATCACCAATCTATGTCTACAACTCGGTAACATACTCCTTTTTTCAAAATTTTCAAAATTTCTTTTGTAAAAGATGTTTTTGCTTATCTATTCATGTATCTATATAATACTATACTACTCCCCCATGCATAAACCTTATATATCTGGAGTATTGCTCCCCCATACATATATTCTTTACATGTATTTACATATATTATCCCTCTTTACATGCATATATTCATCTATACTTCTCCCCCTTTTTGACATAAATTCCAAAGGTGTATACTAAATGTTAATACCAAAATGTGACAAGAATTTAGAGTGTACCTTCAAGATTAATTCTATTAACTTGTCCCAATTTTCTTGTAACATCTTACTTGCATGCAATACAATCTAAAATTTTACTAATAACTCCATAATATGATCAACTATGGAGAAGTTGTTGTCATCGATGAATGTCTTAGCATGTGCAATGTGTTTCTTCAATGCATCCATGTTTGGAAGAATCATGCCTTGGATTTTTGCAAGTGTGGCCCTGATCCTAGGTTCTTCCCTTAATAATTTTGCTTACAAATTTATTAGAAATATTATCTTTGAATAATGAGAAGAACTGTAACTTGGGTCAAGTGACAACTAGTGTACACTTGCTTTTATGTCTTCATCTATCTTGGACAATTTCTCTTTTATATACATGGTGAAGATAGATGTATTGCAAAACTTGTCAAATAATGAAGTGACATTATTTATACATGTCTCCAATGAAATAAGAATAGTAGACAATTCTACTTGGTTTATTGCAATTTTTGAGCCCCTTGTTCCAATACCTTATTCTCAAAATTGCCTTCTACTGTTTATAGCAACTCATCTTGTCCATTCAAGTCTTCATTGAATTTTGAGACAACATTTGCTAATTGGTCCAAACTAAGTTGAGTAATTTAAACCTCAATACTCAATGCATTTAAAAATATGTCCTTTATATCTTCAATCACTTGGTTTTCCTTTCTCTTCTCTTCTCTAAGCTTATGTTTCTTATCTCTCTTTTTCAATAATTTACCCATGGTGTTCATTTAATCAGGAGTGAGAGTAGAGATATCCCAATTTGGAATAACTATATCCTCATCTAGATCATTTTTTTCTTCTTTACCCTTACCCTTATCTAAAACTTCTATACTCAGTTGAGACTAGTTCTCAATTGTTATTGTACTAGTTATGAACATATGCAGAATATAAACAATAGTAAAAATTGAGGGGCTAGCAAAAAATGTAGATATGGCACTAATAGTAGAAGTACCTTGCTGCTGCATGATAGAACCTAATGATGAATGAACTTGTTGCATGGGAAGTGTTGTTCACTTAAATTAGTGGAATACTCAACTGAACATGTCCTAAGCTTGTTTGGGTGCTTGGTGTTGCACTTGTACTCATAACCAACTTGGTAGAAGATTTCTCCAAGCTGAATTGTACTAAGGCTTTTCTCAGAGAATGAGGAAATAAGGTTATTATTGCTATTGCAATCTACTCTACATCAGTTTCCTTAATGCTTTGAATCACTAGAAGACTTCTTCCAGTAGCTTCATGTTCTTCCTCCTCGTCATCTAGATTGATATCATCAATCTCATCATCTTTTATTTATATATCCTCTTGCTCATCATCATTATCATCTTTGTCATTAAGATGAACAAAAAAATCACTAGGTTGATGCAATTTGTAGATTTCTTCCATGTGTTTGTAGTTGCCTTCACTACATATTCTATGCCTTTGAGAAGTATAATGCATGTGTTAATCTTGAGAGTGAACTTTTGTTCATTCTCATTTAAATACTCTTTTACCTCTTTTTCATTGAGACTCAACATGAGTTGTTTCAGAGTCTAGTAAAAGATGTCTTTTGTAGTCTTCTTTGCGTGCTCCCATCTAGGCACGATTTCTTGCATAAACTCATTAGGAATTTTGATGGAGACACAACCCAAGAACAGAATGGACACACAAAAAAGGGAAATTGTATTAATTGAGAAAATAAGCTAGTACAAACAGTACAGAGAAAATAAACTTCCAAACATTCCCTAAGGGCTTACAATAGCATAAATCTGGAGATAATTTCTCCTTTCAGTACCTCCTCTCAAACTCCACTCCGAATTGCCTTTTACAATGCCAAAAATCTCCTTAAATAGACCCAAAAGGGTTAAGGACTAGAAGTACATTTGAGAAAGTGCTAGTAGGCATCCACTGACCAAATAGAAGGTTCCAGAAGCTGCATTAGAAGTTGGCGCAAATCTAGAAGAATCCAGAAACGGTCACCAAACTTTCGAGAGGCATAACTTTTGAACCGTAGCTTCGATTGACGAACTGTTTACATTTTCAAAAAGCTCTCAAAGCACTGTATAGCCCTATGGACAAGTATCACTCATCCTCCATTTTTTCAGCCCTTTTCAAGGTCATTTAATGCCAATAAACTGACTTTGAAGCATTCTTAGGAGGTCTCCAAAACCCAAAAAATTGCAATAACTTTCAAACCATTGGGCCTTTTGACCTGATTCCTTTTTTGGAATGCTCTAAATTACAATTACATTCATCTAGCCAATTTACAGCTCCTAGTTCACCAAAATGATGGCCCAATTACATGCTCCTATTTTTTTGGGATTTTCTAGCACACTGATAGTGGAACTGTGAGAGTTGGAACCTTTATTTGACCCAAATGGGTGTCCAAAAATGAAAACACATGAAATAGAAACTAAGTATAAGTACATTTTTTGGGTGACACAAGATTTCCCTTATACCTTTGGATGCTCCTGCATCAGACACCTAGAGTAGATTGAAAAGTGACCCTGTCACTTTATGAATGGTAGAGGAAATCCCAAATGGGAAACCGAGTCCTCGATCGATCCTTCTTTCCATTTGACCAAGTACTCTTCATACTACCTGTTTCTGGTACTCCTACCCACACGATGATCTAGAATGTCTTCAATCTCCTCCTTCTTAGAAGCAAGAATTAGACATGGCTATAACACCAGCTCCTCATCTGCACCATCATCATGATACTCTGTTAAATCTGCAATGTTGAAAATGGGAGAAATGTGAATACCATCTGGCAGCTCCACCTCATATGCATTTCTTGAGTCATGTTTCTTCAAAAATTTGCAGGGGCCAAATTTCTTCATTTTCAGCTTGTTGTAAGTACCGGCTGGAAATATTTCTTTTCGTAAGTGCCCATGACTAGATCCCCTACTTGGAATTCCTTATGTCTTCTCCTTTGATCAGCCCTAGCTTTATACTCTTGATTCATCTTGGTAATGTGTGCCTGAATCTCCTCATGTAGACGCTTGATATGTTCAGCAAATTCTTTCACTTCAGCACTTGTCCTCTCCCCTTGCTCTATCTTCCTCAATTCTGGTGTAGTCCTTGGGCTATTCCCATACACAATTTGGAATGGTGATTTTCTAGTACTCCTATTTATAGAGTTATTGTAAGCAAACTCTGCTTGTGGTAGAATCAAATCCCATCCCTTGGGCTTATCCCCAACTAAATATCTCAGCAAATTGCCCAGACTTCTGTTTACCACTTCTGTTTGGCCATCAATTTGTGGGTGATGTGTGGAACTGAATTTCAAGTCTGTTCTCAACTTTTTTCACAATGTCCTCCAGAAATACCCCACAAATTTAGTATCTCTGTCAGAAACTATACTCCTTGGAAGACCATGTAGTCTTACCACCTCTTTGAAAAACAAGTTTGCAATATGGACAACATCATGAGTTTTGTGGCATGGAATGAAATGTTCCATTTTGGAGAACCTATCAATCACCACGAATACTGAGTCATTACCCCTTTGTATCCTTGGCAATCCAAGAACAAAATCCATACTTATGTCCTCCCATGGCCTTGATGTAACAGGCAATGGCTGATATAGGCCAGTATTGTGACTAAACCCCTTTGCAACTTGACCAACCTAGCAACTCTGTACAAAATTCTTCACATCTTGTGAAATTTGAGGCCAAAAGTAATGTTCTCTAAGAATGGAAATGGTCTTATCTCAACTGAAATGTCCTGTCATCCCTCCACTATGTTTCTCCTTAATTAGATTTTCCCTCATGGAACTCCTTGGAATGCACAATTGGCTACCTTTGAACAATATTCCATCCTGAATCAAATAGTCTAACCACTTGGTTCTATCTATAGCAACAGGTTCTTTACAAGCTTTCCATGCTTCAAAAAAATCAGGATCCTTAGGGTACAAATTCTTGAGTTCATCAAACCCAACTACTTCAACCTGCATTACTGTAAGCAACAATTGTCTCCTACTTAGTGCATCTGTAACCCTGTTAGATTTTCCACTTCTATGCTTCGACAAAAATGTATAGCTGTGCAAGAACTCTACCCACTTCATATGCCTCTGATTCAATTTATCTTGGCTATTTAGGTACTGTAATGCCTGATGATCAGTATACAAAAGAAACTCCTTTGGCAATAGATAATGCCTCCATTTCTTTAAGGCCTGAACTATTGCATAGAACTCTTGATCATAAACAGAATACTTCTTCTTTGCATCATTGAATTTTTCACTAAAATATGCAATAGGCTTACCTTCTTGGCTTAATATAGCCCCAATAGCACTACCACTAGCATCACAATCCACCTAGAACACTTTTCTAAAATCTGGAAGTGCCAACATAGGCTGTTCTATCACCTTCTTCTTCAGCAATTCAAAACTTCTCACAGCTGCTGCAGTCCATTTGAACTCTTTTCTATCCCCTCTTATTGTATCAGTTAGGGGTGCACATATGCCACTGAAATTCTTAATAAAATTCTTGTAAAAACTAACCAAACCATGAAATGATCTTACCTCAATAGTAGACCTTGGAGTAGGCCATTCCAAGATGGCTTTTACCTTCTTCAGATCCATTTTGAGACCTTCGGGTAATATAACAAACCCCAAATAGACTAACTCCCTTTTTGCAAAGTTACACTTCTTCAGATTAATTAATAATTTCTCTTCCCTTAGCCTTTCAAGGACACTATGAATATGTAGTAAATGTTCTTCCAAAGTCTTACTGAAAATTAAAATATCATCCAAATAAACAATCAAAAATTTTCCCAAGAACGTCTTAAGTACCTCATTCATGAGCCGCATGAAGGTGCTTGGGGCATTCGTCAATCCAAAGGGCATGACTAACCACTCATAAAGACCCTCCTTGGTCTTGAAGGCCATTTTCCACTCATCTCCTTCTTGAATCCGTATCTGATGATAGCCACTCTTCAGATCTATCTTTGTGAAGTATTGAGCTCCACTCAAGCAGTACATAAGATCATCCATCCTTGGCAAAGGAAACTAGTACTTGATGGTTATCCTATTTATAGCTCGAGAATATGTACACATCCTCCACTCTCCATCCTTCTTTGGTGTGAGTACTGTAGGTACTGCACATGGACTCAGGCTCTCTCGAACCAAGCCCTTCCTCAACAGCTCCTGAACCTGTCTATTTAGCTCCTCTGTTTCAGTAGGAGTCATCCTGTGAGCAGCCTTGTTAGGCAGACTAGCTCCTGAAATCAGATCTATCTGATGACTGATTTGCCTTATTGGTGGCAATCCATCTGGAACATTATCAGAGATAATATCTTGAAACTCCCCTAGTAAATCTAAAACTTCAACTAGTATTTCACTACTACCTTCTTTATCTTTCCTAGGAATCAAAGCATAGCACATATGCTGATGTTTCATGCCATCTAAAAACTTCCTTTCATCAACAATACAAATCCTAGCACTGCTACATACCTTTTCACCTTCCTTTTTCATGGGCTTCAATTTGTGGCGAACTCCATCCTTTGTCAGAGAGTATGTGTTTGCATGCCCATCATGTACTACATGTCTATCAAACTGCCATGGTCTACCCAACAATAGATGGCAAACATTCATCAAAATAACATCATAGAGAACTTCATCATGGTAACTCCCAATTTTGAATTTTACTAAACATTATTCACTTACCAGGACCTTATGATCATCTTTTACCCAAGCAATCCGATAGGGCTGGGGATGTTTCTCCCTCTTGAGCTTCAGCTTAGAGACCATCTCTTCTGATACCAAGTTACTAGTGCTACCACCATCAATGATCACATCACAACATTTATCCTCACACTTGCATCTAGTATGGAAAAAACTCCTCCGTTGTCCTAGTTCAATCTCACCACTTAGTAGGACTCTTTCATTTACCAAGGTCTGAATGTGATGGTTGTGCATCTTCATCCACATGAGCAACCCTAGCTTGGCCCTCAACTCTCCTATCTTTCCTTCCTTGTCGTTGAGGGCATTCAAAGGCACGATGACCTTCTTCATTGCAATGGAAATAGGTACCATATAAGCCTCCTCTTCCTTGTCCATGTCCTCTACCTCTTCCTCTCTGATTTCCAAAGTCTTGATCATGGGAGCAATTGAAACCCTCATTCCTTTGGTTCTTGCTAGTACCCACATCTTCATTTTTCTTTTAGGTTTCATTGTGGCCTCCATATGATCTACCGCTTCCCCTTCCTCCTTGACCGTGCCCTCTTTGTCTTCCTTCAAACCTTTTATTCAGCTTCTCTTCAACTCCTAGGGCAAACTGGTATGCCTCTTCAACGCTGGTCATTCTTACCAGACTTAATTCCTCCTGGATGCTAGGTCACAACCCATTGATATAATGAGCAACCTTCTCCTTATTTGCTTCTGCATGCCCCACTCTAATCAAGAGTCGGTAAAATTCCTCTATATATTCTTGGATCAATCTTCCTGCTTGCTTTAACCCATGCATCTTCTTAAACAAATCAAGCTCATAGTCCACAGGAATGAACTGCTTCTTCAATTTGTCCACCATGTGATCCCATCTTGTGATCTTCTCCTTTCCTCTTCTGTTTCTTTCCAATTGGAGCTATTGCCACTAGATTTTGGCATGGCCTTTCATTTTGGTCTTTGCAAACTTAACCCTATTTGGGTCCCTGATATCCTCATACTCAAAGTATTCTTCCAGTTCATTGATCCAATCGATCAACTCATCTGGTTTCAAATTTCCTGAAAATACACCCACTTCAATTGTAGGTCTTTTCCCAAACTTAGTAATGGCCCTAAAAAGCCTTTCCTCTGCATGATTCAAAACTTCCCCGTCAAATTCCCCTTCTGGTCCCATTACTTCTTCTTCATTGTCATCCTCACTATCGTCACCTGTGGCAACATTTTCTCCTCTACGAAGCTCCTCTTACAATGCCTGTACTTTCCTTTGGAGGGCTCTAACCTCCTCAGGATTAATAGCTCTAGCCCTTTCACCACGCTCTCTTCATGGAGGCATCTTCTAACTCGAACCCACAACCATACAGTCCTGGTGCAAACTGCCTCATAGTCGGTGCTCTGTCTACATACTCAGGAAAACTCGCTCTGATACCACTTGATGGAGACACAACCCAAGAACAGAATGGACACAATAGAAAAGGGAAATTATATTAACTAAGAAAATAAGCTAGTACAAATATGACAGAGAAAATAAACTTCCAAACATGCCCTAAGGGCTTACAATAGCATAAATCTGGAGATAATTTCTCCTTTCAGTACGTCCTCTCAAACTCCACTCCGAACTGCCTTTTACAATGCCAGAAATCTCCTTAAATAGACCCCGGAGGGTTAAGGACTAGAAGTACATTATAGAAAGTGCTAGTAGGCATCCACCAACCAAATAGAAGGTTCCAGAAGCTGCGTTAAAAGTTGGTGCAAATCTAGAAGAATCCAGAAACAGTCACCAAACTTCCAGGAGGCATAACTTTTGAACCGTAGCTCCGATTGACAAACTGTTTACATTTTTGAAAAGCTCTCAAAGTGCTCTATAGCCCTATGGACAATCATAACTCATCCACCATTTTTTGGCCCTTTTTGAGGTCATTTAATGCCCCTAACCTGACTTTGAAGCATTCTTAGGAGGTCTCCAAAACTCAAAAAACTGTAATAACTTTCAAACCATGGGGCCTTTTGACCTGATTCTTTTTTTGGAATGCTCTAAATTACAATAACATTCATCTAGCCAATTCACACCTCCTAGTTCACCAAAATGATGGCCTAATTACATGCTCCTATTTTTTGGGGATTTTCTAGCACACTGATAGTGGAACTATGAGAGTTGGAACCTTTATTTGACCCAAATGGGTGTCCAAAAATGAAAACACA
This sequence comes from Cupressus sempervirens, assembly GCA_028749045.1. Taxonomy (NCBI): domain Eukaryota; kingdom Viridiplantae; phylum Streptophyta; class Pinopsida; order Cupressales; family Cupressaceae; genus Cupressus; species Cupressus sempervirens. Next base: position 743,435,695 of record CM053783.1, read on the forward strand.
TGAAACAAAAACTAAGTCTAAGTACATTTTTTGGGTGACATAGGATTGCCCTTATACCTTTGGATGCTCCTGCATCAAATTTGCTGAGTAAACTCATTAAGAGAATACTTCCATTTTTCCAATTCTATCATAATAGCATCTTCAATCTATTAGTTCTCATCTACATTCCTTGATTCATATTTGAGGAATTTAAAACATGCCATGCCCATTCCTTCTTCTAATTTATTTAACTTTTCTTGAAATATAGGTGTCAAAATTTTAAAGATAATTTGCTCAACATCCTCTACACCTAGCTTCAATATTTTCCTAGACTTTTCTACCCTTCTTGTGAATTTAGGAGGGGATGACTTGGCAGGTTTGGTTATAATAACCTTACCTTTCTTCCTTAGATTTGGTTTTCTTGTCTTCATCTTCTACATCATCATCTTCAACATCATCACCATTTCCTTATATTAGTAGGAAAGTAAAACTTTCTTGTCTTAGTTTTGCTATCCTCTTTCTTCCTTTGTCAAATGCTTGAGGAAGCTTAATTTCATGTTCTCTCCTTGCCTTGTCTTCTTTACAAGTCCCAAAATAAGGTGGTTTATCATCCACAAGATAATTTAACAATGCCTCAATGATATCTTTGGTGTACCTCATACTCTAGAGGCTTAACCCATGCCACTCTAGGTTTGACTGCTTGAATATACACTTTGTCATGTTCCACCATGAAACAAATATCATCCTTGTAGTCTTCTACAAGTTTCTTAGGTATCCTATCTATTTTTCATCTTCTCTTTGAATGATTCAAAGTATTTGTCAATGATGCTATCAAAATTTTCACCCATTTCTATTATATACTCGTTTATTTGATATGAAATAGGGACATCTTTTCTCCATACTACTATACCTTTAGAATGAAAGAATTTTTGCACAAAGAATAATAAACAAGTCAAGAGTGAAACAAACTTAAATGGATTGTTCTTGGAACCTCTAATGCTCTCCATGTTCTTATTGAACTAATTCAATAACAACTTGGCAAGGTTGAATGCTATGTTTTTCTTCACTACTTTGAGAGCCAGATCAATTCCCTCAGATGACACACTATTGAGAGGACTAGAGCTATATATCTTATGAGTGATAATATGAATTCCAAACTTTTATTCCATGTCTATGATTGTGCTTATCCTCATTCTTATACCATTCCACTTGACAATAGTTTGCTTCGCTAGTTTAACCCAACCTAGGGTTTTTCTTGTTTTGGCTTTGTTCAACATAGGAAGACTAGTGATTCTATGAATCATTTTCTTCATTATCAGAATAGGTTTCTCCAACCATAACTATCCATTATGCACATGGATTAGGATAAATTTTATCCATTTTACTTGGAAGTCTCTTGGCATATGTGATATGTGTGTCAAGCCCTTGGCTTCCAAATGTTGATGCTTAGGTTTTAGAATGTCATTCACACATAACTCATCGAATGCTTTGTTCATCTCATGAGTTCCTAGATCTTGAATAGAAAAATGATAATATGAATGAATATCATGCAAAAGGAATACCTTGGATAGAATATGCAATTGTTCACCACATGGGTAAAGCACTTCTACAATTTATAGACTCAACTTGAAGTTTGGTACCTTGCAATCGACTCCTTGAAACAACATTTTTGATCCTTTCTTGTTTTTGCTACTGGAGGATGCCATGCTTAGTAGGGTTTCTTAAAAAATAAAAAATCATTCAACATCAAATGCTTAATCTACTCAAGGGCTCTAAAATCCTTCATCACTAATAGCTCTAGAAATTCACAATCAAACAATGCCTTTAATTTCTCCCTTTTAACAAATTTCCTCTTCCCATCACCACTAATGCCTACTATATTTACTCACTTAGTGAAATAGTGCCTCCTACTTGGTTCATCCTTTAATGATCAACAAAAATTTATAACTCAATTGAATCATTATTACTTGATAGAGTCTTCAACAACTCGGCATCCACATACAATACTTTAGTATATCCCGAGCTTGCTTAGTAGGGTCTTGCGACTCGACCTAGCTTGGTAAGGTCTTGAATTTTTGCAACCACTTGGTGATCCTTGTGCATCCTGAATGTTGATATGTATCTCTTCTTCTTGCTAGCTAGAGCTAATGAGGGATGTCTACTTTAGAATCTTAGTTCCAGTTATTCCCATACGGATTCAAGTTGAAATGCTTGAGTCACCCAAATCTTGAGTGATATTTACTTCATGACTTGGGCTTGCATTCTTAGGAGATTTTGGTATCAATTGTTGCTTCCTCTTCTTTCTAATATTGTGAGCCTTGGCTTTCTTTTCATCTTTAATTCTTCCTGTGTTCATATAGTTCATGGCAAGATGCCCAAGTTTTGTATAAATGAAACATCTTATAGTGGTATTTCTTTTCCTCGTGTGATGTTTCATAGAGTTTTCTCCAATGTGCCCAAATTCACCATAGTAGTGACATTCACACCATGTGTTTTAGCTCCATCCAAATATTTCTTTTGCAATCTATTCTACTAGATTCAATTTCTTGGTTTTTCATTCATAAGATTTGTGTCCTTGTTTATTGAAACTATATAATTTTCCTTCAAACTTATTTTCTACTTGTATTTACTTGATCTATGTCCGTGTGTATTGAAGTTGTAGCATCTTCTATTGAATTTTGATTTACAATTACTCCAACACTTGTTTTAAGTATGACCTATCTTACCAAAATGATTGCAAGTAGGCCTTTGATCCTTTTGAGCTCCTTGCTTGGATGATTCACCTTCTTTTGTCTATCATATTCCAACATTACCTTTGTGTCTGTAATGATTTTTTTATTCAATTGATTAATGCTTTCTTGAGATTTCATCATCATTTCATTGATTTTCTTCTCAGTGTTTAAATCATTCTAGAGTCTTTCATTTTCTAACCTTAGATTCATCAGTTCTTCATTTGTACTAGTGAGATGATCAATGAAGTCTACTTGCTAAAGGAATAGATTTTGAATTTCATTGTTCTTTTCTTCTATCTCTTCTTTGGATTTTTCTTTTTCTTCCATGACTTCACATAATCTCACTAATTGGATTTCTTGTTCTCTTTTTATCTTTCTAACTTCTTCTTGAAGATTGGAATTCTTTTCTATTAGGTCTTTTCTTCATCAGCTTCATCTAAATTTTTTTCAGGATATGTATCTTCAATTCTTTCTTCAGTGTAGAGATTGTCATTCATTTATACTGGAAGATATTTTAGTCTTTTCAATGATTGAGAGAGTTTCTCCTTCTCTTTCTTCAATTGTGCGATGGCAAATTCAAGATCCAAATTTTCATTGTCAATAGCCTTATTTAGCCTCTATACCTCCATTACGTCTAATTTTTTCTCAGGTTTTTAAACTTCTTCTTTGAGAACCAAAATTATCTAATACCAATCATTAGAAATATGAGGTACAAAAGGTTACTGAGAGGGGAGGGGTGAATTAGTAGCCAATAAAACTTAATCTTATTTCACTAATTAATCCTTCATATAATATTATGATCTAAATGCATGCATGAAAGAATAAAAGAAAATAAACATTCATAGAAATTTGACACAAAATATGGTAACATAAAAACCTTCCAAACAAAAATTAAAACTAGGGTGGGGATGATACCCACAAGCTTTAGTACTACAATATAAAGTTAACCTATTAAGGCTTATAATTGATCACTTCTGATGATCTATCTTGTTAGATGCAATAAGGACTATAAGGTCCACCTTGTGAAAGGATTTACAAAGATATAATGAAGTATGCACTTAGTTAAGAGATTTAACATAAGACTATGAAGTCTACCTTGTTGAAGGATTTAACTGATACACTTGTTAGGATGAACCAATGGCTAATCTCTGATCTACAATTCTAATTTCTTGGTTAAGATTCCTTGAATTTTAATGATCACCTTGTTGTGATAGATAAATACTTTCTATCCCTTATACTACTTGTAGCCTTCTTAATCAAAACTTCTACTCATCATATACTCTTCTTGTCTCTTATTTGGATATGACACAATGCATTACATATATACCAATCCAAATCACAACTTACTAGATTCGACTACAATACAAGTTTCACAAAAATCCACAAAGTTGGCCTAACTACTGTAACTTGGGTTCTAAAGACAAAATTAGTGAAGTTTTGATACTCAAAAACAACTATCAGCACTCAACAACATTGATCACTTCTAAGTAGCTTCAACTCCGTTAACACTATGTGATTTGGTGAACACTGTGAAACTTGACATATATTGAATCACTTGGTTAACACTAGAGAACATGGTTAACAATATGTAACTTAGGTTCTAAAGATAAAATCAGTGATTTTTTGATACTTAAAAGTATCTATTAACACTCAATATCATTTGGAACCCAGTTGATGAAGAGGCTTGGTTCATACTGATCACTTCTAAGTAGCTTGAACTTGGTCAACACTATGTGATTCGATGAACACTATGAAATTTGACATATACTGAATCACTCAATTGACACTCCATGGATTGGTCAACACTAGATTCATATTGCTAAGACTGTGAGCTCATAAAACACTAGAGAACATGGTTAACACTGTGTAACTTGGTTGACACTATGGATATTGATTAACACTAGAGTTTCTATCACTTGTATTGAACAACTTGGTAGATATTGCTATACTTGGCATGAACTATATATAGGTTGTGTAATTCAATAGCAAGTATATATTGAGTATGTGTGAGTCACTAATAGTCAAATTTACCTTAACATCAACATTGGTAACAATGTAACCTATCACATCATAGGGATAGGGTCTATTAATCTTAATGGAAATACTAATGCTAACTTGTTGAGTGTTGGAAATTTGGTAGATAAAGTTTATCTATTGCAATTCATAGAGAAGACTTACACTATCAGAGAAAAGATGGTAAGTTGATTGGAATAGGAATGAGTTCTAGAAGTAATATATTATAATTGAATCCTACTAAAATAACATGATTGGTTGGTAAAGTAGATAATAGTTGGCTATGGCATAGGAGGTTTCATCATATAAATTTTGATAACATTGTGAAGGTTAGTAGCACAATTGAAGTTAGAGATCCGCCTAAGATAATAAAGCCTACTAATATTATTTGCAAAGAATGTATGTTGGTTAAATAGAAGAAGGTATCATTTACTCTCAAGAAGAACACTACTAGAGAGAAGCTAGAGATTAGTCACACAAATTTGAATGGTCCCTCCAAAACAAAAGGATTCTATGAAGAAATGCAATTCATGACTTTTGTTGATGATTTCATTAAAATGATTTTGGTAGCATTCCTTAAAGAGAAATTTGAAGCATTTGAGAAGTTTATTATATTTTAGAATAGAGTGGAGAATGAATCTGGTGTAAAGATAAAATGTTTGAGATTAGATAGAGGAGGGAAGTTTACCTCTAGAGAGTTTAACATGTTTTGTGAATAAAATAGAACTAGGACATAGTTACCTTCACCCAAGACACCTGAGCAGAATGGAATTGTTGAAAGAAGAAACATATCAATAGAAGATGTAACAAGAAAAATGATGTTTGAAAATGATGTGCCCAAGACATTTTGGAGAGAAGTGATCAATAGAGCCATTTACACTATGAATAGAGTAAATATAAAACAAGGTATGGATAAAAATCCTATTGAAATATGGTTTGATCATTCGCCCTCAGTGAACTATTTTAGAATCTTTGGATGCAAAATTTATATAAAGAGAGATGATGATATTGGTAACTTTGATCAAAGAAGTGATGAAGATATGCTTATTTTTTATTCATTTAAGAGAAATATTATAGATGTTTTAATCATAGAACTACGACTATAGTTGAATGTGTAAATGTAAAAGTTGATGAAAAGTATGGAATTAAGGAAAAGATGATGGATTAAAATTTAGATGAAGAAGAAGATAATACTAGAATTGTTAGATAGAATGTAGAATTTTCTTTGAGACTAACAATGATCTACAGAATGTTGTGCAAATTGTTGAGCAAAGAAATTAAAAAAAGGAAGAGATAAGAGTTGTGTTAGAAACTCCTATCTCTAACAAGAATGTGACAAAAAATAAGCATTTAGAATAGATAATTTGAAGTAAAGAGAAAGGAGTGATAACAAGAAATAAAGTTAATGAAGGGATATGTTTAATTTCTTAAGGTGAACCTAAGAGTGCAGATGAACATGTGAGGATGATAATTAGATTCAAGAAATGAAGGAAGAATTATAACATATTGTGAAGAATGAACCATGAGAATTATTTCAGAGACATAAAGACAAGAATGTTATTGGAACCAAATGGAAATTTAGAAACAAGATTAATGAACAAGGTGAAGCTATAAGAAACAAGGCTAGACTTGTATGCAAAGGATATTCATAGTAAGAAGGAATAGACTATGAAGACACATATGTCCTTATAGCTAGAGTCAAAGTAGTAATAATTGTTGGAATGTTCAATTGGGAAGAGTACATCTGAGAGGGGGGTGAATCAGAAGTACCAATTGTTATCCTTTCAAACCCTTAATAACATATAACTGAAATTAATGTGCATGCAAGTAAACAAACATAAAATGAGAGCATGCATTAACACATAACACAAGAGATTTTGGTAACCCAGAAAAAATCCAAGATTAAGAAGGTAAAATTGGGGTGGGGATGACACTCACAAAAATTTATTGCAATAATGAGTTCAACCACTTCTGATGGTTTGCCTTGTTAAAGGCCTGCCCTATAAAAGGCTTTACACTGTGTTGATAGTGACCTGTTAAAAGTATTTACAAACACTTTACAAGAAGTGTCACCATGTTAAATGATTTACATAAAGGCTGTTAAACCCACCTAATTACATAGGATTTTCTTGACCTTCTCCAAAGGCTCTCCTACCTAGCTATTAAGCTAACCTATCACCATAGGATTTAATCCTCTAATACAATTGTGAAAGAGTATTAGAACATTTGACCTGATTGAATGCAATCTTGAATTGTTGGGTTCAAGCACTTGATCTGCTCTTTCTCTTCTGATCTCTAAATATGTCCCTTATTCTATTCTGATTAATTGGATATATAAATGGTATCCCTTCCACTAAGTCTTTTCTCTTCACACAAAAATTCCACTATAGTCTCCCCTTTTGCTGCTTTTCTTTTCATGCTTACAATGGTACATTCATTCTCATTATAAAGAATGCAAAGACTTAGGATTAGGTATGGATCTACGATCCAAATTGAATCTCAAATTCTCGCTCATACTTTGTAGTTTTTTTATTGGCTACATGCCTTCACCATTTTTCTAATTGGTTTCATGTAGATTTCATAGGGAATGTAAACAACTTGTCCTTATCCTTTTTCTCCTATGAAATTTCTCTAAGTTGGCTCAAAAAATGGTTTAAATCTTAGTTTGTGCAATTAAAAAATCTTATGCTGATTTTTCATTGCTTGGCACATGAAGTATTACTGATGCTTGGCACATACTATTTCTGGATTGCTTGACATCTACTACATTTCCTAGTTTTCTCGGCATCTATTGTATCCTGTATCTCTTGGCATATGTTGTTCTGAGTTGCTCGGCATCTAAATGATTCTATTACTTGGCACATGAACAATTGCTGGATCACTCAACACATACTATACTATAATCTACTCGGTACTAACTATGACTCAACACCTATTAAAATTCTGGCTCAACATCTATTGTGTACTTAGCATGTATGATGAAAATGGTTAAGTGTGTTGACACTCATTTGTCAATACGTTTTATTTGACCAAAAATCTCCCCCTTTGACATGAGTGTCAAAAACACTTAACTAAGAATTTATGAACTTAACCTAATAACTCCCCTAAGTTGATTATGCCTTTGAAATTAAAATTTTGTGCCAATGTGCCTGATCCTCTCTGTTCTTTGACCTATTTCTGCATTTTGCCCTTGTATACTGTATTTGATCTATGTGATATGCCTGTATTCCATGTGATTACCACAAGTTTACATCTCTTCTTCACTTCCTTATTCCTTGTTTCTCCTTTTTAGCTATTTACAATCATTCCACTTTATTCTCAAAATGAATGGAGTGAAAGAATGTCATCAAAATGATCAAAATTTGTCAAAATTTTGTAGTCACCCATAGTATCTACATATCTCCTCATTTTCTTACTACTCCCCCTATAATATATCTGCCCCTTTGTTTATTCTCCCACTTTTTTGTCACTAATGTCAAAAGGTTTTATGGAATAATACCATGTTTGGCCAAAAATGAGCTATTGACTTCAAGGAGTATTTTCATAGCTACATCCTAGTTGTTTAATGCAATATCCAATGACTTGTGTCAGATTGCAAGCTCTACTGCTAGGTCTACAAGTCCTTCATGTGTAGAAAGATTGGGATTTTTCTTCAGGACTATCTTTGCATACATTTGCTCCTTGTGAAGTACTTCTAAGTGAGGGGTAATGGAGGATTGAATTTGCATTAACTTAGCTTTTATATTAGCCTCCTCTACTGATAATACAACTAGTTCCCTTTGAGTATGAAGCGTCTAAGAAAAATGCTACTCACTCTGAGCTAGATTGATTTGGAGTTGCGTACTGGAAATCTTTAGATTTCTCTCCAAGCTCATTATTTTCTGGCTAGTCTCATGTGTGAAGTTTGAAAAATCACATAGTTTATTATAAAGGGAGAATATATTCCCTAATACAATTTTAACTGTATCTATTTTCTTACTCAGATCAACTTGTCATAGTATGATAGTATTTTCTATCTTCTAATTGACCTTTCCTTGGAATTTCTTTTCTAACCATTCCATTAGTTTGTGATTGGTGTCATGGTCCTCGTTTGTGACCTGATCAACTATATCTGATAGTTTCTCTATAATTGGTCTTGATTCATTTGGAGACTATAGATTGAAGGCATCCATGAATATGTCCTTTATTTTAGTCAATGCTTTCCTATATTTGTAATCCTTTCTAAGTGCCTCTTGTCTCCTTCTATCCAATGCACTCTGAATTTCATTCATCTTTTCCTAAGTGAGAGTACTAGATTCATAATAGGGCATCTTTATTTCTTCATCAAGCTCATGAATTCCATAATGAATTTTCCTAGCTATCCTAGTGGAGCTCAAGCCTGGTGTTCTTATTTGTAGTTCTTGTGTTCCAGTGCTTAGCTATTGAAGAGTTTTTGGTGTACCTATTTTTGGTAGTTCAACTTGTTGGGGTTTAAAAACTACTGAACAACAAAATGTTCAAAACCAGAATGATAATACTCACATGACCTAAGGATCAACTAATTCCCATTATCAATTATATAAGTAAACCATTTGGATCCAAATTCAACAAAATGAAGGATGGTTTCCTACTCTTTTGGCTCTGCTAAACCAAGGCGGGTATACCTAGGGATGATTCTAGTGCAAACTGCTGTGTAGAGATTCTTTTAGTTTCATTCTGATTCTTATCTATTACCCACTAACACATGAGCAGTTTACTTCACTTCTTTTAATGTTCTCAAACTTGTATGCATCCCTTATCAGTAGATTTGGTCGTCATTCTCCTTGAATTTACAAATATTCCTAACAATAACAGCTACCTAAGACTCAAAGAATAGATATAAATGAGTATTGACCAGCATTTATAATTCTAAAAAAATGGAATGAAATGATTTTGATTTTTTTAATAAAATGATTTGATATGCAGCAGTAGAATTCACCCTTGCTTGCTTCTGATTTATGAGACCAGTGCCTTATCCATTGGGCAAAGAATTAGCTATTGGCGGGAGATCTAATTCAGATAACTTGTAAATGAATTAATCAATTGTAATCACCCATCTCCATTCTTATGAAATATCCCTTTATGAATTCACTAACCCTATTGATTCATTAAAGCATTTATATAATTTCTTGAATTAAGAGCAACAATGAAAACAATATACAACCCATCTAGATTGCATTTAGCCAATTAAACCTTATTTAAATGACTTAAAAGTAAACAAACCCATAAACTGGAGATAGAAACTGATAACACAAATATAGTGTAAATACCCTTTTGTATTACCCTTTTCATATGACTAATACAGTGACCAATAGAAAACCAATTGAAAGCCTATAATAGATTACTATTTCTATCATTCAATATGTTATCAGAAAGTACAATGGAAACAAACTCAAATCAGCTACACTCTATTGGACCGACTAAATGTACTTTTCTTGAGAGAAAACAAAAATTATACAACTCTTGGATCCCTACATTGCCTTGAAAACTCATTTATATATGCATGAGTCGCAACAAGCAAAGGACAAATGTGATTGACAAGTGTCCCTCAAAAGAAACTTACATACACCTATCACAAAAGACAAAAATACAAATAACAGAAAGGCTATTACATTGAACATCCCTTGGTGAGTCCCTTTCTATTATATTCTCATTAATTGAGACAAGAGCTTATGATTTAATTCTTTTATTTATTCCTCATCCTTAGAGTATGTGGTCATTAAATTTGAAAGTGATGAATCATCTGTTATTACCTGCAAATTTACTTTAATCTGGGGATTTTCCTTTCCTTCATCATTAATCATGAGGGTAACTTTTACTTTTGCATCTTCGTCCTCCTCATCTTCCACTTCATCATCCTATAACAACTACTCTCTTGACATAAATTTGTTTCTCCACTCATTATTAGCAGTATCCTCTGGCCAATCAAAATTTAGAGCCTCTCTTTGTATAGTTATTAAAAAATTTGCAAATGCCTCTAAATCAACAAAATCCTCTCTAATTTCATTATAAAATAGCTGCACTTTCACCAATTCCTCATTTTTTTTTTCCTATAGTATTCATTCTTCACAAGATATCTCATCCAACTCCTTTTTCCATTCTTCTTTTTCCTTCATTTTGTCAACAATCTTTAAAGCACAAGGAAACAGACTAAATTTTTCAGCCATATATTTGAAAAAACAATTTATTAATCTTCTCTGAAAAGAATCTCTTTTGTCATCAAAATCTTCTAATTTATTCAGTAAATCAAAAATCTTCTCTATTTGATGACACGACAGCTGGATGATAGATATGCACATAGTTGTAATATCATTATTTCTTTCCCTACATTTGTGTACAAGAGGTCTCAACCTAATCTCATCTCTCTGCAATTCATCCCTAATGGATGCAATCCTTGCCAATTGATCAAAAAATGTTAACCATTCTACCCTATCCATTAAATACATCACACCCTGCCTCAATTTCTCTTCATATTGATTTTTTAATTCTACATGCAATTCATAAAGCTTGGTTTTCTCTTCTTCAAAATCCTTTGTGGTGTAGAATTGATGCCTTTCAGTGGTATTCGGTACCTCAATAATTGGAGTGGCTTTGAAAGGTTCAATAGGTGGCCTGTGAGGGTGTACAATCCTGGGTCTATTGGACTCTTCTATTTTTCTTTTTTTCCAGTATCTTCTCCATTTCAGATACCTGATTCTCCAATGTTTGTATCTTTGTGCTCGTTTCTTCATATGCCTTCAACACTTCTTCAAATTTAGCATTTAGTTGGGCAAATCTATCCTCTTCCTAGCTAGACACCATGCTACCAAATTTTAACATTTCTGAAGCCATCCCAATTATCTTTTTACTGCCAACTTCACTAGTCTTGAAGACTGTTAATGCACCAGTATGCTCTGTAGTAGAGATTTCCTGCATCCTTGTTTTATCCCTTTTCTCAATAGACCAAATGAAAAAGGCTTGGTGGTCATCACTAAATTTGACTCCTCTATGAGTCTATAGTATCTCTTCTTCACTTTTTAATTGGACATCCTTTTGTTTTCTTACTAAATCAAAAACCATAGCATTCATTATATCCCATTCAGGTAAGATAAGGACTCCTTATTTCTTAATTAATTACCTCCTAACCTCAAGTGTAAATTGGGAAAAATCACTCAAAAACTTGGATTTTACCTCTTCTTTAATAATAGAGTCTGGTTTATTTGGTTGCTCTACCTTTATCTTTTCACAAGTCTTTTCAAAATTTCCTATATTTAACCTCCACAAAAATTGTCCAAATGCCCTAGATTTCACAAAATTTTCATCATTTATAAACCTCTCAAAGGCTTGGGCAACTATAGGATCAGTTTCCTTACCTTGATAATGAACAACAGTGAGCTCAAAGGAAGGTGGAGGGGGCTCTTGAGGTTCCCCGATCTCCAGATCTTTGGAAGTAACAATTATATCCCCTTCACCTTCAATTTTTCTAACTTGTTCCCTTAAAGATGTTTCATCATCTATCCAGATTGGGGACTAGCTCAAGGAGTATTGTTCTGGCTAAGAAGAAGAAGACCCTTGTTCTAACTTCTACCTTTTTGGAGCACTGGTTGTAAGTTGACTTCCTAGCCTTTGTCTTCAATGAAGAGGACCTTGTTGCACATTCTAAATCATCACATAACCTGCCCTTCTTTGTAAGGTATATTGGCCAGGAGCTACTATGTTTTTACTATTGATTCTCTTCTACACTTCTGCAGCCCTGTCTGGATATGTCCCAACATATGTAGCCTTCTTTTCATTCATAACTTGTATTATCTTAGCAAAATTATTCATCAGGGCCTGCATCTTGGCTCCCTAGTATTTGTTTTCTTTTAATGGATCATAGTGGGGGTAAAAAACATTAATGAATTCTAGGGTTTTGCTAAATACTATCCATTTTTCCTTTCTCAGTTCTTGTTCTTGTAAGGTAAAAACATTTCTAATCACATCTTCAGGATAGTAAACTTGTTGCACCATACGGGAAGCTTTTATTCTCTCCCTTAGGATATCATAGAATCCTTTGGGATCAATAAATCTGGCATGAGATTTTGCCATGTTATATCTATCTAAAAACAAATTCAAATGCTTCCACCCTTTCCTTACAAAGAAAAAATCATGGGTCATAGTAACAATTGGAAAAAATGTGCCCTTCTTAGACAATTCCCTCTCATCTATGGTGCCTATTTTCCATAACAGCTCAGTTATTCCTATCTTCAAAGGCACATGAAATGGTAGCACATGAGGCTTTCCCAAAAAGCCATATACTCTTATCACTGTTAAAACATTGTAGGGAATTATATCCCCCCAATTATGATTGACAAGTAGCCCTTTAGCATGGTCCTTGTGTCTGACCAATTCTAACAATGCTTGTGGAATTCTAGGGCTATCTCCTCTCAAAAGCAATCTAAGCTTTGATGCAAAATACCTATCAAACCTCACATAACTGGCATCTATGGCTTTTGAGGTCATATCCACACTCCACAATTGTATTGGATTCTTTTCTCCATCCCTAGTTGTCTCAAGCTCCATACCCTTGGAAAAGAAGGCAAGTCCCTTATGAAAACATATATACATAAGCATTGAATACCCACAGAAAGGTTTATCTACTTTTCCCTTTCCTATTCCCAACAAACCATTGTGAATTTCTCTTGCAATAAATGTTACAAAATCTAGAATAGTGCTCATTCCAAATTGAAGAGTTTGAGCCATTATGAGGACAATTGAGCCTGTGATTTTTTCTACTTCATCCACTCCAAAAATCTTACAAAGAGAAACATATAATGCCTGAGCCCTAAAGTTAAAATGTCTTTTCAATAGTGGCTCTAGGGTGCTAGTAGTAATCACAGACAAAGTACAAACTTTAGCAGCATGCTCCTATAGCAACCCTTTTTTCAAGTAAATTTTTTGTGCATCATACGTTGCTTGAAAGTCACCCATGTCAATAGTTTCATGCATAGCATGGTTAGAGTTAAGATTGAAGACTTCTCTAATTAATTTAGGGTAAACCCTAAAGAGGTTTACTCCAACATGATTCTTTACCCATGCTATAATTGGATCATATTTCTTGGCCAAATCCACTAATAAATCACTATGGAAGAAAACTATGGGGACTATTAATTTTCCAATATCAAACTCCCAGACATTGCTCAGAGGAGTATCTAGTCTTCACTCTGAAAATCATTTTTCTAAATAATTCCAAACCTCCCATGGAGACCTGAGCATCTCGTACCCTATTGGCCTTGTCATAGAAACCCTCTGCTACGGCTACTCTAGGGTTTTTAGGAATCAACTCCCTCTCCTTATTTATCTCATGTACTAAAAAAGGAAATTGTTCCAAAAAATATCATGCACACCCCTTTTTGAATATTCAGTTTGCCCAAAAAATTCCTTTTGTGGAGGCATTTCTAAATCTTACTCAGCAAATTGTTAATTTTCACTAGTTATAGATCACTTACTTGCTAAAATCTGCTCTTCTTTCTACAACTTTCTCTGCAAATTCACTGAATTCCTTGAGGAATTTTGTGCCCTAGCTCTGATAATCCTTTTTCTTTGAGAAAATCCACAATCTGTGCTTCAACAATGGAAAATTTACATGTTATATCAGAGCATTGAGGTTGTACGAAGGAAACTTTGTATCATATTAATTCCTGCAACTGTTATTTTCTTGCTGTATTTTGAAATTTGAATTTTACCTATCAATTTCCCATAGATTGGATGGATTCATTTCAAAAGGAAAAAGCCTTTTAAAACTTTGAGACCCTGGCCATGCGTTAGAAGTTCGCTTGCCCGCATTATTTAAAAACCTCACATTTTGACAATGTGAGAATGCAGGCATCGTTGATCTTACCCTGATTGACGGTGAACCAAGATCTCTTTATTTGGCAGCCCACTAAACTAACTTGATCAATAAAAAGTTACTTTTTAGTCCATGTTCTCTAACAAGTCTTATTACAGTAATTAAAGTTTCCACGCCCATGACAATTGCCGCTTCCATCTTGGCACACCTGTCACCTACCACCAATAAGCGCGCTTCATTACATTTAATCTTTTCTAGCTTGGCATGACTCAACATACTTCCTAAAGCTTAGTCCAAGTCCTACCATGCTTGCTTGCTGACATTATTTAAAAATTGAGCAGTTCTATATTGCAAGAATGCGAGCTCTATCGATCTTACCCTAATCGACGGTGATCAAATCTTGTAATGATTGTACATCTATTCAACTGAAAAGACCAATAAGAAACTTCCTCTATGTTCCATGTCATCTGACAGCTTGCTGCAAAAGACAAATTTCTATTACTTTTCTAAGAAAGGCGTGCCCATGATGTTACTTTGTGCTATGTGTCAACTACTCACTTCCCATCATTATTTAAAAATGGCACAACTTCATAATGCAGGAATGCAATAACCATAGATCTAAAAAAAATCCACAGTTGATGAACTTTGATCATAATGTAAATTTTTTTTTAATTGAACAACCAATGATGGTGCAAGAAAATAAAATGTGTATAGGGTACTAACAGGTTTGCAAAAAGGTTCTGACCAATTCTGACAAACAAGAACTTTTGCAGCGCACTGAGTTTTGAACTTTAGTAGGGGCTATGTGTCACAAATGCATTTCCCTACATTATTTAAAAATTGTACAAGTTCATAATGCAAGAATGTGGTAACCATAGATCTAAACAAGATCTATGGTTGATGAAAATATACTGTGATTAGGCCCCTTTTTCAATAAAATAAAGCAATTAAAACAACTCTATAAAGTTTATCAAAAGATTAAAAGGTTATTCTAACATAAATAAACCTTTAGAATAAACATGCCTTGCCAAAATATATTTGAAATCATACCTTTTTGAATTTTTTAAAGACCATGGCAACACAAAAGACAAGCATAAGGGTTTCTCACATAGGGTTTTTTTTCATGGATGACTTGAGAGACAAACCCTAAGAATTTAAAAGGAAAATACAACACATGGAATAGGGCACAATTAGAGCAATTTAAAAACCTTCAAAATCACTTGAAATAAAACCCTAATCTACAAAATTCAAAGACTTAAATGATTTTTCCTCCCAATATGAGAAATTTTTTTATACTATGAAAAATCAGACCAACACAACCAAAGTTTGTATTACAAATTCCTCCTTATCTCTTGTCTCTTCTATCTCTTTAGTTTGTTTCTCTTCTTCTGCCATTCTTGTTGGGGGTGTACCTATTGACTATACTAATTTGTCTTTATCATCCCCTGTTGTTGCACTCAGCTCTTGATGTGCTACTGTTACTTCTTTTGGTGGAGATGGTGGTGGAAGAAGTAAAGGTCTAGTAGATTATATGGTTACAGGTGGTTCTTGTGTTTGCACCTTGTTTTCTTTTAATTTAGCTACTGCCTTTTGGAGTTCATCAACATTGACCAATATTGGGCTTGAACATAGCCTAGCTACTTGTGTTGATTGGTCAAGGATCTTTTCTAGATCCTTTGTAGTTAATGGATTGATGTTTTGACAAGAAGTGTCAATGACATATTTTATCTTGATTGTCTCTATAGGTGTGATGGTAGAATGAGGAGGGCTAGGAGGTGGCAGTTGTGTGTCTTGTACACTCTGCTCCTGTTGCTCACCTATACCCTTTTCTTCTTCTTTACCAATTTCCTCCTTCTTTTATTCTACATCTTCTTTTCTTCCTCTACTTCCTTCTCCTCTACCTTCTTTCTTCTTGATTCTTTTATTTCCTTTTCTTTTGCAATTGCTTCTACCTTGTATTCTTTATTAAACACATCATCAATTTTCTTGTAAATAATTTTCCATACTTTTGTGGTTTTTCTCATAACCTCTTCAATTTTATTCTGTAAAATACTAAATGCCTTGTATTTGGGAGTAAATCTACTATTGTGCCTTTTGATTGCATTTATTATTTGACTTTTAGTCAAATCAAGCAACATCCTTACTAAGGTAGAATCCTTTATTTCTTTCTCAATTTGCAGGAAAAAATTCCATTTTTCCTCTATAATCTTATATAATTCCTTTGGCAATGAACTATCCAGTTCAAGAGGTGTATGTTTATATTCTGCCATCATATTATAGACAGATATCTCTATTTTATTTTTCTCATCTTTTGTGAGCTTATTAAAATTTACTTTCTTCAAACATTTAAGTCTCCATTCCTAATCTTAGCACATAATTTATCAATGGAAGACTTTGGGAAAGACTTACCACTTTAAATTGACTGCGGTCTTTTGATTCTATCTTTTCTTCCTTTGAATCAAGTTGTGCCACAAATTTTCTTCTTTTCTTTGGCTCTTCTTCAATCTTCTTGGCAAATTCCTTCCTCTTAGTTGCCTCTTCCTTTTCCTTCTGTGTAGTAGCCCTTGTAGTAGCTCTAGTTGTAGGCTTTTTGGGTATAGACTTAGTCACTTTCTTTGACTTGGGCTAAGGAGCAGGTGATGCTTTTGCTATTCTCTTGGTGGCCTTTGTTTTGATGGGTGTTTCCTTAGCTTCTTCTTTCTCAACATCTTCCTCTTCATCTTCTCCTAATCCTTGAGTCAATTGTAAAGACTCTTGTTTAGGCTCATTTCCTTCATTGTTATCTTCTTCTTTGTCATCACTTATTTCTTCTGCTTCTTTTGCAATAACTATCTCTCCGATCTCTGCCCCAAATTTCTTTTTGATCTTCTTAACCATTTTATCTTTCTTCTTTATTGTTGTGGTTGTTTTGAGGTTGGTTATCACCCTTGATCTGACAACATCATGGGTTCCAAAGTGCTTTGCAATTTTATCAAATTCCTCTGCAAGCAATGCTGTAATAGCTCTTGATGCCTCATCCACATCAAGTTCATAGCCTAGTGGTCTAAGCCATCTAACTCTAGGGATGACTGCTTGTATGTCGGTATAGTCAATATCCACTAGACAACAAATGTCTTTTTCATGTTGCTCCACTAATGAGACTGGAATTTTTATTCTCTGTTTCATGGATTGTTTGAAATCCTCAAAATAACTAGTCATTTGTGCATCAAAATTTTCACCCATTTGATCGATGAAACCATTTATCTAATAAAAAATTTTCTTACTTAGATCCCATCTCACCTTCCCTATTGAGGGGAATTCTTTCATAATGTAGAAAAAAATGCAAATCAATACTGCACCAAATTTGCATTGAGCCCCTTTCAGTTTCCTTATGGGTCCCAAGTTCTCATTTATTTGTTGCATCATCAATTCTGCAAGATCATTAGTGTGATCCTTTTTTACTAGCTTGTAAAAAACATCCAAAACTATGCATGGTACATTATTTAACCTACTAGATTGATAAAATTTGTAAGATATAATCCTAACAACAAAATCTAGTAGGGGGTATTTTATGGTGTCAATTGTCATACCCCTATTGTTCCACTTGGTACTAGTGTTTTTCTCAATTGCCTCCCTCTTATCACTCCTTAGGGTTTTTGGCCAATCTAGGGTTGGAATACTAGTAACCCTATATATAGTCTTCTTTGTGAAATTTACTAGCCTAGATTCTAACCAAAAAGTTCCATCATGGATTATGCTCAACACAATGTGTATCCATCCTATTTTAAAGACAATGGGGGAAACTAGGGTTTTGGTTAGACCCTTCTTCTCAACTATGGAGAACTCATCTTTAAGTATCCCATTTTCACAAAGTTTATCAAATGCATTGAAAATCATCAAATCTCCTATTGCACCTATCTTATAGTTATAACATTTATGTACATCCCAAACCATTATTACTTTACCAAGAATCACAAATAGGGCACCAACGGGATAATTTTTTTAAGCAACTTTAGGGATGGGTCTGAACTCTAGTTGTTTAACTTCATTACTAACTAGTTGGATTTCCAATCTTTCCTTTTCCTTTGCAAATTTAGAAATAGATGCCATCTTTAACCGAACTAGGTTTACTATTTAAACTAACTTTTCAAATTGCATAACTCAGCTCTTGAATGAAATACCTGGTAAATTGATGAAAATGAGTTGGGTTGCTATTGAATTGCTATAAATCACTCTACTCATCTTTGATCTTTTTTCATATGATAAAAAAAAATGATTTTTACCTTTTATTAGGCTTAAAACCTAGCATTTATTGCTTTCATGCTTACAACTATCACTCGGCTTCTAGAGGATTTTCCAACTCGACATTAACTATATTTCATTCATTCAACAGCTACTATCTCATTTCACTTGGCATCTACTAATCTGGTTAATTGCTTGGTAGCTACTAGCAAGTCTTACTCAGTAGCTACTAGACTATTTAGCTTGGCATATACTATAGTTTTACTAGGCAACCAAAGGTAACTCAACATCATCTTTCAACTTTTATCCTAACATCTTTACTTATGCAATTTTTTCTTTGTAGTGTTCCTATGTTCTTTTTGGACTAATTTATGATACGTCTTTATATGTATCAACCCCATATGCCTTTCTAATGCTTAGTTTGATGAGGTGTGATCACTTGACCTCTTGGGTGAAGTAATCTTTCCATTTGATGTGCTGCATTTGCCTTTTTTCTACCATGTCTTCTTCATATCTTTCCTGATGTGTTCCACATCAACTTTTTCTTTGCCCTTGTTAACTTCAGTCTTGGGTGCCTTGGCCTTTGTTCGACAGTTCCTACCAACATGTCTAATCTTTAAGAAACTAAAACAAGTAATTTGACTCAACCATCTACTCTAGTTCCCCTTGAAGTGTGTTCCTATGCAATTCTAAGGTACATAACCATATTCTTGATAGTAGTGACAACTTTGCCTTGTATTATAGTCCCAATTATAGTGATGTACATGAATGGTTCTTCTTACAGACTGGTTAGGAGTCTACATAGGGTTTGATCTACATTTAGATGCTCTATGAGCATATTTTTTGCAGTTGTAGCAGTGAGCCTCAAATCTTGGTGTCCTCATGGTCTTGGTTCTGTAGTCTTGTGCTAAGTGTCCTTGTTTTTTGCACTTGTGACAAAAACTTTCATTTATGGGCTTATCATGCTGATGACTATTCTTTCTCTTGCATACATTAGAGGTATGTCCCTTTTTACCACAGAAATAACAAGTGGGTTTGGTGTTCTTACCTTTGTTTATTCTTTCCTCTGTAGCCTTGGATGATTCTCCTTGTTCAGTGCTGATGTAGCCAAGTCCTGTAGTGTCATTACTAGCCCTTTGTGATTTCAAAAATTGCTCAAAATACTTGATGACCTAATTAGGTTTGTTGAAACTTTTTGCTATTTCCTTTTCTCTCTTTAATTCATTTTGCATCTTCAAGGTGGAGATCTCAATGTCCTTTATATTTAGCTCATGATGAGCATTCATCATTTGGCTCAAGGTGTCTAACTGCATGTTTGAAATCTTTTCAAATTCAATTTTCTTCTCTTCTAGGTTATTGATGAGAATTTTCTTGTCATCTTCTACCATGGCCTTATCTTCAATAGCTGTTTTATTTTGTTTAGTCACTTCACAAAGAAATATGGCTTGTGATTCTTGTTCAAGCTTGAGTAATCTATTTTCTTCATCTTGTGCTCTATTTTTCTCCATTAATTCTGATATTGCTGCATCAAATTCCTTGAAATCTCCCTTGCCAAATATGTGTGTGTTGTCAATCTCCATGTAATGTATGTTATTTTCAGCTATGGCTATCTCCTTTCTTCTTTTCAAAGATTTTCTTAGTTCCTCCCTAGCTTCATCTACTTTGTGTAGGGCTAGTTGCACATCAATCACCTAATTGTCAATGACCTTCCCTAGTTTGAAAACTTCCATCTTCTAACCTTTTTCTCCAATCTGTTAGGCTTCTTCTTGTGAGAACCAATGCTCTGATACCAATTGTTGAAATTTTCAATTAGGAAGAGTACTTTTGAGGGGGAGGGGTTAATTAAAAGAACCAATTGTCATCCTTTCAAAACCTTAATAACATATAACTAAAATTAATGTGCAAGCAAGTAAACAAACATAAAATGAGAGCATGCATCAACACATAACACAAGAGATTTTGGTGACCCAGAAACCCTCCAAGAATAAGAAAATAAAACTAGGGTAGGAATGACACCCACAAAAATTTATTGTAGCCATATGTTCAACCACTTTTAATGGTTTTCCCTGTTAAAGGCCTTCCTTGTAAAATGCTTTACACTGTGTTAATAGTGACCTATTGAAAGGATTTACAAACACTTTACAAGAAGTGTCACCCTATTAAAGGATTTACACAAAGGTTGTTAAACCCACCTAATTACATAGGATTTTCTTGACCTTCTCCAAAGGCTCTCCTACCTAGTTGTTAAGCTAACCTATCACCATAGGATTTAATCCTCTAATACAATTGTGAAAGAGTATTTGAAAATTTGACCTAATTGAATGCAATCTCAAATTACTAGGTTCAGGCACTTGATCTGCTCTTTCTCTTATGATCTCTACTAGATCTGATCTTTGAATATGTCCCCTATTCTGTTCTAATTAATTGGATATATAAATGCTATCCCTTCCACTAAGTCTTTTCTCTTCAAAATGAAATTCCACTTTAGTCTTCCCTTTTGCTACTTTTCTTTTCATGCTTACGATGGTACATTCATTCTCCTTATAAAGAATGTGAAGACTTAGGATTAGGTATGGATCTACAATCCAAATTGAATCTCAAATTCTCGCTCATACTTTGCATTTTTCTTATTGGCTACATGCCTTCACCATTTTTCTAATTGGTTGCATGCATATTTCATAGGGAATGTAAATGAATCATCCTTATCCTTTTTCTCCTATGAAATTTCTCTAAGTCGGCTCCAAAAATGGCTTACATCTTAGTCTGTGCAAGTACAAACTCTTTTTTTGATTCTGTGTTTCTTGACACATAAAGCATTACTGATGCTCACTATTTCTGGATTGCTCGACATCTACTACATTTCCTAGTTTGCTCAACATCTATTATATCCTATATCACTTGGCATATGTTGTTTTGAGTTTCTTGACATCTGAATGATTCTGTTACTTGGCACATGAATAATTCTTGGATCACTCAGCACATACTATACTATAATTTTCTTGGCACTAACTATGACTCGGCACCTATTAAAATTCTATCTCGACATCTATTGTGTGCTTGACATGTACGATGAAAATGGTTAAGTGTGTTGACACTCATTTGTCAATACTTTTTATTTGACCAACAATAATTATCTTGGCTTATGCAACAAAAAAGAAATTCAAAGTGTATCAGTTGGATGTAAAATCAACCTTCTTGAATGGAGAACTTGAAGAAGAGGTATACATTGAGAAGCTTGAATGATTCCCTCTAATAGAAGAAAATAAAATCATATGAAGACTAAATAAAGGTCTACATGGTTTGATGAAAGTACCTAGAAATGAGTATGTAAGCTTGGATTTTCTAAAGGTACAATAGATAGTAACCTATATTTGAAACAAATAGAGAATGGATTGTTGATAATAGTAATATTTGTTGATGACATAATATTTTTAGGTAATGATGAAGCAAGTGATAAGTTTGCTAAATAAATGAAGAATGAGTTTGAAATGAGTATGATAGTAGAAATGAAACTTTGCCTAGGTTTTCAAATTGTACAGAACAATGATAGTATTTTTATTTCACAATCTAAGTATTTGAAATACTTATTGAAAAGATTTATCTTGGAAAGTTGTAATCCTATTGGTACACCACTGATAAATAGTCACAAGTTATCTAGTAAAGATGGGACACCTACATTTGAGTAGAAGAAGTACATATCCATAATTGGAGGTTTGCAATATCTGACTCACACCAGACTGGATATAGGAAATGTAGTTGGGCTTGTAGCTATATTTCAAGCTAATCCTAAGAAGTATCACTATGCAATAGTAAAAAGGATATTTAGATATTTAAAAGGACCATCTTATTATGGAATATGGTATGATGGATCAATTGATTTCACTTTGAGTGCATATAATGATGTAGATTGGGTAGGCAAAATGCATGATATAAAAAGCACTAGTGGTGGAGCATTCTTTCTTGGAGGAAGATTGGTTTATTGGCTAAGAAAGAAACAAGATTGTATCTTGTAGAGTACAACTAAGGTAGAGTATGTATTAGCAACAAATAATTGTAATCAAGTGATGTGGATGAAGCATATGCTAAACGATATTAGGATAGAATATTGAGAATATGTTATCATATATTGTTATAACACAAGTACACTGAGTATGTCTAAGAATCTTGTATTACATTCTAAGACTAAGCATATATTAACTATCATGTTTTGAGAGAAAGAGAGTAGAAAAAAAGGAGATTAGATCGGAGTATGTGAGTACTAAAGATTAGATTGTAGATATCTCTATGAAGCCCTTACCTAAAGATACATTTGAGTACTTGAGAGGTATGCTTGGGGTTATGCCCCTATCTACTTTAAAATATGTTATGAAGAGATTTCATTAGTCTAGTGGTACATAGCACTATTGTTTGATTGGATTGAACATTGACATTTCCTATATGGGGGAGTATCTATGATGAGTAGAGTTATTAAGGAAACTTGGTCGTTGGTATTAAATAGTGTCATTGTACACTTGAGCTAGTTAATGCCTTTGAGTAGAAATTGACATAATGATATATTTGTCATTGATTTCAATGGGGTAGAAGAGTGCATGAAAAAAGTATCTTAACTGTTAATAAGGGAGAAGAGTGAATAAAAATCTCTACTTTATTAGGGAGATTTTGAAAGATTTGTGAATATCTCTATAGGGGAGATATACAACATGAAGATACATAACAAAGAAATGTTTCAAAGGATTTTCAAATATGATTGATTAAGAGGATTTAAAAACATGAGAAAAATAGTAGCAAAAATAGTAGAATATTATTTGGTATTCTTGAAACATAGATGTTTTTCATCTATGTTGCCATCAATGCCAAATGGGGAGATTGTTAGCATGAATGATAATGGTATTTCTTTGGGGAAGTTTCCTAAGAATTGGAGAGTATTGATATTCTACATTCATGATTGTGTTTGTCATTGATGTCAACATAGAAATAAGTCTATATAGATTGATAGAGTAGAAGATAGAGATCATAGTTTTATGGAAAAGGTTTTGATTGTCTAGTGATGCATGGTCAAGGACATGTTGTACCTTTTTTCCTGATGACAAGGTTAAATCTGTAGGGTCTAAGTTGATGATATACATAATTTATAAATGATTTACAATAAACAATGTAGAGATAAAGTGTATGGAAAGAAGTTTCTAATGATCCTATTATATCTTCTAGTGGAGGTATAATCTGGTGAGGCATGTCTAGCCAATGATAGAGGAAACTCTGATTGTGATGTCACTAAGTGCATGAGCCCTTAAGTCACATGTGTGAAGTTTTGTATAAACTATGAGATAATAGTGCTATTATAATTATGAATTAAGCAATTACCTTATTATAATTAATTGGTAAATCCTCAAGGATGACTCAAGTAATTATTCTAAAGATAGGGTATAAAGAAAAGGTGTTTTATTTATTTTTAAGAGATGGTAATTTGAATCAAGTATGTGAAGTGCTCAACAAAGTGTGAATTAGAGTAGAGTATTATGGAAGATGTGAGTAAGAAATCCAAGGGATTTTTGGATGCACAGTTCATGATTTGGTATCAAGATTAGAAGGAGTAGAGGTCTAGTTGACAAAATAGAGAAAGAGGAAGGAAGTACAATTGAATCTTTTATTTTTAAAGGAATAATACAAAGATCATTTGGACAATGGGTTCATTGGTCTTTCCTTTGAATTTGGTTGAAGAGTGGTTACATCTACTTCCTAGAAATTCTAATAGGGTTGGAATCTCCTAATAGGGATTCAAAGTCTCCTAATAGGGACTGATATGTACTAAAGTTTGTTATAGATTCCTAACAAGGTCCATCATATAATAAGGAATATTTATATTAGTACATCATCTTGTGGGTACCATCACCACTAGGGTTTTCCTTCTAATCAAGGGTTTTCCTAGTTAACATATCTAGTGTTATTGTGCATGAGTATCTTGTTGTGGCTTTTGATTATATTGTTCACATGGATAAGTTTTTATTAAGGTTGATAATGTTGGCTCCTAATTTAACAATTTTAAAAACAACCAAGAAACAAGACTAGTGCATCTAAGGCTAGCAAATTCCTATGACAGATACACTTTAGTGCAGTCTTGGGCCAACTATAAGGCATAACTCCTTCTTCACTTCAAGTTGTGCATGACCTAGGTGGGTTAACCTTCAGGTTCTGAGATATGGTACCAGTGCAACTAAAGATAAATTTGAACCTAATTATCATAGATGTAAATGCCTTATTTCTGATATTAACTCATGTAGTAACATAGATATACAGTAGCTAAATGTAAATCCATGAATCACATAAGTTAATAGGAGTAATAAGGGGTTTACATTTGTAGTAGTTAGGTTCAAGTTTATGTTTAATTGAACTGGTACCATATATGAGAACCTAAAGGTTAACCTGCCTAGGTTTGGCAGAGCCTAAAGTGAAGAAGGAGTTATGCCTTATAGTTGGCTCAAGACTATAATCAAGTGTATCTGTCAAAGGAATTTGCTAGCCTTAGATGCACTAGTCTGGTTTCTTGGTCGTTTGTGAAATTGTTAAATTAGGAGCCAAAAAAATGGTGACTCTTCTAGGGAGATAAGATGGAAAATAAACATTGTTAAAAGGAAAAGAATCTCTAGTGTGAATTGAATATATCAGTCCTATTTTTTAGTATGGTTTTGCCCATCTAAGTCACCAACAAAATGGAAACTTTGCTGGGGAAGTTGTGTTGAGATTCATGATAGACAAACCTTGAGAATTTAAAGGAATTCAACACAAAAGAAGGAATGAAATGGAAATTTTTTTTATACAATAGTAAGTTGATGTGTTTAGTCCATTTCCTTGCTACATTTTCATGTGCTCCAGTAAGCTTTATTCTCTTGCAATAGCAGTTCTTGAATTGGATATAAATTTGTTAATAAATAGATTTTTCATAGTAGAATATGCCCAACAGAGTGTGTGGCAAACTGTTCACAACAGTTGGATAGGCCTTTGATATCTAGCCTTCCTCTACATTTAGAGGGGCAACTCCCTTTTAAGATAAAATATGTGATTTTTCAATAAAAATGAAGAACTTATAGAATAGGAAAGAAAACCATTGATAGCAAATGCACCACACGCCTTCAACATTTTCATAAAAATGATGTAACTATTAATAAGAGCTATCAAGGACTACGCTTGATAACTTTCACCAACACAATGCTAATTCAACCATGCATAAATACTCACATCATACCATAAAAGTAATCATAGATGAATCAACACTTTAACAACTTAGATTCCTTGGAGAGAGAATACCAAATGTACTTCCTTTTATTTCTTGCACCAAGAAAGAAAGAAATAACTGATTACACAAAAAGAACAATTGTACACACTTTCAAAAAAATTCTTTGTTATCAGAGCATAAGTGTTCCCTGTATCCAAGTCCAAAAAATTCCCCTATTACATTTAGATTTGTGAATTTATAACCAATCAAGAATAACCAACTTTTCAGGTTCATAACTACCCAAAAAGTTAGAGTTTGGAATTTGGCATACATTCGAAAACTGACTCTAACTCTAACTCATATGAATAAAAACTCTAGATCCTAACTCCAGTTAAAATAAGTGAAATAAGTCACTTTTCACCGTAAACTAATTAATAATCTACTACAAAGAAAAGACCACAATGTTGATTCTATTGAGGTAGCTTTCCATCTTCAACATCTTCCAAAAATTTGCAGTTTCCATATGTCTTGTCTTGTATCTGATATCTTTGGAAGCATGCTTGTTGATGTCATAGGAGGCTCCTTGCCTTGGAATTTGTACCTCATAGTATTGCTTACAAATCATTGTCTTGGTGCGATGTCAAGTGTAGAGTGAATGTTCCCTTTGCCTCCTATCAAACTCTGTGCTCCATTTTCTTCAAGAAATTGTGAAACTTTATCAAAATCTCTTATTCACTTGAAGGATTCAACATTTATTTGAAAAAGTTCACGTGTCTATGCTTGTAATGGATGAGTAGAAATGGCATTCTTTGAGGTATCCATCAAACACAAATGGCCTGATTGCTCATGCATTGTATCAAACAATTATCTGCACTCTCCACCAGTGGCTCTTAATTTCTCTTTGCAAACAACTTGCTCAATTGCCCATTCCATAGTTCCATTGTAATGCTCCAAAGAAAATAGATTTTAATTGAACTCTAATGTCTTCAAATGTTTTTCTCACATGTTGGTCCATGGCTCGTATTGGCAGCTTAGAAGCGACTTCTTTAAGATGGGAATTTAACAATCAAATTCCAATGCTAATATTATCCTATGTTTCCATGTGCCATCGTGGCAGGGAGGACCATCTGCATTTACCATATAATTTCATCAAACAGTTTTAATGTGTGTAGATTTTCTTTATTCACCATTCTTTGGAATGCGTTATTCTACTTTCCATAGCTTCATTGATGGAGGGAAGAGCTTGGGTTAATGCAAAGATGGAGATAAAAGTTGCAGAAAACATAGGTGGAGCAGTGAGCCAGGGCTTGGCATGATGGCTGGTGAAAGAACCAAGGAATCTACACCTCAAATTCCCTTGTTACATTTACTGCAAGACCTCTCCATGTGTTAGATTCATTCTCATATTGCCAAGCATTGTACCATATAGTTAAAATGGAGGGTATTGTCCCTTGTATCTACCCATTTGATTCCTCCTTGCACACCCATTCATTCCAATCACTTCATGTTGCTTTGTTTTCCTCCTCTTCTTCCTCTTTGAACATATCTGTATGGTCCATAACGACCAAACTCTTATACATTCCATGATATTTTAGGTTATAACTACCAAAAAAGTTAGCCAATGGGATTTTCACCTCTAGATTCCATTTTTTTGCTGTTTTCATTCACAAAAAACAAGCATATCACAAAACTTTTCTACTTTTGGAAAATGTCAAATTTGGATGCATGCTTCTTTGCATAGGAATTGGGCAAAGGATGAAATGGACTCAACCTTGTTTGCATGGGAGTTATGCGAGGCTGAAATGGATTCATCTTTTCTTTTGGATATTGATAAGCACCTCATTGATCGTCTAAAGCTTTCACCTTTTGTTGATAATTTGGATTTTCTTGCTCAATGAAAACCCTTTACTTGGAGGGAATGTGAGAATGCTAATTGAGCTGATGTCTTGAAGAGAACAAATTTTGTCTGCATCATGAGGCTAGACATTCCCATCCCCCATTTCTCTAAGATATCCATAGTAATGGGAGGTTTTACATAAGGATTTAGAAACAATGCAGCCAGACCATTGGCAAATGTACTTCTTCTGAGATTGTCCTATAGAGTTGGTTCATCAATTCTTTTCTCAACACTCCTGTGTATTTGTTTGAGGACTCATATTTATATAAACGAAATCATCCATCATCATCCATCCCTATATTTCTCCACCTCAAATGCATTTTAACTTAACTTGGTACTTGTTTTTCTTGTTGTTACCTTTAAACTCATCTTGATTGACCTATGAACTTTATTTCCAGCCAGTAGTTGTTTTAACAAGTAGGTTTTGGGTTAGAATTAGGTTAAAGAGTTGGAGTATGGGGAGAAAGAGTACTTTAGTACATGGAGAGAGAAAAATTGAAAGAGAGAGTGAAAACCCAAACCTAAAACCAAAACTTGTACTTCTCTCTAAAGGTTGGAGTACGTGGAGAGAGAAAAGTATGTGGAGAGAGAAAAATTGGAAGAGAGAGAGAGAAAACCCAAACCCAAGACCAAAACTCATACTTCTCTGTAAAGGTTGGAGTACGTGGAGAGAGAAAAGTATGTGGAGAGAGAGGATTGTGAAAACAAGAAAGAGACTAACTCAAACCTTGTACTTCTCTCTAAAAGTTTTAGTACGTGAAGAGAGAAAAGTATGGGGAGAGAGAAAGTTTAATTTTTCTTTATGACTAATCTCTCTCTCTCTAATTAATTAATTAAATTAAAACTCTCTATAAAATGTCTGGGTAACAGCTGGCTCTATCTGGGGACAAGGACTGTGCAGGATGTTGAATGAACCCAGAGTTAAGAAATGATAGTGTTTTATCACAAGGGCTATAGAGTCACACCAAAGGAGATAAATCCAAGAAAAAGGGACTAAGCACAACAAAAATAGGAACACAACCGAACTGAAAAGAAAAGAAGGCACAACAAAAACTCCTAGGTAAGATATGTGCAAGGTGGTAGACTGATAATGTTTCAAATGTTGCCCATTGTAAGGCAAGGGCAACTGAGTACCGATTAAGTATGACAAAATAAAAGAGTTCTTTTTGCATACCTCTTTAATCTAGAAAGGGCCTCTCCATAAGGAGTCAAATTTTCCATGTAAGCCCTTTGGTTCTCGGCGTTTATCCCAAAGCAAGACAAGATCACCTTCTTGAAACACCCTTTGCTTAGCTTTTCTTATCAAATAAATTCTTAACACGGGCTTGATGTTGTTGAATTCTATTCACAACCAGATCCCTCTCTTCTTCCAACTTGGTCAAATACAATATTCATTTTTCAAGAGCATGTTTGAATTCATGATTCTCAATAGCATCTTGTAACTTCAAGGCAGATAATTCTAGAGGAAGAGGAAGAGTTGGTTTAGTTCCGTATAGTATCTCAAAGGGAGATAATCCTATTCCTCTCTTCTTAGAGGTTCAATCTGCCCAAAGTGCATCATACAGATGTTTATGCCAAGATCTTTGATTGACAACTATCAATTTCTGCACTATGGTCATAATATTTTTATTACTTGATTTTGCCTAACCATTCCCTTGGGAAAAATAATCTAAGGAGTGAGAGAGAATGATTCCATATTGATAACAAAAGGAGGAGATCTCCTAAAAGGAGAAGGTGGTAGCATTTTCAATAACGATTTTGTTAGGAACTCCAAACCTAACCAAAATATTTTGCTTGATAAAATTGCACACCACTTCTAAAGTCTTTTGTTTGACTAGAATAACTTTGACCCACTTTGTAAAATATTCGGTTGCCATCAAAATGTGAGTGTGTCTGGTAGTGGAAGAAGGATGGATAGGACTGATGAAATCTAAACCCCACTATTGACAGGGTTCTTCAATCACTACCGGCTTCAAGGGCAATTCTGCTAATTGAACTCTTCCTTTGAAATACTGACAAGAATCACACTTCTTAACCCATTCTTCTGCATCCTTGAACATCCTCAGCCATAAAAACAATTTCTCAAGATTTTGTAAGCTGTTACTGATGCTTAATAATGACCTCCACAGGCTTCATTATGGAACAATTGAAGCAACTCCTTTCTTTGTTCAGAATCTACACACCTTAGAAAGGTACTGTCTATCCCTTTCTTGTATAAAGCATCACCCCAAAGAACATACTTTTCAGATTTCAATTTTAAGGTCCTCCTCTCTTTAGGTGATAAATGAGCAGGACATTCTCCATATGTCAAAAAATAGGCAATATTTGAAAACCAGTCATCAATATTGCTAATAAATAAAACTAAAGGCATTTCTTCCTCCGTTTCTTCTTCACCTTTAGAAGATCCTTCTATAATTGCCTTACACAAACCTTTTCCTCTAACAAGCTTTGTAGGTTTGATATCAAGATAATATTCTTGTACTTTAGCTATCTAAGAGGCCCTTTTGTTCACACCAATTTCTTGTTGTGTCAGAATAGTCTTCACTGTTGAATCAGGAACAAACACCTTGGAGTGAGAGTTTAGGATGTAAAACCTAAATTATTTCATTGCTCTGACTAGAGCATAAGCATTCTTCTTGATCAAAGAGTATTTCAATTCAAGTTTCTTAAGAGGGATACTCATGAATGCTATTGGGGCCTTGGTATTGTCTTTGTCAGGTTGGGTAAGTATAGTAGATAAAGTGTTCTTAGATGCATAGCAATACAAATGAAAATCTTTAGAAAAAATTGGATAAGAAAGGGTAGGAGCATTAGCAATTGTAGATTTGATTTGTTCAAAAGAAGCTTTAGCTTCCTTTGTCCACTTAAAACTAGTATTCCCTTTCATCATATCCACAATTGACTTTGTAATCTCAGAGAAATCTGGTACGAACCTCCTTATGAAGTTTATTTTCCCAAAGAAAGATCTCACTCCTGGTTTACTCATGGGAAGTGACAACTATTTTCACCCATTCAGGATCTATTTGAATACCCTCTTTAGAGACAATATGCCCCAGTAGTTTACCTTCCATCATCCCAAATATAGACTTCTTAGGATTGAGTGAGATGCCATGAGTTTGACATCAATCCAAGATAGCTTCGAGATGATGCACATGATCTCTTCTTTGTTTTGAAAACACTGTAAGATCATCAAGATACATCACACTAATTTTATTCTTGAGATCTAAAAATGAATGATCGATCACCCATTGAAAGGTTTCCCTGGCATTTATCAAACCAAAAGGCATATGATTGTAGGCAAATGTACTTGATGGAGTGGTAAAAGCTGTTTTATGTTGAATTTCTGGTGCGACACTAAACTGGTTATAACCAGAGAAGCCATCTAGCATTGACATGAATTCTGAGCTAGACACCAATTGTAGAATATGATCCATGATAGGAGCCCATAATTATCCTTAAGTGATGCTTGATTCAAATTGTGGAAGTCTACACATATTCTTATCTCACCATTCTTCTTCCTAACAAGAACAATATTGGCTACCCATGTTGAATGGTGAATGGGATAAATAATCTTTGCTTTAAGAATCTTATCAACTTCATTGAAAATAGCATCAGCTACCTTAGGATTGAATTGCCATTTCTTTTGCTGAAAGGGAGTTGAACCGGGTTTCAAAGGAATCTGATGTTTAAATTTCCCATTCATGAATTCCTTTAGATCTACATAACCCCAAGCAAAAATGTCTTGGTAGGCTCTCAATAATTTCATGAATTCTTCTTTCTCTTCTAATGTCAAATATTTCCCTATTTAGACCATCTTTGGATTTTCCTCAGAACCAATATTTACTTTCTCATAACTTGAACAATTAGAAGGTTTAGTGTCCTCAACTTTTTCTTTCCTTTTATCTTCTTTATCAAAAAGACTTTCTAGAGTGACTAATCCTCTCGGGATAACATTACCTTCCAATTGAATAACTTCAGGGTCATCTCCTAGTGTTCGATTATGATTACACAATCCTTAAAATTTCAAGTCTAAAAATGGAGGCCTTCCCTCAAGAAATGTAATGATTTTCCCATCATCATCAAAAACTTGCCAGTGTTGATCGTTATCAAGCACATTGGGTCTATGAATCATCTCTACTATGTAAACATCTTTGTTGAACTGAATAAAGAGTGAGGGAGAGACTACAAGACAATCTTCTTTGGAATTTTGTTCATGACGAATAGAAAATAAAGAAAAATCATCAAAATGCTCAATCTCATCCCACACTCTATTCCTATATGCCTTCAATTTTGCATTCTTTGTTTGATATTGTCTATGTACCTAGTTGACAACTAATTCTACATCTCCTGATACCTTGAGTTGTTTGATTCCTTTTTCTCTTGCATACTTGAGAGTAAGTAAGAGAGCTTCATATTCTGTGGTATTATTGGTGATTTTAAAAGCCAACTTATAAGCTTTCAGAAATTTCTCTCCTTTTGGTGATATCAACACTATCCCAACACCTGAACTAGAAGAAGAAGAACTTCCATCAAACTTCATTGAACATAATTCATTAGTTAGATTAGGCATGAGAGGCTTAGTTACATCTTCTTTAGTGGATGTCATCATATACGTTCCATTCCCAGCATCAACATACAATATTTCAGCTCTTGGATCATCTGATTTAAAGACTGTATATTTAGCTTTAGGTTCAGGATTAAGCTTAACCTTTTTATCTTCAATTGGGATAAGAGTGTGAGACATGTCCATCTTGATCTCACCACCAAGGTTTTTGCAAAAACTTCTACTCAAAAGCATCTCGTAACTGGCAGGAATATCAGCAACCAGGATATTCAATTTTAAATTCTTCTCAGGATGCGCTACAAGTGCTACTTGAGCATCTTTTAATTGGCCAACCAGTGGGACTTGTTTTGCCTCGATGGAGTACACTTTTCTAGATGGTTTATTCAGAGAAAGTCCTGAGGCATGGGCTACCTTTGAAGGCATAACATTATCGGATGCACCAGAATCAATAATACAATTACTTAACTTGCATCTAGCTATATAAAGAGAAACATAGAAAGGGTCAGGTTTATCTGACAGGGATGCTACAACAAAAGATTCTCTCTCAGTCATGGGGCCTTCCAAATTATCTTCTGCTTCTAGAGAGACTTCTGACTCATGATTGATAGTGATCTTAGACGAACCTTTTCCTTTACCAACACATTGAATCAACCTTTCTAATTGATGAGGTTTTGCCTTAAGGTAGTCCAACTTAGAAATTTTTACTTTGGTCTTTTTACAATGATCAATAAAATCAAAAGAATCTTCAACAATGGGAGAGGTTTTATACTTATCTATTTCCTTCACTTGTGAAGGCTCTTCTGGAGTATGCTTCTGAGATAGAATTTTCTTAGCCGTCTCATTAGAAGCTTTATCCTTTGCTTCTTTCACCCACTTTTCTTCTAATCTCTATCTCCAACTTGGTCTAGCCACATTGCAAGAATGATTGTTAATATCTTCAGCTTTTTCATCATCAGATTCATATTCTAGAAAGTTAATAGAAGGGGTCCCAATAGTGGGTTCTGTTACATCTTCAAGAGCCACATATTCTTCTATCTTCTTCGCAGTCAAATGCATTTGCATCTTAGGACAGTTTGCACCATCATGATTTGTTGTTAGGTGAAAATCACACATAGCAGCCTATTTACCAGATGATGAGGGATGTTCGATGGCTAATCTTGGTGTTGATTGGGGTAGCCATTTAGTTTGTCTATTTTGCTGATATGGCATATAATTCCTCCTTGGAATATCTTGATACAAAGGTGGAGAATTATAGGGCAACTACTTTTTGAGTTGTAACAGATTATTAGCCAAATTTTGATATAAAGGATCTATGGTAACGACAAGAGTTTGTTGACCTTTTCCTTTTCTTAGATCATGACTCCACTTTCCTGAACTAAGTAAGTCATCCTCCACTTTGATAGCCAAGGTTTGCACACCCGCTAGATTAGGAGGTCTCGCCCTTCATAGTTGAAAGCTTACATCAGAAGGTTGAGCACTAATGAAGAAAGTTATTTTATTTTCTTCAGTGGCTCTTTTGTTGATAGGAATTTGATTCAACATCTTATTAAAATGAGTAATGAATTCTCGCATTGGCTCATGAATTTCTTTCTTCATTAAAGTCAACTGGGAAAGGAGCAAATGTTTATCTTTAGTAGTTTTAAATCTCCTCCTGAAGGCTTGAATCAAGGTTACCCATGTAGTAATTGAGCCAGCTAGTAGCTGTCCAAACCATTCAGCTACAAATTTAGTGAGTGTTTCAACAAACAGACAAACAGAAACATCATGTTGAATTGCAAGAACACCACTTGTTGTAAAGAATGCACATATATGCTGATGAATAGTGACTTTTCCGTCACCAAAAAACTTGGGAAGAATTTTTCAAGAACCAATTGGCATGTCATGTAATTGGTTCCCTAAATCTAGAGGACAAATAGTAGCTTCCCATGGGATTGGTGGCTGCAATGCTTGATGTGCCATAGTCAGAAAAATGATATTCAAGGGCTGCAAATTTATAGCTAAAGGTACAAGAGTACCTAGTAGAACCAAAGTTTGAAAGGCTATAGGAGACACAGTAGCCTTAGTTGGTGAAGAAGACCTACTAACAGACTTGACCTTTTTCTTCTTCTTAGGAGTAACTAGCTTGAAATCTAAATTTTGAAGGGCTTCAAAATCTTCATCTACCAAACCCTTTTGTCTATCAACCTGAGTGTACAGTTTATCAACCATCTTAGTGGTTATTATTTATTTGCCCTTGAATGTGACCAAGATTCTGCCTATTTCTTCTTGGAAAGACCACTATCCTGTCAATAACTACAACGTTCTAACCAATAGGAGCTCTTTGCAAGATTTCTCCAAAGTCTTCTTCTTCTTCAAGAACTTGGTTCACTTGATGATATTGCTGTGCACTTCATCTACACCTCCAAGCTAGAGTGTTCAAGTCTGAGATGATATCTTCCTGGGTGTCTTGAAAGTTGTAGTTTGGTTGGAGAATAGGAAAAATGTTCTCATGCAAAAGTACCATTGTGCTTCATTATAGGTGACTGTCAATCTTTCTTGTTCAGTCTCCCCAGTAGAGTCACCAAAAATCTATTGGCAAACAGATTTTTCATAGTAGAATATGCCCAATGGAGTGTGTGGCAAATTGTTCACAACAATTGGATAGGCCTTTGATATCTGGCCTTCCTCTGCATTTAGAGGGGCAGCTCCCTCATAAGATAAAATATGTGATTTTTCAATAAAGATGAAGAACTTAGAGAATAGGAAAGAAAACCATTGATAGTGAATGCACCACACACCTTCAACATTTTCATAAAAATGATGTAACTATTAATGAGAGCTATCAAGGACTATTCTTGAGAACTTTCACCAACATAATGCTAATTAAACCATGCATAAATACTCACATCATACCATGAAAGTAATAATAGATGAATCAACATTTTAACAACTCAGATTCCTTGGAGAGAGAACACCAAATGTACTTCCTTTTATTTCTTGCACCAAGAAAGAAAGAAATAACTGATTACACAAAAACAACAATTGTAAACACTTTCCAAAAATTGCTTTGTTATTAGAGCATAAGTGTTCCCTGTATCCAAGTCCAAAAAAGTCCCCTATTACATTGAGATTTTTGAATTTATAACCAATTGAGAATAACCAACTTTTTGGGTTTGTAACTACCCAAAACATTAGAGTTTGGAATTTGGCATACATTTGAAAACTGACTCTAACTCTAACTCATATGAATAAAAACTCTAGATCCTAACTCTAGTTACAATAAGTGACATAAGTAACTTTTCACCGTAAGCTAATTAATAATATACTGCAGAGAAAAGACCACAATGCTGATTCTGCTGAGGTAGCTTTCCATCTTCAACATCTTCCAAAAATTTGCAATTTCCATATGTCTTGTCTTGTATCTGATATCTTTGGAAGTGTGGTTGTTGATGTCATAAGAGGCTCCTTTCCTTGGAATTTGTACCTCATAGTATTGCTTAAAAATCCTTGTCTTGGTGTGATGTCAAATGTAAAGTGAATGTTCCCTTTGCCTCCTATCAAACTCTGTGTTCCATTTTCTTTAGGGAATTGTGAAACTTTATCAAAATCTCTTATTCACTTGAATGATTCAACATTTATTTGAAAAAGTTCACGTGTCTATGCTTGTGATGGATGAGTAGCAATGGCATTCTTTGAGGTATCCATCAAACACAAATGGCTTGATTCCTCTTGCATTGTATTAAACAATTATCTACACTCTCCTCTTGTGGCTCTTAATTTTTCTTTGCAGACAGCCTGCTCACATGCCCATTCCATAGTTCCATTGTAATGCTCCAAAGAAAATAGATTTTAATTGAATTCTAATTTTAATTATACTCTATTCCTCGGTTGATGAAGTGTTCCTTAGAATGATTCATAGTCCACTCATTTGAAATCAATTCATCATTACATAATAATGTAGAAGATCCAAAATACTCAACATTGGAAATGTCCAATGATATTCTTCCTTGCAACTTGAATTTTTGAATCCATTTAATCAATAACACATCAGAAAACCACTCCCATAATATGATATGCATAAACACTTTGAAAAGATATGGAGTCTCCTTTCGGCAACCTTAATGATGGAATGAATGGCATGTTGGTTTGTTTCAATGCCTTGCAGAGGCTTACGGATTGAGGAGTGAGCTACAGACGACTATGTTGATCTCCCTCAAGGCCGCAGGTCACGTGAATCTAGCTTTCAATTAAAAAGAAAAATAGAGCATGTGCCTTGCCTATGGTTCTGTGAAATGTTGTGGGTGCTTGATTTCTTATCAAAGATCTTCAATTTTTTTTGTTTTACCTTGCATATTCATTCCATGCATTCACTTGGAAACATTCCATGGTATGAGATGTCATCAAAATGAGATGCAATGTAAAATAGTCAAACTTCATTCCCCCTGCTTCAGGATGCTCGTGGGTACATTGAGGCTCCTTTCAAATGACTTTCATGTCTTGTTCAACTTACATAGGATGTCATGGCTAGAGAGTGAAAGACATTTTGTCAAACAAATTGTAGGCACGTTTTAAGACATACGTTCCTTCCCTATTGGTGAAGTTGCCTATTTTTTCTTGGTTGCCAAATTTCTTCAAATGTTCTGCTCACATTTTAGTCCACAGCTCGTATTGGCAGCTTAGAAGTGACTGCTTTAAGGTGGGAGTTTAACAATCAAATTCCAATGCTAATACTATCCTACATTTCCATGTGCCATCGTGGTAGGGAGGACCATCTGCATTTACCATATAATTTCATCAAATAGTTTTAATGCATGTAGATGTTCTTTATTTACCATTCTTTGGAATGCATTATTCTACTTTCCATAGCTTCATTGATGGAGGGAAGAGCTTGGGTTAATGCAAAGATGGAGATAAAAGTTGCAGAAAATGTAGGTAGAGCAGTGAGCCAGGGCTTGGCATGATGGTTGGTGAAAGAAACAAAGAATCTATGCCTCAAATTCCCTTGTTACATTTACTGCAAGACCTATCCATGCATCAAATTCATTTTGATATTGCCAAGCATTGTACCATATAGTTAAAATGGTGGGTATTGTCCCTTGTATCTGCCCATTTGATTCCTCCTTGCACACTCATTCATTCCAATCACTTGATCTTGCTTCATTTTCCTCCTCTTCTTTCTCTTCAAACATATCTGTATGTTCCATAACGGCCAAACTCTTATACATTCCATGATATTTTGGGTTATAACTACCAGAAAAGTCAGCCAATGGGATTTTTACCTTGGATTCCATTTTTTTGCTGCTGTTGTTCGCAGAAAACAAGCATATCACCAAACTTTTCAACTTTTGGAAAATGTCAAACTTGGATGCATGCTTCTTTGTATGGGAATTGGGTAGAGGATGAAATGGACTCAGCCTTGTTTGCATGGGAGTTATGTGAGGCTGAAATGGATTCATCTTTTCTTTTGGATATTGATAAAAAACTCATTGATCGTCTAAAGCTTTCACCTTTTGTTGATAATTTGGATTTTCTTGCTCCATGAAAACTCTTTACTTCAGGGAATGTGAGAACGCTAATTGAGCTGATTTCTTGAGGAGAAAATATTCTGTCTGCATCATGAGGCTGGACTTTCCCATCCCCCATTTCCCTAGGATACCCACAGTAATGGGAGGTTTTGCGCAAGGATTTAGAAACTATGCAGCTAGACCATTGGCAAACACACTTCTTTTGAGATTTTCCTATAGAGTTGGTTCATCAATTCTTTGCTTAACACTCCTCTGTATTTGTTTGAGGACTGATATTTATATAAACAAAATCATCCATCATCATCCATCCCTATATTTCTCCACCTCAAATGCATTTTAACTTAACTTGGTACTTGTTTTTCTTGCTGTTACCTTTAAACTCATCCTGGTTGACCTGTGAACTTTATTTCCAGCCAGTTTTGGGTTGGGAAGTTCAGGTTAGAATTAGGTTAAAGAGTTGGAGTACAAGGAGAGAGAGTACTTTAGTACATGGAGAGAGAAAAGTACATGGATAGAGAAAAATTGGAAGAGAGAGTGAAAACCAAAACCCATACTTCTCTCTAAATGTTGCAGTACGTAGAAAGAGAAAAGTATGTGGAGAGAGAAAAATTTGGAGAGAGAGAGTGAAAACCCAAACCCAAAACCAAAACCCATACTTCTCTCTAAAGGTTGGAGTACGTGGAGAGAGAGGATTGTGAAAAGGAGAAAGAGACTCTAACTCAAACCTTGTACTTCTCTCTAAAAGTTTTAGTACGTGGAGAGACAAAGTTTAATTTTTGTTTATGACTAATCTCTCTTTCTCTCTCCAATTAATTAATTTAATTAAAACTCTCTGTAAAATGTCCAAGACTTTATCATGGAGGTTGAAAGTGCTTTGAAGATTTATGAGTCTAATATTAACAAATGTAATGAATCTATTGAAAGTGATATTGAATATGAAGAGTCTTAGTTTTATGAATTAGAGGATAGCAATTAGTAGCTTTATGACGTGCATAATGTGGATTCATCATTTTATAATGATGAGTATAAGGAAGATGAAAAGTTCAACCGCAATAATAGTCTTTCTTCTAGTGATGAATGTGAATGTGTTACACTACTGATTGTTGAGGTATTGTCTAAAGAAGAAGATGTATGTGATGATCAGAATGTTGATTTTTCAGAATATGTTACTAATAAGTTTTCTATTGTAAATGTGCCAAGCCATCTAGATAACAATGATAGCCAAGGAGAAGAAACTAGTAGTGAAATCTTATTAAGTTTTGATGAGATTTCTAACTTGTTGGCTCATGATTTTGAAAGGTATGCTAATCTATCTAAGGATTCTTGTGTTTTGCCACATTTTGCATTTCCATATGATGAAGTCATTTCCCCTAAATTTGATGTTGAAGAAGATGTAGTTTCAGAATATGCTTTGTCAAGTTTGGGAGGTGTATGTGATGGTAATTTGTATATCAATACACATGATGACTTCTATGTTGAGAATGAAGATGTAGGGATAAGGTCTATTGCTGGTTCATGGTTTTCTTGTTTTCATAAGGCTGAGATACATTCTGATTGCTCATGTGATGAGGAAAGAAATAGTAATGAATTAGTTCATTCTAGTGAGTTATTTGAGGAAGAGATTGACACGGATCAACATATTGTGAGAAGGAAATTTCATGATGATTCCTATGATTTGATATCTGATCACTTGTTGGAATGTGAAGAAAATGCAACATTTTTTTTTGTTGGTGTAATTAAGTATTTACTTATTACACTTACTTAAGTTTCACTTAGGTTAATGCATTATTTTATTATTATTTTAGGTGAGACACTTAGGAGTTTGTGAACTCTCATTGAGTTACACAACTCTAATTATGCACATGGTGTTTGCAACATAGGAGTATGCATCATTCACTGAGTTGTCATGTTGACAGCATAGTTATCCACACTCCTCATTTAGCACATGTTGTCTACACCACTAATTTGCGTGCTACACCATTGTAGACTTATCCTCACATCATCAAAATTAATCTTGTGCTTAATGGAGGATAATCCATATTTGGTGGACATGTGCCTAGTTGTATGACATATCATGATGCTAACTTCTATGCATTCTAGAAGCTCTCCTGAGGCCTTTATATTCAAGCACTCCTAGTGTACTCTAGAATCCAGTTATTGAATGAATATCATCATTTTGATCATACTCTATCTATTTTGGTCTACTATGTGTTTGTGTTGAGTTCTTTAGTTCTTGGGTGAATTTCGGCCTAAGCCAAATTCTTACATGGTATTAGAGCTGAGGGAGATTCTCATCACGTAGCTATTTGAGACCATTCATGCTTCAGCACTTCGACACAAATCCAGAGGATCCACAAAAATTAGGAGCATCTACAGCCAGATCTGACCTCTCCATTGTGTCCAGAGCATCAATTTGGTAAAGACTGACTATAAATTTGCCTATATTAGGTGAAAGTTGATCGGGAGGCAAATTTTTTTTTGCAAACCAGCACCCGAAGGCACTGATTTGCAATTGGGTATGGTCATTTTATTTGATCTAATTTATTATTGTTCAGATCTGCATTTAATTTTTTCTTTGCAATTATTTGAATTTTTAAAATTTTTTTTTTGAAATTATTTGCCCTATTAGGCGTACAGACATAGAAATTTTTTTTTGCTGAACTGGGTAGTGTCACCCCGGCTTAGCCCTATATTTTGTTGGTAGAATTATATTGTTATTCATAGGGTTTAATTTGAATTTGAAAGCTTGGGCCATACCTATGGAATACATCAACAAATTTGGCCAACATATGGTGGAGATCGTACTGTGCAGATCGCACTACACACACTGCATATTTTCTGGCAGTTTGGTGTCGGGATCAATGGCCCTGTCTACCGGTAGTAGCATGTTTACATTTGATTTTTGTGATATTGTTTATAAACAAGAACAATACCCACCCTCCCACTACTGTGGGACTAAATCCTAGAGTCTTCGACGATGGCAGTTCGCAGATCCCAGTGGTTGAAAGGTTCGGGCACCTACGCACAAATTAATCTAGGCACCCACAGATCATACTCCATCAAAGTATATTAGTTTTTCAGTGACTAAAGGATCTCTAGCATTCGCAGACTGGTTCTTGGTGACCCACTTCTCCCTTTCTAGCTCTGCAGTCAAAATTTGGCATCATAGAAAATTTGTGACACGCATCCCGCCATGTGGTCGCATCACAGCGTACCACCCAGACCAATCTACGATTTCTACGAGCCATCCCATGTAGACTATACAGTCGAACATAGTCAGCTCACATGCGAGCATCTACGTAAGCATCCAACAGAGCAGTCCACGTCATCTGCCCATGCAAAAAATTTTGTACAATCTGTATGTACCACACCAATAAGCTGTACTGCCACGTAATTCGAGGATAGAATTTTTGCTGATGTCATCCTTTTATGAGCTTAAATTTGATGCCCATCTGGACATCATTCCATGGTGAATTAAAATTTCTATGATGATCGTATGACCATCAAATTTAACCCTGTTATTCGCTGATGCAACCCCTCTCCAAATAAATTTTCAATTTTGCAGTCTAACTTCAAGAGACCATAACTCACACATACAAACTCCAAATAAGGTACAATTTTTTTGAAATTGGGTAGAATTTTCTAAATTTTCCAGTGGTGCAACTATTTTCTAGTTTTGGAGCACGGATTGTTCAAAATTTGCATTTTTTGGTGACTGTACCTAGATAATCTTGCATTTTGGAACTTCAAACGCTTCGTACGGGCACATCTGGAGTTGAAAATAGGTTTCATTTTCTTTGAAAGTGTGTATTTTTGCTTCTACTTTCTAGATCTAGCATCAAATTATAGTGTTGTGTGGACAAAATTGTCACTTTCAGCAATAGGGCCTTTCTTTGCTTTGTAATGCTTCAGTATTGTAGCACATTGTAAAGTTTTAGATTTGTACTCTATTAAGAGGTTGTAACAAGAAAAATTAGAAGTCCATGAAGGCCAAAATTGGAAAGTGGCCCATTGTAATTGCACTACTGATCAAGTGCCCAAAGCATCTATTTTGGGGGGGTTTCTTGATTTAGTGAAAAGGGGGGGTGTTCTTGGTGTTGTGTTCTCTCTTTTTTGGACTTTTCTTTTATTTTCTACATTATGGGCAACTTTAAGTTTCTTAAATTAACTCCTCATAACTATGCTTCATGGTCAATCAAAATGTTGTATCACTTAATGCATAATGGAGTTTCACAATATGTAGATGGTACTCTTCCTAAACTAGCAGGCGATAATATTTTTGCAAGTGAAATTTCAAATTGGGTAGCAATGGATAGGAAAGCCCTAGGTGATATATGTTTGGGGGTAGATGATAAGATCATGTATCAAATCAAGAAATGTACTACATCCAAGGAAGCTTGGAATACCCTCGAAAGCCTTTATGGTAAAGTGTTTGAAGAGGATGTGACCTTGTTTCCTTAGATCTTAAGTCATATGACTCAATATAGGACTTCATCAATAAGGTGAATGAATTAAGGATGAAGCTTATTGATTGTGGGAGCTCTATCACAGATGACAGAATGATCTATCTCATACATAATAAGTTGCCATCAGAGTGTTCCACATTTGTATCTTCTTTTAACACCTCAAAGACTACCTTAGGGTCTACCTACAAGAAAGTCACTTTTGATGAATATGCAAAATTGTTGGATGATGAAGAAAAGAAGTTGAAATCAATGGGGATTCTCAAAACACCTCAGTCCAAAGCATTGGTGGCCAACAATGAGGGTTCTCAACATTCAACTGAACAATCTTCAAACAAAGGAAAGGGTAAGAAGAAATGGAAGAGAAAATCTGAGGATGCAAAAAAGGCAACACCACAATCCAATCAACAAGGCAAGTCCTCAAATTTGAACAAGAAAGGGGATGATAATAATAAAGAGAAGAAGAAGTGTGGTTATTCCAAGAAAACGGGTCATAAGAGCATGAGTGTTATCTCAAAAAGATTGATGAGTTGACTCTTATCATGAAGAAACATAATGTTCCATTGCCTAATGCTTATAAGGATAAAGGTTCGTCTTTAGACTCAAAGGGAAAAGGGCAAGCACTCATGGAAAATTCAAACTCTTCAAAGGAATGGATATTTGACTCAAGTGCCTCATATCATATGGGTTC
This sequence comes from Cupressus sempervirens, assembly GCA_028749045.1. Lineage (NCBI taxonomy): Eukaryota > Viridiplantae > Streptophyta > Pinopsida > Cupressales > Cupressaceae > Cupressus > Cupressus sempervirens. The sequence goes on from CM053783.1 coordinate 743,478,795, forward strand.
TTTAAAGGAGGATTTTTCTTTAATGAAGCAGTCCAAGGTACTGCATATCTTCATGGGGAATGATAGTAAAATGGAAGTTGAAGGAAAAGGAAACGTGGAGATGGAAAATGGAGAGTTTTAAGAAGTTCTCTATGTTTCAAATCTAAGTTCAAATCTCCTTTCAATCTACCAAATCACTCACCTTGGAGATGGACATAGAGTTGAATTCCTTCCTAACTCAATAAAAGTGCACAATCTTAAAGATAATTCCTTGGTTTCAATAGGGAAAGTGAATGATCACAAGAGGTTGTACTCTTTCTCTCACTTTGTACCCAAGTCTTCTTCAAAAGCCTTGTTATCACAATCAAATTCAAAAATGCAATTATGGCATGAGCGATATGGTCATCTCAACTACCACTATCTTCAGCAACTTTGCACATACCACATGGTGAAAGGTCTACCTCAAATCAACTTTTCTAAGGGTGAATGTTCAACAGATTCATCAGATATACATCAAGAGGGGAAGTTACAAAGAGGGACGTCTTCAAGAGCAACTGGTGTTCTTCAGATAGTTCACATGGTATTAGCAGGTCCTTTTGCATTAAGACAGGGTTGCTACATACTCACCTTTGTCGATGATTTTTCAAGGTTCACTTGGGTCTACTTTTTGCATAGTAAGAATGAAGTGTTGGACACTTTTCTAGCCTTCAAGGCTCATGTAGAACAGAAATCCAGAAAGGCCATCAAAGTACTCTACATGGACAATGGTAGCATGGATGTGAATAGAAGACTTAAAGACTTTTGCAAACATGAGGGAATTGATCTTTAGACTCCTTCAGCATTCAATCCACATAAAATAGATGTTGAGGCATTTAGGATCCAAACTCTTAAGTCTATGTAAAGTTGCATGATTCATGCCAAGTCTCTAGATCCATCATTAGAAGTTGAAGCAATCTCAAGTGCCACTCACATTCTTAATCATTCTCCTCATCCAGCCTTAAATGGAAAAACTCCTTTTGAGGCATGGTGCGGTAGAAAATCCATTGTGACAAACTTTAGAGTCTTCGGTTGTCCTGCATGAGCAAAGAGATCTTCTTGGGGATGCAAGGCACATACATCTTGGCTTTGTACTTTCATTGGTTATGAAGATAGTGTGAAGGCATATAGACTTCTAGATCCTGAGACACATCAGATATTTGTGGAGAAGGATGTACATTTTGAAGAAAATTCTCCAAGCTTATCCTCTACTCCTCTTCGCACATCATACAGCATAGAAACTGATAGTGACACCAGCGATAGTGCTTCAACAAATTCAGACACATGGGGTTCTATCGATAGATACAGTGAGAGGTCACTTCATCAGTTCAGTCCACATGCATACATTGCCACAGTGATAGGTCTAGAAAAGAAGGGTACTTACAGTCTTCTAGATACAAGTTTAGTGATAGATTTAGGGGGCAGTGTTCATGATATGCCTCTTGTTCTTGATGCAAAATTTCATTCTTCAGTTGTCATGAGGGTTCCAGACTCTCTTGTTCATTCTCTGCATGATCAATCATCACAGGTTGAAGTGATTGTGGATACTTATGATCAGTAGTTGCAGCAGGGTTCTTCATCAGTTGTAGAGACAGACAGTTCTTTGGGATAGGTTCTTTAGCTAGTTGAGCAAGTTTCAAAGACATCACTTATCCATGGGATTCTTTCCACACATAGTGGAAGCATCTCATTTGTACCCTCGACATTGTTTCTTCCTAAGGGGAGGAACACAATTTTGCAGTCTGCGATCAGCTTCTTCATTGGAGTAGTTACTGTTCGACATTTTTTTTTTTGGGGGGGGGGGGGGGGGGCGAGCCCATCCCATCTCTCTTCCTCTTCTCATCATTCTCTTATGTATATATTGGATGTATGTCATAATGGGGGGGGTCTTGATTACTCCATCCATCAATGAATCGTTCTTTATCTCTCTTTTTGGGGGAGGGTTTTTCCTACGAGGTTTTCCCTCTTTCCCCACTTTATGGGAGATTGTACTTCATTATGTACATGGGTACCTAACATGGCCTAGTAGCCAAGACCCATATTGCATTTCATCCTAGATTTCGTAAGCTTAAGGGAATTCCCCTAAGTTGCACTTAAGGGGGGAGTATTGGTGTAATTAAGTATTTACTTATTACACTTACTTAAGTTTTACTTAGGTTAATGCATTATTTAATTATTTGGCATTATTTAATTATTATTTTAGGTGAGACACTTAGGAGTTTTTGAACTCTCATTGAGTTACGCTAATTATGCACATGGTGTCTGCAACATAGGAGTATGCATCATTCACTGACTTGTCATGTTGACAACACAGTTATCTGGACTCCTCATTTAGTACATGTTGTCTACACCACTGATTTGCATGCTACACCATTGTAGGCTTATCCTCACATCATCACACTTAATCCTGTGCTTAATGGAGGATAATACATATCTGGTGGACATGTGCCTGGTTGTATGACATATCATGATGCTAACTTCTATGCATTCTGGAAGCTCTCTTGAGGCCTTTATATTTCTCCTGAGGCCTTTATATTTAGGCACTCCTAGTGTACTATGGAATCCAGTTATTGAATGAATATCGTCATTCTGATCATACTATGTCTATTTTGGTCTACTGTGTGCTTGTGTTGAGTTCTTTAGTTCTTCGATGAATTTTGGCCTAAGCCAAATTCTTACAGTTTTGTCTAATTTATGGAGTGTTAATATTCCAAAAAAGGAGAAATCAGACTGTACATTCTCTTCACACCAGGAGGCACAAGGTGAGTTACAATTTGATTCATGTAACTCGTTGAATGAAGTAGAATACCAAGATTTTATGTTTCTAGTTGAAGGTGTTCATGAGTAAGTTAGTGATGATCAATTTTAGTTTAATTTCAGTTGTTATGATCATGCTGATTCATATTTTTAGAGTGAGCAAGATGAACAAAGTATGTCTAATTTTTATATGCACTATGGAAGTAATGATAGTAGTTTTGTTTTTCCTAACAAAATGATTGAAATTGTTGATGTGTTGGGTGTAACAAATGGGAATAAGAATTTTAGTTTATCTTAGGAGAATGGTGATGAAAATCAGGTGTATGATAGAGGTAAGGAGTTCTTAGACTTTTCGGTGGCCCGAGGCCATCACTTGTACATAGTAGTGTAGTTGTTTTCCTTGCTTTCAATAAAGCTATTCGAGAGGAAGTTTTTGCTATCAAGTGTGTGGTCTACTTCTCCTAGAGATCTAAAATATTTTCATGCTCACAAGGGACATGCATCCCTAGACAGAGCCCCTATTGGTGCTCAAAATTGTAGCCCGAATTTTGAGCATTGTTGAGAAAATTGAGCCCTATAAATGCTTTTAAATGAGATTGTACTTGGTTGTACCTTTGATGCCCCTAAGGTGTTTAATGTTTCTAACACCCTGCATTCAGTGCATCTAAGTGTTCTATGAAGTTAAACTGATGTTTCGAGCCATTTGACAAAGTCCTATTTTGAGCAAATGACAAATCTACATTTTTCACATAAGTGTCAAACAACGACATGATGCCTTGTTTGCATCTGAATATCTTGTACCCAAAAATGTTTTTTGATTTACCACTTTGGAAATATCTAGTGTCCATATCCAAGAACCTATGTTTCAGATTTTGAGTTATTTCAAGTTCGTTTGATTAGGTTTTGAATCCCTCAAAGTTGGTTAGTTATTGTTTCATGCTTTTGTGTAATTGTGCAATTTTATGGGAAGCCCTATTTGACTTGTTATAAATTTTGACCAGTTGACCAAAATGGTGAAATTTCTATTGTGTTGTATTAAAAACATTAGAGACTTGTTATGTTTAAAGTTTCATCTTATGACGAATCCATTTGATTAGTTTTGAAATGTGATTCCAAACGTAATTTCTAAAGTTTTACCGGTGTTAGTATTTTTAGATTATTTGGTACCCCTGTTTGGGACGTTATAACTTGAGATCTGTGATAGGTGAGATCAAATGGATTGTACCACTATGTTTTTCTCTAAAAATACTTTAAGTGTACCAGTTTTCAAGTCATGAAAAATCCATTTACACACTTTTCTAGGTCCATTCCATTTGCAAAAAATGTGTTTTAGACATTGTTTCCAGTTGTCAAAATTCGAGTAGCCCACTTTGATTGTTTACCAAAAGAATATTTTTAATTTTCATGAGCCCAAATCATAGACTCATACTCTTCTCATGATAGAGAACCAATGCTCCAATTTTCATCCTCCCAAGTGTCAGTTTGATGAGTTTTTGAAGTCAATTTTGAACGCAATTTAGTGTTTTCTGACATGTTTTCTTACAGGAAGTTCTAAAAGGTCAGCTTTGACAACAAATATCTTTTGACCCTAAATTGGTCATGAAACAAGATTTGACAGGGTGCAGGATTGTGGTACAAAGAATTAGTGGGTCAGTTTTCAGAGGTTGGTCAAAGGTTTGGGTCAGTTTTTTAAAGCCAGTCGACATGCCCTATTAGCAAAAAATTCACAATTTGTAGATAAGTGGAAAAGTGAGTTTTAATGATGTCTGAGTGTTGGATTTTGAATTTAGATAGTTCAAGAAGGTCAGCCGATCAATTTAGCATATTAGTTGTCCGAAAGAGAAATTTTTTTTTTAGCCAAACCCACTTCGAGGCTTGGCTAAAATTCATTAGATTTGTGATAGCTAGTAAGGATTTAAGATTTTTTGAAAGGGGGTGATCCTTTTGGTTATTGGATGGTTCAGAATATGAACAAGGAGAATATCCAAACTCATGGTGTTAAATTTGATCCATATGCAACAACAACAATGTCTTATATGAAGTTAACTTACTCAAACAGGAAATTTGGAATGAAGTGCATCAAACAAAGAGAAGAAGATTGTCTCCATAGTTCTGTGATAGACATTGACATATTGAAGGAGGCTAGGATGTTTCACTTCAATTGCATGGCTCTTCTGGAACATTTTGAAACTACTTTTGAACCTGGACATGCCCAAAGTCAATATGTTACCATGAATTCTCCTAATTATGTTTTGTAGTCTAAACTAGAAATTGATCATAAGGGGTAGAAAATTACCATTTCAATTAGAATAAAGAAGGGTACAATTATTCCATGTGTACAAGTACTATTGATGGAGTAGAGATAGAAGACAAAAAAAATAGTGAATCATTTAACAAGGGGCTTGGATCAAAGGAGACATATATAAATATAGCTGAGTAGCATTTAACTGGAGTAGTAGAAGTTAAAGCTAAGGAGAGTGAGAATATAAGTTAACATTGTGATTTTGGATAAAGCAAACAAGCCATTGGGTGATGATGTTGAAACAAAGAAATTAGCAGCTTAGTTGCTTAATAGAATAATAGTTGGAGTTGTCAATCTTGAGGATCGTATCCTTATCGAAGTAGCAATAGTTTTTGATGTTGGATTGAAGGACTTAGAAGAGGCACTATATAAATTAGAATTTGAGTCTGAGGAATCTACAAAAGAAAAAACAAATGTAGAGGCACTTATTTTGAAGTTGATAAGATCTCAAAATTACCCTAGTGTTATAGCTCTCTTAGAGCAATTTTCTCTTCAGCATTCTACTCCTCGTGAGTTTTTGGATACCATGATTCATGATATTCAGGTTCAAGTTGCAAAACAACGAGCATCTTACATGGGGAAAGAAATGATTTTCTCTCTTGTATAACATCTTACCAATATGAAAATTTCCAAGAAGGCATATAACATGGTTAACAAGTATAAATTGAATAATGAATTTCTAAATTCCTATTATCATTATAAAAGGAGTAAATTGAAGAAGCTTGCTAGGAAAGTATATTGGGAGATTGTAGAGATGGATACTAATGATGACCCTTAGCTTATTTAGTACCTGACTACTTTGGCATGCAAAATGGGTAATGAGGAAAAGAAGAAAATATTATATGATGCAGGCAAGGCAATGAATAACTAGGGCCAAAGGCTCACCTAGCTATCCAAACCACCTTGCAAGATTTAACACAACAAAAGAAAACACAAGTGGATAGCAACCAAAGGAGGAAGAAGAGTGAATTAATTTTATTGATTCATCAAGATATCATCATACATGCCCAGCTATAAGGCCTTTTGGGTTATGGCCAATTACAAATACATTCACATTCAAAGATCCAACTACAAATTCACACTTTCAGTTCTACTCTCTAATTTTCTCTCTCTTAAAATTCTTCTCTAAAAAATTTCTTAACTCTAAGCCTAAACACTCTATTTGTACTTGCCAAAATGGCTTACAAATCATTCTAAAATCATTACATAAGAGGAAGGATGACCTAACAATGGTTTGGACTCATCCCAAGAAAAGATCTTACAATAAATGTCATGAATGAAATAAATCCAACAAGTCAGCTCACAAAATCATGTCCAAATACTAACACTATACATTGGGTAACTCAGCACATGAAGAAACACTCGGCATGTACTGAGTAACTTGGCATATGTAGAAACACTTGACATAAACTAGGTAACTTGGCACATGAAGAAACACTCGACATACACTGAGTAACTCGGCACATGAAGAAACACTTGGCATACACTGAGTAACTCGGTATATGAAGAATCACTCAGCATACACTGGGTAACTTGGCACATGAAGGAAAATAGGGTTACTAGGCACATGAAGAAGATAGGGTTACTAGGCACATGAAAAAAATAGGGTTACTAGACACATGAAGGAATTGCTAGGCACATGAAAAGAATAGGATTGCTAGGCACATGAAGGAACTACTAGGCACATGAAGGACTGCTAGGCACATGAAGGAACTACTAGGTGAACAAAATGAGCAGGATAACAAGGCAACCTAGGATGCTCCTGTATCAAACAACTAGGGTTGAAAGAAATAATTCTCCTGAATCATTGAGATGTCCCAACCTAAGCTGAATCCAACTCAAATTGAGAAATCCATGAAGCATCTTGAATAGGTCTATTCTTCCACTTCAGTAGATATTCATAGTAATCTTTTCCTCTTGTACTCTTGCCAAATCTTTGATCTAATAGCTATTCAAATTCCTCAATCTATTTCTTAGGATAATCATCTAGTATAACAACTTCATCTTCTGACTCCTGATACTTATACAAATCAGCAATATTAAATATAGGAATATATCCATGTCATCAGGTAACTCAACTTCACAAGCATTACCACTGTCAAACTTCTTCAAGATCTTATAAGGTCCAAATTTCTTCATCTTTAGCATACTTTATGTTCCAATAGGGAATCTTCCTTTGTTTAGATGAACCATCACCTCATCACCAACTTGAAAATCATGGTGTCTTCTAGACTTATCAGCATTCTCTTTATACTTTTGATTGCTTTGTTCCAACCTCAACTTCACTTCCTTATGCAAGGACTCTATAAAATTAGCAAATTCTTGTCTTGCAACACTTTTCTTTTCTTCACTAGCAACATCTCTCAAATTTGATATACCTCTAGGATGCATTTCGATAACAATCTCAAAAGGTGTCTTCCCTGTACTCCTATTCATATAATTGTTATATGAAAATTCAGCTTGTGCCAATACCATCTCCCAATTACCTGGTTTATTCCCAACTAAAAATCTCAACAAATTTCCCAAGCTTCTATTTACAACCTCTATCTATCCATATGTTTGTGGATGGAATGTAGAACTAAACTTTAATTCAGTACCCATCTTCTTCCACAAAGTCTTCAAAAAATAACCAACAAACTTATTGTCTCTATCTGAAATAATGCTTCTTGGTAATCCATGCAATCTCACAATCTCTTTAAAGAAAAGCTCAGCATCTGATGTCTTCTTTCATGGTATAAAATAAGCCATCCTAGAAAATCTATCCACTACAACAAATATGGAATCATACACTTTCTCTATTTTAGGAAATCCAAGAACAAAATCCATACTGATGTCAGTCCAAGGTTTCTCAGGAATAGTAGTAGGTGTATACAAACCAATATTTTGACTCACTCCCTTTGCAACTTGACAAACTCCAACCCTCTTTAAAAAATTTTGAACATCCTCATACATTTGTGGCCAATTATATTTCTCTTTCAGCAAACTCAATGTCTTATCAATTCCAAAATGTCCAACTAATCCACCACTATGCTTTTCCTTAATCAAATTCAACCTCATAGGACTTCTAGGAATACACAACCAAATACCTTTGAACAACATACCTTCTTGAATGAAATACTCATTATACTTAATTATGTGATCTGTTAGATTCGGTACTCTGCACTCTCTCCATGCCTCAAAAAAATTAGGATCAACATCAAAAAATTCTTTCATTTCATCAAAACCAAGAACTTCAACCTTCATTTCAGTCAAAAAAGAATGTCTTCTACTCAATGCATCAACAACTTTATTAGTAACTCCACTCTTATGCTTGATCACAAATGTAAAACTCTGCAAATACTCAACCCACTTCATATGTCTTTGATTCATTTTACGTTGACTTCCCAAGTATTGTAAAACTTTATGATCAATATACAACACAAACTCCTTAGGCATTAAATAATGTCTCCACTTCTTCAATGCTTGAACAATAGCATAAAACTCTTGATCATACATAGAATATTTTCTTTTAGCATCATTCAACTTTTCACTAAAGAAAGCAATAGGCTTACCTTTTTGACTTAATATAGCTCCTATTCCATTACCACTTGCATCACATTCAACCTAAAATACTTTGTTGAAATTAGATAAAGCCAATATAGGTAATTCAGCAACCTTTTGTTTCAAAGTTTCAAAACTCTTATCAGCTCCATGTGTCCACTTGAATTCCTTTTTATCTCCCCTCATTGTTTCAGTCATAGCATTACAAACAGCACTAAAATTCTTTATAAACTTTCTATAAAAACTAGTGAAACCATGAAATGATCTTACCTTGCTCGCATTCTCAGGTGTAGGCCATTCTAAAATTGCTTTAACCTTCTTAGGATCCATCCTCAATCCATTAGTTGAGATCACAAATCCTAGATACACAATCTCCTCTTGCATAAAAGAACACTTTTTTAGATTGATCAACAACTTTTCCTCTTTTAGCCTCTGTAATAATTATCCAGTATGCTCAAAATGTTCTTCCTTAGTCTTACTAAATATCAAAATATCATCCAAATAAAAAATCACAAACTTACCCAAGAATCTTTTCAAAACTTCATTCATCAACCTCATGAAAGTATGAGGTGCATTAATCAAACCAAAAGGCATAACCAACCATTCATACAAACCATCTTTTTTCTTGAAAGTAGTCTTCCATTCATCACCTTCTTTGATTCTAATCTGATGATAGCCACTCTTCAAATCAATCTTGGTAAAATACTTTGCTCCACTCAAACAATCCATTATGTCATCCATCCTTGGCATAGGAAACCTATATTTCACTATTATCTTGTTAATGGCTCTGGAATCAATATACATTCTCCATTCTCCATTCTTTTTAGGTGCTAATACACTAGGTATGGCACATGGACTCAAGCTTTCTCTGATCAAATCTTTTTGCAACAACTCATGCACTTGTCTATTCAGTTCTTCATTCTCTATGGGTGTCAATATATATGGTGCTTTGTTTGGAAAACTAGCTCTAGGAATTAGATCCATACAATGGCTTATACTTCTCATAGGAGATAAACCATCAGGAATATTATCAGCAATAATTTTTTTATACTCATTCAACAACTCTACAATTTCTTCTGGCACTCGATCAATACTACCATCTATCACTTGGTCACCACTAACTGGCACTTGATTAACATTGTTTTCTAGCACTCGGTCTGCATTGACAAAACTCAGTTTTCTTGGAATTATAGCAAAAAAAACTTGATTCTTCTTCACTTCCTTTTCAAATTGTTTCCCATTAACCATGTAAATTTTTATAGCAGTACAATTAACCTCATTTGGAACTTTAATCAAAGGTAACAATGTTTGTTTCTTTCCATTTACCCAAAGAGTATATTGATTCAATCTTCCATCATGTACAACATATCTATCAAACTGCCAAGGTCTACCCAACAAAATATGACAACAATCCATGGGCATAATATCACACAAAACTTCATTAAAGTAATGTCCAATTTTGAACTTCACAAGGCATTGCTCACTTACCAATATCTTATGCTCATCTTCGATCCATGAAACATGATAAGGTTTGGGATGTTTCAGCCTCTATAATTGCAACTTTGTAACTAGCTCTTTTGATGCCAAATTTGTAGAACTTCCACTGTCAATGATCACTTTATAGCATTTTTCAGCCATCTTGCATCTTGTCTTGAAAAGACTTCTCCTTAAAACAGGTTCCTCATCACCTCCCTTATTACATAAGGTTCTTCTCACCATAAAATTTTCTCTAGACTCAGGTCCACTTGGTGAACTCTCAATGTGTGCTTGAATCATAGCATTTCTTTTATTCTACCCACCTTCAAAAGATCTACATTCAAAGGATCTATGCCCTTCTTTGCCACATCTAAAATAATTACCATGAAATCCACCTCTAGAATAAGAATTACCTCTTCCTTAGTATGAATTAGTGCCTCCTCAGCAAGAATTACCACTTTTCCATTCAGTCTTGCCTTTTTCATCATTCTTGCATTCATATTTGCCTTTATCCTGCATAGAGCTATCAGATCTGCCACATTCTCCATAAGATCTACCTCTACCTCTCTGTCTTTGTTCATGCTTCTTTGTCAAGATCTCCTCAGCTTTCAAAGCATATTGATATGCTTCTTCTACACTTTCTAGCTTCATAAAACTTTTTTCATCTTGTATTCCAGATCTCAGTCCATTAATGTACCTTGCAATTTTCTCAACATCATCATCCACATGTCTAGATTTGATGTCCAGTCTATAGAATTCCTTAGTATGTTCTTTTATAGTCATGTCTTTTTGCTTCAAATTTTGCATCTTTCTCAACAAGCTAACTTGGTAATCAGCAGGAAGGAATTTTTTCTTTACCTTGTTCACCATCTTTGGCCAAGTTTTGATCTTCTCCTTTCCTCTCCTTTGTCTATCAATTTTCAAGTGCTCTCACCATAGTGATGGATGACCTTTCAGCCTAGTGACTGCAATCTTCACCTTTCTATTATCATGAGTGTTTTCATACTCAGAACTTCTCCATATCAGAGATCAAATCTAATACAACATTGGTGTCCAATTTTCCATCATAAGGAACAACTTCTATAGCAGGCTTTGAATTCGCTCTAGCCAATACTCTCAACAATCTTTCTTCATCTTGATCTTCTTCAAGTTTTGGATTATGGTTTGGTGTTGCTGCTTCATCATCACTTACATCTTCAAGATGCACTCCTCTCCTCAGGGCTGTCTCCACAACATCTAATATGGCTGCAAATTGTCTCAATTGATCCAATATAGAATTATCAACATTATTTCCTCTACCATGAACCATCTTTACAAATTAGGTTCCTACAAAATGGTAACCCTCTACAAGTTATAGGTCAAATCCATAGATCTACCACCCTACAACCAAATCCAAATTAGGGTTCTACACGATCCAATCTCCACAAGAATGAACCTCAAGCTCTAATACTAATTGACGTAGGTAAGGCAATGAATAACTAGGGCCAAAGGCTCACCCAACTATCCAAACCACCCTACAAGAGTTAACACAATGAAATAAAACACAAGTGGATAGCAACCAAAGGAGGAAGAAGAGTGAATTACTTTTATTGATTCATAAAGATATCTTCATACATGCCCAATTGTAAGGCCTTCTGGGTTACAACCAATTACAAATACATTCACATTCAAAGATCGAACTACAAATTTGCACTTTTAGTTCTGCTCTCTAATCTGCTCTCTCCTAAACTTCTTCTCTAAAAACTTTCTTAACTCTAAGCCTAAACACTCTATTTGTACTTGTCAAAATGGCTTATAGATCATTCTAGAATTATTGCATAAGAGGAAGGCCAACCCAACAATAGTATGGAATCATCCCAAGAAAAGATCTTAACATAAATTTAACAAACGAAATAAATCCTGCAAGTCAGCTCACAAAATCACATCCAAATATTGACACTCGACATACACTGGGTAACTCAGCACATGAAGAAACACTTGACATGCACTGAGTAACTTGACACATGAAGTTACACTCGGCATACACTAGGTAACTCGGCACATGAAGAAACACTCGACATACATTGAGTAACTCAGCACATGAAGAAACACTCGTCATACACTAAGTAACTCAGCACATGAAGAATCACTCGACATACATTGGGTAACTTGGCACATGAAGGAATGCTATAGTAACTCGGCACATGAAGGAAAATAGGGTTACTAAGCACATGAAGAAAACAAGATTACTAGGCACATGAAGGAATTGATAGGCACATGAAGAAAACATGATTGCTAGGCACATGAAGGAACTTCTAGGCACATGAAGGACTGCCAGGTACATGAACTACTAGGTGAACAAAATGAGTAGGATAACAAGGCAACCCAGGATGCTCCTGCATCATTATATGGGTTGACACAATTGACGGATTGATGAATGCTACAAAGTATTTTACTAGGGTCATGGTAGTCAGGATAGATTGTGAGTGGAAACCAAATTATATCAAAGGAGCTCACCTAAAGAATAGAAGCAGGGCAAACCCACTATGTGAAAACAAAAAGGGAATAAATCATAGGGATGACTTGAAAAGTAAATGAAACCCATTCAAAGCATATAGAAAGGAAAATGTAGCCAAGAGTTTCAATGCATAAACATGAACAAATAACATTCATAGACACCTACAAACAAATACATAGGAGCACCAAACAAAGAAAGAACTGCCAATTAAAAGGGAAATGACAGTGTATGAAGCAACAAACCCTGGGAAAATGGAAGAGCAACTCCATGCATAAAAAAGGCAGTAGGGAGATTGAACAAAGAAGCCACTAAGTTTGAAGATTCACGCCAAAGCTAACATCAAAGTAGAGGTTACCTACAAAAAAGCTCACATCACATGCAGGCAAAAGGAAATAGCCACAACTAATAAAAGCAACCATTAAAAGGTCCAAGCTACAGGTAAAGGGGGTAGAGGAACCCATAGCACAAAAGACAAAGAGCCCCACGTATGTAGAGTTCCTAGCATTATAAAAGGAGCCCCCACAATGCATCAGAACAAGCTGCAAGGCAATTTGGAGAACAGATCCAACACAATAAGGCAAAGGAATCTACATAGTAAGATGAAGACCACTATTCATACAAGTTAAAAGGAAAAAGACTTGCAATTTTAATAAGAAAGCCTCATGCTTAAAAGGCAAACCCATGAAAGAATGCAAGTTGGGGAAGCATGCATAGAGTAAGTTTCCCATAGGTAATAGAGGACATCTACAGCATAAAAGGGGAGTCATAACATTCTAAGGCAGTGGTAGGGATGTCTTGTAACAAGCAATCACCATGTGTAAAGGAGGCTCAACATTTTAGAATAGAACAAGGATTGCAAAATGGAGACATCCATGCATGGAAAGAACACCCATAAATTTCCCACACAAGTAATGGATATTAGCATCCCTCGCCATATGAGGAGGAGCAAACGTAGTATAAAAGAGGGGAAACCATGAAACAGATATTATCCCACATGCCTTGTGTTAAAGAACTTTTAATCTTTAAATAGTAATGCACTTAGATGACTTAATATCAACAAGAGAAGCACCTTTTGGAAGGAAAGCTTGTGCATGGGTCCTAGTTGGCTAGGAGATAAAGAATATTAAATTTTGAATGTGTACGTGGACAAAGAGCTGACATGGAATACAACACTTGAGATGGTGTCGCATGGACGATCCGATGATCATCGCTATATCACCAAACAGAAGATGCATGAGAATTAACATGGCGAGATAATGAGCTTTGATGTGGTGATGACATGTGGCACTGACATGGGAGGAGAGTCAAGATGAGAGGTGGGTCCTGCCTAAATGCATCAGCACAAACCAAAGAATGACAAGTGGAAATCGAGAAGTGATGTGGCGAGCAAGTTTCCATGATGCACCAAATCATGCCATGTGGCAGATCTGACGGCGGTCATTATGTCGCTAAGGCAAAGATGCTCAAATGTTAACATAGCAACATGGTGACCAACCAGTTTGCAGCGAGGTGGACAAATGATGTGGCAAAAAATTGGGCCAATCATGAAGTGACATGTGGCACTCGATCAAACTAAGTTTGACCCTAAATTTGAAGGATAAGAAAAAATTTAGGAGTGATACAAATATTTTTTAAATATCTTCTCAAAGTAAAATCCATGTTCATAAGTCTTTTAAATGCAAAAGGTACTTTTCTAAAGTCTATACTTAAGAATTTTTTAAATTTTTGAAAATTTAGTTGCAGACCAGATAGTATGAACAAAGACCCGAACTTCAGAGGGCCATATCAGGGGTGATTTTTAACCAAAATGGGAACTCCAATATAACACTAGAATCAAAATGAGACAAATTTTCCAAATATGAAGTCAGATTGTACATAGGTCTTCACCAATTTGTGCTATAGGTCAATGTGTGTTTCTTAGGACATTGGCAGTAGAACAAGCAGATTTGATCATTGAGCATCAGATTTGCTAAGAGGATAGTTTTAAAGGCTTGTTGGGATCTAAATGTGAAGAAAATCATCTTTAGACAATTTTCTTGCAATCTAGAGGTTACATTGAATTGATTTTCACTTTTTACCTTGAGTTCACTTTTACATCAGAAATCAATTAGTCTTTCAATAAAATATCTGAAATACTTGATGTCTTTGGGAGGCCAAATGATGGGATTAGATATGTAGTTATAGATAGAAGGTAGAAAGAGGCTTTTGCAACTTCTTAGGAAGGAATTTAGAGGGGACACATGTCAATTGCAAGTTGAATCTGGTAATGGCCCTCTTGATATTTATACTTTCTTCTTCTCTTTTGAGGTGGTTGGCAGTTTTCTCTAGGTAATACCAGCAGGGTTCCAATGTTCTACTATTGAAACTAGGATTGTAGATAGTTTTACTTCCTAACTATCGAGTTGAGCTCTAGCAGTGAAGGCCACACATCCACCTCTTGTGTATATTTTCAGTTCATTCTCATGTGTTTTTTTCTGAGATAAATGGAGATTGATGCTAGATTATGTGAATTATTTAGAGTTTCATTTAGTATTACCAGTTCATGTATTCAGTCTTTCCATGGATGAATATAAAAAGGGATTTACAAGAATTATCTAAGTTTCCTTGTTCTATCTCCTAATTATTCATATGCCATTAACTTTGTGATTCAATGGATAAGGTTCATTTGATTTAAGGCAGCTTGGATGAGTTGTGTATCAATTCTGTTGTTGCTTCTGACTTAAGGAGCTAGGTAAATGCTTCATTGTTTTGATAGGGTTTCTGGGTGTATTAAGGGGATATTGCATAAGAATGGGATTTGGGGATTTTGGTTGATAAATTTTATTGTAATGCAAAAAAGTTAGGTCATCCTACTAGTAATGACTCTATGTTTCAATGGATAAGGCACTGATCACTAAATCAGATGCAAATTGATATGAATGTCATTTGCAAAAAATATTTTATTCAAATAAATTCAGTTTTTCATGTCTTGTAGTGGGCTGAAAGGAATTAACCCTCACTCAACTTGTGAATTTCATATATTTGCATTTAGCCATTGTAGATCTATGTTACTACATGAGTTAATAGGAGAAATAAGGGGTTTACATCTATAGTAATTAGGTTCAGATTTATGTTTAATTGCACTGGTACCATATCTCAGAACTTGAAGGTTAAATCACCTAGGTCTTGCAGAGCGTAAAGTGAAGAAAGAGTTATGCCTTATAGTTGGCCCAAGACTATAGTCAAGTATATCTATCGTAGGAATTTTCTAGCCTTAGATGAATTGGTCTAGTTTCTTGGTTGTTTGTAAAACTGTTAAATTAGGAGCCAATAGATAATTGTCATAATATTTTGATAAATGATTCACTCCCCCCCCCCCCCCCCCCCCCACTCTCAGTTCTATTGGTGGACTATATATTGTAATATTTATTTTAAAGTATTTGGAAGAAAATATTATATCTTAAAAGAGACAAGAAAAGGAAAGTTTGATGCAAAAAGTGATGAATGTATATTCCTAGGCTACTCCATTAGGATAATATCATATAAATGTTTGAATGTCACTACTCAAAAGGTTGTAGAAAGTGTACATGTGAAAATTGATTAGTTTGCAGAAAAGAGTGAAGAACAAAGAAAAAAGGAAGCTAAAGATTTCAAAAACCTTTTTAATTATGACCCTAAGACTTTATCCAAGGTATAAGAAAATGTGGTTGGGCATTATCATACTATACCACCCAAGTCAACTCAGTGTGTAGTGAACACCAAGTCTTTGAGAGAGGATTCTGAGTCTCAGATAGAGGAACCTAAGTCATAGATACAGGGAGATAGTGGGAACCGAGCAAAGATTAGAAGTTCACATAATCATTGAACATGGTAAACCAAGTGAAACAAGTCCAAAATCTAGAACGAGTGAACCTAAACTTGCTAAATATGTTAGAAGGCTTCATGGACTTGAATAAATGATTAGACATCAGATAGAGGGCATACTAAAAGGGAACAAACTAAAAGGTACATGATTGCTTAGTGAATTTGAACCTAGAAGTGCAAAATATGCTTTGAACAATGAAAGTTGGATAGAGGCAATTAATCAAGAAATTGAGAAAATTAAAAGAAACAATACCTGGACTCTTGTTGCTAGACCCAAGGACAAAAATGTAATTTCTACAAAATGGGTTTTAAGAAATAAGTTGAATGAAAATGGTGAAGTATCAATGAACAAGGAAAGGCAACTATGTAAAGGATATTCTCAAGAAGAAGGTATAGACTATGGAGAAAATTTTCCAACATTTCCAGACCTAAAGGAGTTATAATACTACTTCATATTCTACACAAAGGATTCAAAGTGTATCAAGTGGATATAAAACAAGCTTTCTTGAATGGAATTCTAGAGGAAGAAGTCTATGTTGACCAAAATGAAGGTTTCCTTGATCCAAATAAAAGACACATGGTCTATAAATTGCATAAAACTTTATATGTTCAAAAACAAGCTGCTAGAGAATTGTATGAAATACTACATGGATATCTAGTAAAGATTCATTTTCAAAGAAAAAGTGATAATAATAGTTTTTATATTAAAGAATGTAAGGCCCCATTATTAGTACCATATTATAAACCCTAAATAACATGAATACGGTTAGAACTAGGAAGCATAAGGAGGTGAGATGTCATGTCTTTGTCTCTCCTACATGGTATGTGAATTATAACTGTTACCATACACTTTATGAAAGAATGATGATACGTAGGTTCTAGAATTTAGGTATATCATGATTGGCATCCTTCTTATTGATATTGGACTTGAGATCTTAATCAAGACAGATTAACATTGTAGTCATTATTTTCATAAGTATTGTATTCAAAATTTTATTAGGTTGATGAGGTAAGGCCCTATGGAATAGAGACTTTAGATGTTATAACTTAGAAAACCATGCTGATGGATTCATAGTATGTTATGATCTATTAGGATAATTTTTTTAGATACCTTTGTGGAAAGATGAATTAACACCTACCCTTGTGACTACTAATAATAATTATAGACAAAAGATGTTATCAATTTAGATAAGCACCTACTTGGTAGAGCTTGGCAAGATGTAAATATGATAAGTCAATTTTTGTACAAGAAATATTAGGTAGATAGGCTATAGTGAATGATGATTAAGATGAAAATATAATATGTTGACTAATAGATATGATGGGTTTACCTAATGACTAATTTTGAAACTATGTAGACATGATTACAAAAACATCATAATTTCTTGAAATTAGTGATTTTAGGGACATATGCCTTATCATGTAATATCTCATAATTATAACAAGATAGTGTTAGTAATCAAACTATATTTAATTGGATCAAGTATACTAGCTGTGATGATTACATTTTGGTGGTTTTGATCTAAGGTATGTAATTGGAACTAATTTCCATGTTCGCTGATTTAGCAATATATATTCAAGATTTTGTCATTTTGATAGGAAATGGATTATGATGATTTATGACTAAATATGATGTGCATATTTTGATATTTTAACATTTTGAATGTCTTATTTGAAAATATTAAGTAAAATAATTCTATTGAATTATGTTAACATGGATTACGTAACATTCAAATTCATATGCCTTTACGATATGTGTTTTATATGATCTTCTTGGACTACTGATGCTCAAGTTTAATATGTAGGAATTGGAACCATGGAAATTTTTGGGGGAAATAAGTTCCAAACCTATGTGAACATGGTTTAGCCAAGGAAAGGCTTGTTGTGATGTATTTTATTTTGTAAATGTAAGCTTGGTTGTGTGCAAAATTTTTAGTATCAAAGATGCATTAGGGACATGCCATAATGATGTGGAATGTGCTTTTATTTGTCACTTGACACTTGTGGATTTTTGTGTGTTAATGACATGTCACCTAGGGTTTTGGTCATGGTATCATTTTACCCTCAACTAATTATCTTGTTAATGATTAAGTAAACCCACTTGACAAGGGATAGGATGGGTCACAATCAAAGGAAATTCAAATTTAGACTTGACTTTGGTTTTGAATGGTCATTAGGTGGTCCCAAAGTGTCTTTTATGTGAAAATGAGATACCCATATGATATTATAACATATTAGGGACCTAATTTTGACCATGATAGTTCCTAGATAGCCTAGGGGGGCCTTTACCAATGCCTTCTCCCATCAATTCAAAAATTTAGTTGTCACATGAGTTCTCTTCCATGTTTCCACTAAGTCAAAAATAGAAAACTTAGGGGGAGACAAGTTTGTAAGGGGAAGTGGCTTGGTGTTTTTGCTAAAATAGTTAGTGGGAAAGCTTTATTAGAGAGCCTTAGACAAACTAGTGGATTGTTCACCCACTCTCTAAGTTTAGATATAGTTAGGGTTTTGGAGGAAGGCTAAGGGAGCTCTTCATCAACTAGAATTTCCACTAGCTTGGACCAAGGTTGGTGCTCAAACCATGACCATTTTGTTTTAAGCATTGCATAATGAATCTGAAAGTATGGAGTGTTGATATGGGATCATGTCTTGTCATTGCAATCTTTATGTTGTGTTATTATTGTGTATATTGTTTCATGAATTTTCTTGGGGTTTGTTCTTTGATCTCCTTGTTTTGTTGAATGTTGAAATTTATTCATGGATGTGAAGGCTTTACTCAAACTTGGGAGGGAAGAGAAGCCTTGGGTGAAGGGCTTATTTGGGCTTGAAATATAGTTGAGAACCTTGGAGTACGGGCTCTATTGTATGCCATATTCATTCATATCTTGCTTTGGAGGTGATAAGGGAAAGATGGTGTAGAAAGGAAGTTAATGGAGGATGGGCTTCAAGGAAGCTATAACTGATGGTAGTATGTTTGGAGGAGGTTTGTGGAGGCCCGAAAAGGGCATGTAAATTTGTTGATGTGGAAAATTGTTATAGTAGATATTTTATGGTATGGTAAGTCTCCTATTTGAGAGCACACCTCCACCCTATGTTCAAGGTTTCATTGGTGAACCTTTGTGAAATACATTTGGGATGGGATTGTTCAAGTGTTGTAATGTTCTATTATGCATTTGTAAGATTGGAACGAAAGCTAGTTTGAATCTTGTTTCCTTTTCTTAGTGGATGGCTTCATAGAAGCCTAGGATGGGAGGTGAGCCTCCATGGTTCCCAGTTTTTTGTTGTTTGTGGTTTTGAGAATATGGTTCCTATGAAGAGATTAGGGTTTCCCTCTTGGCAATGTTGAAAAATTAAGTGTGTAGAGAGATAAATATTCCCATGTCATCTCAAAATGTGTTGTGATGTAAAAAGAAATTTTCTTATTATTGCATATTGTTGAAATTATGAAGTTGAGAAAATGTTCAAAGAGGTCTTTGTAAGGAAATTTTCACTGTGAGTTTCACACTATGTGATTTGATGTATTATGGAGAAGTTATGTAATGAGACCCTTCTTCTTATATTGATTGTAAATCATTTGGTAGAAATATTTCATAGTTGTTGTGTGGAAAATCATTATGAATATAGTTGACTCAACTAAAAACATAGCTTATTAATTTGTAAAATCATATGTTATGAAATGGAAGAAAGTTATCATATTTTGATAGTTCATTTTATGTGTATGAAAATTGGTTCATTTTGATTTCAAGTGTTAATAGATCCTAAGATGGGAAAGAAGAAAATGTATTAAACTTAGAGTAAAACCCTCATGTAGCTACCATTTTATTGTCTAGAATTTGTATGGGATGGACAAATAAATCTCATTCCAATTAAAAACCAACAAAATAATGAGAGAATATACTCAGATCTTGTGCATAAAACATTAATAAAATTATATCTTAGCTAAGGGATAAGACTCATCAAATAATAAACACCTAATTCCTAAATACTTGTAAGAAAAGACTCCTAAGAGTCACGTGAACCTTGTGTCACTATTTTAAAAAAAAATAAAAGAGAATTTACATAAGGATGAAAGTCCTATGCATCTACCCCTTAGAGATAAATCTAGTATTCTATATACCACCCCCATTTAAAAACAAAATTTAAAATATAGGTGTGAGCATCACATACTAATGGTATGGGAAAATTCAATGATACAAGGGGAGGGGACAATGACCCCCACCCTCCTAGGTGCTTCCTCTTGTTTGAAAACTTCTGGCCACCTAAAAAGAAGACTTCCCCACTAACATATGTTAGCAACCTTTACTTTAGGCAACTTCATCCTCGAAAGTGGTCAGTATACCTTTCTTTTTTTAACATTGCCAAGCCTTTTACCTAGGTGCTAGGTTTGAGATCAAATTAATGCCAAATTGATTTCAAGCAAGTTTAAGTTTTAAAGTGCTTAACACTTTTGGAAGGGACTTGAGCACACATGGAGGTGACTTGTCCCTAGCACATGTCTGACTAATCCTTGGGTACCATCCCTGTTGTGAAAGAAATACATCAACCTTAAATGCAATTCTTTGGTCTTGCTATAGTCTCCTAGGGAACATGATACCCTTAGGTGATTAAGGTAGGTGGGGGGGTAAAATAAGTTAGTAGGTATTCATGAAAAAAAGAAGATGTTGTTTTAGTAAAGTGTAGGGTGAAATCTTCTTTATTAATTTATGTATTAGTAGGAGTGTTAGGGGTGAGGTGGAAAGTAGTGTAGGATAGTAGAATATGTTAATTTTCTTTATGGGATTGTTAGAATCAAATTAGTAGATAAATTCATTATAATTAGTGATATTTGGGATGTAATGTTGGGTAGAGGCAAGTGGTAGTAGGTAGGTTAGGGAGGTGTGTGAAGGGGTAGATAATATTATAAATGGAAAAATTAGTGATTAGGTTGTATGAAGGCATGGGGTTAGAAAATAATCTATAAAAAATAAACATAGGGAGTAGGAAGGATGCTAGGTCAATATAGGAATCATTGCACATAGTAATAGAATGCCTAATTTAATGTTAGTTTATTATATGAGCTTTCATAAATGTGATTGGTTTTAGACATGTTTATTTCATGTAAAAGGTAAAGTGTTAGAAAGATGGGTTGAGTGATGCAATAGGAAAGGTGAAGATATTCAAAACATAATGAGAGTTACATATTTCAGAGTTTAGACACTTGTGCCAATTGAAAAAATCCTTCAAAGAATTGAATTTTTTAGGTTTGTCACAATACCCCTAAATACTGATTTTGGTTTCATAGACACAAAACTAACTTGGATACAAAGACCTTCAAGACTCTATCACAATGTCACACTCCTATTTCACAAAGCTTTCTCAAATTAAACTCAAAAGACTAAATAACCTTCCCAATAGCCTTGCATTATATTTTCTATTGATATAACTTTCTTCCTCTCAAGGTAATTGATAGGAAACTGACATTTTAAGATACCTTCTTTAGAGTTTTATAACACAACAAAAACTTTTATATGACTACTTTAGACCAATGCACCTATACATGATAGTTTCTCTGACTTAATGCATAGAAATGCCTCAATTTGCAAGGGAAGCACATGACACATTCCACCAAACACTTTCTACTCCTAGAAAATCCCTTCCTACACCAAAAAAAGATTAATTTCAAAAGGAATTGGCTCTAAGGGTTCTGCAACACATAAATCTCCAAATCTTGACTCTAAACTCAATTTTGCTAAGGCTTCCTCAATGCCCAATCTTCACACAATCCTACATTAAATTGGTGATTGAATCACCATGCATCCAACATGGGAATATGTTTCCAAACATAAGCTATACTCCTCACTTGGCTAAATCCATCACTGCTATACTTTTCCTTCCATTTCAATGTATTTTCCCACTGATTTGATTGTGATCACTCCTATTCACTCCAAATCTGGATATGCTTGGTTAGTTAATCATAATAAAAGTTAAATTAATCCATTATATGAATATCAAACCTTCATATTCCTGGAGGGTTCATCATTATTTCAAGAACCCTACTGCAAAAATAAACTTAAACAAAAGAATGAATAGTTACAATAGTTGTGCAACAAAAAAATCAAGGTAATGTGCAATGCATTGAAAGAAAAGTTAACTTTGAATGGTAACCACTATCAATTCAATTGCACATAGAGTTAAATAGATGGAGAATTTAAGCATTAATGAATTGTAGGAAAAATAAAAAGGAAAATTCTTATTGTTCTATCATTACCAGTACATAACCCGACTCCCTCTTTTTTCTATCTTAATAGAGACTCCTCTTCTCATATAAAAGGCTCCCTATCAAAAAAAAAACTGCTTTAGAACTAATTCAATCAACTTCCATTGTTGATTTGAATATTAAGTCTATAACTCAAAACTTCCCTCTAAAAACTAAACTAGCCATTTTGTATTCAAATATTTGAATATAACAAAAGTCTTTATTTGAAATTTTGAACCATATGCCCTTTCTAAAAGACTTAAACTTTCAAACTAGTGTATTCCAGACTCATAAGCACAATTTAAGATTTTGACATCATTTATCCATTATGATCAAACTATTGGCCCTTTTAAGGACATTACAAAAATGAAATGTAGTCCTTTGAGGACATCATCAATTGGTGGAAGAATTGTATTGGTTTAGTTTCATTACAGGTCTTAAGATCCTCCAATTGATCTGAAGATCTTATTTATACATTCCATCCTTTAGATTTGCTTTTAAGGTCTTGAAAGTCTATATATTATCCAAATTGGTTGTGTGAGGTGCTCTAGCACCATTGAGTAGGGTGGATATAGAGATAATAAAGTATGATTTAAGTTGCTATCCCATAATCATTTATGGTGTTTTTATTTTGTCATCATAATGAGGTAGTTAAGAGACTAAATATTAGTAATTAGATTGTAATCCTTGTTTGGAATTTTATAATTATTTTATTTAATTAATTTCATTCATTAATAATGCTATGACCCTTAGTGATGATATAAACTTAATCAATTTATCTTCGTATAGAAATGATCCAATTTAGATGTTAATCAACACTTAAAAATTGATAACTAATAATAATATTTTTTAGGAACATAAATTAATATAATTAATAAACATACAAACATACACTATCATAGTCAAATAATGGTATATGGTTAGGATGATAAATTAGAGTCATATGAGAAGGCATTATGTAAGAATTCATCAAAATTGTATACCTATACTTATATTTACACACACACACACACACACACACACACACACACACACACACACACAAACACATAATAACAAAAAAAACAATTATATTACTAATACATTTTATAATGATGAAATAAAATTGAATAATTAAGATGACTTCGTGGGATGCAAAATAAAATGTATATATATTAAATAATGAATTATAAGAAGAATATTTAGAATAAATATGTATATCTACACACCCTTGATTTGTTAGGTTCTTGAACTAAGACTATACTTTACATCTTAATGCGTAATGTCCCATTGCTAGGTTAGAATGTAGAATTAAAAGGATATCATCATCTAACTTTTTTGTTACACCTTAGTTGTTCAATGAATATTAGGGAAGCTTATTTCTCTTCTTGGAACTTGAAGTCTAGAAATTTGTTGAAAACAAATTCCTTCACATCAACTAAAATTAATTATCTTCAACTCATTGATCAATCAAAGTAGTCATTCTGATACTCTCGAGGGATATGTGTAGTTATACTCTAAGAACCCATGGTTTGATAGGATATTCAAAAAAAGTATAGGCCTATATAAATATTTCCATCTAGTCTACCCTTCAAAAAAAAATTGTTGGTTGTGTTTTGGCTTGCAAATCTGGGCATGATAAAGAAGAACCAAAGAATAAGATATTGTTACCAAAAATATTTGTGGATGATATTTTCTTCATAGGTCACGATGATTTTTGCAAATCATTCTCTAAAGAAACAAGGAAAGAAATTTAAATGTCAGTGTTTGGAGAGATAAATTCTTTGTTCGCTTACAAGTTCACCAAATGGAGGATGACATCTACATTACTTAGTCAAAGTACATCAAGGAAATATTGAAGAACTTTGGAATGGAACATTCTAAACTAGTTGGAGCACATATGCCTATTGGACACAAACTATCAAGAATGATGATTCAAAGGAGGTAAATCAAAGTGCCTATAGATCCATGATTGGGAAACTTCAATATGTTATACACACAAGGCTTGATATTGCATTAGCAATTGGTATAGTTTCAAGTTTTTTAGCAAATAATAAAGAAAATCATATGATGGAAGTCAAAAAAAATTTGAGATATCTAAAAGGCACTAAAGACTAGGATTTATGGTACAAGAAATGGTGAAAATTTGAGTTGAAATTCTTTACTAATGGAGATTGGGCTAGAAGTATTGATAATAGTAAAGAACTAGTGGAGTAGCATTATTTCTTGGAAAGAGGTTAGTATCATGGACAAGAAAGAGGCAAAATTACATCTCTCAATCTACAAGAGAGGTGGAATATGTTGTCGCAGTAGTCAATTGTTCCAACATAATCTAGATTGAGCAACTATTATTAGGAATGAAGGTAGAAATTGAGGACCCAATTGTTAGCTATTGTGATAACACAAGTGCAATCTGTATATCCAAGAATCCAGAAATGCACACCAAGGAAAAACACATTGAATTGAGTATCATTTTTTGAGGGAATTAGTTCAAGAAAAAGGGATAAGATTGGAATATGTCAACACCAAGGAACAAGTTTCTAACATACTTACCAAACTATTACTAATTCATTGTATAATGTCCTTGGTGTATCACCTAGTTTAGTAGTGTAAATTGAATACTAGCTATTAAGGAAAGCATTAACCATACTAAACAAAACTAACACTTAAGATAGGAACAAAGAAGAAAAACTTGACGAAAGTAGACCAAAGATGGTAAACTCCTCAAGTGCTTCTCATGATGATGAAGCTATGTCCCTAATGAGAGGGGATGTATGCTCATGTTGTGCTCAAGCTCCAAGTAGATGGGTGATAATCAAATATGGGTGTGGATGAGGGTTTCAAAAATGGAGGCATGGAAGGATTTCAGCATTATGATGGTATTTTGGTAATTTTTAGGCTCTCAAAATAGCATTATGACTTTGCATGAAAAGGTGGATGATTTTGTGAAGGGAGGAGGTTCAATTTATAAGGCAAGGGTTGGAGAAATGGAGGGCCAAGATGTCAAGATGATGAGATGGTGAGGGAGGGTCAGGATGCACTCAAAAGGGGGCACATGGATTGTGCTTGTTTAGCACCAATGGAGAGGTGACACTTGTCAAAGGGTGATCGGATGAAGGGAAGGCAAGGTGGATGGTCAACAAAGGAGGCTCAAGAGATAAGGGCTCAATAAATGCTTTGTAAGAGTCATTAAGGGGGATGTAAGAGATATTTTGTGGATGTGAGAGGTGTGGTTGAGTTTTTTGACTTTGGTTTGGGTTATCAAGTCTTAACCCTTACTTAAGGTTGTCACATGTTTAGGAGGGGGATTAAGATTAACTTAAAAAGGGGGGTTAGAGGGTAAGTGATTTAGCTTTGATGGGATGGGTTAGTTAGGAGGCTAAGTGAGGTTAGTATAGGTGAATGGGTTGGATCAAGGGTTAGGACAGGGTTTTAGGTTTTTAGATATTTTATTAAATGATTTATTCAATAAAATGAGAATATGGAATTAAATTGAATAGATTTGATGAATTATCCAATTTAATAGAGGAATAGGGATTTAATTGATAAATTGATTTTGGGTTATCATTTGATTTTATCAATTGGACTATAGTTAATTAAATAAATAAATTAACTAGGGGATGATGATTAATTAATTAAATAGTAAATATTTAATCAATAATGTCCTAGGAGATGACTAAATATGATTATTTATAGATGTAATCAGATTTAGGTGTCTAAACTTGGTTTTTGACATCAAAGAGGGAGAGATTGATGACATCAAAAAGAATCAGAAGAAAATATTTGTTTAAGAGGAAGAGCAAGAGGGAGAATTGGTTCAAAGAGAGTGTGCAGATAAGATGTTAGAGGAAGAATATCAAAGGGTGTTCTCATGGATGAAGAATAAGAATGAAAATAAGGATATTATAAAATCTTATAAATCATTTTATTGCTCCAAGTTTTTATTTGGTAATGACATGTTGTGTTTCCATCAAGCCAGAGAGGGAGATTTTTGAAAATAGTTAGTCCATTGTATATTTTTATTGATGTTACACAAATGTCACACTCTAACTAAGCACATCTAGTGTGAACTAAGCTCAGTGGGACACTAAACAAGACTCTAGTGTTAAACAAGAAGAATTTAGAAGGAACCAAGTTCAATTGGTCATCAGAGAAAATCAATGTAAACTAAGTTAGGTCAATCAATGAAGGGTGATAGTATTAACCGAGTTAGGTTGGTTACCAAATGAATTCAGTATTAAATGAGTGACTTATTTTAGTGTTAGCCAACTATTAATAGAATATTTTTGTTAATTAAATGGTTAATAAAAACCAACCTAATGGATGTTAAATATTTTTTTGAAAGGGTATTCAAGTGGACTTGACATTGGGTTTCATATATATGAAAGCTCAAGTAAAGGATTGAAGTGTTAGATATGAAGAATAAAGAAAAAATAAAATTAAGAAGGATATATGATCAAAGTTAGAACATCCAATGAGCTACAAAGAATATTTTGATTAGGGAGGATCAAAAGGATAAACCAAAATAGTGACATAATTTTGTAAATATAGTTTCTTAACCAATCAAGCTAATCATTTTTACTCTCTAACAATTTTAGAAGAAAAGAAATATCTTAAAAGAGTTGACTTAAAAGTCATTTTGTAAATCCTCTAACAAGGTGGCATTTCTAGATTGATGCATCTAAAAATCTCTAACAAGGCCACTCCTAACAAGGTGATTCAAATCCTCTAATAGGGTCACAATTAACCATGTGTTCTGTAACCTTTAACAAGTTTGGCACCTAATAGGGCTTAATTTAGAAGAGTGAAAAGTTGTAACTAGTTGCATTGGTGGTTTTCCCAAATTGGGTTTCTACATTAAATCTTGGTGTCTCATGTTTTCATGTTATTTTATTAATGTTTTATGTTTCTTCAACTAAATTAATAAAGGTTAATATACTTTAAATATCTTAAGACTTTTTTGTTAACCGAGTTACAATATATATCTAGTTCTAACTAAGCAATGCGAGGATTTTTCTCGGTGAGAAGCTTGTAGTGACATCTAAGGGATTTGGAATCATTTTTGTAGTAACTAATTCAACCCTCCTCCTCAATTACCCCTCTTATATTTCCAATAGGAAAAGTTCAGGACACCTTTCTAGAAGGCAATAGTGTGGTAGATAGACTTTCCATAATGGCAAGATTTATGGACACATTTCAAACATTATTTAAGTGTTTCAAGACATTCCTCGACAATATTAGTTGATGATGAAAATTATTTGAGCATGTCTAGAAAAGGAATGTGCCTTCCCAAATACATGTTAATTATGAGGAATTATCATTATATTGTGGGGATTTGAGATCTGTTGAGATTATTTCCATAATGTTTCTCTTCACCATGTGGGTATTGTTTTGTACTCCTCTAGGGTTGTCTCTATCTATTTTCTTCACAATGAAACCATGGGAGGTGATATTAACTAGGTATAGTTGGATAGTTATTGTCAATATAAGAACACCACTTTTCTTTGGCCCATCCTTCAAGAAGGAAATCTCAACAATTGCCTTGAAGTCATAAAAGGGTTTGACCCTAAGCTATTTGCTAGATTTTTGGAGGCTTAAGTCAATGGAAATATTAAAATTAGTACAATTTCCTTTGAGGTCTTTGTAGAGAGATATAAGCCTCTATTGGTGAGGTTGTAGGACGAAAGGCCATGTACAAATTTCAAATGAGGACTATAAGTCAGATATGATGTATTTTCTTGAGCCTATTGGAAATTTTTCTCTGTTATAAAATGGTCTCAAATGAGAACCATTTCTTGGAGACTGGAAAACATAATGTTGGATTTGATAATATTTGTGATAGTAGAAGGCAATAATGTTGGCAGTGTGGCTAAGTGGGTTGAGTTAATATTTCCATTTATGGTAAAATATATATTAGGATGATAAGGAACAATGCATAGATAAAGGTGTCATAGTCTAAGACAAAAAATGTATAAGTATTAGATAGCTTTACTAGTAGCACAAAGACAATTTTGGTAATGTGCAGTGTACAGAGATGTTTGGAATGTGTGAACCTAGATATAGATAGTGTTAGAATATATAGTCAACTGATATAAATAAGAGATGTGAGGGGCTAGATGAATAAGTTATCCAACTACTATCACAATTATCAACATTAAAAAAACTTAACCATATGAGAAATATAAACTAAAATAATAACAAGATACTCATACACAATAACACCATATATGTTAACTAGGAAAACCCTTGATCAAAGGGAAAACCCCAATGGGGATGTTAACTACAAGATGATGTACTGATATAAATATATTTTGTTAGAGGATGGACCCTGTTAAGATTATATGAATACATTCAGTACATAAGAGTCCCTATTAGGAGACTTTGAAATTTTGAGCAAGACTTTCAAGTACTTATCTTGTGAAATACAAATACCATCACTATTCTACACATTCTACAATCCTAGGAAAAACTTCATTTCTCTTATGATGCTCATTTCAAACTCATTCTTCATTTCTTTAGAAAACTTATCACTTGCTTCATCATTACCTCCAAAACTTATTTCATCAAAAAATGTTACTATTATTAGCAAACCATTCTCAACTTCTTTCAAATACAAGTTACTATTTGTCATACCTTTAGCAAATCCAAGCTTTGCCAAATAATTATCCAACCTTGCATACTAGGTTCTAGGTGCTTTGTTTAGAACATAGAGAATTTTATTTATTTTGCATACCATGTATTTTTCTTCTAGTAAAGGAAAACCTTCAGGCTACTCAATATATACATATTCTGCAAGTTCTCATTTAGGAAGGCTGATTTTACATCCATCTAATAAACCTTAAACTTCTTATTTTTTGCATAGGAAAAGAAAATTCTTTCTACTTCAATTCTAGCTATAGGTGCATATGTCTCCTCATAGTCTATGTATTCTTCCTATGAATATCCCTTGCATACAAGTCTAGCCTTGTTCCTGACAAGCTCGCATTGCTCATTCATCTTGTTTCTAAATACCCATTTGTTTCTTATCACATTCTTGTCTTTAGGTCTAGGAACTAATTTCCATGTATCATTCTTCACAATCTAATCTAATTCTTCCTTTATTACTTGAATCCAATGATCATCTTTATATATTTTATCTATATTCTTTGGTTCAACCTGAGATATCAAACATATTTTCTCATTTACTCTATTTATTGTCATCACACCTTTTCCTTTTCCTCCAATTATCTACTAAGGAGGTGATTCTTTGTCAAATTCTTGTTAGGGATAGGAGTTGACATCTCAAATATTATTTGATCTCTAGGTTCAAATCTCTACTCTCCTCTTTGCTAAACAATTAGCACACCATTCTGCAAATCATTGTTAGTCTCAAAGAAAACTTCAGCATTTTGTCTAACAATTCCAAAATTATATCCTTCTTCATCTGAGTTATAGTCTATCATATTTTCTTTAGTTCCAAATTTTTCATCAATCCTTACATTTTCACATTCAACTATTTTGTTAGCTATATAATTAAAAAAAAATTATGCCTTGATTTTTAATAAATAACCAAGAAACATACATTCATCACTTCTTGGATCAAACTTTAAAATGCCACCATCTCTCTTTATATAAAATTTTCTCCTAAATATTTTAAAATACTTAACTGATGATGAATGACCGAACCATAGCTCATAAGGTGTCTTCTTTATACCTTTCTAATTTGTACTCCTTTTAGAGTGTATGGTATTGTATTGACTGCTTCTCCCCAAAATGTCTTAAAAAACATTATTCTCAAACAACATCCCTCTTGCTACTCCTACTATTGATTTATTTCTTCTTTTAGAAATCATATTATTCTCAAGTGTTCTAGGTGAAGATAGCTATCTTTTGATACCATCCTTTTCACAAAACATGTTAAAATTTCTAGAGGTGAATTTTCTGTTGGCCATTCATTTTGCACGAGGTCAATGGCAGGAATCTATAGTGTAATTCCTCTCTTGAAAAGAAAATCTTTTAAAGGATCCACTCCAAGGTTCAGTGTTTGTCGTGCGATGTACCAAAATCTTCTCAGTAAAAGATAAATGTGAATGTTCATGAGGAGGACTTTGCTGGTTCCAAAAACTCTTTTACTTTGGAATCAAGTAAAATCTATTCACTATCTCAAAATATCACACCAAAAGAACAATATTTTTTGTATTTTCTATTTTTCAATGAATGCAACTCTAACAATGCAGCTACTATGAGGTCCTATTCTAATAGGGGGGTTAGCAAAGAAAATAACAAAATTGAAAGAAAATAACATGAAATCAAATAACTTGAAAGTGAAATTCCTAAACGGACATAAACTATAGAAAACAACACGCTGCGAGTTAAACCTTTGAAGAAATAAGTAGGAAACCAATGAAAATAGGAGTAGTGCTTCCTAGAATCCACTGATGCAATCGTCGATGAGAATCTTTAACAAATTGGATGATGTTTCACTCTTCATCAAATCACAAGGCCACAGAAAGTGCACTCATGGGAGAAAAAAAGCTATGTAGACACAATCGAGTGATTTCTTCTCAAGCTCGTTATGTCAACGGAGTTCATATATCTATAGAAAATGCCAGAGCTAAAAGATCGCACAACCAAAAACAATGCAATAAACCTTTGGCTCAATCAAAATCTCATGAATAAATCCACAAAAAAATGACACATTCAAGCAAAAATAACTACACTTCAAATATATGAATACATATATATATATATGTTCATTTTGCATGAGGTCAACAACAAGAATCCATAGTGTAATTCCTCTCTTGAAAAGAAAATCTTTTAAAGGATCTGCTCCAAGGTTCAGTGTTTGTCTTGCAATGTACCAAAATCTGCTCAGTAGAAGATAAATGTGAATGTTCATGAGGAGGCCTTTACTGGTTCCAAAAACTCTTTTACCTTGGAATCAAGTAAAATCTGTTTGCTGTCTCAAAATATCACACCAAAAGAACAATATTTTTTGTATTTTCTATTTTTCAATGAATGCAACTCTAACAATGCAGCTACTATGAGGTCCTGTTCTAATAGGGGGGTTAGCAAAGCAAATAATGAAACTGAAAGAAAATAACATGAAATCAAATAACTTGAAAGTGAAATTCCTGAACAAACATAAACTACAGAACACAACACACTGTGAGTTAAACCTTTGAAGAAATCGGTAGGAAACCAATGAAAATAGGAGCAACGCTTCCTAGAATCCACTGATGCAATTTTCAGTGAGAATATTTAACAAATTTGATGATGTTTCACTCTTCATCAAATCATGAGGCCACAGAAAGTGCACTCATGCGAGACAAAAAGCTATGTAGACACAATCGGGTGATTTCTTCTCAAGCTCGTTATGTCAATAGAATTCATATATTTATAGCAAACACTAGAACTAAAGGATTGCACAACCAGAAACAATGCAACAAACCTTTGGCTCAATCAAAATCTCATGAATAAATCCACAAAATAATGACACATTTAGGCAAGAATAACTACACTCCGAATGCTAGCACCAAAAGCATAATTTTATTGCATAATAATGGTGGCCCTTTATACATTTTACAATGGGGTATTTATAATAAATCATCTCCTCAATTTGTGTTGAGAGTGAGAGATATCTTGATGCAATAAAAATGCTTTTAAAACATTAAAACAAACTAAATATATACAAACTGGTAATCTAACTGGTGCTTAGAGGGACTCCATCCATATTTTATTCATTAATTGGATGCATGAGCCCTTTACATGTTAAAAACAATAAAAGCATGAGAGAGAAAGTAGGAGGAAGCCATCAGTTGAAGTAGAAGTGCATGGAGACACCAAAAATAGAAGTTGG
Organism: Cupressus sempervirens; assembly: GCA_028749045.1. Lineage (NCBI taxonomy): Eukaryota > Viridiplantae > Streptophyta > Pinopsida > Cupressales > Cupressaceae > Cupressus > Cupressus sempervirens. Next base: position 743,511,277 of record CM053783.1, read on the forward strand.
CCCTTCACTTGATGTGTGTCAGAGTTAACTTTCCATCAAAATGCATTTCTAATGCATGGAAAGTGCTATTTTTGAAACTGGCACTCAACTGTCGGTGCACCTCTAAATTAAAGAGCTACATGAAAATGCAGAGCTACAGACCTGTGAAGCTGCAGACCTCGACTGAGTCAAAAATCTCAAAAATTTTCTAAGTGTCAAAATTGAAATTCTAGCATTTGGGTTTTGTTCATCTTCATCATAAAGATATGTTTGGATACCTCCCCTTGAATTTCTCTATAATCTCAGTAATATTAGCAGCATCGAGAAGATCCAAAGCCTCATACTTATCTATAACATTCTATTTGTAGTTGTCCACCTCAATTCGAGTTTTTGCAAAATCCCCAAGTTTGGTATTCAACTCTAACAATGCTTCTTCTATCCCGAAGGCTTGTCTAATGTCTTCATCACTAGATGCTTCCTCTAAAGTCTTTCTGAAGTCACAACTACCTCAACTAGTAAAAGCTTCTCTCATTCTTCATCTTCAAAAATATCCAAGCATGCATCACTATATAAGTTTTCTGCTTCCAAAATTCACTCTCGAGCTTGGTCCTTGAGCCTATGTATCTCATCATGCAATGTTTCCATCACTTTATTTTCCTATGTAATATTTTCTATCCAATCATCTATCACATCTAGCTCTTCACTAGTATATACATCAATCAGAATGTGGTACCTTTGTCCTTTTATGGCCTGTAGAATTTGCAAATCCTTGCTCCAAACCCATACCTCATCCATAATGCTGAAATCCTACCTCAAAATTGCCATGATCTTATCAACATTGTCTTGTGTAGCATGCAATAATTTTAGACTTCCTATAATTATAGTGATACCGCTATCCTTAAGGTTGTCTCGCCAATCCTGACAAGCTCTCAAGAATGGATTGAGTCGTACACGTTCCCCTTATTTAAGAATGGTAGTCAAAGTCTCCTCAGGGCATTCAGAATCAAGAGGACCAATAACTTCAGCTAGATATCCTTTCAAGATCTCAACTTGCCTTCGAAGTGCTCTGATTTCAATCTCATCATGTTCCATATGGTTAAGAACCTCTTTGACTCCCATAGTCATCATTTGTCAAGAAGTATCCTATATAGGTTTCCCTAACATGATATCCTTTACTTCATAGTCTTGAAGGCTGACAGCTTCTTCATCTGTACCTTTCGGGGGACGAGCCACTTATGCAAATAAGTCCTGATTCTGAGTAGTGGTAATGAATGCAAATGGTATTGCATTATGTAATAGAGAGTTAGGCTTGTTCAAAATCTTCACAATGTCACAAATATCATCATCTGAAGCAAGGAATTGATGCTTAGCACTTCTCATTATTTCCTTCCGGAACCATCTCGACATATGTCTTTCTTCAACCTTAGCTCTAGATGATGAAGGGATGTGTTCAGCTACTTCCTTCCCTCTGTCACTTTTACTTGGAGTTTCTTATTGTGAGGCTTCTTCTTCTATGGTCTTAGTTTCTATAGACCTTGGTTCTGGTTCTCCTTGTAATGATTATATTTTCTAAACATGTTCCTCTGAACTTAGAGGTGGAGGTGTCATTGCAACCTTTTCTACCATCATAGCTTGAGGTGAAGATGGGGATGTTGGATGAGGACCTTGTGTCTCAAGTGGCATCTGCATCCAATCTTGTTGTTGAGATTCACCTGTAGGAGTATCTCTAATCTTATCTCCAGCCAATTCTATACCCACTAGCATGAAATCAAAATTTGGAATGGAGAGAATATCATCACCTAGCTCTCTTTGCTCATTCACCCATCATTGTACTTCATCTTCCAAAGAAGAGAGCTCTACCATTTCAGCTTGGGTGGGTGGTGGGGTATTTGTGACATTCTTCTTTCTTTCCAATTCTGTGGCTTTGGAAAACTGAGTTCTCCCTTGTAAAGGCACTTGTTCTTCCTCCCCATCTGACTCTGTTTCATCCTCATCTGATTCTTCCTCGAGAATGGTTTCAGGAACAAATGGATTAGGCACTAATCTTTTACGAACTCTTTGCCTCTTGTTCATTCTAACCTTAACCCTCCTTTGCTTTTATGGAACCATAGGAGAAGTGGGTTTTTCATGCATCAGACGAATGGATGTCTCAAGAATCTCTCCTTCTTCTTGTTGGCTTGAAAAAATAGGAGGTAATGGAAAATCAACCTGGATATGAGAAATTGCAGGGTCTCGGGTGTCTTGGGAAGTAGATTCATGTTGCTACACAGGGGCCTGTTCTTCAACATGCTCTATTTGGATCCTCTGACTAGAGGCTCTCTTCCTCTTTTCTTTCTTCTTCTCTGAAGGATGGTAATATCCCACTGGATGATCAAGCTGGTAGACTATTTTTGGCCTGATAGGAGACTAGAGCGCAAAGATAGGAATTGTGATCTTCTTCCCCTTTACCCTTTTTGGGTGAGCATGTGCATGGAATATCACTGTGTCCAGAATCAGATCAAGTGTAAAGGGTTTCTTGATCCAATTCTTTGTCATTTTGATGACATGTCTTGCTCGATGATTAATATCATCCCCTTCCTCCCTATCAACTTTTGCATTCAAAATGGGCCTCTCACCAACCTTATCTATATTGAATAAGGGATCCAGTAGCTCTTGTGAATCTTGTAGCCTTATCTCATCTGGGATGGTCAAATGGAGAGCCTTCTCTACTAAATATAAAGTCATTCTACAATAGTCCCTAATATGGAAATCATAGTCATTTTTGGCATTCATCCAATGATCTTCAATGGCATCCTCGTGGTAGAACTCTTTTCCTACTAGATTTTCCACTTTACCAACATTGTCAAAGAATGACCGAGGAGAGATATATTCTTTGAGGGGATAGTTCTCCCATTCCCACTCAAAAGTTAGGATATCCTACTTTCTCTTTACCTAGTATGCTCCTATTACAAATGGCCAATCCCAACAAGGTCTTCATTGTTTCTTGATCCTCTCATATGCTGACTCAATCTGCCAAGAAATTTCCATTAAAACCAATTTGTCACTTGGGTACCTTGGGAGCTTCTTTGGATGAATAGATGCATCACCAACCTGAATGTATGTGAATGTTTGGAACTGGATAAAATATGCATCAAGAGCTATGATCTGTGCCTTGGCCTCATCAGACAATCTCTTTCCATAACTGCCTTTAATGAATCGAATGATGGCAAAGATAAAGGCATCATTCACAATCCTGTACTCTTTGCTTTGTGGCGAGAGCTTGTTCTTAACTAGCTGAGGATAAACTATATACATCCATGCATTAGGGTCTTTCATACTGCCCTTTTTGTACAATCTAAGATAGTTAATGGCTCTTGCTACAAGTAGATATACCACATAAGAAGTCGTATAAAACTTCTTCTTGTCCTTTACTGTCTGCAATTGATCACACACGTTCTCGCTAAGAGTGGTGGCCCAATCCAGTCACATTTTTGTGTGTCTGATAGTTTCAATGAAGTTAACCATGAATGGAATGAGATGACCTGCTGCAAGCAATCCCATAACTCTACTCAGAAGAATGATAGAATATCCAATGTCATCCTTCATGTATCCTCACACCATATCTACTTTGCTAATTATCTTTCCTCGAGATGGCTTCTCAATGAAGTACAAGGAATATATGATGTCCATGGCTTCCTGGTGATGATCCTTATGCCACCTCTCAGCTGCTTCATATGAAAGTCTGATAAACTAATCACCTCTAGGTAAGTGAAAAACTCTCTTGATATTATCAGGTTGTAGATCTAAGACCACCTCCCTAGTGATGCTCTTTACCACCCTTTCCTCAGGAACAAAATGTCGAGATAAGGTCAAAATCAATTCAGCTGACTGAATGGTCTCAGGATGTGATGCTACATTTACCAATCCAGACTGGATTAAGGCGGATCTCAAAGAAGATATTTTAGTTGGGTTGTTACAAACCCTCAAAAATTCTCCCAAGTCCGTGTGTCCAAGTTCTGTGTCTTTGATCTCAGAGTGTTCATTGTGCAATCGTGACTTAGGGGTTACACCTTGGAACTTGTACACAACTGGCTTCGCTATTGATCCGAATGTGGATGTCATTTGATTATATTACTTGTACATCACAAAGAAAAGCAAAATGATTAATCACTGGATACATATAAAACATTAAAAAAAAACAAAAAAAACATGATATTTTTAATTTACTTTACTTCCTTTTCTATTTTTTTTTTAATTTTTTAATTTTTTTAATATTTTTATTTTTATTTTTTTGGTTTTCCAGAGATCATATAAAAAAAATAAAAAATTTGAACAAATGAGGAGGGCAACGGAGGAGGTCGCGCGTGCAACGAGCAACCAAAGAGGCACGTGCAGCGGCTGCGTGCACCGCAGGTCCAAAAGGGCATGCAGTGGCATGGCAGGCATAGCCCCAATAGGTGCACATAGTGGTCGCGCGTGCCACGCATCCAAAAAGGGCGTGCAACAATGCGATGCGCACGCAACCTTAAGAGGTACACACAGCGGCTATGAGCTCGTAGACCCAAGAGGCACGCGCAGCAACCGTACACGCCGCATGCGCAGTCCCAAGAGGCAACGTACAACAGCCGTATGTGCTGCGCATCCAAAAAGGGTGCAACACACGTGCAACCCTAAGAGGCGCGTGCAACGACATGTGAATGGAGAGAGGGGGGGAGGTTTTATCACCTTGCTCTCTCAGCTCTAAGAAAAGAGAAATGAAGAATGACAATAACAAGGGGGAAGGAGGGGTTTTATAACCCCCCTTCCTTCCTTGTTTTTACAAAGTGTGTGCACCTCAATATGCGTGCACACAAATTTTTTTATAAAAATTGTTTTATTTATTTATTTATTTTTATTTTATTTTTATTTTTTTGCAAAAAAAGATTTAATGGAGACTTTCTCCTCCTTCCAATTCTCGAACTATGAGTCTAGGAGTCAGAAGAAAGTAGGGGGTCCCCATCCCTAGTGAGGAATGGGGCGTGTGTTGTGGATACCACAACATTGTCCTCCTCTATCTAATCTCAAACACTTTATCTTAACACTAGATTCATTCTCAACTCTATTCTTGAATATGTCAAACTTCTCAAAAGATTCATATTTCTCTTAAAGAAATGCTATCCACATCATTCTGGTGAAATCATGAATAAAAATTATAAAGTACCTTTCACCATATAATCCTCTTTTTCTAGAAGGACCACTCAGATTTGTGTGAACGATCCCAATCTTCTCTATCATAATCAACTTCTTGCTAGGAAATGATACTTTCTTCTATTTATCCAAAATACATTATTTGCACAAAACATTAGTTAGCTTTGTAATCTTAGCCAAGTCTTTGACTTTAAATGTGATACTAACCTTCACAATAATATCAAAGTTTATGTAATAAAGTCTTCTATGTGACAACTAACTATTGTCCACTTTAGCTACCAAACATGTCATTGATTAGGATTAAACTAGAATACATTACCTTTGGATCTTGTACATATTCCAATCATCTTACCATCTCTATTTTTGATAATGCAAGTCTCCTCCATAAATTGTAATTGATAACCCTTGTCAACCAACTATACAACACTCAACAAATTATGCTTCAATACATCAACAAAATAAACATCATCAGTGTTAGTTTTACTATCAAGAGTAATGGGTCCAATTCCTATTATATGATAGGCTATATTGTTACCAACTCTAACAATGCCTCCATCATGATTCTTGAACTTATAGAACTTATTCATATCACTAGTTATGTGATGTGAACAACCATTGTCAATTATCCAATCAGATTTCTTTACCACTTGGGAAATCAAAGCTCTTTTTTCTCTAATTTCTCTATCAAGATCATGTTCCTTAACAATCATAAATCCAAATTCATCATCACTTTCACATTGACCTTTGTCATCAGATTCTTCATCTTCATTTGCATATAAAAAATTTCTATCTCTTTAAGAATTAAACTTTCCCTTATACTTTTTCTCTCTCTTAGGATATTTAGATGCATAATGACTAAATTCATCACAAGTCCAACATTTAAATATTTTCTTACCATATTTTTTCTCTTCTCACAAGAAGGGCTATACCTTCCTCAATCTTCTTGTCTTCATTAGATCTACTATTGCCAAAAAAAATCCACATGTGCTTGTGCTCCTTGTCTAATTAGGTCAAATGTTCAGGGGACTGAAAGCTATTTTGACTCTAGCTAGATCTCCATAATATCTAAAATCTACTTCTATAGATTCTAAAATTCCATAAATGTTTCCTTTGTGAAATCTTTAGTGTAGGGAATTACTAGCTAGATCATTTGAGCTACTTTCTTGAATGGTGGCATTAAATTTTTCAAGATCTTCCATATTATTTTATTATCTTCCTTGGTTTCACCAATGGAAAATTTTTTTGCAACAATTTATGATATTCTACCAATATAGATTCTTACAAATTCATCTTCCATCAAAGTGGCATCTTGAAATGCACATATCTAATTCTCTAATCTCATTCTTTTTTCATGTGTATCACCTTAAAATGTATGTTTTGATGCTTTCCAAATTTCATAAGATGTTTGAAGTGGCTTCAATGCAGGACCATCCTAGAGTGCCTTGTTATCCTACTCATTTCTTGTTCATTCTACATGTTGATGCTGAGTTACTATAGCTCTAATGGATGTTGAGTTATTGTATCCCTAGTTGGTCCTAAGTTACTATAGCACTTAGTTGGTGCTGAGTTACTATAGCACTTAGTTGGTGTTGAGTTACTATAGCAATCCAATGTTGACTGAGTGTTCCTTCATGTGCCAAGTTGGGTTACCTAGTGTATTCCAAGTGATTCTTCATGTGCTAAGTTACCCAGTGTATGCTGAGTGACCTTTCATGTGTCAAGTTTTCCCATTTATGTCGAGTGTCAACATTTGGACATGATTTTTGAGAGCTGACTTGTGGGATTTATTTTGATCATGATATTTATGTTAAGATATTTTCTTGGGATGTGTCCAAACCATTTTTGGGTTGGCATTCCTCTTATGTAATGTTCTAGAATGATCTATAAGCCATTTTGGTGGGCATATATCGAGTGTTTAGGCTTAGATTTTTGAAAAGGCAATTTTTGAAGGGGATTGCAGAGAAGAACTGGAAAGTGTGAATTTGTTGTTGGATCTTTGAATTTGAATGTATTTGTATTTGGCTATAACCTAGAAGGCCTTACAATTGGAAATGCATGAAGATATTTTGATGAATCAATAAAAGCATTTCACTCTGCTTGTTTCTTTGGTTGTTGTTCTTTGTGTTTGCTTTTGTTGTGTTAACTCTTGTAGGGTGGTTTGGATAGCTAGGTGATTTTTTGGCCCTAATTATTCATCCCTTTCCTATGTTAGGTGGTATTATAGATTAAGGTTCATCCTTGTGGAGATTGATCATGTATAACTCTAATTCAGATTTGGTTGTAGGGTAGTAGATATGTGGATTTGACCTATAACTTGTAGAGGGCTACGATCTTGTAGGAACCTAATTTGTAAAGATGGTTTGTGGTATAGGAAATGCTAATAATGCCATATTGGATTAGTTGAGACAAATTATAGCCAGATAAGATGCTATGGAGATAGCCCAGAGGAGAGGATCACATCTTGATGATATAAGTGATGATGAAGCAGTAGCACTAAACCATAATCTAGAACCTGAAGAAGATCAAGATGCAGAAAGATTTTTGTGAGTGTTGTCTAGGGAAAATTCAAAGCCTACTATAGAAGTTGTTCCCTATGATAGAAAATTCAATACTAGTGTTGTGTTGGATTGGATCTTAGATATGGAGAAGTTTCTTGAGTATAAAAACACTACTAATAATAGAAAGGTGAAGATTGCAATCACTAGGTTGAAAGGTCATGCATCACTATGGTGGGAACATTTGCAAACTAATAGACAAAGGAGAGGAGAGGAGAAGATTAGAACTTGGCCAAAGATGGTGAAAAAGGTAAAGAAAAAATTCCTTCCTGTTAATTACCAAGTTAGCTTGTTGAGAAAGATGCAAAATTTGAATCAAAAGGACATGACTATGAAAGAGTATACTGAGACATTCTATAGATTGGACATTAAATCTGGACATGTGGATGATGATGTTGAGAAAATTGCAAGGTACATAAATGGATTGAGATTTTAAAATTCAAGATGAAATAAGTTTTGTGAAGTTGGAAAGTGTTGGAGAAGCATATCAATATGCCTTGAAAGATGAGGAGATCTTAGCAAAGAAGCATGAACAAAAACAAAGAGGTAGAGGTGGTAGATTCCAGAGAGGCAGAGGTAGATCTTATGGTGAAGGTGGCAAATCTAAAAGTTTTATGCAAGATAAAGATAAATCTAAATAGAAGAATGATGAAAAAGGAAATATTGAATGGAAAAGTGGTAATTCTTATAGAGGAGATACTAATTCTTATAGAGGAAGAGGAAATTCTTATTCTAGAGATGAATTTCATGGTAATTGTTTTAGATGTGGTAAAGAGGGACATAGATCTTTTGAATGTAGATCCTCTAAAAGTGGACAAGGTAACAAAAATGTTGTGATTCAAGGAGATGATGAAGGTTCACTAAGTGGACCTAAGGCTAGAGAAAACCTGATGGTGAGAAGAACCTTATGTAATAAGGGAAGTGATGAGGAACTTGTTTTAAGGAGAAGTCTTTTCAAGACAAGATTTAAGATGGCTGAAAATGGCTGCAAAGTGATCATTGATAGTGGAAGTTCTACAAATTTGGCATCAAAAGAGTTGGTTACAAAGTTACAAATATAGAGGCTAAAATATCCCAAACCCTATCATGTTTCATGGATCAAAGATGAGCATAAGATATCGGTAAGTGCGAAATGCCTTGTGAATTTTAAGATTGGACATTACTTTGACAAAGTTTTATGTAATATTAAGATTATAGATTGTTTTCATATTCTATTGCGTAGACCTTGGCAATATGATAGATGTGCTATGCATGGTTAATGGGAAACAATTTGAAAAGGAAGTGAAGAAGAATCAAGTCTATTTTTCCATTGTTCCTAGAGGACCGAGTGTTGGTAGTAATGACTAAGCAACATAAGCTTGTAATGACAGAGTGACAGTAGATAGTGATAGCTGAGTACTAGTAGAAATTATAGAATTACTAAATGAGTATAAGGATATTGTTGCTAAGGATATTCTCGATGGTTTACTACCAATGAGAAGTATAACTCATTGTGTGGATCTAATTCTTGAAGCTAGTTTTCCAAACAAAGCACCATATAGATTACCACCTACAAAGAATGAAGAACTTAATAGACAAGTGCATGAGTTGTTGCAAAAAATTTTGATTAGAGAAAGCTTGAGTCCATGTGTTGTACCTATTGTATTAGCACCTAAAAAGAATGGAGAATGGAGATTGTGTACTGATTCCTGAGTTATTAACAACATAACTATGAAATATAAGTTTTGTATGCCAAGGATGGATGACATAATGGATTGTTTAAGTGGAGCAAAGTATTTTACCAAGATTTATTTGAAGAGTGGCTATCATCAAATTAGAATCAGAGAAGGTGATGAATTGAAGACTACTTTGAAGACAAAAGATGGTTTGTATGAATGGTTGGTTATGCCTTTTGGTTTGACTAATGCACTTAGTAATTTCATGAGGTTGAAGGATGAAATTCTAAAAAGATTTTTGGGTAATTTTGTGATTTTTTATTTGGATGATATTTTTATATTCAGTAAGACTAAGGAAGAACATCTTGAGCATATTAGACAAGTATTGTAGAGATTGAAAGAGGAAAAGTTGCTAAGGAAATTGTATATTTGGGATTTCTAATTTTAGTTGATGGATTGAAGATGGATCTTGAGAAGGTTAAAGTAATTTTGAAGTGGCCTACACATAAGAATGTGGTTGAGGTAAGATCATTTCATGGTTTGGCTAGTTTTTACAAAAAAGTTTATAAATAATTTTAGTGTTGTTTGTAATGCTATGAGTGAAACAATGAGGGGAAATTAAAAGGAATTCAAGTGGACACATGGAGCTAATAAGAGTTTTGAGACTTCAAAATAAAGGATTGCTAAATTACCTGTATTGGGTTTGCCTAACTTCAACAAAGTATTTCAAGTTGTATGCGACGCAAGTGGTAATGCAATAGGAGCTGTATTAAGTCAAAAAGGTAAACCTATTGCTTTCTTTAGTGAAAAATTGAATGATGCCAATAGAAAGTATTCTATGTATGATAAAGAATTTTATTCTATTATTCAAGGATTGAAGAAGTGGAGACATTATTTGATTCCTAAGGAATTTGTGTTGTATACTAATCATAAAGCTTTATAATTCTTGGGAAGTCAATATAAATTTAATCAAAGACATATGAAGTGAATTGAGTACTTGCATAATTTTACATTTGTCATTAAGCACAAGATGTTCTTTGTTGATTGAAATGAAGGTTGAAGTTTTTGGTTTTGATCAAATGAAAGAGTTGTATGATGTTGATCCCAATTTTTTTGAGGTGTGGAGAGAGTGCAAAGAACCCAATCTAATAGATCACATAAGTAAATATGATAAGTATTTCATTCAGGAAGGTATGGTGTTCAAAGGCATTTAGTTTTCTATTCTTAGAAGTTCTATGAGGTTGAATTTGATTAATGAAAATCATATGGTGGATTGGCTGGACATTTTGGAATTGATAAGACATGGAGTTTTCTAAAAGAGAAGTATTATTGGCAAAAAATTTATAAGGATGTTGAGCTGGAGTTTGTCAAATTATAAAATGAGTAAGTCAAAATATTAGTTTGTATACACCTATTACTATTCCTGAGAAACCTTGGAGTGGCATTAGTATGGATTTTGTTCTTGGATTGCCTAAAAAGGTGAAGGGGTATGATTCCATATTTTTTGTAGTGGAAATTTTTTCTAAGATGGCTAATTTCATACCATGTAAGAAGACATCAGATTTAAAGCATGTTGTTGAACTTTTCTTTAAAGATATTGTGAGATTGCATGGATTATGAAGAAGCATTATTTCTGACACAGACAATAAGCTTGTTCATTATTTTTGGAAGACTTTGTGAAAGAAGATGGGTACTAAGTCGAAGTTTAGTTCTACATTCCATCGACAAATAGATGGACAAACAAAAGTTGTAAATAGAAGCTTGGGTAATTTGCTGAGATGTTTAGTTGGAGATAAGCCAAGTAATTGGGAAGTAGTGTTGGCACAAGTTGAGTTTGTACACAACAATTTTGTGAATAGGAGTATAGGGAAAACACCTTTTGAGATTGTTATTGGAATACATCCTAGTGGTATATCAGATTTGAGAGATGTTGCTAGCGAAGAAAAGAGAAGCACCATAGGAGAAGAATTTTTTGATTTTATGGAGTCTTTGCATAAGGAAGTGAAGTTGAGGTTGGAACAAAGTAATCAAAAGTATAAGGAGATTGTTGATAAGTCTAGAAGACATCATGATTTTGAAGTTGGTGATGAGGTGATGATTGATTTAAAGAAAGGATGATTTATTTTTGGAACATACAATAAATTGACGATGAAGAAATTTAAACCTTGTAAGATCTTGAAGAAGTTTGACAATGGTAATGCTTATGAAGTTGAGTTTGTTATAATTCTTTAAAATAACTGAGGGGGGGGGGTGAATTAGTTATTCAAGATCTAAATGCCCTAGTAATACTTTTTAACAAATTATAGCGAATCCATAAACTTTTCATCCATCCAAGCTTAAATCAATCATCCTTAGCAAATTACAGTAAATCAATATGCAGAGATAAAACATGCAAGATCAACACATGACACAATGATTTACGTGGAAACCCAATTTGGAAAAAACCACCAGTAACATGCTACTTGATTTTCACTCTTCTAAAGTGATGCCCTGTTAAAGGCTTACAACACACTATTAAATGTGACCTTATTAGAGGATTTCACCATACTATTAGGAATGGGCCTAATCAAAGGACTTTAGAACATTCACTTGGAATGTCACCTTGTTAAAGGATTTACAATATGGCTATTAAACCAACCTAAGTCCATAGGATTTAAACTAATTGTTACAATTACTAGAAAGTAACAATAATGGCTTTTTGATCTGATACAACTTACAACATATCTTGCAAATTTCATATCACACTTCAGCTCAATCTTTTTCTTGGCTTTAATCACTTCAGCTCTGATAGCTTGTTATCTCAAGCTTCATCTCCTTGAGTCTTCTTACTCATCATACCAATGCAATCATATCTGTGGTCATTTGTTGAAGTAGAGTAACTATTCTTTCTTACTCCTTAGCACCTTCTTCAACACTTTATACTTTCATGCTTGACCTCTCCTCTCACTTTTCTTTGTGACCTTGTTATTCCTTAAATAGAAATTTGGATTGCCTTTGCCACTCAATTCTCCCTTTTCAGCTTTAGTGTTTCATATGGATTAGGTAGGATACAATGTATCTACCCCATATCTTGCTCTTTTCTAGAAACTTCATCTAGAGTCTAGTTGTATTCTCCAAAAATATTCTACATGGTGTTCTGTGCCACCAGCTCATCACTCTTATCTTCTATTTAATTCACAGAATTCAAGATAACAACCTTGTCGGCTCAGATTTGACGAATCTTCGATCTTTGAAATAATGCAGCAACTTGACACTATTAGTTTACTAATGCTCGACATCTTTGTGTTACTCAACACTTGTATTTGCTCAACACTTGTTTCTGCTCGGCATTTGTATCTGCTCGACAATTTTTTTTGCTCAGCACTTATTTCTGCTCAGCACTTGTTTATGCTCGGCACTTGTATTTGCTCGACACTTGTTTCTGCTCGGCTTCAACTAGGAATTTTTTTGGCACTTACTAGCTTGCTCATCTCTCTCTCTCTAATGAACTTAGTTTGGCTTTACAAATGACTTATCTAAAATCTTGCATCTTTGATATGTTTCAATGTGCCCATTTTCTATGTCTTAGAGTATGCCATCAATACACTTTTTCATCAATGGCTTAGCTGATCCTTGTACTTCATTATAACATCATAACTTCAACCTTTCTCTAGGTGTTATGGTTACATCTTATTGATTGCCTCCTCCTTGTCAATCAACCATTTGATAGTGTTTGGATCACTAAAGCAATTGTCATTCTTGCAAGTAGCAAGTTTGAAATCAATGCCAAAATAATGATTGAGAACATTCTTTACCAGTTCCATTACTTCCATTACTTTTTATATATGATCATTTCCAACAATCTCCCTCATGATCTTTTCAATCATTTCCAACAATCTCCCTCTTTGGCATTGATGGCAAACCAAACTAATCAATTGATCAACTTAGTTACCACAAAGATTATATGCATTATCTTGACTGCTACATCCTTACTACTGATCTCATATATCTCCCTCTTTCATATATATCTCCCTCTTGCTTTGTATTGATCAGTTTTCTTCATATTTCTCCCTCTTTGACATAAATGCCAAAGATGTAGCATCTTTAACATGCGAAGTATAAGCTTTTCATCTCATGTTTTCTCCCTCTATCACCATGCTTGTGATTGATTTGGAGTTTCTGCTCCTGTTGTCATCCTCTGCATCATTCTTCTAATATTTCAATGATTTTTTCCTATTGATGCAAGGCAACTTCCTTGTTGTTTTATACTGCTTGAGTTATGGGCATTACCCTCAACTTGCCTCTGAGATATTCATAAGCATCCTTGGGCAATGGTTTTTTGAAGATATCTGCAGTTTGTTCTTTTGTATGAATGTACTCCAACTTCACTTGTTTGTCTTCTACCAATTCTCTGACATAGTGATACTTGATTGCAATATGCTTGGTTTTTGCATGGATTACTAAATTTTTGGATATGTTTATAACACCTGTATTATCACAATACAATATCATAGGTTTAGTTACTTCTTCTTTCATTCCTTTCAATAGATGTGTGAGCCACACAATGTTTGTGCAATTGACTACTGCTGCCACATATTCTGATTCTGCAGTGGACTGGGATGTGCATGTTTGGTTTTTGCTGATCCAAGTAACTAGCCTTTTACCTAAAAATAATGCACCTCCACTTGTGCTTTTTTTGTCATCAATGTTGCCTCCCCAATCTGCATCTGTATATGCATTGAGTTCAAACTTCTCATTCTTTTTGTAATATAGACCAAAGTTATCATTTCTTTTGAGATAACTCATTATTATTTTTACTTCTATGAGATGATTTTCTTTGGGATTAGCAGAGAATCTAGCCACTATTCCAACTGTTAATGCTATGTCTAGTCTGCTATGTACAACATATTATAGTTTTTCAATCATGGATCTGTACATTGTTTGATTGACTTTAGCTGATACATCATTTTTGGATAGCTTATTTCTTGTTGCCATTGGTGTGTTGACTGGTTTGGACTCCTCCAATCCAAATGTTTTAAGTATCTCTTTGATGTATTTTGATTGTGTCACAAATATACCATGTTTTAGTTGATGTACTTGCAATCCAACAAAGAATTTGATCTCTCCAAACATAGACATCTCAAACTCATGTTTCATTTTATGTACATGTTGTTGTTATCATCAGTTCTTTCAAATCCTATTTGCACTAGATACTTGTGAAGTCTCTCATACCATGCTCTGGGTGCTTGTTTCAGACCATAGAGTGCTTTATGTAATTTACAAACCATATCCCTATTGTTCTTATCAACAAATCCCTCTAGTTGTTCAATATAGACTTCTTCTTCTAGTATACCATTTTAAAAAGTAGACTTTACATCCATCTGATAGACTTTAAAACCTTTATATGCAGCATATGCAAGTAAAGTTCTTACTCCTTCCCTTCTAGCAACAAGAGTGAATCTTTCCCCATAGTCTAATCCTTCTTCTTCAGCATAACCCTTGCATACTAGTCTAGCTTTGTTTCTAGTAATCTCACCATTTTCATCTAGCTTGTTTTTTAATACCCACTTGGTGCCAATCACATTCTTATCAACTAGTTTGGGAACCAAACTCTAGGTTTTATTCTTCTTTATTTGATCAATCTCTTCTTCCATAGCTTTATACCAATCATCATCTTGTAATGCACCATATGCTTTCTTAGGTTTAGATTTGCTGATCAGACATGATTCATGTCTTAGTTTTTTCCTTGTCATTGGTCTTGCATCTTTGTCACCAATTATTTGTTTAGTAGGGTGATGTCTTTTTACATATTTGGATAATCTTGGTTTTTTTTTTGTTTGCATGTTTGATCTTTCAGATTTAGGGTCACTATGCACTTTGTTTTTAGGTTGTTCTTCATCTATTTCATGTGTACTGACTTCAAGATCAGATTGTGAATTTTCTTCATTTTGTAACTCGGCTTCTGAACGTAACTCGACATTCACTGGTTGTGACTCAGCTGAAACTAAAATTTGTTGTTGAATTTCAATTTGATTGATAACATCCTCATCAACAAGCATTCCTTCATAAGAATACAAAAAGGTTCTGTATTCATTCATTCTATTTGGTTCTTCAGCTTGGACTTCTGTATGCTCATCAAAGGTTATATTTGCACTTTCCACAATTTTTTTAGTGTTAGTATTCAATCACTTATATGTTTTACTTCTAGCGGAGTAACCAAGGAATATACCTTCATCATTTTTTGCATCAAATTTCCCATTTCTAGCATCTTTAAGGATAAAGAATTTGCAACCAAATACTTTGAAATGTTTTACATTGGGTGAGTGACCATACCATAATTCAAAAGGTGTTGCACTAGTACCTTTCTTGACTTGTACTCGGTTTAGTGTATGAACAGCTACACTTATAGCTTCTCTCCAGTATTTTAGAGCAATAGTCTTGTCCATCATTAATGTTATGGCACAGTCAATCACAGATCTATTTCTTCTCTCAACAATTCCATTCTATGGGGGAGTTCTAGGAGTTGATGTTTGTCTTTTGATTCCTTTATCATTACAAAATATCTCGAATTTGTTTGATGTGAATTCACCACCTCCGTCTGATCTCAAACATTTCAAAATTTTTCCTATTTTCTTTTCAACTCTAGCCACACAACACTTAAACATTTGAAAGGCATTAGATTTTTGCTCTAAGAACATAACAGTCATCATCTTGGAAAAGTCATCAACAAAAAACATTATGTATTTATCTCCTTTGTAGCTTTGTACTTCCATTGGACCACATAAGTCAGTATGAACTAACTCAAGTACTTCTTTAGATGTATAGTTTTTTCTTTTGAAACTTGACTTTGTCATCTTTCCTAGCTAACATTGTTTGCATATGATATTGTTAGGTTTTTTAAATTTAGGTAAACCTCTGACTTTTTTTATTTTACTGATATTGACCAGATTGTCAAAGTTGACATGACATAGCCTTCTATGCCATAACCACTCATCATAAAATTTTGCAACAAAACAAGAAACATCACCCATATCAAGGTAAAATAGATTACTTCTTCTTTGATCTCCTTTTCATATCAATTTTCCATCAGTATCATAGATTTTTGCAGTTTTGTTTCCAAATTCTACTTTGCATCCTACATTGCCTAACTATGAGACACTCAACAAATTGTAGTTTAATCCTTCAACATAGTATGCATTATCACATGAAATTTGTTCTGTAAGTTTAATGGATTCTTTTCCTTTTATTTGACATTGAGCATCATTACCAAATCTAACACTATTTCCATCATACAGAGTAAAGTTAACAAACTTACTTTTGTCTCTTGTCATGTGATGTGAGCATCCACTGTTTATGATCCATCTGTCATTTTTGTTCATACATGTTATCAGTTTTGTAGGTTTTTCTTCATCAGACTGATCCTTCATGGAAATATAACACTTCTTCATCATTATCATTATCATCATAATTCTCTTCATCATCATTATCATCAGAATTCTCTTCAGCAATATAACACTTCTTGCCTTTGTCTCTATAATCTTTCTTATCATCTTCTCTTCTATATTTTTATTTTTTGCCTTCCTTGTCATTCTTTTTCTGTGTACACCTTGTAGCAATATGTCCTACTTCATTGCAATTGTAACAAATGATAGGCATCTTACCTTTGAATTTTCCTTTGCCTCTGTGAAATCTTCTAGCTAGCAATGTTTCCAATTGTTCCACATCTTCTTGATCAGTGCTACTATCACTGGATACATATTTCATTTTTCTTCCTTTCTTTGATTTTACCTATTCAACATCTTTTAGTGATAGCTTGGCTTTGAAAGCAGATTCAACATTCTCAGGTCTGTAGTTATCAAAGTTAGATAGCTCAAATGCAGTCAGTCTACCCACTATTCCTTCAAAACTTAGATTGTTTCCTGGTACACATCTTAGTTCTTGTATTGCTGATACTTTAATAGCATAGATAGGGAGCAAGGTTCTTAAGAACTTACTATTAATAGTATCTTCATCCAATTGACCACTCAAACATCTTATTGCGCTTACCACTTCCTTTATTCTTGCGCCATACTGAGCAGCATTCTCACTTTCTTCCATTTTCATATCATCAAACTTTCCTCTAAGGCTTTCTCTTTTTGCTCTTTAGACATTCTAATCTCCTCCATAGATATCTGATAGGGCTTTCCACATTTTGAATGTAGTCTCACATCCTTTGATATCATCAAATTCAGCATAGTTGAGTCCAAAAGCAATCTCTAGCATTGTCTGATTGTGTTCCTGTTTGTTTTTTAAATCTTCTACAATAAGAGTACCAGTTGGATCAACATGTTTAGTAACAACTAAATTTTGGGCATAATCTCCTATGGATCCAAGATGTAGCTTCATCAAAATTTTCCATGCAATAAAGTTGTCTTTGTTGAGCTTGGGGACTTCTCTCTTAAGCATTCTGATCTTTTATGCTTCTAGTCCCTTTAAACTAAATCAATAGTTTGGCTTTGATACCAATTGTTAGAATTATTTAGAATAATTGAGAGGGGGGGTGAATCAGTTATTCAAGGTCCAAATGCCCTAATAATACTTTTTCACAAATTATAGTGAATCCATAAACTTTTCATCCATCCAAGCTTAAATCAATCATCCTTAGAAAATTACAGTAAATCAATATGCAGAGATAAAACATGCAAGATCAACACATGACACAATGATTTACATGGAAACCTAGTTTGGGAAAAACCACCAGTAACATGCTACTTGATTTTCACTCTTCTAAAGTGATGACCTATTAAAGGCCTACCCTGTTAAAGCCTTACAACACACTGTTAAATGTAACCTTGTTAGAGGATTTCACCATACTGTTAGGAATGGGCCTGATCAAAGGGCTTTAGAACATTCACTTGGAATGTCACCCTGTTAAAAGATTTACAATATGGCTATTAAACCAACCTAAGTCCATAGGATTTAAACTAACTGTTACAATTGCTAGAAAGTAACAATAATGGATTTTTGATCTAATATAACTTACAACATATCTTGCAGATTTCAAATCACACTTCAGCTCAATCCTTTACTTGGCTTTAATCACTTTAGCTTTGACAACTTTTCATCTCAAGCTTCATCTCCTTGAGTCTTCTTACTCATCATACCAATGCAATCATATCTATGGTCATCTGTTGAAGCAGAGTAACTGTGCTTTCTTACTCCTTAGCACCTTCTTCAACACTTTATACTTTCATGCTTGACCTCTCCTCTCACTTTGCTTCATGACCTTGTTATTCCTTAAATAGAAATCTAGATTTCCTTTGCCACTCGATTCTCCCTTTCTAGCTTTAGGATTTCATATGGATTAGGTAGGATACAATGTATCTACCCCATATCTTTCTCTTTTCTAGAAACTTCATCTAGAGTCCAGTTATATTCTCCAAAAACATTGTACATGGTGTTCAGTGCCACAAGATCATCACTCTTATCTTCTATTTAATTCACAGAATTCAAGATAACAACCTTGTTGGCTCAGATCTGACGAATCTTCGATCTTTGAAATAATGCAGCAACTTGGCACTAATGTTTTACTGATGCTCAACATCTCTGTGTTACTCAGCACTTGTATTTTCTCGACACTTGTTTCTTCTTGGCACTTGTATCTGCTCGGCACTTATTTCTGCTGGGCACTTATTTTTGCTCAGCACTTGTATTTTCTCGGCACTTGTATTTTCTCAGCACTTGTTTCTTCTCGACTTCAACTAGGAATATGTTCAGCACTTACTAGCTTGCTTGGCTCTCTCTCTCTCTAATGAACTTAGTTCGGCTTTACAAATGACTTAGCTAAAACCTTGCATCTTTGATATGTTTTAGTGTGCCCATTTTCTGTGTCTTAGAGTATGTCATCAATACACTTTTTCATCAATGGCTTAGCTGATCCTTGTACTTCATTACAACTTCATAACTTCTACCTTTCTCTAGGTGTTCTGGTTACATCTTATTGATTGCCTCCTCCTTGTCAATCAACCATTTGATAGTGTTTGAATCAGTAAAGAAATTGTCATTCCTGCAAGTAGCAAGTTTGACATTAATGACAAAACAATGATTGAGAATATTCTTTACCAGTTCCATTACTTCCATTACTTTTTATATATGATCATTTCCAACAATCTCCCTCATGATCTTTTCAATAATTTCCAACAGAGTTGCCTAATGACATTGATATATCTCCTATATTCAATATTACTAATTTGTATAAGTATGATGAGTTAGATAATGAAGTTGTTGTATCAAAATATTATCCTAAGAAGTGGATTGAAGAAGTTGAATAGATATTGGATTAGAGAGTTGGCAAGAGTACACGAGGAAAAGATTACTATGAATATTTGGTGAAGTGGAAGAACATGCACATTGAAGATGCTTCATGGATTTCTTAATCTGAGTTAGATTCAACTCAAATTGTGATATCCCAATGATCAGGAGAATCAATTTCTTTCCTCCTTGATTGTCTGATGTATGAGCATCCTAGGGTGCCTTGTTATCCTGCTCATTTTTTGTTCATTTTGCATGTTGATGTCGAGTTACTGTAGCTCTAGTTGGTGCCGAGTTACTATAGCACTTAGTTGGTGCCAAGTTACTCTAGCACTTAGTTGGTGTTGATGTCAAGTTATTGTAGCTCTAGTTGATGCCAAGTTGTTATAGCACTTAGTTGGTGCCGAGTTACTATAGCACTTAGTTGGTGCGGCGTTACTCTAGCACTTAGTTGGTGACAAGTTACTATAGCACTTAGTTGGTGTCGAGTTATTGTAGCAATCTAGTGTTGACTGAGTGTTCCTTCATGTGCCAAGTTACCCTGTGTATGCCAAGTGACTCTTCATATGCCGAGTTACCCAATCTATGCCAAGTGACTCTTCATGTACTGAGTTACCTAGTGTATGCTGAGTGACCCTTCATGTGCTAAGTTTTCTTATTTATGTCAAGTGTTAGTATTTGGACATAATTTCTAAGAGCCGACCTATAGAATTTATTTCAATGATGATATTTATGTTAAGATCTTTTCTTGAGATATGTGCAGACCATTGTTGGGTCAGCCTTCCTCTTATTTAATGCTCTAGAATGATATGTAAGCCATTTTGGAAAGTATATATAGAGTGTTTAGGCTTAGAATTTTGGAGAGGTAGTTTTTGAAGGGGATTATAGAGCAGAACTAGAAAGTGCAAATTTGTTGTTGGATCGTTGAATGTGAATGTATTTTTATTTGGCCATAACCTATAAGTCCTTACAACTAGGCATGTATGAAGATATTTTGATGTATCAATAAAAGTGTTTCACTCTTGTTTCTTCTTTGGTTATTATTATTTGTATTTGCCTCCATTGTGTTAACTCTTGTAGGGTGGTTTGGATAGTTGGGTGAGCCTCTGGCCCTAATTATTCATCCATCTCATGTGTCAAGCTTTACCTAATTGTATTCATTCTCTAGAAGAGATAATAGTAGGGCTTCTCTAGCTCTCATGTTACACATAAACATGTCTATCTCTACTTTAGTATATTGTTCAAGCTGATCTTCTTTCACAATCATCTTCCCACTCTTTGTCAAGATACAACAATCCAAACCCATGCACAATAGATGAGTCTCCATTTTCTCCTTCTAACTTTCATAGTTGGCCCCATCAAATTAGGGACTATCCTTTATAAAAGTATTCACCGTCAATCTCCTAAATCTGTTAATATTAGCTTCCAAGAACTTGATGCTTTGATACTAATTGTTAGAATATATAGTTCACTGATATAACTAAAGGTGGGTAGATGAATCAATTATCCAACTATTATCACCATTATCAACCTTAAATAAACTTAACCATATGATAAATATAGACAAAAAGCACAATGAGATAGTCATATACAATAAAAGTAGATATGTTCTCTAAGGAAACACTTGATCAGAGGGAAAACCTCAGTGGGGATGGTACCGACCAGATGATGCACTAATATAGATATTCCTAGTTAAAGGATGGACCTTATTAGGAGTCTATGAATACATTTAGTACATATGAATCCCTGTTAGGAGACTTTGAATCCCTATTAGGAGATTCCAACCCTATTAGGAGTTGTGGAAGACATCAAGAGTACTGCCCAAACAACTTCAAGGGCAAGACCAATGAACCCACTGTCCAAATGATCTTTGTAGTATTCCTTACAAAATAATATAATTGAAATGTACTTTTTTCCTCTTCCTTTTTCCTATCAATCATACCTCTACTCCTTCTAGTCTTATAACTAGATCATAAAACTCACATTGAATAATCCCTTAGATTTCTTACTTGCATTGAGTAAGCACTTTGCTCCTTACTCCCTTACTCATACTCACTTAAAAATATGAAAAAAATATTTTCTTTAAACCATATCTTCATAACAATACCTTAAGTTGGCCTGGAAGATTTCACAATTAATTATATTAACATAATTAATTAATTACAATTACAATAGTACTATCACCTTACATTCTATACAAAAATTTGCACTTGTGATACTAGGGATTTGCACTTGTTGACATCACCAAAAGGCTATCCTTTGTCACTTCCTAACTATGCATCTTCTCATTACATCTTAGATCCAAGATAGTGAACAAACATTAACAACTACTCTCTATAAATCAGATACAACTTTCATACATCTTCAACTTAGACTCCACACACTTCATCATGTCATCAAGACATAGTGTAGAACATGTCCATGACTACACATCACTAGAAACTAAAACTATTGTTCATACCATTAAGATCTATGTCCTCTACCCATCCAGTCTTTATAGAAACCATGCTATGTTGACATCAATGACAAACACAGTCATGAATGAAAAATATTCATACTTTCCAATGCTTAGGATACCGCCCCTAATTAGTTTCATCAACATTCATGCTAACAAATAGTATAGAGTGTAGGGTATGTGTAGGATCATGGTGTACCAAACTATGGCCTTAAGTGGGAGTGAAAAATCAGCAAATTAGGGTTATGTCAACTTGACACATAATTTTAAAGTGGTTATGGACTTTATATTAAAAAGTTGTAAGCAAATAGTCTGAAAGAAATTGAATTTAGTTTCTAAACTACTAAGCCTTATTAGGAGAAAAAAATAATTGATTGGTCAAAAGTTTGGATTTTAATGCAGTACTACAAAAATTTTAGGGCAAAAATAAAAAGTAGGTGTATGTCTAAAAACCTTAGTCAAAATCAAATGATAATTTTTTTTAATATAATTATAGATATAAAAAGTAGATGCATGCCTAGAGGTGACACATATTTTTTGGTATTTTTATTCCAAATAAATAATTAAATATGAATTTTCTACCAAAACTTTTTTGGAAAAAAAAACTCCCATGTCTAACCACCTTAACTAATAGAAAATTTTACCAAATTTAATTCTATTTTTATTTTTCTTATACTAGGAAAAGCATAGAATGTGACAAAACTTTTAGATTTAAAAAATGTTATAACATTTGAAAGTTATAGCTATTTTTCAACTAGTATGTCAATCAACACTTTACAATAATCTTCATTGAAAATTAACTAATAAATACTTATTGAACTTAGAATTTGATAGTAATTATATCAATGGAATCTTGAGAGTAATATTAAAATATCCTTTTCATTTCATTCAATTTTGATCAAAATAACATTGTCAGATGGCTACCCGAAGTTTGAGCGTCACTGAAACCTTCCTAAAACACGTTTTTTGGGTTGACCGGGTAGGCTTGGTAAATACAAAGCCTAATCAAATATCTGATTTGAAATCAGATATCTAATATGGCCCGTTAAGTTCCCACCCATTTTTGGAGGGAAATTTCAAAACGGAAGTCTTTTTAAATTTTAAATTTGGAGGCAGACAAATTTAAAGGGAAATAAACTTAAGAGAATAACTTTAGACAATTTTAGAAGAAAATATATTTCGTGAATGTGTGAACATTAATGTTATAATTATTATTACATTATAGTAATATATATGATTATTATTATTAAATATAATATAGTTCTAAATATAACATAGTAATATATTTGCTATATATTATTATTATTAAATATATATAGTAGTATTATATGACAAAATTATTCTATATAATAATATATATTATTGTTATTATTATTAAATGTATAATCTAGTAAAATATATGATTATTATTGTTATATAATCTAATAATATATTATTATTATATTAAAATATACATTATAATATAATTATTAGATATAATATTATCTCTTCGACCCATACAAAGGACTCTAATATGTCCTTAGGGGTTCTACGACCCTTAGGGACATATGTCATCTTTATGCCTAAAATGTGAGCACACTTCTATGAATCATTATATTCAAGATTACTCAAGAATGAGGTCTCAAATGGCGACTCGTAGCTCTCTAGTCATGGAGTGCAAGGGTTTTGCAATGGAGGCCCTCAGTTTGACCTAGTTCATGCCCATGCAAGTACACCACGAAATGAGAGATTCAAAGACCCAAAAATGCATGCAAATGGAGATGAAAACTAATCTATATGATAACAATGCAAGAACAATGCAAAATCTAATCTATGAAAGCAAGATCTAATCTTATGAAAGCAAATATGACTCTAAACTAACATGCAAATGCAATGATAAAAGCCCATGATGAACACCATGGGTGCAAGAGAGAATGAGACAAGAAGATAGAAGTTCTCCACAAAAAGCTTTAGCATTCAAAAACTCCTTCTTCAAAAATTGCTCTCCAAACCTGTAGCATAACAATAACATCATATGTCCCTAAAATGAGGAGAGGGCTCTCCCTTATAAAGGAAATTATTTAAGTGAGAGGCTTCTCACAACCAATATGGGATAATAGAGTTTGATCCATGTGAGACGAAATTTCACCAATGAGAAAAGAGGAGTGGTTGAGAAGAAAGTGAAAAGATAAGTCCCACTTAGAAATATGTGCATTTAAGTGTAGAAATTAAATAAAAGAATTTATTTTATTTCCCTTTCATCAACAAGAGATATTTAAGTGAGATTTTTATTTAATTAAAAAGGGAGCAAGTTCTTTTAATTAAATAGGAGATATTTAATTAAATTAAAAGAGGGTTTTTTCTCTTAATTAATTAAATGCGGATGAATTAATTAATTAAAAGAGAGGTTTCCTTTTAATTAAATGGGGACTTATTTTATTTAATTAAAAGAGGAGATTTTATTTTAATTAAATAAGACTTAGGATAAAATGATCAACCTTAGAAATAAAATAATCGAATTTGATCAAGGAAATTGATTTGAATTGATTTAATAAAATATTTCAAACCATTGATTTAAGAAATTTGATAAATTGATAAATTGAATAATGGAGGCCCATAGTCTAAATGACCATTTTAGGGTGTATACATTTGCCCCTCTTTAACTAATGTGTGATCAATTTGGGAACACGTGTAGTCAAAGAAAGAAATTGAATCGAAGATTGAAGTTAATAATTATTGCCCCCTCATGATCGAAATCGAAATGAGATAGAGGAGAGACAACAAATTGATAAATTTGATCAAATCAAACAAAAGATAAGGTTCTTGATGTAAGATGAAAGATATAAGAATCATTGAACCAAGGTAGATCATCAAGCATGAAATATTATGCCCCAAAGGTGATTTTAGAAGAAAAGAAGTGGGGGATAAAGAAAATGGAAGATAGGAGTTTGAAAGATATGGAAAGAAAATAGAAAGAAGAAAAGAAAATGCCCCAAAATCAATCAACTGTTTAAGATAGAAATTTTGATTGAGATCATGAAAGAAGATAAGGAAATTAAGATCAAAAAATGAGCACATTTGATTAAAAGTCCACAATAAAGATGAAGGGAGAACCCTCTCAAACTCATAATGTAGCCTAAAAATGCAAACTAACATGAAGTCTAATAATGCAAGTTGCATGAAAATGAAATGGTGTACTTGCAAAAGAGAAACTATAACATAGGATTTTGTGTTCATCATTCATTAGAGAATGTAAAGAACTTATTTTCATCATTGGGCCATTATTAACGGACATCAAAAAAATCACACAATCATCACTAGTCACAAGTGCAACTATGAAGATACCTTTCTCATTTAATTAAATAATTACATTTAATTAATCAAGATAGGCATATTTATTAAAAGTGATTTAATTTAAGGATTGGTTCTGAAGTTGATGATACGAAGACCAATTGCTAAGCTTTTAAGGACTATCTCTAGAACAGAGCTTAATCCCAAGGAATCCAAGCAAAGCACCTAGATACCTAAGATTGAAAGCATTTAGAAGATTATCTCTAGAATGGAGCTTAACCTTCAAGGATCCAGATAGAACACCTAGATACCTGAGATTGAAAGCATTTAAAAGATTATCTCCAGAATGGAGCTTAACCTTCAAGGATCTAGATAGAACACCTAGATACTTGCGATTGAAAGCATTTAGAAGATTATCTCTAGAACGGAGCTTAACCTTCAAGGATCCAGATAGAACACCTAGATATCTGAGATTAAAAGCATTTAGAAAATTATCTCTAGGACGAAGCTTAACCTTCAAGGATCTAGATAGAACACCTAGATACCTGAGATTGAAATCATTTAGAAGATTATCTCCAGAACGAAGCTTAACCTTCAAGGATCTAGATAGAACACCTAGATACCTGAGATTTCTAAAAGATAACAAAGTCTAATCATGAGTCATAGGATCATCCCTAGAATGATGCTTGATCCTCAGGAGTCAGGGTTTAGACTGTCCCAATACCTGTCCATCGAACTCTGAGAGGAGCTATTATAAGGTTGATCAATTGATGAAAAAAGAAGAAGAGATAGATAGCAAAGATGCCAGATAGAAGGGAACAAGATACCCTGAGTGATGAGATGCCCAGAGTGACGAGGACATAAGATGAGAATGAGATGCCCCAAGCAATAAGTATTCAATGATGTAATCATCTTGCCCCCTGAGGAGTGAAATCAAAAGATGACACACTAGAAATATGATGTGAAGTAGTATATCAATTTTGGGATTCAACAGAATGTAGAAGAGATCAGAACGATCTAAAGAAAAGATGAGGAGATCAAAATGATCAGAATAAATTGAAGAGATCAGAATGATCTGAAGAAATGTGGAAGTTGATCCGAAGTGATTTTGGGTCCAAAAGTCCAAGTTTGATTTGAAAAGATTCCAAGAATCGCAAAGTATCAAAAGAATTTGGATTGCCCAAAATTCTAAAATGGATTTTTGAGCCACTTAAGTGTGTCAGATTTTGAATTCAATCTCGAAAAAAAAGGGTTCTAAGCAGCCAAAGTAGCCAAAAGAGTGATTAATCGATCATTTGTGTAGTCATGAAGAACATGATACTTTGAAGAGATCAACAATCCCTCATCAGAGAAGGTGAAAGTAGATTCGCAATTGAATCGCATCCTTATACAAGTGAAGTATGCAATGCGAGACTATGTTAAATGCAACCCTAGGTCTGGTTACCAAGCCTCAATATTTAATCATCACCAGATATAGAACAAAGCTCGTAGGTCATACAATTCCCACTGACATTGCAATCATGGAAATATGAATATAACATACCTTATTGGTTTGTTGGGATTAAATGTAAGCATTCAAGGCACAAAAAGCCAGAATGACCAGAACTTGTGTGCCTTTTAATGTAGCAAGTTAACATAAGCATCAAAGCATAAATTCTAGGATGACCAGAATGTTGCTTGCATGACAGGCACGACAAACACACAGGAGGTCCCTCTTATGCTGAGCATTTAGTATTCATTCTATCTGCAACAACCCTTGTGTTCGTAACCTGAGACATAAGTTTGATAGATATACTCATAGTGACCCGTACGTTCACTTAGCAGGACAAGTATTAGTATTTACGGTAGCATGAAGAGTTCACTCCAACAAACAAGGAGAAGCACCAACATCATTGATGTATTCTTATAAAAGGAGTGGAGGTACACACGGCCATCCAATACGAGATGGAGGCTCTTATAGTGGACACCTCTTTTATAGGAGTAGATCAACTTATTAGAACTAAACCGCAAATAGCAAGCAAAAAAAAAGATCATGCCTCTAGTCATTATTTCTCTAGTCAAAGATGACATCATCGAGTTGCTTGAGGAGATATGATAAAGAAAAACAAAGAAAACAAAGAAAATGCTCAACATATCCAAACAAGTACATTAGTTTTGAGTTCAATGTTTTGGGATTGATGTCAAGTGCTAATGTCCAGAATACATTTGAAAGAAATATCTTTAGTAGGGTGACAATAGTAGGCAGACATAGTCAGAATGACTGGTGACTGATGTCAAAGAGGAATCTTCATGATGAAGAATTGAAAGAGGACTGGGCAACAGTAGACAAACACAACCAGAATGACTAGTGACTGACGCAATAGAGATCTTCCATAAATGAAGCTAGAGACGTGACCTAAGAAATAGTAGGTAGACACAGCTAAAACAATTGGTGTGTAATGCCCCGCCAAGGGATCCAAAGAATTTTACTAAGTTTGCCAAACAATTTTTTTTTTAAACATGAAAGATAAAACCATTCACAACATTTGCAGAAGCAATAGCAACAATTCAAATGAAAATAAACATAACATATATACATAACAGGCTACATTCTTTAAAGATCCCTTAACGTTGTATCACATCTAAATTAACTATTCATCTAACATCTCATCCTTATGAAATAAAAATGATACATCCAATGTACTTAAACAATATAAAAGTGTCCTTTTGTAATTATATTTTAGTTTAGCTCAATAATCCACTTTACATATCACAGGGTATGAAAATCTTAAAAGAATAAACATCCAAGTAAATAAAGTACATCATCATCATCTAATATTAATCCATGATGCAATAACATAAATGAAACCACATATCATACACGATACATCATCACAAAAGATAACCATGTATCACAAGCATAAATAACTAAGTGCACGGTTCCTCCCAACCATAAATAGCATCATTAGACCATCATGGATCCTAGCCATCCCTCCATGCGTAACATTTCAAAACATCGAAGATATCATCGGTATTAACATAGTAGGAATGTCACTCCTAAAATATCCTACTAACATGCAAAGTAAAGCATAATAAATCATCAACTAACATATGCAAAGTAAAGCAAATCATCAATATAAGAAACATACCAGTAAATACATCCATCATAAGGTATATTATCTATCATAATGCTCCAAGAACATAATGAAGAATAAATACCAACCAAGGATACTCCAACCATAATGTCTCGGACGGATCTCAAATGATAAGAGTGAAAATACACTACCACCCGACCGTGTGGAACCTAAGTGGTCCACTCCCACCATGCTGAGGAGATAATCTCAAGTCCCAAACAAGATATCAATTCACGAAGCACAAATCTCTATAAGTCCAAGAATCTTAAAAGTATACTAACTCAAAGGTTCCAACACACACAAAATCAACATCTAATTCCCAGAGGCACACAATGACATGTAGGAAACCTACTATGCAAGTGGGAAAGTGTCATCACATTTATCATGTACAAGTTACCCTGGCAGTTAGCTAAACTCCACGGGTCCATACTGATCTCATGTAGCCACTAGTATCCTCTCATATTGACGAGGCATACTACAGAATGCACGATTGCAACCATGCATTCTCACTACTCCCATCCTAGCCTGTACAAGCACTCAAGGCATGGGCAAGAACATCAAAAATTATCTTTTTAGGTTCATTTAATCCCCATTTAGTGTGTAAATATTATCACTTATTAACCAAACTTACAATGAGTTACCCTGGCAGCCACTTAGGGCCCCGACCCCCATTGAAAGCCACTTCTCGACACTACAAGTAGATTACCTACCCTAAGCTCATGGAATCATAAATCTCAAAATCATAAAAGATAATCCATAATAAAATCATCAAATATGCATAAAAGCATCAAATATCCATAATAAGAATCATCAAATCTCCAAGATAAGAATCATCAAATCTCCATGAGCATCTGAAAAAGCATCCATAGAAAATCATGACCACAACAGTTCTCTATTGGCAACTGAAGGCATCACTGATAATCATAAGTATCAATTGGTTCTCAATAACCAAAATATATCTCAAGATAAATGGTTCTCCACAAGCAACCAAGAATATCTCAAAATCATACTGATTGAAGACTTCAAAATGATTGAGTCAAACATGTCACAACATGACATCATCAAGAAATAAATCCACATTTCAGTCCGATCATGGTGACTAGAAAGTAATCCAAGGATAACTGATCGATGACTCAAAAATGATTAGCTCAAGCATCTCAGACATATATACATCTTAGCTTCACACATGAAGGCTGAAGAACAAATACAAACATTTCATAGAGCATATGATCACATAACCATAGTTGGACTTATAAAGATCAAGACCAAATAAGATCAACATGCCATCACATCTCATAACCCCCGAGCCTTTGGTAACAACCTAGGACTGGTCAACACTAGTCAACCCAAAACTCAAAACAAGAAGCATATAGAATACACGATGCAAACACATGTTTTGGTTTACTAAATTTACATAGTTGAATAATGTGTAGGGGTTTTCAGTTTTCTATTTGCAAGTATACTTTCAAGTGTATAAAGTTATCATTTGACCTACAAGTCAACCCATTTGTTCCCCGATAGCATTACCCTTCCATTATTAAGAATTACATTCTAAGAATAACTTAAGGATAAATATTCACTAAATGGATCATCATTGACCTTAATTAAATTGTCCTTTATATTTAACCATGATCCATATTCTAATTGATTAACCTTTCAACTTTTTTTAGGATCGATCATTATTAGTTATATTATAAGAGGACCAATTATCATTCTTCGAATAAGAGATTATAACTTTATTAAAATGATCAATTAAATCCACCAATTAACTTAGGTACACAATTTCATGACTTAATATTTAATTATATGTTACTAAGTCTTCACCATTAAAATATCTAAAATCATAATTCAAGTCATAAGACTTACCAACTATTGATACCAATATTTTAACAATCTTGTTTAAGAATTATATCAATTAAATCTATATTACATAATTTAATTATTAATTAAATCTAATTAACTCTAGTTAATTGATTTAATTAATAGTTGCATAATCATAGCATTGTTCCAATTAATATCAGTTGACTAATAACTAACTATAATTATGTATGATAAAAGTCAACTATAATTCAATACTCAAAAGATCATATTAATAATTCAATAATAATAACTTGCTAATATTTAATGACAAACTATATTAAAAATCTTATTAATAAATCTATAATGACCACATTTATCATGTTCTTATTTTTATTTTAATAATAACAAGTTATAATAAATCTCCAATACCAAGTATTATTATCTCAAATAAGTTTTTCCTATGTACGTTGATTCAATTAATTAATACTCCTCCAAATTATTAACTAATTCAATTTGATTAATATCTTTTACAGTACTTCAATCATTAATTAATCTCCTCTAGATTAACTCTGATCATATTAATTGATAACTATTTAAACTATTTATACTATTATTTATTAATAGTTTGTTAGACTCAACAAACATTAATAAATAATAAACTCATCAAAACTATTATTAATTGATATAGAGAACTTTACATAAGTTTCATTAGCTAACTCTTAATACCATTAAAGTATATCAATAATTTAGTTAATAATATATAACGTATTAATAATACCATAGTAATTCAAATTATAACAATGTTATAACAATGACTCCATGTCAATTAAATCTTAATCCATTATCATTAAAGTCTCGTAATATAAAATTACCATCTCTAAATTATTTAATATATATTAAATAGTATTTAATATACATTATAAAAAGTCCACTATATAAACTATATTAAAATCTCTTTTCTTTTAATTTTCTCTCATCCATTTACTTAGATTGACTAATAATTAATTACACTTCTTCTACTATTAATTAATCTTATTTAAATTTGATTTAATTAGATTAGATAATAAACCATATAAAACTAATGCATATTAAGAAGATTCTAATAAGGGAAGATTGCAATAATATCTTAAATTCATTCCATGCTTTGATATATTATTTTTGCGAAGTTTAAGCATAAAGAACTCTTGGTTATGGAAAATGGAGAAATATCTGTTCTTGAATAAAATAGTCTCAGTACGATGGCCATATCTCCCTAATGAACTATTGGATCGGGCTGAAATTGAAATATGTTGGAGAGGGCCAAGTTGCACCAATTTTTACAAGAGCAATCGAATAAATTCGATCACGATAAAAATTTATGAATGATTGAGTTAGGTCTATCCAAGGGGCAGCGACAGGGTAGTTTGTGATGAATTCAAAATTTCCTGTTAAAATAATTGTTCTCTAAGTTTAACCATAAAAGGGTTTGTTCATATGCATCTAAAAATATAATTGATAGAAAGATTACATCTAATCATTCAAATTTTCAGCTTAGAATTTCTATTTTAATTCCAAATCTTATCTTTCTAATTTAATATAAATTTGAACCCAAACCCGATTAAAATCTAATTTCTTTCTCATTTGGAACTAGAGTTTTTCTATTGTTTTTCTTCTCATCCAAATAAAATATCTAGATTCCAATTTCAAATAGTAGACTCAATCACAGAGAGTATTCAGACACATAAAATAGATATGATGAAGACAGAAAGAGAAAGAGTTCAAAGGGAATATGAGAATACCACGAGTGCGCCTAGACACTGATGCTAATTTTCCATGCCCTAGAAGTTCATAAAAAAACCCTTCCTTCTCCATCATTCATAATTCTTCCAAGGATCAAAGCTGATCGAATCCTCCAAGTGATTAGAAGTGCTAAAAGGAGCATAGAAGCAAGTAGAAAATATATGAGCATATGAATCTCCTCCCCCGCATGTAAGCTTTGAAGCTTCCATTTTAAGCTTGTAACTTGTAGCTTCCATTAAGCTTTTTCATTTAAGCTTCTATGAATGCCTGAATATAAAGAGTTCTTAAGAAACCTTTGGAATGCTTCTTGAAAACACTGAAAGGTGTCACCAACTAAGCATGGGTCTTTTCCAATTCTTTTTGATGAGTCATAGAATTGTAAACACCTTGTGCTTAATTGATGCACTAACCCCCTTGTTGTTGACACATGTTAATTCTCATGCAAGCTTATAACTCCAATTTACTTTTTAAATAATCTCTATTTAAATTTTATAACTTTCATTTAAATTTTTATAATTTTTATTATTATTATTTTATTTATTACTTTATTATTATTTTATAATTATTATTAATTTTAATTTCTAGTTTTCTTTTATTTAATTCCTTTTCCCCAATAATTCACATTTAATTAATTACAATCAAAATATCAATGATCATGATATTTTATTAATTTTCTCAAATAAATAATTTATTAATTAAATCTATTTATTAAGACTTAATTAATGAAAAATTCACCATAGACCTCCAAGATAAAATATGAAAACCCATCATAGAACAAATCATACAAAATAAATCTAAAGGGTTAAAAATCACGAAATATGTCATCCGACACATTCGGTGGGTATTCAACTCAGATACTTGTCCTAATTTTTTAATTAGGACAAATGGCTCAAAGGGTTGGGATTTGGACTTGAGAATTTATCTCCCCTCTCTTATCATTGAGATAATGTGATAGGGTATGCTCATCTTGTTAATTCAGAGAAGTCGATACCTGGTACTTGCAACCTGCATAAAAACTATGCATGTACAAACACAATATATACTAAACTAAACAGACAATGGTAGGAAGTGGTGCATCGTGTAGATCCCGACTAGCAGGTGACTATGACTCTCTTCCTTAACCACATCAGACACGCTGTACAAAAGCAAACACACAAGGCAAACATGCACACCATACACATGCAAGTATGGGGTAAGTATCCATAAGAAAGCACATATGATAATAAATCATCTTACTAATCATCATTAATAATTGAAAGCAATGTAATAATCATCATCAATAATTGTGAACACTAAAAATAATCATCATACATACATGAAATGTAGAGTCTAAGTAATCTCATCACATAATAAACTGAATCCATAGCACAATATTTGATACTCTCAAAAGAATGCTGCTAATCAACAACATAAAACTAGTTTTAAAAGAGTTCAGTAACGATAACAAAATGTGAACTAGGGGCAGGCACTACATGGTGACTGTTGTGAAAGAGATTCTATGAGGAGAATCTCAAAAAGTGTGACACTAGCGATAGTAGGCAGATGTAGTTTGAAACAACTAATGATTGTCATGAAAGAGATTCTATGAGGAGAACCTTGAAAAGAGTGACACTAAGGGGGGATGCCTCCAAGCTGGGACAAGACTCGATGCATGGATACATGAGCAAGAAAAGCAGGAAAGAAAAAGCTTGAAAGTGACTGTATAGAATAGCCAGAAGATGCGCTACAATATGGAGCATTGGGAACAAGAGGTACCTGTTTACCATGTTTTCACCTTCTTGGCAAGATTTTCTTTTTTTGCTACCATGATGCCTGTTTCCAGGTTTTCACCAATGGCAGTTTTCTATTTTTCAAATTTTTTGTATTTTTCTCTTTTTTTTGATTTTTTTGTATTTTTCTCTTTTGTGATTTTTTCGTATTTTTTGAGATCTTTCAATTTTTTTTGGTGTTACCAAGGCGCCTATTGCTAGGTTTTCACGAGGGTAACAAATTTTTTCAGGACTTTTTTTTCCAATTTTTAGATTTTTTCAGGACATATAGATATGTATAGAGAGCTTGCTGAGATTAAATCAACTATAAAACCACTTCAGGTGGAGAGTGTTGATAGGTTCCTTAAACACTTCTCCTTCATTTTTGGAAAGCTGATAGGCACCAAATCTATATACTGTAGTAATGATGTAAGGACCAGCCAATTTGGTTCAAACTTTCCCTTTTGTATTCGTTGTTGTTGATTCTTGGGATTCTCTCTCAGGACGAGATCACCTAGCTGGAAGTCACGTGGCCTGACCCTCCGATTGTAGCTTCATGCCATCCTTTGTTGATATGCTCTCAGATGATCACATGCCACTTGTTTTCATTCATCTAGTAAAACAAGCTCTTGAAGCCGAGCTATCCTATAGTCATCATCAGTGATAAGGCCTTTCATAGAGCTTCTCAAGGTAGGAATCTCAACCTCTATTGGAAGCACAACATCCGCCCCATATACCAAAGAAAAGGGAGTCATGCCTATTGGAGTCCTAATGCTTGTCCTATATGCCCATAGGGATGGATTGATCTGGAGATGCCAGTCTCTCCCTAACTTACTAACTGTGTGATGAAGAATTTTAAGGATTGCCTTATTGGATGCCTCAGCTTGACCATTACCCTAGGGGTAATAAATGGAAGACCAATGTTGTGTAATCTTAAATTTCTTGCACAGTTTCTTAAGGTCTTTATTTTTGAATTGTCATCCATTGTCAGTAATGATTGAGGATGATACATCATATATGTAGATGATGTAGTTTTTGATGAAAAGCACTATAGTTTTTCCATTAGCAACTGTGAGAGGTACTGCCTCTACCCATTTCGTGAAATAATCTGTAGCCATGATAATGAACTTATGTCCATTAGAAGAGGTTGGGTGAATTTTTCCCACCAAGTCGAAGGCCCACTATTGAAATAGCCATGTTGTAGTAGAGGGAATCAACTCTTTGGCTGGAGTGTGAATGAGATTCCCATGTAGCTGACGCTGCTTGCAGGACCTAGCATACTTGATGGCTTCTTGCTCCATTTTAGGCCAGTAGTAACTAGCATGAAGGAGTTTGCAAGCTAGTGTGAAGCCATTGGAATGAGATCTGCAAATGTCCTCATGAACGTCAATTAGTGCGCGTTTGGACTCTTCGGGTTCTAAACACCTAAGGAGTGTTCTGTCGAGACCTCTCCTATACAGATCGTCAGCAATAATGACATAATGTCAAGCATTACGAATTAGGTAACGTTTCTCATTCTAGATCAGACCTTCCGAAATGGTTTGATTATGGAGGTAGGAATAAATGTGATGGTAGTGGGATGATTCTTGTCCTATAATAGAATAGATCATCCTAGAATCAGGGGTGTCATAGGCTGGGTAGTGTAACGCTTCCACCAAGAACTCATATCGGAGATCATTTTCAGGCATTTGTAGTAGGGAGGCTAGAGTAGTCATGGCATCAGCTACCTTATTATCTGCTCAGGGAACTTGCTGGAAGGTGATGTGTGCAAAATACCTCTTCAAGTCATCAACCATGCACTTCTAAGGAATTAGTTTCTCATCCTTTGTTTGATACACATCATTTACTTGGTTGATAACAAGCTGAGAGTCACCAAAGATGTCTAACTGATCCACTCTCCATTTAGCTGCAATTTTCATGCCATTGATCAAAGCCTCATATTCATAAATGTTATTTGTACAAGGAAACAAAATCTTGTATGCTTTGGGCAAAGAATATCTTTGTGGTGTAATAAAAAGTAAGCCAGCACCTGATCCTTGTTGAGTGAAAGACCCAACAAAGAACATAACCCACGTATAATGTGTGAGTGTCAGAATCAACTCATTTGGAAAATCAATGTTCATGGGTAGAAGACTCTGTATGGGTGCATCAGCTAGCTTATCTGCAATTGCCTACCCCTTTATAGCCTTGTGTTCAACATATTGGATGTCAAACTCACTGAGTATCATGACCCATTTAGCCAGTCTTCCTGTGAGAGCTGCCTTACTGAGCAAGTACTTTAGGGGATCTATTTTAGCCATGAGCTATGTAGTGTGGGCAAGCATGTAGTGTCTCAACTTTTGGGAAGCAAAGAAAACTACTAACAAAGCTTTCTCAATAATGCTATAGCTCTTCTCATAAGAGACCAGTGTCTAGCTCAAGTAATAAATAGCTCTTTCTTTGTTGTCATTGTCTTCCTGAGCCAACAGGATTCCTAGAGATGTGTCAGTGGCTGAAATTTATAAAAGCAGAGGCTTCCCATGAATTGGAGGCATCAGGATTGGAGGATTGACAAGATATTGCTTGATTTGTTTCAAGATTTTCTCACAATCTTGGCTCCAATTGAATTTCACACCCTTATGTAAGATCTTTGTGAAGGGTTGTGATCTATCCACCAATTGTGAAATAAACCTACAAATAGATTGAAGCCTTCCTTGTAGTCCTCTCATCTGACTGATGTTTCGAGGTGGTGGCATGCCCATTATTGCTTGTACTTTCTCCAGATCTACTTCAATTCCTTTTGCAGAGATGATGTATCCTAACAACTTGCCTGATGTGACACCAAATGCACATTTCTTAGGATTGAGTCAAAGGCTGAATTTTAACCTACGATCTAGGATGGGTTCCAAATCTTTTAGATGAGTAGTACGTTTAGCACTTTTGACCAATGTATCATCAACATAGTCCTCCATGGTTTTATGCATCATGTCATGGAAAATTGTGGTAACAGCCCACTGGTATGTGGCACCAGCATTCTTTAAGCCAAATGGCATCACATTCCAACAAAAGGTTCCCCATGCACATGTGAAAGCCATTTTCTCTTGGTCTTTTGGGGCAATTTTTATCTGATTGTATCTAGAAAAACCATCCATAAGTGAATACATCTCATAGCTAGCCGTCATGTCCATGATCATATCAATATTAGGGAGCGGAAAGTCATCTTTAGGACATGCCAAGTTAAGATCACGAAAGTTTGTACAAACCCTGATAGATTTATCGTGCTTGGAAACAGGAACAATATTGGATATCTATTCAGCATAATCAATTGCATGTATAAAACTAGCTTTTAGAAGTTTTTCCAATTCTGCTTTGATGAGCAATGCAACATGAGGATGCATTTTTTGATGCTTCTGTTTAACTGGTTTAATGCCTAGTGCTATGGACAAATGGTGCATGATAAGATCAGGATCTAATCCTCGCATGTCAGAATATGTCTAAGAAAAATTTATTTTCTTTTCCTTGAAAAAGGAAATGAATTCTTCCTTCTCTTCAGGTGATAGTGACTGTGCCAGATGTATCAAATAAGGATGTTTTGCAGTGTGCAGATTAATTGGTTGTGTCGGCTCTATTAACACTGATGATCTCTCCTAATAGTGACTGGGAAGGACATCAAATATCCCATTCGTGGGTGCCTCAAAGAGGTTTTCACCCTTGGATATTTCTTTTATTTTTACTTTTTTGGGATTCGATACTGCCACAATGTGGTTTTCACCATTGGACCTCTTGATTTTTTCTTTTTAATTGTGTGACTAAGATATTTGATATCGGCCTCAGTCATGTTGATGCTTTGCTCGTTGGTGGAAGACGTTACAGGTTCAATAGTGTTAAGGTAGTAGGTGAGAGCATAGTCATTCTAGAACATGGGGACTTCGTTAGATGTATTGGGGTTCCAGTCTATAAGCTCAGGATGTGTGAGTGAGAGAGTTGTTGCTGGTTCAATTGCATTCACAGTATAGTCATTAAGTGTGTGGACCAACAATTTGAGACCTATGGTGACTTTGTCCACAGGTGTGTTCAAACACCTCAAAGTACAAACATTAGTAATTGACGACTCTAGGACATTAGTTGGATCAGACTTCCATGACCTAACCCTAGATGTTTCACCCACTTTGATTTGATTTTCATAGACATGCACTTGGTCAATGTCTTTATCAGTAGTAGCTTCTGAAAGAGAGTCAAATTCATATTCATGAGAATCGGTGCTACATGGTGAGAGATTATAGAACTACCCAACAATGAAAGGGACATACTCGCCTTCATCCTTTGGATTCTTACACAAATACTCAATACAACATGATCGATTAGATTCTCCCTTTTTTGAATGATATTTGAGTTGTTTAGTATCGTCCTCAGAAGAGTTACTAGTATCATCCACAGTGCTAACATGTGGCACAAAGTCATCTGGCTCAGCAAAGAATTTAGCAAGATCATAAGGAATAGGATGAGGGTAGGAATCCTCATCATCAGATTCTTCCTCTTGAGTACCTGACTCAGATTGTGACTCATTTTTAGATGAATTCTTAGGTATAGGTATGAATTTGTTTGATCCCAAATGGAAAGGGACTTTGTTAAACCCTAGACTAGTTGTATCACTGTTGTGTCGAGCGCTTGCTTTGATAGGATCGATCAGGCCATTGTTATTGCACCCAATAGGGCCAGTTCCCTTGTAACCAAAATGCTTCATAAGCCTAAGGCTAGGCCCATATTTTTGAGGAGTAATTTCTCGAACTTGTTCTGTTAGGTCCATGTTGTAAAGCCATGTGGCAATGGCTCTATTTTCACTTTCATCCTCTAAGGGAACTATAGCCTTGACAAAAGTGCCATTATACTTGGTCTGAGGTGTCAGCACGAAGGGCTTCTTTGCTTTTGAAGGTCTCCCATAATGTCGAGGAGACTTTGGGAGAGATGTCAATGACAACACTGGTTCAACGTGGTACTCTCCCATGCTAGTTTCTTTTAGTTTGAATGATTGCTCAATTTGTTTCAGCTTATTGTCATGATAGTCAGTGGACGCGCGGTTGGCAGGGACAAAAGTTTCAGCAGCTTTGAGTATATTGCAGGTATAGCTAGTGGTGGCAGGAATAGTAACTTCAGAGTTGTGAAATGGGAACTTGATGCATTGGTGGTATGTGGATGGTACAACACACATCTCATGTATCCATGGCCATCCTAACAGAATGTTGTAGGCTAAGGGAATGTCAAGCACCTGACAGGTGACATCCCTTTCGACAGGACTGACATGGATTGGTAAAACCACAAGATCGAGAGACTTTCGTTCCACCTCATCGTACGCTTTGATAGTGATCTTTCGTCGAGGATAAATAGAGTCTTTAAAATAATTCAATTGTCTAAGAAGAGCAGCAAAGACAATGTTTAGGCCAATGTCGTTATCAATGAGTACCTGATGAACACGTGTCTGGTGGATCATAACCTTGATGTGTAGAGGCTGATTGTGTGGGTGATTCAATGAGTTATCATGCTCCTCGGAGAAGGTCATAAGATAAGGTGAGGTCAGGTGACCTACCATGGATTGAAATTGCTCAAGACCAAGATCTTGAGGAACATTGGCCTCAGTGAGGGATTTGTCCAGAATTTGCCTGTGAGCAGGTGAGATTTTAAGCAGCTCAAATATGGAAATCTGAGCATTAGTTTGTTTTAGCTGATCAAGAACACTATAACTGGTTGCAGTCAAGTTTGTTGTGGGTTTTGCACCTTTACTGGATGTACCAACAAGGGCTTTGTCTTTGTGTTGTTCAGGATTTGAAGTAGAAGGCACAGGGCCTTTAAGCACTAACTTAGCGCAAGAGCAAGTAACAACATTAGCACAGTGTTGTGAGAGTGCATTATCTATTGCATTAGAAGTAGGGCCCCTCAAGAAAAATGGTGTCTTGGGTTTGTCGTTATCTTGCTTGCCCTTAATGGTAATAACATTGCAATATTCAGAATCCATAGGTTCAACCATATGAATGACATTGTTATCATTGGAATAGGTATAGTTGACGTTGTTGTAGGGTTCTGGCTTTGAAGTCTCTCCCTTTTCATAAGATGGGAAAGGTTCTTTGAATGCCTTGTGGTCTAAGTTTTTATTATGTCCATATACCACAAGATCACCAACATCAATCATGTCTTGGACTTTATGGTGCAAGTTTATACAGTTGACAGTTTTGTGTCCCTTTTTTTGGTGATACTCATAGAATGAGGTCTCATTCCACCATGGTGGATGTGGATCATAGGGACGAGGGTTGTCCATTGGTGAAATAAGCTTGTGTTGTAGCAATGTTTTGTAAACCACATCCAAAGGTTCCCCCAAGGGTGTATATTCTCGCTTGGGGCATGTTGCCCATGAGTTTCTCGATTTGTTTTCAAATTCTTTGTTGTTAGGAGGAGGTTTCTCAGCATTTTTGGCCGCTTTAAGACCATCTATAAGATTAAATGCAGCCTTAACAGTTTTGGGTGTGACATTGTCAACAACTCCATCCTGTACAATTTCTCGGTTCTTGTTGACGTGTTTGGTTTTATCCCTGTTGGAAGTGGAACCTTGTTTTGTGTATTTTTGAAGAGTGAGTTCACCTTTCTTGACCATAAATTCCTCAATATGGATAGCCTGTTTAATCATGTATTCAAAGGTACGTGGACCTTGAAGTTGGACTCTATATCCGAAATCAGGTAAGAGGTTATCAGTGAAAATGTCAAGCTTCTCTGTTTCTGGAATTTTATGAGAATACTTAGTGTATAGTTGTCTCCACCGTTGGAGTAATGTGAGAAAAGGCTCACCAACCTTCTGTTTAAGGTTGCATAGATCTCGAATGTTGACAGGGTGTTGAATGTTATGAGAATATTGCTGAACAAAGAGATTGGCAATTTTGTCAAATGTCTTGATACCAAGAGGTAAATGTGAGAACCACTCCAAAGCCTGACCACCTAGGCTTCTAGAGAATAAACACATGAGGTATGTG
This sequence comes from Cupressus sempervirens, assembly GCA_028749045.1. Classification (NCBI taxonomy): domain Eukaryota; kingdom Viridiplantae; phylum Streptophyta; class Pinopsida; order Cupressales; family Cupressaceae; genus Cupressus; species Cupressus sempervirens. The sequence continues at coordinate 743,552,061 of CM053783.1, forward strand.
TGATCGTGCATAAACTCCATGGACAAAGCACCAAACTCTCACAAGTGATCTTGGCGATCAGTAGTACCAAAGTACTTGTCATATTTGGGTAGCTCTATGCCTCGTGGGAAAGGTGACATGTTTATGTTCCTGTCAAATGGAAATGGACAAAGAGCGTCCAATGTATATGTCTTTATAGGTTTCTCTTTCTCAAGAATCATCTAAGCCAATTGGTCTTGCATAATTTTTAGTTGTTTTTGGAGCTTAGAAGTCTCAGTTTCTTCCTCAGGCGTGATAATGGTTTCCACATTGAAATGAGAGGGCAGTTTAGCTCCCTCTTGGGAAAGTTTAAAAAATTATTTTTCTTTCTCTTCGTTGAGTAGGATTTCCATGACCTTTTGGAAGTTTTTGTCTCTTCAACATTTTGCTATGTCTTCAGGGAGTATTTCCACCTCTTCCTGTTCCTCATTGGTGTTATGATCATTCTCTTTGTCTTTGTCATGTGTTGGTGTTTCTTGATGTCTACTATGACTACCATGTTCAGGTTCATGATTAGTCATTATAGGAATGTGTTCTTTTTCAGTGTGTTGTGTTTCAAAAGGCTCTCTGAAAAAGGAATCCGACATCATGTTTGGTAATGCAGGACCTCTATTTGTCTCAGTATCCTCTTGGTACAAAGGATTCCTAGTTTGTTGTAGGTTTATGGAAAATGTTTGCTGAGCTCGAGGTGACCTGGCAGGTGAGGGGGATCATGAAGATGCCTCACTAGCCGAACTAGGTACAGATTGTGTAGTGAAAGGTAAGCGACCTCTGCCACGATTATGACCCCTGGCATGACCACGTCTAAGGTTATAAGGATAAAACATGTTGCTGCTTCTGGTTGCAACAGTCATAGACAAGGACAAAAAGCTAGAACTTGGACAAGGACCACACTAAGACTGAGTCTCATAAAGGATGAGATAATAACAAGAATGTTGTCCACCTAGGCACAAACGGTCTGATTTAAAGGCTAGAATAACTAGATATTATGACCAACGTGACACAAGGTATGACAAACATTAACAAACGAAGACCAAAGGTAACTTAAGAGACGAGACTAGTCAAAGTTCAAGACACAAGTCTTCAGCTATGTGAAGTGCTACTGTTTTAGGACTGTTTATAGATAGAGGGAAGATTTCAATCATTTTGAGCAAGCAAGCAGATAAACAAGCACGTAGAATAGCAAGCAGGTGATATCAAGCACGTTTGAAAATAATGAGCAAGGGAAAAAGCAACCTTGCGAATGAACAATCAAGTGACTTAGTTTGTGCCAATCCCTAAGAGAGCTAATTGTGTATGTTTTCAAAGATTTTTGCAATCATTGCACACATTCCTAGAAAATGAAAAAGTTTGGTCTCTCTAAGGTTTTTAGTAATGGTTTGACTCTACAACTTTTATGACTCATAGGGGTGACCTCCAATCCCGGCGCACCAAGGTTTTGATATAGTCCAAGAACTTAATCTTCAAGAGCTACTAGGGAGATCTGACAACCCACAATTAACCACACCCATGGAGATTTCTTCCACAAGGACATTTATATAGCGGTTGTCACTACCATGGAAAAAATGGCTATTACTGCTTGAGGTTTCGTCAATGCAATTTTCCCTGTAGAGGGATTGTCTGCTACGGTTAACTCTCTCTAAAGGTGACTGACTCACAATAGTGTACCACAAGGGGACTTAGCTTCCAGATCCAAGGTTTTGACACCTTTTCACTTTTAGCCCAATCAAAGAAGACAGATTAATCTGACACGCTAAACTAAGAGTATCTCTTAAAGATCTATGAAATCAACTCCCAGTGATCTATCAACCTCTCCAGAGAAAGGATGCCTCAATCAAAAAGTTGAAGATTCATCTATCTGCAAGATGCTCAAAGTATCCTCCCCACCTACAAGGAATCCGTTGTAGAGAGGAGTTTCACTAGGAACCCACTCTCTCAAGATCCACGAATAGTTTTCATGAGGCCTAATTACTATGTGTATACAGATGTTAATTATCAAAAGCAAATCTATCCAAAAGAAATCAAAGAGCACAAGGTGGTACACTTAACACTTTAACTAATGCATGGTGAGTCCAAAGATGTGGAACATTTAACCCCTCACACAAGCCAAAATGAGTCCACAACTCAGAAACTAGTGAGTTCTAGAAAGCACAAAAGGGTTGTGTAGTGGAACATTTAATGCTTCTGTCCTGTAGACCCCTCCCCTTTTAATGTGGTGTTGAGCTTGCAACCACAGGGTGGAACGAGGGGCTGGTGGATTAGCAATTCCAATAACCCAAGATAGCTAATTAGATCTATCACAAGCAACTAAGCCTGATAAATGAAAACTAATGGAGATCACAACCTAGTATCAAATTATGCATGTGTTGTAAAATAAGAACATGGAAGGAAACACACACAAGCTTGACATGAGAGATGTTCATTTTAGTTTCAAATGAAGTGTTATCAGTCAAAGTAAATTACTTGGTAATCCTCGCAATGCGTCTTTCTTTGTTGTACCTTTCATTTACACTTGATCGCTTGCTCGCAACGAACAAAGCAACAAACTCATTAATGCAATATATGTCAACTCATCCAAAACCAAGGTTAGATCTGAAAATTTGATTTTTAAGAGTGATAATAATCAATAAGTAAGCCAAATGAAAGCTCACATCATGCATTGATTCATTGAAAAAAATGAAATGCAAACTATTCATTAAATGCCTTTTTTTTTTTCAATTGATTTTTGACTTAGTCATAAAGATAGGATCTACATGATATGAATTTGGATCCAAAACTCAAAAGCAAAATTTTTGAAAAGATCTTTTAATTTGTGCCCTAGGGAGTTGTTTTGTCAAAATAGACCAGTTTTTATAAATCAAATTATTGACCCATAATGTGACCTCTAAAATTGAAACACAAAGAACCAACTCTATTTAAAATTTCAAGAGCTTTTCGAAACTGTAATATTTTTCAAAAAATGTGCTGATTTATGCCTGAAAATGATTTTTTTATGGAAAATGATGAAAATATCATAAAAGCTTGAAAATGTTTTAGAAAATTTTGAAAATTGGACCAAACCTTTTTGGATATATCGCCGCCCTGCACAAAACATTTCAGATCAAAATATGCATCAGTTTGAAAGATATGAGCAAATCTTTCAAATTCAGGGTTTCTTTGAGTCTACAAATAGATCTGCACAAAAACCAGCAAGCAAAGGTGGGTTGCCCCATGGTGAGCGCCATAAATATATGCCTAAAATATGACCACAATTATATGAATCATTATATTTAAGATTACTCAAGAATGAGGTCTCAAATGGTGACTCATAGCTCTCTAGTCATGGAGTGTAAGGGTTTTCCAATGGAGGCCCTCAGTTTGACCTAGTTCATGCCCATGCAAGTACACCATGAAATGAGAGATTCAAAGATCCAAAAATGCATGCAAATGGGGATGAAAACTAATCTATATGATAACAATGCAAGAACAATGCAAAATCTAATCTACAAAAGAAAGATCTAATCTTATGAAAGCAAATATGACTCTAAACTAACATGCAAATGCAATGATAAAAGCCCATGATGAAAGCCATGGGTGCAAGAGAGAATGAGACAAGAAGATATAAGTTCTCCACAAAAAGCTTTAGCATTCAAAAACTCCTTCAAAAATTGCTCTCCAAACCTGCAGCATAACAATAACATCATCCGTCCCTAAAATGAGGAGAGGGCTCTACCTTATAAAGGAAATTATGGAAGTGAGAGGCTTCTCACAACCAATATGGGATAATAGAGTTTGATCCATGTGAGACAAAATTCCACCAATGAGAAAAGAGGAGTGGTTGAGAAGAAAGTGAAAAGATAAGTCCCACTTAGAAATATGTGCATTTAAGTGTAGAAATTAAATAAAAGAATTTATTTTATTTCCCTTTCATCATCAAGAGATATTTAAGTGAGATTTTTATTTAATTAAAAAGGGAGCAAGTTATTTTAATTAAATAGGAGATATTTAATTAAATTAAAAGAGGGGTTTTTCTCTTAATTAATTAAATGCGGATGAATTATTTAATTAAAAGAGAGGTTTTCTTTTAATTAAATGGGGACTTATTTTATTTAATTAAAAGAGGAAATTTTCTTTTAATTAAATAAGACTTAGGATAAAATGATCAACCTTAGAAATAAAATAATTGAATTTGATCAAGAAAATTGATTTGAATTGATTTAATAAAATATTGCAAACCATTGATTCAAGAAATTTGATAAATTGATAAATTGAATAATGGGGGCCCATAGTCTAGACGACCATTTTAGGGTGTATACATAATCATGTAATGCATCAAAGGAGGTCATATGTCAACCTATGAACCCCTTTGACCCATACGAAATATTTTAATATGTCTTAAGCGGTCCTAGGAACCCTAGGGACATATATCATCATGTAATGGGTCACAAGGGGTCATAGGTAATACTATGACCCCCTTCGACCCATAGGGACATATGTCATCATATAATGGGTCAAAGGGGGTCATAGTTCACCCAATGACCTCCTTCGACCCATATGAAGGACATATGTCATCATTTAGTGGGTCGAAGTGGGTAATAGGTCAACCTATCACCCCCTTTGACCCATACGAAGGATTCTAATATGTCCCTAGGGGACCTAGATACCCTAGGGACATATGTCATCATGTAATGGGTCGAAGGCAGTCATCGGTCACCCCATGACCACCTTCAACCCATATGAAGGATTCTAACATGTACCTAGTGGTCCTAGGACCCTTAGGGAAATATGTCATCATGTAATAGGTCAAAGGGGGTCATAGGTCACCCCATGACCCCCTTCGACTCATATGAAGCATTCTAACATGTCCCTCAGGGTCCTAGAACCCCCAGGGACATATGTCATCATTTAATGGATCAAAGTAGATTATAGGTCAACTTATGATCCCCTTCAACCCATACGAAGGATACTAACATATATCATCATGTAATGAGTTGAAGGGGGTCATAGGTCAACCTATGACCCCCTTTGACATATAAGAAAGATTCTAATATGTCCCTAGGTGTCCTAGGACCCTTAGGGACATATGTCATAATGTAATGGGTCGAAGGGGGTCATAGGTCAACCTATGACCCCTTTCGACCCATATGAAGCATTCTAATATATCCTTAGGGTCCTACGACCCTTAGGGATATATGTCATTATGTAATGGGTCAAAGGGGGTCATAGGTCACCCTATGACCCCCTTCAACCCATAACAAGCATTCTAATATGTCCCTAGGGGTCCTAGGACCCCTAGGGACATATGTCATCATGTAATGGGATGAAGGGGTTCATAGGTCAACCTATGACCCCTTTCGACCCATAGGAAGCATTTTAAAAGTCCTTAGGGGTCCTAGGACCCCTAGGGACATATGTCATTATGTAATGGGTCGAAAGGGGCCATAGGTCAACCTATGAACCCCTTCGACCCATAGGAAGGATTCTAATATGTCCCTAGGGGTCCTAGGACCCCTTGGGACATATGTTATCATGTAATGGGTTGAAGGGGGTCATCGGACACCTCATGACCCCCTTTGACCCATATGAAGCATTCTAACATATCCCTAAGGGTCCTAGGACACCTAGAGACACATCTCATCATTTAATGGGTTGAAGTGGATCATAGGTCAACCTATGACCCCTTTCGGCTCATAAGAAGAATTATAATATGTCCTTAGGGGTTCTAGGACCCCTAGGGACATATGTCAGCATGAAATGGGTCAAAGGGGGTCATTGGGGTCATAGGTAACCCGATGACCCCCTTCGACCCATAGGTAGTATTTTAATATGTCCCTAAGTTTCCTAGGACCCCTAAGGACATATGTCATCATGTAATGGGTAAAAGGGGGTCATAGGTCACACAATGACACCCTTCGACCCATATGAAGGATTCTAACATGTCTGTAGGGGTCCTAGGACCCTTAGGGACATATATCATCATTTAAAGGGTCAAAGTGGGTCGTAGGTCAACCTATGACCCCCTTCGATCCATACAAAAGATTCTAATATGTCCCGAGGGGTCCTAGGACCCCTGGGGACATATGTCATCATGTAATGGGTCAAAGGGGGTCATAGCTCACCCCATGACCCCCTTTGACCCATATGAACAATTCTAACATGTCCCTAGGGCTCCTAGGACCCTTAGGGACATATGTCATGATGTAATGGGTCGAAGGGGGTCATCGGTCACCCCATGACCCCCTTTGACCCAAATGACAGATTCTAACATGTCCCTAGGGGTCCTAACACCCCTAGGGACATATGTCATCATTTAATGGGTCAAAGTGGATTATAGGTCATCCTATGACCCCTTCGACCCATACGAAGGATTCTAACATATGTCCTCATGTAATTGGTCGAAGGGGGTCATAGGTCAGCCTATGACCCCCTTTGATCCATAGGAAAGATTCTAATAATTTCTTAGGGGTTCTAGGGACATATGTAAGCATGTAATGGGTTGAAGGGGGTCATAGGTCAACCTATGACCCCCTTTTACCCATATGAAGCATTCTAATATGTTGCTAGGGGCCCTAGGAACCCTAGGGACATATGTCATCATGTAATGGGTTGAAGGGGGTCATAGATCACCCTATGACCCCTTTCGACCTATAAGAAGCATTCTAATATGTCTCTAAGGATTCTAGGACCCCTAGGGACATATGTCGTCATGTAATGGGTCGAAGGGGGTCATAGGTCAACATATGATCCTATTCGATCATATGAGGGGGTCATAGGTCAACCCATGACCCCTTTGGACCCATATGAAGGATTCAAATATGTCCCTAGGGGTATGTCATCATGTAATGGGTCGCAGGGGGTCATCAGTCACCCCACCACCCCCTTCGACCCATAGAAAGATTTCTAACATGTCCCTAGGGGTCCTAGGAGCCCAAGGGACATATGTCATCATTTAATGGGTCAAATTGGGTCATAGGTCAACCTATGAACCCCTTAACCCATACAAAGAATTCTAATATGTCCCTAGGGTTCCTAGGACCCCTAGGGACATATGTCATCATGTATTTGGTCAAACTGGGTCATAGGTCAACTTATGACCCCCTTCGACCCATACAAAGCATTCTAATATGTCCTTAGGGCTCCTAAGACCCCTAGGGACATATGTCAACATGTAATGGGTTGAAAGGAGTCATCAGTCACCCCATGAGCCCCTTCTACCTATATGAAGGATTCTAACATGTCACTAGGGGTCCTAGGACCCCTAGGGACATATGTCATCATTTAATGGGTCGAAGTGGGTCATAGATCAACCTATTACCCCCTTCAATGCTTACGAAATATTATAATATGTCCCAAGTGGTCCTAGGACCCCTAGGGATATCTGTCATGATGTAATGGGTTGAAGGGGGTCATCAGTCAACCCATGACCACCTTTGATCTATACAAAGGATTCTAACATGTCCCTAGGGGTCCTAGGAACCCTAGGGACATATGTCATCATTTAATGGGACGAAGGGGGTCATAGTTCAACCTATGACCTCCTTTGACTCATAAGAATCATTCTAGTATGTCCCTAGGACTCCTAGGACCCCTAGGGAAATCTGTCATCATTTAATGAGTTGAACGGAGTCATAGATCAACCTATGACCCCCTTCAACCCATATGAAGCACTCTAATATGTCCCTAAGGATCCTAGGACCCCTAAGAACATATGTCATCATGTATTGGGTCGAAGAGGGTCAAAGATCAACCTATGATCCCCTTCGACCCATAGAAAGCATTCTAATATGTCCCTAGAGGCCCTAGGACCCTTAAGAAAATATGTCATCATTTAATGAGTCAAAGGGGGTCATAGGTCATAGGTTAGTTTATGACCCCCTTCAATCCATATGAATGATTCTAATATGTCCCTAGGGGTCCTAGGACCCCTAGGGACATATATCGTCATGTAATGGGTCAATGGCATAAGAAGCATTCTAATATGTCCCTAAGGGTCTTAGGACCCCTAGGGACATATATCATCATGTAATGGGTTCAACCCATAGGAAGCATTCTAGTATGTCCCTCAGTGTCCTAGGACCCCTAGGGACATATGTTATCATGTAATGTGTCGAAAGGGGTCATAGGTCAACCTATGACCCCCTTAGACCGATATGAAGTATTCTAATATGTCCCTAAGGGTTCTAGGACCCCTAGGGACATATGTCATCATGTAGTGGGTTGAAGGGTGTTATAGGTCACCCCATGACTCCCTTCAACCTATATGAAGGATTCTGACATGTCCCTAGGGGTCCTAAGACTCCTAGGGACATATGTCATAATTTAATGGGTCAAATTGGGTCATAGGTCAACCTATGACCCCGTTTGACTCATACGAAAGTTTCTAACATGTCCCTAGAGGTCCTAGGACCCATAGGGACATATATGTCATCATATAATGGGTTGAAGAGGGTCATAGGTCAACTTATGACCCCCTTCGACCCATATGAAGGATTCTAACATGTCCCTATGGGTCCTTGGATGCCTAGGGACATATCTTATAATTTAATGAGTTGAAGGGGGTCATAGGTCAACTTATGACCCCCTTCAACCCATACAAAGCATTCTAATATGTCCTTAGGGGTCCTAGGACCCCTAGGGACATATTTCATCATGTAATGGGTTAAAGGGGGTCATATGTCAACCTATGACACCCTTCAACCCATAAAAAGCATTCTAATATGTGCCTAGGGGTCATAGGAACTCTAGAGACATATTTCTTGATGTAATGGTTCAAAGGGGGTCATAGGGTCAACCCATAGGAAGCATTCTAATATGTCCCTAGGGGTGCTAGGACCCCTAGGGACATATGTCATCATTTAATGGATCAAAGTGGATCATAGGTCAACCTATGACCCCCTTCGAATCATAGGATGGATTCTAATATGTCCCCAGGGGTCCTAGGACCCCTGGGACATATGTCGTTATGTAATGGGTCGAAGGGTGTCATAGGTCACCCTATGACCCCCTTCAACCCATATGAAGGATTCTAATATGTCCCTAGGGATCCTAGGACCCCTAAGAACATATGTCATCATGTAATGGGTTGAAGAGGGTCATAGGTTGACCCATACGAAGCATTCTAATATGTCCCTAGGGGTCCTAGGACCCCTAGGGACATATATCGTTAGGTAATGGGTCGAATGGGGTCATACGTCACCCTATGTCCCCCTTCAACTCATAATAAGCATTCTAATATGTCCCTAGGGGTCCTAGGACCCGTATGGTCATATGTTGTCATGTAATGGGTCGAAGGGGGTCATAGGTCACCCCATGACCCCCTTCGACATATACATACTATATTTATGGATTATAATACTAATAACATAATTTATTATGATATACTAATAACATATGACATAATAATAATAATATATTATAGATAATAATAATAATAATAATAATAATATATTAATAACACACACACATATATATATATATGTATGGATATATATATATATATATATTACATTAATATATTTAATTTAAATATAGGAAAAATAATAATAATATAATATAATAATATAGATTATATTTATAGATTATAATAAGAATAACATATAATATAATTATATATTAATAGATTATATGTTATATCTTTACATTACGTTATTATATATATATATATAATATATTATAATATGTCTTTACATAGTTGTATAACTAAAATAATTGAAAAGTCACAAACTATAACTCACATATTTAGGTTTCCCTCCAAAATATTTTTGTGGGCATATTGATTTCATCTCAGATATCCGATTTCAAATCAGATATCTGATATTACTTGCATCATTTTCCAACATATTGTTTGTCCCTGCAGACCTGACAACATCACTTTTTGATATTTTTTTTCACGGGTTTCATGAAAAGTCATGTTTTAGGGCCCAACCAATCGAAAAGAGTTTTAAAATATAACCCTAGGTGTCTAATATTGTCATTTGAATGGCGAGCAACAGTTGTCGAAAGGCTAAATGCAAAAAGAAGGTATCCAATGAAGACATTGCAGCATATAGGGAAAGGGACAAAATGGAACACTAAAGAAAAAGACAAGGTATGTTAAATATCAGTCAAGTTGACAATGAATTAGTTGAAGATGAAATCATCGAGTCAGATAATGAATATGTATAGTTGGGGAATGAAAATGATAATGCTAGAATTCAAAACTTAAAGAATGAAAATTTTGAGGAGGAAATGCTACCACGTCGTAATGCAAATTGCATAATTGACCATGTTGAAGATGACAATGCATAAGAACCTAATACACAAGAACCTTACATATCTCCTAATTATAATCAACATGAAGGTTCTAAAAAACCAAAATGGATGTGTTGGCTCCTAATTTAACAGTTTTATAAACAACCAAAAAACCAGACAAATGCATCTAAGGCTAGCAAATTCCTATGACGGATACACTGGAACACAATCTTGGGCCAACTATAAGGCTTGAACCCTTCTTCACTTCAGGCTTTGCAAGACCTAGGCAGGTTAACCTTGTGGTTCTGAGATATGGTACCTATGCATTTAAAACATAAATTTGAACCTATTTACTGCAAATGAAAACCCTTATATCTACTAATAACTCATGAAATGACATAGATCTACAACGGCTCAATGCAAATCCATGAATCTGATAAGTTGAGTGAGGGTTAATCCTTTAAGTCCTTTGACATGAAAGGGAAAGAATGTTTGATTAATAATGTTGAATTCAACAAAACCTCTGACATGCAGTAGAAAGACTTTATGATCTTGTAACTGACCAGTGCCTAATCCATTGGGAAAATCCATGAATCAAATGCATACATATGGATATCTGATACTTATTTATATATTCAAATATCTGATCTATCCATCCACCTTATGAATAAACATCTATGCTCAATCCAAACCTCATTCTTACATGATATCCTTAATAAACTTGCAACCCTGTTGATTCACTGAAGCATTTACATAACCCCTTGAGTTACAAGAAACAATAAGACAACATATAGCCTTAAGGGACTGCAACTATGATCTAGACTCTTTGTTCAAAGATCATAAAAAATTGAAGCTCACTAAGATAGGAGACAAGATTCAAGATGAAACTCAACCTTCTATTTTTTATATTAATTTCTTTGAAAAAATAAAACCATATGCATGAAATGAAAACATGATAACACCTAACAGATTTGAACTATTTGTATTATCCTTCCTAATGCTATTCATACAAGAGAGAATATGCTAAAGAAAATGGTTTCACAGTAAAACACTGGAACCCTACTCGTATTACCTAGAGAAAACTGCCAACTCTTACAAAAAATGAAAGAAAGATAGATATAGGAGAGGATGAATTCCCGGATTTGATGTGAGATTGACATGTGTCCACTTGAACTTCAATCTTCTACTATTAAAAACCTCTCTTATCTTTCTACCATTTTGATCTAGTTTGATTTTCATTATCATCCTGTAACTGATTTGCAAATATCTTTGTCAAAATGATGAAAACTTTTGTTTGCCAAAATATTTGATAACTAAATGAAATGCTAGTGAAATTGAGGTTCAACTAATTTGAATACAACCAAACTTGACCCCAATTACATTTTCTTTGTCTTTTATCCATATTCAGGTCATTACCCTACTAGAAATCATAATTGAACATCAATACCTGAATGCGGTTATAGATTTGGAATCTGGAAGAAAACCTCCTATAGCATGAAAAAACTACTTCTTGTACAAAAAATAACCTTAGAATTGGAAAGTTTTTCTTCCCCTGATTCTAGCGATATATAACATCACTATATTTGCATCTCAGGAACCTCCAGAAAGTTGATCTGAAAAATACCCCCTGCTATGACTCTCTGACTGAAACTTGAAATTCAGAAACTTAAAATCATTTCTAAATTTTCAACCTTAGAATAAAATCCTTTTGAATTTAAAATATTTTTGTACATGCCTTCATAAAATGATAAAATTTTATTTAAAAATCTTTATTTTATAGCACACTCAAATTTTGAGGTCAAAGTAGCTTTGACCAGGTGCCACGTGGTGGCCTCTGATTGGTCAAACCCTAAACACTCTACCACCTCATTTCCATGTGGCACTCTCCCACTTACCCACTATGATTAATGATCAAACACTTTTGTCTTGCGGGGATGCATGGACCATCGAATCTACCACGTGGTAGCATCCTGTGCATCCGGCTGAGCTTGCACGTCTTTGCCAAATCACAGCCAACTGGGACCCTCTTGCCACTTGTTAATTGCCCACATTCCCACACTTTTTATCCTCTACACAACTCCATTTTGCAGGATTGCACCCACCGCATGATCAATCCACATGTCAAAATCTCATGCGTTGGCTTCCAAACCTGCCATATCAGATCATATGATACTTTGGGTAAAATTATTGCACTACCATTCGACTGACATTAGCAGGCCCCATGCACAACACACAGCTTTCCAAATTTTCCACATTCTTAAGAAATTAAGTCACTTGAGTGATCTTGTATTTAAACATTGGGAAAAACACCATGCTCCCAATGTGGGATTAAAATGGTTTCACAAGTTTCTCTTCTTTCCTACTATGCAGCTTATTCCTGGTACATATGCCTTGAGAAAAGCTCTCTATCTTTGACCTGTGGCTCTCTTTACACACTCAGACAAAAGGAAGAGTTTCACTATGATTTTGAAATAAGAGACCACCATCATCTTCTAGCATAATTAGTAACAATTTAAACTTTGGCTACTTTGCAAACATCTCGCCAACATAGTCTTCATTCGTTGGACATCATTTAGCAATCAAATTGATCAAGTCTTTGCAATCTCTACCTTTGTTGCATCCAATTCGTATGCATTCTTTTATTTTTTTAATAGATCTCTTGACATGTCACTTCAATGCGTGGATTCTCGAAGATGCCTCCCCTATTTTTCTTGAGTTTCTAGTTTCCTGGCGAGGATTTGATCTTTATCTAGCTGCAACTTGAAACTTAAACATTACATTATTTCCTTTGGTAATCGACAACTATTCTATTGCGTGTGGCTTCTATTTCTATTTTGGGGCTCCTCATTTTATTTACATGCCTTGCTAAAATTTGCACTATGTGCTTTGGCTTTTGGATGCATGAAGTTTTGGCATGTGTTGTTCCTCTCAATGCGTCTGGCTCCCCTGTTCATGTGTGGGTTTTCCCTCTTGTTACAATTTTTGCTTATCTTTTCAACATGCCACCTGATCCTACATGGGTGCCCTCCTACTGTGAGATGGCCAATAGACTGTTAATGGTGGATTCTTTGTAAGGAAATATATTTGATCCTTTTCCCTTTGCATGGACTTTCCTACCTTACGTGAGTGGATTTTCATATTTGTAGCTTGTGTCTCGCCTTCGACTCTCCTATATTCACCCCTCTACAAGAAACACCATGAGAACTGAACAATGAGTACAACCAAAATACTGATCTGTGGAACACTTATGAGTGTAAATAAAACCAAAGAATTTTGGGTGATTCCTTGAATACACTTTGATTTATAGCAATCTTGCACAAAATTCTTAGAGAACGTTTTTTCTTAATAGAATCTATGCACACAACTCCTCAAAATTTCCAAGAATTGGCATGAAATAATTGCATTTCAATCCCTCATTCTTGCCAATAACATTGCACCCATTAAAATCATCCAACTAAGACCCTTTGCCTATGGCAACCTACATGCGCTCTTTGTCAATTTGACAAATTAGGCAATGTTGCAAAACACCTCTCACTTGTGACAATAAAAAGAACTACATTTGTAATAGAAAGCAATGCAGGAAGTAAACTAATCAATGAAGAAAATATCCAAGATTCCAATGCTACAACAATATCACATGCTCCCAAGAGAATACAATATAAAAAACCCCCAAATAAACTTGCAAGTTGTTGATGACCAAATAAGGGGACCTCCCACAGGGAATCAATGAACCTTCATATCATTGAAACAAACAACCATGAAATTGGGCATTAAAAGAATAACCAAAAAGTGGGGGTGCAGGGGTGGGATTTCTTGGATTTTGTAGACTCGAAGCACTGATAGAAAAGTAATTTTTGCAAATGGAATTGACCTGGAAAAGTGTGAAAATGGATTCGTTGTGACTTGAAAATTAGTACACTTAAAGTATTTTTAGAGGACACCACAGTGGTACAATCCATTCAATCTCACCTATCATAGATCAGGAGATATAACATCACAAATAGGGCTTCCAACAAATTTTCATATGTTGACACCAGTAAAAAGATAGAAATTACATTTGGAATTGCATTTGAAAGCTGATCAAATTGACTCATCATAAGCTCAAAATTGAAAAATAACATGTTTTTGACCTCTAAAATGAAACTCAAAAAGAATTTCATCATTTCAGTCAACTGGTCAAAAGTTATAACATGTCAAATAGGGCTTCCTAGAATTCTGAACATTTCATATCAGCATGACATTGATAACTGACCACCTTTGAGGGATTCAAAACCTAGTAAATTGGACTCAAAAGGACTCAAAATCTGAAACATAGCTCTTAGGTATGGACACTAGCTACTCTCAAAGTGGCATGTCATGAAACATTTCTAGGTGTGAGATATTCACATGCAAACATGGCCTTCTGACATGTGGATATGCTAAATGGAGGGTGTTAGAAACATTAAACACCTCATGAGGTTCTCAAGTACAACAAGGTACATATGCATTAATGAGTGCTTATGGGGCTTGAATTCTTTATGGTACTCAAAATTGAGAAAGCAATTTTGAGTCCCAATAGCTTATTTCCAATAATCATCTTTAAATTCTTCATTTGCATTCTTAGGTTCAACTTGAGATATTAAACATAGTTCTTCATTCACTCTTCTTCTTGTCATCACACCTTTATCTTTGATTCCAATGATTTTCTTGGATGGATGATTCTTTATCATATTCTTTCTCGATTTAGGAGTTGATATCTCAACTCTTGGCTCTACTAAAGGTTCTGAGCTTTGTTCCTACCTTGACTCTCCTTCATTCTACAAATCATTGTTAGTCTCAAGAAATACTTCATCATTCCTTAGCTTAATAACAACATCATGATCTGAATTGTAATCAACCATTATTTCTTGTATCTTGAATTTCTCATCAATTCTCACATTTGCATTTTCCATAATAGTCTTAGTTCTCAAATTATAGCATTTATATGCCTTTCTTTTCCATGATAACCAAAAAAATGTACCTTCATCACTTCTAGCATCAAACTTACTAATATCATCATCTCTTTGGATATAACACTTACTCATAAAAATTATGAAATACTTAACTGTAGGTAAGTGACCAAATCACAATTCATAAGGGGTCTTGTTTATGTCTTTTCTGACTTCACACCATTCATAGTGTAGATTTTTGTATTCAAAGCTTCTCTCCAAAACATCTTGGATACATCATTCTTAGCTAACATAGCTCTTGCTACCTCTATAACTGACACGTTCCTTCTCTCAATGCCATTTTGTTCAGAGGTTCTCGGAGATGATAACTATCTTTTGATTCCATTTTATTCAAAAAACATATTAAACTCATTTGAAGTAAATTCTCATCCTCTATCTAATCATAAATATTTAATCTTCATGCTAGATTCATACTCAACTCTATTCTTGAATATCTTAAACTTATGAAATGCCTTAGATTTCTCTCAAAGAAATACCACCCACATCATTCTAGAAAAATCTTCAACTAGAATCATAAAATATCTTTCATCATAGAATCCTTTAGTCTTCATAAGGCCACTGAGATATTTGTGTACAATCTCCAAATTTTTTGTAGTAGTAAATGTCTTGTAGGGAAAAAAGGTTCTGTTATGCTTTGCCAACATACATTCCTTGCAAATTGTCTTAGTAGGTTTTACAATCTCTGGAAAATATCTAACTGTAAACATACTACTAGTATTCACAATACTATCACAATATATATGACAAAATGTCTTATGCCATAACTAACTATCATCTACCTTAGCAACCAAAAATTTCATTTCAGCAAGATTCAACTGAAATACATTACCTCTAGATTTGGTTCATGTTCCAATTACCTTTCCATCTTTGTCTTTGATTATGCATGTCCTCTCTATGAAATGCAATTGATAACCTCTATCTACTATTGTCCAATACTCAAAATATTTTACTTCAAACCATAAAAAAAAAATACATCTTCAGTGTTAGTTTTACCATCAAGAGTTATAGATCCAATACCTTTAACTTGGCATGCTACATTGTTTCCAACTTTGACAATGCCTCCATCCTAACTTTTGAAGTCAATAAACTTGTTTATATCAGCAATCATATGATGTGAAAAACCACCATCAATTATCCAATTAGATTTCTTTTCAACCTATGACACCAATGCTACCTTTTCTAAACTTTTTTCTCTAATTGCCACAAATCTAATTTCATCATCACTAGCACTTACTGCTTGATAATCATAATCATTTTCTTCATTTGCATAGAAACACTCTCTATCTTTTCTAGCTTTGTAATTTCCTTTATACTTATTCTCTCTTTTAGGTCACTTAGATGTATAATGACCATATTCATTACAAGTCCAACATTTAAATATTTTCTTACCTCCTTTTTCTCTTCTTACCAAAAGTTCTACTTCTTCTTCAATCTTTTCATCTTCCTCAGATGTACTGATGCTAGCACAATTTCCTCTAGCAATTGTGTTTCTTGATAAACTAGGTCAATTTTTCAAGGAATTGAAAGCTATCTCTACTCTAGACAATTCTTTGGACTATTTAAGCTCATTTTGAACTACTTCAAGTCTTCCAAGCAATGCTTCCTTTGTAAAATCTTTGGTATAAGATATCAATAACTGTATCATTTGAACTGTTGGCTTAAATGGTGGTGTTAAGCTCTTCAATAGTTTTGATATCACCTCATCATCTTCTTTAGTTCCTCCTTGAGATCTAATAACTACAATAATTTCTAATATTCTACTTACAAATGTTCTTACAGATTCATCTTTCATCATTTTAGCATCTTGAAATGCACAAATCCAACTTTGTGGCCTTAATTTCTTAGAATATACATAACCTTCAAGACTAGTTTCCAAAGCTTTCCATATCAAATGTGAAGTAGCAAGTGATTTTATTTGATTGTATTTAATTTTAGGAAGTGCAGTCAATAATGCTTCTCTGGCTCTCATTTTACACATAAAAAGGTCTCTTTCTACCTCAATACAAGTTTCCAAATCTTTTTCAGAAATGATTGTCTTCACTAATTTTGTCAAGATCCAACATCCTGAACCCATACACAATAGATGTGTCTTCATATTTTCCTTCTAGTTTTCATAATTTATTCCATCAAACTTCAAACTATCTTTCCTAAACATTCTCACCATAGATCTCCCAAAGTTGTTAAACTTTATCTTCAAGGACCTGATGCTCTAATACCAATTGTTAGAAATAATAGTCCACCACAATAACTAACAGTATGGGGATTGAATTATTTATCCAATGATTAAAACATTTATCTTCCTTAAATAAACTTAACTATTTAACTAAAGTAAATAGAAAGCATATAAAGATGCACATAGAAAATTACACTAGATTTGTTGACTAGGGAAGCCCTGGATCAGAGGGAAATAACCGGTGGGAATGATGCCCACAAGATGATGTACTAATATAAATATTTCTTTTTAGAGAATGAACCTTGTTAGGTGTCTATTACAACATTCAGTACATATAAGTCCCTATTAGGAGTTGTGCCAACCCTATTGTTAGTTGTATTATAGTGTATGCAAGATGAGCCCACTACCCAAACATGCAATTCAACTACAAGAAGAGCTCACTCCTCAAGCAAGAAATTTACTATTATTTTCCTCTTTTCTTTGTTCTATTAACCAAATCAATCACTATCAGACCTTGTAGACTAGGTCATCAACCTTAGATCAAAATATCAGACCTTGAATCACTCAATTAAACCTCGGCAATGAATTTTCCTTCACTTCCCCTTTGCTCTTCTCAACTTCACATTCCAATGTTATTGCTTCTTACAAGTACTTCACATCAACACAATTCCATACAATACCATACTTCATGATAAAGGAAAATATCCTTCCTTTATACTTAGTCAATAAAAAAATTCCTTGAGTCATTTGTTAGACCTTCTCAATTAATCATTATAAGACCACATTAAGAACATGTTACACTTAGTGATAGCATTAATCTTCCACCTTGCAACTTGAATATATTTCTATACATGTAATATTATAATGAGAAAACTTAGGCACATCGTCATCACTATGTCTTCTTCACATGCTCAACCTCAATCCTTAAAATAACAACTCTGCTAAGAGATATAACAAGTTTACTAGAACATGCCTCTATAAACACTATCTCAGAACAAACATCACCAAAACTTACATAACTTCATCAAAACTTATCATTTCTTCTTCTAATGTTAACTGTGTCTATTAAATACCTAGATGTATCTTTGATAACCTTGTATAGTTAGAGTACTCAACTAGCCATCTGTACCAACTTGATCTTTGCATTGTTATTATGTTAGATACCATAGAAAACTGCTATGTTGACATCAATGAAAAACTCAATCATGAATGTAACATATCATCATAGTAACATATATACAATACTCCCCCATAGGAATATCATCACCATTCATGATTTCATTAATCTCTCAACAATTAGAAGTTCAATCATCTAGGTTGCTTGCTTCAATGGTAGTATCAAGATTTTCCACATAGGCTCATCTTCTTCTTTGGATCCACCATATTATTTAATTCTTGCAACAATCTCTGATATCCTACAAACATAGCTTCTTATAGATTCATCTTACACCATTTTAGCATCTTGAAATGCACATAAACAATTCTACAATCCTATTCTCTTTGAATGCGTATCACCCTCAAAAGTAGATTCTAATACTTCCCAAATCTCATAAGATATTACTTGAGAATTTACTCGAATGTATTCATTCTCTTGAAGGGATGATAGTAAGGCTTCTCTGGCACACATATTGCACATGAAAAAATCTCTCGCTACTTCACTACATTCTTCAAGATTTTCTTCTTTTACAATTTCTCTATTTTTCATCAAAATCTAGTAACCTAGACCTATACATAATAGATGAGTCTTCATCTTATCCTTCCAACTATCACAGTTAAGCCCATAAAATTTAGTAATATCCTTTCTACAAATATTTTCCAAGGATCTTCCAAAGCTATTAGTCTTTCTCTTCAAGGACTTGATGATCTAATACTAATTGTTAGAATATATAGTCCACCAATATAACTGGGTGGGGTTGGTACCTACAAGATGATGTATGAATATAAATATTCCTTATTAAATAATGGACCATGTTAGGAGTCATTAACAACATTTAGTAAATATCAATCCCTATTAAGAGACTTTGAATCCCTGTTAGGAGTTGTAGAATGCAGATGGACCCACTATTTATTTCCCAAGTTTCATTTCATATATTTTTTCTTTAGGGTTTTGATTCATGTCATGTGTCAATATCTTGAATCTATATGTAGATTACTCTAAATGAAATTCTCCTCTCATCTATTCCATTGTGTGTACTTAGGTAGGAATTCAAAGGAATATAATGCACTTGGTAATATAAGGTGATTAGGAAAGGGAGGGTAAGCTTATGTATTTCCAAAATGAGAGGGAAGTTGTTCAAAAACCCTAACTCTATAATGTGTTTCATTAAAGGATATCACAAGCTTATTTAGAGTAGATGGGAGGAATGAATACAAGAACTTAGGGTTAAAGATGATATGCAAATTGTGAGGACAAGCTAGAAACAAGAAAAATTGAACTTGATATAGAATGAGAATTGAAATATGTAGAGATGCTAAATGAACTCAATCAAAGGTGGTATGACTCTTTCTGAAATCCAATCGATGGTTGATATTAATTCACAGTTCTACATAGAAAAGTTGACAAGTCAAATAGCTTGGAAATTAAATTCAGATCATCAGATGAAGACCAGATTAATAGATGATGTTTTAAAGATGAAATTATAAGTATTCAATGATAAATATCTTCAACTATCACATCTTTAAAAAATCTATGATTGTCATTATGTTACTATGGAAAGTTGCTCAAACATTAATTATAATGACATAATGATCGAACAACATGTGTCCCTGTGGACCATTTCCTTTTGTGGCTAGTATGGTGTTAGAGAAGGTGACAATTCTCTTTATTTGATTGGTTCTCTATAAGATAAAGTCATGGTTCTTAAGAATTTCTTTTCACCATTGATCTCTAGATCAAATGATGGTCATCACTATATTGTTATAAAAAGTTGCTTGATCATTAATCATGGTGACATAGTGATAGTAAACCAGGTTTTTTTTCATCCCATTAGATTCGACAAGATTCAGTCAAAACCTAGTCACAAAGTGCCACTAAGAAAAGAAGGTCAATGTTGGATTCTCTAGACAATGAAATAGTGCCACCTATTTTCTACAATGTGCATAGCTAGAAAGTGGACCCACAAAGCAAAGTAAACAAATCTTTAATGTATTTTATTAGCACCATCATATCAAAAGGATATCAATGCTCATCATTATGTCACTATAAAAAGTTACAAGGAAAATAATCTTAGTGACATAACGATGATTTGACACATGTACCAAGGCAGATCTACAAAGAAAGTCATTAAGAGAAATGACTATGTTTTAATTATGATCAATAGTTTAAGATCAATGACCAAAATTCAAAACTATAATTACCATTGAGATACAAATTATATGGGTTCGACGCTAACAACAGAATATGAAAGAAAAAAAGACTTTAAGAGGGTTTACTAAAGCCACATGATGATAAATGGTTTTCGGCTATTCTTAGAGGTCTCATGGGATCATAACATTGTGAGGAAATAATGTCACATGTCTATACCATGTTGAATATTATATGTTTTTCATGAAATATTCATATTTTAATTTTATTTTGTGAATGCTCTACCAAAACTAAGGGATGATAGGATACTATAAATGTAATTTCTTTTGACAATACATAGGTCAACAAATTTGGTGGTGAATTGGTATGTAGTTCCATTTAACCTATTTTATTGTCATGTTTTGTGGCCCATTTATGTAGAAGCTTTTTCATTAAGAGTTAAAAGATAATCATGTATGAATAATCAGATGATTTTCATTTCACTTTGATGTTTGTTGTATATTGATTCCATTTACTTTCTTCATATATGGTTTTGTTTCTTCTCTTGTTAGTTTCACGACATGTTAGATGGTTTCATTTTGAAATGAAATATAAATTTGTATGAATCCATTAGTTATTGGTTGGATTCCATTTTATTCAAGGCTGATAGTGAAAGATATTCAATTTCCCCTCGTGTGTATATCTTCTTCATTCCTCTTCTGCATTTAGAATAGAAGTAAGGGTTAGAAATATCAAGATAGTCTACTATGGTCATTCCATTGAGTTTAATAGGTTATTCAAATCCATCTTGCCTAAATCATATGTGCCTACAAATAATTTGGTTATCCTTTACTGATCTCAAGTTAAGAACTTATAATGTCAGAACTTTTGATCTCATAAAAACATATTCATTGCATGCCATTACAAATCATAGGGAGTTATACCTAACAATTTAGAGGGAAGTGATAAGATGCATACACTAATTAATTTTTTGGTAGACATCCTTTTGTCTCTCTAAACATTAGGTATCAAAGAGTTAGGTTATAAATTCTAATATGAGGACAAATTGTTAACCAATAGTTTTTGTCGACTCTACTGGGAGGAATTGAAATGAAAGTGCTGAATAATTTTTCCTCATATTAATTTTCAATCTAATTCTATATATTTGAGTTGCAAGAAAGGAATTATGGTAGTTAGGTGTTTTCCATAAGAACTTGATACTAGTTTTATAGCCTCAACCTACTTAGGAGAAGTGAATCCAAAGTTGAAGATTGATGAAGATATATTCAAAACATTATTTTTTTCTATACATTTTTTTCCTATCCTAGAATATATTTGTAGAAGAGGAAGAGTATGTGCAAGGGAATCTGTGAATAGACAACTCTAAGATACTCACTTGTCTATAATTGGTCCTCCTAGGACATACAAAATTCAATCATTTTATCCTCATGTTTCTAGGACTTCCATTCCTATTGCTTTTGATTCTTTTTTGTTGATTGGTGTGACACTTCCACTTTCTATTACTTTTTAGACAAACTAGAAAATTATACCAGCAACTATGGAACAACCATGGGGAAATGCTATTGGTTCTCTTTCCCTTAGGGTTAAAAATGATCTACCAAGACCATCAGTGAATAACTTTTCAAAATTTAATGGTGATGGTACCAATTCTCTAGAACAACACTTAAGTGCTTTCCATAAGGCTTGTGGTGTAGTAAATCCTCAACATGAGGATGTTGCTATCGAAATGTTTGTATATAGACTTGTAGAAAATGTTGTTGATTGGTTTCAAGGCCTACCTATAAGATGCATCATAGATTGGAATACTATGAAATAAATGTTTCAGGAACATTATAAAAGTATAGAGGATGCACAAGTATTATTGTTGCAATTGGCATAGATAAAGAAAGAACCATCCATTTGCATGAGATATTTTAATGCTAAGTTCAATAAACTCATCAAAAGAATACTTGCTACAAGTGAACTAAAAAATGATAATAAGAAGGCTTTCTATATTATCCCTATGCCTCTTGATCTAGGATATCAAATTAGAATGGAAAATGTAGAAAACTTAGAAGTTGCTTAGACACTAGCTGTGGAGATGGAAGATGACATGATAGGCTCTAGTAAATAGAAAATAGAATTGCAATTTGGAATTATGGGTAATATAACTAGTACTTATAATTATACAGAGGCTATGCATCAAAAATTATCTAAAGAACTTGTTTCATTGAATAAAAAAATCAATAGGCCTACTCATTCTTTTCATCAACCTCATCAAGAAGGTTATAGAAATCCAAATGGAGGTAAAACATTTCAAATACCACTTATTCAACAAAGACTAACAATTAAAGGTGCCCCAAAAATGCAAAATATTTTTGTTTTTTATCTAAGGAAAAATCATGATGAGATACTTGTACTGATATGATCATATATAAGAAGATGGCGGACAACAAAGAAAAACCAATTGAATATCCTAAAAGTGGGGATGATAATGCTCCTTGTGGCAACTCTGAAATTTTTTTCTTGGAGTATGATTCAAATTTAGAAATAGGAGGTGATTTTTTTTCTACTCTAGAAAGACATCAATTAATGGTAATGACCAAAGGTCAAAAGAATAGAAATTAGACTTTCAATTTAGTTCCTATAAAAAATAATGAACCATCAAACAAAGCTGATAAATATAGTGGTATAGTAACTCCATCTTCACAAAAGGAGCACAAACATAAATCAGCTAATTCCTTTGACATCATACAATACTATAAAGAGGTAAGAATCCAAATATCTCCATTGGATTACTTAAATTATAATTTGGATTAATTAAAAAGATTAGTTGAGCATTGTAATAGTAAAAGGTGAAGGTCATGTTAATAATAATGCTAATGTTGGTCACCACAATAAAGTTAGCACTAGTGGAACTTTTGTGATTGATGAATATTTTGCACTCCCCAAGTTGTTTAAAGAAGAAGAACCTCTTGTGTTATCCACATGCCCAAATGAGAAATCAAATCCCTTCTGCATTTCCTTGATTATCAATGGAAATAGATTAAGTAACTACATGATAGATTTAGGAGCCTCTAATAATATAATTCCTGCTTCTATTGTAATTTCTTTAGGCCTTCCATTGACTTAAACTTTTGGTAGATGTTGTTCAATGGATTCAAAACAAGTGCCCTTGCTTTGACATATAAAAGATGCCCAACTTTCCCTTGTTGCCTATCCTTCCAAAAGACTTAAACTAACTATTCTAGCGGTAGACATCCCTGCAAGCAATGAAATGATCCTAATTAGAAGTTTCTAAAAATACATGGGGGGAGAGATAAAACTAGATTGTTCTTGTGCCACTATTCAAGTTGGAGATAAAAAAGGTGAAACTAGAACCAAAAGAGAAGGAAAAATTCACTAGCCTAAAATCAGATGATCCTAGGTCTCAAATCTTGTATCATGAAATGAAATTTAGCAATTATATGTTGTTCTCTAATACCCTTGATAATTTAGAATAATTAGATAAAAATAAATGTAATCAATTGTGGACTCTACAATTTGATGGTAGTTGTGCTAATGATAGTTTAGGTGTACGAGTAGTGTTGACATAACCTAGTGGGAAAATGAATTGCTTGGCTTATAAGTTAGATTTCAAAAATACCAACAATAGTGTAGAATATGAATCTCTTCTCCTTGTAATAATGAGAAAAAAACAAAAAGGATTCAAGGTGCTTAAATCTCAAGGAGATGTAGAGTTTCTGGTGAGATAGTCAAAAAGTAATATGTAATAAAGAAATCAAGATTGAGAAGCTATCATAATAAGGCGTAGGATAAAATTGAGAGTTCAATTTCTTTTTCAATTACATCAATACCCAAAGAATAAAATTCAAGAGCTAATTCTTTGGTAGTTTGTGCATCATTTCTTCTACCACATCCTAGTTTCAAAGATCAAGTTTATAAAGTAGAAGTTTTATTCAGGCCTAGTATCCCTGATAATGAGGACTCATGACAATTTTTTGAAGATGATAATGTTGGAAATATATATGATAGGCTATGTTACTAAGAGTGGAGGTGTGAATTATTAACTTATAAAACTTAATCCTTAATTATCAATTAATCCTTCATGAGTATTCTTATCTAACTGTATGCATGAGAAATCAAAAACATAAAAGCATTCATAACATTTTTGACACACTATTTGGTGACCCAGGAAACCTTCCAAATTGAAAGTAAAATTGGGGTTGGGATGGTCCCACAAGATTTATTAATGCAGTATAAAGGTGGCCTATTAAGGATTACAATGATAACTTTTGATGATCTACCATGTTAGGAGCAATAAGGACTGCTAGGTCCACCTTGCAAAAGGATTTACAAAAGATACAATGAAGTATGCACTTAGTAAAGAGATTTATGTAAGACTATTAGGCCTACCTTGTGAAAGGATTTAATTGATCCACCTATTAGGATGAAACTATAGCTGATTTCTCATCTACAACTTGGTTTTATGAATGAGATTCGTTTGAGTGTAATGATCACCTTGCTGTGATAGATAAATCTTTGTTTCTCCTTATATTGTTGTAGCCTTTTATTTCACACTTCTACCTTTGTCTTGTTGTTATCTTATTTTGATATTCTATCTTTGATGTGATAAAATATATTGCATATCTACCAATCCAATTTACAAATCAACAAAGTTGGCTATAATACAAGTTTACACAATAGACACAAAGTCAACCCAACTATAGGAACTTGGGTTCTGAAGACTATCTTGGTGAGGTTCTAATAGTCAAAATCCACTATCAAAACTCAACATCATCATGTATTAGGTAGACGTAGAAGCTCAGTCCATACTAATCACTTCCAATTAGTCTTGAACTCAGTTTCAACTGGTGACTCAGTGAATGCTATAAAACTTAACATATAAACTAAGTCACTTGATTCTGACTACATAGCTTAGTAAATGCTATCACTATGAGCTTAGTATAAATTAAGTCACTTGGTTAACATTGAGTGACTCGATCAACACTAGATTCACATCACTGTAAATATGAGCTTTGTAAGCACTACACAACTCAATTTGCACATAGGAACTTGATAAACCTTATAAAGATTCAATTACACTACTAATCATCATCATGGTAGAAACTACCTGATGCAAACTAAATATTGCTTCTTCGATTTGGTAGTAACTATAGAACTCGGTAGAGTTTGAAATACTTGGTTAACATTATTAACTATACAATATGCTTAGTAGATACTTACAATATGAATAAGTGTATGTGACTAACAATAAACATGACCATAATGACAACAATCTCCCCCTTTGGTATTAGTGACAAGAACACTTATTAGTCAAAATTGAATTCAAAGTAAATGTTCAAGAACACCTTTTGCCCATGTCCTTTTGTCTCTAACTTGGTAGAGTATACTATTTTTGACATTTTCAAAATTGGTTTTGTGAGAGATATATCTCTGAGTATCTATACATGTATGATATTATAATGCTGCCCCATACTTAATATACAATATACTTTTCATCTTTTCATATACATTTTCTCCCCCTTTCTGTATACTTCCTCTTATACTATACATCTTCATTAAAATATACAAGCGTCTCCCTTTTTTTGACATTAATACCAAAGATGTATGCTATATACTATATAGTAATGCCAAAATGTGATAAGAAATCTAAATGTACCTTTAAAATTAGTATCATTGTCTTGTCCCAATTCTCTTGCAACACCTTGCATGTGTGTAATGCAATATGTACTTTTACTAATAGTTCTATCATGTGGTCTACAATTGAGAATTTGTTGTCATGGATGAGAATTTTGGCATGTGCAATATGTTTTTGCAATGCATCCATCTATGGGAGAATCATGCTCTAAATGTCTATCAATGTAGATCTTATTTTGGCTTCTTCTCTTATCAAATTTTCATGTCATGGAAGAGCTGTAACTTGAGTCAAGTTGCAACTATTTTGCACTGGCCTTTGGATCTTCATCAATCTTTGATAGCTTATCTCTTATTTCCTCGGTGAAAAGTGAAATATCATAGAATTTATCAGATAGTGAAGACACATTGTTGCAAGAGGTCTCCAGTGAACCTAGAATAATAGATAATTCTACTTGACCAGTAGCAATCTACTCAACAATAAGTTCTAAAACTTTATTCTCAAATTGTTGATGATTGGCTAATAGTGATATGTAGTTGTTGTCCATAATGTCAAAACATGATGTACATGTTGACATGAAACCTTAGAAATAAAAATACTTAGTATTTGGTAGGAAACATAGAGATAGTATACATGTTGGTGATGACATGTATAACTTCAGAAGTTTGTATAAATTGTATAAAAACAAGTTAATCATGTTTTGATGAAGTAGGATAATGGAATTAAAGGAAAGAATTCTTTGTTAGCCTCAAAATGGTTTTTTCCACTTGAGTGCCAACACACTTAACCACTTTTTACATTGGAGTCGAGTACACCATGTATGCCAAGCCACAACATGAGCCGAGTTAGGAAAGCCTTCATGTGCCGAGTGAAGATCAGGTGCCAAGTGAAGATCGAGTGCCTAGTGATCTTTAGGTGCTGAGCATGATACAAGTGCCAAGTGGTATTTGAGTGCCGAGTCATAGATGATGCCGAGCAATATAGAAATACAATAGGTGTTGAGTAAGCCAATTTGTTACATGTGCCAAGCAACACAAAATTCACATATGAGTTTGTAATTTTACAAATGTAAATGTAAACCATTTTCATGGCTGACATATGACAAATCTCAAAGGATTAAAAAGATAGGAATGAATCTTTTTGTATTTCCTATGAAATCTACATGTAGCCAATAAGAAAAATGGAGAAGGCATGCAACCAATAGTAAATGTGAAAGGAATGAGTAGGAAACAAAGATTCAATATGGATCATAGATGCATACCTAACCCTTAGTCTTTGAATGTTTTTATAAGGAAGACTAAATCTCATTGTATATGTGGATGGGCGAGGGTGTGTAAGGAAAACTATTTTTTAGAGTGAAGAGTATCAGATCATAGAGGATTAAGATCAAAGAAAGTAGAACAAGTGCCTGTATTCAGCAATCAAAGGATTGTAAGTTATCAGGTTTATTATACCTAATACTCTCTAGCAATGGTGTTAGAAAAGAAACCCTATGGTGATAGGTTAGCTTAACAACTATTTTGTAGATCCTTTAAATAGCTGATTAAATCCTTTAACAAGGTAACACTTCTTGTAAAGTGTTTGTAAATCCTCTAACAAGGTCACATTTAAAAGTGTGTTGTAGCCTTTAACAAGACTCACCTTTAATAGGGAAGACCATCAAAAGTGGTTAAACATTATTGCTGCAGTAATTTTTTTGGGTATCATCCCCACCCCAGTTTTACCTTATTCCTGGAGGGTTTTTGGGTTACCAAAATCTCAAGTGTTATTTGTGGTGATGCATATGTGTTTTTCATAATTGGTTGATGTGTTTATATGCATGCAATCTACTTTTAGTTAAAAGTTTTAATGGTCAAAGTATAGTACTTCTAATTCACACACTCCCCCCCCACCCCCCTCTCAGAAGCATTATTCCTATTTGAATATTCCAACAATTGGTATCAGAGCTGCAAGGTTCTCACAAGAAGAACTCTAATAGCTTGGAGAAAAAGGTTTGAATATGGAAGTCTTCAAACTTGGAAAGATTATTGACAATCAAGTGATTGATGTGCAACTGGCTCTACACAAAGTAGAGGAAGCAAGGGAGGAACTGAGAAAATCTTTGAAAAGAAGAAAGGATATAGCCATAGCTGAAAATGATACAAAATACAAGGAGATAGATACCACAAAACTATTTGCCAATGGAGACACAAAAGAGTTTGATGCAGCAATAGTAGAATTGATGGAGAAAAACAAAGCTCAAGCAGATGAGATAAGATCTCTCAAGATAGAACATGAATCACAGGCCATAATGTTATGTGAAATCACTGAACAAAAGAAAAGAGTAGTTGAGGATAGAGTCATGATGGAAGATGACAAAAGAAATCTTGCAAATAGACTTGAAGAAAAATGTACTAAATTATCAAGGATCTCAAACATGTAGATGGATACACTTGCCCAAATGATGAATCTCCATCATGAACTCAATATGAAAGATATTGAGATCTCTACTTTGAAGATGCAAAATGAACAACTGCAGAATGAATTGAATAGAGAAAAAGAGGTAGCAGAGAATCTCAACAAATCAAGTGAAGTCATCAAGTACTTTGAATAGTTGATGAAATTTCCAAGATCAACCCTTGATACATTAGGACTTGGATACAACAGCACTAAAATTGGAGAATCATCAAAGAGTTTTGAGCAAAGAAGTGACAAAGGTAAGGATTCTAAACCTACTTGTCATTACTGTAATAAAAAGGGGCATACTGCTAATATTTGTAGGAGTAGAAGAATCAATCAGACAAACACACCCAAAAACAAGAATTACTATCACAAGTGCAATATGCAAGGACATATGACATAAGATTGCAGATCCAAAGTTACAAGGACACAAAGATTTGATGGACACTATCATAATTGTAAGAAGTATGGACACATAGCATTTGAATGTAGATCAAAGGCTATGTGGACATCAAATCAACCAACAAAAACAAAAGGAAATGAAAGTCAGTACCATTGGGATTACAACACCAGGTATAGCTATCATTATTGTCAAGAATATGGACATATACCCCAAAATTGCATAAGAACACATTTCAAAGGGAATTATAGCAGGTGGCTAAGCCAAACCACATGTTTCAGTTGCTTGAAAACTGGTCATATTAGCAAAAACTATCCTACACGGTCAGAAGCACCAAAAATTGAATCAAACAAGGGCAAAGAAAAGATTGATATGGAACACATCAGAATAGACATGAAGAAGACATGGTAGAAAAAGAATGAATCAAGTACATCCAATGAAAGGGTCACTCCACCCACAAGGTCAAGTGATCATTTCTCATCCAATTAATCTCAAGATGAGTCTATGGGGTTGATACATATAAGGAAGTATCATACATCAGCCCTAAACCATGAAGAAGCAATGCAAAGTATAAATCTGCATGAAAGAAGATGCCAAGACAAAATTTTAAATGATGATGTTGAGTAGTCTTTGGATGCCGAGTAAAATTCTAGTAGATGTCGAGTTCCTAACAGCGACCGAGTTGATGACTGATGCTGAGTTGAGTAACTCCTATGGAAATTGAGTAAAGTGGAAATGTAGTGCAACTTGAGTTTGTAGTTGAGCATTTAAATGTGATGGAAATAGGGTATATTATCGTGATTTCAATCATTTTTCTTCATCGCGATCAAGAAGCAAAGAAGATAAAGAGCGTAGAGTGACTTCACAGAAGAGAATCCAACATTTCAAGTAGATTGCAACCTCTTACAACATGTTTTCATCGATCTTGAGGTATTTCATTCAAGTGTTGAGCTACGTAGAGTTTGAAAGCTTGTTTACATTTTAAAACCCTAGCTTAGTAAATAATGGCATCTGGGTCTAGAACCACTGAGGGGAAGGGAAGTCATGAAATACAACTGGGCAGTAATGAAGTCAAACAACCTGAATTCAAGCCAATTCTAGAAGTCACCTACAAAAATGACCCTACCAACACATTATCTATTATTCCATCCAAAGTAGTTATGGTGCAGGATGTAAGGAAGTGCTACAAATGTTAAATTGGCACCATAGGTTATCTTGAAAATTTTCAAGCCTATGACAAACTTTGTGAGAATAAGATTTTAAAGGATGAATTCAAGATAGTCAAGAGAAAGGGTTTGACCAATGCCCTATTTTATCCTACACTATTCAAAATTGAATGGATACAGATTATTCTAAGTAGAATACACAATGGATGTTTTTGGTTGGAAATAGGTCTAGTCAAGATTACTATATGGATAGTTCATAAGGTTAGGGGTTTCCCAACCCTAGATCGAACTAAGACCCTACGTAGTGATTCCAAAGAAATCATTGAAAGAAATATAGGGCAAAAATGGAATAAGAGAGGTATGACGATTGATACCATCACTGATCCTCTCCTAAATTTTGCTATGAGAATAATATCCCACAAATTCTATCAATCTAGTCTATTGAATAGTGTGCCATGCATAGCTATTGATGTAGCATTCAAACTGGTGAAGAAAGATCATTCATATGACTTGTCAAAACTTATGTTGCAACAAATAAATGAAAACCTAGGAGTTATAAGGAGATCAAAAGGTGCACAATGCAAATTTGGTTCAGTCCTTATGTGTATGTTCTTTTATGTTATGAAAGAGTTTCCTTCTAAAGGAAAGGTGAATTGGGGCTCTAAAAAAACTACAATGACACAAATAAATGAGTTCATTGATCAGATGGGTGATAAATTTGAAGCCCAAATGACAAGCTATTTTGAGGATTTCAAGAAATCCATGAAGCAAAGGGTAAGAGTACTAGTTTCCTTAGTGGAAAAATATATCAATGAAATATGTTTCCTAGTTGATTTTAATTCCGCCTATATTCAAGCAGTAGTTCCGAGGCTGAGATGGCTAAGGCCATTTGGTTATGAATTAGATGTGGATGAAGCATCTGTAGCTATCACTACTTTTCTTGCAAAAGGAATAGACAAATCTGCCGAATCTTTTGGCACATATGATATGGTCAAATCCAAGATTGAAATAGAATTAAAGACTGCCTTAGTAATTAAGAAGAGAGATAAAATGGTGAAGAAAATAAAGAAGAAATTTGGTAAAGGAATTGAGGCAGTAGAAGAAGAAGATGAAGTTGAAGATGAAGAAGATGATGAAGACGATAATGATAATGAGGATGAACAAGAGCAAGGCCCAATTTAATTGACTCAAGGCCTAGGTGAAGACAATGAGGAGGGTGCCGAGGAAGAAGAAGCCAAGGAAGCACCAATCCAAGTCAAGCCAAAGAAGAGAAAGGAAAAAGATTAGCCTCCAGCTCACCCCAAACCAAAGAAAACTACCACGCCATCACCCCAAAAGCCAACAACCAAAGCTGCAACAAGGGCCTCTACTCAAAAATCTAAAGAGGAAGCTACAAAGAATAAACCAATCAAGAAGACATAGGAAGAGCCAAGGAAAAGAAGAAAATATGTAGCTCAACCTGATACTGATGAAGAAGATCAATCTAAAAAGGTAAGCCATTTTTTAGTTGATACATTATGTAAAAAGATTGGAAATGGAGATTTAAGCAACATAAATAAAGTTGATTTCAATAAGTTCACTAAAGAAGAACAGAATAGAATAGAAGAATCAGTTTATGAAATGATGGCACAGTTCAAGTACACTCCTCTTGAACTAGATGGACAATTTCCAGATGAACTATCTAAAATTGTAGAAGACAGATGGCATTTTTGTTTGAGAATGGAGAAGGAGATGAGAGAAACAACCCTAGCAAGCATACTACCTGATTTGACTAAGGAGAAAATAGAGAAAGTAGTCAAAAGGCACAATGCCAGGTTTACACCTAAATATAGGGCATTCTTCATTCTTCAAAACAAAATGGAAGATATTGTACAAAGAACAAAAAAATCATGGAAGAACTTGTACAAAAAGATTGAAGATTTTCTTGAAGAAGAATACAAGGAAGAAGCTACTACTCCACTAGAAGAGAGAAGAAAAAGGAGAGAAGAGAAGACAGAAGTAGAGCAAGGTAGAGAAGAAAAGAAGGAAGAACAAAAGAAACAAGAAGAAGAAAAGAAGGAAGAAGAAGAGAAACAAGAAGAAGAAAATAAGGAAGAAGAAAAGAAACAAGAAGAAGAAAGGAAGGAAGAAGAAAAGAAACAAGCAGAAGAGAAGAAGGAAGAAGAAAAGATAGAAATAGAGGAGGAGACACAAAAGAAAAATGAAACGGCAACAGTTGAGCAAGAGCAGCAACAAGATCAGAGTGTGTAAGACACACAATTGCCACCTTCTAGCCCTCCTCATGTACCCATCACACCTATAGAAAATGTAATTGTATAGGATGTTCCTAAAATTTTTGCTCAGAACATCAATCCATTAACTGCAGAGGATCTCAAAAGAATCCTTGACCAATCCACACAACAAGCAAGATTATGTACAGATCCAGTATTGGTTAGTGTGGATGAACTGCAAAAACTAGTAGAAAACACAATTAGAGATAAGGTGAATCCACAAGAACCACCTTCCATGATCTCTATAGCTACTAGTGGTCAACTTCAAATGCCAATAGTTGTTTCAATAGGCGTAGTTGACACCACAGTTTAGAAGCTGAGTACAGAAGGAGAAAAAGCAACAGAACAAATAGGACAAACTATTACATCTGATCCTACAAGACAAACTCAAGGTGCACTTCCAAAAATTACAATAATTGATTGAGGTAGATAGTAGGAGGAGAAAACATAGGAAACCCCTAAAGAGCAGGAGGCAATCCAAACATTGATAAATTTTCCTACCTCGAGAACTCCTTCACAATAGCCACTACAAATATCTACACCAGGATCTAGTTCTACCAAAGTTGAAAGGGTACTTCACTATGGAGACCCTGAATTAGATGAGGAAATATTCATACCAAGTTATGACTCAAAAATAATAAACATTGATCAAATCAATGAGGTACAGGAAGCCTTGCATTGAAGAAAGAGGCAAGAAATACTCAGGAAGGAGTATAAACAAAAGCAAACAATACATGACATTAAAGACATCTTTATGGATGCCTTTAGTTTGCAGTCACTAGATGAGTCAAAGCATATCATGGAACAATTATCAGATATTCTTGACTAGGTGACAAATGTAGACCAAGAGACAAATGCAAAACTTATGGAATGGTTTGAAAGAAAATTTCAAGGAAAAGTTAATGAGAAAATATCTAGTGAAATAGCACTTTCAAAAATTGAATTGGAAAAGGTCATAGACAAAGTGAAAAAGGTACTTGAGAATATATTCTCGTTATGCAAAAATTTGTGTGACTTTTCATACTTCACACAAGAGACTAGCCAAAATATAATGAGCCTGGAGAGAAATTTGAATATTTCTAGCATGTAGCTACCAAAAGATCCAGCTCAAAGTGAGAAGCATTTTGCTCAAATGCTTCAGAATCAGAAAGAGATAGCTATATTAATAGTAGAAGAGGCCACCATTAAGGAAAAACTATTACAACTCCAATCCTCCATAAAGAACAAGTCTATGCTGAAACTATTCTCAAGAAAGACCCTAATCTTTCTATTTCAAAAGGACTTATTCACCTTGCTACAGAGATTGCCCTCTAGCATAAATCATTGGAGATTTCTTTGCATGATTGGGATGCAGCTCTCTAGATGATTATGGAGGTAAACAACACATATTTGGTGAAATATGGTCTTAACCCTTAAAACCCTTTGACATAATTGTCAAAAAGGGGGAGACAAGAATGAAGGGGAGACAAGATAAGGGGGAGACAAGAATGAAGGAGATGAGAGAATGGGGGAGATAAGATAAAAAGGTGGAGCATGATATACATCATCAAATTTTGGTTACCAAGATAGCACATATAGGATGAGAGAATGGGGGAGATAAGATAAAAAGGCCGAGCATGATATACAACATCAAATTTTGGTTACCAAGATAGCAAAGATAATGGAACAATCAACTCAGGGGTAGTTACAATAATTTTGAGGTATATATATTGTAAATTACAAAATTTTGATTAAGATTTTAAAACCTCTATATGTACACCAAGCAGACTAGTAAATGTACTCATATGGTCAATTAAGTGTTTTTGTCACTCATGTCAAAAGGGGAGATTGTTAACCTCAAAATGGTTTTTGACACTTGAGTGCCAACACACTTAACCACTTTCTACATTGGAGCCGAGTACACCATGTATGCTGAGCCACAACATGAGCTGAGTTAGGAAAGCCTTCAGGTGTCGAGTGATCTATAGGTGCCGAGTGAAGATCAGGTATTGAGTGAAGATCAAGTGCCAAGTGATCTTTAGGTGTTGAGAAATCTTTAGGTTCCAAGCATGATACAAGTGCCAAGTGGTATTTGAGTGCCGAGTCATAGACGATATCAAGAAATATACAAATACAATAGGAGCCAAGTAAGCTAGTTTGTTACATGTGCCAAGCAACACAGAATGCACATATGATAAATCTCAAAGGATTAAAAAGATAAGAACAAATCATTTTTTATTTCCTATGCAATCTACATGCAACCAATAGTAAATGTGAAAGGAATGAGCAGGAAATAGAGATTTAATATGGATCGTAGATCCATAACTAACCCTAAGTCTTCAAATGTCTTTATAAGGAAGACTAAATCTCATTGTATATGTGGATGTATGAGGGTGTGTAAGAAAAACTATTTTTCAGAGTGAAAAGTATCAGATCACAGAGGATCAAGATCAAAGAAAGTAGAACAAGTGCATGTATTCAGCAATCGAAGGATTGTAAGTTGTCAAGTTTATTATACCTAATGCTCTCTAGCAATTGTGTTAGAAAAGAAACCCTATGGTGATAGGTTAGCTTAACATCTATTTTGTAGATCCTTTAAATAGGTGATTAAATCCTTAAACAAGGTAACACTTCTTGTAAAGTGTTTGTAAATCGTCTAACAAGGTCACATTTAAAAGTGTGTTGTAGCCTTTAACAGGGTAGGCCTTTAACAAGGCATACCATTAGAAGTGGTTAAACATTATTTCTATAGTAATTTTTGTGGGTATCATCCCCACCCCAGTTTTACCTACTTAATCTTGGAGGGTTTCTGGGTTACAAAAACCTCAAGTGTTTTGTGTGGTGATGCATATGTGTTTTTCAAACTGTTTGATGTGTTTATATGCATGCAATATACTTTCAGTTAAAATTTTTAATGGTCAAAGTATAATACTTCTAATTCACACACCCCCCCCCCCCCCCTCTCTTAGAAGCATTATTGCTATTTGAATATTCCAACATTCTTTTGATTACAAAACAATTACTTGTCCAATTAGGGCCGAACATCCTAATTGTTTACTCTAACTTGGAAAAGTGAATTATGGTCTTAGTTGACCTAGCAATATTTTTGTAAAGGCATGGTATTTATGCAAAGGACTTCTTGCAATAAGAAGTATGCAATCTTGGTGTATTAGTGTTATCTTGTAAGATTGTGAAGTAAGCAAAATTTTGTGAAAGTGATATATGTGATGTTTTATTTGGTGATCCAGGATCAAGCTCAAGACTAGAGATCAGACAAGGAAGGTAAATAATAGTAAATTACTTGTTTGAGAAGTGAGCTCTTCTTGAAGTTGAAATTGCATGTTTGGAAAATGGGCTCTTCTTGAATACATTATACTACAACTCTTAATGGAGTTGGAATCTCCTAATAGGGACTAGTTATGCTGAATTTTCTTATTGACTCCTAATAGGGTCCATCCTCTAACAAGGAATATATATATCAGTATATTATCTAGTGTGTATCATCCCCATAGGGATTTCCCTTGGCCAAGGTTTCCCTAGTTAACAAAATATTTTTTCATGAGTTATGTTTGTGTATTGTTACTGTTACTATTTAGCATTACTTTATTGCTTTACTATGGATGATTTAAAGTAAGTAATAATATCTAGTTGGCAACCAAAGTTTATAGATTACTAATTCACACTCCTAGTAATCCCTATTTCTAGCAATTGATATCAGAGCATAGTTACTTTGAAGAGGCTTAACAGCTTAAGTAAGATCCCTATGGATATGGAATAGTTGATGAAGAACCTTGAAAAAGCTCTTAAACAAATTGATCTTCTTACTGAAGAAAGAGACAAGCTGAAGGATAGATATGAAGACTCCAAAGTATACATTGGTTAGTTGAAGGAAAAGATTGAACATCTGAAATCAAAGCTTGAATCTACTAAATCTGGAACTATTGATGATGACTATTCAAAGTTGAAGATAAAGTACAAGATCTTGAAGCATGAATTAAAGATTACAAATCTAAAGTTGACTTTGAGAAATGATCCTAGCAAAGTTGAATTTGATTTCAAGACTAAAAATGAAAATCTGAGAGAAAGTCTGGCAAAGAAAATATCTAAGTTTGAAACATTGAAAGAAGATCATGAAGAACTCCATAAGTACAATACTATTGTGAAAGGTGAATTGACATAGTGCAAAAAATAGCTTGAGAAGCTTTACTCTTGCAAAGCAAAACTTGATCATTCTATGTCTATACAAAGACCTTCTTATGACAAGAATGGTCTTCATTATTTGATTAACATGTCTACAAAGAAACTTGAGATTAGATATGATCTAAAAGAAAAAGACAAATCTGATGATAAGATTGAATCTAGTCAATCTTCTAAGAAACCTAAAGAAATTGAGCAAATAAATGAAGTTGAAATATTGGATGAACCAAAGCAAGTGGATACTCCCAAGACAACCAAGTATGAATTTAGAGGTAAGTGCTTTTTATGTAATGAAATAGGTCATATGAAAAGAGACTGTACTAATAAGTCATTTAATCATGTTAAGGAATTTTAGTGTCATAATTGTCATGGTATGGGTAATAATGCAATTGATTGTAGGAAACCTAAATATGATAATACTATAATGTCTAGAAATACTAACCCTATAGATAGAAGAAGATATAATGTAAGGAAATTAAGAGAAAGAAGATCTTATGATGTTAGAAGACAAATTATGTGTTATAAGTGTAACAACTTAGGACACATTGCTCAGAATTGTCATGCACCTAATGATCAATAGAATCCTAGAAGTAGAGCACTTATATGTCAATTATGAAATAAATTTAGACACATAGAAAAGTAATGAAGAATGGACAAAACTTCAAAGATAGAAGGAACAATGGAAGAAAGTTTAGAAATAGAAGGAACCATGAAAGGAACTCTGGATCTAAAAGTGAAGAACAAGGAAACATTATGAGTGAACTTTGAGAAGAACTTAGTGAAGCATTTGTGAAAGGAATAGATATCTCAAAAGAAAAGTTAGATGATGAGGCAGGATGATCGAACTCAATTGTTGAGTTTGATTCAATTAAGTTGAATTAAGCTTGTTCACAACATCAAAATTTGAGAAGTCTTGTTAGAGACCAAATTAGAGGTAGAAAGGTTTGGAAAAGGTGTATTCAATCATGTTTAGATGATACCTAAGCTTTCTTGTGATTTGGAGCTCATCTAAACAAGTTATGATGAAATTTAGAGCTACTGGTACTATAATAAAAGTTGATTATGTAATAGAAGATGAAAAGTATATTATTGCTAAGAATTTTGTGATGAAAATTCTTGAGGATGTTTGTCATGATGGAAGGAGGCTATAGTAAATCTCAAGTGACATCTAAAGATCAGATAGACAAGTTTGGGCAGTTATCTAATTGTAAAATGCAAATAACAACTTTTTCATATTTGCAAAGTACACAATTAATGTTGTTTCCAAGTTGATGGATAAATGTGGTGTAGAATTGAATTTTAATTCATCGAAAATACATTCAAAGTGAAGAGCATCTAGAAGCAACTTGTTAGAGAAATTTCATAGAAAACTCTATTTTTGAAAAGAGGTATTTTATCAGTTTTTCATAAAATTTGTTTAGTAAAAGATATTGTTGATAAAGATCATAGATGTGTCAATTGTTCACAGTGTTAAGAATGAGAATAGACCTAAGATCAAGGTAGTTTCAATAAAACCTAGTGATGGAAACCCTAACTTTGCATTGTCTATTACTCCACACAATGTAGTTTACCTTGAAGACATGGGAAATTATTTTAATTGCAAGTTTGAGTAGATTTGCAGTGAATATATGAATAAGGATATGCAATTAGTCTTTAACCATGACATGACTATGAAGCCCAAATTTGATCACTTAAAACAATTTGATTTTTTTAGTATCATTTCTATCGTGAGCTAGATACAAATGAATGGATTCAAATCATATTGAGTAGGATACATGATGGAAAATTGTGGATGCAAGACAATGTAGTAGACATTTTTTCTGACCTAATTCATGAGGTAATTGGTCTTAGCAAACAAGGCAATGTACCTATAGGTGAAAAGATGGTTAAGAAGAAAGTAGAAAGTTACACTAAGGCAATATACAATGGGAAAGCCATGGTAATTAGCTCAATCAAGTAGGATGATGTGAGATTTCTTAGTAGAATTATTGCTTATTCCATTTGTGCAAGTTCTAAGATAGATGAAGTTTTAGCAGGATTTATTTATGCAGCTTACAAGATATGTGTTTAGAAAGAGCAAGTTAATTGAGTGAAATACTAGGGATACAAATCTTGGAAAACCTTAAAAAGATTAAGAGAACAAATAATGGTGTATTTAGATTCCAATCACTAATAAATCACATATTCTTTCATGTGTTGAAAATATTTCCTTGTGAGTAACAAATATTTAATGAGTAGTGATAGATGTAGTATGGAAAACATTACAGAGGTATGCAGAAGGCACCTTGTAGACAAGGTATTGGATAGTGGTAATTTGATTATGAGAACATTCTAAAATGAGATGAAATAGAGATTTAGGATCTCACTTGCAATTGTGGATAGGTTCAAGTTGATATGTATTCTAGTTGATATAGACTATACATACATTCAAGTAGTAGAACCTTGGGAAACATTTTTGGATCCTTTGAGCTATGAGTTGAGTGATGATGTTGCAATTAGATGCATTGACTTGTTGTTGAATTTAGGCAAAGATAAAGCTAAGTATAGATTTAGCATGTATGATGAGATTACACAACATGCTCATCAAGAAACCTTGGATAAGGCATCTTAGAAGAAGGTTGATTCAATCATGAAGAAGGCATTATCTAAGGCTGAAATGATAGAAAGTGAATTTGAGGGCATGAGATAGAAAATGAAACAAGGTGTATTGAACATATGACCCTTGTTAGTTTTAGTTGATGAGACAACTTTGGGAAAGAGAATTCCTTATGCACTAGTATCTGATGTTTAACCTAGTGAACATAAGAGAAAATTAGATAGATTGGTTGAAGCAGTGTCAACAAAGACTAAGATAGTCAAATAGATGGCTATAGGACTTGGAAAGAGGCAAAAAGCATAATTGAAAATTGAATCTAGTGATGATGAAGAGGTTGAGGAGTAAGAAACCAAGCGAGCTGAAAAGGTGACTCCACCTAAACAAGCAGGAAGAAAATCTTGGCAACCATGGAAATCGAAGATTGAGAACATAAACACAACAATTGTAAATGAGGGAAACTTTATTCAAATGAACAAGTTTTATGATCTATACAATAATTTTGAGAAAGATCAAATTGATATATCTATTGTGAGACATATCATTGCAAATAATCTAAGTATGAAGGATATAAAAGGAGTAGTGAACCAAAAAGTCTATGAAAGGCTAGAGAAAATAAGACTCTAGTAAGAGAAGAAGACCTTGAACTTTAGAAGTCTATGCTAAGGACAATTTGCAAGACTAATGATGAAGATGAGATTAAGATATTGTTGAATAACCTCACACCATACCTAAGGAATAAGTTGAGGCCATTCTTATTTATGGTTGGTGAGAAGGATAAATTGAGAAAGGAGACTATAGTAGCTATCAACAAGATGTTTTTAAAGTCACAGACAATATCTCCTCTAGCTCCTAGAACCTTGGAAGTGTTTGTTAGTGGTGACACTAAACATTGATCAAACCAATGTTGCTCTTAACATTGATGACACCAATACATTTGGTTGTTCTATACCAAATGTATCAGATATCAAAGATTATAAGGAAGAGAACAGGCTCATAGAAGTTGAAAAGTAGTAGATAGAGGAAGCCAAGAAAAAATTGCTTGAGGAAGACAAAAAAAGAAATGAAGATGAAGATAAGAGAAGGATTGTAGAAGAAGTAAAGAAAAAGAAAATGGAGGAGGAAGAAAGTAAAAGATCAAAAGAGAAGAAAGAAAGAGAGGAACAGGAGAGGAAAGAAGAGGAAGAGAGGAAAGCTAAGGAAACTATAAAGAAATAGGAGGATGAAACTAAACCATATAGTTCATCTACTCTTCTATCTCTTGTAAGTTTTACTACTGGTATTGATGATTAGACTAATCTAATTTCATCTTTATCTAAACTTTTACAAAAGAATAAGATAGTGAATATTTTTTAGAGATCATTAATGGAAGTGACTAATAGATTGCATAGTACTTTGATAGTACAAAATACTAAGTCAGATCCCAAAATGAGAGCATAGATAGTGCTAAAGTATTTTGATGAAGAATTTATTAATTTGCTAAATGTTGTAGAGGTGAAGCCTCAAATTTCCCATGATGCCAATTTGTTTAGCACTATCTATCAAAACATAAAGAATGACTTAGTCAATCTTGATACATGCATAAAAGAACTTTATAAATATTAGTAGGAAGGGAAAGCTTTGTATGCTAAGTTTACCTTATCATACAAATTGACTAAAGATTTGGAAAATTAGATAGAGGCAAAGATGAATGAGCTAGAGGCTTTATGTATCTTAATTCAACACCTATCTAACAAAGTTGATTATATTGAGAGTCAAATTTCCAATGTTCACAATAATATTAGGAAACTAGAATTTTAGAAAAAGTAGATATTAAAGAGAGCATCTGATTTAAGAGAATCCATTTCTCTAATGTTATCATTCATTGTGAAGTAACTACAAGAATGTGTCAAGGCCAAGGACACATATACAAACCTTATGTATTCAACCAGTGCAGTTTAGATTGCATCATATGCATTATCTACAATTCTCACATCAACAGAGTCTACCAAAGAGAGGGAAAAAAGGTATGAATAGACTTAAGATTACTTTTGATGATTGTATGAAGATAATATCAACATAAGGGAAGACAATAGTTTCACTAGTTTTTGATAGTTTTGGATTGAATCTTGACATTTTGACCTTTTTCATTGATACCAAAGGGGGTGAGATTCATGTGAAAATTTTATACATGTCATTGTTGGGAAGATTATTTTGACGTTTGTCATTGATGTCAAAGTGGGTGAGATTCATGTGAAAATTTTATACATGTCATTGTTGGGAATGATACAAAGGGGAGAGATACATGTGGAAATTGTAAAAGTGTAAAGTATACTGTAAGGGGGAGCATATGTATAAACCTAACTATTAGATGCAAGATGGTATTTACTTTTGTTTTTGTCACATAGCCAGTTTTCCCTTATTTTTTGTCATCAATGCCAAAGGGGGAGATTGTTGACAATTGGCTAATAGCCATATGTAATTTTTGTCACTAATGGCAACACATGATGTACATGTTAATAGGAAACCTGGGGAATAAAGATACTTACTATTTGGCTATCAGAAAATTGTCTAAGTATAGAATTTGGTTTACAAAAGTGTATTATTTTGTTTATAATATATTGCAGATGTCATATTATGTTAAGAAAAGCTACATGGAGATAGTATACATGTTGGTGATGATGTGCATAACCTCAAAAGTTTGTATGGACTATATAAAATAGATTTAATCATGTTTTGATGAAGTAGGACAATAAAATTGAAGGAAAGAATTATTTTGATTGCAAAATAATTACTTGTCCAATTAGGTTTGACATCCTAGATGTTTACTCTAACTTGGAAAAGTGAAATATGGTCTTAGCCAACCCATTAGTATTTTATATAAAGGCATGGTATTTATGCAAAGGACTTCTTGTAATAAGAAGCATGCAATCTTGGTGTATTAGTGCTATCTTGTAAGATTGCAAAATGAGTGAACTTTTGTGAAAGTGATATATGTGAAGTTTTATTTGGTGGTCCAAGATTGAGCTAAAGATTGGAGATCAGATAAGGAAGGATAATAATAGTAAATTACTTGTTTGAGTAGTAAGCTCTTCTTTTATTTGAAATTGCATGTTTGGGTAGTGGTCTCTTCTTGCATACATTATAATACAACTCCTAATAGGGTTGGAATCTCTTATCAGGGATTCAAAGTCTCTTGACTGGGATTGGTTATACTAAACTTTCTCATTGACTCCTAACAAGGTCCGACCTCTAACAAGATACATATATACTAGTATATTATCTAGTGGGTATCATCCCCACTAGGGTTTTCCCTTGGCCAAGGTTTCCCTAGTTAACCAAATATGGTGTTACTAGTTAGCTTTGTGTATTGTTAATGTTACTTTATAGCATTACCTTATTACCTTTTTATGTATTGTTTAAAGTAAGTAATAATGTCAAGTTGGTGACCAAAGTTTGTAGATTACTATTCACCCCTCCCCTGCCACCGCCCCCCACCCCCTCCCCCCACCCCCCCCCCAAACCTCTCTTAGTAATCCCTATTTCTAACACAAATTTTTTCTCATCTCTCTACAAAAATTTCTCTTGTTCATTCAAATATTTATTGAATATTTGGACAACCTCTGCTAACTAATTTAAAATTGGCTGAGAAGTATCAACCTCTATGTTTAGTACCTCTGCTAGGATATTCTTTACATCTTCAATTATTTAGAATTCCTTATTTCTTTCATCTCTAAGCCTTTGCTACTTAGCTTTCTTCTAAAGAAGTTCTCCAAATATGTGCATCTAATTAGGATTAAGATTGGAGATGTCCCAATTTGGAATTACAATCTCCTCATCAAGATCAATATCTTCTTCCTTCTCTTTGCCTTCACCCAAAATTTTTGTCCTTGCATTTATTATTTGCATGCTAGGAATGGAAACAATTATAGAAATAGTAGGAGTAGGAGTAGTTGGAAAAGTAGATATGACACTTATTTCCAAAATATCAATAGTAGAAATACTTGGTGTAACCAAAACTAATGTGGATCAAAGTGTTGGTTTCTTAGTAGATGAATTGCTTTTCACTTCTATCAATGATGTATTGAGCTAGATAGGTGAAAAAAATGATTTAGTGCTTGTGCTTATAGTGTTTGACACAATCAATCCTAGTATAACTTTCTTAGGACTTGATGGTTTCAGTGCTTCACTTAGTGAATGAGGAAGTGGGGCTACGAATGCTACAAAAATTTTCTCTCAGTCAGTCTCCTCAATGTTTTGAGTTTCAAGTAAGTCTTCCTTAGTAGCTTCTTGTCCCTATTCCTCTTCCTCATCATCTACATTGTCAAAATGTGTAACTTTTTCATCATCAATTTCCCCATCTTTTTCATGTTCATCATCATCCTTTTCACTTACAATGACAATAAAATCCCTTGGCTTGTGAAGAAGATAAATTTTCTTCCATGTGTTTATAGCATTCTTCACC
The DNA here is from genome assembly GCA_028749045.1 of Cupressus sempervirens. Taxonomy (NCBI): domain Eukaryota; kingdom Viridiplantae; phylum Streptophyta; class Pinopsida; order Cupressales; family Cupressaceae; genus Cupressus; species Cupressus sempervirens. Next base: position 743,595,879 of record CM053783.1, read on the forward strand.
ACATGTTCAATGTCATTCACTAATATAAGAGAAGTGTTGAATCTCAAGGTAAGTTCTTCTTCATTCTTCTTCAAAGATTCCTTTACCTCCTTGTCATTCAAACTCAACATGAGTGGCCTCAAGATCTATTCATATATTTCTTTTGTAGTTTTCATGGCATTCTCCCATCTTGGCTTGACCTTCTCCATTAGTTCACTCAAAATTTGCTGAGCAAGCTGAGCTAGGGAATACTTCCACTTACCCATTTTAGACATTATCAAATCTTCTATTTGCTTTTGCTCCTCTACATTCCTAGTCTCATACTTTAGTGCTTTGAAGTTTGGTATGCCTGATCATGACTCTATATCTTTCAAACTTTCTTGGAAGGTGGGTGGAGGCTATTTAAAGATTACATCTCCTCCTTCTTTGTCTAGTTTCTTCCTAGATGATCTCCTTGTAAACACAACAATAGATTGTTTGGAAGCCTTGGTAATAATTATCTTACCTTTCTTCTTTAATGGTTCTTCTTTCTCTAATTTTTCTTCATCTTTTGCTTCTTCATCCTTAATATCATCTCCTTTTCCTTTAGTTAACATAAGAGTGGTGCTAGTTTTTAGTTTAGCAATTATCTTCTTCCCTTTGTTGATTGCCTAAGGGAGTTTGATTTCCAATTCAATTCAAGCATTTTCTTCATCATAAGTGCCAAAGTATGCAGCTTTAGGGTCAAAAGGCTCATTAATCAATGTCTCAATAATGTCCTTGGTTTCATATATGTTTACCTCATAACCTAGAGGTTTGACCCATATAGTTCTTGGTCTAACTACATAAATATATACTTTGTCACTATCAAGCATGAAACAAACATTATCTTTGTAATCATCAACTAGTTTCTTTGGAATCTTGAATTTTCTATTCATCTTATCCTTGAATTCATCAAAGTAATTGTCCATAATATGCACATATTTTTCTCCCATTTCAGCAATATTCATTAATCTAATAAAGAACAGGTACATCCTTCCACCATGACTATACCTTTGGATGGAAATAATTTTTGCACATAGAAAAATAGACAAATTAGGAGTGAACCAAACTTACAAGTATTGTTCTTGGAAGTTCATATACTCTCCATATTCTTGTTGAATTGGTTCAACACCAACTTAGCAAGGTCAACTGATAGGTTATTCTTGACCACTTTGTATGCGAGATCCACTACATCACATGACACACTATTGAGTCTACTCAAATTGTAAATTTTGTGAGAAATGATGTGTATCCTAAACTCAAGTTCCATATCTATGACACATGTGATCTTCATTCCCATTCCATCCCAATCGAAAAGGGTTTTCTTTTGAGGCTTGAACCAACTTAGGGTTTTGGTCATTTTTTCTTTTATCAACATAGGAAGGGCAGTGATCCTATGGATCATCTTCTTGGTTATAAAAATAGGTTGTTCTAACCATAGCTAACCATTATACACATGACTAAGAATAAATTTTATCCATTTTATTTCAAAGTCTCATGGCATATGCGGAATGTGAGTTAAACCCTTCACTTCAAGATGTTGATGCTCCAGTTTCAACAAACCATTCACACATAATTCTCTTATAAATTCATCCATTTCCAAAGTTCTATTGACATTGTAGTCATGTTTTTTATTAGTAATATATAGAGCATATTGTATAGTTAACAGTGCTAAACAAGCATTTTAGTTTATATTGAGTTCTACAATTGCTATTGAGTCCTTTCAATAGATTTTAGTTTGCACCAAGCAATTACTACTATGATGATGATCAATAGTGTAAACCATGCATGTTAGTCTATGCCAAGTTTACTAGTGCAAACTGAGTTGTGTAGTGCTTACCAAGTTTGTAGTTGATGCGAGGTGAGTCTAGTGTTAACCGAGTTAATCAGTGTTAACCAAGTGACTCAATTTATAATGAGCTCATAGTAATAGCATTTATTGAGCTATGTTGTATGAATCAAGTGATTTAGTTTATATGTCGAGTTTCACAATATTAACTGAGTCACCAATGCATACCAAGTTCAAGACTACTTGGAAGTGATCAATATGGATTGAGCTTCTATATCTATCAAGTGCATGATGATGCCAAGCATTGATAATGGATGTCAAGCATCAAAATCTCATTGAATTAGTCTTTAGAACCGGAGTTTGTACACTTTGGATGACTTTGTAATATTTTTGTAAAGTTGTATTACGGCCAACTTTGTAATTGTGTAATTGGATTGGTATATATGTAATGTATTGTATCACATCCAAATAATTGAAGAGAAGTAATATAATCATCAAAGAAGAGGAAAAGAGTAAATTATAGAGGCTACAACAATATAAGGAGCAGAAATTTTTTTATCTATCATAGCAAGATGATTTGTACACTCAAAGGAATCTCATTTAGCAAACCAAGTTGTAGATTAGAGATTAGCTATTGCTTCATCCTAATAGGTGGATTAGTCAAATCCTCTAACAAGGTAGACCTAATAGTCTTATGTAAATCTCTTTATCGAGTGCATACTTCATTGTTTGTTTGTAAATCCTTTTGCAAGGTGGACCTAGTAGTCCTTATCGCTCCTAATAGGGAAAATCATCAAAAGTGACCATTGTAAGCCTTAATAGGGCATCTTTATACTATAGTACTAAAGCTTGTGGGTATCATCACCACTCCAATTTTACTTTCTATTTGGAAGGTTTATAGGTCACCAAATCTTGTGCGTTAAAGTGTTGTGTAAGATTTAATGTTTTAAGTTTCTCATGCCTATAATTAGATCAGAATATACATGAAGGATTAATTGCTAATCAAGAATAATGTTTTATAAGTTACTAATTCACCCCTCTCCTCTTAGTAACTTAGCCTGTTATAATATTTCCAATAATTGGTATTAGAGCTTTGTGGTTCTTAGAGAAAAGTTTAATAGCTTGAATAAAGATCAAAGGCAATGGAGGTATTCAGATTTGAGATGGCTATTGATAATGAGAAGCTAGATTTAGAATTGGCCATTGGAAAAATCATGAAAGAAAAAGAGAAACTCTCTCAATCTTTAAAAAGAAGAAAATATATTGCAATACAAATGAATTATCCATTCAACATTGAAGAAAGAATTGAAGACATCCATTCAAGTAATTTAGATAAAGTTGATGGAGAAATCAAAGAACTATTAGAAAATAATAGTACTCTTTAAGAAGAAATAAGAAAAATAAGAAGAGAGTAAGAAATTCATTTAGTAAGATTGTATGAAGTCATGGAAGAGAAAAACAAGATAAAAGAAGAGATAGAAGGAAAGAACAATGAAATTTAGCACCTATCCCTTTAGCAAGCAAACTTCATTGATCAGCTCACCAATGCAAATGAAGAAATCATCAATCTAAGATTAGAGAATGAGAAATTGCAGAATGATATAAACATTGAAATGAAAACAAATGAAATATTAATGAAATCTCAAGCAAACACATGAATCAATTAAATGAGAAAAGTCATTATAGACAAAAGAGAAAAGCAAAAAAAGGATATACAGAAGAAGGTGAATCATCCAAGTAGGGAGCTCAAAGGAATCAAAAACCTATTTGTAGTCATTATGGTAAGATAGGTCATACATCTAACAAATGTTGGAGCAATGGGAAAGCCAAATTCAATAGAAAATGCTACAATTGTAATCAGCATGGTCATAGGGCTAATGAATGCAAAGGAAAATCAAGATTTTAAGGCAAATGTCACAAATGTAAGGAACATGGACACAAGTCATCAGAATGGAAAATTAATATATTGAATCTAGTAGAACAAATTGTAAAAGCTATATTTGGTTGTGACTCTAACACTTGGTGCACATGTCATTACTGTGGAGAATTTGGACACATTGGAATGAACTATGAAAAACATGACATGAGCAAAAGAGGTACTACCAAAAGATGTTTCATTTGTACAAAACTTGTTAACCTTGCCAAGAACTATATGAATACTAGAAGAATTGAAGATGAAAAGAAGGTAAAAGATGATAACATTAGAAAGTAGATGAGACAAAAATGGGTTCCAATGTCTATCGAGAATGTAAGTCCAAGCAATGATGAACAAGTCACTCAAGAATTGGGTGACTCCACCATTTCCACTTGATTTCTCAAAAAAGAACTAGAACTAGTCTACTAAAGAAGACATCTAATATTAGTTCTAGTTGATAGGACACAAGATCCATATCAGCATTCAAGATGCAAAGGGATCACCATGTAAGAGGTATCAGTTACTACTGAGTTACCTTCCTTACTAAGAAAGGTCAGGAGTAACTAAAGTTTTGTATTGCTATCAAGTCACAAAAGGCTCCACCAAGTATTCAATGCTAGTGAAGTAGATGACAATATGTCAATTTGATCTAACATTCGTACTAGGCATTTATGGAAAATTTTGATAAAAAGAGTGAAATTGAAGTCATTTCTCATATAAATTTTTGAGAGCTATTTATGCAGAGCAATTTTTAACCATTTAAGTGATTTGAGTGAATTGTTGAAAGATTTTCAAAAACCTATTGAGAAACGATGGCAGCTACTAGCAACAAGGCAAAAAGAGGTTCAAACATGTCAGTTTGAGGTGTGCAATGGTAGGCATCAAATTTCAAGCTTACTCCTACCATTGCGAAAACCCTAGATCCAAGCAAAGTGTAATCTCAAATTCCATAGAAGGTACTTATAATCAATGACATGCATTCTTATTTCAAATGTACAATTTAGGATATTGGTACTTTTTAAATGGATGAAACACTAGAGAAAATATGTGTTAATGGCATATTAAAACTAGAACACCAACTTTTGGAAGATAAAAGTTTAACACATATTCCACATATGCCACGAGATTTTCAAATTAAGTGGATAAGATACATGCTTGCTTGTGTGGATAATAGTTAGTTGTGGTCAAAGCAACCAATTTTGATCACAAAGAAGATAATCCACAAGATCACTGGTCTCCCCATGTTAACAAAAGCCAAAATGACCAAAACCCTAAGTTAGGTTGAACTGGGAAAGAAAATCCTTGCTGAGTGGGATAGAAGGGGAATAAAAATAAGTAGTATGACTAACATAGAACTGAAGTTCCATATTCAAATTATCATACAAAAGATATATAGCTTTGGTAGGTTGAATAGTGTGTCATGTGAAGCTATGGACTTGGCTTACAAGGTAGTAAAAAATACCTTGTCACTTGACCTTGCCGAGTTGATGCTAGACCAGCTTAACAAAAACATGGAGAGCATCAAGACTTGAAAGAAAAATCCATGTAAGTTCACTTCACTCTTGATATGTTTATTTTTCTATTTTTAGAAATTCTTTCCATCAAAAGGTACTGTTGTTTAGAGAAAAGATGTACCAATCCTTTATCAAATTAATGATTACATTATTGAAATGGGAGATAATAATACAAGTATTATGGACAATTATTTTGATGCATTTAAGCAGAAAATTAATAATGAATTTTGAATTCAAAGGAAATTAGTTGAAGATTATAAAGATGATATTTTCTTCATGGTAGATAGTGACAAGGTGCATATTTAGGTAGTTAGGCCAAGAATTGCATGGGTAAATTCTCTAGGATATGAGGTGAACATTGATGAACATAATTGAGGTAGTAATGAATGAGCTAGTTGATCCTAAGGCTTCTTACTTTGGCACCTATGATGAGGCAAATGCTAGGATAGAATTAGAAATAAATATTCCTAATGCAGTTAGCAAGGGCAAGAAGAGGATTGCCAAACTAAAAACTAGTTCTACTATTTTGTTAACTGAAGGAAAATGAGAGGATGAACAAAAGTTAGAAGAAGAAGAGCCATTTAAGAAGAAGGGTAAGGTAATCATTCCCAAGCTTGACAAAACATTCACTGTTGTGTTCACAAGGAGATCATCAAGGAAGAAGGTAGATAAAGGAGGAGACATAATCTTCAAGAGGTCTCCACCCACATTTGAGGAAAGAATGAAAGAGTTGGAATTAGGCTATAGAATCAAAATTTTCAAGGCACTAAAATATGATACCAAGACTTCTAATGAGAAGAAGCAGATAGAAGATATATTGATATCCAAGATGGGTAAAGCGGAAATATTCACTTGACCAACTTACTTAGTAGATTCCTAATGCTTTAATGGACAAGATTTAGCCAAGATGGGAGAATGCCATGCAAACTAAAAAAGATATACATGAGTAGAGAAGACATTGAGACAACTTATGCCAAATTTGGATGAAAAGGAGAAGAAAGAATCTTTGAAGAAAATTGAAGAAAAGTTAACTTTAAAATTCAATACTTGTCTTATTCTATTGAATGGAATTGAGCATGTTGTGAAGAATGCTACAAACACATGGAAGAATGTCTATCTTCTTAAAAAATTGAGTGATTTTGTATTCAATATAAGTGATAAGGATGATGATGATGATCAGGAGGAGAAAGATAAAGAGAAAGATGATGAAGAGGTGACTCATTTTGATAATATAAATGATGAAGAGGAGCAAGAGCAAGAAGCTACCAAGGAAGATGTGCAAGATATTGAGGAGATTGAACTAGTTAAGAATGCTATAGTGGTCATAGCCTCACTTCCTCGTTCTCCCAGCAAAAACTTGATAATGTCAAGCAAGAAGATAACCTCAATGGGATTGATTGTGACCAGCACTAAAAACACAAACACTCAATCAATCTATACACTAGTCCAACTTAGTACTTCACTGATAGTAGTGCCAAGCACTTCATCTATCGAGCTAAAAAATATTCTCTCTACATCTATTTTTGTCTACAATAGGTATTACTACTAGTATTTCAGTGAGTGAAGTATCCATTTTTTTAGCAAGTCATACCATTTCAACAATTCTTTCCATTCCTAGTATGCAAGAAATAAGTGCAAGGATAGTTGAGACCAAGCGTCAACCGAGCATAAAACTTTTGGGTAAAGGAAAAGAAAAGAAGGAGGATATAGATATTAATGAGGAGATTGTCATTCCAAAATGGGACATCTCATATCTAAATCTAGATTAGATGTGAACTACTTCAAAAGAAAGCCAAGCAGCAAAGACTTAGAGAGGAAAGAAACAAAGAGTTCAAAATCATTGAGGATGCTAAGAATATTCTAATAAAGGCTCTAGGCATAGAGGTTGATACTTCTCAACCAATTTTATATAAGTTGGAAGAGGCAATCCAAATATATAATAAAGATTTGAATGCAGAAGATAAATTATTGCAGAAAGTCAAGAAAAAGTTTGAGAATAAAGTTTTAGAACTTATTTCTCAACAAATTGTTATTCATCAAGTAGAGCTATCTACTATTTTAAGCTCTCTAGAAACCTCTTGCATTAATGAATCTTTACTTTTTTGTAAACTATGTGATACATCAATTTTCACAAAAGAGATAAGAGATAAATTATCAAAAATTGATGAAGATATGAAGGCAAGTGCACAAGAATTGTAGCTTGACCCAAGTTCTAGCTCTACTCACTTTAATAAGATCAGATTTCTTACAAAAATGAAGGAAGATTTTCTCAGAGAAGAAGCAAGAATTAGATCAACTTTGATAGATATTCAAAATATGATTCTCTCTAACATGGATGCACTACAAAAGCACATTGCACATTAAAAAAAACTCATCCATGACAATAACTTCTCCATTGCAGACCACATGATTAAATTGTTAGTAGAAGTGTAGGTTGTATTGCACACATGCAAGGTCTTGCAAGAGAATTTGGACAAGACTCTGGTGCTTATTTTGAAGGTACACTCAGACTTCTTGTCACATTTTGTCATTATTTTGTAACTACATATATACCATAAATCTTTAGCATTAATGTCAAAAATAGAGTGAAGATGTAAGAAGATATAAGGAGAAAGGGGGAGAAATTTGTAGATTGTACAGAAAATGTATATTGTATAGTATACTATAAATTATACATGGGGGAGCATTACCATGTATAGAAAAATATATCTTTTACAAAGCCAATTTTGGAAAAATCTCAAAAATAGTGTACTCTATTGAGCTGGAGACATAAGGTGATGCATCAAGATGTTTTTGAACATTCTTGAATTCAATTTTGACTGATAACTATTTTTGTCACTAATGCCAGAGGGGGAGATTGTTGAAATTCTAGTCATGTTTGTTATTAGTGACATATACTTATTCAGATTGTAAGTTCATATTGAGCATGTTATGTTGTTAACAATGTTAACCAAGCATTTCAGTTTATATTGAGTTCTATAGTTGCTACCGAGTCCTTTTGAAAGATTTCAGTTTGCACTGAATAGTTACTACTATGGTGATGATCAATAGTGTAAACCATGCATCTTAGTCTATGCCAAGTTTACCAGTGCAAACCAAGTTGTGTAGTGCTTACCAAGTTCATAGTTGATGTGATGTGAGTCTAGTGTTAACTGGGCTACTTAGTGTTAACTAAGTGACTCAATTTATACTAAACTCATAGTAATAGCATCGATTGAGCTATGTAGTATGAATCAAGTGATTCAATCTATATGTTGAGTTTCACAGTATTTTCTGAGTCACCAATGTAGAGCAAGTTCAAGATTACTTAGAAGTGATCAATATGGACATAGCTTCTATGTCTATCAAGTGCATGATGGTGTCAAGCATTGACAGGGTATGTTGAGTATCAGAATCTCACCGAGTTAGTCTTCAAAACACAAGTTTGTACACTTTGGCTAACTTTGTAATATTTGTGTTAACTTGTATTATGGCCAACTTTGTAAGTATCTAACTAGATTGGTATATATTTAATGTATTGTATCACATCCAAATAATTGAAGAGAAGTAATGTAATTATTAGAGAAGAGTAGAAGAGTGAGTTACAAAGGCTACAATAGTATAAGGAGCAACAAAGATTTATCTATCACAACAAGATGATTTGTACACTCAAAGGAATCTCATTTAGCAAACCAAGTTGCATATCAAAGATTAGCTACTACTTCATCCTAATAGGAGGATCGGTCAAATCCTTTAACAAGGTAGACCTAACAATCTTATGTAAATCACTTTACCAAGTGCATGCTTCATTGTATGTTTGTAAATCCTTTTCCAAGGTGGATCTAGTAGTCCTTATTGCTCCTAATAGGGTAGATCATCAAAAATTATCATTGTAAGCCTTAATAGGTCAACTTTATATTGCAATACTAAAGCTTGTGGGTACCATCCCCACCCTAGTTTTATTTTCTATTTGGAAGGTTTTTGGGTTACCAAATCTTGTGTGTTAAAGTGTTGTGTATGCTTTAATGTTGTAAGTTTCTCATGTATGCAATTAGATCAAAATATACATGAAGGATTAATTCCCAATCAAGGATAAAGTTTTATAAGTTACTGATTCACCCCTTCCCTCTCAATAACTTAGCCTATCATAATATTTCGAACAAGTTCCAATATCCTGAATAGCACACTTAACATGTGAATGAATTTCATTGATTAATAGTACCTTCAATGGAATTTTTGATTGAGCTCCACTCGAATCTGGGGTTTTTGAGATGACAAGACTCAACTTAAAATCTAGTGCCTTCCATTGCACACCTTGAACTAACATATCTAAGCCTTTCTTAGATTTTCTACTAGTGGATACCATCTTTACTTGGTAGGGTTTGAGAGAACACTAAAATCTTCAATAACTCACTCAAATCATTTGAATACTCAAATATTTTCTCATTTAATCGTTTAATAAATTTTTTCCTTTTGATCACCATAAATTATTGGTATGATTGTTCACTCAAATGATAGACTATCATCTACTTCATATGCATTAAAATCTTAGCAGAGTCATTCATGACTCGATAACCACACAAAGCTTGGTTATTCCTAACCTTTCTCAGCAAGTTCTTGCAACCTAACTTCGCTTGGTAAGGACTATAGCCTAAATTTACTTGGTAATGACTACCATTATTTGAATACTTGATGATCCCTTTGCATTTTGAATCTTGATATAGATCTTTCATTATGCTAACTAGAATTGATGTGTGATGTCTTTTTCAAAATACTAGTTCTAGTTCTCCTTAAGAGATCAAGTGGAATTTTGGAGTCACCCAATTCTTGAGTGGCATTGTTCAAACTTGCATTCTCAGTAGATTTTGGAATCCATTGCTGTCTCATTTTCTTTGTAATGTTATTAGCCTTAGCTTTCTTTTCATCTACTATTCTTCTAGTTTTCATATAGTTCTTGGCAAGATGACCAAGTTTTGCACAAATGAAACATCTTTTGGTAGTGTCTCTTGTTCTCATGTGATTTTTTACGCAATTCATTTCAATATGTCCAAATTCTCCATAGTAATGACATCTACACCAAGTTTTATAGTCCCAACCAAATATAGATTTTATAATTTTTTCTACTTGGTTCAATATCTTAGTTTTGCATTCTGAGGATTTGTCCCCATTCTTCTTGCATTTGTGACATTTGCCTTCAAATTTGGTTTTATCTTTGCAATCATTAGCCCTATGGCCATGCTGATTTCAATTGTAGCATTTTCCATTGAATTTGGCTTTCTCATTGGTCCAACATTTGTTTGATGTATGCCCTATCTTATCATAGTGACTGCAAGTAGGTTTTTGATTCTTTTCAGCTCCTTGCTTGGAAGATTCACCTTCTTCTGTATATCCAATTCATGCTTTACCTTTTTTTTTGTAAAGAATTTGATCCTTCAATTGATTCATTTTTGCTTGATATTTCATCATCATTTCATTGATTTTCTTTTTAGTATTTAGTTCATTCTGAAATGTTTCATTCTTTGATCTTAGATTCATAATTTCTTTATTTGCATTGGAGATCTAATCAATGAAGGCTACTTGTTGAAGTGATAGGTGTTGAATTTCATTGTTCTTTCCTTCTATTTCTTCTTTAATCTTATTTTTCCCTTCCATGACTTCAAAACTAACTAAATTTCTTTCTCTCTTCTTAGTTTTCTTACTTCTTTTCTTTTCCAACAGTTCCTTGATTGTGTCATTAGCTTCATTTAAATTGCTTGAGTGGATATCTTCAATTTTTTCTTCAATGTAGAGTTGGTCATTCATCTATATTGTAAGATCTTTTCTTCTCTTCAAGGATCAAGAGGGTTTCTCCTTCACTCTCTTGAGTTGTCCAATGGCCAATTCCAAATTTAGCTTATCATTGTAAATAGCCTTATCAAGTCTGAATATCTCCATAGTCTCTAATCTTTTCTCAAGCTGTCAAACTTTTCTTTGAGAACTATAAAGATTTGATACCAATTATTGGAAATATATATGATAGGCTAAGTGACTAAGAGGGGAGGGGTGAATCAATAACTTATAAAACTTAGTCCTTAATTAGCAATTAATCCTTCATGAATAATCTGATCTAATTGTATGCATGAAAAATTGAAAACATAAAAGCATTCATAACAATTTTGATACACAATTTGATGACCTAGAAACCTTCCAAATAGATATTAAAACTATGGTGGGGATGATACCCACAAGATTTAGTACTGTAGTATAAATTTGGCTTCTTAAGGCTTACAATGATCTCTTATAATGATCTACCTTGTTAGGAGCAATAAGGATTACTAGGTCCACCTTGCAAAAGGATTTACAAACATACAATGAAGTATGCACTTAGTAAAGAGATTTACATAGGACTATTAGGTCTACCTTGTGAAAGGATTTAACTAATACACCTATTAGTATGAAATAGTAGTTGATTTTTTATCTGCAACTTGGTTTGCTGAATGAGATTCCTTTGAGTGTAATGACCAACTTTCTATGATAGATAAATCTTTACTTCTCCTTATATTGTTGTAGCCTTGTATTCCACACTTCTATCTTTGTCTCCTTGTTATCTTATTTCCATATTCTATCTTGGATGTGATACAATAAATTACATATATACTAATCTAATTTACAAATCAAAATAGTTGACCACAATACAAGTTTACACAAAATACACAAAGTCAACCCAACTACAAGAACTTGGGTACTGAAGACTAGCTTGGTGAGGTTAAGATACTTGATATCCACTATCAAAGCTCAACATCATCATGCATTTGATAGACCTAGAAGCTTAGTCCATACTGGTCACTTCCAATTCGTCTTGAACTCAATCTACACTAGTGACTCAATGAATACAATGAAACTTGGCATATAAACTAAGTCACTTTATTCTAAGTGCATAGCTTGGTATATGCTATTACTATGAGCTTAGTATAAACTAAGTCACTTGGTTAATGCTAATTGGCTCAATCAACACTTGATTCATATTATTGTAATTGCAAGCTTGATAAGCACTACACAACTCGGTTTGCACTACTGATCATCATCATGGTAGAAACTACTTCGCATAAAATAAATAATATTTCTTGGATTTGGTAGCAACTGTAGAACTTGGTAAAGTCTAAAATGCTTGGATAACACTGTTAACTATACAATATACTTGGTGGATACTTACAATTTGAATAAGTGTATGTCACTAATAATAAACATGACTATAATGTCAACAAATAAACATATACCAAAACTCATTGAAGGGGAATATCCTTTTGAATGCTTGTATTTTGAAGGAAGCACTAATGCAAAAGGTGATGTTTATTTATTGGTGATACAAGGAAAACAAATCCTAATATGATTCAATTGAAAGGTAATAAAATTCAACCTCTACTAATCTCTTTAGAAATTTTTTTTGATAGGTATGATGCATACATAAAGAAAGAGACAGACAAGAAAGGAAAATCTTGTGGTGAATATGATGGAATCAATATGGGGGCATAAGTCTGTCCAAAGATGATCAATATAGGCAAGTTTTTGCATAGAAGAGGAGAGAGTAGAAGTCAAAAAATTATAGATTAAATTTCAAGATGTATTTTATTGGAGCTATGAAGACCTAAAGAATTTCATTGGTGAAAAGTTCAAGCATGAAATTCCTCTTAAACTAGAAGGAAGACCATATAGGTAGAATCAAAGAAACTATAATCCTATAGTTAAGGAGAAATCTTCAAGGAGTTTGAAAAAATGTTGCAAGTCATGATTATATATCCTATTCATCATTTCACTTAGGTATCTAGTATTTTTCTAGTAAGGATAAATAATGGAGAGATAAGGATTTGTGTAGATTTCAAAAATCTAAACCAAGCCTCACTCAAAGATAATTTTTCTCTCCCCAATATGGATCATCTTTTACAAACTGTTGTAGGATAAAAAATGATGTCCACGTTAGATGGATTTTCAAGAAATAATCAAATTTAAATAAATGAAGTAGATTAGTTCAAAACTAAATTTACCACACCATCAAGTACTTTTTCCTACAATAGAATGCCTTTTGGACTAATCAATGCATGTGTAACTTTTTAGCATGGCATGAATTCGAACTTTGAATATTTGAAAGATAGAATTGTTGTCATATAACTTGATGATTTGACAATCTTTTCCAAGAAGAGAAAAGATCATACCAAAGATCTAGAAAGGGTATTGCAAAGATATAAAGATCCTAGTGTCTCACTAAATTGAAAGGAATTAGTATTTTTTGTGACAATAGGCAAGTTTCTTGGTCATGTTGTATCTAAGGAAGGAGTGAAGATTCATCCAGATAGAGTTAAAGCTATTCAAAAATTAAGTCTATCATTGAGTAAAACTAGGGTAAAATATTTTTTTGGCCAAGTAAATTTCTTGAGGAGATTTGTGCTAGACTTTTCAAAAATGGTTAAATATATAGTTGATATGATGAAAGGAAATAAAACTTTCAAATGGAGTCATGTTGGGAAAAAGGCTTTTGAAGATATCAAGGGTGTCATTGCCAAAGCCCATGTGCTTGTCCATCCTAACTACACTAAAGAATTCATCATTTACTATTATGCCTTAGAAAATAAAATGTTGGCTATATTGAAGCAAGAAAATAAAGAAAGAATAAAAACACCAATTTCTTTTATGAGTATATCATTCAATAATTAAGAATTGAGATACTCATAGATGGAAAAACATGCATATGTAGTGGTGGGAGCCCTTAAAACATTCAAGTTTTATGTGTTGCATTCTCATTCATTGATATATGTGCTAGGTCCTATAGTAAAAATTATTTTGACACAACAAGACGTTGGTTGTAATAATAGATGAGTTTGTATATCAAAATTCCAATCTCATATGATATAGAAATAAAGCCAACTAAACTTTTAAGAGGTAATGCACTCTATAAACCCTTAGCAGAGGATCAACAATGCAAAGAAGAAGATACACCAAAAGTTCTTATGGTAAGTCTTTAGGATCCTATGGTCTCAAACATTGCTTATTTTCTAATATATGGTGAATGCCCTAATGGATTGACTACTAAGAAAAGAAGAGATCTAAAAAAGTAGTCTTGAAGTATGTGATTCATGATGATGTCTTGTACAAGTGAAAAATTGATGGAACATTTTGAGATGTGTGGAGAAGGAGAAATAAGTAAAATTGTTGACATCTTCTCATAATGAGGCATATGGAGGACACTTCTCTTCTACTTTTATTGCATTAAAATTTTTAAGGAAATGCTATTATTAGCCTATCATGTTTAAAGATGCATATAAGTGGGTTGCTACTTGTGAAAAATACAAGATTTTTATTGATAAACCTCAACTTGTTGCCCTACCTCTTAGGCCAGTGGTAACTAAAGCTCCTTTTTATCAATGGGGTTTAAATATTATGAGCCCAATAAATCCTCATTGCAATCAAGGATACTCTTACATACTAACTGCCATAGACTATTTTAGTAAATGGGTTGAAGCAAAGCTAATGAAGAAGACTTCATCAAAAGTAGTATGTGAATTTCTGAAAGAATATATATTGATAAGGTTTGCAATTCCTATGAAATTAATAATGGATAATGCATCTTATTTTTCTTCATCAAAAATTATTGAATTTTCATATGTTAGTGGTGTTAAAATTGGACATTCCTCTGACTATTACCCTCAAGGAAATGGTTAGGCTGAGTCTAGTGATAAGAATTTGATTACTATTTTGAAGAAATTGGTCTCAAATAATTAGAAAATTTGGCATAAGAAGATTCCTCATGCTTTATGGGTTGATATAACCACACCTTAAAAAGCTATAGGTATCTAACCTTTTGAATTAATCTATGGAGTGGAAGCTAATTTTCCATTTCCTTAGAGCTTTCTACTTGTAAATTAAAGACTGTGATTGAAGAGGATATTTTCGAAGATGGATTAGAGATGAGGATATTGTATCTTACTAAATTTCAAGAAGAAAGAGGAGATGTTTGCTAAAATCGCTGAACATCAGGGAAGAGTCAAAAGGTTGTTTGGTAGAAGAGCAAGGCCTAGAAAATTCATGGAAGGTGATTTGTATTGCTATGGGATAAGAGACATGAGCCAAGAGGCATGCATTCAAAATTTTAATATTTTTGGAAAGGGTCATTTTAGATCATACAAGTGAATTAGAATAATTCTTTCAAGTTGGCATATCCCACTAGAAAAACCCTACCATGTTCTTATAATGGGTAGGATTTGAATTTGTATCAAATGCAAAATTGAAAGTAGGTAACCCCTACATAGTTCTTAGATAGGTAGATTTTCATTTCATGAAGTTTTCTTTAGCTTAGTTTTTTGCTTTCCTAGGTAGTTTTTTGTTGTTTTCCTAGTTTAGTCTATTCTTTTTGTTTCCAAGTTATAAACATTTTGTGCAGATGCAAAAATTTCTAGAGTTCTTTCAAGCATTATCATGATTAAATCCATAGACAAAGCCAATTTTTGCCAAAGTTTTAGTTCATATCTTTTTGCTTTAGGGTTTTGAGTCATGTCTTGAGTCTGTGCCTGAATTACCCTAAGGGAACTTCTCCTCTCATCTATCCCTTTGTCTATACTTAGGCGGGCATTCCAAGAAATATAATGCATTTTTCATATGAGGTAATTAGGAAAGGAAAGGTAAATTTATGAATTTCCTAGATGAGAGGGAAGTTGTTCAAAAACCATAACTCTATGATCAATTATTTCATTAAAGGCAAAATATAGGTAGAATAGAGATATCACAAGCATATTTAGAGAAAATGACAACATAGAATACAAGAAATTAGGGTTAAAGATGATATGAAAATTGTGAGAACAAGCTAGAAGTAAAAAAAATTGAATTTGATACAAAATGAGCATTGAAAGATGCAGTGATGTTGAATGAACCTGGTTAAAGGTGGCATGACTCTTTCTAAAATCCAATCGATGGTCGATATTTAATCTACATATCTACATGGCAAAGTTGACATGTCAAATGGCTTAGAAATTAAATCTAGATCATTGGATGAAGACCAAATCAATGGATGATGTTTTAAAGATGGAATTATAAGTATTTAATGATAAATCTCTTTAGCTATTAGATCTCTAAAAAATCTACAATTGTCATTATGTTGCTATGGAAAGTTTCTTAATTATCAATTATAATGACATAATGATAGAACAAAACATGTCCTTGTGGGCCATTTCCTTTTATGGCTAGTATAGTGTCAGACGAGGAAAATAGTTTCTTTATTTGATTCGTTCTATAGAACATAGAGTCAGGGTTCTTAAGAATTTCTTTTTACCATTGATCTTTGGAGAAATCAATAGTCATCAATATATCATTATAATTTTTTTCTTGATTATTATCCATGGTGACAGAGGAACAAAAAACATGTGTCTTGTTGGGCCCATCACATTCCACGAGACACAGTCAGAACCTAGTCACAAAGTGCCATGAAGAAAAGAAGATCAATGTCAGATTTTCTAGGCAATGAAATAGTGCCACCTATTTTCCATGATGTGCATATTTGGAAAGTGGATCCATGAAGGAAAGTAAATAAAGGTTTAATGTCTTTTATTGCCATTGTTAGATCAAAAGGAGATCAACACTCATCATTATGTCACTATAAAACATTGCAATGAAAATAATCTTAGCAATATAAAGATGATTCAATACATGTACCTAGGTGGACCCACTAAGAAATTCATAAAGGGAAATGGTTGGGTTTTAATCATGACCATTAGTTTAAGATAGACGAACAAAATTCAAAATCATTGTAACCATTAAGGTACAAATTATATGGATTTGGAACCAACAATAGAATATAAAACAAAATAGAGTTTAATAGGGTTTTCGGAAGCCACATGAAGATGAATAGTTTTTAGGTGTTCTTAGTAGTACCATGGGATCAAGACATCACTAGGAAATAATGTCACACATTTATATAATGTTGAAGATTAGATATTTTTCATATTTTCTTTATATTTTGTGATTATTTCTCTACCAGAATTGAGGGATGACAGAAAACTATAAATGTAATTTTGTTTAACAATACATAGGTTAGCAAACTTAATGGTGAATTGGTATGTAATTCCATTTATCCTATTTACTTGTCATGTTTTGTGGCCCATGCATAGATTATGTTTTACATTGAGAGTTGAAAGACAATCATGTATGATTCTATGAATAATCAAATGAATTCCATTTTACTTTGATGTTTGTAGTATACTGATTCCATTTACTTTCTTCATATATGGTTTTGTTTCTTCTCTTGTTAGCTTCATAACATGTTAGATAGTTTCATTGGGAAATTAAAGATAGATGTGTACAAATCTATTAGTTATTGGTTGGATTCAATTTCTTTTAAGGTTGATAGTTAAAGCAATTCCATTTTCCCTCATGTGCATATCTTCTTCATTCTTCTTCTACATTTAGAATAGAAGTAAGGGTTAGAAATATCAAGATAATCTACAATAGTAATTCCATTGAGTGTGATAGGTTATTCAAATCCATCTTGAAAAATTGTCTGTGCCTACAAACAATTTGGTTATCCTTTACTACTATCAGGTTAAGAGCTTATTATATCAAAACACCTGATCTCATAAAAACATATTCATTGCAAACATATTTAGCTAGTAATGATAGAATACATACATTGGCCCATTTGTTGGTAAACATCCTATTGTAAATATGTCAAAGCAATCAGTTATGGTAAGTTATTGTTTTACATTCATGGAACATATTTGTTTTGTAGAATAGCCTCATTTAGTTGCAAAATAAAATCGTCTAAGTATCAAACAGTGTTACAATGGTAGGATAGTTTTGATGATAATAGAATATTCACTTGCATAGTTGACTAGAGATGCATGACATCATAATGATGATGTATAATAGTGCACATGTCTATATAGTCAACCAGGTTCAAATTATGAAGCAATTAGTGATGCAGTAATGACACAACATGGAACAAAGCACATCACCATAATGATTTTAACAAATTGATTTATTATTTTGAGTTATGAATTATTGTTGAGCTGACTCTAATAATGCTATATGAGCCAACTAAGGAAGAATTTATCAAAAAAAATTGTATAAGTAAAGAAATTTATTTGCAAAGTAATAGTGTGTGTGAAAAGTATGTCCAAAAGTGAATGATGATTCAGTGATCAATAAATGTGAAGTTGATATGATCTTGTGAAATGTGAGTAACAAGTGAATGTCATACTTTGATATATGATGCAGTCTGATATGTGCATAGTCACTCTTGTGTGAAGAATCATCAATCAGAAGATTTGTGAAGTACAACAAACCACTCAATATCATATTTATACCTATTTCTTGAAGAACTTATTATATAGTTTCATGTTAGGGTAGTGGGCTCTACTTGCACACATTTGTATGTAATCCACCAACTCCTAATAGGGTTGAGGCTACTAGCAAGGCCTAGTATCCTAATAGGGATTTGAGACACTATAAATTCTTTATAGATTCCTAACAAGGTCAATATCCTTAACCAAATTATTTATATAGTGGATCATCTAGTGGGATCCACCCCCACTAGGGTTTTCCCTTGGCCAGGGTTTCCCTACTTAGCAAAATGTCATGATCTCTCTTTGTGTATGGTTGTTTACATTGTTCTACACTATATATTTATTTTCTTATGCACATGATAAAGTAAATAATAATATTCAATTGTGTGTAAAAATATTGAAAATACTGATTCACCAACCCCCCCCCTCCCACCCTCTTAGTATTATCTATTTCTAACAATTGGTATGAGAGCTTATTTATTTAGAAGAGGCTTAAAAACTTGAAAAAATCCCTATGGATATGGAACAACTAAAGATTTTTTTTGAAGAAGCACTTGAATAGATTGATCTTCTTACTGATGAAAGAGATGGCCTCAAAGATAGATACAAGGATGCAAAATCCTATGTTGGTGAATTGAAGGACAAAATAGATGACCTAAAATAGGAAGAACCTACTAATTAGACTAGTGATGATGACATTGAAGATCTGACGAAAGAAAATGAGATCCTAAAACATGAATTAAAGATAGTTGAACTCAAGTTGAGTGTAAAGAAAAATGGAGGTAAGAATGACTCTAAATCAAAAGCTAAAAATGTAGATATGAGATCCTAGTTAAGCAAGGTAACATTAGAACTAGAATTTGTTAAGTTAGAACATGTAGAATTATAGAAAAACAACACCATTGTGAAAGGTGAGTTGATACAAACCAAGCAAAAACTTGAGAAATTATATACCAGTAGTGATAAAATTGAAGAACAAATATATGTGCAAAGACCTAGTTATGATAAGACTAGACTTGGATTCTTTCTTGGTCAATCCACCAAGAAATTTGATAAAACAAAAGAAGTTGTTACTCTTGAAGTCAACAAAGATGTAAGCAAGACAAATGATACATCTAAAGACAAAGAATCTGATCAAGATATGAATACCAAAAGAAAGTAATCTTTTGCCTAGCATGATGAACCTAAAGAAACAAAAGTCAATTGCTAAGGTAAGTCTTTCAAACCTATTTCAAAATTTTATTGTCATAATTGTCATACATATGGTCATTATGCAATAGATTGTAAGAAAACTAAATTTGATAGTGATAATGTAAATAGTAGGATGCATAGGAACACTAACAATGCGGGAAACAAAACAAGATCCCATAGTAATGATAGTGGAGAAAGAAGATAGATTGTTTGCTATACATGCAACAATCTTGGAAACATTGCAAGGAATTGTAGAACACCTAATGGAAAGCTAAATGAATAGAAAAGAGATGTACCTATATGTCAGTTGTGTAACAACTTTGGACACATAGTGAAGTTTTGCAAAATGGATAGAAGAGACCTAAACGAGAATCAAAATTTTAGAAGGAACAATAGAAGAAATGAATTGAAGGAATAATTTGTGAAGGCAAAGGAACCAGAAAGATCTCATGCAACTATAGAAAATGTACCTAACAAGACAATGAAGTCACTTATTATCTATTACTCCTCTTACTATAATTGAGTATTCTCAGTGGAATAGAGTATCAATTATTAATAACTAATGCTAGAGGAAATATTAAAGGTTATGCAGTTAACATTAGGTAGTAAACATTGAGAAAAGTCTATACTAAAGTGTGCATTTCATGATATGATCATGATGAGGATATATGAAAGGATCAAACTCTTTGTTTCATAGAGACAATATACTAAACTAGTGGTAGATATGCATTTATTGCATATTATAGATTGTGAAAGATTTAAAGAATGCGAATTGACCTGTAAACATCATTTTCTTGTTCAAAGTTTGTGTGTGAGATTGAAGTGATATTTGGAGAATTAAAGAGCTCTACAAACATGTGAAGCCATTAGAAACCCTACAACATAAAATTTGAGGTATTTTTCTGATTTGTAGAGCATAATCCTCCAAGAATGGTAAGGCAAGAAGTTTATAATGTAAGCAACAAGCCTAGGTATAATTTCAAGAAATACCAATTTGTTTCTTTACTCGATGACCCCATTGGAGCATATTTATGAGTTCCAAAAAATGTTCTTCATGTTGAAGATATCAAAGGTTATATACGCTACAAGATTGAAAGTATAGGTGATTTAGAGATTCACAAGGATTTGATGAAGATGTGAAACAATGATTTATCATTGAAATCTAAACATAGAAATCTAGAATGTCTTAACCTAGTTAAGCATATGTTCTAAATAGATTTTGATAATAATGATTAGATAAGAATAATCCTTAGTAGAGTGCATGATGATCTTCTATGGTTGGAAGATTCTATCATTAGCATTGACAATGACCTAATTCCCAAGGTTACAAGATTGAGCAATTAGGGAAGCAATCGAGTGAACATCAAGAATGTGCACAAACTTGTTGAGGCAAATATCAACACATATTTTGATGGAAGGAACATGAAAGTCAACTCAATCCAAGATGATGGAGTGAGACTTATTTTCAAGATTTTGGGTTACAAGTATAATCATGGATCAAGAATAGATTCAACCCCTACAAGATTTCTACATGCAACTTACCTAGTAGTAAGAGGTCAAGAAGTGAGCATGTGTGATATTGTTAGAACATAATTATTGGATAATATCTCAAGAATCAAGAAATCAAGAAGTAAAATATTTAGATTTGAATCCCTTTTGACACACATATTATTCTATGCTATCAAAAATTTTCTTGGTATCACAATTTGGAATGAAAATGAGTGTGCTATGCAAAAAATCACTCAAGCTTATAGGTCAAGACCTGAAGCAATTAGAGATAGTGACTTAGACAAGATCATGAAATCTTTACAAATAAAACTAAAGAAAAGGTATAGAATACCTCAATAACTAGTAGAGAAATATAAGGATGAGTTATGTTTCATGGTTGAGATAGATTTTACATGCATGGAGGTAGTAGTTCCTTGGGTGAAATTTATTGAATCTATGGGATATGAGATGAGTGAGGATCTAATTGAAGGGTATGCATAGATAATCCTTCATTCTGAAGTTGATTCTAACTATCCCTAATGAGGAACATATTCAAAGAAAATAAGAGAAGTGAAAGCTAGTCAAGTCATGAAGGACTCCAAGAAAAAGGTAGAGAAAGCTATTGATTCTATTTTGAAGGAATCTAGAATGACAATGAAAGAGTTTGATGAGGTAAAGGGAATTTCTATTGAAATGAAGGTCAGTGGTCAAATTGAGCTATTATCCCCTACACCCATTGTAGTGGTAGGACCTATTGAAGAGGTCATAGTTTCCCAAAAAAACTACATAGACTTCTTTTATGCCTTATGTAGCAGCTGCATAGTAGCAACCTCCAAGCAAACTAGTAAAGATGGAGGAAACATTAGCATCAAGAAAATCCATGAGGATAACAACCCCTCCTAAAAGGAGAGTAAAGAAAACCATTAGTGCCCCAAGAAAAAGAAGAAAAAATCTACAAATTAGCTCATTTGAGTCTGAGGAAGAGATTAGTGACAAACTAGTTGAAGCAACTAATCAGGAAGAAAAGACATCAATAGGAAGTAGAGCATGGAAGCCAAAGGTAGAAAACCTTAAAATGAAAATTATTAATGACAAAATTTTTGTATAGTTAAATAAATACTATGAATTGTATAATAACATGGATAGGAGACAACTAAAAAATGTTGTAGTTAGAAACATGATTTTGAAAGATAAGAGGTTTGATACTTTAAAAGGGAAAATACTCAAATATTTGTACAATAGATTGCTAAATGGGAAGAGAAAAGTTATAGAAGAGGATAAAAAGATAAGAATAAACATGGTGGGAAAGTTATGCACTATAAATAGTGAAGAAGATATAAGGGAAATTTTGAAAGGAATAGAACCATTGCTAAGGCATAAGAAAAGATCCATTCTTATTATGGGATTAAATTATGAGAAAGTCAATAAAGAAACTCAGGAGGCTATACTTTATTTCATGTCCACTATGCCTAAGGATAGTGCACAGAATAAGAAGGCAAGCCAAATGCCTAAAGAAAGTGTACAGATACTTAGAGATGGTGTGCAGATGCCTAGAGCAAGTGCATAGGTAGAAGAGGCAAGCAAGAAGCCTAAAGTAAGTGTGCAGTTAGTAGAAGCCATCTAGACAACCAAGGAGAGTGTGTAGACAAAGGAGCATAGTCCTATAGCTTACAACCATCCTCATAGTATTGAACGAGAAGCTATGCCAAGTTCTCCTCCTCACATCACTATTGGTAGTGACTTTATGCAAGTAGATAACACCAAAGTTACTGTTGACAAATCAGAAGATCCATTCAAGGACTTTAGTTCTAGTAGCATTGGCAATTTTGTGGATTGTAGTAGTTCTAATGAAGAAGAGGTTAAGAAGACTACTAAAGAAGTTATACAGAAAATAGAGACCAACAATGTAGTAGGTATCTCAAGTGTGCCTTTGATAGGAACAATAGTAGTAGGAACTTCCACTCCTCCTACCCAAATAGTAGTAGCAGAAAATCCAACTCAATTTGATGAAGAATATGAGGCAAAAAACCTTATATCTTCTCTAAGCAAACTTCTTGAAAAGAAAAAATTAGTCAAGTCACTTGAGTAGACTTTTACCATAGTTTTGGACAATATGGAAAAGTTAATAAGCCTTGTCAACACAACAACTAATATTCAAGAGCGTACAACAATTTTCTGTAAGGATTTTGATGATGAATTTTCTATAGTCATGAATGTAGCTATCATTCAAGAACATACTAAGCATGATGGTAAGATTCTAAGCAACATGTGCACTAAAATGAGAAATGATATATAATCTCTAAACATATGTATTAAAGCACTAAGGCAGTGCATAGAGGAAGGAAAATAGGCATATGCTAAGTATAACTTAGCATACATTTATCTGGAAGAATATGATGATCATATCAAGGATAAAGTGGCTGAGCTTTAGATAGTCACTAATCAAATTAGAAAGTGAACACCATTAAGCATACAATTCAGCCACTTCATGATAATATAAGAGAAATACAAGCAGAGAAGGAGAAACTTCTAAAGAGGTTCACTCTTTTGAGAGTACACTTATTCCCTCAAATAACATTACTAGAAAATCAATTGGAAGAATGCTTGTCTACAAAGTCTTAATATGACAAATTTGTGGCTATAGATTTGAATACAGTAGAATTAGTAGCATATGATTTATGTGTGCTTATCAATGTATCTGATGCATTGAAGGATAGTTGGAAGAAATAATTTGAGTAGTTGAAGACCATTTTCATCGATTATTTTTCCAAGCTTTGATATGAAACTACCAAATTTTGATAGTTTTTGATACCTTTGTCATTGATGTCAAAGGGGGAGATGTATGGAAAATTGTATTGTAAGAAACTATAATATGTATAATATGTAAGGGAGAGCAATAAGTTGTAATAGGAAGAAATAAGGAATGTAGTCTTTCATAACATAAATACAATTTTTTTTTCATGTTCTTATGTTATGGCTATTTTCTTTGATTGGCATGACAACATGTTTAGGACTTAGCCAATTTTCCCAAAATGTTGTCATCAATGCCAAAGTGGGATATTGTTGGCAATATGTCCAAGAAATTAGTTAAGGTAAGTTATGGTTGTCATTTATGGAAACATATTTGTTTTGCAGATTAACCTCATTCAGTTGTAGAAGAAAATTGTCTAAGTATTATACAGTGTTACAGTAGCAAGATAGTTTTGATGATAACAAAATATTCCCTTGGAATATTCTCTTGCACAATTGACTAGAGATGCATGACATAATAATAATGTTGTATACCAGTGTGCATGTATGTACAGTCAACCAAGTTCAAGTTATAAACAAATTAGTGATGTAGTAACTACACAACACAAAGCAAAGCACATCAACATAATGAGTTTAACAAATTAATTTATTATTTTGAGTTATGAATTGTTGATAAGATGACTCTAATAATGCTATATGAGCCAACTAAGGAAGAATTTATCAAAAAAAAATTTATAAGTAAAGAACTTTATTTGTGAACTAATAGTGTGTGTGAAAAGTATGTGCAAAAGTGAATGATGATTCAGTGATTAGTAAATGCAAAGTTGATATGATTTTGTGAAATGTGAGTAACAAGTGAATGTGATAATTTTCTATATGATGCAAACATATGATGTAGTCTAATATGTACATAGTCTCTCTTGTGTGAAGAATCATCAATTGAAAGATTTGTAAAGTACAACAAACTACTCAATATTGTATGTATACCTATTTATTAAAAAACTTATTGTATAGTTGCATGTTAGGGCAATGGGCTCTTCTTGAACACATTTGTATGTAATCCACCAACTCCTAATAGGGTTGAGGCTTCTAACAAGACCTAGTCTCCTAATAGGGACTTGAGACACTATACATACTTTAGAGACTCCTTGCAGGGTCAATATCCTTAACTGGATTCTTTATATAGTGGATCATCTAGTGGGTTCCATCCCCACTGGAGTTGTCCCTTGGCCAAGGTTTCCCTAGTTAAAAAAATATTGTGTCATGATCTCTCTTTGTGTATGGTTTTTTACATTTTTTTCACTATTTGTTTATTTTCTTATGCACATGATAAACTAAATAATAATATCCAGTTATGGGTAAAAATATTGAAAATACTGATTCACCCCCCCTCTCATTATTATCTATTTTGAACATATCCTTTTGTCTCTCTAAACATTGGGTGTCAAAGAGTCAGGTTATAAAATTTAATAGAAGGACAAACTATTAACCAATATTGTCCAAACAGCTTCAAGGGCAAGACCAATGAACCCAATATCCAAACAATCTATGCATTCTTCCTTATAAAATAATAGAAAATAATTGTACTTACTTCCTCTTTCTTTGTCCTGTCCAAAAAACCTGTGCTCCTAATCTTGATTTTAGATCACAACTCTACATCCAATAATTCCTTAGATCTCTTACTCATGTTTACCAAACTCTCTACTCCTTTTCACACATTTCATTCAATACTTGATGCAAATACATTGCATTCTTTCTTAAAAGCAAGGAAAATATCTTTTGTTTATACCCTATCTTCAAAATAATTCCTTGATTTGGTTTTGAGACTTTTGCAATTAATTATAATAAGATAATTAATTGATTCAAAAATACAAAAGCACTTTCATCACATAGTATATATAAAAATTTACATGTGAAACCTAAGGACTTGCACACTTTTTGACATCACCATCAAACTATCTTCTATCATTGGCTGATTGTGCATCACCTAAATATATCTCTATTAGAAGATATAACATGATTATTATAAACTAATTTCCATGTACTATGTCTTTGTGGTGCTCTCTGAAAATCACTTATAGCTTTGATAAATATTTGACTTAGAATATGCACATTTTACCTTGTCGTCAAGATACAAAATACAAGATGTCCTTAAACATGCTTTACTTGTACATAAAAACTCTATTTATATAAGTACAACCTCTTCTGCTATTCTTCCAATCTTCACATACTTACTGCTATGTTGAGATCAATGACAAATGTAGTCATAAATGCAATATTTCAATACTTTCTAATGCTTATGATACTCCCCCAAAGGAATACCATCAAATTTCAAACTAACATTACATACCTATAAAGATGGTTACAAATGTAATATCTTTTATGTGTCTTGGTAGTGTGATAGAATAGGAAGATATGGATGTTAAGCTCTTCTACGTTTATTCTAGCACATTGATCCAAGAATGTAATAGAAGGATGTCAATGAAGTAGTCTTGTAGCCTGATATGTTTGTAGGAAAATTCATATTGGATCATAATTAAATCAATTAAATCTATTATTTATCTCATTCCTTTGTATTATTCCTTCCTTGTCTTTACTCTCACTATTTTGATGGACATGTCCATTAGGAATTTTTCCATCCTTTCTTGTGTCAAGTTGTATTTGAGTGAATTTTCTTTTGTGTTACCAAAGTTTATTTGTTTTAGATTGTATTAAAAATCCTCCTATTTGTTGATATTAGATTAGTTTTGACTAATGGGTGTCTATAAACTTAATTTGTCTACATTGTTCATACCAAACAAGTAACATATGTTGAGAATATCATTTAAGATAGTACATGTTGAGTAATTAGTGAGTGTAGAGCTACTCAAGTGTCAAGTCACTTGGATACCAAGCCAATAGTATGTGTTGAGTGATTCAAGTGTCGAGCAAGTACTGCATGCTAAGTCATTCGGATGCCAAGTGACATCATTGAAGTTTTAAAGTCATTCGGATGCCAAATAATGTAGTTTTGAAATAGTTGTTTGTATTGGTACAAACTACTATGTAAACCATTTTTGTGCTGACTTAAGTATTATTTTATGATCTTTGTTGATAAGGACAAATCTTAATTGTGAATTCCTATGCATGACATGCATCCAATCAAAGAAAGGGGAGGTTTAATTGGGAATGTGGGTGAATCACTATTGTTGATTCATACCTAACCCTAAATCACCTAGGTCTTCTTAAGGAAGATAAACCTTAAACTTTAAAACTAAAAAGAAAGGAATATGAAGGATATTTGAAGAGAGTTTGCATGCAAAAATAGAGCATTCATGGTGATTAAGGTTCTATGAATTGAGATACATTGCAAAATCAATTAGAAGGAGAAAAAAGGTACATCTGATAAAAAAGGATCAAGTACACATCACTATAGAGGTGATCTAACATTGAGCAATAGAGTGCTAACCAAAGGATCATTACTGAGAGATTTTAATAGATGAATTAGTTAAATCTCTTAATAGAGTAGTCCTAGAAGGCTCTTGTAAATCCTTTAACAAGGTGCTTATTTCATTGTAAGTTAAAGTTCTCTTATGAGGCACACTTTCAGTAGGGTGTTTTAATTCTTTTAACAGGGTAATATCTGACAATCTTGTAAGCCTTTAAAAGGACAAACTTTTCATAAGGTAGATCATGTTTATGGTCAAACATTGTAACCTTCATTGGATACACTTTATTATTGAAGTAGTGAAGATTTGTGGGTGTCATCCCCACCCAAATTTTACTTTCTCCTTGGGTTTTTGGGTAACCAAATATCTTGTGACATGCATGTCTTGAATATTTACTTTCATGTTATGAATGTATATGCTTAATTTGGTATTTTAGTTTATATGCATAGACTATGAGATGGATGTGTGGTGAATATTTTTAGAGGTTGAAAGTGTTTAGTGTTGAGTCACCACCGCCCCATCCTACCTCTTAAAGTTTACTTTCTTATTGTATTTCCAAGAATTGGTATTAGAGTTTAATTCTCTAAAAAAAAGGCTTTGCAGCTTTGAGTAAAGATCTTGGAGATGGAAGTCTACAAAATGGGAAAGACTATAGAGAACTAGACAATTGAAATACAACTCACCCTACATTAGCTGAATGAAGTAAGAGATGAGTTAAAGAGACCATTAAAGAGAAGGTAGGAAATTTTCACTCAAGAGAATTACACACAATACCAAGAGAATAACACTACTAAATTATTTACAAATGGAAATTGCAATGAATTTGATGCAGTAGTTGCAGATCTGATGGAAATGAATGGAACTCTAATTAAAGAGGTAAAAAATCTAAAAAGAGAACAAGAGATCAAATCAATATTGCTATGTGAAGTGACCACGTAGAAAAAGAAAGTTGAAGAGGACAAAGTCATGATTGAATATGAAAAAGGATTTTGACCAATAGACTGGAAGAGAAAACATGAAAGGTAAATAGGATTGCTAACATGTAATTGGAAACCTTGAGTCAAATGATGACTACAAATAATGAATTAAATGCAAAGGATATTGAGATCACAACACTAGAGCTGTAGAATGAAAAAGTGAGAAATGACCTAAAAAGAGAAAAGGATTTTGTTGATAGTTACAACAAACCTAGTGAAGCCATCAAATACTTTGAACAATTGATTAGATCCCCTAGATCCAAAAAGTTATACTTCTTGATTACGATACACTAGTACTAAAGAAGAAGAAACATCCAAAAGTGGTGAAGAGAGAAGTACCAAATGCAAGAACTCCAAACCTACTTGTCATAATTGTGGTAAGATAGGTCATATTGCTAATTTTTGTGGGAGGAAGACTACAAATTAGAACCCTAAGAATAAAATTATGGGTCATTTCCATAAATGTAACAAACAAGGACATTAGGCACATGAATGTATAACGAAGATGACAAGCTCACAAAGATTTGAAGGATATTGTTATAACTGTCAAAAGGATGGAAATAGAGCATATGAGTACAAATTCAAGCCTAAATGGTCATCAAACAAGAAAAAAAAGGTATGGCATAATAGAAATTCTTATAATTAGGATTATAATAAAAGGTATAGTTGTTGTTACTGTTAAGAATATGGACATGATGCTGAAAATTGTATAAGAATGAATTTCAAAAGTGACTATAGTAGATGGTTGAGTCAAACCACATGTTTTAGATATTTGAAGATTAGTCACATAAGCAAAAATTGTCCAAAAAGGTCTAAGGCACCAAATGGTGAGTTCAATAATGGCAAAGAAAAGTAAGATGCTAAGAATATTAAAGATAAAATGAACAAGACATGTAAGAGAAAAAGGAGATTGTAGCACATCAAGTGTAAAAAGGATCACTTCACCTAATGGGTAAGGTGATCACACCTCCTCCAATCAAGCAATCAAGAGGTAAGTGGGGCTATTATTTAAAAGGATATACTTTACATTAGTTCAAAGGATTTAGTGCTGAAAAGCTTACATATACATGAAGAAAGATGCAAAGTGTTTTTAAGAATAAAAAAGAAATCATTTAGCTTTGTTATTTTTCATGTTGTTTCCAAGCATGAAAAGTTTCACTATGGTTTTTGAGTGGATAGGAAACTTCGTGGGAGCTAAGTGAGTTCAAATCTTTATTGAAGTTGAGCTTACAGTTATGTAAGCACTAAGCATTAATTGCAAGGTTTTGAGGTCTCTATGATCAATTTCTACTTATTTGACATTACTTGAATTTGAAGGAGAGCAAAACGAGCTAAAGGAAAACTAGATAAATTGTTCTAAGCTTTTGCAAATGGATTCAACAGTCACTTGACACCATTAGTGTAGAATTGTAAAGGTATTTATTGAGTCCAAGTTATAAAGTTGGAATTTTTGCAAAACCTAGTTTTATGAAATGGCATCTAGTTCTTTAGCAACCAAGGTTGTAGAGGGAAAAGAAGTTTTGAATGTGCAATTGACAATTAATGAGATTAATAAACCTAATTTTAGAGCAATTCTAGTCATAGCTTATAAACAAGATCCATCCAGTGTGTTGTCAATGATACCACCGCAAGTCTTAATGATCCAAGATGTTAGATGTTGCTATAAATGTAAGGTTGGAAGCATATGAGACATGGAAATTATGGAGACATATGGAAAATTTTGTAAAAATGGAGTGTTGAAGGAGGAATTAAAAATTGTTGAAATGGATAAACCATGCCCTATATTTCCCCAATGTATTCAAGATAGAATGGATAAATATAGTTTTGAGTAGGATACATGATAATTCTATATGGTTAGAGAATGGACTAGTGAAATCACCAAAAACATTGTGCATAAAGATAGGGTATCGAACCCTAGATTAGCCAAAGATATTGAGAAGTGAAGCAAAAGAGGTAACTAAAAGGAATATAGGGGATGTATGGAATAAATGAGGGATGGCGATAAATACAATCACATATCCCTTAATTTCTTTTTTGATAAGGACAATAGAACATAAGTTTTATCAATCCAGTAGGCTTAATAGTGTTCCATGTATTGCAATGGATGTGGGATACAAAATAGTGAAGAAAGATCATACTTATGATCCTACCGTGTTGCAGTTCTAAAATTGACTGGGAATTTGGGAGTCATAAGGAAGACCAAAAGTGCACAATGCAAATTTGGATCTATTATTTTATGTATAGAATATATTTCCTCCTTTTGGTAAATTTACATGGAAGGTAAAAAGATCTATTGAAATGCAACTAGGTGATGATTTTGAGTTAGCAATGACAATCTACTTTGAAGACTTCAAGAAGATAGTGAAGAAAAGACTAAGGATACCAGTTTCATAAGTGGAGAAACATTGTGATGATTTTTGCTTCCTAGTTGATAGTGACTATACATATGTCCAAGCAGCAGTTCCTAGAGCTATATAGTTAAGATCATTAGGATATGAAATCAACATAATGAAGCCTTTGCAATAATAAAAGCATTACTTGAAAAAGAAGTGGAAAAGGAGGCTACAACTTTTGGGAACCATGATATGGCCAAGTCAAAAATCACAATGGACTTGAAGATTTCTTAGTCATTAGAAAGAAGAATATGATGGTAAGGAAACTCAAAGAGAAATTTGGTGGAGGGGTAGAAGAAGAAGATGATGATGATGATGATGAAGAAAAAGAGAATGCACCTATCTATGCACCACTTGGAATCAACCAAGGTCAATGAGAGGACCAAAAGGAAGAGGAAGTATAAATTGTAGAAGGTGTCAATGGAGAAGAAGCTAGTGAAGGACCTACAACTACTGAACAGAAGAAAACAAAAGCTAAATCACCTATAGTAAACAAACCAAAGGAGGTTGAAAAATCTACTCAACCTACAATTGCTATAATTAGGGCTAGCATAAGGGCCACTACACAAAATGATATGGAATAACCAAGCCAAAGGAGAAAAGAGCTAGTCAAGCTAGCAACAGTGAAGAATCTTAGAAGAGACCGAGGAGAAAAATGTTGCTCTAGGTGAATCTAATGAAGAGAAGACTAAATCTGATGACAACGACCAGTTTCAAGTGGTAAGTAATGTTGGCATAAAGTTATTTGCCATTAGTGACAACACTTTTCTCACAGTATTAACCGAGTAAAGAGGAACTCAGTGTTAACCGAGTTCAGTCGGTTAACATAGAACTTAGTATTAACCGAGTTCAGTTGGTTAACATAGAACTTAGCATTAACCGAGTTCAGTCGGTTAACTAAGAACTCAGCATTAACCGAGTTCGGTCGGAACTCAGTATTAACCGAGTAAAGACGGATATAGTGTTAACCGAGTTCGGTCGGTTAACATAGGACTCAGTGATAACCGAGCTCAGTCGGTAAACAAGGAGTTTGTTCTATCGAGTTTGTTTTTCTATTCGGCCGACTCAGTTAAATTTTGTCTACTTTTATTCAGCCGACCATTGCATGTAATTTTAACCAGGATGGTATATATATGTAATGTATTGTATCATTCGAAATATATATGGGGAATATATGAAGTATGTAAAGAATGTGTGCGAAACCATGTAAAAGCTGAATTTTGAAGGTTTTCAGCAAAGTCAGCATTGGAGCAGAAAAGTTTTATCTGTCATATCAAGGACAATCAGAGCGTAGCGGATCTTATCAGCAATCAGTTGTATTCAGATCCACTGTTTCATTCTAACAGGTGAATCAGTTGTTATAAATCCTTTAACAGGGTAGACTTAACAGTCTTTGTACTAAATCTCCTAACAGAGTGCATACTTATGAAGTATGTTTCAAATCCTTTAACAAGGTGGATATAACAATCCTTTATGCTCCTAACAGGGTAGATCACCAGAAGTGATCATTGTATGCCTTAACCGGCTAACTTCCTACTGCAGTAAAGAAGATTTGTGGGTTTCATCCCCACCCCAGTTTTACTTTCTATTTTGGAAGGTTTCTGGGTCACCAAAATCTCTGTGCTTATGTGTTATGAATGTTTACATACTGCAGATTAGATGATTAAATATTTTACTTGTTAATATGAATTGATTTAAGATTTTATGTTTACTGATTCACCCCTCCCCTCTCAGTAAACTGTTATATCTTGAATATTTCCAACAATTGGTATCAGAGCTAACTTGGTTCTCAGGACAAAGATTGACAGCTTGAGCAAAGATCAAAGTCAATGGAGATATTCAGATTGGAGAAAGTTATAGAAAATGAAAAGTTAGATCTTGAAATGGCCATGGTTCAACTTAAAGAAGCAAAGGAACATCTTTCTCAATCCCTAAAAAGAAGAAAGGATCTTGCAAAACAAATGAATGATCATCAGTATGTTGAAGTGAAGATTGAAGACCTGTTACCATCAAGCAATTCAGAAGAAGCTGACCAAGCAATCAAAGAACTTCTAGAAAAGAATGGATCTCTGCAAGAAGAGGTAAGAAAGCTTAAGAGAGAACAAGAAATACAATCAATCAGGCTATGTGAAGCTTTGGATCAAAGAAACAAAGCACAAGAAGAACTGGGAGATAGAAGTCATGAAATCCGCAATCAAACTCATCAGTATGAAGATCTCATAGACCAACTCACCAATGCAAATGAAGAAATCAGGATTCTCAGAGCACAAAATGAAAGAATAAGGAATGATTTGAACATTGAAAAGCAAATCAATGAAAGTCTACAGAATGACTTGAGATCAGAAAGACAAATCAATGAAAGCTTGAAAAATGACCTAATCTCTGAAAGGCAAGTCAATGAAAGGATGATGAAATCTTAGGTAGACGTAAATCAATTGAATGAGCAGAATCTTCAAAGACAAACAAGCAAAGCTGGTCTTGGATACAAGGAAACTGGTGAATCCTCCAAGCAAGGTAAACAAAGAAATAAAAGATCCACTTGTAATCATTGTGGCAAGATAGGTCATACATCAAACAAATGCTGGAGCAATGGGAAAGCAAAATTCAATGGTAAGTGCTTCAACTGCAATCAGCATGGTCACAAGGCAAATAAGTGTAAAGAAAAACCAAAATTTGAAGGCAATTGTTACAAATGCAAAAAGCATGGTCACAAGGCATTCCAGTGAAAATCCAAATCATTCAATCCAGCTGAACAACTTGTCAAAGCCATATTCGGATGGGACTACAACACTTGGTGCAGATGTCACTATTGTGGAGAGTATGGACATACTAGCATGAATTGTGCCAGACATCACCTAAGGAAAAAGGACACAACTGTAAGGTGCTATACATGTACAGAACTCGGTCATATAGCCAAAAATTGCATGAATATCAAAAGAATTGAAGATGAAAAGAAAATCAAAGCAGATAACATTCGAAAGCAAATGAAGCAGCAATGGATTCCAAAATCTACCGAACAAGATAAGTCAGATAGGAGTGTCACTCAAGAGGTGGGTGACTCTACCATTTCCAATTAGTATTCATATAAGAAACATTGGAACTGCATCTTCCAAGATTTATCCTATGCAGCTCCAAAGGAAGAAGATGGATCAAATTAGTATTGTAGATACGCTCTGACTCCAGGACGGTTCAATATTTTACCAAGTTTGGTTGGATGTAACAAACCTTTATTAACCGAGTAGCAGTTACCGAGTTGAGTCGGTAAGAGACTTTGCCGAGTTCGGTCGGTCACAACTAAGTTTCATTGACCATGTTGTGTCAACCGAGCAAGGTCGGTTCGTGACCCAACCGAGCAAGGTCGGTTCGTGACTCAATCGAGCAAGGTCGGTTCGTGACCCAACCGAGCAAGGTCAGTTTGTGACCCAACCGAGTAAGGTCGGTACTTCAATATTTTCTTTCAATCACCGAGTTAATAATATCTACCGAGCTAGTGGATGACAACCTGTCATTTCTTCTGCCATCGTACCAAAACATTTATGGAAAATTTGTTATCAAAAGGGGCAAAATTTGATCTAAATTTTTACTGCGAACAAAGAGCTAAGGTATTTTCTGCAATTTCAGAGCGAGCTTAAAGACATCTTCAAGCGAATTTTTCAAAAGAGCAAAAGAATCAATTCAGAATTTTTCTACACCTACCAAGTGACAATGGCATTCGGAAGTGGAAGCTCTAAGACTAAGAAAGGCTCAGAAATGCTGGTTAGAGGAGAGGAATGGAAGGCCCTGAACTTCAAATTAGCACCAGCTATTGCAGAATCACTGGACCCTAATGGTGCCCAATCTCAAATTCCTTCAAAGGTACTTTTTGTCAATGATATAAGATTTCATTTTAAATGCTCTATTCAAGAACTTGGAAACCTAGAAATTGATAATGCCCTAGGTGAAATGAGCATAAATGGTAACCTAAAACCCGAACATAAGCATCTTGAAACAAAAGGGTTAACCCACATTTCGCACTTACCAAGGAAATTTCAAGTTAAATGGGTTAGGTATGTACTCAGTCGAGTTCACAATGGCCAATTGTGGTTAGAGCAACCAGTGCTCATCACAAAGAAAATTATTAACAAAATTACTGGACTCCCCATGCTGAGCAAAGCCAAGGCTACCAAAACCCTAGGTCGGGAGGAATTGCAGAAACTGACCCAAGCAGAATGAATTGGTAGGGGACTTAAGCTGAATACTGTAGCTGACGTCGAATTGAGATTTGGCATTCACGTCATTGCTCACAAAATCTATAGTTCAAGCCATCCAAACAGTGTACCCTGTGAAGCTGTGGATCTAGCGTACAAAATAGTGAAGAAGAATTTAGAATTTGATTTATCAGAATTACTTTTATCCCAATTCAATAAGAATATGGAAAGCATTAGAACCTCCAAGAACAATCCCTGCAAATTCGGTTCGCTTTTGATTAGTTTATTCTTCTATATTCAGAAATCTTTTCCATCAAAGGGATCAGTAGTATGGAGAAAAGATATACCAATTCTTTATCAGATAAACGAGTTCATTGCAGAACTAGGTGAAAATTTTGATATTATTTTGGATAACTATTTTGAAGAATTTAAGGAAAAGATGAATCATAGGTTCTGAATTCCACCCAAACTGGTTGAAGAATACAAGGAAGACATATGCTTCATGGTAGATTGCGACAAGGTATACATTCAGGCAGCCAGGCCTCGAGTAGCATGGGTGAAACCTCTTCCCTATGAGGTAAAAATTGACGAAGCCAGGGATATCATAGAAGAACTGGTGAATGAACCAGTAGACCCAAGGCAACCAATTTTTGAAACATATGATCAAGCTAAGGCCAGAATTGAGCTCCAAATTGAAATCCCTCAGGCCATTAGCAAAGGAAAGAGAAGAATAACCCAACTGATAACAAAAGGCAAAGGAGAAGACGAAGAAGAAGAAGAGGAAACCGAGTCAGACAAGGAAAAGGAGCCTCAACAAAAGAAAGGCAAGGTGATCATCACCAAACCTAAAAGGCAAGCCTCTGCAGTCTTCTCCAGGAGAACAAGACAAGGAAAGAAAGAACCTTTGCTTGTTAAGCCTCCACCCACATTTGAGGATAGATTGAAGCAATTAGAAGCAGGTGCTAGCTTCACAAACTTCAAAGCATTGAAGTTTGAAACCAGAACAGAACAAGAAAAGATGCAGATTGAGGAACTGGTACTGAACAAGATGGGTAAATGGAAATACTCACCGGACCAGATAGCCTCCCAGATCTCCAAAGAACTATTGGAGAGGTTACAAATTAGATGGGAAGCTGCAACCAAGACTGTAAAAGACATCTATGAGCAGACACTGAAGAATCTCCTGCCGAGTTTCACTAATGCTGAAGTGAAAGCATCACTGAAAGATCACGAAGGTAATATGATGATTAGATTCCACACCTGTTTGATACTTGTCAAAGAAATTGAGCATGTGGTAAATGATGCAACAAACATGTGGAAAAACATCTATCATCTACACAAATCCAGTGATGACACGGTTGAAATCAATGACATTGACAACAGTGATGATGATGAAGATGATGATGATATTGAAGATATTCCAGAGGATCTTCATTCAATCATGTTAGAAGTGGAAGAAGAGGCTAAGAAAGAATTAGAGAAAGAAGAAGCTGAAAAAGAAATGGAGGAGAAAGAAGATCCAGTACAAATTGCAGCTGAACTCATTGCATCTCCTCCACACTCTCCATCCAAAATAGTTACATCAACTATGGAAATAGCTTCTACTGGTAAGTCCTCTCAGCTCCATGTACCATCTATGCAAGTGCCAATCACTTCATTAACCGAGCTGCAACCACCTTCATTAACCGAGTCTCCATCAGTCTCTGCAGTAAGTTCATCATGCACATCAACCTCTACTGCAGAATGTATAATAAGTGTATCTACAGATACTACAATTTTGACTTCTCTTAATCAAAGTTTGGCAACTATTAGCTCTTCCACTCCATCCTGTACAGCAACATCAATTTTTGATACCATTTGCACATCTCTTAGTCTTCCTATACATAGTCCTATTCCAGTCTTATCAGCCAGCCCTGCCTCATCAACTATAGTCTCAGTTCACAAGGGTCAAGATGAAGTCTTTGCTGGAAAAGCAAAAAGATACATGTTTTCCAGCAAGACACTGGATGAGGAAATTGATTTGGATAAGGATATTATCCTTCCTAAAATAGATCTTGATACAGCATCAGTTGATGAAATGAGAATGCTCAGTCAGCTATTAGAGCAGAAGGCTAGGCAGAAACAGCTACGGCATGAAAGAGATCTGGAATATAGCATCATTGAGAGTGCTAAAAATATTATAACAGAGGCTATAGGTGTTGAAGTAGATTCTACTCAACACATTTTGATTCAGTTGGAAGAGGCTATAAACAAATTCAATGAGGATACCTCCGGCCAAGAAAATTTGATTGAAAAGGCAGAGAAGAAATTTGACAATAAGGTGCTTGAGCACATTGCTCAGCATATTGCATTAAATCAGGTAGAATTGTCTACAATTTTGAATAATTTTGAGAATTCTTTTAATAATGTAACTTCACTTTTTGGAAAACTCTATGATGTTACTAAGTATACCAAGGATATAAAAGAAAAGTTGAATAAAATTGATGAGGATATGAAGGTCAGTGCCCAAGTGCTGCAATCTGACCTCAGTACAAGTTCATCCCATCATCATAAAATAAGATTTTTGTTGGAGAAATAGGCAGAATTGCTGAGAGAGGAAGCAAGAATCAGGTCTACTCTCATAGATATCTAGAATATGATTATTCCTGTCATGACTTCAATGCAAAAGCATATTGCTCATTCCAGAACATTGATTCATGACAACAATTTCTCAGTTGCAGATCCTATGATTGAACTTTCTGCAGAAATTCAAATTGCACTCTCCTCCAGCAAAGTTTTGCAAGAAAATTGGGATAAGACTTTGGCTCTTATTCTCAAGGTACATTTAGAATTTCTTTCTCATTTTGAAATCTCAGTGTAAATATATGTTATTTGGCATTATTGTCAAAAAGGGGGAGACAGAACTTCAGAACTTCAGAGCTATCCGTGCAAAGATATATGTATTGATCTGTAAATACTGTGCATATTGTATGGGGGAGACATACATCTAATAAGATCTACAATTTTGGAAACTTTTTGAAATGTATGTCAATTTCTGTACATAAACTTTGATACATAATTGTTTTTGTCACTAATGCCAAAGGGGGAGATTGTTGGCATAAAGTTATTTGCCATTAGTGACAACACTTTTCTCACAGTATTAACTGAGTAAAGAGGAACTCAGTGTTAACCGAGTTCAGTCGGTTAACATAGAACTTAGTATTAATCGAGTTCAGTCGGTTAACATAGAACTTAGCATTAACCGAGTTCAGTCGGTTAACTAAGAACTCAGCATTAACTGAGTTCGGTCGGAACTCAGTATTAACCGAGTAAAGATGGATACAGTGTTAACCGAGTTCGGTCGGTTAACATAGGACTCAGTGATAACCGAGCTCAGTCGGTAAACAAGGAGTTTGTTCTACCGAGTTTGTTTTGCTATTCGGCCGACTTAGTTAAATTTTGTCTACTTTTATTCGGCCGACCATTGAATGTAATTTTAACCAGGATGGTATATATATGTAATGTATTGTATCATTCGAAATATATATGGGAAATATATGAAGTATGTAAAGAATGTGTGCGAAAGCATGTAAAAGCTGAATTTTGAAGGTTTTCAGCAAAGTCAGCATTGGAGCAGAAAAGTTTTAT
This sequence comes from Cupressus sempervirens, assembly GCA_028749045.1. NCBI lineage: Eukaryota > Viridiplantae > Streptophyta > Pinopsida > Cupressales > Cupressaceae > Cupressus > Cupressus sempervirens. The sequence continues at coordinate 743,634,422 of CM053783.1, forward strand.
CTATCATATCAAGGACAATCAGAGCGTGGCAGATCTTATCAGCAATCAGTTGTATTCAGATCCACTGTTTCATTCTAACAGGTGAATCAGTTGTTATAAATCCTTTAACAGGGTAGACTTAACAGTCTTTGTACTAAATCTCCTAACAGAGTGCATACTTATGAAGTATGTTTCAAATCCTTTAACAAGGTGGATATAACAATCCTTTATGCTCCTAACAGGGCAGATCACCAGAAGTGATCATTGTATGCCTTAACCGGCTAACTTCCTACTCCAGTAAAGAAGATTTGTGGGTTTCATCCCCACCCTAGTTTTACTTTCTATTTTGGAAGGTTTCTGGGTCACCAAAATCTCTGTGCTTATGTGTTATGAATGTTTACATACTGCAGATTAGATGATTAAATATTTTACTGGTTAATATGAATTGATTTAAGATTTTATGTTTACTGATTCACCCCTCCCCTCTCAGTAAACTGTTATATCTTGAATATTTCCAACAAGTAATAGTTCATATTCAAATTTAGATCATATATGTGAGAATATTAGAAATCATGTTGATTTATCTAGATTTCTCACATTGAGTTTGATAATCTTGGGAAGATTGAAAATAATCAAGTTGAAGAGGCAGTATATGCCATGATGGAAATATTTAAAAAGGCTTTTCTTGAACTTGCCAACTCCATACACAAGAGTTTGTATGAGAGAGTTGAGTAGAACTAGCACTATTGTCTGAATATTGAAAAACAAATAAGAGAAACAACACTTGCCCAGGTAATGTCATAACTAAGTAAGGGTCCAATGGGAAAAGCCATTAAGAAACATACTAGAAAATCCATACCAAAGTATAGTGCATTCAGTATATTATAGAATAACATTAAGGATGTTGTACAAAAGATTACTTTGATATGGAAATCACTATATGGTTTGACAACATCCCAAGTAATATTGAAGGCAACTATTGAGATAGGTGAATAAAAAAAAGGAGAAAAGTAAGATGGCACTAAACAAGATATAGTTGAGGGAGGCATGGTCATGAACATAGACACAAAGGCACTAGGTATAGATGAGTAGCCAATATAATAGAGTGTACTAGATACACTAGTACTAAGTGTCAGTCCTTCACATGAGGTAAACAAAGAAGATGACACTATAAAGATAAAGTATTTTTCTAATACTATCATTTAGAAAATCAATCCCCTCATAGAGGATGACTTCAGAATGATACTAGTAGAATCCACCACCTAGGCTAAACTATGTGAGAATCTTGCACTAGTGAGTATTGATGAGATTGAGAAGGTAGATAAGGTATTTTTAGGGGAGATAGTACAAAAAAAAATTGCACCTTCAACCCCTCCTCAATTCACAATGATATAGCTACCCCCTATGGCATATCAAAGGAAGGAGATAACTACTCCTACCATTAGTACAATGGTAGAAAGTACTCCAGTCTCAATCACTATAGAAGAAAGTGTGCATGCCAAGGGTGAGACATATGGAGAGTAGATAGATGAGATAGAAAGGAATGAAGAAAATAAAATACAAATAGGTCAATTAGATCCTCCTACACCTACAACACATAATCAAGGTGTTACTGATAATACAGAGGAAGAGAAGGACACTCTTAAAGAGTCAAATTTGACAACAAAGCCAAAGGAGCAAATAGAAATACAAACATTGGTAACATTACCAAAATTTTCCACTCCTCCTAGTCAAGCTCTTCAAAGGTCAAGCATAGAAGCCACACCATTACAATCCTCAAGGCAGGGTCCAAGTACATCCAATGGAGCTGAAGTTACATAATTTTTTGATATATACCTAGATGAAGTAATTGAGTTGCCCAAATTTGATTATGCAACTATTGCTATAGAGAAGATGGGTATACTCTAGGAAGCTCTAGCAAAGAAGAAGCATCACGAATTTCTTAGATAAGAGCATAGGAAGAAGAAAGCTTTGATTGATATCAAAGACATTTTTATTAATGCATTTAGTTTGCCAACTTTAGAGGAAGATAAGCCAATAATTGGATAGTTAACTAGCTTAGTGGAGAAGTTGAATGACATAGGCCTAGATTTTAATTCAAATTAATTGAATGACTTGGGAGAAATTTCCAGCATAAGGTTGGTGAAAAGATATCAAGTGATATTGCTCTAATATAGGTTGAATTAGCAACCAAAATAGAAAGTGTGAAGAAGATACTAGAGAATATTATCTTTGTATACCAAACTAAATAATACTACACTCTTCACAAGGGAAGTTAGAGTCATATCCTAAACTCGAAGAGCATTATGCACACATTTTTCATAACTCTACCAAATTCTCTAGCCCAAAGTGAGAAACACTTCAGCACCCTCCTACATTCCCAAAGTTAGTTAGCAACATTACATGCAAATGAAGCCAATATAAGGGCTAAATTGATCTATGCATCTAGCCTAGATTTGACTCCACACATGGAGATACTACAAAAGGAACTAGCCTACACTAAAACTCTCATCTTTCTACACATGAAGGCTTAGTGCACCTTGATGTCAAGATGGCCATACAAATTAAGTCATTGTAGATAGCTTTTGATAATTGAGATGTAGATCTAAAGATTATCCTTGAGATCCGCAAACCATTTTTTGCCAAACATACTATTAGCGTATAACCATTACATAAGTGTCAAAAGGGGGAGTAAGGATAAGTGGAAAGTAAGGACAAAGGGCAGTGATGTAGAGACAAACTCAACAGAAGAAAAAAAAAAAGGAACCAGCACCAAAAAGAGTTAGATAATAATTATTCATCCAATTCATTCATCGAATGAACAATATATACACTTTCTCTCCTATAGATTTCTTCTTTCCATAATTTCATATAAAAAAATGTTCCCCTAAACCTAAACGTAAACCCAAAACTATATTTATACTTGCTAAGATGGTCTATGGCACATTCTAGATTATTACAAAATAGGAAGAATAGCTTGTAGAATACTCTAGATCAATATAGAATGGGGAAGAATGATCCCAAAATGATCTGTATGAATCCCAAGAAAAGATCTTATCATAATGAAAAAATTGGGATAAATTCTTCATGCAAAAATCATGTCCAAAACATTTCATGTGGGAGCTCCTACACCATACCCCCCAGGAAATGTTATCTCAAGCCCACTTGAGATTAGCTCTTGTAGAGTGGTACCTTGCTTCCTAATATCTTTTTTGGTCACCCACACAACATCTACATCCAAATAACCTCTGAGTTTTACCAAATATTACTTGTACTCCTTTCCTCATGTCTACTTTATGACTTTGGTGTCAAGTATCCTTTCTAGCTGTGGTCTCACCAGAAAGAGTTAGATAATAATTATTCTTATAATTAATTCATCAAATGAAAAATATATACAATTTCTCTCCTATAGATTTCTTCTTCCCGTAATTTCATCTCCAAAAACTTGACCCTAAACCTAAACCTAAACCTAAAACTCTTTTTTATACTTGCTAATATTGTCTACAACACATTCTAGATTATTACCAAATAGGAAGAACAAAATACAAAATACTCTAGATCAATATAGAATGGGGAAGAATGACCCCACAATGATTTGTATGAATCCCAAGAAAAGATCTTATCATAATGACAAAATCAGGATAAATTCTTCATGCAAAAATCACATCCAAAACATTTTATGTGGGTGCTCCTGTACTAGGGAGGTAATATTGAGAAAGAGTATTGGGGAGATATAGATAGAGCTAAATAGATAGACAATCTACTCAGCAAGAGAAAGATTTTGTATCAGATATAGAGTATAGCATAGAACAATCAAATCAAAGGGAGTTATGAAATTTTGAGGTGTGGCTCATAAGTCATGTGTTTCCAAACTTTGATATTTTGAAATTTTTGTGTAGAAGTCAAATAGATACTAGTTATCTATGTTATGCTTGTAAGGATAAGATCATTAATGCATGACCAAATGTTTTTGACACTCATGTCAAAGGGGGATTTTTTGATCTTAGATTGGTTTTAACTAATGAGTGTCTATGTACACTTAATTCATCTACTTAGTTCATATCGAACAAGTAACATATGTTGAGCATAACATATAAGATAGTGCATGCTGAGTAAATAGTGAGTGTCAAGCAACTCAAGTGCCAAGTCACTAAGATTCTAAGTAGATAGTATATGTTGAGTGATTCAAGTGATGAGAAAATAAAGCATGCCAAGTCATTTAGCTGCCACTTGAAATTGAAGTTATAGTTAGAGCCGAGCACCAAGGACTTCAGATGTTGAGTAATATAGTTTTGACATAGGTGTTTGTATTGGCACAAACTACTATGTAAACCATTTTTGAGAAAATTTAAGTATTGTTTTACAATCTTCATTGATAAGGACAAATCTTAATTGTGAATCCCTATGTATGACATGCATCCAATTAGAGAAAGTGAAGGTTTAATAAAAAAATATGGGCCAATCACTACTAGTGATTCATACCTAACCCTAAATCATCTAGGTCCTCTCAAGGAAGATTAACCCTAAAATTTAAAACTAAAAAGAAAGGAATGCAAAGGAGATTGGAAAAATCAAACAAAGCATTCATGGTGATTAAGGTGTAATGAATTGAGCTACATTGCAAAATTAGTTAGAAGGAGAATACAGGAAAGGAAAAAAAGGACAATAAAGGTACATTCGACCAGAAAGGATCAAGTACACATCAATATAGAGGTGATCACACATCAAGAAACTGAGTGATAACAAAGGATCATTTTTTAGACATTTTAACAAGTGCATCAGTTAAATCTCTTAATAGAGTAGTCATAACAGCTTCTTTTAAACCCTTTAGTAGGTTGCCTACTTCATTGTAAGTTAAATTCATCTTACCAGGCACACTTTTAATAGGGTGTTTTAAAACCTTTAATAGGGTAAGATCTAACAATATTGTAAACCTTTAACATGTCACATCTTTCATAGGGTAGATCATGTTTCATGTTCAAACATTGTAACTTTCATTGGATACACTTTGTTACGACAGTAGTGAAGATTTGTGGATATCATCCCCACCGTAGTTGTACCTTCTCCTTGGAGGCTTTATGGGTAACCAAATATCTTGTCTCATACATGTGTCAAATATTTACATTCAGGCTATGAATGTATATGCTTAATTTGGTATTTTAGTTTATATGCATAGACTGTGAGATGGATGTGTGGTGAATAGTTTTAGAGGTTGAAAGTTTTTAGTGCTGAGTCACCCCCTTGTCTCCCCCTCCCCCACACCCTTCTCTCAAATTTTACTTTCGTATTGTATTTCCAGAACTATTTTCATTGTAGCATGGCACATATCATATCTAGCCAATAACTTACATATGGTAGAAATGTTGATGATCCATAATTAGATTGGTTATAGAGGGGAAAATTTGTGTTCAACCTATAGTTTTTATAGTGATGTAAAGATAGTTAGTGAAAGAGGAAATGAAAAATTTTCTATAACCAATATGTTGAGATATATTATAGAAAGAGATAAATATTTTGAAACAACACAAAGAAGATGGATACTTGTTGAGGATTTTAGTTTTTAGGGTAGCACATGCATCTCTAGAATAAACACAATCTATACATATTTTTATTATTACTATATTATATGTAGAATGGAATTATAATTACATTTGTTGAATTTACATGAAAGGATTGGAAAGCATCAACAATCTAGTTGCATTTATCCAAGATTCTCTCATGCATCCTTTATGTGTCCAAAGATAAAATTATAAAACCCATGATATTCTTTATATTTGCACTTCTAAAAAAGAAAAAAATTAATGATTGATAAAAGAATCAACCAATCCAAATGACTAACATAAATTTTAATTTATATACTAAATCTCATACAATATATAAGTATTGCTAAACTAACAATTTGCACCACAAAATCATTTGAATATAAGATAATTAACACCCAACTGAATATTGGATAAGTTTTCACCTTTTTAAATGTGTTTCCCTATTATTATATAAATCTAATTATATATCCTACTTTAAAACTAGCATTAAATATTCCTCTAGGTGCAACACACACATAACATAAATGTAATAATTGATTAACATTATGTAAGTTGTACAACACTTTATCCTAACATTTGTGAGATTCCTTCCAAAATGATCATTTTCTCAATAAACCTAATGATTATTATATCTCATTTTCCTATCCATTCCTAGTCCTAGAGAGAATCCTTACAATCAATAAAGATTAAATTTGTTGATGCAAATTGACTCTTCTCCTTTATATCGTCCTTGCATAAGTTTTCTATTGTGATTAATTTGATAATGATGTTGATAATGATTATAAGTAGTAATTATTTTTTAAATATATATATCAATCTATCAAAAAGATTAATGACTTATTTTCAAGGTTTTTAAAAAGATTTAACACTATCTCATAGTGTCAAGTTCATAGTTATTTTCAATTAAAGTGTTGTCTTTTTTTTACATCTTATCTATCATCTATGAATTATGTCAAGAAAAATTAGAAGGTTAATCTGTTTTTAGAATGGATCACTTGAATTAAAGATTCTATTAAGAATATAATTTCATCTTTAATGTGATCCAAATTTAATTTGATTATTGGAGTGGATTTTTAATTTTTTAATCTTAGCTTAGATAACTTATGTTTCTCTATTGGCATAATAAGACTAAGAGAGACATATTGTTGTAGAACTCCTCTATTTGTTTCATCATTCTTGTATATATCTTAGATACATGTTTTTGATAAATTAAGAAGCCAATAATGGGGATACCCCTTAGATCAAGAAAGATATGAAGAAGACCATTAAAACAGCAATAGGAGTGTTGCACTATTAGAAAAATAGCATAATGTCATGATAGACCAATTACAATATAGGTGCCAAAAGGATCACACATGTTAACTAGAGACCAATAGAGACATGTTATACATGACCCAAAAAATTAAATATTTTTGCACTATTAGACAATGTTGAGGACGGAAAAGTCCCCCAATGGTGAAACAAAACATCTCCAAAATGATCCACCTCTTAGTTGTACATCCTCTCTGCCTCAACAAAAGGGAGGCCCACTTTAATAAGAAAAAAAAAGAGGTACACCTAAAGGAAGAGGAGGAAACACCAAACCTCCATCCAATCCATCTATTCACTAGGATCAACCATAAAGCTTATGAGAATCCCCAAAACTAGCTATCTAAATAACACAAATACACCAATCTAGAATGAGAAATTGAAAACTATTAAAAAAATCTCTCATATAAGCATAAGGGATAGAACACTTAACATGAAAGCAATCCTTTAAACTACTCTTTCACTCTTGTAAGGAAAGCCATCACCTTCCATCTGCACACTAGAAAAACCTACAACACCTCTCATCCTAGTAGTGTTAGCCCTAGGGAGTTGGTTCTGGATCCAACTAGAGAGGTTAACATCAGTGAGAGAAGGAGAAACCTTTTATTGGATTTTATATTCTCACAACCAAAACATGGAAACAACTATCTAAAATAAATAAATATTCACAAATAATATGGTGTTTTGTAGAGCCCAAAGTGTATAGCCAAATGACACATCTTGAGTAGCTAACATTGTGATAAAAAATTAAATCCCCAATATTTCCTCTAGGGAAAACTCTTGGATAAAAGAGCACCACCCCCCAGACACTATTGTCATCTACAAGTAAATATCATCCCCAAACAACTTTAAGTCTAGGTCAAAGATCTAGATAGAGATTCCACTATAGTCCGGCAATACTTTATCCACCTTCCACTACTAGAAAAAGATATAATGAGAAGGAAAGAGAAATAAAAAATAATTTACATCAATAATAAAATATGGAAACCCTAGAAGCATACATAATATTTAGCCCAACCCTATTCCAATTACCACCAGTAAGCATGAAAGGGGAAAAAACAACAAGTGCATAAATCCTGTAAGAATCCTCCTGCCAAAATACTATTAGAATACTGGAAAGATTGATTAGAAGCATAATGTTGATGATATTCATATGGGAGGGTACTATTATGATGATATGTTACATTAATGACTAAGTTTTTCATTGATGTCAACATAACAGTTTTCAGTAGTATCTGATAGAAGAACAACAGAAAGATTAGGTTGGTATGAAGAGCTAGTTGAGCATTATAACCACCCAAGGTTATGGGAGATATCTTTGAGTATCTAATATATGTAGCTAATGTTAGAAGAAGAATGGATAAGTCTAAAAGAAGTTATGTAAGTTTTGGTGATGTCTATTTTGGTAGAATTGTTATATCTCTTAGCAAAGTTGATATCTTGAGGATTGAGGTTGATGACATGAAGAAGACATGCTGAGGATGGCATGGCTAAGCTCACTTGTTATAATATTGCATTTATAGAAAGTTATTAAAGTTTCAAGGTGGAAGATTAATGTTATCACTAAGTGTAATGTGTTCTTAATGTGGCCCTATAATAATTAATTGAGAAGGACTAATAGCTGACTCAGGGAAGTGTTTTGTGGGCTTGGTCTAAAGAAAGGACATTTTCCTCTATCATGGTGTGTACTGATATGACTTTATGATCAATGATAAGAAACAAAGAGTGTAGAATGAAAAGTGGAGTAGCGTAGTGTGGAAGTGAAGGAAAATTCATTGCCAAGGTTTTGTTGAGTGATCCAAGGTTTGGTATTTGGATTCAAGGTTCATGACCTAGTCTAAAAGGTTTGATAGTGAATGGTCTATTTGATAGGACAAAGAAAAGAGCAAGGAAAGGACAAGATAATAGTAAATTAATTGTTTAAGGAGTGAGCTCTTCTTGTAGTTGAAATTGTATGTTTGGGTAGTGGGCTCTTCTTGCATACATTCTACAACAACTCCCAATAGGGTTGGAATCTCCTAATAGGGGGGTGAAAGTAAAAAGTTGTGTCACCTTTTAGGCTGACTTATTAGAATGACTAAATTTGAGTATTTCTATCTAAAAATCAATTTTATTCAAACATATTATCTAGACAAATTTATTCTAGCTAATTTGTATATAGCATCACACTTTTCCAATTAAAAATGTCTATTAAATGCATGTTTTATACTTGTTTGTATCCAATTACTATTGAAATAAAATTATTTTACAAAACTAACATTTCAATGAATCTTACTATTTTTTATGATACATTTTTAATAACATATAAACACCATTTATAGAACTCAAAAGCCAATAATATTCTTATATAGAGTTTATAGTGTTTTAATTAGATATAGCAGATTGTAATTGAAAAATCCTACAAGTACATATTTTAACACTCGATAAGGTGTCAATTTTGAGAAAGGAAAAAATATTAAATCATATAAAAAAAAATTAACAATTAGATGACATTCTAGAGGAGAGAGTTTTCTTCAAGAATGTATAATTTTTCTTTTGGTTAAAATAGATTTGTTTTGAAAAATGTTGTGTGAGATGAAGGCTATCAATTTTAGCTAAGTTGAAATTTGAATTGTTATAAAAGATAAAATATAGGTCTAAAGACATTATTTATTATTGATTATTCTAGCTATATATGTTATCTATAAAATAATCTAAGATCAAAGGGAAATAAGTTTATTTCCATATAGTTTTGTGATGGGAACTAGACCCCTAATTTTTAGCATTTTTTAGCAAGTAAAATTTTATCTTTAAAATTTTTTAAAAATATCAATTTGCATTCCAAATAATTATTAAAAATTATAATCCTAAAATTCATCCATTTCTACAGCTTTCATTATTTTACCTCATAATCAAATTCTAAAAATAACTACCCATTTTATGTCATTGAAGATGAACAATTATACTTTTGTTAGTCTTTTCCTTTATAAAAGGGTAACACAGGTTTGTGCTTTTACCAAGGGATTCAAAGTATCCTAAAAAAGACTCATTGTAGTAAATGTTGTAATAGAATCCTAATAGGGTCCATCCTCTAACAAGGAATATTTATATTACTACATCATCTTGTGGCCATCATTCCCATAGCGGTTTTCCCTCTTATCAAGGGCTTCCCTAGTCAACATTTATGGTGTAATTTTCTATGAGCATTTTATTATGGTTTCTTTTTACTTTGGTTGAATGGTTAAGTTTTTTCAAAGAAGATCAATGTTTTAATTGTTAGATAACTAATTCACCCAACCCCCCCACCCTCTGCTTAGTTATCTTGGTGCACTATTATTTCTAGCAATTGGTATTAGAGCATTACGTCCTTGAAGATAAAGTTTAAAAACTTTGGGAGATCCATGGCAAACATGTTCAGGAAAGATAGTACAAAGTTTGATGGAACAAATTATGACAAGAAGAAAGAAGATATGAAGACACATTTGTTGTGTATGGGTCCAGGATATTGTATCTTGACAAAATTAGTGAAGACAATCATTTCCAAAAAGGATTTGGAAGTTTGTACCAAGATGAAAAGAGATATCTTTATGCATGACATGAGAGCTAAAGAAGCACTATTGAGTGCATTTCTTGAAATTGAGTACAATTAGGTAAAATTACTTGCTACTTCATATTTGATATGGAAATATTTGGATAATAGTTTTGAATGTGATGCACATTCTAAGAAGTTGAGGATACAAAGTTAGATTTGTGCATTTCAAGATGCAAAAATGATGAAAGATGAATCGATAAGAAAATATATAGGAAGAATATCAAAAATTACTATAGGTATTAAAGCTCAAGGAGGAACCAAAGAAGATGATGAGGGTATATGGAAGATACTGAAGACTCTAGCACCACCATTTAAGTCAACAGTTTAGATGATACAATTGTTGATATCTTGTACCAAATATTTCACAAAGAATATATTGCTTGGATGAATTGAAGAAGTTGAGAATGAACTTAGATGGTTTGGAGAACTTACCAGAATAGAAACAACTTTTACTTCTTTGAACATTTGACCAAACTTATGAAGGAGCACAAATGCTAGAGGAGATTTTGCTAGTAGCAACAAATCTAAGGAAGATAGAAAGATTGAAGAAGGAGTATTCCTTCATGTAAGAAGAGAAAAAGGAGGTAAGAAAATATTTGAATGTTGGACTTGTGATGAATATGGTCATTATGCATCTAAGTTTCCTAAATGGGAGAAAAAGTATAAGGAAAATCATAAGGCTAGAAAATATAGAGAGTGTTTGTATGCAAATGAAGATAATGATTTTGATGAAATTGATTTGTGGCAATTAAGGAAGAAAGTCCAAAGAAGGTAGCTTTGGTATCATAGGTTGAGAAGAAATCTAATTGGATAATTGATAGTGGTTGTTCACATCATATGACTAGTGATATCAACAAGTTTGTTGACTTCAAAAGTAAGGATGGAAGAATTATCAAAGTTGGAAACATTGTAGCATGCCAAGTAAAAGGTATTGGATCTATAACTCTTGATGATAAAACTGATTCTAAGGATGTATAATTTTTTTATGGCTTAAAGCACAACATTTTGAGTCTTGGACAACTAGTAGACAAAGGTTATCAGTTGTAGTGCACAAAAAGACATGCATGATAAAAGATAAAGATGGAAAGGTAATTGGAGTAGGAACCAGATTAGAGGTAATGCATTTTAGTTGAACCCTACTGAAATGACATGTTTGTTGCAAATGTAGATGATAGTTGGTTATAGAATAAGAGATTTTTTCATATAAACTTTGATAGTATTGTGAGGACTAGTAAAATGTTTGCAGTTAAAAATTTGTCGAAGATTATAAAGCCTACTAACACAATTTTCAAGAAATGTGTTTTGGCTAAGCATAACATAACTTCTTTTCCTAGAAAGAAGTTTACCACTATAGTGAAGTTGGATATTGTACACATAGATCTTAGTGGTCCTAAAAAGACTAAATGATTCTATGGTGAAAGGTATTGTATGATTCTATTTGATGATTTTTTAACAATGATGTGGGTTGCATTTCTTAAAGAGAAATTTGAGGCATTTGACAAGTTTAAGATATTCAAGAATAAAGATGAGAATGAATCTCATATGAAGATTAAATTTTTATGATTATATAGAAGAGGGGAATTTATTTCAAATGAGTTTTATATGGTTTGTGAAGAAAATGGAATTAAAAGATAGCTATTAGCTCGAAGAACCCCTAAACAAAATGGCATTGTAGAGAGAAGGAAAAAGTTGGTTATAGAAGCTACAAGAGCCATGTTAGTAAAAAATGATTTATCCAAGAGATTTTGTAGAGAATCTATTAATACAATAGTCTATACTATGAATAGAGTGCAAGTCAAGAAAGACACAAACAAGACACCCTATGAACTATTGTTTGGTCACTCACCTATAGTTAAGTATTTTAGAATTTTTGGAAGTAAGTGTTACATAAAGATAGATGATGATATTGGTATGTTTGATGCTAGAAGTGATGAAGTTATGTTTCTTTGTTATTTATTGAAAAGAAAGGCTTATAGATGTTATAATCAGAGAACTAAGACTGCTATGGAAAGTGCAAATGTAAGAATTGATGAGAAATTTAGAATACAAGAGAGAATAGTTGATTGCAATTCAAATGATGATGTTGTTACTAAGCCAAGGAATGATGAGGTATTTCTTGAGACTATCAATGATTTGTAGAGCAAAGGAGATCCAAGGTAGGAACAAAGCTCAGAACCTTTAGTAGAGCCAAGACTTGAGATAGCAACTCATACTTCAAGAAAGAATATGATAAAGAATCACCCATTCAAATAGATTATTGGAAGCAAAGAAAAAGGTGTAATGATAAGAAGTAGAGTAAATGAACTATGCTTGATATATCAAGTTGAGCCTAAGAATGCAGATGAAGCAAGTAAAGATGACTATTGGAAGCAAGCTATGAAAGAGGAATTATATTAGATAGAATAGAATGAGACATGGGAATTCATCCGAAGACCAATAGACAAGAATGCGATAGGAACTAAATGGGTATTTAGGAACAAGATGAATGAGAAAGGAGAAGTTGTAAGGAATAAAGAAATATTGTTATGTAAAGCTTACACACAGAAAGAAGGGATAGATTATGAGGAGACATATGCTCTAGTGGCTAGAATAGAAGTAGTAATATTATTCTTAGCCTATGCAGCATAGAAGAAATTCAAAGTATATCAGATGGATGTCAAATCAGCATTCCTGAATGGAGAACTTGAAGAAGAGATATACATTGAGTAGCTTGAATGATGTCCTTTGAAAAATGACAAGGACATAGTATGCAGACTAAGGAAAGCATTGTACAAAAGAGATAAAGAAATAATTTGAAATGAGTATAATTGGAGAGATGAAATATTTCATAGGATTGTAATTTCTACTGAACAAAGAAGGAATCTTTATTTCTTAGACTATGTACTTGAAGGATCTATTGAAAAGGTTTGGTTTGGAAACATGCAAACCCATTGGAACACCTATGGTAACTGGACACAAGTTATCTCAAAGAATTAGACACCTACTATTGAGAAAAAGAAGTACAAATCTATGAATAAAGGATTATAATATCTCACTCACATAAGGTTAGATAGAGAAAATGTAGTTGGAATTTTTGCAAGATTCTAGGTTGATCCCAGAGAAGCACATTATGTTGTAGTCAAAAGGATATTTAGATATCTAAAGGGAACATCTGAGTTTGGATTATGGTATGACAAATCTAATGATTTTACTCTAAGTGCTTATATTAATGTATATTGGGTAGGCAGTATGGATGACAGAAAGAACATCAATGGAGGAGCTTTCTTTCTTGGAGGAAGATTGGTTTCTTGGTTAAGAAAGAAGTAGGATTGTACATCTCAAAGTACAATAGAAGTAGAGTATGTAGCAATAGAAAATAATTGTAATCAAGTCATTTGGATGAAGTAGATGCTAAAGGATATAAGGATAAAATTTAGTGAACCTATTGTTATACATTGTGACAACACAAGCATTGTAAATATGTCTAAGAATCTATTGTTACATTTGAGGACTAAGAACATTTCTATTAATTATCATATTTTGAGAGAAAAAGTTGCAAAAAAGGAAATCAAATTGGAGTATATGAACAATAGAGTATATTGTAGATATATTCACAAAGGCTCTTCCTAAAGAGACTTTTGAGTACTTAAGAGTTATGATTGGGGTTATGCTACTTCCTACATTAGAGTAGAAGATGCAAGAGTGCATCAACTCAGTGTAATAGAGCACTATTTTTTTTTTGGATTGAATGTTGATGCTTCCTACATGGGGGAGCATCTATGATTTATAGAGTAATCTAGGACTCTTACTAATATTGTTTTGAATAGCTCCTTTTAACACTTGAGCTATTAAGAATTAGTTGTTGCAGAGTTTGATGCTATAGAGTTGGTTACCTTTCATATTGATGTCAATGGGGGAGACATTTGGCATTAAAAAAATTATGCTGAGGAAGATGTTCAACATAAGCATAGTATGCAGAATGACATTTTTGTATCGATAAAATTAAGGTATATCAATGGGGGAGAATGATTGATGAAGAGGATTTTAAAATGAATAGTCTTTTGTTGGTATTCTTGGAACTAGATGTTTTTCATCTATGTTTCCATCAATGTCAAAAGGGTATATTGTTGGAATATTAATTGGAAGCATCAATTCTAATGATATTCCTATGGGTGACTACTACTATGTTGATATGTTACATTCATGACTGAGTTTGACATTGATGTCAACATAGAAATTTTTTGTAGTATATGATAGAAGAATAGTGGAAAGATCAAGTTGGTATGGATGACTAGTTGAGAATTATAACCACTTGAGGTTATGGGAGATAATTTTGAGTATCTTTTATATGTAGCTAATGTCAGAAGAAGAAAGGATAAGTATAGAAGAAGTTATGTAAGTTTTGGTGATGTCTATTCCGAGATAGAGTTTACAAAGGCATGTTCAAGTAAACTTGTTATTTCTCTTAGTAGATTTGATATCTTGAGGATTGAGGTTGAGGCCATGAAGAAGACATATTGAGGATGACATGGCTAAGATTTCTCAACATAATATTGTGTGTACCAAAAGTTATTAAAGTTACAAGGTGGAAGATTAATGTTATCACTAAGTGTAACATGTTCTTAATGTGGTCCTATAATAATTAATTGAGAATGTCTAACAAACAACTCAAATTTTTTTTTTGAGGACTTGGTATAAAGGAAGGACATTTTCCTTTATTATGGTGTGTGGTGATATGACTTTATGATTAATGATAAGTAGTAGAGAGTGTGGAATGTGAAGTTGAGCAGAGCAATATCGAAGTGAAGGAAACTTCATTGTCAAGGTTTTGTGGTGTGATTTGAGGTTTTTCATTTAGATTTGAGGTTTTTGACCTGGTCTACAAGGTCTAACAATGGTATGGTTGATAGGATAGAGGAAAGAGAAAGGAAAGGAGAAGATAATAGTAAATTACTTTTTTGAGGAGTGAGCTCTTCTTGTAGTTGAAATTGCATGTTTGGGCAGTGGGCTATTCTTCCATACATTTTACCACAACTCCTAATAGGTTTGTCACAAATCCTAATAGGGTTGGAATCTCCTAATAGGGATTTAAAGTCTCCTAATAGGGACTCATTGTATTGAATGTTGTAATAGACTCCTAACAAGGTTCATCCTCTAACAAGGACTATTTATATAATTAAATCATCTTTTTGGCATCATTCTCATTGGGATTTTCACTCTAATAAAGGGTTTCTCTAGTTAACATATCTGGTGTAATTGTCTATGAGCATTTTATTATGGTTATTGTTTACTTTTGTTGAATGGTTAAGTTTGTTTAAAGAAGATAAATGTTTTAATTATTAGATAACTAATTCACCCCCTCCCCCCTCTCAGTTATCTTGGTGGACTATTATTTCTAACAAATACACCACAACAACTATAGTGTAATAAAATCCCTAGCCAAGATACACATCCTACCATGTGAGAATAGATAGAAACCACATAAAGGGGAGATTGAGAGTCGTAACTATAGCTCCTCACCTAGGCTTTGTAAATCATTCACCACACACAAAATGAATGGGTTATTGGAAAATAGAAAAAAGAAGTAGAAGGTCCCACATAACTAGACCCCCAATCTCTAAAAATATTAGGAATCTACCACTAACTAGAAGCTCTCACACCATCACTAAAATGAGACAAAGCCTTGGGGACAAACCCCTCTAAATTCAAGCCCCAATTCATGAAAGATATCCATAAATGGGTCCAATCTAGTCCTTCCCCATCATGAGCATGCAACCAAAGAAAATAGGAACCCACAAGAAAGGGCAAAAAACTATGGAAATTTACCCAGATAGGAAGCCAAGCATTCAAATAAGGAAGAAAGTTGTACAAGTTTGTCAAAAGAATAATGAACCTCATGTAGGAATCCCTAGAGATCAATATGATGCGAGGAGAGACAAAATAACTAGGGCCAAGGGCACACCCAACTATCCTAGAAACCTTGTAGAGTAAACACAAAGGAAACAAACAATAGAGAACAACACCAAGGAGAGAGAGAACCAAAATAGTTTATTGGTTCATCAAGTAATCAACATACATTCCTAGTTGTAAAGCCTTCTATGTTATGACCAGATACAAAATACAACTTGTAGATCCATAATCCAACTTCTAATTCATATTTCCAAATACATATGCATTTCACCTTCTAAACTATCTAAGTTCTACCTTTAACCTAAGCCTAAGAACTCTATTTATACTTGTAAAAATGACTTATAGAAGATTCTAGAACATTACACCATAAAAAATGGCAACCCCAAAATGGTCAATGCTTATCTCTAAAAAAGATGCTATCATTAATTTTAGAATCAAATTAAATATGCAAGTTAGCTCCCACTAAGAACCAAAACATTAACAACTCATCCAAAGAAGGAACTAAGCATCAAAAAATAGTAGGCACACTCAACACATGAAGGAACACTCATCAAATACTAGATAACTTGGCACACATTGGATAACTTAGTAATGACTAGAAATTGGAACTTGATAGCAACTAGAACTTGGTAGCAACTGGAACTTAGCCCCAATTAGCACTTGACAGTAATTGGAACTTAGCAACAATTGGCACTTGACAATAACTAGAACTCAGCAACAACTGCAACTCAATAGCAACTTGAACTTAGCAGTAATTTGAACTCAACAGGAACTAGAAAAATGGACAAAAGGTGTAGAATTACAAGGGAACCCAAGATCCTCCTATATCAGAAAAAAAGGGTTGGAAAAAATAATTCTCCTAATTCATGCAAGTGTCACAACCTGAGTTGAATCCAATTGAGATTGAGAAATCCATGTAGTACCTTCAACTGATCTATTCTTCCACTTCATCGAGTACTCATAGTAATATTTTCCTCTTCTTATTTTACCAACTCTTTGATTCAATACCTGTTCAACTTCTTCAATCTACTTCTTAGAATAATCATTTGACTTGTAGTACTTATACAAATTAGCAACATTGAATACATGAGATCTATCCATGTCATCAAGTAACTCAACTTCATAAGCATTACCATTATCAAACTTCCTCGAGATCTTACAAGGTCCGAACTTCTTCATCTTCATCTTACTATATGTTCCAATAGAAAATCTTCCTTTCTTCATGTTGGGACTCAAAACTGAAGCCCTAATTTTGAGTACCATTAATATGATCAAGCCTTATAAATTATTTTTAATGCATGTGGACCCAGCTATCCTTTTGAGGTCTAAGAGGTGTTTAATGTTTCTAAAACCTTGCATTAAATATGTCTATGCATTTTATGAAGATAAATTTTCATTTTGAATCATTTTGTGAAGTCCAATTTTGAGCAATTTCTAAATTTGCATTTTTGCCCAAATGTTGAACAATGACAGGAAGTTGTGTTTTTAATTAAATATCTTACACCTATTAATTTTTCATAACTTACTAATTTGGTAGTATTTAGTTTCTATACTAGAGATCTTGTGTTTTAGATTTTGAGTCATTTTGATATGTTTTGACTAGGTTTTGAATCCCTCAAAGTTGGTTGTTTATTGTTGTGATGCTAATGAAAATTATTGAAAATTTTTGGAGGCCCTGTTTGCCTTATTATAAATTTGAGATAGTCGACCAAAATGATAAAATTCCTTTTGCATTGCATTTTAGAGGTCAAAGATTTGTTATGTTTCAATTTTGAGCTTATGATGAATCCATTTGGTTAGTTTTTGAACACGATTCAAAATGCAATTTGTGAACTTTTACTGGTGTCATAAAGTGTAGATTGGTCGGTACCCCTATTCATGATGTCATAGCTTTAAAGCCATGATTGGTGAGATCAAATAGATTGCACCATTTTGTTCTACTCTAAAAATACTTTAAGTGTGCCAATTTTCAAATCTTGACAAATCCTTCTGCACACTTTATTAGGTCTATTCTGTTTGCAAAAACCACTTTTCTATCAACATTTCCACTTTGCAAATCTGTATCGCCCACTTTAACTACTTGCCAACTTCTTCTTGTTATTTTTTAGGAGCCCAAATCCTAGACTTATATTCTCCTCATGGGATTCAACTAATGCCCCAATTTTCATTGCCCCAAGTATCTATTTACCTAGTTTTCAAAGCCAAATCTAAACATATTTTGTGGCTTTCTAACACATTTTCTTTTAGGTAGTTCTGAGAGGGCAACTTTAACAGTCAATATCTCTTGACTAAGAATTCTTCATAAGATGAGATTTGGTAGGGTACAAGTATGTGGAATAGAGAATTGATATGTTTGATTTCAGAGCCTAGTTAGATGTTTTGTTCAATTTTTAAGGCCAGTCAAAGGACCTCCTGGCATGAAGTCATAATTTATAGAAAGGGGTAGAAATTAGTTTTAATAATTCTTTAATGCTTCAAGTGGTTATTTTTTATTTTAATCAGTGTCGATTGTTAATTGGATCAATTTGAGATGAAAGTTGTTCAAAAATGAAAATTCTTTAGCCGGACCCACTTTAGAGCCCAACTAATTTCATTAGATTTATGACATTTATGAGGATTAAGGATGTTTTAAAAAAGGGATGATTATAATGACCCTGATTTTGTAAGGTTTTGATGTATGCATATTATTATGTGAAATCAAATGGATGTGTGGGGGGTCCACATGAAGAATCGAAAGGTAGCACAACAAAGAGGCTTTGCAAGGAAACAAATGTAGATGTTGTCTACAAATCCTTGAATAGGATGTACATTTAAGAACTAGATTTGGAGTTTGAAGAGATAGAAGAAGGAATGGTAGGGGATATGATGAAGATGTTTGAAAACCAAATATCTCCAAGTGCTTCTTCATCTAAAGATCATGATATAGAAGCAAGTAGTATTAATGTATTTGGTGAATGCAAAGCATGAAGTTGACTGACTATAATTGGCCACTATGTTTTAGAATGCTTCTAAGCATCCGTGCTAGTTGGAAATTCTTGCAATATTTTAGAAGTTGTTCGTATGATAGTTATACTCATATGTTTCAATAGATATATAGAACACCTTTATAATCATGGGAGTAAAATGAATGTGAGGAAGCTTTGGCACTTTTTTTGCTAGTTCCAATGCCAGCTCTTGTTGAAAGTTACAAATTTTAATGTGATACTTTCTTTTAGCTTCTAGCTCTCCCTAATGTGATACATTCTATCATAATCCATCCAACTACGTCTTCGTATCTTTTTTTTAGATGAGGCTATGAAAAGGCATGCCAAGGGAGAAGCTTTTGGGCATCAAATTCATCTTGCCCTATCATTTTGTAGATGGCATTAGAGTAGATGCCCCACTTTGCAAGGACTCTCAACTCATGGGATGTAATAATGATCATGTTGCCACATCCAATTGGTTGATCCCTTGTACTCCTTGCAAACAAAGCATCTAATTGATCTTTGTGACTAACATCATCCAAGACAATGAGAGTAGATTTAGATCTTAGGTCACACCCACCCGATTGAAGCTGGCATTGAGAAGAGAAATAGCTTTGTGGAATTCTACAAAGAGGAGCAATCCACAACTGGTCAAAAAGCTCCATAGGAAGGAATGAAGCCAATCTTAGAAGGTAAAACTAAACTAGTGGTATGGGAGGTATCTTTTAGATGAGGATGAATTTAAAATGCATTGAAAGGTAGAAGGCCAAGGAGGCACTCATGTTGTAGATAATATTAAATTTCCATGAGAAACAATGTGTTGATACACATAAGGGCAGTTGGGACTACTGCTATGTTTGACATGTCTCAATAGGGAGGTTGATTTTACATATTACAGGCCATGAAAATGCTAATAATTTGCTTTGAATTTGTAAAATTTGAAATCCATTTGTGTACTAGGCATAAAAACAAAGATCAAAACAAAACCTTGTACTCAAGGCATCTCAATATGACCAAAAGAATTAGAAAAGTGTTAATCCTTGGAGAGGCATGAGGATTTTGTGAATTCATGCTCCACATCTAGTTAAAATTTACAGTCAAAGGATAAATGATGTAAGAACTTTGTCTTACATTCATTGTGATACAACTATTTCAAGTGTTTAAATAGAACTTTACATAATATGAAGTTGTCTTCAAGGAAAGCACCTTTTGAAGGTGGAAATAGTGCTTGGTGGATCCCAGCTGACTGGTGTAGAGACTGAGGAATTTTTGACCAAACACATGCCCTAAAGATTGCTGACACAGATTTCTAGGCCAACTACATGATGACAAGTGGTAGCACATGGAGACAAACTGATGAATTGAGTAGTGACATTGACAGATGATGTGGCAAGCTAAGGTGGTAGAAGGTGACACATGTCACGTGGTTACAATGTTGCAATGATGTGGCACAACACTGACTCATCATTTGACAAGGTGACCAATGACGTGGCAGACATGTGGTGACCATGTGGTAGATGTCAAACAACTATGTAGGAATCAACCAATCCAGTGATGACACATGTCAGAAGGATAGTCAAATAGGTTTGATCCAGATGGAGAAAAAAGGGGGAAATCAAATAGCATAAAAAATTATTTAAAAATTTTTCTCCCAGAAATCACGTGCAGGGTCAAATTTTAAATAAATTTCATTTAAAGCTATAGTTGAAACTTTAGGAAACTGATTAAATATTTGCAAATTTGTAGTTTGAAGCCTCGAGTTAGAGCTTGGAACTTTGAAAGGCTACCAAGGGGACATTTTTTACCCTAAATATGGAATCCAATATATCATTGGAATCGATAGAAGATGAACTTTCTAATTCTAAAGTTTTCTTTTTTGCACAGGTGGTCACTAGTGCATGCTACAAGGGGATCTATAATTCTTATGAATCCATGGCTTTTAATAGGTGTTTCAATTGCAAATATCACTTGTGGTGACACTTGGCATGTTTAATTGTTCCAGCATGTGATATTTTGATCCTAGTTGAAGTATTTGGTTTCTAATTAACAATTTGATGTATATTTGGTGGAAAATCTAGTAATTGTTGTTTCCTGCCAAATCAATTATATTTTCCATCAAGTAATAAAAATATTTTCAAATTTGGAGGTAAAATGAATGAGGATTTGATTTCCCAATTTTCAGGAGAGATTAGAGAGATGTTTTTAACTTCTTGGGGAAGTTTTCCAAGTGGACGGATGGGAGTTGCAGAGCAAATTTGGGAATTCATTCCTTATCTATATCTTTCTCTTTTTGATCCATTATAAGAGTTCTAGTTTTTACTATGAGACTAGGTTGTTGTTGTTTTTACTTTCTGTCTATTGAGTAGAGCTTTAGTTGTGAAGGCCACACATCCACTCTTGTGCAGGTTTCTAGTTTCATTTCATGTATTGTTTCTCTAAGATAATGAAAATTGATGATAGATCATGTGACATATCTTGAGTTTTATTTAGTGTTACTAGTTAATGTATTTAGTCTTTCCAAGGATAAATACAAAAGGGGATTTACAATGAATTATCTATGTTCTCTCATTCTGTCTCCTAATTCTTCATATATCATTAACTTTGTAACTGAATGAATATGGTTCATTTAATTTATGATAACTTGGATGAGTTGTGTGTTAGATTTGTTATTGCTTTTGATTCAAGGAGTTAAGTAAATACTTCAATGATTTGATAGGGTTTTTGGGTTTATGGAGGGCATACTAGTGAGAATGGAGTTTGGGGATTTTAGTTGATAAACTTAATTGTAAGGCAATCAAGTTAGGTCATCCTACTAGTAGTGACTCTATGTTGCAATGGATAAGGCATTGATCACTAAATCAGATGCAAGTTAAGATGAAGGTCATTTGCACAAATCTTTCTAATCAAATTAGTTTAGTTTTTCATGTTTTGTAGTGGGCTAAAAGGAATTGACCTTCACTTGGCTTATGGGTTCATAGGTTATGATTTGTAGCTATTTCATTCCTATATCATTGCATAAGTATTAGAAGATATAAGGGTTTCATTTGTTGTTAATAGGTTAAGATTATATGTTTATTTGCATTGGTACCATATATTAGAACCTCAAGGTTAACCCACCTAGGTTTTGCAGAGCCTAAAGTGAAGAGTGAGTTATGCCTTATAGTTGGCCCAAGAATTGTAGTCAAGTTCATCCATCATAGGAATTTGCTAGCCTTAGATGTATTGGTCTAGTTTCTTGATTATTTTTAAATCTATTAAATCAAGAGCCAACACTTTATTTGAACCATCACCTCATCACCAACTTCAAAAAAATGATGTCTTCTACACTTATCAACATTCTCCTTATAATTTTGATTACTTTGTTCCATCCTCAATTTTACTTCCTTATGCAGAGAGTCCATACAATCAGAAAATTCTTTGCTAGTAACACTTCTCTTTTCTTCACCAACAACATCCCTTAGATCTGATATACCTCTTGGATGCATTCCTACAACAATCTCAAAAGGTGTTTTCCCTATACTCTTATTCATAAAATTATTATATGCAAACTCAGCTTATGCTAATACCATCTCCCACTTACTTGGTTTGTCTCTAATGAAACATCTCTAAAAATTATCTAAGCTTCTATTCACAACCTGTGTCTATCCATCTATCTATGGATTGAATGTAGAGCTAAACTTCAACTCAATATCTATCTTCTTCCACAAAGTCTTCCAAAAATAACCAACAAACTTATTCTCACTTTTAGAAATAATAGTTCTTGGTAATCCATGCAATCACACAATCTCTTTAAAGAAAAGTTCAATGGCATACTCAACATTTGATGTCTTCTTATGTGGTATGAAATGAACCATCTTAGAAAATCTATCCATGACAAAAAAATATAGAATTATACCCCTTCACTATTTTAGGCAATCCAAGAACAAAGTCCATTCTAATGTCACTCCAAGGTTTCTCAAGAACTGTAATATGTGTATACAAACTAGTATTTTGACTTACTCCTTTTTCAACTTGACAAACTCCACAACTCCTTACAAATTTCTAAACATCCTTATATATTTGTGGCCAGTATACTTATCCTTTAGCAAACTCAATGTCTTATCAATTCAAAAATGTCTAGCCAATCCACCATTATGCTTTTCCTTAATCAAATTAACTATCATGGAAATTTTAGGGTTACACAACTAAACTCCTTTGAACAACATACCTTCTTGAATAAAATATTCATCATGCTTATGTGATTTGTTAGATTTTTTTCTTTGCACTCTCTCCACACCTCAAAAAAATTAGGGTCAGTATCATGCAACTATTTCATTTCATAGAAATCAGGAACTTCAACCTTCATCTTAGTCAACAAAGAATTTCTTCTATTCAACGCATTAGAAACTCTATTAGTAAGTCCACTCTTATGCTTCATAACTAATGTGAAACTTTGTAAGTCCTCAACCCACTTCATATGTCTTTGATTTAATTTTTTTTGACTTCTTAATTACTGTAAGGCTTTATGATCAGTATATAACACAAACTCCTTAGGAATCAAATAATATCTCCACTTCTTCAAGGCTTGAACAATAGCATAAAACTCTTGATCATACAAATAATACTTCTTTTTAGCATCATTCAACTTCTCACTATAGAGAGCAATAGGTTTACCTTCTTGACTCAATATAGCTCCTATTGCACTATGACTTACATCATAGTCAACTTGAAATACCTTATTGAAATCAAGAAAATCCAATATAGGAAACTCAACAACCTTTTGTTCCAAACTTCATAACTCTTATCAGCTCCATATGTCCACTTTAATTCCTTTCTCCTCTCATGACTGTCTCAGTCATAACATTACAAAATGAAATTACTTATGATTTTATTTGTAAAAGCTAGCCAAACTATGAAATGATCTTACCTCACCCACATTCTCAAGTATACGCCATTCCAAAATTTCTTTGACCTTCTTAGGATCCATTCTTGAACAATCAATTGATATCACAAATTCCAAATACACAATCTACTCTTTCATAAAAGAATGATTCTTCAGATTAATAATCAACTTCTCTTCTTTCAATCTCTATAATACTTGTCTAACATGCTCAATATGGTCTTCCTTATTCTTATTGAATATCAAAATTTCATGCAAATAAACAATCACAAATTTACCCAAGAATCTTTTAGAACTTCGTCCATCAACCTCTTGAAATTACTAGGTGTATTAGTCAAATAGAAAGGCATAACCAACCATTCATAAAACCCATATTTTATCTTGAAATTAGTCTTCCACTCATCACCTTCTTTGATTCTGATTTGATGATAGCCACTTTTTAAATCAATCTTGGTGGTCCACTCAAACAATCTATTATGTCATCTATCCTCAGCATATGAAACCTATGTTTCATTGTGATCTTGTTAATAGCTCTATAATTAGTACACATTCTCCATTCTCCATTCTTTTTAGGTTTCGATACAAGAGGTACACCACATGGACTCAAACTTTCTTTGATCAAACCTTTCTATAATAACTCATGCACTTGTATGACCTATGTTCTTCATTCTTTATATATATCAATCTATATGATGATTTATTAAAAAAACTAGCTCTAGGAATCAGATCCATATAATGACTTATACTCCTTGCTAGTGGTAGACCATTAGGTATATCCTCTACAACAATATCTTTATACTCATTTAGCAAATTTTTAATTTCTACTAGTACTCGATCATTACTAGCTTCTACTATCACTCAGTCATTATGATGTAGTTTAAGGCAGGAGAATCCCCAAAGGAGATGTTCAAACCCATAGAAAATAACCACATAGTGAAAATAAAACAATAAAAAAATAATATTACAAGATCTAAAACCAAACCAAAACTCTTTATTCATAGATATAGCTGATTACATGCAATGTGTCCCACTATAAGGCCTTCTAGGTTAGGGAAAAATACAAACAATAATTACAAAATTAGTTCTGCAAGATCCATATGCAAACTTGATTCCAGCTAATCCAAATCCACAACTGGATAACAAGACCAAGAAAATTCACACTTGTACCCACATGTCCACCAAGCAAATCCTTCAGTTCTTAAGTCGCAACACTAGCTCTTAAAAATTTTCATCTACACAATCCCCTTCACTCCTTGGAATGAATAAATTCTCTAGCTATGCTAAAGACTCCATAAAACCCTTTACTTATACCAAAGTAAGCTAAAATTAAGCCTAGTTGATTACAAATTAAATTAAATCCCTTACATTAAATATATGTTGAGCCCCAAGTTAGCCACAACACAAATTAAATACCCATACATAAATTAAATGCCAAAAGTTGGTTCACAAAAAACTCATCATGAACAAAACCAAAATCAATACTAGCACTCAACACATATAGGAACACTTGGTACCAACAAGTTCACTCAAAATCCACTTAGAGCTATAGTAACCCAACACCCACTAAGAGCTACAATAACTTATCACCCACTAGGAGCTATAGTAACACGACATCCACTAGGAGCTATAGTAACTTGGTATGCATTAAGAGATACAATAATTTTCCATCCACTAGGAGCTATAGTAACTTGGCATTCACTAGGAGCTAGAGTAACTCAACCTCCACTACAAGCTATAGTAACTCTATAGCAATAGAAAATTGGAAACCACTAGCACTCAACTCGAACATGCAGGATTATAAGAAAGCCTAGGATGCTCTTGCATCAAACACCCCAGGTTTGAAAAGATGTTCTAGTAACAAGAAGAACATCTTCTGGGATTCAACACATAAATCCAAAACTCATTCTTCACATACATATCCTCCAAATCTTCAACTTGTACACTCTTTTCCTTGTTCTTCTTTTTCTTCTTCACATCCATTTTAGGTGTTCTATAGGTCTACTTTCCACACTGATCTCCAACCTTCTCAGAATCTATCAACTCAACTCAGCTACCAATACTTAGGTTCTTCCTACCAAGCTCTTCATTTTGCAAAGGAATGATAGAAAACTTGCTTCCACCTTTCTCAATAGTAAACAAATTCTTGACACAATCATACACAACCTTGTAATCATATTGGCACAAGTCTACCAAGCAACACATGACAATTGTTTGTGTCCACAATATCACACAACACTTGATCATTATATTGCTCAATTTGGAAATCAACAAGAAATTTTTCCCTCACTTCCAAAGCATGTTAACCTTGTAACCAACCAATCCTATAAGGTCAAGGATGTATCACTCTCTTCAAACAAAGCTTTTGAACCATCTCCTCAGCAACAAGGTTATTAGTACTACCACCATTCACAATTACCTTTTAGGCTTTACCACTAGACTTACAATAATTCCTGAACAAACTAGTCCTCTTACAAGAATTCAATATCCTCTCACCAACTAGTATTCACTGAGCCAACAAAGTTTCTCCTTGATTAGGCTAACTATCTTGAACTACAACCTCATTCACAATAATAGTTGTTCTTCTAAGTGGACACTTAAAAAATCTATGCCCTTCTTTCCCACATCTAAAACAATTACCTCTAAACTCACATCTACCTATCCTCCTTTTTCTAATCAATAGGTTTTGGTTCACTTTCAACACTTAATTTAGCTTGTGCCAAGCTATCTTGCTTCTTCTTTCCTCTAACATTAGCTTGAATTTCCCTTTTCAACTTATCTTATACCTTCAGGTCATATTGATAAGCATCCTCAACTTAAGAAATATTCAACATACCAACCTCATCTTGAATATTGAATCTCAAACCATTAATGTACCAAGCTACCTTTTCCTTTGATAATTATCTATGACTAGACTAAAAATTCAACTTGTAGAACTCCTTGATATAATATTTTAGAGGATTTAGTCTTCAACTTGGTCACCATCAATTTCCATCTAGTGATCTTCATTTTACCTTCCTCTTCTCTGTCTCTTTGTAATTATTTCTACCAAACAACATCATGTCCTTTCAACTTCATTTATGCTAACCTCACTTGAGTGGATCTACTATATCCTCAATCTCAAAGTAGTCTTCATATTCACCAATCTAATCAATCAAGTCTTTAGGAGTCAAAGTAGCTAAGAAATTAGAAACCTCCATCTTATGCTTCAACTTGAACTAAGATCCAGTTCTAGCAAATTGACTAGCCCTATTTCAAATACATCTCTCTAAATGATCAGTTGTATTCTCACCACATGATCCAACAACTTCAAAGTCTTTAGTAACATCCTCATAACTACCTTCAATACCCACATGCGTAGGTACACCACCTAAAGAACTTATAATTTTAGCAATCATTTCACTCTTCATCAATGCAATCTCAGATCTAAACTCTGCTCTTATCTTCTCTGAGATCCTTTCTTCTATAGCCTCACTATGATCATCAATTGCCCTAGGGTCCAATCTTCTTGGAGAAATCTTCCAAAATTTTAGCAAACCCTCAATAATAGATCCACTAATCCAAAAGATGAATCAAATCCACAAGATCAACCTTCTCTACAAATCCTGGTGTAATTTCCTCAGCTTCAGTAATCTATCTACACACTTAGGAAAACTTTCAGTCTAATACCATCTAATATAGTGCAAGTGGGGAGAATCCCCAAAGGAGATTTATTAACCCCCAGTAAACAACCACACAATAGAAATGCAACAACAAAACAACAATAATGTAGGATCTAATACTAAATCACAAGTCTTTATTCATAGATTTAATTGATTACATGCAATATGCATAGCTATAAGGCCTTCTAGGTTAGGACCAAATATAAACATCAATTAAAAAATCAATTATGCATGATCCAACAAGGTCCACTTAAAAACTTGATTCTAGCTAGTCCAAATGCACAATTGGATAAGAACACCAAGAAAATCCACACTTGCCCCCTTAGGTCCACCAGAAAAATCCTTTGGTTCTTAACTCACAACCCTAGCTCTTCAAAATTCATGTCTACACCATCCCCTTCACTCCTCTAGATGAATGAATTCTCTAGCTATCCTAAAGACTCCATAAAATCCTTTACTTATACCCAACTAAGACACAAGTTAGCCTAATTCATTACAAACTAAATTAAATTTCTCACATTAAATATATGTTGAGCCTCAAGTTAGCCACAACACAATTTAAATACCATACATAAATTAAATACCATAATTTGGCTCACTCACAAATTGTCCCGAATAGAACCAAATCCAATACTAGCACTTGGTACATATAGGAATACTCAACACCAATAGGTTCACTTGGCATCCACTAAGATCTATAGTAACTCAACACCCACTACGAGCTATAGTAACTCAACACCCACTAGGAGCTACAGTAACTTGGAATTAACTAGGAGCTACAACAACTCAACATCTGCTAAGAGCTATAATAACTTGGCATCCATTAGGAGCTATAGGAACTTGGCCTTCACTACAAGCTATGATAACTTTGTAGCAACAAGAAACTAGAAACTACTAGCTCTCAGCTTTAAGATGTATGATTCCAAGAAAGCCTAGGATGCTCCTACATCACATCACTACTAAACTTGGTCCTCTAAGAATTATACAAAAATAAACTTGGTTCCTTTTCATTTCTTTTTCAAATTGTTTCCCATTGACCACACAAATTTTCATAGTAGTACAATTAACCTCGTCGGGACTTTCAATCAAAGGTAGAAATATTTACCTTTTCCCATTTACCCAAAGAGTATATTGATTCAATATTCCATCATGTATAGCATATGTATCAAATTTCTAAGGTCTACCCAATAGAATATCAGAACAATCCATAGACATAATATCACATCAAAATTCATCAAAATAATCTCCAATCTTGAACTTCACAATACATTCTTCACATACCAATATCTTATGCTCAACCTTGATCCATGAAACATGATAAGGTTTAGGATGCTTCAGTCTCTATAACTGCAACTATGTAACCAACTTGCCCGATGCCAAATTTGTTGAACTTCCACTATCAATGATTACCTTGCAACATTTTCTAGCCATCTTATATTTGGTTTTGAAAAGACTTCTTCTTAGGATAGGTTCCTCATTAGCTCCTTGTTGGTAAAAAAATTTGTTCTTTAAAATTATAACTCTTAAATGACCAACTTGAAACAATATCTGGTTACAAAAAGTTGAAAAGCCACTTGTGGATAAATTGGCTTCTCTTTGAATTGGTAGGTACAACTCCCTAGAATAGGTTTGTAATGAATTATGTTTTCCTCCTAAACTGCTTCAGGGGTTTGTTCTTGACCTAAGAACAAAACAGGTATAACCAAACTAGACCGAACCTAACTCAGGCAAATATGAATTTCTAAATATCAAAACAAGTTTATGCATTCACACATCTTATGAATTCATAAAGATTAACTAAATAATAGCTAATACTGAAATAAGTAAATTCGAATCTAAACTGTGACTAATAAACTAAAAATGCTGAAGGGATTTCTCTTTGAATGAACAATAACAATGCCTATCACATTCATTTGTTGTTTCAAAGTAGGGGAAGTGAAAATCTGTTCTTTCCTCATTTCAACTCAAACAAAAGAGAAAAATATAAGACTAAAATTAATCCAAACTAGAATAGAAAATGATTGACATAAAATACCATTCAATTGTCTTGGCAACAAAAAGTACTTCACACAAACAATTTATCGACCTTTCATTAATCTTTCAATCTCATACATATACAGTTTTGAGATGACCATTATAATGAAATTTTAATTGGTTCATCTTCTCAAAAGTGAAAAATGGCTAGGCACCAATTTGTCATATTACAATTATTACATAATAAAAAAAAAAAAAAAAGGAGGCAGAATGTGAATCACTTTGACTTCTTCCCTTTTTCTTCTTTTTCTCTATAGGCCTTGGTGGCAACTATGATTGGGATAAGCTCTTCATGCCTAGGCATGTGGATATTGGTATACCTTAAGAGCCATTTAGAATTCTCTCTAGCCAAATCCTTCACAACATTTAATTGACTGCGCAATTCCTCTTTAGCCTTGTGTATACATCCAATGCCTGTCTATAGTTCAGTGACCTTGTCTTGACTTTGGAAGTTTATATCTAACAAACTATCCAAAAAACTAGAAAACTTCTCCTTCATGACATTGACTCCAATAAGTTATTTTCCTTGACCACTAGTTTGTGAGTCTGTATGTAATCCCTTCATAAATTCAAATCCTCTATCCCATGTCTTCTTCACCTTATCCTCTATTTCTCTGAGCCCTTTCTCTATAGACTAGATCATCTCAATCTTAAATTGCATGATTTGAAGCCACTCAAATAGAGGCTCATCTCCCTTTGGTAAGATTTTTGCTTCCACCACTTCCTTGCTCTTCATTTAGATGATCATCTTCAAGAGAGAGATGCAGTCATCACATTTCACCCTTTCTCTAGCCAGAGTATTACTATTTGATATAATGTTTTCTTTTTCTATCTCCAACCTTAAGATAACATTACCAATCTACTCCACAATTAATGCTCCTTCTGATTTGAGCTTCTCAACCCATTCTTTACCAATCTAGCCATAATAGCTATCTTCTTGGAGTTGAAAGATGAGGGCCTAAACTTCATTAGCAGTAAGACTTTTAGTCACTAATACTCTAGAGATGGTTGCTAACAGAGTGACTAGTTGTCTAATGAACTTATTTAATTCCTCTATTTCAACTTTCATCTTAGTCTTCAATAACTTAAGACTCTATAGCTACCCTTTGATCACCTCATTGGTTTACTTCCATAAGCCAACTTTGGTGTCATGCCTTGCTTCACCAAGATCCACAAACTGTAGAGTAAAATCCTTAGTCATTAGGTCCTCAATTTCACCTCCCTTGTTGGGCTTTACAACCTCCATTGTTAGGTGACCTATCTTTCGATCTTGGAAAAGTATGGACAAGGTCTTTTGCTTCTCAACTCTTGTCAATCTAGACCTAGAGTAGATAGTGAGAGATATAGTATCTTTAGCAAAAGTACTCTCATCTTTCCTTTTCCTTTTCCTCTCCAAAGTAAACTCCAACTAGGAGTTAGTACCTATCACCTTGGAGGCTATCATGAGTGATTCTATGCTGAACATCTTCCTCTTAACTAGGGTAACTCTAGCAACAACTGAAGAAAAATGATTCTTTGGATCTTGGGAGATGAGCTTAGAGCAGCTCTAACCTTTATCCACTTCTAGAGTCTTCTTCACAACTTCATCTAACTTAGTAGACTCACTACTACTACTTTTTCAATCTCCTAAGTCTACTATCTATATTGAAGACCCACTTGGTTGCAAAAGTGTAACACTTGCTGCTGGAATAGGGCTATGATGTGTTGACAAAATTGGAGTAGTGTGGGGAGAAGGAATTGGGGAAACATGAGGTGATAGAAATGGTGTGACATGGGGGGGATCAAATTGAGGTGACTGTGCTATCCTTGGGTTCCTCCATCCTCTTTACCTCAACACTAGTCTGGGTTCCTATGACTAGGAGGGAACCATCATGATAGGTTTAAGCTATAGGGACATTCTTGTTTGGAGGTTAAGCTAGACCTTGAGTGGAAGTTATGGTCATACCTGGTGTAGCACTCTAAGATAAAGTAGGTGTTGCAGCTATTGGAGAAGCTTGAGTGGATGCACCTTTACTCTAACTCCTCCTGGTTGTACACTCAACCCATTTCCCATTTTCTTGATGATCCTAGCCATCATGATATCAAGATTCTCTTCCACATCTACACAAGGCTTAGAACTAGTAGGAATCCCCCTTAAATTAACTACTAGGAATCCACATCCTCCAAGAATTCTACATCAAAGTTGATATCATATGTTTTGATTTGCTCCACTGTGAGCCTAGCAAAAGCACAATATCTAATTTCAAGCTCATCTCTACAATCTACCCAATAATCTTTGATAGTGGTAATGTGTTTGATCATGCTACCAATCTACAACTTGCACTTAGTCTTGAATGCCTTGACCATATTTTTAGCATCAGAATGAGACTCACAACTATAAGCTCTAACCTTCTTGTGGAATTCATACCCTTTCTTCTTCAAGCTTGCACTCAGCATGTTCACCTGGATCACTTGCCTCATGATCTCTATTAGCACAATTGGATCACTTGGGTATTTGGGCAGCTTCAAAGGAAATGAAAGCTGCAAGATGCAAATATGATAAGGATGAGAACTAAATAAAATAGCTACCAAAATAACTAATGGCCTCCATTGCCTTCAGGTTGAACCTCCACTCTAGGCACCCTTGGAGTTCCATACAAATTCTCATTGCAAATGCATCATTAACTCTAACATATTCTGCATAGCTATTCTATAATTGCAAGCATGGAAAAAATTCATAGCTTTTCACATCATTAGGGAAGTTCTCTATTATGGGAAGGCCTAGCCACAATTGTAGAGAAGCTAACATATAAATCAGGAAAGAAGACATATAAAAGTTATTGTAAAACTTTGTGGCACTGAGGGCTCCAGATAGAAGTTCACTTGCCTCATAGGCCCAATCAGCATAATGTGTATCCACAAAAATAATTTGTAGTAGAAATAAATACTATTCAACAAAATTGAGTGCTTCTACCTCACCTTTCAATCTATGTAATAGAACTAGAATGTTTATGATCTCAGGCTTGAGATCAATACCGAATAGAGTCATAGGAACATTACTCTTAGTGCCCCATGGCTTTTGGAACTAGGACCTCATAATTTCTTTTCTCCACACCATTTTCTTCAAGGAGAACTTGGACATGGCTCCTCCTACTTTCAACTTAGAAAACTCTTCTCGCTCTAGAACCCCAAGACAATTTACTATAGTTTGCCTATATATAGAGATTAAAATTGTATGATTAGGTAGAAAAATTTGTTTGGTATCTAGATTGTAGTGATTTATACATTCAACAATCAACTTAGGAGCTTGAACCACCACCAAAAATCTAGTTTCCCCCACTAGCCCACTTCCTCAGAGCTTCTTAGTTATAGGCTTAGTTGGCTCCAACCTTAACCTCTTTTGAAAATATTGCATGTTAGAGAACTAGAACAAGGTGTCTGTGACATTCTAGAATGTAAAATTGATTCCATTTAGCCCATCAAACCTAGCAAATTTAGTTTCCATTTTATCTAAGGTAGAAACAAATTGAAACCTTGCAATTGAAATCAATGCAAAGAGTAGAATTTGCAAGTAGAAGAGCTTTGAAAATATTATACAATTTAATAGCATAATAGTTCAATAAAAAATGGTAATTTGAAAAAATTTTATGTTTCTCTCTATATAGAAATCCTAATTCACTTGTTAATCTTCAAGATTTGTGCCACATGAGTGAATTAAAGGATAAATCCTTTGGATTAGTAAATGTGGGAGTTCCTAATAGACTTTTCCATGTATTTTCACTATTTTCATTGGCCCAACAGTAACTTTCCTTTATTACACTCTTACCTTCCCATTTTTCACCTAGTTCTCGAGAATCAAGAATGGAATACTCCATAAAGAAATATCTGCTCAGCTAGATTCTACTCACTACACTTCTCCAACCCTAATTAGCTTGTTCTCACTATCATCTTAAAGTGTCTTATGTGCAATTTGTGTACCCAATTTTTTTGCAAACTCAATTTCTTCATGAATGTGGAAAATCACCTTCACGAGGCGAAAACCAGTCAAGGAGAAAGAAATCTTCTATTTTCCACTAAAGCTCTCTTTACCTTCTAACTCTTGGGTTAGCCCTTTCTCTAAGTTTAGAAAATTAGAAAAGGACTACAGGAATCAAAAGAGGGCTCACTTCTTCATTCTTTTTCCTTTACAAGTGCTTTTGGTAGAAAATTAACTCCTGGGTTGAAAGCTCATCATGGAGAAGACATTTTAGAGTTTTTTGCCTAGAGTGATTCTAAGCACCATGATGAATTCTAGATGTTTTCTAAGGCAGAATACTATGATGAAAGGCTTATCCATAGAAAGACTCATTCTCTTCTTTTTTTAATCTGCAAACTATATTTACTAACCTCTATACAAAATCATCTTCATAGGTCAAAAATCTATCGAGGAGAAGGCAACATTTGATTCTCCACAAGCTTCATTTTTCTTTATGCATAAACCATGA
The DNA here is from genome assembly GCA_028749045.1 of Cupressus sempervirens. NCBI lineage: Eukaryota > Viridiplantae > Streptophyta > Pinopsida > Cupressales > Cupressaceae > Cupressus > Cupressus sempervirens. The sequence goes on from CM053783.1 coordinate 743,668,710, forward strand.
TAAGCTATGAAAAAGTTCATCCTCAAAAATAACTTTGTGAAAATCATTATGGAACACAAGAGTCTCCATCGAATTAGGTTCTAGACTACCCACAAAATCATGATAACAAGGAAAACCCACCCGATTATGTAATGTGGGAGAAAGGAAAGGTGGAAAACCCAATGGAGAAACTTTTCACCTAACGAGAAAGAACTAGACTTGGACATACCCAAACTAGATTAAGACACAAGATCTTTTCCACTTTGCAAAATGGGTACAAGATGAAAAGTGTGGCAATAGCTGGCTCTAACTGGGGACTTGGGTTGAGCATACCTAAGCAAGGAACTCAACATTTCTGATTTCACAAAGAAGATAAAAGGTGCCAACACAACAACACACAAATGAGGCAAAGAATAGGAAAAAAAAAATCAAGGGAAAGAGACTAATTAGGAAACACAAAAAGAAACTAAACCTAAGTATAATACAATATAGGGGTTACTTGTTCTCAATTTGTAATTTGATAAACCTTCACATCCTGACCATTATAGGTCAAGGGTAGTACTTTTCCATCTTCATATGCCAACTTGAAAGAATTATTTTCAAATGCCTGATGAATTCTAAATGGGCCTTTCCAAAAGGTGTCAAACTTCTTATGCATACCTTTTAGAGTGCTTCATTTATCATAGAGTAACACACTATCTCCTACCATGAATTTTCCTAGTCTTGCTTTCTTACCAAAAAAATCCTTCACTCACATCTAATCTTGTGTGATGTGATCTACAATTTCCTCTCTTTCCTCTTCAAGTTTGTTTAGGTACAAAATCCTCTTCTCTAGACCATCTTTATAAATATCATCTTCAATTATTGTTCTGAGCTTATTCATGGCTAGTTCCAAAGGTAAGAGGAGATTAGCCTCAATCCCATAAACCAATTCAAAAGGAGATATCTTGATTTCCCTTTTAGATGTCACTCTATATGCCCAGAGTGCTTTATGAATCTTTTTGTTCCAAGTCTTTTGATTATCTAAAACCAATTTCTTAACAATATTCATCAAATTCTTGTTACTAGACTCAGCTTGACCATTTCCTTGTGGGAAATAATCAGATGAGTGACTAACAATAATTCCATACTCAAAGAAAAAATTAGTAACCTTGATTGAAGAAAAGTAGGTTACATTATGCATCGCTAATTTAATGGGAACACCAAACTTGACCAGTATGTTCTCTTTTATGAATTTGCATACAACCTTGGAAGTAGTTTTCTTGGTAGCTTTAGCTTCCACCCACTTAGTGAAATAGTTAGTTGTAGTTATTACATACTGGTGACCTACACTATATTATGGATTAGTTAGACCAATAAAGTTGAGACCCTATTGTTGAAAAGCTCCTTTAATGATGACAGGTCCTAGTAGCAGAGCAACTAGTTGAGGGTGCCCATAAAACATCTTTCATTTCTCACATCTTGCTACCTAGGCATAGGCATCTTTAAACATCCCAGGCCTATAATAGCACTACCATAATATTTTAAAAGCTGTGACTGAAGATGAAAAGTTTCCTCCACAAGATTCATCATGAAATGTTCTCAATAGTTTTTCTTGTTGTTGCTTGTCCATGCACCTAAGGAAAGTGCCATCAATGGCTTTTTTTAATAAATTTCTAGCCCAAATCACATACTTAGCTACTTTCAATTTAAGATCTCTTCTTTGTCTTGTAGTTAGGCCTTTTGGACATTCACCATATGTTAGTAGATAAGAAATATTCTCAAACCATGAATCGTAGAGACCTAGAGCTAAGACCAACTGCTTCTCCCTTGATTCTTCTAATTCTTTAGTGATCTTGTTTTTGCAATCACCTTCCACAGGGCATTTCCCCTTATTAGCTTGGTAGGCTTGATTTCTATATCATACTCCTATATTTTTTCTACCCATGCTCCTCTATCATTACAACCTACATCTTATAGTGTTAATACACTCTTTACTGCTATAACTAGGATGAAAACTATAGAATGTGAAAGCAGGATATAGAATTGAAATTTTTTGAGTGACTTGACCACTGCATAAGTGTGATTTTCGATCTATGAATATTTTAGTTCATGATTTCTCAAAGGTATGGTCATGAAAGCTATTGGAGCTTGTACTCTTTCATCATTATTTTGGATAAGTTTCACAGATAAAGTATGTTCAAAAGCATAACAATAAATGATAAAATCTCATTTATAATTTGGATGACATAATACTGGGACATTAGCAATAGCAGTTTTTATATCTTGAAAGGCTCACTTTCCTACCTCATTCCATTTGCAATTTGAATTCCCTTTCATCGTACCCACTATATGCTTAGTGGTTTCTAAAAAATCTTCCACAAACCTCTTAAGGAAATTCACTTGCCCAAAGAATGATTTAACTCCTATTTTATTTGAAGGCAAGCTTAATCTTTGAATGGCTTCCAATCATTCAGGATCAATTCTAATGCCTTCTTGGGACACAATATGACCTAGGAGGTTTTCCCTCTATCACATAGAAAACTGATTTCTTTAGATTGAGAGAGATTCCATGCTCTCAACATCTTTGTAAAACTTTCCTCAAGTCTTCCATATGATCTTTCCTCTTTTTCGAGAATATGATGAGGTCATCTAGGTATATAACTATGATTCAATCCTTCAAATAAGAAAACATCTTACTCGTACATCTTTGGAATGTAGCACTAGTATTGATAAGTCCAAAGGGCATTCTGCGATATGAAAATGTACCCCAAGGAGTGGTGAATGCCATCTTATGTTGATCATTTTCTTCTACTTCAACCTGATTGTATCCTAAGAACCCATCAAGCATGGACATCATTTCTGATAACGCCATAGTTTGTAGTAAGTAATCCATATTTTAGATACCGCCACTATTTGTAGTAAGTATTTCAGATATTGCCACTATTTGTAGTAAGTGGTGGATGTCATCTTATGTTGATCCTTCAAACCCATCAAGCATGGACATCATTTCAGATCTGACCACCATTTGTAGTGAGTAATCCATATTAGGAAGAGCAAAGTTATCCTTTAGAGATGCCTAGTTCAAATTGTAGAAATCAATGCAAATCCTTATCTCTCCATTCTTCTTTTTGATGGGTACAATGCTAGCTATCCAAGTGGAATGATGAATGGGATAGATGATACTCACCTTTAACACTTTATCTACCTCCCAAAAAATGGCATCCATGACCTTAGGATTATAATTCATTTGTTTTTGCTGAAAAGGAACTACATCAAGTTTGAGTGGAATTTGATGTTTCCCTTCTCCACCTCGATAGCTTTCCAAATCTTCATAACTCCAGGAAAAAACATCTCTATATTCTATGAATAATTTTCTTATAGCTTCTTTCCCTTTAGGTGAACAAAATTTCCCAATATTAATCATTTTAGGATCATGGGTATCTCCAATGTTTACTCCCTCATATTCACCCATGGTAGGCCCCTTTCTTGCTCTATTTTGCTTTATGTAAGCATCATGTCTATTAAACATTTTTTCTAAAGCCACAAAATATAGGCGAATAATATTACCTTTTAACTAAACTTCTCCATTTTGATTATGTTTCCTATTGACATCAGAGCTTTCATGATCACTTCCACTAGACTTATCATTTTCAAGGAATAGCTGCAAACTCTTATCATCATTGAAGACTTGCTAGGATTCTGCATTGTTTGGAATAGAGTATCAATACACAATTTCAATCTGATACGTTTTATCTTTGAAGTATATACATGGAAGTAATAGAGACACTAGAACATTTAACCCCAAATTTATAGCTTAAATTTGGATCAATCAAATATAAATTGCTTGGTTGGTCACATTATAAAGTAAACTTTTTTTCTTTTTTTTTGATACATGCTCATGTTGGTCCCAATTGCGACCAACATAGCAAATAAAGATAATAAAAAAAGTGGGAAATCAATTGAGAATTTCACTTTTCCAGCATTCTGCATCCTTCAAGCATTTAACATTGGAGCGTTTGGAAACCTTGTGAGCAACGTAACCCTAGAATTCCTCCTAGAACCACTTCTGGGAATCTTCCCAAGAAAATCAAGAAAATTAGGTAAGCATTCAAAATAAAAAAGAAAGGATTTTATTAGGAATGAAGATGCATTATGTGAAGTACTCCAATCATGATATTCTTTATTCATATTTTTGGTTTTCTTATCAACTTATGATCGATGTCCTTGGAGAAAAATAAAACCCTTAATCGTAGGGTTTTGTGAACCGATCTTCCTCAAACCATCAAAACATATTTAGTTCGAATCAATTATAATTGCACTGTTAGTCACAATACTCTAGCTTCACAAAAATAATGATTCTATCTCATGAAATCACACTCTCACATACAATAAATCTAAAACCTTGGAATAAAAAATGATACATAGTTGGAGTTTCCCAGACATACATCTATTTGCACATGAAAAAATTGTTCTCACCTAAGTTTGGAAATATAGCATTAGCTTGGAGACCTAAAATTTAAGAATCCTAGAGAAATTCCAAACACATATCAGAGTTTTAAATTTGACTTGAATATTTTTTGAAAGAATTTTAAGTTATTTTCGAAAAACTTGATATGTAGGCCTAATTGAATTGGGTATGTTTTTAGGTAGGATTAATAGTTCTTCTTGTGGGGTTTTGAAATGAATCTTGTAATCTTGAATTTGGGCAATTCTATGTTGATTTAGTTTCCTAAAGCCTTTGGTATGCTTAGTGGGTGCCTTGAAGGTGTTGGTATTGAAAGATCCTAATGGGGTGCTAGTGAGTGATAGAAAGGTGAAGAGTCATCTTGGAGTTTGGTGAATCTTTTTGTGTGGGAGTAGAAGTAGGTGATATTGTGTTGCTTGGTAGATTTTTGAGTACCATTACCCTTATACCTACTTGCTTGGCCCATTGGTAAATTGGAAACTTTCCTTGTGTTAGCTTAGCTTGAAAAATTGTGGACTTCCCTTGCCTTCATCAGTCCTACTTGCATCAAAGAGACAAAGATAAAAAGGAGGGAAGGAAAGTGAGATAAATATAAAGATAAAGAAATAAGAGATGAGAGATATATATGGATCAAGGGAGAAATATTTAGATATTTATACTAGGAAAAATAGAGGGGAGAGAGAGAGAGATGTGCTGAAAAAGATAGAGATTGGGAAGAGAGATCAAGAGGAAGCTATAGTTGAAGATGGAGAGGGAGAGATATAGGTAGATAAAATATTTTTATTATATCTAAACATAAAATTATATTGATTATCTTACAATAACAAAAAATCTATCCAAATTTCCTTCCATTAGGTTATAGTGGATGTCATTTTTTTGGAGAGCTCCCTTATTGACACAATTAAGGACAAGGCATGTAAAGGTTTTTGAGATTGACTTTCTACATGCTGATTGCATTTTTTTTAAAGTTTCTAAGAATTTTAATATTTTTTTTTTGCATTTTATAGGGTCACTAAGTAAACCAAATTAATTAAATTTATCTTTATATCTCTCTCACAGACCCCCTTTTGTGTGTGTGTGCACATGCATGCATGCGTGTGCATGACTTCCTATATCTATCTTCAACTTTATATCTCTCCCTCTCTTGTTATTTTTTTATGCCACCTCTATAAATAATTATCTCTTCCATATCTATCTTCCCCTTTCTCCTCTCTCTTTATCTACCCCTTTTCTTTGCTTCACATGCTCCATATTTATATATCTTCATCTCTATCAATCTTCCACCACTTTTACCTATTACGGTCTATGATGTCTCCCATTTTTACATTGGTTTTCTTACTTGACCATTTTATTTGCCAACTCACAACCAATTCCATTGTGTACAATTTCAATTCCTTTTTCTTGATGTCACAGTTTACAAAGGGAAATATGGAGGGAGGAGTTAACATATAAGGCTCTATTATAGCCACACAAATGCCAATTTCTTGTTGTTCCACATATCATGTTACTCAAAATTCACAAATTGACATACTCCCACTTCATTACATTAAAATAAACTAAACTCTCATTGTCTAATTGCAAAAGTGGAGTTAATGAAAAAGAAAGGAACCCTACTGATGGGATGGAATTTAATTGGCATTTTCTATTGCAAGTATTCATGTGGCTTGATGAGTTCAGCTTGGGTAGAGCCTCATCTTGGTACGAGATAGGAGTCCAAGAAGATTTTTATAATCAATCTACAAGTGAAATAGCCTTCCTTAGAATCAAATGCATGATCATGTGTAGTAAAGAAAGTGAGAAATGATGGAAATCCAAACATGAAAACCACCATAGACCCAAAAAATGATCCTTGATATGAGCATTGAGATCTCATGGCTGTAATGCATATGATCCTTCAACTCACTTCTCTCTTCAACCTATGTTCCAACCCCCTATACTTCACCAATTTGCACAAACACCACCTCAAACTTCTAAATTCCCTTAATTTGCAACATCAATCATCTCTAATAATTCATCCACCCATACACAAACCAAACAACACTATGGGACAATTTTAGAACATACACCATAGCTCTTCCCTTCCTCAAAATCACAAATAACTTTACCTTTTTCCCAAAACACTTGGTAAAGTAAAAGCATTTTGAAATACCCTTTTCCAAGTACCTTAACATACCCAAACCTTACTATAGACTTCTTTGGACTAGGTCTAACTATCTACACAATGTGACCCGTAAGTAGCATAAAATCCCATTAATTAATAGAGCATCCTCACTCTTCTCTCATCCTTATCACTCCAAACTCTTGAAATAGTCATATAATGGCTAAATATGACTAAATCCCAAAGGTTTAAGACTCAATCCACTGGAAACCCCCAAAACTAGAATTTATGACTTCCAAACCCTCAATCCAGGGGTTTCTCAAATCCACTATATCTGATCAATTCCTAGAACAACTAATAGTTTCTTCTCCTTTAGATGATCATACTAAGATGGTTCAAACCATAAAATAGGTTCCTCCTTTAGAGAAAAACTCTACTGCTGCTTTGTATCCACAAATTCCTTCAAGGAAACTTGCATTATTTCATAGCAGTTAACTAATGTTGTATTCTCCTCTGCAATTAAAAGGTTAAAAGACAATTAGACATGCTGGAAATGCACATCCCATGAATTTTGGGCCCTTATAATTCATGGGATGGCCATAATGTAATAGGTCTTAGGACTGGTTGCAAGATAACTAATAGAATCAACAATTGTTTACTTTCACCAGGTGTACAAACTCCTCAAAATGAAGTGAAGTTCATTCAATAAAGATTAAAATTGAATTAGTAAGCCTTGATAATTCATAGATATGTCAATAAAAACAATGAAGAGTTAAAAAAAATTAATCAAACAACAAAATGAGGATTTTATTGCTCACTACTTTTATCAGTCCATACAGCTAGATCTCTACCATACAATAGATGCATTTATGCTTTAATAGCCTTCCCCAAATTGTCACAACCAACTTTTACTAGTTGGAGGCTTAGTTTAAGCCTAAAGACACCCCAAACACTAATTCCCTCCAAATACTTTTATAACCATTTTTTTTTAAATATTTGAATTTTAAATATAAAAATTGGTTTTAAATTTATATTCAATCCTTATTCTAATACCTAGACCTATCCCCTGCCCATTCTAAAATTCTTGTAAAAATAACTTAGGTTTGGACAAAATTAGTCCAATACAAACAAATTCTTTGTCCTTTAAGGACATTACAAGTATGACTTTAAGTCCTTTTAGGACATTACAAAATAAACTCATCTGATTACATTGTTTGGTTATGAAAACCATTATAGCTTTTAATTCTAGTCCATTTGTATTGCTTGGATATCTCCTTGTCCTACTCACTCCTCTGGTCTTCATGGTATGTTTTGGTGTCTTCATTAGATGATCTTGGTGCCCTTGCACCACTAATTAGGCCTCCAAATTTTCCACTTTAAAAATATTTCAAAAAAACTCAAGAAGATAGCAATTAAGTTTTGGTTTTAGAGAGCTTGAATATTTTCAAGGTTTTAGTTCTTTAACCCCTCTATACAAATTATTCCTCTAAAATAGCCTACTTACATGGTGCTCAATTATTGGTCAAGATCAACTTGCCTATCATTTCCATGTTGTGCTCACCTGCTTACCCACATTATTTAACAACCTTGCAACTTCATTTTGCGGGCAAGCACCAGCCGTCGGATCTTGCCATGTGGCAAGATCAAATGGCTCCTATCAATTCATTCTGGTTGTGCCACATGGTATGCTACCACTGGCCACCCAAACTACCACATCATCCACTAATAGGGTCACCACCTCATCTCCTGACCCAGGCCCACTGCCACTTGTCAAATTTCTACATGCCCACATTTTCTAACTTCCTTGTATCTTTGCTTTGCAGGCATGTGCCCATTGTCAAATCATGACACATGTCATGATCTCATGTATCTCTCAAACTACTCTTTATTTCCTTTGATAGGGACCCGTCACCATATGTCTTAATCCCACTTTCTCACAATCTTTAATTGGCTTGCACCTTCATTTTGTGGGCTTGCGCCCATGGTCGATCTGTACAAGTGGAAATATTTGGATGCGTCTCTATTTTTAGGACCATGTCATCGTACTTAGATTTTCATTCAAAATTATGCTTACAAGTGACCCACCAACTGATGTCATCCATGGCCAAGCTAAGCCACAAGGGCCCCACACACAAGTAGCCTTTCAAAAAGCTCTTCTCTTTAGACATTTCATATGAAGTGTAGAATTCTATTTAAACCCCTTATAACTCCACCGTTCGGTGAATATGGGATAATTGTGCTAAGCTATTTCTACACCCTTTTTTTGAAGTTCCTTCTTGCTGCCATGAAAAAAAAACTTTCACTCTTCCTTTGGCGTGAACTGCAACTATAACAATACCTCCCTCCTTTTATTAGTGTGTTGCTTCCTCTTTCAATGTTGTGTTTAAACTCCATTTCATTCACTGTGAAGCCTCTTGCAAACTCCAATAGCCGCCCTTGCTTTACATGGAAGTCCTCTTTTTTGGCATAATCTACCTTGATACCTCCTTTCAAACTAGAAGTTGGTGGGGCTCCTTAGATTGATGTGTGTTTTTTCCAATTTCAACATGCTACCCCCTCTCCTCAACATGTAACCTTTATTTATTTATTTCTATGTTGGTCTATCCCCTGCAACTCCCTACTTCATAAGTGTGGGGCTCTCTCTTTTGTTGGTGGCATTGTAACTTAGTCTGCATGGAGTGCTCTTCTTACACTGGTGTCTACTAGCTTGTTGTAAGTGTTTCTTTAACTTTCATGGCTTTGTCTTCATTGTTTTGGCATCTCTTTTTTGATGCATGGGTTGTCTTTGGCATCCTCTGCTCTCTAACTTGTAATGGCCTCTTTGCTCTGCCTGCCTCTATAGATTTTTGAATGTTATTGATATATGGTTCAATAACTAATCTATCATTTGCTACGACCTTCAATGCTTCCAATGTATCATTGTGCTCCAAGTTGAACATACACACCCTATTGAAGCATGTATGTATTTTCAATCTTTCCAATGATGTCTATCCTTCTAAAACTTCTATGGTATCCAATTTGTTGCAGCCGACCAATGCAGGCTTCAAGTGGACTATTCTTTTCCTTAGGCATGAACCTCCTTTTAACACTGTCCCCTACTATTTCTTTATTTCTTTATAGTCATAGTTTTCTTCAAAACATGGACATTCTTTTAATTGTATGCAAATGATCTTTGTCTTGGTCAGCTTTCCAAAGGTGGATATCTATCAATATTTGTATTTGGCTGCTTGGCAAGAACGTCATGATTATGAAATGGAATGACACTAGAGCAATCATGCATAGGATATTTCCCATTGGTAGCATGGAGTTTCCTCTTTCATTTCAACATCTTTGTATGCCTCCTTTCCTTATCTTGTATTCTACAACCCTTGCCTCAATTTGACATGTTATAAGTGACTTGTCAGACTATAAAAGAAATGCTTGAAAAGGCTCTTTTAATTTGGCTTATCACATGCATACTAAAGATTGATACTATAAGAAGCCTCTTACATCACTTGTAATGAATTCCATCCCTAGTGATCCAACCATGCTTCACTATACTATTGCTATTTTTATCCAAGTATTGTATCGGCTCACCCTCAGATAGAATACAAGCATCTATCAACCAACAGAGTACAATCCTTTTACTTGAAAAGGAAATACCTCTTTGACCTTTCAAATGAGAATCCCTTTTGCCAAAGCTGTGAATTGACATGGCATATCCACCTCTAAGAGATTTATTTTTTCTCCTGAAGAAAACATTTTTTTCTCACTCACAAGCTTAATTTTAATAGACAAATCTCATGGATCCTTCACAACCAACGAAGTATGCTTTCTATTTTTTCAAGATGGATGCTAGTGTAGCATTGTCATCTTCTATGATAGTTGTGTCTATTTTTGCTTTAAATTCATTCTCAATAGCACCATGTTCCATACAACACTCGGGATTAATGATTATGTTAATGTACAAAAACATCTTCATTTCCCCATGCCTGATCAGTTTGATGCAATTAGTTGGGACCCAAAGTGGGTCCGGCTAAAAAATTTTTTGTTTCCAAATGACTAAAATGCAAAACTGACTTATTCACCACCTGGCACTGATTTGAAATAAATTCGATCACTAAAAATGAACTAGAAACTCACTTTACATCTTTTTACAAACTGTCAATTTGGTAGCAGAAGTTCCATTGATTGGCCTTAAAAACTGACCCAAACCTCCACCTAGGCTCTGAAATCTGACCCACTAATTCTTTGTTCCACACTTACACCCTGTCAAATCTTGTCTCATGAAAAATTTGGGGTCAAAAGATATTCACTTTCAAAGTTGACCTCTCAGAACTGCCTGCAAGCAAAAATATCAAAAAACACTAAACTGGGTTCAGAATTGGCTTCAAAACCAAGGTAAACGAGCACATGGGGAGATGAAAATTGGGGCATTGGTTATCTATCATGAGGAAATTATAAACCTAGGATTTGGGCTCATGATGAATAACAAGATGCAAATGGCGAGCGGTCAAAGTGAGCTTCTCAGATTTTGCAGATTGAAACAGTCACAAAAAAACATTTTTTGCAAATGGAATTGACCTGGGAAAGTATGCAAATGGATCTATCAAGATCTAAAAATTGGCACACTTAAAGTATTTTCAAAGGAAAACATAGTGGTACAATCCATTCAATCTCATCTATCACTTATTTCATGATATGTCATCAGGAATAGGGGTACCAAACAATTTGTACTTTATGACACTAGTAAAAAGATAGAAATTGCATTTGGAATCGCATTTAAAAACTGATCAAACAAATTCATCATAAGTTGAAACTTGAAACATAACAAGTCCCTGACATCTACAATGCAACACAAAAGGAATTTCATCATCTAGTTCAACTAGTTAAAAGTTGTAGCATGTCAAATAGGGCTTCCCAGAATTTTGCAGTGTATTAGCATGAAAACTGTAAACTACCAACTTTGAGGGATTTGAAACCTAGTCAAACAGATTTGAAATGACTCAAAATCTGAAACATTGGCTCTTAGGTATGGACACTAAACATTCCCAAAGCAGTGAGTCATGAAACATTTTGGGGTACGAGATATTCAGTTGCAAACATAACCTCCTATCACTGTCTGACACTTAGGATAAAATGCAGATTTGAAATATGCTAAAAACGAGACCTCACGAAATGGCTTAGAATGGAAATTTAACTTCATGGAATAGGTGAACACACTAAATGGAAGGTGTTAGAAGCATTGGACACCTCTTAGGCCTCAAAAGTATAGCTAGGTACAATCTCATTTAAAAGCATTTATAAGACTCAATTTTCTCAATGGTACTCAAAATTGACTATGCAATTTTTAGTCCCAATAGTGGCTCTATCTGGAGATGCATGTCCCTTGCAAGTATGGCAAGGATTCAAATCTCTAGAAGAAGCAGACCACACACCTAACAACAAAACTTTCTCTCGAACAACTTTATTGAAAATAAGGAAACTACAAAAACTACTATATACACATGATGACCCCGGGCCACCAACCTTCAGTAAAATTGTTTACCTCTATCATATACCTGATTTTCATTCCTTTCCTCATGACGTAAACTAAATTACATCTCATATCAGTTTCACCAATTAGATACACATCCTGAAACTCCACACTTAGTAAAATTGAATCTTCATTCTTACTTCCATAATGCATATAAAAACTTGCTTCGTTCTCAACCGTTTGCTCATTATGAAAATACTTATTAGCATGCTCAAACATATCAGACTAAAACTGAAACTCTTCTTTATTAGACAAATCATGCATGCCATCATTCACTAATATGAAGGTTTCATATTCAACATAGGGAAAAGGATCACACACACCTTGAATTTGTGTTTCCCTATGCATATCCAGATGGTATTCTAAGAAATAATCTGATAGGTATTCAGATATGTCATCCATATCGGAGTCTAAAACTAATCCATAATCTTCAAATGGTTCTTCAGAATCAGCAAACAGATTAGCCTTCACATCAGAAAGTTCATCATAAAATTCACTACAAGGTGCAAGCAAATTTTCAATAACCATCTCATCAAACACCTTGTCCTCATAATCACAATTAAAATTCTGATTAGTACATTCACTATCACATCCAGGAGAAGAATAAATTAAATTCTCATAGCAATATGTTAATTCATCATCATTTATACCCAGCTGAACTAAATCTGAAAACTTGAAGTTCTCTTCAAATAGTGGGTTAATAACTCCATGTAGTGATCCTTGTTGAACATCTTGAAAAAATATAAGCTGATCATCATCAGGATCTTCATCATACAAAGTGTTAGTATATACTTTAAACCCACTTCTCACACCACTATCTTCATGGAGACTTTTAGCTTATGAAGAAAAGTTAGAATTATATGAAGACTCACTTGCTATTTCTTCTACCAGACATATAGTGTTCATAATAACATCCTTTTCATTATCTTGTTTAGGATAACCATTACAAATAGACCCTGATTCATTCCTAAACATCTCACTATATGCTAAATCTTTACTATCTAATGTAAGAACACTTGACAACTCTTCACTGAAATCTTCATATTCAAACTCATTAGCATCAACTGACTTCACCATCTCTTTATCTTCATACTTTGCAGACAAATCACTTTCAAATTTTTCATTGGCTAACTGATTTGTATAACACAAAAACTAAGATGCACTTTCTTTTTCAGATTCAGAAAAAGAATTCATACCTCTATTTTCATAAGAGTACTCACTCTCGTCATTGCTTTCTTCTTCCCAATCAGCGTCAGACTCATATGAAGGTGAATATATTGTGTCATTTTCCTCATTGTGATTCAAGTAACCACTCTCTTCATCTCTTTCATATGACACCTCTTGATAATCCATCAGATCAACAACTTTATTGTCATCATTTGAAACATGACTTTCAGCTTCTTCATACTCACATTGAGATAACTATCCTTCAAATTCAGATTTAATAACACTTTCAACATGATGTAATCTCTCAATAAGATAATTCATTTCTTGCCTATCTTGTTGATTAAGAAAATGCATCTTACCCTCTACTGCTAAAACATCAAAAACATGTGAGCTTAGTTCTTCTGACTATGACTAGGATAAGTGTAACTTACATTCTTCATCTTGTGTTATATCTCCATGACATGTCGGATCAGCAACATCAAGTTCATGATTAGAGAGATAACTTTCAGCCTTCTCACTTGCATAAGACTGAGATCTAGGTACAACAACCTCAAACTTTAAAACATTAGTAACATCACCATACACATAACTATCATGAGAAGAACTTGCTACTGTAACCAATGTTTGATCCATAAAATCATCATAATGCTGAACTTGATCAAAGTTTGAAATATTACTTACTACTATAGCATCATGAACATATGTGTTTCTATTTGCAACCAAACTATCCTCACTTATACACATATTATGATCTAAATTTTCCACTTGATCAAAAACTACAACAGGGGTATTGATATGCTTATTTGAAACTGAAGCATCAAAACCATGTTCAAATTTTCTTTCATGACCATTATACTAACAATCATTCATAGAAAAATGACCTCTAATCAACCTATACTTCAAATTATTCTCAATATCCTTAGTATTCATAAAAGCTTGATATAATGTATGTGGTTCTTTATCCCTTAGTAGATAATTCATTTTCTTGTCAAATGCATCAAAGTAAATAGCTAAACACATTTGATCATTGGGTCTATAACTCTCAGGGATTTCATTCAAAATTCTTGCAAATCTAATGTTAAATTGAGGGAAAAGTTCATCACTCTTAATGTGAATCTTCAAGAACTTATCATAGGAATCAGATATGCTTACCCATTCTCCAAATTGCTCCATTAAGACAGAGTGAAAATCACTCCATGATGAAATAGAAAGTGTTGGTAAAAATGAAAACCAGTCTCTAGCATCTCCTTCCAAGGTTTGAACAAATAACTTCATGTGAATGTCTTCATGAGCAATCTCATAGTCACTCATCAAATCACTAAACAATTCAACATGATGACTAGCTAAAACCATATGGTTCCCACTAAACTTAGGCAATTTATTTTAGACGTCATTAGGAATGGCATTCAGGAAACCATGAATACCATTGAAACTTAATGGCATATACCGCTTGGTAGAAATGGATCTAGAAACTTCACTAACCTGTTGCATATTAGGTGAAATAAAATTAGATTTTTTTTTAAATGTTCAAAAATCATTCACCATTAATACTTAGATTCACAACTTGCAATAGATCTATACCCTTCTACCAATCTTAACTTCAAGCACACTTCACAAACTTAAATACAACTGACTAAAACTTGATCTAATGAAGTGTATAAAACCTTAAAGCTATTCTCCTCTTCTTAGTGCTAAAACTTCACTTGATGGAGAACACATATCTAAAACTTAGTTTCTTTCATGACAAGGAAAACATCATGAAAATGAAATACCTCAAGTGTTGCTGCATGAAACCACTAATTTGCTGATTGGCTTGGCATTGATCTCAATTCCTCACACCATTGATCATATCCTTTTTAGATTCGCCATCTCCTTGAGGAGAATTAAATGAAATCACAACTGTGGTTCATTTTTTTATCATTTCAAAACTTATGACAACAGATCAAACAACATTTCTAAACTTATCGGTTAGAAATTCATATATCTCTCTTCTTGTGTAAAACTTAACTTTTAGATCTACATTACCAAGCTGAAAACTCTTTGAAAACACTTATACATAACCAATCTACACTAGTTTAGAGATCCTTTAGAGAGTTTCCACTCACAATTGTGAGAAAGATTTAGAACATGATTCATAACATGACAGATCTGAACTAGATTTTTACTTTGTAGAACTTTGCAAACCGTCAAACACTTAGAAGAGAGAAACCATTATTAAATAGTTTTGACTTTGTAATTACAATAGTACTCTGCAAATAACAACCGGTTGAATTGACTGAAGATGAACACCTTTTAGCAATATAATTTTCATTCAACCTCAAAGTTACTGCTACAAATGGATAAAACTTAACTTGGGAACATGAAACCTTGCATACAAAAATTGAATATGCACAATATATACCAAAGATTTCTAGCTCCTTATCATTGAATTCCTTCATAGAATCCCCACTAGAGTCACCATTTTGTTGGTGTTTGAAAACACTATAGAGTTTTCAATTATCCCACTGAGAAACTGACATATCTAGGGGTAGCTAACTCCCATTTTCAACATGCCATTTCTGACAACATGCCTACTATAAGGCATGATCCTTCTTCTACTTCAAGCTTTGCTAAACCTAGGTGGGTAGACCTCAAATTCAATTGATATTGTACGAGTGCAAAAACATATCCCTAAATCTATTAAGCAGATGAAACCCCTTATATCTCCTAATAACTCATGAAATGACACAGATCTACAATAGCTAAATGCAAATCTATGAAATTCACAAGTTGGTTCAGGGTTAATTCCTTTCAGCCCACTATAAAACATGAAATACTAAAATGATTTTGATTAATAATGATTTTTTCAAATAACCTTCATATCAGCTTGGATCTGATTTAGTGATCAGTGCCTTATCCATTGAAACATAGAGTCATTACCAACAGGATGACCTAACTAGATTGCATCAAAATCAAGTTTGCCAACTGAAATCCCCAAATCCTATACTTATGCAATATCCCCTTCATGCACCCAAAAACCCTACGAGAACAATGACGTATTTACTTGACTGCTTGAGTCAAAAGCAATAGAGATCTGACATACAACTCATTCAAGCTATCTTAAATCAAATGAACATTATCCATTTAATCCAAAAGTCAATAACACATGAAGAATCAGGAGACTGTTTGAGAGAACTCAGATAACTCATGTAAATTTCCTTTTGTATTTGTCCCTAGAAAGACTAAATACACAAACTGGTAACACAAAATGAAACTCTAAACAATTCACATGATCTAGCATCAAATTCCAATACATCAAAATAACAATACATGACAATGAAATGAAAATATGCACAGGGTGGATGTGTGGCCTTCACTGCTAGAGCTCAGCTCAATAGTCATTCAAAGCAAAACCATCTACAATCCTGATTTCAACAGTAAAATCACTAGAACCTTGCTGGTATTACCCAAAGAAAACTGCCAACAACCTTTACATGAAAGAGAGAAAGAATGATATAGGATGAAGAAATTCTCGGATCTGATATGTGCCTGACATGTGTCCACTTGAAATTCAATCTCCTACAACTGAAAAACCTCTTTCATCTTTCTACCTCTTTGATTTGATTTGGTTTCATCATTTTTCTGCTATTGATTACAAAATGTCTTTATTGAAATGATGAAAACTTGTTGAGTCATTAGAATCTGAAAACCAACTAAAATGCTTGGTAAAATTGAGGTTTTACTGAGGGAATCTAATTAGAATTTGACCTGAACTAAATTTTCACTTCCTTTTAGTTGCATTCAGGGTATTACCTGACTAGAAAACACAACTGAATATTGATTCTTGAATGTGGTTGCCTATTAGGAATCTGAGAGAAAACCTCGAATAATATGAACACACTGCTTCCTATGTAGAAATTGACTTCAGAATCAGAAAGT
This sequence comes from Cupressus sempervirens, assembly GCA_028749045.1. Lineage (NCBI taxonomy): Eukaryota > Viridiplantae > Streptophyta > Pinopsida > Cupressales > Cupressaceae > Cupressus > Cupressus sempervirens. Next base: position 743,685,834 of record CM053783.1, read on the forward strand.
TTGTATTCTGCCAATTCTGGTGATATATAACATCACATACTTTTCCCATCAAAAACTTTCAGAATGCCATTTTGAAAAATGCTCCCCTAGTAGAAGGTTCATGCTCGCAAATGAATTTTTCAAAAATTTAAATGATTCTAAAGTATAAACTTTAGAAAAAGGCCCTTTTTAATTTAAAAGATGTAACATGCATATTTAAACTTCAGAGAAAATTAAAATATTTGATATTTTAATTACTTTCATTTTTTCCTTTATCTCCATCTAGGTCAAACAAACTTTGACCTTTGTGACACGTGGCAGCTTTTGATTCACTATTTTTTCACACACTGTCACCTAACTACCACATGACACTCAATTATTGGTCAACCTTAACCTACCCATCATCGCCATGTGGCGCTCACTCACTTACCTACATTATTTAACGACCTTGCAACTTTATTTTGCGGGCAAGCACCAGCCATCAGATCTCACCATGTGGCGAGATTTGACAGCTCTTGTCAATTCATTCTGGTTGTCCCATGTGGCATGCTACCACTAGCCACCCAAACTGCCACATCATCTATTGATATGGTCGCCACCTCATCTCCCGACCTAGGCCCACTGCCACTTGTCAAATTTTTGCATGCCTGCATTTTCTAACTTACTTGCATCTCTGTTTTGTGGGCATGCACCAACCATTGGATCATAACACATGTCACTATCTGGTGCATCCTCTCGAAGTGCTCTTTATTTCCTTCAATAGGGACCCATCACCACATGTCCTAATCCTACTTTCCCACAATCTTTAACTGGCTCGCACCTTCATTTTGTGGGCTTGCACCCATGGTTGATATGTACACATGGCAAAATTTGGATGCATCTCTATTTTTAGTGCCATGTCATCGTACTTGGATTTTCATTTAAAATTATGCTTACAAGTGACCTGCCAATTGATGTCATCCATAGCCAAGCTAAGCCATGGGGGCCCCATGCATAAGTAGCCTTTCAAAAGGCTATTCTCTTTAGACATTTCATATGAAGTGTAGAATTTTATTTAAACCCCTCATAACTCCCCTGCTCAATAAATATGGGATAATTGTGCAAAGCTATTTTTGTGCCCTTGTTTTGAAACACCTTCCTGCCACTGTGAAAAAATAACTTTCACTCTTCCTTTGGTGTGAACTACAATTATAACAATACCTCCCTCCTTTTACTGGCACGTTACTTCCTCTTTTAATGTTGTGGTCAAAATCCATTTCATTCATTGTGAAGCATCCTGCAAACTCCAACAGCTACCCCTGCTTTACATGGAAGTCCTCTTTTTTGGCATAATCTGCCTTGATACCTCCTTTCAAACTGATAGTTTCTCTTTTTTAACGCTTGGCTTCTATTATAAACTATTGGTGGGGCTCCTTAGATTGATGCATGTTTTTTCCAATTTCAACATGCCGCCCCCTCTCCTCAACATGCCGCCTCTATTTTCTTTTTTCTATGTTGGTCTATCCCTTGTGGCTTCCTAATTTAGAAGCATGGGGCTCTCTCTTTTGCTAGCAGCATTGTAACTTAGTCTGCATGGTGTGCTACTCTTACACTGGTGTCTACTAGCTTGCTACAAGTGTTGCTTTAACTTTCATGGCTTTGTCTTCATTGCTTTGGCATCTCTTTTTGGATGCATGGGCTATCTTTGGCATCCTGTGCTCTCTGACTTGTAATGGCCTCTTTGCTCTACCTGCCTCTGCCATTTCTGAATGTTATTGATGGATGGTTCAATAACTAATCTATCGTTTGCTATGACCTTCAGCACTTCCAATGTATCATTGTGCTCCAAGTTGAACATACACACCCTCTTGAAGCACACATTTATTTTCAATCTTTCTAATGATCTCTATCCTTCTAAAACTTCTATCGTATCCAATTTGTTGTAGCCGACCAATGCAGGCTTCAAGTGGACTCCTCTTTTCCTTAGGCATGAGCCTCCTTTTAACATCGTCCCCTGCTCTTTATTTATTTATTTATAGTCATAGTTTTCTTCAAAACATGGACATTCTTTTAATTATATGCAAATGCTATCTTGGTCGACTTTGCAAAGGTGGATATCTATCAATATTTGTATTTGGCTACTTAGCAAGAATGTGATGATTATGAAATGGAATGATGCTAGAGCAATCATGCGCAGGAGATTTCCCATTGGCGGCATGGAGTTTCATCTTTCATTTCAACATCTTTGTATGCCTCCTTTCCTTATCTTGTATTCTGCAACCCTTGCCTCAATTTGACACATTATAAGTGACTTACCGGACTATAAAAGAAATTCTTGAAAAGGCTCTTTTAATTTGGCTTATCACATGCATACTAAAGATTGATACTATAAGAAGCCTCTTACATCACTTGTAATGAATCCCATCCCTAGTGATCCAGCCATGCTTCACTATACTATTGCTAGTTTTATACAAGTATTATATTGGCTCACCCTCAGACAGAATATGAGCATCTATCAACCAACAGAGTACAGTCCTTTTACTTGAAAAGGAAATACCTCTTTAAACTTTCGAATGAGAATCCCTTTTGCTAGAGCTGTGAATTGACATGGCAGATCCACCTCTAAGAGATTTATTTTTTCTCCTGAAGAAAACATGTTTTTCTCATTCACAAGCTTATTTTTAGTAGATAAATCTCATGGATCCTTCATAACCAATGAAGTATTCTTTTTATTTTTTCAAGATGGATGCTAATGTAGCATTGTCATCTTCTATGATAGCTATGTCTATTTTTTCTTTAAATTCATTCTCAATAGCACCGTGTTCCATACAACACTCGGGATTAATGATTATGTTAATGTACAAAAACATCTTCATTTCCCCATGCCTAATCAGTCTGATGCAATTAGTTGGGACCCAAAATGGGTCTGACTAAAAAAAAATTCATTTCCAAATGATTGAAACACAAAACTAACTTATTCACGCTCTGGCACTAATTTGAAATAACTTTGATCACTAAAAATGAACTGGAAACTCAATTTACATCTTTTTGCAAACTGTCAATTTGGTACCAGAAGGTCCAATGACTTGCCTTAAAAACTAACCCAAACCTCCACCCAAGCTCTAAAATATGTCCCACTGATTCTCTATTGCAAAATTACACCCTATTGAATCCTATCTAATGATTAATTTGGCGTCAAAAGATATTCACTGTCAAAGTTGACGTCTCAGAACCGCCTACAAGCAAACATATCAAAAAACACTAAACTGGGTTTGGAATTGGCTTCAAAAACTATGCAAACAAGCACATGGGGAGATGAAAATTTTGGCATTGGTTCATTGTCATGAGTACATTAAAAACCTAGGATTTGGGCTCATGATGAATAACAGGACGCAAATGGTGAGCGGTCAAAGTGGGCTTCTCGAATTTTGTAGATTGAAACAATCACAAAAAATCATTTTTTGCAAATGGATTCGTCAAGACCTAAAAATTGGCACACTTAAAGTATTTTTAGAGGATAAAATAGTGGTACAATCCATTTGATCTCATCTATCATGGATTCCAAGATATGACATCATGAATAGGGGTACCAAACTATCTGCACTTTATGACACCAATAAAAAGATAGAAATTGCATTTGGAATCACATTTGAAAATAGATCAACGGATTCATCATAAGTTGAAACTTGAAACATAATGAGTCCCTAACATCTACAATGTAACATGAAAGGAATTTCATCATCTAGGTCAATTGGTCAAAAGTTGTAGCACGTCAAATAGGGTTTCCCAAAATTTTGCATAGTGTATCAGCATGAAAACAATAAACTGCCATCTTTGAGGGATTCAAAACCTAGTCAAATAGATTCAAAATGACTCAAAATTTGAAACATAGGCTCTCAAGTATGGACACTAAATATTATCAAAGCAGTGAGTCATGAAACATTTTTGGGTGTGAGATATTTACTTGCAAACATAGCCTCATGTCACTGTCTAACATAGGATAAAATGCAAATTTAAAATATGCTAAAAACGAGACCTCACAAAATGGCTCAGAATGGTGATTTAACTTCATGGAATAGGTAAATGCACTAAATGGAAGGTGTTAGAAGCATTGAACACCTCTTAGGCCTCAAAAGTAGAGCTAGGTACAATTTCATTTAAAAGCATTTATAGGGCTCAATTTTCTCAATGGTACTCAAAATTGACCATGCAATTTTTAGTCTCAAAAGAACCCACTCTCCTAGGGTCTTTGTCTTTATCTTTGAGAAAACTAGAACATTTATGTTGAAAAAAATAGTAGATCTAAATAATGCTATTTATTTTGTTTCTTTTTGAGATCATATTGATAATATAACATATGTTTTGACTTTATGGTACTCATTTTTGTGTTAATGCTCTATAGATAAAGGTGAAGCATCATGTAAGCAAAAATCTTGCCATTGCAAAGAAACTGCTAGGAAAAGTTTCTAGCAGTGAGGATTCTTCTTCTGAGGAGGTTAGTCATTTTGTTGTGGATAATTATTTGTAGAACATAATCATGTTTTAGTGGAATTACAAGCTTATGGAATTTTGATGTTCAGTAGTGAACAAATAATTAATTGAAATGCCCTACCACAGTCATCTCCACTCCATCTGTTTGACCTGTATCACAATTAGCAACTCCCTTATAGGGATACAAATCACAAACATTAAAAATTTTAGATAAACCAATCTTAGCAAGGAGTTCAAGTTTATATACATTTGTGCCATATTTTTGCAAAATTTTTAAGGGTCCCATCTTCCTCATCATGAGTTTAGTTTATTTTCCCTTGGTACAATCTAAAATTACTTCTTTGTACTTGTCAAATAGCTACCTTACTTCCTTGGGTCCCACAATCCTTTCATTAGATCTACCTTTCTTTCCTTTTTCTCCAAGTTTTGGCTTTACCACTATGGCAAAGCACGGGGTGTTTTTCACCTTGCAAACCAAAAGGTGTTTTTCAATGTGTAAAAAAATAGGGAGACAATTGCTAGACTTTGGTCTAACTTAAAAAGAAATGCTGATGGAAAATATTATTGTCCTTACAAAATTTGTAAGGGCTTAAAGACTCAAAGATATCTAATCAAAACAACTGAGGAACATTGTAGGCAACATGGTCACATTGAAGGGGGAAACAAATATCGTCCATTGGTATGTATTTTAATAATTATTAAATTACATAAAACATGATTTGATGATGACATCATGGTCATGGCTAATATAAGGTCATTATTTCCATATAGGTCAACATCCTTGAGTTTCATGTTATGGACCATGACAATTCAGAGAATGTGGATTTCCAAATAAGGGAACATGGAGGTGTGAATATTGAAGTCCAAGGTAATGATACCATGGAAGAAGACCACAATGATGAAGATCACGATGATCAAGATGATGATGATGATGATGATGATGATGATGTTGACATAGAGCTTGATGTACTTATACTTGAGAAGTCACACAAGTCTATATATGAAGGCTCTGAAATAAATCTTCTTGTCATTGTATTGTTGTTGGTGAACTTTAAGGTTATGAAGGGTTTATCCAACGTAGCATTGACATGTATGTCATCTTCTTTCATTATTTTACTCATAGTTCCCTTACAATTAACATTGGGTTCATGTAGCAATTAATACTCTTGAAATTAGCAACCTATATTTTTTGTTGTAGGTTGATAGGTGATAGTTTGTTACCACCATCAAACATTCTACCTCGCTCATACTAAGAATTATCTACCATCATGAAAGCTATTGGAATGGAGCATCAAACAATACATGCATGTCTGAACAATCATATTATATATCATTAACATCATGAATTTGCAACACAATGCCCTATTTGTCATACTAGTAGATATCAATCACATTGATTAACAAAAAAGGTGCCTCGCAAGGTTCTTCAACATATTCCCATTATTCCACATCTGCAATGATTATTTAGGTGCAATAGCTTGGCACAATTTATGGATTACCATGCACACAATAGAAGTCAAGATGACATTATGTGAATGTCTGCAGATGGTTCAACATTTAAGGAAATAGAGGAAAAATGGCCACACCTTAAAGAAGAACCTCGTAATCTCAAGCTTTCATTGGCAGTAGATGGTGTCAATCCTTTTGGAGAGATGAGATCTACTTACTCAGTGTGGCTTTTTTTTGTTATCAACAATAACATACCTCCTTGGTTTTCCATAAAGAGAGAGCACATAATGTTGACACTGATTGTTTTAAGTATTTTTTGTTTTAATGGTCAACTAAATTAATTTATTATTACTAATCCATCAAAATGGTCATAATAATTATGTAATGTTTTTTTTCATTCAACTATGTAAGTGCCAAGTTAAAGTTATCAATGTATATATTGAACCCCTTATCGACGAGTTGATGGTGTTATGGAATGGGGTTACTATGTATGACATCTATAGACCAATAGGACAAAGACAATTTGAATTTCATGCAATGCTTGTATGGACAATACATGATGCCCCTGGGCTAACACATTTTTGTGGTATGTTCTCTTCTTAACACCTCTTTTTTGGTATGTTATAGTGACAATGCAAAGTTAACAAATTTAATACAATTATACATGATCTTGAAGGTCTTCAAACAAAGGGAAAATTTGCATGTCTAGTTTGTGGTCCAAAGACAAAATCTCATCATTCAATTTTTTTAAGAAAACAAGTGTTCAATGAGAATAGATACTTTCTGCATACAAATCATAAGTACCAAATTACCAAAAAATATTTTATCAATGGGAAAGAAGAGACTATGTCAAAACCATAGAGAATGACACCTCACCTATGGAAGTTGGCATACAATAAAATAAATCATCAAGGTAATGTCATTCTATCTCATGGTTTTTGTTTCAAATTTATATTTTGATATTTTGTTTTGTTTACTAATGATGTAATTGATGCTTGTGAAGGTTTTCAAGGCATCAATGACCAACTTCCAAAAGGACTAAAAATTTATCCTACACAATTTACTAGGTTGTCATACTATGAGCAACTCTCAATTGTGCATTTTCTTGATCCTATGCATATTGAAAAGAATGTAATAGAGACATTATGGAAAATCTTGAATGGAAGGCGTCACAAAGACAAAATTGTCAAAACTTGTAATGACATTGAAGAATCCAACCATGCAATGAAAAATGGCATTTGATTAAATAATAATGGAGACTAGATTGATACAAGTGCCCTTAGTTGGTTATTGTCAAAGTAGCAGAGAAATGCTATACAAGAATTCATAAAAATAAAAATAAAATTCCCATAGGATTTCCTGTGAACATAAACAATCTCATATATCAAAAAAAAGTGAATTTGGGCTAGGGTTGAAAACACACGATTGGCATACATTTATTAAGTTAATTCATATTATTTTGTATTCACTATATATTTGTATACTGCATGTAGTTTTAATTGCATTATTTTATAAAATATTGACAATATCATTTTACAAATATTGCATTGCATTCTACCTCTATCTCTCCCACACCACTTCACCAACAATGTCAAACAGGTTATATATGATCTTGGAAAATACATGAGGTGGTTGTCATCTAAAGAAATCAATAAAGAAGATATAAAATATTGGAAGAGAAAAATTCTGCTTCTTATGTGTGAAATGCAAAAGTTTCCACCTCCAAGTTTTTTCAATGCACAAGAACATTACCTCATACATCAAGTTGAGGAGATTGAATTGTGTGGACCTATACCAACTAGGTCAATGTGGATGGTTGAGAGGTACTTGAAATTTTTGAAATGCTTGGTTCAATAGAAAGAACATGTTGAGGGTTCTATGGTGGAGGGATATATGTTATACCAAACCATGGTGTGCATTAGTGAATATCTTCCTAAGTTTGCAGCAAAGATCCATGTAGATCATATTTGGGATCCTGACTCAATTAACAAATTCAAAGAGGAGTACTTTATGGGAAAAGGTAGATCAAAGAAAGTGAGAGGTAAATATAAGATGTTATTTTAGTTAATTAATTAATATAAATCTTCAATATAAGTTATTTATAATTAGTGTATTTTTTTTTATACAAGTGATCGAGAGTGGGATGCAATACATTTTTATATTGTGAACAATCTTGATTGAATGATGGTATGGATTGAACAATGTTAGCAAAATGGTTTCTCATTAACATGGGAAGGTGTTGCTTCATTGGTTATAGAAGCACATCATAATGGAGATTCCAATGTTACACCAATGGTAGTTGATCTAGTAAAGGGTTTAAGAGGTGGAGAGGTATGTAGAAATTTATTAATGATCATAACTCGATGTATATTTTGTATCAACTCACAATGAAAATAATTTACACATGCTTCAAAAATTGTAGGTCAAGCACCACAAAGCTATGTACTATCATGGTCACAAATTTCACATAAAAAAGTTGGATGACACAAAGAAAACTTGTGATTCTGGGATAAGTACAATTTTTGAGGTCACCAATATATCATCTAGAAATGACATACATCCTCAACAATCTCAAAATAAATACTATGGTATCTTGGATGATATAATTGAGTGTGACTTTAACCCCTTCAAAGTAGTTCTATTCGTTATCAAATAGTATAGGTTACAACTAAATCAAATGATCTAGATAGAATGGTTATTCAACATGATAATGGATTTACAATGATTAATACAAGGTCATTTGAGCCAATTGGAGATGATCCCTATGTTCTTCCAAGCTAGTGTGAGAAAGTGTTTTACTTAGAGGTTCCACATAAATAGGGTTGTTCATTTGTTGTTAGACATTATCCAAGAGGAAGGCCGATAAAGTATAATGTTATGGAAGAAGAAGATATTGAAGATGATGAAGAAACAGATGATGAAGATCAAGATGATGGTGATGATGATGATGGTGATGATGATGATGATGATGATGATGGTGATGGTGATTATAATGGTGACGATGGCGATGATGATGGTGATGATGATGATGATGATGATGATGATGATGATAATCAATGACATAATTGAAATGATAAATGAAATGATTGACATGATTTATTTCTTTCAATTGTAATGATTACATATTTATTGTTTTCAAATCTAATGATTACAACATATGTTATTTATAATTACCATGAATGTTTATCTTGTGTTTGATTATCACCCTTTTTGAAAATAGGCAATTGATTGCAGGCATCATCAGCCCTTCTATTGACAATCTTGCATTCCATATATAAGGTAAATTTGTTTATTTCTATGATGTTGCATATTTCTCATGTTATCTTCTAAGTTATTTGTAGCTTACATGTATCATGTAAATTTTAGCTAACTTAAGATAAATGATTAACATATGCAAGAAATTTGATTACATATTTATTGTGTTCAATTCTAACGAATACAACATATTTTATTTATAATTACCAATGTTTATATTGTGTCTAATTATCACCCTTTTTTCAAACAAGCAATTGACTACAGACATCATCACTACTTCTGTTAACGATCTTAAATGATCTTACATTCCATATATAAGGTAAATTTGTTCATGTTTATGATGTTGCATATTGTTCATGTTTTCTTCTAAGTTATTTGTACCATACGTGTATCATGTAATTTTTAGCTAGCTTAAGATAAATGATTAACATATGTAGGAAATTTGACCCCTTTAGTGTGGATCATGCACAGTGACATGAATTAGTAGGTATCAGTCAATAAATAGACATAATTTTCTTATATTCTTCTTGTTTATCATTGAGAATGTATGTTATAAATAGACATATTATATAATCATATAATGCATATATAGACAAAGAAGGTCCGTATAGAAATATAATTGTATAATCACTTTCAACTTACTACATTTTATATCTCTCACATATAGACAAAGAAGAACAACACATATGAGTCACGACTTGATTATTCTATATATATTATTTAAATAGGTACTTGTTAGATCTCTCTACATCGAATGAGGGAAATGAGGAAATAGTAGATGAAAGCTCTACTTGCAGTATGGCTAAAATAGGGAGATCAACTAGAGGTCAAAAGATTAGAAAATAATTTGATAAACACATGCAATTTTTCCTTGCTAATGGGGGGTCATGTTCTTATGATGATGAGACCAAAGGCAACATCAAGGTGCCCTTTCAGTACACACACATTGAGAAAGAATGGGTACCCGATGAGCTACCTCTAATTAACACCAATTTTTGTGTTAATGAGAGGATATATCACATTGTTCCATCCTCATTACATGGTTTGAGCCTATTTTCCATGGATGAGATAAAGGTATGTTACAAAAAAGTTGTCAAATTGTTCAAGTATGTTGGTCCATGTTACAATTAAAATGATTGGATGCAGATTGTTCGATATAAAAAAAGTATGCATATGTATGCACTATAAGCTAATTATATACAATGGAAAGAAAATGATCAAAGTAAAAGATTTTCTATGTACATTGATGGGAGACCAAAAGCAACAGGTAATATTGCAGGTTTTATAAATAGTATGTGACCTTCCTCAACTAGTAAGAAACCTAGTTGCATATTTGAGGTGCTTGAGGGGAATGTAGTTTTTGTTTATGCAATAAAATCAATAACTGTAGGGGAAGAACTGCTAAAAGATTACCATTTAAATTGCATAGATACAAATAAAGTTACTATCATGAGGGTTTTAATTACTATATACCATTTTGTTAATAAGTTTTTTTTTGCTGTCTATTGCTTTCAGTTAGCTGAAGTTTTTATGTTTAATCTTTGTGATAGGACAATATGGATCCCACACATGATAGAGGCCACAAGGATGCTACTCCCACCCATTCTTCAGCAAGGGTAAACCTTATTGAAATTGTACAAATTAGATAGTTGAAAAATGTTATATTATTATGTTATTTTATTTATGATTTTTGAGTTTTTATGATAGTTTTACTGATATTCCTCTCACAATTTGATGTTAAGGATAAGGGAAAAGCACGTGTAATAAGTACAGAGCCAATAGCTACCCCTTCTAATGATGACATTGTAGAAACACCTAATGTAACAATTATGTTGAAGGAAAAAAAATTAATTAATTTAGAAATAATTAGAATTTAGGATGAAGACAATATTCCATCAAAGGAGATTATGAAGAGGCTATCTAATTTGAAAGCACAAGCTTGTCATTATGAAGTAAGTAGTAATGAATCTTTGGTTATAAAAAAAGTTCAATAAATATTTATATTTTACAATATTTTATTTTGTGAAGTAAAATATGCAATATGTGTTCTTGTTATAGGATTTTTTGGCAACTGATCCAGAACCTAGTCAAGGATGACACAGTGAGGCTAGTACTAGCAGAGTTCTAACTATCACTGGTAAAATAATATTTAAGTTGATAGATTACAAGGAATTTTTTATTTTGAACATTCAAAAACTTCTTAAGTTAACTCTTACTTTTATTATTTTAGAATGTCTTTGCTAACAATGTATTGTTTAGGTCATCAAGTGCAGGAGACTCCTACGAGGTTGATGGACATCCATATGAGGTTGTCGACTACAATGTCGGCAACAAGGGGATGTCCAGTTGGTAAATCCTTATTTTTCTATATTTGGTTTTGTATTAATTATGAGTTGATAATTTGTACTTTTATCTTGGGTGCATCACATAGTGGATTATTTTTTTACTGGTAGGAGATGCATCGTCTACCATGCTAGATACAGATCATAGTGCATATATTGGTGATAATTCACCATCATTTCCTAGAGCTACCCGTGATTCTAGCATGGGATCTATGAAAACGTCATTATTGATTGACAATGATGAATCGATGCCTATAAAATGTCCTAAGATTCTAGGTACTTTAAATAAATATTTTTTATATTGTAATATGCATTTACCTATTCATAAGAAGCATTGAATTGATTATCCCATGACATTTTTCACAGGAAGTGATACATTTTATAAGAAGCTTTATGACCTCACGCTGCAAATATTTGGGCCCACCATACATACAAGGTGGAACATCATAAGTGAACTAATTTTTTATCGCACTATTTTTTTTCAGTTCATTAATTGGTGCAACATTTTTCCTTTCATTCGGGTCTTTTCTTTTACTAGCTATATCTAACAATTTTTTGTTTTTTCTTAAAAGGTGGAACTTTCAAGATAAAAAATTAAAAGATCAGCTCATCAAAGATTTAGAGCATGAGTTTGGTATTAATATTTTTAATCATAAGAAAATGTTACAAAAAGCTTGCAAACATCTTAAGGCTATGAGGGACTCATATAGAAAGAGTCTCATCTTAAACCCAAAGTACGAGTGTCCTCCCTTTATTATAGTGAGGGAATGGAATGAGTTCATTTTGGATGCAAAGGAGAAAGGGGATGGTCAAAGAGAAATTACACCAGCAAATGCGAGAAGGTATGCAATAGTATTAACTACTAGTACATTAATGTAATAATGCACTAATTAGTACTAATCCTTATATCTATATCATCTAACATATTTCAAACTTTTCATAGGTTGTAAGACACATCAAAGGAAACAAAGGCTAGGCTAGAAAAGGTTGGGTAGCACAGACTTGGCTCTGGGGGATATTCTAAAATCAAAGCACTAGTTGTAAGCAGTAGTAAATGAATTGTAGAGAAAAAATATTTATAAAATGCAAATAATTTTGTTAATTAATAAAAAAAAATGTAGGGTACTAATTTTAATTTTGAGGCCATAGAAGAACATAAAAGAATTTCCTTCAAGCAAGGCTATGCAACCGTGGCTAAATGCCTATGGAAAGCTTCCATTGCCCTAACCGAATAGTCTCCTACATCATGTGCACAAGTAAATATGCTAAAAATTATATTAGAAATTGAATACTTGAGCAACAATCTATTTGATAATAATGTGTATGACATTGCAATCCAGCCTGTTAATCATGACATAGATCATATGCCACATCATGAAACCCCTAATGTGCATCGTACTATCCATGGAGGTGCTCATTTGCTATTTAAAACTAATTATGTAATTATTAATATAATTTAACATCTTTAATTGAACTTGATGTAACATTTTTGTGTATATTTTAGAGGATATAGAATCATGTTGTGTTGAATCAATGTTGGATGATCAATAGGTAGATCATGTCACACATTTAGGTAAAGAAAATATATGTTTTGTTCTTTTAAATTAATTTTTTGATTTATAGTTCTTTTACTGAAATAAAAACTCATAATTCACTAATATAAAATGATGTGAATTTAACTCGTGAAGCATGTGTTATTGCAGTGAACCCCCCTTTGTTGCAATGGACTCATGTTCCTCAAGAGATGAGGAGGAGACATGCATTGTAATTAGAACTAATAGAGGAGGGGGATGATCAGGACATTGATATTCCTCTTAGAAATTTCATGAAAAAGAAAGAAAGAAAGAAATCCAAAAGGAAATGATTGTTGTGTGTTAATGAATTTTATGTGTTAATGAATGCTATCATGTGATTATAATGAGTGAATGTTATATTTCAAAAATGGATGAATGAATGAATGTTATTAAATGCTAATGGGGAATTTAGAGTGATGTTGGGGAGGTGGGGGGGGAGGGAGAGGCCAAATGAGATTCCACCTTTACGTGGTTGGCCTTGTTTAGTAGAGAATATTAAACTATTCTCGAAACCAAGTGAAGCTCAAACTTTAAATATAAGCTTATAGTTAATAGTGACAACCAATTCGCAAGTCCAAATGAAGTTCTTTGTTACAGGTACATTTTTAGTTTTTAAAGAACAATGTCATGTTTTAATATTGTGTAGTTTTTTTCTTAAGTCAAAGTATTATTTTACTATAAGAACATAATTTATGACCATTTTAGTAACTATTCTAACATCACTTTATGAAAAATCCTATTTTGAAAAAGATGGCGATAAGTGGTGTTGTCTATTCCTTGGGAGATTGGATTGCATAGGTCTATCTCAAACTCATTTGCATGCGGTAGAAATGCATACTTACAACGATTTCATTCTACATTTAAAAACATTGATGACACTCTAGACACAAAATAATGCTCATGTTGTTGACTTGATAGTGCTATGAAGGCAAACCAATTTTTGAATTTGAATGAACCTGGATGTTCAGATCTTGTCTCCTTGGATTTAGTCTTCATGGTTCTTTGTCTCATTATTACTATCATCCTAGTGAGGTAACACCTTTTCCTTATTTCTTAGTCTCTTATAGTTCATACTTGTTTAACTTGAATAATTTTTGAGTTCCTTGCAAAAAGGGTATGACAAATAGATACGGTTATACAGGCTCTATTTCCTTTACTTGAACTTGATGTTATGATTTATCATATCACATTTTATTATTTTGATGTTGAAATTGAAGCATATTATGATACAATGGTATGATCATCATGCTATGATTAAAAATTTATGGTGTTTTTGTTGTTTATATGGTATTATGTGACATTCTAATATGGATTCATGCTTATTGCCTATACCCATTCATAATGTTTCTCCAAATCATCCCTTTGTTGTTGCATCTTTGCTATCAATTTGTCTACCATTTTCTATTGAGAGTATGGAGATAACTAAGATCAAGGTTCATGAATAGTAGGAAGTTTAGAATTTAACCTTGATATGAACCTTGATAATGATGTATGGTCTCATATTACAAGTATGGAAATAAGGTTCATATTACCTAGCAAGTTTAGAATCCATTTGTATTGGTCTCATTTGGTCCTCGTCTTCATGGTTCATCTCTCACTTTTTCTCTCCATTTTTTCTATTAAACTTGGGCTCCATTTTCATAGCTTCTTGGTCATATTATTAAGCTCTCTAGTCACATTGGGGAAGCTTTGTTGTGGTCCTTAGATAATCCTTTCATTCATTCCATCAAGCCTTGGCCTTGCAATGGTTGAGGGAAGTTACTCTCACTACTTTATTTCATATTACTATACCTTATCAAAGTTCTTTATATTTTTCTTTCATTAACATTCTAATCATTTTATCTTTGTGGTTATCTATCACCATTTATTGTGTGTAAATAAGGGAGGTGGAAACACCAAAATGAAATTTTTATTGAAGCAAGTCTCTAAATGGCCTCCCAACATTCTCCTTTGTCTTTGTATGTGAAGGTTCACTAGAGGAAGAAGTGAGATAGTTTTATCTTCTTTATTTGCAAGTCTCTCTCATCTTTCATCTTTTCATTCTATATATATTTTAAATTTTATAATCAATTTCCTTTCTAGTTATATTAGTCTTATTTTTATATTTTTTTTAGTGTTATTACTTTTTTCCTAAGGGTTCATGCCTCAAAACATGTATTATTTTCATAAAAGAACAATGCACACTATGCTAATGTGAAAAATCTACACTATCATCAATGATTCACACTAGTTTCTAGGACCATGATCTTGTGGGTTTTAGTGTTTAGCCTTTATTTTATTTTGAATTTTATATCTTTTATCATATTAGTTGTCTTGATCTTGTAGCTCACAAAAGTGTTGGTTACATAAAGTGTCACAAGAGATAATTTATCTATTGAGATTTTAATTATTCTTGAGGCTAGTGAACTTTTAATTCTACTCCTTTTGGTGAAACCTGTGAAACATAAAATTACAACTTTAAAATTTTGCTCGGCACATAAGGGTGTTGAGTGATAGTTTTTCTTAGCACCAATAGATGTTGAGTGATAGGAGAAGGTCTTGAGCTAACTCAGCACAAGAAGATGCCAAGTGAACTTGACACAAAAAGCAATTCATCAAGTGTATGCTGAGTGAACTTAGTCACCACTATAGGTTGGAGCTCAGTAGAAGTGGATGCTGAGTGAGCTCGACAATAACTGCAAAGAGAAAACTTCAAACAAAAGACATGACTGAGTGATAGATTTTCAATGTGAATAATTCCACCATTAAAATTAGAGAATCAAAGTATGAAGCTTCAAACAATAAAGTTCTTAAATGCAATGAATAAGGATGAGAAATGGATTTAAGTATGCTTTCTTTCTTGCCATTCAACTTTGATTTAAATTTATTACAAAATCTAGGAGCATTTGGCTTCAACTATAAAACCCTAAAATAACCTTAAAACATAAAAATGGTAAAACTTCAAACTTTAGAATTTAAACTTGCAACACTAATGGCTACATACAACAATTCCTAGAGCAATCACTGCTTCATAGGATAAATGCATTAAACAACTAACTTACAGAATGACTAGAGAAGGAACATGTGTAACTATAGGCACAAAATGAACTTCCTCCTATCTTTTACATGATTGGATCTACTGATCTCTTTCTTTCTCTTCTTCCTTCTCTACTCTTCTTTTCAACACTCTAATTTGCTCAACTAGCTAGTCGAAGGAATGTGTGACATTCCTTTGTCTTCTACCAAAAAATATTTTACACCTTATTTCCAAATTTGAAAACTTACCTATCTACATTCAATTTTTTGATCATTTTGCAATTCGTCAGGTGGTAGGTGGGCATTTGGCTCTAGGGGCAAACAACTGTAGCATTAAATTCCAACACTCCCCCTTTCTCCTAAGCCAAACAAAAACAAGGATCACTTTTGATCCAAATCAATTACACCAAGACTCTCTCTTAGGTGTACAAAACCTCTAATGCCTAATGGCTTAGTAAATATGTCTGCTAACTACTTCTCAAACTTACAAAATTCAATCTTGATATCCCCATTCTCCACCAACTCTCTGATGAAGTGATATATGATCTCTATTTGCTTGCTTCTCCCATGGAAGACTGGATTCTTGGATAATGCAATCGAGGAGATGTTGCCACAATAAATTGTGGTTTCATCCTCTTTCCTTTCATTCAAATCTATCAAGATCCTCCATAACCAAATAGCTTGGCATGTTGTTGCATTTGCTGCTATGTATTCAGCCTCTATTGTAGATTGAGCAACAATAGGTTGCTTCTTGGATGCCCATGAAATTGCACCCAATCCCATATGAAACATATATGCTGAAGTCTTTTTCCTATCATCTAGACTTATAGCCCAATCACTATCCATGTAACCAACCAACTTAAATTCATTCTCTACACTATACAAAACTCTAAATTCCTTGGTACCATTCACATACCTTAGGATCCTCTTTCATGTTTGCTAATGGGAATCCTTTGGTGTTTCCATAAATCTAGAAATCAAACTTACTACATGCATTATGTCTAGCTGAGTTGCAATCAAATACATCAAACTTCCAACCATGCTCTTGTATAGTGTCGGACTCAGTTTTTTGCTACAATCTTCCTTACTCAACTTTAGACCTACTGCTATTGGTGTTTGGGCTGCCTTACTATTCTACATTTTGAATCTCTCCAAAATCTGCCTTGCATATTTTTCTTGAGAGATAAAGATGCCATCATGCATTTGTTTTACTTCTATGCCTACAAAGTACTTCAAGAGACCTAGGCCTGTCATTTCAAATTCATTTTTCATGGCCTCTTTGAACTCACCAATTAGGAGATTATCATTTCCAGTGAAGATTAAATCATCTACATACAAGAAAACAATCAACACATTACCATTTTTTGCCTTGATATAAAGTGTGGACTCACCATTGCTTTTGCTAAAGCCATTGTAGTCAATCCTATTGTACCATGCCCATGGAGCTTGCTTAAACCCATATAGAGCTCTCTTCAATCTATACACCTTGTTCTCTACACCTACAACTTTATAACCAGCTAGCTGCTCCACATAAAATTCTTCTTTCAATACACCATTTAGGAAGGTGGACTTCACATCCATTTGATATATCTTCCATTTGTGTTGGGCTACAATTTCTATGATAGCACACACAGTTTCCATTGGGGTATATTTCTCATCATAATATCTGCCATACTGATGCTTGTATGCCTTGACCACTAAATGTGCCTTATGCCTATCTATTTTTCCTACAACATTGCACTTGGTCTTGTATACCCATTTCATTCCAATTACTTGTTTCTTGGGAGAAAAAGTAGTTAACTCTCATGTCTCATTTCTTTCAATAGCATCTATTTCTTCATCCACGGCATTAGACCATTTATCCTCTTTTATAACTTCCTCAAAATAAATTGGATCACTATGAGAAAATAATGCAAAATTTAGACTCTCATCATAATCATCTTCATACCTTTCATCTTGGTTTATCTCCCTTAGACTCTTGGCCTTTCTTGGCAATCAGGAGGCGAGAGTGGGATCTAAAATTTTAGTATTGTTGTTGCTACTATTTTTCATACTAGCTCAGGGTTGTCTTGATGTACTTGGAGCTATTGCTCGGCATGTTAAGGGCTACTTCCCTTTTTTCCTTTGTCTACAATCTATGTTTGCTGCTCCATATTCTTTCTAATCAACAATGTCATCTTCTTCCTCTTCAATAGTGGGCACTTTTCTTGAAGTGCTTGAGGATTCATCTACTGAGCCATCCCATGATTGATTCTCCAAAAATTCCACATCTGTTGAAATGATGATCTTCTTGTTAATTGGATCATATAGCCTATAGGCCTTCAATTCTAAGTTTTGTACCCTATGAAGATGCACTTCACACCTTTTTCATCTAGCTTTTTCCTTTGTTCTTTAGGCACATGTGCATATGCTGCACATTCGAACACTCTCAAGTGCTCAACTATCCATCTACCCCTTGACCAAGCCTCAAGAGGAATCTTGTCATGAACAAACTTTGTAGGACACTTGTTGATTAGGTATACTATTGTTGCTATAGTCTCTCCCCAATATTTAGTTGGGAGCCCTTTTTCTTTCATCATGCTTCTTGCCATTTCAACAATGGTTTTTTTTTTTGCTCTCAGCCACTCCATTTTGCTATGGAGTATAACTTTCTATCAACTCTTTTCTTATGCCATTTTTCTTGCAAAATTTTACAAACATATTGGAGGTATACTCCGCTCCTCTATCTAGTCTGAGGACCTTAATATAGTGTCCACATTATTTTTTAGCTAGGGCTTTGAATTCTACAAATTTGTCAAAAGCTTCATATTTGTTCTTTAGAAAATACACCCATGTCCTATGACTGAAATCATCTATGAATGTCATAAAATAAGTACTCCCCCCAATAGAAGTAGTTTTTATAGGCCCTACTAAATTATAATGCACCAATTCTAATGGTGCCCTAACCCTTCTAGAATTTCTAGAATTAAAGGGAAGCCTATGTTGCTTACCCAATATACAAGCTCACACTTGCCATATGAATTTACAATTCTTGGCAAACCATCTACCATTCTGTTCTTTGACAATAAATTTAAACCAACAAAGCCAAGATGTCTAAACCTAAGAAGCAAAAATCTAGAGGGGTCTTCGATCACCCTCCTAAGAGCTGATTTCTAGTGTACTATTGTACATGCATGCTTAGGAGGTGTAGCACTAACTTGAGAAGAGAAACATGTCTATATCCTTAACGAGAACATTTGGTTCTTTGTCATTTGGACTGATGTAAGTAATCTATTACTCCAATCCTTCTCATGAATGACACACTTGTCATTTTCCATCAACACCTTGTATCCATTTTGAATGAGTTGTCAAACATTCATCAAGTTGTGCTTCATTCTAGGGGAAAAATGCACATTTTGTATCTCCTTCTTCTCACCTTGCTTGGTGTGGACCGTAATAGATCCTTTTCCCACTATGGGAATAGTTCCATTATTTCCCATTTTAATTTTAGACTTAAAAGTCTTATCAATGAAAGAAAATAAACTTTCATTACCACTCATGTGGTTTCTATATTTGTTATCAAAGTATCATACCTTAGGGCTTCCTTCTTCACCAATGTTACACATGATGAAGGCTATGGGATTGTTTCAATTTCCCATCTTCACATCAGCCACATTAGCATTTTATTTTGACTGATCACCCTATTTCTTCTAGCATTCACTTGTATAATTCCCATACTTATGACAATAGTAACATTCAACATTACTCTTATTGTAGTTGTAATTCTTCTTACCTTCTTTAGAGCTATTTCGAGATGTGCTTGCTCCCTCTTGATTGGTTGTTCTTCCTGAGCTTTCTACAATAGCATTCATTTGACCATTCCTTCCATGACCCCTATTTCTACTGGAACCATTTCTTCCTCTCCCCTTGCCTCTTGAATTCTCTTGAGCCTTGAAATACTGCTCTTGGGAAGTAGTGGCTGACCTATTTATTCGGTGCTCATGGGTTTGAAGAGTTCCCATCAACTCATCCATGGTCAATGTGGTGAGGTCCTTTGCCTCCTCTATGGTCATAACAAGATTTTCATATTTTTGAGATAAACTCAATATTTTCTCTACTACTCTTTGCTCATCATATTCTTCTCCATTTGATTTGAGCTGATTTATCAAAAGAGAGGCTCATGAGCTGAACTCTATAATAGGTTCATTATCCCTCATTTGAAGGTTCTCAAACTCTCTTCTAATCATCTATAGCTTCACTACTCTGACCTTATCTATTCCCTTGAAGTTCATCTCAAGGATCTCCCATGCTTCATTTACATAATTTTCTGCTGCAATTTTGGGAAAAATTGTCTCTATCATTGCTACCTCAATCAAACTTAATGCCTTAGCATCCTTTCTTCTTGACTCTTTCAACTAAGTCTTTTGTGGATTTGTGAGAGCAGCATACTGAATTGGGTTTGTCACATCATTGAACCCATTAATTAAAAAATCCCCAAATAATTTGCAACCATTATGGTTTTCATCTTCTTTGCCCATGTATCATAGTTTTCTCCTATAAAGGATGGTGGTTGCTACCATATCTTTCCTATATCTCCTACCATGTCAAATATCCTAGAAAAACAAATGTCCTAACTCACTATGGATGTGGGGCCTCAAAGCTCTAATACCATGTGAAAAATAAAATCACAACTTTAAAATTTTGCTCGGCACATGAGGGTGTCAAGTGATAGTTTTTCTCAGCACCAATAGATTCTGAGTGACAGGAGAAGGTGTCAAGCTAGCTGGGCATAAGAAGATGCCTAGTGAACTCAATACACAAATAAATTTGGAAAATGTATGCCAAGTGAGCTCGGTCACCACTATAGGGTGGAGCTCGGTAGAAGTGGATGCTGAGTGAGCTCAAAAAAAATTGCAGAGAGAAAACTTCAAACAAAAGACATGACTAAGTGATAGATTTTCAACATGAATATTTCCACCATTAAAACTAGAGAATCAAAGTATGAAGCTTCCAACAATAAATTTCTCAAATGCGATGAATAAGGATGAGCAATGGATTTAAGTATGCCTGCTTGCTTGCTATTCAACTTTGATTTAAAACTATTCCAAAATTTGGGATCATTTGGCTTCAACCAAAAAACCCTAAAATAACCCTGAAACTTCAAACTGGTAAAACTTCAAACTTTAGACTTTAAACTTGCAGCACTAATGGCTACATACAACAATGCCTAGAGTAATCACTACTTCAGATGACAAATGCATTAAACAAATAACTTACAGAATGACCAGAGAATAAGCATGTGCAACTATAGGCATGAAATGAACTTCCTTCTATCTTCTGCACAACTAGATCTATTGATCTCTTTCTTTCTCTTCTTCCTTCTTTATTCTTCTCTGCAACACTCTAATCTACTCAACTAGCTATTCGAATGAATGTGTGACATTCCTTTTGTCTTTTGACAAAAAATATTTTCCCTCTCATTTCCAAATTTGAAAACTCACCTAATTGCATTCAATTTTTTATCATTCTACAATCTGTCAGGTGGTAGGTGGGCATTTGGCTCTAGGGAAAATGATTGTAGCATTAAATTCCAACAAAACCAATGTGAAATATGCCAACCTCTATATTTAATTTTTCCATTTTTGAGTGATAGTGTATTCATAGATATGGTGAGAATCACTTGTATCTTTCCAAATACTTGAAAGGTGCATGAAATGAGAATCACATTTACGCTTTTAAATGATCCATAAATTAGACAAATTTTCTTGCATTGCCTACCTCTATATAATGCATCCCTTAAACCACCTCCTTTATCAATGCCTTTCTATTGGCCACCTCTCTATAATGCATCTTGTTGGTGACATTGTCCTTCACTTTTTGTTGAGTTTTCTAAATATCAAGCGTCTTTCTTAGTTCAACATGAAAACTCTAAATTTTTTTATTTTCTCTTGCTCCATGATCGATGATATATTTTTGTAGCCTTTATGGGGCTAATTTGCAGCCAATGCATTGATTTGATAAGGGGATACAAAAGATCATTTGTTTGAATACTCTACATAACACATGCTGACACAGTCTCAAAATGATAGTCAAGATAAAAGGTGACTCAAAAAAATTAAAAATTTCATGGCTAAACACATTATGACCAAATGAGACCAATACATTAGGTAATATGCCATTATACTGTATCTTCAACAATCCAAAAGTAGATTCCCATGAGGAAATGGTTAAAGACAAAATCCTATTCTGACATTAAATTGCAAGAAAAGATCTTTTGCAATATCAACATTATCTATTTTCTATATTTTCTTCTCAATCTATTATGTGCCTTTCAAAACCTAAGATAAAGTCGCCATTGTTTGTCAATTGCTTCCCTTAATAGAAAAAATTCTTTCTTTATTTGATTTTTTTAATCTTGTAATATATCTGGTAGAGAATGAAGTTGACTAGTCTCCAATAGGAGAGACATCATTGTATTCCTCTAAATCATGTGTCCATTAGCAAAATATGGGTTTCAATTGATTCCATTTGTGCTTTGATGTGCTTGGTAGAGTCTTGCCATTTCAAACTATACTTAAATAGATTTGTAGTTTATATTTTTGACACACACTCTAACCTTCTTTATATTTTCTCACACCATGGTATGAGCATTAGTGCACTTGTTACATCTCTTGAATTTCCTTTTATCATTCATCTTCATTATGACCTCTTATGCTTTTTCTTCAAGGTGTGCAGAGTGATCTTTGAATGAGTCTGTCAGTAGTTTCATTTGTTATTCCAAGGCAAAAGATGCATCAATATGAGTATAAGGCATCATGAATAATCTTCACCATGTCATCAATTAGACTTTTTTTCCCAACAATTCCTTTTCTTACCTCCTGAGTTTGAGGAGCCGGTTTGCATCATTCATGGTCTACTTTAGAATCACATTTATTGTTTTAACAAAATTTACAAGAATAGCACCTATTGTTTTGTACAGGTTACAAGACTGATATATACCAATTCTGGTGTTGCTCTTTTAGCATTGGCATCAAATGCACTCCACAAACTATGGAAATGACAATGGAATGAGAAAAATCCATTTGGAAAGGTGATGCTCTTAATCTGGAAAGAATTTCTATGCACTTCTTACAAAATTGTCTTTTAAGTGACTAAGATAGTGATCTTCTCTACAGTCTACTATTAATCTTGAACCACAAATGTGGTAACCAGCTAGTGGGATTCTAATTACTAATGATATCATTGCTACGAATCTACAAGAAGTTGATGCTTGCATAGCTTTGTCTAAGAATGATTCCTATGTAATGTCTGCCTCTGCTGGAAAGGTCTCCTTGTTCAATATGACTACATTCAATGTGCATCTTTTGAAAATATGTTCTTCTTCAACATGACTACTAAGCTGGTCAATTTAGAAGTTATATTCTTACTTGGGTTCCTTATCAAGTTTTTTGTTTCCTTTTTTCAACCAAAGTTTTGAGAAAATATTTGGTGGCATGCTTGCTAATGAGTGTTTATAGAAGGTTATGACTACCTTAATGGCATCTCCTCCTATAGCTACTTTTATGGCTTTTCACCCTCAGGATAATAACATCATTGCAATTGGGATGGAAGATTCAACAATCTAGATATACAATGTTTGAGTAGATGAGGTGTGATCAATGAGTCTCTTTCTTGCTCACTTGTTTAGTGCATCATTAAAAATGGTGACTTCTAACTTGTGCCTTTTCAAAACTTGTTTAAACTAACCAGGTAAAATTAAAGCTTAAAGGCCACCAAAAGAAAATTACAGGCTTGGTATTTTCACACACTTTGAATATATTGGTATCTTCTGGGGCTGATGCCTAGGTTTTTCTTCTTTTTTTTATATCCATCACCATCTCATTTCGTATATTCACATGTTTATAGATTCAAATTAGTAAATGTTTAGCCAATGTTCTGGTAGGTCTATTTTTAGAGCATTGATAGAGGGGAGAAGCGAAAGTCAAAATTTTTACAAGTGTAGATAGGAACATCATCACCACTGGTTGGGGATACAAGAGTATAGTTCCATAATGATCAAGTTCACTTTTTGGTTGTTCATGAGAGCTAGCTTGCTATTTATGATGCTTATAAGTTTGATTCTTTGCATTACGTAAGTATTTTTCAGCAATTTAGAATTCAAATTTAGTAAGTGACAATGATATAAGCTACCTTCTTTATATGAGTTTAAACTGATATCACATTTGTTTGTACTAAAGTGGACACCTCATGATTCTCTATCTGCTCCCATTTAAAGTGCAGTATATTCATGTGATAGCCTTCTCATAATTGCAGGCTACTATGATGGTGCCATTGGAGTATTTGATGTAGAGAGCTTGAGGCCACGTTGTCACATTGCACCTTCTACATATTTAGCTTTAGGCATGAATAGGTAAGTTGGCCTTGGGAGGAAAAAGTTATGTTATGTATGGATAAATGGATCCCCAAGTATTTTATGATTTAAATCAAAATGTATCCTTTGATTATTCATGTAGTGTCTATCCTCTAGTAATTGCATCACATCCATCTAACTCAAATTGGTTTTCTCTTGGAATGACTGACGAAGGAGTTTATGTCATTGAGCCTTCAAAATCAAAAGGAAAGTGGGGTGTGGAACCTCCTCCAAATAATGGTACCATTGGATCAAATTCAACATTAAGCAATACAGGTTCAAGACTAGCTCCAAGGTAGCTCATCATATTAGAACATGGCAACTAGTGCCTTATACTACCTTTTTATGTTTATCACTTACCTATCTGCAACTCTACAATCGATATTGACAGTCTCTTGCCGTCACCATGCTCCTTTCGATATATCAATCTTGTAACCTGTATATATATCTTCAAGAGCATGGTGCTTCTTTGTGCATAAGTTTGAACTTTTAGAGAAAATCATTCACTTATGAACATTCCATCAAAGATGATATATACTAAGGACATGGCTTTTCTAGCTATTAAGTGGAAGTTTCACATTTTTTGAACATTCTAATAAATTAACTTTTATTGATGTAGCTGAACTACGAGTGCCTTTTGTGTTCTTTACAAATGGTAAGCTTTCAACTTTTGTGAAGCCATTATGGATGCAAATTAACTACAACTAGTGAGGTGTCAATTTTAAGGCAATTTTTGTTTCTATAGTACAATTCAATTGCTAGAAATATTTCATCTAGAGGTGTTAATTGATAGATTGTTAACTTTTCATGTCATTTTCTACTTTGGTTGGGTAGTTCTCCTTGCATTTGTAAATCTTGTTGTAGTCTTTAGCCTAATGATAGTTTGGTATTACATCTAGGGAAATAACATAGTTCAATTAAAACTTTGCATTAAAGAAAACATCAAGGGATAATATTTGGATTATGGATATTTGTAAATTATGTTGGTTTTAGACATCATTAGATCCTAAGTTACTATGTTCCAAACTTGGTGGTAGGAAAGAGCTAATAGGCCCAATGATTGATTGCATTTTAATATTATGTCTTGGATGCTCTGGCCAAGGAATTGATCAACAAGCACCCAAATAAGGGGTTATAGTTATATATGTGCTCTTATGATGATGTGATTGGGACTGTAAGTTTTTTTGTCACATTTATCTATTTGAAAACTAGAGATTAGTTAGTTTTATTGGCCTTCGTTGCTGATAAATAATTCTTTCCTAATTTTATTTTTCCCTGTAGTTTTCACAAGCAATGGTGTCTCAAGAACCAAAATTTAGACAGGCTATACAAATTATTGCAAAGGCTTTGCTCTCATAGGAACCTTCTAAGCTGCACAAAATTTGATTCTAAAGCATAATTGCTCAGTAGAGACTCAAGATATTGTGCACATTTCTTCCTCCTTCCGATTGTTTTGTATGAAATAAATCATGTGATGAATGAAACAATGTTTTGGAGGTAGAAATTGGCATGGTACCCAAAGTCTCATGCACTAAGAAATCATGCTTTAGAATCAAATTTTATGTAGTTTAGAAGGCTCCTATGAGAGAAAAGCTTTTCCAATAATTGGCACAACCCATTTAAATTTCTACCAAGTGTTGGTCTCAATTTTGACACACATGTCTTCCCTTTTCTATCAAATGTATGGCACCACCATAGAAAATTAAGGGGTCTTGGTTGCAATTTCGACGATGGTTGGTCAATTATGTTGTCCATGGTATGGCACCACTGTAGAAGATTGAAGGGATCTTGGTTGCAATTTTGATGCCGGTTGGTCATTTTTGCTGTCGAAGGTTTGCCTTCACCATAAAAAATATCAAGGGTTTTTCATCAAAACTTTGACTAGCGATGGATGCAAATGAGGAAATAAGAGTTCATGCTGGACTAAGGAAATCGACGAACCTCTCGTCAGTAACTCAACCTTTTTAAAGTTGAAATTTTGATGCATAATGACTATGAAAAAAATTTGATGAAAAATGATTGCTGACAAGTTTAGTTATCTATTCGACCAACTCTGATCAAAATTGTGACCTTTTCTCATCAAAATTTAGAAATTTACTAGTGAGAGATGGAGACTGCAAGGGAATTAGCCTTAGTGTTCATCTCCCTCTATATTGCTTCAATAGAGAAGGCATCTAGGCCTTCTATCTTGTCCCGAAGTCTATTCTTGTAATTCTTTAGCTTGTGATTTTTCATAGAATATTGTCCTTTTATTTGTCTCACAATGAGCTCTGCATCTCCTCGAGCTTTCAAGATCTTTATCCCTCTTTATTTTTTTTTTATTATCCTTAGTAATAAGGCCTCATACTCTATAGTGTTATTTGTATTTCCAAATTCTAATTTGAAGGCCATGGGTTTAGGTTCTCCTTCTGGGGATATTAACACTACACTTGCACTAGACCCGAGGAGGCACAACTTCCATCAAATTCAAGTGTCCATATGCCTGTTGCATCTTTATTTTCATTAGGAGCTCTCCTACTTTGATTTTTATCTCTCTATTCATCCAAAGCCTCTTTAGTAAATAACATGTAGTTCCCAAATTCCAACTCTTAATATACGATCTAAGCTTTAGAATCATCTGATTTTAGGATTGTAAACTTTGCCTTTTCTTTAGGTTCTAATTTGACTTTATTATTCTTGATAGGTATCACTACCTAAGACCAGTCTATCTTTATTTCTCCTCCTAAGTCTCAACAAAAAATTCTACTTAAAAGCAATCCAGAGTTCGCTAGAATGTTAGCTACTAGAATGGTCAATAGGAGCTTTTTTGCTGGATGTGAAGCTAAGGCTACTTGAGAGTGTTTAATCTACCTAAGCAAGGGTACTTATTTAGCATCCATAGAATAACATCTCCTATGCACTTTAGTGAGGTTGAGACCTAGGTATTTGGCCACTGAGTAGGGCATAACATTATCTAACACACCTAAATCTATTATGTAGTTTCTTAGTTTACACCCATTGATATACAATGAAATATAAAATGGGTCAGGTTTTTGCCCAATAGATGTTGCTAAAATAGTAGAATCTTCTTGATTAAATAGACCAAATGTCAAGGTTACATTTTCTTTTTCAATGGTCATGCTATGATTCAAGTTTGATGTGTTCCCTTTACACCGGTCTACTAGTCTCTTTAACTAAGAAGGATGAGACTTCAAATAATCTATAGGGGATATTTGAATCTTTGATTCTTCACAAAATTGAATGAAATCAAAAGGTATTTGTCCTTACTCATTTGTGAGGTGTATACTCCTTGATCAGTATGTACATTATTTGTTGAAGGACTAGAATCATTCTTATGAGCATGACTGAAGGATTGATTCTTAAACCTCTAGCCCCAAGTACGTATTATGTATGAAGTTCCATTCATGGTTCTTTTGGTTTAGAATTTGTTTCGTATTCTAAAAATAAATTTCCAGAGTCACCATTTGAATACAAATCAGTCTTTGAACAAGAAGTTGCAATGTTCAATTCATTGGTAGATAATAACTGCATCATATGAGCAGTCTTCAGACAACTCTCACTATCATGATCTATGGTCAACTGAAAGATGCACACGTTTCCTTTCTTCGATGTTGCTTCAATTTGCAATCTAGGTTGTGAGCCTACAAGCTACAGATAGTTTCCATCATTGTTCTTTCTAGGAAAATTTTGATAATCCTACTAATAAGAATTACTAAACCTAGGTAATTGCCTTTTTACTACTATTAATTCATTGAACAATTTTTGAATCATCTCATCAGATGATGTAGTATTACTAGAACTTCCTTTAGTTTGAAGTTCTTGCTTCCATTTTCCTATGGAAATCAAATCATCTTCATGTTCAATTGCCTTCTTTTGTGCATTTTCTAAATCCATGGGATGTGCTCTTCTCAAATCATAATTGACATCTGGAGGCATCGCATTGATGAAGAAAGTCTTCAAATTACCGATTGTAGGTCTATCAGTAGTTGGGATTTTACTAATAATCTTATTGAATTTGGCAACAAAATCTCTCATACTCATAGTGGATTTCTTTTTAATTGAAGTCAACTGTATTAACAGGGCATGTTCATCTTCCATAGTCTTAATCCTTGTCTCAAAGGGCATTCTCAATGTGTCCCAATCAATTATTTAACCATCATCTAGGTGATAGAACCAGTCTGCTACACTATATGTGAGGGTCTCTATGAACAACCTTATAGGAACATCTTCATGTCCAACCCCTAAGAAGTGAGTGGCTGCAAAGAAAGCTTTAATGTGTTCATCTCTAGTAACTTTCCCATCACCTGAGAATTTAGGGAAATTCTTCCTTGAACCAGCTAGAAGTGGATGATAAGGGTTCAGTGCTAATGGCCCTATTTCCATAGCCCATGGAGCAACCATGATTGTATTGGAAGTATATGGTGAGAAATTAACAACTAGGAGAGAAACAATTCTATGTAGAGCGAACACCTAATAGGTAGAATGTGAAGCACTAGAATTTTGATTCCTAACAGGGGAAGGCAGCCTACTTCAGCTTTTATTTTCACCTTTCTACCTTAGAACATCTTAGATGGGAAAACCAAGCTCTGTAAGTCTAAGGATGCTAGGTTAATTTTATCTCTAAGCTTCTTGTCTCAATTATCTTTCTACTCTTTGGATGTTTCTTCTTTGAACAACTCTTTCTAAGGCTGGAACTCTTCTTTCTCCTTCCTCAAATACCTAGCTAGTGTTCCTATAATGTTCAACATTCCTCCTATGTCTCCAAATTGTGTTGAGGGATGAAATTATGTCTTCTTGGTTGTCTTGAAAGCCAAGATTAGGTTGGAGCACAAAAATAATGTTTTCATGAGGTAGTACCATTTTCCCTCATGATATAGGCTTTTTAGTCAAGCAACTATTCATTTCCCCTATAGAGTTGCCAAAAATCTATTGGTAAATAGATTTGTTCTTTAAAATTATAAGTCTTAAATGCCCAACTTGAAACAATATCTAGTTACAAATAGTTGAAAACCCACTTGTGGATAAATTGGATTCTCTCTAAATTAGCAAGTACAAATCCCTAGAATAGGTTTACAATGAAATATCTTTTCCTCCTAAACTACTTCAGGGGTATGTTCTTGACCTAAGAATAGAAGAAGTAAAACCAAGTTAGACCTAAATAGAACCTAACTCAGGTGAATATGAATTTCTAAATATCAAAACAAGTTTATGCATTCACACATCTTATGAATTCTAAAGATTAACTGAATAATAGTTAATACTAAACTAAGTAAATTTAAATATGAACTATGACTAATAAATTGAAAATGTTGAAGGGATTTCTCTTTGAATGAACAATAACAATGCCTATCACATTCATTCATTGATTCAAAATAAGAGAAGTGAAATTTTGCTCTTTCCTCATTTTGACTCATACAAAAGATAAAAACACAAGACTAAAACTAATCCAAACTAGAATACAAAATGATTGACATAAAATACCATTCAATTTTCTATGCAAGAAAAAGTACTTCACACCAATATTTTTTTCACCTTTCATTAATCTTTCAATCTCATACATATACAATTTTGAGATGACCATTACAATGGAATTTTAGTCAGTTCATCTTCTCAAAAGTGACAAATGGCAAGGCACCAATTTGTTGTATTATAATCATTACATAATAAAATAGAAAAAAAGGAGGCAGAATGTGAATCACTTTAACTTCTTCCCTTTTTTGCTTTTGCTCTATAGGCGTTGGCGACAACTATGATTAGGATAAGCTCTTCATGCCTAGGCACACGGATATTGGTATACCTTAAGAGCCATTTAGAATACTCTCTAGACAACTCCTTCATAACATTTAATTGACTTGGAATTTCTTCTTTAACCATTTGTATACATCCACTGAATGTCTGTAGTTTAGTGACCCTATCTTGACTATAGAAGTTTATATTTGATAAACTATCCAAAAACTTGGAAAAGTTCTCCTTCATTACATTGACTCCAATAAGTACTTTTCCTTGGCCACTAGTTGGTGAGTTTGTATGTAATCCCTTCATAAGTTCAAATCCTCTATCTTATGTCTTCCTTACCTTATCCTCTATTTCTCTGAGCCCATTCTCTATAGACTGGATCATCTCAGTCTTAAACTGCATGCTTTGAAGCCACTCGAATGGAGCCTCATCTCCCTTTGGTAATATTTTCACTTCCAACACTTCCTTGGCCTTCATTTCGATGATCACCTTCAAGAGAGAGATGTAGTCATTACATTTCACCCTTTCTTTAGCCAAAGTATTGCTATTTGATATAATGTTATCTTTTTCTATCTCCAACCTTAAGATAATGTTACCAATCTACTCCATAATTAAGGCTCCTTCTAATTTGAGCTTCTCAACCTATTCTTTACCAATCTAGCCATAATTCCTATCTTCTTGGAGTTGAGAGATGAGGGCCTAAACTTCAATAGTAGTAGAACTTTTAGTCAGTGATACTCCAAAGATGGCTACTAAAGGAGTGACTAGCTAACTAATGAACTTATTTAATTCTTCTATTTCAGCTTTCATCTTAGTCTTTGACAACTTAAGACTCTCTAGCTGCCCTTTGATCACCTCATTGATTGACTTCCATAAGCCAACTTTGGTGTCATGCCTTGCTTCACCAAGATCCATAGAGTGTAGAGTAAAATCCTTATCCATCATGTCCTCAATCCACCCTCCCTTGTTGGCCTTGGCAATCTCCTTTGTTAGGTGACCTATATCTAGATCTTGCCCAAGTATGGATAAAGTCTTTTGCTTCTTAACTCTTGTCAATGTAGACCCAAAGTGAATAGTGAGAGATACAATATCTTTAGTAGAAGTGTTTTCATCTTTCCTTTTCCTTTTCGTCTCTAGAGTATCCTTCAACTAGGAGTTAATACCTATCACATTGGAGGCTGTCCCAAGTGATTCTATGCTGAACATCTTCCTCTTAGCTAGGGTAACTATCACAACAACCAAAGAAAAAGGATTCTTTGGATCTTGAGAGATGGCCTTAGAGGAGCTCTGACCTTTATCCACTTCTGGAGTCTTCTTCATAGCTTCATCTGACTCAGTAGACTCACTTCTATTTCTTTTTGCATCTCCTAAGCCTACTATTTGTATTGAAGACCCACTTGGTTGCAGAAGTGTAGGACTTGTTGGTAAAATAGGTCTATGATGTGGAGAGGGAATTGGAGTAGTGTGGGGAGAAGGAATTGGGGAAACATGAGGTGATGGAACTGATGTGGCATGGGGGGATAGAATTGAGGTGGTCATGCTATCCTTGGGTTCCTCCATCTTCTTTTCCTTAGTGCTAGTCTGGGTTCCTATGACTGGGAGGGAACCATCATGATAGGTCTTGGCTATAGGGACATTCTTGTCTAGAGGTTGATCCCCTCTACCTAAAGGTTGAGTTGACCCTTGAGTGGAAGTTATGGTCATGCCTGGTGTAGCACTCTGAGATGAAGTAGGTGTTATAGCTACTAGAGAAGCTTGAGTGACTACACCTTTATTTTGCTCCTCTTGATTGTCCACTCAACCCATTTCCCCATTCTCTTGATGATCCTAGCCATCATGATATCAAGATTCTCTTCCACATCTACATACAGCTCAGAACTGATAAGAATCCCCCTCAACTTAGTCAAATATGTATTTCTATGCATATTTTGACCATCATCCTCAAAGCCTTCTACATCAAAATTGTAAATAGATTTATTCTTTAAAATTATAACTCTTAAATGCCCAAATTGAAACAATATCTAGTTACAAAAAGTTGAAAAGCCACTTTTGGATAAATTGCCTTCTCTTTGAACTAGAAGGTATAGCTCCCTAGAATAGGTTTGCAATGAATAGTTAACTATTTCTTGCACTCAAGATCTGAGGTAGTTAACTCCATCTAAATTTGGAATCTTCCACAATGACTGAAATCATGCTTCAATCCTAACCATCGATTGGAGTTGATTTCAACCATTGATGAATTCCATGAATCCTATTTAAGGGACTCATAATTCCTCATTAACGAGGTTGATTTGAATTGATATTGAATTGATGTTGATTTCATACTCATTTAGCTCGTACATTTTCATATCTTTACATTCTCAACTTAATTTCATTTAGCTCTTAATATGCATGCATTTAATATAGTTTATTTTACAAGTTCTTAAATTAGTTGCATAATCATTCTAGATTTATTTGCACACTCATATACACTAGTTTTCTTTAAATCCTTCATTCTTAGAAGGTCTAGTTGCCTACACCTTGAATCTGAGGACATTAACAGGAAAAATCCTTCTAGATAGAAGGCAATGGGTCACATTGTTGAGTGTCTTGGATAAACAATTCAATGTTTATTCTAGGATGACTTCGGAGGTGATGACCACATTGAAGTGTGTGTGTTAATTAAGGCCACATTCCACACATACACCTTGGAACTTCTCAGTTATAGGATGAGTTGGCTCTAACCTTAGCCTCTTTTGAAAATCTTGCATGTCAGAGAAATGGAGTGAGGTGTCTATGACATTCTACAATGTAGACTTGATTCCATTCAGCCCATCAAACCTAGTGAATCTAGTTGCCATTTTATCTAACATAGAAATGAATTGAAACCTTGCAATTGAAAGCAATGCAAAGAGTAGAATTTTTAAGTATAAGATCTTTGAAAAGTTTATACAATTTAATAGAATAATAGTTCAATAAAATGCAGTAATTTGAAAAAATGTTATGTTTCTCTCTATATAGAAATCCTAATTCACCCATTAATCTTCAAGATCTATGCCACATGAGTGAATTAAAGGATAAATCCATTGGATTAGTAAATGCAGGAATTTATAATGGACTTTTCCATGTCTTTTCACTATTTTTGTTGGCCCAATGGCAACTTTCCCTTGTTACACACTTACATTCCCATTTTTCACATAGTTATAGAGAATCAAGAATGGAATACTCCATAAAGAAATATCTACTTAGCCAAATTTTTCTCACTACACTTCTCCAACCCTGATTAGCTTGTTCCCACTATCATCTTAAAGTGTTTTACATGCAATTTGTGTACCCAATTTGCTTACAAAGTCAACTTCTTCATGAATGTATAAAATAACCTTCACGAGGCAAAAACCCATCGAGGAGAAAGCGATCTTCTATTTTCCACGAAAGGTCTATTTACCTTCTAACTCTTGGGTTAGCCCTTTCTCTGAGTTCAAAAAATAAAAAAAGGACTTTGGGGATCAAAAGAGGGCTCACTTCTTTGTTCTTTTTCCTTTACAAATGCTTTTGGTGGAAAATTAACTCGATGGGTCGAAAGCTCACTATGGAGAAGTCATTTTAGAGTGATTCTGAGCACCATGATGAATTTTGGATGTTGTCTAAGGTAGAATACTATGATGAAAGTAAGGCTCATCCATAGAAAGATTCATTCTCTTCTTTTTTTAATCTACAAACCACATTTACTAACCCTCTACAAAAAATCATCTTCACAGGTCGAAAACCCAACAAGGAGAAGGCAATGTTTGATTCTCCACAAGCTTCATTTTTCTTTATGTGTAAACCATGATAAGCCATGAAAAAGTTCATCCTCAAAAATAAACTTGTGAAAATCATTATGGAACACAAGAGTCTCCATTAAATTAGGTTCTAGACTACCCACAAACTTACAATAACAAGGAAAACCCACCTGGTTATGTAATGTGGGAGACAAGAAAGGTGGAAAACCCAATGGAGAAACTTTTCACCTAAGGGGAAAGAACTAGACTTGGACATACCCAAACCAGACTAAGACACAAGATCTTTTCCACTTTGCAAAATGGGTACAGGATGAAAAGTGGGGTAACAACTAGCTCTAACTGGGGACATGGGTAGAGCATAACCAAGTAAGGAACTAAAAATCTCTAGTTTCGCAAAGAAGATAAAAGGTGACAACACAAAAGAACACAAATGAGGCAAAGAATAGGAAAAAAAAAAGAAAGGGAAAGAGACTAACTAGGAAACACAAAAAGAAACTAAACCTAAGTATAATACAATACAAGGGTTAACTATTCTCAATTTCTAATTGGATAAAGCTTCAAAGCCTGACCATTATAGGCCAAGGGTAGTACTTCGCCATCTTCATATGAAAACTTGAAAGAATTATTTTCAAATGCCTAATGAATTCTGAATGGGCCTTTCCACTAGGTGTCAAACTTCTTATGTATACCTTTTGGAGTGCTTCATTTATCCTAGAGTAACACACTGTCTTCTACCATGAATTTTCCTAGTCTTGTTTTCTTATCAAACATATCTTTCACTTACATCTAATGCTATGTGATGTGATATAAAATTTCCTCTCTTTCCTCTTCAAGTTTTTTTAGGTACAGAATACTCTTTTCTAGACCATCTTTATAAATATCATCTTCAATCAATGTTTTGAGTTTATTCGTGGCTAGTTCCAAAGGTAAGGGGAGATTAGCCTTAGTTAAACCAATTCAAAATGAGATATGTCAATTGCCCTTTTAGGTGTCACTCTATATGCCCAAAGTGCTCCATGAATCTTTTTGTGCCAAGTCTTTTGATTATTTGAAACCAATTTCTTAACAATATTCATCAAATTCTTGTTACTAGACTCAACTTGACCATTTTCTTGTGGGAATTAATTGGATGAGTGACTAACAGTAATTCCATACTCAAAGAAAAAATTAGTAACCTTAATTGAAGAAAAGTAGGTTGCATTATCCATCACTAATTTAATGGGAACACCAAACCTGACCAGTATGTTCTGTTTTATGAATTTCTATACCACCTCAGAAGTAGTTCTCTTGGTAGCTTTAGCTGCCACTCACTTAGTGAGATAGTCAGTTGTAGTTATTACATAATAGTGACTTGCACTGGATGGTGGATGGTGGATGATGACAAGTCTTAGTGGCAGAGCAACTTGTTGAGGATGCCAAGAAAACATCTTGCATTTATCACATCTTGCTACCTAGGCATAGGCATCTTTAAACATCTCAGGGTTGTAATAGCACTGCCACAATATTTTAAAAGCTATGACTGAAGATGAAAAGTGTCCCCTGTAAGCTTCATGGAATGTTCTAAACCATTTTTCTTGCTACTGTTTGTTCATGCACATGAGGAAAGTGCCATCAATGGATTTTTTAAATAATTTTCCATCCTAAATCACATACTTAGCTACTTTCAATTTAAGATCTCTTCTTTTTCTTGTAGTTAGGCCTTCTAAACATTCATCATATGTTAGCAAATAAGAAATATTCTCAAACCATGAATCGTAGAGACCTAAAGCTAAAACTAACTACTTCTCCCCTGATTCTTCTGATTCTCTAGTGATCTTGTTTTATGCAATCACCTTCCACAAGGCATTTCCCCTTATTAGCTTGGCAGGCTTGATTTCTATATCATACTCCTCTATTTTTACTACCCATGCTCCTCAGATATTACAACCTACATCTTGTTGTGTTAACACACTCTTTATTGCTATATCTAGGATGAAAACTATAGAATATGAGTACAAGATATAGAATTGAAAAATTTTGAGTGACTTGACCACTACATAAGAATGCTTTTCAATCTGTGAATATTTTAGTTCATGATTTTTCAAAGGTATGCTCATGAAAGCTATTGGATCTTGTACTACTTCATTATTTTGGATAAGTATCCCAGAGAGTATGTTCAAAAGTGTAACAATAAATGATGAAATCCAATTTATAATTTGGATGACATAATACTGGGGCATTACCAATAGCAATTTTTATATACTAAAAGGCCTGCTTTCCTGCCTCATTCCATTTGAAATTTGAATTCCCTTTCATCATATCCACTATATGCTTAGTGGTTTTTGTGAAATCTGGCATAAACCTTCTAAGGAAATTCACTTGCCCGAAGAATGATTTAACTCCTATTTTATTTGAAGGCAAGTTTAATCTTTGAATGGCTTCCAATTTTTTAGGATCAATTCTAATGCATTTTTGGGACACAATATGATCGAGGAGTTTTCCCTTTATCACATAGAAAACTGATTTCTTTGGATTGAGAGAGATTCCATGCTCTTGGCATATTTGTAAAACTTTCCTCAAGTCTTCCATATGATCTTTCCTCTTCTTTGAGAATATGGTGAGGTCGTCTAGGTATATAACTATGATTCAGTCCTTCAAATAAGTGAATGTCTTGCTCATACATCTTTGGAACATAGCACTAGCATTGATAAGTCCAAAGGGCATTCTGCGATATGCAAATGTACCCCAAGGAGTGGTGAATGTCATCTTATGTTCATCCTTCTCTTATACTTCAACTTGGTTGTATCCTAAGAACCCATCAAGTGTGAACATAATTTTTTATACCACCACTGTTTGTAGTAAGTAATCCATATTGGAAAGAGAAAAGTTATCCTTTAGAGACACTTGGTTCAAATTGTAGAAGTTAACACAGATCCTTATCTCTTCATTCTTCTTTCTGATATGTACTATGTTAGCTATCTAGGTGGAATGATGAATGGGATAGATGATCCTCACCTTTAACATTTTATCTACCTCCCAAAAAATGGCATCCACAAGCTTAGGATTAGAATTCCTTTGTTTTTGTTGAAAAGGAATTGCATCAGATTTGAATGGTTTTTGATGTTTTACTTCTCTAGCTCGATAGCTTTTCAAATCTTCGTAACTCTAGGTAAAAACATCTCTATATTCTATGAATAATTTTCTTGTGGCTTCTTTCTCTTCAGGTGAACAACATTTCCCAATATTAATCATTTTAGGATCATGAGTATCTCCAATGTTTACTCCCTCATATTCACCCATGGTAGGCCCCTTTTCTACTCTCTTTTACTTCATGTAAGCATCATGTCTAATAAATAGTTTTTCTAAAGCCACAAAATATGGGGGAATATTATTACCTTTCAATTGAACTTCTCCATTTTGATTATGTTTCCTATTGACATCAAAGGTTTCATGATCACTTCCACTATATTCATGTTCAAAACTAGACTTATCATTTTCAAGGAACAGCTACAAACTCTTATCATCATTGAAGACTTGCCATGATTCTACATTGTCTGGAATAGAGGATTGATACACAATTTCAATCTGATACCTTTTATCTTTGAAGTTAGGATGTGGAAGTAATAGAGACACTAGTACATTTAACCCCAAATTTCTACTTAAATTTCAACCAATCTAATATAAATTGCTTCATTGGTCACATTATAAAGGAAACTTTTGTTTTGTTTTTATACATACCTGTCTTGGTTGCAATTGCAACCAATGCTTTATTTTATTTTTTAGTCTCAATTGTGACCAACACGGCAACATATAGATAAAATAAAAAGTGGTAAATAAATTAAGCATTTCACTTGAGCACCATATTAGTTCAGCATTTCACT
The DNA here is from genome assembly GCA_028749045.1 of Cupressus sempervirens. NCBI lineage: Eukaryota > Viridiplantae > Streptophyta > Pinopsida > Cupressales > Cupressaceae > Cupressus > Cupressus sempervirens. Next base: position 743,723,664 of record CM053783.1, read on the forward strand.
TTTCTAGCATTCTACATTCTTCAAGAATTTAACATTGGAGCATTTGGAAACCTTGTGAGCAACATAACTCTAGAATTCCTCTAGGTGCCATTTTTGGGAATCCTGCCATGAAAATCAAGCAAATCAGTTAAGCATTCAAAATAGAAAAGAAAGGATTTTGTTTTGAATGAAGATACATTCTATGAAGTACTCCAATCTTGATATTCTTTATTCATATTTTCGGTTTTCTTATCAACTTATGACCGGCATCCTTGGAGAAAAATAAAACCCTTACTCTTAGGGTTTTTTGAACCAATTTTCCTCACACCATCAAACCATATTTAGTTTGAATCAAATATAATTGCACTGTTAATCACAATACTCTAGCTTCACAAAAATCATGATTCTATCTCATGAAATCACAGTCTCACATACAATAAATTTGAAACCTTGCAATAAAAAATGATACACGATTGGAGTTGCCCAAACATACATCTATTCACACATCAAAAAATTGTTCTCACCTAAGTTTGCTAACATAGAATTAGCTTAGAGACCTGAAATTCTAGAATCCTAGAGAAATCCCAAACACATATCATAGTTTCAATTTTATTTGAAGATTTTTTGGAAGAATTTTAAGTTATTTTCCAAAAACTTGATATGTAGGCCTAATTGAATTGGGTATGTTTTTAGGTAGGATTAATAGTTATTCTTGTGTGGTTTTGAAATTTTGAAATGAATCTTGTAATCTTGAATTTGGGTGATTCTATGTTGGTTTAGTTTCTTAAAGCCTTTGGTATGCTTAGGGGGTTCCTTGAAGGTGTTCATATTGAAAGATCCTAAGGGGGTGCTAGTGAGTGATAGAAAGGTGAAGAGTCATCTTGGAGTTTGGTGAATCTTTGTGTGTGGGAGTAGAAGTACGTGAGATTGTGTTGCTTGGTATATTTGTGAGTACCATTACCCTTCTACCTACTTGCTTGGCCCATTGGGAAATTGGAAACTTGCCTTGTATTAGCTTACCTTCAATAATTGCGGACTTCTGTTGTCTTCATCAATCCTACTTGCATCAAAGAGACAAAGATAAAAAATGAGGGAAGGAAAGTGAGATAAATATAAAGATAAAGAAATCAGAGATGAGAGATATAGATGGATCAAGGGAGAGATATTTAGACATTTATACTTTCTACATGTTGATTGCATGTGTTTGAAAGTTTCTCGGAATTTTAATTAAAAAAAATTGCATATTCCATAGTCACTAAGTAAACCAAATTAATTAAATTTATCTTTATATATCTCTCTCACAACCCCTTGTGTGTGTGTGTGTGTGTGTGTGTGTGTGTGTGTGTGTGTGTGTGTGTGTGTGTGTGTGTGTGTGTGTGTGTGTGTGTGTGTGTGTGTGTGTGTGTGTGTGTGTGTGTGTGTGTGTGTGTGTGTGTGTGTGTGTGTGTGTGTGTGCGTGCGCGCACCTGTGCACATGCATGACTTCCTATATCTATCTTCAACTTTATATCTCTCCCTCTCTTGTTCTTTTCTTATGTCACCTCTATAAATATATATCTCTCCCATATCTATCATCCCCTTTCTCCTCTCTCTTTATCTACCCCTTTTCTTTACTTCACATGCTCCATATTTATATATCTTCATCTCTATCAATCTTCCATCACTTTTACCTATTATGGTCTATGATGTCTCCCATTTTACATTGGTTTTCTTACTTGACCATTTTATTTGCCAACTCACAATCAATTCCATGGTGTACAATTTCTTTTTATTTTTCTTGATGTCATAGTTTACAAAGGGAAATATGGAGGGAGGAGTTAACATATAAGCTCTATCATAGCCATACAAAAGCCAATTTCTTGTTGTTCCACATATCACATTACTCAAAATTCACAATTCAACATACTCCCACCTCATTACATTAAAATAAACTACACTCTCATTTTCTAATTGCAAAAGTGGAGCTAATGAAAAGGAAAGGAACCCAAATAATGGGATGGAATTTAATTGGCATTTTCTATTGCAAGTATTCATGTGGCTTGATGAGATGAGCTTGGGTAGAGCCTCATCTTGGCATGAGCTAGGAGTCTAAGAAGATTTGTGGTAATAAATCTACAAGTGAAATAGCCTTCCTTAGAATCAAATGCATGATCATGTTTAGTAAAGAAAGGGAGAAATGATGGAAATCCAAATAGGCAACCCACCATAGACCCAAAAAAAAGATCCTTGATATGAGCATTGAGCTCTCATGGCTGCAATGCATATGATCCTTCAACTCACTTCTCTCTTCAACCTATTCTCCAACCCCCTCTCCATTAACAATTTGCACAAATGCCACCTCAAAGTTCCAAATTCCCTCAATTTGCAACATCAAATGTCTCTGATAATTCATCCACCCATACAAAAACTAGACAACACTGTGGGACAATTTTAGAACATATACCATAGCTCTTCCCTCCCTCAAGATCCCAAATAACTTTACCTTTTTCCCAAAACACTTGGTAAAGTAAAAGCATTTTCAAATATCCTTTTCCAAGTACCTTAACATACCCAGACCTTACTATAGACTTCTTTGGACTAGATCTGACTGTCTGCACAATGTGACCCTTAAGTAGCATAAAATCCCATCAATTAATAGAGCATCCTCTCTCATCTCTCATCCTTATCACTCCAAACTCACAGAAGAGTCATATAATGGCTAAATTTGACTAAATCCCAAAGGGTTAAGACTCAATCCACTGGAAACCCCCAAAACCCCAATTTATGATTTCCAAACCCTCAATCCAAGGGTTTCTCAAATCCACTATATCTGATCAATTCTATGAACAATTGATAGTTTTTTCTCCTTTATATTATCATACTAAGATGGTTCAAACCATAAAATAGGTTCCTGCTTTAGACAATAACTCTACTGCTACTCTGTACCCACGAATTCCTTATAGGAAACATGCACTATTTCATAACAATCAACTAGCGTTGTATTATCCTCTATAGTTAAAAGGTTAGAAGACAATTATACATGTTATAAATGCACATCCCATGAAGTCTAGGTCCTTAGAATTAATGGGATGGCCATAAAGTAATAGGTCTTAGGACCGGTTACAAGATAACCAACATAATCAACACTTGTTTACTTGCACTAAGTGTACAATCTTCTCAAAATGAAGTGAAGTTCATTCAATAATGATTAAAATGGAATTAGTAAGCCTTGCTAATTCATAGATATGTCAGTGCAAACAATGAAGAGTTCAACAAATCAATGGAACAACAAAATGAGGATTTTATTGTTCACTATTTTTATCAGTTCGTACAGTGAAATCTATATCATACAATAGATGCATTTATGCTTTAATAGCCTTCCCCAAACTGTCACAACCAACTCTTACCAGTTGGAGGCTTAGTTTAACCCTAAAGACACCCCAAACACTAATTACCTCCAAATACCTTTTATAGCCATTTGTTTTTAAATATTTGAATTTTAAATAACAAAATTGGTTTTAAATTTATATTCAACCCTTATTCAAATACTTAGACCTATCCCTTGCCCATTCTAAACTTCTTGTAAACGTAACTTAGGTTTGGACAACATTAGTCCAATACAAACAATTTTTTTGTCCTTTAAGGACATTACAAGTATGACTTTCAGTCCTTTTAGGACATTACAAAATAAACTCATCTAATTACATTCTTTGGTTATGAAAACCATTATAGCTTTTAATTCTAGTCAATTTGTATTGCTTGGATATCTCCTTGTCCTACTCACTCCTCCAGTCTTCATGGTATGTTTTGGTGTCTTCATAGCATGATCTTGGTGCCCATGCACCACTAATTAGGCCTCCAAATTTTCCATTTTGAAAATATTTCAAATGAAAACTCAAGAAGATACCAATTAAGTTATTGTTTTAGAGAGCTTTAATATTTTCAAGGTTTTAGTTCTTCAACCCCTCCATACAACTCATTCCTATAAAATAGCATACTTACAAGGGTTTTAAGACTTTACTTGTTGACAGGCCTTACAAAGTTTCAAAAGGAACACAAAAAGATTCAAATCCTTCTTGGTTCTTGGAAACTATAACTTTAGATATTTCTATACATACTCCAATCCTTGATTGGCACAAACCAATCAAACTGCTACTCTATCAAAACCCTATAACCATCAAGTCACCTTATTAGGTATGCCCAAATCGACCTAGGGATTGATTCCAAAAAATAGAAGACCATTTCATATTGACCCCAAGTTATTTATAGTTCCCTAATAGATTCCTAAAGGTTGTTGTGTTCCACCAATTAGAAATCAAATTAGAGAAATTTCTATGATAACTACTGATGTAGAGGAAAGGTGGTTGGTATTAACTACACAATAAAAGTTGTAAACTTAAGAGACTTAGATACTTGTGCCTATTGACAACTTCAAATTCTTCAAGGAATTAACTTGTTTAAGTCTATCACAATATTCCTAAATGCTGACTTGGTTTCTTAAACACCCAATTAACTAGCATAGGGATCTTTAAGACTCTAAGACAATACCATTCTTCTATAAATTGGGCTCAAATGGACAATACCCTACCTGTCAGTCCTTTTGCATGCTTGGAATGGGGACAACTTTGGTTTTCCTCAAAATTTTTGAAAATCTAAAGACACTTCCTAATACCCTTTTTAAAAAGGGTTATAACATAGCAAATTATTCTATATGGTTACTATAGACAATTAGGATTGTATAAGGTTACCATAGACCAATATGTTTTCAATTTTAACCCTTGATTGCATAGCATGGAATTTGACATACATTATAGACTAAAAGAATGCATGCATTTAAATTTAGTTCTTTACACTTGAAAAGCCAACTTTTTATACTATAGATCTTGAGCCTTGGTTTTAGAAGTCATGTGCTACATCATTTTCCATCTAATTTCAAGTACAAATTTTCTCTATTTTTCTTTATTGAGATGGTTGATAGCACAACATAGATTGTGTACTAGGACATAGGTATTACCAAGCCCTACCACATGTGGCTCTCTACCTTCCCAAGTGGAACCCACTCTCCTAGGGTCTTTGTCTTTGTCTTTGAGTGAACTAGAACATTTATGTTGAAAAAAATACCAGATATGAAGAATGCCAGTTTTTTTTTTTCTTTTGGGATCATATTGATAATATAACATATTTTTTGACTTTATGGTACTCATTTTTTTGTTAATGCTCTATAGATAAAGGTGAAGCATCATGTAAGAAAAAATCTTACCATCGCAAAGAAGCTACCAGATAAAGATTCTAGCAATGAGGATTCTTCTTCTTAGGAGGTTAGTCATTTTGTTGTTGATAATTATCTATGGAATAGAATCATGTTTCAGTGGAATCACAAGCTTATGGAATTTTGATGATCAATAGTGAACAAATAGCTAATTGAAATTCCTTATCACAGTCACCTCCACTCCATCCATTTGACCTATATCACATTCATTAGATCCCTTATAGGGATACAAATCACAAACATTAAAAATATTAGATAAACCAATGTCAGCAGGGAGTTCAAGTTTATATTCATTTGTGCCATATTTTTTGCAAAAATTTTGAAGGGTCCCATCTTCCTCATCATGAGTTTAGTGTATTTTCAATTGGTACAATCTAAAATTACTTCTTTGTACTTATCCAATAGTTTCCTTCCTTCCTTGGGTCCCACAATCCTTTCATTGGATTTGCCTTCCTTTCATTTTTATCCAAGTTTTGGCTTTACTACTATGGCAAAGGAAGGGGTGTTTTTCACCTTGAGTTTCTTCAAAAACTCCCTCTCCAACTATCATCACACTAGATCTTGTCTTTGTACTCCCCTATTTGAAATTGAACATGAACTTGTTCATTTACTATGACTTGCTGCTCCTTATTTAGCCATGAAACCTTATAAGGGTTAGGATGAGGCAACTTCTTCAATCCAAGCTTCTCTACCATTTCTACTGAGGTTATATTATCATTTGAACTGGAATCTACAATAACTTTGCAAACCTTACCTCTTACCTTGTAGAGAGTTATGAATAATGTCTTTCTTTGGGGAGGTTCTTGCTCAATGACGGTCTTCAACAGGGTTTTATTGAACATTAGAAACTCTCCTCTCTTTGGATCAACATTTCCTCTTTCCCCTTGGTCACTTTGTGCATCCTCCTCTTGAGCCAAATAGACTCTCCTATTCCATTCTTGGTTGTTGTTGCCCATTTTCTCAGGAAGTGCTTATATGTAACAAGTGGAATATGTAGAGGTAGAGTTATGGAAGGTCAACTAAGTATTTGTTTCTTTTCATTTTTTATATTTCTTCATCTCTTTTTCAATATATCTCTCTATCTATACCTCTTTCAATCTGTCTCACTTTAGTATTCATTTCTATATGTGTCTTCCTTTTACTACTCCATCTGTAGGTTACAAACAAATCATCCTTCTTCCACCAACGATTCATTCTATTCAAGAAAGACCATGTCTGACGATATCAATGCACCAAAAAATAGGGAGAAAATTGCTAGACTATGGTCTAACTTAAAAAGAAAAGGTGATGGAAAATGTTATTTTCCTTGCAAAACTTGTAAGGGCTTAAAGACTTGAAGATATCTAATCAAAACAGTTGAGGAACATTGTAGGCAACATGGTCACATTTAAGTGGGAAACAAATATCGTCGATTGGTATGTATGTTAATAATTTATAAATTACATAAGACATGATTTGATGATGACATCATGGTCATGGCTAATATAAGATCATCATTTTCATATAGGTCAACGTCCCTGAGTTTCATGTTATGGACCATGACAATTCAGAGAATATAGATTTCCAAATGAGGGAACATGGAGGTGTGAATATTGAAGTAGAAGGTAATGATACCATGGAAGAAGATCACAATGATCAAGATGATGATGATGATGATGATGTTGATGTAGAGCTTGATGTACCTATGCTTGAGAAGGCACACAAGTCCCTATATGAAGGCTCTGAAACAACTCTTCTTACCGCTATCTTGTTGTTGGTGAACTTGAAGGTTATAAATGGTTTATCCAACATAGTAATGACACATATGTTAAGGTATGTCATCTTCTTTCATTATTTTACTCTTAGTTCCCTCACAATTATTATTGGGTTTGTGTAGCAATTAACATTCTTGAAATTAACAAATTATATTTTTGGTCATAGGTTGATAGGTGAGAGTTTTTTACCACCATCAAAGAATCTACCTCGCTCGTACTGAGAATTATATACCATCATGAAAGATATTGGAATGGAGTATCAAAAAATATATGCATATCTAAATGATCATATTATATATCATAAATAGTATGAATTTGCAACACAATGCCCTATTTGTCACACTAGTAGATATCAATCTATCATGCCCAAAATTTACTATCAAGAATAACAGAACAATTTTTTTTTTCTTTTTGCTTCCTAAGGAATACCTCAACATTCAATATAACAATACCAAATATTCAAACTAACTAGCTTTAAACTCTAACATATTCTAACCTAAAACATCTTATTGGCCAATTAATACTAACTACCATTTTTATTATTCATTCTATTTTAAATTAGAAGCCATTTGCTCCTAATGTCTTTAAAGCTAGTTTTAATAGCATTCCTATACTTAACCCAACATCATTACTAAGGATTTGCATAGTGTCCCTTAAGACTATCATCCTCTCATTTTATTAAAATTTTCTTTCTAATTTCACTATAAATCTATTGTTGATTAATTTTTGAGGGATGTGTATTCTGGATTGGTGGTGTGCCACATCAATGTCTCAAATCACACCTTGAGATCCAACATCATGTTGGATATTTACTATCTTCAATATTAGAATCTATAACATCTTGCTTTAACAACGAGAACAATGAAAGATAAGATCATGGGTAATAATAACCTACCAAATTTTGTGATGAATCCTATCACCAAATGCCTTTAGCTAATTATATCCCATTCTCTCTAAGAACAAATATAAATCCAAAAGTACCAACTAACCAACTTACTTTGTCTACACCATACATTAAGTCTATTATTATTATTTTTTTTTTAAATTTTAAATTTATTTATTTTTATATTTTTACTAAATTTTCTATCATAAATATAAATTCAACACCCACACACATACCATAGTAACTAATTACAATTTTAAAAGTAATTACACTAAATTAATTCCTAACTAAAGTCATCATCATTACATCTCCAATATTACTAACTAATCTTATCTACAATTTAAAATTCCAATTATAAAAATAAGATTCTATAAATAACATGCATTTACTACATAGTATGCTACTACAATTTAAGACATACTTAAAGCTAATTCCTAACCTCATAAAACAACTACAAAACATTTTACAACCCACAAAATAAACTACTTATTTAACTCTATACTAACCTAGCACTCTTACACTTCCCACAAAAGTCGACGCCTATGTTTGAGGCATTGTGGGAGACAAGATAACGTGGAGAGGTGGAAGTCACATGACTTCCCTCTCCCTAAGCACTTTCCAACTCCTCTTTTTCTTAAAACAATGCCTTTCTTTCTAATTGCCTAGGTGCCTAGAGGAGTACGTGGTCCCCTCCATGTCTTGGGCAGAGGCATTGCGCCTTCCTAGGCGATCAGACTACTGCTGCATGGAAATTAAGATATAAAGTGAAACAAGTGAAGTTTGAAAATAGACAATGTTTCCCTTTTTTTATTAATTTCTATCATGTCTTGGGATATATATATATATATATATATATATATATATATATATGATTATAAGTCACTGTCAATCTTGTGGATTGATAAAGGCTTAGGTGATCACTTAGTATTGGCCATATTACATCAATTCTCTACCACTTATAGGTCTAACTAGGAGTTCAAGTACATGTTCAACATTATTATATTAGTCTGTATTCTTGGAGCATTATTTTTCTTTCTCCCATACATTTTCCAGAGAGAAAATGTGCACATTCAGGTTTAGAGTTCTAGTGGTGAGTTTCATCATAAAGTTATTAGATTTAATTTTTCCTTCCATTTAAATCATAGTCTGATAATTTTCTTAAATTCATTATCTACCATGCATATACAATGTTCCATTAACAATATAATGCTTTCTTGTGATAACATAGGATTTTACAAGCCCATCACTTATGCTTCAAATTGAGACAGCTATATCAATAGACAAGAAAAACTTCCTCACAATAATCTATGAAATGTTTCTAATAAGAAAGAATGTCTTATTACTTAACTTCTCCAAAATTACATCAAATATCTAATTGTGAAACTTACAATGACTTTTGCTAAATCTACCTTGCATAATGTTACAAGGATTATCCTATGTAAAGTCCTTGTGAGGTTTGGCTTTAACTAACAAGAAAAGTTCATGTGTGCAGAAACTTGTGCATCAGATTTCAACATGTCTTCCTTTATAATCAATGTTTCTATATGAGAACATATTTCCATACAAGAAAAATAGTATACAATTTTCTAATTGATTCCACAATCACAACTAAATACAATAGGAAGTAGCTTTCTTCTCTTTTAACCACATTACCAACTAACATATTCCTTCCACAATTATCCAATGGAACAATGATGCCAAGGTATTCTACTCTTCCATAACTCATGATCATATCTTAACAAGGAACATACATATACAACATTTTCCATTATTTCCTTTACATATACATTAGGTAACAATGATACTATCTCCTTTCATCACAATGAGACAACACGAGACCTTTTGAAATCATATGAAACATGATCATTGAGAGACATGAACAATGAGTAACATGAACATAGATCATCATGATCATTGAGAACATGAACAAGCTAGTGAATCCTCCTTCACAAAGGAGGGGCACAATGTCAAGTTTTCTCTTTCATACATCAATCTGCAAGGTGGTCATTCTAAGCTATTTCCATTGCTCCCTTGGGCACAAATCTGCAAATGCATCACAAAGAAAACAACAAGGACCATGGGTGCTTTCCACCCAACCATAGGCCTCCAAGGAGACCACCCCCCGCTAGGGGAACAAGGCTCAAACCGGATTTCACACATACATCACAAAATTTTGCATGAAGATACAACACAAAACACAATCAACACCCTCCCATGGCTTGCACAATGATTCACCATTGGAATCATAAAACGTTGGGTGAAGGTGGGCTCTTCAAGGAGAAGAAATTCTAACATCATAATATCATATTGCCATTGCATTTTTCCTCTCAAGGCCACCACAACATAAACAACATATTGCCACTACATTGCCTCTCAAGGCCTTCAAAACAACCATCTTCTCCTCATCCACCAAACCTCCTTGTACCTCCCAAACAACAAGATTCATGGCCATGATGGAGCCCATTCTCCATGATAATAACAACCTCATCATGAGGTAAAAACACAATTTTCTTTCTCACCTGCAATGTCAAGCCCAACTTATGCCCTTCACCCAAGGCTTCTCTTCCCTCCCAAGGGTGAGTGAAGCATTCACACCCATAATCACAATCAACACTCTCATTCAAACAAGAAACAACAACAAAATCATTGAGTAACAACAAAATAAAACCAAGAAAAGATCTTCACGAGCACAAGACACATTCACTTCTCCACAACACAATGACAAAGATCGTAATGCAACAAGAACACTACATATTCTCACAACAACACAATAGCCATCCAAGATGCAAGACTCCCACTAGAATGCATATTCCATTCACACATTCCTCATACTTGCAAATCTACTTTGCAATACTCAAGAATGAGAATGAAGCATGGTTTGGAACACTAACCTTGGTCCAAGCTAGGGTAAGGATAGTTGTGGTAGAGCTCCCTTCATCTCCCTCCAAAACTTAATTGTCTCTAAAATCAGAGAGTGGGTAGACACCCCACTAGTTTGGCCAAGAACCTCTAATAAAGCCTTCACACTAACTTATTTTAGCAAAAACACTAAGCCACTACTTCTTACAAACTTGTCTCCTCTAAATTTTCTATTTTTGACTAAGTGGAAACATGGATATGACAACTCCAAATTCGAATTGATGGAAGAATGCATGGGTAAAGGGGCCCTCTAGGCTGTCTAGGCACTCACATGGTCAAAAATAGGTTCCTAACTTGATATACTATCACATGGCTATCTTATTCTCACATAAAAGACACTTTGGGACCACCTAATGTCCCCTAAAGACCCTAGCCAAGTCCAAATTCGAATTTCCATTGATTGAGACTTCTCATGACATTTTTCTATGTGAGGTTAACTTGGGTTCTTCATCGGGTTAGGTTTAGGTTAGGTTACTTCTTGACAAACCCTGAGTGACATGGCATCTCCACATGGACAACACAAGTGTCAAGTGACACACACGAAATATCACATTACATAAAAAATGACTTGTTTTACAATAATACATGAACTAGGCTACTACACAAACACATACAATTCCCATATATGACATAAAACACTTTACAATGAGGTTTGAATATTTTCCTTTTATTCAACCTTGGCTATGTCATGTTTGTAGTAGTTTGAGCCTTAATTCCCCTTTAAACCCATGGTCAAATTCCTGCACACTAAACTCAAACGTTAGTAGTCCAAGAGAATCATATAAGCATATGTAAAATAAATCATTATCTCATTCAACATTAGGCTTGCATATATTTCATTATCTCAAATTAACTTTCCCTTTCTTAATCATTTCAAATATAACCTTCAAAATATTAAAATATCAAAACTTACATATCACATTTCGACATTTGAGTTCCATACCTCATTCCTTTTAATTAAATTACTTTTTCTAATAATTTCCATGTAAAATTCTCAAAATATTATAACATCAAACTTTACTTGTCTCATATACTATGACAGTTTGGGTAGGGTCTCACACAATCAAATCAACTAACAAAAAAGGTGCCTCGCAAGGTTCTTCAACATATTCCCATTATTCCATGTCTACAATGATTATTTAGGTGCAATAGCTTGGCACAATTTATTGATTACCATGCACACAATAGAAGTCAAGATGATATTATGTGAATGCCTGCAAATGGTTCAACATTTAAGGAAATAGAGGAAAAATGGCCACACTTTAAAGAAGAACCTCATAATATCATGCCTTCATTGGTAGTAGATGGTGTCAATCCTTTTGGAGAGATGAGATCTACTTACTCGATGTGGCCTATTTTTGTTATCAAGAATAACATACCCCCTTGGTTGTCCACAAAGAGAGAGCACATAATGTTGACATTGATTGTTCAAGGTATTTTTTGATTTAATGGCCATCTAAATTAATTTATTATTACTAATCCATCAAAATGGTCATAATAATTATGTGATGTTTTTGTTTATTCAACCAGGTAAGTACCAAGTTAAAGATATCAATGTATATATTTAACCCCTTATTGACGAGTTGATGGTGTTATGGAATGGGGTTACTATGTATGACATCTGTAGACCAATAGGACAAAGACAATTTTAATTTCATGCAATGCTTGTATGGACAATACATGATGCCCCTGGGCTAACACATTTTTGTGGTATGTTTTCTTCCTAACACCTCTTTTTTGGTATGTTATAGTGACAACAAAAAGTTAACACATTTAATCCAATTATACATGATCTTGTAGGTCTTCAAAAAAAGGGAAAATTTGCATGTCCAATTTGTGGTCCAAAGGCAAAATCTCATCATTCAAAAAGTTTAAGAAAGTAGGTGTTCAATGAGAATAGACACTTTCTACATAGAAATCATAAGTACCAAATTACCAAAAAACATCTTTTCAATGGGAAAGAAGAGACTAAGTCAAAGCCATAGAGAATGACACCTCACCTATGGAAGTTGGCATACAAAAAAATAAATCATTGAGGTAATGTCATTCCATTTGATGGTTTTTGTTTCAAATTTATATATTGATATTGTATTTTGTTTATTGATGATGTAATTGATGCTTGTGAAGGTTGTCAAGGCATCAATGACCAACTTTCAAAAGGAGTAAAAATTTATCCTACACAATTTACTAGGATGTCATACTAGGAGCAACTCCCAATTGTGTATTTTTTTGATCCTATGTATATTGGAAAGAATGTAACAGAGACATTATGGAAAATCTTGGATGGAAGGCATGACAAAGACCAAATTTTCAAAAATTGTAGTGACATTGAAGAATCCAACCATGCAATAAAAAAAGGCTTTCGATCAAATAAAAATGGAGACCAGATTGATACAAGTGCCCTTAGTTGGTTATTGTCAAAGCAATAGAGCAATACTATAAAAGAAGTCATAAAAAAATAAGATTTCCCACAGGATTTGCTACAAACATAAACAATCTCATATCAAAGAAAAGTGAATTTGGGCCAAGGTTGAAAACACACGATTGGCATACATTTATTAAGGTAATTCATGTTATTTTGTATTCACTATAGATTTGTATACTGCATTTAGTTTCTTTTATAAAATATTGACAAGATCATTTTACAAATATTGTAGTATGTTCTACCTCTATCTCTCCCACACCACTTCACCAATAATGTCAAGTAGGTTATATATGATCTTGGAAAATATATGAGGTGGTTGTCATCTAAAGAAATAAATAAAGAAGATATTAAATGTTGGAAGAGAAAAATTCCTCTTCTTATGTGTTAAATGCAAAAGTGTCTACCTCAAAGTTTTTTCGATGCACAAGAACACTACCTCATACATCAAGTTGAGGAGATTGAATTGTGTGGACCTGTCCAACTAGGTCAAGATGGATGGTTGAGAGGCACTTGAAATTTTTTAAAGGCTTGGTTTGATAGACAACACATCTAGAGGGTTCTATGGTGGAGGGGCATATGTTATACCAGACCATGGTGTACATTAGTGAATATCTTCCTAAGTCTGCATCAAAGATCCATGTAGATCATATTTGGGATCCCAACTCAATTAAAAAATTCAAAGGGGAGTACTTGATGGGAAAAGGTAAATCAAGGAAAGTGAAAGGTAAATCTAAGATGTTATTGTAGTTAATTAATTCTTATAAATCTTCAATATAAGTTATTTATAATTGGTGTTTTTTTTTTTTTATATATAGGTAGTCGAGAGTGGGATGCAATACATTTGTATATTGCAAAAAATATTTATTGGATGATGGTATGGATTGAATGATGTCAACAAAATGGTTGCTCATTAACATGGGAAGGTGTTGCTTCATTGATTATAGAAGCTCATTGTAATGGAGATTCTAATGTTATGCCAATGGTAGTTGTTCTAGTAAGGGTTTAAGAGGGTGAGAGGTACATATAAATTTATTAATGATCATAACTCGACATATGTTTTGTATAAAATCATGATGCAAATAATTTACACATGCTTCAAAAATTTCAGGGCGAGCACCAGAAAGCTATGTACTATCATGGCCACAAATTTTGCATAAAAAAGTTGGATAACACAAAGAAAATTTGTGATTCTGGGATAACTGCAATTTTTGAGGTCACCAATATATCATCTAGAAATGACATGCATCCTTAAAAATATCAAAATTATAACTCTTAAATGCTCAACTTGAAACAATATCTAGTTACAAATAGTTGAAAAGCCACTTGTGGATAAATTGGCTTCTCTTTGAATTGGTAGTTATAGCTCCCTAGAATAGGTTTACATTGAATTCTATTTTCCTCCTAAACTACTTTGGGGGTATGTTCTTGACCTGAGAATAGAAGAGGTATAACTAAGCTAGACCTAAATAGAACCTAACTCAGGCAAATATGCATTTCTGAATATAAAAAAAAGTTTATGCATTTACACATCTTATGAATTCATAAAGATTAACTAAATAATAGCTAATACTAAACTATGTAAATTAGAATCTGAACTATGACTAATAAACTAAAAATGCTGAAGGAATTTCTCTTTGAATGTACAATAACAATGTGTATTACATTCATTCCTTGTTTCAAAATAGGGGAAGCGAAACTCTATTCTTTCCTCATTTTGACTGAAATAAAAGAGAAAAACATAAGACTTAAATTAATCCAAACTAGAATAGAAAATGATTGACATAAAATACCATTCAATTGTCTCTATAACAAAAATTACTTCACACCAAAAATTGATCTACCTTTCGTTAATATTTCAATCTCATACATATACAGTTTCAAGATGACCATTACAATGGAAGCCTAATCAGTTCATCTTCTCAAAAGTGACAAATGGCAAGGGACCAATTTTTCATATTACAATAATTACATAATAAAACAAAATAAAAGGAGGCAAAATGTGAATCACTTTTACTTCTTCCCTTTTTCTAGTTTTTCTTTATAGGCCTTGGCAGCAACTATGATCGGGATAAGCTCTTCATGCCTAGGCACATGGATATTGGTATACCTTAAGAGCCATTTAGAATTCTCTCTAGCCAACTCCTTCACAACATTTAATTGACTTGTCAATTCATCTTTAGCCATTTGTATACATCCAATGGGTTTTTGTGGTTTAGTGATCCTATATTGACTATGGAAGCTTATATCTAACAAAGTATCCAGAAATCTGGAAAAGTTCTCCTTCATGACATTGACTCCAATAAGTGCTTTTCCCTGGCCACTATTTTTTGAGTCTATATGTAATCCCTTCATAAGTTCAAATCCTCTGTCATGTGTCTTCTTCACCTTATCCTTTATTTCTCTGAGCCCTTTCTTTGTAGACTGGATCATCTCAGTCTTAAACTACATGCTTTGAAGCCACTTGAATAGAGGCTCATCTCCTTTTGGTAAGATTTTTTCTTCCATCACTTCCTTGGCCTTCATTTTGATGATCATATTAAAGAGAGAGATGTAGTCATTGCATTTTACCCTTTCTCCAACCAGAGTATTGCTATTTGATATAATGTTATCCTTTTATGTCTCCAACCTTAAGATAACATTACCAATCTACTCCACAATTGAGGCTCCTTCTAATTTGAGCTTCTCAGCCTATTCTTTACCAATCTAACCATAATGCCTATCTTCTTGGAGGTGAGAGGTGAGGGACTAAACTTTAGTAGTAGTAGGAATTTTAGTCAGTGATACTCTAGAGATGGCTGCTAATGGAGTGACTAGCTGTCTAATGAACTTATTTAATTCTTCTATTTCAGATTTCATCTTATTCTTTGACAACTTAAGACTCCCTAGTTGCCCTGTGATCACCTCATTGGTTGACTTCCATAAGCCAACTTTGGTGTCATGCCTTGCTTCACCATGATCCATAGAGTGCAAAGTGAAATCCTCAGCCATCTTGTCCTCAATCCACCCTCCCTTGTTGGGCTTGACAATCTCCATTGTTAGGTGACCTATCTCTAGATCTTGCCGAAGTATGGATAAGGTCTTTTTCTTCTTAACTCTTATCAATGCAAACCTAGAGCAAATAGTGAGATATATAGTATCTTTAGTAGAAGTGCTCTCATCTTTCCTTTTCCTTTTCCTCTCCAAAGTATCCTCCAACTAGGAGTCAGTACCTATCACCTTGGAGGTTTTCCCAAGTGATTCTATGCTGAACATCTTCCTCTTAGCTAGGTTAATTATCACAAAAACCAAAGAAAAAGGATTCTTTGGATCTTGGGAGATGAGCTTAGAGGAGCTCTAAACTTTATCCACTTTATGAGTCTTCTTCATAGCTTCATCTAACTTAGTAGACTCACTATTGCTACTTTTTCCATCTCCTAAGTCTACTATTTGTATTGAAGACCCACTTGGTTGTAGAAGTGTAGCACTTGCTGGAGAAATAGGGCTATGATGTCGAGAGGGGATTGGAGTAGTGTGGGGAGAAGGATTTTTGGAAACATGAGGTGATGGAATTGGTGTGGCATGGTAGGATGGAATTGAGGTGGTCATGCTATCCTTGGGTTCCTCCATCTTGTTTTCCTCAGCACTAGTTTGGGTTCCTATGACTGGGAGGGAATTATCATGACAAGTCTTAGCTATAGGGACATTCTTTTCTAGATGTTAATCCCCTTCACCTAAAGGTTGAGCTAGCCCTTGAGTAGAAGTTATCATCATGCCTAGTGTAGCACTCTGATATGAAGTAGGTGTTGCAGCTACTAGAGAAGCTTGAGTGGCTGGACCTTTAGTCCAGCTCCTCTTGGTTGTCCACTCAACCCATTTCCCTATTCTCTTGATGATCCTAACCATCATGATATCAAGATTATATTCTACATCTACATATGGCTTGGAACTAATAGGAATCCCCTTTAACTTAGTCAAATATGTATTGCTATGCATAGTTTGACCATCATCCTCTGAGCCTTCTACATCAAAGTTGATACCATATGTTTTTATTTGCTCCACTGTGAACCTAGTAAAAGCACAACCTCTACTTTTGAGCTCATCTATATAGTCCACCCAATAATCTTCAATAGTGGTAATGTGTTTGATCATACTACCAATATACAACACCTCTCTCGCATATCCACTTGGATCAAACATAGGTCTCACAACTTCATATTCCTCCAACTTGTACTTAGTCTCAAATGCCTTGAGAATATTTTTAGCATTAGAGAGAGACAACTATAAGCTCCAACCTTCATAGGGAATTCAAACCCTTTCTTCTTCAAGCTTGAATTTAGCATGCTCACTTGGATTGTTTGCCTCATGATCTTTATGAGCAGAATTAGATCACTTGGGTATCTAGGAATCTTCAAAGCAAATCTATAAAAAGCTGCAATATGCAAATATGAAAAGGATGAGAACTAAATAAAATAGCTACCAAACTAACTGATGGCTTCCATTGCCTCTAGGTTGAACCTCCTCTCCGAGCATCCTTGGAGTTCACTACAAATTCGCATTGTAAATGCATCATTAACTCTGACATATTCTATATAGCTATTCTATAATTGCAAGCATGGATAAAACTCATAGCCTTTCACATCATCAAGGAAGTTCTCTATTCTGGGAAGGCCTGGGCATAATTGTAGAGAAGGTAACATATAAATTAGGAAAGAAGACACGTAAAAGGTATTTTAAAACTTTGCGGTACTGAGGGCTCTCAATAGATGCTTACATACCTCATAGGCCCAATCAATATAATGTGTATCCAAACAAATAATTTGTACGAGAAAGAAATATTGTTCAACAAAATTGAGTGCTTCTACCTCACCTTTCAATCTATGTAAGAGAACTAGAATGTCTATGATCTTGAGCTTGAGATTAATACCAAATAGAGTCTTAGGAACCTTACTCTTACTACCCCACAAATTTTGGAACCAGGACCTCATAATTTCTTTTCTCCACAACATTTTCTTCAAGGAGAACCCAAACATGGCTCCTCCTATTGTCAACTTAGAAAACTCTTGTCACTTTGGAACTCAGAGGAAATTTACTATATTTTTCCTATCAATAGAGATTAAAATTGTATGATTGGTCAGAAAAATTTGTTTGGTACCCAGATTGTAGTGATTTATACATTCAAAAATCAACTCAGGAGCTTGAATCACCATAGGAAATCTAGTTGCCTCCACTAGCCAACTTCCTAGAAGCTTCTTAGTAATAGGGTGAATTGGCTCTGACCTTAGCCTCCTTTGAAAATCTTACATGTCAAAGAAAAGGAGTGAGGTGTTTGTGACATTCTATAATGTATACTTGATTCCATTCAATCCATCAAACTCAGAAAATCTAGTTGCCATTTTATCCGAGGTAGAAACGATTTGAAACCTTGCAATTGAAAGCAATGCAGAGAGTAGAATTTGCAACTATAAGATCTTTGAAAATTTTATACAATTTAACAACATAACAGTTCAATAAAAATGTGGTAATTTGAAAAATGGTTATGTTTCTCTCTATATAGAAATCCTAATTCACTTGTTAATCTTCAAGATCTGTGCCACACGAGTGAATTAAAGGATAAATCTATTGGATTAGTAAATGTAGGAGTTTCTAATGAACTTTTACATGCCTTTTTATTATTTTTGTTGGCCCAATAGTAACTTTCCTTTATTACACACTTACCTTCCCATTTTTTACCTAGTTTTGAAGAATCAAGAACAAAGTATTCCGTAAAGAAATATCTGCTCAGCCAAATTCTACTCATTACACTTCTCCAACCCTGATTAGCTTATTCCCACTATCATCTTAAAGTGTCTTATGTGCAATTTGTGTACCCAATTTTCTTGCAAAGTCAATTTCTTCATGAATGCATAAAATTACCTTCACGACGCGAAAACATGTCGAGGAGAAAGAAATCTTCCATTTTTCACTAAAGCTCTATTTACCTTCTAACTCTTGTGTTAGCCCTTTCTCTAAGTTTGGAAAATCACAAAAGGACTACAGGATCAAAAGAGAGCCCACTTCTTCATTCTTTTTGTTTACAAATGCCTTTTGTGAAAAATTGACTTCATGGGTCGAAAGCTCACCATGGAGAAGTCATTTTAGAGTTTTTCACCTAGAGTGATTCTGAGCACCATGATGAATTGTGGATGTTGGCTAAAGTAGAATACTATGATGAAAATAAGGCTTATCCATAGAAAGACTCATTCTCTTCTTGTTTTAATCCCCAAACTACATTTACTAACCTTTGCAAAAAATCTCCTTCATGGGTCAAAAACCTATCAAGGAGAAGGTAATGTTTGATTCTCTACAAGCTTCATTTTTATTTATATGTAAACCATGATAAGCTACAAGAAAGTTTAGCCTTGAAAATAACTTTATGAAAATCATTATGGAACACAAGAGTCTCCATCAAATTAGGTTCTAGACTACCTACAAACTCACAATAAGAAGGAAAACCCACCTGGTTATGTAATGCAGGAGAAGGGAAAGATGGAAAACCTAATGGAGACACTTTTCACCTGAGGGGAAAGAACTAGAGTTGGACACACCCAGACCAAACCAAGACACAAGACCTTTTCCACTTTGCAAAATGGGTACAGGATGAAGAGTGGGCCAACACTCCCTTATTATATAAGGTTCTTCTCACCATCATATTTTCTCCAACCATAGGTCCACTTAGTGTACCCTTAGTGTCTCACAACATTTTTGTTACCTTGCCCACTTTCAAAGGATTTACATTCAAAGGATCTATTCCCTTCTTTACCACATCTGCGACAATCACCATGAAATCTACCTCTAAAATATGAATCATCTTTTTTTCAGTAAGAATTACCTCCTTTCCATTTAGACTTGTCTTTGTCACCATTCTTCCATTCAAATTTTTCTTTATCTTACATCGAATTTTCTAATCTACAACTCTCTACATAAGATCTACCTTTTCCTCTCTAGAATCTACCACCTCTACCTCTTTTTCTTCTCTCATGCTTCTTTATCAATATATCCTCAGGTTTCAAGGCATATTGGTATGCTTCTTCCACACTTTCTAGTTTCACAAAACTTATCTCATCTTGAATTCCAAATCTCAATCCATTTATGTACCTTGCAAATCATCATCCACATGTCCAGATCTGATGTCCAATCTATAGAATTCCTTAGTATATTCCTTTGTAGTCATGTTTCTTTGTCTTAAATTTCGTATCATTCTCAACAAGCTAACTTGATAATCAATAGGGAGGAAATTTTTCTTTACCTTGCTCACCATTGTCACCCATGTTTTGATCTACTCCTTTCCTCTCCTTTTTCTATTAGTTTACAAATGCTCCCACCATAATGAGCCATGTCCTTTCAACCTAGTAACTACAATCTTATCCTTGGACTATTATCAAGAGTGTTTTCATAGTCAAAGAACTTCCCCATTTCAGAGATCCAATCCAACACAACATTGGTATCTAATTTTCCATCATAGGGAACTACTACTATAGTAGGATTTGAATTTTCCCTAGACAATACCCTCAACAATCTTGCCTCATCTTGATCTTCTTCAGGTTCTAGATTAGGGTTTGGTGCTACTACTTCATCATCACTCACATCATCAAGATTTGATCCTCTCCTTTGGGTTGTCTCCACATCATCTAATCTGGCTACAATCTGTCTCAATGTATCCAATACTACATTATCAACATTTCCTCTACTCAAACCATTTTACAAATTAGGTCCCTACACGATTGTAACCCTCTATAAGTTGTAGGTCAAATCCTCCAATCTAATACCCTACAACAAAATTCACTTAGGGTTCTACACAATCTAATCTCCACAAGGATGAAGCTGGCTATGATACCACCTAATGCAAGGAGACACAAAATAGCTAAGGCCAATGGCACATCTAGCTAATCCAACCATCTTGTAGAGTAAACACAACAAATGAAAACAATAGAGAACAACACCAGAGAGAGAGAGAGAGAGAGAGAGAGAGAGAGAGAGAGAGAGAGAGAGAGAGAGAGAGAGAGAGAGAGAGAGAGAGAGCAATAATATTTTATTGATTCATCAAGTAATCAACATGCATGCCCAACTATAAGGCCTTCTGCATTATAACCAAATGCAAAATACAACTTCCAGAACTAGAATCTAGCTTCTAATTTGTATTTCCAAACACATATCCATTCCATCTTCTAATTCCTCTAAGTTATACATTTGACCTAAGCTTGAGCACTCTATTTATACTTGCAAAACCATCTTACAAAATATTCTAAAATATTACATCAAAAAAAGGCTGACCCCAAAATGGTCAACAATCATCCCTAAAAAAGATCTTGTCATTAAATTCATGGTTGAAATTAAACACGCAAGTCAACTCCCACTAAGAACCAAAACACAAAAAACTTGGCTAAAGAAGGAACCAAACATCAGCAAATAGTAGGCTCACTCAACACATGAAGTAAGACATGATCAATATTGGATAACTTGACACATAGTGGATAACTCAGCAACAACTAGAAATTGGAACTTAGTAGCAACTAGAAATTGACAACAACTGGCACTCAACAATAACTGGAGCTCAATAGCAACTAGCACTTGAGAATAATTGCAACTTGGTAGCAACTGGCACTTAGTAGTAACTGAAACTCAAAAAGGACTAGTAGAATGGATAAAAAGTGTAGGATTACAAGGGAATCCAAGATGCTCCTGCATTATAATAGAACTTCATAAAAAATATCCCTACAGAAAAATATGACTGTAAAAAAAAGGGGGGGAGAAAAAAATCACCCTCTACATCAAATCCTTCCCAAATCCTCGTAGATAATCCTCCTCTATAGCATCCTCCTCTCCAAAAAACTCAAAATTTTAAAATCCACCCCTACTCCTCATCTAGCTCAAAGAGATATGCTCAAAATGATGTTAAGACTTGTGAAATTATTTTAGATACAAGTTATGTCCTAAATATGACTTTATTGTAAATTTTATTTTTGTTTTGTACTTAACAAAAAATGAAAACTATTGGTATTTTTTTACATCTTCCATGTAGCGACTCAAATGGATTATGTGTTCATCTTATATTATCTTCATCCATTATTCTTAGAGTCATACATACAGGATAACATAAATTGTATAAAATAATGTTTGATATACATGATTTGAATAATGCATACACTTCGCATACGTTAATCCTTTGTAGTGTGTCTTTTATGTTCTCTTTTGTGTCTTCTAATTTTTACCTTTTATTTTTATTTTTCTAGTACCATTTCATTATTTTTATGTCCATGTTTAGTGGATGTGTGTATGTTATGTTAAACTGAGTTATCTTTATAAGGACTGTAATGCACTCAAATATATGTTGTAGTTCATGCACATACCAAAACATTTTATTGCTTCACTTTTAATGCATACAATGATGTTCTTGGTGATATGGTAGAACTCTTTTCATAATCTCTTACTAGAATCTTCTTTGTGGACATTTAAGTCCCTATTTTATAGTTGATTTCTCTTTTTCTTTTTTTCCAACAAAGATTCAATTTTACATAATATTTTTAATTGGGGTACTTAGATAACAAATATTTTGATGTCTATCTATGGGAGGAATCATCATATTGAACCTTTCCATACTAGATTGACTCTCTTTTCTATAGGACAATTTATTATAAGTAGCCCTTACTAGATTAAGAATTCATGTTCCTTCTCTTCTCCCATATGAATCATATTAAGAAAGTCCTTACATTACCAAGAAATCATATATCTCATTATCTCTAAATGATCCATGTATTTGTAACATATTCTAATGGCATTAATCCTTGTATCTTGGGGTGATCCCACAATAGTGGGTACAATTTTTTTCTTGAATGGTCATTGAAGTGTACATTCTAGAAGAAATCACTTTGGGACACATTTTTCTACTAAGCCATTATAAATTAAAAGATGAAGTAAATTATAGTCTTTTAGGATATCTAGATAATAATTTATTTTAAATATAGATTCAAAAATAATTTTCTTTCCCCCATAAAATATCCCATGTCGGTAACAATAACATTTTTACATAGTGACACTCACCTCATAGAGCATAAATTAATTTTCTAAAATAGAAATCATGTTGATTCTTTCAAATTTAGTTTCATAACATACTTGTTTAGTGAATAAGATTATTTTTACAATATTATCATTAGTATTTTGTACTTTAATAATCTTCGAGGTTGAGTTAATGATAATTTTGATATACTTTTATGTCATATCTAGTAACCTATTGTGGGCAACTTGTCCAAATCTTTTTTTCTTTTCTTTTAATAGAAATAAGACTTTCATACCTAGTGTATAAATATTTGTATGATTTTTTTCTCCCATTTACTATTCTTTTATGATCATTGAACATAGATGTTGATATCATAGAATATATACTCTTAGTAAAACTAAAATGCCAACAAATAATAATGTTAATTTCTACTAACGTTATAATCATTGGACAAGTTATTTTGATTAGTATGATATGAAAAAGATATATTTATGAAATGAAATTATTTAATCCTACAAAAGATAAAGTGAAAGTTTTTTTTTTCCATCATTTTAATAGTTGAAAAGGAGATACTATTTTAGGTTTGATTGAGGAGTAGAGAGGTTATATTAATATATTTTTTTAATCCAAGAGGTTTTGATGTAGCCTATTTTAATTAATTACTTCAAATGGGACATCTTAGGTCTAAAATTAATATAGTTTCTTGAAAATGTGTTATTTCAACATAAACCAACATGTCTATAAAAGCATAACCCACTATTGTGGGGTGACCCCTTAGTTTGTTTCATGGTTGATAGTGACAAAGTATACATCTAGGCAGTTAGGCCAAGAAGAGCATGAGTAAAATCTCTTGGACATGAGGTGATATTGATGAAACCAAAGACATATTTGAGGCATTAATAAATGAGTCTATTGACCCTAAAGCTATTTATTTTGGCACTTATGATGAGGCAAAGGCTAGAATGGGACTGGAAATCAAACTCCCTCAGGTAGTTAACAAAGGAAAGAAGAAGATTGCCAAACTAAAAACCAATTCCACTCTTTTGTTAACTAAAGGAAAAGGAGAGGATGAAGAAGTAGGAGATCAAGAAAAGTAAGAGGAAGAAGAGAAATTCTAGAAGATAGGTAAGGTAATCATTACCAAACCTACCAAGACATCTACTACTGTGTTCACAAAGAGACCATCCAAGAAGAAAGCAGATAAAGAATGAGGAGACATAATCTCCAAGAGGTCTTCACCCACCTTTGAGGAAAGAATGAAAGAATTAGAATTAGGATCTAGCATTAAAAATTTGAAGGCACTGAAATATGAATCCAAGAATGTAGAGGACCAAAAGAAAATAGAAGATATATTAATATCCAAGATGGGTAAGTGGAAGTATTCACCTGACCAGCTAGCTCAGTAAATTCCTAATGCTTTGATGGAAAAGATTAAAGAAAGATGGGATCATGCTATGGAAACTGCAAAAGATATATATGAGTAGACCCTAAGGCAACTCATGCCAAATTTGGATGACAAGGAGGTGAAGGAATCTCTAAAGAAAAATAAAGAAAAGCTAACTTTGAGATTCAATACTTGTCTTGTGTTATTGAAAGGTATAGAACATGTTGTGAAGAATGCTACAAACACATGGAAGAATGTCTATCTTCTTCACAAGCTGAGTGAATTTTTAGTTAGTGTAAGTGACAAAAATGATGATGAGAAATATGAAGAGGTTGATAATGAAGAATTCACTCATTTTTATAATGTAGATGATGAAGAAGAACAAGGGTAGGAAGCTACCAAAGAAGATGTATAAGATATTGAGGAAATAGACCCAATAATGATTGCTATAGTGGTCATAGCATTACTTCCTCATTCTCCAAGAAAACATTGAAAACACCAAGCCTAGAGATAGCTTCATCAAGATTTATTGTGACCAACATTGAAAGCACAAGCACTCAATCAATCTTTCCACCTATCCAACTTAGTATTTCATTGATAGATGTGGCAAGCACTTGATCTACCGTGCAGCAAACTCTTCCCTCTACACCAGTTTTGGATACTCAAGGTATTTCTTCTATAGGTATTTCATCAATTAGTGTGGTATCCACTTTTTCAACAAGTTCTACAATTTCTACAATTGTTTCCATTGCTACCATTAAAGTAATAAGTGCAAGGATAGTTGACACTGGGCCTCAACTAAGCACAATTTTTTTGGGAAAAGGCAAAGAGAAGGAAGAAGATATAGATCTTGATGAGGAGATTGTCATTCCTAATTGGGAGTTCTGTAGCCTCAATCCAGATCAAATTCATGTTTTTGGATAACTTCTTCAATAGAAATCCAAGTAGCAAAGTCTTAGAGAGGAAATAAATAAGGAATTTAAGATAATTGAGGATGCTAAGAATATTCTAGCAAAGGCTCTAAGCATAGAGGTTGATACTTGTCAACCAATTTTGTATCAATTAGCAGAGGCAGTCCAAAAATATGATGAAGATTTGGATGGATAGGATAAATTGTTGCAGAAAGTTGAGAAAAATTTTAAGAATAAAGTTTTAGAACTTATTGCTCAACAAATTTCTATTCATCAAGTAGAATTGTCTACTATTCTAGGCTCACTAGAGACCTCCTACATCAATGTATCTTTACTTTTTGGTAAACTTTGTGATACATCAATCTTCACTAAGGAAATAAGAGATAAATTGTCAAAGATTGATAAGGATTTAAAGGCAAGTGCAAAACAGTTACAACTTGACCCAAGTTCAAGCTCTGGCCCATTCAACAAGATTAGATTTCTGATAGATATGTAGGCAAAAATGCTAAGAGAAGAGACCAAAATAAGATCAACATGATAGACATTTAAAACATAATTTTCCCAAACATGGATGCACTACAAAAGCACATTGCATATTCAAAAGTGCTCATCCATGACAACAACTTATACATTGAAGACCATATGATAGAATTGTCAACAGAAGTGCAGATCATATTGCAAACATCCAAGGTGTTGCAAGAGAATTGAGACAAGACTTTGGCACTTATCTTGAAGGTACATTCAAAATTCTTGTCACATTTTGGCATTATTGTATAAATATATAGCATAAATATTTGGCATTAATGTCAAAAAGGGGGAGAAAATGAAAGGAGAAAGGGGTAGAAGATTGAGAAAAGATTGATAGAAGATTGGAGAACATGTAAGGAGAAGGGGGGAGAAAACTGCAAATTGTAGAGAAAATGTATATTATATAAAGGGGAGAAGAGGTATTTAGATGTATTATGAAAATATATAAATTATATTGTATGTTATGTATAGGGGAGCATTACTATGTACAAAAATACATCTCTTACAAAGCCAATTTTGAAAAATCTCAAAAATAGTATTCTCTATCAAGTTGGAGACATAAGGTGGTAGATATAAGATGTTCTTGAACATTCTTGAATTCAATTTTGACTGATAAGTGTTTTTCTCACCAATTCCAAAGGGGGAGCTTGTTGACATTCTAGTCATGTTTGTTATTATTGACATACACTTATTTAGATTGTAAGTATCTACCAAGCAATTAACAATGTTAACCAAGTATTTTAGTTGCTACTAAGTCCTTTGGATAGATTTTAGTTTATGCCAAGAAATTACTACTATGGTGATGATCAACAATGTAAATTGAGCATCTCAATGTATGCCAAGTTTACCAGTGCAAACTAAGTTGTGCAGTGCTTACCAAGTTTGCAATCGATATGATGTGAGTCTAGTGTAAATTGAGCTACTCATTGTTAACCAAGTGACTCAGTTTATACCGAGCTCATAGTGATAGCATTGACCAAGCTATGAAGTGAGAATCGAGTGATTCAGTTTATATGACGAGTTTCACAATATTCATCAAGTCATTGGTGTAGACTAAATTTAAGACTACTTGAAAGTTATTAGTATGGACCGAGCTTCTATGTCTACAGAATGCATGACAATGCCAAGCATTGAAAGTAGATGTCGACTACCAGAACCTCACCAAGTCAATCTTTAGAACCCAAGTTTTTACATTTTGGCCAACTTTGTAATATTTGTGCAAACTTGTATTGTGGCCGAATTTGTAATTTGTAAATTTAATTGGTATATATGTAATACATTGTGTCACATCCAATACGAAGAATATGACAATGATATAGAAATTAGAGAAGAAGAGCAGAGTGAATTACAAAGGCTACAATAATATGAGGAGAAAAAAAGATTTATCTATCACAGCAAGGTGATTTGTACACTTAGAGGAATCTCATTTAGCAAACCAAATTGTAGATCAAAGATCAGCTACTACTTCATCCTAATAGGTGGATTAGTCAAATCCTTTAACAAGGTAGACCTAATAGTCTTGTGTAAATCTCTTTACCAAGTGCATACTTCATTGTATGTTTGTAAATCCTTTTGCAAGGTGCAACTAGCAATCCTTATTGCTCCCAATAGGGCATATCATCAGAAGTGATCATTGTAATCCTTAATAGGACAACTTTATACTACAGTATTAAAGTGTTAGTTGTTGGTGATTGATCAAGAAAGTACTGTACATACTTCAACTTTTTTTTGGGCCCTATTTTATCAAGATTTTGGGCCAACATGTAATTATTAATTATAACCCTGAATTAGTTTAATACTTCTATAAAAGGGCGTAGGTTTAGGGATTGTTTCATAGTTGTGATGTGAAAATTGGTTCTTGTGGCGATATTGAGCTGTAAGGGATTACAAATTGTAATCAAGTTGTAATCATTGGATCATAATAATATCAAGCTTGTTTTTTGGTGGACGTAGCCTAGGGATTGGGTGAATCATGTTAAATCTTGGTATCTTGTGTTCTTTTCTGTGTGATCTATTATTTTCTAATATTGGTTATATTTGCATGTAATTGTTATTTCTATCCATGGTTTAATCCTAACATAAAGCTTGTGGGTATCATCCCAACCCCAGTTTTACTTTCTATTTGGAAGGTTTCTGGGTCACCAAAATTGTATGTCAAAAGTGTTATGAATGCTGTAATGTTTTTAGTTTCTCATACTTGCAATTAGATTAGAATTCACATGAAGGATTAATTGCTAATTAGGGATTAAATTTTATAAGTTACTAATTCAACCCTCCCCTCTCAGTAACTTAGCCTATCATAATATTTCCAATAGGAAAAGGCTTGCACCCAAGTGAATATTAGCTCTAGTTTCTTGTAGAGATAGCCCTTAAGGATACACATAGTGAGTATGGAAACCATTAGGGTCTTTGTTTAATGGAGTCGCATTGGAAATATTTGAAGTCTTAGGAAGTTCATGAATGATGGAAGAATTGGAGAAATTGATGAAACCTCTACTAGACATAGGTTCATCAATGTGATCTTTCTCAAGAGAAATATCATCATCACATGACTTACTAGAGGTTCCAACATCAACAATCCCATCATTGATAAGATCTTTGATCTAATGTTTCAACTCTATGCAATCTTTAAGTTGATGACCTTTGTTTCAATTGTAGCCACAATATTTATCATCTCTCCACCATGGAGGTTTTACATCATATTCATATGGTCTAGATTTTTATGGTAAAGTGATGATCTTATTTTCAACTAAGGTCTTAAGCACCATGTCATACGAAAATCCAAATGTAGCAAAAGTTCTCTCAAAAGTATTTCTAGGGCCATTTTTTCATTATCATCTTGGTCAAAGATTGGTCCATCATAAAATATTGGCATATGCTCAAAGGAGGTATTACTTTCTTTCTCTCTCAAGATGTCTTTGGGTCTAGAAGATTAAGACAATTGATGTCTTGGAGTAGAATATGTAGACCTTGAATAAGATGACTTACATTTATGTAAAGGTCTTAAGGAAAATTTATGTGAGGATTGCATTAATTCCTCTAGCCTTTTCTCAAGGTTGGACTTTACTTCTATTATGAGCCTAGTGAGATGGAGGTAAGAAAGATCATTTGCATTTTCTAGTTCTTTATATTTATCATATATGTCTTGAAAATTTTTAGCAGTATGGAGGAGTTTATGATCATCTATACTTAATTATGGTTTAGAGTTAAATGACTCAAAATCCATAGTATTCTATAGAAAGTCAAGAATGAAGGAGACAAGAAGATAATAAGATAACAAAAGATAACTTGATGTCTAAAATAGAGACATGAAGTGTTCACTTGCAAGGGGAGGTAGCATTGAGAGAATGAATTGTCAAGAAAAGAATTGAAAAACCTTACGACGCCCACAATTGAAGTCAATAACAAAATAGACAAGTAGCCAAATAGATAGATAAGAAAAGATGAAAAGTGAATAACTTTCCAAATAAAAGAGTTTATTCAAGAGATCAAGGTAACCTTTTACACAAAAAGGGTCCTAGCAAGTGGCCATAGACCAAGAAGATAGAAAAGAGCAAAGAGCCATTTTAAATAAGTCAAATGATGAAACTCCTCTAGTAAGAAACACAAGAAAAGTGTTTAGAATTGATGGTTTGATTTAATAGAAACACAAAATGAAAACATTCGAGAAGGAAAGAATTCCTAAGGGTCAATTTGATGGATGTGTCCCCCTTTTGTTCTAAATAGGGAAAGTTTAAAAGGTTCAAGCACATCAAACACATGAACAACATATTAAAGGTTTCTACAAGGATGCATAAGCTCAACTAGGGGATTTCCTCAATATATGCAAGCTATGTGAAGCCCAAATCCATAGATGATTTAGATAATACTGCCAAATGGTAACCCAATCTCCACCTTAACTTCCCAAAGGTATAAATTTATTTAGGGCTTAGCCAAGATTGACAATATTGCTACTTCTAGGAGGTGTGACCTAAGATTCAAGCCACATTATTTACACTCTATAGGAACATGAGAGTTGACATTGTACCCTCAAACTCCTTAAGAAGGATACAAGAAGAAAGAATAAATAAGGAAGCCTTGGGGATTAAAAGATAAAGGGGTTCATTTTAAACCCAAATCCAAATGTGAATATATTAATTTAATCTATTTTTTCATTGTTTGGAAGACACACCAAACAAGTTGAAAAAAGAAAGAAATTATTTTACTGTTAAAAAGAAAAAAAATATCAATATTTATAATAAAAATAAGAAAGTTTGGAACAATTCACCTTGATTTGACACTTCCCAATTTTTTCCCCATTTTTTGCTCCTTTGGCCTCCAAGTTGCCTTCACAAACTTCAATCAAGTGCATGAGATCATGAAGAAATAGAACAATTTGAAATAAAATACATTGAACTATTTTATTCCATAGAAAGTCACAACTCATTTCATGGATTAAACATTGTGCAAATAAAGTGCAAGCTAATCACCAAAATGCCTCTTTTTTATTTTTTTCTTTTGACCTAGTAAACAAGATTAGTTTTGTATGTTATTCTACCTATCCTAAAAATTAAAAGGTAGGGAAGAGATCTATAGTAAAAATGAGTTATTTTTCCAAAAATGCAAGAACCTTAACAATATCACAAAATTTGTGCCCTAGGGACCCATTTTACTAAAACAAACATGTTTGAATAAATTGACCTATGAAGCCATTATATTACATTTAACTCTAAAACACAAAGAATTAAACCCTAAAATAATTCAGAGAACTTTACAAAAATGTAAATGATTTTGACACATTCTCTAATTTGAGCCCAAAAATGATTTTTTATGAAAAAAAATGAAAAAACTATAACTCATGCGAAACAACTTAACAAAAACTGAATTTTGGACTAAGACACCTTTGAGTCCTCACCAAATTATAAACCAAATTTATGATCCAAACACCTTGAGCCATTTGAGAGATATGATCAAATCTTTTAAAACCTAGGGATTTCTCCTTCAACCTAATTTGCACAAGGGTAAGCCTTAAAACCAAATTTAAAACCTTGAAAAATCACTTGATTAGATCTAATATGCTACTATAACAAAAAATAGAAATGAGAAATAGAACTAGAATATAGGAAAATTGAGCTACTAGGTACAAAAATATAAAAAATAATGGACGTAGAAACATGGTTCAAGCCACATGGTGGGTGCCAAAAATGTGTGTACAAAAAGTGAAACTCCTATAAACCAGTATACTTGAGAATACCCATGATGAAGAAAATCTCAAGGGGCTTCTTATACCTTCCAATCTACATATATGATGTGGAAGAGCTATAAGATGGTGGCTCTAAAATGAACCCATCTTATGAAATCCCTTAGAAGATGCACCATAGCATGGAAGATTGAAATGGAGATGCAAGTTAAATGAGATACAAGCTAGTCTATAATGAGATATGCAATTTAAGGAAAGAAAAGTATAATCTAGTAGCAAGAAAGTAAAAAATCCAAGCTAACCATGGAAGAGAAATGCTATGATGAGATGCAAGATGTTCCAACAAGACAAGAATGCCAAGAGAGTGGTGAGTGCTCCAAGTGCTTCAAAATCTATATTAAAACTTGTAACATTACAATATCATGAGTTTGAAAGATATGAGAGAGTGAGGAGAGAGCCCCCTTTTAAATAAAAATGGGCAGTTGTGTTTAAGAGGAAAAATTTGATGGAAAAGAGTGAATTTCATGTTGACTTTGTGCACAAGAATCTCATCTAAGAAGGATCAACGATGATGCTTAAGAGGAAAAATATGTGTGAAGGAGAATAAACATTCCACCCACCTTGGAAAGTGTGACCCTCATGTGAGACAACAAAGTCCCTTTCTTTTATTTTTAATATAGGAATAATGTTTTTTATGTGCATTCTTAGGATAAGAGGAATTTTGGGGCTTTATTTAATTAAAAGGGAGAAAGTTCTTTTAATTAAATAAAAAAACTTAGGATAATGTGGCAAAACCATAGGTTATAATAGAATAAATAATAAAGTGATGATTTGATTAAAGATAAGCAATAGATAAATTATACAAAATTGCTAGAAATGGGGTTCACAGTTTAGATGATTGTTTTATGATGATTACACCTAACACCCTAGAGCAACCAAAAAGGCTCCAAATTTTAACTGTTCAATTGTTAGAAAAGATTTAGTGACATAAATTTCTCAAAATTGGCCTTTCTCCAAAATTTCAATATGTTTTCTTATGTTGAGTATAAAAGAAATGTTCACCCTATCTATTGAAGATATCATTATCACAATTCACATAAATCAATTCAACTCTAATTGAAAAAATAATTACAAAATTTCAAGGAGGTGAAGGAGAGGTCAAGTATTTAGATTTCCAAGTATTCGAGATAGATTTTTAATCATGTTAATGTGTATTCTCCATAAGTGAGTGAATGAATGATCTTGCATCTAGTAAGATCAACCTTTCATGAAGAGTTCAAGCAAAACAAATTCATACATGAAAAAGTATAGCATTGTTATTTAAGAATTTGACTTCAAAGTTAGCCTTTTTTATTGGGGTACCCACTATTTTCTACATGTCATTAATGTAGAGGAGATTAAATCTTACTTGGAGTTTGACTTAGTAAAGTCTCTACACAACTTAACATACTCTCTCTCTCTCTCTCTCTCTCTCTCTCTCTCTCACAGACACACAGACATATACACAGACACAGATGTGATTTATATCTAGTAGAAGAGGATTACAGATTCAAAAAGCCTAAACTAAGATAATTTAGCCTCCATATTTTGACACTTTCCATTAGGACTTATATGGAGATAAATTATGTGTCATCTTGGTCTATAAATTTTTTATGATATTTGCATCAAGCACCTTCAAGACTAAGGTGCCTTGGTGTATAGCTCAAGTTAAAATTGTAGAAATAGGCTCCTTTCCAATTCTTATTTACAATTATTTTTTATTTGTGTTTTCATATTTCTAATGAAACTTACTATTCATATTAAACTTATTGTCAAAATTAGATTTGTATTGAGTTGACTGATTATTTTCCAATATATTCATGTGAATGTGTTTGATCTCTACTTTACATGTTTAGTCTACTAAATTTCATTTATGTGAACTCTAGACTCTAAAACATAACCAACCTTCAGCAAAGAAAGGAAAAAAAAAAAAAGCCTTAGAATAAGGAGCAACCCATTGAAAAAAAACCCTCGATGAAAATATACCCCAAATGATGAACAAAGAGCAAGCTATCCAATGACTATAATATTTTAAAATGTAAAAGAATACACAAGTAAATGTAAAGATTAAGAAACAAACTCTAATATTAATTACAACACATTCCATTACTTTTTTTCCACTTACTCAATGTTTACAGAGTCAAAATTGTATTTGAAGGCAACCTCAGCGATGACTTAAACATCACACACAAAGTTCCATTCCAAGATTGACATTTAATAAATAATCAAAGTTGACTATTTTTTTCAAGCGTAATTTTCTCCTTAGTATATGATATTTAAGAATAGTCTCCCATTAGAATAAAATAACATTTGTTAGTTTAACCATTAGAAATACATCAGTCATAATATGTTGTATATTGTAATAGCTTATTAATAGTTCAATTGGTGCCATTGACCATTCCTACTCCAACAACAGCGACTCAAACGTCAAAATCATAGAATGGCATCTTGATGTTGATGTCATACATTTGTTGATGGAATCCAGAGAACAACAGAGAGATTATTTTAATAGTTGAAACTTCTTATGGAGGTGGGTAGATGTTAAATCACCGACTTCTAGGTCAAAATAAAATGGCAGCCTTCTGTGTTTTGTAAAATAGATTTCATGACGACTTCAAAACATCCATCTTGAAACCATATTCTGACGATAATAAAAACAATTTCAAGCGGGTTATTTTCGTAGTGGTTCCATTTCCAGGTCTGATTTTGTCACACCCATGGCCGTCATCTAATTTCACGAAGATTTCAATTATTTTGAGCCAACCTTTCAATATTGTAGTCAAATAAACTAAGTATTTTAGGTTGTAGTCAAATAAACTAAGTATTTTAGGTTGTAGATTTGAAAAGAGATATAGGAGTCATATATAATAGTTTGGCAGCATGAATATGAGTGGAATAGGCATATGCAAATTCTTAAAATTTCATATTTTTGTTTGCGTGCATCAAATCGGAATTGTGAATAGGAATAAGTATTCTAATTTTGACCAAAAAATGAGCATTTGCAATCCCACTTAAACAGGTGGAACTGAAATAAGTATTTCTACTCCAATTTTATTTGTTTTACAAAACATAAATATTTGGGTCTGTGAATTTCCCATTAAATTCCGACTCAACCAAACAAAAATAAGAATACGTATTCTTATTTTCTATTCTAATAGAACAATTCTAATACGTATTTCTATTCGTTCCTTATCGTTTGTGCCAACATTCATTAAGAAATTGCGTAACCATTGACTGCCATTCAAATATTATGAAATTGCAGCTTTGACTATGAGTTAGTAAATTTGCTCACTTCAACTCTCCTCTTCACATTATTCTAAAAGTGAGTAAATTTATTTGTGTTTTTCTGTTAGAAGTTTGCAATAATGGAGAATGAAATCTTATCAGTGCATGCAAATTTGCACCTTAAGAGATTGTAGGTGTAACATTTTCCTCCTGAGACGATAATGGTCATAATCTCATTCATCCATTCAAATATGTATTACCTATTTTTAACCAACATTTTCATATAATCTATTTGCTATTTGTCAACTTCAAAAGTTCAAATTAAGGATGTGGTGATGTTTTTTTAAAAGAGGGTCAAAGAAAATAATGCATCATATGTTTATTATTTAACACACTGAATCTGACATTAGACATAGAATTTGCTATTGATTGATATAATTCATAAGGATTTTCTATTGTTATACTTTTGACTCGTCACTGTTCAACTCTTTTATTATCCCGCCTTATTTCAAAAGTGAGTATTTTCGTGTGTTTTTCTTTTATACATCTATGATAATGGACGATGTATTTGTAGTAATAGTAATTATGCACGTTGAAATAGATTATAGGTGTAAGATTTTCTCCAACTATAATCGAATCCTTCCCTTATACTTGTCTTATGAATTCAAATTTGTTCCTTTTCAATTATTCAAACAAAAAGTATTTTTATAATACAATTACTTACATGGAGGTTTCTATTTAAATAAAAATGCTAGGAATACTTGAGTTTTTGACTTTGAGTTAAGGTTTATTTTGAGCTTTTAACTCTTTTATTCAAATATGTAAAGATTTTCCTTGAAAATTCATTGAAAAACATAAATTATTATTATTATTTTGCATGACAAAACTGGTGTTAAGGCATATTACCCAACTACATGATCGAAATATCATAAGATTTGATAAAATATTTGGCATCCACACAAATGACTAATACAACTTTAGATAAGTGAAATACATAATTATATCTTGGAACATGAGGTTAATAATGGCATTTAAAAATAATCATAAAGGTG
This sequence comes from Cupressus sempervirens, assembly GCA_028749045.1. Classification (NCBI taxonomy): domain Eukaryota; kingdom Viridiplantae; phylum Streptophyta; class Pinopsida; order Cupressales; family Cupressaceae; genus Cupressus; species Cupressus sempervirens. The sequence continues at coordinate 743,759,202 of CM053783.1, forward strand.
TAATACCCCTAAATCGACACATTGACATTCTGAACCAATTTTTGGTGCATAAATCTTACAACATCTATTTCTCATTCAATTAAGTCCTATCATACTATGCATTTATGGTTCTTATCATCTTTACTTGACCTAAGTGTCAAATGAAGAAAATCTCTATTATATATTAATCACATACTTTATTTAATTCCTAAATATTGATGGAAATAGACTAAATTAACCTTCTAATTGAATTAATTTAATTATAAGTCCTAAGTACTTTTAATAAATTAAATCTGCCCTCTTTAGCTAATACACATTAAAAAAATGAATTAAAATACATTGATTTAATTAAATATACCTATCATAAGTATTGAAACTAATTACTTAATTAAATAGAATATTGAATTATGATGTCGTGTTTGAATGGATCAATATTCTTTTCTAATTCATCTCACATAAAAAAAAGAAGGAATTAAATATATTGATTTAATCAAATATGCTCACCACAATTGTTGAAACTAACTATTTAACTAATTAGAAAAATAATTATGAGCACATATTTGAATGGATCAATATTATCTCCTATTCCATTTCACTCAACTCCATAAAAAATGGAGGACTCAATCTCACATTCAATTTGAACCATACACTTGGTTTAATCTTGATGGTTGATCGGATCCAAGATTTTATAAAAAGAGACCCCATGCCTCTCATTAGGGAGGATGCAAGTGAAGAGTATCAAATCAGTGGTGGATTGATTACTCAAGCATCTTGCATTCAAATTTATCTTGCTTTTACATGCTCATCATTTAGATTACAATGCACTCATTTAGCTTAATTTGCTTAACATTATTCTTAGACTAGTATAGATATCTTAAATAAATCTATCTAAAAAATGACGATAGATATCCATTATAAGCATGATTAAAATTTAATTTGCTAAATCTAAAAAAAAAAATTATTTCTATTTTTTTTGCACTTAATTTTTTAAATATTTTGCCTCTTTTTTGCACACACTTAAGTTTTTTTTTTTTTTTTTAAATGATTATTTATATCTCTTAATTTATAATTTTAAAAATATTTTATGGATCATTTATTAAACTTTTGAAATATAATATACTGTATTTATAATAAATATTAAGATATTGACATGTAGATGGTTGTCAAGTTTAACCTAGAAAGTAAATGTTAACATTAACACACTCACACCTTCCCACAGCACCCATTCTACCATTCTAGAATGCCTATTGACATTAATTAATTTGAAGATCATCTAGATTAATTCATATATTTGCATATAAAATATCAAAAACATATGGGTATGTGCAGGATCATGGTGTGCCAAAAAGTGGCAACATGAAAAAATAGAGTTTGAAAATGTCTAAAAGCATTTCAAAATCTGCTTTGACTTTTTTCCACCCATCCTAATACCAAAGCTAAAAATTTAGGACCAAGCCTTATTAGGTATCTAATTTCATATCTGATACCCGATATTATTGGGTTTCCAATATGAAATCGAATACCCAAAACCTATCACATTGATTTTTTAAAATATTTTTAAAAAACTTGAGGGCTCTTTTCACATTGTAGTTTTTCAATGTTTAAGAATTCCCTCTATTCTAGTATCGAATCTCAGAATGGGTATACAATAATAGTAAGTTTTTTTAAAATTTTTTTGAATGAATATTATTATAAATTAGTCATTTTCAATTAAATTTGTTAAAAAATAGGATTTTTTTAATAGAAATTGTTGGACTTTAGGTTGTTTTAAATAGAAATTATGTTTTGCAAATTAATAGGTATGGCTGAACCAAATGATGATACTAAGGCAAAAAATAATGTTCCTCGTAACCCTCCACCAAATGATCTAGTGCCCCCTCAAAACCACCCACCAAACGATCCCCTACTCAAAATCCTCCTCAAATTAAAGATTTGATGTTTGAAAATCTCACCAAATTGAGGGTTTTGTGAACCACATATAATACTATACTCACATTGGCTCTCGTGTTATCCACATTAAACACCATAGTGGATAATATTGAAACACTTAGCAATGAACAAAATGTTGTTCTTTGCTGGCCTGACCAAATGCATGCCATGTTTAATGATGGGTTAGACTATGATTAGGTTTTCACCCTAAATATAACTAAAGATGATTTCATTAGCCTTTTTGTGGACCCAAAAGCTAGTAAACAAGTCGAACACATAAAGCCCAAACTATGAATTAAACAATGCACAAATAAGGCTATGCATGCAAACATTTGGGATCATTGGTGGATGGTTTTTGACATCCCTCCACACAAAAATTTAGAGGTGCCACTTTATTCCCTTAGAAAATTGTATACAAAATTTGTGTTGGGCCTCAAGGTGAACTTTTAGAGCATGACGCCCAACCTGAGTGTAGGAGGAGGAGCTCCTTAGGATACACTCTTTGCCTAGTGGAAGAAAACTGTCACATTTGTCCCCCCTACTGATGTCTCCCCCCCTTCTCGAGTACAACATCTTGATATCATTGCAGAGGCTAGCTCTCAAACTATTAGGGCCATCCATAGATTGAGTAGCTTATTGATATCTCAGGCTAGGTTAGTGTTGCCTCCATGTGTTGTTGATGCTAGCATGAGTTCTTCATCGACGAGCTCATCACATGTTTGTGTGCCCCATACTTGCATAGCGTGTAAGAATATTTGTCTAGGTCTCATAGGTGATATTTCTAAGTATCAGTTTGTATTTGAGGAGGATACACTAGATGCACATATAGAGGCTACACACCTTGACATGAGAGAGGAGGGGCATGTAGAGGCATGGAATCCTTCTGTGTTGGTACGTGTATACATTTTTTTTAATGACATATATGATTTAAAGTTAATCTTTATAATAGAGTAATTTTAGTTTTTAACCCATGCTAACTTATACATGTATGTGATCTTCATTCATGTTTAGTTGATGACTAAGGAAGAGCTCAGGCAGGTTGATAATGTCATGCTCTTGGCTATTTCATTTGGCCTTGAGACATCTGTGGTACATTATGTTGTGTTCTCATTGATTTTTTCTATTTGATATTGTAGCATATATGGTTTCTAATCTTTCTTTTCTCTTGTAGGTATCACCTTTCAATGGGGGGTAGAGTGTAGGGGATGAGGCACGACCCATTGACAAGGGAAAGGTAATTAAGTGCTTTCTATTCGATTAAATATCAATGCATTCTTGTAAACTATTTGTGGTAATGAAATTTAATTACATTCTTTATTGTATAGGGCATGGCTACTAGTGATGAGTCTAGGCATATTCCACGTCACAGACACTCTAGCATTTCTATTCACACTAAGAGCCACATCATATGTTTAAGTATCATTTATTTTTCATTTTCCTTACTTTCATAAATAAATTCAAAACTGATTTCCATGATATTAACAACTAGTATTGTGTATCACATAGGAAACACCTAGTGCACAAGAGGTTGAATGCCAAAGTTTTGTATCTTTGCTGATGTAGCCATTATATCTAGAGGAGGAGTCTACATAGGTAAGTTGTAGTTTGAATTCTTGATTATATGCTATAAATTTAGCATGCTATGAATTATAATGTTATAGTTTAAGTTGTAGATTCATCTAACAAACATACTTGAACATACACAAGCCACAATCAACGAGGTTCTAGCATTATCGAGACATATGAGAGGACTCCTGACTAGTGTAGGAGGTTAGTGAGAGAGGTATTTATGATGAAAGTTTAATAGTATAAATCTTCATTAAAGAAAAGATCATTATGCATTTGAGTATTTCAATGTTAGATACATAGAATCATATAAATTTAGTAGTCTAACTTTGGGTTTTCCTTTTTTGTTTATGTAGTAGGCATCCCATCCACCTAGTGTAGTGAAGAGGCTATAGTTTGATCATCCACTAGCAGCATAAGATAGTATAGTTGTCATAGGATGCATCATGAGACATTTTGAGATGGAATGTGCCACATTGTTTATATAAACATTGATATTATACACATTTTGATGGTATGATCAGCCACATTTTGTATATGGATCTATGTAATATGATATATATTTGTGTAATTTGTCTATAGATACATGAGCTTTGATATATATATATATATATATATATATATATATATATATATATATATATATATATATATATATATATATATATATATATATATATATATATATATATATATATATATATATATATATATATTTGTGTAATTTGTCTATGGATACATGTATTTATATATATTTTTGCCATTTATGTACACAATGATATACATATTAATAGTATAGTACTATTCAATTTATTGTGGATCATGTGTATGGTTCATGTTTGTTATATTCAATTCAAATGTAATAATTTGTGAATAACATTTTAACAACCTTTATTATCAAATTTTGATGCAATGTTTAATTTGAAATGCTATCATATATGTTTAATTTGAAATAATCTTTGTAATCCCTTAAGATGTCACTATGGTTCACCAACCCAAACACACTTAGAGCACCTTGGAAATAAGATAAGCTATTGTAGGCCTTGACATGACCTTCTTGTAGCATCTAACATTTTATGGATAGCCCCCCACGAGCTCTAAGTTATGACCCTCGAAAGATCGACCTCGAGATGCACTTAGAGCACCTTGAAGACTCTTCGGCATGGGGTGTAATGTACTACAAGGTTTTCTCACACTGACTAGTCCTTCTTAGGACTTCAAAATTTCAATTTCAAGACCTTATTTTTTTCTTCTTGCTTCTTCCACTTTGGATCCAACTAAGATCCACCTCCTTTACCCTAGTACATCAAATTTACAAAGAAAAATGAGAATAGTGCTATTATGAGACTTTACTACACATTCTGCTTACCAAGCCCACATTAAATTTTGGCAATGCAAGAAAGATTCAAGGATTCCATCAACATCATGACATTGATATGTATGAGTTTGGATCAACCAATAGCTCTACAATAACTAAAAATTAATATCTCAAACAAATTTCAACTAGATGTTGTTGTTAGAACATTAAAACCACAGTTATAGCAAGGTTATTTCACACCTTATATAGGTTTTTTCAACCTTGTATGGTTGTGCTCAAACCCCTAATTAACTCTTTGCACTCATTTTGAACTTTGCAAGAAAAAGTTGTAAAAGTTACAAAATTACAATTTTGAGCAATTTTTGCTATAACTTCAAATTCTTAATTAGAGGAGTTCACTAAACTTGGTAAGGGGTCCTATTAGGTTGATTTAGACATTCCAAGATGGTTTTTGACCCTTGGTCAACATTTCTACCACTTTGGTCAACCTAACTCCTATTGAGTAACTTATAGGCATAACAATAACCTAGGAGCAAAAACCTGCTTAGCAACTAAGTTAACCTTACCTAAGGACCTAATAGGTCTTATTAAACCACTAGTGAAGTGACTAGCATATCTACTAGCCAAACTGACAAGAAAGAAGCACTAGGTACAAATGAGACTACCTAGGTGTTACTGCACCAGGGTGGCCGCAGATGATGGAGGCTCTCTACAGCTAGAACAAGGGTGTCAGTAGGGTTCACCTACTCATCCAAAGCTAATGGCACTGATGATTTGATGCCAAGATCAGTGGTTTCAAAATTACGTTGTGATGCACCTATGAACTGAGGCACATTATGAGTCTTGGCATTGAGAGAGATTGTTGTGCCAAATCCAAACAGAATGTGATCTCTCAAAAATAAGATAGGTTATTTTAGACCTTGACATGATCATCATGTAGCATTAGATGTTTCATCAATAACCCTCATGACCTCCGAGTTACCATCCTCAAAAGATCAACCTCGATACACACTTAGAGCACCTTGGAGACTCTTCAATACATGGTGGCTGCAGATGATGGAGGCTCCCTATGACCAGAAAAATGGTGTCACTAAGGTTCACTCGCCTATCTAGAGCTACTGGCATTGACAATTTGATGCCAAGATTAGTGGTTTCAAAGTTATTATGTGATGCACTTATGAAATGAGGCACAGTATGAGTTTTGGCATCGAGTGAGATCGCTGTGTCAAATCAAAATTGACTGTGATCTCTCAAAAATAAGATAGGTTATTTTATGCCTTGGCATGACCATCATGTAGGATTTGACATTTCATCGATAGCCCTCACGAGCTCTAAGTTATGACCCTCAGAAGATCAACCTCGACATGCACTTAGAGCACCTTGGAGACTCTTTAGTAAAACGTGTCCATGGATGATGGAGGCTCTCCTAGCCAGAACAAGGGTATCACTAGGGTTCACCCACCCATTTGGAGCTAATGGCATTGACAATTTGATGCCAAGATCAACAATTTCAAAGTTACATTGTGATGCACCTATGAACTGAGGCACACTATAAGTTTTGGCATTGAGTGAGATCATTGTGCCAAATCCAAATAGAATGTGATCTCTAAAAAATGATATAGTTTATTTTAGGCCTTGACATGATAATCATGTAGCATTCAATGTTTCATCGATAGCCCTCACTAGCTTTGAGTTACAATGATTGGAAGATCGACCTCGACACACACTTAGAGCAGCTTGGAGACTCTTTAGTATAGGGTCATCATGGAAAATGGAGGCTCTCTATAGCCAAAACAAGGGTGTCACTATGTTTCACCCATCTATCTAGATCTAATGGTGCTGATGATTCAATGCCAAGATTAGCAGTTTCAAAGTTACATTGTGATGCACCTATGAACTGAGGCGCACTACAAGTTTTGGCATCAAGAAAGATCATTGTACTGAATCTAAATGGAATGTGATCTCTCAAAAATGAGATAGATTATTTGAGGCATTGACATGACTACCTTGTAGCATTTGACACACACTTAGAGCACCTTGGAGGCTCTTCATGGCTCAAATGAGATAGATTATTTGAGGCATTGACATGACTACCTTAGAGACTCTTTGGTACTGGGTGGCTTTGAATGATGGAGGCTCTCCACATCTAGAACAAGGGTGTCATCAAGGTTCACCCACCCATCTGAAGCTAATCGCACTGATGATTCAATGCCAAGATCTTTGATGCCAAGATCAGTGATTTCAAAGTTATGTTGTAAAATCATCTTTAAGTAAAATCATCTTTATTTCTTACATTAAATCAATAATTTTGAATTTACAATATCTCAAGTGTTTCATCATTATTACATTAATACACAACTACCAAAAATCATAGTGTTAAAAATCATAGTGTCAATAAAAGTAGTGTCAAAAATAGAATAATTTTTTCTTCATTTTGCTCCTTATTTAATTTTTTATCTTCATGCATGACTACTCTTCATGGTGTACCTACATTCCAATATCATAAAAAAATTAGTAACTTATTGTATTAAACAAGATAATCATTGGTTCACCAAATCGTTATGAACAAAATAACATAAGAAGTAAGTATACCTAGTTGAGTGTTCCAGTAGGGTCCTCTCTCTATTTTAGGGTCTCCAATAGGGCTTCATGATTAGAATTAGTAATAGTAAAAGGTTCTTTTACTTTTGGTCTTCCTTAATGCTTCAATAACTTTACATTTTTTGCTATAATAAGATGCGAATATATGAGAATTGTTTTGTGCTTCTGATAGTCTTTGAATGTAGGAATTCCATTCCTTCTAAGCATGTATGTCCACAGCCATGTTCTAGCGACAACCACTGAACTAGTAGGATATGTGAATACATAATCATCTATGATCAGTTGTGCAATCTTTTGTTTACCTCTTACACAACATGCTAACCAATAATTTTATTTCTCATCATTCCCATATGGTACAACAAATGTAGAGACATGTCCTAGATGAAGAAGATTTGATAGATGGTTATGCTCAAGTGAACTTTCTATGTCACCATTTTTGATAGAGGGTATGATAGACAATGGAGTAAGATAATGTGGAGCTCATGTGTCCACCCACTCACTCGACTCATAATGATCCCAATCACAATAAAATTAACTAGGACAAAAGCAAGCTAACTGTCATGTCCAAATGGTTCATGTACTAGAATTAAAGCTCTAGAATGAATGCATTTTTGATGAGTCTCTCACTATAGCACAAATTGATCTACCACCTATGGACCCTTCCTCAACCAACTAAAAGAACTTGCATACTACTGAATCAAGAGTCCTCCACCATGATTATGTTGAACTACACCAATCAACAATGCTACAAGCATCAAGAAGCTCTACTCCTAAAATCTTCAATTTCTCCTTAACTAGAGCTCTCTTCACACATGCCCCTACTCCATCATGTTCCCCTTTCTCATGGTTGGACTAAAAAAAACTCTAAATATGAGGTACCCCCCTCTCTATGTGCATCCTACAAAAAAAAAAAAAAGTGAGCATTCTTGAATTGACCTGTACAATTATCTAACCAAACGATATGTCTATCCATAATAGGTGCATGCTCCTATAAGAAATTAAAATAATTCTTGAAACAATGTTGCACAAACTCGTGAGAGTGAGATCTATCATCACTCATATAAAAATGGTACTCTCTAATAATCTTTCTATTATCTTTTGCACTATTAGGGGCATGTCTATATGTTATGTGGATAAAAATAGCAATCTAAATGGAGTTGTAATATTGAGATTGTGTCTCATTTTGAGGCTACAATGTGTAGTTCTTAGAAAAGTCAACAACTGATATAATAGTGCCAACGGGAAAAGTCTCCTTACACATTCTAAATTGTTGATCCAACCACTTAGACCTGTGACTATGTCTTGCATACTTGTAGAAAATATTTGTCTTGAAATTTGAAATAAAACTAGCCACACTAATTTCTTTTGTAAAGAATTCACATCTAGAGCCCTCACCCCTACTCTTCAATGTGTATTTCATTATTTCATATACCATTTTTTTTACTATTGTCTTCCCAAGATCTTGTTCGGGCCCCTCATTGAAACATGTGTCAAACTTGGATAAGCCACAACATTCTTTACACTTCTCATTTAAGCAAGCATTTCTATAAAAGAAATAATCATCAACTCTACAACACAAAAATTGATATAGCAAGTCTCTTGATGATTTTAGAAGACCACTAGCACCACAATTTTCCAAAATTTCTTTACTATGCAAAGTAGAATGGATGGAGCATAATAGTTCATGGTGCATAGAAAAATTGACATGATATTTTGTAATTACATGTATTTAGAATTTTAAGTGGCACACAATAAAATGGCTTCAAAGATTCAAAAGCCCTTTTTGTTATATATGAAATCTTGGATGACTCTCTCTAAATTTTTTAAATAACATAGTTTGATTTATCTCCAAATAATTTTTAGGATGTGGCATGCAGTCTCTGATGTCAATTCTCAACTTTAACACGTCTTTAGCATTCAGGTGATGCTCTTGAGCTAGAGTGCCAAAATTGTGTAATTTCTTCCTTCACATCATCAGATAGCTTCTTATCAAAATGTGAATGTCTTCCACCAAAAGACCATGTTTCATTTTGAAGAGGATCATCAATTCTCTCTCATCTACTAATTGCTCTTCTCAAAGTAGTACAATTTAGGTTCAAGTCAATACAAGTTTGTCTCATATATCTACCCTTTCTCAAATGATGAATTACCAAAGAAGTTGTAATAACCCTTCCAAAAGCTCTCTTATCCTTCTCTCTGCTATTTTTTCCAATGCTATTGAGAGCATTGAAAAGATTCTTCACAATAATGGCATTTCTTTCTATTTTTTTATTTACACAAATCTTCAATTTGGAAAGCATAGGTCTCATCTTTTGCATCTTTAATAAGTGCATAAAAAGTTGACATTGCTCCACCACTATCTTGTTGTCAAAAAACATCTTATATAGTCTTGAAGCCCATAACTGAATGGTTCTTTTTTATTTTCTCCTTTCCAAATTGGTAATAATCATTTCATCAATTTCAATATCCATTTTTGTGTTCTAGAACCTTCATGTCAATTATAATTAGAAGATATCTAACGTTCCTATGCATTGTAATTTTTGGCATGGTCAATCATGGAATTTACATTATGAGTTGATAGAATTTCATTCTCCAAATTTTCATCCTCTAAATTTTCAATCTTTGCATTATCGTTATCAATTGATACATTTTCATTCCCTAACTACACATATTCTTTATCTGACTCTATGATTTCACCTTTGATCAATGCATCATCAACTTGACTCATATTTAACATACCTTGTCTCTTCCTTTGGTGATTTAGCTTGTCCCTCTCTCTATATGCTGCAATGTCTTCATTCGATACCATCCTTTTGCATTTAGCCTTTTGATGACTACTACTCCCCATTCAAAAAATAATATCAGACACCTAATCATATATTATAGAACCTTTTTTTATCATATGGACCCCAAAAAATTAGTTTTCTCCAAATATGTGAAAATGGCCAGCAAAAAACATGATTGTCGAGACTATAGTGACAAGGAATATGTAGGGAAAAGCAAGCCAATATTTTAGGTACCCGATCTCATTTCAGGTATCCATTCCCAAATTGGATACCTAATATAAGATTGGCACCCAAAATGGGTGCCCACATTTTGGAGGCAAGTGAACAAATTTTGTGGGCAATGTGAACAAATTTGATTACTATATATATATATATATATATATGACTATTACCATATATGATTATTGTTATATATTATTGCTATATTATATTATTATGATTTTTCCTATTATTATTAAATATAATATAGTAATTTCATGACATCATATGTTCGTAGGGCCCCTAGTACCCCTAGGGACCAATATTTTTGGTTTATATGCATCGAAAGGGGTCATAGGTTAATCTATGACCCCTTTTGATGCATTTCATGACAACGTATGTCCTTAGGGGTCCTAGGACCCCTAGGGACACATTTGGTTGGTTCAAATGCATCAAAATGGGTCATAGGTTAACCTATGACCCCTTTTGATGCATTTCATGACAACATATGTCCCTAAGGGCCCTAGGACTCCTAGGGACCAATTTGGTTAGTTCAAATGCCACAAAAGGGGTCATAGGTTAACCTATGACCCCTTTTGACACATCTTATGACAACATATGTCCTTAGGCATCCTAGACCCATTTGGTTGGTTCAAATGCATTAAAAGTGCTCATAGGTTAACCTATGACCCCTTTCGACACATTTCATGACAACATATGTCCCTAGGGGTCCTAGGGACCAATTTGGTTGTTTCAAATGCATTGAAAGGGATAAGAGGTTAACCTATGATCCCTTTTATTGAATTTCATGACAACATATGTCCAGATTTGGTTAGTTCAAATGTGTCGAAAGGGGTCATAGGTTAACCTATGACCCCTTTTGATGCATTTCATGGCAACATATGTCCTTAGGGGCCCTAGGACTCCTAGGGACAGATTTGGTGGTTCAAAAGCTTGAAGTATTTCATGACAACATACATGTCCCTAGGGGCCCTAGGGACCCTAGAGACCCATTTAGTTGGTTTGAATGCATTGAAAGGGGTCAAAGGTTAACTTATGACCCCTTTTAATGCATTATATGACAACATATATCACTAGGGGCCATAAGTTAACCTATAACCCCATTCAATGCATTTGAACAAACCAAATTGGTGCTTAGGCAATCCAGGGACCATAAGGATATATGTTGTCATGTAATGGATTGAAAGGGGTCATAGATTAACCTATGACCACTTTCAATGCAGTACATGACAAAATATGTCCCTAGAGGCCCTAGGACCCCTAGGGACTGATCTAGTTGGTTTTGATGCATTGAAAAAGGTCATAGGTTAACCTATGATCACTTTCAATGTATTTCATGACAACATATGTCCCTAGGGGCCCTAGGGCCCCAAGAGACCAATTTGGTTGGTTCAAATGAATAAAAAAGGCTCGTAGGTTAACCTACGACCACTTTCGATGCATTTCATGACAAAATATGTCTCTAGGGGCCCTAGGGCCCCTACTAACTGATTTGGTTGTTTCAAATGTGTCGAAAGGGACCATAGCTTAACCTATGACCCCTTTCAAGAAATTTCATGACAACATTTATGCCTAGGGAAACTATGGCCCCTAGGGACCTATTTGGTTGGTACAAATGCATCAAAAGGAGTCATAGGTTAACCTATCACCCTTTAGATGGATTTCATGACAATATAGTTCCCTAGGGGGTCTAGGGATCCATTTGGTTTGTTTGAATGTGTCAAAATCATTTCATGACACCATATGTCCTAGGGGCCCTAGGCCCCCTAAAGACCCATTTGGTTTGTTTGAATGTGATGAAAGGGTGATGAAAGGGGTCATAGGTTAACCTATGACCCCTTTCGACACATTTCATGACAACATATGTCCCTAGCGACTCTAGGACCCCTAGGGACCCATTTGATTGATTTCAATGTTTCGAAAGGGGTAATAGGTTAATCTATGACACCTTTCCATGGATTTCATGACAACATATGTCCCTATGGACCCTAAGACACCTAGGGAATGATTTGGTTAGTTTGTATGCATTGAAAGGCATCATACATTAGCCTATGACCCCTTTCGATGCATTTCAAGACAACATATGTCCCCAGCCCTACGAAAAAAATTGGTTGGTTCAAATGTATCGAAAGGGGTCAATGCATTTCATGAAAATATATGTCCCAAGGGGCCCTAGAGCCCCTCGGGAGCCACTTGGCTGGATCCAATGTGTTGAAAGGGATCATAGGTTAACCTATGACCCCTTTCAATGTATTTCATGATAGATTTGGTTATTTCCAATGTGTTGAAAGGTGTCATAGGTTAACCTATGAACCCTTTCGACTCATTTCATGACAACATATGTTGCTAGGGGCCCTAGGGCCCCTAGGGACCCATTTGGTCAGTTTTAATGTGTTGAAAGGGGTTAGATGTTAACAAATGATCCATTTTGACACATTTCACGACAACATATGTCCCTAAGGGACCTAGGGCGCATAGGGACCCATTTGGTTGGTTCAAATGTGTCAAAATTTGATGCGTTTAATGACAACATGTCTCTATAGGCAATAGGGCCCCTAGGGACCCATTTGGTGTGTTCAAATGTGTCAAAAGGGGTCAAATGTTAACCTATGACACCATTTGACACTTTTCATGACAACGTATGTTCTTAGGACCCATTTGGTTGGTTTGAATGCGTCAAAAGAGGTCATAGGTGACACATTTCATGACAACATATTTCCCTTGGGCCCTAGAACCCCCTAGGGATAGAATATGTCCCTAGGGGCCCTAGGTCCCCATGGGAGAGATTTGGTTGGTTTTGATGCATTTCATGACAACATATGTCCCTAGGGGTGCTAGGGCCCCTAGGAACCCATTTGGTTTGTTATAATGCATCAAAAGGCATCATAGATTAACATATGACTCTTTTTGATGCATTTCATGAAAACATACGTCTCTATGGGCCCTAGGGCCCCTAGGGACCCATTTTGTTGGTTCCAATGCATCGAAAGGGGTCATAGGCTAACTTATGACCCCTTTCAATGCATTTTATGACAACATATGTCCGTCAGGGCCTAAGGGCCCCTAGGGACCCATTTGGTTGTTTCTGATGCGTTGAAAGGGGTCAAACGTTAACCTATGACCCCTTTTGACACATTTCATGACAACATATATCCCTAGGGGTCCTAGGGCCCCTAGGGACCACCGATGACCCCTTGTGATGCATTTCACCATAGCATACGTCCCTAGGGGCCCTAGGGCCCTTAAGGACCCATTTGGTTGGTTCCAATATGTTGAAAGGGGTCAAAGGTTAACCTATAACCACTTTCAATTCATTTCATAACAACATATATCACTAAGAGCTCTAGGGACACATTTGGTTTGTTCCAATGTATTGAAAGAGGTCATAGGTTAACCTATGACCTCTTTTGATGTAATTCATGACAACATATGTCTATAGGGCCCCTAAGACCCCTAGGGAACCATTTGGTTGGTTCCAATGCATCAAAAGTGGTCAAAGGCTAACCTATGACACCTTTCAATGCAATTCATGACAACATATATCACTAGGGGCCTTAGTACCCCTATGGACCCATTTGATTTGTTCCAATACATTGAAAGGGGTCAAAGGTCAACCTATGTACCCTTTTGACACATTTCATGACAACATATTTTCATAGGGACCCTAGGACTACTAGGGACATATTTGTTTGGTTTGAATACGTCAGAAGGGGTCATAGATTAACCTATTACAACTTTTTGCACATTTCATGACAACATATGTCCCTAGGGGCCCTAGGGCCCCCAAGGATGCATTTGGTTGTTTCCAATGCATTGAAAGGGGTCACAGATTAACCTTTAACCCTTTTTAATGCATTTGATGACAATATTTGTCCCTAGGGGACCTAGGGCCTATAGGAAAGCATTTGGTTGGTTCTACTGCATCGAAAGGAGTCAAAGGTTAACCTATGATCCCTTTCGACACATTTCATAACAACATATATCCCTAGGGGCCCTAAGACCCCTAGGGACCTATTTGGTGGCTTCCAATGTGTCGAAAGCGGTCATAGATTAAGCTATGACCCCTTTCGATGCATTTCATGACAACATGTCCCTAGGGGCCATACGGCCCATAGGGACCCATTTGGTTGGTTTGAATGCGTTGAAAGAGGTCAAATGTTAACTTATGACACCTTTTGACACATTTCATGACAACATATGTCCCTAGGAGCACTAAGACCCCTAGGGATCCATTTGGTTGGTTTGAATGCATTGGAATGGGTCATAGGTTAACCTATGAACCTTTTTGACAAATTTCATGACAACATATGTCCCTAGGGGCCCTAGGGCCCTTAGGAACTAATTTGGTTGGTTCAAATGCATCGAAAGGGGTCATAAATTAACCTATGACCCCTTTCATTACATTTCATGACAAGATATGTTCCTAGGGACCCTAGAGCCCCTAGGGACTAATTTGGTTTGTTCAAATGTGTCAAAAAGGGTCATAGGCCCCTTTGAATGCATTTCATGAGAATATATGTCCTTAGGGTCTTAGGGCCCCTAGGGACGCATTTGGTTGTTTTTAATGCATTAAAAGGGGTTATGGGTTAACCTATGGCCCCTTTCGATTCAATTCATGACAACATATATCCTTAGGGACCCTAGGGCTCTAGAGACCCATTTGGTTGGTTTGAATGTGTTAAAAGGTGTCACAGGTTAAACCCTTTCAACATATTTTATGACAACATATGTCCCTAGGGGCCCTAGGAAGAGCCCCTAGGGACCCATTTGATTGGTTCAAATGAGTCAAAAGGGGTCAAATGTTAACCTAAGACACTTTTCAATGCACTTCATGACAACATATGTTGCTAGGGACCAATTTGGTTGGTTGAAATGCATCGAAAGGGGTCATAGGTTAACCTATGACCCCTTTCGATGCATTTCATGATAAAATATGTCCATAGGGACCATGAGGCTCCTAGGAACCCATTTGGTTGGTTCCAATGCATCGAAAGAGGTCATAGGTTAAACTACTACCCTTTTCAATGCATTTCCTGTTCATGAAAAAATATATCCTTAGGGCCCCTAGAGACCCATTTGGTTGGTTTGAATGTGTCAAAAGGTGTCATAGGTTAACCTATGACTCCTTTCAACACATTTTATGACTACATACATCCCTAGGGACCCATTTGGTTGGTTTGGATGCATTGAAAGAGGTCAAATGTTAACCTACAACACCTTTCGAACCATTTCATGACAACATATATTCCTTAGGGCCATAGGGCCCCTAGTGACCCATTTGGTTGGCTCAAATGCATTGAAATGAGTCATAGATCAACCTATGACCCAATTCGATGAATTTCATGACAACGAATGTCCCTAGGGGCCCTCGGGACCCTAGGGATCAATTTGGTAGGGGTCATAGGTTAACCTATGAGCCCTTTCAATGCATTTTATGAAAACATATGTACCTAGTGGCCCTAGAGCCCCTAGGTACTAATTTGGTTGGTTCGAATACATCAAAAGGGGTCATAGCTTAACCTATGACCCATTTTGATGCATTTCATGATAACATATGTCCCTAGGGGAAGTAGGTCCCCTAGCAACTGCTTTGTTTAGTTCAAATGCATCAAAAGGGATCGTAGGTTAACCTATGACCCCTTTCAATGCATTTTGTCAAAACTTAGATGTCCCTAGGGGCTCTAGGGCCCCTAGAAACACATTTTTTTCGTTTGACTGCTTTGAAAGGGGTGATTGGTTAACCTATGACCCATTTTGATGCATCACATGACAACATATGTCACTAGGGGACCTACAACTGCTCAAGACTGATTTATTTCATTCAAGTGCATCAAAAGGGGTCATAGGCTAGCCTATGACCCCTTTCAATGAATTTCATGACAACATATGTCCTTAAGGGCCCTAGTACCCCTTGGGACTAATTTGGTTTGCTCAAATGCATCAAAAAGTGGCATAGGTTATCCTATGAACCCTTTCAATGCATTTCATGACAACATATGTCCTCGGTAACCCTAGGACCCCTAGCGACTAATATGATTGGTTTGATTGCATCAAAAGGGGTAATAGATTAACCTATGACCCCTTTTGATGCATTTGATGACAACATATGTCATCAGTTTGGTTTGTTCTAATGCATCAAAGTAGTCATAGGTTAACCTATGACCCATTTTGATGCATTTCATAACAACATATGTCCCCAAGGCTCATAGAGACCAATTTCGTTGGTTTGAATGCATTGAAAGAGGTCATAGGTTAACCTACGACCCCTTTTGACACATTTCATGATGGCATATCTCCCTAGGGACCTTAGGGCCAGTAGGGACCGATTTGGTTAGTTGGAATGCGTCGAAAGGGGTGATAGGTTAACATAAGACACTATTTGATGCATTTCATGACAACATATAGTCCTAGGGGCCCTAGGACCCCTAGGGACCCATTTGGTATGATGCATCAAAAGGGGTCAGAGGTTAACCTATGACCCCTTTCAATGCATTTCATCACAACATATGTCCCTAGGGGCCCTAGGGTCCCAAGGGACCAATTTGGTTGGTTCAAATGCATTGAAAACATATTTTATGACAACATATGTCCCTAGGGGCCTGAGGGTCCCTAGGGACCCATTTGGTTGGTTCTAATGTGTCAAAAGTGGTCATAGATTAACCTATGACCCCTTTTGACACATTTCATGACAACATATGTCCCTAAGGGCCCTAGGGCCCCTAAGGACTAATTTGGTTAGTTTCAATGCATCGAAAGGGGTCATAAGTTAACCTATCACCTATTTTGACACATTTCATGATAGCATATGTCCCGAGGGCCCTAAGGCCCATAGGGAACCATTTGGTTGGTTCCAATGTGTCAAAAGGGGTCATAGGTTAACCTATGTCCCCTTTCGATGCATTTGATGACAACATATGTGCCTAAGGGCCCTTGGGCCCCAAGGTACCCATTTGGTTGGTTCCAATGTATCAAAAGGGGTCATAGGTTCATCTATGATGCCTTTCAATGCATTTCATGACAAAATATGTCCCTAGGGGACATAAGGCCCCTAGGGACCCATTTGGTTGGTTCCAAAGAATCGAAAGGGGTATAGATTAAGCTATGATGCCTTTCAATGCATTTTATGACAACATATGTCTCTAGGGGACCTAGGGCCCCTAGGGACCCATTTTTTTGGTTTGAATACATTGAAAGGGGTAAAATGTTAACCTATGACACCTTTTGATGTATTTCATGATAACATATGTACTAGGGGCTCTAGGACCCCTTGGGACCCATTTGGCTAGTTCGAATGCATCAAAAGGGGTCAAATGTTAACCTATGACATATTTTGATGCATTTCATGATAATATATGTCACTAGGGTCCCTAGCCCCCCTAGGGACTAGTTTTGTTGGTTGGAATGCATCGAAAGGGGTCATAGGTTAACCTATGACCCCTTTCAATGCTTTTCATGACAATATATATCCCTAGGGGCCCTATGGCCCCTAGGGACTAGTTTCTTTGGTTCAAATAAATCAAAAGGGGTCATAGATTAAGCTATGACACCTTTTGATGCATTTTATGACAACATATGTCCTAGGGGCCCTAGGGACCCATTTGTTTGGTTTGAATGCATCGAAAGGGGTCATAGGTTAACTCATGGCTCTTTTCGATGCATTTCATGATAACATATGTCCCTAGAGGCCCTAAGGGCCCATTTGGTTAGTTCAAATTCATTAAATGGGGTCATAGGTTAACCTATGATCCCTTTGAATGCATATTATGATAACATATATCCCTAGGGGCCGTATGAGCCTTAGGACTTCTACGGAAAAATTGTTTTGCTTCCAATGCATCAAAAGGGGTCATAGGTTAACTTATGACCCCTTTCAATGTATTTCATGACAACATATACCCCTAAAGGCCCTAGAGCCCCTAGAGACTGATTTGGTTGGTTCAAATGCATCTAAAAGGTTCATAGGTTAACCTATGACCCCTTTAGACACATTTCATGACAATATATTTCCCTAGGGGCCTTAGGACACCTAGGAACCCATTTGGTTGGTTCCAATGCATAAAAAGGTGTCATAAGTTAGCCTATGAATCATTTCAATGCATTTCATGATGACATATGTCCCTAGGGGCCCTAAGGCTCCTAGAGATTGATTTGATTGTTTCCAATTCATCAAAAGTAGTCATAGGTTAACATATGACCCCTTTAGACACATTTTTTGACAATATATGTCCCTAGTGGCCCTAGGTTCTCTAGGGACCCATTTGGTTAGTTCTAATGCATCAAAAGTGGTCATAGGTTATCCTATGACCCCTTTTGATGCATTTCATGACAACATAGGCCCTAGGGACCATTTAGTTGGTTTGAATGCATCAAAAGGCATCATAGGTTAATCTATGACCTATTTCAATATATTACATAACAATATTATATTTAATAATAATAATCATATAATATTGCTATATATTTTTAATAATAAAAATTTTCATATATATTAATATATTATATTTAGTTATAATTAGAATTATATTTATTACTATATTATATTTAATATAAATAATCATGGTCATAATCAAATGTAATAATAATAATCATAATCATAATCATATATAATAACAATAGTTAATAATAATAATCATAATTATATGTAATAATAATAATGCCCACACTTACCAAATTTTTGTATCTCTCTAATATGGGTTGTTTCCCTCCAAAAATTCCAATATGGGTGGTTTCCCTCCAAAATTTGAAAATTTGGAGTTTTTAGGTACCCGATTTCATATCGGATATTTGATCTAAAATTGGATACTCGATTAGGCTTTGTATTTACTAAACCTGTTTGGTCAACTCAAAAAGCATGTTTGAGAAAGGTTTCACTGAAATTCAGACTTCGAGTAGCCATTTGACAATATTATTTTGATCAAAATTCAATGAAATGAAAAGGGTTTTTTTATAACACTTAAGATTCCATCGATATAATTGCTATCAAATTCTGAGCTTGATAAGTATTTATTAGTTAATTTTTAATGAAGATGATTGTAAAGTGTTGATTGACATACTGATTGAAAAATAGCTATAACTTTCAAATGGTATAACATTTTTGAAATCCAAAAGTTGTGTCACATTCTATGCTTTGCCTAGTATATAGAAAATAAAAAATTAATTTGGTAAAGTTTTCAATTAGTTAAGGTGGTCAGACAAGGGAGTTTTTTTATTCTAAAAAAGTTATAGTAAAAAATTCATATTTAATTATTTATTTGGAATAAAAATACCCAAAAATATGCGTCAGATATGGGCATGAGTGTACTTTTTATATCTATAATTATATTAAAAAAAATTATCATTTGATTTTGATTAAGGTGGTTAGACATACACCTACTTTTTATTTTCACCCTGAAATTTTTTTAGTACTACATTAAAATCCAAACTTTTGACCAATCAAATATTTTTTCTCTAGATAAGGCCTAGTAGTTTAGAAACTAAATTCAATTTCCTTTAGATTATTTTCTTAAAACTTCTTGATATAAAGTGCAGAATCATTTTTAAATTATGTGTCAAGTTGACATAACCTTGATTTGCTATTTTTTCACTATTGCTTAAGGCCGTAGTTTGGTTGACCATGATCCTACACATACCCATATATTAATCTTTCATTTGCATTCATTTGATTCCTTTGTACTAGTTTGGTTTGGTTATTGAACTTACAATTCTAAGAGCATATAGTAAAACCCTATTTAGTTAGAAGGCAATAGATCACCTTGTGTAAACATATTGAATGAATAAGCTCATGTTCATTTTGATATGTTTTTGATTAGATAAACAAGTTTTACAGGGATCCTGAAACCCAAGTTGAAACAAGACAAATGACTAAAAATAAGCAAATAAAGCCTAGCCAAAGGACAAAGGCCAAACAAAAGGCCAGTACATCAGATCACCAAACAAAAGGTGACCAAAGTGGCATCACGACAGCCACCAACACAATTTTCTCCTAGGCTCCTAAAACCCAAAGAATATAGGGAAAGAAATCCCCAACCATGATGCACAACAAAGATCAACATGCCAAAAGCCAAGGGGCAAAAAAAGAACAATAGACTAGAAATGATCATGCATTGCCTTTAGATCCCTTCTTATGAGACCGTAATGCCATATCAAAAAGGGCAGAAGGTGGCTTCATCTTTTTTCCTTTTACCATGGTCCATCCATCCTCCAAACTTGTTGCCTTCTACCAACGTAAATTAGCAACACCAAAACTGCCAGAAATTCCTGAGACCAGGGAAGAGGCCTCAACAGGAATAACTACATCTAGAGAAGAAGATAGAGGAACGACTACCCTAGATGAAACAAAAGAGGAGGGCATGACCAAATTACCATTAACAGAGGTCCTTCCAACCACCACCGAACTAGCAACCAACTGGCATTGTGAAACAACAAGGCCAGAACGAGACCCTGGAACCCCTGAAGCTAGGGGAAGAACTGCCATAGAGGAATTTAAAGCAAGAACAGGAGAAGGAACAATTACTTAAGAAGGAGCCAGAGAGGTGGCTGCCCCTGGGGCACCAGAAGATAGATTAGTTGCAACCATAGAAGGAACTGAAGGAGGATCCTCCAGCAAAGCATCAAAAGATGGGACATCAGTAACCAAAGACTGATTTGCTATCACCAAAGGTGCCAAAGGAGGAACCTTAGCTGAAGAGCCAAGAATAGTAGAAGAGACCTCCACCAAAATATTTTGAAGAGAGTCATCTTCCCCTAAAGAGAGGACCTTACAGACCATGTAGTGATCATCAGAGGTCCCTTTCCACCAAGAAGGGGGCAGCTTCGGCCCAGATTTACCTGCAGAGTAGCCAGAAGCCAAGTGACCAGTCTTGTGGTAGTTCCTGCAGTAGAAGGGGATACCCTCATAGTCAAGAAGGATATCCCATGACCCTAAAGAAGAAGTAACATAAATCATGTCTAGATGTCCCTTGGAAATATCTATCTCAACCATTATGCAAGCATACATAGTGCAAAAAGGAATGGAAGAATCCTTATCAATGTAGCAGAAAGCACCAAGGGAACACCCCACCTCCTCCAAAATAGAATCTAACCAATGGTGAAGGGGGAGATTAAGAAACCTAACCTAGACAGGGAACATATTAAGAGATTCTATCAATGGGTTGAAATCTTTATGACAAGGTTTAGCTTTCAAGGGATGCTTTGATTTCTAGTAGAAAACAAGGTGAAGAATGACAACTCTATCAGCAACGGATGCAAATTTGACAATGAACAACCCCCTAGGCAAAGGGTAGATATGGGTTGTTGCAAAAATTAAGGGGTCCCATTTACAAGAAAACTAGGCATGCAAATCTGACAAAGAAGGCCAAAAACCCTTAAAGAAAAAGAAAGCAGCATTGGCTGAGAAGTCATCCAAATAGCAAGAGATCTCATCAAAAGTAGAAGGTTGTAAATCAATCTTTAAAGGGTTACTAACTGCAATTGGAGACCTCAAGCACACGGAGGCATGAACCCCTGGCTTAATAGCAGGTCCACCAAGACCAACCTCAAAGGCAGCCACATCAGCATAAGAAATGGCTGAACCATCCGCACCAGGCGAACAAAATCTTGAAGCCAAAGGGACCTCCATAGAGCCAAAAATAGGAAAAAACTCAAACCAAAACTAGACGCTAGAAAAAGAGTAGGACCCACGTTGGAGCCAAGCTTGAAACTAGAAACAGAGGCTGAGCCAGAGTCAGTTCCAAGCACAGAGGTAGGATCGAAGCTAGGGGCCAAAACTAAAGCTGAAGTCAAAACTAGTTGCTGGAGAAAGAGCAGGACCCACGTTGGAGCTGAGGCCGAAACTAGGAATAGAAGCCAAGATGGAGTCAAAACCAAGCACAAAGGCAGGATCAAAGACAGGGGTCGAAGCTGAAGCCTTAGCTTGGCACAAGGAGCTAGGTGGGAAAAATCAAAAAGATGTGGAGCCTAACAATGACTCCATTTCTGAGAGTCCATGTAGGACTAGATGCAAAGGCCAAGTCACCCAGGGCCGAAGCCGAAGCTGAATTTCATTTTGATATGTTACTGATAAATAATGATCACATTGAAGTGTATGGTTTAATTAGCAGCCCATAATTAACACACATTTTTTGCCCCGAACATGGGGTAGAGAAATTAATTTTCTAGCCTCATTTTTATTCTTTTCTTACATTTTGGATTTTTGTCTGTACAAAACAATGAATTCTTCTATATGAAAAAGTTTTCTTGCATGAGAAACCTAAAATTTTGAGTCATTCTCTATACTTCCTCTCATGGGATAGCATATTCTCATGTGGTGAAAGTACTTTCTCACGCAACACAAAGTATTTCCATAGGTGGTAAGTCTTGCATGAGACTTGATAATAGAGTATGAAAGACTTTCATTTTTAAGTTTTTCATTCATGATTTTCAGTCTAACCTCTATTTTTGAAGCACTTGTTTTATGATTTCTAATTTTTGAAATATCTTAACAATGGTTTGTATGATGATTGTTGAAGATACCTTGAAATAAACATGCAAACTATACTAATGGTTTTATTGTAGGATGCCTATCAAAGATCCGCTCATCAAAGAACAAATTCAAACCTACTCAAACAATGTGTCTATTTTCATAATTTCAATACACATTGTTTAATAGTGCTTCTAAACTTTGTAGGGCTCTAGACAAAGGAATAGGGGATTATGGTCTTTACTACTTGGAAGTGATGCCCAAAAGTAAATTAGAAACCTAGATGCCTTTGAAAGATGGTACCTGAGGGAGGCAAGAAAAAAGATTTTTATGAAGGGATGATGCTCTTATCCTTTTAGTAAAATCAAAATCCTAAAAAAAGACAAGTTGGGATTGATGAGATAGCTTACTGATGAATATGTTCTATGTGTTTGGGTAAGGTGATAAGGTAGAGGAGTATGCTCATTTCTCTTTGGGAAAAACATAATCTTGGGCCCTTGAATCTGAGCTAAGTCCAAGTCAACCTTCAAAGGGTCTATTGGAGTGATCCAAGTGAGCATGCACCTAATGTCAATGAATTTACTTCACTATAATAAAGAAGCTTTGTAGATTAAAAAATTCCAAATCCATGCTAATTTATTTCTCTTGATTTTGATATCACATATCAAGAGGAGGCTCTATCTATTGCAATGGGTGGCACTACACCTAGTCTTTCTAGTCAAGTGTATGAAATTTTAATGTGCATTGTGGGTTGATAGCATTAACCTCATTCACAAGGCCATCAGTGATTAATTTGAATGGAAGCCTATTACAAACCTTATAGTGAGTTGCTACCTAGTTCACTTCCAAAAGGGGGCATAATCTTTGTACAAGGAGGGGGAAGAGTCTCTCCTATAGATACTCACCATAGGCATGTACCTAGATGCTAGAAGGTGGTATATACCCTTGACCCTATTGTAAAGGTGATCATTGAGCGTATATGTTATTGAGTCATTGAAATATGCCAAAAACACGGGTGCCCATTACTGGGGTGATACAACTTTATGATGTGAACACATACACATAAGTTGTGAGATAAAGGTTTTGATGCCTCTACCATTTCTGGTTATAGGGATTAAAGAGTGTCCTTTTTTAGTCCACAATTGTCCAAGTTGTCCAAACAAAAAGATCAAGACTCCACTATCCCTCTAAGTTTCTTTATCCTTGGTTGGATTGTTTTCAACTACTGCTTGTATCCCCTTATCCATTTTTACAAAAAAGTTTGAAAATCAATTGTTTAATTGCCAAAACAATCCAAAATAGTATCAAACTTAAAAATGATGTCCATATCTGATTGAAAATTACAAATATTATTGTTACTCTATCCAAAACCTATTAGAACTTATTAGAATCTCTTCAAATTTGGTCCAAACTTGACAGTGTAGCAGTTGCTTGATTCATTATGAAATTTTTCATGAGTCAAGACCTTTGAGTCTATCAATTTACACTTTCTTCCATGGTCCTCTGTACTTCCTCACATGGGAGGTTGTGTTTTCTTATGCGAGAATATACCCAAACATTGTCAAATTATTCTAATCTAGTCAAAAATTCATTCAAACTAGTAATCTATCATTTCCTCACACATAGCAATATAAAACTTCACACAAACAATCACTTTAGAAACTATTCTTCTATTTCCTCACATGGGTGTGTATAGTTCCTCGTGAGGGCCTTAAAGGATCTTTGCATGAGATTTGGTCATTAAACTATCAAAACCTATTCAAATTGGTCTATCAAAGGACTTTACTTGCTTGGTTGACATCATTTACTCACCTTAGAGTCATTTACTCATGTAATTCTATCAAGAATTGTCCAAAAGTAGTGAGCCACTTTGAGCTCCCTTATCGAAACTTGATCCAAATCTGGTCTTTTTCCAAAAACATTAAGTCATTCCTTTGTCTACAATAGTCTAAAATATAGAGAAGTTTCTTAGTTGATCCCTTCTGATCCACACATGAATTAGTCTCATTACTATTGTGTCCTATTTTCTCTCTTGTGTTTGTCACATCTTATGTCACAATAGTCCAAACTCTTGGCTATTCTAGCCATTTCTTTGACTACTTGTACCTTGGTATATAAAATGCTTATTGATTACTTACTTTTAGATAACATTCTAAATGTGGTCCATGTTTAAAATTTTTCATAAATCATTGTCTATGACTATTACAACTAGTTGTGGAAACATTTTTCTCTCCATAGACCTTGATGAGGTAGAGATAGAGGATTGAATCGTGGTAGAGGTCATTTCTAGTTATACATACAATCTTAGTATAGTGAAGGATCATCATGGATTGCTTCACCTCTTGGTGCACATAGCACTTGACAAGTGTTTTCCATAAATTTGTAACATGTTAGGAATCCTTTATTCCAAGAACATCCAGACATTGACAAGACATGTATGTCTTTAAATAGAATAGTTGAACTTTTTTTCCAAACACTTGTAAAACCTAAGCAAATTGAAAACTACTACACCCCTAGAATTTCAAATCAAGATCAAGAAATGCGTGAAAAGAGTAGAAGAGAAAACAAAGAGGAATTTCAAAGAACCACAAGGCTCAAGGGTCCTTACACCTTTAAAAATGATTATGGGGATACTGAAGAGATATCCCTAAAAGACATAGAGAAATGTCTCAAAGATAAAAACTTCCAAAAAATGATGGAAATCTTACTACATGATGTTGACAGAAATATTTCCTCAAACTCACTCAAGAAGGAGAAAAACTACCTCAACATTTCAATGTTGAAACAATTGTCACACAAGGAGAGGAATATGAAGCCTCCAAGTAACAAAAACAACTCCAAGCCATCCAAGAGAAATTGGCCCATTTGTCCAAAGATAAAGAAAAACCAACTAAACATTACACGTTAGACACTATTTGTCCATTTTATTTTGATGATGATTTGTACATGCCTCATTTTCCTAGAGGATTTGAGCTTCCCAAATACAGAATGTACTTAGGAACAATTGATCCCCAAGATCACTTGAGGAATTTTAGTGATTTGTCCATGAAACTCATTCACAATTAAACATTTATTTATTTTTTCCATGGAGTCTGGGAGGTCAAGCTATGGAGTGGTTTTCATAGTTACCTACTGGAATTAAAACATTTGATGAGATTGTTAATCTATTTATCCAAGAATAATCACACAACATCTAACATCTAGTAAACTTAAGAGATCTTTATAACCTTAAACAAATATTTGGAGAATGTTTCCTAATGTTTGTCTAAAGATGGAGACAATTGTAGACCAAATACTCACATAAGATTTTGAAAACTAAAAAACTTGATATCTTCATGGATAATGTTTTACCTAATTTTGGGTATAAAATACAACTTCTAGGTCCACATACCTTCGAAGACATGATTACACAAGGTATCCTAATAGAGGAGTTTGATGTAAAGAAAGTCAAATTAACCCTTCAAAAGGAATCAAACAAGGGTCTAACTCTATCAAAGATAAATCCAAGTATGTTACCAAGAATTGAGAGGTGGTACATGATGGAGTGGTGAAAAATATCACTCCGAAGCCTTCCAAAATGGATATTTATCTCACAAATATCATGCATGCATCTAAAAATATTGAAAAATCTACTATGGATAATAAGACATTTGGAAAAAAAACTAAAAACTCATCTTGGGTTTCTCAACACCTCTGGGGGAGCCTCTCAACCTGTTCTCTATGAATTTACTTCAAAATAAGGTTATCACTTATCTTGATAATTATCTTCCTTATGATGCACAACCATGACCCACATGGTGGAATGATAATGAGAATTTTGAATATCATCAAAACAAGGATCACAAAACAAACAACTATAAAAATCTATGGCATAAGGTTCAAGACCTCATTAGTGATGGTGAAATAGTTGTGGGTGGACATAACAAGAATTTGGATCACAAAGATTTTTAGGAATCATTTCCTTTTATGACAAGGGAGAAAGTTATAAGCATAAAAATAATAATAAGGTCAACTATACATATACGAAATGATGATAACGTAATCAACATGGTTGAGCCTTTGGACTTTGAACATTGTGATGTTATCACAATTAAAAGAAAGAATGACAATATGAAATATAAGACTCCATTTTTTCTAAGAGGTGCTACATCTTTTACATATGATCATGAATAGTCTCATTTTTTAGATAAAGATGTTACATGTTCTCATGCCAAGATAGTACTCAAAGACCTTATGCCTTTTGCTCCTATTGGCGCTCAAAATCACAGCCCTAATTTTGAATACCATTGAAGAAATTGAGCCTTATAAATGTTTTTTGATGAGTTTGTACCTGGCTGTACTTGAGAAGCTTAAGAGGTGCTCAATGTTTCTAGCACCTTCCATTCAGTATGCTTATGTGTTTCATGAAGTCAAATTTCCATTTTGAGTAATTTTGTGAAGTCCTATTTTTAGCATTTGTCGAATCTGCATTTTCACTTAAAGTGTTGAATAGCGACAAGAGGCCATGTTTGCAAGTGAATATCTCACACCCAGTAATGTGTCATGACATGCCACTTTAGGAATGTCTATTGTCCATACCTAAGAGCCTATGTTTTAGATTTTGAGTCATTTTGAGTCTATTTTCCTAGGTTTTGAATCCCTTAAACTTGGTCAGTAATCAATGTCATGCTAATGCACTTAGTTTTGAGTTCTAGAAGGCCTTGTTTGATGTGTTATAACTTTGACCTAGTTGATCAAAATGATAAAATTACTTTTGCATTGCATTTTAGAGGTCAGAGACTTATTATGTTTCAAGTTTTATCTCATGACAAATCAATTTCGTCAATTTTCAAACTTGATTCCAAATGCAATTTTTAGCTTTTTACTGGTGTCAGCATTTGCAGTTTTTTTTGAAACCCTATTCGTGATGCTATAAATCCTAATCTATGATAGGTGAGATCAAATGAACTATACCACTATGTTGTACTCTAAATATACTTCAAGCATGCCAATTTTTAAGTCTTGATGAATCTGTTTGCACACTTTCCTAGGTCAATTCCATTTGCAAAAATTGTTTCTTTGCCATTGTTTCCAGTTTGCAAATTCTAAGTATCCCACTTTGACCACTTGCCATTTGCGCCCAGTTATTCATCATGAGCCCAAATTGCAGATCCATACTCTGTTTGTGATAGTGAACCAACACCCCAGTTTTCATGCCCCCAAGTATCCATCTACCTAGTTTTCAAAGCCAAATCCGAATGTAATTTATTGTTTTCTAACATGTTTTCATGTAGGTAGTTCTAAGAGGTCAACTTTGATGGTCAATATCTTTTGACCCTGATTTCATCATGAGATGAAATTTGACACGGTAAAAGTATATAAAACAAAGAATCAGTGGGTCAATTTTCAGAGCTCGTTTAGGTGTTTGGGTTAGTTTTTAAGGCCAGTCAATGGACCTCCTGGCACAAAGTTGACGATTTGCAAAAAAGTGATAAAATGACTCATAAATTATTGTTCATTGGTCAGATTTGATTTTAATCAGTCTGAGATGTTCTAAAGATCAATTTGAGTATCAATTGTCCAAAAAAAAAAAAATTTAGTCGAACCCACTTTGGGGCCTGGCTAAATTCATCAAAGATTCAGGATTAGAGGAAGGTAAACTGGATGATGATGTTCCTGAAGAGGAGGATGATTCTAAAAGGGATGCAAAAGGCCTAAGAAATTACAAAGCAAGGAGATTTTGGATGCAACAGGGATTTATCAAGTTCACCCTCTCTTTGTCATTCTTCATATCTTTGATGATGTCAAGTCAAGCTTTTCTTTTATCTACATAGATGATGAGTGTGACATAGAGGATGCCACTAGAGGGCTGGAAAAAATAGAATTTTAAAGGAAAAGACGTCAACTGTGTGTGGAATGGATAAAGAAAATAGACTAAGGCAGTCATCACTTTGAAAATGGCAAATGATCTTCAAGAAATTTGAAGCCAGCAAAGACATTGTTTCTTATAAATTTTGATCTTGCTAATACCATGGCTAGCAGCATGAAAAATGAAGCACATGTTATGGAAAGAAGATTTGAGGTAGGTTCAAAGAAAAATACCAAATCAAAAGTAGAAGTTGTGGCATACAAGAGGTTTTAAATTTTATTTGCTCCATGTTATTACATTTCACAAGGGAGCCATCTAAGTTCATAGATAACCTACGATAGGAAGCCTCAAAGGCATATATGACCACACAAAGTAAGAGGTGGAAGGCCCATGATTTGTAGGGCATTTTCCACAACAAATAGAGATTCAAGCATCCACATAAAGGCGAGCAACCTGGGCATTCTTAGTCGCATGCAAAGAGGAAGACTCCAGATTAAAACAAGTAAGGCCATGTACATAAAAATGAGGTGTCATTCTAACAAAAAGACAATGTAGAAGTTGTTGGAGCACCATCAGGTGCTGATTGAAATAGCACAAGCTCCATGTCTTCAAAGGAGTATTCTACGCCATTAAAAATGAAGTTTTTTTAAAAGATTAAACAAAGGCATCATGAGAAGACTGAGAACACTCCACACAAAAAGGCTGCTAGTGGAGGAAAATGGTAGCCGACAGCCTAAGATGATAGTCAACATCATGGAAAAGTCAATTGAAGAAGCCATGTTAAAATAGGGAAGCCACTATTCAAAAGGAGTTTCTAGTAGATTTTGAAGCCAATGCCATAGTCTGCTAAAAGAGGGTATGAAAGAAGATAGAGGAGGCCCCATGCAAAGGGCAGAGAAGAGATTCATAGGACAGGCATGAGGAAACTTGTGGCCAAAGGTTAAATAGAACAGAGCTTTGTCCCAATTTGGCTAGGGAATAGGATCTTTTAGTGTTTGAATATTATCGTACACACAATGCACAATGTCAATAAGACATGGGATTTTTGAAAGCCAAGATCGCATGTGGGGGCCCCACCCATGGCTTGGCTAGAGGGCAATATGTTGAAAATTTTAAACAATCTAGCAAGGTTGATGACATGGTGAGATCGCAGACTGAGGAAGGAGATTGTGCCACGTGGTAGAACTTGTAGCCATCATTAAATCGCTATAGGAATGTTGCATGGGATTTAGTATGGTGACATAGTGATGCTGACATGGCATGATGAGGTGGCGATGATGTGGTGTCAAATGGAGCTTGCCAGAAAAGTGGAAAAAATCCATTGGCCGCCATGTTGCCACCGAAAAAGGGTGAAAATTTCTAGCAAGCATCATGGCAACTTGCCAAAAATTTCAAGAATCTGGCAGAGTTTGAATGTGGGTCCTGCTCGAGTACCAATGGCCAATCCAATGGTGACATGTGGCACTATTGTGCAGACCATAGCTAATCAAAAGATGACAAGTGGCACTTTCCAAGTGGTTGAGGAGGAAAAGGAGTTCTAAATTTTAAAAAATATCATGTGGTGCACATTCATTCTCAAAATGAAAAATTTGATTTCAAAACTTAAATTTCTATCATTTAAACTATACAACATTGTAATTTTTTCATGTTTATTCTTTTAATGTGCAAACCTATGAATGGAGGTCTGAATTTCAAATGGCCATAACTGGGGCAATTTTTATTAAAAATGAGTGCTCCAATATACCACAAGAACTGAGAAGAGACAAACTTTTCAAATATGAGATTAGTTTTTACACATGTGCTCACGGGTTTAGTCTGTAAGCCAATTTGTGATTCCCAGGGCATTCTTAGCAGAATAGGTAAAACTTGTCATTGATAATCATAATTGGCTAGGAGACAGATATAATAGTTTGTTGGAGCTTGATGGTGAATAAAATTGACTCTAAGAGCCAAATTGGTTAAGGATCTGATTCACTAGTTGAAGAGAGAGATTAGAGAGAGTCTTTTCATGGAAAAGAGAGGGAATTTCAAGTGGACACATGTTAGATGTAGAGTAGATCTGGGAATTCTTTCCTCTATTTCTTTCTCATTGTACAGGTTCCAATTTTGAGAAGAAAATCACTCACTACTAAGACACCATTTTTCAACATTTCTTCTTGTATGAACAACAATTTATGTTTTATGCAGATAGTTATTACTTATTAGGTGATTTATGAGTCATTTTAGTACATCTTTCATGTATTTGGTTTCAAGGAAAACAAATAAAGCACATCAAATGGATTTAAATTCAGTTTGAATCATGTCTCCTATTTGTGGATCTATAACCTCTTCTAATTTGTGAACCAAGAGCATAAATTAGGTTGCATTTTATTTAGAAATATGTGTGATTAAAATATCTCATTGATGGAACAAAGAACCACGTAATTGCTTGGCGTTTATCACATGGTTTGCAAACTTCATGATAGGATTGTTTGAGTATGAGATTCAAATTTGAAGCAAATGTCTGTTCACAAGGTGAAAGATAGATCAAGGATCTTGATGTAGGAATTATGTCAAAGATTTCAATGAGATGTATAGTTGTAATTCATTTAATTGCCCAATATACAACGCACTGATCAGAGGTAGGATTATTAAGTTTCGCTACTCATACTTGGGTCTTGTTGATATCAACATATTAAATCATTTTCCCTTTTATGTTGAAAGTTATTCAAAGTTTAACCCACACTTAGCTTACCAGTTTCATGAGTTATGTTCTTAGCTATTTCATGCTTGTGAGTTCTTGGTTAAGTATAGAAGAATTAGGGATTTTATTTGTTATTCAAGATCCTAATTATGCTCATTGCACTAGTCACATAATCAGATCTTAAGAGGTTCACCCACCTAGGTTTTGCAAAGCCTGAAGTAGAAGAAGGGTCAAGCCTTATAGTTGGCCTGGTGTCTGAAATGATGTGTTGAAAATGGGAGTTTGATGCCCCTAGATATGTCATATTCTAATCAGGGTAATTGGAAACCTACAACATTTTCAAACACCAACAACTCCTAAAGTAGATCAACATAAAGACAAATCTATTGCTGGTTAGTCTAGGAAAAATACTAAAATCACAACATTTTCCACAACTAAAAACTATAGTATCCTTGAAAAATTGCAATGAACAAATTCTCAAATAATTATCTTTGAACTACTTTAAATATCACCTACTGATAGAAAAATTCTTGACAAAGCCTAACTAAGTCAAGCATATCTCAAGATCTTGATCTTGACAAGTTTCAATCTATAGTAGGTCACTTGACCTCACCTCATTATTTTTCCTTCTCTGAAGAGGATGATAATTCTTTGAGCCATCCTTACAATCAATCATTTCATATTGAAGTATGATACACCAAAAATGTGTCTGTTGTGCGCTGATAGACAATGGAGCTAGTCTTAAAACATTTGTTCTGCTACTTTTCTGAACAATTGGGTTATGATGAAGAGTATATTGATCCTCGTTGAAAAATAACCATCAAAGCATATGATGAAGTACCTTCATCATACCATCAATGTGTCAAGTTTCCATTCCAAGTATCAAAAGTTTCTATACCTTCTAATACTAGCTACACATGTAAGATGCTCAAGTTTCCTAATAGTTTTGTTACTGCTAATAGAAAGTGTACATACAATCATGTCAATAAGCTCAAATAAATGGAGAAGACTCTCAAGTTAACAAAAAATAGAATGGGTGAATATGACATTGAACCAATTTTGCCTTTCACATCTCTTCCTGAATATCCTTGTCACTATGGGAGACCATCTATAATGAAGAGAAGTTTTGTGGTATCACCTAAGACTATATTCAATGGTGCTTTTGTAAAGGTCATTGTACCTCTAGAAGATGAAGATGAAAATAGAGCCATCACTTCTTTAATATACAATGAATGAGTCCTAGCTAATCTCACAGACTAGTCTCATGAGAT
Source organism: Cupressus sempervirens (assembly GCA_028749045.1). Lineage (NCBI taxonomy): Eukaryota > Viridiplantae > Streptophyta > Pinopsida > Cupressales > Cupressaceae > Cupressus > Cupressus sempervirens. The sequence goes on from CM053783.1 coordinate 743,791,859, forward strand.
AACTCCTAAAAATTATGGACTAGGTCTTAAACTAATAAAACACCTTGGCTACAAAGGAAATGGGCTAATAGGATGTAAAAGAAAGGATTGATTGATCTAATTAAATAAAAATCTAGAAGGCCTTATGACACAATAGGCCTAGGCTTCAAGAAAGTTCTCTTTTATTTAGGGATAAAAAAATTTATACTAGAATTTGATAATTCATCTAAACATGAGTCACAAAGTGAATCTGACAATCAAGCAAAAAGTTATGATGATGAAGATACTTTTCCTTATCATATTTTGTTGGTTATTTCTACATTCTTTGAAAATCTAGATGACTTTGTACCATGTGCTAGTACCACTAAAGCTGACAGTGATTCCTCTAAGAATACTCCTGATACTCCCCAAATTCAATAGGAATAGGGTGAGTCTAGTCTATCATTCTTGAAGGACTTTGTAAAAATCAAGATGATAATGAAAGTGGAGAATGGGTGTTGGAATGTTCAAATGGGAAGAGTACTTCTAAGAGGGGGGGTGAATCAGAAGTACCAACTTTTAACCCCTTTTTTTCCTTATTAACACATAACTAAAAGACAAATTGCATGCATATAAACATATAAAAGAACATAAAATAAATCACATGCAATAATACATAACACCAGAATTGATAACCTAGAAACCCTCCATGGATAAGAAGGTAAAACTGGGGTGGGAATGACACCCACAAAAATTACTACAGCAATATATATTCAACCACTTCTGATGGTCTGCCCTATGAAAGGTTTGTCTTGTGAAAGGCTTTACACTATGTCAATAGTTACTTGGTTAGAGGATTTACAAACAATTACTTGAAGTGTCACCCTATTAAAGGATTTACAATCGGTTGTTAAACCCACCTAATACATAGGATTTTCAATCACCTTCTCCAAAGGTTCTCTTACCTAGCTGTTAAGCTAACCTATTAATATAGGATTTTAGCATCTAATACAATTGTGAGAAAGTATTAGAACATTTGACCTAATTGAATGCAATCTCAAATTGGTGGTTTCAGGTACTAGATCAACTCTTCTCATTCTAATCCTTTCTTGATTTGATTTCTATATGTCTTCCTTGTCCCTTGTGTTGTTCTAACCAACTAGATGTGAAATTGCTACTCTATTCCTCTAACTCTTTCCTTCTTCTCACTGAAATTTCGCTATAATCTTTCCATACACTATTCTCTTCCACACATGAAATGGGTTTTTGACCTCCTTTTGAAGAATGTGAAGACTTAGGGTTAGGTATGGATTTGCGATCCACATTGAATCTCAAATTCCCACTCAAATCCTTTATTTTCACCTATTGGTTGCACACTGTCTCTAATTTTCAGATTGGCTGCATGTTGATTTCATAGGTAATTGAAAGGATTTAATCTTATCTTCTTATTCCTTTGTGAGTCATGCTAAATTTTTTTTTCCATCTTAGTTTGTGATGGCACAAACTCTTCTGCTGATCCTAGGTTACTTGACACTCATTACATTATTGATGCTCAGCATGAACTGATTCTTGGATTGCTTGGCATCTATTACTTTCCTAGTTCACTCAGTACCTATTACTTTCCTAGTTTGCTTGACATCTATTAATCTCATGGTTCACTTGGCACTTGTTACTTTCCTGGTTTGCTCAAAACTTGTTAAATATTGCATTTTTCAACATCTGATCATTTTTGGATCACTCGACACATGAACATTTCCTAGATCACTCGACAAATATTACATTCTAACTTGCTCGGCACCTATTGAGATTTTGGCTTGGCATACATTGTGTACTTGACATATATAGTGAAAATGGTTAAGTGTGTTGACACTCAATTGTCAAGACTATTCTTTTGACCAACAATCTCCCCCTTTGACATGGTTGTCAAAAGCACTTAACTAAGTCTTTATGAACTTAACCTTATTGAGCACATTCCTTTATCTGCTCAACGTACACACAAAAATTCAAAAATATTATAAGTAACAATATATGTTATGACTCCCCCTGAGTTGATTATGCCTTGTCCATTCTTGAGACTAAAAATTATGTGCTAATGTGCCTGATTCTCTATGTCCTTTGCCCTGTTTTGCATTCTAAGCCAGCATGTTGTATTTGATCTATGTGAAGTTCAAAATTTTGCATCTCCCCATTTCTCCTTTATTACTAGTCTCCCCATTTTTGGCTATTTACAAACTTTCCACATTATTCTTAAAATGAATGGAAGAATGTAATAAAAAATTATTCAAATTTTGATATTCTCCCATAGCATCTACATATATACATATCTCCCTCTTACTTTATCTCCCCCTTTTTGACATTGATGTCAAAGGGTTCTATGGAGTAATACCATGCTTAGCCAAAAATGTGCTATTTATCTCCAAGAGTATTTTTAGAGCTGCATCCCAATTTGCTAGTACAATGTCCAGTGACTTATGCTAGATGGAAATCTCTACTGCTAGATATATAAGTCCATTTGAGGTAGAAATATTTGAATCTTTCTTGAGGACTATTTCTGCATACATTTTCTCCTTATGGAGTACCTCTAAGTGAGGGGTTATAGAGGATTGAATTTGTATCAACTTAGCTTTTGTATTTTCCTCCTCTACTATTAATATAGCTAATCCTCTTTATGTGTGAAGCATTTCAAAAAAATGCATCTCGCTCTGAGTTGGATTAGTTGGGAGTTGCATGCTAGAAATATTTAGATTTCTCTCCAAGCTTAGTATCCTCTAGCTAGTCTCTTGTGTGAAGTTGGAAAAATTACACAACTTGTTGTACAAGGAGAATATATTCCCAAGTATAATTTTTACTCTATCCAATTTCTTAGCTAGCTCAACTTGAGATAGTGCTATATCACTAGATATTTTCTCATTTACCTTTCCTTGGAACTTCCTTTCTGACCATTCCATTAATTTTGCATTTGTATCATGGTCTTCATTTGTCACCTGGTCAACTATGTCAGATAGTTTCTCTACTATTGGCCTTGACTCATTAGGTGTCTACAAGCTAAAGGCATCCATGAAGATTTCCTTGATCTCATTTAGTGCTTGCCTATGTTTATATTCTTTTCTCAATACCTCTTGTCTCCTTCTTTTGTCCAGTGCACTCTGTATGTCATTAATTTTCTCCTCAATGAGGGTGCTATATTCATAGTAAGGTATTGTGATTTCCTCATCAAGCTCAGGAATACCATACTGAAGTTTCTTGGCTACTTTTTTTGAGCTTGAGCCTAGTGTATGAATTTGCAATGCTAGCATTTTAGTGCTCGACTTTTGAAGAGTTTGAGTAGGAGTACTTATTTTGGGTAGTTGAACCAAAGTTTGTATTATAGATTCCTCCTTATTTCTTGTCTCTTCCTTCTATTTATTTCTCCTTTTCACTATCAATGGTTGGGGGTGTACTTGCTGGCCGTAATAATTTTTCTTTATCTTTCCCTACTGTTGAACTCAACACTTGAAGTGCATCTGTGATTGCTTTTGGTGGAGATGGTAGAGGAGGGAATATAAGTCCAATAGTTTGAGTGGTCGAAGGTGGTTCTTGTTATTATACCTTGAATTCTTTAGATCCTACTGTTAACTTTTGCAATTCATCAATACTAACCAGTATTGGGCTTGAACATAATCTAGCTATTTGAGTTGATTGGTCAAGGATTTTTGTGAGATCCTCTGCAGTCAAAGGATTGAAATTTTAACAAGAAGTATCAATAACATCCTTAATCTTGATAATCTCTGCAAGTGTGAAGGTGGCATGAGGAGGGCTAGGAGGTGGTAGTTGTGTGTCTTGCACACTTTGCTCTTATTTTTCTTCTATGCCCTTGTCTTGTCCTTTGTCTGAATCCCCCTCTTTCTCTTCCTTGTTCTCCTCTTCATCTTTCTTTTCTTCATCTCCTTTCTTCTCTTCTTCCTTCTTTTCCTCTTCCTTCTTCCCTATTTCCTTTATTTCCTTTTTCTTGGTCTAAATTTTGGTCTTATATTCTTCATCAAACACATCATCAATTTTCTTGTATATTATTTTCCATAATCTTGTGGATTTGCTGACTACATCTTTAATTTTATTTTGCAAAATAGAAAATGCTCTATACTTAGGAGTAAATCTACTATTGTGCCTCTTGACTACATTAGTTATTTGACCCTTAGTCAAATTAGGAAACAATCTAGATAAAGTAGATTCCCTTATTTCCTTTTCCATTTGTAGATAGAAATGTCATTTGTCTTCAATGATTTTATACAACTCCTTGGGCATTTACCCATCACAGCATACACAGATTCCTCTATTTTATTTTTCTCTTCCTTTGTGAGCTTATTGAAATCTAAATTCTTTAAATCTTTCCAATCATCATTTCTAATCTTTATATACAATTTATCTATGGCAAACTTGGGAGGATGGATGACTTACCACTTTGAACTGACTATTATCATTTGTCTCTATTTTTTCTTTGTCTGAGTCAAGTTGAGCTACATATTTTATTCTCTTCCTTGGCTCCTCATCAGTCTCCTTGGTGGTTTTCTTCCTCTTCTCTACCTCTTATTTGGCCTTTTGTGTTGTATCTCTGGTGGTGGCTCTAGTATTAGGCTTCTTTGATGTTGTTTTTGCCACTTTATTTTCTTTGGGGTGAGGAGTAGGTGGAGTTTTAGTCTTCCTCTTTGTGACTTTATTTCTAATAAGTGCTTCCTCAACTTCTTTTTCCCCAACACCTTCTTCCTTGTCCTCACCTAGGCCCTGTGTCAATTGTAGAGGCTCTTGTTTTGGCTCTTCCTCTTCATCTTCTTCTTCTCCTACTTCCTCTTCTTTTGTTGTGCCTTCTTCTTCAACTCCAAATCTTTTCTTGATCTTTTTGATCAATTTTTCCTTCTTTTTCACTACTGTGGTTGTCTTGAGGTCTATCATCACCCTTGATTTGATAGTGTCATAAGTTCCAAAATGTTTTGCAATCCTGTCAATTTCTTCAGCAAGTAGAGTTGTTATTGTTGTTGAGGCTTGATCAACATCAAGTTCATAGCCCAATGGCCTAAGCCATCTCACTATAAGTATGACTACTTGTATGTAAGTGTAATCAATATCCACTAGAAAAAAAAAATCCTTTTATATGATGCTCAACCAGTGAGATTGGTATCCTCATTATCTGTTTCATGGACTTCTTAAAGTCCTCAAAATAGCTAGTTATTTGGCTATCAAAATTATCACCCATCTGCTCAATGAATCCATTGATTTTCTCAACAATGGTCTTATTCTGATCCCAATTCACCTTGCCGACTGAAGGAAATTCTTTCATAATATAGAAAAACATAAAAACCAAAACTGAGCCAAATTTACATTGAGCTCCCTTAAACTTCCTTATAGCTCCCAGATTCTCATTGATCTATTGTGACATAAGCTCTACAAGATCATATGTATGATCTTTCTTCACCAAATTATATGTTACATCTACTACAATAAATGGTACACTGTTTAGTCTACTTGGCTGGTAGAATTTGTGGGATATGACTCTCACAACAAAATCTAGTTGTGGTTTTGTAATGGTGTCTATTGTCATTCCCCTATTATTCCATTTTGTACCTGAATTCTTGTCTATGGCTTCACTTTTGTCACTTCTCAGGGTCTTTGGCCAATCTAGGGTTGGAATACCTATAACCCTATGGATAGTTTTCTTTGTAAACTTCATTGGCCCTATCTCTAACCAAAAGGCTCCATTGTGGATTCTACTCAACACTATGTGTATCCATTCCATTTTGAAAATAGTAGGGAAAGCTAGGGCTTTGGTCAGACCCTTCTTCTCAACTATGGAGAATTCATCTTTAAGTTTTCCATTATCAAACAGCTTATCAAATGCATTAAAAATCTCCAAATCTCCTATGGCTCCAACTTTACAATTATAGCACCTTTGAACATGTTCAACCATAACAAAATTATCAAGTATTATAGATAGGGCACTAGCAAGATCATTCTTATAGGCGACTTCAAGAATGGGCCTAAACTCTGGCTATTTGACTTCATTACTAACTAGTTGAATTTCAAGACCTTCCTTTCCTTTGGTGGTTTTTGACCCAAATGCCATCATTTATCGAACTAGGGTTTTAAAATTAAACAAGCTTTCAAACTCTACGTAGCTCAGCACTTGAATAAAATACCTATGAATCATGAAATCAAGTTGAATAGCTATTAGAATCACTACAAATCACTGTTTGATCACTATAGAATCACTTCTTCACTCTGCTCAACTTCACTTTTTGTTCAGATGGTTCAAAAATAAAAAAATTTCAACTTTATTAGGTTCAAAAACCTAGCATTTATTGCATTTTTTATTACATTTTTACACTTAGCTTTCAAAGATTTTATCAACTCAAATTCCACTGAAGTTCATTTACTTGGCAGTTAATGTTCAACTTGGCATATACTGGAGTTTCACTCAACAACCAAAAATAGCTCGGCATCATCTTCTAACTTTTAACTTTGCATCTTTTCTCATGCATATTTCTTCTTTGCAGTATTCCTATGTTTTCTTGGGCTAATGTATGATACATCTTTATATGTATCAACCCCATGTATCTATCTTGTGCTTAATTGGATAAGGTATGATCACTTGACCTCTTAGGTGAAGTGATCTCTCCATTTGATGTGCTACATTCACCTTTCTTCTTCCATGTCTTGTTCATTTGTCCTCTTATTTTTTCAATATCAATCTTCTCTTTTCATGTGTTGACTTCAATCTTTGGTGCTTTTGACTTTGTAGAACAATTTTTGCTGATATTACCAGTCTTCAAACAACTAAAGCATACATTTTGGTTCAGCCACCTACTATAACTTCCCTTGAAATGTGTCCATACTCTTAACAATAGTGACAACTATACCTGGTATTGTAATCCCAATTGTAGTGATGTGGATAATTGATTCCTCTTTTAGGTTGATTAGGTGTCCACATAGGCTTTGATCTACATTCAAATGCTCTATGTCCATACTTTTTATAGTTGTAGCATTGACCTCCAAATCTTTGTGTCCTCCAGGTCTTGGTTCTGCAGTCTTGTGTTGAATGTCTTTGCTTTGTGCACTTGTGACAAAAGTTTGCATTTGTGGGCTTATCATGCTGATGAATGTTCTTGCTTCTACACACATTAGAGGTATGTCCCTTTTTACCATAGAAATTACAAGTAGGTTTAGTGTTCTTACCTTTGTTGATTCTTTCTTCTATAATCTTGGATGATTCTCCTTGTTCAGTGCTGATGTAGCCAAGTCTTGAAGTATCATTACTAGCCCTTGGTGATTTCAACAATTGCTCAAAGTACTTGATAGCCTCATTGGGTTTTTTGTAACATTTTGCTATTTCCTTTTCTCTCTTCAATTTATTCTACAATTTTTCATTTTGCATCTTCAATGTGGAGATCTCAATATCCTTCATGTTTAGCTCATGAGGAGCATTCATCATCTGGCTTAAGATGTCCAACTACATGTTTGAAATCTTTTCAAATTCAATTGTCTTCTCTTCCAGCCTATTGGTGATATTTCTCTTGTCATCTTCTATCATGGTCTTGTCTTCAATAGCTCTTTTCTTTTGTTCAGTAATCTCGCATAGCATCATAGCTTGTGATTCTTGTTCCATCTTAAGAGATCTTATCTCTTTTTCTTGAGCCCTATTTTTCTCCATTAATTTTGCTATTGCTGCATCAAATTCTTTGGAATCTCCATTGCAAAACACTTGTGTGGTGTCAATATCCTTGTAGTGTATGTCATTTTCAGCTATGGCTATCTACTTCCTTCTTTTCGAGGATTTTTTCAGTTCCTCCCTGGCTTCCTCTACTTTGTGTAAAGCTAGTTGCACACCAATCACTTGATTTTCAATGATTGTCCCAAGTTTGAAGACTTCCATCTTCTAACATTTTTCTCCAAGCTATTAAGATTCTCCTTGAGAGAACTTGGCTCTGATACCAATTGTTGGAATGTTCAAATGGGAAGAGTACTTTTGAGAGGCGGGGGTGAATCAGAAGTACCAACTTTTAACCCCTTTTTTTTTTCTAAATAACACATAACTAAAAGATAAATTGCATGCATATAAATGTATAAAAGAACATAAAATCAATCACATGCAATAACACATTACACTAGAATTGATAACCCAGAAACTCTCCATGAAGAAGAAGGTAAAACTAGGGTGGGAATGACACCCACAAAAATTACTACAACAATATATATTCAACCACTTCTGATGGTCTACCCTATGAAAGGTCTATCTTGTGAAAGGATTTACACTGTGTCAATAGTGACTTGGTTAGAGGATTTACAAACACTTACTTGAAGTGTCACCTTGTTAAAGGATTTACAATAGGTTGTTAAACCCACCTAATACATAGGATTTTCAATCACCTTCTCCAAAGGTTCTCCTACCTAGCTGTTAAGCTAACCTATCAATATAGGATTTCAACATCTAATACAATTGTGAGAAAGTAGTAGAACATTTAACCTGATTGAATGCAATCTCAAATTGCTGGGTTTAGGTACTAGATCTACTCTCCTCATTTTGATCCTTGCTTCATCTAATTTCTATATGTGTTCCTTGTCCCTTGTGTTGTTCTAACCAACTGGATGTGAAATTGCTGCTCTATTCCTCTAAGTCTTTCCTTCTTCTCACTAAAATTTCACTATAATCTTCCCATATATTATTCTCTTCCACACATGAAATGGGTTTTCAACCTCCTTTTAAAGAATGTAAAGACTCAGGGTTAGGTATGGATCTATGATCCACATTGAATCTCAAATTCTCGCTCAAATTCTTTGTTTTTACCTATTAGTTTCATGTTGTCTCCAATTTTCTAATTGGTTGCATCTTGATTTCATAGGTAATTGAAAGGATTCGATCTTATCTTCTTATCCCTTCATGAGTCATGCAAAACTATTTTACATCTTAGTTTGTGATGGCACAAACTCTTATGTTGATCCTGAGTTACTCGGCACTCATTATATTACTTATGCTTAGCATGAATTGATTCTTGGATTTCTTATCATCTATTACTTTCCTAGTTCATTCGGTACCTGTTACTTTCCTAGTTTGCTTAGCATCTATTAGTTTCCTGGTTCACTAGGCACCTATTACTTTCTTGGTTTTCTCGACACTTGTTAAATACTATATTGCTTGGCATCTAATCATTTCTAGATTACTCAACACATGAACATTTCTTGGATCACTCGACACATATTACAGTCTGACTTGCTCGACACCAACTGTGGCTTGACACCTATTGAGATTCTGGCTTGGCATACATTGTGTACTTGACATATATAGTGAAAATGGTTAAGTTTGTTGACACTCAATTGTAAAGACTATTCTTTTGACCAATAATGGGTACCCATAACTATTTGAGAATTCTATATTCTAACTCCATGTAGCACCGATTCTCATGAATAATAATTTGATTATCTCTTGGAGGAATACTTTGATAAGGATGTTGATAAAGTTCACACATCTGAATATCAACTCAAAATAAGAGAGAAATATAGGGCTTGTTCGGATGAGTCTCATCCTACTAATGTCTATGGGTTTTTAATTAATGTCATTAGAACTCAAAGTAATTCAAAAATACCTTTGTACATAATTTATTTAGAACTCAAATTACTTAACTACTTGGGGCTTCAATACTACATCTAGTGAAGTCCCCATGTTCTAGAATGACTATTATCTTTCCTTCTATCTCCATGTTGAACTAGTAATGTCTTCCACCAATGAACACATTTGTTGATATCAGATTGGTTTTGACAAATGAGTTTTTATACACTTAAGTCATTTAGTTAGTTCATGCTGAATAAATAACATATTTCAAGCATAACATATAAGATAGAGCATGTTGAGCAAAAAGTGAGTGTCGAGCTACTTCACTGTCAAGTCCCTCAGATGTCGAGTAGATAGTATGTGCCAAGTGATTCAAGTTTCAAGCAAGCAGTGCATGCCAAGTGATAGCATTGAAGTTATAGTTAGTGTTGAGCACCAAGGACTTTAGATGTTGAGTAATATAGTTTTGACATAGTTGTTTCTATTAGCACAAACTACTGTGTAAGCCATTTTTTAGCCAACTTAAGTATTATTTTATGATCTTTCTTGATAAGGATAAATCTTAAGTGTGAATCCCTATGCATTACATGCATCCAATCAAAAAAAAAGTGAAGGTTTAAAAAAAAATATGGATGAATCACTACAGTTGATTCATACCTAACCCTAAGTCACCTTGGTCTTCTTAAGGAAGACAAATCCTAAAATCTCTAATGAATGCTAAGGATAATTGAAGACAATTTTCATGCACAAATAGAGCATTCCTGGCGATTAAGGTGTTATGAATTGAGTTACATTGTAGAATCAGTTAAAGGAGAATAGATGAAAGGAATCAGAGGACAACCAAAGTACATCTAATTAGAAAAGATCAAGTACACATCACTATAAAGGTGATTTGACATCAAGAAAGAGAGTGCTAACCAAAGGATCATTACTAAGGCATATTAATAGGTAAATTAGTTAAATCTCTTATTAGAGTAGTCTTAATAGGATATTGTAAGTACTTTAATAGGGTGCTTAATTTATTATATGTTAAATTCCTCTTACTAGGCTCACTTTAAGTAGAGTGTTAAATCCTTTATCAGGGTAAGATCTAACGATCTTATAAGCGTTTAATAGGGTAGACCTTTCATGGGTTAGATCATGTTTCATGATCAAACATTGTAACCTTCATTGGATACACTTTATTATTATAGTAGTGAAGATTTATGGGTGTAATCCCCACCCTAGTTTTACCTTCTCCTTGGAGAGTTTATGGGTAACCAAATATCTTGTGGCATACATGTGTTGAAGATTTTACTTTCATACTATGGATGTATATGCTTAATTTGGTATTTCAGTTTATATGTATAAATTATGAGAGGGATGTTTGGTGAAAAATTTTAGAGGTTGAAAGTTTTAAGTGTTGATTCACACCCCCCTCCCCCCTCTCAGAGTTGATGTCCCTATTATATTTCAAACAATTGGTATCAAAGTGTAATTCTTTGAAAGTAAATCTTTGCAACTTTGAGGAAAGATCTTGGAGATGGAAGTCTACAACTTGGGAATGACTATTGAAAACCAAATGATTAAAATAAAACTTTCCCTACCATAGCTAAATGAAGTAAGAGATGAATTAAAGAGATTAGTTAAAAAAAGGAAGGAAATTTCTATTGAAGAGAATTACACACAATACCTAGAGATTGACACTATGACATTATTTGCAAATGGAAACTCTAATGAATTTGATGTAGCGATTGCAAATCAGATGGAAAAGAATTAAACCCTAACTGGAGAGGTTAGAAATCTAAAGAGAGAACAAGAAGTCCAATAGCATTGTTATGTCAGGTGACCAAGCAAAAAAAGAAAGTTGAAGAGAAAAAAGTCATGATTGAAGATGACAAAAGGATTTTGACCAATACACTAGAAGAGAAAACATCAGAGGTAAGTAGGATTGCTAACATGCAATTGGAAACTTTGGGTCAAAGGATGATTGAAAATAATTAATTGAATGAAATGAATATTGAGATCATAACACTAAAGTTACAAAATGAAAAACTAAGAAATGATCTAAAAAAGAAAAAGGATTTTAATGAAAGTTTCAACAATTGATGAGATCCTCTAGATCAAACAGTGACACTTTTGGATTGGGATACACTAGTACTAAAGAAGGAGAATCATCCGTAAGTGAAGAAAGATATAACAAAGGTAAGAACTCCAAACCTACTTGTTATAATTGTGATAGGATAGGTCATAATAATAATGTTTGTAGGAGCAAGACTACAAATCAAAATCCTAAGAAAAATTTCATGGATCATTGCCATAAGTGCAAAAAATAAGGACATTGTGTACATGAATGTAGAACCAAGACTGTAAGCACACAAAGATTTGAAGGATACTGATATAACTTTTAGAAGCATGGACATAGAGCACATAAGTGCAGATCCAAGCCTAAATGGTTATCAAACAAGAAAAAAAAAGGTAAAGCACGGGTCACAAAAGTAGAAATTGTCCAACAAGGTCAAAGGCACCAAACATTGAGTTCAACAAAGGCAAAGGAAAGGTAGATATTAAGAATGATAGAGATGAAATGAACAAGACATGAAAGAGAGAGGAAGATTGCAACACATCAAGTGTAGAAGGGATCACTTCACCCAATGGGTCAGGTGATCACACCTCCTCCAATTAAGAAATCAAAAGGTATGTGGAACTAATATCTAAAAGATATGCTTCACTTCAGTTCTAGGGGTTTAGTTCTAAAAGGATTACATATGCATGAAGAAAGATGCTAAGTTTTGTGAAGAATCAAGAATAAATTTTTAAGTTATGTTAGTTTTCATGTTACTACCAAGCATGAAAAGTTTCACTATGGTTTCCAAGTGAAATTCATGTTGATGATAACCTATCAAAATTGTTAGTGTTGACCAAGCTCATAGTGGTTGTCAAGAGGAAACTTTATGGAAGCCAAGTGAGTTGAAATCCTTATTGAAGCCGAGCTTATAGTTGTGTAAGAATTAAGCATTAATTCCAAGGTTTTGAGGTTTATATGATTAATTTTTACTCATTTGACATAATTCAAATTTGAAGGAGAGAACAAAGAGCTAAATACGAACCGAAGAAATTGTCCTGAGCATTTACAAATAGATTTAATAGTTTTTTGATACCATATCAATAGGATTGAAAAGGTTTTTATCGTGTGCCAAGCTACATAGTCTAAGTTTTTATAAAACCTAGTTCTATGAAATGGCATCTAGTTCTTTAGTAGCCAAGGTTGTAGAGGGAAAGGAATTTTTGAATTTGAAATTGATAAGAAATGAGATTAAACAACATAATTTTAGGGCTATTCCAAACATAGCTTATAAACAAGATCCATCCGATGCATTGTTAATGATACCACAACAAGTTTTAATGATTCAAGATGTTAGATGCTACTATACATGTAAGGTTGGAAGTATAGGAGACATGAAAATTAGGGAGACATATGCGAAATTGTGTGAAAATGAAGCATTAAAGAAGGAATTCAAAATTATTGAGAAGAAAGGGTTAACCTGTGCCCTAGATTTCCCCAACATCTTCAAGACAAAATGGATAAAGATAGTTTTGAGTAGGATACATGAAAATTTTGTATGGTTAGAGAATGGACTAGTGAAAATCACCAAGAAGATTATGCATAGAGTTATAAGGTATTCAACCCTAAATCGGCCCAAGATAATGAGAAGTCAAATAAAAGTGGTAATTGAAAGGAATATAGGGGGGTAAAAGTACAAAGTTGTATGACCTTACAAGCTAACTTATCAGAACAACTGAATTTGAGTATTTGTATCCAAAAATCATTTTTGTTCAAACATATGATCTAGATAAATTCATTCTAGCTAAGTTATATATGGTCTCACACTTTTCCACTAAAAAATGTCTATTAAATGCATGTTTTATACTAGTTTGTATCCAAATACTAAAGAAATAAAGTTATTTCAAAAAATTGACCTTTCAATAATTCTTACTATTTTTTTATGATATATTTTTAGTAACATATAAACACCATTTTATAGAGCTGAAAGTCAAGAATATTCTCATATAGTGTTTATAGTATTTTAATTAGATGTAGTATACTATAATTAAAAAATTCTACAAGAACATATTTTAACAATCGAAATGATGTCAATTTTGAGAAAGAAAAAAATATTAAATCATATAAAAAATATATAAATATTATATAACATTTTATGTAATGCCCCACCTAGAGATCCTTAGAAACACAGATTATACAGATCACAACAAAAGAGTTAACAACCATCCTGACACCCAATAGATCTCCAAACATCACCACTAACCAAAACAAAAACAAGAAAACATAAGAGATTGACCAAGCTAAAAGATCAAAACAGACTCCTAAAAATTGGCTAAGTCTGAATTCTGAAGCCCTAAAATTTCCTAGAATCTTAATCTTAGCCTGTAGAGGTTTGAAACCCATCAACTTATACTTAAATGATATATTTTAAACCTCGATGGACTATAACAGAAACCATCTAAAATCAAAATGCAACAACATAGGGTCGAAGAATGCCCAAAAGGGTATCTGATCAACTCTTAAAAAGATCGAATCATGATGAAAAGTGTCTGCTGTTTTCTCGTGTAGGTTTTTACAAAAACTATGCGATACTTTAATGTAGCTTAGATAAGTGTTGTGCGACATTTCTCAAGGAGGAGTGCGACATTTTCAGGGTCTAGGCGATACTTTTCCTTAAGGTGTGTGACACTTTAACAGTGTCGTACGATATTTCTCTAAGAGGCGTGCGATACTAGAAAGTGTCACATGACACTTCTCAAAAAGGCATGTGATACTTTACAGTATTGTATGATACAATTTTGTATGGGTGTGCGATACATTTTTAGTGTTGCACATTATTGAACAAATGTCGCCCATAGAAAAAAAAGACACTAAAGAGAACACAAAAAGGGAAAATTAGAGTATAAAATCTCCACACTGGGAAGTACCAGATCCACATCTCGAGGCATGAAGACTCAAACTATAATAGAATAATTAAAAGACAGAAAGCCAAAATCTAACCATCTATCAAACAATGAAGGGAAAGTACGAAAAGAGAAAAACATCACAATGAGCAGAACAACCACTAAGTACGTGGTTCCTCCCAACCATCAATGGCATCATAAGACCATGACGAGCCCTAGCCATCCCCCACACATAACATCCCAAGCCATCGATTAGATCATTAGTGCTGTCATGATAGGGACATCACTACTAAACATGCTACAATATAAGTAAATAAAATCTAACATGCTAGTAGAAAGCATAAGATAACCCTACAATCAAATAACATCATCCACCATATGCCAAACATCATAATAAGGAATGTGTAAAAACCAACATCATGTAAACATGAAAAAACAACATCCCAATGAAAGCATAAATCGCTAGAAAGCATACTCTACAAATTGAATTACCAAGTGACACATCTAGCAACGATCACACTAGGACAATAGACCATCTCTGTACACTGATCCCTAGTAGTGGTGAAGGTAGCTACACCTCCCAACCATGTAGCACCCATAGGTCCATACCCACCATGCTAATGGAGATAATGATCCGACCACACAAACACAAAAAAATAACCATAGCTAACACACATGCCAAGCAGTATGATGACTAAATCCAAGAAATAGACAATGCATAAACTACAGGTCCTGGTTAGATACCTCAATGGGATACTATGTAGGGGCTGACAACATAGAGAGTCGCTTGGCATCGACAAGCCCAAACTTGAATCTGTGTAGCTCAACTCCCTTAATGGAAGGCCAATACACTGTGTAGCTCAACTCCCTCAACAGAAGGCCAATACACAAAGTACCATTTTATTTTCTTTAATGTTATTACCACCCAATGTCTATTTAATTATCACTTACTTAAAACTTCCTTTGCCAACCCTGTGGGACTAAGGTCACTAGGTTGTGAGATAGAAGCCCCCTCCATATGCTACCCTACCCTACCTATGCTCATCCAGCGATGAGTGCCCATAGGCATGCAAACTCCCAATGATCACAACTTCTAGAAGTACCATGGAAGATCGTGCCCCATAGGTCACCCAACAGATGTACATGTGTTGGCACACCACCATCACAGAGGTCATACACAAGGACAGGATGAGAATGTAAACAAAAGTCAATCAACCGAACCATAATCAGGATGATGGATTTTACACGCATCCCAATGCAACAAAAGATGCAAAAGTGTTCTGACTGGTATCCAAATGGATCATCCAGGTCCACGAACCACAATGTGTCGAGAAAACTTGAGAAAATAGGGCAGCACACAAAATGAGGTAAAAACTCCAAATTTTGGAAAAATTCCAAAATTAAAACCCATTTGGCCTTTGGGTACAAAAACCCCAAAAATCCAAAAATAAATGAAAATGGACACCGCATGCAAAAACGGCCAACATAACAACCCACAAACCCAAACCCCAGTTCCAAAAATAGGGAAAATGTTCATACTTGACCAATTGGGCAGAACTAGTAAACAAAATGGAGGGGAACACTAGTTCACAGCCTCCTAAGATATTGCTACAAGAAATGGAATTAGAAATACAGCAAAAAAATTAAAGCAGGAAGGCCCTACCTAATAGAAAAAAGGGGCCAAACAGAAACCCGCAGAGTAAAATAACCAATCCACCAAAATTGCTAAAATTGACGGCAAAGCGAGAACTCCTCGAGCGGAATCCAACAAGACCAACCTCGCAAAGATCCCACACTCATAGCTCCCACAAAGAGCAGAAAAATAATCCTTCAGAAGAGGATTTCTAGATTTTCTCTCCAAATTCAATTTTCCAAAATGTGAGAAGTGAATAATGAATTGACTTTTCTAATATTTATTTATTTTGAGTGAATAGTTGATTATGGAAAATAGCTAGCTAGAGTAGTTAAACTCTGAATCAACCCAAATGAAAATAGGTTATTATCTATAATGGAAATTCACCTAAGGCAAAGCTACTAGAAATTAAATCCAAAAAGATTTAAAACCTGAAATCCCAAAATTACAAAAATCCACTTAACACTTTCGTAATGAATGTGAACTTCTAAAAACACAGACATGCTCACTGGTCTAATCACATAATGAAACTGAGTTCAGATTTAATAATCACCAAAAGGTTTTAATATAAAACAACTAAATAAGGATACATCGACCCTATAGGAGCGACATTGGAAAAATATGAATAGTTGGATCACTAACTCCATAGGCCATTGCAAGGGATATAATTCCTGCACACTAAAACACATGATCAAGTGCAATTGCATATAAAATAATAGCCAAAGCAATTAAAGCATTAAATAACTCATTAATCCATTTACACCACTCATGTTCGCATTAATCATAACAAATGAGAATGAAGTAAATAACCAAAGCATAAGATCCATCACATCACAAAAACCACAGATGTGACCAATACATCATATAACTAGATAATCAAATATCATAGATCTATTGTTACCTCAAAATAGCATCAACATGAAAATATGATAAATTGAATAGCATAGAAACAAAGCATCTATGGTACAGAAATCAAAGTATAACATTCGACCCTCAGGTCGTCTCAAGGTACAAAAATAAAAAAGAGTATCAAGTATCTCTAGAATAAAAAATAGACAAGGTACAGACTGCAAACACGAGAGGCACTACATTTTAAAGGAGATAGTCCTCTTCCAGAATGTATAATTTTTCTTCTAGTTAGAATAGATTTGTTTTGAAAAATGTGGTGGGAGATGAAAACTATCAATTTTAGGTGAGTTGAAATTTGAATAATTATAAAAGAGAAAATATAGGTCTAAAGTCAATTTTTATTTTTTATTTTTCTAGCTATATATGTTGTCTATAACATAGTCAAAGTTCAAATGGAAATTAGTTTATTTCCATATAGTTTTGTAGTGGGAACCAAACCACTAATTTTCAATACTTTTTAGCAAGTAACAAATCATCTATAAAAATTAAGAAAATATATCAATTCTTATTCCAAATAATTATAAAAAATTATAATCCGAAACTTCATCCATTTCTACACATTTCATTATTTTACTTTAGTTTCAAATTCTAAATAATAATACTAGTTTTGTCATTGAAAATGTCCAATTATACTTTTGTTAGACTTTTTCTCTACAAAAGGGTGACACAAGTTTGTGCTTTTACCTAAGGGTTGTATAGAAGAAATGAGGGATGAAAAAAATAGATACAATCACAAATCTTGTAATTTCTTTTGTAGTGGATTATAGCACATAAGTTTTATAAATCAAATAGAATTAATAGTGTAACATGTATTGCATTGGACATGGGATACAAGTAGTGAAGAAAGATCATAGTAATGATATCACTGAGTTGTAGTTGCAACAATTTAGTAAGAATTTGGGAGCCATAAGGAAGACCAAAAGTGCACAATGAAAATTTGGATCTATTCTTGTATGTATATTCTTTTATGTACATAATACATTTCTTACTTTTGTTAAAGTTGCATGGAAGGTAAATAGACCAATTACAGTGCAAATAGGTGAATTCATTGAGCAACTAGGTGATAATTTTGAGTCAGCTATGACAAGCTACTTTGAAGACTTTAAGAAGACAATGAAGAAAAGACTAAGGATACCATTTTCACTAATGGAGAAGCATTTTGATGATGTTTTCTTCATAGTTGACACTAACTTAAATATTCTAGGTAGTAGTTCCTAGAATTAGATGGTTAAAACCATTGGGATATGAAATCAGTATTAATGAAGCTTCTACAACAATCATATCATTACTTGTAGAAGAAGTGGATAAGGAGGCTACAACTTTGAGGAACTATGATGTGGCTAAGTCAAAACTCACCATGGACTTGAAGACTACTTCAATCATTAGGAAAAAGAATAAGATGGTAAAGAAACTGATAGAGAAATTTGGTGAAGGGCGAAAAGAAGAAGAAGAAGAAGAAGAAGAAGAAGATGATGATGATGATGAAGAGAATGTAGTTGTCCAAGCACCACTTGACATCACCAAGGTCAAGTAGAGGACCAACAAGAAGAGGAAGTAGAAATTATAGAAGGTGCTGAGGGAAAAGAAGCCAATGAAGCACCTACAACTACTAAAAAGAAGAAAATAAAATGTAAAGCTCAAGCAGTGAGAAAACCAAAGAAGGTTGAAAAACCTACTTAGCCTATAGTACCTACAACAAGGGGGGCTTGCATAAGAAAAATTGTACAAAAGGCTAAGGAAGTAGCCAAGCCAAAGGAAAAGAGAGCTAGTCAATCTAGCAAGAGTGAAGAGTCTCAGAAGAGATCTAGGAGAAAATATGTTGCTCCAACTAAATCTGATGAAGAGAAGGCTAAATCTAATGACAATAGCCAATTTCAAGTGGTAATTCATAGTCATTTTTTAAATTTAGATAAGCTATGTGAGAATATTAGAAATAATGGTAATTTATCTAGATTCTCTCACATTGAGTTTGAAAATCTTGAGAAGATTGAAAAGAATCAATTTAAGGAGTTAGTTTATGCCATGATGGAAATATTTAAAAAGGCTCCTCTTGAACTTGCCAACTCCATACCCAAAAATTTTGTATGAGAGATTTTAGTAGACGTGACACTATTGTCTAGATACTAAAAAACAAATAAGTGAGACAACGCTTTCTTAGGTAATGCAAGAACTAAGTAAGGGTGCAATGGCAAAAGCCAATTCAAAGCATACTATAAAATTTGCACCAAAATATAGGGTATTCAATATATTATAGAATAACATTAAGGATGTTGTACAAAAGACTACTTTGATTTGGAAATCATTATATGGTTTGACAACACCAAAAGAAATATTGTAGGCACCTATTGAGGTAGATGACGAAAAAGAAGGAGAAAAGAATAAGGTACTAAACAAGATACAATTGAGGGAGGCACAAACATGAACATAGACACATAGGCACTGACTGTGGATGAGCAACAAACAAAATAAAGTGTACTAGATACATTAGTGCTTAGTGCTAATCCTCCACATGAATATGAACATAGAAAATGATACTATAAAGATCAAGGATGTTTTTGATACTACCACTTAGAAAATAAATCCACTCATAGAGGATGACTTGAGGAAGATGCTTGTGGAATGCACCACCCATACAAAACTTTGTGAGAATCATGTACTAGTGAATCTTGATGAGATTGACAAGGCAGATAACATATCTATAGTGGAGGAAGTATAGTAAAAAATTACACCTTCATCCCCTCCTCAATTCAACATGATACAACCTACATTACCCCTTGTGGTATATAAAAGGAAGGAGACAACTACTTCTACCATTAGTACATTGTCCCAAAGTACTCTAGTCTCAGTCTCTATAAAGGAAAGTAAACATGACAAGGGTGAAGTAGTTGGAGAGTAGAAAGATGAGATAGAGAAGATTGAAGGAATACAAGTTCAAACATGTGAGGTAGATACTCCTACACCTACAATATAAAATCAAGGTGTTATTGGTAATACAAAGAAATAGTAGCACACAACTGAAGAGTTAAGTTTGACAACAAAGCTAGAGGAGCAATTAGCAATACAAGCACTAGTAACATTACCAAAATCTACTACTCTTCCTAGTCAAACTCTTTTGAGGCTGAGCATAGAAGCTACACCATTACAATCCTCAAGGCTGAATCTAAGAGCATCTAAAGAAGTTGAAGTTACATCATTTTTTGATGTAAATCTCAATGAAGTAATTGAGTTTCCCATGTTTGATTATGCAACTATTACTATTGAGAAGATAGGCATACTCCAGGAAGCTCTAGCAAAGAAGAAGAATCAATAACTACTCAGACAAGAGCATAGGAAGAAGCAAGCCTTGATTGATATCAAAGAGATTTTTCTTGATGTATTTAGTTTTCCAGCTCTAAAGGAAAACAAGCTAAATTGAACAATTAATGAGTATAGTGGAGAAAGTTAATGACATAGACCTAGAAAAAAAAGTCAAATTACTTGAATGGTTTGAGAGAAAGTTTTAGAAAAAAGTTAATGAAAAGATATCAATGCATTAACATAGGTTGAATTAGCAACCAAAATAGAGATTGTGATGAAGATACTAGAGAATTATTTCTCTTTGTATACAAAATTTTATAATACTACATTCTTCACAAGGGAAGTTAGGAGTCATACCCTAAACTTGGAGATAATTATGCAAACATCTAGCATAACTCTACCAAAGTCTCCAGCCCAAAATGAGAAACACTTCAGCACCATCCTATAATCCCAAAGTTAGTTAGCAACATTACATGTAGATGAAGCCAACATTAGGGCTAAACTGATATGCATTTAGTCTACATTGACTCCACACATGGAGATACTACACAAGGAACTAGCCTATGTTGAAAGTCTTATGAAGAAGATTCTCATCTTTCTACACAAGAAGGCTTAGTACACCTTACTACCTAGTTAGCCATCCAAATCAAGTCCTTTGAGGTAGCTTGTGATGATTGGGATGATGCTCTAAAGATTATACTAGAGATCCACAAATCATTTTTGGACAAATACACTACTAGTGTATAACCCATTGACATAAGTGTCAAAAGGGGGGAGTAAAGAAAAGGGGCAATAAAAGTAAAGAGGGAGTAAGATAAAAAATAATGAAAATGACTATGGGGGAGATAGAGACAGAGTCACATAGATAGAGATAGAGTCAAATAGATAGAAATAGAGTATCAACTTAGCTTATGGAAATATACTCAATAGGAGAAAGATTTAGGTTTAGATACATAGTATAGCACAAAGTAATAAACTCATGAGGAGTTATGAAATTTTGAGGTATGTCTGATAAGTATTGTGTCATAAAATTTTGATATTTTAAAATTTTGTATAGAAGTTGTTGTTGTTTTTCAACTATTGAACAACAAGAGCTCTAATACCAAGATAATAATACTCACAAATCTAGGAACTAGCTACCTCCCATTAACAATTATGTATGTATATTACTTGGATCCAACTTCAATAAAACCAAGACTAGTTTTCTACTCTCTAGGCTCTACAAAACCAAGGTGGGTATACCTAAGGGATGATTCAAATGAATGTTGTTGTATGAGAATCCTATTAGTTTCATTTTGATTCTCATCTTCTATCTCTAACATATACATAGTTTATCCATTCCTTGACATTTTTAGATGATATACATCCCCTACAAGCAGATTTGGTCACAATTCTCCTTAGGTTTAGAAATATTTTTGAAAATAGTAGCTTTCTAAGACTTAGAAATTAGATGTAAATGAGTGGTGACCCTCTTTTAAACTCTTCACATAGTAATATAAAATTGATTTTGATTTGAGAATTGGTGCTTATTCATGATCTCTCTATATACAAACTGGATTAACTAGATCAATTCTTTATCCATTGGGATTCTGTGTCTACTTCAATTTATAGATCTAATTGATTGCATTATAACCAATACTATTAGTAATTCTTACTAGAATTCATGCTTATAGACATCCTTCCTATTACCTTAGCAACCCTATCACATTCACTAAAGCATTTACTTAATTCATTTAATCAATAACAATAATGAATTGACATACAACCTAAGTGAATTGCATTCAATTGGACAAGGTTTGCTCACACAACATCAGAATGACCAGGTAATAACAATAGAGACAAAATTCAGCAAGAACAAATATGGGGACAGTTCAATTTTGTATTAATCTTCTCTGAAAATTGTATACAATTGTAATAGAACTTAGAATGAATCTATAAAAAATATTAGATGCATTTAGAGATTTCCATTAATATAGAAAATAATTTAAGGATTTTAGGGAGATTAGAAAGAAAAAGAGATGATCCTTAGTTATTTGGGAATAAGGGAAATAGAAGGGAAGAAAATAAAGCCATAGGAGGAAAAAAGCAAGAGCCTAGTGAAGTGAGTCAGATTCTAAATGCTATAAAAGGTCTGAACCCTCCTCAAATGAAGAATGATAGGAACCCCACTAATAATAGGGACCCCTATCAATAAAATTTCAATAGACAAAATAGGCTGCAAAATTTCCCTTATAACACTACTTGGAAGGATGGTCAGCCTAGTATCCCTCCTCCCAAGAACAACAACAACAAGGTGACCCCTGATCCTTTGTCAAATAATTCTTTAAATTTGGTAGATGATCCTGAGTTTTTTGCTAAACCTACTTGGTGTTTTGCATGTCAATTACCCCATTCCCCTAAATATTGTGCAATAGCATTGTCATTCCCAGGAAATCAAACTACACTAGAAAAGTGTCATGAGTAAGAAGAAAATAATGATGATGTAGGATGCAATATGTTTGAATCACATTATTCTGACTATGAAGATTATGACAGAGATGTGTATGACCAAAGATAGTTTCAGAATGTCATACAACAGCAAGTATTTTCTAATGAAAGTGATGTGGAGGACAATGTGTGTAACATGGTAAATGCAAAGGAAGAAGTAACATTGAGAAAACCTTCTAGGAAAGAGATTGATCAAATTATTGCTAATATGATAGCTCAAGTTCAGACTAAAAACATGACTCAAAGAGATGAAAGTAATAATGTAGCTAGTATCTTCATAAAAGGGGTTGATCCTAAGAAGGGGGAAATTGTGAAACCTAAAGAAGCTCCTACTATGAAGATTAAAATTACTAATAGAAGGTAGGAACAAAAGAAAGGAGGAAATCCTAAAGATATGGAGTTTTCAAATAATGTCCCTAGAAAAATAGATGAGAAGGTATCAAAGATCATCACAAAAAATGATAAGAGTCATCAACATGCTCTGAACGTTTTGGATAAATCAGATGACAAAAGGAGTTTGACTAATGATAATCCATCTGATTCTTCTATAGATATGCTTGTTGTTTTATCTCAGATTATTGTTAAGGTTCCTCTATCCGAATTGCTAAGAATTCCTGAACACCAACATAAAACTATAGCATGGTTGGGAAATATTGATGTAAAGGTAAGTCAAGATTGTAATGAAAATCATAGTCCCAAAGAAAGCACAAAAGAAGAAGTAAAGTACAATGAAGCTCAAGAAGTTGTCTCTCAAATTCTTCAAATGTTTTTGGATAATTTTATAAATCAATGTTTGGGAAATGTTGAACCATTTTTCTTGAGCATTTTAGTAAATGGTAAAACATTAAAAAATTGCATGATTGATTCTAGTGTTTCCAACATTGTGATGCCTTTTGAAATAATGAAGGAATTAGGCTTAAAAGTGGATAAAACTTAAAGAAGATGGTGTGCAATGGATAAAAGAGAAGTGATAGTCATAAGCACTATAAACTCTTTACCATATAGATTAACAACCTGCCCTAATAAAGAACTTACTATGAGTGTATTGGTTGTTGACATTCCACCTTGGTATGGCATGTTATTATCAAGAAAATGGAGTGCTGCTATGGGTGGGAGTCTATAGTGTGATTTGTCATTTGCTACTTTTAATATTGAGGGGAATTTGATAAAAGTCAATAAGGAGCCTAAAAGTATATACATGATATAGGAAGATGTAGAAGACAATATGACAAATTTTGTGGATACAGATATTAATGCATTCAAAGTTGAGCTCCTGACTTTAAAAAAATCTAAGCATAAGTTTTAGATGGAAATGGAAGTTAACACAAAAATAGACAAGGGTGATTTATGGACTATTTTTTTGATGGTGCATGTTGCAAAGAGGGGTCTAGTGTAGGCATTTTGTTAATATCTCTAGCAGGGTAACATACAAATTCTCCTTTACTTTGAATTTCCCTTGTACTAATAATATAGCAGAATATGAGGCTTTGTTATTAGGACTCAGATTAGCTCACAAACATGGGATAAAGTGTTTACATGTTATAGGAGATTTCGAATTGGTTGTATCCCAAGTGAGAAATGTTTATGTATCTTAAAAAAAAAGATTGAAATAGTATAGAAATGCAGTGTGGGACATGATTGAATGTTTTGATGCATTTGGGATTATTTGGAAATATAGGACAAATAATAAAATGGCAGATTTACTAGCAAATATAGAAATAAAATTGGATAATATCACATTTTCTGGTGTATCTAAAATTGAGTTTCAAACTAGACCTTTTGTCCCTAATAATGTTCAAAACTAGCAAGTGTTTCAAGATGATAAGGATATTTTGAGATTTTTGAATTGTGAGCATGTGTTGTCAGGACAAGAAATTGATTGTCCAACCTATGTAGAAAATGTAGATGGAAAAGATAGTATTTTTGGGCAAGAAGTTATGCAATTGAAGACAAATAAAATTCCAAAAGGTCTAGTTGTTTTAGAAACCATTTTTGACAACCAAGATAGGTCACAAATGGATACTAATGGATATGATGCCAAGGATTTAGAGGAGGTGAACTTGGGAACTCAGGAAACACCTAAAAATGTATATATTGGCAATAAATTGCCTCCTAAAATTAGGAAAGATCTAATAGACCTACTAAGGAAGTATAGACATGTGTTTGCATGGTCATATGATGGTCTAAGGGCCTATAGGGAAGATCTCTTTCAACATGAAGTCCCTTTGAAACATGATGCTAAGCCTTTTAGATAAAAATAAAGGCCAATAAATCTAACCTTGGCTCCCAAAATACAAGAAGAATTGATTAAGTTAAGAGATGCTAGGATCATAAAGCCTATCAAACATTCTTCTTGGGTATCCAATTTAGTTCCAATTAAGAAGAAAAATGGAGACATAAGGTTATGTGTTGACTTTAGGGATCTCAATATATCTTCCTTAAAAGATAATTATGAATTGCCAAATATGGAAGCCATGTTGCAAAGGGTCACTAGCTCAGGGCTTATGTCAATGATGGATGGGCTTTCAGGTTACAATCAGGTGGTTGTTAAAGAATCAAAATAGTTTAAAACTACTTTCACTACTCCATGGGATACTTATGTTTATATTAGGATGCCTTTTGGGCTTACTAATGCTGGAGCTACTTTTGAAAGGGCTATGGATGTGGCTTTTGCAAATATTATTGACAAATTTCTAGTTGTGTATCAGGATGACCTTACTACTTATTCCAAGGATGAAAATGATCATTGCATGCACCAAGAAAAGGTATTAATCAAAGTCCTTAAATATGGAATATCTTTAAATCCAAGGAAATGTAAATTTGTTGTTACCGAAGGTGAGTTGTTAGGACATCTAGTTGGCAAGCATGGAGTAAGAATTGACCCTGAAAAAGTAGAAGCAATAGACAAGATTCAAAAACCTAAGAGTTTTAAAGCCATTTAGTCATTCTTTGGACAGATCAATTTTCTTAAAATATTTGTGACAAAGTTTGCAGAGATCAGTAGGCCTATATCAAGAATGCTAAAGAAAGGATCTGAGATAAACTAGGATGGTGAACCTAGTATTGTATTTCAAAAAATTAAGCAAGCTATGAAAGATGCCCCTATTCTCAGAGCTCTAGACTATGATAAACTAATGCACATATTTTCTTTTGCCTCATTTCACAATGTTGTTGTAGTATTGTTACAGAAAAATGAGGAGGGTTATGAGCAGCCTATTGCATTATTCAGTAAGTCTTTGCAAGCAACAGAATTCAAGTATGACATCAATGAAAAATAGGCATATGCACTGGTAAAAGGGGTGAAAGCTTTTAGATGTTACTTAATGGGAGCTACTATCATTGCTCTTGTTCCTACTGCTACTATGAAGGACATCTTTTCACAACAAGAGGTATCTAGTAGAAGGTGTAGGTGGATTAATAGGATACAAGAGTTTAACATTGACATTTAGATTACTAAATTGGTTAGGGGTCAAGGTTTGGCCAAGTTGATGACAAAAGAAAATCTAGAGGCAAATCAAATTAATCAATTGGATGATAATTGCGGAGAAGACCTCTGTGATATGGACATCTCTGATTGGTACAAAGATGTAATCTATTATTTGTAAACTATGAAATCTCCATCAGAGTTAACTGATAATCAAAAGAGATCCCTTAAGTTAAATGCTATAAGATATGTTATAGTCCAAGGATAGTTGTGGTGGAGAAGCATGGAAGGAGTTCTCTTAAAATGTGTGGATGAAATTGAGTCTAGAAGAATTTTGAAAGATATGAATGAAGGTGTATGTGGTGGTCACTATATGGCTAAAACTACTGCTCATAAGATTTTAAGGGCTAGGTTTTGGTGGCCAACACTTTTTAAAGATGCTCATAACTTTGTGAAATTATGTGATAATTGTCAAATATTTAGTGGGAAGTTGAAGTTTTCTAGAAATCTACCCTTAAGACCTGTTGAGGTGCAAACACCCTTCCAAAAATGGGGAATTGATTTTATAGGTGAAATTTCAAATAAATCTAGTGGTGGACATTCTTGGATCCTAGTGCCTACTGATTATTTCACTAAATGGGTGGAAGCAATCCCTACCAAGAATGCAACAAGAAAACTAGTGATCAACTTCATTTTAAATAATATTATAACCAAATTTGGTTACCCATAGAGGATAATAATTGATAATGCTATGTGTTTTAGATATGATGAGTATAAAGAATTCTATAGAAAATATGGCATTATAGAATATACATCCTCACATTATCATCCTTAAGGGAATGGCCAGGTAGAATCAAGTAATAAGAGTATATTAAAAATTATCAAGAGGATCTTAGGAGAAAACAAGAAGGCTTGGGACTCAAAGTTGCCATTAGCTCTGTGGGCTAATAGGGTTACTATGAAAAAGGCCATTGGATGTGCCCCATTTGATTTGGTGTATGGTATATAGGCTAGACTTCCACAAAATAACCTCAAAGAGATGTATAGATTTGTTCAATTTAATGAAGATGATATCATTGATGAGATGCAACTCAAAATGGATGATATATTGCAACTAGAAGAAACAAGGAGAGAATCTGTTGTTCAAAATGCCAAGTTGCAATCATAAATGAAGAATTTATATGACAAAAGAGCTAGTAACAAGAAATTTGAAATAGGTGACGTGGTACTGATGTGGAATGCTAGACTGGAAGATAAAGGAAAGCATGGTAAATTTGACCCAATCTAGCTTGGCCCATATAAAATTTGTGATAAAAATGGAGAAGATTCATATTTTCTGAAGGATTTAACTAGAGGTATTCTTGAATTGCCAATTCATGGAAAATTCTTGAAGAGTTACTTTTCTTAAAAGTATCTATTTTCCATGAAATATAGTTTTAGGGTTCTTGGTTTTCCTATACATTCTGTATATTTTGTAAATCCCTGTAAATAGTTTCTCTGTATAGTTTGGTTTCTTGGTTCTTGTTTCTATGTGTTGCTCTATGCTCTCTGAAAAATTTGTCATCCCTATACCATGTATGTGGTTTGCTCTCCCAAAGATTCTGAATTCTTGCATAGACTCAAGTAGTCTATCATCCTTAGATAGAGCCACTGTTGGTCTGATTTTTCACAATGCAAAAATTTTGGGAAATTTTTAGTGAAAAATCATTTGAGTCTTTGTGTCTTGCAAATTAGGGTTTTGTTCCTTGTATTTTTCAAACCCTTAGATTTCCCTAGTTCATAGCTTGGTCTTTGTGTCTTAGAAATTCACCATAGAAACCCTTACAGCTTGTCTTTTTTTGACCTAGCCTTTGAAAACCTTATAAAGTAATATTTCAAATACATTTTGGTGGGACATTCTTCTGCTAAGGTTTATCTTCACAAAGATACCTTTATTCATCTTTTTAATAAACCTTATAAAGTTTTCCTTAATTGCATTTTATTTGGAAAAAGTCCAAGTTATAATTTCTTTCAAGCATCATAGATCCTTTTGAGATTGAGGGTTGAGGCTTGCCCACAATATGTGACATAGGCAAAGGATGAATAACTAAGGCCAAAGGCTCACCCAGCTATCCAAACCACCCTACAAGATTTAACACAACGGAAGCAAACACAAGTGGACAGCAACCAAAGGAGGAGAAGAGGACAATAATTCTATTGATTCATTAAAATATCTTCATACATGCCCAGCTATGAGGCCTTCTGGGTTATGGCCAATTACAATACATTCACATTGAAAGATCCAACAGCAAATTCACACTTTCAGTTTTGCTCCCTCCAAAACTTTTCTTCTTCTAATAACTTACTTAGCTCTAAGCCTAAACTCTCTATTTATACTTGCCAAAATGGCTTATAGAACATTCTAGAACATTACATAAGAGGAGGGTCAACCCAAAAATGATCTGGACTCATCCCAAGAAAAGATCTTAAATAAAATATTGCAAATGAAATAATTCTCGCAAGTCGGCTTGCAAAAATCACGTCCAAATACTGGCACTCAGCATACACTGGGTAACTCAACATATGAAAGAATGCTACAGTGACTCGGCACCTGAAAAGTGTTACAATAACTTGACACCTGAAGAGTATGACAAGAACTCGACACTTGAAGAGTGCTATAGTAACTCAGCACCTAAAGAGTGTGATAGGAGCTCAGCACTTGAAGAGTGTGATAGGAGCTCAGCACTTGAAGAGTGTGACAAGAGCTCAACACCTGAAGAGTGTGACAGGAACTCGACACCTGAAGAGTATGATAGGAGCTCGGCACCTGAAGAGTACCACAGTAACTCAACACCTGAAGAGTGCTACAGTAACTCAGTACCTAAACTTAGCACCAACTGCAAAAGAAGAAAAAAAAAGAGAGCAGGATAACAAGGTAACCCAGGATGCTCCTGCATCAAACAACTAGGGTTGGAAGAAATGATTCTCCTGAATCATTGAGATGTCCCAACCTGAGCTGAATCCAACTCAAATTGAGAAATCCATGAAGCATCTTCAATAGGTCTGTTCTTCCACTTCACCAAATATTCATAGTAATCTTTTCCTCTTGTACTCTTGCCAACTCTCTGATCCAATATCTGTTCAACTTCCTCAATCTATTTCTTAGGATAATCATCTAGTATAACAACTTCATCCTCTGACTCATGATACTTATACAAATAAAAAATGTTAAATATAGGAGATATATACATGTCATCAAGTAACTCAACTTCATAAGCATTACCACTGTCAAACTTCTTCAGGATCTTACAAGGTCCAAATTTCTTCATCTTCAACTTGCTATTTGTTCCAACTGGGAATCTTCCTTTCTTTAGATGAACCATCACCTCATCACCAACTTGAAAATCGTAGTGTCTTCTAGACTGATCAGTATTCTCCTTATACTTCTAATTACTTTGTTCCAACCTCAACTTCACTTCTTTATGCAAGGACTCCATAAAGTAAGCAAATTCTTCTCTTGCAGTACTTTTCTTTTCTTCACCAACAACATCTCTCAAATCTGATATACCTCTAGGATGCATTCTAGTAACAATCTCAAAAGGTGTCTTCCTTGTACTCCTATTTATATAATTGTTATATGCAAATTCAGCTTGTGCCAATACCATCTCCCAATTGTTCGGTTTATTCCCAACAAAACATCTTAGCAAATTACCCAAGCTTCTATTCACAACCTTTGTCTGTCCATTTGTTTGTGGATGGAATGTAGAACTAAACTTCAATTCAGTACCCATCTTCTTCCACAAAGTCTTCCAAAAATAACCAACAAACTTACTATCTCTATCTGAAATAATGCTTCTTGGTAATCCATGCAATCTCACAATCTCTTTAAAGAAAACTTTAGCAACATGCTCTGCATCTGATGTCTTCTTACATGGTATGAAATGAGCCATCTTAGAAAATCTATCCACTACAACAAATATGGAATCATACCCCTTCACCATTTTAGGCAATCCAACAACAAAATCCATACTGATATCAGTCCAAGGTTTGTTAGGAACAGTAATAGGTGTATACAAACTAGTATTTTGACTCACTCCCTTTACAACTTGAAAAACTCCACAACTCTTTACAAATTTTTGAACATCCTTATACATTTGTGGCCAATAATAGTTCTCTTTCAGCAAACTCAATGTTATATCGATTCCAAAATGTCTAGCTAATCCACCACTATGCTTTTTCTCAATTAGATTCAACCTTATAGAACTTCTAGGAATACACAACTAAATACCTTTGAACAACATACCTTCTTGAATCAAATACTCATCATACTTACTTATGTGATCTGTCAAATTTGGTGCTCTGCACTCTCTCCATAGCTTAAAAAAATCAGGATCAGCATCATATAACTCTTTCATCTCATCAAAACCAAGAACTTCAACCTTCATTTTAGTCAACAAAGAACGTCTTCTACTCAATGCATCAACAACTTTGTTAGTAACTCCACTCTTATGCTTGATCACAAATGTAAAATTTTGCAAATACTCAACCCACTTCATATGTCTTTGATTCAATTTATGTTGACTTCCAAAGTATTGTAATGCTTTATGATTAGTGTACAACACAAACTCCTTAGGCATCAAATAATGCCTCCATTTATTCAATGCTTGAACAATGGCATATAATTCTTGATCATACTCATAATATTTTCTTTTAGCATCATTCAAATTTTCACTAAAGAAAGTAATAGGCTTACCTTCTTGACTTAATACAGCTCCTATTGCATTACCACTTGCATCACATTCAACTTGAAATACTTTGCTGAAATCAGGTAAAGCCAATACAGGTAATTCAACAACCTTTTGTTTCAAAGTCTCAAAACTCTTATCAGCTCCGTGTGTCCACTTGAATTCCTTTTTATCTCCCCTCATTGTTTCAGTCATAGCATTGCAAACAACACAAAAATTCTTTATAAACTTTCTATAAATAATAGCTAAACCATGAAATGATCTTACCTCACTCACATTCTCAGCTGTAGGCCATTCCAAAATTTCTTTAACCTTCTCAGGATCCATCTTCAAACCGTCAGCCGAAATCACAAATCCCAAATACACAATCTCTTCTTGCATAAAAGAACACTTTTTCAGATTAATCATCAACTTTTCCTCTTTCAACCTCTAGAATACTTGCCTAATATGCTCAAGATGTTGTTCCTTAGTCTTGTTGAATATCAGAATAGCATCCAAATAAACAATCACAAACTTACCCAAGAATCTTTTTAGAAATTCATTCATCAACTTCATGAAAGTACTAGGTGCATTAGGCAAACCAAAAGGCATAACCAACAATTCATACAAACCATCTTTTGTCTTGAAAGCAATTTTCCATTCATCACCTTCTCTAATGATAGCCACTCTTCAAATCAATCTTGGTAAAATACTTTGCTCCACTCAAAGAATCCATTATGTCATTCGTTCTTGGCATAGGAAACTTATATTTCACTGTTATCTTGTTAATGGCTCTTGAATTAGTACACATTCTCCATTCTCCATTCTTTTTAGGTGCTAATACAGTAGGTACAACACATGGACTCAAGCTTTCTTTGATCAAAGCTTTCTGGGACAATTCATGCACTTGTCTGTTAAGTTCTTCATTCTCTGCAGGTGTCAATCTATATGGTGCTTTTTTTGGAAAAGTAGCTCCAGGAATCAAGTCCATACAATGACTTATACTTCTTACTGGAGGCAAACCATCAGGAATATCTTCAACAATAATGCCTTTATACTCATTCAGCAACTCTGCAATTTCTCCTGGCACTT
Organism: Cupressus sempervirens; assembly: GCA_028749045.1. Classification (NCBI taxonomy): domain Eukaryota; kingdom Viridiplantae; phylum Streptophyta; class Pinopsida; order Cupressales; family Cupressaceae; genus Cupressus; species Cupressus sempervirens. Next base: position 743,823,883 of record CM053783.1, read on the forward strand.
GGTCAATACTACCATTTGTCACTCGGTCACCACTGACTGGCATTCGGTTAACATTGTTTTCTGGCACTCGGTCTCCATTGACAAAACTCAGTTTTCTTGGAATTATAGCAAAACAAACTTGATTCTTTTTCACTTCTTTTTCAAATTGTTTCCCATTAACCACACAAATTTTTATAACAATACAATTAACCTCATCTAGAACTTCAATCAAAGGCAACAATGTTTGTTTCTTCCCATTTACCCAAAGAGTATATTGATTCAATCTTCCATCATGTACAACATATCTATCATATTGCCAAGGTCTACCCAACAAAATATGACAACAATCCATGGGCATAATATCACAAAAAACTTCATCAAAGTAATGTCCAATTTTGAATTTCACAAGGCATTGCTCACTTACCAATATCTTATGCTCATCTTTGATCCATGAAACATGATAAGATTTGGAATGTTTTAGCCTCTACAATTGCAACTTTGTAACTAGCTCTTCTGATGCCAGATTTTTAGAACTTCCATTGTCAATGATCACTTTACAGCATTTTCCAGCCATCTTACATCTTGTCTTGAAAAGACTTCTCCTTAAAATAGGTTCCTCATCACTTTCCTTATTGCATAAGGTTCTTCTCACCATCAAATTTTCTCCAGCCTCAGATCCACTTGGTGAACCCTCATTATCTTCTTGAATCACAACATTTCTATTATTCTGTCCACCTTCAAAAGATCTACATTCAAAGGATCTATGTCCCTCTTTACCACATCTAAAACAATTACCATGAAATCCACCTCTAGAATAAGAATTACCTCTTCCTTGGTAAGAATTAGTGCCTCCTCAATAAGAATTACCACTTTTCCATTCAGTCTTGCCTTTGTCATCATTCTTCCATTCAGATTTGTCTTTATCCTATATAGAACTATCAGATCTTCCACTTTCTCCATAAGATCTACCTCTGCCTCTCTGGAATCTACCACCTCTACCTCTCTGTCTTTGTTCATGCTTCTTTGTCAAGATCTCCTCAGCCTTCAAGGCATATTGATATGCTTCTTCTACACTTTCCATCTTCACAAAACTTATTTCATCTTGTATTCCAAATCTCAATCCATTAATGTACCTTGCAATTTTCTCAACATCATCATCCACATGTCTAGATTTGATGTCTAGTCTATAGAATTCCTCAATATACTCTTTCATGGTCATGTCTTTTTGTTTCAAATTTTGCATCTTTCTCAACAAGCTAACTTGGTAATCAGTAGGAAGGAATTTTTTCTTTACCTTGTTCACCATCTTTGGCCAAGTTCTGATCTTCTCCTTTCCTCTCCTTTGTCTATCAGTTTGCAAGTGTTCCCACCATAATGATGCATGACCTTTCAACCTAGTGATTGTAATCTTCACCTTTTTATTATCAGGAGTTTTTTCATACTCAAAGAACTTCTCCATATCAGAGATCCAATCCAGTACAACATTGGTGTCCAATTTTCCATCATAAGGAACAACTTCTACAATAGGCTTTGAATTTTCTCTAGACAATATTCTTAACAATCTTGCTTCATCTTGGTCTTCTTCAGGTTCTGAATTATGGTTTGGTGCTACTGCTTCATCATCACTTACATGATCAAGATGTGCTCCTCTCCTTTGGGCTATCTCCACAAAATTTAATCTGGTTACAATTTGTCTCAACTGATCCAATATAGCATTATCAACAGCATTTCCTCTACCACGAATCATCTTTACAAATCAGGTTCCTGCAAGATTGTAACCCTCTACAAGTTATAGGTCAAATCCATAGATCTGCCACCCTACAACCAAATCCAAATCAAGGTTCTACATGATCCAATCTCTACAAGGATGCATCTCAGTCTCTGATACCAACTGACACGGGAAAAGGATAAATAACTAGGGCCAAAAGCTCACCCAGCTATCCAAACCACCCTGCAAGATTTAACACAATGGAAGCAACCATAAGTGAACAGCAACCAAAGGAGGATAAGAGGAAAATACTTTTATTGATTCAACAAAATATCTTCATACAGGCCCAGCCGTGAGGCCTTCTAGGTTATGGCCAATTATAGTACATTCACATTCAAAGATCCAACAGCAAATTCACACTTTCAGTTCTGCTTCCTCCAAAACTTTTCTTGTTCTAATAACTTACTTAGATCTAAGCCTAAACTCTCTATTTATACTTGCCAAAATGGCTTACAAAACATTCTAGAATATTACATAAGAGGAGGGCCGACCCAACAATGGTCTGGACTCATCCCAAGAAAAGATCTTAAATTAAATGTCGCAAATGAAATAATTCCCACAAGTTAGCTCGTAGAAATCATGTCCAAATACTAGCACTCGGCATACACTGGGTAACTCGACATCTAAAGGAATGCTACAGTGAGTCGACACTTGAAGAGTGCTATAGTAACTTGGTACCTGAAGAGTGTAACAGGAACTCAGCACCTAAAGAGTGCGATAGGAACTCAGCACCTGAAGAGTGCGACAGGAACTTGGCACCTGAAGAGTGAGACAAGAGCTTGACACCTAAAGAGTGTGACAAGAACTCGACACTTGAAGAGTGTGATAGGAGCTCAGGACTTAAAGAGTACCATAGTAACTCAACACCTAAAGAGTGCTATAGTAACTAGGCACCTGAACTTGGCACAAACTGCAAAAGAAGCAAAAAAAGAGCAGGATAACAAGGTAACCCAAGATGCTCATGCATCAATATGGAACTACAATGTCTTTAAATATTGTGGGAAAGTTCCTTTTCAACACGTAGCCCCTACTGACATTGAAACCTCAGTGCACTGCAAAAGTTCTTAAGTTGTCAGAAGCAATCAAACCTTTTGTCGAGTTGTCAGTGTTCCCTATGCACATTTTGAATTTCCTGCAATGTCATTGGTTGGCCCTTTAATTATATTAATATTTTGCAATTTAGATTTTGTGATTGTTGATTTAGCAAGAATCAAGGGCTGGTGCTTGCCCACAATATGAAAATGCATGAATTTTAAGCAATTTGGCAAGCCCCTTCATGACGCATGGCACAGTGTGACATCATGGGCCCACCTTTCTTAGGAGATAATAATAGCTTTTCTTTCATGGCAGTTGTTAAGTGAGTTGGAATACAAAGGAAGCATCTCATTGGTCTGACTAGCTAACTAGGTATTATAGACATGCAAGATTTTTAATCACCATATATTTGAATAAGATCAAGGGTTATGGCTTGCCTGCAATATGGAACTGCTCAACTTTTAAATAATGTGAGTAAGCCCCTCTATGATGCGTGGCAAAGTGGGACCAAGACTTGAAAGGAATACTAAGTCATGCCATGCTACAAAGGTTAGATGAAGTAAAGTGTGCTCATTGGTGGAATATAATAGGTATGCCGAGTTGAAAGCAGTGATGTCATGGGCATTGAAAGTTTAAATGTTGTAGTCAAATCTATCAGAGCATGTTGATAAAAGGATAGTATTTTATTGGTTAAGCTAGCTGAGTGGGCCATCAAAGAAAAGGAATTTGGCCCATCGTCGATCTAGGAAAGATCAATGGAGAGCACATGCCCACAATACGAAGTTGCAGGAATTTTAAATAATGCAGGAATGCACCCTTTTGAAATGTGGCTAGGTTCTCTGAAATTTTTTAAGCTTTTTGTGTTTTCAAATAAAGTCGTCCAATCATCATAGGATCAATGGGTGAAATTCAAAGTTGAAGCACAAAGAAAAGAATAATGGCTACAGGAGTTAATATGATTCAGAGTTCCTTTGTGCAACCTTAATGCATAGGTATAACATGAGAATTCGTCATTATTGAGTCACAAAATTGCAAATTCTCTCAACGCGAAAGGATTTCCAAAGGTAGGGCATGGAATTTCACAGTGATTTCAACAAATTTGCAAAAAAAGTTGTGAAACAAGAAGGGAAAATTTTGGTGGGTAAGTAATCTGTAACCTATAAAAATCAAGAACTTGGTGTTTGGAAGGTTTTAAAATTTTAAAAGATGCCTCCACGAAAGGAATTTTTTGGGCAAACTAATTATTTAAAGAGGGTTCTGCATGATGATTTCCTGGAACAATTTCCCTTATCAGTAAATGAAATAACTAAAGGAAGGGAACTAAATCCTAAGAACCCTAGGGTAGTTGTCACTGAGGATTTCTATGATAGGGAAAACTGGGTAAGAGACACCCAAGTATCTATGGTTTGCAGAAAGGAATCTAGATACCCCCTTGAGCAATTTCTAGGAATTCAAAATTGGAAGATTAACAATCCCTACAGTTTTCTTTGATAGTGATTTATTGACTGACTTGCCTAAGAAATATGATCCTATTACAGGGTGGGTGAAGAATCATTCTGGAGTGAATCTTTTTAGGGTTTTCCCTGAGCTACTCAGTCAAGTTTTTAATCTGAACCATAACCATGTTGTGCATGAGATCATTGATATGGATGATTTGCAAGCAAGATATGATGCACAAAGAATATAACTAAGGACAAGGCCATTGTAGGAGCATGTTGCTAAAGTTGGAACCTTGTTTGTGATTACTACTAGCACCCCCAAGCCATTACTAAAAAGACATTTTAACCCTAGGGCTCAAGAATTATATAGTTCTCTTTGTAAGATTTTTGGAATGGATGAAGCCAAGTAGATCCTAGGCTCAATTGTCCTCATAATGGCTCAAACTCTTCAATTTGGGATGAACACTATTCTAGATTTTGCTACTTTTCTTGCAAAGGAGATTCACAACATTTTAGTGGGGATAGAAAGGGGAAAAGTGGATAAACCTTTCTATTGGTATTCATTGCTTATGTATGTATGTTTGTATAAAGGACTTGCCTTCTTTTCTAAGGTTATGGAGCTGGAAACAACTAGGAATGCAGAGAGGAATCTAGTGTAGTTGTAGAGCTTGGGTATGACCTCAGAAGCTACAGATGCTAGTTATGTGAGGTTTGATAGATATTTTGCATAAAAGCTAAAATTTCTTTTGAGAGGAGACAACCCTAGAATTCCACAAGCACTGTTAGAAATGGTCAGACCCAAGGACCATTCAAAAGGGCTACTGGTTAGTCATAAGTGGGGGGATATAATTCCCTATAATGTTTCAACAGTAATAAGAGTATATGGATTTTTGGAAAAACCTCATGTGCTACCATTTCATGTGCCTCTGTAGATAGGAATAGCTGAGTTGTTATGGAAAATAGGCACTATAGATGAGAGGGAGGTTCCCAAGAAGGGTACTTTTTTCCAATTGTTACTATGGCACATGATTTTGTCTTCGTAAGGAAAGGGTGGAAGCATTTGAATTTGTTCCTAGATAGATATAACATGGCAAAATCTCATGCTAGATTTATTGATCTTGAAGGATTCTATGACCTCTTATGAGAGAGAATAAAAGCTTCCTGCATGGTGCAACAATTTTACTATCTAGAGGATGTGATTAGAAATGTTTTTACTTTGAAAGAACAAGAATTGAGAAAGGAGAAATGGATAGTATTTAGCAAAACCCTAGAATTCATTAATGCTTTTGACCTCCATTATGATCCATTGAAAGAAAAGAAGTATTGGGGAGCCAAGATGCAAGCATTGATGAATAATTTTGTTGTGATAATACAAGCCATGAATGAGAAGAAGGATGCATATGCCAAGGCTTATCCAAACAAGGCTGTAAAGGTGTAGAGGAGAATAAATAATAGAAATATGTGTCTCCAGGTCAGTACCATTTGTAGAAAAGGGCAAGATATGTAATGATCCAGAATATGCAATAGGTTCCTCCTTAGCAAAGACCAGCGCCAGAAAGCCCACTTGCAGCTAGTGCTCCAAAAAGACAAAAGTTAGAGCAAGGGTCTTCTTCTCAAATTGAGCAATATTCCCCAAGCTAGTCTCTAATTAGAATTGATGATGAAACATCTCTAAGAGAATAACTTAGACAAATTGGTGGAGAGGGAGATGTAATTGTTACATCCACAAATTTGGAGATTGGCGAGCCACAAGAACCACCTACACCTTCCTTGGATTTAACTGTTACTGATTACCAAGGTAAGGAAATTGATCCAATAGTTGCCCAAGCCTCTGAGAGGTTTATTAATGATGAAAATTTCATGAAATCTAGGGCATTTGCACATATTTTATGTAGGCTAAGTATAGGAAATTTTGAGAAGACTTGTGAAAAGATAAAGGTAGAGCAACCTGATAAATTGGACTTTGTTATTAAAGAAGAGGTAAAATCTAAGTTTTTGAATGATTTTTCTCAATTTACACCTGAGGCCAAAAGGCAAGTAGTTAGACAGTCAGGAGTCCTTATTTTACTTGAATGGGATATAGTGAATGCCATAGTTTTTTATTCAGTAAGGAAACAAAGGGATGTCCAGCTTAAGACTAAGGAAGAGATATTATAGGCTCATAAGGGAGTCAAGTTTAGTGATGACCATCAAGCCCTTGTTATTTGGTTAATTAAAAAAAGAGACAAGACCAAAATGCAGGAAATCTCTACTACACAACATACTGGTGCATTGACAGTTTCCAGGGATGGTGAGGTAGGCACTAAGAAAATAATTGGAATGGCCTCAGAAATGCTAAAATTTGGTAGTATGGTGTCTAACCAGGAAGATGATAGATTTTCTCAACTAAATGCTAGGTTTGAAGAAGTATTGAAAGCATATGAGGATAGGGGTATGGAGATACAATCATTAGAAAATAAAGTATCTCAAATGGAGAAACAACTGGGGAAAAGAAAAGTAGAAGAATCTAGTAGACCCAAGACTATATACCCCCCTAGGCCACCTATTGAACCTTTCAAGTCCACTCCAATTGTTGAGGTACCAAATACCCCTAAAAGGCCATAGTTCTACACTATAGAGGATTTTGAAGAAGAAAAGAATAAGTTGTATGCATTGCATGCAGAACTAAACAATCAGTTTGACAAAAAAATAAGGCAGGGTATAATGTATTTAGCAGATAAGATTGAGTGGCCATCATTTTTTGATTTATTGACAAATATTGTAGCTATTAATGATGAATTAAAGAGAAATGAGGGTAGTTTTAGACCCCTTATGCAAAAATGGACAGAAAGGAATAAAGATATCACTACTATGTGCATATCTTTCATTCAACTACCATGTCATCAAATAGAACAAATCTTTGATTTGCTAAATAAATTGCAAGGTTTTTATGACAAATAAGATTCTTTTCAAAAAAGATTAATTTTTTTTTTCCAAGTATATTGCGAAGAAGTTTGATTTGTTTCCTTGTGCTTTAAAGACCACTGATAAAGTGAAGGAAAAGGAAGAATGGAAGAGAGAGCTGAATGAGATCTTTTGTGAAAGAATGAATAAAGTCATTAGTGAAATTGGTCATTTGTTATGGGCCTAGAAAAATGAGGAGTTGGTAAAAATATAGTTATTTTATAAAGATGTTAGGAAAAACCTTGCTGATATAGAAGTAGTTGCAAATTTTTTAATAACTTTACAAAGCGAGGTTCTAAATTTTGATTGACCAGATGACACTGCTTATCATGAGTGGAAAGATAAATTCATGTCTATAGAGAAAATGTTAGAAGATGATGAGGCAGAAGATGATGCAAGTGTAACTATTACTTTAACAGTTGATAATGAAGACATCAAAAATCCCCAAGTTAAAGTAAACTTGCAAGTAACTGAAGAGGATACATCACTTTAAAGCTTCATGGGCACTTATTCCAAGGAATCAGATTGATAGAAGAATCAAATCATTGTACTTTTTTGATTCAAAGGGATGTAATAGAAAGGGACCCACAAAGGAATGTTCGATGTATTAGACTTTCTATTATTTGCATTTTGTCTTTTTGTTATAGGTGTATGTAAATATCTTTTTGAGGGACACCTATCAACTACATTTTCCCTTTGCTTGTTGCAACTAATGCTTATATAAATGAGTTTTCAAGGCAATGTGAGGGTTCAAAAAACTTGTATAATTTTTGTGTTTCTCAAGAAAAGTATAGACAGTCGGTCCAATAGTATGTAGTTGTTTTGAGTTTGCTTCCACTTGTACTCTTTGATGATATTGAAATGAAAAAATCAGCAAGATGTTCTAGGATTTTCTTTGAATTCTATTGGTTATTGTATTAGTCATTCAAAAGGATAATACAAAAGGGTATTAACACTATATTTGTGTCACCAATTTCTGTCTCCATTTTATGAGTTTGTTTACATTGAAGTCACTTAAATAAGGCTGAATTGGCTGAATGCAATTTGGATGGGTTGTATGCTGGTTTTATTGTTGCTTATAATTCAAGGAATTATGGAAATGCTTCAGTGAATCAGTAGGGTTTGTGAGCTTATAAAAGGGATATTTCATAAGAAGGAAAATGGGTGATTACAAATGATTTATTCATTTACAAGTTATTTGAATTAGATCTCCTGCCAATAGTCAATTTTTTGCCCAATGGATAAGGCACTGGTCACATGAGTCAGAAATGGGCAAGGGTGAATTCTACTACTACATATCAACTCAATTTTTAAAAAATCAATATTACTTCATTCCATTTTGTTTAAAGTTACAAATGTTGGTTACCACTCATTTGCATATAGTTTTCTGAGTCTTAGATAGCCACTAATTCTAGGAATACTTGTAAACTAATAGGAGATTTATAACCAGATCTGCTTATAGGGGATGCACATAGATCTGAGAGCTTTTAAAGAAAAGTGATAAACTGTGTATGTGCTTGAAGGTAGAAAATGAGAATCAGAATGAAACTAAGATAATTTCATACCACAATTTTCATTTGAATCATCCCTAGGTATACCCACCTTGGTTTAGTAGAGCCTAAAGAGTAGGAAACCATCCTTTAGTTTTGTGGAAGTTGGGTCAAACTGGTTTATTCATGTAATTGCTAGTAGGAATTGGCTGATCCTTAGATTGTGTGAGTAATTTCACCATGATATTGAACATTTTGTTGCTCGATAGTTTCAAACACCAACACACACAAGGAAAAAAAATTGTGTAACATAAAAGTTTATACATTAGATTATTCTTTTGGTAGGTCCCTCCTCTATTACATTTTCAAATGCTACAAATCCCATGATTGGCTTTTAGTTATTCTGAGTCCTTGGCATATGTAGCTATCAAATTTGCTAATGATGTGTTAGGCTCTAATTCCTGCAAATTCACCTCTACTCTAGCATTTCCACTTGCATCACCATGTACTACCAAAGTGATAGTTATATTTGGTTTCATTTCTATCACATCATCCCTCTGGCCCCAAGTACTTTCCACATGAGATGATTTCCCTTCTTTTTCTTCTTCTCTCCTTTGATCTTCCCAAGGTGTATCAATGATCTGTAGTTCATCTAGATTCATCTCATCATCATCACTCTCAACCTCTTCCAACTACTCATTAGAAGCAACATCAACCATCCACTTATTAAAGAGGGTTTCTTCTGACCAATTAAACTACAAAATATCTCTTTTCTTTTTTATCACATATTCTTCCTCTTTATCAATACTAACAAAATCTTTCTTTAAAGAATCAAAGAATAATTGGGCTTTCACTATTTCTTCTATTGTGGCTACCCACTATGCATGTCCTTTTTCATTTATGATTTCATTCATTATTAAATAGAATAGATCATCTAATCCTTTAGTCCATTTATATTTATTTTTCTTATACAAAACAAGTGGAAATAAAACAAATTTCTTACTCTTGTACTTATCCAAATAGCTAGCAATTCTTCTTTGTAGCTCAACTCTCCTATCATCAAATTGTGTGACATCATGAGTAAGATCGTAAGTTATTTCAATCTAATAATTTGAAGACCTTATGATAGAGTAGCATAAGAATGTGATATCCTTTCTCCTCTTACTCCACTTATTAACAATAGCTTTCAAGGCGTCATCACTTGCTTTTATTTCATCCCACATGTTTATTACTTTTTCTAGCTGATTATAAAACAATGGCCATTCAATTTTATCAACTAGATACATGAGACCCTTTCTCATTTTGTCTTCATATTGCATATTTATATCTACATGTAGTTCCCATAGTTTTCTCTTTTCTTCTTCAAAGTCTTTGGTTGTGTAATATTGTGGCCTTTGTGGAGTATCTAGAATTTCTATAAGAGGAGTGGATTTATAATGTTTGACTAGTGGGCAAGGATATATAATCCTTGGCCTAGAAGACCTCCTCATTACCTTATTTTTAAGTTCAATTCTTTTTTGAACTTCTTTATTATAAGCCTCCAAAACTTGCTCATATTTACTCTATAGTTCAAACATTGCCTTCTCTTCTTTCTTTGTAGTAGCTAGAATGAAGTGAGATGTTCCAACATTCATATGTGCTACCTCTCCATGGGTGGTATCTGCTACTTATTTTACAATGATATTCCCCATTAATCTAGAGTCATCTAACTATGATAAAATAGCCCTTGTTTCTTTTCTTCATGAACAAATAACTAAGGTAGCCTGGTCCTCATTGAATGTAGTACCTTAGAATTCTTTGTTGTTTTGATCTTGTAGGTCCAATTTATTTGAAATAGAATTAAAAATTAGAGCATCTGCTATATCCAAATTGAATAGCATTAAAATATTTGATGCTTTCACCATCTACCTCCCATCTTTAGGGGTTATGCTTTGGAATTCCTATATCATCACTTCTTTTACTTGATTCTGCAAGGCTTTACAAACAAAGAGAAATTGTTTCATGTTTTGATCAAGCCCAACACAAATTCTTAATAACTTCTTCTTTGGAGGCCTAAAAATTTGTTCCCATAGGATGGAAATGGAAAATCCTTTTGCAATATACTCTATTTTTTTCTTGCACGAGAAAGCTTTCATTCCTCATTAATGAATTGTAAGGGAAACAGAGCGGCACCACTTTCTAGCTTCAAACTTGCACCATTGATCCTTAATTTTTTTTGACAATCTAGGAGTGAAAACAAAAATGACTTGTTTTCCACTCACCATGCTAGAAGTCAATCCAATGAAATTCCTCTGCATGTTCTTTTCCTTCGCTATTGGCACTATAAACTAGACCCACTAGTTCTTGAGGACATGTGTTGCCAAGTCACTACATCGCTATTCATGAAAGGTGAACATGTTGTTGATGCGACAGTGACAACTATTGGTTTCATTTCAATCTAATGATAGAAATTTTATTCATGGTTCAATACAACTATGATGGGTCCCTCCTTTGCTCCCTTTGGTCACTATATCACTACCCTTAACAAACGAGCAACTCCCCATAGCAATGAAGCAACAACCATTGATTTGAGCTTGATCTGACAGCAAGGGATTTGTATTAATTTTCATTTAACTATAGGGGGTCCCCACATTTCTTACCTTAGTCACCATGTCACATTGAGTAAATAGTGTACAATTCTCCAACATGACTTGGCAATGATCATTGATCCATCTTTAAATTGACAACCATGAACTTCCATCTACACTTTCCTTTTGAGTGTGGGTCTATTTCATGTATGAGTTAGAAATGTCCTAACAAGTTGGCAAATAATCCAATATTTTAAACCCTTTTGTCACATCATAGGATTGGGCACCATCGTATTCCATATTTTTAGGTTAGGCGCTATGTCACTACTGGTAGAAAGCAAGGACTTTTTGGTCATGACATAGCAACCTCGCATATTTCTTGCAAACTCTAGTGCACAAAAATACATGTGTTCTAGTGATGCTAACATGGCAAAGTGATGATGTGGCTTGATACTAATGAAAGGATTGTTGGGACCCACCTTTTAAATTTTTTCCACAAACCCATTTCTCATTAAGGTGCTATGTTGCTACCAATGTTATTCCTTATTTTCTTGATCATAACATTGCGACCTTCTTAATGTTATTGAAAATCTAGTGCTAGCAAGATCTCCACATTTCCATCATGAGTACAATAATAAATGCTTCTGACAAAGTAATAATGATGCACAAAGACATTACCACTTGAGTACTTTATGATCACCATTTTAAAAAAAAAATCTTCCATTCTCTCTATTTTTTGGTAAGGCACTATCTCACTACTAGCAGGGTGCCTTCCTTTTCGAGTCATGACATAGCGACTTGCTAGGAAATCTAAACTCCAGTGATACCAAATTCAACTTGTTCCAAGTGGTCCCTTCTCTGACACTGACAAGTTTGTCACCAATCATGTCACCAAAACTTTGAAACAATCAAGATTTTTGGTGTTGATTCTCAACTTTACGATACCACCATTTCAATTCATGGTAGTCTTTATGTCACATGGGTTAAAAACCTCACACTTCCTCTATGCAACATAATAACCACCATAGATCTTATAGAGATTAGACAATATAGGCAACTTCAATGACAAGCATTAGAAAAGTAGAAATTTAAAGGGGTGCCAAAGGAATATTCAAAATTCAAAATAGCTTTGTGCCTAATTGAAATTTTAAAAGCATAATACCTAGGCATAAAGCTTAGGGTTTAATAGGGTTTCTCATAAGTTTTTTTTTTGAAAAATTGCAAAAACAAAAAACCAAACCCTTAGTAGACAAAGACATAGAATTTATTCTAACTTTTATACTTAGAACTAGGACAATTTTATTTTGTAAATATCAGACCAATAGTGGTTCTGTTTGGGGACATTGAAAACACTAGATTCAAATGAGAGCTCAAAATCCCTTAGAGAAGTAGACCACATGCTTGGCTTTCCTTAAAACTTGACAACTCTGAGAGAGCACAAAACTATGGGTAGGAAAATATACATAGATCAAAGGATATACAAATGTATAGAAAATCTAAAACTACTATTCATGGATAAACTAAGCATTTTAGCAAAAATACTTCTTCAAGAACTGTCCATGAACTAGCAGATCAAGAATTTTTCCTAATAAATCCTTCAACAAATAAGAATCTTCTCCCCATAAAGCTTCAATTATATAGGGACCCAACCCTATAGGGTAAAATTTTCCATGTTTTCACTTTTCTTCAATTCTTGCATTCCACATGAGGACCAAATCTTCAGACTCAAACTTCTTACTCACTCCTCTTCTATCATATAATGTCTTGACCTATAGTTACAACTTTTGGTTCCTGAGAGATGCTTCTCTCTTCGTTTCTACTAATCCTACAAGCTCATCCAACCTTTCTTGCATATCATTAGTAATATTTTCATCATATAACTTGATGTAATTATAAAGTCCTACTAGGTTATTCTAAGGCATCTTTGCCTGAATTCCATACACAATATCAAAGGGTGCTACACGAATCACTTTCTTCACAGTCACCCTGTCAGCACATATTGCTAATAGCAGTTTAGAATCCCAAGCTTTTTTATTATCATCTTATGTCCTTTTTATTACCTTTAGTAAGCTCTTATTAGTGGATTTAGCCTATCCATTTCCTTGTGGAGGGTAAGGATAAGATGTTGATCTTGTTATCCCATACTCATCACAAAATTTTATAAATTCCTTAGATCTAAAGCACATTGCATTATCTATCACAATTTTTTGTGGGCAACCAAATCTTGAAATGATGTTATTTAGAAGAAAATTGTTTACAACCTTACTAGTTACATTTATTGTTAGAATCACCTCTATCCACTTTGTGAAATAATTAGTAGCAACCAAAATCTAAGAAATTTCACCTATAAAATCCATTCCCCATTACTGAAATGGTGCTTAAACTTCAACTAGCTTTAATGGAGTATTCCTTGAAATTTTTAATTTACCTAAAAACCTTTGACATGCATCACACTTTCTAACCATTATCTGAGCATCTTTAAAAAGGGATGACCACAGAATCTAGCTCTCATTACCTTGTGTGTAGTGGTCTTGGCCATATAATGTCCTCCACAAACTCCAGTATGCATCTCATTCAATATGTCTATCAATTTATTTTGATCAACATGCTTTAGCATTATTCCTTCAAAAAATTTCCACCATAAGCTATTTTGAACAATAATATATCTGATGGCTTGAAGCTTTGTACTTCTTTTTTTATTCTTATACAAATGGGGAAGGGCTTCCATATGTTGCAAATAATGAATGACATTGGTGTACCATTCGAAATGATCCATATCACATGATTCTATTTTCAAGTCATCTGTCATTGTGTTAATTTGAATAGCATCTAAGTTAGTTTGAGCTATAAGCTTAGCTAATCCTTGACCTCTTACTAGTTTTGTAATCTAAATTTCAATGTTGAACTCTTGGATCCTGTTGATCCACCTACATCTCCTACCTAAGATCTCTTGCTAAGAAAATATTTCCTTGACAACTGCACTAGGTACAAATGCAATGACAATGGCTCCTACCAAATAACACCTAAAAGCCTTAACAACCTTAACCAAAGCATAAGCTTGCTTCTCATTTATCTCATACTTTAGCTTAGTAGGTTGCAATGATTTACTGAAGAAGGCAATAGGTTGTTCATAGCCTTCCTCATTCCTCTATAACAAAACTATAGCTATAGTATGGAAAGATGCAAAAGAAATTATGTGCATAGGTTTTGTGTAGTTAGGAGTCCTAAGGACTGGATCATTTTCATGGTAGTCTTAATGTCCTGAAATGCTTGTGAAGGTTCACCATCCTAGTTAATAATAGCTCCTTTCTTAAGCATTTTTGAAATAGGCCTTCTAATCTTAGCAAAATTTTAAAAAAATATCCTTAGGAAGTTTACTTGCCCAAAGAAAGATTGTATCCCTTTTACATTTTTTGGCCTAAGCATCTTATCAATAGCTACCACTCTTTTAGGATCTATTTTCACTCCATCCTTTAGTACTATATGTCCCAATAGTTTTCCTTTAGTTACCCTAAATGTACACTTCTTAGGGTTTAAAGATACCCCATATTCCAGAGCTTTGATAAAAATCTTCTCCAAATGCCCACAATGGTCTTCAACCCTTTTGGAATAAGTTTTAAAGTCATCTTGGTATATAACCATAAAATTATTGATGTACTCATGGAAAGCTAAATCCTTAGCCCCTTGAAAAGTGGCACCAATATTAATCAATCCAAATGGAATTTTCAAATACATGGGGTTGTAAATGTTTTCTTAAACTGCTCTTCTTCTTTCACCAAGACCTAGTTATACCCTAAGAACCCATCCATCATGGACATAAGTTCAAAACTAGTTACATGTTGGAACATAACCTCCATGTTTGGTAACCCGTAATTATCTTTTAGGAAAGCAATGTTTAGATTTCTAAAATCCACACACAGTCTGATGTATCTATTGTTTGTCCTAACAGGTACTAGATTTGAGATCCAAGTGGAATGTCTAATAGGTTTAATTATCCCTCCATCCCTTGGTTTCATCAATTCCTCTTGCATTTTTTGGGCTAGAGTGGGATTGACTAGTCTCTACTTCTATCTAAAAGGTTTTATGTATCCTTTAATGGTATGACATATTGAAATAGATCTTTTCTATAAGCCTTTAGGTCACCATATTACCATGCAAAAACATGTCTATATTTTCTCAATAGGTCAATCAAAAGCTTTTTTATTTTAGCTGACAAATTCTGACCAATATAAACTTTCTTAGGGGCCTCATTAGTTCTAAGGTTTATTTCTTCCAACTCTTGAGGTTTATAATCTATAGCCCCGGGTCTTACCCTATTGTCAAACTTTTTCTCTAAAACAACTAGACCCTTAGGTATTTTATTAGTCTTTAATTGTATGACCTCTTGACTAAAAATTATTTCCATACCGTCTATAGTTTCAACCAAATCACTACAGTCCAATTATTGACCGTGGTATTTATCTTCATTCAAAAAGAAGTTTACAATGTCTTTGTCATCTTCAAATACTTGAAAATGTTCAATATTTTCAAGTATTGAGAGTCTATTATGGACCTCAATTTGTGAAATTCTTGCAAATGATACATCCTATGGTTTGATTGCTACATTTGCTAATAGGTTGGCCATCTTATTTTGAGTTCTGTCTCTCCATGAAATACTGAATGCATCAAAGAACTCTAGTTGATCCTAGACAACATTTCTATACTACTTCAATATTTTATTTTTAGAGGCATATGTTTCCCTTATCTATTAGATAACCAATTCATAATCACCTATAGCATGCAACATTTTAATTCCATGGAGGGTAAAAACTTTCAATCCTAACAACAGAGCTTGATATTCAACTATATTGTTTGTGCATGAAAAATTTAGGGTGAAGGAGTATCTAAAAGTATTCTTTTTAGGAGAAATGATAACCACCCCTACCCCCAAACCTTCTATAGAGCTGGCCCCATAAAAATACATGGTCCATAATACTAGTGAATCCATACAACACTCAACTTCATCCTCAATCACAGTAGGCAACTTCTCAACTTCTTGGATAATTAACTCAACTCTGAATGCATTCACACTAATGTCTAAGAAACAAGTAGAATATCTATCAATTTCTTCCTCCAAAATATGACTGACCTTTCTCTCTTTCTCTATTTTAATAGCCTTATCTCCTATGTGAAAAGTTCCATAGGTTAGGTCACATTGTAGGCTACCTCCCATAGTAGCACTCCATTTTCTAGAGAGAAAGATTCCATAATGTGGAGGAATATCAACTACAAGGACTAGCATAGTCAATTTCACCTCAAGGTATGTAGACAACTTAAATGGTAAAGCATTGATAGTATCTATAACTAGAACTTCTCTAGCATCCATGCCTCTACATTTTCCTTGCTCAGTGTCTACTTTCAACTCTAGGGCTTCCATTACTTTGAAGGGTATGATGGTGTTAGAGGCTTTTGAATCTATCATGCAATTTTTTAGGGTTTTTCTCTTTATAATCAAACTAAGAAAGAAAGGCTCAATATCTTCTATATATGCTACTGATGAATCATCCAAGAACATTTGGAGAATTTGAGATATAATACCACTATCCCCTACTACCAATGTGGTTAATTGAATGACATTTTATTCTACAATATTTTTATTATTTCCTATCCCTCCCAACCATCACAAGGCTTTTCTTTTATGCTCTTCAATTCTAAGTAGTTTAGATAAAGGTATTTTAATAGTAATTTTTGACAACATGGATATCATGTCAATAGACTTAGATACAATGGGCTTCACAAGCATACCTGGAGTAGAAACCTTGTCAATAGCAGGCACTATTATTTACTTGATAGTATTAGGACCTAATTAACTTTCTTGTACAATTGCTTTTGTTGTCTCATTTGTTTGGAATTGAACCTTCTTCTTTGGTTCGCACTTCTTGGTTTTGATGTCTTTAACTTTAACTATCTCTACATTAGCCTTCTTGTCTTCATCTTTCATCTTGTGTGTAACATCCTTGATGAATATACTAGAAGGCTTCCCAACATCATTATTAATAATTTGGTTTCTCAAATTGTAATTGCTATGCACTTGAGAAATCATCTCTATAGTGATCCTATCAATCTCCTCTTTAGAGAGCATTCTCAAGTTTACATAGCCAACTTCAAAAGATGTAACAAATACTTGATCTTCATCACAACTTTCATCATCTAAGAACACTTTTTGATGATCTAACTGATAGACAACTCTCTTATTTGCAAGATCACTTTTAGTTCCTTCCAAATTATAATCCACACAATTGTCACACATGCTGACCATATTATAGTTTACATCATTATGGCCTTTTATTTTTCATCCTCATTTTATGCATTTTGACTTGAAACAAATGATTGAGCAACTGCACAATAATCAAAAGAGTGAGGTGATTGACATATGATGCACCATGGTACATCATCATTCATATTAATATAGCTTCTCTTCAGAAGATCTAGTGTACCTTTATCTTTTACATTTTGGGTCTAGTTAAGAATTGGTTTACCATGCTTCCATTGAGTGGTATAAGGATAGTTTTGCATTCTGGGATGTCTATTGAAATTATTTTTGTTCACTGGGGATTTCTCACCAACATTAAGCTTATGTGTATTGAAAGTAGTTGGGTTCATTTTTTTTAACAATTCCAATACTTGACCTATTGTGGGTTCTTCAGGTTTCTTAACTATAGGAGTTTTATCAACTTCCTTGTTATTGTTATTCTTGGGATTGAACAACTTTGGTTCATCTCTCCTACCAAGCTTTCTAGATGCTTTCCTATTATTTTCAATATTTATTGTGATCGTATAAGCATCCCTCAAAGTTTTAGGATCCTTATCCCTCAACTAGTAAGCTATCTTGCTATCAAAAGCATTAAAATAGATTGTAAGACAAACATCCTCATTCAATCTCATAACCTGGAACAATTTGTACATCTCCTTTTGAAATCTCACATTGAAATCAAATGTAGATTCATTAGGGATCTTCTTGATGTTATTGAAATCATTCAACATAAACCCAATATTAGTATTATCTCCATATTTTCTTTAAACAATTTCTCCAAATCACTCCATGAATCGATGATGTCACCAGGTAATCTTCTAAACCAATCCCTTGCATATTCAGTTAGTGAATGAATAAATAACTTCATCAACACATTCTCATGTTCAACTTCAAAGTCATTTCTCATATCTATGAAAATTCTCGAGTGTTGTTCACCAATAACAGTATTATTTCTAGAGAACTTGACAAATTCATCTCTTAAATCAAAAGGTATAGGGTGTGGAGAACCAAGAATACCTACAAATGACATTTGTCTATATTTTTCTCTGTAGATGGGTTTCTTTTGAAAACCAAAAAATTTGATCTGCTTGCTACATTGGCTTGGTTGAGAACAACACTTTGAGATTGTTGAGGTTGGACAACAAGGACTTGAGTACTAATGGTAGATGATGAGGTAGGGGTAGATTGAGATATTCCCTACTTTGAAATTACTGGTCCACAAGTAGGTACATAAGTTGCAACCAGGGTAGACAAGTTTGGCCATGAAACCAACACAAAATTAAAATTTATAAACAAAATTTTTCTCCTTGTTTCTGCAATGTGGGCTTCATTCTGAACCTTTTCCAGTTCCTTTGCAAGATCTTCTTTCTCTTTCCTAGCCTTTTCTAGATCTAGATCTATCTTCAACATATAGGGTTTATAGATTTAATTGCTACTACTTGAGGCTCATTTATTTGGATTCCTACATATTTGCCTTTTCCTTTATCTGTCTTTTTGACAATAGGTTCTACCTAGTTATTTTGAATAGGCTTATAGGGTTGAACTTGGGAAATAACAGGTTCTTGTCTTTAGCTTAGAAGCTTTTCTTGTTCCTAAACTTTAGTTCTCAGACTATCTACATCTCCAAAGACATTAGCATAAAGGATTGAAGTTCTTTCTTCTAACTTCTTGTTTTGTTCTTTTAAGGCAGTCATCCTTCTAAGCAGATTATCTCTTTCAACAATGGCATCTAGGGTGGCTTCCTCTCTTTCCTTTTCTAGATGAGCATGTTTAGCTTCTTCCTTAGCAACCCATTTCTTCAAAACTCCTATCTTTGATCATACTTTTTTTAGGATCTATAAAAGTGGCTTCTGAATCAATAGGATCTTCTAGATCTATAAGATTAGTTTCCATGTATGGGAATTCTCTAGGATTAAAAAGATCTTCAAATGCACTCTTAAATCTTAGCCTATGATTCATCTTGACTATTAGATTTGGCCTACAGGATGCATTCCCTACTAGTGACATATTATTGTTGTCATAGGTTCTTTCATTTAGTAATGGGGTACTAAATATTCCTCCTAAGAGTCTTGTGGTTTCTGATTCAGAGCTGAGTGAAGAAGACTCTCTCCCTACCACTAGTTGGTATTGAGAATTAATTGATACACTACCTTTGGTTTCCATGTGGGGTTTGGGTCTACCTTTTTCTTATTTAGGTTCTTCCTACCACCTTGAGGTAAGTCATTATACATTGGTACATTAGGATTGGCTCTTGTGTAACCTATTGTGTTTTTCCTTTTGTCAACCATATTTACTATTTATCAAATAAGCACTAGCTTCAAAACCTTGATTGATTCACCACCCTATTCTTAGGGAAAAGTAACAATAAAATAATTCCTAGCTTTAGGGAAATGATGCAAGATAATATAAGCATATATGACACACTAAGGAACCAGTCACAAAAATCATAAGACTGCAACTTTGGCTTGATAGATAAGAAGCTTGAACGGGTTCTATACATTAGTGTACACATGTCGCATTTGGATTTCCTTTCCTTTTTAAATTCTCAAGGTTTGTCACTAAAACAAGTCCACAATAACCACAAATAGTACTGAGATGATTTGACAAACACGTACACAACATGACCAAAGAAAATGTAGTACATCCCACACATGTGTTGAACAACTCCCTAGTAGAGTCACCATTTTATTGGTGTTTTTCAACTACTGAACAACAAAAGCTCAAATACCAAGATAATGATACTCATAAATCTAGGAGCTAGCTACCTCCCATTAAAAATTATGTATGTATATTACTTGGATCCAACTTCAACAAAACCAAGACTAATTTTCTACTCTCTAGGCTCTACAAAACCAAGGTGGGTATACCTAAAGGATGATTCAAATGAATTTTGTTGTATGAGAATCCTATTAGTTTCATTATGATTCTCATCTTCTATCTTTGACATATAGATAGTTTATCCATTTCTTGACATTTTTAGACAATATACATCCCCTACAAGTAGATTTTGTCACAATTCTCATTAGGTTTACAAATATTTCTAAAAGTAGTAGCTATCTAAGACTTAGAAATTAGATGTAAACGAGTGTTGACCCTCTTTGAAACTCTTCACATAGTAAAATAAAATTGATTTTGATTTGAGAATTGGTGCTTATTCATGATCTCTCTATCTGTAGACTAGATTAACTAGATTAGTTCTTTACCCATTGGGATTCTGAGTCTACTTCAATTTATAGATCTAATTTATTACACTAAAACCAATACTATCAACAATTCTTACTGGAATTCATGCTTACAGACATCCTTCCTATTACCTTAGCAAGCCTATCAAATTCACTAGAGCATTTACTAAATTAGTTAAATCAATAACAATAATGAATTGACATACAACCTAAGAAAATTGCATTCAATTGGAAAAGCTTTGCTCACACAACATCAAAATGACTAGGCAATAACAATAGAGACAAAATTCAGTAAGAACAGATATGGGGATAGTTCAACTTTGTATTAATCTTCTTTGAAAATTGTATACAATTGTAATAGAACTCAGAATGACTCTAGAAAAAACATTAGACCCCTATAACATCAATATATTCCCAAGTATTTGTAGAGAAAATACATCATACATTTTGCACTCATAAATTGGACCGAGTCATATTTAGTAAAGACCAAAATTAAAAATGAAACTAGACCCTTCTTTACCCTTGGAATCTCACTTAAATAGAGTGAGATGCAACAAGCTTCAAGAATAGAGAACTAAGAAGTGCCACCTAGAGAAAAGATATTTACATTTAGTTGATAGTCACCAAAGGAAAAAAAAAATTGTGTTATAGAAAAGTTTATACATCAGATTATTCTTTCGGCAGTTCCCTCCTCTATTACATTTTCAAATGCTACGAATTCCATGATTGGCTTTTAGTTATTCTGAGTCCTCAACATATGTAGCGATCAAATTTTCCAATGATGTGTTAGGCTCTAATTCTTACAAATTTGCCTCTACTCTAGCATTTCCACTTGTATCATCATGTACTACCAGGGTGATAGTTATATTTGGTTTCATTTCTACCACATCATCCCTTTGGCCCCAGGTACTTTCCACATTAGATGATTGCCCTTCTTTGTCTTCTTCTCTCCTCTAATCTTCCCAAGGTGTATCAATGATCTGCACTTCATCTAGATTCATCTCATCATCATCATTCTCAACCTCTTCCAACTACTCATTAGAAGCATCATCAACCATCCAATTGTCAGAGAAGGTGTAATATGGACAATTAAACTACATAATATCTCTTTGCTTTTTGATCACATATTCTTCCTCTTTATCAATACTAACAAAATATTGCTTTAAAGAATCAAAGAATAATTGGGCTTTCACTATTTCTTCTATTTTGGCTTCCCACCATGCATGTCCTTTATCATTTATGACTTCATTCATTCTTAAATAGAATAGATCATCTAATCCTTTAGCCCATTCATCTTTATTTTTCAATTTATTTTTCTTATCCAAAGCAAGTGGAAATAAAACAAATTTCTTACTCTTGTACTTATCCAAATAGCTAATAATTCTTCTTTGTAGCTCAACTCTCCTATCATCAAATTGTATGAGATCATGAGTAAGATCATAAGTTATTTCAATCTAATCATGTGAAGATCTTATGATAGAGTACCACAAGAATGTGATCTTCTTTCTCCTCTTGCTCCACTTCTTAACAATAGGTTTCAAGGCCTTGTCACTTTCTTTTATTTCATTCCACATGTTTATTACTTTTTCTAGTTGATCATAAAAAAATGGCCATTCAATTTTATCAACTAGATACATGAGAGCCTTTCTTAGTTTATCTTCATATTGCACATTCAGCTCTACATGTAGTGCCCATAGTTTGCTCTTTTCTTCATAAAAATCTTTGACAGTGTAATATTGTGGCCTTTGTGGAATATTTTGCATCTCTATGAGAGGAGTGGATTTAAAAGGTTCTACTGGTGGATGAGGATATTTAATCCTTGTCCTAGAACACCTCCCCATCACCTTATTTCTAAGTTTAATTCTTTTCTAAACTTCTTTATTATAAGCCTCCAAAACTTTCTCATAGTTACTCTACAGTTCAAACATTGTCTTCTCTTCTTTCTCTGCAATAGCCAGAATGACTTGAGATATTCTAACATTTATATGTGCTACCTCTACATGGGTGGTATTTGCTACTCATTTTTACATTGATATTCCTCATTAATCTAGAGTCATCTGGCTATGATGAATAACCATTGTTCCATTCCTTAATGACCAAAAAACTAAGGTGGCCTAGTCCTCACTGAATGTAGTACCTTGTAATTCTTTCTTGTTTTCATATTGTAGGTCTAATTTATTTGAAATAGAATTAAAAATTAGAGCATCTGCTATGTACCAATTTGGTAGTATTAAAATATTTTATGCTTTCACGATCTACCTCCCCTCTTCAAGGGTTATACTTTGGAATTCCCACGTCATCTCTTCTTTTACTTGATTCTACAACGCTTTGCAAACAAAGGGAAATTGTTTCATGTTTCAATCAAGCCTAGCACAAATTCTCAATAGCTTCTTCTTTAGAATCCTAAAAATTTCTTAATTTAAGATGGAAATGGAAAATCTTTCTTCAATATACTCTATTTTCTACTCGCACGAGAAAGCTTTCATTCCTCATTAATGAACTGTAAGGGAAACAGACTGGCACCACCTTCTAGCTTCAAATTTGCACCATGGATCCTAAAAAAAATTGATGATCTAGGAGTGAAAATAGGAATTTCTAATTTTCTACTTGCCATGTTGGAAGTCAATCTAATGAAATTCCTCCACATGCACTTTTCCTTCACTACTGGTGCTATAAATTGGACCCACTAGTTCTCAAGTACACATGTCACCAAGTCACTATATCACTATTCATAAAAGGTGAGCATGTTGTCTATGTAACATAGTGAAAACCATTGATTTTGTTTCAATCTAATGATAGGAATTTGATTCATGGTTCAATACAACTATGGTGGGTCCCTCCTTTGCTCCCTTTGGTCACTATGTTGCTACCCTTAACAAATGAGCAACTCTCCATAGCAATGAAATGACATCCAGTGATAGCAAAGAATCTCCATTAATTTTTATTTAACTATAGTGGGTCCCCACATTCTTTACCTTAGTCACTATGTTACTTTGAGTAAATAGTGTGCAATTCTCCAATGCAACTTGGCAATGATTGTTCATCCATATTTGATCTGACGATCACAAACTTCCATCTACCCTTACATTTTAAGTGTGGGTCCATGTCATGTATGACTTGGAAACATCCTGAAAAATTGGAAAATAATCCAATATTTTAATCCCTTTTGTGACATCATAGGATTGGGCCCTATCATGTTCAATTTTTTTAGGTTAGGCACTCTGTCGCAATTGGCAGAGAGCAAGGACTTTCCTCTCATGACATAGTGATCTCCATCATTTCTTGCAAACTCTAGCATGAAAAAACACATGTGGTCAAGTGATGATAACATGGAAAAGTGATGATGTGGCTTGCTACTGATGAAAGGATTGTTGGGACCCACCTTTTAAATTACTATTGCAAACCCATTTCCCATCAAGGCGTTATGTTGCTACTAGTGGGATTCCTTATTTTCCTGATTGTGACATAATGACCTTCTTAATATTA
Organism: Cupressus sempervirens; assembly: GCA_028749045.1. NCBI lineage: Eukaryota > Viridiplantae > Streptophyta > Pinopsida > Cupressales > Cupressaceae > Cupressus > Cupressus sempervirens. The sequence goes on from CM053783.1 coordinate 743,848,064, forward strand.
TTCAAAATCTAGTGATAGGAAGATCTCCACATTTTCATCATGATTACCACAATAAATGCCTCTAACAAAGTAATAATAGCACACAAAGACATTATCACTTGAATACTTTATGATCACCATCTTTTTCAAAAATCTGTCATCCTCTCTATTCTCTAGTAAGGTGTTATGTTGCTACTAGAAGGGTGCCTTCCTTTTTTGGTCTTGACATAGTGACCTATTAGGAAATCCAAACTCTAGTGGTCCCTTCTCCGACACTAACAACTTTGGCACCAATCATGTCACCAAAACTTTGAAACAATCAAGATTTTTGGCACTGACTCTCAAATTTATGATACTTCCATTTTAATTCATGGCAGTCACTATGTTGCATGGGTTAAAAACATCACACTTCCTCTATGTGACATAACAACTGCTTTAGATCTTATAGAGATTAGACAGTATAGACAACTTCGATGACAAGCATTGGAAAAGTGGAAATTTAAATGGGTATGGAAGGAATATTCAAAATTCAAAATAGCTTCACACCCAATTAAAATTTTAAAATCACAAGGCCTAGGCATAAATCTTAGGGTCTAATAGGGTTTCTCATAAGGTTTTTTTTTTTTAATTTGCAAAAATAGAAAACCAAACCCTTAGCAGGAATAGACATAGAATTTATTCTGACTTCTATACCTAGAACTAGGAAAATTTTATTTTATAAATATCAAACTAATAGTAGTCAAATAGATATTAGTTATCTAAGTTATTCTCATAAGGATAAGATCATTAATGCATGACCAATTTTTTTGACACTCATTTCAAAGGAGGGGCTTGTTGATCTTAGATTGGTTTTGACAAATGAGTATCTATACACATAACTAATTTACTTAGTTCATGTTGAACAAGTAACATATGTCAATCATAACATATAAGATAGAGCATGTCGAGTAAATAGTGAGTGTCCAGCCACTCAAGTGCTAAGTCACTCAGATGCTAAGAAGATAGTATGTGCCAAGTGATTCAAGTGTTGAGTAAGTGGTCCATTCCAATTCATTCAAATGTTGAGTGATAGCATTGAGGTTGCAATTAGGGCTAAGCACCATGGACTTTAGATGCTGAATAATATAGTTTTTCCATAGTTGTTTGTATTGGCACAAACTACCATGTAACACATTTTTTAGCTAACTAGCATGGTTTTTTATGATCATTTTTTATAAGGACAAATCTTAGTTGTGAATCCCTATGCATTACATGCATGCAATAAAAAAAAAGAAAGGTTTAAGAAGAAATATGGGTGAATCACTACCATTGATTCATACTTAACCCTAAGACACCTAGGTCTTCTTAAGGAAAAAAATCCTAAAATCTATAATGAATTCTAAGGAGAATTGAAGAGAGTTTGCATGTATTTAAATCCTTTAATAGGGAAAGATCTAACAATCTTGTAAGCCTTTAATAGGGAAAACCTTTCACAGGGTAGATCATATGTCATGGTCAAACATTGTTACCTTCATTAGATACACTTTATTACTATAGTAGTGAACATTTGTAGGTGTCATCCCCACACCAATTTTACCTTCTCCTTGGAGGGTTTCTAGATAACTAAATATTTTGTGTCATACATGTGTTGATTATTTTACTTTCATACTATGGATGTATATGCTTAATTTGGTATTTTAGTTTATATGCATAGATTGTGAGATGGATGTGTGGTGAATAGTTTTATAGGTTGAAAGTTTTATGTGATGATCCACCCCCACCTCTCTCAAAGTTTACTTCCCTATTCTATTTCCAACACACATTATCAATATGAATAAAGATAACATAAAATATCTCAGTCATACTATTAAACGAAAAAAGAATAGATGTTTTGATCATGAAAACCACATCACAACAGTATCAAAACTGAAAATAGTAAAAACAAAAGACATATTTGAAGGTGAAAACCTCTCTGGGGTGCCTAAGGATGAGATATTTGATGCACTTTTTAGTCACTTTTAGGAGAGATCTTTACTATTCATAGAGCTAACACAAATAATCAATCTAGGAACTGAAGAACACCCTCATATTATTCATCTTGGAAAATCCTTATCTATAGAGGAAAAAGTGAAATTTGTTGGTTTCTTCTAGGAAAAGAAGATCAACTTTTCATGGACCTACTTAGATATGCTAGGATTAGATCCTAATATTATAATGTATTTTTTTTTATTGCACTAGGGGTGAAACCTATCAAATAAAAACTTAGGAAGATGGACCTTCATGTGGAACTACTTGTTAAAGCTTAACTAGAAAAACTCTTGAAATATGGTTTCATTCATGCTATTGATTATGGTAAATGGATCTCAAATATAGTTCCAACCTTGAAACATTACAAGTCTATTAGAGTTTGTATGGCTTTCAATATTTAAACACAAAAAGTCCCAAAATGACTTTCCACTACCCAAAATTGATATGATAGTGGGCATGACAATGGGATATGAAACATACTCACTGTTGGATGGTTTTTTTTGTTATAATGAAATTAAAATTGAACCAAAAGACCAAGAGAAGACTTCTTTCACTTATGAATGGGGTACCTTTTGCTAGAATGTAATATTATTTGGTTTGAAGAATGTTGGTGCTACCTATCAACATAAAGTTACAACACTATTCTAAGACATGATGCATATAATGATGGAAGACTATGTTGATGATACCTTGGTCAAATGTAGTGGATAAAGCATTAACCTTTTGTAACCTAGAAAACTAGTGCACGACTACCCCACTAACAATAAATATATAACCTAGAGTACTCTTCTTAGTATCAATATCCCCTACCAAATCTGAGTCAACATAGTCCTGTAAATTATTAGTAGAGCCTCCAAAGTGTAAACACTTACTTGATGTGCCTCTCAAATATCTAAGAATCCATTAAATTGTATTCCAATGCTTAATTCCTAGATTAATCATATACCAACTAATGACCCCTACTACATGTGAAATATATGCCTTGTTCATACCATAACATACATCAAGCTTCCTATAGCTGAAGTAGAGGCTACTATGGACATCTTATCCTCCTCTTCCTATGTCTTGGAGCACATCTCCTTAGTCAACTTCAAATGAGTAGGTAAAGGCGCACTAATAGCTTTAGCATTCCCCATAGAAAAATGTTACAACACCTTCTCAACATAATTAGCCTAAGATAGCATCAATTTTTTGTTCTTCCTATCTCTTTAAATCTTCATACCAATGATTTTTTTAGCTGCCGCCAAATCCTTCATAGAAAAGCATGTGCTAACTAGTATTTTAGCCCCTTAATGTGATCCATGTTAGACCTAGCTACAAGGATATCATCAACATATAAACATGAAATAATGTAGTTGTCATCATCCAACTTCTTAAAATAAACACAATGATCTAAATGATGTGTATTGTATCCATGCTCATGCATAAAACTATCAAATTCTAGATACAATTACTGAGGTGGTTGCTTCAATCCATATAAACTTTTCTTCAATTTTCACACTAAGTTCTCCTTACCTTTGACCTCAAATCCCTATGGCTGAACTCTGTGTGTGTGTGTGTGTGTGATATATGTATATATATATATATATATATGTATGTATGTATGTATGTATGTATGTATGTATGTATGTATGTATGTATACATATATATACATCTATATATATATATATACACATGTATATACCTTTGACCTCAAATCCTTATGGTTGAGCTATATATATATATATATGTATATATGTGTATGTATGTATGTATGTATGTATGTATACACATATATATACATACATATATATAAACACACACACACACACACACACACACACACACACACACACACACACATATTTTTTATTTTATTTTTTTCATTCAAATCACTATGAAAGAAGGTTTTTTTAACATCAAACTAATCTAAATGCAAATCTTCAATAGCCACAATACTTAAAACAATATGGATAGAAGTTATTTTAACAATAGGAGAGAATATCTCATTAAAATCAATGCCCTTTTTCTATGCAAATCTTTTTACAACTAACCTAGCTTTAAATATTTCCTTACCTCTGTCCTCTTCTTTTAACCTATAAACCCATTTATTCTATAAATCCCTTTTACCCAGAGACAATTTGCATAAGTCCCAAGCCTTATTTTGTAATAAAGAGTCCATTTCATCTTGCATTGTAGACTCTCATTGCATCTTAGTATCCACCTACATAGCTTCATCATAACATTCAAGTTCAGGAGCATTAGTAAGTAAAATAGAATACAAAGAGGGAGAAAATATTTTTGGAAGTCTAATTAGTCTTGTTGACCATCTAACATTCACTGGTGTGTGTGGTATTTTTTGTTGCAATTGTTAGACATCATGAAGAATGGTTGGACCATCATCTTCTAGAGTATCATCTAGCACTACATAATTATCTTCTTTCTTCTCATGTTGCTACAATAGATCTTTGTACAACACTTTCTCATTGAATCTAACATCCTTACTTCTTACAGTGTTATGATTTTCAAAATTTAAAAGCCTATAACCAAATTCATTAATGCCATATCTAATAAATAAAAATTTCTTTGACTTAGCTTCTAGCTTGGTTCTATTTTCAAAATCTATATCAGCAAAAGCTTCACAATCAAAGGTCTTGAGAAAAGAATAACTCACCTTCTTACCAGTCCATGCTTCCTCTAGAACACCATAACCCAAAGGAGTAGAGAGACCTTAATTAATCAAATATATAGTAGTATTGATAGTCTCCACCCACATGTGTAAGGGAAACCTAGCATGCAACCTCATGCTCCATTATAGTCATGTTTATGTGTTCATCCACTCCATTTTCCTGTGGAGTCCTTGGAATAGTTTTCTATCTATGAATATTATTTTTGGAGTAATAATCTTCAAATTCATGACTACAATACTCATTTCCATTATTAGATCTTGGACAAATTAATTTCTCACTAGTTTCATTTTCAACCAAGCATTTCCATTTCTTAAAAAATTGAAATACATCAGATTTCTATCTAAAGAAATAAACCCATACTTTTCTAGTGGCATCATCAATAGATTTAACATAATAATGAGAGCCACCAGGGGAAGATACTTGAGCTGGTCCCCATACATTGGTATGAACAAGCTCTAATTTCTCCTTTTTATTTTCCTTCTGAGTCTTCACAAAACTCAGTCTCTTTTGTTTTCCATACACAAAACTTTCACAAAGATCCATATTAACACATTTTAGACTTGGTAAATTATTTTTTTAATGAAGTAATTTCATACCTTTCTCACTCATGTGCCCAAGTCTATTGTGCCACAACATTGTATCAAAATCTATAGTAGTTATTTTTTCTTCCTTCTCAACTGCAACAACTATTCCTGAACAGTCATTTTCCTTTGAAATAGTTAAAGTAGAAGGAGCAATATGACCTGTACAAGGATATAATGTGCCTACTTTCACACCTTTTTCTACTACAAGGGAACCTTTTGAAACCTTCCAATTTTTATCATTAAAAGAAACTACACAACTCTCATCACTGATTTGTCCCACTAAAACTAAATTCCTACTCAGCCTTGGAACATGTCTTACCTCATGTAGTAGCCAATGGTTCCCATTCTACAACTTAATCTTAACTTTTCCCTTTCAAAAATCTAACAAGGTTCGTTATCCCTCAAATAAACATGTCCAAAATCCCCTTGGACATAATCAATGAAATAACCTCTATGAGGTGTAGCATGAAACGAAGCACTAGAATCTAAAGCCTATGAATCATCAACACTTTCTAAAGATACAAGAAAATCATCCTCTTAAGATTTGTTACTTACCACATTTTCCTCCTTGTCTCCATCTAGTTTATCTCCTTCATTTTTATTTTGAGTCCAACAATATTTCTTTTTTATGCCATAGTTTCCCATAGTACCAATAGTTGTTTGGTCCTCTTAATTGAGACCTCCTCCCCTTTTGACTTTCCTCTTGATTTCTCATGATTTTTGGAATTATTTCCTCTCTTAATCATTCGACCTCAAATTTGTGTGTTCAAAGCACTTGATGATCCACTTGAGGTTTTTCTATGAGTTTTCTCACTCAAAATAACATTGATAACATCATCATATTCTAGGGTACTAGATCCTAAAATAGAATTACTCATAGCCATTACCAAGCTATTCTAGCTTTCAGGAAAAGAACACAAAATCAAGATAGCCCTAATTTCTTCATCAAAATTAATACCCATAGAAGATAACTAACTAGTAATAGTATTAAAATCATTTAAATGATCTGCAATAGGTCCAACTTCAGTCATTTTCATATTAAATAGATGCTTCATGAGAAATACCTTGTTTGAAGCAAAGGGCTTTTCATATAGTTTCCTTAGGGTTTCCATCAACTGTTCCATCATCTTCACTTTTTTAATATTAAATTCCACCGATGGCACCAGGCATAATCAAATGCTGCCAACTGCCTTTCTATCTAAAAGATCCCAGTCACCATTTGACATAGATCCCTAATTCTTGATTTTTCCTTCCAACAACTTCCATAAATCCTTTTGATAGAAATAGTCCTAAATTTGAATTTTCCATAACTAAAAGTTCTGTCCATTGAACTTGTCAACCCTTAGTTTACCCTCATCTTTCATTGCTCCCACTCAATTGTGAGATTCCCACTCAACCATGAGACTTTCTTGTAGAGGATAACTGAAAAAAAAAACCTCACTCTAATATCCACTTTTCAGGGTTAAAGAATAGATAGAAATAAAAATTACATGGAAATATAAACAATATCATAAAATAGTAAATCACACAGAAAAGAACACAAGGCACCAAGATTTAATGTGGTTCAACCAATCGCTAGGCCATGTCTACCAAACAACAAGTCCAATACTATTATGATCCAATGATTACAACCTAATTACAATCTGTAATCCCTTACATCTCAATACCACCACAAGAACCAATTTTCACATCACCCACAATGAAATAATCCCTAACCCTAAGCCCTTTTGTACAAGTACTTTTACCAATTTAGGGTTATAATTAATAATTACATGTCAACCCAAAATCTTGATAAAATAGAGCCAAAAAATTACATGCCACCCCCAAACCCTCACTCGGGGCCCGACCCAACCCCAAACCTAACCAAGCAGATATGGAGTATGTACAGTACTTCCCTAATCAGTAACCACAATCTAACAATCTCCCACTTTGGGACTAATCAGGCTCCACACTTAACAATAGGGGCTTCAAAGAAGAGTTCAATCTATTCATTGATTCATATCATAGTTAGTAGATAAATAACAAGATTTCACCAAGACTTTGCATAAAGGTGTAAAATATGATTGGAACACAGATTGTGATTAAAGATTAACATTGATAAAGTAGTATCTTGCTTATCCACCAATACTAATGCCTCCTATTTATGGGAAGCCACTCATTTTGTATATCTCTTCAACAAACTCATCTCTAGATATCTTGCTATCTTGAGAAGGAAACAACAATATGGAAGTTGTTATTTATTATCTTATTCATGTATTGATCTCCTATGAGATGAACTAAAAATTTATTGAGAAAGCTTTCTTGGAAGGTTTTTCAATTTCTAGAAGCTAAGACCCTACATGCTCGCTTATACTATGTGACTGATTGCAAAGATTGATCCATTCAAGTATTTTCGCAGCAAGCCTACTCTAACAGGAAGATTGGCTAAATGGGTTATGATCCTAAGTGATTTTGACATTGAATGTGTCAAAAGGAAAGCTATCAAAGGATGGGAAATTGGTGATCAACTAGAAAAAGCACCAATGCAAATTCTTCTACCACTAAATATTGAACTCCCTAATAAATCTATTTTTTTGCTAACACACCAAACATGGGTGATGTTTTTCGATAGCTCCTTTAAACAACAAGGATCTGGTGCCAGTCTTTTAGTTATAACACTACAAAGATATTCTCTACCTAAGGTGTACAAGATTTTATTTCCTTGTACAAACAATATTATAGAATATGAAGCCTTAATCAATGATATGAAAATTGTAGTTCAATAGATGGTAGATGAGCTAAATATCTTTGGTGACTCACAATTAGTAATTAATCTAGTTGATGATGTTTATTAGACAAAGGATGAGAAGTTGACACCTTACAAAAGAAGGGTTGATGACTTGAAAAAGTACTTTGCACATTTCACTTTCTAGTAGGTTCTTGGGGTAGATAACGAGACATTTGATGCAATGATCACTCTTACTTCAATGCTACAAATGGTAGAAAATGAATTTTGACATGAATTCCTCATAGATACATTATCTTATCATACTTATTATTCATTTGAATCCCAAATGATGTGTTCTATCATATCAAACAATTTATCTCACTACCATCATATCTACTCTTACATGTTTGACTATATTGTTTTCGACAATCTAACCCAAAATAAGAAATGTCACCCTATCTAAAATGCTTTATGGTACATAATCATTGCTAATGACTTGTTTAGTAGAGGTCTCGATGGTACAATCCTTAGGTTTCTAGAACCTAATGATTCAAAATGCTCATTGATAGAAGTACATGAAGGCATTTGTGGATCCCACTCAAATGACTTGACACTTTCTTGCAAAATTATTAGAGCTAGTTAATATTGTCCAAAAATGGAGAAAGAGGAAATTAAATACACCAAGTTTTGCAAAAATTTCCAAGTCCATGGAAATCTAATTCATGCTCCAACTAGGGAGCTAATTCCTTTCATCATGCTGTGGCAATTTGAACAATGGACCTTTGATCTGGTGGGTCATACTCATCCATCTTATTTGAATGGATACATGTTCATCATCAAAACTACATACTACTTCACAAAATAAGTAGAAGTAGTCCCTCTTTCTAAGGCTAATGGAAAACTTGTTGCTCTATTCATTTGCATCTATATCATCTTCAAGTATGGTGTACCATCCTTCATCATTACTAACAATGGGAGATAGTTCAAAAACAAGGATCTCAAAGAGTTGTGTTCAAATTTTAAACTCACATAACATTGGTCTTCCATTTACTACCCTTAGGGTAATGGACAAGTAGAAGTATCCAACAAGGATATTCTCAATATCCTACATCACACAACCAACAAATCTAGAAGGGACTAACATCTTCAAATTAATTTGGGTCTATGGGCTTACAAAACAATTATCAGAACTCCTATAGGAACAATGCCCTTTGCTTTGGTATATGGAGTAGATACTATGCTTCTTATTGAGGTTGAGATTCCTACTTTATGAATCTTTCTAAAAGGCCTAATTATTGATGATGACTACAAAATATATTAGGTACAAGAGCTAGAGCTACTACATGAACATCAACAAGTGCTATTTGATCATCTACAAGTTTATCAAAAGAGAATGTGTAAAATCTACAATAAGAAAATCAACCACATGACTTTGAAGTGGCTAACCAGATCATAAGGGAAAACCTAAGAATTAACAACAACAGATATAGAAAGGGTAATTTGAACCTAACTAGCTTGGTCCATACATAGTCACTGTAGTGTTTGGATTTGGTGCTTATCAACTCTCAACTAATGAAGGAGACTCTATGAAAGAGTTGATCAATACCCTTCATCTGAAAAGGTTCTACAATTGACATGCTTTTGAAGCTCTTTGTACATATCTAAATATCTTGAAAAAAGTCTAATTTTTTTAAAAAATCCTAAGAAAAATCTATTATCCTAGTGGAAACCTAGCAATAGGCACCTTGGTAATACTAAAAAAGATTTAAAAATAAATAATCCAAAAAAATTTGGAAAAATACAAAAAGACAAAACATTTAAAAAATAAGAAAAGTGTCATTGATGAAAACATGGAAAATAGGCATTGTGGTAGCAAAAATAGAATCTCTTCCAAGAAGGTTAAAACCTAGTAAATATGTGCATCTTGCTTCAAATGCTATATCCTATAGTGCATCTTATAGCTCCTATATAGTTTCTTTCCTAATTGAATTTGGTCATAAGTCTTGGGGACAACACCCTATGGTTTCTTATAAAATCTCTTAAGTGTCATTCACTAGTTGTTTTAATAGTGTCTATCTATTGTCACATACTTTACTACTGAGATTCCTCATGAAGAAGATCTATTTCACATTAGTCACTAGTTTTTCTAACTGTGTCTATCTATTGTTTCTTACATTACTACTTAGACTCTTCTCAAAGAAGATCTCTTTTGTGTTAGTTACTAGTTGTCCTACTTATGTCTACCTACCATCACTTAATATACTAATGATATTCTTCCCATAGAGAATTACTCTTTTACATCAGTTACTAGTTTTTCTAATTGAGTCTTTTTTCTATCATCCTACTACTCAAGAGCTTTCTTACACATGTTCTTAACATCAACACTTGACATTGGTCAATTAAAACTGAAACTAAACTAAAAGTGTTGAACTTGTTTGAGATATATTGAGATTTTATTTGTGTATTTTTCTTTCTATTTTCCATTCTCTTTTGAGGAAATAGATGTCTATTTTGACTAGAGAAGTGAGGACTAGGGCATGATTTTTTTTTCTACTTGATGATTTAATTCTAATGATATGAAGGGTACCGCATATAAAATGGGTATCCATTGTAAGAGCCTCTATCTCATGATATATGGTCATGTCTACCTTGACTCATTTTGTATGAACATTTAGTGAGGTTGGTTCTTCTCCTTGCCTGTTTGAGTGAATTCTTTATACTATAGTATAATACTGACACTCGTCTTGATAAATGAACATATGGGCCACTGTGAGTATACTTGGTGCACTTCTATCTTAGTTTACAAATGTAAGGGTCATTGTGGACATAATAATTACTTAGCATGAGAAGGATCTCTTGTATGTCTGATTTGTTTGCATGTAAGAAACATTCTAATCATCCTAGTGTTTATGCTCTAACACTTATGTTTTCTTGCTACAATAAAAAGGATAGATGTTTTGGTCATTTTGGTTTCTTGTACCTTAATGCTTATATCTAATACCAAAAAAAATAAGACACATGTCATACTCATATTCTCATGATTTCAATGCCACTGTAAATTGTATGACATTTGACTATCTACATAAAATATTCTATGATGATAACTATCTTACAGGTTCAGTAACTAGCCCTATGGATTGCATCCAACATAAGATTGTATTTCATACTCAAATTGCATTAGGGAATAAATCTAATTACTTCTTTTCTTATATCTTTTGACTTGAGAGGTCACTTCTTTCTTCAATGTATCATGTTTCATCTTTACTGCACAAGTGTTATATTCCTTGTTGGATCTTTACAAATTTCTTGAAGTACCTATCATGAGAAAACAACAATAAATCCTACATAAGATGTTAGTACATACTATTTTGGATTATCATATCATTCATCTACACATCATCAAGTCATGTCATAAGCATACATCACATATCTATATCTCATCTACTCTATGTATCCATACACTATATACATTTTCACTAATAAAAGTAATCTAGCTACACATCTCATATATGAACAATCATAAGAGAAACAAAGTGTGACACATGTTACTAAATGATGCATATATATATATATATATATATATATATATATATATATATATATATATATATATATATATATATATATATATATATATAATGGAGTTAGAATGTGCACCGATACACAAATGAGTGCTACTCAAGCATTGTCGATCTCAAAAATTATCCAAAAAGATGTTGATACATTATAGAATACATGATCTGAACTATGACATAAGAGAGTGAGCTAACTACATCCTTCTCCTTCATCCCTAGGTGGAAGAGGATGAGGAAGTGCATCTACTCTAGCTAACATATTTGCATCCTCTAATGCTCTAGCATACTTAGATAAATAAGGAACCTACTACATTTCTTTGGGAACTAGGACAACATAAGCGACACTAAAAAAAAACTAGGGCGGGGGGTGAGGGGGGTAGGAGTGAATCAGAAATGTAATATACTCCTAACAAGGTCCATCCTCTAACAAGGAATATTTATATTAGTATATCATCTTGTGGGTATCATTCCCACCAGGGATTTCCCTCTGATCAAGGGTTTCCCTAGTCAACATATCAAGTGTAATTTTCTATGTGCATTTTGTTATGGTTTCTATTTACTTTGGTTGAATGGTTAAGTTTGGTTAAATAAGATATATGTCTTAATTGTTGGATAACTAATTCACACCCCCCACCTTCCCCCCCCCCCCCCCCCCCCCCACTTCTCTCAATTATCTTGGTGGACTATTTTTTCTAAAAAACAACTTTTCCTTGCTCATTCATCTTGTTTTTGAATACCCATTTAGTTCCTATCACACTCTTTCTACTAGCCTAGGGACCAATTCTCATGTCTCATTCTTTACTATCTGATCCAATTCTTCTTTCATAGCTTGTTTCCAATAGTCATCTTTACATGCTTCATCTAGATTCTTAGGTTCAACTTGAGATATCAAACATAGTTCTTTGTTGACTCTACTTCTTGTCTTCACACCTTTATCTTTTCTTTTGATGATCTACTCGGGTGGATGATTCTTTGTGATACTCTTACCTAAAGTAGGAGTCGTTATCACAACTCTTGGCTCTACTATAGGTTCTAAGCTTTGTTCCTACCTTGGCTCTCCTTCATTCTAAAAATCATTATTCATCTCAATAAATATTTCATCATTCCCTGATTTAGTAACAACATCATCATCTGAAATGTAATCAATCATTCTCTTGTGTATCCTAAATTTCTCATTTTGAACTTTCCATATTAGTCTTAGTTCTTAGATCATAACATCTATAAGCCTTTCTCTTCAATGAATAACCAAGAAATATACCTTCATCATTTCTAGCATCAAACTTACCAATATCATCATCTCTTTTGATATAACACTTACTGCCAAAAATTCTAAAATACTTAACTATAGGTGAGTGATCAAACCACAGTTCATAAGGGGTCTTGTTTGTGTCTTTCATAACCTATACTTTGTTCATAGTGTAGACTACTATATTCATAGCTTCTCTCCAAAATATCTTGGATACATCATTCTCAACTAACATAGTGCTTGCTACTTTTGTAACTAACTTGTTTCTTCTCTCTACTATACCATTTTGTTTAGGGGTTCTTGGAGTTGATAACTGTCTTTTGATTCCAATAAATTCATTTGATGTTAAACATTTAATCTTTATGCCTAATTCATTCTCAACACTATTATTGAATATCTTCAAATTATCAAATGCCTTAGATTTCTCTTTAAGAAATTCAACCCACATCATTCTAGAAAAGTCATCAACTAAAATCATGAAATACCTTTCACCATAGAATCATTTTGTCTTTGTAGGACTGCTACGATCTGTGTGTACAATCTCCAATTTTACTATAGTAGTAAACTTCTTGCAAGGAAAAGAATTTTTTTTTATGCTTTGCCAAAACACACTCCTTCCAAATTGCATTAGTAAGCTTTACAATCTTAGGAAAATCTCTAATTGCAAGTATACTACTAATCTCTACAATGCTATCAAATTTTATATGATGAAACCTTTTATGACATAGCCAACTATCATCTACCTTAGAAACCAAATATGTCATTTCAGTAGGATTCAACTAAAGTACATTACCTCTAGATTTGGTTCTTGTTCCAATTACCTTTCCATCCTTGTCTCTAATCATGCATGTCTTCTTTGTGAACTGTAATTGATAACCTTTGTCCACTATTTGTCCAACACTCAAAATATTGTGCTTCAAACCATAAACAAAATATACATCCTTAGTGTTAGTCTTACCATCATGAGTTATAGATCTAATACCTTTAACATAGCATGCTACATTATTTCCAACTCTGACAATGCCTTCATCATTACTTTTGAAGTTAACAAACTTGTTCATATCACTAGTCATATGATGTGAACAACCACTGTCAACTATCCAATTATATTTCTTTTCAACATGTGATACCAAAGCCACTTTTTGTGAACTTTCTTCTTTAATAGCTACAAATCCAATTTTATCATCAATAGCCATTACTACTTTTCCATGAGAATCATCTTCTTCATTTGCATATAAACATTCTCTATCTATTCTAGGTTTGAAATGACCTCTAAACTTTTTCTCTCTCTTTTAGGAAGCTTACATGCATAATGACCATACTCATGACAAGTCCAACATTTAAAGATTTTCTTACCACCAGTTTCTCTTCTTAATAGAAGGGCTACTCCTTCTTCAATCCTTTTGTCCTCATCAGATCTATTGCTGCTAGCAAAATCTCCTCTATCACTTATGCTCCTTGATAGACTAGGTCAAATATTCAAGGCACTAAAAGTTGTTTCTATTCTAGTCAATTCTTCAGACTATCTAAGCTTATTCTCAACTACTACAAGTCTTCCAAGAAATCTCTCTTTTGTGAAATCTTTGGTACAAGATATCAACACCAGTATCATTTGAACTATTGACTTAAATGGTGGTGTTAAGCTCTTCAATATCTTCCAAATCACTTCATCATCTTGTTTGGTTCCTCCTTGAGATCTAATCCCTACAGTGATTTCTGATATTCTACCTACATATGATCTTATAGATTCATCTTCCATCATTTTAGCATCTTGAAATGCACAAATCCAACTTTTTCACCTCAATTTCTTAGAATGTTCATCACCTTCAAAACTAGTTTACCAAAGCTTTCCAAATCAAATGTGAAGTAGCAAGTAACTCTACTTGATTGTATTCAATTCAAGGAAGTGTAATCAATAGGGCTTCTCTAGCTCTCATGTTGCACCTAAAAAGATCTCTTTCTTCCTTAGTATAATTTCCAAGTCTTTATTAGCAATGATTGTCTTTGATGTTTTTGTCAAGATCCAATATCATGGACCCATACACAATAGAAGTGTCTTAATCTTTCCCTTCTAGCTGTCATAATATGTTTCATTGAACTTTAGACTATATTCTCTAAACATTCTCGTCGTGGATCTCCCAAAGTTGTTAAACTTTATCTTCAAGGACCTAATGCTCTGATACCAATTGTATGAAATAATAGTCAACCAAGATAAATGAGGGGGCTGGCGGGGGGGTGGGTGGGTGGTTTGAATTAATTATCAAGTCATATCATATGCATACATCACATCTCATATATCAATAATCATAAGAGAAACAAAGTGTGACACATGTTACTAAATGAGAGCTATACACACACACACAGATATATATATATATATATATATATATATATATATATATATATATATATATATATATATATATATATATATATATATATATATATATATATATATATACATATAATGGAGTCAAAATATGCATTGATACACAAATGAGTGCTACTCGAGCATTGTCGACCTAAAAAATTATACAAAAAGATGTTGCTACATTAAAAAATACATGATTAGAAGTATGACATAAGAGAGTGGGCTAGAAACATCCTTCTCCTTCATCCTTGGGTAGAAGAGGAGGAGGAGGAGGAGGTGCATCTTCTCTAGCTAGAAAATGTGCATCCTCTGATGCTCTAGTATACTCAAAGAAATAAGACACCTACTATGTTTCCTTAGGGACTAGGACAAGATAAGCTGCATAATTTTTTTTTGCTCTCATAGTCTATGTATGCACCTCATCTTGTGGAAGCTCCAACTGCTCACGTAATTGATGAATCTCTCAATCCCACTCTACTGGGTGTGCATCTCATAGTGCTAAAGGGATTTGTAGCTTTCCAAATGCCATTTTTTCATCCTCACTCAATCTCATGATCTCCTAAAGGACATCCTTTTTAGAAACAATAGTCCACCAAGATAACTGGGGGGGTGGGGGTGAATCAGTTATCCAACAATTAAAACATTTATCTTCTTTAATTAATCTTAACCCTTCAATCAAAGTAAATAGAAAGAGTAACAATATGCACATGAACAATTACACCGTACATGTTAACTAGGGAAACCCTTGATCAGAGGGAAGATCTCAATGGGAATGATGCCCATAAGATTATTTACTAATATAAATATTCCTTGTTAAAGGATGAACCCTATTAGGAGTCTATTGCAACATTTAGTACATATAAGTCCCTATTAGAAGACTTTGAATATGTATTAGGAGATTCCAACCCTATAAGGAGTTGTGCCAATCTTGTTAGGAGTTGTTCTATAATCTATGCAAGAAGAGCTCACTGCCTAAACAAGTAATTTACTATTAAGTTCCTCTTTCCTCTATTATATCAACCAAACCACTCATTGTTAGACCTTGTAGAATAGGTCACAAACCTCAAATACAAATATCAAACGTCAGATCAAAAAATAAAACTTCACTTCTATTTTAGTCTACTCAATTTCACATTGTGCTCTTGTGTTGCTTACAAATTACTTCTCTATGTCATACATGGTAAAGGAAAATGTCCTCCTTTATATCAAATTCATAAAAAAAATCCCTAAGTTAGCTATTGGACATTCTCAATTAATTATTTAGGACCACTTTAAGAACATGTTAGATTTAGTGATAACATTAATCTTCTATCTTGCAACTTGAATAACTTTCCATACATGCAATATTATGATGAGAAATCTCAACTACATCATATCAACATGTCTTCTACACATCCTTAACCTATATTCTACAAATAACAATTTTGCTAAGAGATATAACAAGTTTACTAGAAGATGCTTTTGTAAACTCTATCTTAGAACAAACATCACCAAAGCTTACATAACTTTTTCTAAACTTAACATTTCTTCACCAGATGTTAACTACATATACTAGATAATAAAAAGTATCTCCCATAACCTTAGATAGTGATAATACTCAACTAGTCATCCATACCAACTTGATCTTTTTGTTGTTCTTATGTCAAATACATAGAAGATTGCAATGTTGACATCAATGATAAACTCAGCCATGAATGCAACATTTCATCATAGAAATATATCTAGAATACTCTCCCATAGGAATATCACAAGAATTCATGTTTTCAACAATCCTATGTCTATGCCAAGATCTCTTCACATTGTGGCTCAGGAATAGGTTGATCTTACATCTCCTCATCACCTCCTTCATGCTCTACCTACTACAGAGGTTGGTCATCTACTCTTGGCCTTTGTGTCTCACTACCAATGCAAACCAAGGCTCCCATATCTCCCTCTAGTCTCCTCTATCTGGAACTACTCTTAGCACCACATGGGTCTACCCTCATCTGTCAAGGAGGAATTGACACTTGTGTGGTCATTTGTCTGTAGGTTTTTCTCTGGCTATTGTGGGGTCTTGACTAGACGAAATTGTATGGATAATGCACAATTTGATACAATCACCTATTAGAATTGTATAACCATATCAAAGGCATAATGAGTGAGCTTCAAACACTCACTATTATATTGCAACAACCAAATCTAAGTGTTGAGGATATTCAAGTATAAATTGAGATAGTTCACAATGCTATCAAAAGTATTGAATCCGAAAAAGAGAATGTAATAAAAAGATTCTCTATTCTCAAATAATATTTATCTCCTCACATTTGTATTTTGTACAGGGAATTGGAGGAGTGTCTTGCAGCCAAGCCATCCTATGAAAAATTTGCATGTTTAGAATTGAGCACAATTGAAATTGCATAATATGCATTATGCATGATTATCATTATGTCATATACAATTAAAGAAAATTGGAGGAAGGATCTTGAAAATGATAAGACTTGATTTTGCATAGTGTATATCCAAAATTTCAAGTTGAATAGAGAATGGTAATATAATTTTGTTTTCTACATATTCTGACACCTTTGTCATTGATGTGAAAGGGGGAGAAGATGTAAATGTAAAGGAAAATTGTATATATATGTAAGGGGGAGTTTATCTTTGTATATAGGAATCCATTGTAAAAGGAGTGATAAGGAATGTTATGACTCATCACGTCATGAATAAAATGTTCATGTTTTGAAGGCTAGTTTTGAGTAATTTCTTTTGGTAATTTCTTTTTATATAACATCATTTTGGGACATGGCCAAATTTTCAAAATGTTTCCATCTATTCTAAAGGGGGATATTATTGGAAATATGGCTAGATAGATGAGGAAGTGTTTTAATTTATGGAAATATACATATTTTGGTATTTCATTATGAAATCAGTGGCAAAAAATTATCTAAGTATTGGACAGTTTGTAGTAGCACAAAAAGAGTTTCGATATGGATGGATGATAGAGTTCAAATTAGCTCATAGGAAGTTAAGGGTTGATAGACAATAATGTCATGATGAACTATGTATGTGTGTAGATATATACAAATAGTACAATGATAGTTATAGAGAAATTACCACTATAGGTAACTAACTGAACATAACAAAGCACAATAATAAAATTGATTGTAAAACTTAAAAAATTATTTTGGTAACAAAATAACTACTAATCTATTATGAGCTGAGATCCTATATATTAACCCCAATTAATTGTTATAATTAGCCAAGCATGTGGAATATTTAAGGTTGACTGATTAAGAGGGTTTTAAATTTTCAAGGTATATGTAAAGATCATATCTTGCATAGTTAAGATGTAGTGACCAAGTGATGTGAAGTATTATGAAGGAATTTTATATGATATGTGAGATTTTTATGATACAAGATCTAATGTATGATCAAAGTATTCAAAAAGTGTAGTAGTGAGATAGTATCATATGTATATCTATACTTGTGAAGAAATGTATTTGTATATTGCATGTTAGGGTAGTGAGCTCTTCCTCTATACTTTGTAATTGCTCTACAAACTACTAACATTGTTGAGGCTTTTAACTAGGCCTAGTCCTCTACGAAGGACTGAAGACACTATATGTACTTGATAGACTCGTAACATTGTCAATATCCATAACATGATTCTTTTGTTTAGTGAATCATCTTTTGAGTATCATCCCCACCAAGGTTTTTCCTTGGCCAGGCTTTCCCTAGTTAAAAAATAATGGTGTTATAAGTTATTTATTTTTATGGTTTTTTACTATCTAGTGTTGTTGGTTTCCTTTCATATACAAGTTATAAAGTAATTAAGAATATCCAGTTATGGGAAAAAGTTTGTAGAATACTAATTCATACCCCGCTCTTAGTATCATCTATTTTTAACAATTGGTATCAAAGCATAGTTACTTAAAATAGGCTTAACATCTTGAGTAGGATCCCTATGGATATGCAACAATTAAAGAGTAATCTTGAGAAAATTGATCTTCTTAGTGGAGAAAGAGATAGCCTGAAAGATAGGTATCAAGATGCAAAAGTTTACATTGGAAAAATAAAAGATAAGATTGATGATCTAAGATCTAGGAACGGATTTCAAGAGAAGACTAGTGACAATGTTCAACTAGGAACTCTCAAGAAAGAAACTGAGATCATGAAGCATGACTTGAAATTCTACAGGAGCATCCTAGGTTGCCTTTTTATCCTACTCATTTTTGTTCATTCTGCAAGTTGGTGCCTAGCAATTCCTTCATGTGCCTAGCAATTCCTTAAAGTGCCTAGTTACTGTAGCAATTCCTTCATGTGTGTAGTTACTATCAAAATTCTTTCATGTGCTGAGTTATCCAATGTATGTCGAGTGACTCGTCATGTGTCGACTTACCCAGTGTATGCTGAGTATCAACATTTGGACATAATTTTTGCGAGCCAACTTGCAAGATTTATTTTGACAACAACATTTATGTTAAGATCTTTTCTTGGGATATGTCTAGACCATTTTTGGGTTGGCCTTGCTCTTATGTAATGTTCTAGAATAATCTATAAGTCATTTTTACAAGTATATATAGAGTGTTTAGGGTTAGAGTTAATTTGTGAAGAGGAATTTTGGAGAACAAAACTGAAAGTGTGAATTTGTAGTTGGATCTTTGAATGTGAAAGTATTTGTAATTGGTTGTAACCTAGAAGACCTTATAGTTGGGCATGTATGAAGATGTTTTGATGAATCAAAAAAATTATTTCTCTCTTCTTCCTCATTTGGTTAATGTTCCTTGTGTTTACTTCCATTGTGTTAACTCTTGCAAGGTGGTTTGGATAACTGGGTGAGCCTTTGGCCCTAGTTATTCATCCTTTTCCTACATCAATTGGTATCATATCTTGAGGTTAATCCTTGTGGAGATTGAATCATGTAGATCCCTTATTTTGATTTGGTTGTAGGGTTGTAGATATCTAGATTTGACCTATAACTTATAGAGGGTTACGATCTTGCAAAAACATGATTTGTAAAGACAGTTAGTGGTAGAAGAAGTAATGTTGATAACACTATATTGGATCAGTTGAGACAAATTTTAGACATATTAGATGTTGTGGAGATATCCTAGAGGAGAGGAGCACATCTTGATGATGTAAGTGATAATGAAGTAGTAGCACCAAACCATAATCCAAAACCTAAAGAAGATCAAGATGAGGAAAGATTATTGCGAGTGTTGTCTAGGGAAAATTTAAAGCCTACTATAGAAGTTGTTCCTTGTGATGGAAAATTGGATACCAATGTTGTGCTAGATTTGATCTCTAATATGGAGAAGTTATTTGAGTATGAAAAAACTCCTAATAATAGAAAGGTGAAGATTGTAATCACTAGGTTGAAAGGTCATGCATCACTGTGGTGGGAGCACTTGCAAACTAATAGACAAAGGAGAGGAAAGGAGAAGATTAGAACTTGGCCAAAGATGGTGAAGAAGGTAAAAAATTAATTCCTCCCTACTGAAAAGATGCAAAATTTTAAACAAAAGGACATGACTATGAAAGAATATATTGAGGAATTCTATAAATTGGACATCAGATCTAGACATGTAGATAATGATGTTGGGAAAATTGCAAGGTACATTAATGGATTGAGATCTAGAATACAAGATGAAATCAGTTTTGTGAAGTTGGAAGTGTAGAAGAATAATATCAATATGCCTTGAAAGCTTAGGAGATCTTGACAAAGAAGCATGAACAAAGACAAAGAGGTAGAGGTAGATCTTTTGGTGAAGGTGGCAGATCTGACAATTTTATGTAGGATAAAGGCAAATCTAAATGGAAAAATGATGAAAAAGAGTAGACTGAATGGAAAAGTGGTAATTCTTATTGAGGAGGCACTAATTCTTACTGAGGAAGAGGTAATTCTTAATCTAGAGGTGGATTTCATACTAATTATTTTAGATGTGGTAAAAAGGGACATAGATCTTTTGAATGTAGATCCTCTAAAAGTGGGAAAGGTACCAAAAATGTTATGATTCAAGGATATGATGAGAGTTCACCAAGTGGACCTAAGGCTAGAAAAAATTAGACAGTGAGAAGAACCTTACATAATAAGGGAAGTGATGTGGAACTTTTTTTAAGGAGAAGTCTTTTCAAGACAAGATGTAAGATGGTTGGAAAATGCTACAAAGTGATCATTGACATTGCAAGTTCTTCAAATGTGGCATCAGAAGAGTTGGTTACCAAATTATAACTACAGAGGTTGAAACATCCCAAACCTTATCATGTTTCATGGATCAAAGATGAGCATAATATAATTGTAAGTGAGCAATGCCTTGTGAAGTTCAAAATTAGATATTACTTTGATAAAGTTTTGTGTGATATTATGCCCATGGATTGTTGTCATTTTTTGTTAGGAAGACCTTGGTAATATGATAGATATGTTGTACATGATGGAAGATTGAATCAATATACTCTTTGGATAAATGGAAATAAAAGTTTGCATGGTTAATGGAAAGCAATTTGTAAAGGAAATGAAAAAGAATCAAGTCTATTTTTCCATAGTTCATAGAGCACCGAGTGTTGGCAGTAACGACTAAGTAGAAAAAGTGACAAAAAAATTTGTAGAATTTCTTAATGAGTAAAAATATATTGTTTCTAATGATATTCTTGATGCTTTACCTCTAGTAAGAAGTATAAGTCATTGTATGGATCTGATTCTTGGAGATAGTTTGTCAAAAAAAGCACCATATAGATTGACACCTACAGAGAATGAAGAACTTAACAGACAAGTGCATGAGTTGTTGTAGAAAGGTTTGATCAGAGAAAGCTTGAATCCATGTGCTACACATGTTGTATTATCAACTAAATAGAATGGAGAATGTAGAATGCGTACTAATTCCAGAGCTATTAACAAGATCACAATGAAATATAGGTTTCCTATGCTAAGGATGGGTGACATAATAGATTGTTTGAGTAGAGAAAAGTATTTTACCAAGATAGATTTGAAGAGTGGATATCATCATATCAGAATCAAAGAAGGTGATGAGTGGAAGACTACTTTCAAGACAAAAGATGGTTTGTATGAATGGTTGGTTATGCATTTTCGTTTGACTAATGCACCTAGTACTTTCATGAGGTTGATGAATGAAGTTTTGAAAAAAAAATTTGGATAATTTTGGGATTGTTTGTTTGGATGATATTCTGATATTTAGGAAGACTAAGGAAGAACATCTTGAGCATATTAGACAAGTATTGTAGAGGTTGAAAGAGGAAAAATTGCTAATTAATCTGAAAAAGTGTTCTTTTATGCAAGAGAAGATTATGTATTTGAGATTTGCGATTTTAGTTGATGGATTGAAGATGGATCCTGAGGAGGTCAAAACAATTTTGGAATGGCCTACACCTAAGAATGTGGGTTAGGTAAGATCATTTCATGGTTTGGATAGTTTTTATAAAAAGTTTATAAAGAATTTCAATTATATTTGTAATTCAATGACTGAGACAATAAAGGGAGATAAAAAGGACTTCAAGTGGACACATGGAGCTGATAAGAGTTTTCAAACTTTGAAACAAAAGGTTGTTGAATTACATATATTAGCTTTACCTAATTTCAACAAAGTATTTCAAGTTGAATGTGATGCAAGTGGTAGTGCAATTGGAGCTATATTAATTCAAGAAGGTAAACTTGTTGCTTTATTTAATGAAAATTTGAATGATGCTAAAAGGAAATATTCTGTGTAGTATCAAGAATTTTTTGCTATTGTCCAAGTATTGAAGAAGTGGAGACATTATTTGATTCCTAAAGAGTTTTTACTATATACTGATCATAAAACTTTACAGTACTTGGAAAGTCAACATAAATTGAATCGAAGACATATGAAGTGGGTTGAGTACTTGCAAATTTTTACATTTGTGATCAAGCATAAGAGTAGAGTTACTAACAGAGTTGTTGATGCATTAAGTAGAAGACATTCTTTGTTGAGTGAAATAAAGGTTGAAGTTCTTGGTTTTGATGAAATGAAAGAGTTACATGATGTTGATCCTAATTTTTTTGAGGCATAGAGAGAGTGTAGAGCACCAAATCTGATAAATCACATAAGTAAGTATGATATGTATTTTATTCAAGAAGGTATGTTGTTCAAAAGTATTTAGTTGTATATTCCTAGAAGTTCTATGAGGTTGAATCTGATTAAGGAAAAGCATAGCGGTGGATTAGTTGAACATTTTAGAATTGATAAGACATTGAGTTTTCTAAAAGAGAACTATTATTGGCCACAAATGTATAAGGATTCTCAAAAATTTGTAAAGAGTTGTGGAGAATGTCAAGTTACAAAAGGGGAGAGTCAAAATGGTGGTTTGTATACACCTATTACTATTCCTGAGAAACCTTGGACTAGCATCACTATGGATTTTGTTCTTGGATTGCCTAAGATAATGAAAGGGTATGTTTCCATATTTGTTGTAGTGGACAGATTTTCTAAGATGGCTAATTTCATACCATGTAAGAAGACATTAGATGCTAAGCATTTTGCTAAAATTTTCTTTAAAGATATTGTGAGATTGCATGGATTACCAAGAAGTATTATTTTTAATAGAGATAGTAAGTTTTTTGGCTATTTTTAGAAGACTTTGTGTAAGAAGATGGGTACTGAGCTGAAGTTTAGTTTTACATTTCATCCATAGATAGAGGTTGTGAATAGAAGCTTGGGTAATTTGCTAAGATGCTTAGTTGGGAATAAGCCAAGTAATTGGGAGATGGTATTGGCACAAACTAAATTTTTATATAATAATTATATGAATAGGAGTACAGGGAAGACACCTTTTGAGATTGTTACTAGAATGCATCGTAGAGGAATATCAAATTTGAGGGATGTTGTTGGTGAAGAAAAGAGAAGTGCTATAGGAGAAGAATTTTCTAATTTTATGGAGTCTTTGCATAAGGAAGTGAAGTTGAGGTTGAAACAAAGTAATCAAAAGTATAAGGAGAATGTTGATCAGTCTAGAAGATGCCACGATTTTCAAGTTGCTGGTGAGGTGATGGTTCATCCAAAGGAAGGAAGATTCCCAATTGGAACATATAGTAAGCTAAAGATGAAGAAATTTGGACCTTGTAAGATCTTGAAGAAGTTTGATAGTGGTAATGCTTATGAATTTGAGCTACCTAATGACATGGATATATCTCCTATATTTAATATTTTTGTCTATTAGATTATTATCCTAAGAAGTAGGTTGAAGAAGTTGAACAGATATTGGATCATAAAGTTCGCAATAGCACATGAGGAAAATATTACTATGAATATTTGGTGGAGTGGAAGAATAGATCTATTGAAGATGCTTCATGGATTTCTCAATTTGAGTTGGATTCAGCTTAGGTTGTGACATCTCAATGATTCAAGAGAATCATTTATTTCAACCTCGATTGTCTGATGTAGGAGCATCTTGGGTTGCTTGCTCATTTTTTGTTCATTCTACAAGTTGGTGCCTACCAATTCCTTCATATGCTAAGAAATTCCATCATGTGCCTAGCAATTCCTACTAGGGTATAATTTAGTGGCTAATATTCGTAAATTGGCTAATTTTAGAGTTTTTTGGCTAGTAATTTGGCTAATAATTTAAGATTTGATACAACCTAAATCACCATAGTTTTATAAAATTCAGTTCTAGAATATTTAAAATCGCTCAATAATTTATTTTTTAAAAAAAATCAAACTCAAATATTTGCCACAATATTCCTTACATGAATAGATTTGAGTTACCTAAATATAATATATTATTGGAGAAATTAAATTGAACTAACCAATAATTATCATAATTATTAGTTACTTTAGGGATATATCACCAATATTTATTTTTCACTATTGATTTAAAGTATATGTAATGATCTCATGATATTCTACGAGGTAAAAAAAATGTTCAGTTTTGATTTGTAATACTCCATGGTGATTAATGAACTTCCCATTATTATTGAGATTTGTCAATATTTTATACAAAAAAAAATATGATTCAAAAATAATTGCCAATATTAATCATATTTAGAATTAAAAATTGAGAGATTAGCCAATAGAAATAATTTTGTTTTTTCAAAATAATGAAAGATTCGCCAATATTTTATATCTTTTTTGGAGGCAGCTTTCTTAAAGTTTACCCTAATTCCTACACATGTCTAGTAATTTGTTCATGTGCCTAGTGATTCCTTCATGTGCCTTGCAATTCCTTCCTTCATGTGACTAGAAATTCCTTCATATTCCTAGCAATTCCTTCATGTCTCAAGCTACTGTAGAAATTCTTTCATGTGCCTAGCAATTCCTTCATGTGTCGAGTTACCAAGTGTATGCCCAGTTACCCAGTGTATGCGGAGTGTCAACATTTGGACATGATTTTTGTGAGCCAACTTGCAGGATTTATTTCAATCGTGATATTTATATTAAGATCTTTTCTTCGGATGTGTCCAGACCATTGCTGGGTTAGCCTTCCTCTTGTGTAATGTTCTAGAATAATATGTAAGCCATTTTGGGAAGTATATATAGAGTGTTTAGGCTTAGAGTTAGGCAATTTTTTGCAAAGAGGAATTCTAGAGAGTAGAACTGCAAGTGCAAATTTGCAGTTGGATCTTTGAATGTGAATAAATTTGTAATTGGTCATAACCTAGAAGGCCTTATAGTTGGGCATGTATGAAGATATTTTGATGAATCAATAAAAGTATTTCTCTCTTCTTCCTCCTTTGGTTTTTGTTCCTTGTGTTTGCTTTCATTGTATTAACTCTAGCAAGGTGGTTTGGATAGTTGGGTGAGCCTTTGGCCTTAGTTATTCATCCTTTGTCTGTGTCATAAAAATTGTTGAACTTGAGTTTGAAGAAGGATGACTATAAGATTGAACCAGATCTAAAGTCTGAGAATGTAGACCCATAATCCTAGTTGTCTCAAGTAACATTTGAACTATAATCTATTAAGAAAGAGCATGGAGAATTAGAAAATCACAATACTATTGTGAAAGGAGAATTGACACAAGCAAAGATATAGTTAGAAATTCTTTATTATAGTAGCGAGAAAATTTATGAACAACTATTTTACCAAAGATCTTTTTATGATAGGACATGCCTAGATATCTTATTGGAGAAAATTTAGCCAAGAAAAATGAAGTTAGGATAGAACCAGATCCAGTTGTCGAGACCCCTAAGCCTAAAGAAACTTATTAGAGTAGGATAGAATCAAACATATTCATAGAAGTACCTAAGAAAATAGAGAAATTCAATCTGTCTAAGAAACATGATGAATGTAAGAAATCAAAAAAATCACTTAAGTTAGAGATGAATTCAGAGGTAGATGTTTTATATGCAATGGTGTTGGTCATATGAAGAGAGATTGCATAGGTAAGTCTTTTAAACCTATTACTAATTTCTATTTTCAAAATTGTCATGATTATGGTCATAAAAAAATACATTGTAAGAATTCTAAGTTTGACTATTAGTAATAGAACTAGTAGAATTTTTAGGAACACTAACCTTGTAGGTAATGAAAGAGGGAGATCACAAAGCATATCTAATTATGATAAAATACCTAATGGAGGAAGGAACCAAATTTTTTTTGAAAGCATATTGATATAATTATGAATGTGTTTCAATGATTGTTTTGTCACTGATGTCAAACATGCTACTTGCTTGTAAGACAATTGCTTATATGATTTAAGTACTCTCATTTGTTTGATTGATGAAGATGATTTGATCAAATGAGGTAACAATAGCACCTAGAGGAAAGTTTGAGTTATGATAAGAAAAAAAAGTACAAGGATTAGTTAAAATAGTGATATTATAGTGCATTGATAATCTACTTAAGGTTATAAAGAATGGTTACACTGGTTAAGTTCAGAAGAAAAAATTAAACAAAGTATGTCTACCAAGCTTAACATCCAAAATAGTTAGTGTAAGTCAAGAAAAAAATCAATTGGAGGTAAGCAAAGTCAATTTCAATGTAAGCCAAGTGAAATAGTGTAAGCCGAGTAAAGTTTAGTTGATGTCAAGCACCAGTAAACTTGAGTTTGTGCTGAGTGTTTTGATAGTGGTTGCGGAGCAACTTAGTATGTATTAAGCATCAAAAGCCAATTAATCTCGAGTGTTAGCATTATGAGAATGATTGAGAATTCAATCAATCTAAGCCAAAAAGTTTGATTTCTTGGATTATGTAAACCATGTCGAAGATAAGCTTGATGAGTTGGTGACACAAAATTCAAGATGAATTATTTTTAGGAAAATTCAAAGAATATGGAAGGAGAAGTTTCTAGAAAGGAATGAAATTAAATGAGCAGTAGACTCATTGAATCCCACCTAATCCAATCTAACCCTAAACTAGACGATGGAGGATAAACTACAAAAGATCCTAATTTTCTATTTATAGAGATGGCTAGTTAGAAACAAAGGTTGTCATATGTGAGAACCTAAGGAAGAAAATAAGTCTTGGGTATTTCTTCATTCAGTGACCTAAAAGAAGATATTGCATTGGAAAGAAAAGAAAGAAGGTTTAAAGGTATGGATGCTTGAAGGGTGAACAAGCTATCAGAGTTGAAGTGTCTAAAAGCCAAGAAGAAATGAGGAATAAAACAAAGATCTATAATCTACAAATGGAGTTGTAAGTTATTATCTAATCATTATCCTAGTCTAGGGTAAATCATTCAGATTAAGGTTGACCTAATAGTCATTTGTAAATCCTTTAACTGGGTGATATTCCATGTGAATGATCTAAAGTCCTCTAACAAGGATCACTCCTAATAGGGTAACTGAACTCCATTAACTAGGTCACATTTAATAGTGTGTATTGTAACTTTTAATAGGGTTGGCTTTTCATAAGGCATCACTTCAAAAGAGTGAGAATGAGTAGCACGTTACTGGTGGTTTTTTCCAAATTGGATTTCCACATTAAATAATTATGTCAAATGTGTTATTGAATCTTTTATGTTTCATATTTACATTTCTACAAAATTGATTTGATAGTAACCTACAATTTTAAGTGATTGTATGATCTAATGGATGCATGCATGTTGAAAATTTTTTATGGATATGAGTTCACTAAGATATGAAAAGTTTTAATTGTGCATCTTAACCTTGGATAATTGATTCAACCCCCTAGTTATTCTAAATATTCCAACAATTGGTATGAGAGCCTTCTGCTTAAGAGAACTAGTTTGAAGGTACTATAACTTTCCAACATGAAAAAGTCTAATTAAGATACACCTAGGAGGTCTTGGAGATCATGCACAAACTACCATTACTATCAATTATGTCAATCCTACTAGAGTCCTAACTACTAAAGATCTTTTTTTTTTTTTAAAAGAACACAACCAGGAAATGTTGGAGATTGCCTCTACCCTGAGTTATGCCAAGTTTGATGTTATCAATGATTGTGGCAATGCAAAGAAAATGTGGGATGCTCTACACACCATCTATGGTGGTGACAAAAATGTTCTAAGAAGCAAAGATGAAAGTTTTAGAGATAAGTTTGATGGTATGAGAATGCAAGAAGGTGAAAATATTGCCCAATATTGTTCTAGGATAAAAGGTTTTATTATTGCAATAAGAGGAGCTATTGGTAAAATAGATAATTATACTATACCAAAAAAATTTATGCAAGAGCATCTTGGGTTACCTTGCTATCCTTCTCATTTTTTTTCATTCTACAAGTTGGTGCCAACTTACTGTAGCACTTAGTTGGTGCCAATTTACTGTAGCACTTAGTTAGTGTCGAGTTATTGTAGCTCTTAGTTGGTACCAAGTTATTATAGCACTTAGTTGGTGCCAAGATACTATAGAAATTAGTTGGTGCTGAGTTACTATAGCACTTAGTTGGTGTCGAGTTACTATAACACTCAATTGGTGCTAAGTTACTCTAGCACTTAGTTGGTGTCAAGTTACTATAACACTTAGTTGGTTCCAAGTTACTGTAGCACTTAGTTGGTGCCGAGTTACTATAGTAATTTAGTGTTGACCAAGTGTTCCTTCATGTGCTAACTCACCTAGTGTATGCCAAGTTACCCAGTGTATGTAGAGTGACCCTTCATATGTCGAGTTTTCCTATTTATGTCAAGTGTCAGCATTTGGACATGATTTTTGTGAGCTAACTTGTGAGGTTTATTTAGATCATGATATTTATGTTAAGATCTTTTCTTGGGATGTGTCTAGACTATTTTTGGGTTAGCCTTCCTCTTATGTAATGTTCTGGAATGATCTATAAGCCATTTTGGTAAGTATATATAGAGTGTTTAGGCCTAGAGTTTGAGAAGTTTTTGAAAGGAGATTTTAGAGAAGAATTGGAAAGTGTGAATTTGCTGTTGGATCTTTGAATGGGAATTTATTTGTATTTGATCATAACCCAAAAGGCCTTATAGTTGGGCATGTATGAAGATATTTTGATGAATCAATAAAATTATTTCACTCTTGTTCCTCCTTTGGTCATTGTTCTTTGTATTTGCTTCTATTGTGTTAACTCTTGTAGGGTGGTTTGGATAGCTAAGTGAGCCTTTGACCCTAGTTATTCCATCCCTTACTTGCATTAGGTGGTATCATAGCTTGACATTCATCCTTGTGGAGATTGGATCATGTAGAACCTTGATTCAAATTTGGTTGTAAGGTGGCAAATCTATGGATTTGACCTATAACTTGTAGAGGGTTACAATCTTGTAGGTAAAGATGGTTCATGGTAAAGGAAATGTTGATAATGCCATATTGGATCAATTGAGACAAATTGTGTCCAGATTAGATGCTATGGAGATAGCCCAAAGGAGAGGAGCACATCTTTACGGTGTAAGTGATGATGAAGTAATAACATTGAGCCATAATCTAGAACCTAAAGAAGATCAAGATGAGGAAAAGATTATTGGAAGTGTTGTCTAGGGAAAATTCAAAGCCTGCTGTAGAAGTTGTTCCTTATGATCAAAAGTTGGATACCAATGTTGTGTTGGATTGGATCTCAGATATGGAGACGCTTTTTGAGTATGAAAAAACTCCTAATAATAGAAAGGTGAAGATTGCAGTCACTAGGTTGAAAAGGTCATACACCATTATGGTGGGAATATTTGCAAACTAATAGACAAAGGAGAGAAAAGGAGAAGATCAAAACTTGGCCAGAGATGGTAAACAAGGTAAAGAAAAAATGCCTTCCTATTGATTACCAAGTTAGCTTGTTGAGAAAGATGAAAAATCTAAGACAAAAGGACATGATTGTAAAAGAGTATACTGAGGAATTCTATAAATTGGACATCTAATCTAGACATGTGGATGATGATGTTGAGAAAATTGCAAGGTACATATATGGATTGAGATCTAGAATACAAGATGGAACAAGTTTTGTGAAGTTGGACACTATGGAAGAAGCATACCAATATGCCTTGAAATCTGAGGAGATATTAGCAAAGAAGCATAAGAGAAAGATGTAGAGGTGGTAGATTCCAAAGAGGCAGAGGTAGATCTTATGGTGAAGGTGGCATATCTAAAAGTTTTGTGTAGGATAAAGGAAAATTTGAATGGAAGTGTTAGGATAAACCACGGACAGAAATAAAAACTACATGCAAATATAACCAATAATAGAAAATAATAGAACACACAAAAATGAACACAAGGCACCAAGATTTAACATGGTTCACCCAATCCTTGGGCTACGTCCACCAAACAGCAAGTCTGATCTTATTACAATCTAGTGATTACAACCTGATTTACAATCCATAATCCCTTACAGCTCAATACGCCGCAAGAACCAATTTCGTATCACAACATTATGAAAAATACCCAACCCTAAGACCTTTTTGTACAAGTATTAAACCGCTTTAGGGTTATAACCTTTTTATATAAGTATGTACAGTACTTTCCTGATTAGTCACCATAATCTAACAATCTCCCACTTGGGGATTGATCAGGCTCCACACTAAACAACAATCACCCACTTGGAGACTGATCCTGTAGCAATACAACTACCGCATGGGCCTCCCAATGGATCAAACCACCCTGGACTCTGCTATTCTTTTATTCACATTTAGTCTAAAAGACCAACTGAAGCTGAAGAGGAGTTCAACTTCACCCTTGTTACAACCTTTGTGAACATATCTACTAGGTTTTCATTGGTATGTATCTTCTCCAGCTTTAACTATCCATCCTCCAAAACTGATCGAATGAAATGGTACCGCAACTGTATGTGTTTGGTCTTAGAATGCAGAGCTAAATTCTTAGCAAGATGAAAGGCACTCTGACTATCTGTGAACAAATAATTATCCTTCTGAGGATTTCCTAATTCTTCCAAGAAGAACTGAAGCCATATCATCTCTTTGGCTGCCTCTATAGCAACAACATACTCTGCCTTTGTGGTGGAGAGAGCATTAATCTTCTGTAACCTAGAAACCTAGCTCATGGTTGCCCCACCAACAGTAAAGACATAACCTGTAGTACTCCACCTAGTATCAATATCCCCAGCCAAATCTGAGTCAACATAGCCCTGTAAATTAGTAGTAGAGCCCCCAAAGTGTAAACACTTATTGGATGTTCCTCTCAAATATCTGAGAATCCACTTGACAGCATTCCAATGCTCAAATCCTGGATGACTCATGTACCTGCTAACAACTCCCATTGCATGTGCAATATCTGGCCGAGTGCATACCATAGCATACATCAAGCTTCCTATAGCTGAAGCATAGGGTACCTTGGACATCTTATCCTCCTCTTCCTGTGTCTTGGGACACATCTCCTTAGTCAATTTCAAATGACCAGGTAAAGGTGTGCTGACAACTTTAGCATTCTCCATAGAGAAACGTTGCAACACCTTCTCAACATAATCAGCTCAAGATAGCATCAATGTTCTGTTCTTCCTATCTCTGCAAATCTTCATACCAAGGATTTGTTTTGCTGCCCCCAAATCCTTCATAGCAAATGCATGTGCTAATTGGCATTTCAGCCCCTTAATATGATCCATGTTAGACCCAGCTATAAGCATATCATCAACATATAAATAGAAAATAATGTAGCTATCATCATCCAACCTCTTAAAATAAACACAGTAATTTGAATGACACCTATTATATCCATGCTCATGCATAAAATTGTAAAATTTCAGATACCATTGCCGAGGTACTTGCTTCAAGCCATATAAACTTTTCTTCAATTTGCACACTAAGTTCTCCTTACCTTTGACCTCAAAACCCTGTGGCTGAGCCATATATATTTCTTCATCCAAATCACCATGAAGAAAGGCTATTTTAACATCCATCTGCTCTAAATGAAAATCTTCAGTAGCCACAAGACTTAAAACAGTACGAATAGAAGTCATTTTAACAACAGGAGAAAATATCTCATCAAAATCAATTCCCTTTTTCTGTGCAAATCCTTTTACAACTAACCTGGCCTTAAATCTGTTCTTACCTCCTTCCTCTTCTTTCAACCTATAAACCCATTTATTCTGTAAAGCCTTTTTACCTGTAGGCAACTTGCACAAATTCCATGTCTTATTTTTCAGCAAAGAGTCCATTTCATCTTTCATTGCAGACTCCCACTGAATCTTAGTATCCACCTGCACAGCTTCATCATAACTTTCAGGTTCACCAACATCAGTAAGTAAAATAGAATACAAAGAGGGAGAAAACCTTTGTGGAGGTCTAATTTTCCTTTTTGACCATCTAACATTCACTGGTGTGTGTGGTATTTGTTGTTGCAGTTGTTGCACATCATTAGGAATGGCTAGAACATCAGCTTTTGGAGTATCATCCAACACAACATAATCATCTTCTTTCTCCTCATGTTGCTGCAACAGATCTTTGTACAACACTTTTTCATTGAATATTACATCCCGACTTCTTATAATTTTATGATTTTCAAAATCCCAAAGCCTATAGCCAAATTCATTAATGCCATATCCAACAAAGACACATTTCTTTGATTTAGCTTCTAGCTTGGTTCTATTTTCAGAGTCTATATGAGCAAAAGCTTCACAACTGAAGGTCTTGAGAAAAGAATAACTCACCTTCTTACCAGTCCATGCTTCCTCTGGAATACCATAGCCCAAAGGAGTAGAGGGACCTCTATTAATCAAATATACTACAGTATTGACAGCCTCTGCCCACATGTGTAAGGGCAACCCAGCATGCAACCTCATGCTCCTTGCGCACTACATTATAGTCCTGTTCATGCGTTCAGCTACTCCATTTTCCTGTGGAGTCCTTGGAACATTTTTTTGTCTACGAATACCATTAGTGGAGAAATAATCTTCAAATTCATGACTGCAATACTCACCACCATTATCAAATCTGAGACATTTTAATTTCTTACCAGTCTCATTTTCAACCAAGCATTTCTATTTCTTAAAAGTTTGAAATACATCAGATTTCTGTCTAAGGAAATAAACCCATACTTTTCTAGTTGCATCATCAATAAATGTAACATAATAATGAGAGCCACCAAGGGAAGATACCTGACCCAGTCCCCATACATCTGTATGCACAAGCTCTAATTTCTCCTTTTTGTTTTCCTTCCCTGTCTTTACAAAACTCACTCTCTTTTGTTTTCCATACACACAACTTTCACAGAAATCCATATTCACACATTTTAGACCTGGTAAAACTTTCCTTGAATGAAGTACTTTCATACCTTTCTCACTCATGTGCCCAAGTCTATTGTGCCACAACACTGTATCAGAATCTACAGCAGCTATTTGTTCTCCCTGCTCAATTGCAATAATTGTTCCTGAATATTCATTTTTCTCTGAAACAATCAAAGTAGAAGGAACAGTATGACCTGTACAAAGATATAAGGTGCCTACTTTCACACCTTTTGCTACTACAAGGGAACCTTTTGAAACCTTCCAATTTTTATCATTAAAAGTAACTACACAACCCTCATCACTGAGTTGCCCTGCTGAAATTAAATTTCTACTTAGTTTTGGAACATGTCTTACCTCATGTAGTAGCCAATGATTCCCATTCTGCAACTTAATCTTAATTTTTCCCTTTCCAAAAATCTGACAGGGTTCATTATCCCCCAAATAAACAAGCCCAAAATCCCCTTGGACATAATCAATGAAATAACCTCTATGAGGTGTGGCATGAAATGAAGCACCAGAATCTAAAACCCATGAATCATCAACACTCTCTAAAGACAGAAGCAAAGCATCCTCTTTGGATTTGTTACTTACCACATTTGTCTCCTTGTCTCCATCTGATTTATCTCCTTCATTTTTCTTTCGATTTCAACAATCTTTCTTTTTGTGCCCTAGTTTCCCACAGTACCAGCAATCATTTGGTCCTCTCGATTGAGACCTCCTCCCCTTTGACTTTCCTCTTGATTTCCCATGATTTCCAGAGTTACTTCCTCTTTCAGTCGTTCTACCCCTACTTTGTGCATTTAAAGAACTTCTTGATGTAGATCCACTTGAGGACTTTCTACGATTTTCCTCACTTAAAATAACACCGATCACATCGTCATATTTTAGGGTACTAGATCCAGGAACAGAGTTACTCACCGCCATTACCAAGCCATTCTAGCTTTCAGGCAAAGAACACAAAATCAAGAGAGCCCTAATTTCTTCATCAAAATTGATACCCACAGAAGATAATTGACTATTAATAGTATTAAACTCATTTAAATGATCTGCAACAGATCCACCTTCTGCCATTTTCATATTAAATAAACGCTTCATGAGAAATACCTTATTTGAAGCGGAGGGCTTTTCATACAATGTCACTAGGGTTTTCATCAAATCTTCTATCATCTTTGCTTTTGTAATATTAAATGCCACCGATGGTGCCAAGCATAAATGAATGCTTCCGAGTGCCTTTCTGTCCAAAAGATCCCATTCAGCCTCTGACATAGTTCCCTGATTCTTGGCTTTTCCTTCCAACGGCTTCCATAAATCCTTCTAATAAAATAGTCTTCCATTTGCATCTTCCATAAGTGGAAGTTCTTCCCATTAAACCTATTAACCCTCAACTTACCCTCATCTGCCATCGCTCCCACTCAACTGTGAGACTCCCACTTAACTGTGAGACTTTCCTGCAGAGGATAACTAAAAGACAACCTTGCTCTGATACCACTTGTTAGGATAAACCACGGACAGAAATAAAAACTACATGCAAATATAACCAATAACAGAAAATAATAGAACACACAAAAATGAACACAAGGCACCAAGATTTAACGTGGTTCACCCAATCCCTGGGCTACGTCCACCAAACAGCAAGTTCGATCTTATTACAATCCAGTGATTACAACCTGATTTACAATCCGTAATCCCCTACAGCTCAATACCGCCGCAAGAACCAATTTCGTATCACAACATTATGAAAAATACCCAACCCTAAGCCCTTTTTATACAAGTATTAAACTGCTTTATGGTTATAACATGTTGGCCATATGTCGGCCATATGTCAGCCATATGTCGGCCATAATATGTCGGTTATAACTATTTATGAAGTATGTACAGTACTTTCCTGATCAATCACCATAATCTAACAGGAAGAATGATGACAAAGGCAAGACTGAATGTAAAATTGGTAATTTTTACAGAGAAGGTACTAATTCTTACCAAGGAAGAGGTAATACTTATTCTATAGGTGAATTTCATGGTAATGGTTTCAGATGTGGTAAAGAGGGATATAGATCTTTTGAATGTAGATCCTCTAAAAGTGGACAAAGTAATATGAATTCTATGATTTAAGGAGGTGATGAGGGTTCACCAAGTGGATTGGAGGCTAGAGAAAATCTAATAGTGAGAAGAACTCTATGTAATAAGGGAGGTGATGAGGAATCTATTTGAAGGAGAAGTCTTTTCGAGACAAGATGCAAGATGGCTAGAAAATGCTGCAAAGTGATCATTGAGAGTGAAAGTTCTAAAAATTTAGTATTAGAAGAGTTGGTTACAAAGTTCTAGTTGCAAACACTGAATCATCCCAAACCTTCTCATGTTTCATGGATCAAATATGAGCATAAGATATTGGTAAGTGAGAAATGCCTTGTGAAGTTCAAGATTGAACATTACTTTGATAAAATTTTGTTTGATATTATGCCTATGGATTGTTTTCATATTCTATTGGGTAGACCTTGACAATATGATAGATATGCTATGCATGATGGAAGATTGAATCAATATACTCTGTGGGTGAATAGGAAGAAGAAATTTTTGTTTCCTTTGATTGAAAGTCTAGATGAGTTTAGTTGAACTACAATAAAAGTTTGCATGGTTAACGGGAAACAATTTGAAAAAGAAGTGAAGAAGAATCAAGTCTTTTTTGCCATAGTTACTAGAGGACCGACTATTGGTAGTAATGAACAAGTGATAGTAGATAGTGATAGATGAGTACCAATAGCAATTATAGAATTGCTGAATGAATATAAAGATATTGTTACTAAGGATATTCTTGATGGTTTACCACCAATGAGAAATATAAGTCATTGTATGGATCTAATTCATTAAGCTATTTTTTTGAAAAAAGCATCATATAGATTAACACCTGCAAAGAATCAAGAACTTAATAGACAAGTATAGGAGTTTTTGTAGAAAGGTTTGATTAGAGAAAGCTTGAGTCTATGTGTTGTACCTGCTATATTAGCACCTTAAAAGAATGGAGAATGGAGAATATGTATTGATTCCAGAGCTATTAACAAAATTATAGTGAAATATAGGTTTCCTATTTTTTTGAGTGGAGCAAAGTATTTTACCAAGATTGATTTGAAGAGTAGCTATCATCATATCAAAATCAGAGAAGGTGATGAATGGAAGACTACTTTCAAGACAAAAGATGGTTTGTATGAATGGTTGGTTATGCCTTTTGGTTTGACTAATGCACCTAGTACTTTCATGAGGTTGATGAATGAAGTTCTAAGAAGATTTTTGGGTAATTTTGTGATTTTTTATTTAGATGATATATTGATATTTAGTAAGACTAAGGAAGAACATCTTGAGCATGTTAGACAAGTATTGCAAAGGTTGAAAGTGAAAAAGTTGTTGATTAATCTAAAAAAGTTCTCTTTAATGCAAGAGGAGATTTTGTATTTGGGATTTTTTATTTCAGCTAATGGTTTGAAGATGGATCCTAAGAAGGTTAAAGCAATTTTGGAATGGCTTACACCTAAGAATGTGTGTGAGGTAAGATAATTTCATGGTCTAGCTAGTTTTTACAAAAAATTTATAAAAAAATTTAGTGTTGTTTGTAATGTTATGACTGAAACAATGAGGGGAGATAAAAAGGAATTCAAGTGGACCCATGGAGCTGATAAGAGTTTTGAGACTTTGAAACAAAAGGTTTTAGAAATACTTGTATTGGCTTTTCTTGATTTCAACAAAGTATTTCAAGTTGAATGTGATGCAAGTGGTAGTGCAGTATGAGTTTTATTAAGTCAAGAAGGTAAACCCATTGCTTTCTTTAGTGAAAAGTTGAATGATGCCAAAAGGAAGTATTTTGTGTTTGATCAAGAGATTTATTCTATTGTTCAAGCTTTAAAGAAGTGGAGACATTACTTGATTCTTAAGGAGTTTGTGTTGTATATTGATCATAAAGCTTTACAATACTTGGGAAGTCAACATAACTTGAATCAGAGACATATGAAGTGGGTTGAGTACTTGCAAAGTTTCACATTTTTTATTAAACATAAGAGTGGAGTTACAAATAGAGTTGCTACTGCACTTAGTAGAAGATAATCTTTGTTGACTGAAATGAAGGTTGAAGTTCTTGATTTTGATGAAATGAAAGAGTTGTATGGTGTTGATCCAAATTTTTCTAAGGCATGGATAGAGTGCAGAGCACCAAATCTAACAAATCACATAAGTAAGTATGATGAGTATTTAATTCAAGAAGGTATGTAGTTTAAAGGTATTTAGTCACGTATTCCTAGAAGTTCTAGGAGGCTAAATTTGATTAAGCAAAAGTATAATGGTGGATTAGTTGGACATTTTGGAATTGATAAGACATTGAATTTTCTGAAAGAGAAGTATTATTGGCCACAAATGTATATGGATGTTCAAAAATTTGTAAAATGTTGTGAATTTTGTCAAATTGCAAAAGAAGTCAAAATACTAGTTTGTATACACCTATTACTATTGCTGAGAAACCTTGAAGTGGCATCAATATAGATTTTGTTCTTGGATTACCTAAGGCAATGAAGGGGTATGATTCCATATTTTTTGTAGTGGATAGATTTTCTAAGATGGCTCATTTCATACCATGTAAGAAGACATTAAATACTAAGCATGTTGCTGAAATTTTCTTTAAAGAGATTGTGAGATTGCATGGATTACCAAGAAGTATTATTTCTAATAGAGATTGTAAGTTTGTTGTTTATTTTTGGAAGACTTTGTGGAAGAAGATGGGTATTGAATTGAAGTTTAGTTCTACATTCCATCCAAAAAACATGGACAAATAGAAGCTTAGGTGATTTTCTGAGATGTTTAGTTGGAAATAAGACAAGTAATTGGGAGATGGTATTGGCACAAGCTGAATTTGCATATACTAATTCTATAAATATGAGTACAAGGAAGACACTTTTGAGATTGTTACAAGAATGAAGCTTAGAGGAGTGTTAGATTTAAGAGATGTTGTTGGTGAAGAAAACAAAAGTGTTGCAGGAGAATAATTTGCTAATTTTATAGAGTCTTTGCATAAGGAAGTGAAGTTCAAGTTGGAACAATGTAATCAAAAGTATAAGGAGAATGACGATCAGTCTAGAAGACATCATGATTTTCAAGTTGGTGATGGAATGATGGTTCATCTGAAGAAAGGAAGATTCTCAGTTGGAACTGTATGCATGAATATGTGACCTCTGCTAATACACACACTTCAACATGGTCATTGTATGCAGATTCATCCCGGAATGAACATTGGATTGTTCATCCAAAAATCAGCTAGCAAAGCGACCTGTTGCCTTCTATCTAAAGGGAATTTCTTGTTAGATATCCTTATATTTGAGGTTTTAAGCAACCAGACCCTCTACAAATGAAGGATTTGAAAGAGAATGCAACTAATCTATATAAGAATGTAGATTAATCTAGAATGGAGTATGGACGTTTAATCTAAGAACATGTAAAATAAATCTATGCTAAAATGTATGCATATTAAATCTATATGAGAATTAAACTAACAATGAAAATATTATGAAAATAAGGAGCTCAAATGAATGCACAATCCAACAACAATTCGATGCAAATTCTCATTCAACCTCTCCCAAAATGAAGAGATGAGGTTCTCTTAAATAGACTTTCCTAGAATCCATCAATGGTTGAGAATGAGTAGTGAGTAGCAGAATGAGAATTGCCTATTAGAATAGGTCTTAGGATTGATCATAAATAGACCAGAATTGGTATCATGGAAATGAACCAATTTTGGGGTATTACAGGAACATACAGTAAGATGAATATGAAGACATTTGGACCTTGTAGATCTTGAAGAAGTTTGATAGTGGCAATGCTTATGAAGTTGAGTTACCTAATGACATGGATATATCTCCTATATTCAATATTGCTAATTTGTATAAGTATCATGAGTTAAATGATGAAGTTGTTGTATCGGAACATTATCATAAGAAGAAAATTGAAGAAATTGAATAAATATTGGATCAGGGAGTTGGCAAGAGCACAAGAGGAAAATATTACAATGAATATTTGGTAAATTTGAAGAACATGCCTATTGAAGATGTTTCATGGATTTTCCAAATTGATTTAGATTCAACTTAGATTGTGAGATCTAAATGACTCGGGAGAATCATTTCTTTCAACCCCAACTGTCTGATGCAGGAGCATCTTGGCTTGCCTTTCTATCATGCTCATTTTTGTTCATTCTGCAAGTTGGTGCTGAGTTACTATATCACTCTGTTGGTATTAAGTTACTATAGTACTCAATTGGTCTTGAGTTACTATAGTACTCAGTTGGTGCCGAGTTACTATAGCACACAATTGGTGTTGAGTTACTATAGCACTTAGTTGGTGCTGAGTTATTTTAGCACTCAGTTGGTGGTTGTTCTTTGTGTTTGCATCTATTGTGTTAACTCTTGTAGGGTGGTTTGGATAGTTGGGTGAGCCCTTGAACCTAGTTATCTCATCCCTTACTTGCATCAAAATTCCTTGAGAACACTACTTTCCATCTATGTTATTAAAGAGTTTATGCAATACAAGAACTGAGATGTATGCCAGGAAATGATCTAACTCTTGAAGGTCTAGTAAGTAGGCTCACTACTTTTGAGCTATCCAATTTTGATAATTACAAACTTGAAAATTCTGAATCTTCTTTCAAAGCTAAGTTGTCATTGAAGGAACCCAATGAGAAAAAGAAGAAAATGGAAAAATATGTGTTCAGTGATAGTTATACAGATGAGGAAGATGTAGATCAAGTTGAAGCACTACTAGCAAGGAGATTTTATAGAGGCAAAGGAAAGTTCAAAGGTAAGTTACCTATCATGTGTTTCAATTTCAATGAGGTTAGTCAGTTACTAGATGTCCAAAGAAGAAGAATTACAAAGGAGACAAGTAAAAATGTAGAAGAGATGAAGACAACAAAGTTTACAAAGACAAAGACAAGAAGTTTTTCTACATTGTTGAAGAGGAAACAAAAGATGGATCTGATGATGATGATGATGATGATGATGTGTATGTTTCAATGAAGGATGAATCTGATGAGGATGAGGAAATTGCATTAGGGTAAAAGTACAAAGTTGTGTCACCTTTCAGCTTGACTTATCAGAATGACTGAATTTGAGTATTTCTATCTAAAAATCTTTTTTTTTCAAGCGTATGTTCTTGATAAAATTATTCTAGCTATTTTATATATGGTCTCACACTTTTCCAATTGAAAATTTCTATTAAATGAATGTTTTATACTAGTTAGTATCTAATTACTAAAAAATACAATTATTTCATAAAACTAACATTTTAATAACTCTTACTATTTATTATGATATTTTGTTAATAACATATAATAAATATTTTATAGAGCTTAAAGTCAAGAACACTCTCATATAGAGTTCATAGTGTTTAAATTAGATATAGTATATTATAATTAAAAAATTCAACAAATACGTATATTTGGAAAAATGAGGTGGGAGATGAAAACTATCGATTTGTATAATTTAAAATTTGAATCATTATAAAAGAGAAAATATAGATCTAAAACCCATTTTTATTTTTTATTGTTCTAGCTATATATATTATCAATAACATAATCTAAGATCAAAGGGAAATAAGTTTATTTCCATATAGTTTTGTTGTGGGAACTAGACCCCTAATTTTCAGCATTTTTTAGCAACTAATATTTATCTTTTAAAAAATAGAAAACTATATAAATTCTTATTTGAAATAATTATTAAAAATTATAATCATAAAATTCATCTATTTCTACACATTTCATTAGTTTACTTGATCTTAAAATTCTAAATAATAATACTAGTTTATGTCATTGAATGTGAACAACTACACTTTTGTTAGCCTTTTCTTTTGTAAAAGGGTGACACAGGCTTGTGCTTTTACCTATTAGTGTCTTGAGTGAACAAGAGTGACTAATGGATTGTTGACATTAATTTTTCACATCACATGACTAGAGATAAAAGTAAGTTCATTACCTTGAATTATTATGATGGGAATAGTGTAAGGTTTGGTAATGATGCAGCCTGTTTGATAAAAGGAAAAGATTCTATCAAGCTCACAGAAAAGATTTTATTTGACAAGGCTTATTTTATGCATGAATATGTGGCCTCTGCTAACACACACACTTCAACACGGTCTTTATTTGCAGATTCACCCCGAAATGAACATTAGATTGTTCATCCAAAAATCAACCGGCAAGGTGACCTGTTGCCTTCTATCTAAAGGGATTTTGCTTGTTAGATATCCTCAGATTTGAGGTATTAAGAAACCATACCCTCTAAGAATGAAGGATTTAAAAAATGAAATTAATCTATATGATTATGAAAATTAATCTAGAATGAGAAATGCATTCTAATCTAAGAACAAGTAAAGGAAACTAGATTAATCATATGCATATTATGCTAAATGAAATTAAGCTAAGCATGCAAATGTATGTAAAATATGAGCAAATGTGAGCAAACGTGAGTATGAATTCTAGCATCAATTTGATGCAAATTCCAAATTCATCCTCTCCCAAAATGAAAAGATGAGGGTCTCTTAAATAGACTTTCCTGGAATCCATCAATGGTTGAGATCAATTTCAATCAACAGTTAGGATTAAAGGTGAAGTTCAGTCATAAAGGAAGATTCCCAAATTAAAAGGAGTTAACTGATTTAACTTGAGTAGAATAAGGAGTTAACTGGTTTAATTTGAGTAGAATAAGGAGTTAACTAATTAATTCTTTTTTGATCAACAATGAATTGAAAATTTCCCTTTTTGAACTGAAGAGAGATTTTGGTGAGATATTTAATTTAATAAAATGAGATATGCTTTCATAATTACCTTTTCTATTTAATTAAATAATTCTGTTTAATTAGTTAGAGACACTTTTCTTATTTAATTAAATAACTTCATTTAATTAATTAGGAATGGCTTCCCATTTAATTAAATAATTTTGTTTAATTAATTAGAAGTAAGTTCTCCATTTAATTAAATAATTCTATTTAATTAATTAAAATAGGCACATTTATTAAATTAAATAAATTTAATTCCATATTACATTAGCCTTAGGATATAATTTAATTTAATTAAAGTATAAATACTTAGTAATTAAATTAAATATTAATCAATAGGTTTAATGTGACTAATATGAGTAAATACTATAAGAATTAAATAATAAGCATGATGAATGCAGATTAGGGCTTTTTGCATCTAACAATTAAGTCAAGTAGCGAGTAGCCGAATAAGAATTTTCCTAATGGAATAGGACTTTAGGATTGGTCAAAAATAGACCAAAATTGGTATCATAACAATGAGCCAATTTTGGGGTATTACATTTTGCCCCTCTTTGAATGAATGTGTGAGCAACACATTCAATTCAAAAAAAATCAGAAAGCATGATGAAAATTAGAAAGCATGATGTGAAGATGAGATTGGTTCTAAAGTTGATGACATGGAGACCAATTGATAAGCTTTTAAGGACTATCTCTAGAATAGAGCTTAATCCCAAGGAATCCAAGTAGAGCACCTAGATACCTAAGATTGGTAGCATTTAAAAGACTATGTCC
This sequence comes from Cupressus sempervirens, assembly GCA_028749045.1. Lineage (NCBI taxonomy): Eukaryota > Viridiplantae > Streptophyta > Pinopsida > Cupressales > Cupressaceae > Cupressus > Cupressus sempervirens. The sequence continues at coordinate 743,891,294 of CM053783.1, forward strand.
AGAACAAAGCGTAATCTTTAAGGATCCAAACAGAATGTCTAAATAACTGAAATTGATAAGTATTTAAAAGGTTTCTTCAGAAAAAAGTTTAACCTATAAGGATCCAGATAGAACACCTAGATACCCGAGAGTAATAGCATTTAGAAGACTATCTCCAGAATAGAGCGTAATCTTCAAGGATCCAGATAGAACACCTAGATACTTGAGATTGAAAGCATTTATAAGATTATCTCCAGAATGGAGCTTAAACTTCAAGGATCTAGGTAGAACACCTAGATACCTAAGAGTAATAGCATTTAGAAGACTATCTCTAGAACATAGCATAATCTTCAAGGATCTAGATAGAACACCTAGATACTTGAGATTGAAAGCATTTAGATGATTATCTCCAGAACGGAGCTTAACCTTCAAGGATCTAGGTAGAACACCTAGATACCCGAGATTGATAAAAGATAGCAAGGTATAATCATGAGTCGTAGAATCATTCCCAAAATGAGGCTTGATCCTCAGGAGAAGGGGTTTAGACTGTCCCAATACCTATCCATCGAACTCTAAGAAGAGTTGTTATAAGGTTGATCAATTGATGAAAAGATAAGGCAAAGATGCCAGATAGAAGGGAACAAGATGCCCCAAGTGATGAGGACATGAGATGGGAACGAGATGCCCCAACCAATAAGTATTCAATGATGTAATCATCTTGCCCCCTCGAGAGCGAAATTGAAAGATGACACACCAGAAATAGATGTGAAATAATATAGCAATAGATACAAAATAAATCCAAGTTGTCGCAGAATGTAGAAGAGATCAGAATGATCTGAAGAAAAGAGAAGAGTTGATTTGAAATTATTTCGAAGTCACAAAGACTGAGTTTGATGAAAAGTTGATTAGATTTGTCCATGGTTGACTTGAGTTGACTATTTCAAAAATGATTTTTGAAAATATGAAGAATGTAGAGATGAAAGGATGCCAAGAATCACAAAGTATCAGAAAGATTTGGGTTGCACAAGCGTTTGATCGCGTCGGTCCCCAAAATTTTTAAACGCATTTTTGAGGCTCTTAGGTGTGTCAAATTTTGAATTTGATCTCGAAAATAGATCCGAAACGGTCCAATTAGCCAGAGGTGTGATTTTCATGCAAATCTGAGCACTTTGAAAAATTTGGGTTAACAACTATATAAGGGTCCAAGGGGTCATTTTCAATTCATTTGTGCTTTTTGTCTTCTATTGATTTGAGTTGTGAGAGAGACAAGGCAGTTAGTGTGAGACATCATCGATTTGAGCACTCCAGACATCACAGTCGCCTCACAAACTATGGACCACTGGTGAGTCATTGATTCCCCTCCTTCATACTTTCACTTTTATGCATTTTGAGGTCATTTATTGCACATTTTAGCATTTTTTTAGGGGTTCAAATCTCTCTTTGCGCAAGACCTATCGGCTTTCGCGTGAAGATCTTCATTCTTTGCATGAAGAAACAGGGTTTGCTATTTCTTCGCGTGCGGTGGAGAGGATCTTTGCGCAGGAGACTTTATGTTTTGCGCGAAGGAAGAGATTCTTCGTGCGAGGTGATTCGTTTCTCACTCGAAAATCTCTTTTCTCACATAGACAGTTCTTTCTTTGCATGAACAACCCTTTTTTTGTGCGAAGGCATGATTCTTCGCACGAAGAAAGAATGTTTTCGTGCAAAATTGATAGAATTTTGTGCGAGATTCTATGAATGTCACACAAAATTTTGTTACAGTCATGTGTAAAAGTTTGATTTTTGGACTCAAAAATTGCATTTTAATTGGTTTGATGCATCATTTCATCTTGATATTGATTGATTCTTTTGTTGTTTCTTGTTGTGGGTGCAAGAGGTCTTTGGTGATGTTGCATTCAGGTCACATTACCCACCATATGGGGAGTTATTGCGGAGTCTTGATGATGTAGATTGGGCACACATTGCTCAATTGGGTTTTTCTTCTCTGTGCCGGATTCTAGCCATGATGGTGAATCACGGCCTTCTCACTACATTGGTTGAGCATTTCCATTCAACGACGAACACCTTCCACTTGCCGATGGGTGAGATGACTATCACTCCAGAGGATATATGGAGGATTTTGCGAATTCCTTTCCACGGTGCTTGAGTTGTCTACTATATAATGCCTCGAGCAGGGATAGAGGCACTGTCCATTGTATTTGGGAGGGAGCTACCGAGAGGCAACACTATCAGCTAGGATGGGCTGATGCACACTTATGGACCCACGCATAGGCTAGCATCGGTGCTGGCTATATTTTTGAACTGCTTCCTATGTCCTGATAGACGATAGCATGGTTTGGAGTGCGGGTGGGGAGTCATGCTCTGCAAGATGCTAGAGGCACCTGAGATTTTTGGGTGGGGTCAGTGCATGTTGGCTCACCTTTTCCATGAGATGCACGAGGTCATCTTCCACGAGAAGAAGACCATGTCAGCTAGAGTATATGTGTTACAAATCTGGGCCTGGGAGCATCTTCTTGTATGTAGGAAAATCTTTGAGGATGCCTGAGAGCCCATGGAGCCCTATATTTGCAAATATCAAGGGCATATTACCCAGGCCCACCTAGGTAAGATAGAGAAGTGGAGGATACATCTTGATGACCTAGTGTCTATTGTATGGCAACCCTGGCAAGAGATAGAGGACTAGGATGATGCTCCCAGAGAGTTACCATGGATGTTCAGTTCTTGACCTCTAGCAGGCAGGACGACATCAATTATTGAGAGATTTGTGATATCATAGGTGTGGTGGTAGTATCATTGACCATTGGATATTTTTGATGAGTACTGCACCTATGCTAGGTTGCAGAAGGATGTTGAGTAGGGCTAGCCAGCATGGATGGATCTAGGGTGATCCATGATAGACATTCACAACTTAGCTATAGTTTAGTGGGACAACCTGCCAGAGGTAGTAGATGTCGGGATGACACCTACATATTAGGCATTTTGATCAGCCATCTGTTCCCACATTTTATAGATCTAGTAAGGATGGTAGGGTAGGAAGAGAGACAGCTACCCCAGCAGTAGCAGGCACAGCCATAGCTGCCAGTTCAGCCATAGTAGCAGTCATGGGTCTGGCACTGGGTTCAACAGATGCAGATTCCCCCACATTGAATGGGATCAGACCTAGGTGTCGGGGGCAGTGGGACTAGACAGAGTCGGTGCCATAGGTAGAGGACAAAGGAGGAGGCCCCTTAGCAGGAGGCTCCACAGTAGTAGGTGCCACCACAGTCGCAGGCACCTCCATAGTAGCAAGCACCAGAGATGCTAGATGAGGACATGCTAGATTAGCTAAAAAGTGGGGTGCAAGTCACTGTATGGTGGTATCGAGAGTGGCTTTATTAGGCATCTTGACAATTGAGAGAGTTATAGATTGTATTGGCAGTTTGAGATGCGCAGTTGGTGGAGTGACAATGGGATATACATCTTTGGAGAGAGCGCACCAAGATTGTAGAGCTAAGATTGGAGCTGGTACAGGATGAGATCCAATTTTAGCTAGCTCAGGTAGCGTATTACTATGCTGCATATACCAGCACCATGCCAGATGAGACACTCCAGGTGCAGCGCTATTCTCAGTATGTGCCAAAGTCTGGGGGTGCACAACCTCCTGCCAGACTAGATATGCCACTGTCACCTCTGCCACTTGTTGCTCCTACTCCTCCTAGAGGCAAGGGTATGGGAAAAAGTTAGATGCCCTATGCCTAATCTTTGATTTTGATCTCTGCCTATGTATTGATTGGTGTGCCAGCACCACATGTATCATTTTTGAATGATTATTTTTGTACTGACCCATTCTTTTGATATATAGATGAGATTGTGAGCTAAGTATTCATGTGTACATATTATTGTCTATTTTGTTGTACTTTCATGTACATGAGATGTATGTTTTACTTAAGAATGCATATGTATGGACTGACATCTCACATAGTGTTGCATGTTTTTGTTTGACAGTCACAGGTATTCCATTGAGGAGTGTGAATTGACGAACCAAATGCTTGTGTAGCCATCGAGGAATCAGATGCACGTGGAGATTCCCCCCAATCCTTCATTACAAAGGTTAGGAATAGAATGACCATAGAATTGCATGCTTATGCAAATGAAGTATGTAATGCAAGACTATGTTAAATGCAACCCTAGGTCTAGTTACCAAGCCTCAATATTTAATCATCACCGGATATAAAATAAAACTTGTATGTTATACAATTCCCACTAACATTGCAATCATGGAAATATGAATATAACATACGTTATTGGTTTGTCGGGATTAAATGTAAGCATTCAAGGCACAAGAAGCCAGAATGACCAGAACATTTGTCCCTTTTAATGTAGCAAGTTAACATAAGCATCAGAGCATAAATGCTAGGATGACCTGAATGTTGCTTGCATGACAGGCACACCAAACACACGAGAGATCCCTTTTATGCTAAGTATTTAGTATTCATTCTGTCTGCAATGACCCTTGCATTCATAACTTGAGACAAAAGTGTGCTAGATATACTCGCAATAACCTGTATGTTCACTTAGCAGGATGAGTATCAATATTTACTATAGCATGAAGAGTTTACTCCAACAAACAAGGAGAAGAACCAACATTATTGGCGTATTCGTATAAAAGGAGTTGAGGTACACATGACCATCCAATACAAGATGGAGGCTCTTATAGTGGACACCCCTCTTATTGGAATAAATCAACTTATTGGAACTAAATCGCAAATAGAAAGCAAAGAAAAGATCATGCCCCTAGTCATTACTTCTCTAGTCAAAGATGACATCATCGAGTTGCTCGAGGAGATATGATAAAGCAAAAACAAAGAAAACAAAGAAAAAGCTCAGCATATCCAAACAATTATATCATTTTTTAGTTCATTTTTTGGATTGATGTCAAGTGTCAGTGTCCAAAACGTGTTTGAAAGAAATCTCTTTAGTAGGGTGATGATAGTAGGTAGACACAGCTAGAACGATTGGTGACTGAGGTCAAAAAGGAATCTTCACAATGAATAACCTAAGAAGGACTGAGTGAAAATAGATAGACATAGCTAGGACGACTAGTGACTGACACAAAAGAGATCTTCCATAAAGGAATCTAGATATATGAACTTAGCAACAGTAGGCAGACACAATTGAAAAAATTGGTGACTATTTTGGAAGAGATTTTATGAAGAGAATCTTGAAGCAAGTGTTACTAGTGACAGTAGGTAGACGTAGTGAGGACCACTGGTGACTATCATGAAGGAGATTCTTTGAGGAGAATCTCAATAATAGTGACACTAGCGATAGTAGGTAGGTGTAGTGAGAACCACTGGTGACTATCGTGAAGGATTCTATGAGGAGAATCTCAAAAATAATGACACTAGCGACAGTAGGCAAACGCAGTGAGAACCACTGGGGACTATCATGAAGGAGATTCTATAAGGAGAATCTCAAAAATAGTGACACTAGAGGAGAATTCCCTCGAGCTGTGACAAGACTCAATCCATGGATACATGAGCGTAAAGAAGGAAAAGCAGGAAAGAAAAAGCATGAAAGTGACTATGCAGAATAGCCAAAAGATGTGTTGCAAGATGGAGCATTGGGAACAAGAGGCGCCTGTTTACTAGGTTTTCACCTTCTTGGCTATATTTTCCCATTTCTATTTTTTTGTATTTTTCTCTTTTTGATTTTTTTTTTTTGAAGTTCTGAGATTTTCACTTTTTTTGGTGTTACGAAGGTGCCTATTGCTAGGTTTTCACTAGGGTAACAATTTTTTTTAGGACTTTTTCAATTTTTAGATATTTTCAAAATTTTAGAACTTTGTCAGAGATTACTAGCTCTCAAGAAGGATTACCTTGATTTTGTTCTAGTGTCTAGCAAGGTGCATGACAATATGTAGTAGCAAGTTGGTGGATAAGTGGAGATGGATAGGCAAGGAGTATGAAGCGGTGAATGTTACCCTCAAGGAAAGTCTTCACAAGGTTACCCAAGCTAGGGAAAAAGATATAACATATAAGCTCATAGTGTAATGAAGGGTGTCATGTAAGTAATCCAAAATAGTGACCATGTCAAGAGATTTCCAAGAACTAAGTTTTCTTCTTTCTTTTGTTGATCAAGACCAAAGGGTTAACTGAATATGATAGAAAATTTTTGTTATGGAGGTTATGAGTGAATGACTTTAGGAATGAGGGCATCTGAAGTATAAGCAAGATCATGATAGGATGTCATGGATGGAAGAATTATGCATGATGCCTGTTTACTAGGTTTTCATCATGGTACTTATCCAAGGTGCCACAAGAAGTGGTTTTCACCAAGGCACTTTTTCATTTTTCTTTTTTCTTTTTTTCTTTTTTTTCTTTTTTGGATTTTTAGATTTTTTGGAAAGAATTCAAGCCTTTCTCAAATGAGATAGCACTCCTATAAGAAAGATAAGTTATGATAAGCCAAGGCCATAGCAAGGTACGCTCAAAGATGTTGATAAGGTAATGGAGGGAGATAGTAGAAAAGATAGATGGAGGACAAGGTTTAGGCTATGGATAAGATAAATGGGATGGAAGGATAAAAGGTGGAGGATAGAAGGTGGAGTGGATAGGATATTGAAAGGGATGTGCAAGGGGAGAAGAAAAAGTGGGCAATATCAACATTGACACACACCTTGAAGGGTTATGGAATAATGGAGGAAATATGGATGAAATAGTATGAGGTTTAGATGTATGATGTGGTGGAATAATTTTGGAAGAAGGTGGAGTAGAAGGCTTTGAAACCTTTTTAGGAAGATGTTGGGAAGAAGGTGGATGTCACACCCAAACTACGAGGGCAAAAATGCACAATTTTTTTTTGAGATAAATTAATAATTATTATAATGCTCACATTTGATAAGTTTTGTGATCATAGTTTAAGTATAGGTTCTCTATGTTACGTCTTAAGTTCAAAATCCTGAGGAGGAATAATATATTAAATTTGCTAAGCATTTTAAATTTATAATAATTACTAACTAAAATTAAGGAAAGACATAAAAACTTATTTACTCATCCAAACTCTTAACTATAATAAAAACTTAACTAAATACACTTAATCAAATAAATAAACACTAACTAAATCTAACTTTACTTACCATCTAAATACATTCAAAGTTTTAAAATCAAATCTAAATTAACAATTACATCCATAATATCTAAAATTGAATGAATCAAAATCAAACTAACTTTCATTATTTAAACTTTACTAACCTAAACTAAATCTCCTAATTACATTTCAAAATCGGAAACCTTCCAAAACAAATATCAATTTAACTAGCATAATCCTAAATTATATACTATCAACAATTTTAGTAATACCAACTTACCTCTATACTTTTTAAATTAAGACTAATTGAATTCTTATTATAACCATTAACTTAACTAACACTATATTTACTACTAAACAAAATTAACTAAGCAATTCATAAAACTATCTAACTACCCTTTAGATTTAAACTAAATAATATTAAAAGCAAACTAAAATAACATAATATAAAAACTACTACACTTATAGTTACAAAACTATATTAAATTAACAACTAACTAAAACTATTAATAAACACATTTAAAATAACATAAATCAATCCTAACACTAATACTAACAAACTAATATAATTAAAACAACTAACTACAATTAACTTAATTTAAACATTTAATAACCACAAATTAAAATAAATAAACAAAAACACACTAACTAAACATATTTACTAACTAACCCCTAACCTTAACCCTTTTCCCAAACTACCCACCCTACACCCCCCTACACCCCACCCTACACCCCCATGGGCAGCGCTTCCCAAGTGCTATCCTTGGGACAACACTTTGCCCCAAAACATCTTGCGCAGGCCTCCCCCAAAAGTGGGCGACCAAAAAGGTAAAGGGGGGAAAAAAAAGTTGAAGTTATATTTATTAAAAATAAAACATAACAAAATTGTTACACCTCCCATCCAAACATATGGTCAGTGCGCCAAGCAAGGTGTTGGGGATGGGACATGGGGACAGGGTGATGTCACCCCTCCCATGTTCATCTTGAATTTGCCATGAAAAAAATAACTCCTTTTAAAATTGACGTGAAGGGGATGATTAATGATGAAAAGTTTCTTAGGTGATAAAGTAGATATTTAGGATATTTGTTAGGTTATAATTTTCTTCTCTTTTTTTTTTTAATAGATTTTATTACTATTTCTTTATTTTTAAATCTTTTTTTTTTTTAATAAAGCAAAAAAGATCTTTTTAGGGAATCTTTTGATTCTCTGTTACCAAAAGGATTTAAATTGGATCTTCCATACAAAAGGCATAGAGTTTTTACTCTCCTGGAACACATTTTTGTTTTGTCTTAAAATTTCTAAGTATAGATTTTTTAAGTTGATATATTTACCAAGAGGGGGTAAATTTTTTTGAAAAGCAAGTCAAAAAGGATTGATGCAACTTAACATACCAAGGATATGAATTATCTACTTTATTCAATAATGTAAGAATTGTTTGATTATGATAATCATGAAAGCTGAATCTACATCCATAATATGATTTCTTTTTTTCTTTTCTTTTTTATAGAATTAAAACATAGATTTAATCATTGTGACACATTCATACAAGATTCATTGATATCTTGAATAGCTTAAATTGAATCATCAACTATAATCATTTTTCTTTTCTCAACATAGTTTTCATATTTAACATATAAGAAAATTTTAAAAAATTAATTAATTAAACCATCATCATAACATCTTATTTCTGATATGCATCCATCTAATTAAAAATTATGATTAATTCAGATGATAAACAATTATACTCAAACACCAATTTTATTGGCAAACCTGATTCAAAGGCTCAGCCGAGAAAGAACCAGGAAGAAACCTCGACGTCATTGCCATTACAACAAGGTTTTGAGATACAAATTACATAGGATTTCAATCCTAAATTACAAAACTTAAATTAAATTTCCTCCATGACCCTTATCAAGGCTTCCATATCAATTTCTACAACACATTTATACAAACCGTGGAGGGAACAGAATCTAATCAGGTGACCACAAGCATGACCAAGAACAAATCAAACATGCATATTCATACAAGGCTTTCACAATAGGATTCACAATGAATCAAAACTAGGGAAAGGTGGATTTTTCCATAAGGAGATGTCAGACACAACACCAAACTAGGTGCCCAATCAAGGCTATAAATCAAGAACTTTCATTCTTCCATTCTTACATGCCAAAACTCATATGTGGTTTGTGCTGACAAGTAAGGGCCCATAACACCCTACCCTCTCTCCCTCTTCTCATCCTGAGAAGAGACTCTACACTATTGGAGTCCAACTAAAATGGCCTTTCCCAAAATTGGCCACTTCTACCCTCTCCAAGGGTGAGTAATGCCAAAACACCCATGCAAGAACATCTCAAAAATTCATACAAAAACATGAAAGGAAATCATTCAAGAAAAATATGGTTTTCAAAGCTTCCCAACATACCCACAAACATACAAACATTCAAACAAAAACAAGGTAGCATAAGCATGAAACAAACATGAGAATCTAAACAAGGGAGATGAGAATTCCTACCTTCACAAAGAGGTAATGGCAATGAACAAGTTTGAGTAGAGATTTTCCCTTCCTTGCTTCAATCTTCCAAGACTCCTCTCTAAAATGTAGAGATTGGGTAACCACCTCCACTAGTCCAAGAAGGGCCTCTAAATAAGCCTTAAATTGAACCCACACTATGGTTAAACACTAAGTGGAGGTGAGGTGAGGCAAGTCAAGATAACCACTTGCAATTTTCGCACAAAGGTAAAATGAGACTTTTTGAGTCATCTCAAAAGTCAACAAAAGGGGCTTAGGGGTTGGAAAAGACCCCCAACCCATACCCATATCCCTTGGGTATAAATATTTCATGTTTTAAAGCCTTAGGAATAGGTTTAGAGCCAAACAAAAGCTAGGAATTAAATAGGACCATCTAACAACTCAATAATGCAAATTAAGCACTAATCTGGATTAGGGTGACTAAACTCGATTAAGAACTAAATTAGCAAAAGATACTAACTTAATCCGACTTAGGCTCAAAGGTTACACAGCTAATCCCTATCTAGCATGCTAAAGAGCATAAACAAATTACGAATGTCAAGCGACACTAAAAGAACACAGTTACGAACATTAATATTTATTGATCATAGAAAGACACATTCACTCATCTCACAATAAAATACTTGAATTACGAACAACAAGGTTTCCAAAATTAGCACATAGGGATCAGTTCTGTTCCTCTGTCAGTTTCCTCGACTAAAATATCTACACACTCATTGCACACATCAGTAGTCCCAAAAATCACATGTACATATATATATATATATATATATATATATATATATATATATATATATATATATATATATATATATATATATATATATATATATATATATATATATATATATATATATATATATATATATATATATATATATATATATATATATATATATATATATATATATATATATATATATATATATATATATATATGTATGTATCAGGAATTGCATAAATTAAAACATCCATCTATAAAAAAATTAGGGTTCCTCTCATACTATTCAATTCTTAACCATTTAAAATATCTTAAACCAAAATATTAATTCTACATTTTACTTAATTCATCAACATACATATACATAAAACATTAAATGACAGACATCAATTATCTAAAAATAACATCACACAACATGAAATAATATGATATGTTCAAGTATCTGATAATGTCTTGACATCTCGAGTCGTGAGTATCAAAATGATAAAGTAACAACTAAGGCTACAAAGGGTTGGGGCAAGGCCTCACATCCTCCCCCACTAGGCATGAACTTCCTCTTGGAGTTCATCATAAGAAAAGGGTATTGAGATCACATCCATGCTGCATCCTCCCAAAAAAAAATCATGACCTCATTGTAACATTCCCACTAGACCCTAACTTGGTCCAGCTCTCGACCTCGAGGAGCTAGGGTCTGTTGGGCAATAATATGGATAGTCTCTAGCACTAATTGGTCGACCAACTCCACCTGTAGCCTCAATAACTATAGCCTGATGCTCAATCTAGTGGTTGTCAACCGGTGCAAAAACTCTATGGGACTTGCCCATGTCTCCAACTATTGGCTCTGAAAAAGCCCCTCTCTGACCACTAGATGACTATCCCTACGGACACTCTCTAGCTATATGACCCATTCCACCACAAGTATAGCATGGCCCTTAGGTATAAGATCGTGTATCCTGTGATCTAGATTGTTGTGGGCCTCCTGACCTGCTAGACCCATTGTATCCACCCCTGGAAGACTGCTGAGTCTATACTGACTATGACTGTGGGGTATGTACTTTCAGATCTTGCTATGACCACCACTGCCTGGGCTTAGAGCCCTGATAACCCTGTGAGGGTTCCTATTGTTGCTGCTGAGACTTTTGGCCCATAGAGGATCCTGGTGTATAGTTTTGATTTCCTTTCCAAGGGTGTTTCTGCCAGGTAGAGTTTTGGTTCTGAGATCAATCCTGTGATTCCTGTCTACCTTGAGTATCCTCTGCCACTAGTGCTATCTCCACTACCTGTCTAAAGGTGGTAGGGAAGGCCATCTGAACTAGACCTTAGATTGAGAAATTCAAACCCATGATAAAATGATGTACCTATATTTTCTCATCCTTCATGTATTCCACATAAGGAAGGAGCTCGAGAAACTTGCTCTCATAATGTGCCACTGTAAGACCTCTCTAATAAAGAGAATGGAACTCCTCTATCTTTTTTTGTTAGAAATGCTCTGACAAGTACCTCTCTTGGAATCTTTCTAGGAATGATTCCCATGTGAGGGTGTCCATCCTCACTCCTCCTATGATCTCCTCCTGATGCCACCAATTGGAGGCATCCCCTCTCAACTGATGAACTGCTAGGTGTGCCTTTAGATTACTCCCATAAGGACGTAACCCAAAGCACCAATGTAGGCTCTGCAACCATGCCTTTGCTACTGTCCCCTCAGTGGAACCTATAAATAATGGTGGCCCAAGTCGAGTCACTTCTTTGATGTCATCCCTATATATCTAGGAGGTCTATCAAGTGGGGGTCTTCTCTAGTGTATTGACTCACCTTCATACTCATCCTGCCCCTCCAACTATCTCGGTGGGGGACTCCTAGTCCTCTCTCTACCTCTAGGCCCCCCTCCTCTGGGCCCCTCTACTTTCACTACTGGAATCTGCTGAATTGGCTGAACCATAGGTATTATTCTCTATTGAACTACACCAATCAAAGTCTGAAGTGCATCCAAAATGTCCTAGTTTGGGTTAGGTGGTGGTGGAGGTGGTCCATCCTCCTGTCCCACTCTACCACCCTTCGCCCTATGACCTCTGCCTCATCGGTTGCTTCGAGTAATAGGAGGCATCCTACACAATTTAATGTTTAGTTTTAAGTTTTAGAAGCATAATGGTTTAAGTTTCCTAGCGTTGAAACACGGGCTCTGATACCAAAATGTCATGCCCAAACTACAAGGGCAAAAACACACAATTTTTTTTTGAGATAAATTCATAATTACTATAATGTTCACGTTTGATAAGTTTTACGATCACAATTTAAGTATAGGTTCTCTACATTAAGTCTTAAGTTCAAAATCCTGAGGAGGAATAATATATTAAATTTTCTAAGCATTTTAAATTTATAATAATTACTAACTAAAATTAAAAAAAGACATAAAAACTTATTTACTCATCCAAACTCTTAACTATAATAAAAACTTAACTAAATACACTTAATCAAATAAATAAACACTAACTAAATCTAACTTTACTTACCATCTAAATATATTCAAAGTTTTAAAATCAAATCTAAATTAACGATTACATCCATAATATCTAAAATTGAATGAATCGAAATGAACCTAACTTTCATTATTTAAACTTTACTAACCTAAACAAAATCTACTAATTACATTTCAAAATTGGAAACCTTCCAAAACAAATATCAATTTAACTAGCATAATCCTAAATTATATACTATCAACAATTTTAGTAATACCAACTTACCTCTATACTTTTTAAATTAAGACTAATTGAATTCTTATTATAACCATTAACTTAACTATCACTATATTTACTACTAAACAAAATTAACTAACTAATTCATAAAACTATCTAACTACCCTCTAGATTTAAACTAAATAATATTAAAAGCAAACTAAAATAAGATAATAGAAAAACTACTATACTTATAATTACAAAACTATATTAAATTAACAACTAACTAAAACTATTAATAAACACAATTAAAATAACATAAATCAATCCTAACACTAATACTAACAAACTAATATAATTTAAAAAACGAACTACAATTAACTTAATTTAAACATTTAATAATCACAAATTAAAATAAATAAACAAAAACATACTAACTAAATATATTTACTAACTAACCCCTAACCTTAACCCTTTTCCCAAACTACCCACCCTACACCCCCCTACACCCCACCCTACACCCCCATGGGCAACGCTTCCCAAGGAGTGCTTCCCAAGCACTATCCTTGGGACAGCGCTCTGCCCCAAAACATCCTACGCAGGCCTCCCTCAAAAGTGGGCGACCAAAAAGGTAAGGGGGCAAAGAAAAAAGTTGAAGTTATATTTATTTTTAAAAAAAATTAACAAAATTGTTACACCTCCCATCCAAACATATGGTCGGCGTGCCAAGCAAGATGGTGGGGATGGGACATGGGGATAGGGTGATGTCACCCCCCCCCCCATGTTCATCTTGACTTTGCCATGAAAAAAGAACTCCTTTTAAAACTGACGTGAAGGGGATGATTAATGATGAAAAGTTTCTTAGGTGATAAAGTAGATATTTAGGATATTTGTTAGGTTATAATTTTCTTCTCTTTTTTTTTTAATAGATTTTATTACTGTTTCTTTTTTTTTAAATCTTTTTTTTTTATATAAAGCAAAAACGATATTTTTAGGGAATCTTTTGATTCTCTGTTACCAAAAGGATTTAAATTGGATCTTCCATACAAAGGGCAAAGAGTTTTTACTCACTTGAAACACATTTTTGTTTTGTCTTAAAATTTCTAAGTATAGATTTTTTAAGTTGATATATTTACCAAGAGGGGGTAAATTTTTTTGAAAAGCAAGTCAAAAAGGATTGATGCAACTTAATATACCAAGGATATGAATTATTTGTTTTATTCAATAATGTAAGAACTGTTTGATTCTGATAATCATGAAAGCTGAATCTACATCCATAATATGATTTCTTTTTTTCTTTTTCTTTTTATGGAATTAAAACATAGATTTAATCATTGTGACACATTCATACAAGATTCATTGATATCTCAAACAGCTTAAATTGAATCATCAACCATAATCATTTTTCTTTTCTCAACATAGTTTTCATATTTAACATATAAGGAAACTTAAATTTTTTGCTTAATTAAACCATCATTATAACATCTTATTTCTTATATGCATCCATCTAATTAAAAATTATGATTAATTCACATGATAAACAATTATACTCAAACACCAATTTTATTGGCAAACCTGATTCAAAGGCTCAGCCAGGAAAGAACTAAGAAGGAAACCTGGCATTATTGCCATTACAACAAGGTTTTGAGATACAAATTACATAGGATTTCAATCCTAAATTATAACACTTAAATTAAATTTCCTTCATAACCCTCATCAAGGGTTCCATATCAATTTTTGCAACACATTTCTACGAACCGTGGAGGGAATATAATATGATCAGGTGACAACAAGCATGACCAAGAACAAATCAAACATGCATATTCATACAAGGCTTTCACAATAGGATTCACAATGAATCAAAAATAGGGAAAGGTGGATTTTTCCAATAGGAGATGTCAGACACAACACCAAATTAGGTGCCCAATTGAGGCTATAAATCAAGAACTTCTATTCTTCGATTCTTACATGCCAAAACTCATACGTGGTTTGTGCTAACAGGTAGGGGCCCATAACACCCTACCCTCTCTCCCTCTTCTTGTCCTGAGAAGAGACTCTACACTGTTGGAGTCCAACTAAAATGCCCTTTCCCAAAATTGGCCACTTCTACCCTCTCCAAGGGTGAGTAATGCCAAAACACCCATGCAAGAACATCTCAAAAATTCATACAAAAACATGAAAGGAAGTCATTCAAAAAAACATTGTTTTCAAAGCTTCCCAACATACCCACAAACATACAAAAATTCAAACAACAACAAGGTAGCATAAGCATGAAACAAACATGAAAATCTAAACAAGGGAGATGAGAATTCCTACCTCCACAAAGAGGTAATGGCAAAGAACAAGTATGTGTAGAGCTTTTCCCTTCCTTGCTTCAATCTTCCAAGACTCCTCTCTAAAATGTAGAGATTGGGTAACCACCTCCACTAGTCCAAGAAGGGCCTCTAAATAAGCCTTAAACTCAACCACCAAAAGGATCAATAACTTCTCCCACCCACTTACAATTCTAGAAACTCCTAACTCAACCCCCACTATGGTTAAACACTAAGTGGAGGTGAGGTGAGGCAAGTCAAGATAACCACTTGCAATTTTCGCACAAAGGTAAAATGAGACTTTTTGAGTGATCTTAAAAGTCAACAAAAGGGGTTTAGGGGTTGGAAAAGACCCCCAACCCATACCCATACCCCTTGGGTATAAATATTTCATGTTTTAAAGCCTTTGGAATAGATTTAGAGCCAAACAAAAACTAAGAATTAAATAGGACCATCTAACAACTCAAAAATGCAAATTTAAGCACTAATCTGGATTAGGTTGACTAAACTTGATTAAGAACCAAATTAGCAAAAGATACTAACTTAATCCGACTTAGGCCCAAAGGTTACACAACTAATCCCTGTCTAGCATGCTGAAGAGCATAAACAAATTACGAGTGTCAAGCGACACTAAAAGAACACAGTTACGAACATTAATATTTACTGATCATAGAAAGACACATTCACACATCTCACAATAAAACACTTGAATTATGAACAACAAGGTTTCCAAAATTAGCACATAGGGATCAGTTCTGTTCCTCCGTCAATTTCCTCGACTAAAATATCTGCACACTCATTGCACACATCAGTTGTCCCGAAAATCACATGTACATATATATATATATATATATATATATATATATATATATATATATATATATATATATATATATATATATATATATATATATATATATATATATATATATATATATATATATATATATATATATATATATATATATATATATGTACATGTATCAGGAATCGCATAAATTAAAACATCCATCTATAAAAAAAATCAAGGTTCCTCTCATCCTATTCAATTCTTAACCATTTAAAATATCTTAAACCAAAATATTAATCCTACCTTTTACTTAATTCATCAATATACATATACATAAAACATTAAATGAGGGACATGAATTATCTGAAAATAACATCACACAACATGAAATAATATGATATGTTCAAGTATCTGATAATGTCTCGACATCTCAAGTCGTGAGTATCAAAATGATAAAGTAACAACTAAGGCTACGAAGGGTCGGGGTGAGGCCTCACAGTGGAGTGAAAGCCTTTGGAAGCTTGAATGTCAACTTTGATTTGTTTTCAATAATCAAGTCCTTCAAAAGAGACTTGGGAATCCATATAGATTTTGATTTTTCATTAGATGCTTTGGAACATATTTCTTCAATAAGAGATTTAAGAACCCATACTTTCTTTGGTTGAGCTCTTTGAATAGTGGACCTTTGTGGTCTCTTTTGCATATTTTCCTTCTTGACATTCACATGTCGATTAGGAGAGACATAGTGAACTTTTGAGGATGGATTCATGCACTTATGTTTGAGTTGATCATCCAAAATGATTCCAAAGGACTTGGGATTTATGGATGAATAAGGCCAATATGACTGGTTTAGATGGAAAAGTGGATGTGAAGAGTTCAAGTATGTGTATCTTTGTTGATCTTGGGGTAGAGTAGGAGGAATGTGTAATGAGCTAGTAGTGGCAATAGGAGATAGAGGAACATAAGGTAACAATATGGATGGAAGACTTGAAGATTTTAGCTTAGATGGGTAGGGACCAACGATAGATTTAGAAGATGTGAATGAACCATGAGTATGGATATCAGCATCTTTAGAGTGAGCAATATGACCAAAGTCATCAATAGATTTATGAGTAACTGTTATAGGAGCAATACCTTTGACAGGAGTATTTAAACCTTGAGCATAGTTTGGAAGTGAATGTAGTGATGTAGAATAAGAGAGTGATGGAACACTTTTCTTTTCAAAAGGAATTTTGGGTAACATAGGAAAAGTATCCTTCTCTTGGTCTTTTGTAATCTCCTTAATAATGGTGGAAGGAATATCTTGATCTTGCTTAGTAGAGGTGCATGACATGGGAGATGGAGGACCATGTGGCTCTTGAGATGGAGGCATGAGATCTTGGAAGACTGTAAAGGGGATGAAGGAATCTTGGTCTTCATCAACACTTGTTTCTTCATCATTTAAGTGGTCCTCTTGACATGAAACCAAATCCAAGGATGAGGGAGTATCTAAATCTGTATTTGAATATATTTCTAGAGTCTCCATAATAGGCTCTTGAAGGGACAATGGAGGAATAGTTGGATTGGGGATAATAGGAGGAGCAACATATGGAGGTTTTGGATGTTTGCTTTGTGTAGTATGGGAGAGGTTTGTGGCTAAGTCAAGATTAGCTTGAGTTTCCTTTAAAGGTAGTCCTTGAGGGTACACATAGTCAACTAGGGGAGTAGTGAATTCTTTTGGTGAATATGTGTTGGAAAGATTGGACAATTTAGAAGGTGGATGTATGTTGGAGGAAGTAGAAGTTGTGTTTGAACCATTACTAGACATGGTTTCATGAGGTTGATCCTTCTTGAGAGTAGAATCTTTAGTAGTTGAGAGCTTAGATTTTTGAATTATACCATTGTCAAAGAGATCTTGGATCTTGTTTTTCAGCTCCTTACAATCAAAATTTTTATGTAAATTATGTCTATGATAGACACAATAGTTACTCATAAAGGGAACTCCTGCCAAAGTGAGCTTAGGTAAAGTAATGAGTTTTTCTTCAAGAAGTTCTTCTAAGGTTAATTCATAAGATTTTCCCAAAGGTGTGAACTCACGCTTTGGTTTAGGTTCTCAAGGTTTTTCTTCAAAGATATTTCTAGATTTCTTGGGTGTTTGTGAAGTGTTCTCAGATATCTTAGATTCAAGATCACAAGAATGTGATTTTTGGTTGTCATAGAAGAAAGGGAAATTTTCTCTCAAGGAGAATTTGTTCGATGACGTGTTTTCCTCTTCTTTTATTCTGTAAAGTTGAGTGCTCATTGATTGGATTTGTTGCTTCATGTTTGCAATAAGTAGCTCCTAGTGATATCAACTCCTAGTGATCTATCAACCTCTTCGGAGAAAGGATGCCTCAATCAACAAGTTGAAGATTCATCTATCTGCGAGATGCTCAAAGTATCATCTCGACCTACAAGGAATCCATCATAGAGAGGAGTTTCACTAGGAACCCACTCTCTGAAGATCCACGAATAGTGTTCATGGGGCCTAATTACTATGTGTGTACAGATGTTAATTCTCAAAAGCAAATCTATCCAAAAGTAGTCAAAGAGCACAAGGTGGTACACTTAACGCTTTAACTAATGTGAGGTGAGTCTAAAGATGTGGAACATTTAACCCCTCACACAAGCCAAAATGAGTCCACAACTCATAAACTAGCGAGTTCTAGAAAGCACAAAAGGGTTGCCTAGTGGAGCATTTAATGCTTCTTTCCTGTAGACCCCTCCCCTTTAACGTGGTGTTGATCTTGCAACCATAGGGTGAAACGAGGGGCCGATAGATTTAGTGAGTCCAATAATCCAAAATAGCTATCTAAATCTATCACTAGTACCTAAGCCTGCTAAATGAATACTAACGGAGATCACACCCTAGTATCAAATTATGCATGTGTTGTAAAATAAAAACATGGAAGGAAACACACACAAGCTTGACATGAGAGATGTTTGTTTTAGATCCAAATGAATTGTTATCAGCTGAGGAAGGTTACCTGGTGATCCTCGCAACGCACTTAGTAGATTTTACCTAATTTTTAACAATTCTTGTGCTGTTTTCAAAGCTAGCAAAAGCGAGATGCATTTTTTTTTTTTTTTTTTTTGCTTTCTTTTGTCATATTTGGATGGCCTTTCTTTCTTCCTTGCTGTTTTCTAAAAAAAAATCCTACAATAAAAATTATTGATTAAAATTTCAAGATTTGCATCATGAGTTAATAATTTTTTTTTTATGAAAGCATATAAAAAAATAATTAAAAATAGAATTATGATCCAAAAAATCTAAATTTTTTACTATATTCTACGGAAAGTGTCCCAAAT
This sequence comes from Cupressus sempervirens, assembly GCA_028749045.1. Classification (NCBI taxonomy): domain Eukaryota; kingdom Viridiplantae; phylum Streptophyta; class Pinopsida; order Cupressales; family Cupressaceae; genus Cupressus; species Cupressus sempervirens. The sequence continues at coordinate 743,910,694 of CM053783.1, forward strand.
TGGCAATAAAAATTTTAGATCAAAATGTTGAGATTTATCTGATAAATTAATTTTTTTATGGAAAACCATAAAAGAATTAATAAAAATATATTTTAAATATGAAAACTTTTAATTTTGTATCATGATATCTAGACATCATTCTAAACTTTTAGTAAAAATTTTATATTTTAATTCGATGATTTGCTATGTAAATTAATTTTTCAATGAAAAAACCATTAATGAATTACTAAAAATCCAATTTTGATTCAAAAATTATGAAATTTTTACTGTACATGCCAGACATTGTCACAAATTCTCAAAAAAAAAAATTATATCAAAAGGTGTTATTTTACTAGCTCAAATAATTCGCATATGACAAAATTATCAAAAAAATATATAAAATAAAGTTTTAATTAGAAAAATCTAAAATTTTGCATGTGATTTTTCCCTATTGTCTAGAATCTTCAGTAAAAATTCCATACAAAAATTCATCAAGTTGGTCTACATTTTATGATTTTTATAAAAAATCATAAAAAAGGATAAAAAAAAGAATTTTGATCAATTTTTGTTTTATTTAATTTTTTGTTTTTGTTTTTTGTTTTTTTGTTTTTTTAACTTTACAACATGAGAAAGAAGAAAAAGAAGAAGAAGAAGAGAAATAGAAGAAGATTAAGAGGACAAGAGGAAGAGGTTTCTCAAATGCTCATTTTCTCATCATTGTTGGATGCCTTCTTGAAGTGTCTTCAAACCTGCAACAAGACAAACCTGCAAAACAAGATATAAATAAAAAACTAAAATGCAAAACAAAAAGAATGAGGCCAGAAAATTGATTTCTCAGCCCCACGATGGGCACCAGAAATGTATGCGTGAATATGCGGCCTCTGCTAACACACACACTTCAACACGGTCTTTATTTGTTGATTCATCCCGAAATGAACATTGGATTGTTCATCCAAAAATCAGTCGGCAAGGCAATCTGTTACCTTCTATCTAAAAGGATTTTGCTTGTTAGATATCCTCAGATTTGAGGTGTTAAGCAATCAGACCCTCTAAGAATGAAAGATTTAAGATATGAAATTAATCTATATGATTATGCAGATTACTCTAGAATGAGAAATGCATTCTAATCTAAGAACAAGTAAAGGAAACTAGATTAATCATATGCATATAATGCTAAATGAAACTAAGCTAAGGATGCAAATGTATGTAAAATATGAGCAAATGTGAGCAAATGTGAGTATGAATTCCAGCAGCAATTTTATGCAAATTCCAAATTTATCCTCTCCCAAAATGAAGAGACGAGGGTCTCTTAAATAGACTTTCCTGGAATCCATCAACGGTTGAGATCGATTTCAATCAATGGTCAGGATTAAAGGTGAAGTTCAGCCATAAAGGAAGATTCTCAAATTAAAGGGAGTTAATTGATTTAATTTGAGTAGAATAAGGAGTTAATTGATTTAATTTGAATAGAATAAGGAGTTAACTAATTTAATTCCTTTTTGATCAACAGTGAACTAAAAATTTTCCTTTTTGAACTGAAGAGAGATTTTGGTGAGATATTTAATTTAATAAAATGAGATATGCTCTCATAATTACCTTTTCTATTTAATTAAATAATTCTATTTAATTAGTTAGAGACATTTTTCTTATTTAATTAAATAACTTCATTTAATTAATTAGGAATGGCTTCCCATTTAATTAAATAATTTTGTTTAATTAATTAGAAGTTCTCCATTTAATTAAATAATTTCATTTAATTAATTAGAATAGGGACATTTATTAAATTAAATAAATTTAATTTCATAGTACATTAGCGTTAGGATATAATTTAATTTAATTAAAGTATTAATACTTAGTAATTAAATTAAATATTAATCAATAGGTTTAATGTGACTAATATGAGTAAATACTATAAGAATTAAATAATAAGAATGATGAATGCAGATTAGGGTTTTTTGCATCTGACAATTAAGTCAAGTAGCAAGTAGTGAAATAAGAATTTGCCTAATGGAATAGGACTTTAGGATTGGTCAGAAATAGACTAGAATTGGTATCATGACAATGAGCCAATTTTGGGGTATTACACTTATTATATTGAAGGAATTAACTATAATTTGTTGAGTATGTCACAACTAAATAATTTAGGTTGTAAGGTTGTGTTAGAAAACAAGATTGCTAAGATATATCATACTAATGGAAAGATAATTGAAAAAGGTGTTCAAACTAGAGGTAATCTATTTTGAAAACAAGATTGCTAAGATATATGATACTAATGGAAAGCTAATTGGAAAAGGTGTTCAAACTAGAGGTAATCTATTCTATCCTAATATCGAGGATGCTACTTACTAAAATGTAGAATTTGATGATGTGTAGCTATGGCACAAGAGGTTATGTCATGTTAATTTTGATAACTTGGTTAGTATCAGTAACATAAAAATATTTAGAGCTTTTCCTAAGTTAAAGAAACCTGACAATATAATTGGCAAACAATGTTAGTTAGAAAAAATAACAAAGTCAATTTTTAAGAATAAGAATCATGCCTCTAAAGGAATATTAGAGATTGTTCATGCTGACTTGTGTGGACCAATCGAAGTGCAAAGCCACAAAGGAGATATGTACATTATGCTACTTGTTGATGATTATGCTAAAATGATGACGATTATGTTTCTAAAATAGGAATCTAATGCTTTCCAAATGTTTAAATGGTACTTAGCAAGAGTTGAGAAGAAAATAGGTAAAATTCTAAAATGTTTGAGATCTAATAGAGGAGGAGAATTTACATCAAATGAGTTTGAGATGGTTTGTAATTATAGAGGAATCAAAAGACAAACATATTCTCCTAGAACCCCTTCACAAAATGGAATTGTTGAAAGGAGGAACAGGTATATAATGGACTATGCTAGGACACTCATGATGGAGAAAAATGTTGATTTTAAAATACTAGAGAGAAGCTATAAGTACAACTATCTATACATTAGACTATGTGCAAGTCAAGAAAGTTACTCATTCAACACCTTTTAAACTATGGTATGGATACTCACCCAATGTAAAATATTTTAAGTTATTTGGAAGCAACTATTATATTCTCAAAGATTTCAGCAATGATAAACTAGATGAAAAAAGTGAAGAAGGTATGTTCTTTGGTTATTCCATAAGAAGTAAATCTCATAAGTGTTTAAATACTAACACTAACAAAGTTGTGGAAAGTGAAAATGTGAAAGTTGATGAATATAAAAAAGTCTATGAGGCTGAACCTATGAAGGAATCAAAATAATAAAAATCATTTTTATACTTTTATGAAGGTATGCCTACTGATAAAGATGTTGTAAATCAAGTTGCAAACCAACAACGAGTTCCAATGACTATTGAGTCACATACTATGAGTGTTGAGTTGCATTCAGGAATTGAGATACATTCAAGTGTTGAGTTACAAAATGAAATAGAGGAACATTCTAATTCTAAGATTAGTGTACATGAAAGATATGTTGAACTACTTGACATAGATGTACATAGTGATTCAAAATTTGAGAGACCAAATGAAGAAAATAGAGCAGAACCAAGATTGTCAAAGTATGTCAAGAGACATCATCCTGCTATTCAAATCATTAGAGATAAAGATGCTAGATCAATGACAAGGAACATGTTGAGAAATGATACATATTTTTTGAGCATGAAAGAAACTAAAATAGTGAAAGATGCCTTAGAAGATGTGGACTGGAGTGAATTCATGAAGGAAAAGATTGAAAAAATTGGGAAAAATATGACATGGACTCTAGTTCCTAGAACAGAAGACAAAAAAGTGATTGGTACCAAGTGGGCATATAGAAAAAACTTAGATGAAAATGGTGATGTCACAAGGAACAAGGAAAGATTAGTCTGTAAAGGACATGCACATGAAGAAGGGATAGACTACGGAGAAACATTCACTCCTATTGCAAGGTTGGAAGAAGTAAGAACTCTTCTTGCTTACTCTATATAAAAAGGTTTTAAATATTATAAAATGGCTTTTAAATGGATTTTAAGTCTACATTTTTGAGTGGTATATTAGAGGAAGAGGTTTATTTAGAACAAGAAAAAATATTTGTTGATGCTAACAACAAAAGATGGTATGTGGAAAACACAAAGCTTTAGATGGTTTGAAGAAAGCACTAAGAGCATGGTATGAATGGATTCATAATTATCTTACAAAGATAGGATTTGAAAAGACTGATGATAACAACAATCTATACTTGAAGATAAAGAAAGAAAAATTTATTTTCTTATCTGATTTTTTTTTTTATGATATCATATTTGGAGTCGAGATACTTTATGTAAGGATTTTGAAAATGAAATGAAGAAAGAATTTGAGATGTCTATGTTTGGAGAGATCAAGTTCTTTGTGGGTTTGCAAGTAAATTAAATAAAATATGGTATATACATCACTTAGTCAAATTTTGTTAACGATATATTTAAACAATTTGGATTGAAATGTTCAAAGCTAGTAAGAACACCTATGGTGATAGGACATAAATTATCTAAGAATGATGATTTAGCTGAGGTGAATAAAATATTATACAGATCTATGATTGGAAAATTAAAATATGTATTACATAGTAGACTTGATATTTCATTATCTATAGGGGTAGTTGCAAGATTCTCTACTAATCCCAGGGAGAATGCATTGATGATAGTAAAGATAATAATGAGATATCTAAAAGGAATAGAGAATTGTGGTCTATACTACAAGAAAAATGAGAAATTAGAATTGATAGCCTACACTAAAACTGATTAGGCTGGAAATATTGATGAAAGAAAGAGCACTAGTGGAGGAGCATTTTTCTTAGGAAAAGGGTTGGTTGCATGGACTAGCAAGAAACAAAACTACATCTCTCAATCTACTATTGAAGATAAATATGTTGCTACTATAGTAAATTGTAAAAATATTATATGGATCAAATAGCTACTCAAAGGTATGAAGGAAAAAATCATTAATATGTGTACTACTTTATTGTGATAATACATATGATACAAATATATCAAATAAGTCTATGATGCACAGAAAGACTTAGCACATTGCAATCAAGCATTGTTACTTGAGAGAGCTAGTTCAAGATAAAGAGGTGAAGACAGAATATGTTAACACAAAAGAGAAAATAGATTATATCTTTACAAAAGTAGTACCTAAGAAAAATCATGATTATCTATGAGGTAAACTAGAGGTGATACCCCTATCTAAGAAGAATGAGGAGTGCCCTACATCAAACAAGTTGATTGACATATGTTATACATTGATGTAGTGGATCTTACTTTTGGAACTACCTAAAGTAATCAAAGAGTTGGAGTTACAAATTAGTCACAAGCTAGGTACTAGAGGGAGAAACTGTAAATGTTCATATGTCAAAGAGGGAGAAATATTGAGGGAGAAAGAAAAACTAATCTGGAGAAAAGAGGGAGAAATCTTGATCTGCTTGATCTTATTGAGGAATAAATTTTGATTACAGAGGGATATGAAATGAAACATAGAAGAAAAAATAGAAGAAAACATGGAATACCTAGTAAGAGGGAGTTAATGACAAAGGAGATATAAGAAGTGATCTAGAGGGAGTCATCAGGATGAGTTGATTGATTGTCTGTTGATCAAAATAGAATTTTTGTAACCTATTTAGAAGATAAAAGTTGCTGATAGAGGGAGAGATTTCAATACAAAGAATTAATTTCTTTTTGGTATTTTGTGGGTTGTACTGATAAAGTTTTGACAGTTTGGTTCTCCATCAATGCCAAAGAGGGAGATTTTTAAAAATAGATTGACACAAGTATGAATATGTGTTTCAATCATTGTTTTGTCATTGATGTCAAACCTACTACTTGCTGGTAAGACAATTTCTTATATGACTTAAGTACTATCATTTGTTTGATTGATGAAGAGGATTCGATCAAATGAGGTAACAATAGCACCTAGAAAAAAGGCTAAGTTATGATATGAAAAAGAATTACAATGATCAATTAAGATAGTGATATTATAGTGCATTGGTAATCTACTTAAGGTTTCAAAGAATGGTTACACTAATTAAGTTCAATAGAACAAGTTAAACGAAGTATGTCTGCCAAGCTTAATAACCTACTTAGTAGGTGCAAAGAAAAGTTAGTGTAAGTCAAGTAAAAAATTATTTGGAGTTGAGCAAAGTCAATTTCAGTGTAATCCAAGTAAAATAGTGTAAGTTGAGTAAAATTTAGTTGATGTTGAGCACTAGTAAAATTTAGTTTGTGTTGAGTGTTTTAACAGTGGATGCCGAGAAATGCAGTATGTACTGAGCATCAGAAGCAAGTTAATGTTGAGTATTAGTATTATGAGAAAGATGCAGAATTCAATCAATCTATACCAACAAGTTTGATTTCTTGGATTATGTTAACTGTGTCGAAGATAAGCTTGATGAGCTAGTGACACAAAATTAAAGATGAATCATTTTGAGGTGAATTCAAAGAAGACAATGTTAGAAATAATAGTCCACCAAGATAATTGAGAGGGGGGTTGAATCAATTATTAAATCAGTTATCCAACAATTAAAACATATATCTTCTTTAACTAAACTTAACCATTCAACCAATGTAAACATCAACCATACTAAGATGCATATAGACAATTAGACTAGATATGTTGACTATGGAAACCCTTGATCAGTGGAAAAAATTCAATGGGAATGATGCCCACAAGATGATGTACTAATATAAATATTCCTTGTTAGAGGATGGACCTTATTAGGAGTCTATTACAACATTTAGTACAATGAGTCCCTATTAGGAGATTCCAACCCTGTTAGGAGTTGTGCCAACCTTATTAGGAGTTATAGTACAATGTATGCAAGATGAGCCCACTGCCCAAACATGCAATATCAACTATGAGAAGAACTCACTAGTCAAACAAGTAATTTACTATTTTTTTTTTCTTTCCTTTGTTCTATCAAGAAAATAAATCACTATTAGACATTGTAGACTAGGTCACAAACCTTGGATCACTTAGCAAAACATTGGCAATGAAGTTTCCTTCACTTCCACACTCCTCTTCTCAACTTCACATTCTACACTCTCTATTGCTTGCAAAATATCATCTACATCAATTCATTGCATTACATGATAAAGGAAAATGTCCTTCCTTTATACCAAGTCCATAATACAATTCCCTGAGTTGGTTGTTAGACCTTCTCAATTAATTATTATAGGACCACTTTAAAAACATGTTACACTTAGCGATCACATAAATCTTCCACCTTGAGACTTGAATAGATTTATGTACATGTAATATTATGATGATAAAACTTAGCCATGTCATCATCAATATGTCTTCTTCATGTCCTCAATCTTGATCCTCAAAATATCAACTCCACTAAGAGATATAACAAGTTTACCAAAATATGCCTCTATAAACTCTATCTTAGAATAGACATCACCAAAACTTACATAACTTTTCTAGACTTATCCTTTCTTTTTTGATATTAACTGCATATACCAAATACTTAGAAGTATCTCCCATAACCTTAGATAGTTATAATACTCAACTAGTCATTCACACCAACTTGATTTTTCTGTTGTTCTTTTGTTAGATACCAATGAAAATTGTTGTGTTGACATCAATGAAAAACTTAGTTATGAATGTAAAATATCATCATAGTAACATATCTATAATACCCCCCCATATGAATATCATCAACATTCATGCTTGCAACCAATCTTCTAATAGATGGAAGGAGAGGTTTCTAGAAGGGAGTGAAACAAAATGAGGGGTAGAATCATTGAATGCTACCTAATCCAACCTAATCCTAAAATGGATGATGGAGGATGAATGACAAAAGATCCTTATTGCTATTTATAGAAATCGCTAGTTAGAAGCAAAGGTTTTCATATGTGAGAACCTAATAAAGAGAAAAATTCAAGGGTATTGCTTCATTCAATGATGTAAGAGAAGATACTAAATTGGCAACCAAAGCAAGAAGGCTTAAGGGTATGGGTGCTTGATCAACTATGATAGCCAAGTAGAATGGAGCACTAAAATAGATATTTGTAATCTACAAATGGAGTTGTAAGTTGTTATCAAATCAAGAATTAGTGTTACATTCTAATCATTTTACTATGTTAGGGTAAATCCTTTGGATTAAGGTTGACCTAATAGTCATTTGTAAATCCTTTAACCACGTGACATTCCAAGTGAATGATCTAAAGTTCTCTAACAAGGGTCACTCTGAACAAGGTGACTAAAATCTTTTTACTAGGTCACATTTAACAATGTGTATTGTAACCTTTAATAGGTTTGGCCTTTCACAGGACATCACTTCAGAAGAGTGTAAATGAATAGCATGTTATTGGCATTTTTTCTCAAATTGGGTTTCCACATTAAATTATTGTGTCAAATGTGTTATTGAATCTTTTATGTTTCATGTTTACATTTCTAAAAAGTTGATTTGATAGTAACCTACAAGTTTAAGCGATTGTATGATCTAATGGATGCATGGATGATGAAAATACTCTATGGATATGGTTTCACAAAGCTGTGAAAATTTTTAATTGTACATCTGGACCATGAATAACTGATTCACCCATCTTAGTAATTCTAAATATTCCAGCAATTATAGGTTACAATTATAACAAACCTGAACACATTGCAAGAAATTTTAGAGCACCTAATAGTTAGAATGGAACCAATCAGAGAAGTTATACACTAGTATGGACTAATTATGTAATAACTTTGGACACATAATAAGGTTTTGTAGAATGGGTAGAAGAAATTGCAACAATAATCCTAATTACATAATGAAAAATAACTGAAATGATAGAAGAAATGATAATGATAATGATAAAAATTAGAAGGAAGCACTTAAACAACATGTTGATGAATTAAAGGAAGCATTTCTAAAAGCTAATAATCTAGAAAGTTCTTATATAGTTTTAGTAGAGTAGCATTTTATTGCACCTGATGGAAGATTGAAGTCAAGAGTTCTTTGTGACTCATCCTATTTGAATTAAACATTTCTAGTACAAGAAAAGTATTAATTGATTAGAAATGATATTAGAAAGAGAATTAGAATCTGTGCAATTAGAAAAAAGATAGAATCGATATCGCAGAAGCTATGGTTAAGTATACAATTTTTCTGTGATTGTATTAAGTCATACAAAAGAAATTAAGCTTACTAGTAATCATAAATAGTTTGTGAAGATGAAGTAGATACCCATTTAATGGAAAGTAAAATTTGATACAATTTAATGATTTCAAACAAGTTTTTTAAGTATCAATCATTTGTATAAAGATTTTGGAGTAGTTATTAGCAATTTTACAATGATTTAGAGTGAATTGAAGCATCTGAAGCATGAAGTTGAAGAATCCCTAATACATGATAATAAAGCTATTTTATGAAGCTTATAGTTGAAATTTTTAGAATAATTAGTTAGAATAATGGCAAACTAGTCTATATGTATTGTTAGTAAGAGGCCAAGGTATAATTTTAGGAAGCACCCATTTATTTCTTTAATTGATGATCCTTTGGAAGCATTCTTGCAAATGCCACTTAAGTACTTCACATAGAAGATGTTAGAAGCTACATTAGCTATAAATTTGAGAGTATTGGAGATGAAGACGTTCATAAGGATTTATATATTTTGTGTAATGGAAACCTAACCTTGAAACCTAAGTACACATACTTGAACAAATTGAATCTAATCAAGTATATGTTTTATACAAAATTAGATAATCATAAATTGAGTAGGATTATTTAGAGAAGAAGATATGAAGAGATGTTTTTGCTAGGTGATATATCTATTGTGATTGACAATGACCTAATTTATAGGGTCACTGGACTAAGCAATGAAAGTTTTAATCCAATAAATGATAGAACTGTCAAGAAGATTGTTGAGACAAACTTGAAGACTAAATTTGATGGAAGGATTATGAAGGTTGATATAATTGAGGACCCTAGAGTCAGAAAAAGGTAAATATGTGTGAGATTGTTAGAGTGCAATTGTTGGATAACATTGTAAAGTTGAAGAAATCTAAGAATGTAGTTTTTAGATTTGAGTATTTACTGACCTTTTTTTTTTTTCCAAGCAACTGAGAAATTTCCCAAAATGACAAGTTGGAATACTAATGAGTGAACCATCAAAATGGTCACTCAGTGTTATGGGTCCATACTTGAAGATGTTAGAGATAGAGACTTAGATATAATGATAAAGAATTTTTCAGTTGGAAATGAAATAGAGATACACAATCCCTCTTACTATGGAAGAAAAGTATAAGGATGAGCTGATACAACCTATATGGAGGCAGTGGAACTAAGAGTTTAATTCATAAAACATATGGGTTATGAAATGAGTGAAGAACTCATTGGAGGTTATGCAAAGATAATATTCCAATTGGAAAGGGACATTGAATCCCTTAGATGGGGAGCCTATGAAGAGGATATGAAGGAATTTTAATCTAAACTTCACAACAAGTAGATAAAGAAGAATGTTGAGAAAAAGATAGAATACATTCTCAAGGAATTAGGTATGACAAGACAAGAATTTGATGAAATAAAAGGTATAGCTTTGGAAATGAAGACCAATAGGAAATCAAAGGTATTCAAAGCTACTCCTATTGCTATATTAGAATATTGAGAGGGAGTGATGGTAGTAGGATCTACTTCATAGATACCTACTACACCTTATGTAGGAGTTATGCAATTGCAACCTATTAAGGAGTAGTTTGGATAGAAGAATAAACATGATGAAGATGTGGTAGTTATAACATCTATGTAGAGGAAATCTAAAAGATTGGTGAAGGAATAGAAATAACCTACACCATCCCATGGAATGAGGACCAATAACACAACCAATGGTTCAAGAAAGAGAAGCAAAACACTACATATTAGTGAGTTAGATGAGTATGAGGAAGAGACAAAGGAGAAAGTTGTGGAATAGGTAGCTGGTGAAGGAAAAACACCATCTAATAAGAAGGCCTAGAAACCTAAGGTTGAAAATTTGAATATGCAAATTATTGAGAAATAATTTTGTTTAGTTAAATATGTATTACAGTTAGTATATTAACATGGATAGAAGACAGTTAGGAAATGCTATAGTAAGGAATAAAAGGTTTTATATTATTTAGAATAAAATAATTGTAGACTTTATAATAGGCTACTTAATAGGAAAAGAAGAGTTGTAGAGGAAGATATGAAGTTAAGAACAAATATGATCAATAAATTGTGATGTTAGCATTGATGGGAATATATAAAGTATTTTGTAAGGCATTGAGCTTTTGTAGAGGAATAAAGGAAGAGAAATTCTTGTTATGGGAGGTAATTATGAAGAGGTAAATAAGGAAACTGAGAAATCCATAGTCAACTATATGAATTCTATGCCAAAAGCCACTAAGGAGAATGCGTAGCTAGAAAATGCAAGCCTAGTGTATGTTGAGGCTAGGACATCAACTAAAATGAAGAAGAGGTTGAGGAAGCTCATCAAATTAACTCATCTCAACATATACTAATTGGTACTGAATCCATGCAAGTGGATAGTACATATATAATAATAGATAATAAAGAAAATCCTTTTGCATAATATGGGAGTATCATTGTTTTGCAATATTACTTTCTATTCATATCAAATGAAGAGGATGAAGGGGAAGAAGAGAAGAGGAGTGTAGAAAAGAAGAAGAAAAAAGACAAGAGAAATGAAGAGAATTAAAGATGAGAAAAGAAAAGAGGAAGAGAAAATAATACAAGAGAAGAGAAAAAAAGATGATGAAGAGAGAATTAAAGAAGAAGAGGAGAAGAAGAGACAAGAGAAAGAGAAGAAAATTACTGAACTACAAGTAGTCAAATCCATTCAAGTAGCTACCACAATAGAAGTAGTAGTTACTATATTTATTGTAGTATCTAATGAGGACAATGATCAAAAAGGTCTAATGACCTCATTAAGAAAGTTGCTAGAGAAGAACATGTCTATGAAGACTTTAGAATGATCTTTGGTAGAAGTTCTAGAAAGAATGTAGAAGACAATATAGATAACTATTACAAAACTAGATATTCTAAAGAAGGAAAAATAAATGATGAGATCTTTTGATGTAGAATTCACCATTTGGTTTGATATTTCTTTAGTGCAAGCTCAAACTAAGCATGATGAATCACTATTTGACATAGTATGCACAAATGTCAAAAATGACTTACAAAATTTGAATGCTTGGATTAAAGAGCTAAGGAAGAGCATAGATGAAGAAAATAAATTGTAAATCCAGATTTTCAAGTTGAATAGAGAATGGTAACATAATTTTGTTTTGTAGATATTTTGGCACCTTTGTCATTGATGTGAAAGTGGGAAAAGAAGTAAGTGCAAAGGAAAATCATACATGTATATACATACATACATACATACATACATACATACATATATATATATGTATGTATGTATGTATGTGTGTATGTATGTATGTATGTATATATATACATACATATATATATGTATATATATATATATATATGTATATATGTATATATATACATATATATACATATATATATGTATATATATACATACATATATACATATATACATATATATATATGTATATATATGTATATATATACATGTATATATAATAGAGAATGGTAACATAATTTTGTTTTGTAGATATTTTGGCACCTTTGTCATTGATGTGAAAGTGGGAAAAGAAGTAAGTGCAAAGGAAAATCATATATATACATATATATATATATATATATATATATATATATATATATATATATATATATATATATATATGTATGTATGTATATATATGTATATATATACATACATATCTATATGTATATATGTACATATATACATATATATATATATATGTATATATGTACATATATACATATATACATATATGTATATATATGTATATATGTATATATACATATATGTATGTATATATATATACATATATGTAGATATATATATACATATATATACATATATATATATGTACATATATGTAGATATATATATACATATATATACATATATATGTATATATATATCTACATATATGCATATATGTACATATATATATATGTATATATATGTATATATATGTATATATACGTATATATATATATCTACATATATGTATATATATATATGTATGTATATATATATATATATGTATGTATATATATATATATATATATATATATATATGTATATATATATAGGAATCCATTGTAGAAGTAGTGATAAGGAATGTGATGAGCCATCAAGTCATGAATAAAGTGCTCAAGTTTTGAAGGCCAGTTTTGAGTAATTTCTTTTGGTATTTTTTTTTTTGTTTTTTATGGCATAAGTTTGGGACTTAGCCAATTTTCCAAAAATTTTCCATCAATACCAAAGGGAGAGATTGTTGTCAATATTGCTAGATAGATGAGGAAGTGCTGTCATTTATGGAAACATATATAATTTGGTATTCCATTGTGAACTCAATGGCCAAAAATTGTCAAAGTATTGAACAGTTTGTAAAGGCATAGTGAGAGATTCGATGTGTATGGATGAAAGAGTTTGACTTAGCTCATGCATAGTTAAGGACTAATAGATGATAGTGTCATGATAATTTATGTCAATTCATAGATTTGTATGGATACTATGCTGATAGTTATAGAGGAATTACTAGTACGGGTAATTAACATAACAAAACATAACACAATACTAAAACTAATTGTATAGCTTAAGGAATTATTTTGGTAATAAAATAATTACTTAGCTATGATGGGAAGACATCCTAGATGTTCACCCTAAGTCACTTATATAATTATCCAAGAATGTGGAAGCTTTAAGGCCGACTGATCAAGAGTTTTGTTAATTTTCAAGGTATAAGTAAAGGTCATATCTTGCATATTTAAGATGTAGTGAACAAGTAATGTGAACTATTGTCAAGGAGATTTCTATGATATGCGAGATTTTTATGATATGATATCTAGTGTATGGTTAGACATTTCACAAAGTCCAATAGTGAGACAATATGGTATGTATATCTATACTTGTAAAGTAAATTAGTTGTATATTGCATGTTAGGGTAGTAAGCTCTTCTTTCATACTTTATAATTGTTCTAGAAGCTCCTAAGATGGTTGAAGAAACTCTTAATATAGTTGAGGCTTTTAATAGGGTCTAGTCCTCTAAAAAGGGCTCAAGACACTATATGTACTTAATAGACTCCTAATAGGGTCATTATATTTAACAAGATTCTTTTGTTTAGTGGGTCATCTTTTGGGTATCATCCCCACTGGGGTTTTCCCTTGGCTAGGGTTTTCCTAGTTAACAAATAATAATTTTTTGAGTTGTTTATGTATATGGTTTTATTTACAGTTCAACATTGTTGGTTTACTTTCATATGCAAGCTATAAAGTAATTAACAGTATCAATTTGTGGGTAAAATTTTTTAGAATATTGATTCAACCCCTCTCAATATTATCTATTTCTAAGATAATGATCTCATCCTAGAATATGGCCATTAGTGCCAATGTCCTAGTCACAACTATGTGCCATGCTTAACTCGAGGCCTATCAAATAGGATCCAAAGTATCCTATATATATTTTCTAGAGTGATCAGCATCTCTCCGAGGGGAAAATGAAAATTATTCTTCTCCAAATGGAAACACTCTACCAAATCTATCAACAATCCATTTCACTCACAATTTAGGGATATGACATAGATGAGAGAGAACAAGTGCATCAATATGTGTGAGGTCCACTGCATCTAGCTATCTAATTAGCACCTTAATGGTGAGATAATTTGACTAAAATCCTATATCTAGAAAGTCAACCTATGAACATGAAAATGACATGACATGATCAATATCTTTTTGAAGTATAGAATCAATCAAAGTGATATACTGATTACATTGAATATTTGTATTCATAATTTATATGAACATTATTTCATGTCTCTATGGGACATGAATTTGTTGTAGCTTTTGTCGAATTGATTTTTTCATGAGATACCTTGCTGATGGTAAATTATCTTTAAGATAAATATCTTATATATAATATATATTATTATACAATAATATTATAATATATTACATATATGGTTAATGCATTAATATTATATATATTCATAAAGGTGAGTTATACATATAGTTATTTATTAACTAAATGATGATTAACTATAGGGACATGTCTCCACATCTCATATTTATATGAGATCCAAATCTACATTTGAAAATCATCAATAACAATGGCCATTATTATACATTTGTAGAAACAACCTTAGCTACATTAACATGGTATTAGAGCCAATTGCATATGTATAAGGCATACACAATATGGCCCTCTTAATAGCCACAAATACATTGGACTACATGTCACATATTCAGTGAGATTTTTGACCTCAAATAATAATAAACAGAATGCAATTGGTTAACACCCCATCACCCCTTTATACAACTATATTGTTTCTTGGAAAGGAAGAAGAAATTATTTGTAATGAGCAACAACTTATAGGATAACTAGGTTTGTGCATCAAATAGGAAGGAAGAAAATATAATGATCGAGTGGCATGGAGAAGAATTCATGTAGCATAGAAGGACATAAGTCCCAAATAGATATATTTTAGGATAGAAGCAATTCAAGTCAAATATAATTAATGCAAAATATAAGCAAACATCAAGGATAAAACTTCATAGTAGAATCTAGTTAGTGGAAATATCATCAAAGATTTGAAGGAAGATATGAATTGGCAAACACTTAAAAGAGGGTTTGATAAGTGTAGAGGGAACCATTTAGAACTTGATCAAAATAGATAGTTAAATTTGTTCAACACAAGAAAACATAGAGAGAATAGTGGAATTAATCTATTACCATAGTTATGTGCTTCTTGCTAGATAGCAACACAAACCATCAATTATTTCAGAATAAATTTTGGCAAGAATCATTGTGCTAAAGATATTACGAATGAAGTAATCATTTGTGTTTGTAAGCATGTTCCATTGCCTCATATAATATTCAATTAAAGATCAGGGTGCATGTCATGAAAACTATTTGATGATGCCAATAAGGGGTTTGAGGGTTATTGAATCTTGATACTATTATGCTACATAATAATTAAATCCACTAATAAAATGTTAGAAGTTATGGGAATAATGATTTCAAGTGTCGACAATCTTCACATTGGTACCCCATGAGGAAATTGCTAGTTAGGGGATTAAGACATAGATGGTGTGGCCTTCAAAAATATACAAATTGAAAAAAAAAATAACAAGGAAGAATTAATATTCCTTCACGTGGCATTTGTAGATAAAGAACGAACTATCCATAAGGGGTCTGAATCACAATTACATAGGGACATTGTTGGTAGTGGTCTAACATCCCTCATAGGGTTTGCAACATGGCTTAACTACCTCATGTGGTTCTATATTACTGTTGGTTGTATCAAGCATTAGCATGTTAATCTTTTGGTGCAACAACAACCCTATGCTTTCCAACAATTGGTATTAGAGCTTGATCACATCTTTGAATCCTACAAGCCACAATGAGTGATGTTAGGAGGGCGATTGTTGGTAGTGGTCTAACATCCCTCACAGGGTTTGCAATATGGATTAACCACCTCCTATTGTTCTATAAGACTATTAGTTGTATCTAGCATTAACATGTCAATCTTTTGGTGCAATGATAACCCTATCCTTTCTAATAGACATTGGATACACCATCATACCCTACTTTCTTATAGAGACATCCCAACACAAAATTAAAATTTTCCATGTGATCAGGTTGTAGGATAGACTACCACATCATCAAGACATTGGCCATCACATTGATATGATATTAAACATCCAAGGATGGTCCATTATATAAACTTGATCCCATCAAGAGAGTACAAAAATTAGACAATCTCAACCAGAGTAACTGCATCAATATAAGGAAGGTAGGTCCCCAACAATATTAAAGGAATTAAGTAATGGTGTGTATGTGTGGTATATTTGGAATTAATTCATTTATAAAACTAAAAAATATATGATATATAATGAAATAACGAAATTATGTAATAAGTTCTTTTATTATAATGACATGATGAGTAATGGTAGAAATCTTACTATGTAATAAGACATTAAATGGTATAATAAATAATTAAAAGTAATTTTTGGTGGAGGACATTCCTTGAGAATGTCATAATATGATCCAAATTCATCTTAGTGGAGGGTATTTATTGTCAATGTCATAACATGGTCCAATCATTCTTGGTGGAGAAGATTCATTATGAATGTTAATTTATTAGAAATTAGAGGTTTATCAATAGAACAAACAATTGTAGAAAAAGAAAACCATGCATGGAACTTATCATAAAAAGTTCTCAAAGATGATGCAAAAGAGTAAGAAAGTAAACCATGTAATGCCACAAATCCTCCTTATAAAGGAAATCCTTATCTAAGGTATCATTCCTATATTATCATCACAAGAATGATAAGGCCTTTTACAAAGAAGAAAAAATCATATATAAAAAAATTAAGCATTTTGTTATCTTAATTATATTATTCTATTATTGTAAATAAAGATAGATGTTATAATCCTTTATGTTGTTGGTAGTAATGGGCATGAGTTAAATTACTGACATCGTAACTAATATTATATTCATATTTATACAAATGAGAATTTATTATCCTTGATTATTTTATTTATCTAATCTTTGTAATATCTCACTTACTTGTATTTCTATACAAATATTTGTCTTTATCTTTTCCTCCAAAAATGTTCTTGCAGGAAAAGGAGGATTAATATTAGATTCAAAGAGAGTCTAACACTTTGTTAAAGGCAAGCTTATTTTAGAAGTTTAGAAGATTTATGTTTAGAGGAGTTCTGACACATCCATTAGAGGGAACATATAGAGGGTATGGTTTTGTCAACCATTGGTGATATCAATCATATTTATTTAGAGGGAGTAAAACAATGTTGTTATGGAATCTTTAGTGATTGATAAATTGTGACAATCAAGAGGACTGAAATTCATGCAACTATGTGAATGGGCCTACCCCCTGTGTTCAAATGATATAATAGTGGGAATCTCACATTGTGGGGGGAAATAATAGGAAATGTTTCATTCCCACTTGAACCATCCTTAGAAAAGGAGATATTCCATGACCCTCATGGGCAGATAAGTACTTGTATCTTTTACATTTATCTATTCATTTATTTGTAATTCTATACATAATATAAGGGTTATTTGCTTTGATATTTTCCTTTGTATTTGAGGATATTCTTATAAGAAAAGAAGGTTGGTACTTTAAATATGCTACCAAATATTTGGTAGCATATGTAAAGTAGTTAGAAAGAGCTTGATGATTAAGATAGATAAAGTGAGGCCCTTAAAGAAAACATCTTTGATGATTAAGATTATGAGATTCTTCTACATTAAGAGGGAATATGACACTTATTCAAAGACAACATTGGAGATTAGAATATTTATACTCAGAGGGAGTCTAGAAATACATGTGGGTGACTACATTATGTTGATTAGCCTATTCCTACAAATATCATGAGGGAGTGATAAGTCTGATAGGCATCCTTGGGTGAAGAGAATTTCTAAGGAAGTAACTAGAGGACCTACCTTTCCAAAATCAATGTTCAAAGGAAGAAACTTTGAGATGAAATCCTTTGTAGATGATATCTTCTCTATGAGGAGAAGTTCTAAGAAAAATTCTTTATAATGTTCTCTCCTCTATGAGAGAGAAATATGAGGTGAAAACCCTTTGTACTACCCTATAATTGGGTTCATGGTGGCTATTATCACACATATGATATGTAATGAAAGGTGATGATCTATCATTAACATATATAAATAGATCGTAAGGACTATAAGATGATGATTTTATAAATGGTAGACCTGTTATCATGGTTCTTTGGGCTGAATTTTTTTGAACAATATGATAATGAATAGACAAAAGGTAATCTTTGTAAGGTGATGATCATGCAAATGATAGGCCTATTATTATGACAATTTTGTTCCAGATACACCTAAATTCATTGATAACAAAAGCATTATGATTACTCTAGATATTGTTTCAAAAAATTAGAGATCATAATATATGTTATAATAGTGTTCATAACATTGTGATTGTAGTTATTTGACAAGTCACTATTTTAGAGTGTTAAAGTCACGTATAGATATCCTTGATACTAATATCTCATAAAATGTTTTTGTCACAACCTCCATAGCCACCACAAATGCTAGCTCTACAATTAGTATTTGTATGTTTTATGTTTCCTTCACTTCTTTCATGCATACAAATTGTTTAGGGTTTCTCTCCTTAAGTAAACACAAATGGGCTAGGGTTAGCTGGGAATCAATGACTGAGGCAGAGGCATAATATGTTGTGATAGCAAGAAATTGTAATCAAGTTGTTTGGATGAAGTAGATGCTAAAGAATATAATGATAGAATTTATTGAACTTGTTGTCATATGTTGTGATAACACAAGCACAGTGAATATGTGTAAGAATCCAATGTTTCATTCTAAGACTAAGAACATTTCTATCAAATATCACATGTTGAGAGAAAAAGTTGTAGAAGAGGAAATTAGATTGGAGTATGTAAGCACCAAAGAATAGATTGTAGATATTTTCACCAAGCCTCTTCCCAAAAAGAGACTTTTAAGTATTTGTGAAGTATAAGGGGTTATGCACCTACCTACATCAGAGTAGATGATGCAAAAGTGCATTAGTCTAGTGATATAGAGTACTAATATTTGTTTGGACTATATGTTGATGCTTCCTATATGGGGGAGTATCTATGATGGATAGATTCATCTAGGGCTCTTGATAGATTTTTTTTTTAATAGTGTCTTTGGACACTTGAGTAGGTCAGAGATAGTTTTTGTAATGATAGATGGTTGTTGAAACCTTTGACATTGATATCAATGGGGGGGAGATAATAGCATAGAAAAAAATTTGATACATGGAGAAGTTATAGAGCACATTGAGGTATATCAATAGGGGGGATTGATTGATGAAGAGGATTTGAAAAGTTAGGATAATAGTCTTTAACAATTGGTATTCTTGGAACTAGATGTTTTTCATCTATGTTTCCATCAATGCCAAAGGGGGAGATTGTTGGAAGCATGAATGTTGAAGATATTCCTATTAGGGATTATTGTAGAAACATGATTAGATCATTATCATGATTTTATGTTGCATTCTTGAATATGTTTGTAATTGACACCAACATAGCAGTTTTATGTGGTATCTGACAGAAGAACAATTGTAAAGATCAATTTAGTACGAATAGATCATTGAGTATTTTCACTAGCAAGCTTAATGGGAGATACTAATAAGTGTCTAGTTTATGCAACATATTCCTATGGAGGAGTATTGTAGAAACATTATTAGATCATTATCATAATGATATGTTACATTCATGACTATGTTTGTAATTGACATCAACATAGCAGTTTTATGTGGTATCTAATAGAAGAATAGTTGTAAAGATCAAGTTAGTATGAATAGATCATTGAGTATTTTCACTAGTGAGGTTAATGGGAGATACTACCAAGTGTCTAGTTTATGCAAATAACCTTGGAGAAAAAGATAGTAAGTCTGGAAGAAGTTATGTAACCTTTGGTGAAGATAGTTATGAGACAAAGTTTATAGAAGCATGTTTTGGTAAACTTGTTATATCTCTTAGAAGATATGTTATTTTTAGAAACAAAGTTAAAGGAATGTAGAATACATGTTTGAGATGGCATGGTTAAGCTTTCTCATCATAATATAGCACGTACAAAAAATCATTCAAGTTACAAGGTGACAGATTAATGTTATTGGTAAGTATAACATGTTCTTAATGAGGTCCTATTATAATTAATTGAGAAGGTGTAATAGCCAACTAAGGGAATTATTTTATGGATTTAGTATAAAGGAATGACATTTTCCTTTGTTATGGATGAGAAATTGCATGAAGCATGAAGAGACATATTGAAGAGAAACAAGTTGATATGTGAGGATAAGCAGAGTAGAGAAAAATTGGAGAAGACTTCATTGCCAAGGTTTTATTTTAAGATCTGAGGTTTATGACCTAGTCTACTAGGTTTGACAATTATTGGTCTAGTTGGTAGGATAGAGGAAAGAAGATAAAGCATTGTACAAACAATTATTTGGCAAGAAATAGTTGAGGATCAGTTGGATAGTGAAGTTCAATGGTCTTCCCCCAGAAGCTATTTGGACAATGGGCCCTTCCTCCTTTTACAACTCCTAACAAGGTTGGAATCTCCTAACAAAGATTTAAAGCCTCCTAACAGGACTCTTATGTATTGAATGTGTTCTTAGACTCCTATCAAGTTCCATCCTCTAACAAGGAATAATATATATCAGTATATCTTTGTGGGCATCATTCCCATTGGGGTTTTCCCTCTAATCAAGGGTGTCCCTAGTTAACAAATCTAGTGTAATTATGTATATGTGTCTTTTAATTGTTGTTTCTAACTTTGATTGAATGGTTAATATTAATTTAGGTTGATAAATGTTTCAATTGGATAACTGATTCACCCTACCCCACTCTTAGTTATCTTGGTGGACTATCATTTCTAACATGAGGTTGATCCATTTTTCCACTTAGAACATCCATCAATTTGAATGGTTGCATTAACTACATAGGGATTCATAATATACATCTTCTATAATTGTAAAGCAATTATTAAGTCAGCCCAAAAATGGTTTGCATAGAATTTTGTGTCATTACAAACAACTATCTTGAAAACTGTTCACTCGACAATTGATTTTTTTGATGCTCAACATCCACTATATCTTCAATGTTGTAACTCATCTCTAGAATGGCTCAACATACTCTATTTACTCAGCTCATGAGTGACTTGGCATACTCCATTTACTCAGCTCATGAGTGACTCAACACTAACTATCTCCTTGACACATACTAGTGCTTGTCACTGACTAAGTATATTACCTAACATGTATTATCTAGAAACTGATGCTTAACATGCTTTGATCACTCAGCTTGTACTAATTGTTTAGCTTAATTTGATCATTTGGCTTGCACTTTAATATTGATAAATAATGACTAAGTATTTTGTTACTACCTTGTCAAAATCAATATGACATTAACAATCTCCCCCTTTGACATGAGTGGAAAAACCACATTGTCATGCAATAAAAACTTTATTATGAGCATAACTCAGATAATATGTATCTTTGACTTGACTTGTAAAAGAAATTTCAAAACTTTAAAATTTTATAAAATGGATGATTAACTATTCTACCTCATTTCTCCATTAATCTACTTGAGTAAATGTTTCCTTATTGTATTTAAAGCTTATACAATTTCTCAATATATTTGTTGTATCCTATTTCTACATAATTACTCCCCCTTTACTCAAAACTTTATAATCCCCCTTTTGTGACACCTATGTCATGTGTGGTACATTGATAGTTTTTTTATCCAAAAAAGATTTATGGATCTCCATTATGAATTTCATTGATTTATCCCAATTGGTGCATGCTACCTCTAGAGATTGATATTGAATGTCTAGCTCCATCTTGGTTGCTAAATCAACCTGTCATAGTGCAATGGCACTAGATAACTTTTCAAGTACCATAGTGTGAAATTTCATTTTAGACCATTCTAAGAGTTTAGTATTAGAATCTAGGTCTTCATCACTAATCTTATCAATAATATATACCAGTCATTCAATAATTGATTTGTCTTCATTAGTAGCTAGAAGACTGAAAGGGTCTAGAAAGATATCTTTGAAGACATGAAGCACTTGCTTCTTCTTATACTCCCTTCTTAGAAAATCTTATTGTTTCTTCATCTATAGATCTTCCTCTAGAATTTTCATTTGTTCAATGGTGATTGTGTTAAGATGAAAATTTGGTAGTTCAATCACTTTGTCAACGCTTACATCTCTTTAAGATATTTCATCTGAGCTCCTTGATGTTTCTCCACTTGGCCTTGATATCTACAAGGGTGTGGCATGAGTTCTTAGACTCTAAAGAATTTCACTACTGGTAGTAGTTATAACATAAATGGGTAAGGTAAGCAAAGTCTATATGAAAATTTGTTCCTCTAGGGTAGTAGTCACCTTTAATTCTTTAGACTTATAATCTTGTCTCATTTATGACTGTGCTTGACCTTGAGTTTTTGGAGGAGGTACAAGACTAGATCCTTGACCTAGATTAACTTTAGTTTCATCTTTCTCCACTGTTACTAAGGTTTTCTTAGTTGATATGATTGGCACTAGACACAATGCTACTAGTGTTGTAGTAATAACACTTAGTTGTTTATTTCTTGCACTTTGATATTCTGTCTCTTTTACCGTTGGAGTTAGAGAGGGCACACTAGAGTGTCAATTTGTTTCTCCCCTACTAATGCCACTTCTACCTTTTCAATTTCATCTATTCTCACCAATTCAATATTTTTTCATAATTTTTTTATCATGGGAGAATCCTTTAATATATTCTTATAATCATCACCTATCAAAGGATTGATATTATGAGCACAATTATCAAGAACATCCTTTATTTGCATTGAGTCATGTTGACTAACATGGTCTACATGTGGGGGACTATTACTTAGCACTTGTGCATCTTGCACATTATGTTCATCTTGTTTCTCTTCTTCACTTGTAGCCTCTTCTACTGATTCTTTGTTAGTGCCTCCCACATTAACATCCTTTACTAATACCTCTTATGTAGTATTTGTTGCCTCTTAATAAAATTTCTTAGGGTCTTACATTTCTTGCTAAACTTTCTCTTTTATAGTTGGAGTGGATGACCCATAGATTATTTTCAAGATTTGTGTACCCTTGGTCACCACATCCTCAATATTCTTGTTCAAGATATGGAAAGATCTATATTTAGGGGAAAATTTAGACTTGTGTTTTTCCATAGCCTTAAAACTTGTCATTTTTTCCAACTTTGGCATAACTTGGGCTAGAGTGGATTCCCTAATTTTTTTCTCTATTTGTAAATTGTATTGCCATTATTGCTCAACTTGGTCATATAGACTCTTTTGTATCAAGTTGGCAATCTCAATAGAAGTTGATTTGAATGTAGCCATCATCACATATACGGATTCCTCAACATTTTTTTTTTCAACTTTTCCTAACTTATCAAAATCAATCTGTGCAAAACCAGATAAATCTACATTTGATTTTACATTGTTACACAAATTATCCAAGTCAGAGGAGGGATTGAAGCTTACCACCTTGAATTGACTCATGTGATCAGACTCTATTTTCTCATTATTTGACTCGGCTGATGGAGTGTATTTTCTCCTTACATATGTCTTCTTTTCTAGAAAACTTGGTTTTACTAAGGTAATAGTCCTTTTCCCTTTTGGTTTCTTAGCAACGTTAACTTTCTTGGTGGCTACCCTTGTAAAACATTCACATGCTTCCTAGTTTAATCCACTTTAGGCTCCTTAGCCTTTCTCTTCTTCTTCTTCTTCTCAGCTGGTTTTGGTGCTTCCTCGGCTTCTTCTTCCTTGACACCTTTTGCATTAACTTCCTCATGTTCTCCTTGTCCTTTAGTGAGTTCCAATGGGACTTGGACTTGTTTTTCCTCTTCATCATCTTTATCTTCCTCTTCTTCTCCCCCTTCGCCAAATCTCTGCTTTATCTTTTTCAAAAGCTTTTTCCTTTATCCTAAGAACAATATCTATTTTCAAGTCAATTATAATCCTAGACTTTGCTTCCTCATAGTTTCCAAATGAGGTGGCACTTTTATCAATTTGTTCTTCCAATAGAGTTGTGGTAGTAGCTGCAGATGCCTCATCAACATTAATCTTATATAGCAAGGGCTTAAGCCATTTAACCCTAGGAATAGCTTCCTACACATATGTATAATTTGGATCAACTAAGAAAAAAACATAATTGTAATGTTTCTCCACTAGTGACACATGAATCCTTAGTCTTTGTTTCATGTATTTCTTAAAATCTTCAAAATAAGTAATCATTACTAACTCAAAATTATCTCCAACTTCCTCTATGAGCTCTACAATCTAAACTATAATAGAAATATTGGTCTTCCAAAAAACTTTTCCAAAAGTAAGAAATGTGTTCTGTACATAAAGAAATATGCAAACCAAAAAATCAAGATGCACTCTTTTTTTTCCTTATGGCCACCAAGATTTTAGATTGTTCCTAAAGTTGTAACCAAGCAAGGTCATAGGTGTGGTCTCTCTTCACTATTTTGTATCCCAAATCCACTACCATATAAGGTACACTATTTAGTATAATAGGATGAAAGAACTTATGTACAATCACTCTCACTATAAAGGCAATTAAGGGGTCTGAGATAGAATCTATAGACATCCCTTGTTTTTTGTATTACCTCTCATGTTTGTAGTATGTACCTTGTTGTATTTTGATTTGAGAGATATTTATTACTCATGTTATGTGTATTTTGAGATAACCTAATGGTCAGATGTTATAGTTTGGTTCCCAGAATCATTGATGATAAATTACTATGATGTCGAGTTGATCACATTTGCATGATGATTGCATTTTGAGATAACAGTATCTTTTATGATGATATGTGGTTATTCGATATTTGGAAATATTTCTGATTTGGTTATATGTTGGATTTATTGCTATGGTGATTTACTTTTTTCTTTCTTTGTGATGCTTTATGCAAAAGTGAGTGAGGTAAATAGATTATTTTAGTATAATTCAATAAATAATTAAATTTGGTATTTAATGCATTTATTATTTCAGATATGCTATTATATACAATTGCACTTGATCATGGGTTTTAGTGTGCAAGATTTATATCTTTGGCAATGGCACTTAGAGATAGTAACTTAGTTGTTCATTATTACCAAGGTCAACCCTACATGGTCAACATGTCTCATTTAATTATCTAATTAAACCTTTTGGTGATTTGATTAAATCCATAATCATTTGCATTATGTGACTAGACCCATGAGTGTGTCTACGCATTCAAAGATTCAATCAAATTATTTGTCAATGAGTCAAAGTCTATGACTAGATCCATGAGTGTGTCTATGATTTTGAGTTTTTGGGATGTAAATTTTATTGAATTTAATTTCTAGCACCTTTTCCATCGATGAATTCTAATTGCTTGGAATAGACTATTTTCATTTGGGTTGAATCAAGATCTAACTAGTCCTTTTGGTTGTTTTCTCAAATTGATTATTCACTAAAAAAGTGAATAAGTATGGAAAGAGGAAATTAATTCCTCACTTCAAACTTTTGCAAATCACAAAATTGTGAGTTTTTTTGAAAATCTCCTTCTAGAGGATCGTGTTTCTATTTGTTGTGAGAGTTACATGGACAGGATCTTCATGAGGATAGTCTCATTGGATCCAATTTGGGGAGACCTTGTTGTGTCGTGATTTTTGGTAGCTTCTAATGGTTATTTATTTTATTGTGTTGTTTCTTGTTTCTACCCCTCATCAGGTAGGGGTCTCCTATTTTCGTGTTTCTACTCAATTTCTAGTTATGTTTCTACTAGTGGTTTGTTAGGAGAATGATAACTAGTGTTCCCCTCTGTTTATGTTTGTTGGCCCTACTCAGTTGGTTAGGTATGAACTTTTTCTCTATTTTTGTGATCAGGGTTGAGGACTTCACATTGTTATGCTGGCCATTTTTACATATGTTGTCTAAACCCATTTTTATTTTTATTTTCATGGCTTCTATGCCCAAAGACCAAATGGGTTTTAATTTCAAAATTTTCCAATTTTGGTTTTTTTACCTTGAATTGTGTGCCACCCAAATTTCTTGGGTTTTCTTGGCATGTTTTTTATCATGGACTTGGATCATTTGTAGGATGTTAGTCAAATTATTATTTCACTTTTATGAGGCATTGGGATGTGTTCCACATTTTTCCTCTCAAGTCTTTTTTGGTTTATTATTTTCTTTGCATTGTATTCTCATCCAGTCCTTGTGTTTGATCTTCATGATGGTGGTGTGCCACAGATGAGCACATGCACATGCATTTTTCTAGTGACTCATGAGGCTCAATCTCCCATTTGTATTTTAGTGGAGCAATGCTCATGTGGGGTTGGGTTGGGATTATGCATCCCTATGAGCACTCATTGTGTCATGAGCATGTGTATGTAGGGTAAGGTAGTCAAGGAGCTTCTCTCATAACTTGTGTAGTGCTCCCAACATGGTGTACATGTAGAAGTTTCTAATAAGTTATAACTTAATTAATTCATAGAAAATTAAATAAGATAAGAAATGTAAATTCGGCCTCCCAAGGATGGTGCCGAGGGGAATGGTCAGTGATTCATAGTCCTTGCAGTTTAGTTGGGGACACAACATGTCAGCCTCTCGAGGGAGTACTGGGGGAATGGTTTGTTAGCATGTTCACCAACTCTCTACCAAAGTCCCTACATAGTTACCCATAGAGTGTCTGACTGGGACCTATTGTACTTGCATTGTTGTATGATCCTAGTTTTAGTCATCTTTACTCTCTAGTGTGAGTGTTAGTTGTGGATGTTTTCTTTATGTGCATTTGTGGTTGGATCATTATCTTTATCAGCATGATGGGAGTGGACCTACTAGTTCCATGTAGTTAGGAGGCATAGCTACCTTCACCACTACTTTGAACTAGTGTATAGAGATGGCCTATTATCCTAGTGCAACCATTTCTTTCTATTTCACTTGGTACTTCAAGTTTTAGAGTATGTTATCTTTTGATTTATGCATTCATTGGAATGTTTAGATATCATGTTTAAATGATGTTAGTTTATTTGATGCATTCTACTATTATGATGTTTAGCATATGATTAGATAATGAGTTTGACTAGGTGGAAGATATGATGCTCTACTTTTTACCATGTTAGATTTCCTTATTCTTTTGATGTAGTATGTTTTAGTTGTGATGTCCTCATTAGAAAAATCCAACAATATAGTCGATAGTTTGGGATGTTACACATGGGGGATGGCTAGGACCTTTGGGGTCTCATGATGTTATTATAGTTGGGATAAATCATGCATGCTTTTTTTATTCTTGTATATTGCATTGTTTCTTCTGTACACTACAATTTTTCTTTTAATACATTATTTTACTGCTATGTTTTAGATGGTAGTATGTAGTTTCTTTCTTGTAGTTATGGGATTTGAGTATCTGAGCCTTAATTTCTAGATCCTATACTCCTTGGTGTGGAGGAAATTCATTTCGTTAGCTTTTTATCTTAATATTTTTTGGTTTGATGATTTGTATTCTTGCATAAAATTGTGCTTTCTCACACAAGAATGAAAAAGTTGACGTCGTGTGTTGGGTTTCCTTGCTTGAAACCCCACACCATTTTTGGGTGTTTTGGTTGCTTGTCCAAGCATGTCCTCCCACAAAAGGCAGATTCTCATTTAGCTCACTATACATCCTTTCACCAAAGAGTACATCCTCATGCAAAAAAAAATTAGCTATGTTTCCTTGTGTGAAA
This sequence comes from Cupressus sempervirens, assembly GCA_028749045.1. Taxonomy (NCBI): domain Eukaryota; kingdom Viridiplantae; phylum Streptophyta; class Pinopsida; order Cupressales; family Cupressaceae; genus Cupressus; species Cupressus sempervirens. Next base: position 743,939,060 of record CM053783.1, read on the forward strand.
AATAGAGAGCACTTGAACTAGTTTTTAGGGAATGTAACTTGGTATTTTAAATACCCTTTGGGTTTTCTTAATTTTCCATGGTTAGACATATCAGAGATTACTTGTTCTTTTGTTGTCTTTGGTTTTCATTTTGCTATTTTAGTGTGTCAATTTGGTAATGGTGTTTGGAGATTCATTGGTTGTCATGATTGTGGTTAAGTATTTCATTGTGATCTTTCTAATCCTCGTATGTTGAGTGTTGTGTACATCAATACTTTTTTTTTTTAAATATCTTATCCTGTATTGAATCCTTATTCCAAGGATCTTCGAGCAGGGCATTACATTTAGTATTAGAGCCCATATTGCAACATTGGGATATCTATGTTATATTTCCACTATGTTAGCATTTTCAGTATGTGTATTGCTATCTTATGTTTGATATTGTGATATCTTGTTGGTTCATGCTTTCAACTCATATGATTATGATATATGTTTTTGATGTTTATCCTATGATTCCTTAGTGATGCCTCTTGCATGTAGATCTAGTGGTCAGGTTAGAAACCAACAAGATGACAGTGAAGAAGAACACCATGAAGCGGAATGTTAGAATGATGGGGGAGAACTAGGTAACAATAATTAGAATGGGATTTGGGCATTGATTTTGATGCTTCAAGAGATTATTTCTCATTTTGGACCTCAACTAGAGGAACACAAATAGGGTAGTGGTTAGAAAGAGGGATCTCATCATGGAGATTCCCATATGTCAGATCATAGGGAAGAGGAGGAGCATGACCAAGAGAATGAATATTTTTGTACACCACCTAGTGGAAGAGGTCATTGATGGAGAGGTTGTGATCATGATGATGATGACTTCACTTAATTTGAGATGATGTAGGAACTACATAGATCTAAACCACTAGTGTTTGAGGGTTAGGGAATGGGGCTCAAGCTCAAGACTTGGTTGCTAGATATTGGGCATTGGTTTTCCTTACTACTTTGTGGAAGAAACATGAAGGTCCATGGTGTTATCACATATCTAAGTAAGAATGGTTCCTTTCGGTAGGATATGGAGAGTGAGAAGCTTCATATTGATGTGGTGGGTCTCACTTGAGAGATCTTCAAGGAGAGGTTCAGGGATAAATTCCTATCACCAAAAAACTATGAGGCTCATATTGATGAGTTGCATGAGCTTAAGAAAAGCCTTTTGATGGTGGATCATTATGAAAAGAGTTTTCATGGGTTGAGATAGTACTCGAGCTATCACCATGATGAGGCACTCCTCACTCAATATTATGCTAAGGGCCTTAAGGACTATCATTGGGGATGTCTGTGCTCACCAACTAAGGACACTTGCTCTTTCCATGTAGAAGGAAAGAATCATTGAGAGAAATGTAGCTAGGGGGTTTAGTGGTAGATTAGGTTCTCAAAACCAAAGCACATGAACTTCGGGGTAGGATACCCAATTTACTTAGTCCTTTGGAAAGGGCCAATCCCAATCAACATCTTCTAAAGGTGGTAGTAAATGTAGTAAGTTACAATGCTAACATTTCTTTTAGAAGGATGAATAAAGTTTAGTTACCATAGGAGGGAAGAGACAAGACTAGAGCAGTGGGAAAAAATTTCAGTAGGATCTCCCTCCTTGGAGTGGTTAGAAAAACTCTAGTAGGGGTACTGCATCATATTCTAGTACTACTCAGGGTGGTTGTGGAATAGGTTCCAACTTTGTAGGAAATTGTTATTCTTGTGGCCCACCTAGTCATAAATCTTTTGGGTGTCCTATTAAACCATATACATGACTTGGTAAGGGTGCAACTAGATCAAAGCCTACTATGGGAGATATAGGTAGGAGTCATCAAGTCTTTATAGTGGTTGATAAATGTCAAGCTGAGCACCAGAGTACCATAGTCAAGGCTATAGGTACATTACATGGTATTTGATCTTCAGTTTTGTTCAACTTAGGTTCTTTTTATTCTTTTATTTCACCCTCTCTTGTTTAGCAATGTGGGCTAGTGCTAGCATGTCAGGTTGATATGTAACAAGTTGATTAGCCATAGTTTCCAAAGTGATTGTAGACTCCTTGATCTGGGGTTGTAGTTTGAACTTTTTTACCTTCACCACCACAATGGATCTTCGTATCCTACCTCTAGGATCGTACAAAATTGTGTTAGGAATGGATTGGTTAGCCACCCATTACGTGAATATAAATTATTACTATAAGTTGGTATAATGTGTTCATGACACAAGTGGGTAGGTGGAGCTTGTAGGGGTTCAAAGACTAGTCTCAATTCAGATGATCTCAACTAATTGGTTGAAGTATAGTGTTTGTAAGGGGTGTTAGTTTTTTGTTGTTTATGTTAGTGATCTCAAGGAAGTTGAGCATCATATGGTAACACTTGATGATCACCCATTCCTTTATGGAAATGTGTTTCTTGAGGAGATATTCGGTATGCCACCACAACAGGACATTGATTTTCAGATTGATCTTGTACCAAGAGTGGAGCCAATTTCATGAGCTCCTTACCACATTACTACTTAGTAGTTAAGTGAACTTGTATTATAGTTGGAGGAATTGTTGGCCAAGGTCTATAGTGTATCCCCATGGGGTACACCAATCATCTTTTTAAAGAAGAAAGATGGATCATTGCATTTTTGCATTGACTACAAATAGTTGAATAAGGTAACAATGAAGAACTGTTATCCTTTGTCGAGGATAGATGACTTGTTTGATCAGATAAAGGGAGCATGAGTGTTCTCAAAGATTGAATTTAAGTTAGGATACCATCATCTTCATAATCAGGAGGTTGTTATTCATCAAACATCTTTTTGTACATGATATGAACATTATAAGTTTATAGTTGTACCCTTTAAGTTAACAAATGTGCCATCATTGTTCATGAGTTTGATGAATGGATTATTTTAGATGCACCTCGATTAGTGTGTCATTGTGTTCTTGGATCATACATTCATCTATTTAAATTTTGTTGAGGAGTATGAGGTCTATTTACATTAGGTATGGCAATGTTTCAGAGACCATCAACTATATGGAAACTTGGGTAAATGTGGATTCTTCTAGTCAGATGTGAAATTTTTGGGGCATATCATTACTAGTGATGGTATTGTAGTTGATCTAGAGAAAATTTGAGTGATCATGGATTGGTCGATAGCCACTAATTTTTTAGAAGTTCATAGTTTCATGGGATTGGTAGGTTACTACCATTGCTTCATGAAGGAATTTTCTTGAGTGGCTCATCCCATCATTTCTCTTCAGTGGAAATGGAAGAAGTATGTTTTTTCATATTAGTGTGAGGAAACATTTAATTCTCTTAAGGAATATTTGACTAGTAAACTAGTCCTTGTAGTTCCTATCCTGTAGATAATTTAATGGTTTACACAAATGCTTTATTGGAAGGTGTGGGTATAGTGTTGATGTAGGATGGTCGAGTGATTGCATATGAGTCTAGAAAACTCAAGGACCATGAGCTTAACTACACCACTCCTGATTTGGAACTCATGGCCATGGTGCATTCTCTTGTCCAGTAGAGGTATGTTCTTTTGGGACACAGGTTTGAGTTGCATAATGAACATAGGATCTTGCAGTATATCTTTACTCAACCAAACCTAAATGGAAAATAGAATCACTAGATGGAGTTCTTGTGTGAATATGACTTTGATGTTCACTTCATTAAAGGGAACGAGAATGTTGTCATGGATTCCTTGAGTAGTATTTGGCATGAGATACCAATGTTGTCATTTGGAGTGGAATTGCATGGCTATATCTTAGAGACTTTTCCTTATGAAACTTGGTATAAGGAGGTGAGGGTGGAGATTGAATTTAAAAATACCCTTGAGAGGAGGTTTTCAGGTTATTCTCTTGAGTCTGATGGACTACTATGAAACTTGGGGTGTATTTATGTACCCTTTTCTAGTGATCTTCATACTTTGGTTTTTTCAAAAGCATATCATGTACCTTAGTCTACACATCTTGGTGTCAAGAAGATGTATGATGATCTTAAATAGCTATACTTTTGGGCAGGGATAAGGCATGATGTTATTGATTTTGTTGCTCAATGTCTTGAGTGCCAAAGAGTGAAGATAGAGCATTAGTATTTGGCATGTCTTTTGCATCTGCATAACATTCTAGAGTGGAAATGGGATATGATGTCTATTGATTTTATCACAAGGTTACCTTTTTCATCACATCAACATGATTGTATTATGGTGATAGTGGACAAGTTGTCCAAGGTAGCACATTTTTCACCCATTAGGGCATCCTACACAACTTCTTCTATAGTGCATGTTTTCTTGGAGGATATTTTTTATTTTCATGGGATTCCTTGTAGGATCATTTCAGATAAAGATCTAGTGTTTACTTCAGCACTGTGGACATCTCTCTAACATGCTTTGGGTGTGCAACTAAATTTTAGTTCATCTTATCACCTTGAGATTGATGGTCATATAGAGAGAGTGAACCAAGTTTTGGAGGATATGCTTTGCATGTATGTTATGGATAGGAAGGTGAAGTGAGAGGATTATTTATACCTTGTTGATTTTGCATATAAAAATGGGTATCATAGTTCTCTTGGCATGTCACCTTTTCAGGCCTTGTACATTAGACCATGTTGTACCCCTTTGAGTTGGGATCACTCGGAGGACCAAGTACTTCTCGATTCATAGATGTTTTAGGATATGGAGCAATAGGTGGTTCATATTAGGGAGCATTTGGTTATTTCTTCAGATAGGTAGAAGAAGTATGGAGATGCCCATAGGTTGGATTTTTAGTTTGTTGTTGGTGACAGGGTGTTTTTTAGAGTACATCTAAGGAAGAGCCCCATATGTTATGGGAATGGCTCTAAGTTGACAACATGTTTTTTTAGATTATTTGGGATCCTTGAGAGGACTGGTCTAGTTTCTTATTGAATAGTGTTGCCACCTAGACTATCACACATCCATGTTGTTTTTCATGTTTCTATTTTGAGATAGAATATTCCTTATGTGACCCATGTTCTTGATTGGGATGCTTTATAGGTAGTGGACAAGAAAATTTCTTTGGAGCCCATTCATATCCTTCATCATTGAAGAATAACTTTGAGAGGTGGGGAAAAAGAGCAAGTAAGGGTCCAATGGGACCTGAATGATCAGACCTCTATGACTTGTAAAGATGCTACACATTTGAGAGATTTGTACCCGTATCTATTTGTGAGCTTCTAGGAGTAAGCTTATGCCTAATGGGGGATGATGTAGTGCCTCTCATGTTTTTATTTTGTACCTTTTTGTATTTATATCCAAGAGATATTTATTACTCATGTTATGTGTATTTTGAGATGACCTAATGGTCAAATTTTTTAATTTGGTTTCTAGTATTATTGATGTTAGATTATTGTGTTGTGCAATTGATCACATTTGCATAATGATGCCTTTTTGACATGAAAATATGTTTTATGATGATATGTGGTTATCCTATATTTGGACATATTTTTGATTTGGTTATATGTTGAATTTATTTCTCCAGTGATTTCTTTCTTTCTTTCTTTGTGATGTTTTATGCGAAAGTGACTAAGGTAAATAGATTATTTTAGTATAATTGAATAAATTATTAAATTAGGTATTTAATGCATTTATTTCTTCAGCTATGTTATTATATGCAATTACAATTGATCATGTGTTTTACTATGCAGGATTTATATCCCTAGCAGTGGCACCTAGAGATAGTGATTCAATTGTTTATTATTACAAATGTCATCCCTGCATGGCCAATGTATCTCATTTAATTGTTTAATTAAACCTTTTAGTTATTTTATTAAATCTATAATTATTTCCATTGTGTGAATAGACTCGTGAGTGTGTCTGTGCATTTAAAGATTCACATTGTCATGAAATTTGTTAAGGAAATTTTTGTAATTTTGGGTTTTTTGGGGTTTAAATTTTATTGAATTTAATTTCTGGCATCTTTTCCATAGACAAATTCAAATTTCTTGGAATATCCTATTTTTGTTTGGGTTGAATCAGGATCTAACTAGTCCTTTTGGTTATTTTCCCTGATTGATTATTCACTTGAAAAGTGAATAAATATGGAAAGAGGAAATTAATTCCTCACTTCTCACTTTTCCAAATTACAAAATTGATAGCTTTTTTGAGAATCCTCTTCTAGAGGATCACATTTCTATTTATTGTGAGAGTTGTTAGCATGGGATCTTCAGGAGGTCAGTCTCATTGGATCTAGCTAGGAGAGATCTAGTTGTGTCATGATTTCCAATAGCTTCTACAAGTTATTTATTTTATTGTGTTGTTTCATGTTTTTGCCCCTTTTTCTATTAGGTAGGGCTCTCATATTTTCATGTTTTCACTCAATTTTAAGGTATGTTTCTAGTAGCTATTTGTTAGGAGGCTGAGAACTAATGTTCCCCTTTGTTTTTGTTTGTTGTTTCTATCTAGTTGATCAAGTATGAATGTTTTCTCTATTTTGGGAAGAGGGTTTCAGATTTTGCATCATTGTGCTGGTCATTTTTGCATAGGGTGTCTAAACCTAAATTTTTTTGGATTTTAGTGGCTTTTGTCCCTAAAGGCCAAATGGATTTTAATTTCAAAATTTTCCATTTTGGGGGTTTTTATCTTATTTGTGTGATGCCTAGTTTTCTCAAGTTTTCTAGGCATGTTATTGATCATGGACTTGGATCATTCATAAGATGTCAATTAGATCATTATTTCACTTTTATGTTGCATTGGGATGCATGTTGCACCTATCCTCCCAAGTTTTTTTTTTGTTTGAGTGTTTTCTTTGCATTGTATTCTCATCCATCCCTTGTGTTTGATCTTCATGATGGTGGTGCACCACACATGAGCATGTGTGATTGCATTTATCTGGTGATTTAAATGGCCCAATCTCCCATTTTTAATTTAGTGGAGTTATGTTCAACTGGGGTTGGGTTTGAATTAGGAATGCCTACAAAAACTCATCATGTGATGAGCATGGGTATGTAGGGTAAGGTGATGGAGGGGCTTCTCTTGTAACTCACACGGTGCTCCTGACATGGTGTACATGTAGAAGTTTCTAATAAGTGATAACTTAATTATTTGATAGAAATTTAAATAAGATAAGAAATGTAAAGTTGGCCTCCTGAGGGTGGTGCTGAGGAGAATGGTCAATGATTCATATACATGCATTAAAAAGCATTTATAGGGCTTGATTTTTTGAATGGTACTCAAAATTATCTCTTCAATTTTGAGTCCCAACAACTCTGATACCAATTTTTGCAAATATAAGGTAGGCTAGGTTACTGAGAGAGGAGGGTTAAATTAGGAACCAATAAAACTTAATCTTAATTCACCAATTAATCCTTCATATATAACCTGATCTAATTGCATGCATGTAAAACTAAAAGCATTAAAACATTCATAACACTTTGACACATGATATGGTAACTCAAAAACTTTTGAAATAGAAAGTAAAACTAGGGTGGGGATGACACCCACAAGCTTTAGTATTGTAATATAAAGTTGGCCTATTAAGGCTTACAATGATCACTTTTGATGATCTACCCTATTAGGAGCAATAAGGACTACTAGGTCCACCCTACAAAAGGATTTACAAATATACAATAAAGTATGTACTCGATAAATAGATTTAGAAAAGACTATTAAGTCTACCTTCTGAAAGGATTTAACTATTCCACCTATTAGGATGAACTAGTGGTTGATATTTGATCTGCAACCTTGATTTGTTGAATGAGATTCCTTTGGAGTGTAATGATCACCTTTCTATAATAGATAAATCTTTGTTGCTCATTATACTACTTGTTTCCTTCTTACTTCACACTTATACTCTTATACATATCTTTCTATATTCATTCTTTATTGTTTGGATGTGATACAATACATTACATATATACCAATCCAAATTACAATTCATCAAAGTCGACTACAATACAAGTTTTAACAAAATACACAAAGCCAGATCAATTGTAGTTACTCAGGTTCTGAAGATAAACTCAGTGAGGTTTTGACACTCAGCAACCATTTTCAACACTCAACATCATCATGCACTCAGTAGGCATAGAAGCTTGGTTCATAATAATCACTTCGAAGTAGTCATAACTTAGTCTACACTAGTGACTTAGAGAATACTTTGAAACTTGGCATATAAACTGAATCACTTGGTTGACACTACATAGCTTAGTCAACACTAGATTCATATTACTAAAGTTGTGAACTTAGTAAACACTAGAGAACTTAGTTTTCACTTAGAAACTCAGTAAACACTATGAACCTTGGTTTACACTGATAATCACCAACATGGTAGATACTACTCAGTGTGAACTAAATATTGTTCCTCAAACTAGGTAGCAACTATAGAACTCAGTAGATCCTAAATTACTTGGTTAACACTGTAAACTATAATATAAGATTAGCAATTGCTAAGTCTCTCATTTTTTCTATTATCATTGTTTACTTTTTGTATAGCTTGTAGGACTACCTTATTGGAGTTTTCAATCCTTTCAAACCTCTCATTAGATTGTTCTATAAAGTTCCTTACTTCTTGGGCTAGCTCCCTTGCCACCATTCTTTAAGGTGTGATGATGCATGGACTAACTACTTCCATAGGATGACATGATTATGCTTTGATACCACTATAATGTCTCCACTCTTAGGGTTACCTTGAGACACTAATATCTACAAAATAAATGTTAGGTTTAAATAATAACAATGGTAAATATACTATTATTGCCATAGTTTTGATCATTATCTCATTCTCATCTATCTATTTATACAAAGTTACATATCTCTCACACTAGTACGATAGCTAATTATACAAGGATCTTACTTTCTACACTGGTACTATAATATTCATTACTCACTTAGCTATTTATACATGGGGTGTAGTTACTTCTCGCACTGGCACCATAAGCAATTTATATGAGAGGACGCAATCTCATGTACTAGCACTATGATAATTTTATGAATTCTAACTTAGCCATTTATATAGAGATGATCCCCTCAAATCTATACTAGCACAAAGCCATTTATATTGAGGTGTGTGGTGTCCCTATATTGGCACTATGATTCTCCTAATCATTTCCTTAAGACAATATTTAGACTCAATAATTAAATTATATTTTTGGAGACCATTTCTTAGAGTACCTTACCAATATATATATGTATGTATGTATGTATACATACATACATATATACATATGTACATACACATATACATATATACACACACATATACATACATACATACATACATACATACATACATACATATATAAATAATCCGGTATGTGACATTTTAATACAAATGTGGATTTGATATTAATATAAATTTAGATTTGATAATAATAATTTAAGAAAATGTTACTTTACTAACATAAAAATAATGAAATAAAGAACAACATATACCACTTCATATACCCTTGATTCTTAATGGTTTCCTAGCTTACCATCCTATTGGTAGGGTCTAATCCTCATGACCTTATGAAACTACCTATCCCATTATCAATGGCTAAAGACTACAATTCCATGTTAACCCTACATTATAAGTGCATTTGTACTTGGGCGGTAGTCACTTCCACATCAATAAGTCAATAATACTTCTTGTACTTGGATACTATATGTTTCCTTTAGTTGTTATCTTCCTTCCTTGTCACTACCTCTGCATGTGGGTTTAACGATGATGTGATCAACTATCCTTAGTTTGGTTGTACGTCCACGTAGGTCCTTAATTTGAGTGTCTCTATCCTCCTCCCCCTAGTTTTAAGTTGCCTCAATTTCTATTAATACATGGTGGTGCCACCTTGCGACCCCTTATCTAAGGGTCATGAATATATATTGTGTATTAATATAAATCTACATTTAGTTTATATTTAGTTCAATAATTTCTTATTTGATATTTTTATTTTATAGTTAGTATTATTTTCTATTAATATATCAATATATTATGATTGCTTATGTCTTCCTTATAATACATATTATTTGAATAGATAAATGCATCTAATATTGTTATTAATTACTATAGGAAATCAAAAATAATAGTTAGAGTATGCATTTGTTTACATTTAAAGTAATGGATGTTTCATATGTTTATAGATGTTGCATATCAATAGGGGTTATTACACCATGTTAAATCCTAGTGTCAATTTATTATTTACATATATGGATGTTACTTGTTTCATGTTATTTTTATAGTTGTTTATTTTATAGTCATTTAGTGCACACATAGACAAAACCAAAAAGTTAAACAATGTTAAAATATTGAGTTGTTTAATGAGAGCTTTTTAAGCTATTGAAAGTTAAATTAGTACATATGGAATTGAGGATAACTAATTCCTCCCCCTCATAGTTATTCAAATCATTCTAAAAATACACTAGTAGCTTTATATTTGATTTTGATTCATGAGCTAGTGCTTTGGTACTTTAATATTTTATTCATAATTTTTGGATGATCCTGATCTCTTGGTGTTTGTATAGGCTAATTGAGTATATTGATCTAAGTATTGTTAATCCTTAAGCCATGTTGTCTATTAGTTTCAAAAACTTTCTCATTCACAAGGCAAGGTTATGTAGTCATCATTGTGACAAAGTCATCCTATATAGGCCTAGAAAAGAAATGAAGACTTGTATGTAATTCAATTTAAGCTGAGTAGTTACTATTGCTAAAAAACACTATGGTCACTGAGTACTCCAATGTATGTCAATTCATTCAAAAGATAGTTCATGTCAAGCATATAGATGTTGAGTCAAATAGCATTGGTATGGTTCCACAACACATGCCCCATTTTTTACTTTGGAAATTGGGATCCCCTTTTTTCACTTACAGAAGCTTGTTCCTCAGAATTTGATGTCTTCCAAGGTACCTTAGGGAGTGGAAATTTTTTAGTTCAATTTTAAGAGTCTAGTCAATTATATCATTTTTAACCCCTAGCACCAGTATACTGATGTTTATCTTTTGTGTAGGTCATCATTGCATCATCATCATCTATAGCACAAAAAACCACCATGGTATTATTGTATGTGCATTTTCAAAATAGGCTCCCTTATATTTCAGATAGATGAAGTACAAGGATTTAAAGTCTATGAAAATGTTGGACTATAAAGAGATCATAAATCATAAAAAAATGTCAAGAATGAGTAAACCAAAGTGCTCATAGACCTCCTTTAAGAAAACCCAAAAATTATTTTCAAAACTAGGAACTTTGATTTTTGGGTGAATTGAGCACCTTGCACACTTCCCTAAAAGTGCCCAGGTTTGCATGTGTACAATTTGATAATTAGGTGAAGGATTAGTCTCCAAAAGATGCAAAGGTGTGTAGGTGCATAGGTATGCAAGGTGCGAAGGTGTGTAAGTGCACAGGTTTGCAAGTGTGCAATGTAATTTTTGAAATATGCATGAGTTGAAGGATTCTAGAAGATGGACATGTGTGAAGGTGCGAAGGTGCACAATTCTAAATTCTTGAAGATGTCTACAATCCTAAAGATGTGAAGGCGTGCAACTATACAATTTTACAAAATTCTAAAGAGAAAAGCGCATAGGTGTTCAAGGTGCACAAATGAGCTCAAATTATCAAAAAGATAAAAGTAAGTACACAAGAGGGATCTAAAACCCCATTTTAGAAAAGCCCAAAAACCATTTTCAAAATTGAGAACTTTGATTTTTTGGTGAATTGAGCACCTTCCACACTTCCCTGAAGATGTGCAAGTCCAAAGGTATGTACATGTGCAAGTGTGCATTTTGAATATTTGGTGGATGGATTGTCTCTAAAGGTACACAAGTGCACATATATAAAACATCCAGAGGCCCCTAAGGTCCCCAAGATTACCATGGCTTCCTCATCTTTTCCAGTGTGTAAATATCACACTCAACCCCATGACTTTAGAGTTCCAAGGAATGCCCAAGAAATCACACTTCATGTTTCCATAAGGAAGTGAGGGTAAAGAATCAAGGTTCTGACTTGTTGTCTCCTCAAGAAATCACCTCTCCCATCCAAAGTTCAAAGGAGAACATCCACAAATTAGTTTGGTTGAAGGTCAAAAAGTCCTAGATGATGCAAATTGGAAATTGTGGAGTTAAAAAATCCTCACCTTGGGAAATTGTGGAGTTAGAAAAATTAACACTTTAAAAATTATGGACTTAGAAAAACTCTCACTTTGAAAAATCATGGACTTAGAAAATTCTCACTTTGAAAAATTGCTAAGTTAGAAAAATTCTCACTTGAAAAAATTATGGAGTTAGAAAAATTTGAACTTTGAAAAATTGTGGACTTAGGAAAAATTCTCACTTTGGAAAATTGTGGGGTTAGAAAAAATATCAGTTTGGAAAATTGTAGACATAGAAAAAAATTTACTTTGAAAAATGAACACTTAGAAGAAATTTTGGATTTTTGAGTCCTGTCACCAAGGTGCGTAGGTGCCCTTTTTGAAGGTTTGCCTCTCCAAGGTGCACTTTTCTTAGAGGTGCATTGATAGTTTTGAAGAAGAAGAGATGTGCTAATAGTTGGGTAGAAGCACAAACTTGTGTCACCCTTTGTGATATCCACAAGAGTTTTGGCCAAAACAGTTTTAGCCGAAATAGTTTTGACCAAAACAGTTCCGACTAGACATACGTGGCATTTTCCCATCCCAAATGTTAGTCAGGGTTCTGGTGGAAACTATTCTGACCGAAAGGGTTTCGGCCAGAACATACCTGATTTTATAAATACCCCAAAAACTCTCCCAAGTAGTCATTTTCATTGTTGATTTCACTGTAGCAATCACCAGCATAGTCAGAGTGTTTCGGATGTAACAGGTCGGTGAATTTTTTATTTTTTATTTTTTATTTATTTTTAATTTTTTTTAGTTATTAGATGATAATATTAATTAAATCGATTGTTTTTAAATGTTTTATTACTTAAATAAATTATATTTTAAATGTTATTTTTAGTAGTTGATAATAAAGTATTAGTTACATTTTACAAAACATTAGCATCGAGTTTCGTAGTTGATAATAAAACATTAGTTGCATTTTACCATTAACATAGTACATTTTAACAACAAATCTATTAGTTACATTTTACAAAACATTAATGTTCAACAAACCTATTAGTTACATTTTAGAAAATATTAACATAGTACAAATTAACAGCAAACCTATTGGTTACATTTTACAAAACATTAACATAGTAAAGATTAGTTCAACAAATCTATTAGTTACATTTTACAAAATATTAACATAGTAAACCAATACATGTCCTTTAAATAACATTACATTTTGCAAACCTATTAGTCACATTTTAGAAAACATTAACATAGTAAACCTAGATGTACTAAATAACATACATGCATATTTTTTATTCACATACATGAGCTAGATGTACTAAATAACATGTGCATATTTTTAGTTACATTTAACTTTGTACATATTTATCTACATACATGTTTTAAATTAAATTTAACTTTCAGTTTTATATGTACTTATGTATGTATATCTTAACTCTATATTTATAGATATCTAGATCTTTTCATATATATCATTATGGCATCCAATACTGGTGGAGCACCTACATCCTTAGGGGAGGCTAGTGTTCATGGAGGGGGTCCTAGTGCTGAGTCGGGCACAACACGTGGATAGACATCATCTACTGAGGAGAGAAAACACAGAAAACACTTATTTATAGATACTCTTGCTAGATTATCTCATGCTCTCAAGTATCTTGGTTCTACATTGTTAGCTTCTACCACTCTCCCTAATAGGGAGAAGGTTGTTTCTATTAGAGATGAGTTGTACCAGATGATCAACATGATCTCTAGGTACAACCCATTTGATGATATTAGTAATGAGACATTTTACTCTTCCCTTTCTCATAGTATCACTGGCATTATGAAGGATTCATAGATTAATAATCAAGTCTCAACTGCTATGGTGAAGACCATGTTTCCCTATTATACATATAGGCCTAGGGTTAGAGATTATTTAGCAATGAAGTGTATAGATCCACTCGTTGCTCCATTTATGTATCCTCCATGGTTAGCTGCACATCACAAGTGGCCACAAAAGGATGAGTTTCCCCTTTATTTCTACAAACAATTATTTGTAGAATTTCATTTACATTGGGATGTTGACTATACAAATTTTCTAGGTCATGTTGGACAGGGCAAAGGCCGATTGTCAGAGAGATTTAGACCTACAAACACCCCTACGCATGTTAATAAATGGGCAATGGTGGGTCCAAACCTTTTGCTCATGTCAAGAGGTCCACAAATGACTATTGTGGGTTTGAGTGTTCCTGATGATATAGTCAAGACTTAGATATATTCTAACATTGCCACAGTTGTCACATAGTTATAGGAGATATCTTTAGATAGATGTGGTAGATACATGTTACAATCTCATGGTCCCATTTCGATAGGTGCATCTACTAGCATAGAAGTTGATGATCTATATGAGATGGCAAATCTACAATCACTACTAGAGGTTTCAGCCATATTAGATATGGATGCATTGCGTCGTATGTCATCTTATTTAGTATATGATCTTCTTGGAGCATATCAAGCATTGTCGATAGTCACAAGTATTCCTCTTCGTGAAATTTGTGGACACATCAGCCATATTTTGTCACACATGGCAAGACCACAACCCTCATAGAGATAGGAGGATATCCCTACACATTCTATAGCACCTGCTCCTACAAAGGGCCATACAGCTCCTATCCCCACAGCAATCCCCACACCTACTTTGGATCCTGCAGCACCTGCTTCTACTCCTGCTCCTACTCCTGTATAGCCTGGCCTTAGAGCACCTAGATTTTGTGATTCAAAGATCACTCTATCACTACATGACTCAAATATTAGTTAGATTGGCAGAGCATTACATTATGCTATGATAATTATTATAAATTTATATATGTTTATATTTATTTGTTACTATAAAATTTACACATACATATTCTTGAGTGATTCAATTTAACATGTGTGTACATGTACATGTGTGTTCTATAGGGTCTTAGTGATAGTTTGTTGCCGTTTGGAGATCTTTAGACCTCGATAGATCCTCACGACATGAGTCATAGGTGTTATGTATTTTTTATTATATATTTTATTATATATGATCTATATATGTATTTTTTATTATATATTTCTTTCATTTGACATGCAGGGTGTAGATCTAGGTCATAGAGCCTTTTGGGGTCAAGGATCAGGAGGGGAATGTGATTGATGTTAGTTTACACGTACATGTCTATTTCATTGATGTTGCCAGGATATTTTATATATATACATGTACATGTCATTTTAGATACTTTTATATCTAGAGATGTATGTTATATCTCATATACATGTGTTATTTTATAGATACTTTTATATGGATATATGTATGTTATTTCAGATACATGTCTTATTTCAAATACTTTTATATGGATGTACATGTTATTTTAGATACATTTGATGCATGCATGTGGTCTTTTAGAGATATTTGATATCGTATTTTGGAGACATTTTATATATGGCATTTTGGATACATTTTACCCATGTATTTATACATTATTTCATATATTTGTTATTTTATGTATAGATGTACATATTATGTTCATGTTTAATGTATACATATGTTTTCAATATTTAATCAATAAATTTAATGCATGCATTTAAGAAGAGTAGTAGAACTTAATGTCTTATGTATGTACACATGTTAAATTGATCTTTTAATGTCTTAATGTTTTATGTTTATGTACATGTGTTATTTATGTTTACGTACATGTGTTATTCTTGATATATATATCAGCTTATTTAGTATGACTAAGCCCTATTTGTGTTTGTTTTGATTTCAGGTCCGATATAGGATTTTTTTATGGTCTTGGAAGTAGAAACTACTACCTAATCATTAAGGACTGATTGTAGTTTGATTAATGGTTACGAATAACTCAGGATCTGATTATGATTAGTGTCAATTTGAAAGTATTTGTATAATTGATTGTATTTAAAATAAGAGTATATTTATATACTCAGATGTAATGATTAGAAATGTTATAATGTTGTTAAAAGTACACTTCAGTATCGGGTTGTAAAAGTTATTTTGTAATGGTAATAAAAAAATTTGTTCGGGTTTTATACTTGTATCTATGTTTGGAATTATTGTTATTGTGTTGTTTTCTTTTGGTTATGGAGGGGTGTTACAAGACACATGTTTTGGATAAATTTATATATATTGTTTATGTTTTCATGATACATATGATTTTTAATAAATGTATTTATGTTATATTCTATGTTATACTCTTTATATGTTACACATGTACATGTATATGTTGCCCTTAGGACATGTCATTATTTAATATAGTTAATTATACTTATATTAAGGCATTAAAAATAATAACATATACATATTTACATAAATATTGAAAACATATATGTCTGTACATTTAACGCATGAATATAGTTACATATATCTATGCAATAATATATACATAAATATATTGAATTTATGTATTAAATTTATTGAAATATATATATCAAGAATAACACATGTACGTAAACATAAATAACACATGTACATAAACATAAAACATTAAGACATTAAAAGATCAATTTAACATGTGTACATACATAAGACATTAAGTTCTACTACTCTTCTTAAATGCATGCATTAAATTTATTGATTAAATATTGAAAACATATGTATACATTAAACACATGTATTGATGTTTAAGACTAAATGTAAGTTAATAGCCACAATGAATTTTACTAAGCTATGGTTTAACACAAACAGCCATAACCATCATGAATAACAGTTTTGTTTACTAAATGCTATCTAAATCCAATACCAAAACAAAGTTTATAATAATGTAAAATGTTTAATGACAACTGTTTGACTAAATGACCATCTCCTGTTCTTAATGGCTCTATTAAATAACAATCATGAAGCAACCAAAACCGCATAGGATGTGACTGTCTTGAAAGACCAAAACCCACATAATCGTTTTGTGAGAAACATAAAACCCCTTTCTTAATTTGTCCTGCTCAGCATTTTAGTTTCACTAACATCACCCACATATTCATTATAAACCTAGTTGCAAACACAACGTACAGAGTATTTACATTCTCACACCTAATTCTGGGTTTATACAAAGTTTAGTGATGAACAAACCAAATTTTGCATACACACAGAGTTGGGTGTCGAATATTCCACATAGAAACTTTTGGTATTCAATATTCACCATATCTAAATGAAACATAACAATAGAAATAGGATAGAGTCAAAGAAAATCCCCCTACCTGTGTAAGTACGAGATGATACTCAAGGAAAAGCTACCTAGAGAGCCCTCTACTTCAAACTCATAGCCCAAGCCTCCAAACTCTCTAAGCCTTGTCATAGAGATACCAATGAAACCCTCTCAATAGCAGAAACTGAGAAAATGCAACCATGAAAAGATAGAAACCATAAAGAGTACGAAATTGTGAACATTTATAAGGCTGGTGAGAATCAAAAATCTCCTTCATGGTCATCAGTATCCCCATATAAGTGCAGAGAAACCCATTCAATAGAGTTTCCATTATACCCCAACTAGAGTTCATCAATGGTGGACTGAACTCAAGTTTCAACTAACTCCTAGCCAAAATGACTGACTAAACATACAAATCAATGCTCATTACTACGAGCAAATCACTAAAATCTTATTCTCTTGGCATTTTTACACTTGGCGAATGCAGTACTAGTTCACAGTTTGATGAATCTACCCACCATTAATTCCCATTAACATTGCTACCATATGCCAAGTCCAAAACAATGCTATGTTTTAGTTAGGCTAGTGGTCAGGCATGGTAAAGCTTAGGTTAGGTCTTAGTTCAAGTTTAGTCTTAGTCGCATGCATTAGGTTAGCTTAGGTACTAACTTAGTATTAACATAGTATTAGGTATTAATGTTAATATTAATATTTATATTAATGTTAATATTAATATTAATATTAATCCTAATTAATATTAAGATTACTGCTTATCAATATGTATATATATATACACATATAATTATAACTTGTATAAATATAAATACAAGCACACATATATACAAACAATTACATATATATGTATGTATGTATGTATGTATGTATGTTATTATTTTATATTAATGCACTTATATATATATATATATATATATATATATATATATATATATATATATATATATATATATATATATATATATATATATATATATATATATATATATATATATATATATATATATATATATATATATATATATATATATATATATATATATATATAAACTGGTAAATAAAAGATTCTAGGAACTGTTAAAGCCACCTTAATCATAAATCTAAAAAAAAATGAAAAAGACAAATGTTAAGAAACTGAAACCTTTCCAAATAGAATTTTTAAAATTGGATTGTCTTATCTGGAAACCATTTCCTTACTGCAGGATTCCTGAATCTGAATTGATTCAGATAATGAGATCCCGATAATAACACAATATTAAAAGTATTAAAAAATTTATTCTGAGAATCAGTTCTTAGAAACATCTGAATTCTCATAGTGTTAAAAAAAAACAACATAATGATGCTGGAAACTAAATAGTTTTCTAGAAAATCAATGTTTCAAAACAAGTACCAAACCATCCAGTAAATTAAACTAATCTCAGAGTCTGAGGTAACAGATGTAGAATTGTGAAGGGCATGACATGTCTAATTTCACATATCTAAGATAAATGATCCAATATATAAAAATTTATAAAAGAAATATACTGTCAACGTTAAATGTGAAAGTATAATCTAGCTATATAGACATAGCTGAACTAAAGCTCCACAAGAAGTACATAGGTAAACTAGAGGTCCACAAACAATGTATTGTTAGGATCCTCTCTAGTTTTTATTATCTCTAGAAGTTTTTCATGTTCTTCAATAGACAATTTCCACTTTTGATTTCCATGAAGTCCTCTTCTTTGTATTGCTTCAAATTGTAACTTTGTTGCTATAACATGGTTACTATAATGTAAAACTTTTTCTCCAGGCTTGTATTCAATAATTTCAATGCCACTATTAGTTACCCTTGTTTGTTGTTAATATGTTCCTTTAATAACAATTGATCCAATTGGATATGATTGTCCATCAACATCTATAGTTCCTTCTAGCAACTTGTATTTTTCTTTTGTGCATCTTAAAAGATAATAGTCCACATTTTTCACATTATCTGGTAATGCTTGAACTGCAAAAATATCTCCTGCATGTATATAAAGATATAGATAAATATAAATTAATTTTAAAATGAATATGCATGTATATTAATTTATATATATGTACTATAATATATGCACACAAACCTGACATAACTAAATAAAAAATGTGCTCATAATCAACTAAATATATAGGATCATGAATGTCAATGTCAATTTCAGCATCTTCAAAAGGAGGCTTTCTAACTATCTCTTTCAAATCACAATGTGAAACATATCCATTCACAATATTTTCACATGTACTCACTAGATTGTCCTTAATGTAGTCATCACAAAAACACGTTTTCTCTCTTATTTTAATTACTGGAGGTTTATGGTTTCATGTAGTCATCACTTGATGCAAACTTCTAATACCAGGTATTATTTGAAAATTGTAAGGATTAGATCAATCTATATCTATTACAAATACATTAAAAATAATTGTCATATTTCAAAATATTTATATCTAATAAAAAAATGAACAATTTTAAAAATACATTTAAAAATAAATATAACTTAGAACTCACCTTTCACTTCCCAAAAGTAATGCTTATTGTATTTAGTATCTCAAGTAGCAAAATGAACTTTGCACCATTCAATAATTTGATTTGCACTCTCTATCCTATTCCCTGTATGCACATACAATATGCATATATATATAATTTAAAAGTATATATGCTACTAGTATTAAACATGCACATTAAATGCATATATTTACCTGCAAGTTCATGTTGTCGAGGCGCACGCTTTATACATCCTCCTGCTCCATCATGCTCCCCTTTTTTGTGTCCACTTTCAAAGAAATTCCATAAAAATCTAACATTGGTTCTAGCATGTTGCATTGCTAACCAATTAAATGCTTTTTTAGATTTGAATTATCCTGTGAACATGAAACATGATAAGTATCTACAATTATCTATGTACATGTATCAAATCAAAATAGGCACATGTGTACAAATAAATATAAGTTAAAATAAAGTTAAATAAATGTGTAAGTTTGTGTATACTACCCTGCACATCCCTCATACCAAATCCAGTGCTTTGAAACATTTATTCCATGATTTCTAAGATCTTCAGAGAACATCGCAAAACAATGAGCCACATAACTTCTCACATGAACTCTATCATCACTAATATAGAAATGAACCTCTTTGATGATGATGCATTCATTTTCATTCAACCTTTCCACCTTGAATTGTGCATGTCTATAGGTCACTTGCAAAAATATTTTAACTAGAATATTGCCCTTGAAGCTCTGTTTCATGTGAGGTGTAAATTTATAATTCTCAAAAAAATATACAACTGAAAGTATACAACCAGGTGGAAAACAATTTTTGGAATCACGAAACTATTTATCTTGCCATTGTGCACCATGACAATGTTGGATATGTGGATATATATCAATGGAAGAAACTCGGTCATAAACTCATCATAATGCAATTCACTCTCCTTCAATACAATTTTTTTGGATTCATCTCCTGTCTTATTTTGGTATGTCTCATACTCATATCTCATCCATGAGACTGGTGTGGATTCATTAATATTCTCAGTTTGCATTTCAGAAAATTTGTGTAAATCTTCAGAATCTTCACACTGTTTTTTGATGCATTGCACTTTGAACTCATATGAATCTTCTAATTTATCACATAATATGGACTTCACAAATTGTGTTGTATTGCTAGGGATGGCCAAATTAGGATCAAGTACTTCCATAACTTTTTTATATGATTGCAAGTGTAGACCAAATTCAACATGATTTCAACAACAACAAGTTTCACACATCTTATTTATGCGTACAAAGGAAGGATGAAAACTCTCAAAAAAATTTTGACATATTTTGACATTTGAAAATTCTTGCTTGAATATTTGAAATAATTCACTTTGAGTTATATCTATGAAATGTTTTAGATGTTCAATTTTGGCCTCTGTCTATTGATCTTTAATTTGAATAGTATCACACCTATTGGAAGAAACATGAGAATGTGTGGTCAAAAATTAAATAATTTGTCTTTTCACATCTTCATTAATTTTTTCTTTTCAAGGAATCATCTAGCATATTTCTCCTCTAGATGTTTCTCTGAACAATTCTTCTAGATATATGTAGTACATCATAAATTGCACATACCTATTTTCTATGTGTCAATTTTCTACTAGATATAGTAGTCATCAATGCTCTATGTGCATTACTCAAATCACCTCCTCGAGTTGTGTTGTCAATTTTGTTATAAGCATTTTACAAGTTTTCAACTATTATTTTATTAATATTATGCACATGGTTTTTCCTATTATCAACACCCAACAACTCTAAAACAAGTTTCATATCTTTTCTCCTAATTAACTTGACAAATAATTGTGCCTACCCAAATATACATTTGTCTTTGAAATATTCATCCCACATGTTCTGAAAATGCTTTCTAATAGTGTTATCATTTATCAAATATTTAGATGTAATTTGGTTAAAAAGTAGTTCCTCATCCAAATCCATCAAATTTGTTATGTCTTCTAATTTGTTTCTATCAGTAGAACTACCAATTTCTTCTTCTTCATTACTTTCATTCTCTTCATGAACCTCATTTTGTTTAGGAATTTCAGTAGGTTGGTTTTGGTTATGTTTAGTATGACCTTTCATTTTGTCATCTCTTTTCCTATCATATTTCCTTGATCTTTTCCTTATACTGCCCATTGAATACTTTTATCTATAGAAAAAAAAAATTAGATTTTGAATACTAAATACCAGTTAATGCTTCAATTTAGAATACATAAAAATAAAAATAAGTAGACAGGAAAAAACACCTTACAAATATTTGATCCTTTGTGATTCTAAGGATTTTTGCAAAATAATTGCTGAAAATGATTTCAAATATCATCGTCTTCAAAAAATGCTCTTCTATTTTTCGTTGTTTTCTATATTTATTAAAATAAAGAAAACACAAGTGTTGTTTGTTACAGGAAATGGTTTGAGATTAAGTTATTTTATACTTGAAACCATCAAACTAACCACTTGCAATTAGTTGGGATAACAGGGGTTTTGGCTAAAACGCTTTCAGCAGTAACAGTTTAGGCCGAAAGCATTTTGGCTAGAACTACCTATGTGGCATCCTAGGTGGCAGCCACACAAGCAAAAAATAAGAACTTCTAAAAACTTCTCAATTTGAAGGTCAATTTGACCTACTAAGTTGAAGTTTTTTTTAAACTAAAAATATAGTTTTGTAGGTCTTAGAGTCAAGATTACGATCATATAATTTTTTTATTGTTTTGATTATGGATAATATGTTATAATTTGAAAATATTACAAGTAGGTATTTTAAGATTCGAGAAGTTCTCTATTCAAAAATAAGAAAAAAATAGTAAATCATGTCGAAAAATTATTATTTTTTAATGTTGCACTAGAGGAGAGAGTCTTCTTCAAGAATGTGTAATTTTTTTAAAAAAATATGTAGATTTGATAGGAAAAGTTTGACGGGAGAAAAAAATTGTCAATTTCTGATAACTTTGACTTTGGCCAGCTATAACTTGAAAAGTATTAGCCAAATTTCAATTTTTCTTTTTTGGTGCACTAGGTATACATGTTAACTCTAACATATTTGAAAATCTGATATGAACATTTGCATATATTTGTTTGATGGGGAAAAAACTCTATATTTTCAGCATTTTAAAAAAATTTAAAAATAAATTTTAAAAATTAAAAAATAAATAAAATTTTCACTCAACTTTTTAAAAAAAAGTTACAGACATAAACATCATCTTATTTTACACATTTCATTAGTTTACATCATCTTCAAATTCTAAGCAAAAATGCCACTTTTATGTCATTAAAGTTGAAGACTTTAAATTCTGATATCACTTCTCCTTTATAAAAGGTGACACATATTTGTACTTTTACCTTGTTAACTTTCAGTTGCTATTTTAGAGAATTTCATGCATTGAAAGTTTTGATGGTAGTTCAACTCCTAGAGATACCTAAAGAGTGTTGAGCCTCCATTTTTAGAGCTCTCAATGACTCCCAAATGATCTCATGGGTTCTATCTTCTTATCTCCTTATTTTATTATTTTAAGTCATGTAAAGGCTCATGCACCCATTGATTGATATAAACAAGGGTGGAGACCTACTTAGCACCATTTAGAGAGTCATTTTATATGTAATTAGTTTTATTTTATTAGTTTTTTAACATGATTTTTCATTAGAAGAGCTCTTACTTGTAACATAAAAAGAGGAGAGGATTTCTTTTATGGATGTAATACATACTCGAGGCCATTATTTCGATGCAATAGTATATGCTATTGGTTCTCTCATTCCTAGTGTAATTATTCTTTCCAAATTGTGTTTTTTTTGTGAATGCATGTTCGTGAATAATAATGGATCCAATGGTTTGATTATGCTATTATTATTTCGTGATCTTTTAGTTCTGGTGATTATCTTTTGTTAACAAATTTTTTTGTTGTGACGAATTGGAGTAAGGATCATATTTTTTCTTGCATAGTGTTTTTTCTTGTGTGAGAGCACTTTCTATGGCCTTGTGATTTGATGAAATGTGAAACATCTTTTAGTTATTATTGAAGTTCTCATTGAAGATTGCATCAGTGGAGTTGAGAAAGCATTGCTCCTAATTTCATTGGTTTCCTACCAAGATCCTTTTAATAATTTAATTCACAGACATTTTTGCAAGAATCTACCTTAGGGCAGAATTTACCCAAGACCAAGGAACTCAAAATGCAAGCACAAATTAGACCAGAGTATGATCAGAATAACTGTATAGTATTCAATTCTGTGTTTAAGTACACTAGGAGTGCCTCAATATAAAGGCCTTTGAGATGCATCTAGAATGCCTCGGAATCAGCATCATGTCCACCAGATATGGGTTATCCTTCATTATGCATGAAAGTAAGTGTGATGATGAGAGGATAAGCCTACAAAGGTGAAACACACACATCAGTGTTGTAGACAACATGTGCTAAATTAGGAGTGCAAAAAATTATTTTTTCTACATAAAAACTCAGTGAATGATGCAAACTCCTGTGGTGTAGACACAATGTGCATAATTAGAGTTGTGTACTTCTATGTTGTCTACATGACAACTCTAGAAGATGCCCAAAATTCTAAGTGTCTCATAAAGAGAAATTATAAAATAATGCAAAATAATAAAATAATGCACTAA
Organism: Cupressus sempervirens; assembly: GCA_028749045.1. NCBI lineage: Eukaryota > Viridiplantae > Streptophyta > Pinopsida > Cupressales > Cupressaceae > Cupressus > Cupressus sempervirens. The sequence goes on from CM053783.1 coordinate 743,963,384, forward strand.
CCTAAGTAAACTTAAGTAAAGTGTAAATAGTAAATACCTATTTACACCAACACCCCCCATTAAGTGCAACTTAGGGAAGTGCACTTAAGCTCACTAATGCATAATGGGTCCCGGCTACTAGGCCATGTTAGGTACCCATGTACAAGAGCAATGTTAAGAATGATGCAGTGCAATCTCGCATAAAGTGGAGAAAGAGGGAAAACCTCATGGGAAAAACTCTTCTCCAAAGAGAGAGAGAGAGAGAAGAAGACCTCATAAGAGGAAAAAATCCCTCCGAGAAGAAGAAGAAGAGAGAAGTCAAGGGAATCCTCTATCTGCAACATCCTACGGCCCCAAGAGATCTCGCAAATGAGTATACTTGACCTCGATGAAGGGTTTGGTGAAGATATCAATGACTTGCTCTATTGTAGGATGGTATTGTCATGTAATGATCTACTCATGTATAAGCTCTCTGATATAGTTCATATGAACCTCAATGTGCTTTGTCCACTGATGCTAAACTAGATTCTTAGAGATTTCAATGGCACTCTGGTTATCACAATGAATAATAGTAGGCTTAGGTAGATCAAATCCAAACTCCTCTAGGATGTGCTATAACTAGAGAGCCTCTATAGTCACATTGATAGCCCCTCAATACTCAGCCTCTATGGAAGAAAGAGCAACATTGTTCTGCTTCTTACTTTGCAAACAAATAGGGCCGAAACCAAGATGAAATATGTACCTTGAAGTAGACTTTCAAGAATCTAAGTCTCCTACATAGTCTGAATCTATGTACCCAATAAAATGAAGCCCTGTACCTACTGCATAATGAATCCCATGTGTGTGTTCTCCCTTGATATAGTGTAAAATGCACTTGGCAGCCTTCCAATGAAGCTCATGAGGTTCTTGCATAAAGCATGAAACCATACCAACTGCAAAAGCAATATTAGGGCATGTGTGTGTCAAGTAGATAAGGCTCCCAACTAACTGTCAGTATAATATCGCATCAACAAGTGGAGTTATGCACTTAGCCTCTAGCTTGACACCTGATAGGAAGGGAATAGGAGTAGGCTTGCAGTCACTCATGTGAAATTGAGAAAGCAAGTCAAGAGCATACTTGGGTTGTGAAAGTGTGATTCCTGTTGAAGACTATATGATCTCAATGCCAAGGAAGTAATGTAGCAAACCCAAGTCTGTCATGGAAAAAATGTCCTATAGAGAGGTCTTGACACTGGTTATGATGGATACAGTGCTCCCTATAATGATCAAGTCATTGACATAAAGCACTAAGATCAAGTGAGAGTCATCCTTTTGAAGAATGTAAACATTCAAATCACAATGACATCATTTGAAACCTGTTGAGGGGAGGAATGAATCCATTTTGGCATACCAAGCTTGAGGAGCCTGCTTTAGACCATAAATAGACTTCTTTAATCTCCAAACCATAGTAGAATCATGTACGAAACCCTATGGCTGCTCCATATAAATTTCCTCATGAAGGTCACCATTCAAAAATGTGCTCTAAACATCCATCTAGTGTACAACCCATCCTTGAGCTACAAAAATTACTAGTGTCAGTCGAATGGAGTTCATCTTGGCAATTGGTGCAAAAGTCTCTGTATAGTAAATACCTAGAACCTGCGAGAAACCTTTGGCAACTAGTTGAGCCTTATGTTTATCAACACTTCCATCTGCTAAAAATTTGGTTTGATAGATCCACTTGCATCAAACCACTTTTCTTCCCTTAGGAAGGGGAACTAAGCCCCATGTGTTATTTTTCATCAATGAATTGTATTCTTCCTCCATAGCTTTATCCCATTCTGGAATCTTTGATGCTTCCTTAAAAGACTGTGGATCTAAAGAAATAGCTATGTATGCATATGGAAATGACTTGTTTTGTGACCTAGTCCTTCGAGTATCTAAAGGATTTCCCACCAATGAACCTACTACATCAAGAGTTTTCTATGCCCAATGAGGTTTATTGGAAGAAGATGAAAGAATGTCTTCAACTATTTTTTGACCCTATGAAGGTGGTGTCCTATAGATCAGGGTTGTAGGAATTTCATCTTTTCAGTCACTTTCATCATTATGATCACTATCCACATAGAAGGAATAAGGAGGAGTTGAAGAAGCCAAACTTGGACATGTCTCTTCAAAATGAACACTCCTCTCATAGAAGATTTCATGAGTCTCTGGATCCATTAGTTTGTATGCCTTGAGATGATCAGGATATCCAACAAATATGCATGGTTTTCTTTGTGGTTCTAATGCCTTTCACTTTTGTAGAGGTATCCTAGCCCATGTTGGACAACAAAAAACATTGAAGTGCTTAACACTTGGTTTCCTGCCACACCATGCCTCAAAAGGTGTTATCCCATCTAAGGCCTTATGCAGACTTCAATTTTGAATGGAGTTGGCATAGCACATGGCTTCAACCCAAAACACTTGATTGAGAGACTTGTGTTAAAGCATGCAAGTAGCCATTTCCTTAAGGGTTCTATTATTTCTTTCAACTAAACCATTCTATTATGGCGTGTATGCAACAAAATGTTGAATATTTATCCCTTCATGTGTGCAATAGTCTATAAGTCTAGAGTTGACATATTCTCTGCCATTGTCCATCCTTAGGATCGTGATGGCTTTCCCAAATTTCTTTTTAACTTGAGCTTTGAATGTAATAAATTGTTAACTTCATAATGGTTTTTGACACTTGAGTGCCAATAGACTTAACTACTTTCTATATTGAAGCCGAGTACACCATGTATGTCAAGCCATAACAAATGCCAAGTTAGGAAAGACTTTAGGTGTCGAATGATCTTCATGTGCCGAGTACTTTTTCGATACCGAGTGAAGATTAGGTGCCGAGTGAAGAATAGATGCCGAGTGACTTTGAGTACCAAGAAGAATAAAGGGTCAAGTGATATTCAAGTGCCGAGTCATAGATGATGCTGAGTATTACAGAAATGAAACAAGTGTTGAGTAAGCCAGTTCTGTTTAGATGCCGAGTTATCCAAGAAATAGCATGTGTCAAGTGTCAGAAATGCTTCAAGAGCCAAGTAACTCAGAATATTAGCATAAGAGTTTGTAATTGCACAAACTATGATGCAAACAGTTTTTGTAGCCAACATAAGGTAAATCACAAAGGATTAAATGATAAGATCAAATCTTTTATCTTTCCTATGCAATCTACATGCAGCCAATAAGAAAAATGATGAAGGCATGCAACCAATGGAAGAATTGCAAAACAATAAGTGAAAAATAGAGATTGAATATGGATCGTAGATCCATACCTAACCCTAAATCCTCAAATGTCTTTATAAGGAAGAAAAAATTTTATTGTAAAATATACGAGGTGATATACAAGGGTGTATGAGGAAATCTACTTTTAGAACAAGGGTTATCAGATCACAAAGGATCAAGATCAGAGAAAGCAAAACAAGTACCTGCATTCATCAATCAAGGATTGTAATCTATCAGGTTCATTATACCTAATAATTTCTAGCAATTTTATTAGAATGAAAATCCTATGGTGATAGGTTGGCTTAACAGCTATTTTGTAGATCCTTTAAATAGGTGACTAAATCCTTTAACAGGGTGACACTTTGTAGGGCCCATTTGTCATTGCACCAAAAGCCATGACTGTTAGTGAACATGGAACACCACATAATTAACCACCTGTGGGCAGGGGAGCGTGTCGCATCACCCAACAATCTCCCCCTCGATGCGCATACCAGGTGCTTACACAGGTCGGGAAGGCACAAGGGAGATTTGAACCCATGACCAGGCCAAAACCAGGCTTTGATACCAGTTGTAAGGAAACTTGGCAACAAAGAATATAATCGTTTCCACATAACCCATAATAGATCTGAAATAAATACGGAATTAAAATCCACATGCAAGAGAATAGACAACATACCCACAAGATTGTGACACAAGATATACCCTGGGAAACCCTCATTGAGGGAAAAACCCAGCCTCCAAAAGCATCCATCATCATGTATTATTCAGCAAAAAATACCATTGCCATACAACCATGGAAGCCTTCATGACCAAAGCCACAACCGAGCAAACTATGTGAACAAGCATGAATCCACACATCCCATGCCATGCTTTCAACCTTCACAAATGCTCCCTTGGCTAACCTGTCAAGCCTTGTCCCACTCGACTCTTGCCTTTTGTCTTCTCCTTGTCACTCTCTCTCCTACAACAACTACCTTTGTGGCTGCTTATATAGTAGCAAGTCCCACAAAACCACTAAGTGGTATTACATAAACCATGTGCTACCTAACCCACTGACCCCATATTTAATATTGGGCATTTAATTCTTTTCCCCAATATTAAATAATTACATGAAATATTTTCACAATGTTACAATACAACTCATCAAGAATATTCCATGGGAATCTTTACATGTTGCACATCCATCTAGGTACAACATTACATAATAAAAAATAAAATAATAAAATAACAATATTATGCAATGTGTGCAACACCCATTATCTCAACAATCTCTAACCAATCTCAAATCCAATGTAGTCAAAACTAAACATCCAAGAAGATAACCAAGACCAGAGAAACCATGCAAATCATAACCTATATCATGACCTTCTACACACACCTCTAGATGTAAACTGTGCAAGTATGATCTCCTCCATAAAACCCCAACAAGAAGCCTCAACAACACCCGAACCATACCATATAACTAATCATGGATGTAAGCCTCTCACAAGAAGATCAAACTCATAAAACCATTCCTAATCCGAGGAATATGCCCAATATAAAAACCATCTCCCAAACTCAACCAGCATAACAACATATGCACATGGAGATAACCAATGCTAAACCATCTCTCAAATGAACCCTCCAGAACTAACTCAAGTACCATAGCTCAAGATCCATATCCATGAAAGATAAGCATAAATATAATGCAACTGAGAGAAAATAATGGGCTATACCTCTCAAGTAGCAAACTGCCGAGTAGACCAAGAGTGGAGAATGAGAATGCTCATCAAGATACCCAAGTCTCCAACCAAGACTCATCTCAGAACAATCTCCTCTCAAGTCCATATCAGGTGATTGCCCCTCGGACTTTTTGCTGAAACCATCAACTGTCCCAACAAATACTTCTCTAATCGAAGAGAAATCAACATCACCACCGTCTCTAAGTATCCATGAGCACCTATAACCAATCAATCCATGCCAACTCCAAATGCAACATAGCAATAACATGAAGTATCCAGCTTATGATCAGTGTACTCAATACCAAGAAACTAAACCAAGATCAATGTCAAAGTTCCAACCATGGCCTCAGGAACATAAAAATGACAACATGATCTTACCATCTCAACTAAAGAGATAACATGCTCCATATGAACACACTATAACATGTCACAACTCTAAACGTGTATCAAGAGTATACCATGACATAATAATGAAACCATCCTCATACCAAGGATAACATGCCAAATAAATCATGCCAAACCTACACCAAATCTGAACCAATGTGTAGAGCTCTCCAAGAGCTTTCTGTTGACTACTCGAAGTCCAAAATCTGACTCTGTATGCCCAAGTTATGCCCTAATTCATGCTCAAAATAAGTAATATCTAACTTTAGGGCTCTCAAAACCTAAAAAAATATCAAAATAATAGAACCAAACCTACACCATGTTGTAGTGCTCTGAATTAGCTTTCCAACGCCTATAAGAACTTTGAAATCTGATATTGTGAGAGAAAGTTATAGCCGTTTTACTAAGACAGTCTTTTTACCATTTTCAGTACGATTTTTCATTTTTTTATTTTTTTCAGTAACGAAAATTCTGACGGGATTAAATTTGACGGCCATCATGGGCTGAAACTAAAAAAATCTTTCATTTCCTCTGAACATGGCCAAACTAGGGCATATTATATATCAAAATTTTTGGAAATGTCGACCCAGATCTAGTGGTGAGGTCTATTTTTACCCAGGAGGTCATTTCTGCAAGCTGCCCCCCAAAACCCTCATTTAAATGAAACATCCGAAAAACCTTTTTGTCCAACAATTTCACATGCCCAAATCTTTTAACATCCCATCATAACAGCAAATCCAAAACCCTCAGATCTGCAATAAATCATTCATATATCTTGCCCTTTCTTTTATCCTCTCATGCATTCCCATGGATTCAATCTAGGGTTATAATAATAAAACCATAGCTCTGATACCACTTGTAAGGCCCATTTGCCGTTGCACCAAAAGCCATGACTGTTAGTGAACATGGAACACCACATAATTAACCACCTGTGGGCAGGGGAGTGCATCGCATCACCCAACACACTTCATGTAAAGTGTTTGAAAATCTTCTAACCAGGTTACTATTAATACAGTGTAAAGCCTTTAACAGGGTAGGCCTTTAACAAGGCAGACCATCAGAAGCGGTTGAACAATATTGTTGCAGTAATTTTTGTGGGTATCATCCCCACCCCAGTTTTGCCTTCTTATTCCTGGAGGGTTTCTCGGTTACCAAATTCCAGTGTTATGTGTTGTTGATGCATGTCTTAATTTCATGTTTACCTAATGTATTTATATGCAAGCAATTTACTTTCAATTAAAAGTTTTATTGGTTAAAGTGTGATATTTCTGATTCACCCCGCCCCCCCCCCCCCCCCCCCCCCCTCTCATAAGTATTATTCCTATTTGAATATTCCAACAATTGGTATCAGAGCATGCAGGTTCTCATAAGGAAAAGTTTGATAGATTGGAGAAAATGATCTAAAGATGGAAGTTTTCAAACTTGGAAAGATCATTGAAAACCAGGTGATTTATGCGCATCTCGCTCTACAAAAAATAGAGGAAGCAAGAGTGGAATTAAGAAAATCCTTAAGGAGAAGAAAGGAAATAGCCATAGCTGAAAATGATATACACTACAAAGAGGTTGATACCACACAAGTGTTAACCAATGGAGATACTAAAGAATTTGATGCAGCAATAGCAGAACTAATGGAGAAAAACAAAGTTCAAGCAAAGGAGATAAGATCTCTCAAGATGGAACATGAATCACAAGCCATAATATTATGTGAAATCATTGAACAAAAGAAAAGAGCAGTTGAGGATAAAGTCATGATGGAAAATGACAAAAGAAATCTTGCAAACAGACTTGAAGAAAAATGTACTGAATTGACAAGGATCTCAAACATGCAGATGGATACACTTACCCAAATGATGAACCTTCATCATGAAATCAATGTGAAAGATATTGAGATCTCTACTTTTAAGATGCAGAATGAACAAATGCAGAATGAATTAAACAGAGAAAAAGAGGTAGCAGAGAATCTCAACAAATCAAGTGAAGCCATCAAGTATTGAATAGCACTGAAGTTGGAGAATCATCAAAGAGTGTTGAACAAAGAAGTGACAAAGGTAAGAATTCAAAACCCACTTGTCATTATTGTAATAAGAAGGGGCATACTGCTAATGTTTGTAGGAGTAGAGGATTCATTCAATCAAACATACCCAAGAGTAAGAGTTTCTGTCACAAGTGCAACATGCAAGGACATATGACACAAGATTGCAGATCCAATGTCTCAAGGACTCAGAGATTTGATGGACATTGCTACAATTTCAAAAAGTATGGGCATAGAGCATTTGAATGCAGATCAAAACCTATATGGACATCAAATCAACCAGCAAAATTAAAAGGGAATGAAAGTCATTATCATTGGGATTACAACACTAGGCATAGATGTCACTAGTGTCAAGAATATGGACATATACCCCAGAACTACATAAGAACACATTTCAAAGGGAACTACAAGAGATGGTTGAACCAAACCACATGTTTCAATTGTCTAAAAATTGGTCATACCAACAGAAACTGTCCTACAAGGTCAAATGCGCCCAAGACTGAAGAAAATAAGGGCAAAGAAAAGATTGATGTCGAAAAGATAAGAGGGAAAATGAATAAAACTTGGAAAAAGAAAGACGAGTGCAACACATCAAGTGGAGGGATCACTCCACCCAATGGGTCAAGTGATCACACTTCATCAAATTAAGCAGAAGAAGTATACGGGACTGATATACAAAGCTATATCACACATCAGTCCCAAGACAAAGAAGCAATGCAAAGTATAAATCTACATAAAACAAGATGTCAAGACAAAATTTGAATGATATTGCCAAGCTATCTTTGATACCAAGTAAAACTCCAACACATGCCGAGCTCCTAACAGTGACCAAGCTGATAACTGATGCCAAGTTGGTCAACTCCAATGGGAGTTGAGTAAAATGGACATGTAGTGCAAGCCGAGTTAGGTTAAAAATTTTCAAAAATCGAGTTGGCAGTTGAGCATTTAATGCGATGAAAATAGGGTATATTATCGCGATTTCAATCAGTTTTCCTCATCGCGATTAAAGAGAAAAGAAGAGGAAAAAGAGCAGAGCGACTTCATAGCAAGAATCCAGCACTTCAAGCAGATTACAACCTCACTCAACACATTTTTCATTTATCTTGAGGTATTTTCATTTGCGTTGAGCTATGCAATTTTATATTTCGTAAAATGAAAACCCTAGTTTGCATAAATGGCATCAAGTTCCAAGAAAATTGAGGACAAAGAGTCATTTGAAGTTCAGTTAGTGTCAAATGAGGTCAAGCAACCCGAATTTCATCCCATACCTGAAGTTGCATACAAAAATGACCCATCTGGAGCTCTCTCCCAAATTCCCCCAAAATTTGTAATGGTTCAGGACGTGAGGAAATGCTACAATTGTAAGATAGGTGCCTTAGGAAATATGGAAATAAGCCAAGCCTATGAGAAATTGTGCATAGATGGAGTTTTGGAAGATGAATTCAAAATTGTAGAAAGAAAGGGTTTGACCCGAGTTTTGAGCTTTCCCACCATATTCAAGACAAAATGGGTTAGACTTGTGTTGAGCAGAATTCATGGTGGTAATTTTTGTTTAGAAGATATTCCCATCAAACTAACCAAAGAAATCATACATAGAGTAACAAGGTACCCAACCCTAGATCGGTTCAAAACCTTGAGAAGTGAATCGAAGGAGGTTATTGAAAAGAACACTAGTGTCTAGTGGAACAAAAGAGGAATGACAATTCACACCATACAGGATCCTCTTGTTGAATTTGTTGTTAGAGTCATCGCCCATAAGTTCTACCAATCTAGTAGACTCAACAGTGTACCATGTATTACAGTAGATGTAGGCTACAAATTGGTGAAAAAGGATCATACTTATGATCTTGCAGAACTGCAACTACAACAGATTAATGAAAACCTAGCTGCCATAAGAAGGACAAAGGGTACTCAATGCAAATTTGGAGCAATTCTAGTTTGTGTATTCTTTTATGTTCAGAATGAGTTTCCCTCTTTTGGAAAAGTGACATGGAGGAATGATAGAACAATCATTGCCCAAATCAATGAATATATAGAACAAATGGGAGAAAATTTTGATACCCTGATGACAAGCTATTTCAAAGATTTCAAGAAATCCATGAAACAAAGGGTGAGAATACCAATTTCTTTGGTAGAAGAACATGTTAATGATATATGTTTCTTGGTTGATATTGACTTCACATACATCTAGGCAAAAATTCCAAGAGTGAGATGGCTAAGGCCATTTGGATATGAAATTAGTGTTGATGAGGCATCTGTAGCAATAACTGCATTATTGGCAGAAGAAACAGATAAAAGTACTCCACATTTTGGCACTTATGATGTAGTAAGGTCTAAAATAAACATGGAATTAAAGACTACTTCCACATTAAATAAGAAAGACAAATTGCTAAATAAGATTAAGAAGAAATTTGGCGAAGAAATTGAGGCTAAAGCAGAAGAAGAAGAAGAAGATGACAATGATGATGAAGATGAGCAAGAACAAGGCCCAATGGAATTAACTCAAGGCCTAGGTGAAGACAAGGAAGAAGGTGTAGAAGATAAAGAAGCCAAGGAAGCATCAACTGAAGCTGAGTCAAAGAAAAGAAAGGCAACAGAACAGCCTCCAACTTAGTAGAAACCAAAGAAATCTACCATGCCATCACCTCAAAAGCCTACAACACGAGCTGCAACAAGGGCCTCCAATCGAAAGGCTAAAGAGGAAGTTATAAAGAAGAAACAAATCAAGGAAACACAGGAAGATCCAAGGAAAAGAAGAAGATATGTGGCTCAGCTTGATACTGATGAAGAAGATCAATCTAAAAAGGTAAGCCATTCTTCAGTTGATATTTTATGTAAAAAGATTGGAAATGGTGATTTAAGCAACTTAAATAAAGTTGATTTTAATAAGTTTACCAAAGAAGAATGAAATAGGATAGAAGGAATAGTTTATGGAATGATGGCATAGTTCAAGTACACTCCACTTGAACTAGATGGACAATTGCCAAAAGAACTGTCTAAAATTGTAGAAGACATATGGCATTTTTGTTTGGAAATGGAAAAGGAGATGAGGGAATCAACCCTAGCAAGCGTATTGCCAAATTTGACTAGGGAACAAGTAAAGAATGCAGTCAAAAGGCATAATAATAGGTTTACACCTAAATATAGTGCATTCTTCATACTCCAAAATAGGATGGAAGAAATTGTTCAAAGAACAATGAAATCATGGAAAAACTTGTACAAGAAGATTGAAGATTTTCTTGAAGAAGAATACAAGGAAGAAGCTATTGCTCTACCAGAAGAGAGGAGAAAAAGGAGAGAAGAGAAGACAGTAGTAGAGAAGGGAGAAGAAGAAAACAAGGTAGAAGAAGAGAAGAAGGAAGAAGGAAAGAAAGATGGAGAGGAGGAAGAGACACAAAAACAAGATATAACGACAACAGCTGAGAAAGAGCAGCAACTAGATCAGAGTGTGAAAGACACACAAATGCCACCCTCTAGCCCTCCTCATGTATCCATCACACCTGTAGAGACTGTAACTATTATTGATGTTCCTAACACTTTTGGTCAGAATATCAATCCATTAACTGCAGAAGATCTCAAAAGAATCCTTGACCAATCTACACAATAAGCAATATTATGTGTAGATCCAGTATTGGTTAGTATGGATGAATTGCAAAAACTAGTAGAAAGCACAGTTAGAGATAAGGTGAATCCACAAGAACCACCTTCCATCATATCTATAGCTACTAGTGGTCAACTTCAGATGCCAACAGTTATTTCAATAGGCATAGTTGATACTACAATACAGAAGTCAAGTGCAATTGTAGAAAAACAAGCATAACAAACAAAACAAATAGGACAGACTATTACATCTGATCCTACAGCACAAACACAAAGTGCACTTCCTAAGATTACCATAATTGATCAAGATAGAAGACAACGGGAGGAGGAAACAGTGGAAACCCCTAAAGAGCAGGAGGCAATACAAACATTAATAAATTTTCCTACCTCGGGAACTCCTTCACACCAGCCATTGCAAATATTTGTACCAACATCTAGTACTACAAAGGTTGCAAGGGTACTTCACTATGAAGACCCTAAATTAGATGAGGAGATAGTCATACCAAGTTATGACTCAAAAACTATAACCATTGATCAAATAAATGAGGTGCAGGAAGCACTGAATAGGAGAAAGAGACAAGAGATACTCAGGGAGGAGTATAAACAAAAGTAAACACTACATGAGATTAAGGACATCTTTATGGATGTCTTTAGTTTGCAATCACCAGATGAGTCAAAGCATATCACGGAGAAATTAACAGATATTATTGACTAGGTGAAAAATGAAGACCAAGAGACAAATGCAAAACTTATGGAATGGTCTAAAAGAAAATTCCAAGGAAAAGTAAACGAGAAAATATCAAGTCAAATTGCCCTTTCCCAGATTGAATTGGCAAAGCTAATTGACAAAGTTAAAAAGGTACTTGAGAATATATTCTCATTATATAAAAAGTTGTATGAATTTTCATACTTCACACAAGAAATAAGCCAAAAGATAATGAGCTTGGAAAGAAATTTAAATATTTCTAGCATGCAGCTACCTAAAGATCTAGCTCAAAGTGAGAAGCATTTTACCTTGATGCTTCACACTCAAAAGGAAATAGTTGTGTTAATAGCAAAAGAAGCCAAGATCAAGGAAAAATTAATATAGCTCCAGTCCTCCATTACCCCACATTTAGAAATACTCCATAAAGAGCAAGTCTATGCTAAAAATGTTCTCAAGAAAGACCCTAATCTTTCTACATCAGATGGACTTATTCATCTTGCTGCAGAGATTGCCATCTAGCATAAGTCATTAGAAATTGCCTAGAACAATTGGGATGCAGCCCTCAGGATGATTATGGAGGTAAATAGCACATTTTTGGCTAAATATGGTCTTAAACCTTAAACATTCTTTGACATAAGTTTCAAAAAAAAGGGGGAGAAGAAAAGAGACATAATAGGGGGAGATACAGATATTATGAGATGAATTAATGGGGGAGAAAAGATAAAAGGAGGAGCATATACAGATAATGGAACATAATGGCACAATCAACTCAGGGGGAGTTACAAATTTTTTTTTTGAGGTATATATTGTAAGTTACAAATTTTGATCAAGTTTTCTTTAAACTCTGTATATACCAAACAAATTAGTGAATGTACTCATAAGGTCAATTAAGTGTTTTTGTCACTCATGTCAAAGGGGGAGATTGTTAACTTCATAATGGTTTTTGACACTTGAGTGCCAATACACTTAACTACTTTCTATATTGAAGCCGAGTACACCATGTATGTCGAGCCACAACAAATGCCAAGTCAGGAAAGACTTCAAGTGCCAAGTGATCTTCATGTGCCAAGTAGTTTTTCGATGCCGAGTGAAGATTAGGTGCTGAGTGAAGAACAGATGCCGAGTGACTTTAAGTACCAATCAGAATAAAGGGCCGACTGATATTCAAGTGTCGAGTCATAGATGATGCTGAGTATTACAGAAATGAAACAAGTGCTAAGTAAGCCAATTTTTTTAGATGCTAAGTTATCCAGGAAATAGCATGTGCCGAGCGTCAGCAATGCTTCAGGAGCTGAGTAACTCAGAATATCAACATAAGAGTTTGTAATTGCACAAACTATGATGCAAACAATTTTTGTAGCTGACATAAGGTAAATCACGAAGGATTAAATGATAAGATCAAATATTTTATCTTTCCTATGCAATCTACATGCAGCCAATAAGAAAAATGATGAAGGCATGCAACCAATAGAAGAAGTGCAAAACAATAAGTGGAAAATAGAGATTGAATATGGATCGTAGATCCATACCTAACCCTAAATCCTCAAATGTCTTTATAAGGAAGATAAAATTTTATTGTAAAACATACGAGTGGATATACAAGGGTGTATGAGGAAATCTACTTTTAGAACAAGGGTTATCAGATCATAAAGGATCAAGATCAGAGAAAGCAGAACAAATACCTGCATTCATCAATCAAGGATTGTAATCTATCAGGTTCATTGTACCTAATACTTTCTAGCAATTGTATTAGAATGAAAATCCTATGGTGATAGGTTGGCTTAACATCTATTTTGTAAATCCTTTAAATAGGTGATTAAATCCTTTAACAGGGTGACAGTTCATGTAAAGTGTTTGCAAATCTTCTAACTAGGTCATTATTAATACAGTGTAAAGCCTTTAACAGGGCAGGCCTTTAATAGGGCAGACCATCAGAAGTGGTTGAATAATATTCCTGCAATAATTTTTGTGGGTATCATCCCCACCCCAATTTTACCTTCTTATTCTTGGAGGGTTTATGGGTTACCAAATTCCAGTGTTATGTGTTGTTGATGCATGTCTTAATTTCATGTTTACCTGATGTATTTACATGCATGCAATTTACTTTCAGTTAAAAAATTTATTGGTTAAAGTGTAATACTTTTGATTCACCCCCCCCCCCCCCCCCCCGCCCTCTCATAAGTATTATTCCTATTTGAATATTCCAACATAAATTTTTCAAAGACTTCACTCTTATGACCAAGGAAAAAGATCGAAGTGTACCTTGAAAAGTCATTAATAAATGTGAGAACATATTAGGCCTTACCAGAAGAAGGTATAGGAAAAGGGCCAGCTACATCACTATGAACCAATTCTAGAATAGCAATTGCCTTCCAAGACTTCCCCTTGTCATATTTCTCTTTGAGATGTTTACCTACTTCATAACCTGGACATACTCCCTCTAAAAACTTGACTTGAGGTAGACCAATGACCATTTCCTTGCTACTTAATTATTGAAGGTAGCGATAATTAAGGTGTCCAAATCTTTCATGCCATAGTTTACTTTGAGTGTTTGAATGAGTCAACAAGGCAAGAGACGTGGACTTAGGCACAAAATGTGAGAAAGAATAAATTCTAGTCTCGTGGTTTTCATTTCCAATCACCACCATTGAATCATCTTTTAGATTTTTCACCAGTACCATGTCAAGGAGGAACTCTACTTTGTTGCCACATCCATAGTGAGTGATTTGATAGATGGAGAGAAGGTTGGTGCTAAGGTCAGGAACATGAAGTACATCTTTGAAGATGCCATTATCTAACTCAACATTCCCTTTACCTTCTACTTCAATTTGAGTATCATTGCCCACATAGATCTAAGATATATTTGAAGGTTTTAAAGAGGAAAATTTCTCCCTTGAAGCACCCATATGATGAGTTGCTCCTGAATCTAGAACCCATTCCTCCACATTATTAGTATTTGCAACTAAAGCTTGGCCCTTGCCCTTTGAAGTGGATGAAGAATCCTTATCCTTGTATGCATTAGGAAAATCAATTTTATGTTTCCTCATAATGTTAACCAATTCATCAATCTACTTATGTTTGCACTCATGTTCATCATGTCCATTCCTCTTACAATAGGAACATGTTTTCTTCTCCTTGTCAGAATTGTTCCCCTTTTGATTGTTCTTGGAAAAAGACTTTCCTTATTGTGAAGAATAATGTTGAGTAGAAGAAGATTGATTTGTTGAAGATTGTTGTTTTGAGGAGGACTATTGTGTGTCGTCTTGTGGCTTAGCCTTCCATTGCTTCTACTTCTTGTTTGTGTATTTGCCACTTGAATTACCTTCATTTGCTACCAAGGCTTTGGTTTTGTAAGACTTGAGAATTCCCATTCCCACTAGATTGTCATGTTCAAAGATCAACATTTCTAAGAATTTTTCAAATGAAGGCTTAACATAGGCACTACCCATTGTCACTTTGTGTGTATTAAAGCTAGAAAAAAAAGGAGCATATTCAGGTGGAAGATGAGTCATGATGTGTTTGATCATCTTTCCATCTTTAATGGATTCACTAGAATCCTTCAGTTTTGCCTTATACATTTCTACTTGGGTAAGATAGTCTTTAATTGTGTCAAAATTTCTAGGATCCATGAGAAGTTTATCCTCTATGGTGTAAGCCATCTCTTCATCTACAGTCCCGTACAAAGCTTCTAGTTTAGCCCAAACCTCTATTGGATTTGTAAGCTTCCTAATGTCAAATTTGATAGGACCAGAGATATTTTTCAACAAGGTTCCTAGGGCCATATTTTGTTTGGATTCCTAGTCTTCTTTACGGGCTTCATTAGCATCAATAGGAGGTTTCTTGGCTGCACTAGTGACATAATGCCATAAACCTTTTTCTACCAATCGTTCTTTATTGTTTTCTTTCCAAGTAGCATAATTATGTGGAGTTAACTTTGAAAAAGAACCCATAATGCAAGAACACAAGGTCAAGGAGACACAATACATAGTACACACCCCCCCTTTTTACTCAATCAAAAAATCTCCCCCCCCTGCCCCCAATTAAATTATTTTGGCACTTTATATATAGTGCATTTACAATGGGCCATTTGCTAAAATGGACAAAGTGGGCTTTCTAAATTTTTTGATTACAACCTCTGTATAGAGTACAAATCTGGACTATTATAATGTAGCTTAAAATTACATCAATTGTGAAGCATTACAAATAAAAACAAGACCTTTCTCTAAAAGTGATACTTTTGTCCAAATAAGACTATAGTCTGACTGCAGATCTAAAAACTAGATGAAAAAATATACACTTTAAAAAAAAATAGAACCTAAAAAGGAGTCTAGATGAGCCTGTATGATGCCTTTGAAGTTGAAAAAAGAAAAATTAGATAGGTACAATTGCCAAAAAATGCTTATACTGACCAATCTGAGCACCACAACCAGAAACTACCTACACCACTAAAAAATTCATAAAATTTTACCCAAAATCAAAAATCATTACACTTGATTTGGAGTCCAGATGATTGAATAATGGCTATTTGAAGTTGGTTTCCAAATCAAAAATGCATTTGAAGAGGGGTTTGCAGAGGAAAACACTATGTTAAATTTGACGGTCAAATGGCCATCACAGCAATTCAAAAACACCCTAAAATGATGGTCAAATGGCCATCAAATTTAGCCTCATGCTTTGCTAACATTAGTGTTTGCTCAAGCCTATGTTGACATCACCTGGTACAGATGATGATGTGGCACTGTATGGATTTGTACAAAAATTCAAACATGTACTGATAACTCAGCACTAATTAGGCTCCACTGTGGATGTATGGTCAATGACACTGTCACTGGCATGTCTGATAGCAGGCAGGCCTAGCCACATGTCATGATGTGGAGTGGCCACATATTCATTGGTGTTGACTAGGTTATCAAAATATGTTTACTTGTGTGGCAATATGATATGTGGACTTGGCATTGACTCAAACTGTGTACCTGTCTGGGTCATGTGTATAGTTTTCAAACTATGTAGTGGTCTCTTCTCCCATCTATAGAGTCTGAAAAAATTGGCAAAGGCACAGTGGTCAAAATATAAATTCTGATGGTTAGATGAAAATTTGATCAAGAACTTTAGTCCCACATTGAGTATGCAGTGAACTCAATGCTATTTATAATCTAGAGCCTGTGATTGTTAAATAACACAATACAGGCTATGGATAAAAATGGTCACCATTTCGGTGATTGTCATGGCCAGAATTCTTGGGGCCATCGATGGAATTGAGAAAGCCAATTTTTTTGTTGGACATTATAGTGAAAAGCTCGCGGAATATTGTGAAGTTACCTGCAAATAAAAAAGGAATATTCCCTGTGGAATATTCAACGTGCAGGCCTGGTGCCTATGCACAAAATAATTTTCTCTTCCTTTCTTTGTATGCCCATCTAGGCTAGAAGTAATTTTGAAAATATAGAAAAAATTGCAGAAAAAATATTGAATAAACAAATCCAAAAATAATTAATCAGATCGAAAAAAGACCATACCTAGATTTGCAAATCGGACCTTCGGGTTCTGATTTGCAAAAAAATGTTGCCTCAATATAAAGGCCTCTAAGATGCATCTAGAATGCCTTAGAATTAGCATCATGATAAGTCCAAAAACTAGGCACATGTCCACTAGATATGGGTTATCCTCCATTATGCATGAAAGTAAGTGAGATGATGAGAGGATAAGCCTACAAAGGTGAAACACACATATTAGTGTTGTAGAAGATATGTGCTAAATTAGGAGTGCAAAAAACTATGTTGTCTACATGACAACTCAGTGAATGATGCAAACTCCTGTGGTGTAGACACCATGTGCCTAATTAGAGTTGTGTATTTCTGTGTTGTCTACATGACAACTCTAGAAGATGCACAAACTCCTAAGTGTCTCATAAAGAGAAATAATAAAATAATGCACTAACCTAAGTAAACTTAAGTAAAGTGTAATTATTAAATACCTATTTACATCAACAATTTTGTTATTTTGGCTTATATCTGTTAGGAATTTTCATTTTATTAATTATCTCTTGTTATTCTATCTTTTTTTTTTCCAAACACTTGGTTAAAATAGGAATTCATATAGTTGCATTGATAAATTACATTCATTATCAAATAGAATATATATATTCCTTTTTGGTTACATTTTCAGCAAAATTGTATATATTGATTAGTACCAACAAAGGCCTCCTTATGAACATACAAATTTATCTTCAATTGAGTTACCTGACAGTTCAAAAAAATAGCCATCTAGAACCTTGGAGTTGGTGATTGATCACATTTTTAAGAGAGAGATTTGAAGGTTTTCTTTGATTAAGCATTGTGCAAAACAACTACTCAAATATAAGATGAGCATATAGAGGTCAAGGGACAACATGAAGAAATAGTTTATTCCTAATAATAGAATGTTCAAGTGTCAAGTAAACCAATTTTGATATATTTATTTGGAATGGCATAAAAATTGAGGTAAATCATTTTTGCTAACTTAAGTACATGTTTTAATTATATAGGATTAAATCATAGAGGTGATTATGTATTTGGTTAATGAGCATTAATCCCTATGCAAGTTGATTATCCAATTAGAAAAATGGAATGGTTAAGTAGTGAAAAAGATATATCTAGATCATTGATTTTGATCTGGAAACTTCTATATTTGGTTATAAGAAGAGGATCCAAACACTAATTTCAGAATGTGTGTGAGTGAGGTTACAAGTTTGGTTGCTAGAGAAAAATTTGGAAGGTGAACCTATTGCAAGATTGTTCAAAGCATGAACGCTGATAATATTCCTATGGGGGAGTATTGTAGATATGTTACTATGATTGTATGTTACATTCATGACTGAGTTTTTTATTGATGTCAACATAGCATTTTTCTATGGTATCTGACAGAAGAATAGCAAAAAGATCGAGTTGGTATAAATGGCTAGTTCAAAATTCTAACTATCCAAGGTTATGGGAGATACTTCTGAGTATCTAGTATATGTAATTAACATTACAAGAAGAAATGATAAGTTTGGAAGAAGTTATGTAAGTTTTGGTGATGTCTATTTTGAGATAGAGTTTACAGAGGCATATTTTGGTAAACTTGTTATATCTCTTAGCATATTTCTTATTCAAAGAATCAAAGTTTAGGATATGAAAAAGTCATATTGGTGATTACATGGATAAGAATTCTTTTCATAATATTGTGTGTGCAGAAAGTTATTCAAGTTACAAGGTGGAAGATTAATGTTCTTGCTAAGTGTAATGTGTTTTTAATGTGGTCCAATAATGATTAATTGAGAAGGTCGAACAAATGACTTAGGGAATTGTATTATGGATTTGGTATAAAGGAAGAAAATTTTCCTTTATCATAGGGCATGGTTTTGATTGATGATAAGAAATAGTAAGAGAGGAATATGAAGTTGAGCAGAGTAGTGCAGAAGTGAAGTAAACTTCATTGTTGAGGTTTTGCTAAGTGATTTGAGATTTGATATTTGGATCTAAGGTTTGTGACTTGGTCTACAAAGTCTAATGGTGATTATTTTGGTTGAAACAATAAAGGAAAGAATGACATAATATTAAATTAGTTATTTGAGTAGTGAGCTCTTCTTGTAGTTGAAATTACATGTTTGCGCAATGGGCTCATCTTGCATACATTGTACCACAACTCCTAATAGGGTTTGCATAACTCCTAACAGGGTTGGAATCTCCCAACAGGGATTCAAAGTATCCTAACAGGAACTCTATGTAATAGACTACTAATAGGGTCCATCCTCTAACAAAGAATTTTTATATTAGTACATCATCTTGTGGGCATTATTCCCACTAGGGTTCTCCCTCTGATCAAGGGTTTCCCTAGTCAACAAATCTGGTGTAATTGTCTATGTGAGTCTTACTATGGTTTTTGTTTACTTTGATTGAATGGTTAAGTTTGTTTAAAGAAGATAAATATATTGATTATTAGATAACTGATTCACCCCCATCACCCCCTAGTTATCTTGGTGGACTATTGTTTCTAATAATTAATATCAGAGCTTTGGGTCCTTGAAGATAAAGTTTAACAAATTTGGGAGATCCACAACAAGCATGTTGAGGAAAGATAGTTTGAAGTTTGATGGAATGAATTATGATAGCTGGATAGAAAAGATGAAGAAACATTTCTTGTGTATGGGTCAAGGATATTGGATCTTGACAAAATCACCAAAGACAATCATTGCTGAAAAGGATTTGGAAAATTGTAGTAAGGATGAAAGAGATCCTTTTATGTGTGACATGAGAGCTAAAGAAACAATATTGACTACACTTCTTGAAATGGAATACAATTAGGTAAAATTACTTGCTACTTCATATTTGATTTGGAAAGCTTTGGAATTTATTTTTGAAAGTAATGCACATTCTAAGAAGTTGAGGCTACAAAGTTGGATTTATGTATTTCAAGATGAAAAAATAATGGAAGATGAATCTACAAGAACATATATAGGTAAGATATTAGAAATTACTGATGGTATTAAATCTAAAAGAGGAACCAAAGAAGGTGATGAGGTTATATGGAAGATATTGAAGACTCTAACACCACCATTTAAATTAGTAGTTCAGATGATATAGTTGTTGATATCTTGTACCAAAGATTTCACAAAGTGGTCATTGCTTGGAAGATTTGATGCAGTTGAGAATGAGCTTAGACAGTTTGGAAAGTTGACCAAAATAGAGATAGCTTTCAGTGCCTTGAACATTCAATCTAATTTATCAAGTAGTACAAGTGCTAAAGGAGATTTTTCTAGTAGAAATAGATCTGAGGAGGACAGAAAGATTGAATAAGGAGTATCCCTTCTGTTAAGAAGAAAACAAGGAGGTAAGAAAATCTTTAAATGTTGGAGTTGTGATGAATATGGTCATTATGTATCTAAGTGTCCTAAAAGAGAGAAAAATTATAAAGGAAATTACAAACCTAGAAAACATAGAGAGTGCTTTTATGCAAATGAAGATAATGATTGTGATGAACAAGCATTAAGTGCTAGTGATGATGAAATTGGATTTGTTGCAATTAAAGAAGAAACTCTAGATAAAGTAACTTTGGTGTCATAGGTTGAAAATAAATCTAATTGGATAATTGATAGTGGTTGTTCACATCATATGACTGGTGATATGACAAGTTTTTTGACATCAAAAGTCAGGATGGAGGCATTGTTAGAGTTGGAAACAATGCATCATGCCAAGTTAAAGGTATTAGATCTATAACTCTTGATAGTAAAACTAACACTACGAATTTATATTTTGTTGATGGTTTAAAGCACAATATTTTGAGTCTTGAACAAATAGTGGACAAAAGCTATTAGTTTCTATTCATAGAGAAAACATGCATGATCAGAGACAAAGATGGAAAAGTAATTTGAATAGGAACTGGATCTAGAGGTAATGTATTTCAGTTGAATCCTACTGAAATGACATGTTTGTTTACAAAGGTAGATTATAGTTGGTTATGGCATAAGATATTTTTTCATATAAACATTGACAGTATTGTGAAGACTCATAGAATGTTTGTAGTTAGAGATTTTCCTAACATTGTAAAGCCTACTAACATAATTTGCAAGGAATGTGTGTTGGCAAAGCATAACATAACTTCTTTTCCCTGCAAGACATTTACTACTACAAATTTTTTTGAGATTGTATAGATAGATCTCAATGGTCCTACAAATACTAAAGGATTCTATGGTGAAAGGTACTTTATGATTCTAGTTGATGACTTTTCTAGAAGGATGTGGCTTGCATTTCGTAAAGAGAAATCAAAGGCATTTGATAAGTTAAAAATATTCAAGAATAGAGTTGAGAATAAATCTGGTATGAAGATTAAATTTTTAAGATTATATAGAGGAGGAGAATTTGCTTTGAATGAGTTTAACATTTTTTGTGAGAAAAATAGAATCAAAAGATAGTTATCGGCTCATAGAACCCCTAAACATAATGGTATTGCAAAAGAAAGGAATAGGTCAGTTACAAAAGGTGCAAGAGCTATGTTAGCTAAGAATGAGGTATCTAAGACAATTTTGAGACAAGTTTTGAATACAACATTGTAGATTATGAATAGAGTGCAAGTCAGGAAAGAAACAAACAAGACCCCTTATGAACTGTGATTTGGTCACTCACCTATAGTTAAGTATTTTAGAATTTTTGGGAGTAAGTGTTATATCAAAAGAGATGATGATATTGATAAGTTTGATGCTAGAAGTGATGAAGGCATGTTCCTTGGATATTTATTGAAAAGAAAGGCTTATAGATGTTATAATTAGAGAACTAAGACTATTGTGGAAAGTATAAGTGTAAGAATTGATGAGAAATTTAGGATATAAGAGAGAATAGTTGATTACAATTTAGATGATGATGTTGTTACTAAGCTAAGGAATGATGAGGCATTTCTTGAGACTAACAATGATTTCAAGAATGAAGGAGAGCCAAGGTAGGAACAAAGCTCAGAACCTTTAGTAGAACCAAGAGTTGAGATAGCAAGTCTTACTTTAGGAAAGAATATGATAAAGAATCACCCATTCGAGCAGATCATCAGAAGCAAAGATAAAGGTGTGAAGACAAGAAGTAGAGTTAATGAAGAACTATGTTTGATATCTCAAGTTGAACCTAAGAATGTAGATGAAGCATGTAAAGATGATTATTTGAAACAAGCTATAAAAGAGGAATTGGATCAGATAGTAAAGAATAAGACAAGAGAATCGATCCCCTAACTAGCAAACAAGAATGTGATAGGAACTAAATGGCTATCTAGGAACAAGGTGAAGTTGTAAGGAACAAAGAAAGATTGGTATGTAAAGGTTACACACAGAAAGAAGGAATAGACTATGTGGAGACCTATGCTCCAGTGGCTAGAATAGAAGTTATAAGAGTATTCTTAGCCTATGTTGCATAGAAGAAATTCAAAGTGTATCAGATGGATGTCAAGTCAGCATTTATGAATGGAGAACTTGAAGAAGAAGTGTACATTTAGTAGCCTAAAGGGTATCCTTTGACAAATGACAAGGCCATAGTATACAAATTGAGGAAAGCATTTTATGGCTTAAAGCAAGCACCTAGAACCTGGTATGTAAGGTTGCACAAGAATTTGACAAAGCTTGGCTATAGCAAAGGTATGTGATGTAGGGAGCTCCCCTTAATACCACAAAATCATAAAAAAAACATACAAACAATAGATACTGTGAGAAAATATGGAGTTCTTATTTGCATCGCAAATGCAAAATTATAGAATTCATAAGTACAATATGGTAACTAATATGGGCACCTTCAATAAAATAATTTGCGAGACAAGCTACGAACTATTATAATGTTTGGGCCTTTCTTAAATAGGCAATTTTATGATGCTTAGGAAGGTTATAGATGCTCAAACTTAATACCTAGGGCTGAAAGACTCGAACAATACATATAGAGTTAGCCAAATACATCTCTAACAAATTATTTTAGAAATTTTGGTAGCCCAACTTTCGAAGGTCATAACTCACAAACCGTTTCTCTGATTGGCTATTATAACCACTTTTTAGAAAACCCAGCTATTGATCTACAGACTTGGAATGGCAATAGTGCCCTTCCATTAAGTTTTTAGACCTCATCCAGGCACTCTAAGGCCTCCAACGGTGAGCTTGAAGATTTTTTCTATAAATTTTTCTACTAAAAATCTACAATAACTTCTCTGATACTAACGCTTGAGCAATGAGATTTTTATGGTAGGCTTAGAACTCTAAAATGACCCTTCTTGTAGTAAAAGAGAACATTCTAAGCTCATAAGAAAAACTTACTAAAAATAGTAAGTTCCCATAAATAGTAACCACAATGTCTACTAGTCCTTATTAAAATAGAAAAGACTAAAAATAAAATATTTTTGGGTGATGCAAGATTATCCTTGTACCCAGGATGCTCCTACATCAGACACCTAGGGTAATTTGAGAAGTGACCTCATCATGTCTTAGGTGTTCAAAGGAAAACTAAGTTGGTTAACCTCCTCCTTTGCTAGCCATGATGAATCTTCAACTGGTCTCCCTTTCAATTTGACCAAATATTCCTCATAAGTTTTGTTTCTAATACTTTTCTAATGTGACTATCCGGTATCTTCTCAATCTCCTTTGTAGCTAAACTAGCTACTGGAATGCTCCACTGCACTTCTACAACTTCATCTCCATCACCACCTTCATAATACTCTGTCAAATCTAAAATATTAAATACTAGTGAAATATTCAATTTAGCAGGCAACTCCTCTTCATACGTATTGCCAAAATCATGCCTCTTCAATATCTTGCATGGTCCAAAATTCTTCATCTTTAACTTATTATATGTACCAATTGGAAAACACTACTTTCTCAAATGAACCATGACTTCATCTCTAATCTAAAATTTTTTATATCTCCTTTTCACATCTACCTTAGCCTTATACTATGTATTCATCTTTATGATATGCTTCCTCACCTCCCCATGGATGTTCTTCAAATGTTCAACAAAATCTTCTACTCCAGCACTACTTATCTCTCCTTTATCCAATTGCCTCAGTTAAAAAGCATTCCTAGGATTACTCCCATATACAATCTGGAATGGTGATTTGCTAGTACTCCTATTACAAAATTATTATATGAAAATTTCACCTATGGTAAAATCATATCCCATCCTTTTGATTTATCTACAACCAAGCATCTTAGCAAATTTCCCAAACTGTGATTCACAACTTATGTCTGTCCATCAATCTGTGGATGATGTGATGAACTAAACTTTAAGTCTATCTTCAACTTCTTCCACAATGTATGTCAAAAATACCCAACAAATTTGGTATCTCGATCTGAAACTATACTCTTTGGTAGACCATGTAATCTCACCACTTCTCTAAAAGCAACTCTGCTACATGAACAATATCACTAGTCTTCTTGTAAGGAATAAAATGTGTCATTTTTTAAATCTTATTAACCACCACAAAATAATAATCATGTCTGCACTATGTCCTTAGTAATCCAAGAACAAAATCCATGCTTATTCCTCCAACAGATTCTCTAGTATAGTTAATGGTTGATACAACCCCATTATCTACTTCACTACTTTGGCCATCTGACATACTCTGCAACTTTGTACAAACTTCATCATATCTTGCTACAACTATGGCTAGTAGTAGTTTTTAACAACCAAAGCTATGATTTTATCTCTACCAAAATTTCTAGCCAATCCTTGATGAGATTCTCTCTTATTGAACTTCTAGGAATGCATGATTGGCTTCCTTTGAAAAACATATTATCCTGGATCATGAAATCCAACCATTTTGTCTTGTTAAGTGCAACAGGTTCTATACAAGCCTTCCACACTTCACTAAAACCAAGATCATCTAGATACAATGTACTAAGTTCCTTGAACCCAACCACCTCTATTTGCATTTATGTCAACAAAAGTTGTCTTCTACTAAGAGCATATGTAACTTTGTTAGACTTGTTGGAAATATTCAAGATTTGATAAGTTACTGAGAGGGGAGGGGTGAATCAATAATTTCAAAAAATTTCTTTAAATTCACCACAAATCCATCTATACTACTGCATACATTAGTACTGAAAAATAAAACATTCATTACACAAAAGAACACAATGTTTTGGTGACCTAGAAACCTTCCAAATAGAAAGTAAAACTGGGGTGGGGATGGCACCCACAAAACTTCACTACTGCAACACAAATTTGGCCTATTAAGGCTTACATTGACCACTTCTAGTGATCTACCCTATTAGGAGCACAAAGGACTGCTATTTCCACCTTGTTAGAGGATTTACAAACATACAATTAAGTATGCACTCGGTTAAGAGATTTATACAAAGACTGTTAAGTCTACCTTGTTAAAGGATTTATAAATTGATTCACCTGTTAGAATGAAGTAGTGGATATATTTACAACTGATTTCTATTAAGATCCTTTATGCACTAATCACCTTATGTGATAGATATGACTTTTTTTCTCCTGTATTGACCTTGCTGCATTTCTTAAACTACTGTTGATAATCCTTCGCATGCACTTCTAAAAAAATACTTCATAGTACTTCAATACAATGATATATTACAATGCATCTTACATATATACCTTTCCAATTTACAAAACTACAAGGTTGGCCAAAATACAAGTGAACAACACATTACAAAGTCGACCCAATAGTAAATAACTCAGGTTCATTGAACTAACTTGGTGACCTTCTGATACTCGGTGTCCACTGCATTACACAACATCATCATGCACTCTATAGAAGTGAAGGCTTCGTCCATATTGATCACTCGATGTAATTCTAAACTTGGTGACCATTGGTGACTCGATAGATGTAGTGTCACTCGGTAGATACTACACACTGAGTTTACCTTTCTACACTTGGTAAACACTACTTCTTCCAATGCTCAGTTTACACTAAATTTCCATGACACAAACTTACTGCTTAGTAAATAGTGTGAAGCTCAATAGACACTACTAGTCTTCACATTGCCTATATTCACTTGGTAGCCATTATTCTGCTTGATGTAAACTATTGAACACTTCAAAGCTTGGTTAAGACTAGAATGCTCAATGAGTGTAGGAAACTAAGTGCTGAGCTTGGTAGCTACACTGATATAGATAAGTGTTGTCACTAATGGTAATAATAACTTAATGCCAACAAGAATTCCCATTCCTATGTTTCAAAATAAATATATAACTCTAAAAAAACTCAACCCACTTTAAATGCCTTTGGTTCAATTTTCCTTGGCTATTTAAATATTGCAAAGCTTGATGATCAGTATACAAAAAAAACTCCCCAGGAAGAAGATAGTGTCTCCACTTCTTCAATGCTTGAACTATAGCATAAAATTATTGATTATAAATAGAACATTTTCTTTTTGCATCATTCAACTTCTCACTAAAATAAGAAATAAGTCTACCTTCCTGGCTCAAAATATCTCCGATTGCAGTACCACTAACATCACAATCTACTTGAAACACCTTGTTAAAATCAGAAGTGCTAAAATAGGTTTCTTAGTAACTATCTATTTCAATAGATTAAAACTCTTATCTGGTCCTATAGTCCACTTAAACTCTTTCCTATCCCCTCTCATTGTTTCAATCAAGGGTCCACAAATACTACTAAAACTTCTTATGATTTTTTTGTAAAATGTAGCAAGTCCATAAAAAGATCTTACCTCTTTTGTACTCCTTAGAGTAGGCCATTCAAGGATAGCCTTCACTTTCTCTGGGTCCATTTTCAAACCCTCTTCTAAGACTACAAATCCCAGGTACACCAACTCTTTCATTACAAAACTGCACTTCTTTATGTTTATCATCAACTTTTCTTCCCTCAACATATCAAACACCTTTTGAATATGAAGTGAATTCTCCTCTAATGTCTTACTAAATATCAATATATCATCTAGGTAAACAATGACAAACTTACCAAGATACTCCTTTAGTACATCATTCATGAGCCTTTTGAAATTTCTTGATGCATTGGTTAGCCCAAAAGGCATGACTAACCACTCATATAGTCCTTCTCTTGTCTTGAAAGTAGTCTTCCACTCATCACCTTCTCTAATACGAATCTGATGGTACCCACTCTTCAGATCTATCTTTGTGAAATACTTAGCTCCACTCAAATAGTCCATAATATCATCCATCCTTGGCAATGGAAATCTATACTTTATTATGATCTTTTTGATAGTGCAAGAATCTATGCACATCCTCCACTCTCCATTCTTCTTTGGTGCTAATACTACTAGTATAGCACATGGACTCAAACTCTCTCAAATCAACCCCTTCTATAACAACTCATGAACTTGCCTGTTCAACTCTTCACTTTCTGCTAGTGTCATTCTATGTGCTGCCTTGTTTTGAAAACTAGCTCCTAGGACCAAATCCATCTGGTGACTAATTTTCCTCATTGGGGGAGATCCATCAGGTACATTATCTAATACAATATCAAAAAACTCTTCCAACATATCTGCAACTTTGACATGTACCTCATCTACTTCTTCTTTACTATCTTTAGGAATTATAGAAAAACACATATGCTCATGTTTCATACCTTTAAGAAACTCTTTTCTATCAATAAAACATATTCTAGAAGCACTACATACCTTTTCTTCTTTATCCTTCAACGGCTTCAACTTATGTTTCACTCCATCCTTAGTTAAAGTGTAGGTATTTTTTGGCCCATTGTGTACAACATGTCTATCAAAATTCCATGGCCTACCCAACAACATATGACATATTTCCATACATATGATATCACATATTACCTCATCATGGTAGCTTCCAATCTTGAACTTCACTAAGCACTGCTCATTGACCATGACCTTATGGTCATCTTGCACCCAAGCAATACAATATGGACGTGGGTGTTTCTACCTCTTCATCTTAAACTTGGTGACCATCATTTTTGACATCAAATTTTCAATACTTCCACCATTAATGATCACATCACAACACTTATCTTCACATATGCACCTTGTGTGAAACAAGCTCCTTCTTTGCTTAGGTTCATTCCCACCACTTAGTAGGACTCTTCAATTAACTAGGACTTCTCCCCTTTCAACATCTTCAGAATGTGAGGAGATGACATCTTCATCAACATGTGCAACTCTCACCTAATCTTGTTTTCTTTCATCTTTCCTTCCTTAGTGTTAGGTACATTCAAATGCTCTATGCCCTTCTTCTCCATAGTAAAAACATTTTCCACAGAAGCATCCTCTTCTAGATCCTTGTCCTCTACCTCTTCCTCTCTGATCTCTATTGTTCTGATCATAGAAATGATTGAAATTGTTTACCCTCTAGTTCTAACTACTACTTCTTGCCTCATCCTTCTTATTTTGATCATCATTATGACCACCATAAGATTGTCCACTACATCTTCCACCATGACCTCTTCCACTATTCTTATTGTCAAACTTCTTACTTAGTTTCTCTTCAACTCTTAGGGAAAACTAGTATGCCTCCTCAATACTACTCATTTGAACTAGACCTAGCTCATCCTGAATGTTAGGCCTTGACCCATTAAGATAATGGGTGACTTTCTGCTTATCAGCTTCGGCACGGCCAGTTCTAATGAGAATTTAGTAGAACTCTTCGGTATACTCTTGAACATATTTTCTTTCTTGCTTCAAACCTTGCATCTCTCTCAATAGATCAAGATCATAATCCACAGGAATGAATTGTCGCTTTAGTTTATCTTTTATCCAACCCCATCTACTGGTTTTGTCCTTTCCCTTTCTATTTTGATCCAATTGAACCTCTTGCCACCAAATCTTCACATGTCCCTTATAGTTTTACCTTCACAAACTTGACCCTTTTAGGATCATCAATATCTTCATATTCAAAGTATTCCTCTAGTTCATTGATCTATTCAATTAGCTCCTTTGGGTTAAGATTTCCTAAAAATGTGGGAACCTCAAACTTAGGTCTTTTTCCAATCTTGGAGATGGCCCTAAAAAGCCTCTCTTCCTCTAGATTTAGAACTGCCTTTGCTTCAAAAATTTCTTCTACTTTATCCTCATCCTAGTTTTCATCTCTTATGGGAAGATTCATTCTTCTATGCAATTTTTCTTCCAATGCTTACATTTTTCTTTGGAGGGTGCAAAAACCCTCAGGTGTAACACATACAACTCATCTACCATGCTCTCTTTATGAAGGTTCTTTTGCACTTCTACTAAAACCCTAGTGCAAATTACCTCACAATCAATGATCTATTTATATGCTCAATCTAACCCATGGTCCTGGTGTGAACTACCTCATAGTCAGTGATCTATCCACACACTCAAGAACTCTAGCTCTCGTACCACTTGATGGAGGGAGCTCCTCTTAATAAAATAAACTCATAATAGAAACATAGAAACAATAGAAATTTTAAGAAAATATGGACTTCTTATTGGCATTGCAAATGCAGAATTATAGAATTCATAAGTACAATATTCTAACCCATATGGGCACCTTTAGTACAATAATTCACAAGACAAGTTGTGAACTATCACCAAGAGCTATCCTAGACAATGTTCAGGCCTTTCTTAAATAGGTAGTTTTATGCTACTCAGGAGGTTCTAGATGTTCAAAATTAATACCTAGGGCCGACAAAACCTAACAATACACATAGAGTTGGCCAAATAAATCTTTGACGAATTATTTTAGAAATTTTAGTAGCCCAACTTCTGAAGGTCATAACTCACAAACCATTGCTCTTGTTGGCTATTATAACCACTATTTGAAAATGCCAACTCCTAATCTACAAACTCAAAATGATGGTACCATCCTTCTGTCAAGTTTTTGAACCTCATATGGGCACTCTAAGGCCTCCGTTAGTGAGCCTAAAAAAAAAATTTCTATTTTTTCCACCAAAAATCTGAATAATTTATTTGATACTAATGCTTGAGCAATTAGATTTTTATGGTAGGCTTACAACTCTAAAATAAACCTTCCTGTAGAAAATGAGAACATTCTGAGCTCATATGACAAGCTTACTAAAAATAGTAAGTTTCCATAAATAGTAGCCACCCTATCTACTAGTCCTTATTAAAATAGAGAAGACTAAAAATAAAATATTTTTGTGTGATGCAAGATTTCCCTTTCACCTAGGATGCTCCTACATTAGTATGGAAGATAGGAATCTCTATTGGAAAGAAATTAATGATGGTTTTATGATTTTGGTAATATTTGTTGATGATATCATATTTGGAGGAAATGATAAGGAAAGTGAGAAGTTTGCAAAAGAGATGAAGAAAGAATTTGAAATGAGTATGATAGGAGAGATGAAATATTTTTTAGGATTATAGATTATGCAAAATAAAGAAGTAGTCTTTATTTCTCAAACTAAGTACTTGAAGGATTTACTGAAAAGGTTTGGTTTGGAAACATGCAAACACATTGGAACACCTATGATAACTAGACACAAGTTATCTATAAAAGATGAGACACTTATTGTTGAGCAAAATAAGTATAGAACTATGATTGGAGGATTGCAATATCTAAATCACACAAGGTTGGATATAGTAAATGTAGATGGAATTGATGCAAGATTCCAAGTTGATCTAAAAGAAGCACATTATGTAGTAGTTAAAAGAATATCTAGGTATTTGAAGGAAACATCTAAGTTTAGATTGTGCTATGACAAATCTAATAATTTTAATCTAAGTTCTTATAGTGATGCTAATTGGGCAGGCATTATGGATGACAACACGAGCATCAGTGGTGGAGCCTTCTTTCTTGGAGGAAGATTGGTTTTGTGGTTAAGCAAGAAGCAACAACAAGAAATTGCAAGTTGTTTGGATGAAGCAGATGTTGAAGGATATAAGGATAGAAATCAATGAACCTATTTTCATACATTGTGACAACACAAGCATGGGAAATATGTCTAAAAATATAGTGTTGCATTCAAGGACTAAGCACATTTCTATCAAGTATCACATGTTGAGAGAGAAAGTTGCAAAAAAAGAAATTAGATCGGAGTATGTGAGCACTAAAGAGTAGATTACATATATATTCATTAATCCTCTTTCCAAAGATACTTTTGAGTATTTGAAAGGTATGCATTCTTGGGGTTATGTCCCTTCCTACATCAAAGTAGAAGATGCAAAGTGCATCAGTTAAGTGTAATAGAGCACCATTGTTGTCTAGACTAAATATTGATGCCTCCTATATGGGGGAGTATCTATGATGGACAGAGTCATCTAGGACTCTTGTTGGATATTATTTTGAATAGTGTCTTTTGAAACTTGAGCTAAGCAAGTATCAATTTTTGTAGAGTTTGATGCACTAAAGTTGGTTGTTGAAACCTTTGACATTAATGTCAATAGGGGAGATGTTTGGCATAAAAAATATCATGTAGAAACAACATGTATAGCATGATAGTTGGAAAATTTTGGCATGAGTACAGTAAGTTTGGAAGAAGCATAACATAGAATGATAGTTTGATAGAAAGCACATTGAGGTATATCAATAGGGGAGAATGATTGATGAAGAGAATTTGAAAAATAAGATGAACAATCTTTATGTTGGTATTCTTGGAACTAGATGTTTTTCATCTATGTTGCCATCAATGCCAAAGGGGGAGATTGTTGCAAAATTGTTAGAAGCATGAATGCTAATGAATTGTTGTAGATACGTTAATATTATGGTATGTTACATTCATGAGTGAGTTTTTGATTGATGTCAACGTAGCAATTTTCTATGGTATCTGATAGAAGAATAGAAAAAAGACCAAGTTGGTACAAATGGCTAGTTGAGTATTCTAACTATCCAAGGTTATGGGAGATAGTTCTGAGTATCTAGTATATGTAGTTAGCATCAAAAAAAGAAATGATAATTCTAGAAGAAGTTATGTAATTTTTGGTGATGTCTATTTTGAGATAAAGTTTATAGAGGCATGTTTTGGTAAACTTGTCATATCTCTTAGTAGAGCTATTATTCAAAGAATTAAGGTTGAGGATATGAAGAATACATATTGGTGATGACATATCGCTCTTCATAATATTGCATGTATAGAAATTTATTCAAGTTTCAAGGGAGAAGATTAATGTTATCACTAAGTGTAACATGTTCTTATTGTGGTCCTATAATGATTAATTGAGAAGGTCTAACAACCAACTCAGTTAATTGTATAATAAACTTGATATAAATGAAGGACATTTTCCTTTATCATAGGGCATGGGTTTGATTGATGATAAAAATCAATAAGAGTGGAATGTGAAGTTGAGTAGAGTAGTGTGGAAGTGAAGGAAAATTCATTGTCAAGGTTTTACTAAGTGATTTGAGGTTCATGACCTAGTCTACCAGGTCTGACAGTGATTGATTTAGTTTTAAAAGAAAGGTAGGAAGAACATAATATTAAATTACTTTTTTTATTAGTGATCTCTTCTTGTAGTTGAAATTTCATGTTTGGGCAATGGGCTCATCTTGCATACATTGTACTACAACTCCTAATAGGGTTGGAATCTCCTAATAGGGATTCAAAGTCTCCTAACAAGGATTCTATGTACTAAATGTTGTATTAGACTCCTAATAGGGTCCATTCTCTAACAAGGAATATTAATATTAACACATCATCTTGTGGGCATCATTCCCACCAAGGTTTTACCTCTGATCAAGGGATTCCCTAGTCAAAAACCTGGTGTGATTTGTCTATGTGCATCTTATTATGGTTATTGTTTACTTTGATTGAATGGTTAAGTTTGGTTAAAGAAGATAAATATACTAATTATTTGATAACTAATTCACCCCACACCCCCCCGACTCACCTAGTTATCTTGGTGGACTATTGTTTCTAATACAACTAGATAGAGTGACCAAGTAGAGTAGTGAAGGAAAAGATATAAATATATCATATTAGAGATCAAATCATAAATTATAAAGAGAAGATCTATTATCATCTTTTGAGTAGAGAACCAAAGGATCAGGTACTCATGTAGTCTAGCAAATGTATTGATGGTATATCTCTTAATAGAGTGCTTAATAATCATAATTTTTAAGTCCTTTAATTAAGCTAGATTGTATAAATCTTGGAAGCTCTTAGTAGGGTCAGCCCCTCATAGGGTAGATCATTAGAAGTGATCAAAATGTGTAGCCCTAATAGGAAACATTTATTTCTGCAATAGCGAAAAATTTTGGATGTCATCCCCACCCCAGTTTTACCTTCATCTTAAGGGTTTCTAGGTAACCAAAATTTCTATGTTACCTGTTGATCATTTTCTTACATCTTTTATGGATGTGATTATTTGTTAGATATAATACATCATAAAAGTAAATGTTTATGTGATTTGTGATATTGTTGAGATAATGATTTTAGGTGAAGTTATTAGATTTAATATTTGTTTGAAAGGTTAAAAGTTTTATAGGTCCTAATTCACCCCCCTCTCAGTATCTAACTTTTGCATAAAAATTTCAACAATTGGTATCAAATATTTTTTCTCTTAGAAAAACTCTAACCACTTGAGAGTTAAGATCTTGGAGATGGAGTCCTATAAGTGTTGGAAACTACAATAGAAAATTAGAAATAATTGTTAGTTATCATTTATGTAAAACCCTTTTGGTAAGATAGTTTCTATTGGAGTAAGTGCCATATCAAGATGATTAATGAAGAGGATTTGAAACATGGACATAACAAAAAGACCTAAAGGAAATGTTGAGGAAATCATTGCTTGACCAACGACATTTGACATATTATGAGGAAATCATTGTTTCCATATAATATAGTTATTTTTTTGGAAAATTTAAAGTGTGTTGAAGTTAAGGATGGATGGTTTGGACCATTTAATTCAAAGGAAACTATTTTTGAGTGTTTCTATGAAATAATTCAAGGAGAAGTTTGAAGAATTTTCTAGAATGGAAAAGAGGAGACAAAATGATGGAATGATTCAATCAATTTGAACAAACCCTAAGATCTATGGTGATGTTTAAGAGGAAAAATATCAGAATTACCTATTTAAGGAGGTGTAAGGGCTAACCTAATGTGGTTGGAGTAGTTGATGATGTTATTTATTGGAAAAATTAAGAAGGAGGTTAAAAAGAATTATGAAGAGGTGAAGTATGATTTCTTAAAATATTTCCAAGAAGATCAAAGATAGAGATGACAATGGAGTTCGGTCATAGGATCATCACATGAACAAAATTGTGAACTATATTTGTAAAGAGATTTTTATTTGTGAAATCAAGTTGCTATTAATCTCTAAACTTGTATTAGTATTGAAATCCTTTAATCAAGGTGACATTATAATGGAAAGTTCTTAAACCCTCTAACAAGGCCAATGCTAATAGAGTGATTAAATCCTTTAACAAGATCACATTAAATAGTTCTTTTTTAACCTTTAATAGGGTTAGGTCCTAACAGAGATCACTTTAGAAGAGTGAAAAAATAGCGACATGTTACTAGTGGATTTTTTCCAAATAGGGTTTCCACATTAAATCCTATTGTTATACTTGTATGGATGTCATGTGAGATGTTCTACTATTAATATTTTACATTATGCAAGTTTTTTACTATTAGGATAGTGGACTACAAGTTCATTTGACTAATTATTTTCTATAGAGATAAAGCTATTGATGTTTAGATCTAAAATAGTAGAAGTGATTAAAATTTTTATTGGTACATCTAGACCTAAGGATAACTTATTCACTACCCTCTCAATTATTCTAAATCATTATAGCAATAAGTTAGGAAAGATCATTGAAAATCATATGCTTTATATAAATTTTACATTGTAGCATCTTGAAACAACAAGAGAAGAACTAAAGAAATCATTAAAGAGAAGGAAGGATATGGAGATCAAGGAGAATGATACACAATGTTAGAAGGAAGAAACTAAAGGTCTATTTGATGATGAAAATTCTAGTGAAATTGATGTAGCAATTGCAAACCTATTTAAGAGGAACAACACACTCAATGAAAAGATAAGAGGACTAAAGAAAGAATGTGAAATCCAATCAGTAAGATGGTGTGAATCATCCAAATAGAAAAATGAAGTTGAAGAAGATAAGACAATGGTTGATGAAGACAAGAGACGAATGGATATAGGACTTGATGAAAGGACATCTAATATGCAAAAACTCACACACAAGTAATTTTATATGTTCAACCAATTGATAAGTATAAACCAAGAGCTAAAAGGGAAGGATGTGGAGATCAAAAATCTAAGATTAGAGAATGATCAACTAAAGAATGAGTTAAGATCTAAAAAGGAATTTTTTTGAAAGGATGAATAAACCAAAAGAATCTATGAAATATTTTGTAGAATTGATGAGAACACATAGAAGATCCAATGACACCTCTAGACTAGGCTATACTAATCACCTATCATCTTCTAAGGAAGGGAATACTCATATATTGGAGAACAATGAAATTCAAAGCCAAAGAAT
Source organism: Cupressus sempervirens (assembly GCA_028749045.1). Taxonomy (NCBI): domain Eukaryota; kingdom Viridiplantae; phylum Streptophyta; class Pinopsida; order Cupressales; family Cupressaceae; genus Cupressus; species Cupressus sempervirens. The sequence goes on from CM053783.1 coordinate 743,998,904, forward strand.
ATCAAACCTACATGTTATCACTGTAGAAAGCCAAGCCATATAGAAAATTTCTACAAAAGGAAGATTGGTAAGTCAAGTCCTAACCCCAAATTCAATGGATTTTTTTTAGTTGTAACAATAAAGGTAATCAAGCACATGAATGTAGATCAAAGGTCAATAAAGCACAAACCACTTCTAGATTTGAAGGTTACTATTGTACATTTTAGAAGTATGGTCATAAAGAACAAGAATATAGATCTAAAGCAAAGAATAATTGTACAACCAAGAAGCAAGGAAATGTACCTAAGAAAGTTAATGCATTCAATTGGGATTACAATACATGGTACAATTTCCAATTATGTGGTGAATATGGTCATATTGTATAAAATTGTATTAGGACACATTTCAAAGGTAAATCCAAGAGTTTGATTAATGATAGTTTGGTTTTTATAGCTATCATAGGATTGGTCATTTGTGTAGAAACTACAAACCTGAGTACCAACAGTGAACAAAGCAAACACAATAGAGTTCTGAATGATGAACAAGTGAGAAATTAGATGAATTAATCATGGAGAAAGGAGGAAGGTAAGATAAATGTAACTAATTATGTCAAGTTCCCCCAATATAATATATTAGGTGATCAGACTACCTCAAACTAAGTACAAAAGATATGTATGGAACTATTTCTCAAATTGCTAAAACATACACTAGTTCAAAGCATATAATATATTAAAGTCCATATCAGCATGAGTGAAAATGCATAAGGATAGATGTTAATGTTTGAACTTAAGTTCCAAGTTGAAATTTTGGTAATGACTAAGTGTAAATTTTGTATGTCAGTATGGGCCAAGTCATAGTACTAACTCAGTCTTCTATTAGGTATGTGTGCCAAGGTTTATAAAGCAAGCCAAGACAACTGACATGCACTTTGTATTTACATACTTAGGATATAGATAATTAAATAGAAGATCACTTTGATCATTTGAAGGTATATACTCAACTTTTGAGTTCATTCGAACTCACCAAGCTTTCAAATTCTTAGAGTGAAGAACAAGACAATTTTAAGGAGCAATTTGTGAGAGTTTCATAAAGATTCCAGTGCATGCCATCACCCAAAAGTATACATTTGCAAAGGTATTTGAATTGAGCTTGTTGGTGTTTGAAAATGCTATAGGTTTCCAAATACCCCAATGAGAATAAGACACATCTAGGGGTAGCTAAATCCCATGCTTAACACATCTTTTCAAACATTGGGCCAACTATAAGACTAGACCCTTCTTCCACTTTAGGCTCTACAAAACCTAGGTGGGTGGACCTCAGATTCAATTAATATGGTACTAATACAAAAAAATACTATTGAATCTATCAAAGAAGATTTGACCCTTATATCTCCTAATAACTCATGCAATGACACAAAGCTACAGTAGCTAAATGTGAATCTATGAAATTCACAAGCTGAGTGAGGGTATTCTATTATAGCTCTTCAACATGAAAGGGGGAAAAGAACTTGATTAATAATGTTGAATTTCAACAAAACCCCTAATATGCAGCAGTAAGAACTAATTATCCTATAGCTTTTTAATGCCTTATCTATTGGAAAATTCCATGAGTCAATCACATACATATGGATACCTGAGACATATTCATCTATTCAGATATATGATCTATCCATTCACCTTGTAAATAGACATCTGTGCTCAATCTAAATCTCATTCTTACCTAATATCCTCCTCAATAAACTTGCAACCTTGTTGATTTCCCTAAAGCATTTACATAACTCCTTGAATTATAAGCAACAATGAAATAGCATATAGCCTTAAGGGACTGCAACTATGACCTAGGCTCTTTGTTCAAAGATCATAAAACATTACAACTCATTGAGAAAGGTGACAAGATTTAAAATGAACCTCAATTATCTTATATTCTTTGTATTAATTTCCTTGAAATAATATATTCATATGCATGAAATCAAAACATAAAATGCCTAATAGATATGAACTCATTCTATAATTTGCACCACTGCTATTCATACAAGATAATTATATAGAAAGAATGGTGTCGCAGTCAAGGAAACATGTCAAAAACTTGAACTAATGGTCTCACAGTGAAAACTTGGAACCCTTAATGGTACCACAGCAATGGAAACCTTTTCTTCCTAAAAATTGGAACCTCTACAATGAGAAAGAAAGAAAATCATATAAGAGAAATGAATTCCCAGATTTGATCAAAAAATGACAAGTGTCCCCTCAGAATTCTTTCCCAAGAAGCTAAAAAAAACCTCTATCTACCCTCTCTCTATAGTTGCATATCAAATCCCCATCATTTGGCCTTTACAACCAAAAAATATCTAAGATACTTGATGAGAATCATAACTGATTTTGATGTCAAAATGAACTCAAGGAAAAAGTTAGTTAAAAATGACCTTTAAAGGAAATAAAAATTTATCTGAATTCCTTTTCTACACATTTAGGCTTCAACCATCTTTTACATCTACTTTCTAACCAATTTTGATGTTCTATGGTAAAAATTACCCATTCTACTGAGAATGCCCTAGAATTTACAAATTCATTTATAGACTGAACCAGTGAGCACCTATGCAAAGACCAACCTCAGATTCAGAAAATTTAAATCGTTCCAATTCCAAATATATATTGGAGTGCCCATTTTAGTGAAAAAAAAATCCCTATTATGCCCCTCTAAAGTTCAGGCTTTTGTTCATGGCTTTCAAAGCAATATTGCATAAATTTGAACTTTTTCAAAAGTTAAAACTATAAAGTAAAATATAAATTTATTTTAAAAATTAGATCCTACACATGAAACCTCTAAGGAGGAATATAAACATAAATATTATATTTGAATACCTCTAAATTTTCCCTCCCCTTTCAATCTGGGTCAAACCTATTTTGACCAACTTTGACACATGGCAAGTTCTCATTGGTTCCCTTTTTGCATAGGCATCTGACCCCTCCATCTAGAAGCCACATGGCATCACTTGATTCATCCTTCTCACCACCACATTAGCATGCCACCTCATCATGGTCACTATGTTAACTAGTGTGCAACTTTGACTTAGCTACATAGCAGCATTGGCCAGATCTTCCATGTGGCACGATCTAGTGGATCATTGAGATCTGCTCGCCATGTCACAACCTTCCTCAAAATTTGTGCCACATGGCACCTTGTGCTTTATCTAAAAATCCACATCATCATTGAGTCATTAGCTTGTCATTGAAACATACTGCCCCAGCTACCACTTGTAATTATCTTGTTCGCTGACTATATCTATAGGCGGGACCCATGTTCTCATTTTACCTTTGCCAAATTTTTTAATTTTTTGATGGGTCACTAGCTGGAATCTCCACTTTTCAAGAGGTTTCCATGTCACTATTGGTGAGACCCTTCCATTTTCTAGTGGCAACATGGTGACCACCATAAACTTGAGGTTTTCTGGCACCTATTTGCATTTTTTGGCATCCTTGCATTTTTGAGCGATCTTGAATTTCTCGGTGACCTCTATTTGCATTTCATTTCAAAATGTATTACTCAATGCCTCAAGTTGGCCAGCCAAGTGGCCCCCTCTACATGATGTGGCTTCCAAAAGCCTGTTTCCTTAAGACATTGTATGATGTGGGTGAGAGTGTATTTAAAAATGTTTGGAAACAAATTCCTACCCAGTGTAGGATAAAGGTTATTTTTAAAATCTCCTTCTTCTTTCATGCATTTTTGCTTCCCCTGCACTATCTTGCTCTAACACCCATGGATAGCTCTTTATGCAATCCTTTCCCCATTCTATCGGCATCTTTCTTCAAGCCATATCTTCTCTCAAAATTGTGGGCTACTTTTCTTTTCTTAACATGTGGATTGTCTTCACCTTTGTTGCATGGGCTAACTATGATGTGGGTTACCTTTGCCTCCACAAAAAAATTTTGTAGCATCCTTTTTCTTCCTTGCATCTACTTGGCATCCAAATTGTTGGAACTCTCTTCCTTAGAACTCAAAGAAGTCAATTCGATGCTTTTTTCCTACATAGAGTCCAAGCCATGACTGACAAATATAGTATTTCCAGTACTTGCAGCAAAAACAATCCCCGATACTGCACTACCCAAATTGATAATTTTTGACAAAAATGGCAAAGATGCATTCAAATTGTATTTTCTAGAGGTAAAGAAATTGGTAGAAGGCCAAGAAGAATGGTGATTGATCCATAGTTGGCATTCAATAAAATGACCTATGTATTAATGTGTAGTGCATTTCTTCTAGGATGGACAAGATTTCTATGGCAAGGTTTTATTTAATCATCCTCCAAATTCACTATACCTAATTGTACATCAATTCCTCTCTGTTCTATTACATCTTCCTCCAAGATTTACTCTCCTCCCTCCTCTCTCTTCAACCGGAAGCTTCTTCCACCATTTCACATGTTTGGGTTGATCTTGTACAAGAAAAAACTTCAGTGGAGAGAAGGGCATGGCTCTCTTGGTGTTAAACTCCCCTATATTGATGTGGGAGTTTTCAAACACACGAGCTTCTATTTTTCATGTGTGTTTCTTTCATGTTAACTACCTCTTCCTCTAATTTTGCTGCATGTCTTTCCTATGTCTATTGCCTTTATTTTTGGTGTGTGTTCTTTATTTGACTATCTTTTCCTTTTCCTACATGGGCGGCTTTTATAACTACCACTTTTTCTATAATCGTTGGTGTCTTCTTCCATTTTTGTGGCCTTTGCTTTCTTATTGAATGGTCTTCTTTTAATGTGATTTTCTTCCTTTATGTTGTGACCATAACTGCTACCATGCCCTCTGATAAGAAACCCCAAGATTTGCTTCATAGGTAGGATGCAAAGAAATGTTAATCCATGACACAATCTGCCCAAAGAAAAACCACCCTCACCAACTATTGTTGAACAACCTCTCTTATTGATAATGGAAGCCAAACCCCTTTCTCAATTTGGTTCAATGCATGATCAAACCACACTCAAAACCCTCATCTTAGAATTCATAGCCAATAAGGAAATTGCCAAGAATTCTTAAGATATATGTCAAGATTTGATTTTGACCTCCAGTTAAAACCTTGAAAGTCCTCCCCAAAAATTAATTTCAAGAATTTTCAAGAAATCTCATCATCATGTTTGAACACATTCTAAATCCATATCACAAAGATCGAGCCTTCAAATACTAGAATCAAGTCATTCATGCTCAATGAAACATTAACCTCCATGTTCAAATAGGCCCATCGATGCATACCTCAACGGTAATGTGGAAAAATGGAAAGAGAGCATGGCTCTAAATAGCACACTTGAGGCCTCAAAAGGGGGAGTGAACAATGATTATTCTATGAATGGTGTGGCACAATGAAGCAAATATCCCAAAAATTATTGAAGAGTATCATATCAATTTTACTAGCTCCAAACTTGCTCCAAACTTTGACAACTTGTGTGCTATATCATTTGCCTCCCTAAGGACATGGGTTACTTTGAAATCTTTCATATTCATTTAAAAGGTACCTGATTAGATTTTCTTGATGTACTTATTGAGATACCATGGATCCATTTCTCCTTTTACAATGCCTCGTAAAATCAATTTGGAATCTCCTTCAAGATGGATCTTTTGAGTCCCTACTTTCTATTCTTCCCTTTTTTAAACATTTTAAAATCCCAATGCCTTATTAATCTAATAGAATTAGTCAAGCCCCAAAGTGGGTCCGGCTAAAAAATATTTTGATTTTGGACAACTAAATTCTCAAATTGATCTACTGAGATCTTCAAACTTACTAGAATCAAAATCGAGCATTGGATTATCTGTAAAACTCATTTTTACCTTTTACTACCCACTTTCATTTTAGTGCTAGATGGTCCTTTGACTGACCTTAAAAACTGATCAAATCACCTTATCAAGCTCTAGAATTTGACACACTAATTCTTTTTTCTGCACACTTGCACTTTGTCAAGTCTAGTCTCATGAAAAATTAAGATCAAAAGATATTAATTGTTGAAGTTTCCCTCTCAGAACTTCTTGCAAGATAACATGTCAGAAAACATAAATTGCATTCAAATTTGGCTTTGAAAACTGGGTAAACTGATACTTAAGGAAACAAAACTTGGGATGTTGGTTTGTTGTCATGAGGCGATCATGAATCTACAATTTGGGGTCATGATAAATAACTGGGCACAAATGGAAAGCAGTCAAACTGGGCTGCTCAAATTTGTAGATTGGAAACAATGGCAGAAAAATGTATTTTGCAAATGGAATGGACCTAGGAAAGTGTGCAAACAGATTCCTCAAGACTTGTAAATTGGCATACTTGGAGTATTTTCAGGGTCCAACATAATGGTACAATCCATTTGATCTCACCTATCACAAATTTCAAGATATAACATCATGAATAGTGGTATTGATCAATCTACACTTCTTGACACCAGTAAAAGTTGCAAGTTGCATTTGGAATCACATTCAAAAACTAATCAAAAAATTTTGTCATAAGCTCAAACTTGAAATATTGAATGTCTCTAACCTCTAAAATGCAATGCAAAAGGAAGTTCATCATTTAGCTCAATTGGGTCAATGTTATAATAGGTCAAACAGGGCATCCCAAAATTATGAACAAACTGTATCAGCATGACATCAATAAATGACCAACTTTGAGGGATTCAAAACCTAGTCAAACAAACTCAAAACAACTCAAAATATAAAACATAAGCTCTCTAGTATGGACATTAAATACCTCCAAAGTGGAAAGTCATGAAACATTACTAGGTGCAAGATATTCACGTCCAAACACAACTTCCTATCATTGTTTGACACTTATGTGAAAATGCAGAATTGACAATTGCTCAAAAAAGGACTTCACGAAATGACTCAGAATGGAAATTTAACTTCATGAAGTGAGTGTATGTGCTGAATGGAAGGTGCTAGAAACATTAAACACCTCTTGGGTCTCAGAAGGATAGCTAGGTACATATGCATTAAAAGCGCTTTAGGGCATTGATTCTTCAAAAATCTCTATATAGTACTCAAAATCGGGGCTTCAATTTTGAGCACCAATAGTGGCTCTCTCTAGAGATGCATGTCCCTTGCAAGCATATTAAGGATTCAGATCTCTAGATAGCAAAAACTTCTCTTGTACAACTTTATATAAAGCAGGGAAACAACTACTCCTATTATGTACAAACAATGGTCCCGGGCCACCAAACTTTAACAAAAACCTTTACCTCTATCATAAATCTAATTCTCATTCCTTTCATCATGAGGTAAGCTAAAATCATTACTCATATCAGTTTCACCAATTATATTAGCATCTCAAAACTCACCACTTAGTAAAACTGAATCTACATCCGCACTTTCATAATGCATATAACAACTAGCTTCATTTTCTACAAATTGCTCATTAGAAAATTTCTAAAATAGCATGCTTATAACTATTAGACTCAAACTAAAACTTTCCTTCATTTAATGAATCGTGCATTCTATCAACTTTGAATATGAAGGCTTCATACTCAACTTGGAGAATAGAATCACACACACCTTGAAAGTGTGTATACTTATGCATTGCTAGATTGTACTCAAATGAACACTCTAATTTGTACTCACATATATTGTCAATGTCTAAATCTAAAACTAATCTAGAATCCTTCAATTATTCTTCACAATCAGCAAATGGATTAGTTGTCACATTAAAGTATTCATCATAAGACTTACTATAAGGTGCACACTAATTTTTGACAACAACTTCGTCAAACACCTTATTATTAATCTCACAAGATGAAATCTCATCAATACTTTCACCATCACATTCAGAAGAAGATAAATCTGATCTCTCGTAGCAGTAGGATAAAGTATCATCATTAACATCATCTTCAACTAAATCTGAACCTTCCATGTGTTTGTCAAAAAGAGGATTGACAACTCCATGCAAAGTGCCTTTATAGACATTACGACAAGTGATGTGCTAATCAACATCAAACTCCTCACCATATAATGGATTAGTGAAAACTTTAAAACCACTTCTAACATCACTATCATAGACACTTTCAACATGTGAAGAAGAAAAATTAGAATCACCACAAGAAGACACACCATCAACTCTATCAATGAAGCATGCAAAGTATGAATCAATATTACTTGCATTGTCTCCATTAAGGTTATTCAAATGTCTTGAAAATAAATCATCATTTATCTTACCAATAGGTGTTGATGAATTAATCTTAGGATCACTCATGTATTGATCATCACTACACACGTCCTCAAGACATTCTTCTACAAAATTAGGTAATCTTTCCTTATGGAAAATCTCTTTGTGTTCATATTGTGTAGAAAAATCTTCTTCATAACTTTCAATCTCAAACTGATTTACACAATTCTGAAATGGAAATTCACTTTCAGATTTAGAAATAGTACTCATACCTTTACTCACATAAGAGTTTTCACTTCTTTCATTACTTTTGTCTTCCCAATTTGCATCAGATTCATATGAAGACAAATATGTGCTATCACTGTCCTTTTCTTGATTCAAGTAACAAGTATCATCATTGTCTTCACATGATGCTTTTTCATAATAAATTGGATCAGCAACTTCACCTTTATCATTTGGAAGATAACTTTCAGCTTCCTTGTACTCATATTGAGATGCATATCTTTCAACTTCAACCTTTATAACATTCTCAACATAATGCAATCTCTCAATAAGAGAATTCATTTCTCTCATATCTGGTTGGTCAAGTGAATCCATCTTATCATCCAATGCTGAAACATTAAAAACATGTGCACTCTATTCTTTTGACGATGACTTAGATAAATGTGATTCATACCCTTCATCCTATGTTATCTCTCCATGGCATGTCGAATCAGCAACATCAAACTCATGATTAGAGAGAAAAATCTTAGCCTCCTCACTTGAATGAGAAGAACTTACTGTTGTAACTAAAGTTTGATTCATAACATCAACACAGTGCTCAACCTTATAAAAGTCTAAAATACACCTTACTACTATAACATCATGAACATATGTGTCTTCATTTGCAATAGGCTCATTCTTCTCTTGAACAAATCAATCTTCTTACAAAAGAAAGAGACAACCTAAAAGATAGGTATGAGGATGAAAAAGTCTACATTGATAAATTGAAAGACAAGATTGATATTATGAAATCTGGTAAGGAATCAAATTTCAAGACTACTAACAATGATGAAGTAGGATTTTTCAAGAAAGAAAATGAGATTTTAAAATATGATTGGAAATTTTTTGAACTCAAGTCTTATGAAAGATGACAATAAGAATGAACCTAATCTAAAATTTGAGAATGCAAACCTTAGATCCCAATTGAGTCAAGTAACATCTGAATTATAAAAGTACAATACCATTGTGAAAGGAGAATTGACACAAGCTAAGCAACAATTAGAAAAAATTTATTCTAGTAGTGAGAAAATTGATGAAAAAATATTTCATTAGAAACCTTCATATGACAAGATATGTCTTGGATATCTTATTGGAGAAAAATTAGCAACAAAAGTTGGAATTAGGAAAGAACCAGATCCTACTATTGAATCCCCTAAAGAAAGTGATCAAAGTAAGATTGAATCAAAAGCATTTAGTGAAGTTGTTGATTTATCTATAAAACATGATGAACCAAAGGAAGCTGAACAAGTTGATAAACCTAAGAAAGATGAACCATCAAAGCAGGTTAAAAATAAATTCAGTGGTAGATATTTAATATACAATGAAGTTGGTTATATGAAAGGATATTACACAGTTATGTCTTTTAAACCTATTACTAATTTTTATTGTTATAATTGTCATGGTTATGGACATAAAGAAATATATTTTAAGAAACTTAAGTTTGATAGTAATGATTGGAATATTAGAATGTTTAGGAATACTAACCCTATAGGTAATGAAAGAGGAGGATCACAAATCAGATGTAATGATAGAGAAATATCTAATAGTGAAGGAGGTTACAAGTATAACAATATTGACTATATTTCACGGAATTGCAATGCACCTTGAAATTAGAATGAAACTAATTAGAGAAGAAATGCACCTATATGTTAGTTATGTAATAACTTTGAACACACAGCAAGATTCTATAGAATGGACAAAAGGAACTTCCACAGGAATCCCAATTATAGAAGGAAAAAAAATAGGAATGATAGAAGGAATGATAATAGTCAGAAAGAAGTAGTAAAAGAGCATGTTGATGAACTTAAAGAAGTATTTGTGAAAGATAAGGATCACAAAAGTTCTTATATAGTTTTGGAGGAACAATGTTTTGATGCACCTGATGAGAAATTGAAGCCAAAAATTGTTTGTGACTCATCCTATCTGAATTAATCATTTTCAGTAGAGGCAAAGAGTTGTTCAATCAAAAATAATGAGAGATTGTGAATTAGAAGTTATGCAGTCACTAGAAGGTAGAGGAAATAGAGAAGGAGCTATGGTTAAGTGCACAAGAATTTAAGTGATCACAATAAGCCATACAAAAGAAACCAAGTTTACTAGTAATCAGTGACATCTTTTTGAAGAAGCAAATGCACATTTAATACAGAGTGATATTTGAAGTAATTTAAGGATTGTGAGAAATATTGTGAATAAAAAAATTTCGTACAAAGATTTTAGAGCAATTGGTGATTGATTTGATAGTTAATGCAAAGAAAGGTGTTTGAAGTGAAAATTTGTAGAATCCATAAACACAACATTAAAGGTATTTTACAAAAAAAAAAAAAAGGAATTTATAGTATAATTTGTAAGAAGCATGGCATGCTAGTCAATATGTGATGTAAGTGATAGACCTAGATACAAGTTTAAGAAACACCCATTTTTTTCTCTCATAGATGATTTTTTAGGAGAATTTTCTTTGAGAGCATTGGTGATGAGGACATTCTTAAGGATTTAAGAGTTATGTGTAATGGTGACTTAACCCTAAAGTCTTAATATGTTGGAATTACAATAGGAAAGGTAAACTTCTAAGAGGGGGGGTAAATCATTAGTTTAAACTTTGACCAATAAAATCATTCACCACACATCCATCTCATACATTCAATAAGTAAATTGAAATACCATGTAAAGCATATACATCTAAATCTTGTAAACAAGTAAATATTCACACATGTATGACACTAGATATGATTACCTAGAAACCCTCCAATGAGAAGGTGAAACTAGGGTGGGGATGACACCCACAAATCTTCATTACTATAGTAATAAAGTGTATCCAATGAAGGTTACAATGTTTTGATCAAGAGACATGATTTACCCTATGAAAGGTCTACCCTATTAAAGGCTTACAAAGATTGTTAGGTCTCACCCTACTAAAGTATTTCAACATTCTTTTAGAAGTGTGCCTTGCTAAAGGACTTTAACGCACAATTAAGTAAGCACCTTGTTTGAAGATTTCAATATAGCTTGTTAGGAATAATCTATTAAGAGATTTAATTGATTCACCTACTAGAATGATTCAGTGATGATCCTACAGTTAGCACTTGATTACTTGATGAGATATCACCTCTAAACTGATGTATTCTCACTCCTTCTTGATCAGATGTCTCTTTGTTGGATGCCTTCTCTTCCTCTATTCTCCTTTATTTGATTCTACAATGCAATCTTAGATCATAAATCCTTAGTCACTGAACCGCCTCACAATAGGTGTTCCATAGTCATGTGCTAGGTCTGGCTTAGGAATAATCTATTCAAGCTAAGGACTACTTTTCCCCTACCATGAGGTGCATTTAGATTATCAACCCAGGGATGTATACTTGAAATGGTCGGCACAGTATGTGCACTAGGTACCTTGATGAGTCATTATGCTTGTGCTGCAGGAAAGTAAAAATGCAAAGGAAGAAAACTACACTACTGCTGTAGAAAGGAAACTACTAAATCTATGAATGTTGAAAACACAATGACAAGATAATAGAGATTCCATCTTGACTCATCCATTAGACTGTTCTCACAAATGTTGCAGGAATGTTCATGAAGTGTGATGCTACAGGAAGGAATTAACTAGCCATGTCTTACTTAAAATACTGCTAATGCTTAGTAAAATGAATCTATTCTATCCTAATCTAATCCACCTTCCAAGCGGGCCCCCTTGGTTGGCTTCTCTAATCTACCAACGTAGGATAGAAACTAAAGAGAACTAATTCATTTCATTAATCAATCATTACATAATTCAGAATTGTAAAACACAACTGCAACAAACTATGAATCAGTGTTCTTTCTTGCTTGATAAAACTTATCAAAACCAAGAAATGAAAACTAAAAAACTTCACACACAGGAGTTGATCTCGATATATATAGGGAATCTACTCTTTATTACATAAAAAAAAAGTAACTATCCTAAGTTAAGTCTGTAGGAGAGAATATAAGAGAACAACTGAAAGCGGAAAGGAAGGATAACAGAATTGAGGAGGGAGCAATGAAGTCACGGCATCCACTTGTTACAATGTAAATGAAGAGAAGGTAATGGCTCATAAAAGCTCCTCCTTATTCACTTCCATGTTTCCTGGAGTGGTTATAACTTCCTTTTCGTGGTTGTTCCTTGATACTCATTTCTCCTTGAATGCTATCGGCAACCAACTTCTGGATTCTTCCACTCATCCTTTAATCCTTATTATCTGGTTAGTTATGATATAAGACATATTTGCAAATAAACATCCATCAAACTAAATTCAAGTATAAGAATGCACATTTGGATATTTATATGAAATACTGCATATTAGATATAATTTAGGCAAAGGATGACATAGTTTTTCTACCCCATAAATCATCAAAGGTTTATCAAACATGGGCTTATAAGTGTTAAAACAAGGATAAACGGAGTATCATAAAGTATCTTAAACATAACAAAATAAAGGCATTTTTTAGACTCATCATCTACCCCCTGCTAAACTAATGCTTGTCCTCAAGCATTACACTTCTTTGTCAAAGATCTGAGCTCCCCAACTTCTGTCTTTCCCTTTCTACTACTCTTGAAGGTGTAATAGAATCCTCTGGTCCTTTCCCATACTTCTCGCATGTGGTCTTCCTGCAACTTTTCAAGTTTGTCAACATCAATATCATGCAGGGGTCATAAAAGCATTGGAGGTTGCATAGTTAAAGGACACCATAGCTCTGGCCTTAGTTGCTTTCCCAGTTCTAAATATTTTGGAACTCTATATAATGCTACTTCCAAATTAATAGGACTGTGTGGCTCTAATTTCTTGAGAGAATCAGGTAACCGTTCCCATCTACCTCTTACTCTGGTCATAGCTCTTTGGAACGCAAAGTAGGGCAAGTTTTCATATTCGGCATATACTTTGGCTCTAGCAGCAAATACCTTCTTTCTAATGTCTGGATTACTCTTCCCATAGGTTAATGTAAACCAGTCTCAAAGCATTTCTTCTGGTTGTTTACTTTCTACCCTCAAGGGTAAAGGTTTTGTTCTCTCCTCATCTTTGTAATTAACCAGTTGTCTATCATAATTCGCCTCATTATACATCCATGACATTAAAGCTTTTAAATACACATATCCTATATAGAGCAAAGGATTCCACTTAGTTTCTGCAGGAATGACAAAATTATGAATATACAACTCACACAATAGATTTTGCTGCCATGGTGGTAAGGTTTGATATAGCCCATAAAACTCTTGTGCAGTTTTGAATTCTGCATTTACATTTCTAAGGGTTAACATCAACTGAAACAAAAGATATTGTTCTTCCAAACAAAAAGCATATACTCGAGGAGGTGGTCTGCAAGCAAGAGCTTGATCAACTAATTTAAGAGCATGTTCTATGCATTGTTTCTGTCTTTCTAGCTATTCTTTCAATTCTTCAATCTCCTCATTTTGTGATGTTATGATCTTGCTCATTCTTTTCTTCTCCTCTTTCCATAGTGCTTCAGCAAATAAATTTTGTCCATATAATTGAAAAAGGAGTTTTTGCAAGGTGATGACACTGTTATCCTCTTCATAATCCTTTTTCTTTTTCCATTCCCACCATAGATGTTCCGCCAAACTATTGATCCATGTTGACTTATAGGGGACTAAGGCAGTATTTGAATCATGACTTTTAGGAACTACTTCATTCTCATGGCTTGAAACACCTGATAAATCCATTAAGGTTTCATTAATTTCTTGCTCACATGCTGCAGGAGGACTACCAGAAGCTTCTATCATCTCAGTGAGAAGGGGAGAATGGTTAGAAATTATCTGCACAGGAGACTCTGGAGCAGGTGCTTTAGACAATATAGGATTTTTAAAAATCTACCCTCTCATTCTAGGGCTTCTCTGCAAAGGAGTCTCTTCTTGTACTATTGTATTTTGCCTACTTTTTTGTTTCGGTATCACTACTGCAGGATTAGTTGTTGCAGGAATCTTCTTTGTTTTCTTCTGTTGCTGAATTGCAGGATTAGGTTTTTGTTGAGAAATGGTTTCTTCTGGTGACTTTAATTTCCTTTTAGCTTGACTAGTAGTGGGTTTAGGGATGTCTTGTTTAGGTGGAAGCACATTCTCTTGAGTGGAAGCAAATTCTGGTTCAATCCCTTGTGTGTTTTCTGTTTCAGCTCCCTCAATATTTTGTTCTGCAGGCTCACTACTGAGAACTATGTTTTCCTCACCCTACCGTTCACTAGGGTCAACTTGGGGTTGTAAGGTTTTAAATTTCACAAATTCATCCCATGTCAAAGGGGATACGTCCTCCCATTTCTTGATACTTTTGCTACTCTGTTTCCCTCTCCCTTTCTGAATGCAAACTTCAAAACTCTACGTTATTTCTTAGACGCTTCACCGCTTCTTTTTGGGAACATTAATTGCCATAAACAATTGTTATGTGCCATAATTAAACTTTAGGTAAAAGTAAACAATGAATTTGCATGGAAATTATCTGAAAACATGGTTTAAATGCCAAAATTTTTTTAAAATAGGTCACATCATGGCTTAGCATGAAAAATTTGGCATGAACAAAGAAAAATTCATTCAGAAAGTGGGAGTACAACACTTGACATGGCATACTTATGGCAAAAAGTTCTCATTAATAAAGGGTAATGCCAAGATTTTCAAAAATCATCACAGTTAATCAGGCATGTCATTGGATAGTACAACACTCCCCTATCCCCTACTAATTTTACGACAAGTGTCCTCACGTGTCAGACTAGTATGGGTTAGGGACTAGAATATGTTGTAATTAAAAAGACTATGCAGTATTAGATATAATTAACAAAATCTGCTAACTTATAAATGAATAATAATTTGAAAATGTTTATACCTTCCAAGCGAATTGTCACATGCTCCAAAGAAAGATGGCGGAAATAATGTAAATGGTAGCATCCATTAGCATGTGTAGATTTGATTGAAAACATAAAAATGTAAGTATGTAGAAAGTGAGTGGATGGAAGATTAAGAAATGGAGTGAGGTGGGTGGATGGAAGATTAAGATATGGATGGAAAGAAATATCATGAAAAGAAAATGGACTTTATGTGAACATAAAGTTATTATTATGGACATGCAAATTAGAATTAATGTTGAAGAAGAGCAGGCGAAAGGTTTTCACCTTCGGCTGTAGGAAGAGATACTTGAGTTGTTGTTGGATCTAGTTGTTCGAACTGTTGCATGAACTCAGCTTTTGTTTGAGGTTGTTTGTAAAGATTAAGTCGATGAATGTTGATGAGCATTTTGAAATGCATATCATCAATTGTGGTTAGTTGAATTTTTCTATTGTCAAAGACATGGATGATTTGATATGGTCCTAACCATCACATCTGCAGCTTCCCTAGCATATCTTTGAAGCGAGAATCATACAATAATACCCAATCACCAGCTTTGAACTGTTTGTTGAGGATATGAGAATCATGCCAATGTTTTCTCTATTTTTGCACCAGTTCAGTATGTTCTAAAGTGGTCTTGCGCATTTCATCCAAAGAATTAAGATGCAGGAGACATTCTCTTTGTGCTACAGGAAGATCAATATCTAAGGTCAAGGCTGTTCTTAAAGTCTTGTGTTCAAATTCAATTGGAAGTATTGCCACTTTCCCATACAAAAGCTCAAATGTTGTGAATCTGGTAGTAAATTTTCAAGTTATTCTATAAGCCCAAATAGCTTCTTGTAACTGGCTGGTCCAATCCCGATGATGCAAATGGACTGTTTTAGTTAGAATATTTTCCAGCTCACGGTTGGTAACTTCTGCTTGTCCATTGGCTTGTGGATGACAAGGACTGGATCTAGGATGCCTGATGTTATACTATTTTCATCAATTCTAAAATTAGGTTAGAATTAAACTATGTACCTTGATCAGTAGCCAATTCTTTAGGAACTCCATAACGTGTAAAAATCTCTTCATATAAGAATTCGGCAACTTTTTCATCACGGGCATGTTTCATAGCCTTAACCTCAACCCATTTGGTTAGGTAGTCAGTACAAACTAGAATATAAGACTTCCCATTGGATGGAGGATCAATAGGATTGATGAAGTCCATTCCCCATTCGTCAAATGGTGTTAACACCATTTGAGGGTTCAAAGACATTTCATCTATTTTGGTTGGGCGACCCATTCTTTGGCATTGGTCACACTTCCTTGTATAATTGATTGCATCTTTATGAAGGGTAGGCCAATAGTAACCAGTGGCTAAGATTTTGAAAGCTATTCTTTTGGCTGCAAAATGTCCTCCGCAGGGCTCATTATGATATGCATGCAAAATATCATATGTCTTATCTTCTCTTACACATCTGCGCATAACTTGATCAGGTCTAGTATAGAATAGAAAATTGTTTATCCATGAGAAATGGAAGCTTTTCTATATGAGCAGCTTTCTCTCCTTATAAGAAAAATGTGTTGGTTTCTTATTAGTTACAATGTAGTTAGCAATATTTGCATACCATGGAACTTTACGAGCAATATGAAACAAATGTTCATCTGGAAATGCATCATCTACCAAAGTCGTGTCAGTATCATGATGATTGATTCTTGACAAATAATCAGCTACGACATTTTTTTTTCTAGGCTTATCTACTATGGTTATGTCAAATTCTTGTAGCAATAGTAACCATCTTGCTAACCTACCAGTTATAGCAGGTTTGTTCATGAGATACTTGATTGATGCATGAACAGTATGGACATAGATAGGATGACCTGTGACGTAATGCCAAAATTTATTTAGAGCATAGACTACTACTAACAATTCTTTTTCAGTCACTATGTAATTCAGTTATGGACCATGAAGACTCTTACTAATATAATAAATGGCATTCTCAAGATTTGAGTGTTTCTGTGCTAAAACTGCTCCTATGGCATAATTAGAAGCATCTGTACATATGTGAAAAGGTAGGTTCCAATCAAGGCCTTGTAAAATTGGGGTTGTGGTCAAAAGTTGCTTAAGCTGCAGGAAAGCTTTATCACACTCAGGTGTCCATTTGAATTCAGCTTCTTTTGTAAGCAACTTATACAAGGGACTGGCTATTTTACTAAAATATTTTATAAAATGCCTATAATATCCAGCATGTCCCAGAAAAGATCTGATATCTTTTAATTTAGTGGGTATGGGTAATGTTTGAATTACCTCAATTTTAGCTGGGTCTACTTGTATACCTACAGTAGATATGAAATGACCGAGTACCACACCCTTTTGCATGAGCATGAAACACTTTTCACTATTTAGTGCCAAATTATGTTCTTGACATCTTACCAAAACTTTTTCAAGATTTATCATTGCTTCTTCAAAAGTAACTCCAAATGTTGTAAAGTCATCCATATAGATTTCCATACAATTATGTGATATATCAGCAAAAATACTAATTACAACCCGTTGAAACATTGCAAGAGCGTTACAAAGACCAAATGGTAAAACAGAGTATGCAAAAGTACCCCATGGACAGGTAAATGTAGTTTTGTCTTGGTCTTCAGGAGCAATATTGATTTGATTATAGCCACTATATCCATCTAAAAAGGAGAAGTACTTTTTTCCAGCTAGTGTATCCAAAACTTGATCTATGAAGGGTAAAGGAAAATGATCCTTTTTAGTAGCCTTATTCAACTCCCTATAATCTACACAAATTCTCCATTTTCCTCCTTTCTTAAGTACTATAACCAGTGGTGATACCCATTTACTATCAAATATAGGATAGATAAAGCCAGCATCCAACACTTTTTGCAATTCTGTTTTGACTATTTCTCTGAGGCTTGGATTTATCCTCCTCTAAGGTTGACGAAGTGGTAGACAACCTTCATTAATGTATATCCTATAGCTACATAGTGTAGGGCTTAATCCTTTCATATCATCATAATCCCAAGAAAAAGTCTTCTCATGGTTTTGAAGCAATTCTTTTAATTGTTCCATCTGTACGGATGTCAATTTGGGGTTAACATGCAGTTTATGGCCTTTAATAGGAATAGTGGATTCTACCATAGCAATTTCAGAGATTGGGCTTCCTTCTACTTCACAAGGAAGTAGTGAACAAATATTTTTAGGTTCCTTAAGTAAAGTACAACTTGTATCACACTCCCCATATGTAATCAATTCTAATACAGAGCTTTCAGACACATCTTTTCCTACCACACAGGTGTTGGTAAGGATGCTCTAGATTACTGAATCTTCTTCTTGCAACTTTAGAAAAGATTGCCTATGTAACATCATAAGTTGTACTATGGAATTTATCTCTTCTTATTCATCTCCTAAATCTGACCAAAAAGATTTACTCAAATCTGGTAATGGTTGTGCTGGAGGATATAGATCAAATTTCTTGGTTGCTTGGCCATTTGATATGGTCATATTCCCTGATTTGCAATTTATGTTTGCATCAGTTGTGGCCAACCATGGTCTACCTAGAATGATAGGATAGCTAGATAGGTTTACTTTAGGGGACAAAATCATGAAGTTCGTAGGATATTCTAGGGAATCTAAGGTCACAACAATATTTTCTATCATTCCATCAGGAGTGACAGTGGAACTATCTACAAGCTGTAGAATAGTTGGTGTGGGCCTTAATCCTTCTATTTGTAACTTCTTCATGGTTTCTTTAGTCATCACATTTATAGCAGCTCTCAAATCTATTAAGGCATTTTTAACAAATTGACCATTGATGCTGACACTTACTACTGGACTCCCTGGGTCAAAATATTTTGGTGTAATCACTCTTCCTAACATGATATCAGCTAAATGTCCAACAACATGAACTGTGGTAGGATCCTTCTTCTTCCTTCTAGGTTTCTTTAGAAAAGCTTCCTTTATAGCTTTTCCCTAAGCAGGAATTTCCTTAATAGCTTGAAACAAAGGTATTCGAACATGCATATTCTTCAACTAGTTAACACTGTCAAAGGGTTGTTCCTTGCTTTGTTCCTTTTGTATCAGTTGGTCTAGAAAAGGAGGCTCTACTGCTAGTTGATCTGGTATTGGTATGGTAACATTAGTTGGGTCAACAGGTTCATCAACCAAAGGTTCTAATGCTATAGGAGAGTCTGATACTTTAGTTATAAGAGGTGGCCTTGGTGTTGGTAAGGTCATTCCAGATCTCAAATGTATATTTGCGACATCTAGGGCATAAGCAGGGTACTATTGGGTATCAGTACTATATATGAGCTATTGTGGTTTGCTATTTGGATTTGGCTGAGGTTGTGCAGGTAGCTGTGTTTGCTTTTGAGGTCCACTATTTGTAGGTGTGGCATTAAAGCAGGTTGTTGAGCTGGAGGGGGTAATTGTGGAACACCAGTATTTTGGTTAGGCCATTGTTGAGATCCCTTCCATTGGTTTAGAGATTTCCAATTCCCTTGGTTTGGAGATTGCCAATTCCCTTGAGGTGGTTTCCATTGGTTCTACTGGTTCTGGGGCAATTGGTTATTCTGTTGGTTAGGCCAAGGTTGTTGGAAATTTTGAGACCATTGAGATTGTTGTGGGTTATTTTGCCCAGCATTATTCCAATTGGGTTGGTTTTGTGGAGGACCTTGGGTATTGCGGTTTTGCCATTGATTACCATATAAATTTGAATTTTGCAAGGGGTCTTGAGGCATACCTTGACGTTGAGCCCATGGTCGGCGTTGAGCAACAAAGAATACTTGCTCATCATCCCCATCTATCTTTACATATTCAGTTGGAAGATGCTAGTTCTCCATCCTTGCAACCAATTTACAGTGGCAATCTTTCTTTTGCTTTCGACAATGAGGATGGTACTCAACTAGTTGTAACTCAACCTCTACTTGCTTCTTCTTTGCAGTCATTGTATCCAACTATGTAGCGACATCATTACTGATGTCTTTTTTGAAATCTGACAACAAATTAGATATTTCATGTTTTGAAATGCCTTGACTAATTCCTTTTGTAACCATAGAATGGGGTCCTCGGCCTTTCTTCATGGTTGACCTTGAGTAGTTCTAAGATATTTTTTTGAGGTCATCCCATTGAGCTTGATATACATCTCCACCAGCCATCAGGTCCAATGCTTCCAAACAATCTTCATTCACTCCTCTTAGAAAGACTAGTTTTTGGGAATCTTCAGACAATGTGTGATGAGGATTCTTTTGTAGTGTATATAAAAATTGAGAAACATTGTCTTCTAATGTCTCTTCCTCCTTCTGTGATATCCTAAAGATATCATCTCCTCTTGTGCCAGATGCTTTGCAATATTCTTTATATATTTCCAAAAACAAGGCTTGCATTTCATCCCAATTTACAGCTGCATTGGCTCCTAAGCCCATGAACCATTGTAAAGTTGATTCTTTCAATGTGGCTGGAAATAATTTAAGCTTATGGGAATCAGAGTTGTAGTCAAAACTATGACAAAGGATGTCAAACTCAAACAAGAAGGTATCGGGGTCTTCAGTTGCAAGACCATAGAACTTCGGAAGAGCAGTGGGAGGTATATTCTTGAGATTGGCATTGGTTATGAGACTTGGAAGTGGAAATGGAAAAGTGGGTTGTTCCATGACTCGTGGGACTGGATTGTGAGGTTGCTGCTGAAAAGGAAGGTTAGGCACTGGGTGATTAACAATTGGTGGATTTGAGGTAGTGTTATCAAGAAAATCGGTCAATATTTTAGTGAAAGGTTGGAGACCAGATATATCTAGGGATTCAGCTCTTGATGATGATACTGTGGGGAAAACAGGACTTGCGCCTTCAAAGGGAAACTCAACTTCTTCTTCAACTTCTTCATTCAAATTAACAGATCCCTATGGAAGAAATCTGCCATATTCATCTCGTCATCTTCCTCTTCGATGCATGCAACTAAAATTTTCACACTGGTAAAAAGAACTTAATCTAAAAACTATGACTCAAAAATGCTCCTAGATTGACACCATCCCTGGCAACGGTACCAAAAATGAACCGCCTCACAATAGGTGTTCCATAGTCATGCGCTAGGCCTAGCTTAGGAATAATCTATTCAAGCTAAGGACTACTTTTCCCCTACCATGAGGTGCATTTAGATTGTCAACCTAGGTACGTATACTTGAAATGGTCGGCACAATATGTACACTAGGTACCTTGATGAGTCATTATGCTTGTGCTGTAGAAAAGTAAAAATGCAAAGGAAGGAAACTACACTACTGTTGTAGAAAGGAAACTACTAAATCTATGAATGTTGAAAACACAATGACAATATAACAAAGATTCCATCTTGACTCATCCATTAGACTATTCTCGCAGATGCTATAGGAAGGAATTAACTAGCTATGTCTTACTTAAAATACTACTAATGCTTAGTAAAATGAATCTATTCTATCCTAATCTAATCCACTTTCCAAGTGGGCCCCGTTGGTTGGCTTCTCTAATCTACCAATGCAGGATAGAAACTAAAAAGAACTAATTCATTTCATTAATCAATCATTACATAATTTAGAATTGTAAAACACAATTGCAACAAACTGTGAATCAGTGTTCTTTCTTACTCGATAAAACTTATCAAAACCAAAAATTGAAAACTAAAAAACTTTACACACAGGAGTCGATCCTGACATATATAGGGAATCTACTCTTCATTACATAACAAAAAAGTAACTATCCTAAGTTAAGTCCGCAGGAGAGAATATAGGAGAACAACTGAAAGTGAAAAGGAAGAATAATGGAATTGAGGAGGAAGCAATGAAGTCGCGGCATCCACTTGTTACAACATAAATATAGAGAAGGTAATGGCTCATAAAAACTCCTCCTTATTCGCTGCCATGTTTCCTGGAGTGGTTATAACTTCCTTTTTGTGGTTGTTCCTTGATGCTCGTTTCTCCTTGAATGCTATGGGCAACCAACTTCTGGATTCTTCTGCTCATCCTTTAATCCTTATCATTAGGTTAGTTATGATATAAGACATATTTGTGAATAAACATCCATCAAACTAAATTCAAGCATAAGAACGCACATTTGGATATTTATATGAAATATTGCATATTAGATATAATTTAGGCAAAGGATGACATAGTTTTTCTACCCCATAAATCATCAAAGGTTTATCAAACATAGGCTTATAAGTGTTAAAACAAGGATAAACAGAGTATCATAAAGTATCTTAAACATAACAAAATAAAGGCATTTTTTAGACTCATCAGTCACCATGAATGCTCTATTTGCACATGCAAATTTCTCTCTTCACTCCTTCATACACCTTGTAAAGTTTAGGGTTTTTCCTCCTTAAGAAGACTTAGGTGACTTAAGGTTAGGTATGAATCAATGGCTGTGATTTATCTATTTTTCCACTTAAACCTTCCCTTTACCTAATTCACTGCATGTAATTGCATTGGGAATCCAACTTTAGATTTGTTCTTATCTCGAAATTATCATAATTCAATCTTTAGTTAGCTCAAAAATGGTTTACATAGTAGTTTGTGCCATTACAAACAACTATGTCAAAACTGTGTCACTCAGCATCTGATGTTTTTAATGCTCGACATATATTGTCTTCTATATTGTGACTCAACATCTGTATCACTTAGCATGCACAACTTTCTTAGCTCCTAAATCACTTCGGCATACACTTTCTTCTTGGCACTTGAGTGACTTGGCACATGAGTGGCTCAACATTCACTATGGACTCAACATGCTCTATTATCTACATTTTGTGCTTGGCATGTACTACTTGTTTGACATGAACTAAGTAATGATGTAAGTGTGTGGATACTCACTTGTCAAAACCAATTTGAGATCAACAATCTTCCCATTTAACATAAGTGTCAAAAACACTTGGTCATTCATTAGTATCCTTAATCTTACAAGCATAACATATCTCTTATTCAAATTATGTACAAAACTTCAAAATTTCAAAATTTTGTAACAACTTATATACCTCAAAATTTGATAACTGCTCAGTTTCTTCACATCTATGGGTGCCAGCTGGTAATTTTTAGGAAACGCTCTTATGAAGCCAACACCCTCACCCTCAAAAAAGCCTCTGAGGCTCTTACCTTCAACCCCTTTGATGTGGATTTGCAAATTCACCTTGCCAAGCCTCGCCATGAGAAGAAAATTGTTGACAACTATGCTGCCTGTGGAGCTCAAATCAAGGCCCATCTCCACTATTTGGAGGTTGGTGATAAAGCCTCAAAGGAGTTCTTTCGGGCTCTCTAGGCCATCATACCAATGTTAGGATTAAAAAGATCAAATAGGGAACAGTTGTTCTATCTAGTCTCCCTAACATCCTGCAAGCATTCATTCATCATTATGAGAATGTCTTTGCTTCGTAGGGAAATTTGGTTGCTCAGGAGGAAGCTCTCAGAAAGTATATCTCTGTTACTCCAAACCACCTTGTAGTTGAGCAATGTGCTTTCTGTGAGCAACTTTTTTCCCTCAGAGACCTTAAAGAGGCAGTTTACTCCATGGAGGATGACAAGTCTCCTGGGTGTGATGGCTTTCCCTATGAATTTTACAAACACCTCTGGGAACAAATAGGTCTTGACCTGCACAAAGTCTATCTCAAAGCATATCATACTAAAAGCTTAGGAGAGATAATAAATAAAGGGAATATCAAATTCATACCTAAAGTTGGTGATCCTAAGGACATATGAAATTGGAGGCCCATTACTATTTTAAATGTGTCTTATAAGATCATTGCCAAGGCACTCTCTCTTAAAATCAGGCACATGTTGCCTTTAATTGTGCAGTCTAAGAAAAATGGCTTCATCAAGGCTAGATATATTCTTGACAACATCATTTTTGTCTAGGAAGGTATGGAATGGGCTTGCAAGTCCAAGTAGTAGGCTATCTTTTTAAAGATAGATTTTGCTAAAGCCTATGATCGCATTGAATGGCCCTTCATCTTGGCTATGCTTTAGGCTCTGGGTTTTGGTCCCAATTTTCTTCAATCCATGGAGATGCTCTTTGGTGATGTTAATGCTTCCATTACCATCAATAATTCACAATTTGAGGCTTTTGAAATTTTTCATTCAATTAGGCAAGGTTGCCCTCTAGCTCCAGTGCTTTATGTTCTTGCTGCTAAAGGTTTTGGCTATTTTCTAGCTCATTCTATGTCTTCAGGGCTGGTTCGTGGCATTTCCTTGCTTGAATCTTCCTCCCAATTAGTCAATGGTAATTTTTCTAATGATTCCTTTCTTACACTTCTTAAGGATCAAGAAAATATTAAAAATGCTTTAAATTGTCTGGACACCTTTTGTCAAGCCTCTGGCTCTACCATCCAATGGCATAAAACACTCTACTACCACTAGTCTTTTTTGTTAGCTCCACCTTGGCTCAGCCAGTTCCATTGGAAATGGGTTACTCGTGAGGAAATCTTCTACTTTCTTAGCATTCCCTTTTCCTTCCAGGCCTCTCCTATGGAGCTTTGGAATGTTGTGCTTGCCAAGATTAGCAAAAAGCTCAACTATTGGATCACCAAGCCACTTTCTCTTGCTAGTAAATTCTAGATTTGTTCTAAGATTTTGGTCACCACTCATGTGTACTATTCTTCCTATTGGACACCCTCCAAAGCTTCCTATCTCAAGCTAGAAAATTTGCTCAGAGATTTTCTTTGGGCTTCTAGTTTTGACCATCATGGTTTTCATAGAGTTGCTTTGGATTTTTGTTGTCTCCCAAGGAAGTTTGGTGGTCTTGGCCTACTTTCCACTTGGAAATAGGGCCTTTCTCTCTATGCAAAATGGATTATCTGAGCTATTTCTGGGGACTGCATTTCTTTCAACTTCCCTGTTAACAGGCCTGCATGGAAGGGGATTGGTTTTCAAACCCTTCTCATCGTGCATGAACCAGTGGCCATTCAGGGCTCATTTGTTATTAAGAGTACCTAGAAAGCCTGGGAAGCTCTTAAGCCATGGCTTCATTAGGCTGGAGGTGAGTTTCACAATGGGCTCTCCTTGAATCAATAGAACATTTGGTGATCTCCCCTATTTGCAATTTAGGGTACTCCTCTCACCAAGATTCAAGGTGCGAGTGCTTTTCATTTTTTCAAATGTGGCATCCAAACTCCTAAAGATCTCTTTTCAAGAGTCACCATGAGTTTCAAGTCATGGGAAGATATGCAAGTTCAGTACCACCTTGTCAGTATGAATCAACAAACTTTTGACCTTCTGTTGTCTTCCATCCCTATGCACCTAGTTCATAAGGTGGGGATTTAGTCTATTCGGCCTTGGTGGCATGATTGGAAGTGGTATCCTACCACTCCATTTGCCAATTATAAGCCCAATATGGGGTACAGATGGCTCTTGCCCCATCTTTTGATGGTTGACACATTTAACTAGTAGTGGCATTTGCAATATTTTCTTTCTCAATGGAGAAAATGTTTTAACACCATTTGGAGTGCTATTACAAAACCCAAGATTACCCACTTTTCTTGGTGCCTTGCCTTCCAAGGTCTTCCCCTGGGGCCTTGGCTCAAGAACATTAGGGTTCCTAATCCCAGATGCCCCTTCTATGGTCAAATTGAGTCCTTTTTGCATATTTTTTGGTTTTGTAAGCATGCTCAAAATTATTGGCACTAGATTCATGATTTTTTCAACCCTTTCAGGCCTGAACCCTTTTCATGGGACATGATCCTATTGGGTGATTCCCCCAAAATTCCTCAAAAATTCACTTAGATTTGGCATACCTTCAGGATGGAAATTTTGTTTTCTCTATGGAAACATAGGAATGTTGTTCTGTTCACTCATAGTTTTTTGGATGTTAACATTGCTATGTACACTAAGGCATGCACTTGTAACAATGTGATTATGCAGATCCAGGTGTAAGCTAATAAAGTTTCCCTAGAAGTTGCTCACTTACAGGAATTTTTAAATCACTAGGGCAATGCTCCTTGCACCATTGTCAGATTTCCTCCAGATGCCTTGGCTGATGCCTCTACGCCTTGTGGCTATCGTTCTCGCCACCAGTCTTCAGGCCACCACTCGCACATGCTATGCTCCCAAGCTTCCCACCACTACTCTCTTAGTGGTGGTGATGGTAGATGGAGGCACTGCTCTACTTCCCGACCTCGTGGTGGTTTTGGCTAGTCCTTGGCTCCTCCTCATAGGCCTCGGTGGGCATAATCTAGGAAATTTCCTCGCCTAGCTTTGGCGATTTCTCCTCCATGACTAGAGGTTAAGGATGCAGAGGCTGCCCTTGATCCTGCTAATAATGATGATAGTTGGAATGTTCCCAATCCACCCCACAATCCCACTAATACATGGAGATTTCCTGATAAAGATGATCCTCCTCCCTCAGTTGGCACTGTCTTGGCAACCTGAGGTTGTTTTTTCTATTTATTTTTTATGAATAGTTGTTGTTTCCATTTGAGGTCATGTTTTTAAGTCTAGCTTCGACCATGTGAAGTCTTTCATGGGGTGATCTTGTATCCCCCGGCCCCTTTTTTGTGAATTTTATTCTTAGTATATTTTAGTAATAGAAAAGGACTATTCATCAAAAAAAAAAATTGATGACCCCCCTAAATTGATAAGTCTATTTTGTACTCAAAATTTTTGTATTCCTACTAAGTAAATGTGTCTCAATTAATACACTTTGACTTCATGTTGTTTCTCTACTTGCTCCTCATTAGCTTATTCTGTTTCTCTATCCCTTTTCTTACTCTCCCCCATTCTTCTATATCTCCTCTCTACCTCTATCTCCCCCATATTCTTCTTTATCTCCCTCTTTTTGAAACTAATGTCAATGGGCTATACATTGATAGTGTGTTTGTCCCAAAAGGATTTATGGACCTCTAGATTAATTTTGAGAGTTGCATCCCAATTGTCACATGCTACATCCAAAGACTTCATTTGGATGGTCAGCTTGGCAGCAAGGTGGACTAGGTCATCTAATGTTGAAAGATTGGGGTCTTTCTTTATAAGTGTTTTAGGATAGCCTAATTCCTTGTGCAATATCTCCATGTATGGGGGCAATGTTGTTTGGACACTAAGTTTTCGCTTATATTGGCTTCATCTACCAATAATGCGACTAACTAACTCTAGGTTTGTAGCAAATTTCTAAAGTGTTTCTCACTTTGAGCTGGTGTCATAGGCAATTTTGCACCTGATGAATTTATTTGACTTTCCAAACCCAACAATGTGATTTCTTATCTCTTGTGTGAAAACTATTGAATTGCATAGTTTAGTGTACAATGAGAAAATTTTCTCAAGTAACTTCTTCACACTTTCTACTTCAGTTGCCAATGCAACTTGTGTGAGTGCTATATCACTTGATATTTTCTCATTTACTTTATTCTAAAATTTCTTTTCTAACCATTCTAAAAATTTAGAATTTGTGTCAAGGCCTCATCACTAAAATTTTCCACTATAGTTATCAGTTTTTCAATCAATGGCTTGGTCTCATCTAGAGTAGGACTAAATGCATCTAAAAAAATGTCTTTGATATCCAACAATACTTGCTTCTACTTGTGCTCCCTTCTGAGTAATTCTTGATGCTTCTTTCTAGCTAGGGCTTCCTGGAGTATGTCCATCTACTCAATTTTCACTGTGTCATAATCATACTTTGGTAACACAATCTCTTCATCAAGACTTACATCTCCATATTGTATCCCTTCTTTTGTCTTTGATGTACTTAGACTCAACACTGAGATCTATAATGGTGTTGCATCTATGCTCATCTTTTGAAGAGTATGACTTGAAGGAGTGCCAAATTCTAATAAGGTTACCATGGCTTGCATTGCTACTTGCTCCTTCACCTTTTTTGTCAACTCAATCTCTTTAGGCTTGTCCTATTCTACCACAATGCCTTGTGATGCACCTTGTACTTGTGCTAGAGGTGTAGATAAGTCTATTTGACCTATTTTAACTCTGTTTTCCTATAGTGGATTGGGTTTTGACTTTATCAGTTTCAACTATATCAACCTTTTCAATTGTATTAACCTTTTTGATTGTAGCTTTAGGTACTTTATCCAAAGGATGTACATTAGTAACTTGAGGGGTGATAGTAGGTGGTTCTTGTGTATTCACCTCTTCCCTAGCTATTTTAGTCACTAATTTTTGGGATCTCATCTACACTCACCAATACAAGATTATCATATATTTTTGCCTGCAATATAGATTGATCAAGTATCTTTTTGAGATATTCCTCTATAAGGGTATTTATGTTCTAAGAAATTAGATCTAGAACATCCTTTATTGTTACTATTTTAGTATTTATACTTGTTTGTTGAGGGCTAAATATGTGGCAATTATGTATCTTGTACACTATGTTCTTCTTGTTGCTCTACCTTAGCTATTTCCTGGTCATCTACTTTCATTTATATCCCTCCCTTAATAGTATATTCATTTTTATCATCTTCTTCATTATCCTTGACCTCTATGGGCTCTTGTTCATCTGCCTTTACTATTGCTAGTCCATATGTGAATTTCTACATCTGTGTGAAATTCTTCACAACATCTTCAATATTGTTTTATAGTATGCTAAAGGCTCTATATTTAGGTACAAACCTAACTACATGTTTCTTCATAGCCTTAGCAATTTGTGCCTTACTAAGTTTAGGAATCAATTTTGCAAGTGAAGTCTCCCTTATTTTTCTTTCTAAGTTCAAACAATAGTGCCATTTCTACCCAGCTCTCTCATATAGACTTTTAGGCATTGAGTTGGCACTTTCTAGTGGGGCTTTCTTAAATTTTTTGCTCATGGCATATATAGCTTCCTCCACTTGATTTGTTTCTACTTTACCAAGGTTATCAAAATCAATATGAGAAAATCCTAACAAGTCTACACTATTCTTAATATTTTCACATTGATTCTCTAGATTTGAAAATGGATTTTGACTCACTAATTTGAATTGGGTATTGTCATTTGATTCTATTTTCTCCTCATCATATTCAACTTGTAAAATGTATATCCTCCTTGGATTTTTATTAGCTCCTCTTACCTGCTCTATTGTTTTGGCTTTCTCCTTGGCCTTTTGAGTAGTCACATGTGCACTAGCCCTTTTAATAGGTGTTGTAGGCTTGGGCTAGCTTGGTTTCATAGTCTTCTTGGCCCTTGTCACTAGTTGTTCTTTAGCCTTCCTCTTCTTTGGATCAGTGAGTGTAGGTGCTTCCTCAGCTTCTTCTCCCTTGGCACCTTCAGCAACTTTTGTCTCCTCCTCTTCTTGATCTTCTCCCATTCCTTGTGTAAGTGCTAGTGGTTCTTGTGTTTGGATGTATTCTTCCTCTTCATCCTTTTCTTTCAATTTCTTCACCAACTTATCCTTCTTCTTGATAAGAGAGGCAGTCTTCAATTCCATAGTAATTTTGGATTTTTCCATCTCATAGTTTCCAAATGCCTTAGTGTCTTTGTCAATATCTTCTACAAGTAATGTAGTAATAGTTGTAGAGGCTTCATCTACATTTATTCCATATCCTAAGGTCTCAACCATTTTACCCTTTGAGTAGAATCTTGAACAAATGTGTAGTGAGCATCCACTAGGAAACAAATGTCATCATAATGCTTTTCCACTAGTGATACTAAAATTCTCAATATTTTCTTCATAGAATGCTTAAAGTCCTCAAAGTAGCTAGTCATAACTAACTCAAATTTCTCACCCAATTGTTCAGTGAACTCACCAATCTATACTACTACTGACCTATTTGTTTTCAACACATTTATGCCAAATGTAGGAAAAGCGTTTTGAACATGAAAGAAAATGCTCATCAAAATAGAACCAAACTTGCATTGAGCACTCTTTCTCTTTCTTATTGCTCCTAGGTTCTCAATTATTTGTTGTAGTTGTAACTTTTTAAGATCATATGTGTGATATTTCTTTACAATCTTATAACCAACATCTACTACAATATAGGGTACATTGTTTAATCTATTGGATTGGTAAAACTTATGTGAAATAACCCTTACTGCAAAGTTTATCAATGGATTTGTGATGGTATCAATAGTCATTCCTCTCTTGTTCCATATAGCTCCTATATTCTTTTCAATAACCTCTTTTGAATCACTCCTTAGAGTCTTAGGTTGATCTGGGGTTGGATACCATATTACCCTATGGATTATCCTTTTGGCTATTTTGATAGGTCCATTGTCTAACCAAAGTGAGCTATCATGTATCCTACTTTATACTATCCTAATCCCTTATATTTTGAACACATTTGGGAAATTTAGGGCTCATGTTAAACCTTTTGTTTCTACAATTTTAAATTCTTCCCTTAATACACCATTCACATAGAGTCTATCATATGATTTTCTAATCACCATATCACCAATACTTCTAATTTTGTAGTTGTAACATTTCCTAACATCTTGCACCATTAAAACATTCAATGGTATCTTGGATAACACACCGGAGGGATCTTATTTGTAAGAAATGTCTAGAATGGCTTTGAAAATTGGTTTCTTAACCTCATTATTAACTAGTTGAACATTCAAAACCTCCTTACCCTCTACATTCTTTGAACTAGATGTCGTTATGCAAAACTAGGGTTTACAAAAATATAAATAGCATAACTTGGCACTTGATAAATGCCTTGAAAGATTTGAAAAAATGGTGTTGAATTGCTACAAAAATCTTTTGTAGACACTTTGGATGGATTTCCAAATCTCCGCTTGTTCTCCTTCCTCTTTCTCAATTTTGAAATGATGTAAAATGAGTTAAAATTGATCAAATGCCCTTTTGAAAACCTACACTTAATGTTGAGTGCTTACACAACTATAAGCTCAACATCAACCAATTTTAGACTCATAATGCATCCATTAGAATTTTTCTCATTTGGCAACTATTGCAAGAACAGCATCAACTAGTCAGTCTATTAGCTTGGCATCCTCTACCATTTCACTCAGCACATATTGGAAACTTTTTCATGCTCTGTAGTAACTTGAAAAAATTAGAATTTTTCGTGGATTCCTAATAACATCTTGCATCTTTATTCATGCTAATGTAATCTTTTCAGTACAAAATCCTTTAGAACTAAATTATGATATAACTTTTGAATATCAATCCCAATTACCTCTTGATTTCTTAGTTTTTGATGAGGTGTGATCACCTGACCCATTGGGTGAAGTGATCCCTTCTCCATTTGATATGCTACAATCATCCTTTTTCTTCCATGTCTTATTCATTTCATTTCTAACATTTTAAACATTTGCCTTTCCTTTTCCTTTATCAAACTCACAACTTGGTACCTTTGAATTTGTTGGGAAATATCTACTAATGTGACCAGTCTTCAAATAGCTAAAACATGTGGTTTAACTCAACCACCTTTTGTAGTCACCTCTGAAGTGTGTCCTAATACAATTCTTAGGAACATGTCCATACTCTTGACAATAATGATAGTTATATCTTGGATTATAATCCTAGTTATAAGAGTTTTCATTGTTCCTTACCTTTGTTTGCCTATTTTATGACCACATGGGTTTGGACCTACACTCAAAAGCTCCATGTCCATTATTTGTATAGTTATAACAATGTTCTTCAAATATTTGTGTGTGGATGGTCTTGGTTTTCCATTCATGTGCCTGATGACCTTGTTTGTTACACTTATTGTATATGAGCAATGTTAGTATGCTAATAGAAACCAAATTTAAATAAAGCTTCTACAAACTAAAAAAAATTCATAAACTTCAAGATAGACTAAGATGAACTCTCAATTGAGAATATGATCCATCAATGGGCTCTCTCAATGAGAAGCTCTCTTGTTGAGTAGCTTTGTCTAAATAGATAGGATGTATGCTCAAGCTTTATGCTTCAAAAAGGGCTTCAAATGGAGTTGGAATTTGGGTGTGAGTGTATGGTTTTGATGTAAAATGGCTTCTTAAAATGGCATTATGACTTTACTTCATGGATTGTGTTATTTTGCAAAGGGGAAGGATCCAATTTATAGGCAAGAGGCTTGAGGAATTGAGGGCTAAGATGCAAGGATGGGAAAAAGCTCATGGAGGGCTCAAATTGCATGAGAAGAGAGCACATGGATTGTGCTTCCTTACATCCAATCAGGGAGTGACACATGTCACAGGGTGAGAGGATGGAGGAAAGGGGAAGGATGAGTCAACAAAGGAGGCTTAAGGGATAAAATCTTCATAAAGACCCTCATAATGGCTTGTAAGAGCAATAAAAGGGCTTGGAAGAGTCATTTATGACCTTGTGGGCTTCATAAAGTTTTATGGTTGAGATATTTTGAGGGAGATGAGAGCAATTTCTACTTGGGCTTGATTAGGAGGGTTTTAAGCTTGCTTAGGATTGTGCAAATGATTAGAGGATGGATTAGGATGGTTTAGGATTAGCTTAGGGATAGGCAAGTGGATGGCATTTAATGAGGGTGGGTGAAGGAGGAGATATTTATTAACTTTGGCTTGGGTTAGTAAGTCTTAACCCATGTTTAGAGAATGTGACAAGGTTAGGAGGGGATTAGGATTACGTTTAAAGGCATCTTCTAGAAGAGCCTAGACTTTGGATGAGGATAAAGACTTTCTAGAATAGTCTAGAACTTCCTAGGATGAGGATGAAGACTTTCTAGAAGAGTCTAGAACTTCTTAAGATGAGGATAAATTAGATTTTTAAGAAATAAATAAAGTTTTATTTATTTCAAGGGTTTGGGTTGAGGAGATATTTATTAAAACTTTTTTAATAAACATGAGGATTAATATTTAATCTTAATTAAATATTTTGAGTTGGGATTAGGGGTAGGCAATGATGGGATTAGCCTTTAATCAAAATTAAAGAAGTATTAGAAGATTTTGGAAAAGGATAGTGGTCTTAAGGAAATTGACCAAGTTTTGGGCAAAAAATAAATTTTTTATTTATTTTGGGTTTTTTGGTCAATTTATTAATTAAATAATTAATAAATAAGGAAAAAATGATTAAATAAGATTTAAACATTTTTGGGAGGGATTCCTTAATTAAATATTTTTAATTAAGATAAAGGGATTTAATGGCATAAAAATAAATTAATTAATTAAATAATTAATTAATTAATAAATGATAATGTCATCAGGAATTTTTTAGAAAATAAAAATACTTTATTTTCTAAAGGTTTTTAGGTGTCTACATTTTGCCCCTCTTTGATGTGATGTCGCAAGTGGCATGGCATCAAAAATAAGAAATAAGATGCCCAAGGCTAGAGCAGAAGAGGAGAGAATGGACTGCAAGATGCCCCCTCAAGAAGGCGGCGGGAGAGAAAGCGAGGCTCGACGACTTCTTGAAAAGTACAAAAATCTGAGATGAGCAAAAAGACTCAGATTGGCAAAGAGAAGGGGCTGAATTAGCTCAAACTCTCCCTATGGGAGAATGATAAAGGAGAATCAGATGCACAAGAGGAAGCAAGCTTAAGACTTTAGGGAAGGTGGAGGATGAAGGAGAAGAGCGCTATAAAAAGGAATCCAGGATAGGGAGATGGATGAGGGGATTATAAAGCTGATGCAATAGGATTTCAAAGAGTCAAATTGGCAGAAGATGGGTTTCGGAGATCCCTAGGACTAGAATTGTGGATCTTGAAAGATGAGGCTTGGTGGATTGATTTCGATTGGTGGATCCCTAAGACTAGGATTGTGGATCCCTAAAGCTAAAGGTGAGGAGTGATTCAAAGAGATACTGATGAATAAGCTGGGGTAGGAGAGACGAATGTTGGATATGGATGGGGGATAATGGAGATGAAGGAAAACCATTGAAGCTTTTTGAGCGGGGGGATACTTCAAAGAGAAGTACCACCATGTAGTTGAGCACTAGATTTGCTATAGGACTATTGGTTAATTTCCAAGGTTACCAAGAATATCAAGGTCTTTTCACCAACTGTCCAGAGGACTGACGAACTGACTCAAAACAAACACGCAAGGATTGCCCCAGTATCACACATGAATACCAGAGGAAGCAGTGTGGAAATGACACTGGGTAACCCACAAGCAGAAAAGAAAATAAGCAAAAGACATGATCAAGACCTTACACTCTGATTGCCCCATTTGCAGTATACCATGATATGGAAGATCGTGGCAACCTTGAGAAGGGAACAAGGAGATTGCTTGGAAAATATATTTCAAGACCCAACAGGGAAGAGTCCAAATCAAAAGAAAGAAAAAATTCAAAAGAGAACCATTTGCCAACAAGATGGGTAGGATGAGGTACTAACGGACCAAGATCAGACATGAGGAAAGCTATATCCTACAAGGACCTATCGGAGAGCACCTAAACTGGTGGATTTGGATGAGTGATGCATCTAGCAAGCTGAACTAAGAAAGATAACACTTTGGTGACAAGAAATCTAGCTAAAGGATGCATTGGAATAGCTAACCAAGATGTGTGATGGGTGCAAGATGTTGATCAAGGACGAACTGACACGAATGCTGGATAGATACAATGGTACTAAGCTAAAGAGGATGTACAAGCTGATGGACCAAGATATGTTAGAAATGTACAAGTTTGTTCATGTTTTAGTTTTTTTGAGATGGAAATTTTTGTGAAGGATGGGATGTCTATAATAGGTGATAGGTGGATAGGTAGATGGTTTGCGAAAAGCTTAAGTGAAAATGGGGTTTTGTGTGTGCACGTGATAGTATACAAGCTAGGATACAAGATTATTTACAGGCTGGAATATGGTACAAGCTTTGGACAAGATTTGGATATAAAAGGTATGGTACAAGATTTACAAGGTATAATACAAGCTTTGGTACAAGATTTTACAAGCTGAGGTACAAGATTTTACAAGCTATATAGGAGGTATTTACAAGCTCCATTAGATTTTGGATATTTGGTTGGAACACCAAGGGAACAAGCAGGTGTTTTATGGGATGGTGGGTGAATGGATGAGGGATAGGATAGTGATAGATAATGGATTAGTCTTAGTACACAAGGTGCCTGAATTACCAGGTTTTCACCAAGGTTCCTATCCAAGGCACTTGAATTGCCAAGTTTTCACCATTGGACGCTTATTTCTCTTTACTATTTTTTTTTGTATTTTTCAAAAGCTAGGTATACCAAGGATCTTCAAGCATAGAACTTTTTGAGATGAATGATTTTAGTAGGATAATTCAAGAGTTCTCCTTCCATTGTAGATAGCTGATAGGCTCTGGAGCCAAAGGAAGTAGTGACAACATAAGGACCAAACCATGTAGGTTCAAACTTTCCTTTCTTTTCTCGATCTGCTTGGACTTTCATCTTTTCTTTGAGGACCATGTCACCTAGTTGAAAGTGTCGTGGAAGCACCTTCTTGTTGAAATTCCTTTTGAGATGATTTTGATAGACTGTGAGATGATCATAGGCTTTTTGTTGCTTCTTGTCTAAGAGATCTAGCTGGGTGAGCCGAGCTACTCTGTATTCTTCATCTGATATTTGCCCTTGCAAAGATATGCGCAAGGAGGGAAGTTTGACCTCTATAGGTAGTACCACTTCAGCACCATAGACTAGGGAGTATGGAGTTGTGTCTATGGATGTATGGAAGGAAGTTCAATAGGCCCATAGGGCTGGATTTATTTGTAGGTGCCAATCACGACCGAAATCATTGACAACTTTCTTTAAGATTTTGAGGAGGGTTTTGTTAGTTGTCTTTGCCTGGTCATTACCTTGTGGGAAATATGGGCTAGAAAAGTGGTGATGGATGCAAAGGGAAGTGCATAATTCTTCCATGTTGAGATTTTCAAAGTTACCTCCGTGGTCGGTGAAGATGGTGGATGGGATGCCGAAGCGGCAAACAATGTGGTACAAGATGAACTTGGAGACCTAAACAGCTGTAGCTAAGACTAGGGGGACTACTTCCACCCATTTAGTGAAATAGTTTGTAGCTGTTATTATCCATTTATGTCCATCAGATGAGAGGGGTGTGATAGTTCCAACTAGATCAAGGCCCCAACAAGCGAAAGGCCAAGGTGGTGCAATAGGCTATAGATGTTGTGCTGGAGTGTGCACAAGATTTGCATGCTACTGACATGGGAGACACTTTTTGACAAAGTCATAGGAGTCTTCTTCAATGGTAGGCCAATAGTTGCCTTCTCTAAGGATTTGTCACGCTAGGACAATACCACTCATGTGGGCACTACAAAGTCCAGAGTGTACTTCCTTTAACACCATCGCGGCCTTGTTTTGGTCTAAACATCGAGAGAGAGTATCGTGATAACCCTGACGATATAGGGTATTAGCTATGATAACATAGTGGGATGATTTTTGAATGATGTTCTGGTGTTGGGTACATGTGAGGTGAGGGGATATGATACCATCATTAAGGTAAGTGTGAATCTCATGGTACCAAGGGGATTGGGAACCAACCAAGATACAAACATGGTTTGAATCCTCATTCGCATAGGCAGGTGTGAGGAGCTCCTCTACTAAAAACTCATACTATGTAGCTGCTTGGGGAATTTCTAAGAGCAAGCCTATAGTAGCCATAGCATCTACTACTTTGTTCTATATTCGAGGCACTTGTGTAAATTGAAGCCTTGTAAAATATTGGGTTAGCTGATCAACTAGCTCTTTGTAGGATAATAGCTTTTCATCTTTGGTTTGATATTCATTTAGGGCTTTCTTGATGATGAGTTGAGAATCGCCAAAGATTTGTAGCTCAGCAATGTTCCATTCTGTAGCTACCTTTAATCTTGCTATGAGGGCCTCATATTCAACTATATTGTTGGTGCTAGGGAATTGTAGCTTGAAGGCTTTTGGAATGTAATCTCTTTGAAGTGTGAAAAACAATATTCCTACCCCTGATCCATGAGATGTGTATGAGCCATCAAAATAAAGTTTCCATGGGGGTTGTTCTTCAATTAGACAGATATGCTCATCTGGAAATTTTGTGATCAACGGATAAGCATCTATTAGAGGTGTATCAGCTAGGTGATCTGCTATAGCTTGCCCTTCGATTGCCTTTCTATCCACATACTGGATGTCAAATTTTCTAAGGAGCATAACCCATTTGGCCAAACGGCCTGTAAGTACTGTTCTGGAGAGCATATACTTAAGAGGGTCAATCTTGGAGACTAGTTGGATGGTATGACTTAGCATGTAATGGCGAAGCTTTTGAGTTGAGAAAACAACTGCCAAACAAGCTTTTTCCATAGGAGTGTAATTGAGTTCATAACCAACTAGGGTTCTACTAATGTATTAGATGGCTCTTTCTCTATTGTAGTCATCGAGCTGTGCTAGAAGTGCCCCTAGAGTAGTAGGTTTTGCTGATATGTACAAAATCAAGGGACGACCAGGAACTGGTGGAACCAAGATAGGGGGATTGATGAGATACTGCTTGAGATGGTCGAAGTTGTGCTGACATAAAGGATCCTACTTAAAGTTCTCATCCTTCTTCAGTAAATGTGAAAATGGTGTACACTTATCTGCAAGCTGGGAGATGAAGCGCCGAAAAGATTGAAGCTTTCCCTGAAGAGAATGAAGTTGTCATAATGTCTGGGGAGGAGGCATGTCTAAGATAGCCTTGACCTTCTTGGGGTCGATCTCTATACCTCGTTTAGAAACTATAAAGCCTAGAAGCTTGCCAAATGTGACCCCAAAGACACATTTATTGGGATTCAGCATGAGATGATATTTGGCTAACCTATCAAAGACTTTCTCCAGGTCAGAAAGATGATCCATGAAGGTATGAGACTTGACCAAGATATCATCCACATAATCCTCCAAAATGGTATGGATGAGATCATGAAAAATGGTTGTCATAGCTCTTTGATAGGTAGCCCCAGCATTCTTTAGGCCAAAAGGCATCATGTTGTAGCAAAAGGTTCCCCAAGGGGTAGTGAATGTTGTCTTATGTTGATCCTCTTCTGCAATCTTGATTTGATTATACCCAGAAAATCCATCCATGAGGGACAAAATTCAATGTCTAGCTGTAAGATCTACAATCATATCTATGTTGGGCAAGGGAAAATCATCTTTTGGACAAGCTTTATTAAGATCTCTGAAATCAGTGCAGATTTTGATGTCACCAGAAGGATTAGTGACGGTGACCATGTTGGAGATCCACTCTGAATAGTCAATAGGTTGGATAACCTTAGCAGCTAACATTCTTTCTAACTCAGCTTTGACCAGTAATGCCACCTTGGGGTGCATTTTTCTAAGCTTTTGTCTGACGGGCTTGATCTGTGGATTGACTACAAGATGATGAACTACAAGCTTTGGATCAAGCCCTGGCATGTCCTGATATGACCATGCAAATCGGCCAATTTTCTCTCTTAAGACCTCAAAGAGGCAATCAGCTTGGTCTTGTGATAGGGATACAGCAATGTGAAACAAGCTTAGGGATCTCTGAAGAACTGATGTTGACTTCCCTAGTATCCTCAATTAGAATAGAAGATATCTCTGGTCAATTATCTTGAGGAGGTAATGCTAAATCCTCATGTTCTGCTTGTGGCTCTGGATGTTCTTGCTAAGGGGTTCTCTTCACTACCTTAGCTAGTCTCAAATTTACCTTAGTTCCAATTTTGGGTCTATCAGAACTAGGTTAGGGATTTTTTCCAAAATACCCCTTGGGATCTAGCTTGTAGATATAGGCAGAATCTGGCTTTGTTTTCTTGTGAGGTGTTTCAGCTCCCATGAATCTCAAAAGTGATTCCTCTGATGTGAACTCATCAATGTGTATGACACTTGGTTGGTCCCAATCTATGAGTTGTGGATGGGCGAGTGGTAGGTCAATGAGATGGATGGATAGTTCTTGGAGAATAGAGTCTTCGAGGGAGATTTGGTCTAGGATATCATCGTAGGCTTTCTTTTCAACTTCCTCAGGAATCTCTTCGATTTTGACAAGGTCGTAGTGAATGTTCAAAAAAGCATGACCGTCTGTATTGGTGCCCACAGTTGTGGGTATGCCAAAGCCAAGACCTGGCTTTGATTCCCACTGGTGTGCATCGATGGGGCACTGCATGCCTCTTTCTCCTAGTCCTAGACCACCACCTTGATAGTTCCATTTCTCAGTGATGATCTTATGTTCCTCGGGATACTTCTAGCTGAAGTGATCAAGGCATACCTGATTCCTTTGAGGTGCATCCTTATGTAACCAATTGTTGGTATCTGGAGTGAGCTCCTTGTGAAGAGGGATTTTTGAGGATACAAAGGTTGTTGGGCCAAACTGTTTGTATCGAGGAGGTTGAATCTCCTTAGCTTTGTGATATGTCGATCGTCCATGGGCATGTGGATCAAGTGGGAGTGCCCCAACAACAAATGCATCCGATAGACTATACTCTCCATAGCCCTTGTTATTGATCTTCACGGTAGACAGGGTAGAGGCGAGGATGGTTTCTGGGTCATTACAAGTGTAAGATGAGCTAGCAATGGATGTGCTGATATCAATTCCAGGGTAATGGTTTGTATATGAAGCTTCAACCACATTGCAGTAAGAAAAGGGTTCTAGATCGGCATGGATGGTTACCTCAGTGCCTTGATGCAAAAATTTGATGCACTGATGGTAAGTGGATGGAATGGCTTTCATGGCATGAATCCATGGGTGACTGAGGAGGATGTTGAATGGTAGGTTTAGATCAATAACATGGCAAAGTGTCTCTTGGATGACTGGCCCAACCTTGATTGGCAGCAAAATAGTTCCTTCTGTGGTTCTTTCCAAGTTGTCATAAGCTTTGATGGTGATAACCTCACTGATGATATCTACCTCAGTATACCCAGCTTGTTTTATTAATTTTAGGGTACAAATATTCAAGGCTGATCCATTATCTATCATTACTCTTTTCACAGAAAAATTGGATACCATGATGGTTATGTGAAGCAGAAGGGTGTGATCTGGCTCAACCACAGGTATGTCGGTGGGTTTGAATGATAGGGCACATGAGGATGAAAGGTGTCCAACAAGATTACAAAAATCAGTAGCATTCATATCAGAAGGGACACAGGATTCTATGAGAGCACTGTCAAGGATGTTCTTGTACACAGGACTAGTGCAAAGAAGGTCTAAAATGGAGATTTGGGCTGGCATGTTCCCAAGTTGTTCCAAGATATTGTACTGGCTTTTTGATGGAGCTGATGGTGCTGGTGAAATGGGTGGGCCTGCGATGTTAAATCGAGCTCTTCAAGTGGTGACTGCACACTCATTGTTTGGTCCTTGGATATTGATAACATTGACAGAAGGCTCTTTCTTGGATATACAACCTATAAGGCTACCATAGTCTATATAGGATGAAGTGTGGTCATTGTTCTTCCCATGCTGTTGGTTTGGCTGACAGTTGTTGGTGTTATTGTTGTTGGTTTGGATAGGTGCTTTTCCAAGATTTTGATTGTTGTGAGGAGGAAAAGCATTTTGATAGATTTGTAAGCCTGCATTGGGAGAGGTTTGGGCACCAACAATGATTTCCTTCCGATCAATGAGGTCTTGCACATAGTCTTTCAGTTTCATGCATATGAGGGTAGTGTGACCTTCTACCCTGTGAAATTTGCAGTACTCATTGTCTTTATACCATGCAGCTTTGGATTGGCTTGGGTCAATTTTCTGGGTAGGAGGAAATTTGATGAGGTTTTCCTTGACTAGTTTCTCAAAAATGACCTCCAATGGCTCATTAAGGGGTGTATAGTTTCTAGGTGTAGGTTGGAATCTGGGCTTTTGTCCTATAGCTACATTGATGGCATTAGCTTGATTGCTAGACCCTTGAAAGTTTGGTCTTGGATTGTGGTTTTGATAGCTGTGGTTATTCTATTGTTGGTAGTTGATAGCTTGCTAATTGTTTGGTTGATAGGGTGGGTTGGACTGGGTTTGAGAAGGACCAACAATATTCACATGTCTGTTGTCAGTGACGCCATCTGTTGCAACATGCTTGTTTTTGTTCCAATACCTAGACTTGTCATTGGAATGTGATTGATTTTGGTTTGCTTCCTTGTAAATCTTGACCACACCATCTTTAATGAGTCCTTGCTCAAGGATCATTCCTTTCTCTTTGATATCTTTGTAGGTCTACAAACAGCTCATGGTCATGTGGTGAGCCAAGCTAGGATGGACATTATCAATAAACATTTTCACCAAATGGCACTCTGGCAAGGTGCAAGATATGTGCATGGTAAGGGTTTTCCATCTTTGTAGATATTCAGGAAGGCTTTCTCCACCTTTTTGCTTGGTGTGGAGAAGATCAACTACTAATAGCTCTATTTCAACAAGATGGGCATATTGGGCTACAAATGCCTCAGATAATTCAGCAAAATTTTTAATTCTGCCATAGGGGATTCTATAAAACCATTCAAAGCTGGTCTAGCCAAGCTTTTGGGAAAGAGATGCAAGAGGAAGACGTCATCGTATGCCACTTCTTGGCAGTGCATGTAAAATTCTTTGATATGTGTGACAGGGTCTCCTTTTCCTCTAAATTTGTCAAATTTGGGTGTCTCAAAATGCTTGGGGAATGGTGTCATGGTAATGGCTCTATCAAATGGGTAAGGGCACACATTCTCAAACTTGAAATTTTTTGGATCATTTCCCTCTTGGATGTTCTTCAAAGTTGTTTTCATGGCTTCCCATTCTGAATTAATGGGTGATGGCTGGGGTGCCCCCAATGTAGGAGTGCCTTGAGGTAGGTATGCACTAGATGGGGCCACTGAATATGGATGGCTGTGAGGGATTTTCTGATAGGGATTGTACATTTTTTGGGCAGCTGCATGGTGGATGACAGTTTACTAAGGGGGAGGTGGTGCATAGTGTTGCATGTGTTGCGAGGCTTGCTGTTGATATGGGATTTGAGGCTGGGATTGAGGAACATAGGCTGGCTATGGGATAAATGAATTGCTTTGTGGAGGTAAGGTATAAGATGGTTGTGAAGCTTGGGGAAAGGATCGGGGGGCTTGTGGGGTTTGACCAAGGTATGTGGGCTATGCCCCCATTTGGGATGGTACCTGCAAATAATTGGTGGTTGGCTGGATTGGTGGGTTACCTCCTAGAAGTGGCATTG
The DNA here is from genome assembly GCA_028749045.1 of Cupressus sempervirens. Lineage (NCBI taxonomy): Eukaryota > Viridiplantae > Streptophyta > Pinopsida > Cupressales > Cupressaceae > Cupressus > Cupressus sempervirens. The sequence continues at coordinate 744,041,014 of CM053783.1, forward strand.
AAAATTAGTTGGTAATAGGAGGTAATGGATTAGTTGGTGGTGGACGTGGTGGGAATTAAAAGCTAGGAAATGGAATTGATGGGGTTTGATAGCTTGGTGGCTAGATTTGGAAGCTTGGTAGAGTGGTGGCAGGAGCTTGGGTCACTTGAGAGCTAGGTAGAACATTGGTAATAGCTTGTGGGTTTTGATAGCTTTGTGGAGTGAGGGTAGTAGCTTGTGGATTTGTGGCTAATGGCACTAAGCTCCCAAGACCTAATGGATATGATGGGATTGTGCTTTAGGTTGTGGTGAACAAGTTGGGGGTGATGAAAGGTTGATTACTTGGCCCCATGGGCGGCATCCCTGTTGTATATTGTTGAGGTTGGCCAAAGATGTTAGCACTGATTTGGGAGATGGGTGGATTTGGAAGGCTGGGTTGGGGAGCAATAGCAGCAATAGTGAAGGGTGTGAACGGTGAGGTGTTTTGGGTAAATGGGGTTTGGTGCGGAGAGGTATGAACCAAGGATGGAGTGGTGGTGGCTGGGTTGTCTTGTAGCATGGAGATTTCAACTTGGGTGGATGATGGTATGTTTGGGTCTATTGGATCATATGGATTGGTTGGAGGCTCTTCTTTTGGCATATATTGAGGATAATTTGGATCATAAGAGCCTATGGGTGGTGGCAACTGCCCAAACAACATGTGAGATGGATCTGATAATGGAGGGGGTCTTCCAAAGTCAATGGTTCCTACATTGTCCCTTCGAAAGTTAGCCATGATTGTCTCTTTGTTCTTGTCTATAATGGCGTTTACCAATACTACATTTCCTAGTTGGTTCATGAAAGCTTCAATGTCAGTAGATAATGGCATAGCTTTCTCTGGACTGAAGGATGGCTAAGTGCTCAAGGGGGGTGAGGCTATTCGATCCAAATGATAGGGCTCCATTGTTTCTTTCTTCTTAGCTAAACGAGTGACGGGTGGCATGAAAAATGCTCCTAGGGATGTGATGCAAAAAATGTTGGTGGATGCAAAAGGGAGGAAGGCTTTTCTATGCAAATGATTTCCTAGGTTGCGGCAAAGCTATATGACAAAACATAAGGAGGATTGGGTTGGGGATTCTAACTTCAAAGATATGTTGCCAAAGCACAAAAGATTTTCTTTCCTATGTGCAAGCTTGGTGGTGATTGTGTCAACTTAAGGATAGACTGATGATCCTCTAGGAAGAACACGAGATTGACCACTTGTGGATCCCAACCTTTAGCTCAAGGTGATGAGGGATAACAAGTGGCAAAGCTAGATTACCCTAGACAAAGCTTTTTCAAAGGGATAACCTTGGTGAGATTGGTGGTTTTGAAAGATTTTAGGAATGGCAAACTTTTAGCAAGGTGACAACAATTTTTGAAGGCTTGGATGTGAAGATTTTGGATTGCTGGCTAGATGGTTTGGTCCTAAATGTGATGGATGAGCTAATAATGCTCAAGGGGATAACCTAAGATGGCTGACTTTTCTACAAAGATGACTCTAAGGTGAAGCTTATCCAAGAAGGTGTGGAGAAACAAGGGTGTCTAATCATAGAAATAATGCCTAGTTGGTAAGGCATAAGCAGGATTAACTCCTAGATGTTGGCTAAATTTGATGGTGTGCTCTAACCAAGCCTCTTGAAGTGCTTCATCAATAGCTTTATCCTCTGCTTTGTGGAGTTTGGAAATTCGAGGACTTGGTGTTAGTTCCTTTCTCTTGGCTGAAAGTTCTTGATATGCCTGAGATGGTTTGAGTTTAACTTTGTGAAACTTCTGTTTGGGTTTGGGTTGCTCTGACATCAATTCTCGAATCTTCTTGGCTTTGAGAGACCTCAATTATTTTGCTTCAACTTGTTCAACTTTTGGAATAGGCAATGACTATGCTAAGTGTATCGTAAGCTAGGATTGACCAAGTTTGGCAAACATTCATTCAACAAATAAAAAAGCAAGCAATAGATAGGAAAAACCAGATAGAAGTTTTTGATTCTTAGAATGTGATACTTGCGCTGAGGAGTGTGTATGTTTTACAAATGTTTCGATCAGTCACTTCAAACACATTAACATTCTAGATGGTTTTCTACAAGGCTGACAGTTGGTTTAGCTAGGGAGTCCTCGATATACCCAAAGGTATGTGAGGCCCAAATCCGTAGATGAAACCAACAAGATGTCACACAGCCAAGAGGAGCGGTAACCCACTTCTCCTCTTTCACTTCTCAAGGGTATAAAGTTCCTTGAGGCTTAGCCTGAGTGACAAAAATCTTGATTCCAAGAGAGGTGTCTTTCGATTCACCTCTCGATTCTTATACTCCACCAGAACGCTAGAGTTGAGGTCGTCCAAGGGGTGATGAAATCCCCAAGCAGGCCTCCTAAAAAGAAACAAGGTTTCGGATCCTAATCTCATGCACCCAAGATGGCCTCGAAAGACAACAAGGGGAGAGAAGACTTGGATGACCTTGGGCTAAAAAAAAAAAAACACGCTTGTTCTTTTACCAACTGACTCTTATGTGTGCTAATCTAGACTTTGCAAGCACTCATGTTTAAGGGGCAATGTTCAATTACAACTTGAAGCACCAAAAAAAGTAAATCGATCAAAGAATGCAAAAAAGAAGAAGAGTTAGGGTCAACAAAAGAAAACTCGTGCGCTCGGAGGCCCTCCATGTCAAGTATCGATTAATTTCCTTTAAAGCATTCAAGAGTTGGTGTGATTTTGTTTTAATCCCAAAGCAAAGATGTGTGAGACTCGATTTGTCAAGCGCGTGCCCAGAGGCCCTTCACGTCAATAGTTGTTCAATTTTAGTGCCCAAAATTGAAGTGTGATCAATTTAATCTAGAGTTTTGGTCATTTAAAAATTTTGATAAAGTTAAAGCGAACGTTCAAAGACCAAGTGAGTGAGTTAGATTGTGGAACATTTAACACCTTTTTCAAGAAGACCCATCCCCATAAATGGCGCTGAGATTGCAACCAATGGTTGAATTGATGGGTGATTAGAAAAGAGGTGAGTCCAAGGAACTACTCAAATTGTTTTTTGCAAATTTTTATTTAACTTAACAAAGTTTCTTAAATGTCCAAAAATCAAACTTTACCTAAATTGCAAAAAGAGATTTGTTTTGTTCAATTTTAGAAGCTCCAAATGAAGTGTTTGATATTGCAATGGTTAATTGATCCTTGGAATTCAAGATTGGATTTGTTGTTTTAATCATGCATTCAAGGAAATTTTGATTTTAATCCATGGCATTCAAGAGTGTGTTTAGCAACATGCATTCAAAGACAAGTGATTAAATATTCAAGGCTTTTCCTTTGAGCATTCAAGATTGAGATTTTGTGTGTTGTTTTAAGAACTTTGAAGTGCTTTGTTTTAACCTTAGATCATTTAAGATTGTTTTGGACTCAAAAGTGAAAATGACTCTTTGGACTTTGATTTTTATTCAAGATTTTGTGTTCTAGTTTGCATATTTTAAGTCCAAAAATGATATTCCTAGATTGTTTTGATGCATGAAAAACCTAAGAAACACTCAAGATTTTGCAACAAGACATTTGTTTGGAACAAATAACAAAGCTTTTAGGAAAATTTTTGGCAACCATTTAGGACTCTTAGTTTTCATGAGATTTTTAAAAGAACTTTAAAATATTTGCAAATGAGGTTCATTTTATCCTTGATTGATGCTTTGAGTTTGATTTAGATTTTAGTGTGCACTTAGTGTTGATTTTGAACCTTTTGAAATGGAAACTTGAAGTTCTTTTTAAATTTCCAAAAATTAAGTGTTCCTAACTTTGCATGAATGCATCTAAAACCTTGATGTTGCAAGGATGCAAATGATTGAATTGGTTTAGTTTCACTTGTTAAAAGGCTTTTTTTTTTTTGCAAATTTTTAATTTTTTAATGGATTTAAGTATGATTTAGGGGTTCATATTAAGCACTAAAAAGAAGTGTGTATGATTTTTCTTCCTTCAAAAAAAATAGCCAAGATCTTCCACAAGAAGAAGAAGAAGAAGTAGATGGAATAAGAAGAATATAGACAAGAAGAGGAAGAAGAATTCTAAGTGCTTTGTCCACCTATAAACTTGAAAAATCTGAAAACACTATGAGATAGATTATGAGTTCCTTTGTCTTTTTCATGCTCATGTAGACCTACAAAACCAATTTATACAATCCTACCAATCACAAAAACAAAAAAAATTAGCCAAAATTAGCAAATGACATACAAAACTTGACTAAAAAAGCTAATGCAGATGACCCATGCGGGGTCCCACCGAGCGTGCCAAAATGTATATGAGCAATGTTAGTATGCTAATAGAAACCAAATTTAAATAAAGCTTCTACAAACTAAAAAAAATTCATAAACTTCAAGATAGACTAAGATGAGCTCTCAATTGAGAATATGAGCCATTAATGGGCTCTCTCAATGAGAAGCTCTCTTGTTGAGTAGCTTTGTCTAAATAGATAGGATGTATGCTCAAGCTTTATGCTTCAAAAAGGGCTTCAAATGGAGTTAGAATTTGGGTGTGAGTGTATGGTTTTGATGTAAAATGGCTTCTTACAATGGCATTATGACTTTACTTCATGGATTGTGTTATTTTGCAAAGGGGAAGGATCCAATTTATAGGCAAGAGGCTTGAGGGATTGAGGGCTAAGATGCAAGGATGGGAAAAAGCTCATGGAGGGCTTAGATTGCATGAGAAGAGAGCACATATATTGTGCTTCCTTAGAGCCAATCAAGGAGTGACACATGTCATAGGGTGAGAGGATGGAGGAAAGGGGAAGGATGAGTCAACAAAGGAGGCTCAAGGGATAAAATCTTCATAAAGACCCTCATAATGGCTTGTAAGAGCAATAAAAGGGCTTGGAAGAGTCATTTATGACCTTGTGGGCTTCATAAAGTTTTATGGTTGAGATATTTTGAGGGAGATGAGAGAAATTTTGACTTGGGCTTGATTAGGAGGGTTTTAAGCTTTCTTAGGATTGTGCAAATGATTAGAGGATGGATTAGGATGGTTTAGGATTAGCTTAGGGATAGGCAAGTGGATGGCATTTAATGAGGGTGGGTGAAGGAGGAGATATTTTTTAACTTTGGCTTGGGTTAGTAAGTCTTAACCCATGTTTAGAGAATGTGACAAGGTTAGGAGGGGATTAGGATTAGGTTTAAAGACATCTTCTAGAAGAGTCTAGACTTTGGATGAGGATAAAGACTTTCTAGAATAGTCTAGAACTTCCTAGGATGAGGATGAAGACTTTCTAGAAGAGTCTAGAACTTCTTAGGATGAGGATAAATTAGATTTTTAGGAAATAAATAAAGTTTTATTTATTTCAAGGGTTTGGGTTGAGAAAATATTTATTAAAACTTTTTTAATAAACATGAGGATTAATATTTAATCTTAATTAAATATTTTGAGTTGGGATTAGGGGTAGGAAATGATGGGATTAGCCTTTAATCAAAATTAAAGAAGGATTAGAAGATTTTGGAAGAGGTTAGTGGTCTTAAGGAAATTGGCCAAGTTTTGGGCAAAAAATAAATTTTTTATTTATTTTGCGTTTTTTGGTCAATTTATTAATTAAATAATTAATAAATAAGAAAATAATGTTTAAATAAGATTTAAACATTTTTGGGAGGGATTCCTTAATTAAATATTTTTAATTAAGATAAAGAGAATTAATGACATAAAATAAATTAATAAATTAAATAATTAATTAATTAATTAATGATGATGTCATCAAGAATTTTTCAGAAAATAAAAATACTTTATTTTCTAAAGGTTTTTAGGTGTCTACACTTATGACTGTGAACCATGCTTTTGTGCTTGACCTTCTGATATGTAGTTTTGCTCCTACACACATTAGCAGTATGTTCTTTCTTACCACAATTATGACAAGTAGGTTTGGAATTCCTACCTTTGTTGCTCCTTTCTTTAGCACTTGTGGATGACTCTCCTACTTCAATACTTGTGTATCCTAGTCTAGATGTATCATTATTGGATTTAGGGGATCTCAATGATTGCTCAAAGTATTTGATGGCATTGTTAGGTTTATTGAAACTTTTAGCAAATTTCTTTTCCCTTTTTAGGTCACTTTGCAATTTCTCATTCTAAAACTTCAATGTTGTTATCTCAATGACCTTGACATTCAACTCATAGTTGGCATTCATCATTTGACTCAAAGTATCCAATTGCATGTTGGAAATCTTGGTTATTTCTGATGATTTCATCTCTAGTCTATTGATCAAAATTCTTTTGTCTTCTATAATAAGGAATTTTTCTTCCATACCTTTCTTCTTATGTTTAGTCACCTCACATTGTAGTATGGCTTGTGATCCTTGCTCTAACTTTAGATTTCTAATTTCCTCAGCTTGGGCTCTATTATTTTCCACTAGATCTACAACATTTTCATCAAATTCATTGGATTCTCCATTAGCAAATAGCTTAGTAGTGTCTATCTCTCTATATTGTTTGTCATTATCCTCAATGGTAATTTCCTTCCTTCTCTTCAAATATTTCTTTAGTTATTCTCTTGCTTCATTCAATTAATGTAGGATGAGATGTATCTCAATCTACTAATTTATAATAATCTTTCCCAACTTTTAGACTTTCATTTCTAGATCTTTTCTCAAAGCTACAAATCTTCTCTTTTAGAGAATAAGGCTCTGATACCAATTGTTGGAATTACAATAGAAAATGTAAACTTCTGAGAGGGGGGGAGTGAATAAGTAGTTTAAACTTTGACACATAAAATTATTCACCACACATCCATCTCATACATTTAATAAGTAAACTAAAATACCATGTAAAGCATATGCATCTAAATCATGTAAACAAGCAAACATTCACACATGTATGACACTAGATATGATTACCCAGAAACCCTCCAATAAGAAGGTAAAACTAGGGTGGGGATGACACCCACAAATCTTCACTACTATAGTAATAAAGTGTATCTAATAAAGGTTAAAATGTTTTTATCATGAGACATGATCTATCTTGTGAAAGGTTTGCCCTGTTAAAGACTTACAAGGACTATTAGTTCTCACCCTTCTAAACGATTTCAACACCCTTTTAGAAGTGTGCCTTGCTAAAATACTTTAACTCACAATTAAGTAAGCACCTTGTTAGATAATTTCAATACAACCTATTAGGACTACTCTATTAAGAGATTTAAGTGATTCAACAACTTGAATGATTTGGTAGTGATCATGTAGTTAACACTTGATTTATTGATGACAAATCACCTCTAAACTAATGTATTCTCGATCCTTCTTGATCAAATTTCTCTTTGTTGTATGCTCTTCTCTTCCTCTATTCTCTTTTAATTGATTCTACAATGAAATCTTAGATCATAACTCCTTAGTCACCATCAATGCTCTATTTTCACATGCAAACTTCTCTTTTCATTCCTTCATACACCTTATGAAGTTTAGGGTTTTCCTCCTCAAGAAGACTTAGGTGACTTAAGGTTAGGTATTAATCAATGGGTGTGATTCATCTATTTTTCCACTTAAACCTTCCCTTTACCTGATTTTCTATATGTAATTGTATTGGGAATCTAACTTAAGATCCATTCTTATCTCTAATATATCATAATTCAATCTTTAGTTGGGTCAAAAATGGTTTACATAGTAGTTTGTGCCATTACAAATAACTATGTCAAAACTATCCCACTTAGCATCTGAAGTTTATGATTCCTAGCATATATTGTCTTCTATAATGTGACTCAACATGTATATCACTCAACATACACTGCTTTCTCAACTCTTGAATCACTCAGCATACACTATCTTCTTAGCACTTGAGTGACTTAGCACATGAGTGGCTGGGCACTCACTATGGACTTGGCATGCTCTATTATATAGATATGCTCAATATGTACTACTTGTTCGGCATAAACTAACTAAATGACATAAGTGTGTAGGTACTAACTTGTCAAAACCAATTTGTGATCAACAAAATATGCATACATAAATGAGCTGAATTTTATTAAGTAAATTTTCTACATAGAATTCAATAATCATTTATGGACCAGAACTATCCTAAGTAGAGTTCATGAAGAGATGTTTTAGGTAGGTGATATACTAGACACAATTGACAATGACCTAATTCATAAAGTCACATGTATAATTAATGAAGGTTGTAATCTAGTGAATGACAGGAATGTAAGAAAGAGAGTTGAAACAAACTTGCATGCTAAGTTTGATGGAACGAATATGAAAGTTGATAGGATTTAGGAAAAAGGAGTGAAAGTGTTGAGAAAAATTATAGGATATAAGTTGAATCAAAGTTCTAGAGAAAAATCTATGCCAACGGCATTCAAGCATGTAGCATATGTTATGGCAGTTGAGAAAAGGAAGGTAAACTTGTGTGAGATAGTTAGAACATAGTTGTTAGACAACATTGTGAAGTTTAAGAAGACTAAGAATGCAACCTTTAGATTTGAATCTTTGTTAGCACATCTATTCTTCTATGCAACCAAGTATCTCCTTGGTTGACAAATTGGAATAGTAATGAATGTTCAATGAAGATGGTTGCATAGTGTTATAGGACAAGATGAGAAAATGTCAGAGACAGTAAAATTGATAGAATGATAAAAGAACCTTAAATCAAGGATCCACCTAAGATATATAATCCATCCCTCTATGGTGGAGAAGTATAAAGATGTTAAATGTATCATGGTTGAAACTAGTACCACTTGTATGGAAGCACTTGAACCTAGGGTAGAATTCACTGAACTCATAGGATATGAAATAAGTGAAGAACTCATTGAAGGTTATGCACATATCATTTTGCAGTCAGAGAAGGGAATTGAAAGTCCTAGATGGGGCACTTATGAGGAAAATATGAGTGAAGTTGATTTTGAACTTAATAGAAAGGAGATTAAGAAGAATGTGGAAAAGAAAATAGAATCCATTCTTAAGAAATTTGGCATGTTAAGGGATGAATTTAATGAAATCAAAGGGATAGAAATGGAGATGAAAGCTAGTGGACAGTTTGAGGTGTTAGCAGCTACACCTATTACTATTTCAAAACCATCTAAAGGTGTAAAAGTTATAGGACCTACTATGCAAACACCTACTACACCTTATGTAGTAGTTGTGCAAGAGAAACCAACTAGAGTACAATGTGATCAACAAAAGAAACAATCAAAGGTTGATACACCTATTGCACAGAGAAAGCCAGAAAGATTGGTAAAGATTAAAAAAGAACCTACATCACCTTCAAATAAAATGGTCAAGCAGCCACTAGTGGACCCAGGAAAAGAAGTAAAACATTGTAAATCAGTAATTTTGAGGAATTTGGTGATGAAAGTGAAGACAAGCTAGTTGAGAAAGCAACTAAAGAAGGAAGGACACCAACCGGCAAGAATCCATGGAAACCAAAGGTAGAAAAACTAAATATGTAGATTATAAATGATGATAATTTTGTACAATTGAAAAAATATTATGGTTTGTATCGCAATATGGATAGAAGATAGCTAGATAACTCTATTGTAAGGAATATGATTTTGAGGAACAAGAGATTTGATAGTATACGAAATAAGATTCCAAAAGATCTCTACAATAGATTACTTAATAGGAAGAAAAGAGTGGTAGAAGAAGATAGAAAACTAAGAGAAAACATGATTAATAAATTATGTGAAGTCAGTACAAAGAAAGATTTGAACAAATTTTTGAAAGGAACAAAACCCCTACTAAGGAATAAAAGAAGAGATATTCTTCTTATGGGAGGGAACTATGAGGAAGTAAGGAAAGAAATAGATGAAGGCATAGTGAAATATATGACTTCTATGCCTGAGGTCATCAAGGAGAGTCTACATTCAAAATCACTTAGTCTACTGTAGTGGAGACTAGTACTCCTAGTGATGGTATAGAAGAAGTTGAAGAAGTGTAGCAAACCATTCCACCTCCTTCCATAGTTATTGGTATTGAATCCATGCAAGTGGATAGTACACACATAACTATTGATGGAAAAGTAAATCCATTTATTGAATATGGAACAAACATTATTAGCAATACTATTGCCTACTCAAGCTTAGATGAAGAGGATAATGTAGAAGCAAAGTAGATTGCAAAAAGGAAAAGGTTAGAGGAAAAGGGAAAAAAGAAATGCAAAAAGAGGGAAGAAGATGAGAAGAGGAAAGAAAGAAATTTGAGGAAGAAATCAAGAAAGAAGAAGAAAAAGAGAAAAGAAAAGAAGAGTGTAGAGATGAAAGAAATTACACTTATTCTAATAGTAGAATATGATGATGATGATGATGATGATCAGAAGGGATTAATGATCTCTTTGAGAAAACTTCTTAAGAAAAAATCAGTCAAGTTTTTGGGAAGAACACTAACAAAAGTCTTAGATAGAATGCAGAAGATAGTTCACACAACTATTACACATATTTGTAGACTAAGGTGAAATAATTGGTGAAATCTTTTGATGAAGAATTAGCAACCTTAACTAAAATAGTTTCAGCACAAGAAGAAGCAAAGCATGATTCATCACTATTTGATTCAGTATGCACAACTGTGAGAAATGGTCTAAAGACATTAGATATGTGCATCAAATAATTGAGGAAGATTATTGATGAAGGTAAGAATTTGTATGGATAGTGCATAATTTCATACAATTACCTATTATATTTTGATAGTTAGATCAAATTCCAAATGTGTAAGCTTCAAACACTCACTACTAGATTGCAAACAACCTAAGGCAAGCATTGAAGATCTTGGAACTAAAATGGAGAAGATTCACAATGCTATTAGAGGCATTGAAACTGATAAGGAGAAGGAAATTAGAATTTTCACTACTTTTAGAGAAGTTATGTCACCTAAGATTATTATTTTAAAGAAGTAATTGAAGGAGTCTCTTGCAGTTAAGGCCTCCTATGTCAAGTTTGCCTATACTAACTTGAGTGTGGTAGAAGTGGGATGATATGCACTTTCTACACACATCAGTATATCTTAAAAAGTCGAGGATAATTGAAATAAGGACCTTTAGAGACTACAACTCATTTTACTATATTGTTTATCCAAAATGGCAAGTTGATCAGCAAGAGGAAACATAATTTTGTTGGAATATTCAAATATGGAAAGAATACTGATGAGAGGGGGGGTGAATCAGAAGTATTGCACTTTATCCAATAAAACTTTTATCTGAAAGTAAATTGCATGCATGTAAATACATCATGAAAATATGAAACTAAGACATGCATCAACAACACATAACACTGGAATTTGGTAACCTAGAAACCCTCAAAAATAAGAAGGTAAAACTGGGGTGGGGATGATACCCAATAAAATTCACTGCAGTAATATTGTTCAACCACTTCTGATGGTCTGCCTTGTTAAAGGCTTTACACTTTGTCAATAGTGACTTGGTTAAAGGATTTACAAACACTTAACATGAAGTGTCACCCTATTAAAGGATTTAATCACCTTTTGATAAGGATCTATAAATATCTGTTAAGCCAACCTATCTACATAGGATTTCCTTTCTAATACAATGGTAAGAGAGTATTAGAAATTATAAACCTGATAGTTTGCAATCCTTGATTGTTGAATGTAGGCACTTGTTCTAGCTCTCTCTCTAATTTTGATCCTCTGAGATCTGATTTATGTTCGTCTCCTTTGCTTTGTTTTGATCAACTGAATATTGAATTGCTACTCTTACTCTCTATGTCTTCTTTCACTAAATTCCATTATGTTTTTCCCTTAACACTATTCTCCTTCTCTCATCATCATTACAGTGAATCTTTTGTCTTCCTTAAAAAGACTTCGAAGACTTAGGGTTAGACATGGATCTATGATCCACATTGAATCTCAATTTCTCGCTCAATACTGCCCTTTTTTCTGTTTGGTTGCATGCCTTTCCAATTTTCCAATTGGCTGCATGCAGATTGCATAGGAAATGTAAAAGATTTGTTCTTATCTCTAGATATTTTGAGATTTACCTTATGTTGGCTACAAAAATGCTTTACATCATAGTTTGTGCAATTACAAACACTTGTGCTTATATCCTGAGTTACTCGGCTCCTGAAGTATTACTGATGCTCAGCACATGCTATTTCCTAGATAGCTTGGCACCTAAACAAAACTATATCACTCGGCACCTTATGTTATTCAGCACTTGAATAACTCGGCACTTGATATCACTTGGCATTTGATATCACTCAACACTTGATATCACTCAGCACTTGATATCACTCGGCATTTGATATCACTCGGCACCTACTCTTTGCTTGGTATGTATAGTGAAAAATGGTTAAGTGTATTGACACTCAACTGTCAAAATTATTCTTTAAACCAACAAATTTTGTATACAATTTTTGACAACTTTTATGTTGATGTCAAAGGGGGGAAAATATAAATAAGGAAAATTGTATATGTTTATAAAATAAGTATGTATATGTAAGGGGAAGTCTACCTATATACCATTGTAAGGAGTGATAAGGAATGCAATAATCCATCAAAATATGAATAAAATCTTTTATATTCTGACATCATTTTGGTACTTAGCCAATTTTCCCAAATGTTGCCATCAATGCCAAATGGGGATATTGTTGGCAATATAGAGAGTTAGATATTTGAAGTATTTTCATTTATAGAAAAATTTATTTAGTATTTCATTTATGAAATCATAATTAGAAAATTTTCTAAGTGTTAGACAGATTGCAAAAGTATAGAGAAAAATATGACATGTATGGGCAACTGAAGTTGAGTTAGGACATGCACAATAAAGGATTGATAGATGAAAATATGGTGATGATATATGTCAATATGCAGGCTTGTATAGAAGGTATAGTATAAGTTATAGTCAAGATACTAGTTCAGATATTTAACAGAACAAAATAGAGCATAGTAGAGAATTGGATTGTATGACTTAAGAAACTATTTTGGTGACAAAATAATTACTAAGTCATGATGGGCTGCCATCCTAGATGTTTACCCAAAGTCATTTTTATATCTTTTCATGCATGTGAAAGCATTTAAAGGATGACTAAGTAGAGATTTATTAGTTTGCAAGATATAAGTAAAGATCACATCTTGCATAGATAAAATGTGAAGTATATTTAATGCAAACAATTGAGAAGAAAGATTAAATGATATGTGAGGCTTATCTGATGCGAAATCTGATGTATGATCAGAGCAAGTGTGAGATACAATAGTAAGACAATATTGTATGTATACCTACTCTTGTGAAGAAACTAAATTGTATAATTGTATGTTAGGGTAGTGGGCTCTTCTTGCATACATTGTATTTGTTCTACCTGTAGACACCTAAAAAAACCTTTAGAAAATAAAGTATTTTTATTTTCTGAAAAATTCTTGATGACATCATCATTTATTAATTAATTAATTATTTAATTAATTAATTTATTTTTATGCCATTAAATCCCTTTATCTTAATTAAAAATATTTAATTAAGGAATCCCTCCCAAAAATGTTTAAATCTTATTTAAACATTATTTCTTTATTTATTAATTATTTAATTAATAAATTGACAAAAAACCCAAAATAAATTTTAAAAAAAAAATTTTGTCCAAAACTTGGCCAATTTCCTTAAGACCACTAACCTCTTCCAAAATCTTCTAATCCTTCTTTAATTTCGATTAAAGGCTAATCCCATCATTTCCTACCCCTAATCCCAACTCAAAATATTTAATTAAGATTAAATATTAATCCTCATGTTTATTAAAAAAGTTTTAATAAATATCTCCTCAACCCAAACCCTTGAAATAAATAAAACTTTATTTATTTCTTAAAAATCTAATTTATCCTCATCCTAAGAAGTTCTAGACTCTTCTAGAAAGTCTTCATCCTCATCCTAGAAAATTCTAGACTATTCTAGAAAGTCTTTATCCTCATCCAAAGTCTAGACTCTTCTAGAAGATGTCTTTAAACCTAATCCTAATCCCCTCCTAACCTTGTCACATTCCCTAAACATGGGTTAAGACTTACTAACCCAAGCCAAAGTTAACAAATATCTCCTCCTTCACCCACCCTCATTAAATGCCATCCACTTGCCTATCCCTAAGCTAATCCTAAACCATCCTAATCCATACTCTAATCATTTGCACAAGCCTAAGCAAGCTTAAAACCTTCCTAATCAAGTCCAAGTCGAAATCGCTCTCATCAACCTCAAAATATCTCAACCATAAAACTTTATGAAGTCCACTAGGTCATAAATGACTCTTACAAGCCCTTTTATTGCTCTTACAAGTCATTATGAGGGTCTTTATGAAGATTTTATCCCTTGAGCCTCCTTTTTTGACTCATCCTTCCCCTTTCCTCCATCCTCTCACCATGTGACATGTGTCACTCCTTGATTGGCTATAAGGAAGCACAATCCATGTGCTCTCCTCTCATGCAATCTGAGCCCTCCATAAGCTTTTTCCCATCCTTGCATCTTAGCCCTCAAACCCTCAAGCCTCTTGCCTATAAATTGGATCCTTCCCCTTTGCAAAATAACACAATCCATGAAGTAAAGTCATAATGCCATTTTGAGAAGCCATTTTACATCAAAACCATACACCCACACCCAAATTCCAACTCCATTTGAAGCCATTTTTGAAGCATAAGCTTGAGCATACATCCTATCTATTTAGACAAAGCCACTCAACAAGAGAGCTTCTCATTGAAAGAGCCCATTAATGGCTCATATTCTCAATTGAGAGCTCATCTTAGTCTATCTTGAAGTTTATGAATTTTGTTTAGTTTGTAGAAGCTTTATTTAAATTTGGTTTCTATTAGCATACTGACATTGCTCATATACATTTTGGCACGCCCGGTGGGACCCCGCATGGGTCATCTTCATTAGCTTTTTTAGTCAAGTTTTGTATGTCATTTGCTGATTTTGACTAATTTTTCTTGTTTTTGTGATTGGTAGGATTGTATAAATTGGTTTTGTAGGTCCACATGAGCATGAAGAAGACAAAGGAACTCATAATCTATCTCATAGTGTTTGCAGATTTTTCAAGCTTATAGGTGGACAAAGAACTTGAAATTATTCTTCCTCTTCTTTTCTATATTCTTCTTATTCCATCTACTTCTTCTTCTTCTTCTTGTGGTAGATCTTGGCCATTTTTTTTTTAAGGAAGCAAAATCATACACACTTCTTTTTAGTGCTTAAAATGAACCCCCAAATCATACTTAAATCCATTGAAAAATTAAAAATTTGCAAAAAAGAAAAAATCTTTTAACAAGTGAAACTAAACCAATCTTATCATTTGCATCCTTGCAACATCAAGGTTTTAGATGCATTCATGCAAAATTAGGAACACTTTATTTTTGAGAATTTAAAAAGAACTTCAAGTTTCCATTTCAAAAGGTTCAAAATCAACACTAAGTGCACACCAAAGTTCTTTTAAAAAATCTCATGAAAACTAAGAGTCCTAAATGGTTGTCGAAAATTGTCCTAAAAACTTTGTTATTTTTTCCAAACAAATGTCTTATTGCAAAATCTTGAATGTTTCTTAGGTTTTTCATGCATCAAAACAATCTAGGAATATCATTTTTGGGCTTAAAACATGCAAACTAGAACACAAAATCTTGAATGAAAAGTAAAGTCCAAAGAGTCATTTTCACTTTTGAGTCCAAAACAATCTTGAACGATCTAAGGTTAAAACAAAGCACTTCAAAGTTCTTAAAACAACAAACAAAATCTCAATCTTGAATGCTCAAAGGAAAAAACTTGAATGTTTAATCACTTGTCTTTGAATGCATGTTGCTAAAATCACTCTTGAGTGCCATGGATTAAAATCAAGTTTGTTTTTTTATGAATGCATGATTAAAACAAAAAATCCAATCTTGAATGCCATAGATCAAATAATCATCTTTTGGGGCATAAAAAGAATCCACATTTTTGAAATCTTCTAAGTTATAAAAACTAATAAAGACACTTTGAGTAAGTTTGTAGTTGGACTCACCCTCTTTAATCACCCATCAATTTAACCATTGGTTGCAATCTCAGTGCCATCTATGGGGATGGGTCTACCTAAGAGGGTGTTAAGTGCTCCACAAAGATCAAACTCCACTCACTTGGGTCTTTAGTGGTTTTTCTAAGTTAGAAAATTTCTTGAATGCGCATTAATCTCGCTCACACTTCATTTGGGCATAAAAATTGGACAAATCTTGACGTGGAGGGCCTCCGGGCGCACGCTTGGCAATCGAGTGTCACACATCTTTGTTTTGGGCTTAAAAAAAAACTCACACTCAATCTTGAATGCCTAACAATCAATGAACATCGCATGGTTTTGATGCATTTTCAATGATGCTCGCATTTCTTATGTTGACGATCTCTCAACTTCCATTATCCTAACGACGCTGTCAAATTGGAATGAACATTGTATGCCATAATCACAAGTGTCTTCAATCATAGCTTACAAAATCTAAATCATCAATTGGAATGAACGCGTGTCTTTTAAAGCCCAAGATCATGTATGTGGTCTTGTTTTACACTTTTTAGGAGGCCTGCTTGGGGATTTCATCACCCCTTGGACGACCTCAACTCCAGCGTTCTGGCAGAGTATAAGAATCGGGAGGTGAATCGAAAGACACCTCTCTTGGGATCAAGATTTTGTCACTCGGGCTAAGCCTCAAGGAACATTATACCCTTGAGAAGTGAAAGAGGAGAAGTGGGTTACCGCTCCTCTCGGCTGTGTGACATCTTTTTGGTCTCATCTACGGAGTTGGGCCTCACGTACCTTGCGTATATCGAGGACTCCCTAGCTATAACAAATTTCATCCTTGTAGAAAGCTTCCTAGGATGTTGGTGTGTTTGACGTGCTTGCTCCAAAATTTTGTCTGCTTGTTTGTTCATAGCTTTTGAATGAATGTTTGCCAATTTTTGTCGAAATCCTAGAAAAGCAGAAATCTCCCAACTCAAGGCATACTTAGCGTAGTCACTGCCTTATCAGAAAATCATCCAAGCTCCCCCGATGCAACCGAATCTATCTAGTTCTTTGCCTTAGAATAATCCCAAATCCAAAGTCCATCCAAATCATCCCCCTAGCCAGCTAGCAACCCAATCCAAAATCACCCAAGCCTTTAAAGAGTTGTTATCACTTTGCCAAAATTTGCTATCCAATCAATCTATCCTACCAATCAACCAATCTCACCAAGGTTATCCCTTTGACAGAGCATTGTCTAGGGTAATCTAGCTTTGTCACTTGCATCCCTCATCACCTTGAGCTAAAGGTTGGGATCCACAAGTGGTCAATCTCGTGTCATGCCAACAGGATCATTAGTCTATCCTCAAGTTGACACAGCCACCACCAAATCTAGCGCATAGGAAAGCAAAACTCTCACCTTTTGACAACATGCCCTTGAAGTCTTCCATCCACAGGAAAGCCAAAAATCTCCAGCCAATCCTCCTTAGGTCTGTCATACAGCTTTGACTCTCCCTAGGAAATCTTTCATCAGCCAATCCAAAATCTGTGCTTAATCCAAATCCAACCATGAGCTTCTGTGTTCGTCCATATGCAAGACCCCATCCCCATCAAACTCATCATCAAATCATGAAGTACCAATCCTATCATGATGTGTTTGGTCGCATTGTCCTTGCTCCCGCCACCTCCTATTCCAATGATGATGAAAATCTTGTTGACTATGACGGGTATATTGAAAGCCTTAGAAACATTCCCCCAAGCATCCCCCAAAATCCAAGAGTTATTCCAAACTATCTAGTCATGCCATCCGATATTCCATCTTCCCCTCCATCACCCCATCAACCAAGCTTCCAATCTTCGACCCCCATCACACTAGCTATTCCTGTCAATCCACCTCCACCTTCGACACACGAGTCTCCAAGGAATCTCCTAGAGGAAATACAAGAAAAGTTGCCTCCAACAGTCGATAAGCCATGTCATCTAATCCAACCATGTGAAGTAGTCAGTGATGAAGCTTCCCCATCTATAATATCACCTCCATCTCCCATAGCTATCATACCTATACCATCCATCAAATTGCTTAAAATCCTTCCAATTCCCACAAGCATCAAAATCCCACCACCTATAAAATCCCTCCAAATCCTATCCACACCACCTCCAAGCATTTCCCAAATCTCTCATAATGACCCTTATGCATCCATCTTCTACTCACCCATCTCCACTACTGAATCTCCCATCTATCCATCCGTTGCCTTTGAAGAATCCATCCCTTCACCTCCTATCACACCATCCACTCCAAACCAATCCTATCAAGATCCTACCCAAAAGCATGTTGAGATCCCCCAAAGCATAAATGAAGATATCATTGTACCATGTCTTCCATCCATAGTGCAGTCACCATCTCCTCCATCTCAAAAACCTCGAGCCATATCTCCTCCACTACAAGATATCTTGTCACCCCACCAGCTACATCAAGATCCTATCCTTCCATCTCCCCCGCTCCATGCTTCCATCTTACCACCTATCCAAGCTATTCCACCATCTATAATCTACCCTCTTGGTTCACTTACATTCATCCACGGTGGCCCTCTCTCAGCAGAAGAATTAAGAATAGTATCTCCCCATTGCAATACACCTAATAAATCACTTCTACCATTTTCTACAAGAAAAAAGTTTCCTCAGCTTGTTCAAATGCTCAATTGATGGCATTATCAAGGTCAAGGTTTAGGACCACAAGAGCAAGGAATCAGAGAGCCTATTATTGTACAAAAAAATCTAGGATTTCATGGTCTTGGATATGTATCCAAAGGCTCACCATCTAAAGGTGTTGGTACACCACACCCCCAAACCAAGCCTATCTCCAAGCCCATCATGCCAGCCTCCCATCACTCCTTCAATAAATCTTATGTCATCCCCCCTCCACCATCTTTGCAACCCAAAACAACCTACCATATCCCCCCTTCATCTGCTAAATCCATTTTGGGTCCCTATGTCCCAAAATCTACCATCCTCCATCCTCCTATTAGCCATCATAAAAATCCTATTCCATCCATTCCTATGCAAGATCAACAAAGGAACATATCAGGGCACATCATCCATCATCATCCCCCTACATGTTCTTTCATATCCTCTCCATCTCACAAAGCTTCTCCTAACCATCTTCCCAAAGCTTACCACAACAATGTAAATGCCAAATTCAAAATACATATAGCTAAAAATCCACATCCTAGGCAATCATATGTCTATTCTAAAAGACATACTCCAAAAAGGCAAAATCCAATCAAAGAATGCAAAACAATGCAACAGCCTATGAAAAGAAAATCCAAAACCATGTGGATCCCCAAGAAAAAAGTTGAAACCCAATGCATAATGGCATCCACCATTGCTAATCCCCCATCTAGTGACTCATGTCCCCCATCTCCTAACTCCATCTTGGGTGCCTATATCCCCAAGCACACTTCCACAAATCCTCCATCACGCCCGCATCTACCATCTATCCCCCATATGCTCTTTTCACACCCGTCCCAACATGTGCCAATGTTGCTCTTGCATGCATCCCCATCTCATGCTCCTTTCCAGCATTTTCATCCCTCCATCTCCTACAATCAATCCCATCTAATCTGATCTATTGCATAAATCACACATCCGGTGTACCAACAGCTAGCAACAAAATTGAACATTCCAACAGCTAGTGAAAAATTCAAAAAAAAGCCAAAATAGCTGAAGAAATCCAAAATCATTCCAGCTAAGTCCAAAGTCAAAAAGTCAAAAAAGAAAAGAAAAATAAAGCGTCCACTGGTGAAAACTTGGCAATTCAAGCACCTTGGACAAGTACCATGATGAAAACTTGGCAAACAAGCGTCATGCGTAATCCCACCATCCCCAACTTAGCCTATCACCCTCATGCTTTTGGTCATCTCTTGACATCCAACTCCATCTTCCAATCTATCCACCTATCCTCCATCCTCTAGCTTCCATCTCACAACATCCACTAATCTTATGCAGCTTCAGCCAATCATCTCAGCTATCATCCAACTCCCTAGCCCCTTCAGCTTTTTCCATCCTAGCTTCAATCCTATCACATCCATCATAAGACCTCCTTCCGCATGTTATCTTCTGATTGGGGGCACTATATTCCTTGGAGATCTTGTCTTGTCCATCCTCCCTTTTCATTGGTATCTAGCTCTAGGCTATCCTCATGCAAACCCAATGTCATCTCTTTATATCCATCATAATCCTAGCTATCTACCATCCTATCCATCCATCTCATCCTACTCCTCTAGCTATCCTTGGTCACAAAATCTCTCCTCATCATTGGATGCATCCTGCCAAATCCATATCTTTTGTTATCACCCCACCCTTAGCTTTTGCATCTTGCACAACATCGAACCATCCCGCTATCCTCTCATCTTGAGCTTTTTATCCATCTGTATCATACCTATCATTGGTCTGTTAGCTTGTACCATATCTTGATTAGCCCGCTTGTAAATATCTTGGTCCATTAGCTTGTACATCCTCTTTAGCTTAGTACCATTGTATCTATCCAGCGTTCATGTCAGTTCATCCTTGATCAACATCTTGCACCCATCACACATCTTGGTTAGCTATTCCAATGCATCCTTTAGCTAGATCTCCTATCACCAAAGTGTTATCCTTCTTAGTTCAGCTTGCTAGATGCATCACTCATCCAAATCCACCAGCTTAGGTGCTCTCCGATAGATCCTTGTAGGATATAGCTTTCCTCATGTCTGATCTTGGTCCGTTAGTACCTCGTCCTACCCATCTCGTTGGCAAATGTTTCTCTTTTGGATTTTCACTTTCTTTTGATTTGGAATCTTCCCTTTTGGGTCTTGAAGTATCTTTTCCAAACAATCTTTTTGTTCCCTCCTCAAAGTTGCCACGATCTTCCATATCATGGTGTACTGTGAATGGGGCAATCTGGGTGTAAGGTCTTGATCAAGTCTTTTGTTTGTTTTTCTTTTCTGCTTGTGGGTTACCCAGTGTCGGTTCCACGCTGCTTCCTTTAGGAATCATGTGTGATGCTGGGGCAATCCTTGCATGTTTTTTTTGAGTCAATTCGTCAATCCTCTGGACAGTTGGTGAAAAGGCCTTGATGTTCTTGGTAACCTTGGCAATTAACCAACAGTCCTATAGAAAATCTAGTGCTCAACCACATGGTGGTACTTCTCTTTGAAGTATCCCCCTGCTCAAAAAAGCTTCAATGGTTTTCCTTCATCTCCATTATCCCCCATCCATATCCAGCATCCGTCTCTCCTACCCCAACTGATGCATCAGTATCTCTTTGAATCACTCATCACTCTTAGCTTTAGGGATCCAAAATCCTAGTCTTAGGGATCCACCGATCCAAATCAATCCTACAAGCCTCATCTTTCGAGATCCACAATCCTAGTCCTAGGGATCTCCGAAACCCATCTTCCACCAATTTGACTCTTTGAAATCCTGTTGCATCAGCTTTATAATCCCCTCATCCATCTCCCTATCCTGGATTCCTTTTTATAGCACTCCGCTCCTTCATCCTCCACCTTCCCTAAAGTCTTAAGCTTGCTTCCTCTTGTGCATCTGATTCTCCTTTATCATTCTCCCATAGTGAGAGTTTGAGCTAATTCAGCCCCTTCTCTTTGCCAATCTGAGTCTCCCTGCTCATCCCAGATTCTTTTATTTTTCAAGAAGCCACCGAGCCTCGCTTTCTCTCACCGTTGCCTTCTTGAGGGGGCATCTCACAGTCCATTCTCTCCTCTTCTGCTCTAGCCTTGGGCATCTTATTTTCTTATCTTTGATGCCATGCCACTTGCGGCATCACATCAAAGAGGGGAAAAATGTAGACACCTAAAAAACCTTTAGAAAATAAAGTATTTTTATTTTCTAAAAAATTCCTGATGACATCATCATTTATTAATTAATTAATTATTTAATTAATTTATTTATTTTTATGCCATTAAATCCCTTTATCTTAATTAAAAATATTTAATTAAGGAATCCCTCCCAAAAATGTTTAAATCTTATTTAAACATTATTTCTTTATTTATTAATTATTTAATTAATAAATTGACCAAAAAACCCAAAATAAATTTACCTTATGTTGGCTACAAAAATGCTTTACATCATAGTTTGTGCAATTACAAACACTTGTGCTTATATCCTGAGTTACTCGGCTCCTGAAGTATTACTGATGCTCAGCACATGCTATTTCCTAGATAGCTTGGCACCTAAACAAAACTATATCACTCGGCACCTTATGTTATTCAGCACTTGAATAACTCGGCACTTGATATCACTTGGCATTTGATATCACTCAACACTTGATATCACTCAGCACTTGATATCACTCGGCATTTGATATCACTCGGCACCTACTCTTTGCTTGGTATGTATAGTGAAAAATGGTTAAGTGTATTGACACTCAACTGTCAAAATTATTCTTTAAACCAACAAATTTTGTATACAATTTTTGACAACTTTTATGTTGATGTCAAAGGGGGGAAAATATAAATAAGGAAAATTGTATATGTTTATAAAATAAGTATGTATATGTAAGGGGAAGTCTACCTATATACCATTGTAAGGAGTGATAAGGAATGCAATAATCCATCAAAATATGAATAAAATCTTTTATATTCTGACATCATTTTGGTACTTAGCCAATTTTCCCAAATGTTGCCATCAATGCCAAATGGGGATATTGTTGGCAATATAGAGAGTTAGATATTTGAAGTATTTTCATTTATAGAAAAATTTATTTAGTATTTCATTTATGAAATCATAATTAGAAAATTTTCTAAGTGTTAGACAGATTGCAAAAGTATAGAGAAAAATATGACATGTATGGGCAACTGAAGTTGAGTTAGGACATGCACAATAAAGGATTGATAGATGAAAATATGGTGATGATATATGTCAATATGCAGGCTTGTATAGAAGGTATAGTATAAGTTATAGTCAAGATACTAGTTCAGATATTTAACAGAACAAAATAGAGCATAGTAGAGAATTGGATTGTATGACTTAAGAAACTATTTTGGTGACAAAATAATTACTAAGTCATGATGGGCTGCCATCCTAGATGTTTACCCAAAGTCATTTTTATATCTTTTCATGCATGTGAAAGCATTTAAAGGATGACTAAGTAGAGATTTATTAGTTTGCAAGATATAAGTAAAGATCACATCTTGCATAGATAAAATGTGAAGTATATTTAATGCAAACAATTGAGAAGAAAGATTAAATGATATGTGAGGCTTATCTGATGCGAAATCTGATGTATGATCAGAGCAAGTGTGAGATACAATAGTAAGACAATATTGTATGTATACCTACTCTTGTGAAGAAACTAAATTGTATAATTGTATGTTAGGGTAGTGGGCTCTTCTTGCATACATTTTATTTGTTCTACCTGTAGACACCTAAAAAAACCTTTAGAAAATAAAGTATTTTTATTTTCTGAAAAATTCCTGATGACATCATCATTTATTAATTAATTAATTATTTAATTAATTAATTTATTTTTATGCCATTAAATCCCTTTATCTTAATTAAAAATATTTAATTAAGGAATCCCTCCCAAAAATGTTTAAATCTTATTTAAACATTATTTCTTTATTTATTAATTATTTAATTAATAAATTGACAAAAAACCCAAAATAAATTTTAAAAAAAAAATTTTGTCCAAAACTTGGCCAATTTCCTTAAGACCACTAACCTCTTCCAAAATCTTCTAATCCTTCTTTAATTTCGATTAAAGGCTAATCCCATCATTTCCTACCCCTAATCCCAACTCAAAATATTTAATTAAGATTAAATATTAATCCTCATGTTTATTAAAAAAGTTTTAATAAATATCTCCTCAACCCAAACCCTTGAAATAAATAAAACTTTATTTATTTCTTAAAAATCTAATTTATCCTCATCCTAAGAAGTTCTAGACTCTTCTAGAAAGTCTTCATCCTCATCCTAGAAAATTCTAGACTATTCTAGAAAGTCTTTATCCTCATCCAAAGTCTAGACTCTTCTAGAAGATGTCTTTAAACCTAATCCTAATCCCCTCCTAACCTTGTCACATTCCCTAAACATGGGTTAAGACTTACTAACCCAAGCCAAAGTTAACAAATATCTCCTCCTTCACCCACCCTCATTAAATGCCATCCACTTGCCTATCCCTAAGCTAATCCTAAACCATCCTAATCCATACTCTAATCATTTGCACAAGCCTAAGCAAGCTTGAAACCTTCCTAATCAAGTCCAAGTCGAAATTGCTCTCATCACTCTCAAAATATCTCAACCATAAAACTTTATGAAGTCCACTAGGTCATAAATGACTCTTACAAGGCCTTTTATTGCTCTTACAAGTCATTATGAGGGTCTTTATGAAGATTTTATCCCTTGAGCCTCCTTTTTTGACTCATCCTTCCCCTTTCCTCCATCCTCTCACCATGTGACATGTGTCACTCCTTGATTGGCTATAAGGAAGCACAATCCATGTGCTCTCCTCTCATGCAATCTGAGCCCTCCATAAGCTTTTTCCCATCCTTGCATCTTAGCCCTCAAACCCTCAAGCCTCTTGCCTATAAATTGGATCCTTCCCCTTTGCAAAATAACACAATCCATGAAGTAAAGTCATAATGCCATTTTGAGAAGCCATTTTACATCAAAACCATACACCCACACCCAAATTCCAACTCCATTTGAAGCCATTTTTGAAGCATAAGCTTGAGCATACATCCTATCTATTTAGACAAAGCCACTCAACAAGAGAGCTTCTCATTGAAAGAGCCCATTAATGGCTCATATTCTCAATTGAGAGCTCATCTTAGTCTATCTTGAAGTTTATGAATTTTGTTTAGTTTGTAGAAGCTTTATTTAAATTTGGTTTCTATTAGCATACTAACATTGCTCATATACACTACCAACTCCTAACAAGGTTGAAGCAACTCCTAATAGGGTTGAGGCTTCTAACAAGGCCTAGTCCTCTAAAAAGGACTTGAGATCCTATATGTATTTCACATACTCCTAATAGGATCAATATCCTTAATAGGATTTTTATTTTAGTGAATCATCTTGTGGGTATCATCCCCACAGTGGTTTTCCCTTGGCCATGGTTTCCCTAATTAAAAAATAATGGTGTTATGAGTTCTCTTTGTGCATGCTTATATTTATTTTTCATCATTGTTGCTTTACTTTCATATGCAAGTTATAAAGTAATTAATAGTATTCAGTTGTGGAAAAAAGATTGTAGAATACTGATTTGACCCCCTCCCCCCTCTCAGTATTATTGATTTCTAATAGAAATATCAAGTTAAATTGGAAAAGGAAGTAAGTTTATTTGGAATGAAGTCGGGATGAAGAATGCACAACATTCCTACTCATCCCAAGCAACTTGTGAAATATATTACTGAAGCATGACTATTTGGGAAGATGGATCTTGACTCATTTGAGAAGATGATTGAAGAAGATAAAAGATTCATTAAGGATTCAATCATAAAACATTTCAAGGAAGCATTCAAATATCAAAGAGATGTGAAGGACATGGTGCCACATGAGCTATATACCACTCCATTGGAAATATGACACTCAACAAGTATGAGAGTTGAGGAGACAAGTACTTTAGAAGTTTAGACATGATCTATTAGTTAATGATGTAGAAGTCTACATGCTAACATCCATGGTACTAGTAGAGGTAGAACCTAGTTTACTAAAAGATATCAAATAAATTTGGATGGAGAAACTACAAAAAGAAAAAATTGAAGCTTTATTCACAAGTAGGAACTTCAAATCTTAAAATTCTATTTCTAGTAAGTGAGCTACATGGAGCCACAAGTATAGAAATAGAGAAGAAAGCTACATAGGAGAAAGTTATATAATTGAAGACATTGTAGATGGGAAAGATGAAGATAATTATGCAAAGAAAATAGAATCCTAGACAAATATAGAAACCATTGTTAATGTTGAACAAAAAGAAATGGATATATTTGACAAGGCTAAAGTTAGCCAATCTACAATTATATTGATAAGTAGTGTAGGTCAACTTGATCTAACCACTCAATCCCTAATATCAATAGAAGAAGTATTAAATGCTATGAGTAGATAGGAGGACTAGACATCAATACCAACACTAACACTAGAAGAATCAACTGGTAAAAAGGGTAACATAAGTGAATATAAAGTTAGTGGAGAATAAGGAGTTAATTGAAAGACTTAAATGCTCAAGAAGAACAATAAAATGATTAGATTACTAACAATAAAGGACCAGGATCATACCAACCACAAACTTTCAGAGCAAAAAGGTCAGCCAAAATGGACAAAGATAAAGGTGAAGATAAAGATAAGAAGAAAGATCACGACAAAAGTATACAATCAGTAGAAGTCAAAGGGAAAAGGAAAAGAGAATAGGAAGAATATGAAGATGAAATTGATGATGATCCACTCAGCGAAGATCCATAATTTGACATACTAAAGCAGCAAGCACTAGCTTTAAACAAGAAAGACAAAGAGCTATTCAAGAAATATTTTGATCTAAAGATGGAGATGTTAGCATGAATACCGATGCTATTCCTATGGGAGATTATCCTAAGAATTGGAGAGATTGTTAATTATTGACATGTTTTATTCATGACTATGTTTTTCATTGATGTCAATAGAGTATTGTCTATGTGAAGACTAGAAAATCAATTTACAAAGAATGAGGTAGTATGGATTGTGTATTAATGATCAGGTCAAGCATAGTTAAGGATGTTTTCTACACTATATCTTGATGACATGGATAAGTACACATATAGTAAGATGAAAACATGCAAGATATTCATAAATTACAAAAGGTAGCATGTAGTGCCTCTCCCATTTGACTTTTGTAAGTCATCCTGATGGATGATACCTTACTGATCTTTTGTTGTGATGGGATCATGATTGTGACCCTGAGTGGTCTACACCATTGAGGTGTTTGGATTTATGTTTCTGTATCAGTTGCTTTGATTAAGCTTTTGACTGATCTTTGAGATTATGATGTGATTTTTGGTTCACTGAGGTTTGTGCCAGTGGTTACCAAGATCGATGTGGTATCATGAGGTTGTTCTGTGATTACCCTGAGATGTGTGCAGAGATTGCACTATGTTCTTTTACCATGCACATTGGACTAGGTTCCTGTAGTAGTGGTTAGTCATGTTTATGACTAAGTTTTCTTATGTGTTTTAAATGCCCTTTTTATGCAGAGTAATCAATCATTATTAAATGCTTAAGTAATTAGAATGGATTATTCTTGTTGGATTCTTTGGTTATGTGTTGCGGACATTTACCTTGTTACATTTCTGATTAGAGAGATATTTGTTACTCATGTTATGTTTACATTTGAAAGGACCCGAGGGTCAAATGTTACACTTTGATTCCAGTATCATAGATGTTATACTACTATGTTGTTTAGTTAATCATATTGCATGATGATGCCATTTTGAGATGACAGTGTATTTTATGATGATATATGGTTATCTAGTTATCTGGTATTTGGACATACCTCTGATTTTGTTATGTGATGGATTTAATGCTATGGTTATTTACTTCATTCCTGCGTTGCTATGCCTTTTGTGAACATGAGTGATGTAAATAGATTATTTTAATATAATTAAATAAATGGTTAAATTAGGTGACTTAATACATTTATTGCTTCGGCTATGTTATTATATGCAATTGCACTTGATCATGTTGTTTAGTGTGCAGGATTTATATCCCTGGCAGTGGCACATGGAGTTAGTGATTCAGCCTTTCATATTTTACCAATGTTGTCCTTGTGTGGTCGATGTATCCTTTATTAAAATGTTTAATTTAAACCTTTCGGTGATTATTAAATCCGAACTCATTTGCATTATGTGATTAGACCAGTAAGTGTGTCTGTGCATTTAGAGGTTCGCATTATCGCGAAAAGTTATTAAGGAGGTTTATGTGTTTTTGGATTTTTGAGCTTTTTAAATTGATTTATTTTAATTTCTGGCAGCTTTGCCATAGATGAATTCCTATTTATAGGAATAGCCTATTTTCGTTTGGGTCGATTTGGGGTTTAACTGGATTGGCTGGTTAAATGCCCTAATCAATTATTCACCCAAAAAGTGAATAAATATCCAAAGAGGAATTTAATTCCTCACTTCTCACTTTCAAATTGGAAAGTTGGAGAGTAAAACCCAAAATCCTCTTCATGAGGATTTACTGTTTTGTTCGTTGTGGGAGCTACGGGCCTGGGATCGTCGTGAGGTTGGGCTTGTTGGATCCAACTCGGAGAAACCTTGGATTGCCGCGACTTTCAGCTACTTCTGCAGGATATTTATTTTATGGTTCAAATTCCCGTTTTGCCCTTTTGCCTGTGAGGTAGAGCTTTCTCGTTTTATTGGTTCTACTCTGTTTCTGCTTCTATTTTTGGTAGCCATTTGTTTGGAGGCTGAGAACTAGTGTTCCCCTCCGTTTCTGTATGCTAGTTCTACCCGATTGGGTGGGTATGAACGTTTCTCTATTTTTTGAGATGAGGGTTTGGGATTTTACACCGTTATGCTGGCCATTTTTGCATACGGTGTCCGATTTCATTTATTTTTTGATTTTTGGGGTTTTTGAACCCAAACGCCAAATGGGTTTTAATTTTGAAGTTTTCTAAATTTTGAGGGTTTTTACCTCGTTTTGCATGCTGCCTTGTTTTCTCGGGTTTTCTTGGCACAATGTGGGTTGTGGACCTTGATGATCCGTTTGGATATCAGTCAGACCACTTTTGCACTTTTACGTTGCATTGGGATGCATGTTGCATTCGTACTCTCGACGTTGTGTTCAGTTGAGTGATTTGTACCTGGCGTTATTATTTCTCTTAGACCCTTTTTCTTTTGTTTTGTGAACGCTAGGATTCGTGTAGAATCCATACTCTCAGATTGAGGCCGGTTGAGTAAGTTCATGATGTTTGGTCTTGTTACATCATTGGGATTCGTGTAGAATCCATACTCTCGGATTGAGGCCGGTTGAGTGATTTTATGATGTACGGTTTTATTGGCTTTGGGATTTGTGTAGAATCCATCCTTCCACACACGAGTACGTACGCGTACATTTTTTGGGTGACTTGCGAGGCCCGATCTTTCGTGGATTTGCCGAAAGTTATGATCATTGGGATTGGGATGGGAGTACGCATGTCCATAGGCACTTGTCATAGGATGAGCATGGGTAGGGTAGGGTAGCATATGGAGGGGGCTTCTATCTCGCAGCCTGGTGATCATTGTGCCTAGAGGGTTAGCGGAGGATATGAAGTTTTAAATAAGTGATAATTAAAGAAAATGTGTGACTGGTAATAAAATTTAAGATAATAAAATGCTGTGACGAGCCATTCCGTTGAGGGATGTTGAATCTGCACGATCCAAGCTTGGGCCTTTTGATGCCAAGTGACTCTCCATGATGTTAGTCCCTACTTAGTAGATTTTTGAGTGTCTGACTAGGACCTGTACTCCTTGCATTGTCTTAGGTTCTTGGTTCAGCCATCATACTGTCTGGCGTGAGTGTTAGCCATGGATGTTGTGTTTTATGTGTGTTTGTGGTTGGATCATTATCTCCATCATCATGGCGGGTGTGGACCTATGGGTGCCACATCGTTGGGAGGCATAGCTACCTTCACCACTGCTAGGGATTGGTGTATAGAGACGATCTTTTGTCCTAGTGCGACCATTGCTTGATGTCTTCACTTGGTACTTTGGGTTCCAAAGTATGCTTTCTTGTGATTTATGCTTTCATTGGGATGCTTGTATATCATGTTTAGATGATGTTATTTTATTTGGCGCATTCCCTTATTATGATGTTTAGCATATGATTAGATGGTGTGATTTGCTTTAGTAGTATATCTATTGCTTACTGCTATTTAGCATGTGATAGGTGATGTTATCTACTACAGGATTATCTTATGCGTTATCACTAGCATGTTAGATTTTCTTATGCTGTTATTATGCATGTTTTAGTAGTGATGTCCCTATTATGATAGTATTTACGATCTGGTCGGTGGCTTGGGATGTTACGCGCGAGGGATGGCTAGGACCCATGATGGTCTTATGATGCTATTGATGATTGGGAGGAACCGCGTACTTATTTGATTGTTTAGTTCTAAAATGTATCTTTGTTTTTTGCGATGTTTATTTCAGTATGTGCTTTGCTTTTATGTTTTAGATGGTTAGATGTTCCTCTTTCCTTGCTTTTAATGCTCTCGAGTGTTCATTCCTCGATTTAAGTGGATCTGGTACTCCCCGGTGTGGAGGTTTCCTTGTTTGTTTAGCTTTTTGTTTGTGTTTTGTGTCGCGCTGATTTGTTTCCTCGCGCGAGATTGTCTTTTCCTCGTGCGAGACTAATTCTTCCTCCCGCGAGACTGTTTCTTCCTCGCACGAAAGAATACACTTCCCGTGCGAGAATGTAAATCTTCGTGCGGCACATAGGAATCCTCGCATGAGAATGTGAATCCTTGCGTGAAGCTCATTAGTCCTCATGCGAAGTGCGCACTTTCTCGCGTGAAGTGGTGAAAGATCTCGCACGAAACTCTAGACCAGTTTTCTTTCTCGCGCGAGAAACAAGGGCTATCTAGGCTTGTCGGATGAAAGTTTGAAAGTTGGTTTTGGACACCCTTTTGGTTTTTACACCTTTCGGGTTCAAAATAGATTTCCTAGGGGTTTAAAATATATTGCTTAATCATTTGAGATAGGTTTCAGACCTCTCGAAGATAAGTTATGGATTGTAGGAAATTTTAGGGCTTCAGAAATCCAAACTTAGCCAATTTTTAGGGCTTCAGGATTTCAAGCTTAGCCAAAATTTAGGATTCTGCATTTTACCCCAGCTTGGTGTTTTGTTGATGAGTGGTTGTTTCTTGTGCCCTCATCATGTGTGTTGTTGTTGTTGGCTTTGGTTGTGTGTGTCAGTTTGGCAGTGGCGTTTGGAGATTCTTTGGTTGCCGGGATTGTGTTGAAGTCTTTCATTGCGATCTTTGTGATCCCTGTATGATGTTGTCTTGTGCATTCATACTTGTAAAAAAAAATATCTTGGCTTGATTTGAATCCTTGTTTCCAAGGATCTATAGGCGGGGCATTATAGAGCAAGCAAATAGAGCACCTAATAAGTAGTTTATGATGATTGATGTGTATCTCTTAACTAGGATAGAATCTTGATGAGCATAGTTAGATAGTGATAGTAGATAACTTGATGATGATTTCAGCAAGTGCGCAACATCTGAGGTTTTATGTGTTAAAATTTGCAAAGAATATGAGTTGATAGTGTTGTGTAATTGTAAAATGATTGTAATATCTTAGTGAGGTCCTATTATAATTAATTGGGAAAGACTCAAGGTCAACTCATGGAATTATTTTGAGGACGTGGT
Organism: Cupressus sempervirens; assembly: GCA_028749045.1. Classification (NCBI taxonomy): domain Eukaryota; kingdom Viridiplantae; phylum Streptophyta; class Pinopsida; order Cupressales; family Cupressaceae; genus Cupressus; species Cupressus sempervirens. Next base: position 744,072,241 of record CM053783.1, read on the forward strand.
ATAAAGGAAGTTTTATTTTTTCATGATGTATGCAATTGATGAGAATAAGAGTGTGAAGTGAGAATTGTGCAAGTGATATGTGAAGTTAGCAAATGTGTGTAAGCAATCCAAGGGATTAGTTGGATGTGAAATTGGTGATCTAGTATTGAGATCAAAAGAGGACATGTCTAGTAAAGAGGAAAGAGGAGATGAAGTTAGTTAACTTCTATTATTCTCCAAGGAATAATAGAGAGATTGGTTAGATAGTGAGTTTAGTCATCTTTCCCTAAATTTTTTTGGATAGTGTCTCCTTCTACCTTGTACAACTCCTAACAAGGTTGGCACAACTCATAGCAGGGTTAGAATCTCCTAACAAGGATTAAAAGTCCCCTAATAAGAACTTATACGTACTAAATATATTTCTTTGGCTCCTAATAGATTTCATCCTCTTATAAGGAAAATAAATATTAGTAGATAATTTTTTGGGTACCATTCCCACTGGAATTTTCCCTCTGATCAAGGGTTTCCCTAGTTAACATATTTTTTGTTATTGTTTATATATATCTTCTTATGGTTATTGATTATATTGTTCACATGGTTAAGGATTAATAAGGTTGATAATTGTTTTAATTTTTGCATAACTTATTCACCCCCCTCCCCCTCTCAGTTATCTTGGTGCACTTTAGTTTCTAACAAGAGATTGATGAGAGAAGATTCAAAATAATTAAAAGACAAGTATTGAGGAAGATAGTAATAATGCTTGAGAATCTCATGCCAAAAGTACAAGTAGATAATGAGAAGCCAATAAAAGACAATTAAAAGTTTATTTGGATAAAATGGAAGTAGAAGGAAGCAATTTGAAAGAATAATTAGAGAAGGAAGTCACAAGAAAATTGGAAGAATAGACAAGGAAGATCTTGATAGTTAAGTTTACAAATTTGCAAGGGAAGCTACAATAGAATAGAAATGAATTGCTGGAGATTATCAACATTGCATTAAGCAAGTAAATTATTTTGTGTAGTTCTAACACATTCACTTCAAATATTAATAACTAACTTATCAGAGTTTAGAATGAAAGACTAAGTCATATCAGTAACCTGGACACATCATTCAATGTAGTCTAACATGGACTAAAGCTAACAGGTTTAATTGCTAGAGATTGAAAAATATTATTAGAAAGAGATAAACTAACTACCAAAATTTTGGAGTTGCAAGGAATGATAATCTTGCATATTGATGTGATGCAACAAATCTTATTGGGAGAACATAATAGTATATGGATGCCAGAAGAAACTATAGTAAGTGGAATGGAGAATATGGAAATAGAATTTGAGAAGCATATTCTAACTATTCATTCATTATGGAGAATATGGGACACACTATTGCAACTTACAAATTATAAGTATAAAAAGATTGTAAATAAATAGTAGCATGGTTATGAATTTTTCAATGCATATTTTCTATTTGTTCATGTTTAATTATTGGCATTGACTTCCATAAACAAAAATGGGGAGAAATATATAGAGTATACATGGGAGAAATACATAGAAGAGAAGAGATATAGGAAAGTAGATACAGAGGATGTCAAAGCATGCAAAGTAGGGATTATAGAGTATAGGGTATGGGTATGGGTATAGGTGCATGTAAAGACTATATAATGTGGAGAAGAATTTAAATTATTCAGATTAAAGGTTAAAGTTTTTGTTTTGTCATAAATTTCAAAGGGGGAGACTATTGGAGGTTGATTGAGCTAGACAAAAAATTTCCATTGATTGAAAATTACTAAGTCAAGGTTACTATCAAAGTATAGAATAAGTTACAAGAAGAGTATGGAGGAAGTCACTATCAAAATGAAGAAGACTTTATTGGGAAAATCTTGTTAGAGAAGTATAAGTGAGGTTATTGGTGAAAAATAAGAAGTTTAGAGTTGATCTAACCCTAAGATCTATGGTAAAGTTTAAGGTTAAGGTTATCGATCAAGAAATTATTTAAGAGAGAGAGAGAGAGAGAGAGGTGTGAGATGAGAGATGACAAATAAGAAAGAGATTATTAGAAAAGGGAAGAAGCAAGCTGATTTGACAAGATTAAGGAGAATTACTAGACAAGTAAAGTTATCTTGTACAATACCTAATCATTTTTTTAAATATTTAAAGGTCTTTTACAAGACTATCAAGTTCTTCTGTGAACTTTTGTTAAAACCTCTAACAAGGTGAATGCCTAGACAAGCATGATAAATTTTTTTAGTGAAGTAGTCTTAATTAGTTAAAAGATACAATTAGCATTATATTAGTCACTTCTAATAGAGTGAGTTTGTTAGAGGGAAATATATATGTATGCCTAATTGGGAAACCTTTTTTACTACAATGAAAAAGTTGTGGGTTCCATCCCCACCACCGTTTTTCCCTCTAAGGGTTTTCTGTGATGCCAAAATATTAATGTTATGTGTATATATTTTCTTTCATGAATTATGGTTTAGTTTCATGCATATGAACTGCAATGCCCCTCCCAGAGATCCTTGGAAATAAGGATTCAAATCAAGCCAAGATTTTTTTTTTAACAAGTATGAATGCACATGACAACATCATACAGGGATCACAAAGATCACAACGGAAGACTTCACCACAATCTCGGCAACCAACGAATCTCCAAACGTCGCTACCAAAAGACCAACGCGAACAAAAGCCAACAACCACCACAACAAGATGAGGGTTCAAGAACAACCACTCATCAACAAAACATCGAGCTGGGGTAAAATGCAGAATCCTAAAATTTGGCTAAGCCTAAAATCCTGAAGCCCTAAAAATTGGCTAAGTTTGGATTTCTGAAGCCCTGAAATTTCTTAGAATTCTTAATTTATCTCCGAGAGGTCTGAAACCTATCTCAAAAGATTTTTCGCATATATTAAAATATATCTTAGGTATAAGGAATTAAATATACATCAACTTATACTTAAATGATATATTTTATACCCCTAGGAAATCTGTTTTGAACCAAGAAGGTGTAAAAACCAAAAGGGTGTCCAAAACCAACTTTCGAACTTTCATCCAACAAGCCTAGATAGCCCCTATCTCTTGCGCGAGAAAGAAAACTAGTCTCAAGTTTTGTGCGAGATCTTTCACCACTTCGCACGAGGACTACTGAGCGTCACGTGAGGAAGAAACAGTCTCGCACGTGTAGACACCTAAAAAACCTTTAGAAAATAAAGTATTTTTATTTTCTAAAAAAGTCCTGATGACATCATCATTTATTAATTAATTAATTATTTAATTAATTTATTTATTTTTATGCCATTAAATCCCTTTATCTTAATTAAAAATATTTAATTAAGGAATCCCTCCCAAAAATGTTTAAATCTTATTTAAACATTATTTCCTTATTTATTAATTATTTAATTAATAAATTGACCAAAAATCCCAAAATAAATAATTAATTTATTTTTTTCCCAAAAGTTGGCCAATTTCCTTAAGACCAATAACCTCTTCCAAAATCTTCTAATCCTTCTTTAATTTCGATTAAAGGCTAATCTCATCATTTCCTACCCCTAATCCCAACTCAAAATATTTAATTAAGATTGAATATTAATCCTCATGTTTATTAAAAAAGTTTTAATAAATATCTCCTCAACCCAAACCCTTGAAATAAATAAAACTTTATTTATTTCCTAAAAATTTAATTTATCCTCATCCTAAGAAGTTCTAGACTCTTCTAGAAAGTCTTCATCCTCATCCTAAGAAATTCTAGACTATTCTAGAAAGTCTTTATCCTCATCCAAAGTCTAGACTCTTCTAGAAGATGTCTTTAAACCTAATCCTAATCCCCTCCTAACCTTGTCACATTCTCTAAACATGGGTTAAAACTTACTAACCCAAGCCAAAGTTAACAAATATCTCCTCCTTCACCCACCCTCATTAAATGTCATCCACTTGCCTAGTCCTAAGCCATCTCTAACCCTTCCTCTAATCATTTTAACAACCCTAAGCAAGCTTAAAACCCCCCTAAACCTTCAAATTCGAATTTCATGGTATCTCTCACAAATATCTTCAACCACAAAACTTTATAAAGCCCACAAAATCATAAATGTTCTTACAAAGCACTTACGAAGGGTCTTTATGAAAATTTTATCCCTTGAGCCTCCTTTGTTGACTCATCCTTCCCCTTTCCTCCATCCTCTCACCATATGACATGTGTCACTCCTTGATTGGTTGTAAGGAAGCAAAATCCATGTGCTCTCCTCTCATGCAATCTAAGCCCTCCATGAGCTTTTTCCCATCCTTGCATCTTACCCCTCAATCCCTCAAGCCTCTTGCCTATAAATTGGATCCTTCCCCTTTGCAAAATAACACAATCCATGAAGTAAAGTTATAATGCTATTTTGAGAGCCAAATCCATACTAAAGCCATCTATCCACACCAAAAATCCACAATCATCCATTGAAGCCTTTGGAAGCATATTGAGTATACATCCTATCCATTTAGATAAAGCCACTCAACAAGAGAGCTTCTCATTGAGAGAGCCCATTAATGGCTCATATTTTCAATTGAGAGCTCATCTTAGTCTATCTTGAAGTTTATAAATTTTGTTTAGTTTGTAGAAGCTTTATTTAAATTTGGTTTCTATTAGCATACTAACATTGCTCATATACATTTTGGCATGCCCGGTGGGACCCCACATGGGTCATCTTCATTAGATTTTTTAGTCAAGTTTTGTATGTCATTTGCTGATTTTGGCTAATTTTGCTTGTTTTTGTGATTGGTAGGATTGTATAAATTGGTTTTGTAGGTCCACATGAGAATGAAGAAGACAAAGGAACTCATAGTCTATCTCATAGCATTTGCAGATTTTTCAAGCTTATAGGTGGACAAAGCACTTGGAATTCTTCTTCCTCTTCTTGTCTATATTCTTCTTATTCCATCTACTTCTTCTTCTTCTTCTTGTGGGAGATCTTGGCCATTTTTTTTTTAAGGAAGCAAAATCATACACACTTCTTTTTAGTGCTTAAAATGAACCCCCAAATCATACTTAAATCCATTAAAAAATTAAAAATTTGCAAAAAAAGAAAAATCTTTTAACAAGTGAAACTAAACCAATCTAATCATTTGCATCCTTGCAACATCAAGGTTTTAGAAGCATTCATGCAAATTTAGGAACACTTCATTTTTGGGAATTTAAAAAGAACTTCAAGTTTCCATTTCAAAAGGTTCAAAATCAACACTAAGTGCACAATAAAATCTAAATCAAACTCAAAGCATCAATCAAGGATAAAATGAACCTCATTTGCAAATATTTTAAAATTCTTTTAAAAATCTCATGAAAACTAAGAGTCCTAAATGGTTGCCAAAAATTGTCCTAAAAGATTTGTTATTTGTTCCAAACAAATGTCTTGTTGCAAAATCTTGAATGTTTCTTAGGTTTTTCATGCATCAAAACAATCTAGGAATATCATTTTTGGGCTTAAAACATGCAAACTAGAACACAAAATCTCAAATGAAAAGCAAAGTCCAAAGAGTCATTTTCATTTTTGAGTCCAAAAACAATCTTGAATGATCTAAGGTTAAAATAAAGCACTTCAAAGTTCTTAAAAAAAACACACAAAATCTCAATCTTGAATGCTCAAAGGAAAAAAACTTGAATGTTTAATCACTTGTCTTTGAATGTATGTTGCTAAACACACTCTTGAATGCTATGGATTAAAATCAAATTTTCCTTGAATGCATGATTAAAACAACAAATCCAATCTTGAATGCCAAGGATCAATTAACCATTGCAATATCAAACACTTCATTTGGAGCTTCTAAAATTGAATGAAACAAATCTCTTTTCCACATGCAATTTAGGTAAAGTTTGATTTTTGGATATTTAAGAGACTTTGTTAAGTTAAATACAAATTTTCAAAAATCAATTTGAGTAGTTCCTTGGACTCACCTCTTTTCTAATCACCCATCAATTCAACCATTGGTTGCAATCTCAACGCCATTCATGGGGATGGGTCTACTTGAAAAAGGTGTTAAATGTTCCACAATCTAACTCACTCACTTGGTCTTTGAACGTTTGCTTTAACTTTATCAAAATTCTTAAATGACAAAAATCTAGATTAAATCGATCACACTTCATTTGGGTATTAAAATTGAACAACTATTGACGTGGAGGGCCCCCGGGCGCGCGCTTGACAAATCGAGTCTCACACATCTTTTCTTTGGGCTTAAAACAAAATCACACCAACTCTTGAATGCTTTAAAGGAAATTAATTGATACTTGACGTGGAGGGCCTTCGGGTGCGCGAGTTTTCTTTTGTTGACCCTAAATCTTCTTCTTGTTTGCATTCTTCGATTGATTTACTTTTGTTGGCGCTTCAAGTTGGAATTGAACATTGTCTCTTAAACATGAGTGCTTGCAAAGTCTAGATTAGCACACATAAGAGTCAGTTGGTAAAAGAACAAGCATGTTTTTTTTAGCCCAAGGTCATCCAAGTCTTCTCTCCCCTTGTCGTCTTTCGAGGCCATCTTGGGTGCATAAGATTAGGATCCAAAATCTTGTCTTAGCTTTTTAGGAGGCATGCTTGGGGATTTCATCACCCCTTGGGACGACCTCAACTCCAGCGTTCTGGTGGAGTATAAAGATCGGGAGGTGACTCCAAAGACACCTCTCTTGGGATCAAAATTTTGTCACTCGGGCTAAGCCTCAAGGAACTTTATACCCTTGAGAAGTGAAAGAGGAGAAGTGGGTTACCACTCCTCTCGGTTGTGTGACATCTTTTTGGTTTCATCTACAGATTTGGGCTTCACGTACCTTGTGTATATTGAGGACTCCCTAGCTAAACCAAATTTCATCCTTGTAGAAATCTTCCTAAGATGTTGGTGTGTTTGACGTGCTTGCTCAAAACTTTTTTCTACTTGTTTGTTCATAGCTTTTGAATGAATGTTTGCCAATTTTGGTTGAAATCCCAGAAAAGAAAAAATCTCCCAACTCAAGGCATACTTAGCGTAGTCACTGCCTCATCAAAAAATTAACCAAGCTCCCCCGCTGCAACCAAATCTATCTAGTTCCTTGCTTTAGAACAATCCCAAATCCAAAGTCTCTCCAAATCATCCCCCCCTAGCCAGCTAGAAACCCAATCCAAAATCACACCCAAGCCTTTAGAGAGTTGTTGTCATTCTGGTAGAATTTGTTATCCAATCAATCCGACCAATCCACCAGCCTCACCAAGGTTATCCTTTTGACAGAGCTTTTTCTAGGGTAATCTAGCTTTGTCACCTATTATCCCTCACCACCTTGAGCTAAAGGTTGGGATCCACAAGTGATCAATCTCGTGTCATGCCCATAGGATCATTAGTCTATTCTTAGGTTGACACAATCACCACGAATCCTGCACATAGGAAAGCAAAACTCTCACTTTTTGATAGCATATCCTTGAAGTCTTCCACCCACAAGAAAGCCAAAAATCTCCAGCCAATCCTCCTTAGGTCTGTCATACAGCTTTGACTCTCCCTAGGAAATCTTTCATCAGCCAATCCAAAATCTGTGCTTAATCCAAATCCAACCATGAGCTTCCGTGTTCATCCATATGCAAGACCCCATCCCCATCAAACTCATCATCAAAGCATGAAGTACCAATCCTATCATGATGTGTTTGGTCGCATTGTCCTTGCTCCTGCCACCTCCTATTCCAATGATGATGAAAATCTTGTTGACTATGATGGGTATATTGAAAGCCTTAGAAACATTCCCCCAAGTATCCCCCAAAATCCAAGAGTTATTCCAAACTATCTAGTCATGCCATCGGATATTCCAGCTTCCCCTCCATCACCCCATCAACCAAGCTTCCAATCTTCCACCCCCATCACACTAGCTATTCCTGTCAATCCACCTCCACCTTCGACACATGAGTCTCCAAGGAATTTCCTAGAGGAAATACAAGAAAAGTTGCCTCCAACAGTCGATAAGCCATGTCATCTAATCCAACCATGTGAAGTAGTCAGTGATGAAGCTTCCCCATCTATAATATCACCTCCATCTCCGATAGCTATCATCCCCATACCATCCATCAAATTACTTAAAATCCTTCCACTTCCCGCAAGCATCAAAATTCCACCACCTATCAAATCCCTCCAAATCCTATCCACATCGCCTCCAAGCATTTCCCAAATCTCTCGTAATGACCCTTATGCATCCATCTTCTACTCACCCATCTCCACTACTGAATCTCCCATCTATCCATCCGCTGCCTTTGAAGAATCCATCCCTTCACCTCCTATCGCACCATCCACTCCAAACCAATCCTATCAAGATCCTGCCCAAAAGCATGTTGACATCCCCCAAAGCATAAATGAAGATATCATCATACCATGTCTTCCATCCATAGTGCAGTCACCATCTTCTCCATCTCCAAAACCTCAAGCCATATCTCCTCCACTACAAGATATCTTGTCATACCACCAGCTACATCAAGATCCTATCCTTCCATCTCCCCCGCTCCATGCTTCCATCTTACCACCTATCCAAGCTATTCCACCATCTATAATCTACCCTCTTGGTTCACTTACATTCATCCACGGTAGCCCTCTCTTAGCAGAAGAATTAAGAATAGTATCTCCCCATTGCAATACACCTAATAAATCACTTCTACCATTTTCTACAAGCAAAAAGTTTCCTCAGCTTGTTCAAATGCTCAATCGATGGCATTATCAAGGTCAAGGTTTAGGACCACAAGAGCAAGGAATCAGAGAGCCTATTATTGCACAAAAAAATCTAGGATTTCATGGTCTTGGATATGTATCCAAAGTCTCACCATCTAAAGGTGTTGGTACACCACACCCCCAAACCAAGCCTATCTCCAAGCCCACCATGCCAGCCTCCCATCACTCCTTCAAGAAATCTTATGTCATCCCCCCTCCACCATCTTTGCAACCCAAAACAACCTACCATATCCACCCTTCATCCGCTAAATCCATTTTGGGTCCCTATGTCCCAAAATCTACCATCCTCCATCCTCCTATTAGCCATCATAAAAATCCTATTCCATCCATTCCTATGCAAGATCAACAAAGGCACATATTAGGGCACATCATCCATCATCATCCCCATACATGCTCTTTCATATCCTCTCCATCTCACAAAGCTTCTCCTAACCATCTTCCCAAAGCTTACCACAGCAATGTGAATGCCAACTTCAAAATGCATAAAGCTAAAAATCCACATCCTAGGCAATCATATGTCTATTCTAAAAGACATACTCCAAAAAGGCAAAATCCAATCAAAGAATGCAAAACAATGCAAAAGCCTATGAAAAGAAAATCCAAAACCATGTGGATCCCCAAGAAAAAATTTGAAACCCAATGCATAATGGCATCCACCATTGCTAATCCCCCATCTAGTGACTCGTGTCCCCCATCTCCTAACTCCATCTTGGGTGCCTATATCCCCAAGCATGCTTCCACAAATCCTCCATCATGCCCGCATCTACCATCTATCCCCCATATGGTCTTTTCACACCCGTTCCAACATGTGCCAATGTTGCTCTTGCAAGCATCCCCATCTCATGCTCCTTTCCAGCATTTTCATCCCTCCATCTCCTACCATCAATCCCATCTAATCCGATCTATTGCATAAATAACACATTCAGTGTACCAACAGCTAGCAACAAAATTGAACATTCCAACAGCCAGTGAAAAATCCCAAAAAAGCCAAAATAGCTGAAGAAAGCCAAAATCATTCCAGCTAAGTCCAAAGTCAAAAATTCAAAAAAAGAAAAGAAAAATAAAGCATCCACTGGTGAAAACTTGGCAATTCAAGCACCTTGGACAAGTACCATGATGAAAACTTGGCAAACAAGCATCATGCGTAATCCTGCCATCCCTAGCTTAGCCTATCACCCTCATGCTTTTGGTCATCTCTTGACATCCACCTCCATCTTCCAATCTATCCACCTATCCTCCATCCTCCATCTTCCATCTCGCACCATCCACTAATCTTATGCAGCTTTAGCCAATCATCTCAGCTATCATCCATCTCCCTAGACCCTTCAGCTTTTTCCATCCTAGCTTCAATCCTATCACATCCATCATAAGACCTCCTTCTGCATGTTATCTTCTGATTGGGGGCACTATATTCCTTGGAGATCTTGTCTTGTCCATCCTCCCTTGTCATTGGTATCTAGCTCCAGGCTATCCTCATGCAAACCCAATGTCATCTCTTTATATCCATCATAATCCTAGCTATCTACCATCCTATCCAGCCATCTCATCCTGCTCCTCTAGCTATCCTTGGTCATAAAATCTCTCATCATCATTGGATGCATCCTACCAAATCCATATCTTTTGCTATCACCCCACCCTTAGCTTTCGCATCTTGCACAACATCGAACCATCCCGCTATCCTATTATCCTAAGCTTTTGCTCACTTGTAAATATCTTGGTCTGTCAGCTTGTACATCCTCTTTAGCTTACAACCATTGCATCTATCCAGCATTCATGTCAGTTCATCCTTGATCAGCATCTTGCACCCATCGCACATCTTGGTTAGCTATTCCAATGCATCCTTTAGCTAGATTTCCTATCACCAAAGTGTTATCTTTCTTAGTTCAGCTTGCTAGACGCATCAGTCATCCAAATCCACCAGCTTCGGTGCTCTCCGATAGGTCCTTGCAGGATATAGCTTTCCTCATGTCTGATCTTGGTCCGTTAGTACCTCGTCCTACCGATCTCGTTGGCAAATAGTTCTCTTTTGGTTTTTCACTTTCTTTTGATTTGGACTCTTCCCTATTGGGTCTTGAAATATATTTTCCAAGCAATCTCCTTGTTCCCTCCTCAAGTTTGCCATGGTTTTCCATATCATGGTATACTGTGAATGGGGCAATCAGAGTGTAAGGTCTTGATCATGTCTTTTGCTTGTTTTCTTTTTTGCTTGTGGGTTACCCAGTGTCGTTTCCACACTGCTTCCTCTAGAATTCATGTGTGATACTGGGGCAATCCTTGCGTGTTTGTTTTGAGTCAGTTTGTCAGTCCTCTGGATAGTTAGTGAAAAGGCCTTGATGTTCTTGGTAACCTTTGCAATTAACCAACAGTCCTATAGCAAATCTAGTGCTCAACTACATGGTGGTACTTCTCTTTGAAGTATCCCCCCTGCTCAAAAAGCTTCAATGGTTTTCCTTCATCTCCATTATCCCCCATCCATATCCGGAATCCGTCTCTCCTACCCCAAATTATGCATTAGTATCTCTTTGAATCACTTCTCACCTTTAGCTTTAGGGATCCACAATCCTAGTCTTAGGGATCCACCAATCCAAATCAATCCACTAAGCCTCATCTTTCGAGATCCACAATCCTAGTCCTAGGGATCTCTGAAACCCATCTTCCGCCAATCTGACTCTTTGAAATCCTGTTGCATAAGCTTTTTTAATCCCCTCATCCATCTCCCCATCCTGGATTCCTTTTATAGCGCTCCGCTCCTTCATCCTCTGCAATCCCTGAGATCTTAAGCTTGCTTCCTCTTGTGCCTCTGATTCTCCCTTTATCATTCTCCCGCAGTGAGAGTTTGATCTAACCAAACCTCTTCTCTTAAGAAAATATGAGTCTTCTTGCTCATCTTGGATTCTTGTACTTTTCAAGACATCGTTGAGCCTCGCTTTCTCTCCCCACTGCCTTCTTGAGGGGGCATCTCACAGTCCATTCTGCTCTAGCCTTGGGCATCTTATTTTCTTATCTTTGATGTCATGCCACTTGCGGCATCACATCAAAGAGGGGCAAAATGTAGACACCTAAAAAACCTTTAGAAAATAAAGTATTTTCATTTTTTTTAAAGTCCTGATGACATCATCATTTATTAATTAATTAATTATTTAATTAATTAATTTATTTTTATGCCATTAAATCCCTTTATCTTAATTAAAAATATTTAATTAAGGAATCCCTCCCAAAAATGTTTAAATCTTATTTAAACATTATTTCCTTATTTATTAATTATTTAATTAATAAATTGACCAAAAAACCCAAAATAAATTATTTATTTATTTTTTTCCCAAAAGTTGGCCAATTACCTTAAGACCAATAACCTCTTCCAAAATCTTCTAATCCTTCTTTAATTTTGATTAAAGGCTAATCTCATCATTTCCTACCCTAATCCCAACTCAAAATATTTAATTAAGATTGAATATTAATCCTCATGTTTATTAAAAAAGTTTTAATAAATATCTCCTCAACCCAAACCCTTGAAATAAATAAAACTTTATTTATTTCCTAAAAATCTAATTTATCCTCATCCTAAGAAGTTCTAGACTCTTCTAGAAAGTCTTCATCCTCATCCTAGGAAATTCTAGACTATTCTAGAAAGTCTTTATCCTCATCCAAAGTCTAGACTCTTCTAGAAGATGTCTTTAAACCTAATCCTAATCCCCTTCTAACCTTGTCACATTCTCTAAACATGTGTTAAAACTTACTAACCCAAGCCAAAGTTAACAAATATCTCCTCCTTCACCCACCCTCGTTAAATGTCATCCACTTGCCTAGTCCTAAGCCATCTCTAACCCTTCCTCTAATCATTTTTACAACCCTAAGAAATCTTAAAACCCCCCTAAACCCTCAAATTCGGATTTCATGGTATCTCTCACAAATATCTTCAACCACAAAACTTTATAAAGCCCACAAAGTCATAAATGTTCTTACAAAGCACTTACGAAGGGTCTTTATGAAGATTTTATCCCTTGAGCCTCCTTTGTTGACTCATCCTTCCCCTTTCCTCCATCCTCTCACCATGTGACATGTGTCACTCCTTGATTGGTTGTAAGGAAGCACAATCCATGTGCTCTCCTCTCATGCAATCTAAGCCCTCCATGAGCTTTTTCCCATCCTTGCATCTTACCCCTCAATCCCGCAAGCCTCTTGCCTATAAATTGGATCCTTCCCCTTTACAAAATAACACAATCCATGAAGTAAAGTTATAATGCTATTTTGAGATCCAAATCCATACTAAAGCCATCTATCCACACCAAAAATCCACAATCATCCATTGAAGCCTTTGGAAGCATATTGAGCATACATCCTATCCATTTAGATAAAGCCACTCAACAAGAGAGCTTCTCATTGAGAGAGCCCATTAATGGCTCATATTTTCAATTGAGAGCTCATCTTGGTCTATCTTGAAGTTTATGAATTTTGTTTAGTTTGTAGAAGCTTTATTTAAATTTGGTTTCTATTAGCATACTAACATTGCTCATCTACAGCACGAGGATTCCCTATGCGCTGCACGAAGATTTACATTCTCACGCAGGAAGTGTATTCTTTCATGCGAGGAAGAAACAATCTTGCGCGAGGAAAATACAATCTCGCGTAAGGAAACAAGTAAGCATGACACAAAACGCAAACAAAAAGCTAAACAAACAAAGAAACCTCCACACCGGGGAGTACCGGATCCACGTAAATCAAGGAATGAACACTCGAGAGCACTAACAGCAAGGAAAGAGGAACATCTAACCATCTAAAACATAATAGCAAAATACATACTGAAATAGACATCGCAATGAACAAAATACATTTCAGAACTAAACAACCAAATAAGTGTGCGGTTCCTCCCAATCGTTAATAGCATCATAAGACCATCGTGGATCCTTTCCATCCCCCATGCGTAACATCCCAAGCCACCGACCAGATCGTCGGTACTGTCGTAATAGGGACATCACTACTAAAAACATGCAACAATATAAGCATAAAGAAATCTAACATGCTAGTAGAAAAGCATAAGATAATCCTACAGTAGATAACATCACCTGTCACATGCTAAACAACAATAAGCAATAGATATGCTAATACAACAATTCACAGCATCTAATCATATGCTAAACATCATAATAAGGGAATGTGTCAAATAAAATAACATCATCTAAACATGATATACAAACATCCCAATGAAAGCATAAATCACAAGGAAGCATACTCTGAAACCCGAAGTACCAAGTGAAGACATCCAGCAACGATCGCACTAGGACAAAAAGATCATCTCTGTACACCAATCCCTAGCAGTGGTGAAGGTAGATATGCCTCCCAACCATGTGGAACCCATAGGTCCACACCCGCCGTGCTGATGGAGATAAAGATTCAACCACAAATACACAAAAATTACAACATCCATGGCTAACACTCATGCTAGACAGTATGATGGTTGAACCAAGAACCTAAGACAATGCAAGGAGTACAGGTCCTGGTCAGACACTCAATAGGCTACTATGTAGGGACTAACATCATGGAGAGTCGCTTGGCATCAAAAAGCCCAAGCTAGGACTTGTGTAGATTCAGCATCCCTCAATGGAAAGGCTCTAGCACCCCAAACTTTTTAATTATCTTAAGTTTTATTATCATTCATACATTTTATTTAATTATCACTTATATAAAGCTTCCTCTGCCAACCCATGACACCATGATCATCGGGCTACGAGATAGAAGCCCCCTCCATATGCTACCCTACCCTACCCATGCTCATCCTACGACAAGTTCCCGTGGGCATGCATACTCCCATCCCAACCCCAATGATCATAACTTCTGACAATATTAGGGAAGATCGGGCCTTGCAAGTCACCCGACAAATGTACGCACACGTACTCATGTGTAGCGCACCACCATCACGAAGATCACAACACAAGGACAAGAATGAGAACACAATGCAAAGAAAACACCCAACTAAAAGCAACACAGGAAGGATGGATTCTACACGAATCCCAAAGCCAAAAAAACCATACATCATTAAATCACTCAATCGGCCTCAATCTGAGAGTATGGATTCTACACAAATCCCAATGATGCAACAAGACCAAACATCATGAACTCACTCAATCAGCCTCAATTCGAGAGTATGGATTCTACATGAATCCCAATGTCCATGAAACAAAGCAAAGGTCCAAAAGAAACCATAAAAAGTATAAAATCACTCAACCAAACACAACGTCGAGAGTACGGATGCAACACGCATCCCAATGCAACATAAAAGTGCAAAAGTGGTCTGATTGATATCCAAATGGATCATCAAGGTCCATGATCCACATTGTGCCAAGAAAACCCAAAAAAATAGTGCAGCACGCAAAATAAGGTAAAAACTCCAAAATTTGGAAAACTTCAAAATTAAAACCCATTTGGCCTTTGGGTTCAAAAACCCCAAAAATCAAAAAATAAATTGAATCGAACACCGTATGCAAAAATAGCTAGCATAACGACGTAAAATCCCAAACCCTCATCCCAAAAAATAGGGAAATGTTCATACCTGCCCAATCGGGTAGAACTAACATACAGAAACGAAGGGGAACACTAGTTCTTAGCCTCCAAACAAATGGCTACCAAAAATAGAAGTAGAAATGGAGCCGAAATAATAAAATAGGAATGCCCTACCTCACAGTCAAAAGGGAAAAATGAAAAACTGAACTAGAAAATAAAACGCTCGCAGAAGTGGCTGAAAATCTCAGCAATCCAAGGTTTCTCTGA
Source organism: Cupressus sempervirens (assembly GCA_028749045.1). Classification (NCBI taxonomy): domain Eukaryota; kingdom Viridiplantae; phylum Streptophyta; class Pinopsida; order Cupressales; family Cupressaceae; genus Cupressus; species Cupressus sempervirens. The sequence goes on from CM053783.1 coordinate 744,087,678, forward strand.
GTTGGATCCAACGAGCTCAAGCTCGCGATGATCCCATGCTCGTAGCTCCCACAACGAACAAAATAGTAAATCCTCATGAAGAGGATTTTGTGTTTTACTCTCCAACTTTCCAATTCAAAAGTGAGAAGTCAAGAATTAAATTTCTTTTTGGATATTTATTCACTTTTCGAGTGAATAATCGATTAGGGAAAATAACCAGCCAACCTAGTTAAATCCCGAATCGACCTAAATGAAAATAGGCTATTCCTATAAATAGGAATTCATCTATGGAAAAGCTGGTAGAAATAAAAATAAATCAATTAAAAAGCTCAAAAACCCAAAAAAAACACAAAATCTCTTTAACAACTTTCGCGACAATGCGAACCTCTAAATGCACAAACACACTTACTGCTCGAATCACAAATGCAAATGAGTTCAGATTTAATAATCACCAAAAGGTTTAATTTAAACATTTAATAAAGGATACGTTGACCACACAAGGACGACATTGGTAAAATATGAAAGGCTAAATCACTAACTCCATGTGCCACTGCCAGGGATATAAATCTTGCACACTAAATAACACGATCAAGTGCAATTGCATATAATAACATAGCCGAAGTAATAAATTCATTAAATCACCTAATTTAACCATTTAGTTAATTATATTAAAATAATCTATTTACATCACTCATGTTTGCATAAAGCATAACAATGCAGGAATGAAGTAAATAACCATAGCATTAAATCCATCACATAACGAAATCAGAGGTATGTCCAAATACCAGATAACCAAATATCATCATAAAACACAATGTCATCTCAAAATGGCATCATCATGCAATATGATTAACTGAACAACATAGTAGTCTAATATCTATGATACTGAAATCAAGGTATGACATCTGACCCTCGGGTTGTCTCAAATGTAAAACATCACATAAGAATAGATATCTCACAGATCAAAATAAAACAAGGTAAATGTCCGCAGCATATGACCAAAGAATCCAACAAGAACAACCCATTTTAATTACTTAAACATTTAATAATGATTGATTACTCTGCATTAAAAAAAAAGGCATTTAAAACACAGAAGCAAACACAGTCATAAACATGACTAACCATTGCTACAGGAACCTAGTCCAGTGTAGCATGGTAAAAAGTACATAGTGCAATCTCTGCACACATCTCAGGGTAATCATGGAACAACCTCATGATACCACATCGATCTTGGCAACCACTGGCACAAACCTCAGTGAACCAAAATCACATCATAATCTCAAAGATCAGTCAAAGCACAATCAAAGCAACTGATACAAAAATATAAATCCAAACACTTCAACAGTGTAGACCACTCAGGGTCACAATCCTGATCCATCACAACAAAAGATCAGCAAGGTTGCATCCATCAGGATGACTAACAAAAGTCAAATGGGAGAGGCACTACATGAACTGTTAATGATTAAGTGATTAAGATATCAGTTAGATCTAACTTATTGGAACAATGTTATCATAGACTATTGGTTAAATGAATGAAATTTTAAAATATTTTCTAAGCATTGATTCACTTCTCCTCTCAATACTTAACCCTTTTTACACACAATTATCAATAAACATATCAAATAATCGAGGGACGCATGTAAAGATAAAGCATATATCAATCAAGTATCACTACTTGAGGGAGAAATTACAAGATAAACAAGTTAGGCTTGAATATTTGGCATCTACAAAGAAAATTGTAGATGTATTTACTAAGCCACTACCTAAGGATGTTTTTGAGTATCTAAGAGGTAAACTAGAGGTCATGTCCCTATCCAAAATTCATAAAGTGAAGATGCATTTTGCATCAACTCATGGATGAATAGAAACATCTTTATGTATTTGATGCAAGAATTCATAGTTTAGCACCAATTATGAAGTTGTAAAGATGACTCAAATAAAACTGATGTAAATAATACATGCAAGGTACACGATATAGCTACAAAGTTTTATAAGTTTCACATTGGAATTTATATTTACCTTTGGCATTGTTGTCAAAGATAGAGAGTATGAATAGAAAAGGGGAAAGAATTGGTAAGAGAGATTAGTCGAAGGGGGAGAAAGATGAAAAATAAATAAAGATCAAGAAAATGAATAATCAAGGGTTTATGATTTAGGGTTTAGGGACAAAATAAAAATCTTGAAGATGGAGATTGAAGATATTTTTGAATAGAAAGAGATTATATCCTAAGGGGGAGAAATGTTAAAGATTATTTCTAAAGAAGAAATAGACTAAGCATTGCTAATGGTGAAACTTGTTGCAGAGAACCAAAAAAAGAACCTGGACCTAAAAACTTGTATTATTGTCAATGCATACATTTGATTATCTTATGTAATATTTTTTAATGTAAAATTATATGTTAGCATGAATGCTGATGCTATGGGGGAGCATTATGGAATAGTGTTATGACTATGTTTTTCATTGATCACAACATAGCAATAAGTTTGCAAAAGACTAACAAAGCAACTAACTAAAATTTGTATATTAAGGACATCACATTATGTATCTACTTACACATAGTTACCAGCATACACTACATCATGTATTTGACATTTGGACAAGTGTGCAAAAGTTGAATCGATAGTGTATGGAAATTATTAATGATTTACAAAGAACCGTAGGGAAACAGAGCATTGGGAAAATAGTTTCTATTGTATGATCAATATAACACATTGTATTTGGAATGAATGGCTGTGCAATTAACCAAAGGTAGTATACTAACCATTGATGATGTCAACAAGTGTGCAAGTATGAAAGTTACATGTGTGAAAGTTTGTGTATAACTGTGAGCCGACAACATTAATTAAATGTGTATTTCATTTAATTAAATATGGAGTTGACTCAAGCAATTAATGTTGAGTGTGGTATAAAGGAAAGATTTTTTCCAAGTTTTAGTCATGATTAATGATATCAAGAAGAAAAAAAGGCTTATGAATTGCAAAGTAGAAGAGCAGAGTAATCTATTAATGTGTGTAAGTGACCTTAAGGGTTACTTTTGCTGAGTTCTAGATCTAATTACACGATCTAAGGGTAAAGAATCTGACATACTAGACAAAGGAAGAGATAAGAGATTGTTCCACATCTATTATTCTGAAAGGAATAGTACCAAGATCAATTGGACAGTGGGTTCATTGATCTAGTCCTAAAGCTATTTGGACAGTGGGTTCAATTGCCTACTTCAACTCCTAATAGGGTTGGAATATCCTAATAGGCATTCAAGGTCTCCTAACAGGGATTCTTTGTACTAAACATTGTAATAAACTCCTAATAGGGTCCATCCTCTAATAAGGAATATTCAAAGTAGTGCATTATCTTGTGGGCATCATTCCCACCGAGGTTTTTACTTGTGATCAAGGGTTTCCCTAGTCAGCATATCTGGTGTAATTGTGTATGCACATTTCTTTATTATTGTTGTTTTCTTTGGTTGAATGATTAAAAATTTCTTAAGAGGTTTAATTTTTAGATTGTTGTATAACTGATTCACCCCCCCCCCCCCCCCCCACACCTCTCAATTATATTGGTGGACTACTATTTCTAACAATTGATATCATAGCATCAAGTCCTTGAAGGGAAGTTTAACAACTTTGGGAGATCCATGGTGAATTTGTTCAAAAAGGAAAGTCCTAGATTTGATGGCACAAACTATGATAGTTGGAAGGATAAAATGAAGACTTATCTCTTGTGCATGGGTCTAGGATATTGGCTTGTAACCAAGACATCAAAAACCATTCTAGAAGAAGACAATCTTGAAACTTGTATCAAGGAATAGAGAGAAGTGTTCATGTGAAACATAAGGGAAAGAGAAGAAATATTGTCAGCATTAACTGAAAGTGAGTATAGTTAGGTAAAACCACTCAAAACATCTCATGAAATTTGGAAAACCTTAGAGGCTAATTATGAGGGTGATACACATGCAAAAATGGTTAGATTGCAAAATTTGTATTGAACATTTCAAGATGCTAGAATGATGGAAGATGAATTTGTAAGAAGCTATATTGGGAGAATATCTGAGATTTTTGCAGGAATTACATCTCTTCATGGAAAGAAGTCTGATGATGAAGTGATATGGAAGATTTTGAAAATTCTGATGCCACGTTTCAAGACAGTAGCCCAAATGATTCAAATGATGATACCTTGTACTACTAATTTCACCAAAGAGACATTGCTTGGTAGACTAGAAGTTGCAAAATTTGATTTGAAACAATCTAGAGAATTAGAAAAAGTTGAGATAGCATTTAGTGCACTAAACATCAAATCTAGTATAACAAGGAACACAAAATCACAGGGAGACATTGCTAGCAGTAGCAAGTCTATTGATGAAAAGATCCAAGAGGGAGTAGCTCTTCTTTTGGAAAGAGAAAAAGATGGTAATAATATCTTCAAATGTTGGACTTGTAATGAATATGGTCACTATGCATCTAAGTATCCTAAAAGAGAAAGAAAGTATAAGGGAAGGTTCAAGTCTAGAAGACCTAGAAAATTTTTATATGCTAATGAAGAAGATGAAGAAGAGGAATCTGATCAAAACATGAGTGAAGACAAATTAGGATTCATAGCTATAAAGGACGATGATCTTGACAAAGAAATCAGAGAAGAAATTGTGTTGATCTCACAAGTTGAAAAGAAAGATTGGATCATTGATAGTGGTTGTTCACATCACATGACTGACGATATGAGCAAGGTTGTCAAATTCAAAAACTATGATGGAGAAATAGTCAAAGTAGGGAACAATGCAGCTTATCATATTGTAGGGATTGGATCTATCACTCTTGATGGCAAAACATACATTGATGATGTTTACTTTGTTAATGGACTAAAGCATAACCTACTGAGAATTGGACAGCTTATGGGAAAAGGTTACCAACTACAATTTGGTAATAACTCATGCATTATCAAAAACAAGGAAGGAAAACTACTTGGAACTAGCAAGAACTAGAGGTAATGTATTTCAGTTAAACTCCACTGAAATAACATGTTTGGTAGCTAAGATTGACAATAGTTTTCTATGGCATAGAAATTTTGTCACATCAACTTTGATAACATTATGAAGGCTAGTAATACACTTTCTATAAGAGATTTACCTAAGATCACTAAGCCCACTAATACTATTTGTAAGGAATGTATTATGGCTATGCAGAAGAGAGTCACATTTCCTAGCAAGTAGTTTTGTACTACACAAAAGTTGGAACTGATTCATACAAATCTGAGTGGTCCTAAGAGGTTTCTATAGGGAAAGGTACTTTATGATTTTTGTTGATGATTTCACTAGAATGATGTGGGTATCTTTTCTTAAAGAAAAATTAGAAGCATTTGAGAAATTGAAGATATTTAAGAACAAAGTTGAGAATGAATCTGGAGTCAAAATCAAGAGCTTAAGGTCAGATAGAGGAGGAGAATTCACCTCTAGAGAATTCAATATCTATTGTGAAGAACATGGCATCAAGAGACAACTATCTTCACCCCATACACCTGAGCAGAATGGGATTGTTGAAAGAAGAAACAAATCAATTGCTAAAGTAGCAAGGGCTATGTTATTTGAGAATGATGTACCAAATACCTTTTGGAGAGAAGCAGTCAATACAATAGTATACACACTAAACAAAGTATAGATTAGGAAAGGGATGGACAAAACACCTTATGAGCTATGATTTGGTCACTCACCATCAGTCAAGTACTTTGGGATATTTGGAAGCAAATGTTACATCAAAAGAGATGATGATATCAGTAAGTTTGATCCAATGAGCAATGAAGGTATGTTTCTTGGCTATTCATTAAAAAGTAAGGCTTATAGATGTTTCAAATATAGAACAAAAACTATAGTAGAGTGCACAAATGTTAAAATTGATGAAAATTTTGGTACCAAGGAAAAGATAGTGGATTGCAATTCTAATGGAGATGATTACTCTAGAATGACTAACAAAAATAATGAGTTATTTTTCAAGACTAAAAATGACTTGTAAAATAATATGCAAGAGAAGAATAGAGCACTATGCCTGAAATAAGAGTTGAAGTAGTAACTCCTACCCCAAATAGGAAGTTGATAAGAAATCATCTTGCTAATTAGATAATAGGAAGTAAAGAAAAGGGAGTAATGACGAGGAGCAAAATTAATGAAGAATTATGCTTGATATCTCAAGTAGAACAAAAAAGCACAAATGAAGCAATCAAAGATGATCATTGGATAAAAGTAATGGAGGAAGAACTTTAGCAGATAATAAAAATGACACATGGGAATTGGTTCCTAGATCAAAGGACAAAAATGTGATTGGCACAAAGATGGTATTCTGAAATAAAATGAATGAACAATGAGAAGTGATAAGAAACAAAGCAAGACTTATATGCAAAGGCTACTCTCAGCAAGAAGGAATTGATTATGAAGAAAGATATGCACCTATAGAAAGAATGGAAGGAGTTAGAATGTTCCTGGCATATGCAGCAAACAAGAATTTTAAGGTATATTAGATGGATGTTAAGACAACATTCTTGAATGGAGAACTTGAAGGAGAAGTTTACATTCAACAACTAGAGGGTTTTCCTTTAACAAGAGAAAAGAATATGGTTTGCAAACTAAAGAAAGCATTGTATGGATTAAAGCAAGCACCAAGGACTTGGTATGCAAGGTTGGAAAAATACTTAGCAAAGCTTGGATTTACTAAAGCTACAATAGATAGTAACTTGTACTTGAAGAAAATAGAAGATGGTTTGTTAATAATCATCATATTTTTTGATGACATCATTTTTGGTGGAAATGATGAAGCCAGTAACAATTCTTAGAAGGCATGAAGAATGAGCATGATAGGAGAAATGAAATTTTTCTTGGGATTGCAAATTTTTTAGAACAAAGAGGGTATCTTTATCTCTTAGACCAAGTACTTAAAAGATTTTCTAAAAATATTTGGTCTAGAAAATTGTAAACCTATTGGAACTCCCACAGTAATTGGTCATAAGTTATCAAGAAAAGATGAGATGCCTACTATTGAACAAAAGAAGTATAGATCTATGATTGGAGGGTTGTAGTATCTAACTCATAGTAGACCAGATATAGCTAATGTAGTTGGAATTGTAGCAAGATTTCAAGTTGATCCTAAAGAATATCACTATGCAGTAGTAAAATGGATATTTAGATATCTGAAAGGAACATTAGATTCTATCATACAATGACTTTACTCTTTGTACTTATACTAATGTTGATTGGGTTGGAGATAGAGATGAAAGAAAAAGCACTAGTGGAGGAGCATTTTTCCTTGGAGGAAGACTAGTTTCTTGGCTCAACAAGAAGCAAGATTGTACCTCACAAAGAACTACAGAAGTAGAGTATGTTGCAGCAGAAAACAACTCTAATCAAGTCATATGGATGAAGTAGATGATGAAGGATATTGGAATTACATTCACAAAACCTATTATCATTTACTATGATAACAAAAGTACTGTTAACATGTCTAAGAATCTTGTTTTGCATTCTAAAACTAAGCGCATAGCAATAAAGTATCATGTGCTGAAAGAAAAAGTTACAGAGAAAGAAATCAGACTAGAGTACATCAACACTAAGGAACATATTGCAAACATTTTCACAAAGCCCTTACCAAAGGATACCTTTGAGTACTTGAGAGGTATGCTTGGGGTTATGCCCCTACCTAGCTCAGAGTAGAAGATGCAAAATGCATTAGTCCAAGGGACACAACACCATCGTTAGACTAGACTGAATGTTGATGCTTCCTCAATGAGGGAGTATCTATGATGAACAAAGTCAATTAAGGACTCTTGGAAATAGGTAATTGGTGTACAATAGTGTCTTTAGACACTTGTGAATTATATGCAAAAGTTGTAAAGAAATAGATCGAATAGTGGTCATGCTGATAGATTATTATATCTCCAATTTTTGTACTACCTTTGACATTGATGTCAATGGGGGTGAGAGTGACATGAAGAAAATTAGAGATAATTTGTACTATGGGGGAGAAATGTTGCAATAAAGAATTTGCATAATACAAGATTTGAGTGATGAAGAAACTTGTTGGTATTCTTGGAACTAGATGTTTTTCATCTATGTTGCATCAATGCCAAAGGGGGGGATTGTTAGCATGAATGTTGATGCTATGGGGGAGCATTATAGAATAGCATTATGATTGTGTTTATCATTGATGACAACATATAATTAAGTTTGCAATAGACTAACAAAGCAGTTGACTGAGATTTGTATATTAAGGACATCACATTGTGTATCTGCTTATGCACAGTTACTAGCATATAGTACAGCATGTATTTGACATGTGGACAAGTGCATAGAACCTGAATTGATAGCATACAAAAGTTATTAATGATTTATAGAGAACCATAGTGAAATAGAGCATTGGGAAAATAGTTTCTATTGTATGATCAATATAACACATTATATTTGGAATGAAGGGTTGCATAGTTAACCAGAGGTAGTACACTGACCACTGATGGCATTAGCAAGTGCGCAAGTAAGGAAGTTACACATGTGAAAGTTTGTGTATAATTGTGAGCCAATAGCATTAATTAAATGTGTATTTCATTTAATTAAATATGGAGCCGACTCAAGCAATGAATGTTGAGTGTATGGAGTTGACTCAAGGAATTAATGTTGAGTGTGGTATAAAGGAAAGCTATTTTCCAAGTTTTAGTCATGATTAATGAGATCGAGAAGCAAAAAAGGCTTGCAAATTATGAAGTAGAAGAGTAGAGTAATCTACTAATGTGTGTAAGTGACCTTAAGGGTTACTATTGCTAAGTTGCAAATCTAATTGCATGATCTGAGGGTAAAGAAGTTTGACATACTGGACAAAAGAAGAGATAATATATTGTTCCACATCTATTATTCTGAAAGGAATAGTACTAAGATCATTGGACAGTGGGCTTGTTGATCTGGTCCTAAAGCTATTTGGATAGTGGGTTCAGCTACCTTCTTCAACTCCTAATAGGGTTGGAATCTCCTAATAGGGATTCAAAGTTTCCTAACAAGGACTCTTTGTATTAATCATTGTAATAGAGTCCTAATAGGGTCCATCCTCTAAGAAGGAATATTCAGATTAGTACATTATCTTTTGGGCATCATTTGCACCAGGGTTTTCCCTCTGATCAAGGGTTTCCCTAGTCAACATATCTAGTGTAATTGTGTATGTGCATTTCTTTATGGTTTTTGTTTGCTTTGGTTGAATGATTAAGAATTTCTTAAGAGGTTCAATTTTTAGATTGTTGTATAACTAATTCATACCCACACCCCCCCCCCACCTCCTCAATTATGCTGGTGGACTACTATTTCTAACATCATATGCTTATGTGTTATTATTAATGTCCAAGGAGGAGATTGTTAGCCCCAATTGATGATGAAACCAAGAATTTTATGAATATATGTGGAAGAGTCATATCAGTTGCTATGTTGTCATTGATGTCAAAGTCTTAGCTAGATATACATTATGTAATTCAGTACAGTGTCATATCATTTGATTGATGAAGTCAATTTGATTGATGAAGAAGCTTTAAAGAAAGTATGTTGATGATATAGTTGATAAGTATGTTATTCAATGGGAACTTGAATGAGTTGAACAATAATAATTTAATCTTAATTTATATTGTTTTACAATAGTGCAACTTTGTAATGTAATGATGAATTTTATGTATTCATCAAGTTATACAAGCTACACTAAGTGACTCTTGAAAACAATTATGCAATTGTATATTGTCTTTGATGTTACACAAAATGTCAACACTTACAAAGAAATTCAGTGACTATTGAGCTCACTCAAGCATTGAAGGTAGTTTCCTATGTATGTTGAGCATTCTAGTTATAAGAAAGTTCTAAATTAGTTCTTACCGAGTTCACTCAGGCATCGAAGGAAGATCATGTGTTAACTGAGTTCACTAAGTTAACAAAGGAAAGTTGGCATGGATCCTTAGTCAACCAATTTCAATTGGTTACCAAAGGAAAGTCAATTCAGAATTGGTATTGATTGAGTTAGGTCAGTTAATGAAGAGTTTCTCTGAGTTGACTAAGTACTCTATATTACCTAATTGAAAATATATTAAGTTTGATTATTTTATTGGTTAATGCTAGCCAACTTAAGTATGAAAATTGTATATTCAAATTGACTTGAAAATTCTATTCATATAAGTATAAGGTCAAGTTGAGGAATGAAGAATGTGAAGCATGGGATTGAAGAAGGTAGATTAAAAAAGTGAATTGGAAGGATATCAGTGTATCCAAGTTGATCAAGCTGCAAAGAATATTTTGATCAAAGCATATCAAATATTCAAGTTTGAATAGAGATCTAAAATCAGCAAAGACAATTACATCAACAATTAGGTCAAGTCATTGTTACTCTCTAATAATTGTAGTAGTGAATCAAATCTTCTAATGGAGTTAGCCTAATAGCTATTTGCCAAATCCTCTAATAAGATGGCATTTCTAGATTGAAGTGTCTAAAGGCCTCTAACAAGGACACTCCTAATAGGGTAAATTAAATCCTTTAATAGGGTCACACCTAACAATGTGTTTTGTAACCTTTAATTAGGTTGGCTCCTAACAAGGATCACTTTAGAAGAGTGAAAAATAGTTACTAGTTGTAAATGGTGGTTTTCTCAAATTGGGTTTCCACATTAAATCTTGGTGTCTCATGCGTTCATTTTATTTTCTTTATGTTTCTATAACTAAGTTAAGTAATTTTAATCACATTTAAATACCATAAGATCTACATGTTTAATTCTAACCAAGTGATAGTAATATATTCAGTGTTAGCTGAGTTGTAAGAATTTATTGTTTTTATATTGTATTGACATATTAAAGGGACTTTTTTTTAGTGGTAACCAATTCACACCTCCCCTCTTAGTCACTCCTTTCTATTTCCAAAAATTAGCATCAAATCTTTTGGTGCTTGTTGATAAGGTTTGAAGGACATAAGCTAAAGATCAAGATGTCATATAGAAGGGAGATTCCTAAGCTGAATAGAGATAACTTCCAAGCATGGAAGGAAATCATGAAGCTACATTTGGAAACCACTAGAGACATAGACCTGGAATATTTGGATAAAAAATTTGTGGCACCTACTATATCTTTTTCTATGGATCAAATTATGGAAAAGGAGAATCATAACACAATGATGATTGGCATTGCCTCTACTCTCAATTATGTTGAATTTGATGAAGTCAAAGATTGTCCTATTGCTCATGAAATGTGGAAGAAGCTGAAAGATATCTATTGAGGAGATGAAAATGTGAGGAGAGCCAAGGTAGAAAGTCTAAGAGATCAATTTGATCAGATGAAGATGAGAGAAGATGAAAACATTGCACAATACAATGAAAGAATCAAAGCAAGTGTAAGTGTAATCAAAGCCTTAGAAGGGAAAATAGATGATGTGACAATAGTCAACAATGTACTCAGAACTCTTCTTCATGTTTATGCAATTAGAGTTCCATCTATTCAAGAGATGACATGTGATCCTAAAAATGATATAACTTTGGATGCACTAGTGGGAAGGTTGACAACCTTTGAGTTAGATAACTTTGATAATTATGTTCCTAACTCTAGTAGCATTGAGTATGCATTTCAAGCTAAACTATCACTCAAGAAGAAAGGTGGAAAATCCAAAAGAAAAAATTCTGATAGTGAAGATGAAGATAATTTTGATAATTTCCTTGAAGTCATTGAATCCCTTATTTCAAGAAGATTCCCTAAAGGCAAAGGAAAGTACAAAGGTAAAATATCTCTAATCTATTTTTCTTGTCAAGAAGTTTCTCACATTGCTCCAAGGTGTCCAAAAAAAGAAGGAAAAGAAGAAAAGAAGCATGAGAAGTTCAAAGGAAAGAAATTTTTCAAAAGCTACAAAGACCACAAGGATAAAGGTAAGAAATTTTGCTATATGGCTAAAGACTCGTATAGTACTGATGAAGATGAAATGGTTTACATTTTTGTAAAAGATGAATCAAGTGATGAAAGTGATAAGATTGCCCTCATTTATCATATTAGAAAAAATGACACATGGATTATTGATAGTGGTAGTTCTCACCACATGACTAGTGATAAATCTAAATTCGAGCACTTGGAATACTATAATGGTGGAAGTGTCAAATTTGGAAATGATGAACCATGTTATGTAAAAGGAAAAGGTTGCATTACATTGACTAATGAACTTAGGTGTGACAATGCTTATTGGGTTGAAGGACTAAAACACAATCTACTTAGTGTGGCACAGTTGAACAACATTGAATTCAAGGTGGAATTCATGAATGAAAAGGCCAAGCTGCTGGATGGGAAAGCAAATCTAGTTGGGACTGGCAATCAAACCAAAGGTAATCTATTCCACCTAGATATAACTAAAATTTTATGTATCCTATTCTAAAGAAACTCGATATGGGCATGTGCAAAAATTATCAAATTGGGAAGATGGAAAAGACAAGTTTCAAAAGAAAGAATTATCATTCTGAAGAAGTCTTGGAGTTGGTTCATATAGATCTTTGTGGACCCATTGGCATAGAAAGCTACTTTGGGGATAAGTAATTTATTTTATTTGTTGATGATTATTCTAGGATGATGATAGTTTTGTACATAAAGGATTGTAAAATGTTAAGTGGTATCTAGCCAGAGTGGAGAAATAAATAGGAAAGAAACTAAAGTGTCTAAGTTTAGATAGAGGAGGAGAATTCATCTTAAATGAATTCAATGAATTCTATAATGAAAGAGGAATCAAGAGATGGGTATCTGCACCTAGTACACCTCAGTAGAATGGCATAGCAGAAAGAAGAAATAGATCCATTATGGATTGTGTAAGGACACTGGTGATAGAGAAAAATATTGCAATCAAATACTAGAAGGAAGCAATTATCACAATAGTTCATACCTTGAACTAAGTGTAGTTGAAGCATTCAAATCAAACACCTTATGAATTATGTTATGGCTATAAACCTAATATTTGTTAATTCAAAGTATTTGGAAGCAAATCTTATTTCTTGAAAGAATCTAGGAAAGGAAAATTTAATGTGAAAAGTGATGAAGGAATTTTCTTGGGATACTCTAACAAGATCAAAGCATATAAATGTCTGAATCTTTTTACTCACAAAGTCATAGAAAGTGCACATGTGAAAATTGATGAGTTTGTTGAAAAAATGAAGAAAAAGGTAGAAAAGAATCAGAAAACTATAGAAAATTTGTATACTATGAACCTAATACCTTACCTAAAGTTCAAGAAAATGCAATTGGTAGTCAGTAGTCTTCACCACCCAAGTCCCCTAAATATCTAGTTCAACCTAAGTTGCAACCAATACAACCCAAGTCATAGTTTGAAGGACCTAAGTCACAGTTTGAAGGACCTGAGTTTTAGAAAATTGAGTCATAATCTGAAGGACCTAGTCATAGATAGTGGGAACTGAGCATGATTCAATATATTATTTTGAGCATGGTGAACCAAGTGAATTTAGAAAGAACGTATCTATACATGTTACATATTTCATAAGGCATCATGCACCCAAGAAAATCATTGGAGATCAGTCCAAAGGCACAATGACAAGGAATAAATTAAAAGGTACATGTTTTCTTACTGATTTTGAACCTAAAAGTGTTAAATATGTACTAGAAAATGAAAGTTGGATTGAGGAAATGAATGAAGAGATTGAATAGATTGAAAGGAACAAAACTTGGACTCTTGTTCCTAGACCCAAGGACAAAAATGTAATTGTCACAAAATGGGTATTCAAAAACAAGTTGAATGAGAATGGTGAAGTTTCAATAAACAAGACAAGATTAGTTTGCAAATGTTATGCTCAGGAAGAAGGTATTGATTATGGAGAGACTTTTTCTCGTATTGCAATACTAGAAGGTGTCATAACACGACTTGCTTATGCTTCTCATAAATAATTTAAAGTATATCAGATGGATGTAAAGTCAACATTCTTGAATGGAATCCTAGAAGGAGAAGCCTACATTGAGCAACCTAGAGATTTCATAGATCATAGCAAAAGGGATATGGTTTGCAAACTACACAAAGATTTATATGGTCTCAAACAAGACCCTAGAGCCCAGTATGAGAGATTGCACAATCATCTAGTAACGATTGGTTTTCAAAGAAGAAATGAAAACAACCTATACATCAAGGAAGGACTAGATAAGAAGATAGTGCTAGCAAAAATATTTGTGAATGATACATTATTCATTCGACATGATGATTTATGAAAATGTTTTTGTGAGGAAATGAGTAAAGAATTTGAAATTTCAATGTTTGAACAGATTAAATTCTTTTTTAGCTTGCAAATTCAATAGAAGAAAGATAGTATCTACATTACTCAATTAAAGTACATCAAGGAGATATTGAAGAAATTTGGAATCGAAGATTCTAGACCTATTGGAACACCTATGTCTACTAGACATAAGCTTTTCAAAAATGATGATTCGAAAGAGGTAGATCATTTTATATACAGATCAATGATTGGAAAACTTCAGTATGTGGTACACACTATTAGAAATAATAGTCCATCAAGATAATTAAGAGGGTGGGGGTGAACCAGTTATCCAACAAATTAAACATTTATCTTCTTTAAACAAACTTAACCATTCAACCAAAGTAAACATAAACCATAATAAAATGCACATAGATAATTACACCAGATATGTTGACTAGGGAAACTCTTGATCAAAGGGAAAACCCTAGTGGGAATGATGCCCATAAGATGATGTACTAATATAAATATTCATTGTTGGAAGATGGACCCTATTAGGAGTCTATTACAATATTTAGTACATAGAGTTCCTATTAGGAGACTTTGAATCCTTGTCAAGAGATTCCAACCCTGTTAGGAGTTGTAATACAATGGATGCAAGATGAACCCACTACTCAAACATGCAATTTCAACTACAAGAAGAGCTCACTACTCAAACATGTAATTTACTCTTATGTCCTTATTTCCTTTATTTTGTCAACCAAACCAATCACTATCAGACCTTGTAGACTAGTTCATGAACCTTGGATTCAAATATCAAACCTCAAATCACTTAGCAAAACCTTGGCAATGATGTTACCTTCACTTCTACACTGCTCTACTCAACTTCACATTTTGCTCTTGCTATTGTTTATCAGCAATCATAAAACCATACCATGATAAAGGAAAATGTCCTTCCTTTATACTAAGTCCTTAAGAAAATTCCCTGATTCAGTTGGTAGACCTTCTCAATTAATTATGATAGGACCACATTAAGAACATGTTACACGTAGCAATAACATAAATCTTCCACCTTACAACTTGAATAAATTTCCATACACACAATATTATGTTGAACAATCTCAGCCACATCATTATCAACATTTCTTCTTCATGTCCTCAACCTCGATCCTTGGAATATCAACTCTACTAAGAGATATAACAAATTTACCAAAACATGCCTCTATAAACTCTATCTTAGAATAGACATCACCAAAACTTACATAACTTCTTCTAGACTTATCCTTTCTTCTTTTGACATTAACTGCATATACCAGATACTCAAAAGTATCTCCCATAACCTCAGATAGTTAGAATAATCAACTACTCATCTGTACCAACTTGATCTTTCTGATGTTCTTCTGTTAGATACCATAGAAAATTGCTATGTTGACATCAATGACAAACTCAGTCATGAATGTAACATATCATCATAGTAACATATCTACAATACTCCCCCATAGAAATATCATCATTATTCATGCTTCCTAAAATCTCACAACAATCTCTCCCTTTGACATTGATGGCAACAAAAGATTGTTCATCAATTATTCTCCACTATTGATATGCCTCAATGTGCTTTCTATCAAACTATTATGCATACTGTTATCCATGTTTTTTTTCATGCCAAACATCTCCCCCATTGAGATCAATGTCAAAGGTTTCAGCATCCAAATTTTACTATGTCAAACTCTACAACAACTTATTCTTAATAGCTCAAGTGTCAAAAGGCACTGCTCACAACAATATCCAACAAGAGTTCTAGATGAATCTGTCCATCACAGATAATCCCCCATATAGAAAGCATTAGCATTCAATCCAGACAATAATGGCAGTATATTATACTAGACTAATGCACTCTTGCATCTTCTATTTTGATGTAGAAAGGGGCATAACCCCAAGCATACCTCACAAATACTCAAAAGTCTCTTTGGGAAGAGGCTTAGTGAATATGTATGCAATATTCTCTTTAGTGCTCACATACTCCAATCTGATTTCCTTATTAGCAACTTTCTCTCTTAGCATGTGATACTTAATTGAAATATGCTTAGCCTTTGAATGCAATAATGGATTCTTAGACATATTTACCATGCTTGTGTTGTCACAATGTATAACAAAAGGTTCACTAATTTCTATCCTTGTATCCTTCAACATCTTCTTCATCCAAACAACTTGATTGCAATTATTTACTGATGCAATATACTTTTCTTCTGTTGTACTTTATGATGTACAAACTTCCTTCTTGCTTAAGCGAGAAACCAATCTTCCCCCAAGAAAGAAGGCTCCACCACTAGTGCTCTTTCTGTCATCCATATTGCTTGCCCAATCAACATCAGTATAAGCACTTAGATTGAATTTGTTAGATCTATCATACCATCATCTAAATTCTAATGTTCCCTTCAGATATCTAAATATCCTTTTTAATGTTGCATAATGTGCTTCTCTAGGATCATATTGGAATCTTGCAACAATTCCAATTGCATTTGCTATATTCAACCTTGTGTGAGTTAGATATTGCAATCCTCTAATCATAGATTTGTATTTCTTATGCTCAATAGTAGGTGTCTCATCTTTTGTAGGTAACTTGTGTCTAGTTACCATAGGTGTTCCAATGGGTTCACATGTTTCCAAACCAAACCTATTCAGTAAATCCTTTAAGTACTTAATCTAAGAAATAAAGATTCCTTCTTTATTTTGTACAATTTTCAATCCTAGGAAATATTTCATCTCTCCTATCATATTCATTTCAAATTCTTTCTTCATCTCCTTAGCAAACTTCTTGGTTTCTTCATCATTTCCTCCAAATATGATATCATCAACAAATATTACCAAATCATCAAACCATCAGCAATTTCTTTCCAATACAAATTATTGTGTGTGATACCTTTGTTATATCTAAGTTTTATCAAATGCTTTCCCAACCTTGCATACCAAGTTCGGGGTTCTTGTTTCAATCCATACAATGCTTTTCTTAATCTACATAATATGTCCTTGTCATTTGTCAAAGGACATCCTTCAGGCTACTCAATGTATACTTCTTCTTCAAGTTCTCTATTCAGAAATGTTGACTTGACATCCATCTGATATACTTTGAATTTCTTCTATGCTACATAGGCTAAGAATAATATTATTGCTTCTATTGGAGCATAAGTTTCCTCATATTCTATCCCTTCTTGTCATGAGTAACCTGTACATACCAATTGTACTTTATTCCTTACAACTTCTCCTTGCTCATTTGTCTTGTTCCTAAATACCCATTTAATTCCTATCACATTTTTTGTCTACTGGTCTAGAAACCAATTCCTATGTCTCATTTTTTACTACCTATTCCAATTCCTCTTTCATGGCTTGTTTCCAATAATCATCTTTAGATGCTTCATCTACATTCTTAAGCTAAACTTGATATATCAAGCATAGTTCTTCATTTACTCTGCTTCTTTTCATCACACCTTTGTCTTTACTTCTAATGATATAATCAGATGGGTGATTCTTTATCATATTCTTTCTTGAAGTAGGAGTTTCTATCTCAACTCTTGGCTCTACTGAAGGTTCTAAGCTTTGCTCCTACCTTGGTTTTTCTTCATTCTGTAAATCATTGTTAGTCTCAAGAAATACCTCATCATTCCTTGGCTTAGTAACAACATCATCATCTAAATTGTATTCAATTATTCTCTCTTGTATTCTGAATTTCTAATCAATTCTCACATTTTCACTTTCAATATTAGTCTTAGCTCTCTGATTATAAAATCTATAAGCCTTTCTTTTCAATTAAAAACCAAGAAACATACCTTCATCACTTCTAGGATCAAACTTACCAATATCAACATCTCTTTTGATATAACACTTACTCCCAAAAATTCTGAAATACTTAACTATAGGTAAGTGACTAAACCACAATTCCTAAGGGGTCTTATTTGTGTCTTTCTTGACTTGTACTCTATTCATAGTGTAGTATGTTGGATTCACAGCTTCTCTCCAAAATGTCTTGGATACATCATTCTCAACTAACACAGCTCTTGAAACTTCTATAACTTACATTTTCCTTCTCTCTACAATACCATTTTGTTCAGGGGTTCTTGGAGCTAATAGTTGTCTTTTGATTCCATTTTCTTTGCAAAACATGTTAAAATCATTTGAAGTAAGTTCTCCTCCTCTATCTAATCTTAAACATTTAATCTTCATACTAGATTCATTCTCAACTCTATTTGTGAATATCTTAAACTTATCAAATGCCTAAAATTTCTCTTTAAGAAATGCAACCCACATCATTCTAGAAAAGTCATCAACTAGAATTATAAAGTACCTTTCACCATAGAATCCTTTAGTCTTTGTAGGACCACTAAGATCTGTGTGTACAATCTCCAACTTCATTGTAGTAGTAAACTTTTTGTGGGGAAAAGAAGTTCTATTATGCTTTGCCAACACACATTCCTTGCAAATTGTCTTACTAGGCTTTACAATCTTAGGAAAATCTCTAATTGCAAACATATTACTTGTCTTTACAATATTGTCAAAGTTGATATCACAACATCTCTTATGCCATAACCAACTGTCATCTACCTTTGCAACCAAACATGTCATTTTAGTAGGATTCAACTAGAGTACATTACCTCTAGATCTGGTTCCTATTTCAATTATCTTTCCATCTTTATCTCTTATCATGCAAGTTTTATCTATGAACTAAAACTAATAACCTTTGTCTACTAGTTGTCCAACACACAAAAGATTATGCTTTAAACCATCAAAAAAAAAATACATCCTTAGTGTTAGTTTTACCATCAAGAGATATAGATCCAATACCTTTAACTTGGCATGCTACATTGTTTCCAACTCTAACAATTCCTCCATCCTGACTTTTGAAGTTAACAAACTTGTTCATGTCACCATTCAGATGATTTGAACAACTACTCTCAATTATCCAATTAGATTTCTTCTCAACCTATGACACCAAAGCTACCTTTTTAAGAATTTCTTCTTTAATTACCACAAATCTAATTTCATCATCACTAGCACTTAATGCTTGTTCATCATAATCATTATCTTCATTTGCATAAAAACACTCTCTATCTTTTCTAGGCTTGTAATTTCCTTTGTACTTTTTCTCTCTTTTGGGACACTTAGATGCATAATGACCATATTCATCACAAGTCCAACATTTAAATATTTTCTTACCTCCTTTTTCTCTTCTTACCAGAAGGGCTACTCCTTCTTCAATCTTTTTTTCCTCCTTGGATCTACTATTGCTAGAAAAATCTCCTCTAGCACTTGTGCTCCTTCATAAATTAGGTCGATATTCAAGGCACTGAAAGTTGTCTCTATTCTGGTCAATTCTCTAGACTATTTGAGTTCATTCTCAATTGCTTCAAGTCTTCCAAGAAATGTCCAGTTAGTGAAATCTTTGTTACAAGATATCAATAACTGACATCTATAAACTGTTGACTTAAATGGTGGTGTTAGAGTCTTCAATATCTTCCATATAACCTCATCATCTTATTTGGTTCCTCCTTGAGATCTAATACCTATAGTAATTTATGATATCCTACCTATTAATGTTCTTACAGATTCATCTTCCATCATTTTAGCATCTTGAAATGCACAAATCCAACTTTGTAATCTTAACTTCTTAGAATGTGCATCACCTTCAAAACTAGTTTCCAAAGCTTTCCAAATCAAATGTGAAGTAGAAAGTGATTTTAATTGATTGTATTTAATTTTAGGAAATGCAGTCAATATTGCTTCTCCATCTATCATGTCGCACATAAAAAAATCTCTTTCATCCTTGGTACAATTTTCCTAATCCTTTTTAGAAATGATTGTCTTCGCTGATTTTGTCAAGATCCAATATCCCATACCTATACACAATAGATGTGTCTTCATATTTTCTTTTTAGCTATCATAGTTTGTTCCATTGAACTTTGGACTATCTTTCATGAACATGATTTCCATGGATCTCCCAAAGTTGTTAAAATTTATCTTCAAGGACCTGATGCTCTAAAACCAATTGTTAGATATAATAGTCCACCAAGATAACGGAGAGAGGGGGGGGGGGGGGGAATTAGTTATCCAAAGAATTAAACATTTATCTTCTTTAAACAAACTTAACCATTCAACCAAAGTAAACAACCATAATAAAATGCACATAGATAATTATACCAGATATGTTGACTAGGGAAACCCTTAATCAGAGGGGAAAACCCAGTGGGAATGATGCCCACAAGATTATGTACTAATATAAATATTCTATGTTAGAGGATGGACCTTGTTAGGAGTCTATTACAACATTTAGTACATAGAGTCCCTATTAGGAGAGTTTGAATCCCTATTAGGATTTGTAGTATAATGTATGCAAGATGAGCCCACTACCCAAACATGCAGTTTCAACTACAAGAAGAGATCACTGCTCAAACACGTAATTTACTATTGTGTCCTTTCCTTTGTTCTATCAACTGAACCAATCACTTTCTAACCTTGTAGACCAAGTCACAAACCTCAAATCCAAATATCAAACCTCAGATCACTTAGCAAAACCTCAATAATGAAGTTTCCTTCACTTTCGTGCTGCTCTACTCAACTTTGCATTCCACTCTTGTTGCTACTTATCATCAATTATAAAACCATAGCATGATAAAGGAAAATTTCCTTTCTTTATATCGAGTCCTCAAAATAATTCCCTGAGTTGGCTATTAGACCTTCTCAATTAATTATTATAGGACCACATTAAGAATATCTTACACTTAGCGATAACATAAATATTTTTCCTTGCAACTTGAATAACTTTTCATACACCCAATATTATGACAAGCTATCTTAGCTATGTCATCATCAACATGTCTTCTTCATGTTCTCAACCTCAATCCTTAGAATATCAAATCTAGTAAGAGATATAACAAGTTTACCAAAACATGCCTCTATAAAATCTATCTCATAACAAACATCACCAAAACTTACATAACTTCTAGACTTATCCTTTCTTCTTCCAATGTTAATTGCATATACTAGATACTTAGAACTATCTCCCATAACCTCAGATAGTTAGAATACTCAACTAGTCATCTGTACCAACTTGATCTTTCTATTGTTCTTATGTCAAATACCACATAAAACTACTATGTTGATATCAATGACAAGCTCAATCATGAATGTAACATATCATCATAGTAACATAACTACAATACTCCCCCATAGGAATATCATCATCATTCATACTTCCAACAATCTTGCAACACACACAAGACCTGATATTGCATTAGCAGTTGGTATGGTCGCAAGATTCTCTGCTAATCCAAAGGAAAACCATATGATGGCAATAAAAAGAATTATGAGGTATCTAAAAAGTACTGAAGATTATGGTTTTTGGTATAATAAAGGAGGCAACTCTGAATTGAAAACCTTCACTGATGTTGATTGGGCAAGAAGTATTCATGATAGGAAAATCACTAGTGGTGGACCATTCTTTCTTGGAAAGAGGCTAGTGTCTTGGACAATCAAGAAGTAGAATTACATCTCTTAATTAGCAGTAGAAGCATAATATGTTGCAGCAATAGTTAATTGTTCCAACATTATTTGGTTTGAAATATTGATGATAGGTATGAAGGAAGAAATCAAGGATCCAATAGTTATCTTCTGTGATAACATTAGTGCAATTAGCATTTCCAAGAATCCTATGATGCATACCAAGACTAGAAGTACATTGCAATAAAATATCATTTTTGGAGAGAATTAGTGCAAGAAAATGAGGTGAGATTAAAATATGTGAATACAAAGGAACAAATTACAAATATATTCACCAAGCCATTATGTAAGGATGTATTTTTGTATAAGAGGTAAGCTAGGGGTCATTCCCCTATCTGAAGCTCACTAATTAGATTTTAGTGATGCATCAATCGAGCACCTTGAAAATCAAACAAGTTGATGTAGTATTGTCAAAGAAGATTGTATATAATATATCAATATATCAGGTACATGAAAAACACATTGATTGTTGTCTTTGGCATGATATGTCAAAGAGGAAGAGTTTTATGTCATATCAGAGAAATTTTGTATTAGTATAGAGGGAGAAACTACAGTCAAAGGAAGAGATTGATGTCAAAGGGAGTTCTCACTAATAGAGAGAGCTCTCATGGATGAGAATTAGAGTGAAACTAAGGATATTATTCTTACTGCTATTTTTCTCTAAAATTTCATTGCACTATGACACGTTGTGTTGCCATCAATTCCAAAGAGGGAGATTGTTGAAAATAATTATATAATTGTATATTGTTTTTGATGTTACACAAATTATCAAGCCTTACCAAGAAAGTTAGTGATTTTCAAGCTCACTTGGGCATTGAAGATAGTTTCCTATGTATGTTGAGTGTTCTAGTTATAACCAAGTCATGAGTTAGTTCTTACTAAGCTCACTCAGGCATTGAAGGAAAATTCTGTGTTAATTGAGTTCACTGAGTTAATAAAGGAAAGTTGGAATGGATCCTAATTCAACCAAGTTCACTCGGTTACCAAAGGAAAGTTAGTTCAGAATCAGTAATGACCAAGTTGGGCTGATTAATGAAGAGTTTCTCTAAGTTGACCGAGTACTCTATATTAGCCGATTGGCAACATAATAAGTTTGATTGTTTTATTGGTTAATGCTAGCAAACTTAAGGGATGAAAATTGTTTGTTCAAAAGTATATTCAAGCTAACTTTGCAAGTCTATTCATATAAGTATAAGGTCAAGTTAAGGATTGAAGAATGTGAAGCATGGGATTGAAGAAGGTAAATTAAAGAAGAGAATTGGAAGTATATTAGAATATCTAAGTTGACTGAGCTACAAAGAAAATTCTACTCAAAGAGGATCAAGTATTCAAGCTAGAATAGAGATCTGAAATCAGAAAAGACAATTGCACGAACAATCAGGTCAAGTCATTGTTACTCTCTAATAATTGTAGTAGTGAATCAAATTTCCTAATAGAGTTAGCCTAACAACTATTTGTCAAATCCTCTAACAAGGTGGTATTTCTAGATTGAATTGTCTAAAAACCTCTAAAAAGGCCACTCCTAATAGGGTGAATTAAATCCTTTAATAGGGTCACACCTGGCAATGTGTTTTGTAACCTTTAATTAGATTGGCTCCTAACAAGACTCACTTCAGAAGAATAAAAAATCATAACTAGTTGTGATTGGTTGTTTTCCCAAATTGGGTTTCCACGTTAAATCTTGGTGTCTCATGCATTCATGTTATTTTCTTTATGTTTCTGCAACTATATGTTAAGTAAGGTTAATCACATTTAAATATCTTAAGATCTGCATGTTTAGTGTTAACCGAGTGACATTAATATATTAAGTGTCAACTGAGTTACAATAGAATATTTAGTGTTAATCAAGTTACAAAAAAGCTATTGATTTTTTATTGCATTGACATCTTAAAGGGAATTTTTTTAGTGGTAATTGATTCACCCCTCCCCTCTCAGTTACTACTTTCCATTTCTAATAGTGACAAGGTAAAAGGAGTACAATATTGCCCAATCGACTACATTGTTAACCAAGTAATCAAGTATTAACTAAGTGATGTATCACCCAAGTGAAAAGTAATGTTCGCCAAGTATGAGATGGAAGGACAAGTTAATAAATTTTGAATATAAGGCTGACTTTTGGTGAGAATAAAGAATGTTTAAGAAGTTCAAAGGTGCAAGTTCAAGCTTGTTACAACATCAACAATTGGAAAAATACAATGATGATCTGATGATGGAGATTGAAACATGATAAGGATGAGCACAAAGTTTAACAAAAGTGATATATTCTAAGTGACTAGGTACAATATATCTGAGCTCTATATATGTGGTTAAGCAACAAAATATGAAAGAATTTGGATGTAGAGAGTTTACTATTTAAGGATATGTTGGACCAAGTTTTTGGTTATTGATTTTGTTACTGGTGAGCTATTAATTAAGTAGAGTAGAAGGAAGATCAAGTAGAGTTTAAGAAAAGTGAAAATGTGAAGAAGTGAAGCAACTAAGTAGAGAACAGAGAAGGAAGAAGATAGAGTGGAAGAGAAATATGAACAAGCAAGGTAGTGTTAAATCTTATAGATCATTTGACTATTTCTTTCTTACCATTGTAGAAGAAAAATCTTTTAATAGAGTGGACCTAACATGTCCGTAAAATTCTATATGGTAACATCGATTAATGATGTTTGTAAGTCCTTTAGAGTAGGCCACTCTTTAGACAAGATGAAGGAGGGATAAGGTCTAGATGATCTTTATGTTAAAACCCTCTAATCAACTTACACTAAAAATGTGCATTGCATAAACCTTTAGCGAGGTTTCCTCTTAGCAGATGTCACTTTAGAAGAGTGAAATTATTTGGGTTATTAGTCCTAGGTGGTTTTTCTCTTTACAGGGTTTCCTTTTTAAATGATGGTGTTTAATGTGTGATTGTTGTTATGTTGCACTTTTATTTTCATGATATTTAATTAATACTACAACTCAATAACAACTAGGTAACAATAAGGAAAATCAAAGTTATATTTTTAATATTCAATAAACATGGGACCAATGAGTTAACAATATGGAGTAAATTGATTAGAAGATTGAATGGTGAAGTTGAATGATATCACCGAGTTATTTCTATTGATGTTTTATGAAGCTTTATTGGTACTAAAGTGTTTGAAAAGCCTATAGGATAATTGGACATAATTGATTCACCCCCTATCAGATATAGGATGCATAGAGATTAATTCCTACCTTGAATTTTACACCAATAAGAGGAGAAAATTGAATGAAATTGTATTATATATAAAATAACTATAATTATAAAGTATTTTAAATGGAAATGTATAATGCAAATACACTAAGGAGGGTGCTAGATAATCATTGAAATGCAATGCTTTCATTTTAAGATAATAAAAATGTTAATGTGGTCAATTAACTAAGAAAACTAAAAATATTGTTTTGATATTTTTTATTAATTACGTTTTCTTGGAAATTTTAATATCAAATTCATAGAATCATTTAACTAGCTAATAGATGAGCATAAATATTTAGGTTGAAATATCTTTAGTTGAGAGTCAAGGAATGCAAAGTATCCATTTCACAAATGTTTTTTACGAGATGATCCCAACTTGTACCATTTTTAACATTTCATATTAAGTCACATGAATTTTTTTATGTCTCAACATCTATACATATAGAGTCAACGAAGCTTTGATTTTCTGTAGGATCAACTTTGAGTGAACAAGAAATCACTAAAGAAAGTAATATCAATATGATTAATTGATTGTAGGAATAAATGGATTTTGTTTTGATGACTTTTATTATTATTTATATGATTTGTGTTGGAGATTTTTATATCAAATTAATGTAGTGGTTTAGTTATCCAATATAGGAGCATTTATCTTGAGGTTGAAATATTTTAGATCGAGAGTTAACTACTACAAGGTATCCATTTGAACAATGGTGTTTGGCACATTGATTGTATCCCTTATAATATCAGGGTCTTGCACTTAGCAAGAATTTATTCTTGGTGAGCTCATTTGGAGTCTTCCAACTTCACTAGTATACCAAAGACCCATTTATATTATAAAAGTTTTCAAAAAATAAACCATACCATGAAAAACATGGTTGGAGAAGTTCCACCCTAAAGTCTAAAGACAACAAAACCTCAATCACATTCAAAGAGGAAAAACATAATTACTACATTGATAGGAAAATATATTTCTCCTACAAAGTCAGATTATGATATTGCTATCAAAATTTAACTATTTAGTTTTTTTACATCAAACTCATTGACCCATGTTTCATGAGTAGTGTACACAAGAACCGGTCTCTTGTGAGAATGAATAATACACTTAGCATACATTGCATTTAAATGATGCTCACGAAGGTGAAGCATTCAACCTTTCTTAAAGATCACTCATCCTAATACTACTACAACTTAAATGTATTTAACTATGCAATTTTGCAAGACCAAACCCTATTAGTCATAAATGATTTACAATTCTATCTAGCTTACACTCTTCTTTAGGGATAAATGATTTACAATCCTATCTTTGAACTATTTGATCAAATTGATATCTCCACCCCTTGATATGAATCCATGGGTGACCCACACGAACTTTAATGGATGTAGAGTCTTGGTCGCCCAAGTCACTTCAAGCAATATGGTCCCGTTGCGAAATAGACACCTAAGAAATATCTTATGGAACGCTGAGGGAGACGCGGAAACATTATATGTCGCCCTATTTTGTACGGTAAAAATATTATAAAAACATAGTTATATAGTTTTACTACTTGCGGTAAACGCCGACGCCGTACTACTGACACGTGTTGGGAACTTCTGTAATGTGGGACCAATGTCTTATCCGTATCTAAATGTTCTTATCATATGAGAGGAATATCTAAATTTAATAATTAGTTATTGTTGTTATTATCATTTTCTCCTGCAAGTTGAACACTTGCAAACATCTGTTTTCCAAACTATTCTATTTCTACTAATGTATCAATTTTCATTTAGATATTTAATGGTAAATAGATATATTAGTTTATAAAGCAGTTTGTGGAATGGAAATATCTTTAAAGTTGGTTGATTTTTTTTTAATTAGATAAAAACAAACATATTATTTGAGAGTATAAATTATTTTAACAATTGGAAAGGTATTGGTCATGAAGGATATGGTCCCAGTTTGTAAGGATATGGTTCCAGTTTGTAATGATATCTTCTTTATATGGGTTTTTTTCTTGATTAACAAGAGTTGCATGAACAAGAGATATTTCAAGTCATAAATGATATTCATGTTTACAAGAGCTTACAAAGGGTTCTTGTCATTGTCATGCTACTGAGATTGAGGAGATCAATGTGAATTTTTACAAGGAAATAGTATGGTTATGATTACGACCATATCAACATCCTCATGAAGGTGAATAATCATTACTACTAGGATATGACGACATCCTAGGGGTTATACATAATACAATAGCTCAATGCTTGATAAGATTTTGTATATGGGCAATCTTTACACCAACTCTACTGGCTTGGACCATGTTAGTAACATAATATAAGAGCATATCATAGCTTTAGAATACATGAAAAATTATACATCCATAGTAATTATAGAAAATAAAATAACTATTTTATCTTTTTTTATGTCAAATACAATATTTAGTCTAAAAGCATAAATATTTTTGGTAGATTTCAGTAGCATATTTGACTTGTTGGTGTTGAAAATAATCAAGACTAGCTAGGTTGCTGAGAGGGAAGGGGTGAATTAATAACCTCAAAAACTTTAAATCAATTCAACACTTGATCCATTCATCATTCATTCATCTAATCTACTGTATGCATGAGAAAGATAAACATTTATAACACATGAACACAGAATTTTGGTGACCCAGAAACCTTCCAAATAGAAAGTAAAATTGGGTGGAGATGATACCCACAAAACTTCGCTACTGCAGTATGAAGTTAGCCTATTAGGGCTTACATTGATCACTTCTGATGATCTGCCTTGTTAAGAGCAATTTGGACTGCTAGATCCACCTTGTTAAAGGATTTACAAACATACAATGAAGTATGCACTCTGTTAGGAGATTTATACAAAGACTGTTAAGTCTACCTTGTTAAAGGATTTACAAAAATGGTTCACCTTTTAGGATGAAACAGTGGATCTACTTACAACTTGATTGTTGATTAGATCCTTGAAGTACAGATCACCTCTTGTGACTGATGAATCTTTACTGCTCCTTGTAGACCTTGTTGAATACTCTACTCTGTTGTTGATTCACTTTTATCCTTCTCAAAGCATTACATGTCCATTCCTTTTCATACTCATACATTGCAAATGATATAATACATTACATATATACCATTCCAATAATTACAATTGCAAGGTCGGCTAAAACACAAGTGAACAAAATATTACAAAGTCGGCCAAACAATAGAAAACTCAAGTTCTTCAAGCTGACTTGGTAACCTTCTGATACTCGGCATCCACTGCATTACTTAGCATCATCATGCACTTGGTAGAAGTAGAAGCTCGGTCCATACTAATAACACAATGTAGCTTGGAACTCGATAACCATTGGAGACTCGGTAGATATAGTATCACTCAGTAAAACTAAATCCTTCATTTACCTTGTTTTCACTCAGTAAACACTATACTTCCATCACTCAATAAACACTAGCTTCCATCACACAAACTAATGATTCTGTAGACACTGTGAAGCTCGATGAACACTGTATGCTCGGTAGATACTACTGGGTTGCACACTCACTCGGTAGCTTCAGGAATGCTCGGTGTGAACTACTTAAGTGATGAACCTACAAGGTAGCCACTGAATGCTTAGTATACACTATAGACTGAGTGATGAAATTGGTAATCATTCATAATCGAATAAGTGTTGTCAATAATGACAAATACAATATAATGCCAACAATCTCCCCCTTTGGCATTACTGACAAAAAAACTTATGAGCCAAACATTGTGTACACTGACATATTGGATTTGATTTTTCAAAATTGATCTTTGTAAACCTGTTGTATATACATTTCTTACATGTCTTTACATATCTCCCCCATACATATGGCATGGTATATACATAGCTTATCACTATACATATATCAATATATTCTCTCTTATTTTCTCCATTGTCTCTTACAATAATCTCCCCATTTTGACAATAATGCCAAAGGTAATAATACTTATACAGAGACACCAAAATGTGAGAAAAACTCAGAATGTATCTTAAGAATAAGAGCCAATGTCTTATCCCAGTTCTCTTGCAAAATTTTGCAAGTGGAGAGAGCCACTTGAACTTCTGCAAAAAGTTCAATCATATGATCTACTATAGAAAAATTGTTATCATTGATCAATGTTTTTGAATAAGCAATGTGCTTTTGCATTGTGTCCATGATAGGAAGAATCATGTTCTGGATGTCTAATAGTGTAGACTGGATCCTTGCTTCCTCTCTCAATAGTTCTACTTGCATGTCTGGCAGGAATCTAATCTTAATGTGATGTGCGGAGCTTGAATTGGGGTCAAGCTGCAACTTTTGAGCACTGACCTTCAGATCTTCATCAATTTTACTCAATTTTACCTTTATTTCTTTTGTGTACTTGGTAACATCACATAGCTTGGCAAAAAGGGATGTTACATTTGTAAAAGAATTTTCAAGATTGCTCAAAATTGAAGATAGTTCAACCTGCTTTATTGCAATGTGCTGAGCAATGTGCTCAAACACTTTATTCTCAAATTTCTTCTCTGCCTTTTCTATAAGCTTCTCTTGACCAAAAGTGTCCTCATTGAACTTTTTTACGACCTCTTCTAATTGTAACAAAATGTGTTGAGATGAATCCATGTCAACACCTATTGCCTCAGTAATTATATTTTTAGCACTTACAATTATAGTGAATTCTTTATCTATCTCATCTCTAAGTTGTTTCTGCCTTGCTCTTTGGTCTAAACATTGACTAACCAGTCTCATTTCATCAACTATGGCAATATCCAAATCTATCTTAGGTATAATAATTTCCTTGTCCAAGTCTATATCCTCATCAATTGCCTTGCTAGTAAGTAGAAGTTTTAGTGGAGTCTTTGGTTTTACTTCTGTGCTTACAATAGTTGATGAAGTTGGACTAGCAGAAAAAACTTGAATTGAGCTAACTGGAGGAAAACTGAGAGAGGTGCTAACTGTATCCAAAATTGATGTGCTTCTCAAAAATAAAGTATCAATAGGTAATGTACCAACTGGAATATTTACAACTGAAGTACTAACTGGAATAAAAATTGATGTAGTTGAAACTATGGATGACAAAATTGTAGCTCGGTAGATGAAGTGCTTGACACTTCCATTGAAGATACTTGCAGCTAGGAGATGACAGGTGATGATTGAACTATTGATGTGGCAATTGTGCTCACAGTCTCACTTGCAGAAGCTATCTCCATAGTAGATGTAACAGTCTTTGGTGGAGAGTGAGGAAGGGATGCAATAACTTCTGTTGCAATTTTTATTAGATCTTCATTCTTCTCTTCCTCTTCAACTTCATCATCATCCTTTAGTGCTTGATAGTCCTCAACATCAAAAGTGGCACATGGAGCACTATCTCCTTCATCATTGTCACTGTCATCATTATCATCTTTGATTTCTACAGGATCAATATTAGGATTTTGTAGATGATAGATGTTCTTCCACATTTTTGTTGCATCTATTACAACATGGTCAATGTCCTTAATTAAAATCAAACATGTGTGAAATCTAATCATCATTTTACCTTTGTTGTTCTTCATTGCCACATTTATTTCTACTTCAATAAGACTCGGTAGAAGATTCTTCAAGGATTGCTCATATATGTCCTTGGCTGTTTGGGTGGCTAACTCCCACCTTGGTTGCAATCTCACCAACAACTCTTTGGAGATTTGAGGGGCAAGCTAGTCTGGGGAATATTTCCATTTTCCAATCTTGTTATGTACTAGTTCCTCAATATGCATTTTCTCTGCATCAGTCCTTGTTTCAAATTTCAATGCCTTGAAATTTGTGATGCTAGCTCCCTCTTCCATTTGTTTCAATCTTTCTTGGAAGGTCAATTGGGGCTTGCTGAATACTACTTCACCTTTGTTCTTACCTTTTTCTCGCCTTGTGAAAACAGTTGTGGAGGCTTTAAGTGGCTTGGTAATGATTACCTTGCCCTACTTTTTGACTGGCTCTGCCTCCTTCTCTGAATATTCCTCTATATCTTCTAGTTCTTGCTCCTCTTCTTCATCCTCACCTTTTCCTTCAGTAATCATTAGGGGCTCAATAGCAGTTTTTAACTTGGCAACCTTTCTCTTGCCTTTATTAATTGCTTGAGGAAGTTTGATTTGAAGCTCAATTTTGGCCTTTGCCTCATCATATGTTCCCAAAATTGGTTGCTTTGGATCTACTGACTCATTCACTAGTTCTTCAATAATATCCTTGGTTTCATCAATATTCACCTCATAAGGAAGAGGTTTCACCTATGCAACTCAGAGCCTAACTACTTGAATGTATACTTTATCACTATCAACCATAAAGCATACATCATCTTTGTAGTCTTCAACCAATTTTGGTGGAATTTGAAACCTATCATTCATCCTTTCCTTGAAATCTTCAAAATAATTATCCATGATGCTATCAAAATTTACACCCATTTTTGCTTCAAACTCATTTATCTAATATAGAATAGGAATATCTTTTCTCTACACAATAGTTCCTTTGGATGGAAAGAATTTTTGTACATAGAAGAAAAGACATGTCAACAAAGAACCAAATTTGCAAGGGTTGTTCTTTGAAGTCCTAATGCTGTCCATATTCTTGTTCAATTGTATTAACAATAATTCTAATAGATCAGATTCCATATTTTTCTTCACAACCTTGAATGCCAAATCCATGGCCTCACAAGGCACATTGTTCAAATGACTCGAGCTATAAATCTTGTGAGCAATGATGTGAATGCCAAACCTTAACTCAACATCAAAAATAGTGCTAACCTTCAAACCTCTACTGTCCCATTCAGCTAGGGTTTTCTTCTGAAGTTCGTCTTGACCTAGGGTTTTGGTATTTTTTTCTTTACTTAGCATGGGGAGACTAGTAATCCTATGAATCATCTTCTTGGTGATTAATACTAGTTTCTCTAACCATAGTTGACCATTGTGCACATGACTGAAGATGTACCTAATCCACTTAATCTGGAAACTTCTTGGCATATGTGAGATATGGGTTAATCCTTTGGTCTCTAGATGCTTATGCTTGGGTTTCAAAGAGCCATCAACACTCATTTCTCCTAGGGCATTGTCCATTTCTAGGTTTCCAATGTCTTGAAATAGAACATTTAAAACGTGTACGAATATTGTTTATGAGGAGTACCTTTGGTGGAATTTTGGATTGAGCTCCATTAGGATCAAGTGACTCTGCAATGGCCAGAAAATTTTTGAAGTTAGGCACTTTCCATTCTGCACCCTTTACTAGCATCTCTGAACCCTTCTTTGTCCTACTCCTACTGGTACTCCTGGATGCCATAGATTCTCGGTAAAAGATAGAAATTTTTTGAACAAATCCTTCACTAGAAAATTGCCTAAAATCGCTTGGAATTTGCTTGAGTGCACCTAAAAATCTCTTAACTTTGAAATCGCGGTGAAGAATGAAATCAAATTTTGCCTTTTTGACAAATTTTTTGTCATTAATGCTTGGTACAAAAGTATCTGAGATGACATAGTGCTTGATAGGTTGTTATTCATTCACTTGCTCGGTCGAAACTTGCAACTCGGTGATCAAACAAAGCTTTTGTTACTCCTGATTTAGCTCAGTTGAGTCTGTGACTGACCTTGCTCGGTATGACCTGATATCTTGTGACCCTTTGTATCTAAAATACTAATTGGATATTTTACTTTCTTTCATTTGGAACTGCTCTAGATATAGCTTGATGATACAGTTCTAGATCCTCCTTTATGAGTCTAATTGGAAATGGTGGAGTCACCCACTTCTTGAGTGAGGTGGCCATCATTTGAACTATTTTGCCCGATAGATTTAGGAATCCACTTTTGTCTCATTTGTTTTTGAATGTTATCAGCTTTAGCTTTCTTTTCATATTCAATTCTTCCTATACTCATGCAATTCTTAGCTATATGACCGAGTTCAGTGCATGTATAACATCTTACTGTTGTATCTCTTTCTCTCAAGTGATGTCTTGATCATTCTTTGCCAATGTGTCCATATTCTCCATAATAATGACATCTGCACTAGGTATTGTAGTCCTATCCAAAGATTTCCTTAACAAGTTGTTCAGTTGGATTGAATGATTTTGATCTGCATTGGAATGCCTTGTGACCATGTTTCTTGCATTTGTGACATCTACCTTCAAATTTTGGTTTTTCCTTGCATTCATTAGCTTTGTGACCATGTTGATTGCAGTTGTAGCATTTTCCATTGAATTTTTCTTTTCCATTTCTCCAACATTTGTTTGATGTATGACCTAACTTACCACAGTGATGGAAAGTAGGTTTTTGATTCCTTTGAGCACCTTGTTTGGAAGATTCACCTTCTTCATTATATCCAAGTCCTACTTTACCCTTTTGACTATGAAGATTCTACTCATTTTGTTGTCTTAATTGATTCATATCTTCTTGAGGCTTCATCATTCTCTCAATGATTTTCTTTTCAGCATTTAGGTCATTTTCCAATCTTTAACTAATTTTTCTTTTAGTGGTTAAATCAATCCTTAGGCTTTCATTTTCAGATCTTAGATTCATGATTTCATCATTTGCATTGGATAGTTGATTGATAAGACTTTGATTTGCATTGATCTTTTCATTTGTCTCATTTTTAGATTTGTTTCTTTGTTCCAAGATTTCACATAGCCTGATTGATTAGATTTCTTGTTCTCTTTTAAGTTTTCTTACTTCTTCCTGTAGAGAGCCATGCTTTGCTAGGAGTTCCTTGATTGCCTCATTTGCTTCATTTGAGCTACTTTATGGTAAAAGGTCTGCAATCTTTTCTTCAACATATTGATGGTCATTCATTTGTCTTGCAAGTTCCTTCCTTCTCTTCAGGGATTGAGAAAGATGCTCCTTTTCTTTTTTGAGTTGAGTCATGGCCATATCCAGATCTAGCTTTTCACTTTTAATTGTTTTATCAAGTCTGAATATCTCCATTTGTCCTTTGGATCTTTGCTCAAGTTGTCAAACTTTGTCTTGAGAACCACAGTGCTCTAATACCAATTGTTGGAAATAATCAAGACTAGCTAGGTTATTGAGAGGGAATCGGGTGAATCAATAACCTCAAAAACTTTAAATCAATTCAACACTTGATCCATTCATCATTCATTCATCTAATCTATTGTATGCATGAGAAAGATAAACATTTATAACACATGAACACATAATTTTGGTGACCTAAAAACCTTCCAAATAGAAAGTAAAATTGGGGTAGGGATGATACCCACAAAACTTTGCTACTGTAGTATGAAGTTAGCCTATTAGGGCTTACATTGATCACTTCTGATGATCTTCCCTGTTAAGAGCAATTTGGACTGCTAGATCCACCTTGTTAGAGGATTTACAAACATACAATGAAGTATGCACTCTATTAGGAGATTTATACAAAGACTATTAAGTCTACCTTGTTAAAGGATTTACAAGACTGATTCACCTGTTAGGATGAAACAGTGAATCTACTTACAACTTGATTATTGATTAGATCCTTGAAGTACAGATCACCTCTTGTGACTGATGAATCTTTACTGCTCCTTGTAGACCTTTTTGAATACTTTGCTCTGCTGCTGATTCACTTTTATCCTTCTCAAAGCATTACATGTCCATTCCTTTTCATACTCATACATTGCAAATGATATAATACATTACATATATACCATTCCAATAATTACAATTGCAAGGTCAACCAAAACACAAGTGAACAAAATATTACAGAGTCGGACAAACAGTAGAAAATTTGAGTTCTTCAAGCTGACTTGGTAACCTTCTGATACTCGGCATCCACTGCATTACTCAGCATCATCAGGCACTCGGTAGAAGTAGAAGCTCGATCCATACTAATCACACAATGTAGCTTGGAACTCGGTAACCATTGGAGACTCGGTAGATATAGTATCACTCGGTAAAATTAAATCCTTCGTTTACCTTGTTTTCACTCAGTAAATACTATACTTCCATCACTCAATAAACACTACCTTCCATCACACAAATTGATGACTTGGTAGACACTATGAAGCTCGATGAACACTGTATGCTCAGTAGATACTGTTGGGTTGCACACTCACTCGGTAGCTTCAGGAATGCTCAGTATGAACTACTAGGCTACACACTCACTCGGTAGCTTCAAGAATGCTCAGTATGAACTACTTAAGTGATGAACCTACAAGGTAACCACTGAATGCTCAGTATACACTATAGACTGAGTGATGAACTCGGTAATCATTCAGAATCGAATAAGTGTTGTCACTAATGAAAAATACAATATAATGCCAATAGTTGGCCATTCAGATTATGTGTCAAGAGAAAATCTCAAGACATAAGGGTTGAAAAAATCATTGATTCCAATGTGAGAAGCTTGATTATGTGCGAAAAATCATAATGTGTTTTTGAGTCTTCAATTGTCAAAACAAAAAATAGGGGGATGGGAAAAACTAGATGGAAAAGTTGAGATCCAATAGGAAGGTCCTAGTTAATGAAATAGTACACAAAATGAGAAACACTGGGCTAAAAACAAGTAGACCAATTTGTGTGAGATTGACACTATTATTGAGTGACAATGAACCAAAAATTCTATCATTGAGTTTTCTAACCATAAGAAATTAAAGAGAAAAAAATTAATGAACTTTAAAAAGATTATAATGTTGGGACTTGGGTGATACTACATTGATTGCTTATAGGTTGTTCATTTATCGAACACATTATGGTGATATGAAGTAAGTTTTACAAATATTTATGTATAATTTTTGTGTTGACTAAAATTTTGTAATGTTGTCGTAGTAAGTGTAGTGTAACATACATGATTTTTCTATATAGATTGGATCTATGACAATAAATGCAACTCTTCTAGATGATTAAATAAAAATTACATATATGATTAGTAGCTATTAGTATATAAATAGTAATGTGGAAGAAATTATAGTAGGCTTAGAGTTCATGTGACTCAATGCGAAAGTGAGTAGTGTTCTAAAAAATGGACAAAAAAGGTACCAAAAGAATCTATAAGTAATATTATGTCGATGTAAGAAATTGCAGAAAGCTAGTTGTGGTTGTTATATTGGAAATAAACATGTATACCAACAATATTAATGTTTTGACTCTGTGTATTATACCTGCATTTGCACATACAACACTTTAATAGGACAATAGTTTTGTTAGTGAATCAAATACAAAGAAACAAAGCAATGCAATTGACTACCAAAGAGCATCATATTGCTTCTTATCTAGAGAGAGTGGAATTAGGATTTTAAATTGCTCTCAAAGTATAGAGGTACTAACCAGTGACATGACAAACCCAAAATGGAAGGCTTAAAACTCCTATAATGAAAATTGTTAAACTAGGAATGAATATTTAAGCTAAACATGATTCAACTGCCATGCAATTAACTATGTCATTGAGCTATGCTAGTGGGCAATTAAGCTAAGTGTGCAAGTGAGTATGAATTTCTAAAACATCTAGTTAACAAATGGAATTGTGGATCCTTTGAGATTATAATAATAGCTTTTATAATAATTAAGATTGATCAGACAACTTTGATTAATCCAAGATGGAGGGTTGAGATTGATGTTTGCTTGATCCACATCATTAGCTCTAATTGGTTCAATTTGAATTTAATTGTCCTTTAGTGGTGAGTTCTAATTTAGAGCATTTATTTAATTGTTTTAATTAATCACCTTAGCATGTATTTAATAGGATTGAATTAATTAACTAGGTCAAGGGTGATTTATAGGGGACTTGATCAATTTAATGATGTTTGATGATTGATTAGGTCTTTTTGATGGCTTTGATGAATTATACCAGTAATTAGACTCGCATAATGAAGAAGTTGGTTCTAAATTAAGGAAAATAGGGCCTTTGGTTAGATTAGCCCATTTTAGGTTAATTACTTATTTCTCCTCTTTGAATTAATGTTTGAGCAACACATTGATTCAAAGAAAGAAATATATGTTTTTGACTTAGAGAATACCTTGATATGAAGCGATCAAATTATTTCTAATTTGATGATTAAGAATTCTAAGCTCGATTCAATGAAACTCAATTAAAGAAGTGAAGCTATCAATTCTGAACTTGATTAAATAAGAATCGATCATATCAACTTTGAGCTTGAT
Source organism: Cupressus sempervirens (assembly GCA_028749045.1). Taxonomy (NCBI): domain Eukaryota; kingdom Viridiplantae; phylum Streptophyta; class Pinopsida; order Cupressales; family Cupressaceae; genus Cupressus; species Cupressus sempervirens. The sequence goes on from CM053783.1 coordinate 744,124,702, forward strand.
TAAATAAAGATCGATAAGAGCTAACTAGAATATTTAGTTTGAAGTGAAGTGATGAAGTTGAACATTTAAAAGATAATGATGCTGACAAATAAAAAAATATGATGTGAAGTAATAAAATTGACCATTATCGGAAAAGTATTCAAATAAATAATGTCTGATGGGACGAAAAAAAAAATAGTTTGATGTGCTGCAATGAAACTAATTAACATTTGTAAGATGATTTAATTACACATAGATAATTAACTTGACATGATCTTTGATAAAGTCAAGTATTCAATAGTCCCGACATGATGGAAGGACGCTAACATGCCCTCATTTGATTGATAAGAGCGAATAATTTGATATAAATCTTCATGACATCACTCATTCCAAAATTAATTATTTGAATTGATAAGAAAACCTCAAGAGGATATGGTTCTTAATGAAGTTAATGTCGTTGGTGTTGAGATTTAATTCTATTCATTGATTGACTTGATTTGATGATAAATAGAACAATTTGAATTCTAATCCTTAGTTATTATCTCATCCCCTTGAGAGAGAAATCAAAATGATCATTTGATATATTCCTAGTATCAAGCACTAATATTATTAGATAGATTTGACCAGTAAGAATGTGTTTTGAATTAATTAGAATCTAATTTGGATTAATTATGTTTTGTTAATAATACATTTTGACCAATTTATACCACTTTAAAAGTGAGGTTTAATAAAATTTAAATAATGTTGACCAAGATTTTAACATGTTGACTTGATGTTATTGATTAAGTACAACTTTCTTTAGCTTTTGTAGTTTGTTTGGCAAATTTTGACTAGCTTTGAACTTTTCTTGATCAAGGTTTGACCAAGATTTACCCTTGTTGATTTTTTTTACTTTCAAGTATCATTCAAAAAATGTTCAGGAAGCATTTTGCATCATTTTTGCACTTGTTCTAACTTTATTTGTCCCTGTTCAATTACTATTTTTAGTATAGTTGACCTTACTTGTTCTAACTTTATTTGTCCTTGTTCAATTACTATTTTTAGTATAGTTGACCTTTCTTTGCAAGGGCTGACTTTCATAAATTATGACTTTATTGATTGTTTTGTAGATCTTGATTATTTTGGTCCCAACATGTCAATAGGGCATTAATTCTACATTACCATTCTATTAGTTTTGAATTAGATCATTAATAACTATAAGAGGTTAAAAGAGGGTGATTAGGTCTATTTACCATTTCATTTTCACTTTCACCCATGATAATTTTTGAACTTTGTGAGACAAGATGGTTATCCCCATTGAGAACATCTTTTCAAGCTCATTCATTGAGACCCTAGGTTAGCATACCCCTTTGGTAAGTACCCAAATACCTTCCATTTCATGTTATTTGTTATGATTTTAAGCACATGTTGAATAAAAGAGGGTCATTCCAATGTTTAGTCATTTGTAGTGTTTTGAGTTTCTTCTCATAAAATGCAAGTCGCATATGGTAAAACCCTAGTTCTAGGTCATTTTCATTTATTTTACAAAGTCACATAATTTTTATGCCTAGTCATTTTTTGTTAAACTTGTTTATTTTAGTGTTGGAATCCACTTTGTCATTTTTGGTATGCATTATCTTGCATCTAAATAAAGTGGTGCATCTAGGGGATTTTGAGTCACTTCTAGATAAAGTGTTACATCCCCGAAATCATAGATTGCATCCCAAAGATTAGTTATTCTTAGGTTGCCTTGTATTATTTTTGGTAAAACAACTACTTTGACTTACATTTTTTGTCAATGGTGTACCATCTTAAAATGGATGTACTTGCCTTTTCAGACCTTTTAGCTCCCTCTTCTTCATGATTCCCTCTTTGAACCATGGATATTCTCATGCTTTCTCTATTTTCCTCTTCTCTCTTCCATCTTTCCACCTTATTCTATCAAAGGCCTAACAACATGTATTTCTTTGTATTGCATTCCTCTTTACAACCCAAAATTACCACCCCTCTTCCTTTGGGTCCTAGCTAATCTAATTTAGACCATAAGTAGAATCATACTCAGAAGTCCCCATCTTTTGCTCACATATACATATTTTAAATGCTCAATGCCTCATAAAGTGGAACTCTACATCCTATTAAATTGCTTCAATTTTACCACTGAACATTTTGGTGAACCCAATGTGAACCCCCTGTCTTTTTGGTGTGGATTATTTTTCATATTTGTTTCTCTTATATTGGATGTTCTTTAACCTGATTAGATATCAATAGGCTTTCCTTTTGTGATTTGTACTTTTTATGAGCTTAATTACACAAAGCCCTACCTATAGAATTCCCATTAGGGGAAGTCACAAACTTGTGGGTTTGTTTGATGAAACTCACATTTTTTCTCATGATCTTAATCCTATCACAAAGCATAAATATTCTCACTCATCTCACAAAGAGGATGATTCTTTAAGAGTTCCTCCTTTGCAAGTTGATAAGCTTTCTAATGAATTTGATAAATTGGATACTCGGCTTGCTCAAGAAAATCATAATCCTGATAGTGTTGTTGTTGTTGAATCTCTTAAGAAGCTTGTTAATAATGATGATAATAAATTTTCTATTTTGTGTGGTATATCTCACCTTACTAATACTCATGAATGTGCTCAAGAATAAGGATACCCTCATCCTTCTTATGCCATCATTTAACCTTCTATCCCAATTTCTACCACTCTTTCTAGCATACCTACATATGCTTTGCCCCTTATGACTACTTCTACACAAGTTTCCACTCCCTTAAGTGTTAGTCTTCCTAGTCTTTGACTTCTTGTGAATGTTTCTCCTACTTCCATTCCTTCTTCATTAACTTTATATAATGTGGTTCCTTTTACTTATTTGAACCCTTTACCCATTCCTTCTAATTCTCCACCGACATCCTTACATATTCCTTTCACTTCTTATACCTTTCCTAATCCATCTAGTATACCTATAGCTACCAGTGTTTCTTTTGATCCTACTATTAGTACCTTGGTTCAAATAGTCTCTTGTTTTCAACAACAACTTGCTCATTTAACCCAATCTAAGAATAATATTCCTACATGTTGGAATTGTTTTGAATAGATGAGAGGGGGGTGAATCAGTTATTTAAGGTCCAGATGTATAAATATAATCTTTCAGAATTTAGTGAACCCATAAAACATTCATACCCATCCATACATCCATTAAGTAATTACTAAAACTTGTATGTTATTTTCAAATCAACTTGCTGAAAAGTAAAACATGAAACACAACACATTCACCAGAACACTTGACACAATGATTTACGTGGAAACCCAATTTGGGAAAAACCACCAGTAACATGCTACTCTTTTTCACTCTTTTGAAATGATGCCCTATGAAAGGCCAACCCTATTAAAGGTTACAATAGACACTATTAAATGTGACCCTGTTAAAGGATTTCAATCACCCTATTAGAAATGAGCCTTGTTAGAGGACTTTAGGCCATTCACTTGGAATTTTATCTAGTTAAAGGATTTACAAATGACTGTTAGGTCAACCTTAATCCAAAGGATTTACCCTAGATTGATACAATTGTTAGAGAGTAACAATAGAGCTTTTATCTAATACAACTTACAACTTCTTTTGCAAATTGCAAATCTGTATTCAGTTCTCCATTCTACTTGGCCTTTATATTTTGTATCTTTGATAGCTTGTTCACCCTTCAAGCATCCATTTTCTTAAGCCTTCTTGCTTAACATGCCATTGCAGATTCTTCTCTTGGGTCACTTGATGAAGCAAAACCCTTAACTTCTCCTGTCTAGGTTCTCACATATGATAGCCTTGCTTCATGACCAGACATTCCTATAAATAGGAAATTATAAATTTTTGCTACTCATTATCCATCGTCCAATTTAGGATTCAGATGGATTAGGTAGGATACAATGTATCTACCCCATATCTTGTATCTCTTCTAGAAACTTCTCCTAGAATCCATTTAAATTCACCTAAAAATAGTTTATGTCAAATTCTGTGCCACCAGCTCGTCAACCTTATCTTCCTCTTGGTTCACAAGTTTCAAGAAAATAATTTTGTTGGCTTCAATTTAGTGAATCTTCAATCTTTAAAATAATGCACTAGCTCAACATTATCAACCTTTTGATGCTCGACACACATTGTGTTACTCGACATCAACTACAAAATTACTTGGCATTAACTAAAGTTTAATAGTGCTCAACATCAACTAAAATTTACTTGACATTAGCTGTCTTGCTTGACATCCACTAGAATTTGCTTTTACTCAGCTCCAACTGACTTTCTACTCATCTTGCACTAACTTTGCTCGGCACCTACTGTCCACTCAGTCAAGCATGGCAGAAAAACTTTGTACAACTTGTTCTTCTAAACTTTCTTAGTGTAGCCAACATTTGTAACCTTAAGTAGAATATCAATACATCATGTCATCACCGTCTTAATTGATACTTGTACTTCATTAAATAATCATAACTCAACTTGTTCTCTATATGCTTTTGTTATATCTTATTGATCAAATCCTCGTCAGCAATCAACTAAGTGATAATACTTGAATCTTATAAGCAGTTTTCTTACTAGAAAATAGTAGGTTTGACATTAGTGAGAAAACAATGATTGAAACACATAATCTTCTTCAACAATCTCCCTCTTAACAATGATCCTTTCAATTAGATTTCAACAATCTCCCTCTTGGGCATTGATGGCAAACCAAACTGATCAACCAAGTCAATCAAATGATGAACATCTTGTTCAACCAAACTAACTAGGTTATATCAAAAGAAAACTTGTATCAAAGATTCTCCCTCTATCAAAAACTTCCATCTTCTGATTAGGTTACAAAACTCTTTCTTGTAACTCCTTCTTTCTTGTATCTCCCTCTTACTAGGTAGATTAGGATTTCTCCCTATTTCTTTATTAGGATTTCTCTCTCTTTCTTTTATACTGCATTGATCAGTAGAATATCTTCCTCTATGATTATACATTCTAGCTCTCTGATCAATGTCTCTCTCTTTGTTCTGACTCGACTCTTGGTATCTCCTTCTTGATATACTTTCTCTTGATCAATGAATCTCTCACTCTTTGACAACAATGCCAAAGACATATACCAACAACTTTGTCATCTTAAAATATGTAGATATAAGCTTTTGTTGTTTCTTCAATTTCTTCTTTCTATCACCTTGCTTGTGATTGATTTGTAGTTTTAGCTTGATGATTACTTTAGGTAGCTCCTAAAGTAAGATCCACTGCATCAATTTGTATTACATGAACATCAGCTTGTTTGATGCAGGGCACTCCTCTTGTTACTTAGATAGCCTTTGGTACGGGTATCACCCCTAATTTACCTCTTAGATACTAATAAGCATCATTAGGTAATGCTTTTGTGAAGATATCAATAATTTTCTCATTTGTGTTAACATATTCCATCTTCACCTCTTTATCTTGAGCTAACTTTCTCAAGTAATGATACTTGATTGTAATGTGCTTAGTCTTTGTATGAATCATTGGATTCTTTGATATAGTGATAGCTCTTGTATTATCACAATAAAGTATCACTGGTTCTGTGATTTCTTCCTTCATTCCTTTGAGTAGCTATTTGATCCATACAATGTTTGTGCAGCTGATAGCAACGACAACATATTTAGCTTTAGTAGTAGATTGTGAAGTACAACTTTGTTTCTTCCTAGTACATGTAACTAGTCTCTTGCCTATTAAAAATGCTCCTCCAGTGGTGCTCTTTCTATCATCAATGTTTCCAGCCCAATCAACATCAATATAGGCTTTCAATTCAAACTTTTCATAGAACTTCTTGTAGTATAGACCAAATTCTACTGTTCCTTTCAAATATCTCATTATTCTCTTCACAACCATCAAGTGATTCTCCCTGGGATTAGCAAAGAATCTTGCAACTATCCCTACTAATAATGCAATGTCAGGTATGTTATGTACTACATATTGCAATTTTTCCAATCATAGACCTATATAATGTTTGATTCACCTCAGCTAAATCATTATTCTTTAACAACTTATGTCCTATTACCATAGGTGTTGTGAGGCCTCACCCAGACCGTCATGGTATAGATGACACATTTGCATTATGATACTTCTAATTCAACATTTTTAATACACTTTTGAGACTATAAGGTTTTTTCATTTTAATATTTGCGTTTTGATGATCCACACATTAGGACCTAATTTATAAAATTAATGATTTCCATTTCATGTTCTAAATTATTTCAATTAGAAAATTGAATTTGTAGAAATGGTAATGTTAAGTTGGGGTGGGGGGGGTGTAAATCACTTGCTTTTTAGATATCAGGGATTTGGATATTTTGATAGTATTTGAGACTTAAAAGGAAAATGACTTATTTTACATTTATAGTAGTATTTTGCATCTATGATATGTACTATGAACTTGATATTGGGAATGGAATGATCGAACACATATGGATGCAACTTTATGACATGATAGAATTAGATTATGATATGATGATTTCAATGATCTATGTTTTAATGTGATATGTAGATAAGTATTAGTTCAACAATGATGATTATGATTTAATGTGATATGCAGATAAATGTTGATTTGATTCTAATGGTTTATGATATGAAGATCCTGATATTTTAACATTTTGAATGACTTATTTGAAATAATTGGGAAAATAAATTTATTTGAATTACATTAATAAGGTTATATAACATTTTAAATTATATGCATTTATGATATATATTTATATGACCTCCTTGGACTATTGATGCTCGAGTTTAATGTGCAAGAAGTGGAACCATGGAAATTCTTGGGGGGAACAAGTTCCAAACCTATGTGATCATAGTTGAACCAAGGAGAATCTTTGGAAGATTCAAAATCCTCATTGTGATGTATTTTATTTTGTAAATGTTAGTTTTCTTGTATGTGGAAAAGAAGCATTAGGAACATGTTATGGTGACATGGAATGTGCTTTTATGTGTCACTTGACACTTGTGGATTTTGTGTGGAATGGCATGTCATTTGGGGTTTTGGTCATAGTGGCACTTACCCTAAAACTAATTACCTTGTTAATGAGTAAGTAAACCCACTTGATAAGGGGTAGGATGGGTCACAATCAAAGGAAATTTGAAATTGGACTTGGCTAGGGTTTTGAGGGGTCATTAGGTGGTCACAGAGTGTCTTTTAGGTGAAAATATGTTACCCATATGATATTACATCATGTTAGGGACCTAATTTTGATCATGTGAGTACCTAGATAGCCTTGGGGGCCCCTTTACCCATGCTTTCTTCCACCAATTCGAAATTAGAATTGTTACATGTGTTTCTCCCATATTTCCACTAAGCCAAATATAGTAAACTTGGAGACAAGTTGTAAGAGAAAGTGGCTTGGTGTCCTTGCTAAAAATAGTTAGTGGGAAATCCTTATTAGAGAGTCTTGGTTAAATTAGTATGTGTTCACCCACTCTCTAAGTTTAGAGATAGTTAGGTTTTGGAGGGAGATGAAGGGAGCTCTACAACAATTTTCTTGGCCTTAGCTTGGACCAAGGTTAGTGTTTTCAAAACATGATCATTTCCTTCTTTTGTATTGCATAATGAATCCAAAAGTATGGAGAAATTTGCTATGGGTTCATGCGATGTATTTTGAATCTTGTATTGTAGATTTGAGCATTGCGAAGTGGTGTTTGTAAATCTTGGATTGTGGATTTGGAAATTGTGCTATGATGTTTGTGAATCTTGTATTATGGATTTGGGCATTGTGTTGTGCTATTTTGTGAATGAGCATTGTGTTCATGTAGTTTCTTGATTTTTCTTTCTTGATCTTGTTGTTTTGATTTGAATGTCAAGTGCTGATATGGGTGTGAGGGCTTCACTCACCCTTTGTGAAGGGAAGAGAATTCTAGGGTGAAGGGATTAGTTGGGCTTGAAATATAATTGAGAACCTTGGAGTATGGACTACATTGTATGCCATATTCATTCATATCTTGCTTTGGGGATGATAAAGGAAATGATGGTGTAGAAAGGAAGATTATGGAGTATGGGTATTCAAGGATGCTATGGTAGTATGTGAAGGATTTTTTGTGAAATCCCCAAAAGGGCATGGAATTGTTAAATTATGAAAGCCCCAAAAGAGCATTATTTATTGTAGATATGTGATGATATGGCAAGTCTCCTTCTTGAAAGCACACCTTCACCCTATGTTCAATGGTTCCAATGGTGAATCATAGTGTACACCTTGGAAGGGAGTATTATGTATTATCTTGTAAGTTTCTCATGCATGATCATATGTTGTATGGGTGTATCCTATTTGGGTCTTGTTTCCCTTGCTCGTTGGGTGACTTCCTAGAAGCCTAGGATGGGAGGTTAGCCTCTATGGTTCCTAGTTTGTGTATGTGTGCAAGTTTTGTGAAGATGGATCCCTTGAAGGCATTAGGGTTTCACCCTTGATAAAGTTGAAATAATTCAAGTGTGTAAAGAGAGATTAATGTTCATGTCATCTTAAATGTGTTGTGATTTTAAGTCTCTATTGTTATTTCAATGTGATGTAAAATAAAAATTTCAAATTATTGTATTTTGTTAAAAAGGTTTAATGATTGATTGAGAAGTTCTACTATAAGAATGATTCATTGTAAGTCATTACATTGAATGATTGATGTAATATGGGAAATCATGTAAAGGAAACAATTCTCCTCATAGGTCCTTTAGTGTAAATCTTCCATAGTAGATGCAAATTTTCTTGTAATAGTTCATTTAATTTAATACATAAATAGTTATATTGTAAATATATATGTTATGCATTCAGTATGACGGAAGCAAGTTAAAATATTTTGATTGTTCATTCATGTGCATGGAAAATTAGTTCACTTGGATTTCTAGTCCTAATAAGATTTTGGGTGACACCATCACACCATCAAACATATGTACTAAAATCCCATGGGAGGATTAAAATAAAAATTAGCTTGAGAAAATTTATAGTCCAAATATATGAGAAGACTTGTTTTAGGTACACATTTCCTCTTTAGAACATGTATGTGGAATGGGAAATTAACCTTCTCCTATTAAAGTCCTATAAAATATTCAAAAGAATATTCATGGAATCCCTTAGAGATAAATATAAATAAAACTAACCAAAATAAATAAGGCACAAGTCACATACAAAGGGGAATATATTATATATATATGTTAGCAATTATGTAGATAAATAATAATAATAATAATATAAGCAAAGAATTAGTTACATGCATGCTTGGATGGATTAGACACTTCCTAGGTAAGACCACACCCTAGGAATACATCACTTTCAAAAGTAAGCTAGACCTCTTTTCAAGGATGTCCACCTCACTCTACCACATGTGGCAGCAAGTAAGGACAAAATAAAACCTTTTTGGGTAGCACATTTCATTTCAAACGTAGGTATTAGAAAAGTTAAATGAAAAAGGTGAGAGGGAAGGATATTTCAAGAACTATCTCCTAAAACCTTACACATAATCCCACCTCTAAAGAATGCAAGACACCCAAGCAAGGGGAAATATTTTAAAAGTAGATATCTTGGTTGGTCACACGAATTCATGGGAAGGATTTGGCTTGGAAAGTGTGTGGAGACAAATGGGAAGAGGATGTCTTGTCAAGGGAGGTTAGGTGTCTTGTTAAGTTAAGTAGGTCATATTTTATTGTTGATGTTTAGGGTTAGTTTTTTTTTAAGTCATGTGTTAGTGATAAGGGTAAGGGGAGTTTATGGCATATTATGGGATCAATATTAATGTTATGGAAAAAAAGGAAAAAAAAAAAAAGTCTTAGGTGGTATACAGATAGTGAAGGGGGTAAATTATGTTGTTTTATTTTCATATTTAGGTATAGAAAAAGGAATGTAATAAAATGGAATTATTAGGATGGTTGGAAAAATATTTTTATTATCATTATTAATTGTTATTATTATGTTAATTTGGAAAATTTTTTATTAGGAGGATTGGTGGAACGTTGGGGTTGGAGATTAGATAGTGAAGTTATTTTTAAGTATATTATGATATATTGTATATCTTAGATGTGAATTGTTATATGAATGTTATAACAATTTAGTACTATCAAAAATCAAATATATATATGAGTGTGTTGTTAAGTCATGACCAAAAAATGTAACACACTATAAGTAATGTGTGATATGATTTATAGGTAAAGGTGAAATTTGACATTTGAAGTAATATTTTAGTTAGGACATGGGGAAAAAGAAATATTAATTGCTAGATTTTGATAATTCATAATGATGTAAAGTTAGGACATGAAGCTACAATTCCTAGATTTAGGTGATCATCCCTTTAGTCAGATGGGCGAAAAGAAGTAGATTAAATCATGATTATATGATCAATAATATAATAGAGACTAGTTGAGGTTCCATGCTAGTAAGCAACAGAGTATTAGGAAGCATGTAAGTTTAGTATTAGAAATATTAAAATATTAATAATTAAATATTGTAACTAAATTTGTAGTGAAAATTAAAAAAGGTAGCTAAATCTATAATCAAATTAGTAGAATATAACGATGTGTGAAAAATAAATAAAAAATAAAAAATAAAATAATAATAATGATGATGATGAAATAAAGTAATAAAATAAAATAATAAAAATGTAAAATGACCAAGATCATAATGATAAAGTAAAATAGAATATTAATTATGGATAAATAAGTTGTTAGGGGGTATCATTATATAGAAACGTGGAGGATAAATAATTAAAAAAATGGTAAATAGTAGTACATTATAGGATATGGACAATGAGTAAATGATAGAAGATTTAAAATACCTAGCTCTAATACCTCTAGCTAGTTAAAGTTGTGAACAAATATAAAGCAAGATTTTTTTTCTCAGAACAATCCTACTATAACAACTTAGGATTGAAATGAGAAACGAAATGTAACGAGCTATAGTCGTTACCTAGGGCAATCATAAACACACTTCACAAAGCAACTATGGAATCCATTATAACAACATCGATGCCAGATTTGTGTTACACAAATTATACGTAATGTCTCACCTCAAGGATAGGATGTGAATTCGATATGATAACATCACCTAGCTAGTATGGTAAATTAATGTTAGGAAATAAAATTGGCACCCTGTGGATAACTGTAGCACATGATATCTAATGCATTTTTTTTTTTACCAATTAACTTTATCAACTTCAAACTTGATGATCAAAGAAGTGTCTTCTAACATTCCCAAGGAAACCTGAATTATTGTCTAGACACTCCACAATTTGATAGAAAATTCATAACAAGAATAGATCTATACATATTAACATTAGTTCACCTTTAGAATAAAAATAAAAATTTGTTGGTTGTGTGTTGCCTTGATAAAATTAGGGCATGATAGGTGTACTTACTAGTTTGGAATCCTTTAATCCAAAAGTCTTTAATATTTCTCTAAAATACTTTGACTGAGTGATGTATATACCATACTTCATCTAGTATACTTGCAATCCCACAAAAAATTTGGTTTCTCCAAAAATAGACATTTCAAATTCTTCCTTCATCTGATTTGGAAAATCCTTACATAAAACATCTTGTGCTCCAAATATGATATCATCAACAAATATTTTAGGTAGCAAAATAATTTTGTCTTTTTTTGTCTTTATGTATAGATTGTTGCTATCATTAGTCCTTTCAAATCCAATCTTCATAAGATAAGTATGAAGTCTCTCATACCATGCTCTTGGTGCTTGCTTCAAACCATATAGAGCTTTGTGTAGTCTACATACCATGTTCTTATTGTTATCATCAACAAGTCCTTTTGGTTTTTCTATGTAAACTTCCTCTTCTAGTATGCCATTTAGAAATGCAGATTTAACATCCATCTAATAAACTTTGAAACCTTTGTATGCAATATAAGCAAGCAAAGTTCTCACTCCTTCCATTCTTGCAATAGGGGCAAATTTCTCCCCATAGTCAATTCCTTCTTCTTGTGCATATCCTTTAAAAACTAGTCTTTCTTTGTTCCTTGTGACTTCACCATTTTCATCTAGCTTGTTTTTGAATACCCACTTGGTTCAAATCACATTTTTGTCTTTTTTTCTAGGAACTAGACTCCATGTTTTGTTCTTCTTGATCTATTCAATCTCTTCTTCCATGGCTTTAAACTAGTCTACATCTTATAATGCATCTTTCACTATTTTATGTTCCTTCATGCTTAGAAAACTAATGCAATGCAAGGCAAGAGAATCCTCAAAGGAGATTTCCTAGCCTCCAACAATATAACCACATAGTGAAAACAAAACAACAAGAAGCAACAATGCAAGATCTGATACCAAATTACAATAATTTGTTCATAAAGTATAACCAATTATATGCAATATGTCTAGCTGTAAGGCTTCTAGGTTAGGGCCAAATACAAATAGCAATTAAAAAATTAGTTCTATAAGATCCAACAAGATCCAACTTAAAAACCAATCTTAGCTAGTCTAGATACACAACTAGATAAGAACACCAAAAAGAATCCACACTTGTACCCTCAGGTCCACCAATGGATCCTCTAGTTCCTAAGCTGTAGCTCTAGCTCTTCAAATTCACATCTATCCTTCATTCCATCCCAAATAAATGACTAGAAGCCTCCATAGGACCACTACTTATACCAATTTAAGGCACAAGTCAACCCATAACACAAATTAAATACAAATACATAAATTCAATGCCACAAGTCAGCCTGCAAAATAATTAAATATCCAAAAATTGATATTTGAGAAAAATTGTGATATCTCCTAGCTTTGATTGAATTATAACTCATGATTCAAATTATAGGTACAAATTTAGGTCCTCTAAAACATATTAAATGAGTAAAGGCTGATTTTCCAAGGAAAAGTGTACATCCATCCTAAAAGTCATGCGCAAAAAACTATTGTGCGAAATTGGTAGAAATTGATACTTTAGGAGAATTGCCATATCTCCCAAACTATAATGAATTAGGACCTTCACCCCTTAATTAGAGATATTAATCTAGGCCCTCTTCAATAGGTTAAGTATGTAGCTTCTCATCCATTACAAAAAATTAGTTACATGCTTTGCAACAGGCACCTAGAAACCCGAAAAACACAATTCTAGCAGCAAGGTAAAAACAATTCAAACTTCAACTCAATCCATCCAATATCTATAAAATCATGAGGAAATTTTCTCCAATGTGTCTCCAATACATACCTAACCATGAAATCATAGCTTTACCAAAATCCAAGCTCAATGCTCCTCAATACTTGACCAAAATCCCTCCAAACATGTAAGATTGCAAGCAAGTCTAGGATGCTCCTACATTAGACACCCCAACTTTAGAAAGATGTTCTAGCAATTGGAAGAACATCTTATGGGATTTATTAGATAAATCCCAAATTGGTTCTTCACCTACATGTTCTTCAATTCTTCAACTTGCACACTCTTTCCATTTTTTTTCTTCTTCTTCTTCATATCCACCATAGGTGCTCCACATGTTTTCTTTCCATGCTGATCATCTCCAACCTTCTCAGAATCTTCCAACTCAACTTGGCTACCAATACTTAGGTTCCTCCTACTAAGCTCTTCATTCTAAAAAGGAATCAAGAAAAAATTCCTACCACCTTTTTCAATAATAAACACATTCCTAACACAATCATGCACAACCCTTTAATCATACTGCCAAGGTCTGCCAAGTAACACATGACAACTATTCATCTCCACAATATCACACAACACTTGATCCTTATATTTCCCAGTCTAGAAATCAATAAGGTATTGCTTCCTTACTTCCAAAGCATGCTTACCTTGCAACCAACCAATTTGATAAGGATAAGGATGTCTCACTCTCTTCAAACCAAGTTTTTGAACCATCTCTTCAACAACAAGGTTATCAGTACTACCACCATCTACAATCATCTTGCAAAATTTACCACAAAACTTACAATGAGTTCTAAAAAAACTAGTCCTCTAATAAGAATCCATTATCCTCTCACCAACCAATACTTGCTAAGCCAACAAAATTTCTCCTTGCTTAGGTTGATTGTCTTGGATTGCAACCTCATTCACAATAGTAGTTTTATTACCAATTGGACATTCAAAAGATCTATGCCCCTCTTGACCACACTTGAAAAAATTACCTCTAAATCTACCTCCACCTATCCTTCATTTTTGTTCAACATGTTTTGGTTCACCTTCTACTTTTGGTTTAGCTTGCGCTGAACTATCTTGCTTCTCCTTCCCTCAGAAACTACCTTGATTCTTCCTCTTTAGCTTCTCCTCTATTCTCAAAGCATACTGATAAGCATCCTCAATTGGAGAAATATATAACATACCAAACTCATCCTAAATATTGTATCTCAAACCATTAATGTACCATGTTACCTTCTCTTTTGATGATTCTCAATGCATAAACTAAATAGACAACTTGCAGAACTCCTCGATATAATCTTTCATAGTCATATCCTTCTATTTCAAATTTTGCAACTTCTTAAACAACTCAAGTTCATAATTAGTAGGAATGAACTTAGCCTTTAGTTTAGTCACCATCAATCTCCATCTAAAGATCTTCATCTCACCTTCCTCTTCTCTATCTCTTTGTAGTTCTTTCCACCAAAGAGCAGTATGTCCCTTTAGCTTGGTTTGTGCCAACCTTACTCTGAGTAGATCCTTAATATCCTCAAGCTTAAAGTAGTCTTCCAATTAACCAATCTAATCAATCAGGTCTTTAGGATTCAAAGTACCTGAGAAATTAGAAACCTCCATCTTATACTTTAGCTTCAACTAAGATCTAGGTCAAGCAAACTGACTAGTCCTAATTCCAATAGGTCTCTCCACACAATTAGTTTTTTCCTCAATACTTAATCCAACACCTTCAAAGTATTTGACAACTTCTTCATGACTACCTTTAGTACCTACATGCCTAGGTACACCACCTAAAGCACTTACAACTTCAACAATCATGTCACTCTTCATCAATACTATCTAAGATCTAAAGCTACCTTTAACCTCCTCCATCTCAGATCTAAAATTTTCTTTAACCTTCTTTGAGATCTATTCTTCTACAACATCACTAAGATCATCAATTGAGCTAGGGTCTAATCTTCTTGGAGGTATTTTAAAAAAATTTAGTGAACCCTAAGCAACAAATCCACCAATCTAAAAGATCAATCAGCCACAAGGTCAACCTTCTTTGCAAATCTTGGTGTAAATTGCCTCAGCTTTGGTAATCTATCAACGCACTTAGGAATAACTTTCACTCTGATATTATCTAATGTAGTGAAAGGTAGGAGAATCCTCAAAGGAGATATCCTAGCCTCTATTAATATAACCACACAATATAAACACAACAAAAAGAAGCAACAATGTAAGATCTAATACCAAATTACAATAATTTGTTCATAAAGTATAACTAATTACATGCAATATGCCCAGCTGTAAGGCCTTATGAGTTAGGGAAAAATAAGAATAGAAATTAAAAAATAAGTTCTACAAGATCCAACAAGATCCAAATTAAAAACCAATCTTAGCTAGTCTAGATACATAACTAGATAAGAACTCCAAGAAGAATCTACACTTGTACCCTTAGGTCCACCAAGGGATCCTCTAGTTCCTAAGCCACAACTCTAGCTCTTCAATTTCACATCTATCCTTCATTCCATCTCAAATCAATGACTAAAAGACTCTACAAGACCTCTATTTATACCAATCTAAGCCACAAGTTTACCTAGAACACAAATTAAATACAAATACATAAATTAAATGCCACAAGTCAGCTTGCAACAATAATTAAATGTCCAAAAATTGATATTTAGGAAAATTTGTGATATCTCCTAGCTCCAATTGAATTAGATCTCATGCTCTGAACCATAGGTATATCTTTATGTCCTCTAAAATTCCTTAAATTTTAAAAGGCTAGTTTCCCAAGGAAAGGTGCCCATCCATCTTGAAAGTCATGCACAAAAAACTGTCATGCAAAACTACAAGAAATCAATACTCTAGGAGAATTACCATATCTCTCAACCTATAATGAATTAGGACTTTCTCTCTTAATTAGATAAATTAATCTAGGCCCTATTCAAGATCTAAATTTCACAACTTCTCATTCATTTCAAAAAATTATTTACATGCTTTGCAATGGGCACCCATAAACCATAAAAACACAATTCCAATAGCAAGGTAAAAATAGTTCAAACTTCAACTCAATCCATCCAATAACTATGCAACCATGAGGAAAGGTTCTCTGATGTGTCTCCAACACATCCCTAACCATGAAATTATAGCTCCACCAAAATCCAAGCTTGATGTTCCTCAATGCTTAACCAAAATCTCTCCAAACATGCAGGATTGCAAGCAAGCCTAGGATGCTCCTGCATCACAAACATGATTCACTTCTTAATCTATTTCTTGTCATTAGAATAGCATTTTTATCTAAAATTATTTGATTAGTAGTATGATGTCTTTTGACATATTTAGACAATCTTGGTTTAGCTCTTGTTTCTTCATTTTGTCTCCCAGCTTTAGAATCACTATGTACATCTCTATCAGGGATCTCAACATCTCTTTCATGTGTACTAATCTCAAAATTAGAATGTGCATCTTATTCATTCTATAACTCAACATTTGAATGTAGCTTAGTTCCTGAATGCAGCTCAACATTCATAGGATGTGACTCAGCAGCTACTAAAAATTGTTGTTGGTTTCCAACTTGAATTGCAACATTATCTTTAGTGGACATACCTTCATAAAAGTACACAAATTGTTTATATTCTTCTAGTTTTTTCATAGTTTCAGCCTCATGTACCTATGTAAATTCATCAAAATTCCCATTTGCACTTTCCACAATTTTGTTAGTGTTACTATTTAAACACTTATAAGCTCTACTTATTGTGGAGTAACAAAGGAATATGCCTTCTTCAATTTTTGCATCAAGATCTTCATTTGTAACATCTTTACTTCCAAATACCTTAAAATATTTCACATTGGTTGAGTGTCCATACAATAGTTCAAAAGGTGTTGAATGAGTACCTTTCTTGAAAAGTACATGATTCAAGGTATATACAACAATACTTATAGCTTCTTTTGAATATTTCAGAGCAACATTCTTCTCCATCATGAGTGTTCAGGCATAGTCCATTATAGACCTATTTCTCATTTCAACTATTCCATTTTGTGGAGGGGTCTTAGGGGCAGATGTCTATCTTTTGATTCCTCTGTCATTATAGAACATCTCAAACTCATTTGATGCAATTCTTCTCATCTATCTAATCTTAAAATTTTTAGATTTTTACCTCTTTCCTTGTCAACTTTTGTTAAGTACCACTTAAACATTTAAAAAGCATCAAATTTCTATTTCAAAAAGACAAGTCTCATCATCCTTGAATAATCATCAACAAATAGCATTATGTACTTATCTCCTATGTAGCTTTTCACTTCAATTGGTCTACACAAGTTAGTATGCACAATCTCTAGTATTTATTTAGAGGCATAATCTTTACTTTTAAATCTTGAGTTTTTCATTTTTCCTAACTAACATTGTTTGTACATTATATTATCAGGTTTCTTCAACTTAGGCAAACTTCTAACTTTCTTGATATTACTAATACTAACCAAGTTATCAAAATTAACATGACATAACCTCTTGTGCCATAGCCATACATCATCAAATCTTACAACAAGACAAGTAGCATCCTTTATATCTAGATAGAATAGACGACTTCTAGTTTGATTACCTTTTCCAATCAGCTTTCCATCAATAACATATATCTTAGCAATCTTGTTTTCAAATTCAACCTTGCATCCCAAATTGTTCATTTGTGACACACTCAATAAGTTATAATTTAATCCTTCAACATAGCAAGTATTTTTACATGAAATCTCTTCTATGAGTTTGATAGATCCTTTTCCTTTTATCAAACATGGTGCATCATTACCAAATCTTACACTATTTCCATCATAACGAGTTAATGTAATGAACTTACTTCTATCTCCTATCATGTGATGTGAGCATCTACTATTAATGTGTTAGTGTTTTTGAAAAACTACTATGCAACAAAATGCTCAATACCAAAATGACATCACTCACACAATCTAAAGACTAGCCAATTCCTATTAACAATTGTATGTGCAAACCATTTGGACCCAACTTCAACAAAACCAAGGCTGGTTTTCTACTCTTTAGGCTCTGCAAAACTAGGGTGGGTATACCCAATGATGATTCTAAACTAGGAAATGTTGTATGAGGATTAATTTAGTTTCATTCTAATTCTCATCTCAAATCCTCAAATACATGCATAATTCATGACAATTTGATAAATGCCTCCCATATAAAAAATATGGCCAAAATTCTTCTATAGGTCTACACGTGTTCTGAGCAATAGTGGCTAATTGAAGCTAAAACATTCCATGTAGACAAGTACTAGCCAACTTTGAAGATTTGTAGGAAATAAAAGTAAAATTGATTATAATTCTACATTTGAAAATCATTTATGATATATTTCTCTTCCAGTTGAATCAATTTGACCAGTGCCTAATCCATTGGGGTTCAGAGTCTACAAAAAATCCTTTGATCTAATTTGTTGCCTTACAACAAATATTATCAACAATTCTTATCAGAATTCATCATTCAAAAAATCCTTTCTACTACTACAACAACCTTATCAAATTCATCAAAGCTTTCACTTAATCTATTGAACTAATAGTTGTGATGAACAGATATACAAACTAACTAGATTGCATTCAATTGCACAAGCTTTTGCTCATAAAATATCAAGATAACCAAGTAATCAAAAGGAGACAAAATTCAAAAGAACTAATTTGGGGAAAGATCATAATTTGTATTCATTTTCCTTGAAAATTGTATACATTTGCAGTAAACTTAGAATGACCTTAAGAAGAAACACATAGATCATTCTATATTCATGTCTTCTGAAGAACTAACCAAGAAAATACATCACAAACTTGATCAAATATTGGACTGAGAACAAACTAAGTATATCACCTAGAAACAATAGAAAATGAACCTTTTCTCTAGCCCTGGAATCTCACTTATATAGTGTGAGAAGCAACAAGCTTTAGGCTAAGAGAAAATGACAGGTGTCCTTTACAAGAAATATTTACATTCACCTATCACAAAATGAAAAAAATGTGGGTAACAGAAGATATCCAAATCAAAAAATTCTTTTTAGTGGGTCAGCTTCTGTCACATCTTCTAATGTTGCTGAGTTGGCTATTATTCTAATCCCTCTTTGTATGCAACTTCCAAATTAGCCAACGATGAATTTTGTTCTGATGATGGCACATTAAGCTCCACCTGTGGGTTTTCATTGTCTTTATCCTTATGGTGGGAGTAACTTCTACCTTTTTCTCTTCTTCAATTGTATGAGCATCTTGTGGTCCCAGGCCTACAACTGAAAGCGACTAATTATTTTTGTCTTCTTCTTCTAGTTGGGCTTGAGTAGTGATGGTGTCAATGATTTGGATCTCCTCACTCTACACCTCATCACTATCAGTTTCATCTTCATCAAACTATTCACCAGGAGCTATTTTTTCCATCCACTTGTCAAACAATGTGTCATCTGGCCAATTGAATTGCAACATATCTCTTTTTCTTTTTAACACGTGCTCAACTTCATTATTAAAAGCAACAAATTCTTGTTTTAAAGAATCAAAGAATATTTGGGCCTTCACCATTTCTTTCATTGTGGTAGCCCACCATGCATGCCTTGTTTTATTTATAATTCTATTCATCCTTAAACAAAAAATATCATCAAGTTCCTTCGCCCATTCATCTTTGTTTTTCAAATTATTGCTTTTATCTAGGGCACGAGGAAAAAAATTAAATTTTTGGCTCTTGTATTTGTTCAAGTAGCCTATTATTATTCTTTGTAAATGAATCCTTTTATTTTCAAAATCAGCAAGATTAGAAACAATGTCAAAGGTTTTTTCAGTTTGATCATAAGAACCCCTTATGACAGAGAAACACAAAAATGTCATTGCTTTCTCCCTTCTAACCCATTTATTCACAATAGGATTTAGAGCCTCATCATTGGATTTCAACTCCTCCTAGATACTGATCACCCTAGCCAACTGATCATGGATTAGTGGCCATTCAACTTTGTCCCACAAATATGTGAGAGATTTTCTTAGTTTATCTTCATATTTTGACTCCAGCTCTACATGTAAGGCCCACAGTTTACCCTTTTCTTCTTCAAAATCCTTAGCAGTGTAGTACCTTGGCCTTTGGGGTGTATCTAGTATTTCTATGAGGGGGGTGGATTTGAAGGGTTCAATTGGAGGACGAGGGTATGCTATTCTTGGCTTAGTGGACTTCCCCATTAGCTTGTCTTCAAGCTCAATTCTCCTTTTTACCTCCTTATTATAGGCCTCAAGAATTGTTTCATATTTATTCTATAATTCAAACATAGCCTATTCCTCCTTCTTAGCAATGGCCAAAAGAAACTTGGAAGAATCCACATTCCAGTGTGCTGCCTACACATGTGAGGTATCAACAACTCATCTCACAATTATGCTTCCCATCAATCCAGACTCATCTAGTTGTGATGATGGGGCTCTAGATCCTCTTCTCAATGACCAGGTGACCAATGAAGCTTGATCTTCAATGAATGCAGTGCCTTGAAAGTCCCCTTTATTTTAATCTTGCAAGGTCAATTTATTTGAAATAGAACTAAAAACTAAGGCATCAACAATATCCCAATTTGGTAACAATAAAATGTTAGATGCCTTCACCATTTGTCTTCCATCCTCAGGGCTTATATTCTAAAATTATTTCATCATTTCTTCTTTTGTTTGGTTTTGGATGGCAGCTTCATCCATTTCTGGATGCTCTATTTTCGCCCTTTTACATTTCTCCTCAAAAATATTCATGTTTGCCCTCCATGCAAACTATTGAAAAGCCCTATATTTCACAAAACTGTCATCAACCAAAAATTGATGACTTGGTTGTTCTAACATAGGGTCTAATTCCATACCTCTTAGTCAGCTATTATTAGGTCTAGACTTGGGAGAGGAGGTTTTGGAGAGTTACCTTCATCCAATTCTACTTGAGTAATAAAAATGCATCCCTGTGATCCCATCTACTCAATTTGCTCACTTGTGAGCTGTTCTTCTCCAGTCCTCAAAGGGTATTGAGTGGGCAAATATTCCTCAACTTGAGGCCTCTCTTCTCTCATTACCTTCTGCCTCTTGGGACTAGGCTCATCAAGTCTCTCCTCTAGGGCTATATTGGTCGATCCCATTATTTGTTTTTCCTTATCTACAAGAGCCCTTTTATTTTGAATTATAGTGTAACCAGGCTCCTTTTGTACAATTATTTAACCAACTCCTATATTAGGAGTGAAAGCCAACCTCCCCATGACTTCTCTAGCCTTATTAGGATAAGAATCGATAAAAAAATGTTTCTTCTCATTCATAGCTTTCATTATTTCAGGGAAGTTACTCATGAGCTTATTTATTCTGTCAGCCTCCATATTAGCATTATCTAAAGGACTATATTTTTGATCAAAACAATGAATGAATTCTAGGACTCGGGAGTAAACTCGCCATTTTTTCTTTTTTAGTTTCTTGTTCCTGCAATAAGAATTCATTCCTTATAATGTCCTCCAGATAATATGAATCATGTTTGACCTATCCTAGCTTAATCCTATGCCTCAAGGTTTGATTGAAAAATCCCTCAGAATCACAAAAATGGGGATGGGAGACAACCATCATATATTGATCCAAAATTTTATGCAAAAAGAGCCAACCCCCTTTGGTAATCACAAATTGATGGGCCACTATGTAGGTAGGGAAAATTGACCCTAGTTGCCTCTTCAATACAAACATTTC
The DNA here is from genome assembly GCA_028749045.1 of Cupressus sempervirens. Taxonomy (NCBI): domain Eukaryota; kingdom Viridiplantae; phylum Streptophyta; class Pinopsida; order Cupressales; family Cupressaceae; genus Cupressus; species Cupressus sempervirens. The sequence continues at coordinate 744,146,462 of CM053783.1, forward strand.
TTCTACTCCTCCTAGTTGCCACAAAACTTTAGCCATTCCTACCTTGAAAGGTACTTGGTAAGGCAAGACATGAGGACTCCCTTTAAAACCATAAATTCTAAAAATAGTAGAAATAGAGTAAGGGATGATATCTCCCCAATTATGTGAAATTTCCAAATTATGGGGGCTATCCATAGGCATGATGAGACTCATTAGTACCTTGGAGATTCTGGGATTGTCACTCAATACGAGGCATCTCAATTTAGAAGCAAAATACCTATCAAATTTGACAAAACTGGCATTATTTGCATCCCAGGTCATATCTGCACTCCACAACTGGACTAGCAGTACTTCCCCATTTTCCTCTCTATTCAATTCCATCTCATTACCAAAATATGTCACCCCCTTGAACAAGAACATATGCATTAATAGAGAATAGTGGCCAAAAGTTTTCTCCACTTTGCCTTTCGCAATTCCAACTAAACCAATGTGAATTTCTTTAGCCAAAAAGGAGGAAAAATCAAATCAAAGATAACATCTACACCGAAAGAAGCAATTTGAACCATCATATACATAAGGCCAATGGGCATGAAATCCTGCTAATCTTCACCAAAAACATGGCATAGGGTCCTGTATATCTCTATAGCCTGGGAAGTGGAAAGACTCTTCTTGAAAGGTTCTCTAGAGGCTGCAGTAATTATTGGAAGAGTTCCTATAGTACCAATGTGTTCCCTCAGTGTACCTCCCCTAATTACATCTCTCTTTTCTTTGTATTCATTCTCTAATTTTGGCAAATTGATTGGCACATGGTAATCTAACAATGGTTCTAGGTGAAAAACCTCTCTAATTTCTTCAGGGCCAATTGGGACTAGAGGCACACCATCATTTCTTCTCACAACCCTAATAGCTTGTTCATAATTCTTGGCAATGGCTTCTAGTAAATCATAATCCATGAAAAAACTTGGAACTACTAGCTTTCCCAAATCAAAATTCCAGATATTAGCATGAGGGGCAAACAACTTCCTTTCTGAAAACCACTTTTTAAACAAAACAAGGCTAGTTTGAGTAGTTATTGCATCCCTAACCTAGTTCCCCTTGTCATATAAGCCATTAGCAATTTTTAGCCTAGGGTTTAAGGAAATTAACCTTTTAACTTGTGCAGACTCTGTAGTGGATTCTAGGAGTAATTCTAACAAATCATCGTGGACATTCCTATCCATATAATTAACTTGCCCATAGAATGCTTTCTTAGGAGGTATCTTGATCATAATAATAGGAACTAGAATGTCATAGAGGTTATATATGAGTACTTACTTGACTTTCTAGACTTATTCTTCTTTGAACTTATGCAATTGCTCTCAAATAGATGAGGAATCGCTTCACGTCTTTACCAGGCTTAACATAATATGATCAACAGGTTCTTGTGCTTAGGAAACATGAAATATTTGTTTGTGTGGGACTGAATTTAATGAGAATCTCCTCTATTATACTATATTTCTCCCACATGTGAAGCTTTCATTCATCATATATGCACAGAATAGAAAAATAGAGTAGCATCACACTTCCTTTTAAATTTGCGCCAGTGATCCTTGAAAAATCCTATGATCCAGGAATGAAAACTAGGCTGACTCAATGTTTTTCTTAGCATGTTGGTAGTCAAACCAATAAACTGCCTCCATCTGTACCTTTCCTTCAATGTTTCTATTTCAAACTAGGCTCATAGATGACCGAGGACAGGTGTCATCAACTCACTAACTCGCTATACATAACTTTCAAGCACCTTTCCATAGCGAGTTAGTGATAACCACTAATTTTTCTTTGATCATGTGGCAGATATTTGAAATGACTTTTAAGAAAACAATGGTGGGTCCCTCACTCACTAACTCACTATACATAATCATTGCACATCTCTTCATAGCGAGTTAATGAGTATCATTGATCTATGCTTGATCTAACGATCATAATTCTTTGTATGTTTTATACATGGGGAGTGGGTCTAGGTACTACTATCGCTGAGCTGACTCAACACAATGGCACATATATGTATTTTTTAATCTCTTAATGACATCACATGTTCTTGGCCTTGCTACGTTTGTGACTTTTAGGCAGGTCACTACATCGCTACTGGAAAAAATACTAAAAACTTGGCTAGCAATATAGCAAATTTTGATGAATCCAAATTTTTTGGCTTATAGATGCTCAGTAGGATGCCATCATGTAATTTGATCTGCATAATTCAGCTTTATCGTGTCACTCATTCAGGGCCCACCTTTGAGGATTTTCTATTACATCACCACTTTTCAACCAGTCGCTACATCGCTATCGGCAAAATTACCAACTATCCAGCTAGCAATACAACAACCTCTTGATAAACATCAAAATTGATGCCGAGAAATAAAACTCTGAGTGACACAACTTGCATAGAAATAAAAGCAAAGCTTGCACAATATTTTCCTCAAGATCCTCTAAATCATTCCTTGTTATAAAAGAATGCCGTCTTTTGTCATGATCGGGCCTTCACAATGTCACTACTAGAAAATTGGCATTATTTTGGCTAGTGATATAACAACCTTCGATAGATTCTCAATTCTGGTGATGGAGGACAAAAACACATTGATTGAAAATTTTCCAATTAATACTGGATTTAGAAAAGGCAGCTGTGCATATTTATAAGTCTGCGTGGAATTTTTCATGGTCACATCAACCTTTAAAAGAGCACCACCTTTTGCAAAATCTGGGCATTTGCTATGTCGCCACTGACAAGTCGCATGGATTTTTTGATAGTGACTTAGCGAATTGTGAGAGAGACTTAGACTCCGGTGACACCATTTTTGGGTTTTTTTCACATGCATTTCTTATGAAAATTGACAAGCCTGGGACATAACACGTGGTCATAATGTCACAATTCTCTAGACTTCATTTTTTCAGTATCACAACATAGTTATCCGATGGTCGCTACCTCACTAGGCGTAACATTCAAGCATCTTGCTATAACGAGTATGTGACAACCATAGATTCAAATAAGATCCAACGGTGGGATAAAACCTCTTTCAAAAGGGATGAATCACGACCTCAAAATGGGCAAGAAAAGAATATTCGCTTATCAATTTTTTTAAAAAACTTTCACGCCAGGGAATTTTTAAATGGAATGAGATATAGGGTTTTAACAAAAATTTTTACAGTCTAACAAAATGGAAGATTTAGCTAGAAACCTTATTCAACATTAATGGATTCCAATTTGGATTTTTATACCTGGACAAAGGAATTTTATCACGCAAAAATTTAGACCAACACAATGATCCATCTATCACTTTTTTTCACAAAAGTCACAAGTGTAGTTGCCTCATCTTCATCAAATTTTTCCTTCATTGCAACATACACTACTTCATCACCATGTTCGTCACAATTATTCCTGCTTCCTTCTTTAGCAATGTAGCATGGCCTTTGTCTTTGAAATCTTTGCTGTCATCTTCTCTTCTATTTTTGTACTTGTTGCCATCTCTTTAGTTCTTCTTCTATGTATATCTTGCAACAATATGACCTACCTCATTACCTTTGAACTTGCCTTAACCTATATGAAATCTTCTTGCCAATAGTGCTTCCAATTGTTCAATCTCTTCCTCATATCTATCACTATCACTAGATACATATTTTATGTTTCTTTTCTTCTTCTTCTACCTTACCTCATTAGAGTCCTTCAATAACAACTTAACTTTGAAAGCATATTCAAGACTCTCATGTTTGTAATTATCAAAGTCAGATAGCTCAAAAGTAGCGAGTCTACCTACCAAACCTTTAAGGGTTAGATTATTTCTTGGAATACATCTCATCTCTTGAATTGCAAAAAATCTAATAGCATAAATAGGCAGTATTTTTCTCAAGAGTTTAGTTAACATAGTATCATCATCTATATGACTAGTAGGACCTTTTATTTCACTAACAACTTCTTTTGTCCTAGCAACATATTGAGCAATATTCTCACCTTCTTCCATTCTCATGTCATCAAACTTACCTCTGAGGCTCTTAGATTTATCATTTTGTACATTTTTGTCTCCTCCATAAATGGTGTGTAGGGTATCCCACATTTTCTTTGTAGTGTCACAACCTTTGATATCATCAAATTCAACATAGCTTAGGGCAGAGGCAATCTCCAACATCATCTGATTGTGTTCTTTCTTCTTCTTCTTCATATCTTCAATAGTTTTGGCTCCAACTGGATCAACATGTTCCACTATAATGGTAGATTGTGCATGATCTCCAAGTCCTCCAAGCTGTAGCTTCATCAAAATTTTCCATGCAAGAAAGTTATCTCTATTAAGCTTGGGTACATCTCTTTTTGACATCTTGATCTTTGTGTTTCTAGTGCCTTCAAACTAGTCCTCTTAAGTAGATGGCTCTAATACCAATTTTTGGAATTATTTAGAATAGCTAAGTGGGGGGGGGGGGGGGGGGGGGGGAGGGGGGGGGGTGGGGGGGTGAATCAGTTATCCAAGGTCTAGATGTATAAGTAAATTTTTTCACAACTTAGTGAACACATAAAACATCCATACCCATGCATGCATCCATTAGGTAGTTACTAAAACTTGTATGTTACTATCAAATCAACTTGCCAAAATGTAAAACATGAAACATAACACATTCATCAACATACTTGAAACAATGATTTATGTGGAAACCAAATTTGGGAAAAACCACCAATAAAATGCTACTCTTTTTCACTCTTTTGAGGTGATTCCCTGTGAAAGGCCAACCTTGTGAAAGGTTACAATACACACTGTTAAATGTGACTCTATTAAATAATTTCAATCACCCTATTAGAAGTGAGCCTTGTTAGAGGATTTTAGGCCATTCACTTGGAATGCCACTAAATTAAAGGATTTACAAATGATTGTTAGGTCAACCTTAATCCAAAGGATTTACCCTAGACTGATACAATTGTTAGAGAGCAATAGTAGAGCTTTGATTTGCTATAACTTACAACTTCTTTTGCAAATTATAGATCTCTATTTAGTCCTCCATTCTTCTTGGCCTTTATATTTTGCAACTCTGATAGCCTATTCACCCTTCGAGCATTTATCCCCTTAAGCCTTCTTAATTAACATGCCATTGCAGACTCTTCTCTTGCATCACTTGATGAAGCAAAACCCTTAACTTCTTCTCCTCTCTGGGTTCTCAAATATGAAAACCTTGCTTCATGACCAAACATTCCTATAAATAGGAAATTAGATATTTTTGTCTCTTATTATCCCTCATCCAATTTAGGGTTTAGATGGATTAGGTAGGATACAATGTATCTATCCCATATCTTATATCTCTTCTAGAAACTTCTCTTAGAATTTATTTGAATTTTCCTAAAAGTGGTTTACATCAAATTCTGCGCCACCAACTCATCAACCTTATCTTCCTCCTAGTTCACAAGTTTCAAGAAAATAAACTTGTTATCTTAGATTTGGTGAATCTTTGATCTTTAAAATAATGCAACAGCTCAACATTATCAACCTTCTACTGCTCAGTACACACCGTGTTACTTGGCATCAACTAAAAAATTACTCAAAATCAACTAAAATTTATTGATGCTCGACATCAACTAAAATTTACTCAACATCAACTATCTTTCTCGACATCCACTAGAATTTTCTTTTACTTGGCTCTAACTAACACTTTTCTCAGCTTGTACTAACTTTGCTTGGTACCTACTATCCACTCGGTCAAGCTTGGCAGGAAAACTTTGCACAACTTGTTCTTCTAAAATTTCTTAGTCTAGCCAACATTTGTAACCTTAAGTAGACTATTAATACATCATGTCATCATTGTCTTAATTGATCCTCGTACTTCATTATATATTCATAACTCAACCTTTCCTCTATATGCTTTTGTTACATCTTATTAATCAAATCCTCCTCAGCAATCAACTAAGTGATATTACTTGAATCTTATAAGCAGTTGTCTTACCAAAAAATAGCAGGTTTGACATTAGTGACAAAACAATGATTTAAACACATAATCTTCTTCAAAAATCTCCCTCTTAACAATTATCTTTTCAATCATATTTTAACACATGTGATGTGGCAAATCCCCTTTCCTTAGATACTCTTTATGTTGTTATTCCACAACATGTTGAGGTACCTCATCTTGAGACTTATAATGGAAAGGGAGATCCCATGATTTATGTTCAACCTTTCTAGACTATATGTAGTGATTTTTCTCATGACTATAGGCTTATGGCTAAATTGTTTCCACACACCTTTCAGGATAGAGCCTTATAATGGTATTTCTCTATACCTCCTTATTCTATTAATTCTCTTCAAACTCTTGCTAATGCTTTCATTCAATATTTTCATAATAATATTGTTCCACAAGTTTCTTTAACTAATTTATATCATTGTAAGTAGAATTTTAAAGAGAAATTTATTGATTTTATTAGGAGATTTAAACATTTGTATGCTCAAATTTATTATCCTATGCTTGACCATGATGTTCAATGCATTTTTATTTCTAATTTATAAAATGACTTTGGGGATAAGATTCTCTTTGCTGAGTATACCTCATTTCTTAGCTATGTGCAGTGCTTTGCCATTACTAGTTACAAGTGAGTCAACTCAAAAATATTTATTCTAATGGCTCCTATTTCCAATGATAAGAGTGATGTTTTTAGGCATTCAAACAAGTTCTCTAAATGTAACAACTTTATCAAAATCAAATCTCCAAATATAGATGGTGATCAAGTAGCTAATACATCTTGAGGTCTGACTACTTTTTCATCTTTATTTCATCCTAATAGTCAATATATTAACTTATTTTACCCTTTGTCCAAGGCGATGAATACGTTGATTCATACTTGGATTCTTAATCTTCCTCCTATTTGTCCTATTGATCCTAGAAAACCTCTACCCAAGTCTTTCAATTCTAATGTTTTCTATCAATATCACTATCAACTAGGTCATGATATGAAAAGTATTATGGTTTAAAGAATGGTATTCAAGATCTTATTGATTCTAAGGCTATTTTTGTTGATGCTCAACTTAATCATACTAATAATTCTGTTGTGTTAGTCAGAATTTGCAAATTTACACTAATAATTTTTCCTCCACACTCAGTGAATGTCATTAATCAACCTTCTTCTTCTGATTTCAATATGTCTAATGATGTGAATGTGGAAGTGAATTATGCCATTAATCACATTGAGTTGGAGTCTTAGCCTCTAATTTATTCTCCACCTAATCCTCAAAAAAAATCATTTAATTAGTTTGATATATTTAAGGCATCTAATGGTCCTCTTTAAATTGCTGATAGAGTGGGGTTTATATTTCTTCTCATGGTACTTTTATTGATCCTTCCTTTGCTATGAATGTTATCACCGAAGAACACCTTTTTAATAAAGGGTTGCATAGAGATACTTATGATTTAACTCCTATATGGATTCAAACTTGTAATGGTTTTCTTTATCAACTTCAAGGTTCTATCACTTTATCTATTACTATTTAAAAATAGAAAAATTACTACCTTTGTGGTTATTCCTACTTTTTATCAAATTAAAGTTAGGCTTGGTATTCCATGGATTTCTTCTATGTAAGATGTTTCTCATAGTCATAAATTTCTTAAATTTCCTTGTGATGGAGACATTTTTACTGTTAGTCATTCTCTTTATGAACCAACATGTCCTAGTGATTGTGTTGAGATTGATTTTTGTTGGCCATTTCATTTTAGAAAACCACCTACTCGTCTTGATCATCTTTATAGAAAATATCAACAAAAAAAAGTAGCTAAGATTATGGAGTATATTCTTCCTAAGGATTTTTTACCTCCACCTATCTTGCCTACTTCATTTGTAACTTCTACTTCTACACCTATCTTACCTTCTACATCCATCTCTTTAGCTCTTGCATCTCAACCCATTAATGTTACTTATATGGAACCTATGGTAGTTGATCCTAATCATTCTACTATCCCTCATCAAATTATTCATAATTAACATGCTCATTAATGCCGCAAGAATTTTCAAGCTAGAGCTAAGGCTCTAGATTTTTCTCTTGCTTCTTAGCCTACATTTGCATCTCAACCTTTACCTTCGTTTGTTCAAACCCTACATACATCTTTGGAGGACGTTTGATAAGGTAACACTTTGCATTTGGATAAAAATGATGATTCTATTTGTATTTTAGATTCCATTAATCTAGATATGAAAGATACTTTAGATGATATTTGTGATAATGATTTGCCTAACATGTTCTCTATGTAGCTTATAGTGATTCTTAGTAATGAGCATAGTGAATCTCAAAGTTCTTTCTTAGAACTCTCTGTGATTTGTACTATTATGGATATTATTCCTCTCATGAGTTATCATCCTTCCCATAGAATTTTAAACTAAGATGGGGGGGGGGGGGGGGTGCACAAAATGCTTGACATGAACTCCATCCATAATTGTAGTTTTTACTTTTCTTGTGTTGTGTTTCTCTCATGTTGTGCTTCTATTTTCTATTTTCTTTTTTATTGCTTTAGACAATCATTGTTCCTTTGTTGAGTGCAAGGGGATAATGTGATTTCTCTATCATCTACATTCTTCTATTTGTATCTCTCTTCTTCTCTATGTCATTCTATGTTATGTTTTACATGTATTATTATTTGTACTAGTAGTCTTGTTTAGGTTTCTTGGTTGCTTATGATATGGTAGCACAATTTATTTTTGGTCTTGATGTCATTGGCCCAAAAAGGATTTTCTCCATATCTCTCTTTTATGTCTTTTCCTCCGTTGTGTCATAGTTCTACTTCCTTTAGGGAATGGTAATATTATCATACTTGACATAATATTACATATTATCATATGATATCATTGACCCATTCGTTAGGAGATCCCTTTTGTGCCTTATCTTTTTGTTTTGTATGTGCTAATTTCCCTTGATATGTTTTTCCTCTTGGGGGAATCTCATAGTGGAAATGTTAGATGCATCACTAGTAAATTTCCCCCTAATTTTTGACCTACTCGACCAATGTAAATATTGGCCTATGAATGTTTTTTTGAAAAAATACTTTTTTGCCCAATTTGGTCAAAATCTTAACCAAATTAGTTCCCAATCTGGTTGAAACTTCTACAAAATCATGTTCAATAATATAGGAAGCAAAAAAAAGAAGCAAACCAGGTTTTACTTTTGGCATGTTTATGTTTTTTCATGGAGCTCTTTGGAACCACCATCTCTTATCCCAACCAATGTAGATTGGCTCCCCACCTGGTTTTAGATTGAGCATCTTCAAGGAAATGTGTTGAGGACTTCACTCACTAGTGTCTTCATGAAAAACAACTATCATTATTGCACTATTTCCTTCATCTCTATTCAAAGAAAATCTAAACATTCTTGTGTCTTTTATTTCATGGAAAAAGTAAACAAGGTATGCATGCCCTAGGTGTGGCAAGATACAAGTCTTGAAGTGGGTTTAATTTCAAAGTGAATTGAAGCAATAGATTACTATTGCAATCCTGATGCAGTGATCTTGGAAATACTAGACAGAAAAACATTGACATTATTCATTCCAAGTTCAGAGGTAGTGTAGTCAATCATGGACTCTAGTGAGGTTATACTCAGGTGAAGGAGCTGGGAAATGTTGTGAGATACACCATCAACCATTAAAAAATTCTAGGTTCTATTCTTGAAATTTCCCTCTATCAAACTAGTGTTAAAAGACCTAACTTTATTTCCTCTTATATTGAAGCTTATACTATAACAATAAAATCAGTAGATAGTTCTCCTCTCAAGATGAATACATTTTTTTTCTTTGGATTGAGTCATGATATTTTCTCTTGAAACTCATTAGCTTCATTTGTGCCCAATGCCAAATTTAGTCTATTTTTTCTCTAACAATATTGAGTTGCATTTTTTAGATACATCTTAGATCTTGTTCTTTGTAGTATAGGAATTAAGGTGTTAATATGTTAGAATCTAGAGCTTAGCCTTGAGATGATGCCATTAGTAGCTTTTTAAATATTGATCACATTTATTTTAAAAAAAATTCTTGTGTAACATCTATGCTGCCTTCAAAAATTTATCTATTGAATCCATATTTCACATGGATTGGAGCTCTTTCTCAAGCTTGAAAAAAATCAAACAATGCTTCTATAAGCCTACCATCTCTTGTCTTAAACTCTGAGCTAGTATATCATAGAAAGAAAACCAATATTTCAAAATGCCTCTCTTTCATTTTCATTGGTTTGCCCACAACTTGGCTGGAGGTCTTAACCTTGGAATGTTGGGAATAAAACTATTAAGTTTTTACCTTATGATGACATTTTTCTTGCTGATTATGTTTGTTGAAAGATATGTTGTGTTGCTCCCTCTTAGTTTTGTACTTCAAAAAAACCTTTGAAAATTTATCATTAGGAGACGTAAGGGACATTTGATGTTTATGTGTTTCATTTTCTTAATAGTTTGAAGCAACATCAGGGTGTATAGGCATGCAAATGGCTACATCTGGGTTAGATTTAATTTGATATCTAAAGCTAACAAACTATTATTGGTCTTATGATTACAAAAGTATCAAGATATTTGTGACATCAATAGCATTTTGATATTGTATTAGTTATAATATGGGATAGTTCTTGGTGCTCTTTGTAGTCATTGGTGTTAAAAATTTTTAAATGAGTTGGTGGTCACCGAGTCAATAAAGATATAGATTTTGGAGTGGGTTTTCTCCCCAAAACAAAAACTGGTAAGTTTTGACAATTTCCTACTCGCCACAAAAATCATGTTATGTTTTTTTATGCCCTTGCTACATTTTAGGTGAATATGCATGATCTGATACTTTAAATATCTTTATCTTTGATCTTTCTTTACTTAAACTATTCTAAGGTCTCGCTTTCAGACATTTAATGTTAATTTTTTTTATCATAATTTATATTGTGAAGTAAAGTAAAATATTACCCTTGTTATGGTCATTCAATTAACTTGTAAAAATCTGTTTCGCATTGTCAAGTAAAAGGACTCCTTCACGTGAATCAAGTAAAAAGATGCGAAAAGTGTTAGATATTATTTGTTCACTTTTATTCATTCCCTCTCTTAGAGTGAATTCACTTCCAACACTTATTTGTGATGTTAATTCCATGCAAAGACTTCCTCTTTGTGTCAAAGAATAAAAAACTACATATGGCTTTTGTTCAATAGTCTTGTGCAGCTAGCCACCAGTGAGTGGGTGGAGGTGACACTTAGCTATAAAATGGATCCAATGTGCTACTGTAGAGAACATTATTTTTATTTCTTGTCTCAAAATATTTACATGTGCCTCTTTTATAGAGGACTTAATAATATAGAAATTCATAGAAAGTATAAACACAGAAAATAAAGACAAAATATGAAACAAGTTACAGCCAGTGCTAGAAATTGTTAGATCTTTCCAACATTTTTGTATTCATTATGAGATACAAGTTAAATGCATTCAATATCGAGATAAGCTTTTAAGGAAACTTAATATAGCTAATGGCCTCCAATATGCATCAATGGTGAACTCTTGCAAAGGTTCCATAGGCTAGCATTGGTAATCTCATTTGCTCTAAAGAATAAAAATAAAAGAGGACTATTGTTGATGAGGGGAGGTCACTCCTTGACATCACACTTAATCTTGTTGATGTATCAGGGAAGTGAAATGACAAAGACCCACCTTTGTTACACATTGGTGTTGCTCTTGTCTCTTAACCGACTTTTTTTCCTTTATGCTTTCCAATTGTATTTGTGGTGATACTTCCTTTGTATTCTAGCTTTCCAAACACTACATGTGTAACTATGACAAATGACCATGTATCTGCCTACTTCTTTTTGCAAATAATTGTATATAAATTTATATTAATAAATTAAACACACTATTTATCATTAAAAAAAACTCACATTCATTATTTTAGAATTTTTGAAATAAAAGACAATTTTTTTAATCAAAATTTACATTGAAAACAATCTTAAGTACCATAGGTAGTTCATTTTATAATAGGCAACAAGTACAATATTATTTCTAGTGGAATCCAACTTACTTGAGTATGACCTACCAACTCAAGTGAAATGTTTTTATCATCCACCCATTGCTGATAAGCTAATATTATTTTAAAAAACTATCAAATGGTAGAATCTTCATCCTAATCATAAGCTTGACATAACTCTAACCTACCAACTTGGATGCCTCAAAAGGCTCTATTTTATTTGGATTACAACACTAAAAAGAATAGGAAAATGATCAAATATGGAGGCCAATAATGAACAATCAACATGAAATAGACTAATTGAAAAGTTGTCCAAAAAACATGTCAACAATGTCGATGAAGATAGAAGTGCTAAGTTTGGAATAATAGAAGAGAAATTGCTGAATATCCACCAAACTTTCTTCATCCTCCATTACAATTTCCTTCAATTTATTCTCCAATTTAATGCATGCCTTTGCTTTTCTCTTAGTCGAAACAAGGGCCTATTCTTTTTCCTTTATCTCACTCTTCTCTTCAACCACACATCCATTTTTGATATTACCAAAGTTCAGAAAGCTGCGAACAATTACTTCTTCCTTTTCCCCATCTCCCCTCTTTTCTCTAACTTTTCCCTATTCTTCGTGCATAATGCTCTCCTTAGAAAAAAAAAAATTACTGTTATGGAATTTCCCCCTCAAGCTTGCCTCTACCTTGGCCTTCCTACTTGTAATTTCAAGAAGGAAAGAGACAATGATCAAAAATGTCAATGCAAAAATGTATCACACAATTTGTCTCAAAAGAGAAAGTTATCAAGAAAGAGAGCGTTTTGGGATGAATGGAATCCCTTGCTAGTAAAGGAACAAAAAGCCTCTAATGGAATCCCATGTATTTTGATACAAAATATGTATAAAGATGCATTTATATTAGTACTCTATACTTCATATTGGGCCAACCCTCCATTGAAATTCTGAGACTATTGGGCACTTTACTTTTTGTAGAACCGTACTAATTCCAACCTCAATTTGATATAATCCCTAAGATTATTGGGTACCTTAACTTTTTTAGAAATGAACAAATTCTAACCCCAATTTTATATAATCCTTGAGCTACAGAGTTACTTGCCAAAAGATCAGCTATGATTGTGCCAATCCTAATGATTGTCCCTAGTATTCAACCTTGTAACTTGGGTCAATTGAGAAAGATTCAACAACCCATGATGCAAATCAATTTGATCATACTACACATTTGAAGGAAATATTATGTTCTCTTTTCTTTCTTTCTTCTTTCTAATGATGGATATAAACTTGTGTAATTGATAAGACTCAACGACCTGAAAGAAAAACCAATTTGATCATATTCATCCTCATTATGGATTATGTTCTCTTGTCTTGCACTCTTCTTGTTGTTGATGGATATAAACTCGTGCAACTGAAAAGATTCAATGACCTAAAAGAAAAACCAGTTTGATCATATTCATCCTTATGATGAAATCTATTCTCTTATTTCTAATGATGGATATAAACTTGTGCAACTAGAACTATTGTTATAATAGTCTACAATATTAAATATGAAAAGTACTTATTTTTTCGAAGGCTACAAGAAATTTAATATGGTCTTACGTTTCATCAATGAACCCATTAAGGCCATAAAACTCATTAAGGGAAGAACTTAGTCTTCTATCTTTCATTCGATAACAAAAAAATCTATATTTTTGTAAGTGGGAAGTATTTGTTGGGCATCTCCTACAAAAAATTCTGCAATATCTTCCATGCCTAGTTCCTTTATAGTCTTTTGCATCTCCTTAAGAGTTTCTTCCTCCTCTAAAATATAGATAAATTAACCTCGAATATGTCAAGTAGCATTTGCAAGTCCAATAGTTAAGGCATCTACACAAGAACAAGCTTGTACAATAACTTGTGCCTTCATTCCCACTGCCAAAGATGATATGAATTCACTACTCTAGGGTTCACTATACTCCAACCATGTGCATCTTCTCTCCGTTCTCTACAAATAACAAGAATATAGTAATGTTAGATTGATAATTTCTAAGGAGAATGAACATTATAAAATTGTTTTTCCCTTCAAAAAATTTGTAGATCTTTCTATTACACTAAAATTTATGTATGTATAGATGGTGGAGAGGGATTTTATTATAGTCATTATAATTATACCAACACCTCTTATATGATAAAGCTTAATACAACCACATACCATTGAATCCACTATATAGTGGCTATGCCAATAAAACCCTTTAGAATTCAAGATATTCATTAAATTCTTATATGGAGTTTCCCTCTAAGAAAAAATTGATCTCTTACATTTTGTTTGATAGCAAATTCTCCGATTTTTGAAGCACCATAATCAATTTTGAATTGGTAGACCAAATTACAACACTCTACCATATTACATGTCTTCCAAAGAGTAACAATTTGATTATGATTATCTATATTCAATTGAAAGGATAACTAGTTTCAAGAGAGTTTACCAGTTTTATTGTATCAAGATATGCATTTATTGCACTCTCTAGATGCCAACCCATCATGAAGCCTTTTTCCTACAACTCTTCAAACTCTCAAATCGCAAAGTTTTATAAATGCTATGAATGATAGTGAAAAGGAGAAATTTCTCAGATGAATGGTTTTAGAAAACATGGATAATATGCATTTGATACACAAGTTCTAGATACTAAAGTGAATCACAATTTTGATGAATTATCTTTGGTGTTTTCTATGTTATTGCATATATATAGTTTGAATTACAGTAGGAAAGGTAAACTTCTGGGGGGGGGGGGGGGGTGTGAATCAATATTTTAAACTTTGACCCATAAAACATTTGCCACACATCCATCTCATACATTCAATAAGTAAACTAAAATAGCATGTAAAGAATGTACATCTAAATCATGTAAACAAGTAAGCATTCACACATACACACACACACACACACACACACACACACACACACACACACACACACGACACCAGATATGATTAACCAAAAACCTTCCAATGAGAAGGTAAAACTAGGGTCGGGATGATACCCACAAATCTTCACTACTGTAATAATAAAGTGTATCCAATGAAGGTTACAATGTTTGATCATGAAACATGATCTACCCTATGAAAGGTATGTCCTATTAAAGGCTTACAAAGACTATTGGGTCTTACCTTGTTAAAGTATTTCATCACCTTGTTAGAAGTGTACCTTGTTAAAGGACTTTAACTCACAATTAAGTAAGCACCTTTTTAGAGGATTTCAATATAGCCTATTAGGAATACTTTGTTAAGAGATTTAATTGGTTCACCTACTAGAATGGCTCAATATTGATCCTGTAGTTAGCACTTGGTTTCGTGATGACAAATCACCTCTAAACTGATGTATTCTTGATCCTTCTTGATCAAATGTCTCTCTGATGTATACTATTCCCTTCCTCTATTCTCCTTTAACTAATTCTACAATGCAATTTCACTTCACAATTCCTTAACCACCATGAATTCTCTGTTTACACATGCAAAAACTTCTCTCTTCACTTCTCCCACACACATATGAAGTTTAGGGTTTTTCCTCCTTAAGAAGACTTAGTTGATTCAGGGTTAGGTATGAATCAATGACTATGATTCATCCATTTTATCATTAAACCTTCCCTTTTTCTAATTGGTTGCATGCAATTCATAGGGATTTCAACTTAATGTTCCTCCTTATCTCCAAAATATCGTAATTCAAACGTTGAAGTTGGCTCAAAAATGGTTTACATAGTAGTTTGCACCATTACAAAAAACTATGTCAAAACTATGTTACTCGACATCTAAAGTCTCTAATGCTTGGCATATACTAATTTCTATACTATGACTCAGTATCTAAATGACTTGGCATGCACTACTTGCTCGACTCTTGTATCACTCGACATACACTATTTGCTTGACACTTGATTGACTCAGCACATGAGTGAATTGACACTCAAAATGAACTTGACATGTACTACTTGTTCGACATGAACTAAGTAAATGACTTAAGTGTATAGACACTCACTTTTTAAAACCAATCTGAGATCAACAATCTCCCTCTTTGACATGAGTGTTAAAGAAACTTGGTCATGCATTGATATCCTTATTCTTATGAGCATAGCATATTTCTTATTCAACTACTATACAAAATGTCAAAATGTCAAAATTTTGCAACAACTGATACCTCAAAATTTGATAACTCCCCTTAATTTGATAGGTCTATTCTACATTCAAAATTATGTACTCCTACTGATAGATATTATTCAATTGATACTCTTTCATTTCATGCTATTTGTGTTGTTCTTTTCTTGCTCCCCCATTCTCTTACTCTATTTTACTTTCTCCCCCTTTGATTATCTTCTTTTATTGCTCTTTCTACCCCTACTTCATAATCTCACTTTCCCCCCCCTTTTTGATACTTATATTTATCAGCTATACACTAATAGTGTGTTTTTCCAAGAAAGATTTATTAAATTCTACCCAATTTTCACATGCTACATCCAAAGACTTAATTTG
Source organism: Cupressus sempervirens (assembly GCA_028749045.1). Lineage (NCBI taxonomy): Eukaryota > Viridiplantae > Streptophyta > Pinopsida > Cupressales > Cupressaceae > Cupressus > Cupressus sempervirens. The sequence continues at coordinate 744,162,893 of CM053783.1, forward strand.
GATAGCCAACTCAACAACAAGGTGGACTAGGTCCTCTAATGTAAAAAGATTGGGGTCTTTCTTCATAAGAGTCTCTGCATAGCCTAACTCCTTGTGCAAAATATCCATGTGAAGAGTCAAAATGGTTTGGATGCTAATTAGTTTGACCCTTATATTGGTTTCATTTGTAGATAATGTTTTTGACTTTGGGTTTGCAATAAAGTTCTAAAATGTTTCTTACTTTGGGCTAGAGTCATAGGAAATTTTGCACATGATGCATTAATGTGACTTTCTAAACTCAAAATGTGACTCCTTGTTTCTTGTGTGAAGAGTGTGGGGTTGAATAGTTTGGTGTATAGTGAGAAAATATTCCCAAGTACCTTCTTCACACTCTCTAGCTTAGTTACCAATGCAACTTGTGTAAGTGCTATGTCACCTTATATTTTCTCATTCATTTTGCTTTGAAATTTCTTTTCAAACCATTCTAATAATTTTTTATTGATATCAAGGTCTGCATCACTTACCTTTTCAAATATATTTGTCAATTGTTCAATTAGTGGCTTGGTTTCATCTAGAGTAGGTGGACTGAATGCATCTAAGAAGATGTCTTTAATATCAAGCAAAGCTTTCTTCTACCTATGCTCCCTTCTAAGTAGTTCTTGATGTTTCTTTCTGGCTAGGGCTTCTTATAGTATTCCCACCTACTCTATTGTAATTGTGGCATAATCAAATTTTGGTAAAACAATTTCTTCATCAAGGCTTACTATTAGAGTAATTATTTGTTTACACTTCTTAATTAAATCACTTTTATTTAATTAAATAAGTTGCCTATTACTCTAGTTAAATAAGTTTCCTATTACTCTAGTTTTCTTAAGCTATCTCTTAGGTGCATATAATTAATATTTTATATTAATTATAATGTGCAACCTAGATTTTTGAGGCTTTACGTTACCATTTTTGGGTTTCAATCTCCTTGTAAGGATTGATCTCTTTGTAATTTTATTCATTCAATTTTAATTATAGAAATCTCTTTTTTGCTCATCAAGAATGTCTCATCTATATGGTGCAGGAGCACATTAACTTTCAAGAAGACAAAGATATAAAAGCTAGAGAAGCCATTTGTAATAAGTTGTCAAAGGAGGTCTTAATATGATAAATAATGTAAAAATGTTTATTTAATTGGTGAATGGATCTCTTTACATCCATCTAAAGTCATTTGAGTCATTTGTATTGTATTTGGGTCAAGTTGTAAAGGCTATGAAGCCATTTTTTGTCAAAAATGTAAAAGTTGCATAAAAAAGTTGTAAAATGCAACTTTGAGAAAGTTGTTAATAATAGAAAAATGATGTAAAAGGGTATATGGTTGGTCTTGAGGGTAGTTAGGAAGGTTTATAACTGTAAAATGGATATAAAAATCATTTTATGGTCGAACCAAATCAATGGGAAGAAGAGGAAATACTTTGATACATTTTTGGTGCATTTTATTGTTGTGGTTTTGATTGATTTTTTTAAGTTTTAGAGTAGTTTCCAGGCCTTGTACGGAAATGTACAGCTTGGAAATCATGTAATATAGTAATGGATATATATTATGATGAATCATTCTTCTCATTCTTTTTGTTTGGTTCAATTTTATGAAGAAATGAATAAGTTATGGGTATTTTGGTGAAAGTGGATGTTTGCAGATTTGAGATTCGCTGAATACAGTCATGTTGCAGCATGTGATGCGGACATATTTTGGAGACTCAAGATCTCTAATGATATTCATTGAAAAGATATGTGAACTACCTTTCATTTCCAATTGGTTTGAATCATTTTTATATAGATTTGTGAAAGTTATGGGCATTTGAGTGAAAACTGGTTTTTAACAATTTTCATTGGAGTTACAGACAGTGATTTGTGCTTGAAACTTTATATATGAATGATAAAAATGAATGGATTACATATTTGGAAACTAGAATAAATAATGGATAATATTGAATTGTTTTGGTTTCATTTAGATTTATTTTGAGGAAGATATCTGATGCCCTAGGCAGGGTTACCAGTTTTGATTCTGGTTTGTGACAGAAAATATGGGTCTTGGTTCAGAGTACATAATTTATAATATTGTTATTGGATTGGTATCATCTTTGGATATGTTTTATAATTAATAATTTAGAATAACTACTCCAAAGGGTTTTTCAATAAGATATTTATAACTGGAGTTATGAACAATGCAATCAGACATAGCAATCTGATTGTGTGAGTGAAGATGTTGTCTTTATCAGTGTATAATGTCAGGGTTCTTTGTTGTAATCTTTGAGATGTTCTTGGTTCCTTAAGGGTGTAACAGCCTATTGTGAATCTCTTGAGTTGAACTAAGATTCCTTGAAGATAAATACAGAGGGCTCTGCATCACTATGGATTTGGCAATTCTTGCCTCCATAACTTTTTTCTTTTCTCTTCTGTAGTAGGTATTTACATGCAAGTGATTTTTGGGAGCTATGGAGTTGACTGTTCATCAACTTCAACATGGTATCAAAGTTCCAGATCTTCATGCCCCTATTCAGTTTATGAGATTTTTTTTCTTGGCTTTCAAATCTGTGATTTTTTTATTTTAGAGGGTTTCAATTTTTAGAGTTATTTTGTATTGGATTTGGGGTGTCATCTTTTTTAGTGCCTTTTGAGCCCAAACAAACCTCACCATTGGATTCATAGCACCCAAAAACCCCTATTTGCATATAAAATTTGTGCAATTTGGACACAATTGAAATTTGAGGCAAAAAATTTGCTACCAGATTTGGGCATTTTTCAAGGAGATGGTTTAATTTAAAAAAAAAAAAAAATCACTAAAAAAAAAGGCTTTACTAAAAAAAAATCTCATGATTTAAAAAAAAAAAAAAAGGTATGCTTTAAAAAAAAAAAAATCTTTAAAAGAGTTTTGTTCCTAAAAAGGATGCCTGCATCATTAAAAGTACTAACACAACAGTGACATCAAAAAAGTACTAATGTAGTAGGTTTGATAGCCACAAGTGTTGATGTCATCAGTTTGGAGCTGAAATTTGATGGCTTTCAAACCATGATTTCTATGATTTGTTTTGTCTTAAAAAGTTGCCTGTGGTTTTTTGGTTGTATCTTTGTCATACAAAGGTATTATTTGAAGAATCTTATATTTTTGGAAAGCTCTTTCCAAGCCTAACATGATGGTGCTAGTTATTTGGACTTCTGGTGTTGTTTGGTTTCCTATTTATGTAGTCAAAGCTAGAAGTTTGATTTTGCACTCTAAGAGGCATATCTTGAGAATCTAATCTTCGATTTGGGACTTCTTTGTATCATTGGAAAGCTATTTTTGCACTCTTTTTAGTGATGCTAGTTATTGTTCTAGATTTTTCTCTAGGCACATTCTATTCATTCTTCTACTTTATTGCATTTTGGTAGATATCCTAGTTGTTTCAGGTTTGGGGATCGATTTTGTTGCTTCAAATGATTTGTCATGACTTGTACTATCTTTTGTATTAGTCTTATGTCTTTTCTAATCATTGTTGATATCATTTGTAAGCATCTTTATGCAAACACACTGAGATAAAGTGGCACTCTATGCATTTTAGGATCCTTTTCATTATTGTGATTTATTATACTCGCACTATATTATAAAGTGCTAGGGGGGGATAGTTGTATGCCACTTTTGTGCCCACTTCCTTTTTTACCCCATGATGTGTTGGTGACACGTGCCTTTATAGGTGTCTGTAACTCATTCTCGATGTGCCTAGTTTCTATATTGTAGGAGTGTTTTGGCCCAATTTCTCAGTTGCTTGTCACCTCACCCTATCTGCATTAAGGGAGGGTTCTTCTGTTGTTTCTAATGCTTCCTTGGTTTGATGGTTTATTGGAGTAAGCTATGTATTTAGTTTTTGATCCTATATACTAGGTGATTGCAATGGCTAGCTACGTATGCATTTTGGTGAGATGAATCATCTACCATATAGACACTCTTGGTTTGCAGCCTTCTATTTCTGTGGAGGTTCTTTAGATCAATAGTTTCTTCTTGATAGAGTTTGTAGCTTATTCATGCTTCAGTGGTTCTCTTCATGATCACTCTTTGTTCATATCTTCTAGAACATTCTTTGCTATCTCTTTTTGGAGTAGAGTTTTTCCCATGTGGTTTTCTCTATTTCTCCATTTCATAGAGATTTTGTTGTGATTGGGTACCTGATCAGACCTTCTTGCCGGGACCCATTTTTCTTCTTTCATAGTTGTGCTAGGGTAGCTAACCTCTTGAGCTTCACTTAAGGGAGGGTGTTAGAGTAATTATTTGTTTACGCTTATTAATTAAATTAGTTTGATTTAATTAAATAAGTTTTCTATTACTCTAGTTTTCTAAGGCTCTATCTTAGATGCATATAATTAATATTTTATATTAATTATAATGTGCAACCTAGCTTTTTTAGGCTTTAGGTTACCTTTTTTGGGTTTCAACCTCCTTTTATAAGGATTGATCTCTTTGTAATTTTATTCATTCAATTTTGATTATAGCAATCTCTTTTTTACTCATTAAGAATGTCTCATCTATGGATTTGGCAATTCCAACCTCCATAGCTTTGTTCTTCTCTTCTGCAACAAGTGTTTGCATGTGTTGGTGCTCAAAATTGTAGCCCAAATTTTGAGCACTATTGAAGAAATTGAGCCCTATAAATACTTTTGATGTGATTGTATCTGGCTATACCTTTGAGCTCTAAGAGGTGTTAAATGCTTCTAACACCTTTCATTCAACTTGTCTAAGTGTTCCATGAAGTTAAACTGAGATTCTGAGTCATTTCGTGAAGTGTCGTTTTGAGCATTTGTCAAATCTACATTTTACCCTAGGTGTCAAACAACAACAGGAGCATATGTTTACATCTGAATATATTGCACCCAAAATTGTGTCATGACTTGCCACTTTGGGAATATCTAGTGTCCATACCCGAGAACCTATGTTTCAAATTTTGAGTCATTTTGAGTTTGTTTGATTAGGTTTTGAATCCCTCATAGTTGATAGTTTATTGTTTTCATGCTTTTGCAAAATATTCAGAATTCTGGGAAGCCCTATTTCACGTGTTATAATTTTTACCTAGTTGACAAAAATGCTAAATTTCCTTTTGTGTTGCATTGTAGACATCAGAGACTTGTTATGTTTCAAGTTTCAGCTCATGATGAATGTGTTTGATCAATTTTCAAATGCGATTCCAAACACAATTTCTAAAGTTTTACTAGTGTCAATAAAATGCAGATTGTTTGGTACCCTTGTTTGGGATGTCATATCTTGAAATCTGTAATAGATGAGATTGAATGGATTGTACCACTACATTGTACTCTAAAAATTCTTTAAGTGTGCTAGTTTGCAAGTGATGACTAATCTGTATGCACACCTTTCTAGGTCATTTCTATTTGCAAAAAATAGTTTCTATCAGTGCTTCCAATCTGCAAAATTTTGAGTAGCCCACTTTGACTGATTGCCATTTGCGTCCTGTTATTCATCGTAAGCCCCAGTTGCAGATCTATACTCATGTCATGGCAAAGAATCAACGTCCCAGTTTTTGTTTCCCCATGTGCTCGTCTACCTAGTTTTCGAAGCCAATTTTGAACCCAATTTATTATTTTTTGACATGTTTATCTGTAGGTGATTCTAAGAGGTCAACTTTGGCAGTGGATATATTTTGACCTCGAACTCGTCATGAGACGAGATTCAATGGGGTAAAAGTATGTGGAACAGAGGATCAATATGTTCAATTTCAAAGCTTGGTTAGGTCTTTGGATTAGTTTTTAAAGCTAGTCAAAGGACCTCTTGACGCAAAAGTAACAGTTTGCAAGAGTGTTAAAATGAGTTTTATTTGATTATTCAGTGGTTGAATTTGTTTCGAATCAGTGCTAGAGGGTGAATGAGCCAGTTTAAGAGTCCAAGTGTTTAAATTTGAATTTTTTTTTAGCTGGACCCACTTTGGGGGCTAGTTAAATTTATTAGATGAATAAATCACTAGGAATCAAAAGTATTCAACATAGGTGATTATGATAATTTGAACAATTACTATGTTTCCAAATGGACATCTCGTCATTGGGGGTTAGAGGAGATTATAATGGTTGTAGTTAAACAAAGTTTTCAATATGTGTGTACATTGGATTTCGAGATCAAATGGATGTTTGTAGCTCACTTTGGCTTTTTCTATTATGAATGAGGAAATGAAAAGCTTGATTTGTTCTCTCGATCAATTCTGAAAAGTTCTATGGAGATTTCTTTCCTCTTATGAAAAATGAATTAAGAAGTTTTTGCAGTTTAGTGGGATTCTGATCTGGAGGAGTTGTATATTTGGTTTGATTACTTTGATGATGAAGACGTAGAGTTGGAGGGGGTTCCGACCTCAAACTTCATGTCCATTGTAGATTTTCAATACAAGGACACAATCATCTATTCCAAAGTCCTTTGGGGTATCCTTGATGTTGATGATTTTCATGATGGACCACCATGACTTACATCTATTGAGAGGGAGAGAAAAGAAGGAAACACGAGAGTAATATGGGAGTTCCATGAAAAGAGAAAGTAAGCTAAATGAGAGTGGATATGGCAAGGGTCTTGAGAGGTTAAGAACTAATAAAGGGAGTTTGAAAGACAAACATGATGTCGATCATGGATAAAAAATCAAATAGGTTTTCTAAGAGGAAATCCAAGAGAAAATAGAATGATGCCATGCCTTGAAAAGCTTTGAAGAGGAATTCAAAAGGCATGACTAAGAAAGACATAAGACATAGGTGTGAGTAGTCAGGTGCAAGGAAAGTTGGAAGATGCTGCAATGATTGCTATGAGGAAGCAACAACACCCATGGAAGATGCCAGTCAATCAAGAGAGGTGCCCATCAATGAAGCCAGCGTCCAAGCCATTAGCAAGAAGCTCCAAGCAAGCATCAGTTAAAATGGAGGGAGCCCACATGGAGAGGCATGGGAATTTCAAGAAAAGAATTTGTTTGAGGAAGGAGGTGATTGGGAAAGGAAGAATCAGTTAAAGGTGTATGAGGGCCTTTATTATATGGCTACACAGAATTTCAAGAAAATAAAAGAACTATTTTTGGATTCTATTTCAACATTCACAACCAGAGTAATCCACACCATAGGAAGTTGCCCATGTAGTTAGATAATCTAGCACAAAAATGGGGAAGTCTCCTTGCGAGGAAGCCCAAGGCTATGATGACACCAAATTAGCACTGGCAGCTCATGTTTAAAGGCAATAGAGGTGTCACATAGCAAGGAGCCTTGCATTGATAGAGAGCAACTCGCAAATGAAAGTGAATTTTTGTTTTAAAAAAAGAGAAGACTCATGGTTGGAAGGAGGAGATGTTAAAGGCACTAAGATTGATTAGAACCAAGTCCATTTTCCTGCTCTACTATATGACATGTGAATTATCTCTCTTTGGTGATATAATTTTTGATTTTGAATGCCTATAACAAGTTTCAACATCCAATAAGCAGGAAAACCTTCCACATCTAGAACATTAATGAAGCTAAGATCCCATGATGAAAGGGACTTTTATCAGTACATAAAATGCAACACACAGGGGACACTACAGTTTTGAGAAGTCCACACCCATGCATTGAAAGAAAAGCACAGCTTGAGAGGAGGTTGTAGGGAAATGAAGAGAGAAGTCATAGTTTTGAAGAAATAGTTTGCAACGGAAACCTATGAAGCAAAGCCCACTAGCTAGTAGTAGTCCATGTCCAACAGGGAGCTTCAGAGTCCACACATTTTTAAAGGAAAACCAGCGTAGAGGTTTTAAAGGCAAGAAGGCAAGGGAGCACGTCATAATGAGCCACCAATCTAAAAGAAATCAGAACGTGCCAAAGGAGAGACAGAACATGACTAGAGAAAGGACCAGCCAAGAATGAAAAACACATGTTTTGAGAGGAGATCTACATATTTAAAAGACCCCCAAGACATCACACAATCAAAGGGGACTCCATGATTTAAAGAAGTCAAGCCGCTAGCAGATAAAAGAAGCCAGAGAAGTTAAAATAGAAAGGACCCTGATATAAAATAGAGAGAAAGACAACAATTTGAATTCCCATGTGAGAGGGCAAAGCACACTATTATAAAGATCAGATCCATTGAAGGGAGCAAGGTATAAAAAAAGACCCTGCACTAAAAACTGGTAGCCATATTAGGGGAAAAGCGATGAAGTTATTATCCCACATTCGTTGTGGGCAAGACTTTATAAGTCTTTAAATAAAATTCCACACAATAGAGATGTATCTCAAAAGAAAGATGCTTTTGAAAAGGTAAGGGTCATGTGCAAGGTGGGGCCTAATGACATCAACTGAAGAATTAAATGCAAACTTTTGAACCAAAGCACGCAGGAGCTGATGTGGCAGGAAGTGAATGAGATTTTGACACGTGTCCACATCCTGTGAATGGCATAAGCCCGCTTGATTAAAATGCCTAGAGGATAAATATTGTAGGAAAGCAATCTATTGCCACGTGGTAGTCGGTCCCGCATGTAATGAGCTGGCAGTTTAGAGTGTGATCAAAGACCAAACGCTTCAGATGTCGACATGTGACACATCGAATGAACAATGCATGCTCTCAATAATAAGATGCATACTGTTTAAGCAATGTGGGTAATCAAAATTTTGCCATGTGGTAGTGGGCCCCATTGAGATGATGAAATGGAACTACATCTAAGGTGATGATGGGGTAGTCCAATGAGAACAAATGGGCAAATCATAGATCGACACATGGCACTAGTCAAAGCTTGGTTAACCCGGATGACTCATTAGGGATAAAAATAAAATATTTTTAAGTTGTCATATTAAAATATTTTATTATTTTCTCAAAGAACGTTTAGAATTTTAAATTAAAAAAGGGCCTTTTTCTAAAGTTTATACTTTAGAATCATTTAATTTTTTGAAAAATTCAGTTGCATACAAGGTTTTATACCAGAAGAGTGTTTTTCAAATTGATATTCTGGGGGTTTTTGAGAGGCTAATATAGCAATATTATATATCATCAAAATCGGGAGAATCTGAATTTTTCTATTATGGAGTTAGTTTTTGCACAAGATGTAGTTTGTTCAAGTTATAAGAGGATTTCTCTCAAGTTTCTAATTTGTAACTATATTCAGGTGAGGAAGTTCAGAATTGATTCTTGACGTGTTAATGACCTAAATGTGGTTAAAAGGTAGTGAAAATGTAGTTTGGGTTGAATTTGGTCACCCATTCACTCAGTAAAAACTCAAATTTCACCAGAATTTCATAAGGCAAATCAAGTATTTTGGATGCAAAAAGGTTTTTAATAATTGAGCATAGATATTTCAAGATTAGTTAGAAGTAATGATGAAAACAAAATCAGATCAAATGGCTAGAGAGATGAAAGAGGTTTTGCAACTGCTAGGGATGGAATCCCAAGTGGACACATGTCATCTTCAAATTAGATCTGGGAATTTATCTTGACAATATATCATTATTTCTTTCATCCATTGTAGAGGTTCCATTTTTTTGGAGAAAATTTGCACACTACTGCGATACTAGGTTTTTGGTTCCAGTCTTGATGCATTCCCAATACTCAGACACCATATTTTTTTATCATAATTCTCTCATGTGAATAGCAGTAGGAAAGAATATATAGATAGTTTAGATCTATTAGGTTGTTTCATGTTTTTCATTTCATGCATATGACTATATAATTTCAAGGAAATAATACAAAGAGCAACAACAGGTTGAGTTTCATCTTGAATCTTGTCTCCTATCTCAGTGAGCTTCAATGTTTTATGATCTTTGAACAAAGAGCCTAGATCGTAGTTGCAGTCCCTTAAGGATGTATGTTGTCTTATTGTTTCTTGTAACTTGAGAGGTTATGTAAATGCTTCAGTGAATCAGTAGGGTTACAGGTTTATTGAGAAGGATATCATGTAAGAATGAGGTTTGGATTGAGCAAAGATGTTTATTTACAAGGTAAATAGATAGATCATATATTCGAATATATAAATAAGTATCAGATATCCATATGTATGCATTTGATTCATGGATTTTCCCAATGGATTAGGAACTAGTCAACTACAGGACCATTAAAGTCTTATTACTACATATCTAAGGGTTTGTTGAATTCAACATTATTAATCAAATGTTCTTTCCTTTTCATGTTGAAGAACTTAAATGTCTAAGCCTCACTCAACTTATGAATCTCCTAGATTTTCAATTTTCTGATGTAGATCTATGTCATTACATGAGTTATTAGGAGATACAAGGGGTTTTTATCTATAGTAAATAGATTCAGAGATATGTTTTGCACTGGTACAGTATCGATTGAATCCAAGGTCTACCCGCCTAGGTCTTGCAAAGCCTAAAGTGAAGAAGGGTCATGCCTTATAGTTGGCCCAAGACTGTAGTGAGATGTATGCATCATAGGAAGTTGCTAGCCTTAGGTGCATTGGTCTGGTTTCTTGGTCATTTTCAAAACTGTTAAATCAGGAGCCAACAACATGCAGGTGATTTTTAGGAGCTGTGGGGTTGATTGTTCATCAAATTCAACACTTACATCTCCATATGTAATTACCTCTTTTTCCTTTGATGAGCTTGGACTTGATACTAAGATTTGCAATGGTGTTGCATCTATGCTTGGATTCTAAAGAGTGTGACCAGAAGGAGTGCCAAATTCTGGTAAAGTTACCGATGCTTGAATAGTTGCTTGCTCCTTCAGCTTTGGAGTCAACTCAGTCTCTTCATGCTTATCCTTTTTTTCCATAATACCTTGGATTGCACCTTGAAATTGTGTTGGAGGTGCAAATAAATCAATCTTACCTATTTCACTTTGTGCTTCAATGGTGCCTTGAGTTTCCACTGTGTCCTTTCCAACTGTGTCAACCTTTTTTGATGTAATTTCTAGTATTTTATCCAAAGGTTTTACATTAGTTACTTGAGGGGTGATGGTAGGTGGTTCTTATATATTCACCTCTTCCCTTGTATTTTCAATCACTAATTTTTGAATTTAATCTATAATCACCAATACAAGATTGTCACACAATTTTGCCTATAGTGTAGTTTGGTCAAGTATCCTTTTTAGATCCTCTTCTATAAGGGGATTGATGTTCTAAGTAGTAAGATTAGAAACATCCTTTACTATTAATATTTTAGTATTTACACTTGTTTATTTAGGACAAACATTTGGCACTTGTGTATCTTGTACACTATGTTCTTCTTGCTGCTCTACCTCAGCTGTTGCCTTGTTATCTATATTCATTTTTGTACCTCCTTCAACTATCTCTTTATTGTTGTCATCTTCTTCATCATCTCTAACCTCAATAGGATCTTGTTCATCTACTTTTACTGTACCTAATCCATATGTGACCTTCCACAGTTGTGTAGACTTCTTCACAACATCTTCAATATTATTTTGTAATATGTTGAAGGCTCTATATTTTAGTACAAATTTAACTACATATTTCTTCATAGCCTTAGCAATTTGCACCTTACTAATTTTAGGCATAACTTGAGGAAGTGATGACTCCCTTATTTGGCTTTCTAAATTTAAACAATAATGCCATTCTACTTCACTCCTTCATATAAACTTTTAGGCATAGAGTTTGCAATTTCTACTGGGGTTTTCTTAAAATTTTCCATTATGGCATTTATATCCTCCTCTACTTGGTTCTTTTCAACTTTACCAAGATTATCAAAATCAATATGAGAAAATCTTGATAGATCTACACTATTTCTAATATATAATGTAGCTTGATCTTGGCCAACTTGATTTTTGTTTAGTTATTGACCATGCTTTACATATTAGTAGCATTTTTTTAATATAACTAATTATTGTGAATTTATTTTAGAGTTTACCACTTTTTTTGGGTAGGAATTTTTATTAGCTACTATTGTTTTGGAAGGGCTCTTACTTAGTGATTCTATTTTGTTCTTGAAGCTAATAAATGGTTGGTCTTTAGGAGTGATTGATCAATGAACTAACATTTGACAAGGAATGATTGCATCGAGCACAGGGGACATTTTAGGTAAGAAGCAACCATTTTCTATCAAGTTGCCTTTCATTCCTTTTCTATTTATTGTATTTCAAGTTTCCTTAGGTTCCTTTGTTGTTTATGTTTGCATTTCTTGTATGGTTTGTAGGTTGATTGAGTTTCCATTGTAGATGTTTGACAAGTTTTAGTTTCCATTGTAAACATTTGACAGGTTTCAAGTTTCCATTGTAGAAAATTAGAAGGTTTTGAGTTTCCATTGCTAAGTGGTAGAAATCTACAACTTTTCTTATGACATAATGTATTTGGCAAGGGTTTCATCAAATAGATAAGTAATTTTTTCTCAAAGAGTGTATTAGGTAAGAGTTTCATCAAAATGATATTATGCCATTTATAATTGGTTGTCTTGTTAATAATTGCATAATAATTGGTTGGATTTTGTTACACTTAATTGGATTTTGTGCAATTATTGTGCAATAATTGCCTAGAAGTTTATATTAAAATTTTCATTTTCATAGATTGTTTCTCACTTTCCTTACTTCACTATCACATGTTTTCAAGCATGTTAATTGTCCTTCAATTGACCAATTGATAAAATGTTGTCATTCTCATTAGTAATTACCTAATCTTGTGAATTCCTTCTCTACACAAGTTACCAATTTCAAATATTAGAGTCACTACCACTAGCTACACACTCTTTGACTTGTTAATTCTTTCTTTTCTATTTGATTCTCATCCTTTAGATTTGTAGCCAAGCTCATTTGTAGCAAAAAAAACATTTATTTTTCCAAAATATGCCTTCTGAAATTGCTTACCTTCAATTATTTTTCATCCTTTAGACTAGCAGATAAGCTCCCTTGTAGTAGCCAAAACATGTATTTAGGAGCCAGATGGATATAGTTTGTTGGGTGGGTACAACCAACAACATACTTATCTTTCTTGAAAGATGATAGGTGTGGGTTATGGTCTAACTCTAATTGTATTCTATATCCATCTTGGCTCCTAAAGTTGTTCTACACTATTCTTCCCATCTCTCAATGTTACTCCTATCCTATTCCATAAGTTCATCCAACATCCTCATGTTGTCCTCAAGACCTTGTCTTATGCTTCTCAATTCCTCTTGCCTCATTTTCTCATATATTTTCTTTTCTTATTTCCTTCTCTCTTGTTCGTCTCTTTTATTCTTCTCATTACTCAAGAAGTCTAGCATTTCCCTCTCTAACCTTGTCAAACCCATCTTTACCTTCCAAGAATCTAATCCCTTGCTTTGGTAACACTATGATGCAGAAGATAATGGGACCAATCAAAAGTCCTATTAATTTAGGACAAATTCTTCAGAGTCATAGTGCAATACAACTTCTCAAATTATTAGTCTTCATCAAAGACACTATCCCAATTCTTGGATCAATACAAGAATTCTCTAAACTAATCACACACTCTCAAGAACTATTAATGGGAAAAGCCTAATCATTGTCTATCTATCCCTTCCATTGTACTTCACATATTAATCACACTCAATCTCTGATCAAGCTTATTTTCTAATCAAATCTCATTCAATGATTATCTCCTCAACACTTGCTGATTGCCCTCATGAAACTTAATGACTCCATTCATTGTCTTCATGACCACTAATTGCATAGCACTTCCCTTGTACCTTATGACCACAATCTATCCTATTTAGCACAACCTAGGATCATATTGCATTCCCACTAATCCCTCAATCATATCCCACTCTTTGAAAGATTATTTTCATACCTAAACTCTACTAACATAGCATTGCCACTATCTTATTCCATCACCCACTAAAAATAAGACTTAACCCTAAACCAAATCCCTTAATCCCTTGGGACTCTATCCCTTACAAAACATTGGAATTTTCCCATCTTTCCTTAATGCCTACTAACACACTCAATCTCAAATCCCAATCAATAACATTATTTACATCTTTTATTATCGTTATAGAACAATCACTCATTCCACTAAACTATCATTGAATAGATCATTCCTTGGGTACACATCCACTCAAATATCAATTAGACTCCCCAATCTTCTTTTCCTAACTCTCATAACCCTCTCCAACTCTTTGAATGGATAAAGCCCTTAATCCAATACCTTGTCATTATTTTGGTAACACAAAGACATTTACATAATCACTTTCCTTTGACTCAATGCACACACAAACTATTGCATGACAACTTGCACTTGTAGAGAAATAAAGTACAACCCCTCTTCTCTCTTCCTCCAAGGTTTGGGGGTTCCATGATCACTTACATGCAAGATATCCCATTTTTTCCCTCTCAAGTTACCCTAGAAGAATATTTTAGTAGTTTTTATTTAGATTTGAATATCTCCATTAATGAATCTAGGTGCCACAAAAGCCAAGATACTACTAATTCAACACTCTAACATGTCATATAAGTGTTATTTAGAAAGAAAGAATCTAGATGTAAAAAATGTTAAAAAGATAGAAATTGCAGGAAACCTCTATGTTATTGATGTAAACACTTTGTACACTGGCTCCTCTTCTCTCTCCATGGTTAGGCTTTTACATCATTTATAGACTTGTATCATCCCATGTTACCAATAACCAACCTCTCTAACTTCCCTACAACCTCATTTGGTTAGTCTTGCCAATTAGTTTAGTGTTGTCAACTTGACAACTATCCCTTGACCAACTTTACGAGCCTAGATGGATATAGTTGGTGGGTACAGCCAACATCATTCTTATCTTTCTTGAAAGATGATAGGTGTGGGTTTTGGTATTTTCTCTAATATTATTCTCTATCATGATCATTATGAGGTTTCTTTAGCTCTCCAATAAACTCATTGGTGTTTACAATCTATTCTTGATCAATATTTTTCTTAGAATCTACAATTTAATGCTTATATTATTGAAAGTCCTATTTAATGCATACACAAAAATGTTGTAGTTTCTTCCAGTGTTATAAGAAACATCTTGAAAATGTTTAAATAACAAGATTATAAATTAAGTATACATTGACAATCTTGTTTTTTTAATGGTTATATCCATTTTTCTTTTTCACTTTGATAATTTCAATTTGTTGTCTTTTTTTTTGTACTTAAAGAAATGACTATTTTGGTTTTGTTTAGAGTCTAGAAAAGAAAATGCTACTTCATAAGCATTGGAAAAACTATCATAATCTGAGCAGTCTTTGAAAATATATCCTTAAAGAATTGGGGCTCCTATTTTACAGGTAGAAATCCTACAACTATTTTTCTCACCATTGTCAAGACTCAGACCTTAGAAGCCCATTCCATAAGAGATATTAGAGGGTCCATGGTTTCATCATCAAGATCTAGACAAAAAAAGGTCACATGTCCTAATATGCACCAAATATATATATATATATATATATATATATATATATATATATATATATATATAATTGAATGCATTTATATTACTACCGATGAAAGAACATTATATTACTACCAAAATGTATTCTCTATCATGATCATTATGAAGTTTATTTGGTCCTAATGTTCTTTCATCAGTAGTGAGACTAAATGCATCAATAATGGATGAACTAGGTAGTCTACCAAGAGTTAAGATAGTATCATAGAGTGGGATTTAAATGGTTCCCCTCCAAACCAAACATAACACCTAGATTCTAGTCATTGATTGGCATGACTTGGTCTCTCCACATCTTCAACAAGAGACCATTATAGAAATTTCTAGAGCTACACAAAAATGGGGTTTCTTTTAGATCATCAATCATGGAATCCCACATTCTAACTTCTCAAATGCAAGAAGTGGACAAAGCTTTTTTTAATATTTCCATGGAGGAAAAGGAATTGTATAGAAATGGACAAGCTGGAAGCCCTATTGGCTATGGAAGAAAATTAGGATACACCCAAGATGCTAAATTGGACTAGGGAGATTATTATTAGAAACAATTGAAATTGGGTTGATTTTCAAAGTATCTGAAATGTCCCTTTACTAATTTTTTATGATATTTCCAGCCTCAAATCAGAACTTTAAAATCAAACAACCAATATTACAAAGATCTGTCAATTCTCCAATAAAACCCAAATCGGGTATGTCCAAATTAGTGCCAAAAAAACTTCACAACTTCACAAATTGTTAATAAATCTGAAAATGGACATTTTTACAGAAATTTTAGCAGCATAACAGCCTACAAAATGACATTTCCAGATTTGTACAGCCCTTACACAACAGATCACAAATGTAGAGCAAAACTATGCTCAATCGGGCTCCCGAAATTAACACCAAAATGCCCGAAAACACCAAAAAACACTCATAAATTATCTCAGAAGTTTGATCACGACCCAATACATATATTCGGCTCTATTTTAACATCATAAAGTCTGAAATACAACAGCAAACCAAACTGATATGAAACACTCAACTGAAAACCCAAATTCAAACCAAAAACAATCCCCGAAAACACCCAAATCGGCACTATTCAGCACAAGGGCAAACTCTGTATGAGCATGCACATGGAATGGCTTCAAACTCCCGTCCTTAGCCTTCCTGGAAACCTGCAAACTCCCGTTCTTGGGTCTCCTTCTCCACAGGTTTGGCAGCCTCTGAAGAACAACAAGAAAATTAGCAAGAATCAAGATGTAGAATGAGCCCAAAATGCCTCCAAAACCCTTTTTAAAGAGGCATAACCCTAACTCACGTCCAAGAGGGGTTAATAAAATATAATTTAATAATAATTTTTATTTATTAGTCCATTGGTTTCCAAAGATTAACCCCTTTTTCCGAAATTTCACCTTTTTGGAGCCTGCCTGCCTTAACAAAGTTTATTTTTTTTTTTAATTATTTGAATAGGGGACATGACAAGTCCTCCCCTCCCAAATATTGCTTGTCCTCAAGAAATGAAGGTTGGAATTCTCAAGAATATGTTCTCCTTCCCAAGTTGCATCCTCTAGCGGTAATCCTTTCCATTTGACCAAGTGCTCTATGATGCTCCTATTTCTCAACCTTTTCTCTCTTGTATCCAAAATTTCTTCTGGTATCAAAACTAATTTCCCTTCATCATCAAGAGGTGGTAATTCTGTAGATACTATGGTTTGCTAGCCTATAACCTTCTTTAAGCAAGATACATGAAAAATATTATGTATTTTGCTGTTTGGTGGGAGCTCCAATTCATAAGCTACCTCTCCTACCTTCTTGATGATTTTATAAGGCCCATAGAACCTTGGCTTGAGTTTCTCTGCCCCACTTCTCTTCAAGGTGCTTTGCTTATATGGCTGCAACCTAACAAATACCAAATCTCCCACCTCAAAAGATCTTTCAATCCTTTTCCTGTCAGCATATATCTTTTGTTGGTTTTGTGCATGTTGTAGATTATCCTTGAGGGACCTTATTATGTCTTGGCTTTGCTTGATGAAATCACTTGCTGCGGGTACTCTGCTATCGGAAAGTATTAGATCAACAAAGGAAAGGGCATCGTAACCATAAAGAGCACGAAAAGGAGGCATACCAATAGACATGTGATGAGATGTATTGTAACAATACTCCCCTAGGTGTAACCATTTCACCCAAGCATGTTGTTGATTTGAAACATAGTTCCTCAAATATCCTTCTATCCATTTATTAACTATCTCTGTTTGTCCATCTGTTTGAGGGTGATAGCTAGTACTGGGAGTGAGTTCAGTTCCTGCCAAATGAAAGAGCTCCTTCCAAAAAGAGCTAAGGAATCTACTGTCCCGGTCACTAACAATGTTTCTAGGCAAACCATGTAATCTAAAAATTTCCTTGAAGAACAATTCAGCCACTTGTGATGCCTTGAAATCAGATGTGATAGGAAAGAAATGTGCATACTTAGTTAGTCTATCTACCACCACATATATGCAATCCTTACCTTGAACCTTGGGCAACCCAGTGATGAAATCCATGGAAATACTTTCCCATTTTTGTTCAGGAATAGGAAGTGGCTGCAACAACCCTGCAGGAAAATTTTGCTCACTCTTGCTTTGTTGGCATACCATACATTCCTTAATGTGTTTAAGGACATCCTCCTTCATACCCTTCCATGAAAACCGCTCTCGAATTTGCCTGTATGTCTTGAAGTATCCCTGGTGACCAGCCAAAGGTGTGTCATGAAAAGCCCTCAATATCCTCTCCTTAGTTTTTGACCCTGGTACTAAGAAGATCCTGTTCTTGTAATAAATCAATTCATCAACAACCTTGTACCTGTTATCATCCACTAACTTATCCAAAATCTTGGTGGCAAATGAATTTTTAGCATACTCTAAAATTATGGAGACTTTCCAATCAGCAGAGATAGATGATAAGGAACACAAAGTGGGCTTTCTTGAGAGAGCATCAGCAACCACATTATTCTTTCCTTTCATGTATTCAATATCAAAATCATAAGCTTGCAATTTGCTTACCCATTTTTGTTGACGATCATTCAAATCCCTTTGGTTCAAGAAGAACCTGAGGCTATTATGGTCTGTCTTTACAATGAATCTCCCACATACCAAATATTGTCTAAACTTATGAAGTGCATGCATGATTGCCAACATTTCCTTATCATAGATGGAGTACCCTTTCTCTGATTGATTTAATTTTCGACTCTCAAATGCTATTGGATGTCCCCTTTGAGTTAGGACAGCCCCTATACCTTCTCCTGAAGCATCACATTCAACAACAAAAGGTAAAGAGAAATCTGGAATTGCAAGCACAGGGCATGAACTCATTACCTCCTTAAGCTTATCAAATGTTTTTTGTGCCTCTTCTGTCCAAACAAAAGCTCCTTTCTTTGTCAAATCAGTCAAGGGGGCAGCAAGCTGAGAAAATCCCTTGGCAAATCTCCTATAGTAGCTACACAACCCGAAGAAACCTCTCAACTGTGTAAGATTAGTGGGTGGAGGCCAATCCAAAATTGCCTGGATTTTTTGTTGATCAACCTGTACTCCTTTAGAGCTTATAATATGTCCCAAATATAGGATCTCTGTCAAACCAAACTCACATTTAGATAGCTTAGCATAGAAGGATTGCTGCTCCAAGATTCCCAAAATAGTGTCTATGTGCTTTAGATGCTCTTCCCATGTTTTACTGTATATCAAGATATCATCAAAAAATACCAAAACAAATTTTCGAAGATGCTGACTGAATACCTTATTCATACAAGATTGGAATGTTGCTGGTGCATTAGTGAGTCCAAATGGCATAACAAGAAATTCAAAGTGCCCATAGTGACATCTGAAAGCAGTCTTTTCCACATCTTCACTCCTCATTCGGATTTGATGGTAGCCTGATCTTAAGTCAATTTTTGAGAAGTATACAGCACCATGTAACTCATCAATGAGTTCATCTATGCGTGGTATGGGATACCTATTTTTTATGGTCTTCTTGTTTAGAGCCCTGTAGTCTATACACATTCTCATTGTACCATCCTTTTTCTTGACAAGTACCACAGATGATGCAAATGGACTAGAGCTAGGCCTTATGAATCCCATGTCCAGGAGTTCTTTAATAGTTTTTTCAATTTCTTCCTTATAACCTCTTGGATGGCGGTATGGGGTTGTTATAACTGGTTTGGCACCCTGTTCTAACTCTATAACATGCTCAAAACCTCTATCTGGTGGTAATCCTGGAGGCAAGTCATTGAAAACTATACTATGCTTATCAAGAATATTTTGAATTTCAAAATGGAAATTACCTTGATTCTTGGGAGAGCTTGTTGGTTGGATTATGACTCCTGCTGCCCATGTTACTTGTCCTCTTCGAAAAGTCCTCTCCATCCTCTTTGCAGAGACCGCCTTAGGTGCTCCATTTGATAACCCTCTCAATATGACTTCTTTCCCATTGGAATGAAATTTAAACTCCATAGTTTGATGGTTCATGTAATAGCCTCCGATAGAGTGCAACCATTGAACACCCAATACAAGATCTGTCTCCCCAATACCAACCACATAGAAGACATCACATAACTCATAATCTCCTAAGGTCATCTTGAGTTGTTTCACCACCCGTGTGCAAGGCATAGTGAATCCATCAGCTACAGTAACATTGAATCCCTCAAAATCTTCTGCTTTAAGCCCTCTTTTCATGACAAATCCCTCATCAATAAAATTGTGAGTTGCCCCACTATCAAGAAGAACAGTCAACCTTTGCCCTGCTAGTACCCCTCGAATTCGGAAGGGATGGTATCTTGGGACTCCTGATAATGCTGCTAAAGTGCCATCCTTGCTGATTTCTTTTACTTTCTCTTCTTCTACCTCCTCCTTAGTATCATGAAATTCCTCATGCTCATCTGAATCAGATTCTGAAGCAACTTCAATATAGTGCACTTGACCTTTCCCCAAACATCTGTGTCTTGGAACCCATGGTTCTCTACAAGTAAAACAAAGTTTTTTCCTTCGTAATTCACTCCTAGTCTCTTCATCTACCTTCTTTTTTGCCACATTTGTCACATCTTTTGGTGGTAGTGTTGGGAAAGTCTTTTTCTGAAAATTTCCCTTATGTTGCCAAAGATTTGGGGGTTTTTGATTAGTGATTGATTTCATAGGCACGCACGTTTCAAGTTGCAAGCTTCTTTTGATAGCTTCCTGTAAGGTTGAGGGTGAGAAAGCCTTAACCAAACCCTTAACAGAATCTTCTAAACCATCAAGAAAAAGATAAACGATCCTCTTTTCACTCATATCAGGTACCATAACAGCCACTTTTTGAAATTCTTCTACATACTCATTAACTGATCTGGTTTGCTTCAACTTTGACAATTCTTTAAAGTACTCTTCATCATCCTTGAGGTCAAATCTATCTATCACCCTTTGACTGAAATCTTCAAATGTAGTTACCTGATCGTGACCTTGAGTAGTCATTCCATGATACCACCAATCATAGGCTGCATCTTCCAAGTGTAGACTTGCAAATTGAATAGCATCACTCTCTTTCATGGGGTTGAGTGTGAAGAAAGTTTGTAATTTTTGTAGCCATGCTCTAGCTGAAATTTTATTTGTTCCATCAAAAGTAGGCGCTGTAAACTTGCTTATTTTATTTTTGAGCTCTCTTCCACTTGTGTCATGCTCCCTCCTATTCTCTTTCTTGGGCATCAAAGCGTTCATCATATCCACATATTCTTTAAAAGGAATTGAACTACGAAAGTCATCATCTAAGCCATTGTAAGTAGCTCTTAATGTAATCAAATTACCTGTAACCTCTTCCACTGGATTAATGGCTGGATTTGGTACTGGTGGCTCATCTGCAGGCAAGAAAATAGATTTGGATGATTTAGATGGTGTGGATCTCCCATTTCTCGGCTCCTCTGAAGTGCTCCCTTTCTCATTAATAGATGCAATTCCTTGTAATTTTTCTGTCAATATTCGCAAAGCCTCTCTAGTTTCCGCCAAACCATCCACTGTTTGCTTCTGAGTATTTTGGATGTCTTGGAAGAATTTCTTTGCCATCTCATCTGGATCAGCCATACTTTTTTCTTCCTTGGATTTTGTACTTTTGCTTTCAACTGGGGGTTTGATCAAAATTTCTTTATTCTTTTCTCGCTGCAAATATCTTTTTTCTCTTTCACTTAGTTGTATGCAATCATAAAATATGACATGCAAGATCTGGGTAGTTATCAAAACTTGACATGCAAGATCTGGGTAGTTGTTAAAACTGACATGCAACTTCTACAAACCCTCAGGCTGGCAAGATCATGGCTCTGATACCACTGAAATGTCCCTTTACTAATTTTTTATGATATTTCCAGCCTCAAATCAGAACTTTAAAATCAAACAACCAATATTACAAAGATCTGTCAATTCTCCAATAAAACCCAAATCGGGTATGTCCAAATTAGTGCCAAAAAAACTTCACAACTTCACAAATTGTTAATAAATCTGAAAATGGACATTTTTACAGAAATTTTAGCAGCATAACAGCCTACAAAATGACATTTCCAGATTTGTACAGCCCTTACACAACAGATCACAAATGTAGAGCAAAACTATGCTCAATCGGGCTCCCGAAATTAACACCAAAATGCCCGAAAACACCAAAAAACACTCATAAATTATCTCAGAAGTTTGATCACGACCCAATACATATATTCGGCTCTATTTTAACATCATAAAGTCTGAAATACAACAGCAAATCAAACTGATATGAAACACTCAACTGAAAACCCAAATTCAAACCAAAAACAATCCCCGAAAACACCCAAATCGGCACTATTCAGCACAAGGGCAAACTCTGTATGAGCATGCACATGGAATGGCTTCAAACTCCCGTCCTTAGCCTTCCTGGAAACCTGCAAACTCCCGTTCTTGGGTCTCCTTCTCCACAGGTTTGGCAGCCTCTGAAGAACAACAAGAAAATTAGCAAGAATCAAGATGTAGAATGAGCCCAAAATGCCTCCAAAACCCTTTTTAAAGAGGCATAACCCTAACTCACGTCCAAGAGGGGTTAATAAAATATAATTTAATAATAATTTTTATTTATTAGTCCATTGGTTTCCAAAGATTAACCCCTTTTTCCGAAATTTCACCTTTTTGGAGCCTGCCTGCCTTAACAAAGTTTATTTTTTTTTTTAATTATTTGAATAGGGGACATGACAGTATCCTAGGTGCCCTCACTATTAACAAAGCTTATATAAATTATTATCATTTGTTAAGTTTGAATAGATTCAAACTAAAGACTTCTTAGATAAGAAGCTCACAACTTTCAAGACAACTTATCATTGTTGAAAGTGCAGTTCATAACCAATTCATAAGATGTTGAATCATACCAATATACAATGGTTATTTTCATTGAAAGAATAGGTAATAAGAAATAGGATATGTATCAAACCTTATATGGATCTATAACCTTCAATGACCATTGTTTTCAATTCATAATACTCTTATCAAGATAAGTTTATCAATATTGATTTGTTGTGACTTTAATACTGCTGAGATACAATTAGTTGAATGGCTATATACTTGTTTTGCCCTACACTTAAAATGATTTTTGTCCTTTTCTAAGTATTGGAGATACTTCAATAAATAAGCTAATGCACAACCACATCTAACATATAGACATGTCTCTATGTGAGACATGCCATTTATGAACTTATCATTTGTTACCATTAACAACTTTTTGATTAACCTTACTCAGTGATATCATTATCACAATCATGATTAATTATATATGCCACATTACACCATAATATATTGATATTAATTATCAATGCACTTGAGAAATAATATGATTATTATTTATTTCAATATAATCATTCATATATATATATTTAATAATATGACAGTTATTAAATACATACACATAATAGGTGATTATTAATTTACTGATTATTAATCATATATATCATAGAGGTAAATTATGATAAGGTAAAGGATAAAGATCAAATTTTCAAGGCCAACATGCTACTTATACGTTTCATTGCATTAGTTAGAGTAATCCAACTAAAGTTGTAAATCTCTAACAGATTTAATAACCCACCTCCTTCTTTAATATAATAACTATTATGTAATTAAGTCACCTCTCTTCACCTATATCCTCTAGGATCACAAGTCACCATACACCTTAAAATCTCATTCTCTAACCTTATACAAGGTTAATTGGCCAACTAACAGGTCTAGCCCTTCCCATTATTCCAAATTCAAAAGTTGCACTAGGAGGCCCAAAAGGGGCCCACTCCTAGTAGCCCTATTTTTGCCAAATTTACTCTAAACTTCACAAACTTCCACACAACAATCAAAAATATTTAAATAATCTCTTAATAGGTGTAAAACCATATCTAAATCTCTAACATTGGCTTAAGCTTAGAATTTTTCAACTCTTTTCAATTGAGCCCTAGTTCTTAGGCTTTTTAGGCTTAAAAATGTTGTTTGGCCTTATAGGCTCATTCCCACAAAACCCATGAAGAAAATTATTCCAAAAACATCATTGGTATGATATTTCCATCCTTTCTGAAGATTTTTCCTTCACCAGTTCTAGAACACCTTCTGTGCTGTGATTCTTAGTAATCAACACATTAAACTTGTAGTCACAGTCATGAAATTTGGTGTTGCATCTCCATTTGATGAAAACTCCCAATTTCCTCACCCTACATACTAGATTGGGTTGCGAGAATAAAAGAAAACAAAAACTTACCTCTAAACCCTCAATCCAAACTTAGGGTAAACAACAAGTGTAACATAGAGGAGGTTGATGGTACTATTCATGGATGGATAAAAGCTCTTAGTCCAAGAATAAACTTTAGTCCAAAAGATATATGTTACAAACTAAATCATGTAGAGGGAAAGGGTTTAATTTTAATGTGAGCACCAATCCATCAAAACTTATGAATAGAAACTTTACAATTTTTGGACAAGTATGAATAAACTAGGACTTTCATAGAACAATTCAATTCTTGATGAAAACAAATTTTTCTTTCAAAACTATATGTGCAGATATAAACATTAAGTAGAACATGTCCAATTCTTTTGTAGATATACACATTAGTTACACCAAATTTTTTTTTCAAAACCATATGTGCAGAAATAAACATTAAGTACAACATGTCCAATTTTTTTCTAGATGAAGATAAAAAAATTGCCTTCAAGGAAGACTACAAAGTCATGATTGTACACCTACACTAAGAATTTGAAAGCATTGCCCAAGAATCTAGTGCACCGAATGAGACACAGGTAAGTTGGTAAGATGAAAAATAAATCAAATTGAATAGTTGAGAAAATTCTTTTTTTGGTGTTATTTTTGAGCATAAATTGACTACTTAACAATGTGCATAACATTTCACTACAACCTTCATATCCTATCATAGAACCTTCTCGTGATGAAGGCCATGATGTGCATTATAGTGGTGGAGGTATTAATTTTCTATTGGAAATTAATTATTCAATTATGAATACAATTTAACATATTCAATTGCAATTTGACATGTTGTAACGTCCCTCCTCTTATACAATATATAAAACCATGATTCTTCAAATTAAAATAATAATTATAGCAACAATGATCTTGCATCACCACTAGAGTAAGTTAAAAGCCACAATGTGGTATCCTATTAACAAGTGTTAAGATTGTGTATGAAATTAGTCAAACAATGTATGCTAAAGTATTTTAATGATAAAATGAAAATAAATGATGGTTAAGGTTACTTTCTTGTATGACATAATGGATGATTAATGTATTGATAGAAAACAAACTAGAGTAAAAAGACATGAAGATAGTAAGATGTTGTAATACTTGGATTGTAGGTGGGTAATTCTTAATAGATACATTACATTCAATATACATTAAGATGTTGGTCAATTTGACTAAGTGAGGAATACATAAAATGTTATTTAGGAAAGGTTATCCATTCTGGGTTTATGATTATTGTTATGATGATGCTAATTTGATGCATTCTTAGTACTACTTATCTTATCATATTATGGTTTCTATCTGATGTTGGTCAATCATTTTTAACAATCGAGTATTAAAATATGATTCATGCATCCTAATGGTAAAGGAATGGAACTCTACATCTATGTTGGTGATCTTATACTGATATGTATTGATTTATGCTATAACTAAAAATACATAGGAATGATCATATTGAATGGTGTTTTACAATATATATTGGAGAAATTCCTTAAATGCTAGTGTAAAATGATAGTTGTGTTATTGTAAATGAAGAATACATATAGATAGCTCATTATGTTGGTTTATATTTTTGATACCATGGATAATAGTATTTATGGATTAATGTTACATATCTTGTATCTCATTTTATATTCTTATACCTCATATTAGGCTATTGATATTTTCATGAGTGTGCAGGTAGTAAGCCCATGGAAAAATAGAGAACCTTGCTAGGTGCATTGTTAAGCCAAGGTTGACCTTCAGGAGGGGGTAACTTGATTACCAATGTATTTTTATTTGTGAAAATAGTTATTTGTTGAGTGAGTAGTTAAGTGACACGTGTTGTGATGTGACATGCCAAGTGTGTTGAGTGAGTAGTTAAGTGACCCTTAGGTAACCGTGAAGTGACCCAATATGAGTTTCCTTGTTTAGGAAGCCAAGAGAGTTGTCCCCCACTTAGATTTTTGAATGAAAACTTAGAGAAAATTTCTAGGAGGGTAAAACCATCCTAGAGTTAGTTTAGGACTTTCTTTAAAGGCCCATATGGTACACCTTGGGGTTAGGGTCATATTTAAGTATATAAATCTTCCCTAGGAATCTAAAATACCACCCAAAAAGTTAGGGTTTTCTAGATGGTTGAAATTAGAGGAAGAGGCATGGAAATGTTTTGTGGGGAAAAAGAAGAAGAAACTTGGAAACCAAGGAGCCATTTATCAGCCATTAGCTTGGAAAGGAGGTTAGTTTTTTATGCTATGGTTTTTGTCTCATCTCATGGAAGTTGAAATATGGAACTTGTGATAGTGTTCTTATAGGAATTATGTGATTTTCATATGGTGTATGTTGTAGATGTTTGTGCATGTAAATGATCAAGTTGGATTCACTTGCATTTGGTTTTTTTTTCTTTGATTTGTTGTGGTGGATTGAATGTTGTGTTGGGTGTGAAGGCTTCACTCACCCTTGGGAGGGAAGAGAAGCCTTGGGGTGAAGGGATTAGTTGGGCTCAACAATGAAGTTGAGAAATCCTCCTTTAAAGAGGGGACAATTTTCATGGAGTATGGGTTCCATTGAAGCAATATACCTTTCTATTGTTCCATGGGAGGTATAAGTGAGGATATGTGAAGAAGAGTAAGTGTTGATACCCTTGTTGAGGCATGTGATTATTAATAGCCTTACTATGGCATGATTCCTGAAAGCCTTATTGGCATATTGCAATTGCAAGATTTGTTGTTCATAAGGATATGACATTCTCCTCCTTGGAGAGCCCACCTTCACCCAATGTTTATGATTCCATTTGTGAATCATTGTGCAAGCCTTGGTGGGGAGTATTGTGTTGTAGTGTGATGATTGTGCATGATAAAACTTATTGTATAAGTTTCTATTTAATGTTGTGTATAAGTCACTGGTTTTCAAAACAAAATGTGTTACCACCTAGCATTGGTTCTCCTAGTGTGGGGGTGGCCTTGAAAAGGCCTATGGTTGGGAGGAAAGAATCCCATGGATATTGTTGTGAGTTGCATTATAGGTGATAGTTAAAGCTAAAGCTTGGAAGCAAATACTTGTTGTTGTCCTATGTGTAAAGAGATAGTCCTTGAATGTAAAAGTGTAAAGGGAGATCTCCCATTGTGTACCCCCATTAAGATTATTGAGTCTGCTTATATTTAAAAAAGGAAATTTTATTTATATTTGTGAATTTTACTAGTTGTTTCATGTGTACTCCCACTTGTGTTCAACCATGGGAAAGTATGTAATAGTTTTAGTGTGAAGGATAAATGCTTAGCAAAGTTATATTTGTTGCAAAAAGTATTCTGCATTGGATGTTCTTTGAAGTGTAGATATTTACCTTTATTCAAGTTGCAAATAAGATGTAATTATATCCTTGAAAAACAAATTAGTATAAGTTCTTTACTTTGATTTGTAATAAGGTTAGATTGTTTTGTGTATCAGAGTTATTATTGATGCATTGACTAAAGCATACTTTTATTATCATTTGAATTACCTTTTATGGTAGATTGAGATAGAGACTAAAGGAAATAATAATAATAAAAACTAAACCTTATGTCTAGAAGGAAAAGAAAATTAGAGTGCAGAAATTTTACTATCAACATAGTAATGGGATATTATTAAAGGAAAAAAATTAGAGGAGGGTTTGGACTGAAAAATTTGGGGCATGACATGTGTATCCTTTTTTTGAATATTTTAGAGCATATTGAACATCATGGTGAAGGAATGGAGCATGTTTCAAGTGTTCAACATGTTGACATGGTGCCAGATCAAAATGTTAATGTACATGATGTGGCACTATCAGGTAAGAAAAATGCATGTTATGTTGTACTAATTAATTAAATAATTATAATAGTTAAAAAAAGAAAAATAGTATGCCAATTTAACCCATTTACTTATTCTTACAACAAAGTCCCCTTTAGTGCAACAACCTCCTACTCCTCTAAACAGGATGAGGCATCATAACTTGACACTACATGTGTCACAAGAGGAGGAGAATGAGGAAGATATTGATGCTCCTATCAGCCTTTTGCTTAATAGAGCTAAGAAAAACAAAAAGAAGATATGATGTTCTAAAAATGCTCTTTGATAAACCTTGTTTGATAATCTTTGTTGGATAATGAAAGAACTTTGTATTAAGAAATTATCTATGAATGTTACGTATTAATATTGATTTTTATTTCATGTGTGTATTAATGAATTGTATATCATATTAATGAATGTTATGTGATTGTATTGATTGAATGTTATAGTTCATAAATGGATGAATGAATGAATGAAGTATGTAATTAGATTATAATGGGTAATTTGGATTGATGTTAGAGGGAGGGGGATGAGGCTAGATTAGATTCCACCTTCACTTGGTTGGCCTTGTTAAGTAGAGAATATTAAAGTATTCTTGAAACTAAGTGAAGCTCAAACTAACATACCAAGGAATCTTAAACCCAATCTATCTACCTCTCATCTTCTCATCCTAGTAAGTCATCTTTTCTGCCACTTTTTGCATATTTAATATTCTGTTATTCACAATCTCGATAATGGTAGCCTCCATCTTGTTGGTAAGTTGTTACTATCTTATCCTTTTATTTTTAAAAATGTGTCTATTTCTCTCCCCTACCATAACTCCCATATGAAAATAGATGGTTTTGTAGTCCACACGCCACCATACAAACAATCCTTATTTTAAATAGATATTTTTCTCTAGTCTTAGTTATTTTCTAACTAGGTAACTATAGCCCTCTTTAGTATTCTATTTTCCAGTAGTCATTTGACTATTACTCTGAATAACCTCAACCCCATAAGAAATCTGCAAACCATAGTCATTGAGGACTATTGAAGCAACCTTCGTTACTACATCCAAACCAAGGTAATCCATTTACTTTGTATTTGTATGCCATGGAAAGACTTGTAAACTCATATCCATATTCCAACTTTATTAAACTAATTTCTCCTCTGTCTCCTTTGGTGCTCATAATTGGTATTGCTATTCAATGACAATAGTAGAGAAATCAATGTATGAGTATGCAATGTTTAAAGTTAGCCTTCATTTGATAGCATTTTAAGTTGATTTTAATTTGAACAATGAGCATATTAACCCATAATTGGGTGACAAAATGTTTACTGATGTTGTTCATAAAATGAGATTTACAAGAGGCCATAATACTTCATCAAATCTTCAACATCATCTCTTAAATGGAGGCCATAATTTTTTGAAAAAACATAGGGCTCCATTACTACTAACTCTTTAATATCTTTCTAAGAGAGGTGATATTATATTATTAGTCAACTGAAATTCTAGTCCAAAAAACCATTCTTTGCTACATTTGCTATTCAATGTGTTTGTAAAATGAATGAAAATGAATATCACATCGCATTTTAGGGGTTTATTCACCTTTGACATGTTTGGAAGAGTAGAAAAAGGTCATAATATGTGTGGATGGTCTAAATTTAGATCCTCATCAAACTTAAGATGAATCAATATGCATTCATGTTTCATTCTGTTTAACATGGAAATGAATTAGTGTAGTGGAAAAAATATTCTAATCACACAAGAAAGATCCAACATAGAAGTTCAATGAGTTTAATATTATTTAGTAAAAATTCTCATACATTTCAATTCTTTACAAAATATTCAATTCTTTGAAAACTGTATCAATTCATCATAAGCTGATATAGTAATGGCATTTGACATAAAATATGAATACTTATTTGCTATAATCATTGGAATGACAATGCTCATGGTAGTTGGAAATAGAATTGTCATTGGTGGAGATCACATAGATGGTATATGACCCTCTTATTTTGGTTTTTACTTTGCTTATTATTATATTTCACATGTTACCAACATTTTACCTTTGAGAAGAATTTCTACTAAGTAATCTATTTGCATGTTGGATAATGTTGAGCTACTTCTCACACAAAATTTATATTACTCCCTATTTATTTCATGCTTCATTTAAATGCTAAAATACATGAAGCTCTCAATATATTATGAAAAAATTGAGGTGTTTTGCATCTAGGTCTTTTCTATTCTTGTATTTAATATTTGACCTCATTTAATAATCTTTCCACCTTTCTAATTTTATTTTGTAAGAGTTGAACTGCCAAGCATTCCATCAATGATATTGACTAGAAACTGTATATGTTAAAGAGGCTTTTGATACCATACATTATAATATAGTAAGACAAGTTTTTCCATATTTTGAAGTTTCTAAAATCATTGTAGTATTCATACAGATACTACAAAGAAGATTCTTTTTCTCTCCCTCTAACCAATATGTAAGTGTTCTCTGCTAGTCATCCCTAATTATAAAGATTAAAAAGAATGAATTTTTGCCATGGATTTGCACGAGCAATGGTCTAGCATATATGGATGTCTCTAAATCAGAATTATCTCTTGTCAAATTCATTTAGGAGGCCATAATTAGTCACCAAATAAGCGACCATTAAATCATTGTCTTCATATCAATATAGTAAATGACAATTCCAAATCATTGAGGAATAATAACTCTATCAAAAGAAGAGCACAATGGAAAGAAAAATTGATAGCAAGGTCATCAAGAACATGAAATATGAAAAGAACAAGCGAATAGGTAGAAAAGTTCAAGACTTATAGCCTCTAATTTTGTTCACTTTTTCCCCAATCGATCTCACTCTACATGTGTGAAGTAGGGTAGCCGAAATGAATTAGAAGCAAGTCATCAATAATTCAAATAGTAACAATACAATTTCAAACAATAGAAGTCATCCTCCTATTTCTCTTCACACAGTCCTCCACTAGTAAGCTATGCTTTTTTTCAAATCCACCATTCAAAGTTAATACATAGTGGATGACTTTTGAATACCATCACATAAAAATATATTGCATGAAATATAAACTAGATAACTCACAACAACTAGAAAATTGCATGAAATATGAAGTAGGCCACACATAAATACTCATAAGTTTAAGTTGAGGTTCCAAATTTGATATCATTGTTATGGCCTCCTCATAATTGAGTGAGATCAATCTAAAGTCACATAGAAGTGTTTTGGAGGAGTAAGTAAACAACACAACATGAATTAGAAACCATACCATATAATAAAAATGAATTGAAGATAAATAAATGACCATTTGTATATGGCATCAAAAAAATTCTAGAACCATGTGTCATAGGAAAATACATTGCATCCATCCAATATGACCAACATATGAGCATAACTAATGTTATATAATTCCATCTTAAAAGTTTAAAACATCAAACTACCATATTCATCTACAATTTATAAGAAATAACAAAGAAATTTTATTCTATTCTATTACTTTATGAATAAATTATATAGTTTAATATAAAACACCATAAAAAGCTTAGACAACTCTTATAAAATCCTCTACACAATAACTAGATTATTATATCTTATAACTTCCCAATCCAAAATACATACCTACATTGCCTAACCAATGTATAATCCAAAGGGCCAAAATACTAGCTTGCCATCACCAAAGAGAAAAGGACTTGAAATCAAAACTAAC
This sequence comes from Cupressus sempervirens, assembly GCA_028749045.1. Classification (NCBI taxonomy): domain Eukaryota; kingdom Viridiplantae; phylum Streptophyta; class Pinopsida; order Cupressales; family Cupressaceae; genus Cupressus; species Cupressus sempervirens. The sequence goes on from CM053783.1 coordinate 744,194,406, forward strand.
TAAAAAAACTACCAACCTACCCATTACATTCTATTTCACATAAAATATGAGCCACAATTGCATATCTTGGATAGAAAGTTGTGAACCTATCAATAAAATTCTATTTCAATTGCCTTATTGGTTAACTCTTGTCATATTTGTTGTCCTATCCTATCTTATTTCTACCTATTTATTTTGTAGACTACTATTTGGTTAGGACTGGGAATTGTGTCCCTACTCAAGTTTAACATCAATTATCTTCTAGTGGTGGGAGTTTGTTTGAGCTTAAGCATTGCAAACGTTGTTGGATTTACCAAATACCACAAAGGAAATTATATTTATTTTTAAATAACACACTTTGGGTGGAAAGGCAAGTGGATATTAAGTCTTAGTATAACATGTTAGAACTCATTTCTAGTATACAAATGACACGTGGATGTGATTTTTGATATTCACCATTCATGCTTTGATGTTTTCAAATGTGAAGAAATAGGTGTAGAATTTTGCATCTCAAACATTTTCTTCACATGTAATGTCAAAGTTGGAGTCAGGTCTTGGTGGTTTGATGATATAAATCTGTTAGATAAGTGAACTAGTGTCATAGTTGGTTAGTTTATTTGAAGCATTGACCTTAATGCTTCATATGTCCTAGTGAGCTCATTATTTTTCAATATAGTCTCTTGGTATTGATGTACATTAAATTCTAAGATAGCACAATTTTTTCAGATCAACATTTTGTATAAAATGGAATCAATATTTTTGATTTCCTATCAATATCTAGATTTATTGAAAATACTGGCTAATATCAATCCATAGGAGCAATCTATATATGGCAATTTTTCTCTAAAGACATTAGGTCTCAAAAAATTGCATAGCCTTAATTATGCACTTTTTTTCTCAACAAACTCTTCAACCTAATAAAAATGAAATTCTTTCCCCCAAGCTCAAATGAAATACTAATTGAATTTTCTTTCTATCGGTGAAAATTCATTAATTTTCTCCTTTGATTTTTTTTTTTTTTTTTTTTTTTGTGTTTTTGAGCAAAAACTTCTATGAAAAAGTAGCTAAGGTGGACAATTAACTCAAGAGCACAGAAGTTAAAAAGAAAGGGCACATATCACATTTTTTAGCAGTAGCTTTCAATGTTTCTAGTGAGGAATGCTTGTGATATGTACATTAAATTCTGAGATATCATAATTTTTTCAGATTATCATTTTGTATAAAATGGAATCAATATTTTTGATTTCTTGTCTCATCATGCTTGTTAATTGACATACATAATTACATATCAATATCCAAATTTATTAAAAATAAAAGCTAATATCAATCCATAGGAGCAATCTATATATGGTGATTTTTCTCTCAAGACATAAGGTCTTAACAAATTGCATAGCCTTAATTATGCACTTCTTTTCTCAACAAACTCTTCAACCGAAGAAAAATGAACTTCATTCCCCCAAGCCCAAATGAAATACTAATTTAATTTACTTTCTATGGGTGAAAATTCATTAATTTGTTTCTTTGAAAAATAAATTTGGTGTTTTTGAGAAAAAAAATTATGAAAAAGTAGCTAAGGTGGACAATTAACTCAGGAGCACACAAGTTAAAAAGAAAGGGCACATATCACATTTTCTAGCAATAGCTATCAATGTTCCTAGTGAGAAATGCTTGTGATATCAGCATGTATATGTGTTTATGAGATACTTGGCACACTATCACCACAATTTGATTATAAGCTTGATCCACATAGTTTCCTGAAGAAAAAAATTATTGTAGAGTCAAAACAATCTCACTATACATTTAAGTGGTAGTCTATGATGGGAGTAGTAGGAAATCACAACTATCAACAACTTAGATTGGGATCACATCAAGAATAGACTTTTATCAATAACCTAGGTTGGATGACATCAAGAATAGACATTTATTGGTAACCTAGGTTGGGAGTACCTCAAAAGTAGCTATATGCAATGTTAAATTGACAACGATGAGCTTAGGAGGTAAATATTAGAGGATTTTAGAGTCAATCATTCCTTGAATTTTACGTTTATCCAAAATTGAAAAATGCTAAAGGATTTTGGAGTTAAAATCAAACTCTAAAAAGAAGTGCTTGCAAATGGGATATGAAGTTAATTTCAATAGTAGTTAAATGTAACATTTGTCATTGCAGGATATGAAGAAAATGCAATTGTTGAAAACGGAAGTGAAGGTAACATCTTCAACTCTTGAAAACAAAAAACCAAAGTTAGAGAGGGGTGAAGTTAAAATAGTAAAGATAAATGCTTCTTCACTTGAGGTGAATATTTGTACTAAATTGAAGGTGGCTATTGTCTAACAATCTTATTCCCCACCTTGCTTCAAAGTAAGCATCTCAATTCACAAATAACCTATCATTCATGGAATATCATCCTAACATACTTTCATCACTCTATATTTTACATCAAATTTTCTTCTTTCTCTCATTATCTTTGTTAAAATAACACATTTTCTAAAGTGTGTAAGTGCTGAGATTAATTTTTTAATCCCATTATTCTTTTTCTTTTCCATTTTGATTTGACTCTATTTGCAGGCCAAAGCAAATTGTGGAGGGCAAGTATCTCCTTTACTTTTGAGTATGGGTCTTCTATATCATTACAATTTGAAGCTTCATGCCATTCTTAGTTAAATCTTTTTAATTGTGCCTCCTTAAGGACTATTTTGTAACACTTAATGGTTAGTACCAATATTTTACAATTTGATTCTCAATTTTATCGTCATGATTTAGAAATTTTTTTGTTTTGATGTGAACAGTTGAAAAGTAGATTAGTTGCCTTGGTGTCTGCACCTATAATGTTTCTCAATTCTCCACATTTTTTGCTTGAGTTATTTTAATTCAATTCAAAAGATCTATTTCCATGCTAATTACCATGCATTGAAGGTTGCTAAAACTATTTAGAGTCTATCTCACACTCTTCTTGGTATAATACAGTGCAAGCCACCGTTCATTGCCTTGCACCTAATACATCCAGAACAATTTGATTTAAGAGGATATTTCTTTGGTGTGTGTGTAAGCTATTTTTATTTGTTCTCAATTTTTTTGGTTTTAGCAGTTATGTATGGTACTTGAAAACCTCATTTTTTGAGGATTATAGATTGATGCCAAATAAGAGAATAATCTTTGTATATGTAAAAATAAAATGACAATTTACATTGCATTATAATCGCACATTTGTGGTATTACAAAATTGTGCATGATGAGATCTATAACTTGATAGTAATGAAACAAGGCTTTGAATGTGGTTGTAAAAGGGCTAAATAGAGAATTTCATAAATGTTAAGAGTGATAATATCATAAATTTGTTTCTAGAAACATAAATTTCTTCTTTCAGTTTAATATCATTAGTTTTGAAGAGTCTTCCACTTTTATATTATCTTATTGTTGATAGATAAATTGTAGGTCATCAATCATTCTTATAAATGCTAAATGTTACAAGAAAAAAAAATCATGAATATGATGATTGCATGAAGAACATTGTGTAGGTTGAAACAAGAAATTGATGTGAGTCTATATCATAATTTTTGTTGAAAAATTTGGGGTGATTATTCTTGTGGTGCTATTGTAATTGTATGGAAGTTGATGCAATGTGTAGACAAGTTTTTTAGGTTTTTCATTTTTGTAAATGTTAAAATTTTAAAAATTGAATGAACACTATCCTCTTGATTTATCCAAATGTAAAAGGAAACACAAGCAATGTATACATATGTTTCTTGGACTATATTTTCTTTATATTGTTTTCTTCTTAAATAAATCATGATTTTGAATTTTGTTTTTGCTATAGAAAGAGCTATGATATTACTATTATATTTTAAATGGGAAATACAAGAAGCTTGGGGAAGTCTAAGAAAAGTCTAAGGTTGTTAAAGGTAGTTTAGAAGATGGATCCAATATCATGATCATCATGGGATTTGAAGAGAAAATGAACATAATTATGTGGTTGTGGTAGAGCATATGCTCAACTATTAGTATTCATGTCTATTTTTTGGGGTATTATTTATTGTGTCTATGTGTTTCTCTATTTTTGTGGGTATTAATGCCTTTATTTGGATGTCTCATTTGAATAAAAGGAATACATTTGTTTATCAACATTTTTTTACATTCTCCTGATGTAATTTCTATGGCAGGGAACCTAGTTCTATTATTTTGTGCAACACTTTTGACTCAGTTTATTTGAATTGCATAGTTTAAAATTAGTTTTCATAAATACCCACTGTCAGCTTACTATGTATTACAAATATTGATCTTGATGCTTTATTGTAATTTATTATAAGCATCCATGAGTGCAAGATAGTTTAGCTCCTTCTAAGAGCTGACATGCTATCACTTTATTTCTCTTTAGTAAGGAATACAAATCATTAGCTATAGAAGTTTCTTTTATAGGCCTTAGTGTCCTTTGTAGGGAATAATTATTTAATCATTTGGTTAAATACAAGCCATGGTGGTAGTGATGGGCTACATTGCTATGTACCATCACTAGATCAAGTTGTTGAAGGCATAATATGCATAAGCAAGATCCCATAGTATGCATAAGCAACCTCTTACTTTCTTGAATTTACTGATCTTTATCAAGTTGTCAAAGTTTACATGACATAACCTCCTATGCCATAACCAAATTTATTCAATTTGGGCAATAAAACATGAACATTCATCAAGTTCAAGATAAAATAAGTTACCTTTTGTTTAAGTGTCTGATCCAATCAGCTTTCCTTTGCCATCTAGAAATCTTGCTTTTCCATGCATAAATTCTACTTTGAATCCATTATTGAGTAGTTGTGCCACACTCAACAAATTATTCTTTAGTCATTCTACCCAATATGCATTATCAAATACAATTTCCTTGGTTAGTGAGATTCTTCATTTTCCTTTTATACAACAAGGTTCATTGTTACCAAATCTTACACTACCACCATCACAGTCTTCAAAGTATTCAAACTTAGTTTTATCACCAGTCATGTGATAAGAGCAACCACTATCTATGATCCATGTATCATTTATGCTCATATGAGAAATGAGTGCCATTTCTTCATCATTATCAGACTCATCTTTCACAACAATGTAGACAATTTTATCTTCTTCTTCATCATTAGAATCATTAGAATCTTTAGCCATGAAACATGTTTTCTTATCTTCATCCTTGAATGATTTGAAGTCTTTCTTGCCATTGTACTTGTGGCCTTTCTTCTCATCCTTATTCTACTTATTTGGGCACCTAGCAGCAATATGTCCAATTTCTTCACAAGAAAAGTAGATTAGAGGAACCTTACCTTTGTATTTCCCTTTGCCTCTTGAATATTTTCTTGCTATTAGAGATTCAACCACCTCAAGATCGCTGTCTGAACTTTGTTTTAATTCTTCATCACTATTTGATTGTGGATCTTACATCTTTTTCTCTTTTCCTTTGAGTGAAATCTTGGTTTCAAATGTTAATTCAATGTTCTTGGCAACTGGAACATAATTGTCATAGTTGTATAGCCCAAATGTAGTCAATCTTCCAACTATGGCCTCTAAATTTATTTTATGATTTGCCTCACATCTTCTTTCTTGAATTGCAGAGACTCTGATTGCATAAATGGGAAGTAGAGTTCTAAGAACTTTACTTATAACTATCTCATCATTGATATCTCCCCAGATGCTTTGATTGCACTAACACATGCTTTAACTCTTTCAACATACTTTGCAATGTCTTCATCCTCTCTCATCCTCATTTGATCAAATTGTCCTCTCAAACTTTCTGCTTTGGCTCTTCTTACATTATCATCTCCTCCATAGATCTCTTTCAACTTATTCCACATTTCAAAGGCAGTTTTGCAATCCTTGATGTCATCAAATTCTTCATAACTTAGAGAAGATGCTATATCTATCATCATATTGTTGTGAGTCTTCTTTCCAGCAATATCGTTGACAGATAATGTACTAGAAGGTTCTTCATATTTTTTATTGAGGTACTTTAGCCCTGTATCACCAATAGAAGCCAGATGAAGCCTCATCAATCCTTGCCATGCTAAGAAGTTGTCCCTATGAAGTCTTGGAATTTCCCTTTTGTAAGACATCCTGATCTTTAGCTTAGATCCTTGAAATCTTTTCCTATAAGCACCAAAAGCTCTAATACCAATTGCTGGGATTAAAGATAGAGTAACTGAGAGGGGGAGGGGGGTGAATCAATTACTAACAAAAATTAATCCATAGATCCCTTAGATGTCTTAAAGATCTAGTTATTGTTGATACTCGGTAAACAAATGCTGTAACTTGGTAAATTAAACTATTACTTATCTTCAAGAATTCATGCATGTAACTGAAAACAAAAATGAACACAAGAGACACCATATTTAACGTAGAAACTCAATAGTCACCAATTTTTCACTCTTTTGAAGTGAGCGTTGTTAGGAGCCAACCCTATTAAAGTTTACAATACACACTATTAGGTGTGACCCTATTAGAGGATTTAATCACCCTGTTATGAGTGGCCTTGCTAGAGGTCTTTAGAACAATTCAACTAAACTGTCACCTTGTTAGAGGATTTACAAAATGGCTATTAAACCAACTCTGTTAAGAGATTTGAAATCACTGCTACAATGGCTAGAAAGAAATAATGAATTGACCCAAACAAGATGCAATTGAATTTGCTAGCTATAGGTCTCTGTTTAGCATAATTAGATACTCCTTGATCAAATATAGCTTTGTTGCTCCTCAATGATCTCTGATCATCCTTCAAATTCACTTCCACAATAATTAGTCCTCATATCACATTAATTCCACACACACTTCCACTGCCCCTTAGAATTTGCAACTTGACCTCTTAATTATAGCATTTAGATTATCAAGTCAGCCCATTTACATGTTACATTTACCAATAAATCATACATCAGTCAGCTACAAATATTACTCTAAAAAAATATACATTATTTCATAAAACAAAGAAATCCTTTACTGGCCGACGCTGCTCAGTAAATACTACTTCTAAAACTTTCCTAAGTTAACCTTCTTGACTCAGTTAACATTGCAATATCCTTAAAATCCTTTGGCTGCCGAGTTTACTTGGTAAGAACTATTTCTGCCACATTTCCTTTGATGACTGAGTGAGCTTGGTAAGAACTATTTCTGCTACATTTCTTTTGATGATCGAGTGAGCTCAGTTCGAACTATTTACTTAGTAGATATTGCAAGTTTTCTTTAGTAAGCTTCTAGGTTCAGTAGATTCTATCCTTTTGCCTCGCTGACCATCCGAGCTTGGTAGACTCTGTCCTTTGCCTTGCTAACCTTCTGAGCTCGGTAGACTCTATCTTTTGCCTTACTGACCTTCTGAGCTCGGTTGACACTATCCTTTTCCTTGCTAACCTTTTCAGCTCGGTAAACTCTATCTGATGACTGATATGACATTTGTGTGACATCAAAGATAACACACAATTGAACAATTGTGTCCAACACAAATGGTCTCTTTTTAGACTATGGATTATTTTTGTGTTTTTAGTATGTTGGTGATATCTCGGTATGTTGGACTACCTGCTAAAACTTGTGGAAAACACAAGATAGCTAAAAGTCCCAAGGATAAAGAAAAGGGTTGGGGATTGGGTCTGATTATTGTGTTTCTTACACCATGCTTGCAACTTGGCTATTTGTTATGGGTTATAATTGTACACACCTAAAAATCCTTTAGAAAATAAAATATTTTTATTTTCTAAAAAAAGTCCCTGATGACATCATCATTTATTAATTAATTAATTAATTTATTTTTATGCCATTAAATCCCTTTATCTTAATTAAAAATATTTAATTAAGAAATCCCTCCAAAAAATGTTTAAATCTTATTTAAAAATTATTTCCTTATTTATTAATTATTTAATTAATAATTTGACCAAAAAACCCAAAATAAATAAAAAAATTATTTTTTGCCCAAAGCTTGGCCAATTTCCTTAAGACTACTAACCTCTTCCAAAATCTTCTAATCCTTCTTTAATTTTGATTAAAGGCTAATCCCATCATTTCCTACCCCTAATCCCAACTAAAAATATTTAATTAAGATTAAATATTAATCCTCATGTTTATTAAAAAAGTTCTAATAAATATCTCCCCAACCCAAACCCTTGAAATAAATAAAACTTTATTTATTTTTTAAAAATCTAATTTATCCTCAACCTAAGAAGTTCTAGACTCTTATAGAAAGTCTTCATCCTCATCCTAAGAAGTTCTAGACTATTCTAAAAAGTCTTTATCCTCATCCAAAGTCTAGACTCTTCTAGAAGATGTCTTTAAACCTAATCTTAATCCCCTCCTAACCTTGTCACATTCCCTAAACATGGGTTAAAACTTACTAACCCAAGTCAAAGTTAACAAATATCTCCTCCTTCACCCACTCTCATTAAATGTCATCCACTTGCCTATCCCTAAGCTAATCCTAAACCATCCTAATCCATCCTCTAATCATTTGCACAATCCTAAGCAAGCTTAAAACCTTCCTAATCAAGCCCAAGTCGAAATTCCTCTCATCTCCTTCAAAATATCCCAACCATAAAACTTTATGAAGTCCACTAGACCATAAATGACTCTTCCAAATCCCTTTCATTGCTCTTACAAGCCATTATGAGGGTCTTTATGAAGATTTTGTCCCTTGAGCCTCCTTTGTTGACTCATCCTTCCCCTTTCCTCCATCCTCTCACCCTGTGACATGTGTCACTCCTTGATTGGCTGTAAGGAAGCACAATCCATGTGCTCTCCTCTCATGCAATCTGAGCCCTCCATGAGATTTTTCCCATCTTTGCATCTTAGCCCTCAAACCCTCAAGCCTCTTGCCTATAAATTGGATCCTTCCCCTTTGCAAAACAACACAATCTATGAAGTAAAGTCATAATGCCATTTTAAGAAGCCATTTTACATCAAAACCATACACTCACACCCAAATTCCAAATCCACTTGAAGCCCTTTTTGAAGCATAAAGCTTGAGCATACATCCTATCTATTTAGACAAAGCTACTCAACAAGAGAGCTTCTCATTGAGAGAGCCCATTAATGGCTCATATTCTCAATTGAGAGCTTGTCTTAGTCTATCTTGAAGTTTATGAATTTTGTTTAGTTTGTAGAAGCTTTATTTAAATTTGGTTTCTATTAGCATACTAACATTGCTCATATACATTTTGGCATGCCCGGTGGGACCTTGCATGGGTCATCTTCATTAGCTTTTTAAGTCAAGTTTTGTATGTCATTTGCTAATTTTGGCTAATTTTACTTATTTTTTTGATTGGTAGGATTGTATAAGTTGGTTTTGTAGGTCCACATGAGTATGAAGAAGAAAAAGGAACTCATAGTCTATCTCATAGTGCTTGTAGATTTTTCAAGCTTATAGGTGGACAAAGCACTTAGAATTCTTCTTCCTCTTCTTGTCTATATTCTTCTTATTCCATTTACTTCTTCTTCTTCTTCTTGTGGGAGATCTTGGCCATTTTTTTTTAAGGAAGAAAAATCATACACACTTCTTTTTAGTGCTTAAAATGAACCCCCAAATACTACTTAAATCCATTAAAAAATTAAAAATTTGTAAAAAAGAAAAAATCTTTTAACAAGTGAAACTAAACCAATCCAATCATTTGCATCCTTGCAACATCAAGGTTTTAGATGCATTCATGCAAAGTTAGGAACACTTCATTTTTGGAAATTTAAAAAGAACTTCAAGTTTCCATTTCAAAAGGTTCAAAATCAATACTAAGTGCACACTAAAATCTAAATCAAACTCAAAGCATCAATCAAGGATAAAATGAACCTCATTTGCAAATATTTTAAAGTTCTTTTAAAAATCTCATGAAAACTAAGAGTCCTAAATGGTTGCCAAAAATTGTCTTAAAAGCTTTGTTATTTGTTCCAAACAAATGTCTTGTTGCAAAATCTTGAATGTTTCTTAGGTTTTTCATGCATCAAAACAATCTAGGAATATCATTTTTGGGCTTAAAATATGCAAACTAGAACACAAAATCTTGAATGAAAACCAAAGTCCAAAGAGTCATTTTCACTTTTGAGTCCAAAACAATCTTGAATGATCTAAGGTTAAAACAAAGCACTTCAAAGTTCTTAAAACAACACACAAAATCTCAATCTTGAATGCTCAAAGGAAAAAACTTGAATGTTTAATCACTTGTCTTTGAATGCATGTTGCTAAAATCACTCTTAAGTGCCATGGATTAAAATCAAGTTTTTTTATTTTATGAATGCATGATTAAAACAACAAATCCAATCTTGAATGCCATAGATCAAATAATCATCTTTTGGGGCATAAAAAGAATCTATATTCTAGAAACTTCCTAAATTATAAAAACCAAATAAAGATGCTTTAAGTGAGTTTGTAGTTGGACTCACCCTCTTTAATCACCCATCAATTTAACCATTGGTTGCAATCTCAGTGCCATCTATGGGGATGGGTCCACCTAAGAGGGTGTTAAGCGCTCCACAAAGATCAAACTTCACATACTTGTTTTTTTATTAGTTTTTCTAACTTAGAAAATTCCTTGAATGCACATTAGGCTCACTAACACTTCATTTGGGCATTGAAATTTGAACAAATCTTGACGTGGAAGGCCTCTGGGTGCACACTTGAAATCGAATTACACAAATCCTTGTTTTGGGCTTAAAACAAAATCACACCAACTCTTGAATGTCCTAAAAGAAATTAATCAATACTTGACATGGAGGGCCTCTGGGTGCACGGGTTTACTTTCTTATTGACCCTAACTCTTCTTCTTGTTCACATTCTTCGATCAATTTTTCTTTGTTGGCACATTGCAAAGTTGGAATTGAACATTTGTATCTTAAACATGAGTGCTTGCAAAGTCTAGATCAGCACACATAAGAGTCAGTTGGAAAAGGAACAAGCGTGTTTTTTAGCCCAAGGTCATCCAAGTCTTCTCTCCCCTTGTCATCTTTCGAGGCCATCTTGGGTGCATAAGATTAGGATACAAAAACTTGTTTTTCTTTTTAGGAGGCCTACTTAGGGATTTCATCACCCCTTGGGATGACCTCAACTCCAGTATTTCGGCGAAGTATAAAGATCGGGAGGTGAATCTAAAGACACCTCTCTTGGAATCAAGATTTTGTCACTCGGGCTAAGCCTCAAGGAACTTTATACCCTTGAGAAGTGAAAGAGGAGAAGTGGGTTATCGCTCCTCTCAGCTGTGTGACATTGTTTTGGTTTTATCTACGGATTTGGGCCTCATGTACCTTGGGTATATCGAGGACTCTCCAGCTAAACCAACTGTCAGCCTTGTAGATAACCATCTAGGATGTTAATGTGTTTGAAGTGATTGATCAAAACATTTGTAAAACATACACACTCCTTGGTGCAAGTATCACATTCTGAGAATCCAAAACTTCTATCTGGTTGTTCTTATCTATTGCTTATTTTTTATTTGTTGAATGAATGTTTTCCAAACTTGGTCAATCCTAGCTTAGGGCACACTTAGCGTAGTCACTTCCTATCCCAAAAGTTGAACAAGTTTAAGAAAAATAATCGAGATCTCTTTAAGCTAAGAAGATTCAAAAATTCATGTCAGAACAACTCAAATCCAAACAGAAATTTCTCAAAGTTAAACTCAAGCCATCTTAGGCATACCAAGAACTTTTAGCCAAGAGAAAGGAACTAACACCAAGCCCTCAAATTGCAAAACTCCACAAAGTAGAGGACAAAGCTGCTAACGAAGCCCTTCAAGAAGCTTGGTTAGATCACACCATCCAACTTAACCAACATCCAGGAGTTAACAATGTTTATGCCTTACCAACTAGGCATGACTTCTATGATTAGACCCCCTTGTTTCTCCACATCTTCTTGCATAAGCTTCAATTTAGAGTCATCCTTGTAGGTAAGCCAGCCATCCTTAGTCATCCCCTTAAGCATTTTAGCTCATCCATCTCATTTAGAACCAAACCATCTAGCCAACAATCCAAAAATCTTCACATCCAAGCCTTCAAAATTATTGTCACCTCGCCAAAAGTTTGCCATTCCTAACATCTTCCAAATCCACCAGCCTCACCAAGGTTATCCCTTTGACAGAGCTTTGTCTAGGGTAATCTAGCTTTGTCACTTGTTATCCCTCATCACCTTGAGCTAAAGGTTGGGATCCACAAGTGGTCAATCTTGTGTTCTTCTTAAAGGATCATCAGTCTATCCTTAAGTTGACACAATCACCACCAAGCTTGCACATAGGAAGCAAACCTTTCATGCTTTGGCAACATATCTTTGAAGTTACCATCCCCAACTCAATCCTCCTTAAGTTTTATTGTATAGCTTTTCCTCAACCTAGGAAATAATTTACATAGAAAAGCCTTCCCCCCTTTTGCATCCATCAGCATTGTTGCATCTCATCCCTAGGAACATTCTACATTTTCATGCCACTTGTCACTCACTTAGGCAAGAAGAAGAAGGAAACAATGGAGCCCTATCATTTGAATCCAACAACATCGCTCCCCTTGAGCACTCAACCATCCTTTAGCCCAGAGAACACTATACCATCACCTACTGATATTGAAGCTTTTATGAACCAACCAGGAAATGCAGTATTGGTGAATGCCATTATAGACAAAAACAAGGAAACAATCATGGCTACCTTTCGAAGGGACAACATTGGAGCCTTCAACTTTGGAAGACCTCCCCCCTTATCAGATCCATCTCACCCCTTGTTTGAGCAACTCCCACCACCCATAGGCTCTTATGATTCAAATTATCCTCAATATGTGCCAAAAGAAGAGCCTAACCCACCCCATATGATCCAACAGACCCAAACATACCATCCTCCACTCAAGTTGAGATCTCCCTTCCACAAGCCAATCTAGCCACCACCACTCCACCATTGGTCCATACCACTCCATACCAAACCCCCTTCGCCCAAAAAACCTCATCATTCACTCCCTTCACTATTGCTACTGCTGTTCCCCAACCCAGCCTTCCAAATCCACTCATCTCCCAAATCAGTGCTAGTATCTTTGGCCAACCTCATCAATATACAACATGGATGCCACCCATGGGGCCAAGTAATCAACCTTTCATCACCCCCATCTTGTTTACCTCAGCTCAGAATATGATTCCATCATTTCCACTCAATCCTTGGAGCTCAGTGTCATCAGCCACAAATCCACAAGCTACTACCCTCACTCCACAAAGCTATCAAACCGCACAAGCTACTACCAATGTTCTGCCTAGCTCTCAAGTGACCCAAGCTCCTGCCACCACTCTACCAAGCTTTCAAATCTAGCCACCAAGCTATCAAACCACATCAATTCCATTTCCAAGCTTTCAATTCCCAACACCTCCACCACCAACTAATCCATTACCTCCTATTACCAACTATTTTTCTATGCCACTTCTAGGAGGAAATCCACCACCACCAACCACCAATTACTTGGCCTCCTTTGCCATGCAGATACCTTCCCAAATGGGGGAACAACCCACATATATTGGTCAAACTCCTCAAATCCAAAGTCAAGTTCCACAAGCTCCCCGATCCTTTCCCCAAGCTTCACAACCATCTTATACCTTACCTCCACAAAGAAATCCATTTATCCCACATCCAGCTTATGTTCCTCAATCCCAACCTCAAATCTAATATCAACAACAAGCCTCACAAAATATGCAACAATATCCCTACCAGCCCATACCTCAAAGCCATCCATATTCCATTGCCTCATCTAGCACATACCTACCTCAGGGCACTCCTACATTGGGGGCACCCCAACCATCACCCATTAATTCAGAATGGGAAGCCATGAAGACAGCTTTGAAGAAAATCTAGGAGGGAAATGATCCAAAAAATTTCAATTTTGAGAATGTGTGTCCTTACCCATTTGATAGAGCCATTACCATGACACCATTTCCCAAGCATTTTGAGACACCCAAGTTTGACAAATTTAGAGGAAGAGGAGACCCTGTCACACATATCAAAGAATTTTACATGCACTGCCAAGAAGTCACGTACAATGACATCTTCCTCTTGTGTCTCTTTCCCAAAAGCTTGGCCGGACCAGCTCTCGAATGGTTTTATAGAATCCCCTATGGAACAATTAAAAATTTTGCTAAATTGTCTGAGGCATTTGTAGCCCAATATGCCCATCTTGTTGAAATAGAGCTATCAGTAGTTGATCTTGTCCACACTAAGCAAAAAGGTGGAGAAAGCCTTCCTGAATATCTACAAATATGTAAAACCCTTACCACTCGTATATCTTGCACCTTGCCAGAGCGCCATTTGGTGAAAATGTTTATTGATAATGCCCATCCTAGCTTGGCTCACCACATGACCATGAACTATTTGTAGACCTACAAAGACATCAAAGAGAAAGGAATGATACTTGAGCAAGGACTCATTAAAGATGGTGTGGTCAAGATTTACAAGGAAGCCAACCAAAATCAATCACATTCCAATGACAAGTCTAGGTATTGGAACAAAAATAAGCACGTTGCAACAGATGGCGTCACTGACACCAGACATGTGAATATTGTTGGTCCTTCCCAAAATCAGTCTAACCCACCATATCAATCAAACAATCAACAAGCTATCAACTACCAATAGCAGAATAACCAAAGCTATAAAAACCACAATCCAAGACCCAACTTTCAAGGGTCTAGCAATCAAGCTAATGCCATCAATGTAGCTGCAGGACAAAATCCCAGATTCTAACTTGCACCTAGAAACTATACACCCCTTGGTGAACCTTTGGATGTCATTTTTGAGAAATTAGTCAAGGAAAACCTCATCAAATTTCCTCCTACCTAGAAAATCGACCCAAGCCAATCCAAAGTTGCATGGTACAAAGACAATGAGTACTACAAATTTCATAGGGTAAAAGGTCACACTACCCTCAGATGCATGAAACTGAAAGATTATGTGCAGAACCTCATTGATTGGAAAGAAATCACCATTGGTGCCCAAACCTCTCCAAATGCAGGCTTACAAATCTATCAAAATGCTTTTCCTCCTCACAAAAACCAAAATCTTGGAAAAGCACATATCCAAGCCAACAACAACAACACCAACAACCACCAGCTAAACCAACAACATGGGAAGAACAATGACCACACTTCATCCTACATAGACTATGGTAGCCTCATAGGTTGTATATCCGAGAAAGAGCCTTCTGTCAATGTTATCAATATCCAAGGATCAAACAATGAGTGTGCAGTCACCACTCAAAGAGCGTGATTTAACATCGCAAGCCCACCAGTTTCACTAGCACCATCAGCTCCATCAAAAAGCTAGTACAATATCTTGGAACACCTTGGGAACATGCCAGCCCAAATCTCCATTTTAGACCTTCTTCACACTAGTCCTATGTACAAGAACATCCTTGATAGTGCTCTCATAGAATCCTATTTCCCTTCAGATATCAACGCTACTGATTTTTGTAATCTTGTTGGACACCTATCCTCCTCATGTGCCCTATCATTCAAACCCACCGACATACACATGGTCGAGCCAGATCACACCCTTCCGCTTCGCATAGCCATCATGGCATCCAATTTTTTTGTGAAAAGAGTAATGATAGATAATGGATCAGCCTTGAACATTTTCACCCTAAAATTTATAAAACAAGGTGGGTATACTAAGGCAGATATCATTAGTGAGGTTATCACCATCAAAGCTTATGACAACTTGGAAAGAACCACAGAAGGAACTATTTTGCTGCCAATCAAGGTTGGGCCAGTCATCCAAGAGACACTCTGCCATGTTATTGATCTAAACCTACCATTTAACATCCTCCTCGGTCGCCCATGGATTCATGCCATGAAAGCCATTCCATCCACTTACCATCAGTGCGTCAAATTTCCACATCAAGGCACTGAGGTAACCATCCATGCTGATCCAGAACCCTTTTCTTACTGCAATGTGATTGAAGCTTCATATAAAAACCATTACCCTAGAATTGATATCGACACATCCATCACCAACTCATCCCACACTTTTAATGACCCAGAAACCATCCTCGCCTCCACCCTATCGACCATGAAGATCAATAACAAAGGCTATGGAGAGTATAATATGTCATATGCATTTGCTACTGGGGCACTCCCACTTGATCCACATGCCCATGGATGACTGACATATCACAAAGCTAAGGAGATTCAACCTCCTTGATACAAATAGTTTGGCCCAACAACCTTTGTATCCTCAAAAATCCCTCTTCATGAGGAACTCACTCCAGATATCAACAATTGGTTACCTAAGGATGCACCTCAAAGAAATCAAGCATGCCTTTATCACTTCAGCTAGAAGTATCCCCAAGAACATAAATTCATCATTGACAAATGGAACTATCAAGGTGGTGGTCTAGGACCAGAAGAAAGAGGCATGCAGTGCCCCATCGACGCACACAAGTGGGAATTGAAGTTAGGTCTTGGCTTTGGCATACCTAGAACTGGGGGCACCAATACGAATAGTCAAGCTTTTTCAAATATTCACCATGACCTTGTCAAAATTGAAGACATTCCTAAGGAAGTTGGAAAGAGATCCTACGACAATATCCTAGACCAAATCTCCCTAGGAGACTCTGTTCTCCAAGAACTATCCATCCATTTCATTGACCTACCACTCACCCATCCACAACTCATAGATTGGGACCAACCAAGTGTCATACACATTGATGAGTTCACATCAAAGGAAGCACTTCTGAGATTCATGGGAACTGAAACTCCTCATAAGCAAACAAAGCCAGATTTTGCCTATATCTACAAGCTAGATCCCAAGGGGTATTTTGGAGAAAATCCTCAACCTAGTTTTGATACACCCAAAAATGGAACTTAGGTGAATCCAAGACTAGCTAAGGCAGTGAAGAGAACCCCTCAGCAAGAACATCCACAACCACAAGTAGAACATGAGGATTTATCATTGCCTCCTCAAGCTAATTGGCCAGAGGTGTCTTCTATTCTAATTGAGGATACTAGAGAAGTCAACATCGGTTCTTTAGAGATCCCTAGACTTGTTCATATTGTTGCATCCCTATCACAAGACCAAGCTGACCTCCTCTTTGAGGTCTTAAGAGAGAACATTGGCCGATTTGTATGGTCATATCAGGACATGCCAGGACTTGATCCAAAGCTTGTAGTTCATCATCTTGCAGTCAATCCAAAGATCAAGCCTATCAGACAAAAGCTTAGAAAAATGCACCCCAAGGTGGCATTACTGGTCAAAGTTGAATTCGAAAGAAGGTTAGCTGCTAGGGTTATTCGACCTATCGACTACTCAGAGTGGATCTCCAACATGGTCCCCATCACTAAACCTTCTAGTGACATCAGAATCTGCACTAATTTCAGAGAACTTAACAAAGCTTGTCCAAAAGATGATTTTCCCTTGCCCAACATAGATATGATTGTAGACCTCACAGCTGGACATGAAATTTTGTCCCTCATGGATGGATTTTTTGGGTATAATCAAATCAAGATTGTAGAAGAGGATCAGCATAAGACATCATTCACTACCCCTTGGGGAACCTTTTGCTACAATATGATGCCTTTTCGCCTAAAGAATGATGGGGCTACCTATCAAAGAGCTATGACAACCATTTTTCATGATCTCATCCATACCATTTTGGAGGATTATGTGGATGATATCTTGATCAAGTCTCATACCTTCATGGATCATCTTGCTGACCTAGAGAAAGTCTTTGATAGGTTAGCCAAATATCATCTCATGCTAAATCCCAAGAAATGTGTCTTTGGGGTCACATCTGGCAAGCTTCTAGGCTTTATAGTTTCTAAACGAGGTATAGAGATTGACCCCAAGAAGGTCAAGGCCATCTTAGACATGCCTCCTCCCTAGACACTATGACAGCTTCGCTCTCTTCAGGGAAAGCTTCAATCCCTCCGGCGCTTCATCTCCCAGCTTGCAGATAAGTGTACACCATTTTCACATTTACTAAAGAAGGATGAGAACTTCAAGTGGGATCCTTTATGTCAGCACAACTTCGATTAGCTCAAGCAGTATCTGACCAATCCCCCTATCTTGGTTCCACCAGTTCTTGGTCGTCCCTTGATCTTGTACATATCAGCAACACCTACTGCTCTAGGGACACTTCTAGCATAGCTTGATGACTACGACAGAGAAAGAGCCATCTACTACATCAGTAGAACCCTAGTTTGTTATGAACTCAATTACACTCCTATGGAAAAAGCTTGTTTGGCAGTTGTTTTCTCAACCCAAAAGCTTTTCCACTATATGCTAAGTCATACCATCCAACTAGTCTCCAAGATCAACCCTCTCAAGTATATGCTCTCCAAAATAGCACTTACAGGCCATTTGGCCAAATGGGTTATGCTCCTTAGTGAATTTGACATCCAGTATGTGGACAAAAAGGCAATCAAAGGGAAAGCTATAGCAGATCACCTAGCTGATGCACCTCTAATAGATGCTTATCCATTGATCACAAAATTTCCAGATGAGCATATCTGCCTAATTGAAGAAAAACCCCATGGAAACTTTATTTTGATGCCTCATACACATCTCATGGATCAAGGGCAGGAATATTGTTGGTCACACCTCAAGGAGATTACATTCCTAAAGCCTTCAAGCTACAATTCCCTAGCACCAACAATATAGCTGAATATGAGGCCCTCATAGCAGGATTAAAGATAGTTGTAGAATGGAACATCGCTGAGTTACAAATCTTTGGTGATTCTTAGCTCATCATCAAGCAAGCCCTAAATGAATATCAAACCAAAGACGAAAAGCTATTACCCTACAAAGAGCTAGTTGATTAGCTAACCTAGCATTTTACAAGGCTTCAGTTTACACAAGTGCCTCGAATACAACACAAAGCAGTAGATGCTATGGCTACTATAGGTTCGCTCTTGGAAATTCCCCAAGCAACTACATAGTATGAGTTTTTAGTCGAGTAGCTCCTCACACTTGCCTATCCGAATGAGGATTTAAACTGTGTTTGTATCTTGGTTGGTCCCCAATTCCCTTGGTACCATGAGATTCACGCTTACCTTAATGATGGTATCATATCCCCTCACCTCACACATACCCAATGCCAAAACCTCATCCAAAAATCATCCCACTATGTTATCATAGCAAATACCCTATATCGTCGGGGTTATCACAATACTCTCTCTCGATGTTTAGACCAAAACGAGGCCGTGATGGTGTTAAAAGAAGTACGCTCCAGACTTTGTAGTGCCCACATGAGTAGTATTGTCCTAGCATGACAAATCTTTAGAGCAGGCTACTATTGGCCTACCATTAAAGAAGAATCTTGTGACTTTGCCAGAAAGTGTCTCCTATGTTAGCAACATGCAAATCTTGTGCATGCTCTAGCATAGGATCTACAACCTATTGCACCACCTTGGCCTTTTGCTTGTTGGGGCCTTGATCTAGTTGGAACTATCACACCCCTCTCATCTGATGGACATAAATGGATAATAATAGCTATAGTCTATTTCACTAAGTGGGTGGAAGTAGTCCCCCTAGTCTCAGCTACAGGAGTTTAGGTCTCTAAGTTTATCTTGTACCACATTGTTTGCCGCTTCGGCATGCCATCCACCATCTTCACTGACCACAGAGGTAACTTTGAAAATCTCAACATGGAAGAATTATGCACTTTTCTCTACATCCATCATCGCTTTTCTAGCCCATATTTCCCACAAGTTAATGGCCAGGACGAGGCAAATAACAAAACCCTCCTTAAAATCCTAAAGAAAGTTATCAATGATTTCGGCCATGATTGGCACCTACAAATAAATCCAGCCCTATGGGCCTATCAAACCTCCTTCCATACATCCATAGGCACAACTCCATACTCCCTAGTCTACGGTGCTGAAGTGGTACTACCCATCGAGGTTGAACTTCCCTCTTTGCGCATATCTTTGCAAGGGAAAATATCAGATGAAGAATACAGAGTAGCTCGGCTTACCTAGCTAGATCTCTTAGAAGAGAAGTGACAACAAGCCTATGATCATCTCATAGTCTATCAAACTCCTCAAAAGGAATTTCAACAAGAAGGTGCTTCCATGACACTTTCAGTTGGGTGACATGGTCCTCAAATAAAACATGAAAGTCCAAGCAGATTGAGAAAAGAAAGGAAAGTTTGAACCTACATGGTTTGGTCCTTATGTTGTCATTGCATCCTTTGGCTCTAGAGCCTATCAGCTATCTACACCAGAAGGAGAACTCTTGAATGATCCTACTAACATCATTCATCTCAAGAAGTTCTATGCTTGAAGATCCTTGGTATACCCAGCTTTTGAAAAATACAAAAAAAAAAATAGTAAAGAGAAATAAGCATCCAATGGTGAAAACTTGGCAATTCAAGCGCCTTGGATAGGTACCTTGGTGAAAACCTGGTAATTCAGGTGCCTTGTGTACTAAGACTAATCCATTATCTATCACTATCCTATCCCCCATCCATCCACCCACCATCCCATAACACACCTGCTTGTTCCTTTGGTGTTCCAACCAAATATCCAAAATCTAATGGAGCTTGTATTATACTTTGTAAATCTTGTACCATAGCTTGTATATCCAAATCTTGTCCAAAGCTTGTATCCTAGTTTGTATCCTATCACATGCACACAAAGAATCCCATTTTCACTTAAGCTTTTCGCAAACCATCTACCTATTCGCTTATCAACTATTGCAGACATCCCACCCTTCACCAACATTTCCATCTCACAAAACCCAAACATGAAGAACCTTGTACATTTGTAACATATCTTGGTCTGTCAGCTTGTACATCCTCTTTAGCTTAGTACCATTGTATCTATCCAGCTTTTGTGTTAGTTCCTCCTTGATCAGCATCTTGCACATATCGCACATCTTGGTTAGCTATTCCAATGCATCTTTTAGATAGATCTCCTATCACCAAAGTGTTATCCTTCTTAGTTTAGCTTGCTAGATGTATCACTCAGCCAGATCGATCGGCTTAGGTGCTCTTTGATAGATCCTTGTAGGATATAGCTTTACTCATGTCTGATCTTGGTCTGTTAGTACCTCGTCCTACCCATCTCATTGGCAAACGGTTCTCTTTTGGATTTTCACTTTCTTTTGATTTGGAATCTTCCCTTTTGGGTCTTGAAGTATCTTTTCCAAGCAATATTTTTGTTGCCTCCTCAAGGTTGCCACGATCTTCCATATCATGCTATGCTACAAATGGGGCACTCTGAGCATATGGTTTTGATCAAGTCTTTCATTTGTTTCTTTTTTTCTTGTGGGTTACCCATTGTTGGTTCCGCACTATTTCCTCTAGGTTTCATGTGCGATGCTGGGGCAATCCTTGTGTGTTTGTTTTGAGTCAGTCTTTTAGTCCTCTGGATGGTTGGTGACACGGCCTTGATGTTCTTGGCAACCTTGGCAATTAACCAATAGTCCTATAGCAAATCTAGTGCTCAACTACATGGTGGTACTTCTCTTTGAAGTATCCCCCTGGTCAAAAAAGCTTCAATGGTTTCCCTTCATCTCCATTATCCCCCATCCATATCCAACATCTGTCTCTCCTTCCCCAGCTTATGAATCAGTATCTCTTTGAATCAATCTTCACTTTTAGCTTTAGGGATCCACAATCCTAGTCTTAGGGATCCACCAATCCAATCAATCCACCAAGCCTCATCTTTCGAGCTCCACAATCCTAGTCCTAGGGATCTCCGAAACCCATCTTCTGCCAATCTAACTCTTTGAAATTCTGTTGGATCAGCTTTATTATCCCACCATCCATCTCCCTATCCTAGATTCCTTTTTATAGCGCTCTTCTCCTTCATCCTCTGCAATCCCTGAGATCTTAAGCTTGCTTCCTCTTGTGCCTCTGATTCTCCTTTATCATTCTCCCATAGTGAGAGTTTGAGCTAACTAAACCTCTTCTCTTAAGCCACTCTTCGTCCTCCCACCCACCAAGATTCTTGTACATTTCAAGAAGTTGTCGAGCCTCACTTTCTCTCCCTACCACCTTCTTGAGGGGGCATCTCACAGTCCATTCTCTCCTCTTCTGCTCTAGCCTTGAGCATCTTATTTTCTTATCTTTGATGCCATGCCACTTGCGACATCACATCAAAGAGGGGCAAAATGTAGACACCTAAAAATCCTTTAGAAAATAAAATATTTTTATTTTCTGAAAAAATTTCCTGATGATATCATCATTTATTAATTAATTAATTTATTTTAATGCCATTAAATCCCTTTATCTTAATTAAAAATATTTAATTAAGGAATCCCTCTCAAAAATGTTTAAATCTTATTTAAATAATAAATTGACCAAAAAACCCAAAATAAATAAAAAATTTATTTTTTGCCCAAAGCTCGGTCAATTTCCTTAAGACCACTAACCTCTTCCAAAATCTTCTAATCCTTCTTTAATTTTGATTAAAGGCTAATCCCATCATTTCCTACCCCTAATCCCAACTAAAAATATTTAATTAAGATTAAATATTAATCCTCATGTTTATTAAAAAAGTTTTAATAAATATCTCCTCAACCCAAACCCTTGAAATAAATAAAACTTTATTTATTTCTTAAAAATCTAATTTATCCTCATCCTAAGAAGTTCTAGACTCTTCTAGAAAGTCTTCATCCTCATCCTAGGAAGTTCTAGACTATTCTAGAAAGTCTTTATCCTCATCCAAAGTCTAGACTCTTCTAGAAGATGTCTTTAAACCTAATCCTAATCCCCTCCTAACCTTGTCACATTCCCTAAACATGGGTTAAAACTTACTAACCCAAGTCAAAGTTAACAAATATCTCCTCCTTCACCCACCCTCATTAAATGCCATCCACTTACCTATCCCTAAGCTAATCCTAAACCATCCTAATCCATCCTCTAATCATTTGCACAATCCTAAGCAAGCTTAAAACCTTCCTAATCAAGCCCAAGTCAAAATTCCTCTCATCTCCCTCAAAATATCCCAACCATAAAACTTTATGAAGCCCACTAGGCCATAAATGACTCTTCCAAAGCCCTTTCATTGCTCTTACAAGCCATTATGAGGGTCTTTATGAAGATTTTATCCCTTGAGCCTCCTTTGTTGACTCATCCTTCTCCTTTCCTCCATCCTCTCACCCTGTGACATGTGTCACTCCCTGATTGGCTGTAAGGAAGCACAATCCATGTGCTCTCCTCTCATGCAATCTGAGCCCTCCATGAGCTTTTCCCCATCCTTGCATCTTAGCCCTCAAACCCTCAAGCCTCTTGCCTATAAATTGGATCCTTCCCCTTTGCAAAACAACACAATCCATGAAGTAAAGTCATAATGCCATTTTAAGAAGCCATTTTACATCAAAACCATACACTCACACCCAAATTCCAACTCCATTTGAAGCCCTTTTTGAAGGATAAAGCTTGAGCATACATCCTATCTATTTAGACAAAGCTACTAAAAAAGAGAGCTTCTCATTGAGAGAGCCCATTAATGGCTTATATTCTCAATTGAGAGCTCATCTTAGTCTATCTTGAAGTTTATGAATTTTTTTTAGTTTGTAGAAGCTTTATTTAAATTTGGTTTCTATTAGCATACTAACATTGCTCATATACAATAATAGATTGTTATATTTTTTGATAAATTTATGCTTGAATTATGGCATGCAATTGCACCATTATTTTCACTTTTTTAACCAAGATATCAGTTGAGTGGAGAAAGTAAGAGAGGATCAACTATATCTAAGGATCTAGAAGCACTTTTTCCTAAGTAGTTTGATCCACTAGTATACACTAAACCAATTAGAGTGTGAATAGGTTGTAAAGTACTTTGAATCTACTCATTTTTACAATGGAACATAAAAAGAGTAACTGTTCCCTTTTCAGTCCTCCATGGAACTGTGGACACCATGAAAGATCTTAATACATCTCAGGATTTATATGATCAAGTAGCTTCAAGTCATAAAACAATAAATCTTTACGAAGGATATTTTCTTGATTTATTGCTTGAACATGAGCAAGATGAGGTTGTCAATGACATCCTTGATTGGATGGATTATAAATTGGAGTCCTAATTTGGTCCATGTTTGTCTCTTTATCCCTGCCCATTTCAAGAAAATGTAATAAAATATCTTGTTATTAAAAAATTTATCCTTTCTATGACCTTTGTGTGAAATAAACATTTTGTTAGTGGCATTTGTGTGATGAAGAACATAGAGCCAGTTGGCCACCAATAGCTATTGTTTTCACCTTGAGAGTGGCAACTTCAATAACAATTGAAGTCATGTTAATTCTTCATTTTTTGGAAAAGTTATGTGGTTTTATGATCTTGATAGTTCTCATTAGCTTGTGAAGTTATGCTCTTTTATTGGTTGATTATTCTATAAAATATACAAGAATGCACTCATGATCAAACAAGGTAAAGTTGCTAAAATATATTAGGTGGTTTGGAATTTACCAAAGTAAGGTTCATCTAAATCTCTAAAAATAATTATCAAGAAATTATGTGAAGCATTTTAGATTATTTTATGTCCTCAATAATTCAATAAATGTCCTTGATTCTTCTAACTTTTAATAGGAAAATTGGAAAATGGAAGCCTATTGCCAAAGAGGACAAATCTAGTAAAAAGTAGGATAAGAAAAAGATAGCCAAGGACCCGAACAAGCCAAAGAGGCCTGCTAGTACATTTTTGTTTTCATATATGTAAGATTATAATTTATTGAATTTATGATATGCTATGCTGATTATTTTTAGGTATTGGATAATATTTATTTGAGTTATTCAAATATCTTATCTCATTATCCAAGTCACAAGAGTGCTAGCTTTATATCTATTTGATCTTTCAATCAATTGTAATTTTCAAGTGAACTGTAACGAACAATATCAATATTTCTAACAATGCATTATGATTATTTTTTTCATTAGTGACAACACGTACTCAATTTTGTATGCTTATCGAGCATCCAAGTGGTTACCTTGTAAGCATTCACAGTTCAACAGTTTACACCGAGCAGATAGTGGCTACCAAGAAAATTTAGACAATATGAAGTCTAGTAGTATCTACCAAGCTTCTTAGTATCTAGCATGCTTCATAGTGTCTATTGACCAGATAGTTTGTGTCATGATGATTTAGCGCAAACCGAGTGATGAAAGATTCAATGTTTACCGAGTGAAGCAAGGTAAACTCAATGTATAGTATCTACCGAGTGACCATTGGTTATTGAGTTCAAAATTGCATCGAGTGATTAGTATGGACTGAGCCTTCACTTCTACCGACTACATGATGATGCTGAGTAATGCAGTGGACACTGTGTATTAGAAGCTGACAGAGTTAGTTCAATGAACCCAAGTTATTTACTATTAGGCTAACTCTGTAATGTATTTGTTTAGTTGTATTTTGGTCGACCTTGTAATTTTGTAAGTTTGAAAGGTATATATGTAAGATGAATTATAAGATATCAAATATGATGATGACTTGATGAAAGGAATGAAAAAGGGATAGCAAAGTAATGTGAAGTATATGCAAAAGATTATTAGCAGCAGTTCAAGGTACACAACAAGGTCAATTTAGAGACTAAAAAGTTATATCCAACACATGAGATTATCACTGCATAAGGGATCTTATCAACAATTAGTTGCAAGAAGATCCACTGCTTCATCTTAATAGGTGAATTAGTTTTCTAAATCCTCTAACAAGGTAGACTTAATAGTCTTTGTACAAATCTCCTAACATAGTGCATTCTTCATTGTATGTTTGCAAATCCTCTAACAAGGTGGACTTAGAGTCCTTTGTGCTCCTAATAGGGTAGATCACTAGGAGTGGTCAATGTAAGCCTTAACAAGCCAACTTTATACTCAAAGAAGAAAAGGAGCTTCTTTCCCAATCCTTAAAGAGAAGGAAGGAACTTGCAAGACAAATGAATGACCATCAGTATGTTGAAGAAAAGATTGAAGACCTTTTACCATCAAGCAGTTTATATGAAGCTAATGAGGCAATCAAGGAACTCCTAGCAAAGAATGGCTCTCTACAGGAAGAAGTAAGAAAACTTAAAAGAGAACAAGAAATCCAATCAATTAGGCTATGTGAAGTTTTGGAACAAAGAAATAAGGAAAATGAAGACTTGGAGGAAAGAAATAATCAATCCAATCAGCATGAAGACCTCATGGATCAAATCTCTAGAGAAAATGAAGAAATCAAGATTCTCAAAGAACAGAATGAAAGAATAAGAAGTGATCTAAATAGTGAAAGGGAAATTAATGAAAGAGTATTGAGAGAACTGAGATGTGAAAAGAAAATTGTTAAAAAATTAAAGAGTGACCTAAATACTAAAAAATAAATCAATGAAAGAATGATGAAATCATAAGAAGACATGAATCAACTGATATAGAAAAATGAGTAGAATCTTCATAAGCAAAAAGATAAAGAAGGACTTGGATACAATGAAGAACAAGGTGAATCTTCCAAGCAAGGTGCAAAAAGAAATCTAAAACCCTCATGCAATCATTGTGGAAAAGTTGGTCACACATCAATCAAATGTTGGAGCAATGGAAAAGGAAAGTGCTATAACTACAATCAACATGGTCACAAAGCCAATGAATGCATGGAGAAACAAAAATTTGAAGGTAATTGTCACAAATGCAAAAATCATGGTCACAAGGCATCTCAATGCAGATCCAAAACATTCAATCCAATTGAACAACTTCTAAAGGCAATATTTCGACGGGACTACAATACTTGGTCTAAATGTCATTATTCTGGAGAATATGGACACATTGGTATAAATTGTGCAAGGCATCACCTAAGAAAGGAGGACACTACTATAAGGTGTTATACATGCACTGAACTTGATCATATAGCTAAAAATTGCATGAATATAGGTAGAATTGAAGATGAAAAGAAAGAAAGGGTTGATAACATAAGGAAAGAAATGAAGCAGTAATGGATTCCTAAATCCATTGAAGATACAAGCTCAAATCATGGAAGTGTAGTTATTCAAGAAGTGGGTGACTCTGTCCCATCAAACTAAATTCCTAAGAATGAGTTGGAGCTGTACTCAACAACAAAATCATAAGTAGTTCCAACAAGGATGAGGAATGCAAAATGATCCAATTAGTATTATAGATACACTAGGATCAGAGAAATGCTATCTTTCACCAAGCTACATCAAACTCTACTGAGTAAAGTGGTTAAAGACCTTACCAAGCAAGGTTGGGAGTAAAAGGAATTTTGTTCATCTATCGAGTTGATACTCCTACCAAGTTAGGTTAGTGGATGACAGTTTGTCACGCACTATGACAATATGGTGCCTAGCATTAATGGTGAAATTTTTATCAAAATGGTCAGAATTCAACTTCAATTTCATTGTATCCTTAGAGCTAAGAGATTTCCAGGGGGATTCAAGTGACTTCAAAGTGATTTTGAGAAAATTTTTAGTTAACAAGTTTGTTCAAAGATTTCCATCACTTACCAAGCAATAATGGCTTCCCCAAGCACAAGCACCAGCAAGGAAAAATGTGGATCAAAAATGTTGGTCAAGGGTGTAGAATGGAAAACACCAAATTTCAAGTTGGTTCCCGTAGTGGCAGAGGCACTCGACCCTAATGGTGCATAGTCATGAGTTCCACCAAAGGTACTTCTGATCAACAATATCCAAACTCATTTCAAATGTTCAATTCAAGAAATAAAAACCGTAGAAATAGATAGCATGTTAGAAGAAACATGTGTTGATGGTTCACTAAAACCTGAACATAAACATCTAGAGACAAAAGGGTTGACCCACATCTCCCATATGCCAAGAAGCTTCCAAATAAAATGGATTAGATATATTCTCAGCTATGTTTACAATGGTCAGTTATGGTTGAAACAACTTGTATTAATCACTAAAAAGATTATTCACAAGATTACTGGCCTTCCAATACTTAGGAAAGCCAAATCTACTAAAACCCTAGGTCGGGATGAACTACAAAAGAAAACCCTAGCCGAGTGGGATGATAGAGACTTAAAGGTTAGCACCGTTACTGACATAGAACTTAGATTTGGAATTCATGTGATAGATCAAAAGATCTACAGTGAAATTTGATTAAATAGTGTGCCATGTGAGGCCATAGACTTGGTGTTGAAGGTTGAGAAGAAGAATTTGGAGTATGACTTGTTTGACCTAATGCTAAGACAACTGAATAAGAACATGGACAGTATTAGATCATCCAAGAATAACCCTTGTAAATTTGATTTTTTTTTTACATGTTTATTTTTGTATGCACAAAAATTATTTCCCTCCAAAGGTTCTATTGTATGGAGAAAGGATGTCCCCATTCTATATGAGATTAATGAATTTATAATAGAAATGGGTGTCAATTTTGACATATAATGGACAACTATTTTGAGGACTTCAAGGAGAGAATGAAAATTAGGTTCAGAATCCCTCCTAAACTTGTTGAAGATTACAAAGATGATGTTTGTTTTATGGTTGACTGTGACAGAGTATATATTTAGGTAGTCAGGCCCCAAGTTGCATGGGTAAAACCTCTACCTTATGAGGTAAACATTGATGAAACCAGAGATATTATTGAAGCACTAGTAAATGAACTAGTAGATCCCAAGCAACTAATTTTTGGTACCTTTGATGAGGCTAAAGTCAGAATAGAATTGGAGATCAAACTTCCCTAAGCAATCAACAAAGGTAAAAGAAAGGTTTCTAAGTTGAAAACTGCTACTGAGCCTTTAATGATTACCAAAGGAAAAGGTGAGGATGAAGAAGAGGAGCAAGAACTAGAAAATGAAGAGGAAGAATCAGAAAAAGAGGCAAAGCCAACCAAGAAGAAAGGAAGGGTTATCATCACAAAACCCCCAAGGGACTACACAACTATTTTCACCAGAAGAGGCAAAGGTAAGAATAAGGATGAAGTAGTATTTAGCAAGCCCCAACTTACCTTCCAAGAAAGGTTGAAACAGATGGAAGAGGGAGCTAGTAACCCAAATTTTAAAGCTCTAAAGTTTGAAACAAGGACTGATGCAAAAAAGATGTAGATTGAGGAATTGGTACTTAATAAGATGGGAAAATGGAAATACTCCCCAGACCATCTTGCCCCTCAAATATCCAAAGAGCTATTGGTAAGATAGCAACCAAGGTGGGAGTTAGCCACCCAAACAACCAAGGACATATATGAGCAATCCTTGAAGAATCTTTTACCAAGTCTTACTGAGGTAGAAATAAAGGCAGCAATAAAGAACAATGAAGGTAAAATGATGATTAGATTTCACACATGTTTGATTTTAATTAAGGACATTGAGCATGTTGTAAGAGATGCAACAAACACGTGGAAGAACATCTATCATTTGCAAAAGCCTAGTAATGATCTAGTTGTGATTGAGGATGATGGTAGTACCAATAGTGATGAAGGAGATGATAGTGCTCCAAGTGCTAGTGATGATCAGGCATTAAGGTCTGATGATGAAGAAAAAGGGGAAGAAGTTGAAGAGGAAGACAAGGACGAAGAGGATGAAGAAGATGATCAATTGAAGATTGCAGCACAAGTCATTGCTTCCCTTCCTCACTCTCCACCTAAGATGGCCACATCATCAGGGTTGGAGACAGCTTCAATAGGAATGACCACATTAGAAACATCATCTACTCCTACTACCCCATAGCTCCAAGCATCCTCTATGGAAGTAACAATTACTTCATCTACCAAGTTGTAGCTCTCTTCATCAGCACCCAAGCAATTAGTCACTGTAGCATCAGCTATGTCAACCTCCTCTATTCCATGTATAGTAAGTTCTACAGTTCTTTCAACAATTTTTTCTACAACACCAATTGTGAATATTCCAATCTATACAATACCTATTTGTACATCATTTTTGGGAAGTACACCAATTTTGGGCACAATCGGTACTTCTCTTAGTTTTCCTCTAGTTGCATCTATTCAAGTTTTCTCTGCTAGTCCATCGATGTCAACTATTTTTTCTACTTCTAAATCCAAGGAAGTAAGTACATAAGTAAAACCTAAGACTCCTCTAAAACTTCTACTTACTAGGAAGCAAATTGATGAAGACATAGATTTGGATATAGAAATTTTTATTCCTAAGATAGATTTGGACAATGCCTCAGCTAGTGAAATGAGAATGGTTAGTCAGATTCTAGAGCAGAAGGCAAGGCAGAAGCAACTCATAGAAGAGAGAGATAGAGAATACACCATAATAGAGAATGCTAAAAACATAATTACTAAAGCCATTGGTGTTGATTTTTATTCATCTCAACACATTTTGTTGCAATTAGAAGAGGCTGTAAATAAGTTCAATGAGGACACCTCTAGGAAAGAGAAACTCATTGAAAAGGCAGAAAAGAAATTTGATAGTAAGGTGCTTGAGCACATTGCTCAACACATTGCAATAAAGCAGGTAGAATTATCATCAATTTTGACCAACCTTGAGCAAGCTTTCACAAATGTAACATCACTTTTTGGCAAGCTCTATGATGTTACTAAGTACACTAAGGAGATAAAAGAAAAATTAAATAAGTTAGATGTGGAAATGAAGGATAGCGCTCAAAGGTTGCAGCTTGACCATAGTTCAAGCTCATCTCATCACATAAAGGTGAAATTTTTGTCAGAAATGTAGGCAAAGTTACTTAGAGAAGAAGCTAGAACAAGGTCTACACTGATTGACATCCAGAATCCAGTCATGGATCAAATGAAAAAACAAATTGCCTATTCAAAAAAATTGATTCATGATAGCAATTTTTTAATAATAAATCATACGATTGAACTTTCTGTAGAAGTTCAAGTGGCTCTCTCCACCTGCAAAATTTTGCAAGATAATTGGGATAAGACATTATCTCTTATTCTAAAGGTACACTTTAAATTTCTCTCACATTTTAGTGTCTCTATTTGAATTTATTGTATATACATTCTTTGGCATTATTGTCAAAAAAGGGGAGATGATATTGTTGGCAAGGGGAGATAAGATTCTTGACATTGGGAATATCAGATGAATAAGGAATAAGAGAGACATTGTACAGATAAATGCTATGCATACCATATGTATGGGGGAGCTATGTGAGATATGTAAGATATGTATATAGCAGAGTAAACCAGAATGCCAATTTTGATTCATAAGTGTTTTTGTCACTAATGCCAAAGGGGGAGATTGTTGGAATTATGATTATTTTTGTCATTAGTGACAACAGTTACTCAATTCTGAATGCTTACCGAGCATCCAGTGGTTACCTTGTAAGCATTCACAGTTTAGCAGTTTACACAGAGAAGATAGTGGCTACCGAGCAAATTCAGACAATGTGAAGTCCATCAGTATCTACCAAGCTTCTCAATATCTACCATGCTTCACAATGTCTACTGAGTAGATAGTTTATGTCATGAAAATTCAATGTAAATCAAGTGATGAAAGATTTAGTGTTTACTGAGTAAAGCAAGGTAAACTTAGTGTACAATATCTACCGAGTGACACTGCATCTACCGAGTCACCAATGGTCACCGAGTTCAGAACTACATTCAGTGATTAGTATGGATTGAGCCTTCACTTCTAGCAAGTGCATGACAATGCTAAGTAATGTAGTGGACACCGTGTATCGGAAGGTCACTGAGTTATTTCAGTGAAGCTAAGTTATTTACTATTGGGCTGACTCTGTAATGTATTTGTTTAGTTGTATTTTGGCCGACCTTGTAATTTTGTAAGTTTGAAAGGTATATATGTAAGATGAACTGTAAGATATCAAATATGATGATGACACTATGAAAGGAATGAAAAACGGATAGCAAAGTAATGTGAAGTATATGCAAAAGATTATGAATAGCAGTTCAAGGTACACAAAAAGGTCAATTCAGAGACTAAAAAGTTATATCCATCACATGAGGTGATTAGTGCATAAGAGATCTTATCAGCAATCAGTTGCAAGAAGATACACTACTTCATACTAATGGGTGAATCAGTTTTCTAAATCCTCTAACAAGGTAGACTTAACAGTCTTTGTACAAATCTCCTAATAGAGTGCATACTTCATTGTATGTTTGCAAATCCTCTAACAAGGTGGACCTAGCAATCCTTTGTGTTCCCATCAAGGTAGATCACTAAAAGTGGTCAATGTAAGCCTTAACATGCCAACTTTATACTGTAGTATTGAAGTTTTGTGGGTATCATCCCCACCCCAGTTTTACTTT
This sequence comes from Cupressus sempervirens, assembly GCA_028749045.1. Classification (NCBI taxonomy): domain Eukaryota; kingdom Viridiplantae; phylum Streptophyta; class Pinopsida; order Cupressales; family Cupressaceae; genus Cupressus; species Cupressus sempervirens. The sequence goes on from CM053783.1 coordinate 744,226,451, forward strand.
CTATTTGGAAGGTTTCTAGGTCACCAAATATTGTGTTCACTTGTGTAATGATTATTTTATGTTTTAGAACTTATGCATGCAGTAGTATAAATGGATGTGTGGTAAATTAATGAAAAGTTTTAAGGTTACTAATTCACCCCTCCCCTCTCAGTAACCTATCATACCTTGAATATTTCCAACAATTTTCAAGTGAACTGTAACAAACAATATCAATATTTCTAACTGCAGATGTCTTTGGTAAGTAAAAAGCATATGTATTTAGGGCTGAAAGGAAATGTGTTGAATGATCTAGTAGAGGAAAAAATAATTTGATGTTTACAAAGTTTTTTACTTTTTAATTTCTCATTAATATTGCCATGCATGTTTTAAAAACTTTTATTAAACATACTAATAACTCAAAATATGTTCTTGATTAAAGGAAGGATTTTATAAAGACTTACAAGGATAATTATCCCAACATGAAGTCTATATGTAATTTTATGAGGAGGGTATTTTTAATGTTAGCTAGGACTCATTCTTCTAAAGAATTTTTTCTTAGTGAAAAAGAACTTGGATTGTGGTAGTATGGGAAAATAATATATGTTGATACTATCATTATTTTTTTACTGCATTTTTTGGATTTCATTGGTAGCATTCACCTAATATTAGTTGGGCATATCTAGTTTAGGAAAGTTTCAATTAGTCCTGTTCCAAGTTCTATTGATGTGATTCTATATAAGTTGTTTCCATGCTTTTATAGTAGGAAAGAGTTAAGGTTCTTTTAGGGCCATTTGTAGTGCCTTAGAAAAATAATTATGAAGCATCTACAAATAGGAAGACAATGCTTTATTGTAAATCCTTTTAATGAAATTAAATGTTAGCATGATAAATTATTACCATTGTAATGCACCTTTGTCAACAAGATGATATCTTATTACAATCATGTGAAACCTTACAACCTATAAGCACAATAGTCCCATGAGGACACATGTCTTGCAAATATGTTAGCCCAATGAAGATACCTAACCTATGGATGTAGTGATCCAATGAGAGTTTAAATTTTTGGCAATTGTCACAACAATGATTCTATTTATGCTAAAACCTTGCTATCATGGAAGATCTTCATGTGCATCCTTGGGGTGGTTGATTCTTTGAAGGGCCTCCTTGAGAATATCAAACTTGACATCCCTAATGGTTCTTGGATTTAAACTATGCTCTTAATGATTATTTTGTGGTTATTGATGTACCAATAGCTTTACTCCATCTGACCATGCTTGTGGAATAGAAGCTCCCCTACTTACTTGCAAAAACATCCCAAGATCTAGATGCAAGCTTCATCCTTAGCATCACTTTCTAGATCACCACAATGACACACTAGAACAACAACCACTGTCGAACCATATTCTTGAATTTGTGCCAATGGAGTGAGAAAGAAAAGCATCTTTAGGGAGTTACACATAGCAAACAAGCTACTACTTCATTATGCTCTTATAGATCCAATGTCATTTATTTCATTTAGAATTTGGTGCTGCATTCATCCTTTTCTAATTCCTAGAAATTGCTCTGTTTGATGGCCATGAGAAGCTTCTAATAATAAAACTACTAGATGATGGCTTACCATTTAGATTGCTTTCCAAGCAACCAAAACAACACATTGGAATGACAATCGTTGTTGAACCATTTCACAAATTGTGCTAATGAAGTTGCATAGAGATGACTTTGGGGAGCCCTTGCATAGCAATTAGGATGCTTTGCAACCCTCCAATAGAGAGTATACTAATACCAATATTTGAAATCTAGAAAACATGTCTTTCTTGAACACCAACACTGATTCTATTGGAGGTTCGCTAGGATCTTTCATTATCAAATCTCTCATTAGCCATGATAGGTTCATAAAAAATTGCTAGAGCACCACATAACCACCTAATTCTAGATGAGGGCTCACCATTAAATCAAATTAAAAATTGTTGAATAGAGACAATATAGAATGGCAATTGTTGCCAAGCCTCTTCTAAAATTATGATGGTCAAGTGATCAAAGAAGATGATCTAAGAGAGAGTCCATGAGTAGGCATTCGTTGGGGGATTCACCCACTCAATTTTTTTAAAAAAACTTAGTTTGGTCAAAAATTTTACCATATCCTCAAGGTTTTACACCAATAATTGGTTGAATTTTTGACCAATCCTTTGGTTGTGACCATGGCATCTTGGTCATTAGATCGGCCAAAATTGGTCAAAATTTTGACCAACCCTTTGGTCATGACCATGGCATCCTAGCCATGGGATGGACTAGAATTCGTAAATTTTTTGAGCAATTCTTTAAAGTATTTCACCAAGAATTGGTCAAAATTTTGACCAATTCTTGAAAGTTCTCCACCAAGAATTGGTCAAAATTTCAACCAATTCTTGAAAGTTTTCCACTAAGAATTGTTCAAAATTTTGACCAATTCTTGAAAGATTTCTACCAAGAATTGGTCAAAATTTTGACCAATTCTTGGTAAGACAAATCATGGTCAATAGAAACAAAAAGTTTTCAATGAATGTATTTGTCAAAATTTCAACCAATCTATAATTCGGCCAAAATTTTGATGAGAAAAATTGTGACAAACTACTTGGTCAAAACTTTGACCAACATGGGTCAAAAATTTGATCAAAATTGGTAAAAAATTGGGTCCAAATTTACTAGTGCATTTATGGTTTTTTTAAAGCTACCTCTCTTGTTAAGGCAATGGAAATCATTTTAATGTGGGGGAATAAACTTAACTCATCCTATTTCCATGGAATAAAAATATAGATTCTATGCATAGGTTGGAGTACTTCAGCCTTAGTGCTTGGTATAATCTCTATGGCATACCCAAATCTATGCATTTTTATTTCATGCTCTTATCCTCTCTCTTTTTTAGTTTTTTTTTTTTTTTTTTTTTCCAAAAACTCTGGACAATTTCTTGGGGCTTGGTCTCTTTTTGGATCTCTCTCTAAACTGTAATAGTTTGGGAAGCTTGATCCTTGTTTTTTCCCCTTTTTTTGACTACTAATAGTCTCAGAATCCCAATCTTGATCACATAAGGACACACGCATCCTTATGCTTGGATCGCCTTTCAATTCTTCTTTTTGGGAAATGGAGTTCCCTTGAAGTTGTATCCATCAAGGGACTAATTACCATGCCACACACACTTGCTAGACTATTTCATTCATCTCTAATGGGTTGACTAGCATGCCACACACACTTTCTATACTATTCAACACAACCCCCTTTCCTAGAGACCTTTTCCCCTTTTTCTTTACTTGTTCTTTTTCCTTGTGTGGTTCACAATAAGGCACACAAACCTTATTGCAAAAGTAAATAAAACTATTTTATTTGTAGTGCTTATCTTTTTTGTTTTGACTTAGGATGTGATAAGACTCAAATCTATTGGGGGTTTGACAATTTCTTTCCTCTTTAGTCATAATAAGACTTGCTCTTTTACTCTTGAACTACTTTACTACAAGTTTGATGAAACCCATTGGTGTAGGAGCACCTAGACAAAGCTCCTTGTTTTGATTTCTGGTTTTAATTTTGGCATGTACTAACTATAGCCAAGTAAGGAGTGTGAGTTTGGATCTTTCAAGGCCATTTTTGAATTTGTTCCTAGGTGAAGTTTCCAATCTAGGAGGTTTAGGGTTTTCTTGTTTAGTGGTGCTTATGTTAGGGGTTATGGATCTAGGACCATAAAAGCATGAGGAAGGTATGGTTTTCAACCTATATTTTCCTCCATGATTTTTTTACATCTCATTGCATGGATTGGATATTCTATATATCATTTGGAGAAAGAAAGAAGAAAGATGTCAAATATTGACAAAGTTGTCAAAAAGGGAAAAGTGGTAAAAAACTTATGGATTGATGATCTAAAGGATAGATAATGCATAGAAAAAATTAATGGACCATGTTAGACCTACTTGGAAGGATCCAAGTGTTAGATGTCCAAAATTTGCAAAAATGCAAAAAATTTCAGCAACTTTGATGCTTCACAAAATTTGAGCAAGAATTGCACATGTTGTGGTTTTGAGGTTGATGGTTTCTATAATTGTTTAAAACCTCTTGGTAAACTTATAAAAACCATGAAATGAACCATTTCAAGGGTTGGAGATTGTAAGAGGAAAGTTTTTTCATTAAGAACTACAAATTCTACCCATTTTTGACAATTTTTACATGTTTTAGGTTGCATATCCTCAATAATGGATTGAAGTTTGAGTTTTTGTTTTGGATTAGTGTAGTTCATTCTTGTATAGTTTTCTTATCTCTTTTATTTTGACTCTGAATGTGATAAGACTCAAGTCTATTGGTGAATTCATGATTTCTTTCATCTTTAGTCATAATAAGGCTTGGTCTTTTTCTCTTTATCTACTTTACTGTGAGTTTGAGGAAACTCATTAGTGCAGAAGCATCTAGTAAAAGCTCTTTTTTTTCATTTCTAGTTTTAATTTTAGCATTTACTAACTCTAGCCAAGTCAGAAGTGTCAATTTGGACCTTTCAAGGCCATGTTTGAGTTTGTTCCTAGGTGAAGTTTCCATTCTAGGAGATTTTAGGTTTGTTTAGTGGTTCTTATGTTAGGGGTTATGGGTCTAGGAAAATAAAAACATGAGGAAGGTGTTGGTGTTTTAAAAAGTACTAAAACTACTAAGCGACAAAATGCTTAATACCAGAATGATAGTACATATAAAATCTAAAGACTAGCCTATTCTTATTAACAATTGCATATGTAAGGTATTTGGACACAACTTCAACAAAACCACAGATGGTTTTCTACTCTTTTGGCTCTGCAAAACCAGGATGGGTATACCTAGGGATGATTCAAAACTCGAACAATTGTATGAGGATTATTCTTAGTTTCATTTTGATTCTCATTTCAAGATCCTCAAACATATACATAATTATTACTAACTTGGTAAACACATCCCATAAAACAGATATGGCCAAGATTTCTTTTATAGATCTGTAGGTGTTTTTAACAATAGTGGCTAACTGAAGCTAAAACATTCCATGCAGACAAGTGCTGGCCAACTTTGAAGATCTACAAGAAATAAAAGTAAAATTCGATTTAATGCTTCATTTTGATAACCATTTATGATATATCTCTCCTTCAGCTAAATCAATTTGATCAATGCTTAATCCATTGGGGTTTAGAGTCTATAGCAAGTTCTTAGATCTAGTTTGTTGCCTTACAACAAATTCTATCAGTAATTCTTATCAGAATTCATCATTCAAAATCCTTTCCACTACTAAAGAAACCTTATCACATTCATAAAAGCTTCTATTTAATCCATTGAATTAACAGAAACGATAACTAGATATACAACCTAACTAGATTGCATTCCAATGCACAAGCCTTTAGTTATACAATATCAAGACAACCAAGTAATTGAAAGGAGACAAGATTCAGAAAGAATAATATGGGGACAGTTCATAATTTGTATTCATCTTCTTTGAAAATGGTATATCCTTTACAATAGACTCAGAATGACCTTCAGAAAGAAGCACAACTCATTCTATATTCATGTATTCTCAGAGAATTGACAGAGAAAATACATCTTAAACTTGCTTTCAAAATTTTGACCAAAAATAGGCTAAGCATAATACTTAGAAAAATAGAATTCGGACCCTTCTTTAGCCTCGAGATGTCACTTAAATAGTGTGAGATGCAACAAGCTTCAGGATAAAGACAAATGACAGGTGTCCTTTAAAAGAAACTTACATACACCTTTGTCAAAAAGACAAAAACAAATAACAGAAAGGCTTATTACATCAAACATTCCTTGATGGGTCCCTTTCTGTTATGCTTCTTAGTTGTTGAAACAAGAAGATAAGATTTGATTCTTCAATTATTCTTCATCCTCAGAGTAAATAGCCATGAGGTTTGAAAGTGATGTATCATCTTCAATTACCTGCAAATTTATTTCAACCTGGGGATTTTCCATGTCCTCATTACTAACTACGAGTGTAACTTTTACTTTTACATTTTCCTCCTCCTCATCTTCTGACATTTGTTCTAGAAACTAGTTTTTCCATTTATTATAAGCATCATCATCTAGCCAATCAAAACTTAGAGCTTCTCTTTGTATCATTATTAAAGAATTTTCACTTTCTTCTAAATCATCAAATTCTTTTCTCTTAGCAGTATAAAATAACTGTATTTTTACTAGCTCTTCATTTGTCTTTGCCCAGAACTAGTGGCTAGTTTCACTCATGATGTTTATTATTCTTTCATTAAATAACTCGTCCAACTCCCTTTTCCACTTTTCTTTTTCCTTTATTGTATCAACAGATTCTAAAGCACAAGGAAATAAAGTGAATTTTTCAGTTATATCGGAAAAAATAGAGTGTTAATCTTTTCTGTAAAGAATCTCTTTTATCATCAAAATTTTCTAGCTTATTTAATAAATCAAAGATTTTCTCAACTTGATGATAAGGCATTTGGACTATAGATATACATATGATTGTAACATCATTATTCCTCTCCCTCCATTTCTGTGCAAGAGGAGTCAATTTATCCTTATCTCTGTTCAACTCATCCATGAGAGTTGCAATTCTTGTCAACTGATCAAAAAAGGTTGACCATTGTATTTTATCCCTCAAATATATCACACCCTGCTTTACTTTTTCTTCATATTGATTTCTTAATTCTATCTGCAACTCATGTAATTTTGTTTTTTCTTCTTCAAAGTCCTCTGCAGTATAGAATTGAGGTCTTTCAAGGGTGTCAGGTATTTCAATAATAGGGGTTGATCCAACAAATGATTGTGAAGGGTATGCAATTCTAAGTGTACTGGATTCTCCCACCTTTCTTTTCCCAAGTATCTTCTCCATTTGAGACATCTTTCTTTCAAGCTCAATTCTCTTTTTCACTTCTTTATTGTAGGCATCCACCACTATTTCATATTTACTCTGTAGATCAGTCATTTCCTTTTCTTCTTTTTCTGCAGTGGCCAAGGCAAATTTAGAATAGTCCACATTCATGTGGGCTGCCTGTGTTGAGATAATGGGTGTTGCACACATTGCATAATATTGTTATTTTATTATTTTATTTTTATTATGTAATGTTGTACCTAGATGGATGTGCAACATGTAAAGATTCTCATGGAATATTCTTGATGAGTTGTATTGTAACATTGTGATAATATTTCATGTAATTATTTAATATTGGGGAAAAGAATTAAATGCCCAATATTAAATGTGGGGTCAGTGATTTAGGTAGCACATGGTTTTAGCACATGGTTTATGTAATACCACTTAGTGGTTTTTTGAGACTTGCTACTATATAAGCAGCCACAAGGGTAGCTATTATAGAGTGACAAGGAGAAGAGAAAGGCAAGAGTCAAGCAGGACAAGGCTTGACAGGTTAGCCAAGGGAGCATTTGTGAAGGTTGAAAGCATGGCATGGGATGTGTGGATTCATGCTTGTTCACATAGTTTTCTCGGTTATGGCTATGGCCATGAAGGCTTCCATGGTTCTATGGCAATGGTATTTTTTGCTGAATAATACATGGTGATGGATGCTTTTGGAGGCTGGGTTTTTCCTTCAATGAGGGTTTCCCAGGGTATATCTTGTGTCACATTTTGTGGGTATGTTGTCTATTCTCTTGCATGTGGATTTTAATTCTATATTTATTTCAGATCTATTATGGGTTATGTCGAAATAGTTATATTCTTTGTTGCCAAGTTTCTTTACAAGTGGTATCAGAGCTATGATTTTATAATTGTAACCCTAGTTTGAATCCATGAGAATACATGAGAGGATAAAAGAAAGGGAAAGATATATGAATGATTTATTGAAGATCTGAGGGTTTTGGGTTTGCTGTTATGATGGGATGTTAAAAGATTTGGGCATGTGAAATTGTTGGAGAAAAGGATTTTTTTGGATGTTTCATTTAAATGAGGGTTTTGGGGGGTAGCTTGCATAAATGACCTCCTAGGTAAAAAAAGACCTCACCATTGGATCCGCGTCGACATTTTTGTAAAATTTGATATATAATATGCCCTAGTTTGGCCATGTTTAGAGGAAATGAAAGAGTTTTTGGTTTCAGCCCATGATGGCCATCAAATTTAATCCCGTTAGAATTTTCGTCATTGAAAAAAAAATAAAAAATGAAAAAATCGTACTGAAAATGGTAAAAAGACCGTCTTAGTAAAACGGCCATAACTTTCTCTCAGAATATCAGATTTCAGAGTTCTTATAGACGTTGGAAAGCTAATTTAGAGCACTACAACTTGGTGTAGGTTTGGTTATGTGATTTTGACATTTTGTCAGGTTTTAAGAGCCCTAAAGTTAGATGCTATTTATTTTGAGCATGGATTAGGGCATAACTTGGGCATACAGAGTCAGATTTTGGACTTCGAGTAGTCAACGAAAAGCTCTTGGAGAGCTCTACACATTGGTTTAGATTTGGTGCAAGTTTGGCATGATTTATTTGGTGATATATTGATCTGAATAGTTTATAGATATATTTTGACTATGGTAACATTGTGAGTTTTTGGCATTGGAAGATTTAAGATTTGATGTCATTGTATAATTAGTTCATATTTTAGTTTGGTCTCATGATGATATGGTTATCAGTGTTTGGTTTGGATATGCATGATGACTTATTGGGTCTACAAGTTATGCAGTGTTGTAAGCGGTCTATACATACAGGTTGCATTTATAGCTTGGTTATGGGTTGTCTTTGCCCATTGATCTTTCATTATTGATGCATATTCAGATTGGTGGCTTGGATTTGGGTTGTCTATGCCCTGAGTCACATGATTTGCTGATTTTTTCTTCATGTAGAAGGGATGAGATGTTGTTACCAGGTACAGTCATGGTGGAGGATTGTGGTTGACTATTTTATGCTGACAAGTTGGACACTTTGAGAGCTAGATGCTCGGTTCATGGATGTGATCATGGTGCCATGGATTTTGGCATGACATGATTGGTTATACAGGTACATCCTTGATGTTCATTAGCTTGGATTTTTGATTTAGTTATGGTGGTATATCTTCTTGGTTGAGGATCATGGTTATTTGGTTTTTCTTTTGAAGAGCTCATGATGTGCATTTTGAGTTCTTTGATGGTTTGATGCCTTGGTTGATTCTCATGGTTAGAAGATGGTTTTTCATCATTATTTCATGGATAACTTGGATACACAATTTAGTGGGAGCTTGTGACAGTGATGGGGTGATAGTGTAGGATTAGTTCCTGGTTTGGTTTATATCTTCTTGGTTTGGAGAGGATGGATTTTATTATGACATAGGTGACTTGGTACCACGGTTGAGTGGAATTTGTTGGCATTGATATATTTATTGAGTGTTTGTAGATGTTGGAGGTTTGTCTTAGATCCTGTTGCTGCAGAAGCATCTTTGATATTTGCATGGTGCACTTCTTATCTTCATGGTGTGTGAACATGGTTAGATCTTGAGGACTCATGGAGTTCTTGGTTATCTTCATGGTGTATGGAGATGGTTCATCCTGGTATGTGGAGATGGTTGCATCTTGAGGACTCGTAGGGTTCTTGGAAAATGTGTGATTTATGTTTTTTTTGGGCATGATATCCTTGATATGAGGATGGTTTCATTATTATGTCATGGTATACTCTTGATACATGTTTAGAGTTATGACATGTTATAGTATGTTCATGTGGAGCATGTTATCTCTTTAGTTGAGATGGTAAGATCATGTTGTCATGTTTATGTTCTTGAGGCCATTGTTGGAACTTTGACATTGATCTTGGTTTAGTTTCTTGGTATTGAGTACACTGATCATAAGCTGGATACTTCATGATATTGCTATGCTGCATTTGGAGTTGGCATGGATTGATTGGTTACAGGTGCTCATGGATACTTAGAGACGGTGGTGATGCTAATTTCTCTTGGATTAGAGAAGTATTTGTTGGGATGGTTGATGGTTTCAGCAGGAAGTCCGAGGGGCAGTCACCTGATATGGACTTGAGAGGAGATTGTTCTTAGATGAGTCTTGGTTGGAGACTTGGGTATCTTGATGAGCATTCTCATTCCCCACTCTTGGTCTACTCGGTGGTTTGCTACATGAGAGGTATAGCCCATTGTTTTCTCTCAGTTGCATTATATTTATGCTTGTCTTTCATGGATATGGATCTTGAGCTATGGTACATGAGTTAGTTCTAGAGGGTTCATTTGAGAGATGGTTTAGCATTGGTTATCTTCATGTGCATATGTTGTTATGCTGGTTGAGTTTGGGAGATGGTTTTATATTGGGCATATTCCTTGGTTTAGGAATGGTTTATGAGTTTGATCTTCTTGTGAGAGGCTTACATCCATGATGAGTTATATGGTATGGTTTGGGTTTTGTTGAGGCTTCTTGTTGGGGTTTTATGAAGGAGATCATAATTGCATAGTTTACATCTAGAGGTGTGTGTAAAAGGACATGATACAAGTTACGATTTGCACGGTTTCTCTAGTCTTGGTTATCTTCCTAGATGTTTGGTTTTTCTTACACTAGATTTGAGATTGGTTGGAGATTGTGATCACTGGTTTGTGCTCATGTATGTCATGTGAGAGATGACATGGTTATTTCTTTATCTCTTTCCTCTGTTGGTTGTGGAGAATTTGGGAGACTATTGGAGACTTGTTATGAGAGTTGTTCTTGTAGGATATCAGTTTATGTATTGTGGATGTCCTTGATACTACATGGATTCACTTCTTTGAGATGTTGTGAGTGGATTGGTTAGAGATTTGACATTATCCTTTGCAATGGGAGCTTCTTGGTATATATGTGGTAGGTATTGCTCTTGAGGCTTGTGATTGCAGGTTATCGATTGGATATGTCAGTGATATGAGATTCACTTGTTATACCTTTGAGGTATGGATAGTTGGATGGGTTTGGTACTTTACTGTGGGTGTTATTTCAGCTATGGATATTTTAACAACTATGGATACATGTGATTACCTTTGGATCAGGTTTTTTGTGCTTGAAATTTTAGTTGGTACAAGATTTTATGATCTTCTAATGCGATAGGTTGGGTGGTTTTCTCTTTGGATGGCTTCTATGTATGTCCAGTGGGAGTGGCATAATAGGAGGTGAGATCATTCATGTTCAAGATGCTAGATACTTTGATTTTGTTGCAGGTACTAGGATGGAGCACTTGGTGTATTTTGATCCATGATGGTGGATGTGCTGGGAGGGATTGTTCCCTTGTTTATTTATGTGGCTCCGAATTGACCCTATGCAATGTATACAACAAGTGGGAGATTGTTGAGATAATGGGTGTTGCACACATTGCATAATATTGTTATTTTATTATTTTATTTTTATTATGTAATGTTGTACCTAGATGGACATGCAACATGTAAAGATTCCCATGGAATATTCTTGATGAGTTGTGTTGTAACATTGTGATAATATTTCATGTAATTATTTAATATTGGGGAAAAGAATTAAATGTTCAATATTAAATGTGGGGTCGGTGGGTTAGGTAGCACATGGTTTTAGCACATGGTTTATGTAATACCACTTAGTGGTTTTGTGAGACTTGCTACTATATAAGCAGCCACAAGGGTAGTTGTTGTAGAGTGACAAGGAGAAGAGAAAGGTAAGAGTCGAGTGAGACAAGGCTTGACAGGTTAGCCAAGGGAGCATTTGTGAAGGTTGAAAGCATGGCATGGGATGTGTAAGATTCATGCTTGTTAACATAGTTTGCTCGGTTATGGCTATGGCCATGAAGGCTTCCATGGTTGTATGGAAATGGTATTTTTTACTGAATAATACATGGTGATGGATGCTTTTTGAGGCTAGGTTTTTCCCCCAATGAGGGTTTCCTAGGGTATATCTTGTGTCACATTTTGTGGGTATGTTGTCTATTCTCTTGTATGTGGATTTTAATTTCGTATTTATTTCATATCTATTATGGGTTATGTGGAAATGGTTATATTCTTTGTTGCCAAGTTTCCTTACAGCTTATACATGTGAAGTATTAGTGACCCTCCTCACAATGATACTCCCTATTAGTCCTGAATCATTAGGCTATGATGGAGTAGTCCTTGATCCTCTTCTTAATGACCACATAACAAGAGCAGCTTGGTCATTACTGAATGTTGTTCCCAAGAATTCCTCTTTATCTAGATCATGTAATCCTAAATTATTTGACACAGAATTAAAAATTAAGGCATCAACAATATCCCAATTGGGTAATAATAAAATATTTGAAGCTTTCACCATCTGTCTACCCTCTTCAGGAGTTATATTCTAGAACTCTTGTATCATTTGTTCCTTTATTTGATTCTGAATAGAGGCTTCATCCATTTCTGGATGCTCTATTTTCATATTCCTACACTTTTTCTAAAAAAATGTGCATGTTTTCCCTCCATGCAAACTGATGGAAAGCCCTAGATTTTACAAAATTGTTATCAGACAAAAATTGCTGACTGGCTTGTTCCAAAATAGGGTCTAATTCCCTTCCCCTGAAATCTGCTATACTTAATTCAAAACTCAGCACAGGAGGCTCCTGGGGGTTCCCTTCATCGATTTCTGCTTGAGTAACAAAAACTCCTCCTTGTGACCCTATTTGTTCAATTTGCTCCTTGGTTAGCTTCTCATCCTCAATTCTCATTGGAGTTTGGGAAGGTGAGTAACCTTCATCATGTGATTCCTCTTCCCTAATTATTTTTCTTCTTTTGGGAGAGTGTTCAGGAGGTCTTTCTTCAAAAATGGTACTGGTAGATTCAATTATCTACTTTCCTTTGTTTATAGTGGGCATCTGATCCTGAATAACAGTATACCCTGTCCTCTTTCACACAACCAGTGGATCTGCCCCTATGTTAGGGGTGAAACCCAATTTTCTCATAACTTCCCTGGCTTTATCTAGAAAAGAATCAATAAAATGTTGTTTCTTCTCATTCATTACCTCCATTATTTCAAGGAATGTACTCATGAGCTTATTTATTCTATCTACATTGGTTGCAACATTACTAAGAGGACTGTAATCCTTGACAAAACAATTAATAAACTCCAAAACTTTTGAATAGACTCTCCATTTTTCTTTCTTTGTTTCTTGCTCCTGGAGAGAATATTCATTCCTTATTACATCTTCAGGGAAATAGAATTCATGCTGACTTGGATGAAGCTTGATCCTATGTCTAAGAGCAGAATTAAGGAAATCTTCTGTGTCACAAAAATGAGGGTGAGATACTGCTAGCTTATACTGATCCAAAAATTTATAGAGGAAGATCCACCCTTCTTTAGTTATTACAAACTAGTGAGCTACAGTGCAAGTAGGAAAAATTGATCCTGTTCCCCTTTCGTGCAAAAAGGTCTCCTCCACTCCTCCCAACTGCCATAAAAATTCAGCTACTCCTACCTTTAAAGGCACCTGATCGGGTAGTACATGGGGTGTCCCATTGAATCCATACACTCTAATGACAGTTGAGACCGGATATGGGATGATATCTCCCCAATTCTGTGAAAATTTTAAACTATGGGGTCTGTCCATAGGCCTAACAAGGTGCATTAGTGCCTTAGGAATTCTGGGATTGTCACTCAATATGAGGCATCTTAGTTTAGAAGCAAAGTGCCTATCAAATCTAACAAAACTAGCATTTTCTGCTTCCCCAGTCATGTCTGCACTCCATAATTAAACTGGTAGTGCTTCCCCTTCTTGTTCCCTATTTAAAATCATTTCTTTACTGAAATATGTAACCCCTTTAAAAAGAAACATATGCATCAATAGGGAGTACTAACCCCAAGCCTTTTCCAACTTGCCCTTTGCAATCCCCAGCAATCCATTGTGAATCTCATTAGCCAAGTAAGATGCAAAATCAAAAATTATTTCTACACCAAAAGAGGAGATTTGGGTGATCATATACATGAAGCTCACACGAATAAAATCTTCTTCACCCTCTCTGAAGACTCTGCACAGGGTCTTGTATATCTCTACTGCCCTAGCATTAAAGCATAATTTCTTGAAAGGTTCTTTAGAAGATGATGTTATTGCTGGTAGGTTTCCAATTCTACCTATGTGGGCCTTCAGTGCACCTTGTCTAACTATATCCCTTTTGGACATATATTCTTTTTCTAACTCTATCAAATCAATGGGCACATGATACCTAGAGAGATGTCCTAGACTAAAAACTTCCCTAATTTCTTCTGGACTGATGGTAATTAAAACTTCACCATCCATTCTTCTCACTACCTTAGTGGCTTGATCATAACTTTTTGCCACGACCTCAAGAAGATCTTAATCCATAAACACACTGGGAACAACTAGCTTTCCCAAATCAAAATTCAATATATTGGCATGAGGGGCATATAATTTCCTTTCTGCAAACCACTTTTTAAACAAACTCAAACCAGTTTGAGAAGTTTGAGCATCCTAGACCCAATTACCCTTATCATACAATCCATCAGCTATCTTGAGCCTAGGGTTCAATGAGGTTAACCTTTTAATTTGCGCTGTCTCTATAATAGACTCAGGGAGAACTCAAGCAATTCATCATGCACATTTCTATCCAAATAGTTTATTTGACCTGAAAATCCCTTCTTTGAAGGCATCTTGGACTAGTTTTTACAGAACTGGAAAGCCTACAAAGATTATGGTAGTACTACTTACTTGAATTCTGTATTTGTTTTCCTCTGTATTTCTGCAAACTTTTCATGACCACACAATTTCACAAATTTTGCCAAATTTCAACACACTTTCCTTCAGTAATTGCTTCTGCACAAGAATGGCTCAAAATCTTTGCTCGCGTAAGATGAAACTGATGAAATATTTCTGTATTATACTCTATTTTTTCTCACAAACAATGCTTTCATGTCTAATTAATACAGAGAGTGGCACCACATTCTATGTTTAAAGCTGCACCGTCGATCTTCAAAAATCCTATGATCATGTGATATGGGGAGAACAAGTAGGCATTGCACTTGACATGTTGGTCAATTCATCCAATGAAAACTTACCATGTACATAACTCTTTCCTTGTTGGCATTTATGTCCGGACCCATTGGCAACTGAGGACATGTGTTAGTAGGTCGCTACTTCGTTATGCATAAAGAATGAGAACCTTGCTATAGCAAAGTAGCGACAACCATTGATCTGATCTGAACTTTGGCAGATGATATGTTACTGGGCTTGCTCAAAAAGAAGGCGGTGGCCCCTATTTGCTATGTCGCTATACATATCTCCCTCGCAACTCTTCATCGTGAGAAGATGATGACCATTAATCATAGGTCTAATCAAAGGTGAGGAAGCTATACGCAGTCTTTTGATTCATACTTGCTACGTCGCATAGTTTAAATAACATGCAACTTTTCCAAGCGAGGTAGCGAGGACTGTAGATTCTATTTCAATTTCATGCTCAGGATCTCTTTGCTCATTTGATCAGAAAGGGCATTGATGAAGTACATAATTCTACACAGTTGGCACCCTTTAAGATCTTACTTTAGTCTTAATCATCATCCCATGTCACCAAAGGTCCCACTGGCTCTTGATTTCACAGGGCCTCACTACTTCGCTAACGGTGAGATGTCAAATTTTTTAGACGGCGAGGTAGCGAGCTCCGGCAACTTTAAGGAATTTCAGCACCGTGAAATACAAGGGTCCATCAGATTATTATTTTTGCTATTAGCTGCTTCTGACAATGGCAGTTATTACTTATCATGCCACCTGAATTAGTCATGGTACTTACTAATTGCAATGTTACTGGCTCTTGATTTCACGGTTCCTCGCTACTTTGCTAATGGGGAGATGTCAAATTCTTTTGATAGTGAGGTAGCAAAGCATCGAAAAAATCGTTATTCTGGCTCTGACTTCAGATTTCTTCTGCTGGGTCCCCTTTCCTGTTTTGACGGTAACTGCAATGTGTACTTGAATAATAAATCAGCTAGAAAAAAAAGCTCCAACCGTCATATCTTCATTTTGCGGTCCTATTTTATAAACTTTTCAGCACTCGCTACCTTGCCAAGCATAAAAAGTGCCCATGTTTGCATAGCGAGGTAACGACAACGGTGGATCTACTTAGATCGGACAGTTGGGGAATATGAGATGAAAGGTATCTCGGGGACACAGAAGATAAAAAGACAACAGAATATTCACCTTATTTGAAAATTCAAATATCTCGCACTTGACAATTTACGAATAGAAAGAACATAGGGTTTTCACAAGGTTTTTTCAAAGGCTTAGCAAATGGATGAATTATCTAGAAACCCTATGTTTCACTTAGAATGAAAAATCTAACTTTTTTGCAATTTGACAAAAGACTTCTATTAAACAAAAAGTTAGACCAATAGTGGCTTTGTCTGGGGATGATAGACTACTTGAGTTTATGCAAGATTTTAGAATCTATGGGAGAGTAGACCACATACTTTGTAAAAGGACAACTTTTTCAAAGAGCACGTAGCAATACACAGAAACAAGGAACAAGACTACACAGGGATATTTACAAGGACTTAGAAAAAATACAAAATGTACAAAACAACAAGAAACCCTAAAACTACTGTTCATGGAAGAAAATAATTAGTTTTCAAGAAAAATACCTCTTCAAGAATTGTCCATGAATTGGAAATTCAAGAATATTGTCAAATACATCTTTTAATATATAAGAATCTTCACCCCAAGTATTTTCAATGAGATATGGGCCTAACCAAATAGGATCAAATTTTCCATGTTTTCCTTTATCTTCAATTCTGGCATTCCACATTAAGACTAAATCTCCATTTTCAAAATTTCTGCTTACAGTTCTTTTATCATAGAGTGTCTTGACTTGCAATTGCAACTTTTGGTTCTTTAAAGATGCTTCTCTTCTGGTTTCAGTCAATCCTACCAATTCATCCATTCTTTCTTGCATTTCATCTATAGTATCTTCATCATATAACTGGATGTAATTGTATAGTCCCATCAAGTTGTTCTGAGACATGCTGGCTTGAATCCCATACACTAAATCAAATGGAGTGACACCAATTGCTTTCTTTACAGTTACTATGTTAGCCCATATTGCCAACTGTAACTTGGAATCCCACGCCTTCTTATTATCATCCAAGGTTCTCCTAGTGACCTTCAACAAGCTCTTATCTGTGGACTCAGCTTGTCCATTCCCTTGTGGATGATATTGAGCAGATGATGACCTTGTCATTCCATATTTATCACAAAACTTGATGAACTCCTTAGATCTGAAGCACATAGCATTATCTGTTACAATTCTCTATGGACATCCAAATCTAGAAATAATATTATTCAATAGGAAATTATCGACCACTTTACTTGTTGCATTTCTTGTGGGGATAGCCTCTACCCATTTTGTAAAGTAGTCAGTAGCAACCAAAATCCAAGAATAGCCAGTGCTAGACTTGGGGAAAATATCTCCTATGAAGTCTAGACCCCATTGTTGAAAAGGTGCTTGAATCTCCACTAGATTCAATGGGGTATTTCCTAAGAACTTTGGCTTTCCAGAAAACCTTTAACAAGGATCACATTTCCTAACCATAACTTGAGCATCCTTGAAAAGGGAAGGCCACCAGAATCCAGCCCTCATTATCTTATGGGTAGTAGTTTTGGCCATATAGTGCCCCCCACACACTCCAGCATGCATTTCTTTCAAGACCTCTTTTGCCTTTTCCTTATCAACACATTTCAATAATACTCCCTCAAAATTTCTCCACCATAGGTTTCTTTGGAAAATTACATACCTGATGGCTTGCAATTTAGTATTCCTCTTTTCATTTTTAGGCAAATGGGGAGGAGCTTCCATGTGTTGCAAGTAATATATGACATTGGTGTACCAATCACACTGGTCCATGTCACATAAGTCAGCTCTGAGATCATCATTTACCAGATTTATCTTGTTAGCCTCTAGATTAGCTTCAGCCATAAGTTTGGCCAAACCTTGACCCCTTACTAACTTTTTTATCTATATATCAATGTTGAATTCCTAGATTCTATTGATCCATCTGCACCTCTGCCTAATACTTCCTATTGAGAAAATATATCCTTGACTGCAGCACTAGGTACAAAAGCGATAATAGTAGCACCTACTAAGTAACATCTGAAAGCTTTTATAGCCTTTACTAAAGCATATGCTTGCTTTTCATTTATTTCATACTTAAGTTCAGCAGGCTGTAGTGACTTACTGAAGAAGGCAATAGGCTATTCATATCCTTCTTGATTTTTCTGTAATAAGATTGCAACCACAGTGTGGAAGGATACAAAATAATAAATATGCATGGGTTTTGAATAATCTGGGGTTCTCAATACTGGAGCATTTTTTATTGCAATTTTAATATCTTGGAATGCTTGTGAAGGCTCACCATTCCAATCTATAGTGGCTCCCTTTTTTAGCATCTTAGAGCTAGGTCTACTGATCTCAACAAAATTTGTAACAAATCTCCTAAGGAAATTAACTTGGCCAAAGAAGGATTGAATTCCTTTTATATTTTTTGGCTTGGGGACTTTGTCAATAGCTACTACTCTCTCAGGGTCTGTCTTCACCCCATCCTTAGACACTATATGTCCTAATAGTTTGCCCTCTGTGACCCCAAATGTGCATTTCTTTGGGTTTAAAGAAACCCCATATTCCAGAGCTTTGATAAAGATTTTTTTCAAATGTTTGTAGTGATCTTCAGCCTTATTAGAATATGTTGTGAGATCATCCTGGTACAAAACCATAAATTTATCAATATATTCATGAAATGCTACATCCATGGCTCTTTGGAAGGTAGCTCCTGCATTAATCAGGCCAAAAGGCATCCTCACATACACATATGTTCCCCATGGGGTTGTGAAGGCTGTCTTGAACTATTCACTTTCCTTTACTAGAACTTGATTGTATCCAGAGAAACCATCCATCATTGACATTAATTCAGAGGCAGTCACTTGCTGCAACATGACTTCCATATTAGGTAAGCCATAATTGTCTTTCAGAGATGCAATGTTTAAATTTCTAAAATCAACACAAAGCCTAATATCTCCATTCTTCTTCCTAACAGGAACCAAGTTTGAAACCTAGGTGGAATGCTTGATTGGCTTGATTATTCCACCATCTCTTAGTTTTGTCAGTTCTTCTTGCATTTTTGGGGCAAGGGTAGGATTGATTGGTCTCTATTTTTGCCTGAAAGGTCTTACATTTTCCTTCAATGGTATGACATGCTGGAATAGATCCTCCCTGTAAGCCTTAAGGTCATCATATGACCAAGAAAAAACATGTTTGTATTTTCTGAGTAGGTCAATCAATATTTTCCTGATTTTAACAGGCAGATTTTGGCCAATATAAACCCTTTTAGGAACTTCATCGGTACCCAAGTTTATTTCTTCTAACTCCTGAGGTTTGGGGTCGTTAACTCCTGATTTTACTCTGTCTTGGCTATCAAAAATATTTTCCAAGACTACTAACCCCTTCAAAATCTTATTTGTTTACAATTGCATTATCTCTTGACTAAAAATGGTTTCCTTTCCATTTATGGTTTCAATCAGTCCACTGCAATCCATCTCCTGATCGTGGTACTTGTCTTCATTTAACAAAAAATTCATGATATGTTTGTCATCTTCAAAGACCTACCAATTTTCAATGTTGTCAGGTATGGATGGTCTATTTTGCACCTCAATCTGGGAGATTCTTGCAAATGATATCTCTTTTGGCTTGATTACTACATTTGCTAACAGATCAGCCATCTTATTTTGGGTCCTATCTCTCCATGAGATCTCAAATGCATCAAAGAATTCTATCTGATCCTAGACTACATTTCTATATTGTTTCAATCTCTTATTCTTGGATGAGTAGGTTCCTTTGATATGAGAGATAATTAGTTTAGAATCCCCTATGACACATAATTTCTTAATTCTATGATGTATGGCAACTTTGAGTCCTAGCAGCATGCTTCATATTCTGCAATATTATTAGTGTAGGAAAACTTCAAGGTGAATGAATATCTAAAAGTGTTATTTTCAGGGGACACAAAAACTACACCTGCCCTTGCACTCTCTTTAGAACTAGACCCATCAAAGAACATTGTCCATAATTTTGGTGAATTCATGCAACATTCAACTTCATGTTCAATGATAGTAGGTAAGTTTTCAACTTCCTGAATAATTAATTCAGCCCTGAAAGCATTAATCCCAGTATCTAGGAAACAAGTGGTATCTTTGTCAATTTCTTCACCTAAAATGTGGTTAACCCTTGGTTCCCTATTTACCCTGACAACTTTGTCCCCTATATGGCAAGTGGCATAAGTAAGATCACATTGCAGGCTTCCCCCCATGGCAACACTCCATTTTCTAGAGAGTAACATTCCATAGTGTGGAGGTATATCTATCACAAGGATAGACATGGTTAATTCTACTTCAGGATATGCAGCTAGTTTGAATGGTAAGGCATTTATGGTACCTATGACTGGGAGTTCCCTAGCATCCATCCCTCTGCATCTGCCCTGCTTGGTATCCACCTTCAATCCTAAGGCTTCCATTACTTTGAAAGGAATTATAGTGTTGGAAGCTCCTTAGTCTATCATGCAATTTTTTAAGGTCTTCCCCTTTATGATTAGACTGAGGAAAAAATGATCAATATCTTCTATGAATGCTACTTAGGAATCATCTAGAAACATTTGATGAATTTGGGATATGATATCACTATCTTCTATTACTAATGGGGTCTATTGGGACACAGTTTGATCTACAACAGTATTATCATTTTCTATTCCACCCAACCATGAAAAATCCTTATTCTTATGCTCTTCAATTCTAAAAAGTTCAAACAAGGGCACTTTTACAGTAATTTGAGATAACATGGATATCATATCAATAGGCTCAACAACAGTGGGTTTTACAATAGTACCTGGAGTTAGAATCTTTTGAGCAATAGGCACCACATTTTGCTTGATAACATCAGGTACTAATTTCTTTGGTTGCACAACTAGTTTTGTTTCTTCACTTATCTGAAATTGAACCTTCTTCTTTGGTTCCCATTTCTTACCCTTATTTTCCTTAACCTTAGGCACATCTACATTGACCTTCTTGTTTTGATCATTCATCTTATGAGTGATGTCTTTGATGAATACACTAGATGGTCTTCCTGCATCATTATTTATTGCTCTATTTCTTAAATTATAATTACTATGGACTTGTGAAATCATTTTTGCTGTAATTCTGTCAATTTCCTCCTTGGAGGGAATTCTTAAGCTTGTGAGACCTACATCAGAAAATGTACTGCATACCTTATATGTATCATATCCTTCATCATCTGAAAGCACTTGCTGATGATGTAGATGGTAAGCAATTATTTGGCTAGTAATATCATTTTTGAGCTCTTTTGAGTCAAAATCTATCAAGTCATCACACATGCTTACCATGTTGCAACTTATGTCATCATGGGTTTTGTCTTTAGTTTCTTCTTCAGGTTACACTCCTTGAGCTTGGGTAAATGACTGAGCAACAACACAATAATCAACAGAATGAGGTGATTGACATATAATGCACCATGGTACATCATCATTCATATTTACAGTGTTCCTTTGTAGGGGATCTAGAGTACCCTTATCCTTCACATTGTGGGTCTGGTTGGGAACTGGCTTACCATCTTTCCATTGAGTGGTGTAAGGGTAATTTTGCATTCTAGGCTACCTATTGAAATTTTTGTTATTCATAAGGGGTCTTTCAACAACATTTGGCTTATTGAAACTAGTGGGATTCATCTTCTTGAGCATTTCTAAAACCTAGCCTATAGTAGGTTCTTCGGGCTTCTTTCCTATAGGAGTTTTGTCACCCTCCCATTTATTATTGTTCTTAGGATTAAAAAGCTTAGGATCATTCCTCCTACCTAGTTTGCCAGATGCCTTCCTATTATTCCCTATATTTACTATAGTTTTATAGGCATCTCTTAAAGTCTTAGGATCCTTATCCCTCAATTGATAAGCCATTTTTCTATCAAAAGCATTGAAATATGTGGTGAGATAGACATCTTCATTTAACCTCATAACTTGGAATAGTCTGTACATACCTTTTTGGAATCTTACATTGAAATCAAATGTAGACTCATTTGGATTCTTCTTGATATTGTTGAACTCATTCAACATGAATCCTGCATTAGTGTTGTCTTCATATTGCTCCTTGAACAATTTCTCCAAATCACTCCATGAGGTAATACTGTCATCAGGAAACCTCCTAAACCAATCCCTTCATCCTCTATTAGTGAATGCACAAACAATTTCATTACCATATTTTCATGCTCAACTTCATAATCATTCAACATATCAATGAAAATTCTCAAATGTTCTTCACCAGTAACAACATTATTCCCAGAGAACTTAACCACTTTGTCTCTTAAATCAAATGATATGGGATGTGGAGCACCAAGAATACCAGCAAATGATATTTGTCTATACTTCTCCAGGTATACAAGTTTTTTCTGGAAACCAGGAACATTTGAAGTACTAGCTATATTAGCTTGACTCAGGGGAGCAGCTTGGGATTGTTGAGGTGGGACAAACGGGATTTGGGTGCCAATAGTGGAAGATGAGGTAGGAGCAGATTGGGGTACTCCCTGAGTTGAGATTATTGGACCACTAACTAGTGCAGGATTTGTAGGTGGGATAGACAAATTGGGCCATGAAGCCAATGCAGAATTAGACTTTATGAATTGGATCTTTCTTCTAGTTTTTGCAGCTTGAGCTTCATTCTCACCCTTCTCAAGTTCTTTTGCAAGATCTTCCCTCTCTTTTTGAGCCTTCTCAAGATCTAGATCTAGTTTTGACATAGAGGGTTGTGTAGGTTTTCTTGGTATAGCTTGAGGCTCATTTATTCGGATTCCTATAGCCTTGCCTTTCCCTTTATCTAGAGCTTTTACAGTGGTTTCTACAGGATCCACTTGAACAGGTTTATAGGCTTGGATTTGAGCAATAATTGGTTCTTGCCTTTGATTTAGGCATTTCTCCTGTTCTTGAACTTTAGCTCTCAGACTATCAACATCTCCAAAACCATCCTTATGGAGAGTTTTGGTATTTTCTTCTAATTTTTTATTTTGCTCCTTCAAAGCAGCCATCCTTCTTAGCAAAGCATCTCTTTCTATTATGGCATCCAAGGTGGCTTGCTCCTTCTTTTTTTCAAGACGAATGCATTTAGCTTCTTCCTCAGCAATCCATTTCTTCAAAAATTCTATTTTAGAGTGCACTTCTTTAGGATCTGCAGAAGTTGCCTTTGAATCAGCAAGGTCATCTAGATCTATAAGGTTTGGTTCTACATATGGGGCTGCTCTGGGATTAAAAGGATTATGAGATGAACTCCTAAATCCTAGCCTATAGTTCATATCTGCTACAGGATCTAGTCTTAATGAAGCAATTCCCATAGTAGACATGTCTTTGTCTTGAAAAACTCTCTCATCTGGCAATGGGGTACTGAAAATGCGTTCTAAGAGTCTTGTAGTTTTGGATTCAGAGCTAAGCAAAGAAGACTCTCCCTATTACTAGTTGATAATGGGAATTGACGGATGCATTACTTCTGGGTTTCCAAGTGGGATTTGGACCTGTCTTCTTATTATTTTGATTCTTTCTACCACCTTGGGGTAGATTAGTATACATTGATACATCGGGGTTAGCTCTCATGTAAGCTCTTGTGTTTTTTCTCTTGTTAGCCATATTCACCTTTTCCTTACAATAAGCACTAGCTTCAAAAACTTGACTGAGTCGCCACCCTATTTCAGGAAAATATATAATGACACTTTTGCTTACTGAAGGAAAATAATACACAAGTAGAAACAAAAATATCTGGCACAGACAGACCAATCACTAATGTCGTAAGACTGCAACTCTTGCTTGTTAGATAAGACACTTGGATAGGTTGGATACGTCAGTGTATAGCAATGGTACTTGGGCTCTATCTTCTTTAAAATCTCAAGGTTTGACACTAAAAGATTCCATTATAACCATGGCAAAAACTTAGATACCATGAAACACACGTACACATCAAGACCAAAGAAACTGCAGTACTTTTCACAGATGTGTTGGACAACTCCCCAACAGAGTCGCCATTTTGTTGGTGTTTTAAAAAGTACTAAAACTACTAAGTGACAAAATGCTTAATACTAGAATGATAGTACATATACAATCTAAAGAATAGCCTATTCTTATTAACAATTGCATATGTAAGGTATTTGGACCCAACTTCAACAAAACCATAGATGGTTTTCTACTCTTTTGGCTCTGCAAAACCAGGGTGGGTATACCCAGGGATGATTCAAAACTGGAACAATTGCATGAGGATTATTCTTAGTTTCATTCTGATTCTCATTTCAAGATCCTCAAACATATACATAATTCTTACTAACTTGGTAAACACATCCCATAAAATAGATATGGCCAAAAACTCTTTTATAGATCTACAGCTGTTTTTAACAATAGTGGCTAATTGAAGCTAAAACATTCCATGCAGACAAGTGCTGGCCAACTTTGAAGATCTATAGGAAATAAAAGTAAAATTTGATTTAATTTTGCATTTTGATAACCATTTATGATATATCTCTCCTTCAACTAAATCAATTTGATCAGTGCCTAATCCATTGGGGTTTAGAGTCTATAGCAAGTTCTCAGATCTAGTTTGTTTCCTTACAACAAATTTTATCAATAATTCTTATCAGAATTCATCATTCAAAATCCTTTCCACTACTAAAGAAACCTTATCACATTCATCAAAGCTTCTATTTAATCTATTGAATTAACAACAATGATAAATAGATATACAACCTAACTAGATTGCATTCAATTGCACAAGCCTTTACTTATACAATATCAAGTCAACCAAGCAATTGAAAGGAGACAAGATTCAGAAAGAATAATATGGGGACAGTTCATAATTTGTATTCATCTTCTTTGAAAATGGTATATCCTTTACAATAGACTCAGAATGACCTTCAAAAAGAAGCACAACTCATTCTATATTCATGTATTCTCAGAGAATTGATAGAGAAAATACATCTTAAACTTGCTTTCAAAATTTGGACCAAAAAAAGACTAAGCATAATACTTAGAAGAATAGAATTTAGACCCTTCTTTAGCCTTGGGATCTCACTTAAATAGTGTGAGATGCAACAAGCTTCAGGCTAAAGACAAATGACAGGTGTCCTTTAAAAGACACTTACATACACCTCTGTCAAAAAGACAAAAACAAATAATAGAAAGGCTTATTACATCAAACATTCCTTGGTGGGTCCCTTTCTATTATGCTTCTCAGTTATTGAAACAAGAAGATAAGATCTGATTCTTCAATTATTCTTCATCCTTAGTGTAAATAGCCATGAGGTTTGAAAGTGATGTATCATCTTCAATTACCTACAAATTTATTTCAACCTGGGGATTTTCCATGTCCTCATTACTAACTATGAGGGTAACTTTTACTTTTACATTTTCCTCCTCCTCATCTTCTAACATTTTTTCTAGAAACTGGTTTTTCCATTTATTATAAGCATCATCATCTAGCCAATCAAAACTTAGAGCTTCTCTTTGCATCATTATTAAAGAATTTTCACTTTCTTCTAAATCATCAAATTCTGTTCTCATACCAGTATAAAATAACTGCATTTTTACTAGCTCTTCATTTGTCTTTGCCTAGAACCAGTGGCTAGTTTCACTCATGGTGTTTATTATTCTTTCATTAAATAAATCATCCAACTCCCTTTTCCACTTTTATTTTTCCTTTATTGTATCAACAGATTCTAAAGCACAAGGAAATAAAGTGAATTTATCAACAATATATCCGAAAAATAGAGTGTTAATCTTTTATGTAAAGAATCTCTTTTATCATCAAAATTTTCTAGCTTATTTAATAAATCAAATATTTTCTCAAATTGATGATAAGACATTTGGACTATAGATATACATATGATTGTAACATCATTATTCTTCTCCCTCCATTTCTATGCAAGAGGAGTCAGCTTATCCTTATCTCTGTTCAACTCATCCATGAGAGTTGCAATTCTTGTAAACTGATCAAAAAAGGTTGACCATTGTATTTTATCCCTCAAATATATCACACCTTGCTTTACTTTTTCTTCATATTGATTTCTTAATTCTATCTGCAACTCATGTAATTTTGTTTCTTCTTCTTCAAAGTCCTCTGCAGTATAGAATTGGGGCCTTTCAGGGGTCCCAAGTGTCTTCTCCATTTGAGACATCTTGTTTTAAAGCTCAATTCTCTTTTTTACTTCTTTATTGTAGGCATCCACGACTATTTCATATTTACTCTGCAGATCAGTCATTTACTTTTCTTCTTTTTCTGCAGTGGCCAAGGAAAATTTAGAATAGTCCACATTCATGTGGGCTGCCTATACATGTGACGTATCAGCGACCCTCCTCAGAATGATACTCCCTGTTAGTCCTGAATCATCAGGCTATGATGGAGTAGTCCTAGATCCTCTTCTTAATGACCACATAACAAGACCAGCTTTGTCATTATTGAATTCTGTTCTCAAGAATTCCTCTTTATCCGGATCCTATAATCCTAAATTATTTGACACAGTAATTAAAAATTAAGGCATCGACAATATCCCAATTGGGCATTAATAAAATATTTGTAGCTTTCACCATCTATTTACCCTCTTTAGGGCTTATATTCTGGAACTCTTGTATCATTTGTTCCTTTATTTTATTTTGAATAGAGGCTTCAACCATTTCTGGATGCTCTTTTTTCATATTCCTAAACTTTTTCTCAAAAATGTGCATGTTTGCCCTCCATGCAAACTGATGGAAAGCCCTAGATTTTACAAAACTGTTATCAGACAAAAATTGTTGACTAGCTTGTATCAAAATAGGGTTTAATTCCCTTCCCCTAAAATCTGCTATAGTTAATTCAAAACTTGGCATAGGAGGCTCCTGGGGGTTCCCTTCATCAATTTCTACTTGAGTAACAAAAACTCCTCCTTGTGACCCTATTTGTTCAATTTTCTCATTGGTTAGCTACTCATCCTCAATTCTCATTGGAGTTTGGGAAGGTGAGTAACCTTCATCATGTGATTCCTCTTCCCTAATTATTTTTCTTCTTTTGGGAGAGGGTTTAGGAGGTCTTTCTTCAAAAATAGTACTGGTAGATTCAATTATCTGCTTTCCTTTGTTTACAGTGGGCATCTGATCCCGAATAATAGTATACCCCATCCTCTTTCGCACAACCAGTGGACCTGCCCCTATGTTAGGGGTGAAACCCAATTTTCTCATAACTTCCCTGGCTTTATCTGGAAAAGAATCAATAAAATGTTGTTTCTTCTAATTCATTACCTCCATTATTTCAGGGAATGTACTCATGAGCTTATTTATTCTATCTGCATTGGTTGAAGCATTACTAAGAGGACTGTAATCCTTGTCAAAACAATTAATAAAATCCAAAAATTTTGAACAGACTCTCCATTTTTCTTTCTTTGTTTCTTTCTCTTGGAGAGAATATTCATTCCTTATTACATCTTCAGGGAAATAGAATTCATGCTGACTTGGACGAAGCTTGATCCTATGTCTAAGAGCAGAATTAAAGAAAGCTTCTGTGTCAAAAAATGAGGGTGATATACTGCCAGCTTATACTGATCCAAAAACTTATAGAGGAAGATCCACCCTTCTTTAGTTATTACAAATTGGTGAGCTATAGTGCAAGTAGGAAAAATTGATCCTGTTCCCCTTTTGTGCAGAAAGGTCTCCTCCACTCCTCCCAACTGCCATAAAAATTCAGCTACTCCTACCTTTAAAGGCACCTGATAGGGTAGTACATGGGGTGTCCCTTTGAATCCATACACTCTAATGATAGTTGAGACTAGATATGGGATGATATCTCCCCAATTATGTGAAACTTTTAAACTATGGGGTCTATACCTAGGCCTAACAAGGTGCATTAGTGCCTTAGGAATTCTGGAATTGTCACTCAATATGAGGCATCTTAGTTTAGAAGCAAAGTGCCTATCAAATCTAACAAAACTAGCATTTTCTGCTTCCCCAGTCATGTCTGCATTCCACAATTGAACTGGTAGTGCTTCCCCTTCTTGTTCCCTATTTAAAATCATTTTTTTACCTAAATATGTAACCCCTTTAAAAAGAAACACATGCATCAATAGGGAGTACTGACCCCAAACCTTTTCCACCTTGCCCTTTGCAATCCCCACCAATCCATTGTGAATCTCATTAGCCAAGTAAGATGTAAAATCAAAAATTATATCTACATCGAAAGAGGAGATTTGGGTGATCATATATATGAAGCTCACAGGAATAAAATCTTCTTCACCCTCTCTGAAGACTCTGCACAGGGTCCTGTATATCTCTACTGCCCTGGCATTAAAGCATGATTTCTTGAAAGGTTCTTTATAAGATGATGTTATTGCTGGTAGGTTTCCAATTCTATGTATGTGGGCCTTCAGTGCACCTTGTCTGACTACATCCCTTTTGGACATCTATTCTTTTTCTAACTCTATCAAATCAATGGGCACATGATACCTAGTGAGAGGTCCAAGATTGAAAACTTCCCTAATTTATTCTGGACTGATGGTAATTAAAACCTCACCATCCATTCTTCTCACTACCTTAGTGGCTTGATCATAACTTTTCGGCACGGCCTCAAGAAGGTCATAATCCATAAACACACTAGGAACAACTAGCTTTCCCAAATCAAAATTCCATATATTGGCATGAGGGGCATATAATTTCCTTTCTGCAAACCACTTTTTGAACAAACTCAAACCAGTTTGAGAAGTTTGAGCATCCTAGACCCAATTACCCTTATCATACAATCCATCAGCTATCCTGAGCCTAGGGTTCAATGAGGTTAACCTTTTAACTTGTGCTATCTCTACAGTAGACTCAAGGAACAACTCAAGCAAGTCATCATGCATATTTCTATCCAAATAGTTTATTTGACCTGAAAATTGCTTCTTTGAAGGCATCTTGAACAATTTTTTATAGAACTAGAAAGCCTACAAAGATTATGGTAGTACTACTTACTTGAATTCTGTCTTTGTTTTCCTCTGTATTTCTACAAACTTTTTGCATACAGATAATTTCACAAATTTTGCCACACTTCAGCACACTTTCCTTCAGTAATTGCTTCTGCACAAGAATGGCTCAAAATCTTTTCTCACGTAAGATGAAACTGATGAAATATTTTTTTATTATACTCTATTTTTTCTCATGAAAGATGCTTTCATGTCTAATTAATACAGAGAGTGGCACCACATTTTGTGTTTGAAGCTATGCCATCGATCTTCAAAAATCCTATGATCATGTGATATGGGGAGAACAAGTAGGCGTTGCATTTGACATGTTGGTCAATTCATCCAATAAAAACTTACCACATACATAACTCTTTCCTTGTTGGCGCTTATGTTTGGACCCACTGGCAACGGAGGACACATGTCAGTAGGTCGCTACTATGGTATGCATAAAGAATGAGCACCTTGCTATAGCGAAGCACCGGTAGCCATTGATCTGATCTGAACTTCGGCAGATTATATGTTGTTGGGCTTGCTTAGAAAGAAGGTGGTGGGCCCTATTCACTATGTTGCTATACATATCTCCCTCGCAAATCTTCATAGTGAGAAGATGACGACCATTGATCATAGGTCTAATCAAAGGTGAGGAAACTGTGGGCAGTCTTTTGATTCATACTCGCTAGGTCACATAGTTTAAATAACATGCAAATTTTGCAAGTGAGGTAGCGAGGACTGTAGATTCTATTTCAATCTGATGCGCAGGATCTCTTTGCTCATCTAATCAAAAAGGGCATTGATGAAGTACAAAATTTTGCATAGTTGGTTCTCTTTAAGATCTTACTTTAGTCTTAATCATCATTCCACATCACCAAAGGTCCCACTGGCTCTTGATTTCATGGGGCCTTGCTACTTTGCTAACGGCGAGATGTCAAATTTTTATGATAGCGAGGTAGCTAGCTCTGACAACTTTAATAAATTTTGGCACTGTGAAATACAAGGGTCCATCAGATTATTATTTTTGCTATTAACTACTTCTAACAATGACAGTTATTACTTATCATGCCACCTGGATTAGTCATGGTACTGACCAATTGCAATGTTACTGGCTCT
This sequence comes from Cupressus sempervirens, assembly GCA_028749045.1. Classification (NCBI taxonomy): domain Eukaryota; kingdom Viridiplantae; phylum Streptophyta; class Pinopsida; order Cupressales; family Cupressaceae; genus Cupressus; species Cupressus sempervirens. Next base: position 744,256,446 of record CM053783.1, read on the forward strand.
TGATTTCACGGGGCCTTGCTACTTTGCTAACGTCAAGATGTCAAATTTTTCTGATAGCGAGGTAGTGAAGCATTGAAAAAATCATTATTCCAGCTTTGACTTCAAACTTCTTCTGCTGGGTCCCCTTTCCTATTTTGATAGTAACTGCAATGTGTACTTGAATAATAAATCAGCCAAAAAACAAAGCTCTGACTGTTGTATCTTCATTTTGTGGTCCCATTTTATAAACTTTTCAGCACTCGCTACCTCACCAAGCATAAAAAGTGCCCATGTTTGCATAGCGAGGTAATGACAACGATAGATCTACTTAGATCAGATAGTTGGGGAATATGAGAGGAAAGGTATCTTGGGGACATGGAAGATAAAAAGACAATAGAATATTTGCCTTATTTGAAAATTCAAATATCTCGTGCCTGACAATTTACAAATAGAAAGAACATAGGGTTTTCACAAGGTTTTTTCAAAGGCTTAGCAAATGGATGAAGTATCTAGAAACCCTATGTTTCACTTAGAATGAAAAATATGACTTCTCTACAATTTGACAAAAGACTTCTATTAAACAAAAAGTCAGACCAACAGAAGGTATGGTTCTTAACCTATCTTGTCCTCCATGATTTTTTTACATCCCATTGCATGGATTGGAGATCATATATATCATGTGGAGCACGAAAGAAGAAAGATGTCAAGAAGATGGTAAAAAATCTATGGATTGATGCTTTAAAGGCTAGATCATGCCTATAAATCATTAATAAACCATGTTAGACCTACTTGAAAGAATCCAAGTGTAAGATGTTCAAAATTTTCCAAAATGTAAAAATTGTTAGCAACTTTGAAAAGTTGGTTGACAACATTTGAGTGAGAATTGTACATGTCATGGTTTTGAGGTTGATGATTGCCATAAATACCTAAAACCTATTGTTAAACTTATAAAAACCATGAAATGACCCATTCGAAGGGCTAGAGATTGTAAGAGGAAAGTTTTGTCCTTAAGAACTATGAATTCTACCAAGTTTTGACAGTTTTGACATGTTTTAGGGTGCATACTCTCAATAATGGATTGATGTTTGAATTTTTGTTTTGGATTAGTCTAGTTCATTATTGTACAATTTGATTATCTCTTTTATGTTGACTTTGGATTTGATAAGGCTCAAGTCTATTAGGGGCTTGATGATTTCTTTCCTCTTTAGTCATTATAAGACTTTCTCTTTTACTCTTGATCTACTTTACTATGAGTTTGAGGAAACTCATTGGTGCAAGAGCACCTAGTCAAATATCCTTGTTTTATTTTTTAGTTTTAATTTTGGAATGTATTGATTCTAGCCAAGTAAAGAGTGTGATTTTGGAATTTTGAAGGTCATGTTTGTGTTTTTTCCTAGGTAATGTTTCCATTCTAGGAGATTTTTGGTTTGCTTGTTAAGTGGTGCTTGTGTTAGGGTTTATGGGTCTAGGACCATAAAATAATAGGGAAGAAATGGTGTTTAAAATATATTTTCCTCCATGATTTTTTTACATCCCATTACATGGATTGGAGATCCTATATATCATTTGGAGAAAGAAAGAAGAAAGCTATCAAATATTGACAAAGTTGTCAAATAGGGCAAAGTGGTAAAATAAGCTTGTAGATTGATGCTATAAAAGATAGATCATGCATAGAAATTATTAATAGACCATGTTAGACAGACTTGTAAGGTTCCAAGTGTTAAATGTTCAAAAATTGAAAAAATGAAAAAATTATTAATAACTTTGAAAAGTTGCTTGACAACATTTGAGCAAGAATTGCACATGTCATGGTTTTGAGGTGGATGGTTGTCATAACCTTCTAAAATTTATTGGTAAACATATAAAAAACATGAAATGTTCCAAGGTTTAGATATTATAAGAGGACAATTTTGTCTTTAAGAACTACAAATTCTACATAGTTTTGATAGTTTTTCATGTTGTAGATTGCATATTCTATATAATGGATTGAAGTTTGAGTTTTTTTTGGATTAGTGTAACTAATTATTGTACAAATATTTTTTCTTCATATTTATATATTTTAGAATTTTTTGATGAATACACCTTTTCATTTAAATTAAAACTTTAAAGATACATAATCACAAAAAAGGGGCTAGGGGATATACAATCACCTTGTGAGTTCATATGGCCCAAGGCCAGAGATCAACTATTCATCAAAAAAATATAAACATAAATAGGTTGTGAGAGTAGTGCTAGCCAAAGGAGTGTCTTTGATATCAAAACCTGAAATATCCTTGGGGTTAGTGGTTGGCTCAGGGGGAGGCCAACCATTAGTAGCAACATCATCTTGATCTTGATATTTATCTTCCCTGGTCTTATAAGGAGAAATGGATAAATCTAGTTGGGGGAATGCCTAGTTAGGGTCACAGGGAGTAGATAGCCAACCCACATCAACTATAGCAAGGGGAGCCATAGGGGACCAACATGAGCCTAACCTCAGAGGAGGTGAGGCTGAGAAATGACAGCCATGAAAGCCTCCACAAGCAGAGTGACGATGAGGCTATGACCTGGGGGTCTGCAAACAACAAGCAGAACTACTCTGCCCTCTTTGGAAACCATGAGGAGGAGTATAGTCACCAGATAAAGCATCCAAAGACCATCAAGCAACCATATAAGGGACATTTCCCTAGTGAGAAAGTAGCTCTTGTAGGTGAGCCATTTCTAGTGCGGCTTTGTTAGTTTGTTCTTGAATTCGCATCATGACATTATTACATATATATTTTTTAGAGTAAACTACAACATAAATATCAAGAAATTTGTGAGAGAATAAAAAAACATTGTGATCTTTCCAGATTGTGAATAATAACTCCATTCTAAAAGCATGTCAAATCTAGGCATATCTAAAAGGGAGTCTAAAAGCATCACCCAAAACCACCATATGCCAAGTGAAGGCCTCTAGATGAAAAGGCCTGAAGAAATAAAAAATTCGGAGCCAATGATTTAGAGCTCTTCTATAAAAAGCAAAATTAGCAAAAAGCTTTCAAATTGGCCACAAAAAGGGCATTGAGGAACAAGAACTTTCAAATTTTAGAGTCGAGGACTGTAAGGCAAGCCCTAGAAGAGGAGACACTAGGAAAAGTGAGCAATCTTTGGCTTAGTAGTAGTATGCCAAATAGTGGAAAATCTAAGACTCCAAGTGTTATGAGAAGAATGAAAATTCCAACACTAATTAAGGGTATCAACCATCAAAAGATGAGGCATCAACCTCTAATACCCTAGCCTAGGCTTGTAGCTATTCATTGAAGTGGTAGGAGACTACTTCCAATCTCTCCACCATAGGCGAGATGAGTGGATTTCAAGTTTGTGTAACAAATTGGAGGGAACTATAGAAACTAGAAGATTAATTATATGTCAATCTGGGTGGATAAACCTAAATTGCACCTAGAAATCCTCCCATGAGAAAAGGCTCATTATAACCCTGGAGAATAAATCTTTGGGTGTCTTGATGCCCCTATGAAATTAATGTAGAGCACTGGCTCCTTGAATCTTGGATAAAGGCACCCCTTGAATGGAAAACAAGGGTGACAACCAAAGGTTTTGTTGATTCATCCAGAGCCCATTCCTAAATCCATTACTAGCCCAGTGAAGCCATGGTTTAATGGCTTCCTAGGATTTATAAATACTCTTAGCAACAAAAGTGCCCTAAATTTGAATAGGCTTTGGAGTCACAAGAAGGGTTTGGAAACAAATCCCCTTCTAGGCTAGATAGTTAACCTAAAAGCCTAAAGAAATGCAATGATGTAATAAAAGTTTCTAGTCCTCATCTCCAATGACAGCCCATATGACCCATTTGGCATAAAGGGCTATCCCCTACTTTTGGGTGGAAAACAAGCCAAGACCACCAAAATCCTAGGCCGCTCTATGAAAACCATGATGCACAACATTAGAGGCCTAGAGAAAGTCCCTGAGAGGATGTTCAAATTTAAGGTACAAGGCATTAGAGGGAGCCCAACAAGAAGAATAATATACATGAGTAGTAGCAAGCACTTTGGAGAATATTTGAAACTTTCTCACAAGTGAAAGGGGCTTAGTGATCAAATATTCTAGCTTCTTCTCAATTTGAGCAAGCACAACATTCCACAACTCCATAGGAGATGTTTGAAAAGAAAAGGGAATGCTTAGAGATTTAAAATATTCACCATGTTGGACCCATTTCCATCCATAATGCTACAACTAGAGAGGGCCATTGGATAGTAGACCCTAACACAAGACAAAACTATCTAAACACCATAAAGCATTGTCAATATTCTCCTCATACTCAATCAAAGTGAGGAAAGTATCATTTGCAAAATTTCCATTGACCAGTTGAGAGGTCAAATTTGATAAAGAAATAACATGCACCATATGTTGAGACATGGCATTGGCCAACAAATAACCAAAGCCCTCAGCTGCCAAAAATTAGAGAGAAGGTGCAAGAGGACAACCTTGGCAAATAGATCTAAAAAGCCCAAAAGCTTTAGATTTATGACCATTAATGGTGATGCATGTAGAGGCATCCCTAAATAACATCTACACTAATTAACACAAAAATGGGCCAAAACCCAAAGCTTGAAGCATAGCAAGAATAAAGGGCCATTCAATACGATCATATGCTTTGGAAAATCAATCTTCAAGATAATGGGCTACTTCTTAGATTGCCTAGCCCATTCCATTCCTTTTGAAACATAAATGATGTTGTCCAAGATATAGCAAGACTTGATGAAGACATTTTTTTTTAGGTTGAATAATCTAAGGGAGCAAATGCCAAATTTTAAGAGAGAGGGCTTTGGCAATGATCTTGTATGAGACATTCAACAAAGTGATTGGCCTCCAATTGCTAATCTCTTCAAGATCTCTAACTTTAGGTATGGATTTAATATTCCCTTTATTGATAATACTACCTAATGAATTATAATTTTAAGCTTCAAGATAAACCTAAAGTAGATTAGGGTTAATGTCATCCCAAAACATCTTGTAGAACTCACAAGGGAATCCATCACATCTAGGGGCTTTGTTACCACCCATGGATAAGAGGGCTTCCTTTAAGTCTACAAGAGTAAGATTTTGTTCATAAAATGAATATTGTGTAGGAGAAAGTCTATTGAGAGTAACATCAAGGTAGGCTTGTAGCACTTGATCATGCTTAATAGAGGGCCCTTGAACCATAAAATCTTACTCATAGTGGTGCACAAAAACCTAAAGAATATCTAGTAGGTCAATGAAAACCTACTAATCTTGGCAAATGCACTTGATACCCATAGTAGAATGACAAGCCCTCAAAGTACTAAAAAATTCCTTGGAAGCTTGATCACTAACCTCCAACCAATGGATATAGGCTTTGATTTGAGCTCCCCTAGCAGCATAACTATCTGTAATTTTCTTATAGTGTCTAAGATTTGCAAACCAAACCTAGAGATCCTTATCAAACAGATTCATGGAAAGGGCCTCAAAAGCCATATATAGATCAAGAGTAGTGGCCTCATAAGATCACATGTGGTACATAGCAAGTTGTCTACTATAAATGTGAAGAAATCTCTTAGTATAAAGGATAGTGTCATTCTGCCATTTAATCCAACCAAGGTGATTGTAGGGTTAGGGCTCAAGATTTTAGACACATAGGATGTGAGCAATAGTTGGTAGATGAGACAACAGAAAAGTGGCGAGGAAAAAACTTAGTTTTCTATAGGAAAGGCTAAGCTGTCTGCTAGGTGATAGAAAAGAGGATGTGGGAATGGTCAGACAACATCACATCAGGCAAAGGAATGACAAGCAAGGCATGCTTTTGAGAAAAAGAAAAAAAGGACTGTGTAGAAATCATAGTCCTATCAAGTCTTTTAAAAACTCTATCAGATCCAAATCTAAAATTGGACCAAGTGTGCCAAATCCCATGAGGGTGGTGATGAGTGAGATTAGAATCAAAGAGTCCTAATTTATTCCACATGCAAAATTAGGCCTCTCATTTACTAGCTACACACCTAAATGACAAAAGGCCTTCCTTTTTAGAGGCTAGCTCAACCATATTGAAGTCCCCATAGAAAACCCATTTCGTAGGTGGAAAATGATCTTCCAACCAATGCCACAGGTGTGAACATTCAATAGCATCATTGGGAGCATAAATGTTAACAACACTAAAAGAATGATTCTAAAAAGACAACAAAATACAAACTACCCTGTGCATAGGGTCAGAACCATGCCAAACAATAGAGGAAAGTAAATGAGGGGAGAGAAGAGTAACTACACCACCTAAACTAACTTCATGCTAAGAAACAAAAATGACACTATCTAGCCAAATAACATGATAGGCTAAGGTAAGAAGAAACCCAACCACTTTAACTTCCTAGAGGAAAAACACTTCAATATCAAACTGATGTTTGGTATAATGCACATAATATTTTCTAGGGAGGTCTATCAGCCCCCACACATTCTATGACATACAATTAATTGTAAACCATCTTGTATATCATCCTCATCCCCAAGAGAGGAGATATTATTGTGTAAAAAAGAGGCTTGCTCGAAAGGAGGGTTATCAATAGCAATGACCCTTTAAAGTTTCTCCCCATTATCAAAAATTTCATCACAACCATTAGGGCTGCGAGACCGATGTAGCTTTTTCTAGGCAATCATTGATGTTGCTTATGGTACCCAAGTCCAAAGAGAATGCTAGACTAGGGTATGAACATTGATTGTCTCCTAGCCTCCAAGGTTTGAAATAGGAGGCAGAGCAAGAAATGGAACTAGGGATTCAATGGGTATCTAGCTTGAACTAGATTTACCATGATCCACAAGAACAAAGCTTGCCTTAACCATATCCAAACCCTTCCCTTTTTTCACTGCTATGGTCCATTCATCTTTCTTGGTAGTTGGAGCAGTCTTGGTTCCCAAAGTAGAGGGATAGTTATAGTCCAACAAGGGACAATCCCTAATCTTATGCTCAGCTAACTAGTACTAGTAGAAAGTATTTGGAAGGTTACTTGGTAAAGCACCTTTTGAGGAAAGGTGATAACATCTATTTGTATATCCACTATATCTTTGAGGTCCCTAGATAGGTCAACCTCAACACAAACCCTATGTTAGGGATGAGTGTTGAAAGACTTGTCTAGTTTAAGGAAAACAAACTTGCTAGTGGCTTGTGCAATAGCAAATAAAAAAAACTAGCAAGGAATGGTAAGTCTAGGGAACTTCACCTGAATAGTTACCTTAAGTTTTTTATCATTAGAAACAACAAAAATCTTGTGACCAAAACTGAAAAACTAGGAGGGGGGACCTTACACTCTAGGGGCCTCACAAAAAAACATGCTTAGCTTGGCCTACATTGCCAAAATAAAAAAGAAAAAAATCCTTTGGTAAGCCTTTTAATGCCTTCAAGGAAAACACCCAGAGGTGTCTAAACCTTGGAAACCCATTCCTATGACATGCTTTTAGAAGGACTATGCCCCAAAAGATACCCAATGAGGGTTTGTTGTTCTAGCCATGTACATGCACTATCAATCTCCTTGGCACTCAAAATAATATTAGGAGAGGGATTACCTCATGGAACACTTTGGGAATAAACCTTCACATGCATTTGGTTAGTGGAGCCATTATCTTCATTAGTAGTAGCAACTCTAGCACCAAAATCAACTACTGGGCAAGAGAAGGCTAAACTCATTATAAATGAAAATAATCCCAAAGTAAATGTGGTACGACAACTAGTGGAAACTAGCACAGATTTAGATAGAGGCCCTACAAACCATAGAAAAGCTCATTTCTTAATGTATATATGTATATTTTAGAATTTCATTTAGCTAGGTTTTGAAAATCTTTTAGAACCAAACTTTGTGTTATTCCATGCTTGGTAGTTTCCAAAAAAATGGCTCCCCCAGGAGTTCCCACCATGCATTCATCATGGACTTAAGGAAAATGGGAATAGAGACAGTGTACATAGTTTATATAAATTCTTGGGCCGTGGCAAGATGAACAACTATTTTTAATTTGATGTCCTAGGCAAGTCACAATTATGTTGATCAAATAAGTAAGATTGACAAATGAGTGTCAACACACTTAACCATCTTCACTATACATGTCGAGTATACAATGGAAGTTGAAGCAGAACTCTAACACATGCCAAGTTACAGATAGTGCTCAGTGATTCAAGAATTATTAAAACTTGAGCGATGCAAAAAACTAATAGGTGCCGAGTAACATAGGAAGTTAATAGGTGCCAAGTAACACAAGAAGTTAATATATGTCGAGTAACACAAGAAGTTAATAGGTGCTGAGTAACATAGGAATTTATAGTTGCTAAGTGACATAGTAATTCTATAGGAGTTGACTAACTTAGGATCCAACAAGAGCCGAGCAATATAGGAAAGCTTTAGGTGTTGAGTAAAGCATAAACATAGTGGATGCTAAGCAATCTAGAATAGATGGTGTTGAGCAACATAGGATTAACATAAGAGTTTGTGCCAATACAAATCATGATGTGAAATAGTTATGCATGACTCATGACAAGATAAAATGATAAGATCAAATCCTCCCAACCACCTATGCAATTCTCATGCAGCCAATCAAAAAATTAGAGACTGCATGCAACCAATGGGTAAATTTCAAGGGTTTGAGTGAGAACACTTGAATCAAGGATGCATAGCAAACCACTAGTCCTTATAAGGGAGTCTTGATGCCATTGAAAAAAATAGAGTAGTGTGGAAAGAAGAAGAAAAAGTAGAGCCTATTATTAAGGTCATTGCATAACATTTGGTGTCAAAAGATTTAGTGGAAAGGATGACATTTACACATCTAGTTGATTAGAATAGAACAAGGAACACAATCAATAGATCATATCTAGCAAAGATTAGTGATAGAAGAGTAGATCAAGTACCTGAGATTAGCATCAAAGATTGCATTAGATCAAGTGTATTATTCTAATACTCTCTTACAATTGTATTAGGAATTTAGAAATCCTATTGAGTTAGGTGGGTTTAACAACTCTATATAAATCCTTTAATAGGGTGGCATTCTAAGTTGAATTTTCTTAAGTCCTCTAATAGGGCACACTCCTAATAGGGTGTAAAAATCCTTTAATAGGGTCACATTTAACAATATTTTGTAGCCTTTACTAGGGCAGGCCTTTAATAGGGAAAACCATCAAAAGTGGTTAAAACCAATTCCTGCAATAATTTTATGGGTATCATCCCCACCCCAATTTTACCTTCTTATTCCTACAGGGTTGCTAGGTCACCAAAATCTCAAGTGTTATGTGGTGATGCATGTTTGCTTCTCATGATTGTTTAATGTTTATATGCATGTATGTTAATTTCAATTATATGTTATTAAGGATTTAAAACAAGTGAAAACGCCAGTACTTCTAATTCAACCCCCCTCTCAGAAGCACTCTTCCCATTAAGACATTCCAAAAATTGGTATCAGAGCCAAATTCTCTTAAGAAGAAGCTTAATAGCTTGGAGGAAAATATCTAAAGATGGAAGTCTTCAAACTTGGGAAGATCATTGAGAACTAGGTGATAGATGTGCATCTCACTCTACACAAGGTAGAGGAAGATAGAGAGGAATTAAGAAAATTCTTAAAAAGAAGGAAGGGAATAGCTATAGCCAAAAATGATATTCACTACAAGGAGATTGACACCACACAAGTATTTTCCAAAGGAGATTCCAAATAATTTTATGTAGCAATAGCAGAACTGAAGGAGAAAAATAGAGTTCAAGTAGAAGAGATAAGAACTCTTAAGATGAAGCATGAATCATAGGCCATGATGCTATGTGAAATCATTGAGCAAAAGAAAAGAGCAGTTGAGGACAAAGTCATGATGGAAGATGACAAAAGAAATCTTGCAAATAGACTTGAAGATAAATGTACTTAACTAACAAGGATCTTAAACATGCAGATGGATACACTTGGTCAATTGATGAATCTTTATCATGAAATCAATATGAAAGATATTGAGATCTCTACTTTGAGGATGCAGAATGAACAACTACAAAATGAATTGAAGAGAGAAAAAAAAACAATAGAGAATCTCAAAAAGTCAAGTGAAGCTATCAAGTACTTTGAACAGTTGCTGAAATCCCCAAGATCAGCCCATGATACATCAGGACTTGGATACACTAGCACTAGAGTTGGTGAATCATTGAAGAGTATAGAGTAAAGGAGTGAAAAAGGTAAGGATCCTAAACCCACTTGTCATTACTGTAATAAAAAGGGGCATACTACTAATGTTTGCAGGATTAGAAGGATCAATTAGCCAAACACACCCAAAAGCAAGGGTTACTATCATAAGTGCAACATGCAAGGTCATATGACACAAGACTATAGGTCTAAAGTCACAAGGACATAAAGATTTGATGGACATTGCCACAATTGCAAGAAGTATGGACATAGAGGCTTTGAGTGTAGATCAAAGCCTATGTGGACACCAAATCAACATGTCAGGAGGGACAACTATGTACACCATTACAATTTGGACTATAATACAAGGCAAAGCTATCACTACTATCAAGGGTATGGTCACATACCCTAGAATTGCATTAGGACACATTTCAAGTGGAAGTATAAAAGATGGTTGAACCAAACTACTTACTTTAGTTGCTTGAAAACTAGACATGTTAGTAGGAATTGTCCAACAAAGGCCAAGGCACCCAAGAGTGAAGTAAATAAGGGAAAATAAAAGGTTGAGGAGGCATACATCAAAATAGACATGAAGAAGACATGGCAAAAAAAAAGTGGACCAAGTACATCCAATGGAAGGGTCACTTCACCCAAGAGGTCAACTGACCATATCTCATCCAACTAATCACAAGATGAACCTATGGGGCTGATACATATAAGGAAGTATCATACATTAGCCCTAAATAGAGAAGAAGCACTACAAAGTATAAATCTGCATGAGATAAGATGCCAAGTTAAAATGTCAAGTGGAAGCCGAGCAAAGCCTATAAGTGGTTGCTCAGTTATTAACAAAGTTAGTAGATGCTGAGTGAGAATAGCTACCAAGTAAAATGGAGTGGATGCCGAGTTGAAAATATTTGGAAGTTGAGTGATAGGTGAAGGTACAAGAATGCATTAAATGCAAGGTTTTTGAGCCACTTAAAGGTAAAAATTGATTCATTTTGAGCCATTCAAAAAAAGAGTGATTACTAAGAGCACAAATGAGCAATTTTTGAGCATTCAATCAGTGGTTTGCAATGATTCAACATCTACCCAAGTGATTTCAAGAATTTAACCAAGTATTTCCTTCAGGTGATGAGTTGTACTATTTGTGAAGTTTACTTTAAATGTCAAACCCTAGTTTGGACAAAAATGGAGTATGGTTCAAAGTTCACCAAAGGGAAGGAAAGCCATGAGATTCAGCTGGTTAGTAATGAGGTTAAACAACCTTAGTTTAGGCCCATACCAAAGGTAGCATACAAAAATGATCTCGGGGGTGCATTGTTTATGATTCTAGAAAAAGTTTTTATGGTTCAGGATGTGTGTAAGTGTTACAATTGTAAGATTGGAGCCATAGGAAATCTAGAAATCTATAATGCCTATGATAAACTTTGTGATAATGGTACATTAAAAGATGAGTTTTAAATTGTAGAAAAGAAGGGTTTAACCAAAGCCCTAGTTTTTCCAATCATATTCAAAATTAAGTGGATATGCATAGTACTTAGTAGAATCCATGATGGATCATTTTGGTTAGAGCAAGGACTAGTTAAAATTACTAAGAATATGGTTCATAGGATCACAGGTTTTCCAACCCTAGATCAGCCAAAGACATTGAGAAGTGATAAGAAGGAAACAATTGAGAAAAACATAGGAGAAAAGTGGAACAATAGAGGCATGGCCATAGAAACCATAATTGATCCCCTTCTAGACTTTGCTGTAAGGATCATATCACATAAGTTTTTATCAATCTAGTAGGTTGAATAGTGTACCCTGCATAGTAGTGGATGTGGCATATAAGCTTGTAAAGAAAGACCACACTTATGACCTTGTAGAGCTCATGTTGCAGTAGATAAATGAAAATCTTGGAGTAATTAGAAAGTCTAAGGGAGCACAATGCAAATTTGGGTCAGCGTTGGTATGCATGTTCTTTTATGTGATGAAGGAATTTCCTTCATTTGCCAAAGTCGACTAGAGTTAGAATAAAACAATTGTTGATCAAATAAGTGATTTTATTGCACAAATGGGAGATAGCTTTGATGATCAAATGACTATCTATTTTGATGATTTCAAGAATGTAATGAAGAAAATAGTGAGGATACCAGTCTCATTGGTGAATCAACATGAGAATGACATATGCTTTCTTGTTGACATTGATTATACTTATATCCAAGCAGTCCTTCCAAGAGTAAGATGGCTTAGACCATTAGGATATGAGCTTGATGTTGATCAAGTTTTTTTAGCTATTACAACATTACTTGTAGAGGAAATGGACAAAACTACCAAGGCATTTGGAACTTATGACACTGTCAGATCAAGAGTTGTTATAGAACTCAAGATAGCCACAATAGACAAGAAGAAGGACAAACTAGTAAAGAAAATAAAGAAGATATTTGGTGTTGAAGAAACAAGTGTAGTAGGAGAAGTAGAAGAAATTAGTGAAGATGAAGAAGAAGGTGATGATGAGAAAGATGAAGATGAGCTAGAACAAGGGCCACTTGAATTGACACAAGGCCAAGGTGAAGACAAAGATAAGGATGCTGAGGAAGTAGAAGCCAAGGAAGCACCCATCAAAGGCAAGGCTATCAAAAGTAAGGCAAAGACACCTCCTGCTTCTCAGCCTACATCAAAGAAAGCTGCCATGCCAACACCCAAGAAGCCAGCAACCAGAGTTACAACAAGGGCCTCCACACAAAAAGCCAAAGAGGAAGCTGTCACAAAGAAGAAGAAGACAACCAAGAAGGCATAGGAAGAGCCAAGGAAAAGAAAAAGATATGTGGCTCAACCTGATACTGATGAGGAAGATCACTCTAAAAAGGTAAGTCATCCTCCTAAGAGTTTAGTTGATACATTATGTGAAACAATTAGGAATGGAGACTTAAGTGACATGAAAAAGATTGACTTCAATAAGCTCACTAAAGAGGAACAAAATAGAATAGAAGAATTAGTCTATGCAATGATAGCATAGTTCAAGTATACACCTCTTGAACTAGATGGACAATTGCCAAAGGAATTGTCTAAAATTATAGAGGATAGATGGCATTTTTGTTTGAAAATGGAGGAGTTGAGAGAATCAACCCTAGAAAGCATATTGCCTGATTTGACAAGGGAACAGATAACTAAAGCATTCAAAAGGCATAATAAAAGATTTACACCTAAGTATAGGGCATTTTCCATACTTCAAAATAAAATAGAAGAAGTTGTACAGAGAACCACAAGATCATGGAAGAATTTATATAAGAAAACTAAAGATGTCTTTGAAGAGGAATACAAAGAAGAACCTACTACTAAGCTAGAAGAGAGAAGAAAGAGGAGAGAAGAGATGACATAAGTAGAGAAAAAGGTTGAAGAAGACAAAAACAAGGAAGAAAAAGAGGAGAAAGGAAAAGATGAAGATAGGGGTACTGATGAGCAGCAAAGTGTGCAAGACACACAACTACCACCTCCTAGCCCTCCTCACTCCACCATCACACCTACAAAAATCATAAAGATTAAGGATGTTACCAAAACCACAAGTCAAAACATCAACCCACTAACTATAGAGGATCTCACTAAGATCCTTGACCAAACAACTCTTCAAGCACAATTGTGTACAAGTCCCATATTGGTCAGTGTAGATCAACTCCAAAAGTTAGTAGATAAACTCAAAGAAGCCAAGGTGTCACAACAAGAATGACCTCAAATCACTCAAATTATTGGACTTCCATAACCACCAAGAATAGCCATGCAAGCTCATCAAGAGCCGAGTGCAATAGCAGAGGAAGTCACAAGTACATCAGTACATATAACAAGTGCACCCCCAGCAGTAGTGGCACAAGAAGAGGTAAGGAAGAAACACAAGATAAGAAGGAGTCTGCAATACAAAATTTGGTTGAATTGCCAAAAATAGGAACTCCTACCAAACCCATTTAGAAGTCAAGTACTGACATGTTAACCTTACAAGTTAGCACACCAGGTTCAAGTTCTACTAGGGTAGCAAGGACCATTCATTATGGTATTCCTCAACTTGATGAAGAAATTCAAATACCCTATTATGATTCAATCACTTTAACTAAGGAAAAGATGAATGAGATACAAAGTGCATTGGACAAGAGGAGGCAAGATGCATTAAGGAAAGAGTTTAAATACAAGTAGGCAATGAATGAGATCAAAGCTATATTCATGGATGCCTTCAGCCTACAACCTCCAGATGCAAGTAGGCCAATCCTTGAGCAATTATCTAATATAGTTGACCAAGTAAATAATGGAGACCATGATAAAAATGTAAAACTCATGGAATGGTCAAAAAAGTAGTTTCTAGGCAAGGTCAACCAAAAGATAGCCAATAACATAATTTTAGGATAGGTTGACCTAGCCAAGAAATTATATAAGGTAAAGATTGTAATAGGGAACATCTTTTCCTTTTATAGCAAATTGTGTGATTTTTCCAGGTTCACACAAGAAATTAATCCTAAAATTCTGAACCTTGAGAGAAAACTAAAGCTCTCTAGTATGCAACTACCCTCAAATCTTGCACATAGTGAGAAGAATTTTACTCAAACACTTCACACTCAGAGGGAATTAGTTGCATTATCAAAAAAAGAGGCCACTATTAAAGAAAAACTGATGCAAATTCAAGCCTCAGTTACTCCTAATTTGGAAGTCTTACACAAGGAGCAAATGTATGTTGAAACAGTCCTCAAGAAGGATCCAAATATTTCTACACATGAAGGACTTGTTGATCTAGTAGTAGATTTTGCAATCCAACACAAGTCATTGGATATTGCATTGAATAACTGGGATGTAGCTCTCAAAATACTCCTTGAGGTAAACAAGACATTTTTGGCCAAGTATGGCATTACTATTTAGAACCCTTTGACATCAATGTAAAAAAGGGCGAGATAATGAAGGAGACAATATTCTAAGGGGGAGATGTATTAAAGGAGGAGAAATTCATATAGCAAGAAGATAAGGAGATAACAGGTTCAGAAGTTAGGAATAGGTCAAAAATAGGATCAGGCACATTGCTAGAATTTTCAAGACATGACAAGGCATAAACAACTTAGGGGGAGTCATAAGGTATATTGATTGCTTACAATATTTTTGAAATTTTGTATGTAATTTAAGCAAGTAAAGAATGTACACATAAGGATTGGATCATGAATGATCAGTTAAGTGTTTTTGACACTCATGTCAAAGGGGGAGATTGTTGATCAAATAAGTAAGATTGATAAATGAGTGTCAACACACTTAACCATCTTCACTATACATGTTGAGTATACAATGGAAGCTGAGTCAGAACTCTAACATATGTCAAGTTATAGATAGTGTTGAGTGATTCAAGAATCATTAGAAGCCAAGAAATGCAAAAAACTAATAGGTGCTGAGTAACACAGGAAGTTAATAGGTGCCAAGTAACACAGGAAGTTAATAGGTGCTGAGTAACATATGAATTCTATAGGTGTCGAGTGACACAGTAGTTCTATAGGAGTTGAGTAACTCAGGATCCAATAGGATCTAAGCAATACAAGAAAGCTTCAGGTACTGAGTAAAGCAAAAACATAGTAGATGTCGAGCAATCTAGAATAGATGGTGCTGAGCATCGGTATTACTTAATGGGCTGAGAAATGCAAGATTAGCATAAGAGTTTGTGCCAATACAAACCATGATGTGAAATAGTTATGCATGACTTATGATAGAATAAAAGGATAAGATCAAATCCTCCCAACCACCTATGCAATCCTCATGCAGCCAATCAAAAAATTAGAGACTACATGTAGCCAATGGGTGAATTTCAAGGGTTTGGATGGGAACACTTGAATGAAGGATGCATAACGAACCACTAATCCTTATAAAGGAGTCTTGATGCCATTGAAAAAAGTAGAGTAGTGTGGAAAGAAGAAGAAAAAGTAGAGCCTATTATTAAGGTCATTGTAGAACATTTGGTGTCAAAATATTAGTCGAAAGGATGGCATTTACACATCTAGTTGATTAGAATAGAACAAGGAACACAATCAGTAGATCAGATCTAGCAGAGATCAATGATAAAAGAGTAGATCAAGTACCTGAGATCAGCATCAGAGATTGCATTAGATTAGGTGTATTATTCTAATACTCTCTCACAATTTTATTAGGAATTTGCAAATCCTATTGAGTTAGGTGTGTTTAAAAACTCTATGTAAATCCTTTAATAGGGTGGCATTCTAAGTTGAATGTTCTTAAGTCCTCCAACAGGGCACACTCCTAATAGGGTGTAGAAATCCTTTAATAGGGTCACATTTAACAGTGTGTTGTAGCCTTTAATAGGGAAAACCATCAGAAGTGGTTGAACTCAATTGCTGCAATAATTTTGTGCGTATCATCCCCACCCTAGTTTTACCTTCTTATTCTTGGAGGGTTTTTGGGTCACCAAAATCTTAAGTGTTATGTGGTGATGCATGTTTGCTTCTCATGATTGTTTAATGTTTATATGCATGCATGTTAATTTTAGTTATATTTTATTAAGGATTTAAAACAAGTGAAAAGGCTAGTACTTCTGATTCACCCCCCCCACCCCCTCTCAGAAGCACTCTTCCCATTAAGACATTCCAACAAGTTACTTACTTAGGCAATCACAATGTTT
The DNA here is from genome assembly GCA_028749045.1 of Cupressus sempervirens. NCBI lineage: Eukaryota > Viridiplantae > Streptophyta > Pinopsida > Cupressales > Cupressaceae > Cupressus > Cupressus sempervirens. The sequence goes on from CM053783.1 coordinate 744,273,181, forward strand.
GCAAGAAGGTTTGGGAGGTTTGAATGTGATCAATACTTAAAAACAAGAGTTGAAGGAGGAAAGGTGAGTTAAATTACTATATTATAGAGGAGAAGGTTTCAAAACAATTTTTGGTAAACCTTTGAGTAGACCCTAGCCAATGTTGACAATTCAATTCAGAACCCCTTAAACATAGGCAAAAAAATGTCTTTTTCATGCATAGAAATGGCTTGGAGATTTGAGACCGAAAAAATCCTTTAGGTTTTCCAAAATGATACTTGAATCCCTAATTAATTTTCCACCTTTTTTATATAAATTTGGAATTATAGTCCAAAAACCCACCTACGAGGGCTAATTCAATTAGGCCTATGTAGAGCAATTTTGCAAGAATCAACAAGAAGGCTTGTTGTTGATGAATCCGTAAGGTAGGATGATGTTCAAAACCCCATCACTAAAGCCCTTTCTCCTTATTGTGGTAGGAATTGTCAAGAAGGATCAAATTTATAGTTGGCAACATAGATTAAAGAGGCACTAATGAGTGCAAGAAACATTTCCATTGGTGTATATAGGTAGGAAGTAGTTAGAGGAGAGGATAGAGATCCTCTAGGGATTAGGGTATAAAATGGAACCTTAATAGGCTAAGAGAAATCCTATGTAATTCCTTGGGAAGATAAGGACTAGATAAACAAACTACCTTCCTAACATTACATTAGATTGGTATCAGAGAAAGAAGGTTTGGTCTTGTGGTTAGATATTTTAGGATGAAGAGTTAGTTGATGAAGCAAATATGGTGACCAATGCAAAGTTTTCCAAAGAGATGGGTGAATATAAGGAGAGGAAAAATATCCTTGAAAAATCCTTAGAAGAAATGAAAACCTAGTTAGAGGAAGTTACTAGAGTAACTAGGAAGAAGGGCCAAGAAGGAGAAAGTATCAATTAAGGTAATGAAATGGTTGATGAAGAAGACCTTATCCCTAAACCACATCCTCCAATAAATGAAGAGTCATTCCTAAAGACCATTAAGGCATTAGGTGGAAAATACCTAGAAGGGATTCCTTTATTTAGTAGCAAGATGGACATTGAACTTGTAATGGAGTAGATTGAAGGGATGGAGAATCACTTCTAGTGTGAAGGTGTGATAGAAGCACAAAAGGTCAAAATGGCCAAATCTAGACTAAGAGGATCAAACATGACATGGTTTAAGTACCTCGAAGAAAAGAGGGATAAAATGGGAAAGAATCCCATTTGAAAATTGGAAATCCATGGTAGAAAAGGTGAAGGAACAATACTTTCTAGTGGAATATGAAATTCAATTACATAAAAAGAGGTAAATTTTAAAGAAAAAAGATGTGGATGTTGAAACTTACACTGAAGATTTTTAGAAGTTGTGTTTGAGTTCAAGAGTACAAGAAGATGAATCTATCAAAGTGGCTAGTTATCTAAGAAGCTTAAGATATACTTATGGACTCCTACAATAGTCCACAAATGCTTCCAAATTGCTCTAAAAGTGGGAGAGAAGAGAAAGAATAAGGAAAACTTTAACTTTAGAAGTAGTGGTAGAGGTGGAGATGGAAGAGGTCAAAGAGGCTATGGTGGAAGAGGATAAGATTCTGGACCACAAGGAAACAACAAGGTTATTGAACAACAAGAAGGAAGTTGAGGAAGAGGGATTTTTAGGAGAGGTGGAGGCTCTAACACTAATTGGAGAGGAAGGAGAAATGACCAAGGAAGAGGATCATAATTTTCCACCGTGAATTTCTATCATTGCAATTAGTTAGGACACCCTTCATATAGGTGCAAGAAGAATCTAGTAGCAACAAAAAACACTCTACGGTACCCCTAGACTTAGAAGAAGGGAAAAATCTAATGATCAAGAGGAACTTGATTAAGGAACCCATAAAGGAAGAACCAAGTGAAAGAAAAGAACTCTTTAGGATTAGATGAAAAATCATGAGGAAGGTGTGTAGAATCATCATTGATTTAGGCTCAACTAATAACATAATAAGTGAAGAGGAAGTTAGAAAGCTAAAGATGAAAAGAATCCCTCATGCCAACTCATATAAGGTCACATGGCTCAATAAAGGACAACATATTCTTTTGGTAGAGAAGGCATGGATAGAGTTCATCATAGGGAGATACAAGGATATAGTGCGATGTGATATTCTTCCCATAGATGCATGCCACCTTCTACGTGGAAGGCAATGGAAATTTGATGACCAAGCCATACATGATGGAACCAAAAAGGCCTACTCATTCAAGAAGAGTGGGATGACTTTCAAGATTTAGTCCTTGATAGGAGAGATGAAGAAATCAAGTCAAAGTGTGCTCATGTTTAGTGAGAAAGAGTTATTGAAGACCCTAGAGGAAGGAGGTGGAATGGGGTTAGCATTGGTTTTGAATCCCAAAGATGAATTTTCTGCCAAGAAAACATAGATACCAAGTGAAGTACAAGAATTTCTTGAGGAATACAAAGCTATTGTTAGTGGTGGACAACCTATCACTCTACCTCCTGAGAAACATGTTAGCCACCAAATATATGTTATCCTAGGAGTTACCCTTCCCAAAAAAGCTTCCTATAAGATGACCCCTCAACAAAATGATAAAATTGGCAAACAAATCCAAGAGCTCCTAGACCAAGGCCTAATTAAGGAAAGCATTGTCCCATGTGTAGTCCTTGTTATTTTAGCACCCAATATAGGAGGAACTTGGAGACTTTGTACTAATTCTAGAGACATTAGTAGAATCATCATTAGGTATAGGTTCCCAATACCTGGAATTGGAGATGTAATGGTCTATTTAGGGGAAACAAAATATTTCACCAAGACAGACCTAAAAAGTGGCTACCATCAAATCAGGATAAATAAAGAGGATGAGTGGAAAAAAACCTTCAAGACTATAGAAGGATTATATTAATGGCTTGTCAATCCATTTGGTTTGTCTAATGCTCCATCTACCTTTATGAGGCTTATGAATGAGGTATTGGCAGATTACATTGGTAAGTTTGTAGTTGTCTATTTGGATGACATCTTAATTTTTAGAAAAACTAAAGAGGAGCATATCAAACATTTATAAAATTTCTTTAAAGAAATTGCATGAAGAAAAGATAATGATAAACTTGGAGAATTGTGACTTCATGAAATAGGAGATAGTTTATCTTGTATTTTTCTTGTCTCAAGGTAACCTCAAAAATAGATCAAGACAAGATGGATGCCATTCTAAGTTGGCCTAATCCCAAAACTACATCAGATGTGAGAAGTTCTCATGGTTTGGCATAGTACTATAGGAAGTTTATTAAAAATTTCAATGGAATATGTTCTCCTATGTTGGATGCAAGTAAGGGAGATATGAAGAAAAAATTTCATTGGACCCCACAAGCTAGTCATGGTTTTGAGACATTTAGAAAGAAGATAGTAGAACTACCTACACCAGTGCTCCCTAGATTTGAGAAAATTTTCCAAGTGGAGTGTAATGCCAATAATGTGTCTATTGAGGCTATTCTAAGCTAAGAGGGAAGGCCAATGGCTTTTCATAGTGAGAAGCTCAATGATGCAAAGAGGAAGTACTCTTCCTATGACCTAGAGTTTTATGCTCTAATCCAAGATCTAAGGATGTGGAGGCACTATTTTCTTAAATAAGAGTTTGTTGTATACTCAGAAAACCAAGATCTTAGTTTCCTTAACTCCCAAGAAAAACTTAGCGGCAAGTATATGAAATGGGTAGATTACCTACATGCCTACAAATTTACCATAAAACATAAGAAGGGGATGGAAAATAAGGTAGCTAATGCATTGAGTAGAAGAATGCTCATAGTCCAAGAAGTTCAAATAAAAAGTATGGGAATTGAAAGCTTCAAATACCTATATGCGGATGATGAAGATTTTTCTCAAATCTACAAGGTATGCAAGGAGTTCAAAAACAAGTTTCATGATGAGTTTTCTAATTATAAATTGAAGAATGATTTTTTTTTTTAAGGGTAGTGAAATTTGTGTTCCTAGAGGGTCAATGAGGGAGAATTTGATCCAAGAAGTACATAATGAGGAACTTAGTGGTCATTTTAGAGTCAATAAGACTCAATAGTTAGTCATTGTGTTCTATTTTTGGCCAAGATGACTAGAGATATGAGATGGTATGTGGAGATTTGTTTAGTGTATCAAAGGGAAAAAGGGAACATCCACAAATTTAGATCTTTATCAACCACTTCCAATCCATGGAAGACCATGGGAATGCATCTCTATAGATTTTTTAGTTGGCCTACCAAAGACAAGGTAGGGGTATGATAGCATTAATGTGATTATTGATAGATTTAGTAAGATGACCCATTTTGTACCTTGAAAGACTATACATGATGCTTGTCAATTTGTTCACTTGTTTTTTAGAGACTTGGTTAGGATTCATGGATTGCATATTAGATAGGGACACCAAATTCATGAGCCACATTTGGAAGACACTATGGCAAAAGTCTGGAACTAACCTCTCTTTTGGATCTACCTATCACCCACAAATAGATGGCCAAATAGAGGTGATTAATAGGAATCTTGAATTTTTTTTGAAGTGTCTCATAGAGGAGTATGGTCAAACATGGGACCATCTCATTGGATAGGCTAAATATGCATACAATAACATAATGAACATGTCAATTGGGATGAGTCCTTTTGAAGTTTTTTATGGTTTGCATCCTAAAGGGAAATTTAAGTTGAGAGAGTTGAAGGATGGAGCACAAGGTAGTGGTTATGCTAAGGAATTTATCCAATCCATGAGGAAAGTCCATGATAATGTGAGGAAGACACTAGCTAAAAATGCTAAAAATTTGAAACAAAAGGTAGATGCATCAAAAAGGCATGTTTAGTTTCACATAGGGGATCTTGTAATGGTGTACCTAAAAAAAGAAATGTTGAAAAAGGGGGTCCCACACAAGGTATAGATGAGAACGTTGGGTCCTTGTAAAACACTCACAAAGTAAGGAAATATTGCCTATAAAGTTGAACTTCTTGAAGACAGGGTTGTCACTCATCTTCAATGTTGTAGCTTTGGTTTCATACAAAGGACCTATTCAAGATGTTGATTAGAAGCTTTAAGAAGTTACATAAGATGTAGAAGATTTGAATCTAACTCCTACTCCACCTCTAACAACTAATAAGATTCTAGACTCAAGAATTTAAAATAAGAATAGGTAGAAGGACTACATGAAAAAAATAATAAATGATTTGGGAAGGAAAATATTGATACTACTTAGATAAAAGAAACAAATTTCAAGAGGTTGAGAATTGACTTCAATCTGCTCAATACGATGATGGATTAACTTCCTTTTGTTTGGGGAAGTATGGTCAAGGAGAACCTAGTCAAAGATCCTTTTTTTTATTGCTATTTTTAATTTTGGCATGTACCAACTCTAGCGAAGTTAGGAGTGTGAGTTTGGACTTTTCAAGACCATGTTTGAGTTTGTTCCTAGGTGAAGTTTCTATTCTAGGATATTTTGGGTTTTCTTGTTTAGTGGTGCTTGTGTTAGGGGTTATGGGTCTAGGACCATAAAATCATGAGGAAGGTATGGTTTTTAACCTATCATGTCCTTCATGATATTTTTACATCCCATTGCATGGATTGGAGATCCTATATACCATCTGGAGAAAGAAAAATGAAAGATGTCAAATAGGGAAAAGTGGTCAAAAACCTTTGGGTTGATGCTATAAAGGCTAGATCATGCATAGAAATAATTAATAGACCATGTTAGACCTACTTGGAAGGTTCAAAGTGTTAAATGTTCAAGAATTGTAAAAATTTGAAAATTGTTAGCAACTTTGAAAAGTTGCTTGACAACATTTGAGCAAGAATTGGACATGTCATGGTTTTGAGGTTTATGATTTCCATAACTACCTAAAACCTCTTGGAAAAATTTAAAAAACCATGAAATGACCCATTTCAAGGGTTGGATATTGTAAGAGGAAAGTTTTTTCATTAAGAACTATGATTTTTGCCCAATTTTGATAGTTTTACATGTTTTAGATCGCATATTCTCAATAATGGATTGAAGTTTGAGTTTTTGTTTTGGATTAGTGTTGTTCATACTTGTAAAAAAAATTTCTTTAAATTTCTAGATTGTAGATTTTCATTTAGATAGGTTTTGAAAATCTTTTATAACCAGACATTGTGTTGTCCAATCATGGCAGTTTCCACAAAAATGGCCCCTCCATGAGTTCCCAATGTGCATTCATCATGACCTTAAGCTAAATGGGAATGGAGATAGTTTACATAGTGTATATAGATTCTTGGTCCTTGGAAATTTTCACAACTATTTTCAATGTGATACCCTAGGGAAGTCACAATTAGTTGGTTAGGTAATCATAGTGTTTGTAGGAAGGTTTGGGAGGTTTGAATGTGATCAATACTTTAAAAAGAGAGTTACATAAGGAGAAGGGGTGAGTGAATTTACTATATCCTAGAGGAGAAGGTTTCAATCCAAGTTTTGGTAATCCTTTGAGTAGACCCTAGCCAATTTTGTTAGTTCAATTGAGAAACCCTTAAGAATAGGCACAAAAGTTTATTTCACATGTACAGATGGCTGGATGATCTAAGACCCACAAAATCCTTTAGGGTTTCCAAAAGGGCTTGTGGATCCATGATTAATTTTCCACCTTTTTAAGAATTTTTTTGAATTATAGTCCAGAAACCCACCTAGGAGGGCTAATTCAATTAGGCCTATGTAGAGAAATTTTGGTAGTTTTGCAAGAATCAATAAGAAATCTTGTTGGTGTTGAATGTAGAAGGTGGTATAATGTTCAAAACCCCATTAGAGAACCCCTCACTCCTTATGGTGGTAAGGAATGGTCAAGAAGGATAAAAAATTGTAGTTGGCAAAGTAGCTTGAAGAGGTATTGATGATTGCAAGAAGCATTCCCATTGGTGTACCTAGGTAGGGAGTAGTTAGAGGTTAGGATAGACATCCTCTAGGGATTACAGTATCAAAGGGAGCCCTAATTTGATAAGATAAATCATGAGAAATTCCTTGGGAAGATAAGGACTAAACAAGCAAACAATCTACCTAACATTACATCATTCATACTCTTGTTAAAGTGGGGGCTAAATGTACCATCTTAAAATGGACATGTTGGAAATATTATGAAAAGGGTAAGTTACTAAGAGGGGAGGGGTGAATTAGTAAATTTAAAACTTTTGATCTAAAACTGTCCAATTAGCTTTTAATTCTTCACATATAATTTGATTAAATTGCATGCATTAGAAACTAAAAGCATGAAAGCAAACATAACACTTTGAAACATAGATTTGGTGACCTAGTAACCTTCCAAATAGAAAGTAAAACTAGGGTGGGGATGATACTGACAAGCTTTTGTAATATAATATAAAGTTGGCCTGTTAAGGCTTACATTGATCACTTCTGATGATTTTCTCTATTAGGAGCAATAAGGACTACTAGGTCCACCTTGTTAAAGGATTTAAAAACATACAAAAAAGTATGTACTTGGTAAAGAGATTTGCATAAGAGGGTGAAAGCACAAACCTCTGTCACCCTTTTGTAAAGGAAAAAGCTAACAAAAGTATAACTATTCACCTTCAAAGACATAAAATTGGTATTATTATTTTTAATTTGAAAATGAAGTGAACTAATGAAATGTCTAGAAATGGATGAAGTTTAGGATTATAATTTTTAATAATTATTTGGAATAAGAATTGATATATTTTCCTAATTTTTAAAGACAACTTTTTGGCTACTGAAAAATGATAAAAATTGGGGGTCTAGTTCCCACCACAAAACTATAGCGAAATAAATTTATTCAGACTATGTTATAGATAACATATATAGCTAGAAAAATCAAAAATAAAAATCAGCTTTAGACTTATATTTTCTCTTTTATAATGTTTCAAATTTCAACTCACCTAAAATTGATAGTTTCCATCTTCCACCACATTAAAAAAAAAATCCATTCTAACCAAGAGAAAAATTATACATTCTAGAAGAGGACTTTCTCCTCTAGAGCGTCATATAATTTTTAATTTTTTTGATATGATTTAATATATTTTTCTTTCTCATAATTGAAATCTTTTTTAATGTTAAAATATGTGCTTGTAAATTTTTTAATTACAATATACTATATCTAATTAAAAAAATATAAACTCTATATCAGAATATTCCTGACTTTGAGCTATATAAAATGGTGTTTATATGTTATTAAAAAAAATCATAAAAAATAGTAAGAGTTATTGAAATACCACTTTATTGAAATAATTTTAATTCTTTAGTAATTGGATACAAACTAGTATAAAATGTGCATTTAATAGTCATTTCCAATTGGAAAAGTGTGAGACTATATATAACTTAGCTAGAATAAATTTATCTTAATCATATGTTTTAAAAAAATTTATTTTAAGATGTAAATACTCAAATTTAGTCATTTTGATAAGTTAGCCTAAAAGGTGACACAACTTTGTACTTTTACCTAAGACTGTTAGGTCTACCTTGTTAAAGGATTTGACTGATCCACCTATCAGGATGAAGCAATAGTTAATCTCTGATCTACAACTTGGTTTGTTGATTGAAATTCCTTTGAGTGTACAAATCACCTTGCTATGATAGATAAATATTTACTACTCTTTATACTACTGTAGCCTTTGTAATTAGCTCTTTTTTCTCTTCTCAAATTAGATATGATTACATTATATTCCTCATATATATTTTGGATATGATACAATACATTACATATATACCAATCTAATTATACAATTACAAAGTCAACCACAATAGAAGTTTACACAAAATATTACAAAGTCAGCCCAAGTATAGAAACTCAAGCTCTCAAGATTGACTTGGCAAGGTTTTGATACTCAGCATCCAATATCACTGCTCGACATTGTCATGCACTTGGTAGACGTAGAAGCTTGGTCCATATTGATCACTTCCAAGTAGTCTTGAACTCAGTCTACATTGGTGACTCAGTGAATACTATGAAACTCTACATCTAAACTAAATTACTTGGTTACCACTGCATAGCTCGGTAAACACTATCACCTTGAGCTTGGTATAAACTGAATCACTTGGTTAACACTGAGTAACTTGGTTAACACTAGACTTAGGTCACATCAACTATGAACTTGTTAAGCACTACACTAAGATGCTTGGTTTACACTACTGATCTTCACAATAATTATAACTACTCGGTATACACTAAAATTTGTCCAAAGGACTCGATAGCAACTATAGAACTTGGTAACAACTAAAATGTTTGGTTAACACTATTAACTATACAATAAGATTGGTAGATACTTACAATCTAAATAAGTTTATGTCACTAATAAAAAACTTGATTGATATGTCAACAATATCCCCCTTTAGCTTTAGTGACAAAGACACTTATTAGCCAAAATTGAATTCAAAAAGTTCCTTAATATCTTTATCCATCACCTTGTGATTCTAGCTCAGTATAGTTTACTATTTTTGAAATTTTTCAAAATTGGTTTTATAAGATATATTTATGTACATGGGAAGGCTCCTATATAGTATACTATACATTTGAATACAATTCCTTTCTATATACAATATACACTTGCTATCCATTCTTCTTTGAATGATTATTTACATTTATCTCACATCTATCTCCCCCATTTCCTTTACAACTTATGTTTCAATTCTTACATCTTTCTCCCCCATAACTCATCATTGCCATATCTTCTCCCTCTTTTTGACAATAATGCCAAAGATTTATTCTATATATGTATATATTAATGCCAAAATGAGACAAAAATTCTAAATGTACCTTGAGTATGATAGCCAAATTTTTTCCCCAATTGTCCTACAAAACCTTACATATGTGTAGTGCAATTTGCACTTCTATTGACAACTCAATCATGTAGTCTACTATGGAGAAGTTGTTGTGATGGATGAGAGTTTTGGAATGTACAATATGATTCTATAGTGCATCCATGTTAGGGAGAATCATATTTTAGATATCTGCCAATGTAGATTTGATTCCTTCTTCTTCTCTAAGCAATTCTACCTACATATTTGTTAGAAATCTAATCTTCTTGAAATGAGTAGAGCTTGAACTGGGGTCAAGTTGCAATTGCTGAGCACTCGCCTTGAGATCTTCATCAATCTTGGAAAATTTGTCCTTTATTTCCTTAGTGAAATTTGAAACATCACAGAACTTACCAAAAAGTGATGATACATTAGTACAAGAGGTTTCCAAAAAGCCCAAAATGGTAGAGAGTTCTACTTGGTAGATGACAATCTATTGGGAAATATTCTATAATGCTTTATTCTCAAATTTCTCCTCTGTTTTCTATAGTAACTTGTCCTATCCATCTATATCTTCATTATACTTCTAGATTGATTATGCCAATTGATACAAAACTAGTTGAGATGAATCAATCTCTATGTCTATAGCCTCTCCCAAAATATTCTTGCCATCCTCAATTATTTTAAATTCTTTGTCTCTTTCTTCTCTTATCCTCTATTGCTTGGCTTTCTTTTGGAGAAGTTCACCAAATGTTTGCATTTGATTAGGACTGAGTTTGGAAATGTTCTAATTTATGATTACTATATCCTCATCAAGGTCTATTTCCTCCTTTTCTTTTCCTTGACCCAAATATTTTGTGCTTGGCTAAGGCTTGGTCTCAACTATCCTTACACTTATTTCTTGCTTACTAGGAATGTAAACAATAGCAGACATAATAGGACTAGCCACAAAAATTGATACTGCACTTATTGTAGAAATACTAGTAGAGATATCCATAGTAGACAATATTGAAGTATTCAAAATTGATGTGACCAAAACTGTTGTATCCAACATAGTAGAAGGGTATGTGTAGGATCATGGTGTTCTAAAAAGTGGCAATCTGAAAAATTTGTAGTTCTGAAATATGTCAGGCTATTTCAAAATCCATTCCAACTTTTTTCCCATCCACCTTGATACTAAATTAAAATGATTAATATCTTTATAAGGTCTACTATATCTTTTGATACCAAACCTATATGGTCAACTTAAAAAACATCCTAAAAATGTGCTTTTCACCCATTTTTATGTGATTTTTACTTCAAAAATGTAGCTAATATCTTTTTTTCACCAAAATTTGATGAAATGAAAAGGGTTTCTTAAGAATGTTCTTATCTTTCCATAAATGTAAGATTTGTCAAATTATGAGTTTAGTAAGTAATTATTACTTATTTTCTAATGGAGTTATGTATAAAGTGTTGACTGACACACTACTTGAAAAACAACTATAAATTTCAAATGATGCAACATTTTTTAAATCCAAAAGATGTATCGCATTCTATGTTTCTTTTGCTATAAGGGAAAAAAATGAAAAATAAAATTTTGCAGAGTTTTGAATTAGTTAAGGTGGTCAAACACGATTTTTTTAATTCCAAAAATACTAAAGTCAAAAATTAATTATTAATTATTTATTTAGAATAAAAATACCCAAAAATATGTGTCACGTCCAAGCATAAGTCTATTACTTATATCTAGAATATTATTAAAAAATATTATCATTTGATTTTGATTAAGGTGGTCAGACATATGCCTACTTCTTATTTTTGTTCTAAAATTTTTGTAATATTGCATTAAAATTCAAAATTTTGACCAATCAATTTTCATTTATTTTTAGATAAGTCCTAATAGTTTAGAAACTAGATTCAATTTTCTAGAGATTATTTTCTGTCAACTTTTTGATATAAGGTTAATAACAAGTAGAAAATTGCATGTCAAGTTGTCATAACCCTGATTTTCTAATTTTTTATTGCCACTTAAGAGCATAGTTTAGTTGACCATGATCTTGCACATACCCATAAGAGGGAAGAGTCTGTAGCTTGGTAGATAAAGTGGAGGTCACTTTAGTCGAAGATATGCTAAGCTAAACTAGTGAAAAGATTTATTGAATGTTAGTGTTGTCATTAGTAGACATAATAAATCCTGCTAAGGCTGTCTCCATGCTTGATGTTATCACTATTTTGCTTGGAGAGTGAGGGAGTGAGGCAATAATTGCTGCAACAAGCTTAATTAGATCAGTTTCCTTGGCATCCTAAATTTCCTTCCTAAGTAGCCTCTTGCTCTTGTTCCTCTTCATAATAAATTGTATCAAAATGTGTTGTTTCTTCATCATTTGCTTCTTCATCTTTCTCTTCTTTATCATATCATCATCATCATATTTCACATCAATAGAAAAATCACTCAGCTTATGAAGTAGCTATACATTCTTCCATGTATTTTTTGCATTCATTACAACATGCTCAATATCTTTCATCAGAACTAGAAAACTTTTAAATTTTAGAGTTAATTTATATTCATTTTTCTTTAAGGATTCCTTAACCTCCTTGTTGGTTAGGCTTTGTATAAGTTACCTTAGGTTTTGAGAATAGATGTCTTGATTAGTTTGCATGGTAGATTCCCATCCTGGCTTTTGATCTTATATATCAAAATATTAGGTATCTAAGAGGTAAGCTAGTCAGATGAGTATTTCCACTCACCCATTTTGTCCATCACCAAATCTTCAATTTTATTTTGTTGTTCCTCAATCCTAGTTTCATACTTTAATGTTCTAAAATTTATTATGCTAGCCCTTGCCTCCAGTTCTTTCAATCTATCTTGGAAGGTGGGTGTAGGTTTTCTTGATATTATATCTCCTCCTTCCTTATCAACTTTCTTCCTTGGGGATCTCCTAGTGAATACAAAAATGGATGGCTTAGTTGGATTGGTGATGATTACCTTGCCTCTTTTCTTTAGTGTCTCCTCTTCCTTTGATTCTTCCTCATCCACTACCTCTTCATCGTCACCTCTTCCCTCGGTCAACAAAAGAGTAGAGCTAGTTTTCAACTTGGCAATTCTTTTCTTTCCTTTATTTACCACCTGAGGGAGTTTGATTTCCAATTCTATCCTTAGTTTCATCTATATTAACCTCATATCCAAGAATTTTCACCCATGAAATTCTAGGCCTGACTGCCTAAATGTATACCTTATCACTATCTGCATTAAACACACATCATCCTTGTAATCTTCAACTAATTTCCTTTGAATCCTCAATCTATTATTCAGTTTGTCTTTAAATGCATAAAAATAGTTATCCATGATACTATTATTATTCTCTCCCATCTTAGCAATGTACTCATTAATCTATTAGAGTATTGGCACATCTTTTCTCCATACAATTGAACCTTTATAAGGGAAGAATTTCTAAACATAAAAGAATAAAAATGTCAACAAAGAGCCAAAATTACATGGGTCATTCTTTGATGTTCGGATGCTCTCCATATTCTTATTGAATTGAATCAATAGTAGCTTGACAAGGTCAAGAGAAAGGTTGTTCTTAACTACCTGTATGCTAGGTCAACTACTTCACATGACACACTATTCAACCTACTTGAACTGTAGATCTTGTGTGTAATGATGTGAATACCAAAATTTAATTCTATGTCAATGACACTACTTATCTTCATGCCTCTACCATCCCATTCTTCTAGGGTTTTGTTTTCTAGTTCAACCCAACCTAAGGTTTTGGTTGTTTTAGCTTTAGCCAACATTGGGAGACCAATGATTCTATGAATCATCTTTTTCATGATTAAAATTGATTGTCTCAACCATAACTATCCATTGTGCACCTAATTGCAAATAAACCTAATCCATTTCACTTCAAATTCATTAGGCATATGAGGAATATGGCTCAACCCTTTAGTCTTGAGGTGTTGATGCTCAAGTTTCAAGATGCCATTTACACAACTTTTCTAGGGCTTTATCCATTTCCAAAGTACCAATATCCTAAATCATGCATTTAGAATAAAAACTAATGTCATTAATCAACAGTACCTTTGGAGGCATTTTTGACTATGCTCCACTTAGATCTAGTGTTTTAGTGATTGCATGAATCAGATTTAAGTCTAGAGCTTTCCATTCTACTCCATGAACTAGCATGTCTAAACCTTGATTTATCTTGCTATTGCTAGATGCCATCTTCACTCAATAGGATTTGAGAGAATTTGAAATCTTTTGGTAACAATTCACTGAAATCACTTTGATGCTCTTGAAGATCACTCTACACAATTTTCTCTTGAAAATTCACGATAAAAATGACTTTGATTCCATTCCTTTAATAAAAATTAACCATAAATGCTTGGTATGAATGGTAGATCAAAGTGATAGATTGTCATCCACTTTTCTTGCATTGATTACTTAGTAGAGTCTTCTATCATTCAATAACCATATAAAATTTAGTTACTCCCAACCTTGCTCAGTAGAGTCTGTGACCTGACCTTACTCTGTAAGGAAAGTAACTCGGTAGTAACTTGTACCCTTTGTATCTTGAATACTGATTTGGATCCTTTCATTCTTTCAACTTAAACTAATTTGGATGTCTTCTTTTTGTAGCCTAGTTCTAGTTCTCCTTTGAGAAATTAAGTAGAAGTAGTAGAGTAACCCAATTCTTGAGTGACTTGTTCATTATTGTTTGGACTTGCATTCTCGGTAGACTTTGGAATCCATTATTGTCTCATCTATTTTTGGATGTTATCAACCTTTTTCTTCTTTTCATCTTCAACTCTACTAGTATTCATATAGTTCTTGGCAAGATGACCAAATCTAGTACAAACGAAATATCTTTTAGTAGTATCTCTTTTGCTCAAATGATGCTTTAAACAATTCATTCCAATATGTCCAAATTATCCACAGTAATGACATCTATACTAGGTGTTATAGTCCCAACCAAATATAGTTTTCACAAATTGTTCTGCTAGATTTAATGTCTTGGTTTTGCATTCTGATGATTTGTACCCATGCTTCTTACATTTGTGACATTTTCCTTCAAATCTTGGTTTCTCTTTGCATTCATTTTCTCTATGACCATGTTGATTACAATTGTAAAATTTTCCATTGAATTTTTCTTTCCCATTGCTCCAACATTTGCTTGAAGTATGACTTATCTTACCACAATGATTTCAAATAGGTTTTTGATTCTTTGAGCTCCTTGCTTGGATGATTCTCCTTCTTCTGTATATCCAATTCCTACTTTTTCCTTTTGTCTATAGAGATTTTTCTCATTCAATTGATTCATGTTTGCTTGGGATTTCATAATTCTTTCATTGGTTTTCCTTTCAAAGTTTAGATCATTATACAATCTTTCATTCTCTAATCTTAGGTTCATGATTTCTTCATTTACATTGGTGAGTTGATCAATGAAGTCTACTTGTTGAAGGGATAGGTGCTGAATTTCATTGTTCTTTCCTTCTATCTCTTATCTTGTTTTTCTCTTACATAACTTCACATAATCTTTCTAACTAAATCTCTCGCTCTCTTCTTAGTTTTCTTACTTCTTGCAGTGAACTATTCTTTTCTAGAAGTTTCTTGATTGCTTCATTGGCTTCATTTGCATTGCTTGAATGAAGGTCTTCAATTCTTTCTTCAATGTAGAGATGATCATTCATTTGAATTGAAAGATCTTTTCTTCTTTTCAAGGATTGAGAGAGTTGCTCCTTTTCTTTCTTGAGTTGGGCAATAGCCATTTCCAAATCTAGCTTCTCTTTGTCAATAGCATTGTGAAGTCTAAATATCTCCATGCCCTTTGATCTTTACTCAAGATGTTAAACTTTTGTCTGAGAACCACAAAGCTCTGATACCAATTATTGGAAATATTATGAAAAGGCTAAGTTACTAAGAGGGGAGGGGTGAATTAGTAACTTTAAAAATTTTAATCATCAACTGTCCAATTAGCTTTTAATACTTTAAATATAATCTGATCTAATTGTATGCATAAGAAACTGAAAACATGAAAGAAACCATAACACTTTGAAACATAGATTTGGTGACCTAGAAACCTTCCAAATAGAAAGTAAAACTAGGGTGGAGATGATACCCACAAGCTTTAGTACTAGAGTATAAAGTTGGCCTGTTAAGGCTTACATTGATCGTTAATGATGATCTACCCTATTAGGAGCAATAAGGACTGCTAGGTCCACATTGTTAAAGGATTTACAAACATACAATCAAGTATGTACTCAATAAAGAGATTTGCATAAGACTGTTAGGTCTACCTTGTTAAATATTTGACTGATCCACCTATTAGGATGAAGTAATAGCTGATCTCTAATTTGTAACTTAGTTTGCTAAATGAGATTCCTCTAAGTGTACAAATCACATTGCTATGATAGATGAATCTTTGTTGCTCCTTATACTACTATAGCCTTTGTAATTCACTCTTTCTTCTCTTCTCTAATTGTATTCCTCAAAATAATTTTTGGATATGATACAATACATTACATATATACCAATTCAATTATACAATTACAAAGTCGACCACTATACAAGTTTAGAAAAAATATCACAAAGTTGATCAAAGTGTTGAAATTTGAGCTCTAAAGAATGATTAAGTGAGGTTTTGATACTCATCATCCACTATCACTACTTGACATTGTCATGCACTTAGTAGATGTAGAAGTTTGGTCCATACTAATCACTTCCAAGTAGTCTTGAACTTGTTGCACTAGTGACTCAATGAATACTATGAAACTCAACATATAAATTGAATCACTTGGTTACCACTACATAGCTTGGTAAACTCTATCACCTTGATCTTAGTATAAAATGAGTCACTTGGTTAACACTAAGTATCTTGGTTAACACTAGACTCACATCACATCAAGTGCAAACTTGGTAAGCACTGCACAACTTAGTTTACACTAGTAAACTCGACATATACTAAGATGCTAGGTTTATACTGCTGATCTTTACAATAATTGTAATTGCTCTTTATACACTAAACATTTTCCAAAGGATTCAGTAGCAACTATAGAACTCAGTAACAACTGAAATTCTTGCTTAAAACTATTACCTATACAATAAGCTTGGTAGATATTTACAATCTAAAAAAGTGTATGTCACTAATAATAAACTTGACTAATATGTCAAGAAGACACACTTTTCTTTTAAGACCTTTTAGCTCCCTCCTCTTCACGATTCCCTTTTTGGACCATGGATATGGTTTCTCTCTCTCTCTCTCTCTCTCTCTCTCTCTCTCTCTCTCTCTCTCTCTCTCTCTCTCTCTCTCTCTCTCATCCTCTTCTCTCTTCCATCTTTCCACCTTATCTCTCTGGTATCTTCCTTGGCTCTTTGTCACACCTAAGACTTGTTCTCTTGGACCATGTCAAATTAGGTCAGCCTAGTCTAGACTAGGTTGACCCAAGTTGACCTAGTCCTCCAAGGTTGACATAGTCCTAGACTAGGTCAACCCAGGTTGTCCTAGTCCTTGACAATTTTGGATCTTGGGACCTACAAATCCTCACGGGTTTAAATAGTTTTGATCTTTATCCTATTGGTCTGTATTGCTTTCTTTCTTAAAAAATCATATATAAGGAGACTTGGGGGCTTTATTTTCATATTTCATCATATCATCTCAATCAATTCACATCTCAAGATCATTGATGCACACAAGCTCTTTCTCTCTAGTGACGAGTTTAGTCTTTTCCATTTAAGAATTCAAGCAAGGAGAATTCTATTTATAATTGGAGAATACTTGGTGAGAATTTCCTCTTCAACATCTAGTATATTATATGCCATCAAGGGATGAGATCTATATTTAAGCATTTATCCTCTTCATTAATACATATCCACATCGATGCAACTAGGAAAAAGTTATGATAGATCCATTACAAAGTGTGGAGATATCCTACATTCATAATTCAAGATCTACATTACATACACATGGGAAAGGTGAATCCTAATATTTATCTTGTTATTTATAGTCCTTTACATTTACATTTCTCATTTACAGTTAATCTCTTAACCTAGATCTTGACCAAGGAAAGTCCTCATTAGACACCAACCCCCAAACCTTTCTTTTATGTGTTGGTTTGCAAGTTGGGAGAAAAAAGGTTTACAGATCTAGAACCTATAGTTCATAAGGTTTCAAGAGTCTTTACTTTTGGAGCCATAGACTATTTCAACCTAGTTGTAGGATTTCCTTCCATGTCAAGCTAGTCCTTTTGTCTCAGATTATAGGGAGATTTCTAGGTTTTTCTCCTTTCATCATTTCATTCCAAGAATTATAGATGGAAGTTTATAAATTTTTCATAAGTGATAGTTATTAAGCATAAATACTATTAGAAATGTTTTAGAATAATTGAGAGTGGGAGTGAATCAGTTATTCAAGGTCAAAATGTCCAATTCAAACTTTTCATCAAGTAAATTATGCCCATCTAACTATTTATTCAGCCAAGCTTTAACTTTCCTATTCATCAAGTTATTATAAATATTCATCCAAGCTTTAACTTTCCTATTCAGCAAGTTACTATAAATCAGCATGCAAGCATAATACATGAAAAGATCAACACATAACATAGTGATTTATGTGGAAACCTAATTTGAGAAAAATCACTAGTAACATGCTACTCAATTTTCACTCTTCTAAAGTGATGCCCTGTAAAAGGCCTACCCCATTAAAGGCTACAACACACTATTAAATGTGACATGGTTAAAGGATTTAAACACCATGTTAGAAGTGGGCCTAGTTAGAGGACTTTAGAAAATTCACTTGGAATGCAACCTTGTTAAAGGATTTACAAATGGGTATTAGGCCAACCTAAGTCCATAGGATTTTCTTTTACCCTAACTGATATAATTTCTATAGAGTAACAATAAGGGGTTTTGACCTGATCATAGCATACAACTTAACTTGTAGATTTTAGATCAATTCTCTAGCTCTTCTCAATTTAACTAGCTTTTGGTCTCTATAGTTTTGATATCTTGCCCTCTTTTCAAGCTTTATCTCCTTGAGTCTTCATGCCTAATGTACTAGTGCAATCCTGTCTTTCTAATCATTTATCAAAGTAGAGTCTATGTGCTCTATTCTTCCTTCTCCTAGATGTCTTCTCCTTGACACCCTTCAATAACTTCACATTTTGGCCTACCAGCAACTGTTACTTCTTGGCCTGTGGCTCCTTAAATAAAATTCTAGGATTTCTTTTCCTACTCGATTCTTCCCTTGTTTAATTTTTATTTGAATATATTAGATAGGATTCATTGAATCTAACCCACATTTTGTTCCTTCTAGAAATATCATGAAGAATCCTCTTAAATTCGCTAAAAAATGGTTTACATAGAATTCTGTGCCACTAGCTCATCATCCTTATCCTCCAACTAGTTCATAAAATTCAAGGTAACAAACTTTTTAGCTCAGATGTGCAAATCTTTGACTTTTCAAATAATGCAACAGCTCAGCACTATTGAAATTCTAATGCTCAACACATATTGTGTTACTCGGCATCAACTACATTTTACTAATGCTCGATACCTTCTATATCACTTGGCACTTGAACTTCACTCGGCACACATTAAATTTTCCATTTGCTCAGCTCTAACTAAAAATTTTCTTATCTTGAACTAACTTTCTCAGCACTTACTAATGATCTTAGTTTAAGCTTTGTAGTCAACCTTGTTCCAGCTTATAGTTCTAGTATTTCTAAGTCTAACCAACCTCTATATCTTCAAGTATGTTATTAATACATCATTTGACCATTGTCTTAGCTAATCCTTGCACTTTATTACAAAACTATAACTCAACCTTTCCCTTACGTACTCTTGTTACATCTTGTTGATTAGATCCTCTTCATTAATCAACTAAGTGATAATACTTTGATATTATAAGCAATTGTAATTCCTACAAATAGAAGGTTTGACATCAATGACCAAACAATGATTGAAAAAAATATTTCAACAAAAATCTCCCTCTTTCAATCAATCTTCTTCTTATAATGATCTTTTTCAATCAGATTTTCAACAATCTCCTTGGCATTGATGGCAAACCAAACTGATCAACCATCAGACTGAACTATTCAACCAAGTTATCAAAGTGCTAACAAGGTCAGTAAGTCAAATGCCAAAGAGGATAAGATTACACAATTTCTTTCTTGATCTACTATCATGATTGTTTTATTTCTACTTCTCCCTCCTAAATGTTTTATCCTTTTTCTTTCCTTTTCTTACATTCTCTCCCTCTATATGCATTTCTCATCTTCTATTATTCTGATATCTAACTACTTTTTGTCCATAAATTTGATCAATTTTTTCTATTTTTCTTCATCTTCTCCCTCGAATGCTGATTATTTTTTGCTATTTCTCCCTCTTTGACAAAAATGCCAAAGTCATATGATGTTACCATCAGAACATGCAAGTGTAGCTTTTGCAGGTTCTTTCAATTTCTCCCTCTATCACCTTGCTTGTGACTAATTTGGAACTTCATCACTTTAATTACTTCAAGAAAAAATCCTAAAGTAAGCATCCTTTGCATGAATATGTAATATTTCAATAATCAATGCATTTGATGCAAGGCAATCTTGTTTTACTTCAAGTAGATTTGGCTATGGGTATCACCCCTAACTTACCTCTAAGAGACTCAAAAGCATCTTTAGGTAGTGCTTTTGTGAAGATGTCAGCAATTTTTTCTTTTGAGCTGACATATTCCATCCTTACTTGTTTGTCTTCTATCAATTCTCTTACATAGTGATACTTAATTACAATATGCTTTGTTTTGGCATGCATTGCAAGATTTTTTGATATGTTGATGGCACTTGTATTATCACAATAAAGTATCATAGGCTCATTTACCTCTTTCTTCATACCTTGCAAAAAATGTTTGATCCACACAATATTAGTGCAATTAATAGTAACTACAACATATTCATCTTCTTTTGTTGACTATGAGGTACAACTTTGCTTTTTGTTGGTCCAAGTAATTATTCTTTTACCTAAGAAAAGTTCTCCTCCACTGGTGCTTTTTCTATCATCAATATTACCTCTCCGATCTGGATCAATGTAGACTCTTAAATCAAAATTTTCACTCCTCTTATAGTACAAACCAAAGTCATTAGTTCCTTTTAGGAACCTCAATATTCTATTTACTGCGATCAGATGATTTACCCTTGGATTTGTAGAAAATCTTGCCACTATTCCAATAGCTAATGCAATGTCTGGTCTACTATGTACAACATACTGCAACTTTCCAATCATTGATCTATACATTGTCTTATTTACTTTAGTTGACTCATCATTCTTTGATAACTTATGTCTTGTTACCATTGGTGTGCTAACTAGTTTTGAGTCTTCTAATCTAAAATGTCTTGAGTATCTCCTTGATGTATTTTGATTGGGTCAGAAATATGCCATGCTTCAATTGATGTACTTGCAATCCAACAAAGAATTTGATTTCTCCAAACATTGATATTTCAAACTCATGTTTTATTTGATCAGTAAAATCTTTGCATAGAATATATTTTCCTCCAAATATTATATGATCAACAAAGAACTCAAATATCAAAATGTCTTTACCTTTTTATACCTTGATATATAGGTTTTTGTTGTCATTTGTTCTCTCAAATCATATCTTCAAAAGATATTTGTGTAGTCTCTCATACCATGCTCTAGGTGCTTGCTTCAAACCATAAAGTGCTTTATGTAGTTTGCAAACCATATCCTTGTTGTTGTCATCAACAAATCACTCTAGTTGTTCTATGTAGACTTCCTCTTCTAATATACCATTCAAAAAAACATACTTCACATCCATTTGGTAGACCTTGAAACCTTTGTAAGAAAAATATACAATTAGTGTTCTTACTCCTTCCATTCTTGCAATAGGAGAAAATGTTTCTCCATAATCTAATCCTTCTTCTTGTGCATAGCCTTTGCAAACTAGTCCAGCCTTATTTCTTGTTATCTCACCATTTTCATCAAGTTCATTTTTAAAGACCCATTTGGTACCAATTATATTCTTTTCAACTAGGCTAGGAACTAGAGTCCAGGTTTTGTTCTTCTCAATCTGATCTATCTCTTCTTCCGTAGCTTTAAACTAGTTATCATCTTATAGTGCATCTTTCCCAATTTTGGGCTCAACCTTGCTTAGAAAACATGACTCATTCCTTAGTCTATTCCTTGTCACCAATGATTTGATCTACAGGGTGATGTCTTCTCACATACTTGGCTAGTCTTGGTTCTGTCCTTCTTTCCATGTTTTTTTCTTCACCTTTAGAGTCATTTTTCTCTTCTCCATCTAGTACTTCATCATTTCTTTCATGTATACTATTTTTAGAATCAAACTGTGCATTTTCTTCATTCTACAACTTGGCTTTTGAATGTAGCTTGAAATTCATTGGTTTTGACTCGGCTGATACTAAAATTTGTTGCTAATTTCCAACTTGATTGACAACATTATCTTCAATAGTCATTCCTTGATAGAAGTATAGAAAGGATCTATAATCTTCTAGTTGCTTGGATTCATAAATGTAGACTTTGGCATGCTCATCAAAATTTACATTTGCACTTTCCACAATCTTGTTAGTGTTAGTATTCAAACACTTATATGCTTTAGTTCTAGTGGAGTATCCAAGGAATATGCCTCCATCACTTTTTGCATCAAACTTGCGATTTCTAGTATCTTTAAGAATATAGCATTTGCAACCAAATATTTTGAAATGTTTTATATTAGGTGAGTGACCATACCATAATTCAAAAGGTGTTGCATTTTTCCCTTTCTTGACATGGACTCTATTTAGGGTGTAAACAATAGTACTTAAAACTTCTCTCCAGTACTTTAAAGCAACATTTTTCTCCATCATTAATGTTTTGGCATAGTCTATTATTGATCTATTCCTTCTTTCTACAATACCATTCTTTGGTGGAGTTCTTGGTGCTGATGTTTTCCTTTTGATACCTTTTTCATTGCAAATTATCTCAAACTCTTTTGATGTAAACTCTCCTCCTTTGTTTGATCTTAGGCACTTCAGACTTTTTCTTCTTTCCTTTTCAACTCTAGCCAAATACCACTTAAACATTTGAAATGCATCAGATTTTTGCTTTAAGAACATAGTAGTCATCATCCTAGAATAGTCATCTACAAATAGCATTATGCATCTATCTCCTAGGTAGCTTTTCACTTCTAATGGTCCACATAAATTAGTATGAACTAGCTCTAGTACTTTTTTGGAAGTGCAGGTTTTTCTTTTGAAGCTTGACTTGGTCATCTTCCCTAGTTGAGATTGTTTGCACATTGTGTTTTCAGGCTTCTTCAGTTTGGGTATACCTCTAACTTTCTTCTTTTTGCTAATGCTAATTAGATTGTCAAAGTTAACATGACACAAACTTTTATGCCATAACCACACATCATCAAATTTAACAAAACAATTTGCATCTTCCATTTCTAGGTAAAATAGATTACTTCTTATTTTTTCACCTTTTCCTATCAGATTTCCATTAGTGTCATAGATTTTGGCAGTTTTGTTTCCAAATTCTACTTTGCAACCTACATTTCCTAACTGTGATACACTCAACAAATTATAGTTCAATCCTTCAACATAATATGCATTATCGCATGAAATTTTCTCTATAAGTTTAATTGAACCTTTCCCTTTGATTTGGCATGGAGCATCATTACCAAATCTAACACAATTTTCATCATATTGAGTAAAGGTAATAAAATTACTTTTATCTCCTATCATGTGATGTGAGTATCCACTACCTATGATCCACTTGTCATTCTTGTTCACACAAGTTACCAGTGCTGTTACCTTATCTTCATCTTCATTTGATTCATCCTTCATGGCTACATAAACTACTTCTCTTTGGGCTCTGCAAAACCAGGGTGGGTATACCTAGGGATAATTCAAGCTTGGAAGATGTTGTATGAGAATTACATTAGTTTCATAAATCCTCAAATACATGCATAGTTCTATCATTTCAAACAAGATTACATCGCATATAGTAGATTTGGTCATAAAGTCTTCTGTAGATTTGCAAGCACTATCAACAATAGTGGCTAACTAAGGCTAAAAATTTCATGCAAATAAGTATTGACCAACTTTGAAAATATTTAGGAAATAAAGGTAAAATTGATGATAATTTTTCATTTTATAACCACATATGATCTATTTCTCTTCCAATTGAATTAATTTTACTAGTGCCTAATCCATTAGGGTTGAGAGTCTACTACAATTCCATAGATCTAATTTGTTGCCTTACAACAAATATTATCAGCAATTCTTACTAGAATCCATCATTCAAAACATCCTTCCCATTTCTAAAACAACCTTATCAAATTCATCAAAGCTTTTAATTGATTAATTGAACTAACAGTAGTGATGAAAAGATATACAACCTAAATGTATTGCATTCAATTGCACAAGTTTTTACTCACAAAACATCAAGATAACTAAGTAATCAAAAGGAGAGAGAATTCAAAAAGAACTGATATAGGGGCAACTCATAATTTGTATTCATTTTTCTTTGAAAACTATATACATTTGTAGTGAATAGAAAATGACCTTAGAATGAAACACAAAGATCATTCTATATTTATGTATTCTCAAAAAACTTGCAGAGAACATACATCATAAAATTTGCTTAAATTATTGGACCAAACACATCCTGGGTGTAATACTAAAAATTTATTATAAAATAGACCCTCACATTACCTTGAAAACTCATTTATATAAGCATGAGTTGCAATAAGCAAAAGGCCATTGTCATTGATAGGTGTCCTTTCAAAAAGATTCTTACATACACCTATCACAAGAAAACAAAACTATGAATAATAGAAAGACTGTTACATCAAACATTCCTTTGTGGGTCCCTTCTCTGTTACTTCTCTTGGAAAGAAAAAGGCACTATGATGAGATTCTTTTATCATTTTTATTCCTTAGAGTAAGTGGCCATCAATCTTGAATGTGATGATTCATCTCTAATTACCTGCAAAATTACTTCAACCCGATGATTTTCCTTGTCTTCATCATTAACTGCAAGGGTGAATTTTACTTTTGGACCTTCTTCTTCCTCATCATCTTTTTCTTTGTCATCTTCTCCCATTTTCTCTATAGACATAAACTTATCTTTCCACTAATTATAAGTAGTATCATCTGGCAAATCAAAATTTAGAACTTCTCTTTGTACAGTTATTAATGAATTTGCAATTGCCTCTATGTCAACAAAATCTTTTTTGGTGGTATTATAGAACAACTATACTTTTACCAACTCCTCATTTGTCATTTCCCACAACAAGTGGCCTATTTTATTTATAACTTTATTTATTCTTCCACAAAAGATCTCATCCATCTCCCACTTCCATTCTTCCCTTTCCTTTACTTTATAAATTGTTTTTGAAGCACAAGAGAATAAATAAATTCTTTTTGCAAAATACTTGGAAAAACAAATAGTTAATCTTCTTTGGAAAGAATCTTGTTTATCATCAAAACCTTGCAATTTATTTAACAAATCAAAGATCTTTTCTATTTGGTGACATGTCAGCTAGATAACAAATATACACATAGCAGTGATATCTTCATTTTTTTCTGTCCACTTCTATACAATGGTTTTGAATACAACTTCATTTCCTTTCAATTCATCCCTAATAGCAACAATATTTTCCAATTTATCAAAAAATGTTGACCATTCTATCCTGTCCACTAGATACATTACATCTAGCCTCAATTTCTATTCAAATTGATTATTTAGTTCTACATGCAATGTATACAATTTATTATTCTCTTCTTCAAAATCCTCTGTAGTGTAGAACTATGGCCTTTCTAGGGTGTCTGGTATCTCAATAATTGGAGTTGATTTGAAAGGCTCAACAAGTGGCTATGGGGGGTATGCAATCCTTGTTCTACTGGTTTCTTGTACTTTTCTCTTCCCAAGTACCTTCTCCATTTTAGATACTTTGTTTTCTAATGACTATATCTACATACCCCTCTCCTCATATGCTTTCAAAACTTCTTCAAATCTAGCATTGAGTTGAGATAATCTATCTTCTTCTTGACCAGACACAACACTACCAAATTTTACCATTTCTAAAGCCATTCCCATTATTTGTCTACTGCCTACCTTACTAGCTCTGAACATTGTCAATGCACCAGTATGCTTTGCAGTAGAAATTTATTGCATCCTAGTCTTATCCCTTTTTTCAATAGACCCAATAAAAAGAGCTTAGTGATCATCACTAAACTTGACTCCTCTATGAGCTTGTAATACCTCTTCTTTAGTCTTGAATTGGAGATCCTTTTGTTTCCTTAAAAAATCAAAAACCATGGCATTCACTATATCCCATTCTGGAAAAATAAGGACTCCTAATTGTCTAACTATTTCTCTTCTGGCTTGAGGTGTAAATTGAGAAAAATAATTCAAAAATTTAGACTTTACCTCTTCCTTAATAGCAGAATCTAATTTATCAGGTTGTCCTGCCTTTATCTTCTCACAAGTTTTCTAAAAATTTCCTATATTTAGTCTCCACAAAAATTGTGCAAATGCTCTAGACTTGATAATATTTTCATCATTAATAAACCTCTCAAAGGCTTGGGAAACTCTAGGATCTATTTCCTTACCTTGGTAATCAGCAACAGCTAAATCCAAGGAAGGTGTAGGAGGTTCTTGTGGTTCTCCAATTTCTAGATTAGTGGAAGTAACAATTACATCCCCCTCTCCACCAATATATCTAAGTTGTTCCCTCAAAGAAGCTTCATCATCTATCTAGATTGGGGACTAGCTTGGGGAGTACTATTCTACTTGAGAAGAAGAAGACCCTTGCTCTAACTTTTGTCTTTTTGGAACACTAGCTGCAGATGGACTTCCTGGCCTTGGTCTTTGCTAAAGGGGAGCTTGATGCACATTTTGAATCGTCACATAACCTGCTCTTTTCTGTAAAGTGTATTGACTAGGTGCCACTACATTTCTACTATTTATCCTCCATTGTACCTCTGTAGCCCTATCTGGATAGGTCTTGACATATATGTCCTTCTTCTCATTCATAGTTTAGATAATCTAAGCAAAATTATTCATTAGTGCTTGCATCTTGGTTGCCCAATATTTCTTATCTTTCAATGGGTCATAGTTGGAGTCTAAAGCATTAATGAATTCTAGATTCTTACTTAATACTATCCATTTTTCCTTTCTTGATTTTGACTCTTGTAAAGAAAAAATGTTCCTAATAATATCCTCTAGATAGTATACCTAGTGTACCATACAAGCAACCTTAGTCCTCTCTCTTAAGAGGTCATAGAATCCTTTAGGGTCAATGAATCTAGCATGAGATTCTGCCAAGTTGTATCTAAGCAAGAACAAGTTGAGGTGTTTCAACCCTTTCCTCACAAAAACAAAATCATGCACTACAGTAACAAATAGAAAGAATATACCTTTCTTTGGCAAATCTCTTTCATCAATAGTGCCTATTTTCCATAATGGCTTTGCTATCCCTATTTTCAATGGCACATGGAATGGTAACACATGAGGTTTTCCCAAGAAGCCATACACTCTCATTACTATTGAAACATTATAAGGGATTATATCCCCCCAATTATGACTAACTAGTAGCCCTTTTGCATGGTGCTTAGGTCTGACTAATTCTAAAAATGCTTGTGGAATTCTAGGGCTATCCCCTTTCAAAAGTAGTCTAAGCTTTGATGCAAAGTATCTATCAAACCCCACATAACTGGCATCTATAGCTTTTGAAGTCATATCCACACTCCATAACTACAATAGATTCCTCTCTCCATCTCTGGTTATTTCTAGCTCCATATCCTTGGAGAAAAAGGTATATCCCTCATACAAACATACATACATAAGCAATGAATACTAATAGAATGGTTTGTCCACTTTTCCCTGTGCTATCCCCACCAAACCATTGTGAATTTACTTTGCAAGAAAAGTAGTGATATTCATAATAGTGCTCATCCAAAATTGAACAATGTGAGCCATAATAAGGACAACTGAGCCTGTGATTTGATCTTCTTCATTTATTCCAAAAAATTTGCAAAGAGTAAAGTATAATGCATAAGCCCTAAGGTTAAAATGCCTTCTCAGTAATGGCTCTGGGGTGTTGGCTATAATCACAGGAAAAGTACCAATTTTAGTAGCATGCTCCTACAGTGGAATTGTTCTTAAGTAAATCCTTTGTGCATCGTACCTTGCTTTAAGGTCATCTATATCAATGATTTCATGCATGGCATGGTTAGGGTTAAGGTTGAAAACCTCACTAATTAGTTTAGGAAAAACCCTAAAATTATTCACTCCAACATGGTTCTTTACCCACCCTATAATTGGATCATATTTCTTGGCCAAATCCATCAATAAATCACTATCAAAGAAAACTGTGGGGATTGTTAATTCCCCAAAGTTAAACTTCTAGACATTGCTCATAGGAGTGTCATGTTTTCACTTTGAAAACCATCTTCTCAATAACTCTAGACCTCCCATGGAAACTTGGGCATCTTGTATCTAGTTAGATTTGTCATAGAAACTCTCTACTATGACTACCCTAGAGTGTTTAGGAATCAATTCCGTCCACTTAGTTATTTCATGTACAGATAAAGGGAATTGTTCTAAAAAATCATCATGCACAGAGCACTTTAGATAATCAGTCTACCTGTAAACTCTTTTCGTGGAGGCATTTTAAGATTAAAATTTTCTATCACACCAAATTCTTGCTACGCAAAAGTTTTAAGAGCACTTACCCACAAAATTTGGCTTCACTTTGTGAAATTCTTTGCTGCAACTCACTGGTATTCTTTGCAAAATTTTGTTCCCTAGCTCCAAAAATTTTCTATGCTCTGATAATCTTTTGCAATTATGTGGTTTAGTAATGGCAAGACCGTGGATTATATTCAAGCATTGAAATCACATGAATGAGTTTTGAAACATATTAACTTCTAGTAGTCGTTATTCTCAAGTGGCATCAACGATTCAAATCTTATCCATCCATTTCACCGGATTGGATGGCTTTAAATCAAAAGGGTAACATGCTTTATGACCCTAAGAAAGTGGCCACATGTCATATTACCACTTACCTACATTGCTTAAATTTATTGCATCTTAAAATTGCAGGTAAGCGTTATTCATTGATCAAGATAACATCTAGGATCACACAATTTTTCAATTGAGAAAGGTCTAGTCAGTTGTACTAACCAATAGGAAGTCTCTATGTGAATATATGCCTCCTAAAAACCTCCACACACATAGGTCCCATGCTAAATTTGAAGGAAGTGGTGCTTGACATCATTCTTTCCACATGTCAAGTTAGTGCATCCTAGCTTTCCTTATTGGATGAGCATCTTTAAACTATGGGCTTGTGCTAGTCATTGATCTTGGAAAGATCAATGGTGACATTGCTTGAATCCTACAAACCTTCTGAGATGTGGATAGTGACATCACAAAGGTCACATATCCACATGGTACATACCCACTTTGCTTTAATTTATTTCAAGTTTCTAATGTAGGCATGCACCTTTCATTGATCTAATCAAGATCGATGGCGGGTGAAACTTTGAAATTTTATGGTCGCATCATCCACTTGGACTAATGAAATGACTTGCCTTGATCATCATACTCTAACCTATCTGATTGCTGCATTAATTCCTAGAATTTTCTGCATAGGTACTTCGAGTTAGGCACATTCGAGATAAGCAAAGTATGATTCAACATTCTCATCTAATATTTTCCCCACTATGAGATGCAGTGCAAAGGTGCATACCTACATTCTTTATTGGACAAGTAATTTCATAATGTGGAATTGCACCAACCCTTGGTCTTTGAAATATTTATGGTTGACAAAAACTTTGATCCTATTTGGCAGACAAACATCTTCATTGGCAAAAGTGGCAGTACATATCGACAATCACCTTACAGCTTGGCACACTACAACACCACTAGAGATTCTCGACCCCACCTCGCTATGTGTCAAAAAACTACTTGTCCATTTTATTTATCTCTCATGCATCTTGAAAATGTGGGCATGCACTAGCCTTTGATCTTTGACAAATCAATGGCCATAGAATCATGTGTCTTAAATGCCACGTCAACTAAATTGACAAATAAAAATTTCCTTCTAGTCCAACTCATCTGACACTACCATGGAAGACATCTCAACATCATCCTTGGAAATAATAGGCCCATGTTGTTAGACTGTTCTATATGTCCTATTTGTGCTTCCCTGCATTATTTAATTCTCAAGCATCTCCTACTTACGGGAAAGCTCTAGCCCTTGATTTAAATGAAATCAATGATTGATGAATCTTGGTGATAAAGGAATACCTCTGTTAGTAACTCAACCAATGACATTGCAAGAATTCTAAAATATGCATAAAAAGTATTGACAAGTCTATAAAAGGTTCTGACAATTGATGACTCATCACAAACTTTATGGCTCATTGAGACTCTTTTTATTTAAAAAGGTAAGGGCTACGTGTCAGTTAAGTGCAAGCTCACATTTTTAAAAAACCTTACATCTTAACATTGTGAGAATGTGATACTCGTTGATCTGAACAAGATCAATGGTCACATAAAATTTGCATCACATAAGATATTCCTCAATAAAATAATCAAGAAAATTGCAAGCAAGGCACGACTAATAAAGGTTTAAGAAATATTTTTAATGAAGTCATGCTTGCTTGAGCCCAACCTGAGGGTAAAAATAATATACCTTAAAATCATTTTTTGGAATATTATTTTTGAGGGTTTTCAAAATTGAGGTAAAATAAAAATAAGGCTTAGGGTTTCCACATTTAGGGTTTTTCACTAATTTCTCTGATGATAAACCTTGAGAATTTGATAAAATTCCAATGACACAGAGACTAGGACACAAACTAGGGCAACCTAAGAATTTGAAAAATACAAGGAATGAACCCTAATCTACAAGATACAATGCCTTACAAAAATTTTCACTAAAATTTTCAAAAAAATGTATGCATTGTGAAAATTTAGACCAATAGTGGCTCTGTTTGGGGATGATAAGCTACTTGAGTCTATGCAAGAGTTCATAATCTTTGGGAGAGCAGACCACATACTTGGCTTTGAATGAAAACTTCTTCAGAGAGCTAAAAGAAACACACAAAAACAAGAAACCAAACTGTATAGGGATATTTACATGGATCTAGAAAATATACATAATGTACAAGAACACAAAGAACCTTAAAACTAATGTTAATGGAAAAAAAAGATACTTTTAGGAAAAGTATCTCTAGAACTGTCCATGAACTGGTAGTTCCAAAATATTGTCTAATAAATCTTAAAGGATATAAGAGTCTTCTCCCCATGCATTTTCAATTAAGTAGGGACCTAGCTAGATAGGGTCAAACTTACCATGTTTTTCTTTATCTTCAATTCTAGCATTTCACATTAGGGCTAAATTTCCATTTTGAAATTTTTTTCTTATTGTCCTTTTGTCATATAGTGTCTTGATTTGTAACTACAACTTTTGGTTTCTGACTGATGCCTCCTTTCTTGTTTCTGCTAACCCTACAAGCTCATCAAGCCTTTCTTGCATATCATCTATAATATCCTCATCATATAACTAGATATTATTGTAGAGTCCCATTAAGTTATTCTAAGGCATCCTTGCCTAAATTTCATATACCAGATCAAAAGGAGCTACTCCAATGGCTTTCTTGATAGTCACTCTATCAACCCATATTGCAAGTTGCAACTTAGAGTCCCATGCCTTCTTGTTATCATCCAAGGTCCTTTTAATAATTTTTAACAAGCTTTCATTTGTAGATTGAGCTTGTTCATTTCCTTGTGGATGATATGGGGAAGATGTTGACTTGGTTATTCCATACTTGATAAGTAGGAGATAATTTCCACAGCTAGTCAAATTGTGATATGAATATCAGGATTTAACTGTGTGATTTTTGAGTCAAACTCGATGACCCATATTTCATGAGTAGTGATTCAACATGAATCCATCTCTCATGAGAATAAATGGAACACTTAGCACTCATTGGATCTAGGTGATGCTCACAGGGGTGAAGCACCGGGACTTCCCGGGAGGTCACCCATCCCAGTACTACTCCAGCCTGAGCGCGCTTAACTACGGAGTTTCGTCCTTAGTTAAACCCAAAGCTTGCAAATGGGGTTGCAAGCTTTGGGTTTAACTAAGGACGAAACTCCGTAGTTAAGCGCGCTCAGGCTGGAGTAGTACTGGGATGGGTGACCTCCCGGGAAGTCCCGGTGCTTCACCCCTGTGAGCATCACCTAGATCCAATGAGTGCTAAGTGTTCCATTTATTCTCATGAGAGATGGATTCATGTTGAATCACTACTCATGAAATATGGGTCATCGAGTTTGACTCAAAAATCACACAGTTAAATCCTGATATTCATATCACTATTCCATACTTGTCATAGAACTTTATAAATTCCTTAGACTTGAATCACATGGCATTATTTGTCACAATTCTCTGAGGGCAACCAAATCTGGAAATAACATTACTTAGCAAGAAATTATTAACAACTTTACTTGTTGCATTTCCTATAGGGATAGCTTCTACCCATTTTGTAAACTGGTCAATAGAAACTAAAATCCATGAATAGCCAGTACTAGATTTGGGAGAAATTTCACCTTTAAATCCATACCCCATTGCTGAAATGGTGCTTGCACCTCAACTGGCTTTAAAGGATTATTACCTAAATTTTTTTAGTTTTCTAACAAATCTTTGACAAGAGTCACATTTCCTAACCAAGATTTGAGCATCTTTAAAGAGGGATGGCCACTAGAATCTACCTCTCATTACCTTGTGTGTAGTAGTCTTAGCCATATAATGTCCCCACACACTCCAGTATGCATCTCATTTAGAATTTCTTGAGCTCTTTCTTGATCAACACATTTCAGTAGTATCCCTTAAAAATTTCTCCACCACAAACTACCTTTGACAATTATGTACCTGATGGCTTGCAATTTTGTGCTCCTTTTCTCATTTTTAGTTAAGTGAGATGGAACATCTATCTGTTCCAGATAGTGAATAACATTGGTATACCACTCAAAATGGCTCATATTACATGAATTAGATCTAAGGTCATCTGTTACCATATTAATCTAGTCAGCATCCAAATTTGATTGAGCCACAAGTTTAACTAAACCTTAACCTCTTACCAACTTTGTTATCTATATCTCAATGTTAAATTCTTGGATCTTGTTGATCCAACTACATCTTCTTCCAGACATTTCCTATTGAGAAAATATATCTTTCATAGAAGCACTAAGCACAAATGCAATGACAATAGCACCTACCAAATAGCATCTAAAAGCCTTTACAGCTTTTACTAGAGCATATGCTTGCTTTTCATTTATTTCATATTTCAACTCAGCTAGCTGCAATGACTTACTAAAGAATGCAATTGGTTGCTCATATCCTTCATCATTTTTCTATAGCAAGACTACAAGTATAGTATGAAAAGAAGTAAAGGAAAATATGTACATAGGCTTTGTGTAATCAGGAGTTCTCAGTATTGGAGCATTTTTTATTGTACTTTTAATACTCTGGAATGCTTGTGAAGTCTCACCATTCCAATCTATAGTATCTCCTTTCTTGAGCATCTTTGAAATAGGTCTACTAATTTTAGAAAAGTTAGTAACAAACCTTCTTAGAAAATTAACTTTCCCAAAGAAGGATTGAATTCCTTTTACATTCTTTTGCTTAGAGACCTTATCAATAGCTACTACTCTCTCAAGATCTATCTTCACTCCATCCTTTGATACCATATGCCCCAATAACTTACCTTCAGTTCCCCTGAATGCACTTTTCTTAGGGTTTTGTGACACTCCATATTCCAATGCTTTAATGAAAATCCTTTCTAGATGCCCACAATGGTATTCAACCTTTTTGGAATAAGCTGTGAGGTCATCTTGATATACCACCATAAACTTATTTATATATTCATGAAAAGCCACATCCATGGCTCTTTGGAATGTGGCACCTGCATTAATCAATCTGAATGACATTTTTACATACACATAGGTTCCTTAAGGAGTGGTAAATGTAGTTTTGAATTTCTCTTCTTCCTTTACCAGTATTTGGTTATATCCTAAGAATCCATCCATCATAGACATGATTTTAGATCTAGTTACGTGTTGTAACATGGCTTCCATATTTGGGAATCCATAATTGTCTTTTAAGGAAGCAATATTCAAATTTCTAAAATCTACACATAGTTTGATATATCCATTCTTTCTTCTAATAGGAACTAAGTTTGAAACCTAGGTGGAATGTCTAATAGGCTTGATTATTCCCCCATCTCTTAATTTCATCAATTCCTCTTGCATTTTAGGGGCTAGGGTTGGATTAACTAGCCTTTGCTTTTGCCTAAAAGGTTTTACATTGTCTTTCAATGGTATAACATGTTGAAAGAGATCTTCTCTATAAGTTTTCAAGTCATCATATGACCAAGTAAAAACATGTCTATATTTTCTTAATAGGTCAATCAAAGGCTTCTCAATTTTAGTTGATAAATTCTGACCAATATATACCTTCTTTGGGGCCTCATTAGTACCCAGATTTACCTCTTCTAGCTCCTAATGTTTATAGTCCTTATTTCCATGTCTTACCCTATCCTAGTTATCAAACATATTTTAAAAGACAAATAGCCCTTTAGGTACTTTTTTAGTGTTCAATTGTATAACTTCTTGGCCAAAATTTATTTCCCTCCCATCTTTGGTCTCAACCAAATCACTGCAATCCATCTCCTGATCATGATACTTATCTTCATTTAACAAGAAATTGACAATAGCTTTATCATATTCAAATACCTTCTACTTTTCAATATTATTAGGCACTGAGGGTCTATTCTAGACCTCAATCTATGAGATTTCTACAAATGATACTTCCTCTTGCTTAATTTCTACATTTTCCAATAGGTCAACCATCTTATTTTGAGTCTTATCCCTCCATGAGATACCAAATGCATCAAATAATTCTATCTCATCCCAAACAACATTTCTATACTATTTTAATCTTCTATTTTAGGATGCATAGGTTTCCTTTACCTGAGAGATAATCAATTCAGAATACCCTATGACATGCAATTTCTTAATTCCATTATGGGTAGCAACTTTCAATCATAACAACAAGGCTTCATACTCAGCTATATTATTGGTACACGAAAAATTCAAGGTAAAGGAATATCTAAAAGTGTGTTTCTCTAAAGAAACAAAAACTACTCTAGCCCCTACACCTTCTTTAGAACTAGCCCCATCAAAGAACATCATCCATAATATTGGTGAGTCTATGCAACACTCAACTTCATGTTCAATTACAATAGACAAATTTTGAACTTCTTGGATAATCAATTCAGCTCTGAATGCATTCACACCAGTATCTAAAAAGCAAGTAGCATCTTTGCCAATTTCTTCACCCAAGATATGACTAACCCTTGGCTCTTTATCTACTTTAATAACTTTATCACCTATGTGAAAAGTTGCATAAGTTAAATCACACCACAAGTTACATCCCATGCCAGCACTCCATTTTCTAGAAAGCAACATTCCATAGTGTGGAGGTATGTCAACCACAAGGACTAACATGGTCAATTCTACCTTAGGGTATGCAGCTAGCTTGAACGAAAAAGCCTCAATAGTACCTATGACTAGGACTTCCCTAGCATCCATACCTTTGCATCTACCTTGTGTGGTGTCTACTTTCAACCTTAAGACTTCCATTACTTTGAAAGGAATTATGGTGTTAGAGGCTCCTGAGTCTATCATGTAATTTTTTAGGGTCTTCCCTTTTATAATTAGACTAAGAAAGAATGGTTCAATATCTTCTATGTATGCTACTAATGAGTCATCCAAGAAAATTTGGGGAATTTGGGACATAATACCACTATCTTCTATTACTAAGGGGATCTATTGGGTAACATTTTGTTCTACATTGTTATTACTTTTTCCTATGCCTTCCAACCATAAAAAGGCTTTACTCTTATGCTCTTCAATTCTAAAGAGTTTAGACAAAGGTACCTTAATAGTGATTGGGGAAAGCATGGATATCATATCAATTCGCTCAAACATAGTGGTTTTAACAATCATACCTAGAATAGGAGCCTTCTAAGCAGTAGGGATTATTATTTGCTTGGAATTATCAGATTCTGATCCCTTCTCTTGCAAAATTTCTTTTGTTGTATCATTAGCTTGGAATTGCACTTTCTTCTTGGGTTCCCATTTCTTAGTTATAACATCTTTAACCTTGACTATCTCTACAATAGTCTTCTTGTCTTCATCTTTCATCTTGTCTATGATATCTTTTATGAATATACCAGAAGGCTTCCCAATTTCATTGTTAGATATTCTATTTCTCAAATTATAATTGCTATGTTCTTGGGAAATCATTTCTATCGTGATCCTATCAATTTCCTCTTTATAAGGCATTCTTAAACTTACATGACCCACTTTCAAAGATGTAACACACACCTAATCTTCATCATAGCTTTCATTATCTAAAAAAAATTGTTGATGGTGTAATTGATAAGCAATTTTCTTATTCTCCAGATCACTTTCTATTTCTTCTAAATCAGAATCAACATAATCACTACACGTGCTTACTATATTACAACTTACAACATCATGACTCTTTTCTTCCTCCTCCTCCTTATTTTGTAAACTATGATCAGCAACAAATGACTAAGAAACTGCACAATATCCTGTAGAGTGAGGTGATTGACAAATAATGCACCATGGCACATTATCATTCATATTTACTACACTTCTTTGCAGAGGATCTGGTGTACCTTTATCTTTCACATTTTGAGTCTAGTTAGAGATTGGCTTGCCATCCTTCCATTGGGTAGTATAAGGGTAATTTTGCATTCTATGTTGTCTATTAAAATTGCTATTATTCCCAGGAGTTTTCTCAGCAACATTTGGCTTATTGAAACTAGTGGGATTCGTTTTTTTAGCAATTCCAACACCTAGCCTATTGTAGGTTCTTTTGGATTTTTTCCTAGAAGAGTTTTATCATCCTCACTTTTATTGCTATTCTTGAGATTGAAAAGCTTTGGATCATCTCTCCTACCCAATTTGCCAAATGCTTTTCTATTATTCTCAATATATACTGCAACCTTGTAAGCATCCCTTAAAGTTTTAGGATCCTTATCCCTCAATTGGTAAGCTATTTTTCTATCAAAAGCATTAAAATATGTTGTGAAACAAACATCCTCATTCAACATCGTAACCTAAAACAATTTGTACATACCTTTCTGGAATTGTACATTGAAATCAAATGTAGACTCATTAGGATTCTTCTTGATATTGTTGAATTCATTTAACATGAATCCAACATTAGTGTTATCTCCATATTGTTCTTTAAATAACTTCTCCAAACCACTCCATGAACTAATACTATCATCAGATAGCCTTTTTAACCAATCCCTTGCATCCTCAGTTAGTGAATGCACAAACAACTTCATGACTACATCTTCATGTTCAACTTCATAATCATTTAACATGTCTATGAAAATTCTCAAATGTTCTTCACCAGTGATAGCATTATTTCTAGAAAACTTATCCACTTTGTCTCTTAAATCAAAAGATATGGGATGTGAAGCATTGGGAATACATGCAAATGATATTTTTCTATACTTTTCCATGTATACAAGTTTCTTTTGAAAACCAAGAACATTTGAGGTGCTTGCTATATTTTCTTGGTTTATAGGAACACTTCGAGATTGTTGAGGTTGGACAACAGGGGCTTGAGTATAAGTAGTGGATGATGAAGTAGGATCAAACTGAGATATTCCTTGAACTAAAACTACTCATCTACAAGGAGGTGCAAAAGGTGAAGTTGGGATGGATAAATTTGGCCATGAGGCTAATGCAGAATTAGACTTAATGAACTAAATTTTTCTCCTAGTTTGTATAGCTTGAGCTTCATTCTTCACCTTCTCAAGCTCTTTTGCAAGATCTTCCTTCTCCTTTCTAGCCTTCTCCAAATCTAAATCTAATTTTGACATGAAAGGTTTTCAGGATTTTCTTGGTGGAACTTGGGTTTCATTTATTTGGATCCCTATGGCTTTGCCCTTTCCCTTATCTATAGGCTTCACAGTGGGTTCTAGGGGACCTATTTAGATAGGCTTGTAAGCTTGGACTTGAGTAATGACTGGCTCTTGCTTTTGGTTTAGGAGTTTTTCTTGTTCTTGAACTTTAGCTCTCAAACTGTCAACATCCCCAAAAACATCAGTATGGAGGGTTGTAGTTTTCTCTTCTAACTTTTTGTTTTGTTCTTTCAAGGCAGACACCCTTCTAATCAAAGTATCCCTTTCTATTATAGCATCCAAGGTGGCTTGCTCCTTTTCTTTTTCAAGATGAATGCACTTAGCTTCTTCCTTAGAAACCCATTTCTTTAGAAATCCTATC
Organism: Cupressus sempervirens; assembly: GCA_028749045.1. Classification (NCBI taxonomy): domain Eukaryota; kingdom Viridiplantae; phylum Streptophyta; class Pinopsida; order Cupressales; family Cupressaceae; genus Cupressus; species Cupressus sempervirens. Next base: position 744,311,292 of record CM053783.1, read on the forward strand.
TTTGATTTTACTTCTATAGGATCTATAGAAGTGGCTTTCGAATCAGCAGGATCATCCAGATCTATGAGATTTGGTTCAGTATATAGGACTATTTTAGGATTAGAAGGATCTCCAAAATAACTCCTAAGTCCTAACCTATGATGCATTTCAACTATGAGATCTAGTCTAGGGGATATATTCCCTACTAGTGACATATCCTTATCTTAATATGTTCTTTCATCTGGTTTTTGATTCAGTGTTGAGTGAAGAAGACTCTCTCCCTATCATTGGATGATATTGGGAATTGATGGATACACTACCTCTAGGTTTCTAGATGGGATCTAGATTTTTCCTTTTCTTATTTAGGTTCTTCCTACCACCTTTAGGTAAATCAATATACATTAGTTCATCAGGATGAGCCCTTGTGTAAGCTCTTGTGTTTTTTCTTTTCTCAACCATTTCACTATATACTAAATAGGCACTAGCTACAAAACCTTGATTGAGTTGCCACCCTTCTCTTGGGAAAATACACAATTATTCCTAACTTTGAGGAAAAACATAGATGGACCAATCACTGAAATTATAAGACTACAACTCTTGCTTTGTTAGATGTGACACTTGGAGAGGCTAGATACATCAATGTATCTTTGTGGCATTTGGGTTTTTCTTTCTTTCTTTTTAAATTCTCAAGGTTTGTCACTAAAACATCCCCTTATAACCATGGGCAAAACTAAACAATTTGACACCCACGAACACAACAGGACCAAAGAAACTTCAGTACTTTTCATAGATGTGTTGTACAACTCATGAGTAGAGTCACCATTTTGTTGGTATTTTAAAACTACTAATTTAAAAAGTGCTCAATACCAGAATGATCATACTTATGCAACCTAAGGATAAGCCACTTCCAATTTTTAATTATATATAAAAAACCATTTTGACCCAACTTTAACAAAACCAAGAATAGTTTCCTTCTCTTTAGGCTCTACAAAACCAGGGTGGGTATACCTAGGGATAATTCAAGCCTGGAAGATACTGTATGAGAATTATATTAGTTTCATTCTAATTTTCATCTCAAATCCTCAAATACATGCATGGTTCTATCATTTCAAACAAGATTACATCCCATATAGCAGATTTGGCCAAAAAGTTTTCTGTAGATTTGCAAGCACTATCAACAATAGTGGCTAACTAAGGCTAAAAATTTCATGCAAATAAGTATTGACCAACTTTGAAAATCTTCAAGAAATAAAGGTAAAACTAATTATAATTTTTCATTTGATAACCATATATGATCTATTTCTCTTCCAAATGAATCAGTTTGACCAGTGCGTAATCCGTTAGGGTTGAGAGTCTACTACAATTCCATAGATCTAATTTGTTGCCTCAAAAAAAATATTATCAGAAATTCTCAATAGAATCCATCATTCAAAACATATGTCCCATTACTACATCAACCTTATCAAATTCATCAAAGCTTTTAATTAATTCATTGAACTAATAGCAATGATGAAAAGATATACAACCTAAATGGATTGCATTCAATTGCACAAGTTTTTACTCACACAACATCAAGATAACCAAGTAATCAAAAGGAGATAGAATTTAGAAAGAACTAATATAGGGGCAGCTCATAATTTGTATTCATATTTCTTTGAAAATTGTATACATTTTCAGTAAAGTAAGAATGATCTTAGAATGAAACACAAAGATCATTCTATATTTATGTATTCTCAAAAAACTTATAGAGAACATACATCATAAAATTTTCTCAAATTATTGGACCGAATAGATCCTAGGTGTACTACTAAAAATGTATTAGAAAATGGACTCTCAAATTGCCTTGAAAAATCATTTATATAGGCATGAGTTGCTACAAGAAAAGGGCCAATGTGATTGATAGGTGTCCTTTCAAAAAGATTCTTACATACACCTATCACAAGAAAACAAAACTATAAATAACAGAAAGACTATTACATTGAACATTCCTTTGTGGGCCCCTTCTCTGTTACTTCTCTTGGAAAGACAAAGGCACTATGATCAAATTATTTTATCATTCTGATTTGTCAGAGTAAGTGGCCATCAAGCTCAAAAGTGATGAGTCATCTCTAATTACCTGAAAACTTACTTTAACCCAGGGATTTTCCTTGTCTTCATTATTAACTGCAAGAGTGACTTTTACTTTTGCACCTTCTTCTTCCTCGTTATCTTTTGCTTTGTCATCTTCTCCCATTTTCTCTATAGACATAAACTTATCTTTCCACTCATTGTAAGAAGTGTCATCTAGCCAATCAAAATTTAGAACTTCTCTTGTATAGTTATTAATGAATTTACAATTGCCTCTATATCAGCAAAATCTTTTTTGATGGTATTATAGAACAACTATACTTTTACCAAGTCCTCATTTGTCATTTCCCACTAAAAGTGGCCTATTTCATTTATAACTTTATTTATTCTTTCACAAAAGATCTCATCTAGATCCCTCTTCCATTCTTCCTTTTCCTTTACTTTATCAATTTTTTTTAAAGCACAAGGGAATAAATCAAATTTTCCTACAAAATACTCAAAAAACAAATAGTTAATTTTCTTTAGAAAGAATCTTGTTTATCATCAAAACCATGCAATTTATTGAACAAATCAAAGATCTTTTCTATCTGATGACATGTCAGCTAGATAACAGATATACACATAGTAGTGATAGCTTCACTCCTTTCTATCCAATTATGTACAATGGGTTTGAATGCAACTTCATTTCTTTTAAATTCATCCCTGATAGCTACAACCCTTGCGAGTTGATAAAAAAACATTGGCCATTATATCCTATCCAATAGATACATTACACCCTACCTCAATTTCTCTTCAAATTAATTATTTAGTTCTACATGCAGTGCATACAATTTATTCTTCTCTTCTTCAAAATCATTTGTAGTGTAGAACTGTGGCCTATTTGGGGTGTTTGGTATCTCAATAATTGGAGTTGATTTGAAAGGTTCAATAGGTGGCTGTGGGGGTTATGCAATCCTTGGTCTATTGGTTTCTTCTACTTTTTTCTTCCCAAGTACCTTCTCCATTTGAGATACTTTTTTTTCTAATGACTGTATCTGCATACCCCTCTACTCATATGCTTTCAAAACTTCTTCAAACCTAGCATTGAGTTGGGAAAATCTATCTTCTTTCTTACTAGACACAACACTACCAAATTTTAGCATTTCCAAAGCCATTCCCATTATTTGTCTACTACCTACCTCACCAGCTCTAAACACTGTCAATGCACCAGTATGCTTTGTAGTAGAAATTTTCCACATCTTTGTTTTATCCCTTTTTCAATAGACCAAATATCAAGGGCTTGGTGATCATCACTAAACTTGACTCCTTTATGAGCCTCGAATACCTCTTCTTCAGTCTTGAATTGGAGATCCTTTTATTTCCTTACTGAATCAAAAATCATGGCATTGACTATATCCCATTCTAGAAAAATAAGGATTCCTGACTGTCTAACTATTTCCCTTCTGACCTTAGGTGTAAATTGAGCAAAATCATTCAAAAATTTAGACTTTACCTATTCCTTAATAGCAAAATCTGATTTATCAGGTTGTTTTGCCTTTATCTTGTCACAAGTTTTCTAAAAATTTCCTATGTTTAGCCTCCACAAAAATTGTGTAAATGCTCTAGTCTTCACAAATTTTTTATCATTAATAAACCTCTTAGAGGCTTGGGCAACTATAGGATCTATTTCCTTACCTTGGAAATCAGCAACAGTTAAATCCAAGGAAGGCTTAGGAGGTTCGTGTGGTTCTCCAATTTCCAGATCAGTGGAAGTAACAATTACATCCCCCTCTCCACCAATTTGTTGAAGTTGTTCCCTCAAAGATGCTTCATCATCTATTTGGATTGGGGACTAGCTTGGGGAGTACTTTTCTACTTGAGAAGAAGAAGACCCTTGCTCTAACTTTTGTCTTTTTGGAGTGCTAGCTATAGATGAACTTCCTGGCCTTGGTCTTTGCTAAAGGGGAGCCTATTGCACATTTTGAATCATCACATAGCTTGCTCTTTTCTACAAAGTGTATTGACCAGGTGCCACTACATTTCTATTGTTTATCCTCCTTTGTACCTTTGCAGCCCTGTCTGGATAGGTTTTGACATATATGTCCTTCTTTTCATTCATAGTTTGGATTATCTCATCAAAATTATTCATTAGTGCTTGCATCTTGGATCCTCAATATTTCTTATCTTTGAATGGGTCATAGCTGGAGTCAAAAGCATTAATGAATTCTAGAGTCTTACTAAATACTATCCATTTTTCCTTTCCTAATTCCTGCTCTTGTAAAGAAAAAATGTTCTTAATAACATCATCTAGATAGTATACCTGGTGTACCATTTGGGCAGCCTTAGTCCTCTCTCTTAAGAGGTCATAGAATCCTTTGGGGTCAATGAATCTAGCATGAGATTTTGCCATGTTGTATCTATCCAAGAACAAGTTGAGGTGTTTCCACACTTTCCTCACAAAAACAAAATCATGCACTATAGTAACAATTGGAAGGAATATACCTTTCTTTAGCAGATCTCTTTCATCAATAGTGCCTATTTTCCATAATAACTCTGCTATCCCTATTTTTAGTTTCACATGGAATTGTAACACATGAGGCTTTCCTAAGAAGCCATACACTCTCGTTACTATTGAAACATTATACGGGATTATATACCCCCAATTATGAATAACTAGTAGCCCTTTTGCATGGTCCTTAGGTATGACCAATTCTAACAATGCTTGTGGAATTCTAGGGCTATCCCCTCTCAAAAGTAGTCTAATCTTTGATGCAAAGTATCTATCGAACCTCACATAACTAGCATTTGTAACTTCTGAAGTCATATCCACACTCCATAACTACACTAGATTCCTCTCTCCATCTCTGGCTATTTTTAGCTCCATACCCTTGGAGGAAGAGGTATATCCCTTGTGCAAACATACATACATAAACAATGAATACGAATAGAATAGTTTGTCCACTTTTCCCTATGCTATCCAAACCATTGTGCATTTTCCTTGCAAGGAATGTAGTGAAATTGAGAATAGTGCTCATCACAAATTGAAGAGTTTGAGCCATAATAAGGACAATTGAGCTTGGGATTTGATTTTCTTCATCTATTCCAAAAATTTTGCAAAGAGAAAAGTATAATGCCTAAGCCCTAAGGTTAAAATGCCTTCTCAGTAAGTGTTGGTCATTCATATCAATGATTTCATACATGTCATGGTTAGGGTTGATGTTGAAAACCTCACTAATTCATTCAAGGAAAACCCTAAAAAGATTCACTCTTGCATGGTTCTTTACCCACCTTGTAATTGGATCATATTTCTTGGCCAAATCTATCAATAAATCACTATCAATGAAAACTATGGGGACTATTAATTTCCCAATGTCAAACTCCCAGACATTGCTCATAGGAGTGTCTAGTTTTTTCTCTAAAAACCATTTTGTGAATAACTCTAGACCTCCTATTTAAACATGGGCATCTCATACCTAGTTAGCTTTGTCATAGAAACCCTCTACTATGGCTACCCTAGGGTGTTTAGGAATCAACTCCCTCCCCTTAGTTATTTCATGTATAGATAAAGGGAATTATTCTAGAAAATCATCATGCACAGAGTGCTTTAGATAATCAGTCTATCATGTAAACTCCTTTTGTGGAGGAATTTTGAGATTTAAAATTTCTATCACACCAAATTCTTACTACTTAGAATTTTTAAGAGTACTTACCCATGAAATTCTGCTTCACTCTATGAATTCTTTGCTATAACTCACTGATATTCTTTGCAAAATTTTGTGCCCCAGTTCCAGAAATTTTTTGTGCTCTAATAACCTGTTGCATTTCTGTGGTTCAATAATTGAAAGGTCATGGATTATATTCAAGCATTGAAATCAAATGAATGATTTTTGAACCATATTAACTTCTAGTAGCTGTTATTCTCAAGTTGCATCAAAGATTGAAATCTTATCCATCAATTTCACCAGATCAGACAACTTTAAATCAAAAGGGCAATAAGCTTTATAACCTTAAGAAAGTGGCTATGTGTTTTATTACCACTTATCCACATTCCTTAAATTTCTTGCATCTTAAAATTATAGGTAAGTGCTATCCATTGATCAAGATAAGATCAACGATCACACAAGTTTACAATTGAAAAAGGCCCAATCAGCTTTACTAACCAATACAAAGTCTCTATGTGAATCCATGCCTCCTAACAACCTCCATGCAAGTGGTTCCCATGTTAAATTCCAAGGAAGTGGTGCTTGATATCATCCTTTCCATGTGTCAAGTTAGTGCATCCTAGCTTTCCTTATTGGACCAGCATCATTAAACTGTAGGCTTGCGCTAGTTGTTGATCTTGGAAAGGTCAATAGTGACACTACTCAAATTGTACAAACCTTCTAAGATGTGGATAGTGACATCACCATAGACAAGTGTTTGCATGGCACATACCCTCTTTGCTTAAATTTCTTTCAAGTTTCTAATGTGGGCATGCGCCTTTCATCGATCTAATCAAGATCAATGGTGGGTGAAACTTTGAATTTTTAGGGTCACATCATCCACTTGGACTAATGAAATGACTTGTCTCGATCCTCATACTCTGACCAATCTGACTACTACATTAATTCTTGGAATTTCCACACCCGTAGCATAAGTACTTCTAGCTAGGTACATCTGACATAATCAAAGCATGATTCAACATTCTCACCTAATCTTGGCCCAACTATGACAAGAGGTGCAAAGGTGCATACCCACATTCTTTATTGTATGAGCAATTTCATAATGCGGGCTTGCACCAGCCCTCAACCTTTGAAATATCTATGGTTGACAAAATTTTGATCCTATCTAGTAGAAAAAATTCTTCATTGGCAAAACTAGCAGTATATATCAGTAATCACCTTAAAGCTTGGCACACCATAGAATACACTATAGATTCTCAACCCCACCTTGCTCCAAGTCAAAAAATTGCTTGCCCGCTTTATTTATCTCTCATGTAGCTTGAAAATATAGGCATGTGCTGGCCTTTGATCTTTTTCAGATCAATAGACATAGAATCATGTGTCTTAAATACCACATTAGTTGAATTGACGAATACAAATTTCCTTCTAGTCCAACTCATCTGACATTGTCATGGAAGACATCTTAAGATCATCCTTGGAAATGGTAGGCCCATGCTATCAGATTGTGCTAGGTGTCCTATTTGTGCTTTCTTTCATTATTTAATTCTTGAGCATCTCCTACTTGTGGGAAAGCTCTAGCCCTTGATTTAAATGAAATGAATGGTTGATGAATCTTGGTGATAAAGGAATACCTCTATTAGTAACTCAACCAATGACATTGGAAGAATTCTAGAACATGCGTGAAAAGTACTGAGAAGTCTGCAAAAGGTTCTAACAACTTGATGACTCATCACAAACTTTATGGTTCACAGAGACTTTTTTTTTTTTTTAAAGGTGAGGGCTATGTGTCAGTTAAGTGCAAGCCTACATTTTTTAAAAACCTTGCATCTCAACATTATGGGAATGTGATACTTTTTGATTTGAACAAGATTGGCTGTCACATAAAATTTGCATCACATAGGATATTTCTTAATAAAATTATCGAGCAAATTGCAAGCAAAGCACGGCCAAAAAATGTTTTAAAAATATTTTTAATGAAGTCATGCTTGCTTAAGCCCAATTTTAGGGTAGAAATAATATGCCTTAAAATCATTTTTTTGAATATTATTTTCAACGGTTTTAAAAACTAAGGTAAAATAAAAATAAGGCATTAGGGTTTCCACATTTAGGGTTTTTCACTAATTGCTCTGATGACAAACCTTGAGAATTTGATAAAATTTCAATGAAACAAAGACTAGGACACAAACTAGGGCAACCTAAGCATTTGAAAAATACAAGGAATGAACCCTAATCTACAGGATATAATGCCTTACAAGATTTTTAACTAAAATTTTCAAAAAAAATTATGCATTGTGAAAAATCAGACCAACAATTTCCATGAGTCTTTATGCTCAATGTACTAGTGCAATCCTCTCCTTTTGACCATTTATTGAAGCAAAGTCTCTGTGCTCTATTCTTCCTTTTCCTAGATGTCTTCTTCTTGACACCCTTCAACCACTTTGAAATTTGGCACACCAACAAATCTTTCTTCTTGGCCTATGACTCCTTAAATAGAAGTCTAGAATTTCTTTTCCCGCTCGATTCTTCCCTCCTTTAATTTTTATTCAAATGGATTAGGTAGGATTCATTGAATCTAATCCACATTTTGTTCCTTCTAGAAACATCATGAAGAATCCTCTTGAATTTTCTCAAAAATGGTTTACATAGAATTCTATGCCAGCAGCTCATCATCCTTATCCTCCAACTTGTTCACAAAATTCAAGGTAACAAAATTATCGGCTCAAATTTGGTGAATCTTTGACTTTTCAAATAATGCAATAGCTCGGCACTATTAAAATTTTGGTGCTTGACACATATTGTATTACTTAGCATCAACTACATTTTACTAATGCTCGACATCTTCTATATCACTCAACACTTGAACTTCACTCAGCACCTAAACTTCACTCGGCATACACTAGATTTTCCATTTGCTCAGCTCTAACTTAAAATTTTCTTGGCTTAAACTAACTTGCTTGGCACTTACTAATGATCTTAGTTTAAGCTTTGCAGTCAACCTTGTTCTAACTTATATTTCTAATATTTCTAAGTGTGACCAACCTCTGTATCTTCAAGTATGTCATTAATACATTATTTGACAATTGTCTTAGCTGATCCTTGCACTTTATTACAAAACCATAACTCAACCTTTCCCTTAGGTACTCTTGTTACATCTTGTTGATTAAATCCTCTTCATCAATCCACTAAGTGATAGTATTGGGATCTTATAAGCAATTGTCATTCCTACAAATAGTAGGTTTGTAATCAATGACAAAACAATGATTGAAAAAAATTCTTTAGTTTCATATTCACATTATCCTATTAAGGGCCTAAGAGAGTGTATTTCTTTGTATTCCATTCCTCTTTAAAACTTGAATTTAGCATTAGCACCCCTCTTCTTTTGGGTCCTAGACAATCTAATTCAGATCATAGGTGGAATCATACTTTGAAATTCCCCTCTTTCCCTAAAATTTACATATTTGAATGACTCAGTACCCCATAAAGTGGAAATCTACATCTTATTAAGTGGTTCTATTTTACCACTAAACAAATTGCAGTTGCTAGTTTGATCTATCAGTTGTCTTTGTAAGTTCTTAAACTTCATATTTCTAGTTTTATCTATGGTTGGCTATGATTGTGTCTATTGTTCTAATTTTTTGCATGATAAATTTTCCTAATTTAGGTATTAAAAATTAGATTTGAGTCCATCGTTAGAGGCTAGGTTGCTAGTTTTTGGTCCTGCAGTATTGATACCCTTTGAAAAATATTTGTTAAACCCTAGGTCTTGTTTATTTTTGAATTTATCCTGGCACAAAATCTTTTAAATGAGTGAATATTCCTTTCCCACTTAATTTTGAAGTTGTGTTGAATACCCTTTTCAAAGACATTCTCACTATTTGATCTTGGTTAGATCCACAGCTATCACATCATCATTATAACAAAGTGCAAAGTTGTTTACAATCATGACATAGTGATTGTCGAAAGGTTGAGTCATAGTATTATAAAGTGAAAGCTAGTACCAGAAAGGTGTATTATCTTGGAATGGATTCACTCATTTAATTCATGATAGATTCATCAGTGTTAGAGAAGACACACATGGAGCAAGTTACAAGTAGTGTCACTAGAACTTAGATTTTTCAAAAATTTGCTATGTTGCGATCGAAAAATCTATGCACCCTGCCGGTAGCGATGCAATGACTAACTGGAAATGAAGAAAGGGACAACCTTTAAAATTGATGGTGACTACAAAATTCCCACATAATATCATAAATGTGCATGTTCATTACTCTAATAGTGGTACTAATTGGTATGATTATGATTAACATGTCATCTTTTCTCCGTCACCAGAATATAGTTCTTATCGGAGGTCACTATGTCACAACCAGGAAATCATTATACCTCACTAATAGCGACATAGAAATCGGCCAAATATTACAAAGGATGGTGCTTTTTTGAAATGGATGGTGATTATGAAGATCCCAAGAAAGATATTCTAGAAAGTGTGCTTTTATTTCTATGTCAGACATATTGATTATTATTACCATTTTTTAGGTTTTCCCCAGTACCAAATTTTAATGGATCACTAGAAGTTGCTATGTCGTAGCCAGAAAGTTAATGGCTTTCACTAATAATGACATAGTGAATCATTGAAATATCATAATGTAAAAAAAATTCTAGAAGGTTTTCCCTAATGAATGCTACATCAAAAGCGCTTCATCTTCCCCAGACACGGTGGCATCCTACTAAGAACATATGTGCCAAAAACTCTAAATCTGCTAGAGGTTGCTATGTTGCAAATGGAAAAGCTTCATTCTTTGCTAGTAGTGATGTAGCAACTTGCCTAAAAATAAGAAACATGGCAAGGCCCAGAAGACATGATATCATAATGCAGATTAAAAAGTAATATATATGCTAGCATGTCAAGACAGTTCAACATCATAAAAAATGTGGATCCAGTTCCAAGTTAGATGGTAGATGAACAATGAGGACTGTTGGATCAAAGGTAGATCAACAATCATCACTAAGTCGTTATAAAAAATTGAACTTTGTTTACTCAACACAACTTGGTGCCTGAGGGACCCACCATAGTTTATATGGTTGAAGTGCAAGTTCCTCACCATTGGATTAGGTAAGATCTATGGTCATCACATAGTCACTATGGTAAAGTTCTCAAAGTTTAACTGTAGCAACATAGTGAGAAAAGCCAATGGATAGTGGACCCACCATTTTGTATTAAAAATTGAATTAATTTTCCTTCGCTCAATCAAAGCAAGATCAATGGTTTTCACTATCTCACATAGGTGATGTGTTCACTCTTTATGCATAGCAAGATAGTGACACAGTGACACATGTCCTCAAAGACTAGGGGGTCTAGTTTAAAGCACCAACTATGAAAGAAAGGCATATGTGGAGAATTTTCATTGGTTTGCTTTCACTCTTGGATCATAGGATTTTTCTAAGATCAATGGTGCAAATTTAAAAAAGGAAGGAGATGCCACTCAATTTTTCCCTTATAGTTCATTTATGAGGTATGAAGGCTTTGTGTGTCAAAAGAAATTAAGTATATTACAAAAGATTGCACCATTTTCATCTTACATGAACAAAATTTTAAGCTTTTTGAGCAAACAAAAATCACTGAGAATGTTGTGTCTAGCTTGAGTAAAAAGTGAAATAGTTTCCCCAATGTTCATGAGATAATTACAGAATTATAGAGAAAACAAGTAGAGATCAAGTAAGTTCCTATATATAATAATCCTTGCAACTTTTTAATTTCTACAAATTATAGTCAAGATTCCTCCAAAGAAAGTGCTTTATGGGAAAGAGCGTTATATGGATAGGAATATCTAGGCAACTGGGTTAGGGATGCCAATACTTCTCAAACTAGTCTTTATTTATTCAAGAAATGGTTTTCAAAGAGAAATTTATTTACCCCACATGCTAATGTCTAGAATTTTGATTTGGGAAATTTAGTGGTTCCCAGTGTTTTTATGGACTATGACTTGCTTGAAGCCATTGCAAAAAATTATGATCAAGTAGTTAGAGTAGTAAGAAGAACTAATGGTGTACCTCTGGTTAGATTTAGTCCTGAGGAAATTAGGGAGGTATCTCATCTAAATCCATTAACAGATTATCATGTGCCCATTAATTTACAAGATTTAGAAAAAGAGTAAAAATCAAAGAAAGATGTGATTAGGGGAGGTGCATTAAGGGCCCATATTGGCACAATTAGAAATTTTCTAGTAATTACAACTATCTTTAAGGAACCTTTCAAGAATGATCTTTTTATGTCCAGGGTTATAGAAATATACAAGACTCTATGTCAAGTTTTTGGTGAGGATTAATAGAATATCATGCCCATCAGTCTTATGTACATGATGGTTCAGATTGCTTGTTTTGGTGTGGATTTTATTTTTGACTTTGCCTCCTATTTAGTAGAAGAAATTCATACTAGCTTGGTAGGAATCAAGAAGGGAAAAGTGGAGAAGACTTTTGGCCATTATTATTTGTTGATGCATATGTTTTTTTTAAAGGGAATGACATATTTTGGTAAAGAAATGGAATTGAATAGAGAGCAAGATGGAGAAGTAGTGCTAGTCTAGATGTGGAGTGCAAACATGACCTGGGATGTAGGGAAGGCTAGCTTTGCCAGGTTTGAAAGATACTTTGCATCAAAGTTGAGGTGCCTCATATTGAGTGACAATCCTAGAGTCCCTAAGGCACTAATGGCTCTCACTAGGCCTATGGATAACCCTATTGGTTTGAAGGTTTCACACAACTGGGGAGATATTATCCCATACTCTATCTCTAGGGTCATTAGAGTTTATGGTTTTAAAGGAACCCCCCATGTATTTCCATACCAAGTACCTCTAAAGGTAGTAATGGCTGAATTCTTGTGGTAGCTAGGGGGATTAGAAGAAGATTTTTTGATAAATAGATGAAGAGGGTCAATATTCCCCACTTGTACTGTAGCCCATGAATTTGTGATCACTAAAGGGGGCTGGCTTTTTCTACATAAAATTTTGGATCAATATAAAATGGTTGTTTCTCATCCTCATTTTTGTGATACTGAGGGATTTTACAACTTGGTTTTTAGGCACATGATGACCATGAATTTTATTACCCTGAGGACATCATGTAAGAAATGAGTTTTCCTTTCAAGAACGAGAAACTAAAAAAGAAAAATGGAGAGTTTACTCAAGGTTTTTGGAATTTATACATTGTTTTGATAAAAAATTTAGCCCTCTGGATAATGCTCTAGTAGAGGTAGATAAGATTAAAAAGTTCATGAATACATTTCCTAAAATAATGGAGACTATGAATGAGAAGGAATAATTCTTTATTAATGCTTACCCATATAAGGCTAGGGAGGTCATGAGGAGGTTGGCATTCACTCCTAATGTAGGATCTAGACATTTGATTGTCCAAAAGAGGCTAGGTTATACCATAATTCAAAATAAAAGGGCCACTGTGGATAAGGGTAAAAAAATAATGGGATCTATGAGTGTTGTCCTGGAAGAGAAACCTAATGAGCCTTCTCCTAAGAGGCAAAAAATAATGAAGGAAATGTATTCTCATGTTGAGGAATATTCACCTACTCAATCCCCTTTGCAGATTGGAGAAGAGAAACTCACTAGGGAACAAAATGAACAAATGAGATTACAAGGAGGAATGTTTATTACTTAGGCAGAATTGGATGAGGGAAACCCTCAAGAACCTCTTGTGCCAAACCTTGAATTGATAGTGATAGATTATAGAGGTAGGGAATTGCACCCTATCATAGAGCAAGCTAGTCATAAATTTTTATCAAATGATAGCTTTGTTAAATCCAAAGCTTTCCACCAATTTGCATGGTAGGCCAATATGGGAAAATTTGAAGAGCAGTGTAATAAGTTGAGAGAAGAGCACCCAAGGATGGATGAGACTAAAGTGAAAAATTAGGTTAAAAAAGAAATGATGCAAGAATTTCAAAATATAAGCCCTGAAGAAGAAAGGAAAATGGTGAAAGCATCAAACATTTTATTACTACCCAATTGGGATATAGCTGATGCTTTGGTTTTTAATTTTGTTTCTAATAAACTAGATTTGCAAGACATATACAAGAAATAATTCACAAACATTGCATTTAGTGAAGACTAGGCTGCCTTAGTCATTTGTTCATTGAGGAAAGGATCATGACCTTCATCATCATAGCTAGATGAATCTAGATTGATGGGAAATATTATTGTGATAAGAGTAGCTAATACTTCCCATGTATAGGCAGCACACATGAATGTAGGAACATCTCATTTTGTTTTGGCTACTACTGAGAAGGAAGAGAAGGCCATGTTTGAATTGCAAAGTAAATATGAAACAATTTTGGAAGCATACAATAAAGAGGTCCAGAAGAGGATTGAGTTAGAAAATAAGGTAATGGGAAGGTCTACTAGGCTAAGAATAACATATCCCCACCCTCTAGTGGAGCCTTTTAAGTCCACTCCACTTATAGAACTACCAGATACACCAAAAATGCCACAATACTACATTGTTGAAGATTTTGAATAGGAAAAGAGTAAGTTGTGGGCACTACATGTAGAGCTAAATGTGCAATATGAAGATAAACTAAGAAAGTCTCTAATGTATCTGGTAGATAAAATTGAATGGCCATTGTTTTATGATTAGTTGGCAAAGGTAATAAGTATATGGGAAGAATTGAAAGCCCATGATGAGGCTCTAAAGCCTATTGTCAATATATGAGGAAAGAGAAAGAAAGAAATTACCTTTTTGTGTTATTCTGTTATAAGTTCTACCCATGATCATATAGAAAAAAAATATGATATTGCTAATGATTCATCAGATTTTGATGACAGAAGGGTAGCATTACAACTGAAAGTTGTTTCCTATCTAAGCAAGTATAAGAATAAAAAATTTGATTTGTTTCCTTATTCTATAGATAGAAAGAATAAATTAAAGAATAAGGATGAGTGGGCCATGAAATTGGATGACCTATTCTATTTGAGAATGAATAAGGTTATCAATGAAAAAGAGCATGCTTGGTCAGCCACCATGATAGAAGAATTGATAACAGTCTAGTTATTTTTTCATTCTTTGAAACAAGAATTTTTTAGTACTAATAAGGAGGTTGAGTATGTACTTGGAAAGAAAAGTGATATTTTGTAATTCAACTGGCCAAATGATACACTTTTTGACACATGGATAATAGATATTGCTTTTGGTGAACAATTTGAAGAGGTTGAAATAGATAATGATGAGGTGCATATTATTGATACAAGAGCACCATATCTAAAAGATGAGGAAGATAAATGTCACCTAGTTATAGCTACAGGCTTAGAGGCCCAGGATGTGGACATGACAAAAGACCAACTAAGGGTAAAAGTAATTCTATTAGTTCAAGGTAAAGATAGTGAAAACCCACGGGTGAAAATTGATTTGCAAGTATTACAACAAGACTCATCATTGGTTAGTATAGTAGCTACATATGCCGAGGAACCAAAATAAATAAAGGCAAATCATGGGATTGGTAGCATTTGAAGATGTAATAGAAGAGGGGCATACCAAGAGAATATCATGATGTATTACCTTCTATTACATAAATCTTTGTCTTTTCCTGTTAATTAAAATGTAAATATCTTTTGTGAAAGGACACCTGTCAATTTCTATATGCCTAAAGCTTGTTGCATCTCACACTATATAAGTGAGATTCCAGGGCTAGAGAAGGGTCCAAAAGTTGTATAATTTTTGTTTTTGTTCAAAAAAGGTATAGTCAGTCTAGTTGTATGTAGATGTGTTGAGTTTACTATCAAACTTGTACTCTCTGATAATATATAGAAATGATAGAATCAACAAGATATTTTGGGCTTCTCATTGAATTTCCATTGGTCATTGTATTAGTCATCTAAAAGGATAATACAAAGGGGTATTTTCACCAAATTTGTGTCATTGATTTTTGTCTCCATTTTATGAGTTTGTTCACTTTGAGGTCATTTGAATAAAGTTTTAATTGATTGAATGCAATCTAGATGGCTTGTATATTGGTTTTGTTGTTTCTTTTAATTCAAGGAATTAAGTAAATGCTTCAGTAGATTAGTAGAGTTTGTGAGTTTATGAAATGGATAATTCATAAGAATGGGAATGGGTGATTACAATTGATAGATTCATTTACAAGCTATTTGAATTAAATCTCCTGCCAAATAGTCAATCTATTGCCCAATGGATAACATACTAGTCACATAAAGTGAGAGAGAGTAAATTCCAACATTACATACCAAATCAATTATAAAATCAAATTCATTTTTATCCTTTTTTTCAAAGTTACAAATGCTGGTCACCACTTGTTTATATCTAATTTCTGAGTTTTGGGTAGCTGTTATTTCCAAAAACATTTGTAAATCCTAGGAGAAGTATGACCAGATCTGCTTATGAGGGATGCATATAAGTTTGAAGATACAAGATGAGAATCAAAATGAAACTAAGATAATTTTCATACAAAAATTTCCATTTGAATCATCCCTAGGTATACCCACCTTGGTTTTGTAGATCCTAAAGAGTAGAGAACCAATTTGGTTTTGTTAATTTTGGGTCCAAGTGGTTTACACATATGATTGTTACTAGGAAGTAATTGATCCTTAGGTTGTGTGAGTATTACCACTTTGATATTGGACATTTTGTTGTTTAGTAGTTGTAAACACCAACAAAATGGTGATCTGTTAGGGACAACTGCTAGTATTACAATTGTCAGATCCTTTGGGAGTTACTTGTGGTTTTAGTGGACTTTTCTAATGACAAACCTTGAGAATTTAAAAAAAGAACAAACCACAATGCCATAGGTGTACACTGACATGTACAGTCCTTGAAAAGGTGTCTTATCCATTAAGAAAGAGTTGCAATCCCAAAACAAATTCGTATTGGTTGCATTCTATCCATCAGCTTCTTTCTCGATAATCCTATAATATTTTTCTAGGCCAACAAGATTATTGTATTACTTTTCCCCTAGGTGGGTGGTGACTCAGAAAGGTTTTAACCACTATCAAATTTAAGGATGTTTTAGATCATGGAAAGTGTGTAAAACACACTAGCAAATGTGAAGAAAAACCCAGCTATTAAGTTATAGACTAATCTTCCTCCTAAAGGAAAGAAAAACTAGGCCGTGAAAGGAGATCAGATGTAGAAAGAAAATTATTCCTAGGAGCAAATGGCAAGGGAAAATAATAGATACCTTTCTATTGTTGAAAAGGAACCCTTCTACAAGGGTCCTAGATCTCATCCTAGTTTATCTGATGATGATTTCTATAATACTCCTGAGATGATATGTCAAGAGAAAGTTGTGCAACCACATGCACTTAGTTTGGAGGATAGGAATAGTAATAATCTTTTCTAGAATAGTACAAACCCTTTCGTGTCAGATTACTCTCTAAAAAGGGTAAGACCTAAAAATTTAGAACCTAAGAGTTTCAATGATGAGAAGACCTCTAATTTTGAGTTTACCTTTCCTAACCCTGATGAGAATGAAATATTAAGAATGCAGCTTGCTGAGCAAGAGGCTATTGATAGGAAATTTCAAAATTAAAGGGAAGAAAAGATCATGAAAGCTTCTGAAGAAAAGAAAGAATTACTTAGGTGAATTGGTGCCTTGGAAAAAGAAGAATGAGATAGTAGCCAGTGCTTGGCAGTTTGGAATTTTGGGTCAAGTTGAACAACTTAAATTACAAGAGGAAAAGTTGCTAAAAGATCAAGATACAAACCAAGAGGGTCCCATGATACAAAAAATCAAGAATTACAAGACCCTAGAAGTTAAAAGGGATGTATAATAGGATGTTGGTGTTCAAGATAAGGGAAAACAAAAGGAAGTTGGTATTCAGATCCATGAACCAATGAAGCTTATCTAGATCCATGATTCTTTGTCACCTTTTGATATTGAGTTGGAGAAAAGGAGGAAGGAGAAGGATGCTTTGGCTAAGAAACTGGAAATTGCAGAGAATGAGGCAGCCATAGCTGGGACGAATAACAAGATTAAGTTTTTAGAGAATGCTAAGAAGCAATCTGTATTTACTCTTGAAGATAATGATAGATCAAATATTGCAAATAAGAATGCTACTAAGTTGTCTACTTCTTTCTTGTCTTCTTCATCATAGAAAGTGGATCTTAATAAATCTACTACAGATGCTAGTACAAGTAATTATTTTAATAATAATGAAAGAAATGTTGTCAATACCTCTAAGATTGATCTCAAAAGGAGATCTATTTAGTTAGAAGGTTATAGGAAGATATGCTTTGAAGGTATTCTAGGCTTCCCTAACCCTATCCCACAAGAAATGAGGAAAACATTGCCTAAGTTTTTTGGAAATAATGCTATCATGTGAGGATCACCTAAGGAATTTTCTTGATATCATGAGTGATTATGAGTTTGAGGCTGAAGATGTTATCATGAAGTTATTTATTCAGTCATTAACTAAAGATGCGAGAGAATTGTTCAAGAGGCTCCCTAAGTCATCCATTGTAGACTAGAAAGACACTGAATATTGTTTCAAGGAACAATATGGTGATAAAAAAAACTTGAGTTATATTCTAAGTGAGTTTTAAAATATTAATAAGTTACATAATGAGTTTGTTGTTAGTCTCAAAATGGTTTTTAAATTTGAGTGCCACCACACTTAACCATTTTCTACATTGGAGCCGAGCACACTATGTATGTCGAGTCACAACATGAGCCAAGTCAAGAATTCCAACAAGTGCTGAGTGATCTTCAGGTGCTGAGTAGTCTTCAAGTGTTGAGCAGCCTTTAGGTGTTGAGTGAAGATCAGGTGCCAAGTGAAGATCAAGTGTTGAATGACTTCAAGTGTCGAGCATGATACAAGTGCCAAGTGATATTTGAGTGCCGAGTTACAGATGATGCCAAAAAATACAGAAATGCAATAGAAGCTGAGTAAGCTAGTTTGTTATATGTTCTGAGCACCTAGAATTAGTAAGTTCCGAGTAATATAGAATACACATAAGAGTTTATAACTTCACTAATTGAGATGTAAACCATTTTTCATGGCTGACATATGACGAATCTCAAAGGATTAAAATGATAAGATCAAATCTTTTTTATTTTCTATGCAATCTACATATAGCCAATAAGAAAAATGGAGAAGGCATGCAACCAATAATAAAAATGCAAGGAATGAGTGGGAAATAGAGATTCAATATGGATCATAGATCCACATCTAACCCTAAGTCTTTGAATGTCTTTATAAAGAAGACTAAAACTCATTGTATATGTGAATGGACGAAGGTGTGTAAAGGAAACTATTTTCAAAGTGAAGAATATCATATCTCAGAGGATCAAGATCAGAGTAAGTAGATCAAGTGCATGTATTTAGCAATCAAAGGATTGTAAACTATCAGGTTTATTATACCTAATACTCTCTAGAAATTGTATTAGAAAGAAAACCCTGTGGTGATAGGTTAGCTTAACAACTATTTTGTAGATCCTTTAAATAGGTGTTTAAATCCTTTAATAGGGTAACACTTCATGTAAAGTGTTTGTAAATCCTCTAACAAGGTCACATTTAAAAATGTGTTGTAGCCTTTAACAAGGCAGGCCTTTAATAGGGCAGATCATCAGAAGTGGTCAAACATTATTGCTACAATAATTTTGTGGGTATCATCCCCACCCTAGTTTTACGTTCTTATTCCTAGAGGGTTTCTGAGTTACCAAAATTTTAAGTGTTATGTGGTGATGCACATGTTTTTTTCATAATTGCTTAATGTTGATATGCATGCATGTACATTTCAATATTATGTTATTAAGGATTTGTGAAAAATAGGTTAAATTCTAGTACTTTTGATTCACACCCCCCCCCCCCCACCCCCCCCCCCCCCCCCCCCCCCCCTCTTAGAAGCATTCTTTCCATTAAGATATTTCAACAATTGGTATTAGAGCTACAAGGTTCTCACAAGGAGAAGTCTAATAGCTTGGAGAAAAAGGTCTAAATATGGAAGTCTTCAAACTTGGAAAGATTATTGACAATCAAGTGATTGATGTGCAACTGGCTCTACACAAAGTAGAAGAAGCAAGGGAGGAATTGAGAAAATTCTTGAAAAGAAGGAAGGATATAGCCATAGCTGAAAATGATATAAACTACAAGGAGATAGATACCATAAAACTATTTGTCAATAGAGACACTAAAGAGTTTGATGCAGCAATAGCAGAACTAATGGAGAAAAAAATAGTTCAAGCAGAAGAGATAAGATCTCTCAAGATGGAACATGAATCACAGGCCATAATGTTATGTGAAATCACTGAACAAAAGAAAAGAGTAGTTGAGGATAGAGTCATGATGGAAGATGACAAAAGAAATCTTGCAAATAATGGGAAGAAAAATGTTCTGAATTAACAAGGATCTCAAACATGCAGATGGATACACTTACCCAAATGATGAACCTTCATCATGAACTCAATATGAAAGATATTGAGATCTCTACTTTGAAGATGTAGAATGAACAACTGGTAAATGAATTGAATAGAGAAAAAGAGGTAGTAGAGAATCTAAACAAGTCAAGTGAAGCCATCAAATACTTTGAACAATTGATGAAATTTCTAAGATCAGCCCATGATACATCAGGACTTGGATACAACAACACTAAAATTGGAGAATCATCAAAGAATGTTGAACATAAAGGTGACAAAGGTAAGGTTTCTAAACCCATTTCTCATTACTATAATAAAAAGGGGCATATTGCTAATATTTGAAGGAGTAGAAGATTCAATTAGCTAAACACGCCCAAGAGTAAGAGTTACTATCACAAGTGCAACATGCAAGGACATATGACACAAGATTGCAGATCCAAAGTCACAAGGACACAAAGATTTGATGGACATTGTCATAATTGTAAGAAGTGTGGACATAGAGAATTTGAATGCAGATCAAAGCCTGTGTGGGCATCAAATCAACTAGCAAAAACAAAAGGAAATGAAAGTCAGTACCATTGGGATTACAACGCCAGGTATAGCTGTCATTATTGTCAGGAAAATGGACATATACCCCAGAACTGCATAAGAACACATTTCAAAGGGAACTATAAAAGATGGTTGAATCAAACCACATGTTTTAGTTGCTTGAAAACTGGTCATATCAGCAAAAACTATCCTACAAGGTCCAAAGCACCAAAAACTAAATTCAACAAAGAAAATAAGGGCAAAGAAAAGATTGATGTCAAGAAAATAAGAAGACAAATGAATAATACTTGGAAGAAGAAAAATGAGTGTGGCACATCAAGTGGAGGGATCACTTCATCTAATGGGTCAAGTGATCACACTTTATCAAACTAAGCATAAGAAAAGTGTATGGGACTGATATACAAAGTTACATCATACATTAGTCCCAAGATAAAGAAGTACTAAAAAGAAGAAATAAGCATGAAACAAGATGCCATGACAAAATTTTAAATGATGATGCTGAGTTGTCTTTGGATGCCGAGTAAAACTCCAATACATGTTGAGTTCCTAACAGCAATTGAGTTGATAGCTGATGCTAAGTTGAATAACTCCTATGGAAGCCAAGTGAAGTAGAAGTGTAGTGCAAGCCGAGTAATGTCAAAAATCCTTCAGAGGCCGAGTCTGTAGTTGAGCATTTAATGCAATGGAAATAAGGTATATTATCGATATTTTAATCATTCTTCCTCATCACGATCAAGAAGTAAAGAAGAGAAAGAGAGCAAAGCGACTTCATAACAGTGAATCTAGCATTCCAAGTGGATTTCAACCTCTTACAACACATTTTTATTGATCTTGAGGTATTTTCATTTGTGCTAAGCTACGTAGTTTCATATTTCTATGTAAAGGAAACCCTAGTTTGCATAAATGGCTTTGAGTTCTAAGACAACCCAGGACAAAGAATCATTTGAAGTCCAACTAGTATCTAATGAGGTTAGGTAGCCTAATTTTTTCCCTATCCCTAAAGTTGCATACAACAACAATCCCACTGGTACCCTTTCTTGCATACCCCCAAATGTTGTTATGGTTTAGGATGTAAGGAGATGTTATAATTGTAAGATAGGAGACATGCAAATAAGAGAAGCCTTTGTGAAGCTATGTGTTGATGGAGTCTTGAAAGAGGAATACAAAATTGTTGAAAGGAAGGGTTTAACACAAGTTTTGAGTTTTCTCACCATATTTAAAATAGAATGGATCAGACTTGTGTTGAGCAAAATTCATGATGGCAGTCTATGGTTAGAAGATGTCCCTGTGAAAATCACAAAAAGAATCATTCATAGGGTAACTGGATATCCTACCCTAGGTCAGTTCAATACCTTGAGAAGTGAATCCAAGTAGGTTATTGAAAAGAACACAAGTGCTCAGTGGAACAAAAGAGAAATGACAATTCACACCATTCAAGACCCTCTAGTTGAGTTTGCTGTTAGAGTTATTACCCACAAATTCTACCAATCCAGTAGACTCAATAGTGTCCCATGTATTGTAATAGATGTAGGCTACAAACTGCTGAAAAAGGATCATACTTATGATCTTGTAGAACTACAACTACAACAAATTAATGAAAACCTAGCAGCCATAAGAAGGACAAAGGGTGCTCAATACAAATTTGGAGCAATTCTAGTTTGTGTATTCTTTTATGTTTAGAATGAATTTCCCTCTTTTGGAAAAGTTACATGGAGAAGTGATAGAACTGTCATATCCCAAATTAATGAATATATAGAACAAATGGGAGACAATTTTGATACCCTGATGACAACCTATTTTGAAGATTTCAAGAAATCCATGAAGCAAAGGGTGAGAATACTAGTTTCCTTAGTGGAAAAAAAAATTAATGATATATGCTTCTTAGTTGATATTGACTTCACGTATATTTAAGCAACAATTCCAAGGGTGAGATGGCTAAGGCCATTTGGTTATGAGATCAACATAGATGAAGCATCTGCAACAATAACTGCATTATTGATAGAAGAGACAGATAAGAGTGCCCCACACTTTGGCACTTATGATGTGGTAAGGTCAAAGATAAATATGGAATTAAAAATTGCCTCCACATTGAAGAAGAAAGATAAATTGATGAAGAAAATTAAGAAGAAATTTGGTGAAGGAATAGAGGCTGAAGCAGAAGAAGAAGATGATAATGAAAATGGTGATGATGAGGATGAACAAGATCAAGGCCCAATGGAATTAACTCAAGGCCTAGGTGAAGATAAGGAGGAAGGTGCTGAGGAAGAAGAAGCCAAGGAAGCACCAACCCAAGCCGAGCCAAAGAAGAGAAAAGAAACATAATAGCCTCCAGCTCAGCCTGCAACAAAGAAAACTACCATGCCATCACCCCAAAAGCCAACAACTAGAGCTGCAACAAGGGCCTACACACAAAAAGCTAAAGAGGAAGCCACAAAGAAGAAAAAAATCAAGAAGACACAGGAAGAGCCAAGGAAAAGAAGATAATATGTGACTGAACCTAATACTAATGAAGAAGATCAATCTTAAAAGGTAATCCATTTTTTAGCTGATACATTATATAAAAAGATTGTAAATGGAAACTTAAACAACATGAATAAAGTTGATTTCAATAAGTTCACTAAAGATGAACAAAATAGAATAGAAGAATCAGTTTATGGATTGATGGCACAATTCAAGTATACTCCTCTTGAACTAGATGGACAATTGCCAAATGAACTATCTAAAATTGTAGAAGACAGATGGCATTTTTGTTTGAAAATGGAGAAGGAGATGAGAGAATCAACCCTAGCAAGCATACTACCTGATTTGACTAAGGAGCAAATAGAGAAAGTAGTCAAAAGGCATAATACTAGGTTTACACCTAAGTACAGGGCATTCTTCATTCTCCAAAACAAAATGGAAGAAATTGTACAAAGAACAACAAAATCATGGAAGAACTTGTACAAAAAGATTGAAGATTTTCTTGAAGAAGAATACAAGGAAGAAGCTACTACTCCACTAGAAGAAAGAAGAAAAAGGAGAGAAGAGATAGAAGTAGAGCAAGGAAAAGAATAAAAGAAGAAAGAAGAAAAGAAACAAGAAGAAGAGAAGGAAGAAGAAAAGAAAGAAACAAAGGAGGAGACACAAAAGCAAGATGAAATAGCAACAACTAAGCAAGAGCAGGAACAAGACTAGAGTGTGCAAGACACACAATTTCCACCTACTAGCCCTCCTCATGTACCCATCACACCTGCAAAAATTGTATCAATACAAGATGTTCCTGACACTTCTACTCAAAACATCAATCCATTAACTATAGAGGATCTCAAAAGAATCCTTGACCAATCCATGCAACAAGCAAGGTTATGTGTAGATCTAGTATTGGTTAGTATGGATGAATTACAAAAACTAGTAGAAAATACAGTTAGAGATAAGGTGAATCCATGAGAACCACCTTCCTTCATCTCTACAGCTACTAGTGGTCAACTTCAAATGCCAACAGTTGTTTCATTAGGCATAGTTGACAACACAGTACAAAAGCCGACTGAAGTAGGAGACAAAGAAGTAAAACAAATAGGACAGACTATTACATCTGATCCTACAACACAAACACAAGGTGCACTTCCTAAAATTATTATAATTGATCAAGGTAGATAGCAGGAGGAGAAAACAAAGGAAACCCCTAAAGAATAGGAGGCAATACAAACATTGATAAATTTTCCTACCTCAGGGACTCCTTCACAACAACTACTGCAAATATTTGCACCAGGATCAAGTTCTACAAAAGTTGCAAGGGTACTTCACTATGGAGACCCTGAACTAGATGAGGAGATAGTCATACTGAGTTATGACTCAAAAAAAACAAACATTGATCAAATCAATGAGGTGCAAGAAGCATTAAATAGAAGAAAGAGGCAAGAGATACTCAGGAAGGAGTATAAATAAAAACAAACACTGCATGAGATTAAAGACATCTTTATGGATGCCTTCAATATTCAATCACCAGATGAGTCCAAGCATATAATGGAACAATTGACAAATATTGTTGATTAGGTGACAAATGCAAAACTTATGAAATGGTTTGAAAGAAAATTTCAAGGGAAAGTTAATGAGAAAATATCTAGTGAAATAACACTTTCACAGGTTGAGTTGGCAAAGGTAATAGACAAAGTAAAAAAGGTACTTGAGAATATATTCTCATTGTACCAAAAGTTGTGTGACTTTTCATACTTCACACAGGAGACAAGCCAAATGATAATGAGCATGGAGAGGAATTTGAATATTTCAAGCATGTAGCTACCTAAAGATCTAGCCCAAAGTGAGAAGCATTTTTCTCACACGCTTCACACTCAGAAAGAAATAGATGTATTAATAGTAGCAGAGGTCACCACCAAGGAAAAATTGATACAGCTCCAACCCTCCATTACCCCACATTTAGAAGTACTCCATAAAGAATAGGTCTATGCTGAAGCTATTCTCAATAAAGATCCTAATCTTTCTACTTTAGAAGGACTTATTCACCTTGCTACAGAGACTGTCATCCAACACAAGTCATTGGAAATTGCTTTGCATAATTGGGATGCAGCTCTTAGGATGATTATGGAAGTAAATATCACATTTTTGGAAAAATATGGTCTTAACCCTTAAAAACCTTTGACATAAGTGTCAAAAATTGGGAGACAATATGAATGGGGAGACAAGATAAATGGGAAAGACAAGATGAATGAGGGAGGAAAAGAGATAAGTTAACAGGAGGAGACAAGAGAAAAAAGGGGAGCATGATATACAACATAAAATTTTGGTTACTAAGATAGCGCAGATAATGGCACAATCAACTCAGGAGGAGTTATAATAATTTTGAGGTATATATTGTAAGTTACAAAATTTTGATCAAGATTTTAAAACCTCTGTATGTATACCGAGCAGATTAGTGAATGTACTCATAAGGTCAGTTAAGTTTTTTTTTGTCACTCATGTCAAAGAGGGAAATTGTTAGTCTCAAAATGGTTTTGACATTTGAGTGCCACCACACTTAACCATTTTCTACATTAGAGCCGAGCACACTATGTATGCCAAGCCACAACATGAGCCAAGTTAGGAAATCCAATAGGTGCCAAGTGATCTTCAGGTGCCAAGCAATCTTCAGGTGCCAAGCAGTGTTCCGGTGCCGAGTGAAGATTAGGTGCCGAATGAAGATCAAGTGCTGAATGAATTCAGGTGCCAAGCATGATACAAGTGTCGAGTGATATTTGAGTGTCGAGTTATAGACGATGCCAAGAAATACAAAAATGCAATAGAAGCCGAGTAAGCTAGATTTTTATATGTGCTGAGCATCTAGAATCAATAAGTTCCAAGTAACACAGAATACACATAAGAGTGTGTAACTTCACTACTTTAGATGTAAACCATTTTTCATGGCCAAAATATGATGAATCTCAAAGGATTAAAATGATTAGATCAAATCTTTTGTATTTCCTATGCAATCTACATACAACCAATAAGAAAAATGGAGAAGGCATGCAACCAATAATAAAAGTGTAAGGAATTAGTAGGAAACAAAGATTCAATATGGATCGTAGATCCACATCTAGCCCTAAGTCTTTGAATGTCTTTATAAGGAAGACTAAAACTCATTGTATATGTGAATGGATGAAGGTGTGTAAGGGAAACTATTTTCAAAGTGAAGAATGTCAGATCTTAGAGGATCAAGATTAGAGTAAGTAGATCAAGTGCCTGTATTCAACAATCAAAGGATTGTAAACTATCAAGTTTATTATACCTAATATTATCTAGCAATTGTATTAGAAAGAAAACCATATGGTGATAGGTTATCTTAACACCTATTTTGTAGATCCTTTAAATAGGTGATTAAATCCTTTAACAGGGTAACACTTCATGTAAAGTGTTTGTAAATCCTATAACAAGGTCACATTTAAAAATGTGTTGTAGCCTTTAACAAGGTAGGACTTTAAGAGGGTAGATCATTAGAAGTGGTCAAACATTATTGCTCCAGTAATTTTGTGGGTATCATCCCCACCGTAGTTTTACCTTCTTATTCCTAGAGGGTTTTTGGGTTACCAAAATTTCAAGTGTTATGTGGTGATGCACATGTGTTTTTCATAATTTATTAATGTTGATATGCATGCATGTACATGTCAATATTATGTTATTCAGGATTTGTGAAGAATAGGTTAAAAGCTAGTACTTTTGATTCACCCCCCCCTCTTAGAAGCATTCTTTCCATTAAGATATTTCAACATCTATTACCAACTTCAACACTAGCTTCCAAAAGAGGATGTACAAGCTAAAGCAATCCATTCAAGTTGATGACAAGGTATGTATGATCAGTTATTTGAAATCCTTTGATGGTAAAGTGGCATACCAGCTTAGGGATAAGGAGCCTAGGACCTTAAGAGATGATTTTAGAATTGCTATCAATATAGAAAATTATTTGAGTATTTTAGGGAGATTAGAGAGCAAAAGAGATGATCCTAGGTTATTTGGGAGCAAAGGAAATAGAAAAGAAGAGCACAAATCTATACGAGGAAAAAAGCATGAGCCTAGTTGATGAGTCAAGTTATAAATTCTATAAAAGGTTTGAATATTCCTTAGGGAAAGAATGATAGGAATCCCACTGAAAATAAGGCCCCTGATCAGTCTAATTTTAGTAAATAGAATAGATTGCAAAATTTCCCTTATAACACTACATGGAAGGATGGTCAACCCAATGTTCCTTCTTCTAAGAACACCATTAACAAGGTCACCCCTAATCCCTTATCAAAAATTCTATAAATGTGGTGGATGACCCTAAACTCATTGTTGAGCTCACATGGTGTTTCATTTGTCAATTACCTCATGCTCCCTAGTATTGTGCATTAGCTTTATCATTTTATGGAAATCAAATTTAGGTAGAAGAAAATCAAGAACATAAAGAAAATAGTGATGATGTAGGATACAATATGTTTGAGTCACATTATGACCACTATGACAGTGATGATCATGATAGGGATCTAGAGGAGCAAAGATAGTTTCAAAGTCATATGCAACAATAGGTATTTTTTGATGAGGAGAGTGATGTCGAGGATAATATATGTAACATGGCATCTACCAAAGAGGAGGTGATACTAAGGAAGCCTTCCAGAGAAGAAGTTGATTAGATAACTGCTAGCATGGTAGCTCAAGTATAGACCAGACATATGGCTCATAATGTTGATGGTGGTAAGGTGGCTAGTATATTTATCAAGAAAGCTGACCCTAACAAAAAGGAAGTTGTAAAACCTAAAGAAATACCTATTTTTGAGTCCCCAAGCAATGCTCCCAAGAATTTAGATGAGAATACATCAAAAACAATCACTATGAGTGACAACAATCACCAAGGTGCTATAAATGTTTTAGAAAAACATCATGACAAAAGGAGTATGGTTATTAATAGCTCACCTGATTCTTCTATAGAGATGACTACTATGTTATCTCAAATTACTATCAAGGTCCCTTTTGTCTGAGGTATTGAGGATCCCTAAACACAAAAATAAAGCTATAGCATGGTTTGGAGATACTAATATAAAGGTGAGACATGAGTGCAATGAAAATCATAATCCCAAGGAAAGTAGTAAAGAAAAGATGAAGGATAAAGAAGCTGAAGTAGTGGTTTCTCAAATTCCTCAGATGTTTTTGGATAACTCTGTAAATCAATGTTTGTGAAATGTTGAGCCATTTTTCTTGAGTATTTTAGTAAATGGTAAAATATTAAAAAATTACATGATTGACTCTAGTGCTTCCAACACTATGATGCCTTTTGAAATAGTGAAGGAATTAGGTCTAAAGGTACATACTACTCAAGGAAGATGTTGTGCTATGGATAAAAGAGAAGTGATAATCATTGGTACTATTAACTTTTTACCATATAAACTAACAACCTGTCCTACCAAAGAACTTACTATGGGTGTATTGGTTTTTGATATTCCACCTCAATATGGCATGTTGTTATCTAGAAAGTGGAGTGTTGCCATGGGAGGGAGTCTATAGTGTGATTTATCATTTGCTACTTTCAACATTGAGGGAAATTTAATAAAAGTAAATAGGGAGCCTAAAATTATATATATGATAGAAGAAGATATAGAGGATGATATGACAAACTTTGTGGATACAGATGTCAATGCATTCAGAGCTGAGGTTCTGACTTTGAAGAAGGGTAATCATAAATCTTAGATGGAAGTAGAAGATGAAACAAAAATAGATAAAGGAGATTTATGGACCATGTTCTTTGATGGTTCTTGCTACAAAGATGGGGTAGGTGTAGGTATTTTATTTATTTCCCCTACTAGGGTAACATACAAATTTTCTTTCACACTGATTTTTCCTTGTACCAAAAATATAGTAGAGTATGAGGCTTTGCTATTAGGAATTAGATTAGCTCATAAGAATGGGATAAAATGTTTTCATGTGATCAGAGATTCTGAATTGGTTGTATCTCAAGCAAGGAATACTTATGTGTCAAAAAACAAAATATTAAAACAATACAAGAATGTTGTATGGGATATGATTGAATTTTTTGATGCATTTGGGATAACTTGAAAAGATAGGACTAGCAACAAGATGGTAGACTTGTTAGAAAATATAGAAATAAAACCTAATTATGTTACATTTACTAACATATTCAAAGTTGAGACTCAAACTAGACCCTCTATTCTTGATAATATCTAGAATTGGCAAGTGTTTGAAGATGATAAGGATATTCTAAGATTTTTGAACTGTGAGAATATGTTGTCAAGATAAGAAATTTATTGTGCAACTTATGTAGAAAATATTAATGAAAAGGATACTATTTTTGGGTAGGAAGTTGTGCAATTAAAGACAAACAAAATCCCAAAGGGCTTAGTTGTTTTATAAATTATTTTTGACAACCAAGATAGGTCATAGGTTGATGCCAGTAAGTATGATGCTAAAGATCCAGGGGAAGTAATTTTGGGAACTGAGGAAACACCTAAAAAGGTATATATTTGTAAGAAATTACCTCCTAAGATTAGGCAAAACTTGATAAGTTTGCTAAGGAAGTATAGACATGTGTTTGCATGGTCATATGATGACCTACAGGCTTATAGGGAAGTTCTTTTTCAGCATGAAATACCTTTGAAACTAGATGCTAAACCTTTTAGGTAGAAAAAAAGACCAATAAACCCAACCTTGGCTCCCAAAATGAAAGAAGAATTGATCAAGTTCAGAGATGTAGGGATCATAAGGCGTATTAGACATTTATCTTGGGTATCCAATTTAGTCCCTATTAGGAAGAAAAATGGAGACATAAGGTTATGTGTTGATTTTAGGAATCTTTATATATCTTCATTAAAGGATAATTATGGATTGCCAAATATGGAAGCTATGTTGCAAAGGGTCACTAGTTCTAAACTTATGTCTATGATGGATGGATTTTTAGGTTATAATCAAGTGGTTGTTAAAGAAGAAAAATAGTTCAGGACTACTTTTACCACTCCATGGGGTACTTATTTTTATGTCAGGATACATTTTGGGCTTACTAATGTTGGGGCCACTTTTCAAAGGGCTATGGATGTGGCTTTTGCTGATATTATTAATAAATTTCTAGTTATATATCAGGATGACCACACTGCTTATTACAAGGATGAAAATGATCATTGCATACATATAGAAAAGGTATTTATTAGAGCCCTTAAGTATGGTATCTCTTTGAACCCTAGAAAGTGCA
This sequence comes from Cupressus sempervirens, assembly GCA_028749045.1. NCBI lineage: Eukaryota > Viridiplantae > Streptophyta > Pinopsida > Cupressales > Cupressaceae > Cupressus > Cupressus sempervirens. The sequence continues at coordinate 744,341,596 of CM053783.1, forward strand.
ATTTTGGCATTACTGAAGGAAAGTTGTTAGGTCATCTAGTTGGCAAGCATGGAGTAAGGATTGACCCTGAAAGGGTAGAAGCAATAGACAAAATTCAAAGCCTAAGAGTGTTAAGGGAATTCAATCATTTTTTGGAAAAATCAACTTTCTCAAGAGATTTGTGACTAATTTTGAATAAATTAGTAGACCTATATCAATAATTTTAAAGAAAGGATCTAAGATAAAATGGGATGGGGAGCCTAGCATTGCATTCTAGAAGATTAAACAAGCTATTAAGGATGCTCCTATTCTCAGAGCACCAAATTATGACAAGATAATGCATATATTTTCTTTTGCCTCATTTCAACCTATTTCTATAGTACTTTTATAGAAAAATGAAGAGGGTTATGAGTAGCCCATTGCATTTTTTAGCAAATAATTGCAGGCAGTAGAACTCAAATATGATATAACTGAGAAATAGGCATATGCACTAGTGAAAGGGGTAAAGGCTTTTATGTGTTATCTAATGGGAGCCATGGTTATTGAATTTTCCCCTACTATTGCTGTAAAGGATATTTTTTCACAAAAAGAGGTATCTAGTAGAAGATGTAGATGGATTAATAGAATAGAAGAATTTAACATTGATATTTAGATCACCAAGCTGGTTAGGGGTCAGGGATTGGCCAAATTGATGATAGAAGCCAATTTAGAGGCAAGCCAAGTCAATAAACTTGATGATAGTTGCAAGGATAACCTTATTTCTACTGTCACAACTCCTTTTGTGTTGGTTTGAGGAAGCTACAATTGTTTTGGTGAGGTTCTGTTGGCTACCAATGACAAATAGTTATGCTAGAGGTACTTGTTATATTTTAGGAATAACATTTTGATAATATAGACTTAAGCTTTGTGAGTATAATGCATGTTAGAAGACGTATATTGACACATATTTAGGGATCTTTATATCACTTGGCTCATGCTATATTGATTGCTAGAGTTTAGCATTTTAAATATAATTTTCATATTCGACATGATGATGTAGCATATTGATTAATGTATAGAAGATTAATTATGCACCATGGGATATAATTTGATGCATTTAATTTTTTCCTATTTTATTAAGAAGATGTATATGCCTTAGCATGGGTTTATTTATTTATTTGTGCATTGGGAAAGTCTAAACTTTCCATCCTCATGACTTGGTTTTAAATTATATAAAGGAAAGTATATCCTTTTATATAATGTATAGTAAATACTATGGAATGAATGGAAATGAGAATATATGTGTGATCCTTGATTTTGGGTATTAGAGGAAAATTTGAAGGATTGCTAGATTTTTGGAGAAGAGGTATGAGTGTAATCCCTTATTATTCCTATAGTACTTCATTTGAAATATGAAGAAAAGTATTTTTTATTGGTCAATCGATCATTTAAATTTTTAAATCCTTGAAGGTGGCTCTAACCTTCACATTTTAAACATTGAAACTATTTGAAGGTGGATTTAACCTTCTCTCTAGCTAGTGTTCTAAGACAATGAGTGTTTTGTTCTCATAAATTCCTAATAGGGTTAGAACCTTTCATTAGGGTATATGTCCTTTAAAAAGGACTTCTTCTTTAAGGACATGTGTATTAAATGTATTATATAAACTCTTAATAATTTTAGGTCCTCTAAAAGGGACATTTTCATGTTAGTGCTAATCTCATGGGAATCATCCTTACTAGGATTTTCCCCTTAAGTAGGTTTTCCTTATGAACAAGAATACTTGTGTTATGGTGTTGGATTTTATATTGTTATGTTTCTGTTTGGTGATCAATTTAAGAAGTTTGAAGTATATATTTATTGTACACAATTGATTCACTCCTCCCCCACCAACTCCTCCCATGACTTGTGAGGTGCGTACTTTGATTACTAACCATTGGTATTAGAGGTTTTGGTCCTCTTTAAAAAGGAAGCTTAACATAATGAGGATATTTAGGATGGCTTAAAAGAAGAAAAAATTGAAATTTGATGGTGATAACTATGATATCTTGAAGAAAAAGATGAGAACACATCTAATCTACTTGGGTATTGATTACTAGATGGTCACAAAGAATTGGGAGAATAAAATTAAAGAGATTACATTATATTCATGCACCAATCAGGAGAAAAAAGACATTTTATTTACATGTAATATGACTACCACAGAATCCTTGATTAGTGCTTATCTAAAGCCAAGTTCATTGAGATCAAGGAATTAGATTCAACTCATGTGAGTTAGAATAAGTTGGAAATTTTGTATGAAGGAGACAAATACACAAAGTGGGCAAAATTTTAGAATGGGAAAAAATGTAAAGAGTGCCACAATGCAAGAGGATGAGCCTATTAGATCTTGTATTAAGAGGATAATAAATATTTTTATAAGTATAAGAAACACTTAGGGAACTATAATAGAAGATAAGATAATGAAAAATATTCTAATATCTTTTATACCAACTTATGACAAAAAGATTGTGGCTATTAAGGAATTGATACCTCTCACCACAAGATTAAATAGGGAAACATTGATTGGTAAGTTAACGATGCAAGGGTGGGGCACCCTAAGGAGGTAGTCCCAAGCTACCCTTGCTAAGAGTTACACAAAAAAGCTTTAATCAAATAAACAATAGGAAAAAGGAGGCCATAACAACACCACACTAGGTGTAAGTATTTAACTTCACATATAAAGGGAGAAACATGCCCAACTATGAGGCCTTCTAGGTTGTGGAGATATACAATGATAATTATAAAATTAGAGTCCAAGCTCACATCTTTTATCTTCATTTCTCTAATATCTCTAAGGTCTACCTTTTCTACATATAACAAAAGCTTCTTTTATAGCCAACTAATCCACAAGTCAACTAGTCAAGTATTTAATTATATTATATGTCCAATTTTTGAAGAATAAGATAAAAACTTAAAAAGAGGAAAACATAAGATCATGTACTCTTAGGAATAGGTCCAAACACAAGTTAGGAGTTAGATAGCAACTATGCAAGACACCACATAAATATACAAAACTATGTGAAAGGAAATAATGCACCTCACTAAATAAAAAATATAGGAAACATAGACCAAAAATAACAATAGAAAACTCAAAGAAAATGAAACATTAGGACTGATGTAGGAGCATCTTGGGTTGCACTGATATCCTGCATGTTTTCAATTTTTATCTTGCTGCTGAATTGGGCTTTGCTAAAGTTGTATTTTCTGGTTTCTAGGTGCTTGTTGGAGAAAATGTAATTAATTTTCCTTAATGAATAAAGGGCTCAGAAATTAAATTATTGAATAAGGGCTAGATTAATTCCTATTTTCTAGATAACACATTCTAACTCCCTATATTTTGAGAGACATGGTAATTCTCCTAGAACATCAATTTCTGGTAGTTCAATGTGAAAGTTTTCTATACTCAAAATTTAGAATGAATGTGCACATTTCCTTGATGAATCAGACCTTTTTGACTTTAGGGATTGTAGAGGACCTAGATATCTACTCATAGTTTTAAGTGTGAGTTCTAACTCAATTGGAGCTAGGAGATATCATAATTTTTCATGGACATCAATTTTAGGATAGTTAATTGCTGATGTAGGCTGACTTGTCTATTTAATTTTAGTTTATTTTCATTTAATATTTTCTAAGAGCCAACTTGTGGCTTCTCCATGTTCTAGAATGATCTATAAGCCATTTTGGATAGTATAAATAGAGTGAATATTAGAGAGTTTGAGAGGCAATTTCAAAGAGGATTGCAGAGCAAAACTGGAAAGTATGAATTTGTTGTTACATATTTGAATGTGAATATATTTGTATTTAGTCGTAACCTAGAAGGCCTTATAGTTGGGCATCTATGAAGGTATTTTGATGAATCAATAAAAGTATTTCACTCTTCTTCCTCCTTTGGTTGTTGTTCTATTGTCTTAACTCTTGCAGGGTGGTTTGAAGAGTTGGGTGTGCTATTGGTCCTAGTTTCCCCATCCTTCCTTTTGTTAGGTGGCATTAGATCTTGAGGTTCATCCTTGTGAAGATTGGATAGTGTAGGACCCTATTTTGGATTTGGTTGTAGGGTGACAGATCTGTAGAATTTGACTTTTATCTTGTAGAGGGTTATGATCTTGTAGAAATTTGATATTTAAAGATGGTTCATGGTAGAGGAAATGCTAATAATACTATACTGGATCAATTGAGACAAATTTCAACCAAATTAGATATAATGGAGATATCCCAAAGGAGAGGAGCACATTTTGATGATGTAAGTGATGATAAAGTAGCAGGACCAAACCATAATCTAGAACTTGAAGAAGACCAAGATGAGGAAAGATTTTTGCAAGTGTTGTCTAGGGAAAATTCAAAGCCTATTGTAGAAGTTGTTCATTATGATGAAAAATTGGATACCAATGCTGTGTTAGATTGGATCTTAGATATGGAGAAGTTATTTGAGTATGTAAACAGTCTTGATAATAGAAAAGTGAAGATTGTAGTCACTAGGCTGAAAGGTCATGCTTCGCTATGGTGGAAGCATTTAAAAATTGATAGAAAAAGGAGAAGAAAGGAGAAGATCAGAACTTGGTCAAAGATGGTGAACAAGATAAAGAAAAAATTCTTTCTTTTTGTTTACCAAGTTAGTTGTTGAGAAAGATGCAAATTTTGAAACAAAAGGACATGATTGTGAAAGAGTATATCAAGGAATTCTATAGATTGGACATTAGATCTGGACATGTGGATGATGATGTTGAGAAAATTGCAAGGTACATAATGGATTAAGATCTAGTATTAAATATGAGATAAGTCTTTTAAAGTTGGAAAGTGTGGAAGAAGCATATCAATATGCCTTGAAGGCTAAGGAGATCTTAGCAAAGAAGCATGGACAAAGACAAAGAGGTAGAGGTGGTAGATTCCAAAGAGGTAGAGGTAGATCTTATGGTGAAGGTGGTAGATCTGAAATTTTTGTGCACAATAAAGGAAAATTTGAATAGAAGAATGATGACAAAGACAAGACCAAGTGTAAAGGTGATAGCTCATACCAAGGATGTATTGGATCTTACCAAGGAAGAGGTAATTCTTATCCTAGAGTTAGCTTTTATGGTAATTGTTCTAGATGTGGTAAAGAAGGACATAGATCTTTTGAAAGTGGGAAGAATAATAGAAATTTCGTGATTCAAGAAAACATTTAGATTTCACCAAGTGGACTTGAGGCTAGAGACAATTTGATGGTGAGAAGAACCTTATGTAATAAGGAAAGTGATGAGGAATCCATCCTTAGAAGAATTTTTTTCAAGACCAAATGCAAGATGAATGGAAAATGCTACAAGGTGATCATTCATAGTTGAAGTTCAACAAATTTGGCATTAGAAGATCTCAAACCTTATCATGTCTCATGGATCAAAGATGAGCATAAGATATTGGTAAGTGAACAATGTGTTGTGAAGTACAAAATTGGACATTACTTTGATGAAGTTTTGTTTGATATTATTCCCATGGATTGTTGTCATGCTTTTTGGGTAGACCTTGGCAATATGATGCATATGCTATGCATGATGGAAGATTGAATTAATATACTCTTTGGGTAAATGGGAATAAAAGCATTGTTGCCTTTGATTGGAAGTCTACATGAGGTCAGTTGTACTGAAATAAAGTTTGCATGGTTGATGGAAAGCAATTTGAAAAGGAAGTAAAGAATAATCAAGTTTGTTTTTCTATAGTTCCTAGAGGAGCAAGTGTTGGTAGTAATGGCAAAGCAAAAAAAGTTGGTATGACAATAGAAATTATAGAATTGCTGAATGAATATAAAGATATTTTTTTTGATGATATTCCTAATGGTTTTCCTCTAGCAAGAAGCATAAGTCATTGTATTGATTTGATTCCTAGAGCTAGTTTTCCATACAAAGAACCATATAGATTGACACCTATCGGGAATGAAGAACTTAACAGACAAGTGCATGAATTGTTGCAAAAAGGTTTGATTAGAGAAAGTTTGAGTCCATGTGTTGTACCTACTGTATTAGCACCTAAAAATAATGGAGAATGGAGAATGTGTACTAATTTCAGAGCTATTAACAAAATCATAGTGAAATATAGGTTTCCTATTTTGAGGGTGGATGACATAATGGATTGTTTGAGTGGAGCAAAGTATTTTATCAAGATTGATTTGAAGAGTGGCTATCATCAAATCAAAATCAATGAAGGTGATGAATGGAAGACTTCTTCCAATACAAAAGATGGTTTGTATGAATGGTTGGTTATGCCTTTTGGTTTGACTAATGCACCTAGTACTTTTATGAGGTTGATGAATTAAGTTCTAAAAAGATTCTTGGGTAAGTTTGTTATTTTTTATCTGGATGACATTTTGATATTTAGTGAGACTAAAGAAGAGCATATTCAACATATTAGACAACTATTACATAGGTTGATAGCGGAAAACTTTCTGATTAATCTAAAAAAGTGTTCTTTTATGTAAAAAGAGATTGTGTATTTGGGATTTTTGATTTCAGCTAATGGTTTGAAAATGGATCCTTAGAAGGTTAAAGAAATTTTGGAGTGGCCTACACCTAAGAATGTGGGTGAGGTAAGATCACTTCATGGTTTGGCTAGTTTTTATAGAAATTTCATAAAGAATTTCAATTCTATTTGTAATGCTATGACTAAGACAACAAGAGGAGATAAAAAGGAATTCAAGTGCACACATGGAGCTGATAAAAGTTTTTAGACTTTGAAACAAAAGGTTGTTAAATTACCTATATTGGATTTGTCTAATTTCAAAAAAGTATTTCAAGTTGAATGTGATGCCAGTGGTAATGCAATCGAAGTTGTATTAAGTCAAGAAGGTAAGTCTGTTGCTTTCTTCAGTGAGAAGTTAAATGATGCTAAAAGAAAGTATTCTATGTATGATTATGAGCTTTATGTTATTGTTAAAGCTTTGAAAAAGTGGAGACGTTATTTTATTCCTAGGGATTTTGTGATGTATACTAATCATAAAGCTTTACAATACTTGGGAAGTCAACATAAATTGAATCAAAGAAATATGAAGTGGGTTGAGTATTTGCAGAATTTTACATTTTTCACTAAGCATAAGAGTGGAGTTACTGATAGAGTTGCTAATGCATTGAGTAGAAGACATTCTTTGTTGACTAAAATAAAGGTTGAAATTCTTAGTTTTGATGAAATGAAAGAATTGTATGAAGTTGCTCCTGATTTTTTTGAGGCTTGGAAAGAGTGTAGAGCACCAAATCTAACCAATTACATAAGTAAGTATGATGAATATTTCATTCAAGAAGTTATGTTGTTCAAAGGTATTCAATTGTGTATTCCTAGAAGTTATATGAGGTTGAATCTAATTAAGGAAAAGCATAGTAGTGGATTGGCTAGACATTTTGGAATTGATAAGACATTAAGTTTGTTGAAAGAGAAGTATTATTGGCCACAAATGTATAAAGATGTCCAAAAATTTGTAAAGAGTTGTGGAGTTTATCAAGTTGAAAAAGGAGTGAGTCAAAATATTGGTATTTATACACCTATTATTGTTCCTAAGAAACCTTGGAGTGACATCAGTATGGATTTTGTTCTTGGATTTCCTACGATAATGAAGGGGTATGATTTCATATTTATTGTTGTGCATAGATTTCCTAAGATGGCTCATTTCATACCATGTAAGAAGACATTAGATGCTGAGCATGTTGCTAAACTTTTCTTTAAGGAGATTGTGAGATTGCATCAATTACCAAGAAGTATTATTTCTAACAGAGACAGTAAGTTTGTTGGTTATTTTTGGAAGACTTTGTGGAAGAAGATGGGTATTGAGTTGAAGTTTAGTTCTATATTCCATCGATAAATAGATGGATAAATAGATATTTTAAATAGAAGCTTGGGTAACTTTTTGAGATGTTTAGTTGGGAATAATCCAACTAATTGTGAGATGGTATTGGCACAAGCTGAATTTGCATATAATAATTTTGTGAATAGGAGTACAAGAAAGACACCTTTTGAGATTGTTACTAGAATGAAGCCTAGAGAAGTATCAGATTTGAGAGATACTATTGGTGAAGAAAGGAGAAGTGTTGCAAGAGAAGAATTTTCTGATTTTATGTAGTCTTTACATAAGGAAGTGAAGTTGATGGTATAACAAAGTAATCAGAAGTACAAGGAGAATGCTAATTAGTCTAGAAGACATCATGATTTTCAAATTGGTGATGAGGTGATGGTTCATCCAAAGAAAGTAAGATTTCTAGTTAGAACATACAGTAAGTTAAAAATGAAGAAGTTTGGACCTTGTCTTGAAAAAATTTGATGATGGAAATGCTTATTAAGCTGAGTTACCTGATGACATGAATATATCTCCTATATTCAATGTTGCTGATTTATACAAGTATCATGAGTCAAATAATGAAGTTTTTGTATTAGAGGATTATCCTTAGAAGAAAATTGAAGAAGTTGAATAGATATTGGATCATAGAATTGGTAAGAGCACAAGAGGAAAAGATTATTATGAATATCTAGTGAAGTGGAAGAACAAATCTATTGAAGATGCTTCATGGATTTCTCAATTTGATTTGGATTCAGCTCAAGTTGTGACATCTCAATGATTTGGGAGAATCATTTCTTCCAAACCTGGTTGTTTGATGGAGCATCCTAGGTTGCACTATTATCCTCCATGTTTTCAATTTTTATCTTACTGCTGAAACTAGGTTCTACTGAAGCTATATTTTCTAGTTTCTAGGTAGCTATTGCAGACTATGTAATTAATTTTCCTTAATGAATAAATGGCTACACACTTCAAAGAATAAAGAGAGACCTAGATTAATTCCTATATTCTAGATAGCAAGTTGTAACTCCTTATAGTTTGAGAGATATGGTAATTCTCTTGGAATATCGATTTCTGGTAGTGTTGTGCAACAATTTTCTCTGCTCAACTTTTAGAATGTATATGCACTTTTCCTTGATGAATCAAACCTTACACACTTAAGGGGTTATAGAGGACCTAGATATCTACCCATAATTCAATTTGTGATTTCTACCTCAATTGAAGTTAGGAGATATCATGATTTTTCTCGAACAACAATTTTAGGACAGTTAATAGCTTATGCAGGCTGACTTGTGTCTTTAATTTTAGTTTATTTTCATTTAATATTTTTTGAGAGCTAAATTGTGGCTTCTTCATGTTCTAGAATGATCTATAAGCTATTTTGGCCAGTATAAATAGAGTGTTTAGGCTAGGAGCTAGAGTTGTAGAGTGAAGAGTGGAGAGTTTGAAAGGCAGTTTAGAAGAGGATTGTAGAGCAGAACTAGAAAGTGTGAATTTGTTGTTAGATCTTTGAATGTGAATGTATTTGTATTTGGAAATAACCAAAAAAACCTTATAGTTGCGTATGTATTAAGATTTTTTATGAATCAATAAAATTATTTCACTCTTTTTCCACATTGGGTTGTTGTTCTGTGTGTTTGCTTCTATTGTGTTAACTCTTGTAGGGTGGTTTGGAGAGTTGGGTGTGACATTGGCCCTAGTTTCCTTGTCCTTCCTTACATCAAGGATAGGTCCTCAACATGATATAAACTATGCATAGCCTAAAACAAAAAGAAGGAATGGCTAATTCATGAACAATAGAGTAGTATAGAAAACAAGAAATAATTTTGGTTCATGCGAGAATTCACAAAGAGCCAAAATCCTCCTACATTAGACACCTAGGGTTAACAAAGAACTAACATCCATATCAGATATTCTTGATACTCTAACTTGAATCAGAAAGAGCCAACTTAGCTTATGTACTCTATGAGCTATCATCTACTAGTTTGTCTATCCAGTGAACTAGGTAATTCATGAAGTTTTTTGCTTTGGTACTATTTATTATTCTTCTATTGAAGATTCTCTCAATGCTACCTATCTTCTTCTTAGAATAATTTGGGTTATCTTTTTAGTTCATCGTCTAATTAAAAATACTTAATGATATCTATAATATTAAATATAGGTGAAATATACATATCCTCTGGTAGCACAAATTCAACTTGTTGTAGGTACTAATTGGAAATTATTTCTTCTTCAAACAAATCATAACCTTATCTCCAACTTTGAAAGGTTCATGTTTCTTCCTCTTATCTTCTCTCTGTTTATATTTTGAATTATTATCTTCCAATTTATTTTTTACTTCCTCATGAAATCTACAAATTCCTCAACTTTGGCACTTTTTTTTACTTTAGTGTTTAGATCCCTTAATGAAGAAGTTCCTTTAGGATTCATTATAGTTAAAATCTTGAGAGGTGTGTTCTTAGTCCTCCTATTTATAGAATTTTTATATGAAAACCCTTTTTGTACCAAAACCAATTCCCAACTAGGTGACTTATCTCCAACAAAGCATCTCAACAAGTTACTGTCGGTTTGTCCATCTATCTGTAGACACAATTTAGAACAAAAATTTAACTCTATATTCAACTTCTTCTAAAGTGTCTTACAAAAATAACCAGTAAAATTAGTATCCCTATTTGAAACAATAGTCTTAGGAAAACCATGCAATCTTACCACTTCCTTAAATAATAATTTAGCCATATGTATTGCATTAGATGTCCTCTTACAAGGTATGTATTGGCCTTTCTTGCCTTCTCACCAAAAAAATTGAATTTTAGGTTTTTCCAACATGTCTAACAATCAATAATTAAATTTTCAAGTCTTGCATGCATAATAGGGGTACATCAAATCTTTGTATTTACTATTTTATCCCTAGGTCTTGAGTCTTCCATACTTCATGTTATATCTCTTTAAGATTCAAGTTGTGACTATGTGAATACCTTTCATCACCTAGTCACAAGGAGTTTGGTCCAACTAGAGGTTTACTTGGCAATGTTGTATTTACCTTTATCACTCACTCATAGGGTTAAGGATCAAAGCTAAAATCTTAAGTCATGATCACACAATTATCAATGTGTCAACCAATGTATCATGGCATCATAGGTGTCTTTTTAGTTGTGATTTGGTGATGGTAATAGATAGTTTCAATGTTAAAATGGAGGGGCTATGGGTACAATCTTATGATAAAGGATGGATTGTAAGTTTGTCAGATCAAAGGTTCAAACTAGAGATGTTACAATGTGTTGTGTTGTCATAGCATTGGGTCATCTTGGCATCTTCAAGGAAGATTTTTGTAAGTTTAATTTTATAGGCCTTCAATGTTACGACAATCAGACAATCTTGAGATCATAGGGGGTCAATCTTTAATCTAAATATGCTCTAAAAAAGTGAGGATCATAATATTGTAGAAGGGATGAGGGTTGTGACCTTACAACATGGGATGCAATAGAGGACCATGGAGTTAAATTCAGGGTCTCTCGATGTTATGATAGTTAGTGTTATCATGACATTGTATAGATGGGTGATTATAAAAGGAAAATCAAGGACCTATGACTAGACAATAGACTATGGTTTGTAAGATTGCAAGGGGTTGTTAAGGAGTCTTCTAAAGATATAAAGGGTTGAATGATGGTCATAGTATCGAATGATCATTTCATTGTAAGAGTGGAAAAGTGCAACTATTTGAAGGAGTCTCGACGCTACGAAAAAGGGTGGATTGTAAGATCTCAATGATAGTTTCCTAGGCTCTTGAGGTTATGCCAAAGGTTATCATGTCATTGTATGATCATAAGATCATTAGGGGCATAAAATGGTAAAGGGTTTGTTTTGGAGTAGTCATCCATTGAATGAAGAGGCAAAGGTTCAATCAAAGTTTCCATCAATAGAGGCAAGCAATTTAGGGTTCTGATCTCATGATAAATCGATGTTCATGAGATCACAAGCACAAATGATGAGACTATCAAACCTACACTAAAGATTAAGCTGACTAAGATTTTAGGATCATGGGGGTTATATGTTCATGTTCCAATTTTATGATAGACAATGATTGTAAGATCTTAAGGTTAATTAATTATGCTCATATCATCATAAAAAAAAAAATGGTCCTATAACCCTACACCAAGGTTGTTTTCATGTGGTCATGATGTCAAGGAGGGCTCAATGTCACAATACATTGTAATCATAAGACTATAGAGAATATAAATAGTGCCCTTGATCATAAGATAAAATGATGATCATAAGATCATAAAGGTTAGGTTCCCAGCTAAAGATGATAGAGGGTTTTGACTTCATTCGATGATCATAAGATTGTAGATTGACCATGATAAAGGTGATTGCTTGCCTGAGCTAGAAAATATGATAGAGGGTCTTTGACCAACAAAATTTTAGGAAAGGTATAGAGTGGAGGTTGAATATAGTTGAATTTTTGGTATATTTGACTTGGCATGTTGAGAATGAAGAAGAGAAACTCTTTAATGATGAATCAAAACTCTTGGATCATCTACAACTAGTTTTATACATTCTCCATGCCTATTTAATGTAGTTTCATCCTCCTACTACTATGCTTTATCCATATAGCTAGTTAGAGTAGCAATGGCCACTATTTATGTCTTCTGAGGGCTAAAATATTGAACAAAAGATATGGTTTACTACATCTAGATGTGTACCATGATCAAATCTTCCCCAGATTTGTAGTGACTATTCTCTACAACTTTAATGGTAGTTGTGCTCTACCTTAGGGTAGAAACTATCTGAGTTATGCTTTAACTATAGAAGAAAATTTTGTAAACCTTCTTAGGGTTGATTTTTTCTCTAATTCTATATCAATAAGAATTTTATGCTCTATTAGTGTAACTTCCTTTTGCCTATGATTGAATGTAATTCTCTAATGTGACTCATTCTCCCGTCAATATTAGTGAAAAACTTTCTTGCCTCTATTGTTGTTTCTATTTTTATTCTTCAATTTTGATGTAGGAGCATCCTGGGTTTCTTTGTAATCCTGCACATTAGTTCATTCTTCCTAGTTCCAATTTGGCCGACTTTGCTCACATTTAATTTTGGTATAGTTAATTATATTTGATGAGGGCCAACTTGTGGTTCCTCCCTGTTCTAGAATTATATGTAAGCCATTTTGGCAAGTATAAGTAGGGTGTTTAGGTTTAGGGTTAGGGCAGATTTTTGGGACGAGAGTTCAAAAGAAAAGAGATATGTGGATTTAAAAAGCCGATTTGGAGATCTGGAAGTTGTACATTTGTAATTGGCCATAACCCAGAAGGCCTTACAGCTGGGCATGTATGCTGAATATTTGATGAATCAATAAATATATCCTTGTTCTCTCTTTCCTTGTTGTTGTTCCTCTTGTTTCCTTGGCCTAGTTATTCATCCCTTGCCTACATCAGTTGGTATCAGAGACTAAAGTTCATTGTGGAGACTGGATCATGTAGAACCCTGATTTGGATTTGGTTGTAGGGTGGCAGATCTGTGGATTTGACCTATAACTTGCAGAGGGTTACGATCTTGCAGGAACCTAATTTGTAAAGATGGTTTGTGATAGAGGAAATAATGTTGATAACACTATATTGGATCAGTTAAGACAAATTGTAGCCATATTAGATGCTATGGAGACAACCTAGAGGAGAGGAGTGCATCTTGAAGATGTAAGTGATGATGAAGCAACAGCACCAAACCATAATCCAAAACCTGAAGAAGATCGAGATGAGGAAAGATTGTTGTGATTATTGTCTAGGGAAAATTCAAAGCCCACTATAGAAGTTGTTCCTTATGATGGGAAATTGGATACAAATACTATGCTGGATTGGATCTCTGATATGGAGAAGTTCTTTGAGTATGAAAACACTCTTGATAATAGAAAGGTGAAGATTGCGGTCACTAGGTTGAAAGGCCATGCATCATTATGGTGGGAGCACTTGCAAACTGATAGACAAAGGAGAGGAAAGGAGAAGATAAGAACTTGGCCAAAGATGGTGAACAAGGTAAAGAACAAATTCCTTCCTGCTGATTACCAAGTTAGCTTATTGAGAAAGATGCAAAATTTGAAACAAAGGGACATGACTGTGAAAGAATATACCAAGGAATTCTATAGGTTGGACATCAGATCTAGACATGTGGATGATGATGTTGAGAAAATTGTAAGGTACATTAATGGATTGAGATCTAGAATTCAAGATGAGATAAGTTTTGTTGTGGAAGAAGCATACCAGCATGCCTTGAAGGCTGAGGACATCTTGACAAAGAAGCATGAACAAAGACAAAGAGGTAGAGGTAGATATTATGAAGAAAGTAGTAGATCTGACAATTCTATGCAAGATAAAGGCAAATCTGAATGGAAGAGTGGTGATAAAGGCAAGACCAAATGGAAAGGTGGTAATTCTTACCAAGGAGGCACTAATTCTTACTGGGGAAGAGGTAATTCCTATTCTAGAAGTAGATTTCATGGTAATTGTTTTAGATGTGGAAAAGAAGGGCATATATCTTTTGAATGTAGATCCTCTGAAAGTGGAGAGAATAATAGAAATGTTGTGATTCAAGAAGACATTGAAAGGTCACCAAGTGGACCTGAAGTTGGAGAAAATCTGATGGTGAGAAGAACCGTATGTAATAAAAGAAGTGATGAGGAACCTATTTTAAGGAGAAGTCTTTTCGAGACAAGATGTAAGATGGCTGGAAAATGCTGCAAAGTGATCATTGACAGTGGGAGTTCTACAAATATGGCATTAGAAGAGCTGGTTACCAAGTTGCAGTTAGAGAGGCTGAAACATCCCAAACCTTATCATGTTTCATGGATCAAAGATGAGCATAAGATATTGGTAAGTGAGTAATGCCTTGTGAAATTTAAAATTGGACATTACGTTGATGAAGTTTTGTGTGATATTATGCCCATGGATTGTTGTCATATTTTTTTGGGTAGACCTTGGCAATATGATAGACATGTTGTACATGATGGAAGATTGAATCAATATACTCTTTAGGTGAATGGGAAGAAATAAACATTGTTGCCTTTGATTGAATTTCCAGATGAGGTCAATTGTACTACTGTAAAGATTTGTATGGTTAATGGGAAAAAAATTGAAAAGGAGGTGAAGAAGAATTAGGTTTGTTTTGCCATAATTTCAAGAGAACCAAGTTTTTTCAATGAAGGCCAAGTGTAAGAGAATAATGCTAACCGAGTGCCAGATAGTGGTGACTAAGTGACAGATGGTAGTACTGACCAAGTGCTAGAAGAAATTGCAAAATTGCTCAATGAATATAAAGACATTATTAGTGATGATCTTCCTGATGGATTACCTCCACTAAGAAGTATAAGTCATTGTATGGATTTGATTCCTGGAGCAAGTTTGTCAAAAAAAGCACCATATAGATTGACACCTACAGAGAATGAAGAACTTAACAGACAAGTGTATGAGTTGTTGCAGAAAGGTTTGATTAGACAAAGCTTGAGTCCATGTGTTGTACCTATTGTATTAGCACCTAAAAAGAATGGAGAATGGATAGTTTATACTGATTCCAAAGCCATTAACAAGATAATAGTGAAATATAAGTTTCCTATGCCAAGGATGGATGACATAATGGATTGTTTAAGTGGAGCAAAGTATTTTACCAAGATTGATTTGAAGAGTGGCTATCATCAGATTAGAATCAAAGAAGGTGATGAATGGAAGAATTCTTTTAAGAAAAAAGATGGTTTGTATGACTGGTTGGTTATGCCTTTTGGTTTGACTAATGCACCTAGTACTTTCATGAGGTTAATGAACGAAGTTCTAAAAAGATTTTTGGGTAAGTTTGTGATTGTTTATTTGGATGATATTCTGATATTCAGTAAGACTAAGGAAGAACATCTTGAGCATATTAGACAAGTATTGCAGAGGTTGAAAGAGGAAAAGTTGCTGATTAATCTGAAAAAGTTTTCTTTTATGCAAGAGGAGATTGTGTATCTAGGATTTGTGATTTCAGCTAATGGTTTGAAGATGGATCCTCAGAAGGTTAAAGCAATTTTGGAATGGCCAACACCTGAGAATGTGAGTGAGGTAAGATCATTTCATGGTTTAGCTAGTTTTTGTAGAAAGTTTATAAAGAATTTTAGTGTTGTTTGCAATTCTATGACTATGACAATGAGGGGAGATAAAAAGGAATTCAAGTGGACACATGGAGCTGATAAGATTTTTGAGACTGTGAAAAAAAAGGTTACAGAATTACCTATATTGGCTTTGCTTGATCTCAACAAAGTATTTCAAGTTTAATGTGTTGCAAATAGAAATGCAATAGGAGCTGTATTAAGTCAAGAAGGTAAGCTTATTTCTTTCTTTAGTGAAAAGTTTAATGATGCTAGAAGGAAATATTCTATGTATGATCAAGAGTTTTATGTTATTGTTCAAGCATTGAAAAAGTGGAGACATTACTCTATGCCTAAGGAGTTTGTGTTGTATACTGATCATAAAGCTTTACAATACTTGGGAAGTCAACATAAATTGAATCAAAGACATATGAAGTGGGTGGAATATTTGTAGAGTTTTACATTTGTGATTAAGGATAAGAGTGGAGTTACCAACAAAGTTGTTGATGCATTGAGTAGAAGACGTTCTTTGTTGACTGAAATGAAGGTTGAAGTTCTTGGTTTTGATGAGATAAAAGAGTTATATGATGTTGATCCTAATTTTTTTGAGGCATGGAGAGAGTGTAGAGCACCAAATCTAATAGATCACATAAGTAAGTATGATGAGTATTTCATTCAAGAAGGTATGTTGTTCAAAGGCATTCAGTTGTGTATTCCTAGAATTTCTATGAGGTTGAATCTAATTAAGGAAAAGCATAGTGATGAATTAGCTGGACATTTTGGAATTGATAAGACATTGGGTTTGCTGAAAGAAAATATTATTGGCCACAAATGTATAAGGATTTTCAAAAATTTGTAAAGTGTTGTGGAGTTTGTCAAGTTGCAAAAGGAGTGAGTCAAAATACTAGTTTGTATACACCTATTGTTGTTTCTGAGAAACCTTGGACTGACATTAGTATGGATTTATGTTCTTAGATTGCCTAAGACAATGAAAGGGTATGATTCCATATTTGTGTTAGTGGACAGATTTTCTAAGATGGCTCATTTTATACCATGTAAGAAGACATCAGATGCTGAGCATGTTGCTAAACTTTTTTGAAAGAGATTGTGAGATTGCATGGATTACCAAAAAGTATTATTTCTGACAGAGATAGTAAGTTTGTTGGATATTTTTGGAAGACTTTGTAGAAGAAGATGGGTACTGAGTTGAAGTTTAGCTCTACATTCCATCCACAAACCGATGGACAAATAGAGGTTGCGAATAGAAGCTTGGATAATTTGCTAAGATGTTTGGTTGGGAATAAGCCAAGTAATTGGGAGATGGTATTGGCATAAGCTCAATTTGTATATAACAATTCTGTGAATAGGAGTACATGGAAGACATCTTTTGAGATTGTTATTGGAATGCATCCTAGAGGCATATCAGATTTGAGAGATGTTGTTGGTGAATAAAAGAGAAGCGCCGCAGGAGAAGAATTTGCTGATTTTATGGAGTCTTTCCATAAGGAAGTGAAGTTGAGATTGGAACAAAGTAATCATAAGTATAAAGAGAATTATGATCAGTCTAGAAGACACCATGATTTTTAGGTTGGTGATGAGGTGATGGTTGATCTAAAGAAAGGAAGATTCCTAGCTAGAACATATAGTAAGCTGAAGATGAAGAAATTTGGACCTTGTAAGATCTTGAAGAAGTTTGATAGTGGTAATGTTTATGAAGTTGATTTACTTGATGAAATGGATATATCTCCTATATTCAATATTGCTAATTTGTATAAGTATCACGAGTCAGAGGATGAAATTGTTGTAGCTGATGATTATCCTAAGAAGAAAATCAAAGAGGTTGAATAAATATTGGATCAAAGAGTTGGTATGAGAATGGGAGGAAAAGATTACTATGAATATTTGGTGAAGTGGAAGAATAGACCAGTTGAAGATGCTACATGGATTTCTCAGTCTGAGTTGGATTCAGCTTAGGGTGTGACACTTGCATGATTCAGGAGAATCATTTTTTTCCCAACCCTAGTTGTCTGATGCAAGAGCATCCTGGGTTTCTTTGTAATCCTACACATTAGTTCATTCTGCCTAGTTCCAATTTGGCCAACTTTGCTCACTTTTAATTTTGGTATAGTTAATTACATTTGATGAGGGCCAACTTGTGGTTTCTCTATGCTCTAGAATTATTCGTAAGCCATTTTGGCAAGTATAAGTAAGGTGTTTAGGTTTAGGGTTAGGGCAGATTTTTGGGGGGAGAGTTCAAAATAAAAGAGATATGTGGATTTAAAAAGCTGATTTGGAGATCTAGAAGTTGTACATTTGTAATTGGCCGTAACCCAGAAGGCCTTACAGCTGGGCATGTATGCTAAATATTTGATGAATCAATAAATGTATCCTTGTTCTCTCTTTCCTTGGTGTTGTTCCTCATGTTTTCTTCCATTATGTTAACTCTTGTAGGGTGGTTTGGATAGCTAGGTGTGCCTTTGGCCTAGTTATTCATCCATTGCCTGCATCAAATTTGTATGATAGTATCTACTTTTTCTTCTTGGATGTTATAGATTAAAGTTCCTTCCTTGTAGTATCTCATTTAGTTCCTAATCTACATGCAGTTGTTGAATTAAAGAAAATGTTGAATTAGTGTATCTTGAGAATGCATTGATGAATAGTACATTATTAGATAGAGATAATGCCAAACAAGCTATTTTGGTGTATTACCCCTTTAGATTAGATTAGGCGGTTTGATTTCCATGCATCTCCTTCTCCCTTTTGCTCTCAAGAGTAGTTATGTGCACCTTGATAGTAAGGAAGCTAGCCTTCTTTTAAGACTCAATCTCATTGTTTAAGTCCCACAATTTGGATATTTTTTCCATGTTTCACAAGGTTTCCTTTAGGTAAGACTTTAGGAAAGGATGCATGATTTTGTGACAATAGTATGGAATGAGCCATCTTTGAAAAATTTTCAACCACTATAGAAATGGAATCATTACCTCTCTAAGTTCTAGGTAAACCAAGAACAAAGTTCATGCTAATATTTTCTAGAGCTTTATTAGGTATAGGCAATGGTGAATACAATCCCAAATTATGACTAGTTCCTTTTTCTATTTAACAAATTCTACAACATCTAACAAATCTCTACACATCCTTATAAATCTATGGCCAAATGTAACTATCAGAAATCAATTTTACTATTTTATCAAACCCAAACTATCCTACAAATCTGCCACTGCACATCTCCTTCATGATGTTATCTCTCATCGATCCTCTAGGTATGCACAACTTAATTCCCTTAAACAACATCTCTTCCTAAATGAAATAACTAGTCCATTTATCTCTTACCATATGATATTTAAATGTTTTCCATGATTCTATAAAATTAGGATCAGTTTCATATAATTACTTCAAATCATCAAAACCAAGCACCTAAACTCTTATCTCTATCAACAAATTCCTTCTTTAGCTTAAAGCATCAACAAATTTATCTGACTTTCCACTCTTATGCTTCAATGAAAAAAATAAATTTTTTGCAAATAATTAACCCACTTCATGTGTCTCCGGTTCAACTTATTTTGACTTTCCAAATACTACAAAGCTTTATGGTTATTTTATAACACAAAATATTTAGGCATCAAATAATGTCTCTATTTATTCAAAGATTGGACAATAACATATAATTCTAGATCATAAAATTAATATTTCCTCTTAGCATCATTCAACTTATCACTAAAGAAAGCTA
The DNA here is from genome assembly GCA_028749045.1 of Cupressus sempervirens. NCBI lineage: Eukaryota > Viridiplantae > Streptophyta > Pinopsida > Cupressales > Cupressaceae > Cupressus > Cupressus sempervirens. Next base: position 744,361,211 of record CM053783.1, read on the forward strand.
CATGTCTTCCTTCTTGATTCAAAATAGCACCTATAGAACTTCCACTAGCATCACATTCAACTTGAAAAACTTTAACAAAATCAAGCAAATAAAGTATGTAGGTAATTTTTCAATCCTTTGTTTCAATGTTTCAAAACTCTTTTGTCCTCCATGTTTCCATTTGAAATCCCTTTTATCTCCTCTCGTAGTCTTAGGCATAGCTTTAAAAACATAGCTGAAATTTATGAAAAACTTATAAAAACTTGCCAATCCATGAAATGATATAATTTCTCCAAAATTCCTAGGTATATGCCAATTAATAATAGCTTTTACCTGATCCATCTTCAAACCATCAACTAAAATAACATAACCAAGGTACACAATCTCTCCCTTCACTTCATAAATGAACATTTCTTCAAATTAATTAGCAATTTCTCTTCCTTTAGACTTTACAATACTTTTCTAATATGATTGAGGTGTTCCTCTTTACTTTTACTAAATATCAAAATGTTATCATGGTATACAATCACAAATTTACTCAAGAATTTCTTCAAAAATTTATTCATCATCGTAATAAAAGTACTAGGTGCATTAGTTAAACCAAAAGGCATAATCAACCACTCGTATAAACCCTCATTAGTAAAAAGAGAAGTTTTCTATTCATCTCATTCTCTAATTCTAATATAATGATAGTCACTTTTCAAATCAATCTTGATAAAACATTTTACCCCACTCAAACGATCAATTATGTCATCCATCGTAGACAAAGGAACCCTGTACTTTAGTGTTATCTTGTTTATAGCTCTAGAATTAGTGAAAATTCTCCACTCTCCATTCTTCTTAGGTGCTAATACAATAGGTACTTCACAAGGAAGCAAGATTTACTTAACTAGACCTTTCTCAAGAAATTCTTGCACTTTTCTATTCAACTCAACATTCTTAGCAGGTGTAAGCTTATGTGGTACTTTATTAGACAAACTAGCTCTAGGTATCAAATCCATATAGTGACTAATACTTCTCATATAGTGACCAATACTTGTTATAGGATGTAAACCATTAGGTACATTATCATAAATGATTGCTTGAAACTTTGACAACAAAGATTCAATATGAGGTGCATGTTCTAGTTCATCTTGTCTCTTTGTCTTTTTGGGAATTAGGCAAATTTTTATTTTTTATTTTTAAATTATGTTTCTCCATATCATTAGAATTTTTTTCCATCAACAAAACATAGTTTCACAATGGTAAAATGATTCTCTTGAAGCTTCTCAAAAAATGGAAATAATACTTTTTTCTTTCCATCAACCCAAATAGTAGATTGATTCAATCTATAATCATATGAAGCTTGTCTATCATACTGCCAAGGTCTACCCAAAGAATATGACAACAATCCATAGGTATAATATCACACAAGACTTCATTATGATAATTCCTAATTTTGAATTTAATAAGGCACTATTAACTTAAAAATAAGTTATGCTCCTTCTAGATCCAAGCAACCTAGTAGGGTCTAGGATGTCTCAATCTTTGCAATTAAAATTTGTTAACTAGCCCCTTATATGCCAAATTATCACAACTGCCACTATCAAAGATTACCTTGCAATATTTTCTAGCAATCTTACATCTAATTTTGAATAAAATTCTTCTCAAGATGGGTTCTTCACCAATTTCTTCATTCCACAAGATCCTTTTCAGCATTATCTTATCACCAATTTTAAGATCATTGGGTGTTTCAACAACTTTTTCACAAGCCAAAGTGTTTTTGCTAGTACCTTCAATCTTCTTTCTAGATTTAGTACATTCAAAAGATCAATGTCCTTCTCCACACTCGAAAAAAGTGCCCTTAAACCAAGATATTTCCTCTCTCTTTCCACCATTTTTATTCCTAGAGTAACCAGTATAGATACATCTAGTATAATAACCTCTTTTTCTAGCATGTTCTACTTTCCATTCTTTCTTTCCTTTATCTTTCTTTGCATTGTCATATTTTCAACCCTCTCTATAGTTTTTGTCTCTACTTCTTTGAAATCTTCCACCTGTACCGCGTTTTCTTTGATCATGTTTCTTTTCTAATCTTTCTTTAGCCTTGAATGCATATTGTTATGCTTCTTCTACACTATCAATGTAGTAGATGCTAGGAGAATCTCCAAAGGATATGTCCTAGCCCTAGCAATTAACCATATAGAGAAATATAAACAATAACATAGATATTTAGATCCTCAACAATGCCAGTTCTTATATAAGAATCATAAGATTTTTTTTCAACATACTTGACTATAAGGCCTTCTAGGTTATGGCCAAATACATAAGCAATCACAATAGTAATTTTAACAGATCTCTTAAGATCGAAACCACTAGCTAGTCAAAATCCACAATTTGATAGAAAATAAAAAGAAGAATCTAAACTTATTCTTGCAAGCCTCCAAGAAACCTTCTTATTTCTCAATTCCACATTTTATTTCCTTGCTCTTCTCAACTTCTCTCCTCTAAGCTACCCCATTTTCTTCATGTCGGATGAATATTGATTCAAGACTATATAAGACCATCTTCTTATACCTAACTAATCTACAAGTTGGGCCATAAAGTTACAAATTAAATAAACCATTACATTAAATACATATTTAACCAACAAGTTATCTTGCAAAAAATATTAAATACAAAATGCCTTAATCAACTTACAACACCCATCAAATGCACCTAAGATAAAGATCCGAGACCCAAATAAGTCCACACATATCTCCTAATAGATAAATGTCATGGTAACATGCTACATACATTAAATACACCAAGTTAATTGAGAAAATCCACAAGAATACCAATTAGTATGCCAAATTACCAAGCGTCAAAAAAACTCCAAGCATTTTTGAGAAATAATACATGTCAAGCAATGTAGTCTATGTTTGAACTAAAATAGGAAAGGTAGATTATGGGGGGGGGGGGGGGGGGTGTGAATAAGTACTTCAAACTTTTACCCATAAAAATATTCACCGTACATCCATCTCATAATTTAACAAGTAAACTGAAATACCATATAAAGCATATACATCTAAAGTATGTCCACAAGTAAACATTCACACATGTATAAAACAAGATATGATTACCAAGAAACTCTCTAATGAGAAGGTAAAACTAGGGCAGGGATGAGATCCACAAATCTTCACTACTATAATACTAAAGTGTACCCAATAAAGGTAACAATGTTTGATCATGAAACATGATCTACCCTATGAAAAGTCTACCCTATAAAAGCTTACAAAGACTGTGACATCTTACCCTGTTAAATGATTTCAACACCCTATTAGAAGTGTATCTGATTAAAGGACTTTAACTCTATTAGAATTTATTAGAATAACTGAGAGGGGAGATGAATTAGTTATTCAAGGTCCAAATGTATAAATAAATCTTTTCACAGCTTAGTGAACCCATAAAACATTTGTACTCATGCATGCATCCATAAGATTATGCAATCGCTTAAAAATTGTAGGTTACTATCAAATCAACTTGAATAAATGTAAAGCATTAAACATAACAGATTCATTAACACAATTGGTACAATGATTTACATGGAAACCCAATTTAGGAAAAACCACCAATATCATGCTACTCTTTTCACTCTTCTAAAGTGATGTCCTGTGAAAGGCCAACCCTGTTAAAGGTTATAATACACACTATTAAATGTGACCCTATTAAAGGATTTCAATCACCCTATTATGAGTGAGCCTTGTTAGAGGACTTTTGGCCATTCACTTGGAACGCCACCTAATTAAAGGATTTACAAATGACTATAAGGTCAACCTTAATCTAAAAGATTTACCCTAGACTGATACAATTGTTAGTGAGTAATAGTAATTCTTTGATTTGATACAACTTACAACTTCTCTTGCAGATTAAAAATCTCTATTTAGTACTCCATTCTACTTGGCCTTCATACTTTGCAGCTTTGATAGCTTGTTCACTCTTCAAGAATTCATCTTCTTAAGCCATTTTGCTTAACATGCCATTCAAACTCTTCTTAGGTCACTTGATGAAGCAAAACCCTTTTGACTCCTTGTCTTCCTTAGGTTATCACATATAAAAACTTTGCTTCATGACTAGACATTCCTATAAATAGAAAATTAAGATATTTTTCTACTCATTTTCCATCGTCCAATTTTAGGGATTGGATGGCTTAGGTAGGATAAAATGTATCTACCCTGTATCATGTATCTCTTCTAGAAAATTCTCCTAGAATCCATTTGAATTCACCTAAAAATGGTTACCTCAAATTTTGTGCCACTAGCTCATCAACCTTATCTTCCACCTGGTTCACAAAATCCAAGAAAACAAACTTGTTAGCTTAGATTTAGTGAACTTGATCTTTTAAATAATGCAACAACTTGAAATTATCAACCTTTTGATGCTCGACACATACTACATTGCTTGGCATCAACTATCTTGCTTAGCTTGCACTGACTTTTTTCAGCACCTACTATCCACTCAATCAAGCTTGGCAAAAAAACTTTGTTTAACTTTTTCCTCTAACCTTTATTAGTGTGGCCAACATTTGTAACCTTAAGTAGATTATCAATACATCATGTCATCACTATCTTAACTAATCCTTTTACTTCATTACATAATATTAACTCAACCTTTCCTCTAGCTGCTATTATTACCTCTTATTTATCAAATCCTCTTCATCAATAAACTAATTGATAGCACTTGAATCTTATAAGTAGTTTTCTTACTAGCAAATAGTAGGTTTGGCATTAGTGACAAAACAATAATTGAGACACATAGTCTTCAGCAACAATCTTCCTCTTTCATTAGCTTCCTCAATCCATTCTCAATACAACTCATAATTAAATAAGCACCTTGTTAGAGGTTTTCAATATAGCCTATTAGGACTACTTTGTTAAGATATTTAACTAATTCACTTATTAGAATGTCTCACCAATGATCCTATGATTAGAACTATATTGCTTGATGTCAGATCACCTCTATACTAATGTGTACTTGATCCTTTTTGATCAAATGTCTCTCTAATGTACACTATTTCCTTCCTCTATTCTCCTTTAACTAATTCTATAATGTAACTCAATTCATAATACGTTGGTTACCATGAATGTCCTATTTTCACGTTTAAAGCTCTTCTTCTCTCCCTAGAACATTTAGGGGTTCTCTTCCTTACGAAGACCTACATGAAATATGATTGATCCATTTTTCTACTTAAACCTTCCCTTTTTCTGATTGGATTCATGTAATCCATAGTGATTGCCACTTAAGATTTGTCCTTATCAAAAAAAGATCATAAAGAAATCCTTAAGTCAGCTGAAAAATGGTTTACATAGTAGTTTGTACTAATACAAACAACTATGTAAAAACTATGTAACTCGACATCTCAAGTCCCTGATGCTTGGCACTAACTATGACTTTAATGTTTTCACTCTACATCTGAATGACTTAGAATGTACTACTTTCTTAGCAACTGAATCACTTGGCACATACTATTTGCTCATCACTCACTGGTTACTTAGCATGTTCTAACTTACATGTTATGCTTGGCATATGTTACTTGTTTAGAATTAACTCAGTAAATGACTTAAATGTATAGACACTCACTTGTCAAAACTAATCTAAGATTAACAATCTCCCTATTTGACATGAGTGTCAAAAACACTTTTTCATGCATTAGTGATCTTATCCTTACAAGCATAAAATTTCAAAATTTCATAACTGCCCCTAAGTTGAATGTTCAGTTTTTTTCTAGATTCTATTATCAAAACCTTTCTCCTACTAGTATATTTGCATTAGCTAATCTTGTTGTTCTACTTGCTTTCTCCCCCATTTCTCTTACTCCCCCTTTTTGACACTGATGTCAATGGGTTATACACTAATAGCCTATTTGTCCAAAAAAGGTTTATGGACCTCAAGTATAATCTTAAGAGTTGCATCCCAATTACCACAAGATACATCCAAAGGCTTGATTTTAATGGAAAGCTTGGTAGCAAGGTGTACTAAGTAATCTAATGTAGAAACATTGGGATATTTCTTCATAAGTATTTCTACATAGCCTAGTTCCTTGTGTAATATCTCCATGTGAGGAGTCAATGTTGACTAGATGCTGATCAATTTAGCCCTTCTATTGGATTCATCTACTTGTAATAATTCTAACTTTGGGATTGCAAGAGGTTCCTAAAATGTTTCTTACTTTGAGTTGTGGACTTGGGAACAGTAGCACCAGATGTCTACATATGGATCTCCAAGCTTAGGACGTGATTCCTTACTTCTTGTGTGAAGAATGTAGGATTACACAGCTTGATGTACAAAGAGAAAATATTCTCTAGTACCTTCTTCACACTTTCTCTCTTGGTTTCTAGCTCAAACTATTTCAATACAATAGAACTTAATATCTTCTTATTTACCTTATTTTGAAACTTCATTTTAGACCATTCTAGTAATTTTGCATTATTATCCAACTCTGTGTCACTAACCCTTTCTAGTATATTGGTTAATTGTTCAATGATGGACTTATTTTCATCTGGAGTTGGTAGACTAAATGCATCTAGTAAAATCTCTCTGATGTCAGTCAAAGCTTTCTTCTACCTATGCTCCCTTTTGAGTAGTTCTTCATTTTTCTTCTTTGTTAGGGCCTCTTGTAATATACCCATCTGCTCAATTGTGGTTGTTGCCAAATCAAATTTAGGCAATACAATCTCTTCATCTAGGCTAACATCTCCATATGTAATTACCTTGTCTTTTGATGAGTCAGGACTTAGCCTTGAGAATTGCAATGGTGTAGAATTTGTGTTTGGCTTCTAAAGAGCTTGACTAGAAGGAGCATTAGATTCTGGTAATGTCACCAGTGCTTGAATGGCTAGTAGCTCCTTTGGCTTAGGTGTCAAACTTGACTCTTTGATCTTGTCCTTTTCTTCCTCTATAGTTCCAATTGCACCTTGATCTTGTGCTAGAGGTGTAGGTATATCTATTGAACCTATTTGGCCTTGAGTGCCATCATTTTTTGGTGTTTCTATCTTGTCTTCTCCAACTATCTCATCCTTTTCCTTTTTAGTTTTTGATACACTCACTGAGACTAGAGTGTCTTGCATATGTGTACTGATAGAGAAACTTGTTGTCTCCTTCCTTTGATATAACACTATAGTTTGTGAAGTTTGTACACTTGTGACTTGAGAAGTGATTATAGATGTTTCTTATGTTTTCACTTCCTCACTAGTACAAGGTTGTCACATATTTTGGCTTGGAGAGTGGACTGGACAAGAATCCTTATCAAATCATCCTCTATAAGGGGATTGATGTTCCAAGAAATAGTCTCAAAGACATCCTTTAGTTTGATAATTTCAGTATTTACACTTGTCTCCTATGGGGGGCTGGCACTCAACATCTATGTGTCTTGTATACTCTATTTTGTTCACTACTCTTCCTCAGCTGATGCTTGTTTGTCAATATTCATATTTGTGCCTCCCTCAACTATGTCTTATTCAATATCATCTTCTTCATCCTCTCCTACCTTAGTAGGTGTCTAGTCAGCTTTTTTAGGTGTTGATAGTCCATATGTTATCTTCCATATTTGTTTGGACTTCTATATAATATCCTCTATATTATTTTGCAATATGCCCAATGCCCTATATTTGGCACAAATATTACAATATACTTCTTAATAGATTTAGACATTACAGCCTTACTAAGTTCTACCATAACTTGAGAAAGGGCTATCTCCATAATTTGTTTTTTAGTGTGTCAATAGTAATGCCATTTTTGCTCAACTCTATCATATACAATTTTAGGTACAGAGTTGGAAAGTTCTAGAGGAGTCTTTTTAAATATAGCCATCATGGCATAAACTGCCTCTTCAACTTGGTTTTTCTCAATCTTCCCAGGATTGTCAAAGTCAATGTGAGAGAATCTTGATAAATCGACATTGTTCCTAATGTTTTCACATAAATTGTCTAAATATAAAGAGGGATGTGACTTATCACTTGAAATTGGTTGTTTTCATCTGATTTAGTCTTCTCTTTATCAGATTCAACTTGATCAACATACTTCCTCCTTAGTCTCTTCTATGCTTTAACTTCCTTCTCTTTGGGCTTGGCTACTTGTTTAGCCTTTTGTGTAGTAACTCTAGTTTTGGCCCTTGTGGTATGTGTTGTAGGTTTGGGCTAAATAGATTTAGCAACCTTCTTTGGTTTTTTCACTACTTGAGTCTTTGATTTTCTCTTTTTATTCTTAGTAGTTATAGGTGCTATCACCAACTTCTTCTTCCTCGACACCTTCTACAATTTCTATTTCATCTTCTTGCTGGTCTTCTCCCTAACCTTCTATTAATGCCAATGGTTTTTGAGCTTTTTTTTCTTCTTCTTCCTCCTCATATTCCTCTTATTCTCCTTTTTTGGCTCCACCAAATTTTTGTTTCAATTTCTTTAATAGTTGTTCTTTTTCCTGATTACTAACATAGTCTTCAATTCCATAGTGATCTTTGATTTGGCCAAGTCATAATTTCCAAATTCTTTGGCTTCCTTATCCACTTCTACTAGTACTATTGTGATTGCTACATAGGCCTCATCAACATTTATTTCATATCCTAATGGCCTTAGCCATCCCACCTTGGGAATTGTTGCTTCTACACATGTGAAGTCAATATCAACTAGGAAGAAAACATCATCAAAATATTTCTCCACTAGTGAAACTAGTATCCTCAGTCTTTTCTTCATTGATTGTTTGAAATATTCAAAATAACTTGTCATGATCGATTCAAAAGTTATCACTTAATTGTTCAATAAATTTACCTATCTGAATTGCAATAGGTCTATTCACCTTCCATGAAACCTTACCAAATGTAAGTATGTATTCTAAACATAAAGGAAAATACATGCAAGAATAGATCTAAATTTACACTATGTACTTTTGATCTTCCTTATAGCTCCCAAATTCTCAATCAATTATTGCATCTACAACTTGGCAAGATCATAAGTATGATCCTTCCTCACAATTTTGTAACCCATATTAATGGCAATGTAGGGTACACTATTTAATCTGCTAGATTGAAAAAACTTGTATGCTATGCCCCTCACTAAAAAAGCTATTAGGTGATCTATAATAGTATCGATTGGCATTCCTCATTTATTCTACATAGCTCCTATTTTCTTTTCAATTATTTATTTTGCTTCACTTCTCATGGTATTTGGTCAATCTAGGGTTGGATACACTATTACTCTTTGAAGAATCTTCTTAGTGATTTATACTAGCCCATTCTCTAACCATATAGAGTTGTCATGAATTCTACTTAAAATAATTTTTATCCAGCCTGTCTTGAATATGTTGGGGAAATCTACGGCATGAGTTAACCCTTTCTTCTCAAAAATCTTAAACTCTTCCTTCAACACACCATTTTCACATAGTTTCCCATATATTTCCCTAATTTCTATATCTCCTATGCTTCCAATTTTGCATGTGTAACAATTCCTAATATCTTGAATCATCAAGACTTGTGGTGGTATCATGGATAATGCACCAAAGGAATCTTGTTTCTAAGCTATATCTAGGATAGCCTTAAAATTAAGTTGTTTGATTTCATTACTAATAAATTGAACATTTAAAATATTTTTTTATGTCTACACCTTTGTCTACTGAAGAACTAGATGCCATTACATGAAACTAGGATTTGTGAAATTTAGAACTACATAGCTCAACACATGATAAATACCTTGTGAATCCTATTGGAATGATGTCAAACAACTTTTTAAATCTCTTACAAATTCTTAAATCAAATTCTCCAGATCACCTTTAGCTCTTCATGCTCTTCTTCAAATTCAAATGATGTCAAATGAATAGAACTTGATCAAATATCCCTTAAAATACTATATTTAATGCTAAGTGTTTACACAACTAGAAGCTTGGCTTCAATTGTATTTCTGGCTCACTTAGGATCTATGTGTTCTTCCATATGCTTGAAAACCACTACAAGCTTAGCCTTAACTAATAAATTTTGTTATCTTGGCATCCACCAAAATTTCACTTGACAATCATATAAAACTTTTCACACTTGGAAGTAACATGAAAATTGACAAAACATAGAGATTTATACTTTATTCCAAACAACACTACATCTTTATTCTTTCATATATAATATTTTCAAAACTAATTCCTTGGAATTGATGTATGGTATATCTTTTAAATATCAGTCCCACATACCTCTTGATTGCTTAATTTGATGAGGTGTGATCACTTGACCCATTGTGTGAAATGATCCCATCTACACTTTATGTGCTCCAATCTTCCTTTCTCTTCATTGTCTTGTTCATCTCATCTTTGGTATTTTCAATTTTTTCCTTTTCTTTGTCTTTGTTGAATTCACAACTTGGTTCTTTTGACCTTGTTGGACAATATCTACTTATATGACTAGTCTTCAAATAGCTAAAACATTTGGTTTGACTCAACCACCTTTTGTAATCACTTCTAAAATGTGTTCTAATATAGTTCTCAGGAATATTTCTATACTCTTGATAGTAGTGAAAACTATACCTCATACTATAATACCAATTATAAGAATTGTCACCATTCTTTGCCTTTCTCTGCTTGTTTGATGAGCACTTGGGTTTGGATCTACATTCAAATTCTCTATGTCCATAATTCTGACAGTTATAATAGTATCCTTCAAATCTTTGAGTGTGCATGGTCTTGGTTCTACATTCATGTGTTTGATGACATTGTTTCTTGAACTTATGATAGTGACCCATTTTCTTCTATTTAAAATTTTAATTTATAGTCTTGCTCCTACAAACCTTAGCAGTTGTCCTATCTTACCACAATTATGACAAGTAAGTTTGGAGTTCTTACCTTTGTTACTTGTTTCCTCAACATTTTTAGATGATTCTCCTTGTTCAATAGTAGTGTACCCCAATGCAGATGTATCATTGTTAGATTTAGGGTATCTCATCGATTGTTCAAAGTACTTGTTGGCTTCACTAGGTTTATTGAAACTTTTAACAAACTCCTTTTCCCTTTTCAAATCATTGTTCAACTATTAATTCTACAACTTTAGTGTTGTGATCTCAATGTCTTTGCTATTTATTTCATGGTTAGCAATCATGACTTGATTCATTGTTTCTAATTGAATGTGAGAAATCCTATTTATTTATGATAATTTCTCTTCTAGTCTATTGGTCAAAACTCTTTTTTCATCTTCAATCATGACTTTTTCTTCCATAGCTTTAATTTTATGTTCGGTCACCTCATATAGTAATATGGCTTGTGATTCTTGCTCTATCTTAAGATTTCTAATCTCTTTAGCTAGAGTTTTTTTCTTTTCCATTAGATCTATAACTACTACATCAAATTCATTGGAGTTTCCATTTGCAAATAGTGTAGTAGTGTCCATTTCTTGGTATTGTGTATCATTCTCCTCAATAGAAAATTCCTTCCTTCTTCTCAATGATTTCTTTAGATCTTCTCTTGCTTCATTCAACTAATGTAGAATGAATTGTATTTCAATCTCCTAGTTCTCAATAATCTTTCCCAAGTTATACACGTCCATTTCCAAGATTTTTCCTGAAAGCTACAAAGATTTACTTTCAAAGAATCAATGCTCTAATACCAATTGTTAGAATTACAATAGGAAAAGTAAATTTAGAGAGGGGGGGGGGGGGGGAGCTGGTGATGAATCAGTGCTTCAAACTTTTACCCATAAGAACATTCACCATACATCCATGTCACAGTTTAACAAGTAAACTGAAATATGATATAAATTATATACATCTAAAGTATGTAAATAAGTATGCATTCACACATGTATAACACAAGATATTATTACCCATAAACCCTCCAATGAGAACGTAAAATTGGGGTGAGGATGACACCCACAAATCTTTAGTATTGTAGTAATAAAGTGTATCCAATGAAGGTTAAAATGTTTGATCATGAAACATGATCTACCCTATGAAAGGTTTGCCATGTTAAAACATTTCATAGACTATTAGTTCTTATTTTATTAAAGGATTTCCACACCCTATTAGAGGTGTGCCTAATTAAAGGACTTCAACTCACAATTAAGTAAGCACTATGTTAAAGGATTTCAATATAGCTTGTTAGGACTACTTTGTTAAGAGATTCAACTAATTCACCTATTAGAATATCTCAGCAATGATCCTGTGATTAGCACTCTATTGGTTGATGTCAGATCACCTCTATACTAATTTGTACTTGATCCTTTCTAATCAAATGTTTCTCTATTGTCCACTATTTCCTTCCTCTTCTCTCCTTTAACTGACTCTATAATGTAACTCAAATCATAATACCTTGGTCACCATGAATGTTCTATTTGTGCATGCAAAACTCTTCTTCTCTCCCTAGAACATTTAGGGTTTCTCATCCTTAAGAAGACCTAGATGACTTAGGATTAGGTATGAATCCCACTTAAGATTCATCCTTATCAAAAAAAGATCATAAATCAATCCTTAAATCAGCTCAAAAATGGTTTACATAGTAGTTTGTGCCAATACAAACAACTATGTCAAAATTGTGTTACTCGGCATATAAAGTCCCTGGTGCTTGAGATTAACTATGATTTCAATGTTGTCACTTGACATCTAAATGACTTGGCATGCACTACTTTCTAGGCAATTGAATCGCTTGGCACATACTATCTTCTTGGTACTTGAATGACTTGGTACATGAGTGACTTGGCACTCACTCGTTACTTGGCATGCTCTAACTTACATGTTGTGCTCCTCAAATGTTACATGTTCAGCATGAACTAAGTAAATGACTTAAGTGTATAAACACTCATTTGTCAAAAACCAATATGAGATTAACAGTTTAAGCTAGGAAACATAATATAAGATGAGAAACACACATACTGAGTAAATTAGAATAAGCCAAGAAATATATTGTATGTGAATCTCCTTTAAAGACTGAGCCCCTTGACCAACACTAAAACCAAGAATTTCTCAATAGAGACTAAGAATAAACCCTCCCACAACTGGGTCCTCCAATTTCAAGGTCAAAACAACTTGAGCATGCAAGTTTTCCAACTTCCCTAAGATGCTCTTGCATCAAACAACCTAGGTGCAAAATAATTTTCTTATAGGCCAGAGGAACATCTTGTGGGATTCAACATATATTTCCCAAACTAGTTCTTCACAAACATATTCTCTAAGCCTTTAACTTGCACACTCTTCTCTTAATTTCACTTCTACTAATCCTTTCCAGTAGTAGTCACATGGTTTACCTGCTTCTTTACATCCTTTCTTGGTGTAGCAAATGTTCATTTTGCATGCTGATTTGTAACTCTCTCATAATCCTTTAGCACAACTAGACTCCCAAAGCTCAGGTTCCTATTACCAAGTTCTTCATTCTACAAAGGAATTGGTGAAATATTCCTACCCCCTTTCTTAACTATAAATAAATTCTTGATACAATCATGCACAACATTGCAATCATACTACCATGGTCTACTAGGAAATATGTGACAACTACTCATATCCACAATGTCTCACAACACTTAATCTTTATACTACCCAATATAAAATTCAACAAGGCATTTCTCCCTCACTTCCAAAAAATGATCATCTTGTAACCAACCAATCCTATAAGGATAAGGATGTCTCACTCTCTTCAAACCAAGCTTCTAAACCATCTCTTTAGCAACAAGATTGCCAGTACTACCACCATCCAAAATCATATTATAGATTTTACTAGAAAACTTACAATGAGTCCTAAACAAATTAATCCTTTGACAAGGTTCCAATACCCTTTTACTAAACAATATTCATTAAGATAGAATTTTCTCTCCTTCCCTCTCAAGTTCATTGAATGAGTCTTCAACCTCATTCACAATAGCATATCTTCTATCACCATCCTTTTGGGAACATTCATAAGCTCTATGTTCTTTTTCACTACAACAAAAACAAATACCTTTAATGGAAACCTTACCCAGACTCTTCCTCAACTCAACAAGTTTTAGTTCTTCTTCTATACTCAATTTATCCTTTGTTAAGTGATATGACCTCTTCTTCTCCTGGGAACTACCCTGATGTATCATCTTCAACTTATTTGATGCATTTAGAGGACACTGATAAGCATCCTCAACAAAATCAATCTTAAACATACAAATCTCATCCTGAATATTGAATTTCAAGCCATTAATGTACTGAGCCACCTTTTCCTTAGATAGTTCTCTATGTCTAGAATGAATTGTCAACTTGTATAACTCCTTAGTGTAATCTTTCATAGTCATATCCTTAAGTTTTAGTTTCTATAATATCTTTAAAAAATCAATTTCATAATTAGAAGAAATGAACTTAGCCTTGAACTTAGTCACCATTAACCTCCAATGAGTGATCTTCACATCACCTTCTTTTTCCCTATCTCTTTTTAGTTATTTCATAAAGTATCATGTCCTTTCAACTTATTTTGCACCAACCTCACTTTGAGAAGATGTCCACTATCCTACAACTCAAATTAATCTTTCAATTCACCAATCCAATTAATTGTTAGGATTAAACCATAGACATTAATAAAAATTACATGCAAATATAACCAATATCAAAAAATAATAGATCACACAAAAAAGAACACAAGACACCAAGATTTAACATGGTTCACCCAAACCCTGGGCTACGTCCACCAAATAGCAAGTCCAATATTTTACGATCCAATGATTACAACTTGATTACAATTTGTAATCTTTTATAGCTCAATACTACTGCAAGAACCAATTTTCACATCACCTTATGAAACAATCACTAACCCTAAGCCCTTTTATATAATTATTTTTATCACTTTAGGGTTATAATTAATAATTACATGTCAGCCCAAAATCTTGATAAAATAGGGACCCAAATTATTTTAGGGTCATGCCCTAAGCCCCAAAGAATTTATGAAGTATGTACAATACTTTCCTAATTGGTCACCACAAACTAACAATCTCCCACTTGGGGACTGATTAGGCTGCACACTAAACAACATCAATTAGATCTTCAAGATTCAAAGTACCCAAGAAATTAGAAACATCCATCTTATGTTTCAACTTCAACTAAGATCCAATTCTATGCAATCAACCCACCCTATCTTCTTCCATAGGTCTCTCCATGCAATCAATTTTTTCTTCTCCACTAGATCTAGCAACTTCAAAGTCTTTAAGAGCTTCCTTGTCACCATATTTCAATACCCACATTCCTTGGTACACCTAAAATAGCTCTCATAATATCATTCTTCATTAACTCCATCTCATATCTAAAATCTAATATCACCTACTCTAAAATCTTTGTCTCTACAACATCACAGAGATCATCAATCACCCTAGGGTCTAATATTCTTGGAGGCATCTTCCAAGATCTTTACAAACCCAAATCAACAAATCCACTAGATCAACTAGATCTAACATTTTATTTGATACCATCTTATGTAGTAAAAGAAAAGAGAATCTTCAAAGGATATGCCCTATCCCCCAATAGTTAACCACACAACTAAATATAAACAATAACATAGATATTTAGATCTTCAACAATTCTAATTCTCATATAAAAATCATAACATTTTGATTCAACAAGCTCAACTGTAAGGCCTTCTAGGTTATAGCCATATATATAAGCAATTACAATAGTAATTTTGCAAGATCTCTCAAGTTCCAAACCCCTATCTATTCTAGACCCACAATCTAATAGGAAACCCTAAAAATAATCTAAACTTGTTCTCACAAGCCACTAAGCAACCATCTTGTTTCCAAAGTTCATACTTTAGCTACTAACTCCTCTCAACTTTTTTCTTCTCAACTACTCAATCTTCATCATCATCACCATCATCATCATCATCATCATCATCATCATCATCATTACCATCATTATCAACATCATCATCATCATCATCATCACCACCACCATCATCATCACCATCATCATCATCATCATCATCATCATCATCATCATCATCATCATCATCATTATCATTAGTAGAAGCATCATTTTCATCATCTTGTTCTTCAAGAAAATTTGCATCAAGAACATCATTGACTAACTCTCAATTGTGAATATCATCTACATCATCTTCTACTTCTTCTTCCTTAGTATCTTCTTTTGTTGCATTATATTTTCTTATCCTTCCACTTGGATCATGTCTAAAAAAATTGACCAACCCAATTTATGTCCATATCACATATTTCCTTGGGGAGATTAGATTATATAAAATCATGAACATAAATAAACCATGATAATGATCTCATCATCAAGTGATTTCATTTGTATATTAATTGTTAAAAA
The DNA here is from genome assembly GCA_028749045.1 of Cupressus sempervirens. Lineage (NCBI taxonomy): Eukaryota > Viridiplantae > Streptophyta > Pinopsida > Cupressales > Cupressaceae > Cupressus > Cupressus sempervirens. Next base: position 744,377,437 of record CM053783.1, read on the forward strand.
ATATATAATGAAAAACTTACCATTGTCCCTACAATTTCTCTTAGTTGTTTTGATTAATCTAAGTCTTGTAGTGTTTAAGCCCTTACAAAAATTTTAGGGACAATAACATTCCATCATGATCTCTTTGCAAGTTAGACTATAATCTAACAATTATCTCCCTATTTTGATCTAGTTCACTTATATTATCTAACCGGATCCTTATTCTTAGGAAGTAAAAATTGGGCTACATAAAATTTGGTCTATAATCTTAACAAACTAAGAAAAATGATGCTAAAAATAAATAAATCTTCTTATACTTAGTTATATATAGATATTAAAAATTTAGTTTCAGATGAAATAGAATATGTCTTTTGAGTATTAGGAAACAACATGACCCACATACAAATTTGATTCTTTGCAGACATATTTATTGAGATTTTATTCCTATGACATTAAACCCAATCACCTTTTATAAGAATCAACCAATTTCTCTAGGAAACTTTTTGGATAAGATTATTTCTAAATCTTTGACTTGCTTCCTAAAGCTTTCAACTGATGTTCAACATTATATATAAAAACACTCAAAATTAATGAAAAGAAGAAAACATAGAATTACATGTTGATTTTTAAAATGAATAATAGAAACCTTAGATAGAAATTTTGTCAAGATATTAGATCTCTAGAAGCCTACAAATCATTCTAGTATGTTAGGAAAAATAGTTTTCATGAAGGTTTAGATTTTTTGAAAAAAAAACTTGAGAGGGAATACTACTATTTGTACAATTAAAATCATAACTGAAATTTGTCATATGAAATCTTCAAGTTGATCAAAATCCTTGAGCCTATTCAATGGATGAGGGAAAAAACCTAAAAGGGCTAAGTTACTTATGAAGATATGAACCTAGTAGCTAATGTGAACAAGAAATACAATTAAGTCTATTATATTTCCACAATCCATGAAGTAGTTTCTTTTATTTATAGATTTGATTATTTTTTGTATGACTATTTTAAATTACAATCAATGATCCATCATTGAGATTAAAGAGAGGAAAAAAGGATGAAAGATGGTGTCACTTGAGCTCCAACAAGATAAGAAGAGTAAGAAAAAATGTATAGTTTTTGACGGCTAACTTAATGAAACCTAAGAGTTTCCACATTTCATATTACTAAACATAGGAAAGAAAAAATCTTACTAGCTACCTCACTGAAGTTCTTTCTCCATGTGGAATATCCCTGTTGTTAATTTATTCAGTAAGTTAAAGCAAGATTTCCTTTTTCCATGGTAAGTTAAATATCCCTTTTCTACATGTTTCTATGCTACATGTTTTTCTAAGTTAATTTTGATGGACTATGCATTGTTCTAACATAAGTGTCCCTTTAATAGGAATGGGATACAATATAGAAGGAACTCTTGGAAAGATGGAGTATCTAGAACCAATTGTCCCATTCCTCATAAAAATAAATTTACATACATGTTGTAGGTCAAATATCAAAGGTAGCTATTTCTTATATTTTCATCTCTATATTTCCACAAGGTAGCAGGAGGGTTTAACAATATAAATGTTATTAGTTGGTATAGAATTTGATGCAAAGAACCTAAGGACTAAAGAAAACCAATGGATCACATGAAGGATCCATGGAGATATTAAACATACCAATTCTTATAAGGCTATTTTTTGATGTAATGAGGCTACTAAAACCATTTGGAGATATGTTTAACTATTGTAAAGGGTAACTTAAGAGTACTAGAAATATTTAGGATTAGTTTTTATGGTTATAAGGACTTTGAGAGACCATTTCAATGTCACAAAAAGTATTATATGTTTTAGATTAGGAAATGAGTCAAAAATGTGTTAAAGATACATTATATATAATGGTTTTTCCATAAGAAACCTAACTAAAGGCTAGTATGGGGATAGTTATATAGGTGGTTATTAATTTACACATTTGATATAGGTTTATAAATGCTTATGAAGCCTAAGAATGGCCAAGATGGTTGATTTAATTAGTCTATGATCAACAAAATTGAGATTGTTCTATATGTTTCCATAATATGTCACTTATAATAGTCTCATACTAGTGCTTATTCATGGTCTAGAAGATATCAATTTGAAGATCATTGGATTGAATATGTTATGAAATTGAATAATATTATGATATTCCTATGGGGGAGTATACTAGCATTACTACAAACATGGTTCAAATTTTATGTGTTGCATTCAAGACTATGTTTTTCATCGATGTCAACATACTCATTATTTTATGAAGAGCAGTAGAGCTAAAAAGGTAGAAGCATTTGGCATAGTTCATGGATTGAAGATTAGCATATGAGAACTTGAGTTTATATTGTGAAATATGTCTAGATGTTGTAGTTAAGGGTGCATACAAAATATGAAGGATAGATAGAGTTATGAGTACTTTAGTGAACGCATGTTTTAGATAACATTTCTAGAAAGAGGGTACTGATGTTTTGATTTTATCTCCTCATTGAAATTGAATTGACTTAAGATAACTGAGATAGGGGTTGAAGATATTTTAAAGATGATCTAGTTAAGAGGGAATAATCTAAATATCGTTGATTGGAAAGTTATGAAGAGTGTGAGCTAATAATTTTGTTTGTAATCCTAGACAAAGTGTAAAATTATAATGTAATGTGTATTGTAATATTATAATATGCTTCTATGTTATTATTGTAAATTAGGAAAGGCTTAAAGCTAACTCATTAAATGTTTGACTTTTTATAAAGGAAATATGTTTACCTTGGATGTCTAGTATGGTATGTGATCATATCATCAAAATGGATTTTTGTGTAATTGAGGCATAATGAGCTTACAAAGAACTATATTTAGAAAGATAAGTTGTTGGTTGGATAGTTTTTGTTTCACATTGTATTATTTGGAAGGAATAGTACTAAGGCTATTGGGGCAGTGGGTTTGGTTGTTCTCCTTCCAACTCCTAATAGGATTGGCACAACTCCTAATAGGGTTGGAATCTCCTAATAGGGATTCAACATCACCTAACTAGGACTCACATATAGTAATTATATTTTATTATTTCTAATAGGGTCCATCCTTTCAAAAGGAACTTTTATATTAGTATATCATTTTCTGGGTACCATCCTCACTAGGGTTTTGCCTCTAATCAAGGGTCTCCTTAGTTAATGTTATTGACATAATGGTCAAATTTGTTTATTAGTGACTCACACTTAGTTAAATGGTTAGTAGCTATCAAGCTTATCTTGTAGGTTATAGTGTTAACTGAGTAATTCATGTTCTACTAAGTTCTACAGTTGCTACAATGTTCCAAAATTAGTATTTAGTTCACACTAAATAGTATATAAGAAGTTGATGATTATTAGTACAAACTAAGCTTGCAAAACTATGGTCTCCAATGTTTACTGAGTTTGCAACATTAGTGATGTGAATCTAGTGTTGACCAAGCTAGGAAGTGTCGATCAAGTAATTAAATTTATATCAAGCTTGTTCTGTTAGTGTTGAATGAGTCTTGTAGTGTTAACTAGGTGATTCATTTTATATGCCAATTTTCATCATGTTCACCAAGTCACCAGTGTTGACTAACCTCAAATGACTTGTAAGTAATTAGTATGAACCAACTTTTATGTTTACCAAAAGCATGATGATGCCAAGTGTTAATAATGGTTTCCAAGTATCAAAATCTCACCAAGTTTTTCTTCGGAACTTGAGTACCAGAAGTAGGGCCAACTTTGTGTATTTTGGTGAAACTTTTATGATAGTCACCCTTGATAAATAATGATTTGCATTGGTATATACGTAATATATTGTATCATATTCAAGTGATAAATAGAAGAACATATGATCCAAATATAATAAAAGAAAAAGTGTGAATTAAGAAGGCTACAAGTAGTATAAGGAGTTACAAAGATTTATCTATCATAGAAAGCTGATCTTTACACTCTAAAGGAATCTCAACCTACAAATTAGAGTTGTACATCAGAGATCAACCACTAGTTCATCTTAATAGGTAGAATAGTTAAATCCTTTCACAAGGTAGATTTAATAGTATTTTGTAAATCTCTTTACCAATTGCATACTTCATTTTATGTTTTGTAAATCCTTTAGCAAGGTGGACCTAGCAATCCTTATTTCTCCTAATAGCGCAGATCATCAGAAGTGATCAATTGTAAGCCTTAACTAGCCAGCTTAATACTAAAATACTAAAGCTTGTGGGTATCATTTGTACCCCAGTTTTACTTTCTATTTGGAAGGTTTCTAGGTCACCATATTTTTTGTCAAAGTGTTATTAATGTTTTAATGCTTTCAGTTTTCATTCATGCAATTAAGATCAAAATACATATGAAGAATTAATTGGTGAATTAAGATTAAGTTTTATCGGTTCCTAATTCACCCCTTTCCTCTTAGTAACCTAGCCCATCCTATAATCCCAACAATTGGTATTAGAGAATTGTGGTTCTAAAAGAAGAAGTTTAATAGCTTGAGAAAATATTAGAGGTAATGGAGGTATTCATACTAGATAAGGCTATTGAGAATGAAAAGTTGGATTTAGAATTGCCTATTGGGAAAATTAAGAAAGTAAAGGAGAAACTCTCTCAATCATTGAAAGAAGAAAAGATATTATAGTACAAATAAATGAAAAACTCTACATTGAAGAAAGAATTGAAGATATCTATTCAAAAATAAATTTAGATAAAGCTAATGAGAAAATTAGAGAACTATTAGAAAAGAATTATAATCTTCAAGAAGTTAGAAAGCTATAAAGAGAACAATAAATTTAATTAGTAAGATTGTGTGAAGTCATGGAAGAAAAAGACAAGGCCAAAGAAGAGAAAGAAGTAAAGAACAATGAAACTCAACATCTACCCCTTCAATAGGCATAATTCATTAATCAACTTACTAAAGCAAATGAAGAACTCACAAATCTATGATCAAAGAATGAAAGATTGTAAAATGATCTAAACACTGGAAAGAAAACCAATAAGAGGATGGTGAAATCTCAAGCAGACATGAATTAATTGAATGAGAAAAGTCAATATAGACAGAAAGGAAAAGTAGGAATAGGATACACAAAAGAAGGTGAATCATCTAAGCAAGGAGTTCAATAGAATCAAAGGCCTATTTGCAATCACTATAGTAAGTTAGGTCATACATCAAAAAAATAGTGGAGTAATGGTAAAGCAAAATTCAATGGAATGTGTTATGATTTTAATAAGAATGGTCATAGAGCTAATGAATGAAAAGAAAAACCTAAATTTGAAGAAAAATGTCACAAATGCAAGAAGCATGAGCACAAATATTCTAAATGAAAAACCAAGATATTGAACCCAACATAATAGATTGTGAAATTTATATTTGGTTGGGACTACAATACATGGTGTAGATGTCACTACTATGGATAATTTGGGCACATTCAAGAAAATTGTATGAAACATCACATGAGGACAAGAAACACCACTAGAAGATGTTTTGTTTGTATAGAACTTGGACATCTTGCCAAGAATTATATGAGCACTAGAAGGATTGAAGATGAAAAGAAATCCAAGGCTGACAACATTAGAAAGTAGATTAGGTAGCAATGGATTTCAAAATCTTGTGAGAATGCAAGTCCAAGCCATGAAGCACATATCACTAAATAATTTGGTGACTAAAGAATTTCTACTTGATCTCCCACAAGGATGATTGGAACTAAGACTCTAAAGTAGACATCTTAAATCAATTCCAACTTGCTAGAAGGAAAGATCCATATTAGTATTCAAGATACAAAGGTATCACCAAGTGTTTAAGGAAAATCTAGACCTTTTCAAGCTAGGTTGGATTGCAAGATCCTCCTAAGAAAGGTTAGCATACACTAAAACATTGTGTGGACATTGAGTTATGAATAATTTTTCCAAGCACTAAGAATGAACCTAGTTGAGGACATCCTAGCACTGAACAAGCAATTATACCAAGAATTTATGGAGATTGGAAAGTGAAAAATTGTTAAAAGGAAAGGAATCAAACTCATTTATCATTGTGAATTTTTGAAGAGCTATTTGATAAGAGAAACTTCCATTCTTCAAAGCAATATATGAATTTTTTGTTGAATATTTTCATGTTTTCATAAACCCTACTAAGCATGGCATCCTCTAGAAAAAAAACAAGAAAGGATTTGAGAGTTGGTTCAAGGAGTCGACTAGAAGGCACCAGATTTTAAGTTGAGTCCAACAATTGCAAAAGCACTTAATCAAACCAAAGCTTAGTCGTAGATTCCACCAAAGGTATTACTTGTTAATGATATTCATTTACATTTTTTCTATTCAATACAAGATATTGGAACCCTAGAGATGGATGAGACTCTGGAAAATTGATGTGTGAATAGTGTGTTAGAACTCGAGTATCAACACTTGGAGACCAAGGGTTCAACACACATTTTGCATACACCTCAAGAATTTAAAATAAAATAAATAAGGTTTATCCTTAGCCATGTATAAAATGGTTGGATATAGTTGGTGCATCCTATTCAAATAAAAAATAAAATGATTCATCAAATCATAGGCATCCTAATGTTGAACAAGACAAAGACTACCAAAACCTTAAGTTAGGGAGAACTATAAAGAAAAACTCTTGTTGAGTGGGATGGAAGAGGTATGAAGATTAGTAGTATGACTAACATGGAGTTCAAATTTGGAATTCATGTGGTAGCACATAAGGTCTATAGCTCTAGTTGTCTCAATAGCATGTCATGTAAGACAGTTGATCTAGCTTTCAAGGTGGTGAAGAACAACATGTCCTTAAACCTTTTCAAGCTAATGTTAATTCAATTCAACAAGAACATGGAAAGCATCAGGACTTCAAAGAATAACCCATGTAAGTTTGGTTCAGTTTTGACTTATCTATTCTTCTTTGTGCAAAATTTTTATCCCAATGTTGAACAAGGCTAAGACTACCAAAACCTTAAGTTAGGTAGAACTGGAAAGCAAAACTCTTGTGAGTGGGATGGAAGAGGTATGAACATCAGTAGTATGATTGACATGGAGCTAAAATTTGGAATTCATGTGATAGAACATAAGATCTATAGCTCTAGTCATCTCAACAACATGTCATGTGAGGCAGTTGATCTAGCTTTCAAGGTGGTGAAGAACATGTCCTTCAACCTTGCCAAGTTAATGTTGAGTCAATTCAACAAGAACATAGAGAGCATCAGGACTTCAAAGAACAACCCATGTAAGTTTTGGTTCACCCTTGACTTGTCTATTCTTCTTTGTGCAAAATTTGTCATCCCAATGTTGAACAAGGCTACAAGAACCCTAAGCTAGGTAGAACTAGAAAGTAAAACTCTTGTCGAGTGGGATGGAAGAGGTATGAAGATCAGTAGTATGATTGACATGGAGCCAAAATTTGGAATTCATGTGATAGCACATAAGATCTATAGCTCTAGTAATCTCTATTGGAATTATGAGTGAAGTAACTAAGAGGGGGGGTGGGGGGTGAATCAGTTACCACAAAAATAATTCTTGATCCCTTGGATGTCTTAAATAACTAGTTACTGGTGTCACTCAGTAAACACATCACAAAAATGTTGTAACTTGGTAGATTAGCTTGTTACTAATTTTTTTGCATTCATAATTATTAGCATGCATGCAAAATTAAATAACATGAGCACAAGAGACACCAGATTTAACATGGAAACCCAATATGGAAAAAACCACCTAGTAACTAGCTACCAATTTTTACTCTTTCTGAAGTGAGCCCTATTAGGAGTCAACCCTATTAAAGGTTACAATACACACTGTTAGGTGTGACCCTGTTAGAGGATTTAATCACCCTATTAGGAGTGGCCTTGCTAGAGGTCTTTAGAACAATTCAACTAAACTGTCACCTTGTTACATGATTTACAAAATGGCTGTTAAACCAACTCTATTAAGAGATTTGAAATCACTGCTACAATGGTTAGAAAGTAACAATGAATTGACCTGAATAAGATGCAACTAAATTTTCTATGACAAATCTCTATTCTGCACCATTAGATCCTCCTTGATCAAATATAGCTTTGCTTCTCCTCAATGATCTTTGATCATTCTTCAAAATTCACTTTCACAATAATTAGTCCTCCTTCACATACATATCACATCAAATCCATCACACTTAGAATTCATAACTAGACCTCTTATATATACCATTCAGATTATCAAGTCAGCTCATTCACATGTTACATTTACTAATAAACCATACATCAGTCAACTACAAATATTACATTAAACAAATAAACTTTATTTCACAAAATAGTGAAATCCAACATAGGCTGACCCTGCTTGGTAAGCACTATTTCTAGAAACAATTTCCTGAGTTAAAACTCGGTTAACACTGCAAAATCTACAAAATCCTTTGGTTGCCAAGTTAACTCAGTAAGAACTAAATTTCCTTCACTATCCATGAGAGCTTGGTAAGAACTATTTCCTGCACTATTTTCCTTTGATGACCGAGTGAGCTTGGTAACAACTGTTTGCACAAGGTAAAGCCTAAGAACACTTAGTAGACACTATAAACCTTCTTCACTAACCTTTTGAGCTTAGTAGACTCTGTCTTTTTCCTTGCTAACCAATTGAGCTTGCTAGACTCTATCTTTGCCTTGCTGATCAACTGAGCTTGGTAGACTTTGTCTTTGGCCTTGCTGACCAAATGAGATTGGTAGACTCTGTCAGATGACTGATATGACATTTGTGTAACATCAAAGACAACACTCAGTTGAACAATTGTATCCAAAAATCTCAACAGTGTGTCATGTGAGGCAGTTCATCTAGCTTTCAAGATGGCGAAGAACATGTCCTTCAACCTTGCCGAGTTAATGTTGATTCAATTCAACACGAACATGGAGAGCATCAAGACTTCAAAGAACAACTCATGTAAGTTTGGTTCACTCTTGACTTGTCTATTCTTCTTTGTGCAAAATTTTTTCCCTTCAAAAGGTTTAGACATATGGAAAAAAGATGTACCATTACTATATTAGATTAATGAATATATAGCAGAGATGGGTGAGAATTTTTTTAGTATCATGGATAATTATTTTGATTCATTCAAGGAAAAGATAAATAGTAGATTCAAAATTACAGAGAAACTTGTAGAAGATTACAAGGATGATGTTTATTTCATGGTAGACTATGATAAAGTGTATATCCAAGCAATCAAACCTAGAGTGGTGTGGGTTAAGCATCTAAGCAATGAGATTAACATTGATGACACCAAGGATATCATTGAGGCACTATTGAATGAACCTATGGATCCTAAGGCCACATATTTTGGTACTTTTTGATGAAGCCAAACCAAAATAGAACTCGAAATTAAGCTTCCTCAAGTAGTTAGCAAAGGAAATAAGAGGATAGAAAAATTGAGACAAGCAAGTTCTACTCTCCTATTGACGAAAGGTAAAGGGATGATGTGGAAGAAGATGATGATGAAGATGAGATAGAAGAAACAAAATCAAAAGAAGAAGAGCCAATCGGGAAGAAGGGTAAGGTTATCATAGCTAGACCTACCAAGTCATCAACTATAGAATTCATAAGAAGGGCATCAAGATCTAGAAATAAATTGAAATTAGGTGAAGGATATGCAGAGGATATTATTCTTAAAAGACCTCCACATACATTTCAAGAAAAATCAAAAGAGATTGATGCAAGAGATAGCATGGAAAACTTTGAATGTCTCAAATATGAGACCAGGAGTGAAAATGAGAAGAATAAAGTTGAAGACATGATAATATCCAAATTAGGTAAATGGAAATACTCACCTAATCAACTTGCATAGCAAATCCCCAATGAGCTTATGGAAATAATCAAGCCTAGATGGGAAAATGCTAGGAAAACTGCAAGAGATATTTTTGAATAGACTTTGGGTAGCTCATGTCAAGTATTAGTGATAAAGACGTGAAAGAATCCATGAAGAAAAATGAAGAAAAATAACTCTGAAACTCTGTTGGTGCTCAAAATTGCATTCTCATTTTGAGCATCTATTTGAAATTTTGAGTCAATTCAAGTCTTTTAAAATGCCCATATATGTGCATGTACTCGGCTATACCTTTGAGCCCTGTGAGGTGTTTAATGTTTCTAACACCTTTCATTTAGTGCACCTACTTATTCCATGAAGTTAAAATGTCATTCCAAGCCATTTTGTGAAGTCTCATTTAGAGCACATTTCAAATCTACATTTTCACCTGTGTGAAACAGCAACAGAAGGCCATGTTTGCATCTAAATATCTCGCACCTAGAACTATTTCATGACATGCCACTTTGGGAGTATCTAGTGTCCATACTTGAGAACCTATGTTTTAGATTTTGAGTTGTTTTGAATCTGTTTGACTAGGCTTTGAATCCCTCAAAGTTGGTTAGTTATTATTTTCATGCTTTTGCAATTAATTTTGAATTTTGGGAAGCCTTGTTTGACGTGCTATAACTTTTGATTGGTTGACCAAAATGAAAAAATTTCTTTTGCGTTGCATTATAGATTTTAGAGACTTGTTATGTTTCAAGTTTCATCTCATGAAGAATCCATTTACTTAGTTTTCAAATGTGATTCCAAACACAATTTCTAAGGTTTTACTAATGTCAACATTTGTAGATTGATTAGTACCCCTGTTCATGATGTCATAACTCAAAATTTGTGATTGGATAGATCGAATGGATTGTATTGCTATGTAGTACTCTAAAAATACTTTTAAGTGTACCCAGTTGCAAGTCTTGATGAATCCATATGCACACTTTTCTAGGTCCATTCCATTTGCAAAAAAATGATTTCTTGCCATTGTTTAAATCTGCAAAATCCAAGTAGCCCACTTTGACCACTTTCCATTTGCATGTCATTATTTATCAAGAGTCTAAATCATAGATCCATAATCTCCTCATGACAATGAACCAACCCCCTGAGTTTCATTTTCCCAAGTGCCCATTTGCCCAATTTTCAAAGCCAAATCTAAACCCAGTTTATGGTTTTCTGACATGTTTGTTTGCAAGTAGTTCTGAGAAGGCAATTTTGAAAGAAAATATCTTTTGACCTTGAATTTTTCATGAGACGAGATTCAATAGGGTAAAAGTGTGTGGAATAGAGAATCATTATCCCAAATTTCAAAGCCCAGTTATCTGTTCGGGTCACTTTTTAAGGCCAGTCAACAGACCTCCTGACATGAAATTCATAGTTTGCAAAATAATGGTAAAATCAGTTTTGCATTAGTATGAGGTGACTAGTGGGTTAGTTTTACAGTTCAATCATTTGGAAACAAAATTTTTTTTAGCCAGACCCCCTTTGGGGCCCGACTAATTTCATCAAATTAGTAAGACATCAAAGTTGGTTTTCAAGATGTGTACACATGATTAGTGGAATCAAACAAGAAATATGTGAGCTCTCATGCAATGCGTGCAAAGGAAATAAGTTAAAGTTTTCATATTGTTTAGGTGTGAATGGAGAATTCGGTTACATCAAGGATGTCTTACAGTTTGTACCTTGATATTTGAATATGTGGATCATAACCTCATTGGAGTTCTTGCATGACCTGAAATAAATTTCAATGAACCCTAGGTGAAGGGCTATATTCAATGATTATTATACTGACTTGACCCTCACCATGCCCATGGTGCTTTGACTATGGGTTTTACATGCAATTGTATCTTCCAAATTTCAATATGCCACCTCATGGAAGGGGATATACAGGAGTACAAAATGTTTCTTTAAAGGCCCAAACAAGCACAATCTCTTTCAAAGTAATAACAATGTTATTGCCAGAGGCATCATAAAAAAAAAAAGAGAGAAATCTTCCATGCCAGTCAAAGGGAGATAGCCACATAGAAGATCCACTGGCAGGCAAATAAAAGAAGATTCATGTATGGTCATAACACAAAGAAAGCACATTCAAAAGGGGCAGCCAATAGTTAAAAGGTAAAATGTCTATAAAAGAGGATCCATGACATATAAGAGTTGGAGATGCCATTTGAAGAGCTGATAAGTATTCTTAAAGGGGCAGACATCCACAACAAAGGTAGGAGACAATGAATGACCCACAGTTTCAATAAAGAAAGGCCAATGCAATATATGCAAGAAAAACAAAGAATGAAGCCACCAAAGGCCCACGTCTAGAGTAGCTTTTGTTTAGAGTAAAGGTGACAAGAAATTAGGAAAAGGGTTGCACATTTTAAAGGAGCCACCATAGCAGTCTATGGCAATAAGAAAAGGTCTCCACACATCAATCAAAAAATATAGTTCCACATGGGTGTTAAGAAGCAGAAGCCAATGCATTGGTAAAAGGAGGAGAAGCTATGAGTTTTTAAAGGAACAAAAACATTTAAAACTGAAATAATTAAAGACAAAGGTGACATTTTTAATGCGAAGTCATCCAGTGATAGTCCATTGCTAATGTGAGAGGAAAGCAATGAAGACTCGGTGTGAATGAAGGAGCAGAACACGCCACTCAAAGGAAGTTGTTCGATGGAATTTGGTTCACATAGTTTGAAAAAATGAGCTCCCATGCATAATGAAACCACAGATCCACACAAGACACTACTATAAAGCAGCCCATGACATGACAACATGGACCTTTCGTATTAAAAAATGCAGCCCGCACATACCATAGAGTCCAGCATAAAACAAAATGAGCACCCACGCATTCATAAGACTAGGGAGGCAATTAAAAAGAATTCCCACGCCCCTTAAAAAGGAGAACATTCATTAAAAAGAAGCAAGTCAAATCAATACCTGCAGCATTAGAATGAAGCCACAGATCCAAAGGAGTCACCCACATGAAGAGCTGAAGCCGCAGGGGAACTTTAGAATGCCATCATGACAAAGAAAAACAATTCCTCACAAGTTCTCTTCTTGCATATTCATGTCAGGAGTTTTCCATTTTTGCATATTAAAAGCATGCTTTAACAGTCAGAAAGTAGTTAGAGTCTAGGCAAAGTAAGCAAGGAGAGACTACAGCGTTGGAAAAAGTTGTAGACTAGCACTGAGGAAGAAGTCGCATGCAAGGAGAAGGCAGAAATGAGGAGTACAGTTTGAAACTATTATCCCACATTGTTCGTGGCTTAATCTTTTTTAATCTTTAAATACTCTTGCACTCAACCAACTAGTGCAAATAACACAAAGGCTTTTGGAAGCCATGTGATGTATGAGAGGTTCTGTGGGTCACAATCACTTAGAAAAAAACATAATTTTGAACAAACATGCATGAAGAAGTGACACCAGAAACTCACTGGGAAGTTGAAAAATTTGGCAAGTCGCTACTTCACTAGCTAAAAAATCTAAGGTTTTTCGGCTAGTGACATAGCTAATCATCGAAAAACATAGAAATCTAGCCAAGGTAAAATGCAACCACTAGGATATAGAGCAATGAATCAGGTAGTGCCAAGTGGCAACTGGCAAGATGATGAATGATGACATGGAACCCAAGTGGTGAGATTGTGCCACGTGGGGAATTGTGCGGCCATCGCTATCTTGCCAAGGAGAAGTTGCTCACACAATAACATGGTGACATAGCGAGCATTAAGGTGGTGATGACATGTGGAACTGATGTGGAAGGAGAGATAGGATGAGATGTGGGTCCTACTTGAGCTCATTAGCCTATAGAAGAGTGACATGTGGTACTAGCCTAGAAAGCTAGTGCAGGTTTGACAAGTGGTGCTGTCTGATTGGTTGAGGGGTAAAGGAGTTTAAAATTGAAAAATATTTTTTGGGTTACAGGTTCAAACTACAATTTGAAATTTGACTTCAAATTATAAATTTCTATAGTTTAACTATAGAATATTTTCAATTTTCAATTTTATTCTTTTATTGAGTTTGGTCATGGAATAGAGGCATGATCTTCAAATGGCCATAACTAGAGTAGATTTTAACTAAAATGGGCACTCCAATATACCATCGGAACCAAGAAGAGATGAATTTTTTGAATATGAGGTTAGATTGTGCACAGGTATTCACCAGTTCATGATATAGGTAATTTTGTGAAATCAAGGGCATTGGTAGTAGAACAAGAAGATTTGATCATTGAGCATCAAAGTTTGTTAGAGGGTGGGTTTGAAGACTTTTTGAAGCTTGATTGTGGTAAAAATAAGTTAGAAAAGTTTATATTTTATTCTGAAGGCTAGTTAACTAATTTTTACTTTTTACTTTGAGTTCAATTTGATATCAAAAATCAATTATCTTTTCTACTAAATATCTGAGATTCTTTATGCCTTTAAGAGCCAGAATGATGGGGATTTGATAGGTAGTTATAGAGAGAGGGTAGAGAGATTCTTTTCAACTTCTTAGGAATGAATTTTGAAGGGACACATGTCATTTTCATAATGAATCTAGGAATTTCTTCCTTTCTATTTATGCTTTCTTCTTCCCTTTTGTAAGGGTTGGAAAATATTGGAAAGTTTCTCTGGTATGAAGATAGTTAGTAGAACTGGCCCTAGAATTGATGAATTCTGAATGGAAGATCTGGGATGTGCTAGCTCTAGACCATGACTCTTTGCTTTGGCTATGAGACCCCCTTCCCATCCCATGAACTTCTCATTCTTTCCATCTTCTCTCTTATATGACAACATTTGTTCATTGAATGGTCTAGTTTGCTAGGTTCTTTATGAGTCAATGTAGTGCATTTTTATGTATTATTTCAATGAAATCAATACAAGGAACAACAACTCTTTAGTTTTAGTTTAAATCTTGTCTCCTTTCTCATTTGAGCTGTGATGTTTTATGGTCTTTGACAAAGAGCCTAGATCATAGTTGCAATCCCTTAAGGTTGTATGTTACTTCATTGTTGCTTGTAATTCAGTTAATTATGTAAATGCTTCAGAGATTCAATAGGCTTGTAGGTTTATTTAGGAGGATATTAGCACTAATATATTTGGTACCAAATTGCAACGACAGTGCTGTTGCAGTTTTCCCGTCACAACCTTGTTACCATCGCAATTGCGATAACAACAAGGTTGTGATGGAAAAACTACAATGGCACTGCCATTGAAATTTGGTACCAAATGTATTAGTGTAGGTAAGAATGAGATTTAGATCAAACATTGATATCCAATTTACAAGGTAAATGGACAGATCTGGAGTCTTGGCATAAGAATTGTGTTCTAGATATCTGAAGTGCATGAGGGAGATTCATGAATTGCCCAATGGATGAGGCACTAATCTATTATAGGATCATAAATATTTTTCTCATACCTAGTTTTCATCCACTTTCCCCACCCACATAAAATCAAATCAAATTCAAATCATCTGTACATTTCATGTTGAAGAGCTAGAACAATTTAACCCTCACTCAACTTCTACATTTCATATATTTCCATTTAGCTATTGTAAATCTGTGCCATTGCATAAGTGTTAAGAGATATAAGGGGTTTTCATCTAAAATAATTAGATTTGGGTATATGTTTAGCACTAGTACCATACATCAGAATCTCAAGGTTAACCCACCTAGGTCTCGTAGAGCTTGAAGTGAAGAAGGGTCATGCCTTATAGTTGGCTTGGTGTCTGAAATGGCATGTTAAAGATGGGAGTTATCTACCCCTAGACATATCATATTCTCATTGGGATAATTGAAAACCCTTCAGTGTTTTCAAACACAAACAAACTCAATGCCTGCATGATATTGGTTAATGGCATTGAACATGTGATGAAGAAAACTACAATTACATGGAAGAATATCTACAATTTTCATCAAAAGAGTGATTATTTTGTTCATGTCAGTGATATAGATGATGGAGAAGATATAGAAATAGCTAATTTAAATCTGGATGATGAAGAGGAAGTAAAGAAAGCTACCAAGGAGAATCTCCCTAAGATTTAGAGTATTGAGAAAACTGAGCTAGAAAAGATTGCAATAACAATTATGGCCTAATTTCCTCACTCTCCAAGCCAAAATTTAATGCCACCAAGCTTAGAGAAATCTTTTTCCAAGTTGGTTATAGCAACCATTATAGCTCCATGCACCAAACCAATCTCTACATCTATTCAACTGAGTACTATATTGACTAAAGTAATCATCACTTCATCTATTGAGCAGCTAGTCCTTCCATTATCATTAGATTTGGCTTCACAAAAACTAGGCATTTTTATTATTAGTGCAATATCTACTTTTGTTCCTAGCCCTTCTATTTCTACTATTGTTACAATTCCCAATATGAAATAGTTAGTACAAAGATAGTTGAGAGAAAGCCTCAACTGAGTACTAAAGTTTCAAGCAAGGACATAGGTAAAGAAGAAGATATTGATCTTGATGAGGATATAGTTATCCCAAATTGGGATATCCCTACTTTGAAACATGATCAAATGAAAATCATAGGTGAACTATTGCAAAACAAAGCTAAGAAATAGAAGCTTAGAGAAGAGAAAAACAAAGAAAATCAAGTGCTTGAAGATGTGAAGGACATACTTATAGATGCACTAAGTACCAAGGTTGATATTACACAAGCTATTTTGGTTCAGTTAGTAGAAGTTGTTCAGAAATTCAATGAAGATTTGAATGGACAAGAAAAGTTACTATAGAGAGCAGAGAGGAAATTTGAAAACAAAGTATTGGAGAAAGTTGCACTAAAAATTGTAATATATCAAGTAGACTTGTTTACTATTCTCAGCTCATTAGAAACCTCTACAAATAATGTTACATCATTATTCAACAAGCTATGTGATACATCTATCTTCACTTAGGAAACCAAAGATAAACTATCAAAGATAGATGAAGGCTTGAAGGAAAGTGCACACCAGTTGTCACTTGACCCAAACTATAGTTCTACTCACTACTCAAAGATTAGATCTTTGACTAATATGCAAGCAAAATTATTAAGGAAAGAAGCCAAGATTATGGCCACACTTATAGAAATTCAAGGCATGATTTTTCTAGACATGGATGCATTGCAAAAACACATTGCACATGCCAAAACTCTCATCCATGATAATAATTTCTCCATAGCTGACCACGTGATGGAATTATCAATAGAAGTATAGATTGCATTACATGGAAGCAAGGTGTTACAAGAAAATTGGGACAAGGTGATGACATTGATTTTAAATATACATTTTGACTTCTTGTCACACTTTGGCATTACCATGTAGCATAGACCTTTGGCATTTATGTCAAAAATAGGGAGAAGATGAGATAAGATAAAAAGGAAGAGAAGATGTGATATAAAGGTATGAGATATATAGTAAGTAAAATGTATATATGTATGGGGGAGTAGCATAATATTATACATATACATGTATAGATAATCATAAAACATCTCTTAGAAAAGCAATTTTGAAAAATCTCAAAAAGTAGAGTATGTTACTGAGTTGAAGACACATGATGGAGACTAAAGATCATTTTGAACTTGAAATTTTGAGAATTAATTTTTTGATTGATAAGTGTTTTACTCACTAATGCCAAAGGGGGAGATTGTTGACATTATGGTCAAGTTTTTTTATTAGTAACTCACAGTTAGTCAAATGTTTAGCAGCTACTGACCTTATCTTTTAGGTTATAGTGTTAACTAAGTAATTTAGGTTCTACCAAGTTCTATAGTTGCTACTAAGTTCCATAATCAGTATTTATTTCACACCAAGTAGTAGATACCAATTTGATGAATATCAATACAAACTAAGCTTCATAGTATTTACTGAGCTGCATAATGCAAACCATGGTCTCTAGTGTTTACCGAGTTCTCAACATCAATGATGTGTATCTAGTGTTCATAGAGCTAGGAAGAGTCAACCAAGTGATTCAGTTTATATGTCAAGTTTTGTAGTGTTTATCGAGTCACTAGTGTTGAACATGTTCAAACTACTTTGAAGTGATTAGTATGAACCAAGATTCTATGTCTACTAAGAGCATAATGATGGTGAGTCCTGAAAATGGTTGTTGAGTATCAAAGCCTCACTGAGTTTGTCTTCAAAACTTGAGTACCAATAGTAGGGCCAACTTTATGTATATATTTATCTTTTATATTTCTTATGCAATCAGCATGCGACCAATCAAAAAAATGAGAAGGCATGCAACCAACGAGAAAAATCAAAGAATGAGTAGGAATTCAAGATTCAATATGGATTGTAGATCCATACCTAACCCTAAGTTTCCTGTCTTTATTTCACACCAAGTAGTAGATACCAATTTGATGAATATCAATACAAACTAAGCTTCATAGTATTTACTGAGCTACATAATGCAAACCATGGTCTCTAGTGTTTACCAAGTTCTCAACATCAATGATGTGTATCTAGTGTTCACAGAGCTAGGAAGAGTCAACCAAGTGATTTAGTTTATATGTCAAGTTTCACAGTGTTTATCGAGTCACTAGTGTTGAACATGTTCAAACTACTTTGAAGTGATTAGTATGAACCAAGATTCTATGTCTACTAAGAGCATAATGATGGTGAGTGTTCAAAATGGTTGTTGAGTATCAAAAC
Source organism: Cupressus sempervirens (assembly GCA_028749045.1). NCBI lineage: Eukaryota > Viridiplantae > Streptophyta > Pinopsida > Cupressales > Cupressaceae > Cupressus > Cupressus sempervirens. The sequence continues at coordinate 744,395,799 of CM053783.1, forward strand.
CTCACTGATTTTATCTTCAAAACCTAAGTACCAATAGTAGGGCCAACTTTATCTATATATGTATCTTTTATATTTCCTATGCAATTAGCATGCGACCAATCAAAAAAATGAGAAGGCATGCAACCAATGAGAAAAATCAAAGAATGAGTAGGAATTCAAGATTCAATATGGATTGTAGATCCATACCTAACCCTAAGTCTCCTAAGTGTTTATAAGAAGGCTTAAATCCCACAATTTTATGTTGCTGAAAGGAAGAAAAAGGAAGTTGCTAAGTAGATAAGAAAAATTGCAAAACAAGGCAAACAACAGGGGCAACATCACAAACTTAGTGAATTGAGTAGTAATTACACAGCCAGTTGATCAAAACAAAGCAAGGGATATGAAAAAATATCAGATCAAGAAAGGAACACATCAGAATGAGAAGATCAACTGCCTAAAATTAGCAATTGAATATTGTAAGAAATTAGGTCAAAAGATTTCTAATAATCTCTAGCCATTGTATTAGATAGTGAAAACCTTATGATGATAGGTTAGCTTAACATCTATTTTGTAGATCCTTTGAAGAGGTGATTAAATCCTTTAATAGGGTGACATATCATGTAAAGTGTTTGTAAATCCTTTAACCAGGTCACTATTGACATAGTGTAAAGCCTTTAATAGTGTAGGCCTTTCACAGGGCAAACTGAACCACCTCGCAATAGGTGTTCCATAGTCATGCGCTAGGCTTGGCTTAGGAATAATCTATTCAATCTAAGGACTACTTTTCCCCTACCATGAGGTGCATTTAGATTGTCAACCCAAGGACGTATACTTGAAATGGTCGGCACAGTATGTGCACTAGGTACCTTGATGAGTCATTATGCTTGTGCTGCAAGAAAGTAAAAATGCAAAGGAAGGAAACTACACTACTGCTTTGGAAAGGAAAATATTGAATCTATGAATATTGAAAACACAATGACAAGATAACAGAGATTCCATCTTGACTCATCCACTAGATTGTTCTCGCAGATGCTGCAGGAACATTCATGAAGTGTGATGCTACAACAAGGAATTAACTAGCTATGTTTTACTTAAAATATTGCTAATGCTAGTAAAATGAATCTATTCTATCGTAATCTAATCCACCTTCCAAGTGGGCCCCCTTGGTTGGCTTCTCTAATCTACCAACATAGGATAGAAGCTAAAGAGAACTAATTCATTTCATTAATCAGTCATTACATGATTCAGAATTGTAAAACACAACTGCAACAAATTGTGAATTAGTGTTCTCTCTTACTCGATAAAAAATATTAAAAACCAAAACTCTCACACACAGGAGTCGATCCTGACATATATAGGGAATCAACTCTTTATTACATAACAAAAAAGTAACTGTCCTAAGTTAAGTCTACAGGACAGAATATAGGAGAACAACTGAAAGCAGAAAGGAAGGATAATGGAATTGAGGAGGGAGCAATTTAGTCTCGGCATTCGCTTGTTACAACGTAAATGCAAAGAAGGAAATGGTTCATAAAAGCTCCTCCTTATTCACTGCCATTTTTCCTGGAGTGGTTATAATTTCCTTTTCGTGTTTGTTCCTTGATGCTCATTTCTCCTTGAATGTTGTCGAAAACCAACTTTTGGATTCTTTTGCTCATCCTTTAATCCTTATCATCATATTAGTTATGATATAAGACATATTTGCAAATAAACATCCATCAAATTAAATTCAAGCATAAGAATGCACATTTGGATATTTATATGAAATACTGCATATTAGATATAATTTAGGCAAAAGATGACATAGTTTTTCTACCCCATAAATCATCATTTATCAAGCATAGGCTTATAAGTGTTAAAACCAAGATAAACAGAATATCACAAAGTATCTTAAACATAACAAAATAAAGGTATTTTTTAGACTCATCATCTGCCCCCTGCTAAACTAATGCTTGTCCTCAAGCATTACACTTCTTTGTTAAAGATCTGAGCTCCCCAACTTCTGTCTTTCCCTTTCTGCTGCTCTTGAAGGTGTAATAGAATCCTCTGGTCCTTTCCCATACTTCTTGCCTGTGGTCTTCCTACAACTTATCAATTTTGTCAGCATCAATATCATACAGGGGCCTCAAAAGCATTGGAGGTTGCATGTTCAAAGGACACCATAGCTCTAGCCCTAGTTGCTTTCCTAGTTCTAAATATTTTGGAACTCTATATAGCGTTGCTTCTAAATTAATAGGACTGTGTGGCTCTGATTTCTTGAGAGAATCAGGTAACCGTGCCCATCTACTTCTTACTCTGGTCATAGCTCTCTGGAATGCAAAGTAGGGAAAGTTTTCATATTTGGCATACATTTTGGCTCTAGCAGCAAATACCTTCTTTCTAACTTCTGGATTACTCTTCCCATAGGTTAATGTAAACCAGTCTCGAAGCATTTCTTCTAGTTGTTTACTTTCTGCCCTCAAGGGTAAAAGTTTTGTTCTCTCCTCATCTCTGTAATTAACCAATTGTCTGTCATAATTCGCCTCATTAGACATCCATGACATAAAAGCTTTCAAATGCACATCTCCTATATAGAGAAAAGGATTCCACTCAATTTCTGCAGGAATGAAAAAATCATGAATATATAACTCACACAATAGGTTTTGCTACCATGGTGGTAAGGTTTGATACAGCCCATAAAACTCTTGTGCAATTTTGAATTCTGCATTTACATTTCTGAGGGTTAACATCGAATGAAACAAAAGATATTGTTCTTCCAAAAAAAAAGCATATACTCAAGGAGGTGTTCTGCAAGCAAGAGATTGATTAGCTAATTTAAGTGCATGTTCCATGTGCTGTTTCTGTCTTTCTAGCTGTTCTTTCAATTCTTCAATCTCCTCATTTTGTGACGTTATGATCTTGCTCATTCTTTTCTTCTCCTCTTTCCATAGTGCTTCAGCAAATAAATGTTGTCCATATAATTGGAAAAGGAGTTTTTGCAAGGTGACAACACTGTTATCCTCTTCATAATCCTTTTTCTTTTTCTATTTCTGCCATAGATGTTCCGCCAAACTATTGATCCATGTTGACTTATATGGGACTAAGGCAATATTCAAATCATGAAATTCAGGAACTACTTCATTCTCATGGCTTGAAACACCTAGTAAATCCATTAAGGTTTCATTAATTTCTTGCTCACATGCTATAGGAGGATTACCAGAAGCTTCTGTCATCTCAGTGTGAAGGGGAGAATGGTCAAAAATTATCTACACAGGAGACTCTAGAGCAGGTGCTTTAGACAATATAGGATCTTTAAAAAATTTCCCTCTCATTCTAGGGCTTCTCTGCAAAGGAGTCTCTTCTTGTACTACTATCTTTTGCCTAATTTTCTATTTTGGTATCACTACTACAGGATTAGTTGTTGCAGGAACCTTCTTTGTTTTCTTCTGTTGCTTAATTGTAGGACTAGGTTTTTGTTGAGCAGCGGTTTCTTCTGGTGACTTCCATTTCCATTTAGCTTTACTAGTAGTGCATTTAGGGATGTCATGTTCAGGTGGAGGCACATTCTCTTGAGTGGAAGCAAATTCTGGTTCAATCCCTTGTGCATTTTCTGTTTCAGCTCCCTCGATATTTTGTTCTACATGCTCACTACTAGGAACTACGTTTTCCTCACCCTGCCATTCACTAAGGTCAACTTGGGGTTGTAGGGTTTTAAATTTCACAAATTCATCCCATGTCAAAGGGGATTCATCCCTAAGAGACCTTTCTATTAACAACTTAATCAAGGCATGGTGAGTGATAGAATTATCTTTCCCTTTTTGAGTCTCTTCTGCACTAATACAGAGAATATTATATAGAAAATTTAGAAGACTCACAACAATATTGTGCCTTATACAACTAAGCAACTTAAAATGGTGTGCATGTAAGTGAGAAAATCTACCTTCACAAGTAAAATACCTGATGACATGCATTTCTAGGTCAGGGTATGGAGGCGGCAAAGACAATCTCTTGAACCCCTACTTTGTAACATCCAATTGAGGGTCATGTGGGGTAGTGAACTGGGCCCTTACTGACCTAGCATCATGCGAGCTCGGATAATGCTCTCCAACAAAAGGTAACCCTGTTACTTCTACAATTCATTCTTCTATTACAATTACTGTCAAACCCCACATAGAAGCTTCACCTTCATCAAATGTCCTAGTGAATTCTATAGCTTCTTCTTTATCATATGCTATTAAATTCAAACAATAACCTAACCATCCGCATGCATTGAATCTTCTTACTGCTTCTATGTCAGAGAGCAACAAAATGTGCTCAACTGACTCTTTTCTCTATAAAACTCCTCCCATTTCTTGATACTTCTTCTGCTACTCCATTTCTCTCTACCTTTCTGAATGCAAACTTCAAGACTGCGTTATTTCTCAGACGCTTCACCACTTCTTTTTGGGAACATTAATTGTCATAACCAATTTTTATTTGCCATAATTAAACTTTAGGTAAAAGTAAATCATGAATTTGTGTAGAAATCATCTGGAAACATGGTTCAAATGCCAAAATTTAAAAAATGGGTCACATCATGGTTTAGCATGAAAAATTTTGCATGAACAAGGAAAAAAAATTCATTCAAAAAGTGAGAGTACAACACTCGACATGGCATACTTATGGAAAAAAGTTCTCATTAATAAGGGGTAATGCCAAGATTTAGAAAATCATCACAGTTAATTAGGCATTTCATTGGATAGTATGACACTCCCCTACCCCCTACTAATTTTATGACAAGTGTCTTCACTTGTCAGACTAGTATGGGTGAGGGACTGGAATACGCCGTAACTATAGAGACTATGCAATATTACATATAATTAACAAAATCTGCAAACTTATAAATGAATAATAGTTTGAAAATGTTTATACTTGCCAAGTGGATTGTTACATGCTCCAAAAAAGGTGGCAAAAATAATATAAATGACAACATCCATCAGCATGTACAAATTTGATTGAAAACACAAAAAATTAATTATGTAGAAAGTGAGTGGATGGAAGATTAAGAAATGGAGTGGGGTGGGTGGATGGAAGATTAAGCTATGAATGGAAAGAAATATCATGAAAAGAAAATTGACTTTATGTGAACATAAAGTTATTATTATGGACATGCAAATTAGAATTAATGTTGAAGAGGAGCAGGCGGAAGGCTTTCACCTTCTGCTGCAGGAAGAGATACTTGAGTTGTTGTTGGATCCAATTGTTCGAACTGTTGCATGAATTCAGCTTTTGTTTGAGGCTATTTGTAAAGCTTAAGTCGATGACCGTTAATCAACATTTTGAAAGGCACATCATCAATTGTGGTTAATTGAATTGTTCCATTGTCAAAGACATGGATGATTTGATATGGTCCTAACCATCGTGTCTGCAGCTTCCCTAGCATATCCTTAAAGCGGGAATCATACAATAATCCCCAGTCACCAGCTTTGAATTATTTGTTGAGGATATGAGAATCATGCTAGTGTTTTATTTGTTTTTGCACTAGTTCAATGTGTTCTAAAGTGGTCTTGTGCATTTCATCCAAATAATTAAGATGTAGGAGGCGTTCTCTTTGTGCTGCAGGAAGATCAATATCTAAGGTCAAGGCTATTCTTAAAGTCTTGTGTTCAAATTCAATTGGAAGCATTGCCACTTTCCCATACAAAAGCTCAAATGGTGTGAATCCAGTAGTGGTTTTCCAAGTTTTTCTATAAGCCCAAATAGCTTCTTGTAACCAGTTGGTCCAATCCCGACAATGCAAATGGACTGTTTTAGTTAGAATATTTTCCAGCTCACTGTTGGTAACTTTTGCTTGTCCATTGGCTTGTGGATGATAAGGACTGGATCTACGATGCCTGATGTTATACTATTTCATCAACTCTAAAATCAGGTTGGAAGTAAACTGTGTGCCTTGATCAGTAACCAATTCTTTGGGAACTCCATAGCGTGTAAAAATCTCTTCATACAAGAATTTGGCAACATTTTCATCACAGGCATGCTTCATAGCTTTAACCTCAACCAATTTGGTTAGGTAGTCAGTACAAACCAGAATATAAGACTTCCCATTAGATGGAGGATCAATAGGACCGATGAAGTCCCTTCCCCATTTATCAAATGGTGTTAACACCACTTGAGGATTCAAAGGCATTTCATCTGTTTTGGTTGAGCAACCCATTCTTTGGCATTGGTCACACTTCCTTGTATAATTTATTGCATCTTTATGAAGGGTAGGTCAATAGTAACCAGTGGCTAAGATTTTGAAAGCTGTTCTTTTGGCTGCAAAATGTCCTCCGCAAGGCTCATTTTGACATGCATGCAAAATATTATATGTCTCATCTTCTGTTACACATCTACGCATAACTTGATCAGGTCCAGTATAGAACAAAAAATTGTCTATCCATGATAAATGGAAGCTTTTTTGTATGAATAGCTTTGTCTCCTTATAAGAAAAATGTGTTGGTGTCTTATTAGCTGCAATATAGTTAGCAATATCTGCATACCATGGAACTTTAACAGCAATATGAAACAAATGTTCATCTGGAAATGCATCATCTACCAGAGTAGTATCAGTATCATGATGATTGATTCTTGACAAATAATCAGCTATGACATTTGTTTTTCTATGCTTATCCACTATGGTTATGTCAAATTCTTGTAGCAATAGTAACCATCTTGCTAACCTACCAGTTATAACAGGTTTGCTCATGAGATATTTGATTATTGCATGATCAGTATGAACATAGATAGGATAACCTGTGATGTAATGCTGAAATTTATTTAGAGCATAGACTACTGCTAACAATTCTTTTTCAATCACTGTGTAATTCAGTTCTGGTCCATGAAGACTCTTACTGATATAATAAATGGTATTTTCAAGATTTGAGTGTTTCTGTGCTAAAACTGCACCTATGGCATAATCAGAAGCATCTGTATATATGTGAAAAGATAGGTTCTGTAGACACCTAAATTTGATTACACTGCTTTGGTAATCTAATTTAGCCATCTCTAAAGGCATCATTAATTAAATTCTTATTTAATTAATCCTTTGCCATCCCTAGTTGATTAATTTAATTAATCATCTATAGTCCTAATTGATAAATCAAATAATCTATTATTTATCAATTAAATCCTTTTCTCCTATCTAATTCCAAAAATCCCCATTTATTAAATAAATCTATTTGATAAATGAAATCCTCAAATTCAAAAACCCCTAACCTATCTCTAATCCCCCATTTAGCCTAATCCACCCCATCCACCCATACTAACCAAGCTTAGCCACTAACTCACCCACCCTCATTAATGCCATCCACTTGCACATCTCTAACATCCCTAATCTAATCCTAAACCCAAGCCTAATCCACCCCCTAATGTTGTCACATTCCTTAAACGAGTTTAAGAGTTTCCTAATCCAAACCAAAGTCTCCCCTCAAAAAACCCAACCACTAAGTCATGAGTGCTCTTACAAAACATAAAAGACTCTTACAAGCCCACTCATGACTCTTACACCCATCTTCCACACTCTTCCCTCTTCCACACTCATTCCTCTTACATCCCTCTTATATACTCAACCCCACTCATCATGCCTTTAACCAACCCTTTACCCTACCCTCTCACACTCATCCTCCTTGTGACAAGTGTCACCTTCCCATTGGTGCTAAACAAGCACAATCCATGTGCTCTCCTTTGAGTGCATCCTAGCCCTCCTTAAGCCTTCATCCATCCCTCTACCCCTTAGCCTATAAATTGAATCCCATCCCAAGCCATTTCATCAACAATCTTTGAGCTAAAGTTACCATGCCCTTTTGAGAGCCAAAAGCCATACCCATACCCTTATAATGCCAAATTGAGAGCTCACAAAGCTACCAATTTTCCATTACCCATCTCCACCATTGAAGAAACTTTGAGAATTTGAGCATACATCCATCATCAAAGGACACATCTACAAAATCAAGGAAGCATGGAGTGTTCCTTTTTTTTGGGTTTGCATTTCTAAATTGTTTCCTTTGTCTAATCTCATATGTGAATATAGTTTTAGTTTGTGAATGTTTGCTTTAATGTTAATGTTTCTTGCACACTAAGATTCGTGTTTTACATTTTGACACGCCCGGTGGGACATATGGGGGCCTTGTAAAATTGGGGATATGGTCATAAGTTACTTAAGTTGTAGGAAAGCTTTATCACACTCAGGTGTCCAATCGAATTTAGCTTCTTTGGTGAGCAACTTGTACAAGGGACTGGCTATTTTATTGAAGTCTTTTATAAAACACCTGTAATATCCAACATGTCCCAAAAAAGATCTGATATCTTTTAATTTAGTGGGTATGGGTAATGTTTGAATTACCTCAATTTTAGCTGGGTCTACTTGTATACCTACAGTAGATATGAAATGACCGAGTACCACACCCTCTTGCATGAGCGTGAAACACTTTTCACTATTTAGTGCCAAATTATGTTCTTGACATCTTACCAAAACTTTTTCAAGATTTATCATTGCTTCTTCAAAAGTAACTCCAAATGTTGTAAAGTCATCCATATAGATTTCCATACAATCATGTGATATATCAGCAAAAATACTAATTACAGCCCGTTGAAACATTGCAGGAGCGTTACAAAGACCAAATGGTAAAATAGAGTATGCAAAAGTACCCAATCGACAATTAAATGTAGTTTTTTCTTGGTCTTCAGGAGCAATACTGATTTGATTATAGCCACTGTATCCATCTAAAAAGGAGAAGTACTTCTTTCCAGCTAGTGTATCCAAAACTTGGTCTATGAAGGGTAAAGGAAAATGATCCTTTTTAGTAGCCTTATTCAACTCCCTATAATCTACACAAATTCTCCATTTTCCTCCTTTCTTAGGTACTATAACCAGCGGTGATACCCATTTACTATCATATATATGATAGATAAAGCCAGCATCAAGTAGATTCTGCAATTTTGTTTTGACTATTTCTCTGAGGCTTGGATTTATCCTCCTCTGAGATTGATGAAGTGGTAGACAACCTTCATTAATGTATATCCTATGGGTACACAGTGTAGGGCTTAATCCTTTCATATCACCATAATCCCAAGAAAAAGTCTTCTCATGCTTCTGAAGCAATTCTTTTAATTGTTCCATCTATATAGATGTCAATTTGGGGTTAACATGTAGTTCATGGCCTTTACTCATTTCAACAGGAATAGTGGATTCTACCATAGCAATTCCAGAGATTGGGCTTCCTTCTAATTCACAGGGAAGTAGTGAACAAATATTTTTAGGTTCCTTAAGTAAAGTACAACTTGTATCACACTCCTCATATGTAATCAATTCTAATACAGAGCTTTCAGACACATCTTTTCCTACCACACAAGTGTTGGTAAGGATGCTCTAGATTACTGAATCTTCTTCTTGCAACTTTAGAAAAGATTTCCTATGTAGCATCATAATTTGTACTATGGAATTTATCTCTTCTTCTTCATCTTCTAAATTTGGCCAAAAAGATGTACTCAAATCTAGTAATGGTTGTGCAGGAGGATATAGATCAAATTGCTTGGTTTCTTGGCCATTTGATATTGTCATATTCCCTGATCTGCAATTTATGTTTGCATCAGCTATGGCCAACCATGGTCTACCTAGAATGACAGGATAGCTAGATAGGTTTACTTTAGGGGACAAAATCATGAAGTCCACAGGATATTCTAGGGAATCTAAGGTCACAACAATATTTTCTATCATTCCATCAGGAATGATAGTGGAACTATCTGCAAGCTACAAAATAGTTGGTGTGGACCTTAATCCTTCTATTTGTAACTTCTTCATGGTTTCATTTTTAACAAATTGACCATTTATGCTGCCACTCACTACTGGACTCCCTGGGTCAGAATATTTTGGTGAAATCACTCTTCCTAACATGATATCGGCTAAGTGTCTGACAACATGAACTGTGGTAGGACCCTTCTTCTTCCTTCAAGGTTTCTTTAGACAAGCTTCCCTTATAGCTTTTCCATAAGTAGGAATGTCCTTAATAGCTTGAAACAAAGGTATTTGGACATGCATATTCTTCAACTGATTAACAATGTCAAAGGGTTGTTCCTTTCTTTGTTCAGGTTCCTTTTGTATTAGTTGGTCTAGAAAAGGAGACTCTACTACTGGTTGAACTGGTATTGGTATGGTAACATTAGTTGGGTCAACAGGGTTATCAACCAAAGGTTCTGATGCTACAGGAGAGTCTGATACTTCAATTATAAGAGGTGGCTTTGGTGCTGGTAAGGTCATTAAAGATCTCAAATGTATATCTACGATATCTAGGGCATAAGTAGGGTATTGTTGGATATTAGCACTATACATGGGCTACTGTGGTTGACTATTTGGATTTGGTTGAGACTGTGCAGGCAGCTGTGTTTGCTTTTGAGGTCCACTATTTGCAGGTGGTGGCATTAAAGCAGATTGTTGAGTTGGAGGGGGTAATTGTGGAGCACCATTATTTTGGTTAGGCCATTATTGAGATCCCTTCCATTGGTTTGGAGATTGCCAATTCCCTTGGTGTGGTTGCCATTGGTTATGCTGGTTCTGGGGCCATTGGTTATTTTGCTGGTTAGGCCAAGGTTGTTGGGAATTTTGAAACCATTGAGACTGTTGTGGGTTATTTTGCCCAGCATTATTCCAATTGAGTTGGTTTTGTGGAGGACCTTGGGTATTGCAGTTTTTCCATTGATTACCATATGAATTTGAATTTTGCAAGGGGTCTTGAGGCATACCTTGACATCGAGCCCATGGTCGGCATTGAGCAACAAAGAATACTTTCTCATCATCCCCATCTATCTTTACATATCCAATTGGAAGATGCTAGTTCTCCATGCTTGCAACCAATTTATAGTGGCAATCCTTCTTTTGCTTTCGGCAATGAGGACAATACTTAGCTAGTTGTAACTCAACCTCTGCTTACTTCTTCTTTGCAGTCATTGTATTGAATTGTGTAGCAACATCATTAATGATGTCTTGATTGAAATCTAACAACAAATTGGATATTTCAAGTTTTGAAATACCTTGACTAATTCCTTTTGTAGAACGGGGTCCTTGACCTTTCTTCATGGTTAACCTTGAGTAGTTCTGATATATCTTTTTGAGGTCATCCCATTGAGCTTGATATACATCTCCACCAGCCATCAGGTCCAATGCTTCCAAATAGTCTTCATTCACTCCTCTTAGAAAGACTAGTTTTTGGGAATCTTCAGACAATGTGTGCTGAGGATTCTTTTGTAGTGTATATAAAAATCAAGAAACATAGTCTTCTAATGTCTCTTCCTCCTTCTGTGATATCCTAAAGATATCATCTCCTCTTGTGCCAGATTCTTTGCAATATTATTTATATTTTTCCAAAAACAAGGCTTGCATTTCATCCCAATTTGCAGCTGCATTGGCTCCTAAGCCCATGAACCATCATAAAGATGATTCTTTCAATGTGGCTGGAAATAATTTAAGCTTATGGGCATTAGTGTTGTAGTTGAAACTACGACAAAGGATGTCAAACTCAAACAAGAAGGTATCGGGGTCTTCAGTTGCAAGGCCATAGAACTTCGGAAGAGCAGTGGGAGGTATATTCTTGAGATTGGCATTGATTATGAGACTTGGAAGTGGAAATGGAAAAGTGGGTTGTGCCATGACTGGTGGGACTGAATTATGAGGTTGCTGCTGAAAAGGAATGTTAGGCACTAGATGATTAACAACTGGTGGATTCAAGGTAGTGTTATCAAGAAGACTGGTCACTATTTCAGTGAAAGGTTGGAGACCAGATATATCTAGGGATTCAGCTCTTGATGATGATACTGTGGGGAAAATAGGACTTGCATCTTCAAAGGTCAACTCAACTTCTTCTTCAACTTCTTCATTCAAATTAACAAATCCTTGTGGAAGAAATTTTCCATATTCATCTTGTTGTCTTCCTCTTCGATGCATGCAACTAAAATTTTCACACTGGTAAAAAGAACTTAATCTAAAAACTATGACTCAAAAATGCTCCTAGCTTGACACCATCCCCAGAAACGGTGCCAAAAATGAACCACCTCACAATAGGTGTTTCATAGTCATGTGCTAGGCCTGACTTAGGAATAATCTATTCAAGCTAAGGACTACTTTTCCCCTACCATGAGGTCCATTTAGATTGTCAACCCAAGGACGTATACTTGAAATGGTTGGCACAATATGTGCACTAGGTACCTTGATGAGTCATTATGCTTGTGCTACAGGAAAGAAAAAATGCAAAGGAAAGAAACTACACTACTGTTATGGAAAGGAAAATACTGAATCTATGAATGTTGAAAACACAATGACAAGATAACAGAGATTCCATCTCGAATCATCCACTAGACTGTTCTCGCATATGCTGCAGGAACATTCATGAAGTGTGATGCTACATGAAGGAATTAACTAGCTACGTCTTACTTAAAATATTGCTAATGCTGGTAAAATGAATCTATTCTATCCTAATCTAATCCACCTTCTAATTGGGCCCCCTTGGTTGGCTTCTCTAATCTACCAACACAGGATAGAAGCTAAAGAGAACTAATTCATTTCATTAATCAGTCATTACATGATTCAAAATTGTAAAACACAACTACAAAAAACTATGAATTAGTGTTCTCTCTTACTCGATAAAACTTATTAAAAACCAAAACTCTCACACACAGGAGTCGATCTCAACATATATAGGGAATCTACTCTTTATTACATAACAGAAAAGTAACTATCCTAAGTTAAGCCTGCAGGAGAGAATATAGGAGAACAACTGAAAGCGAAAAGGAAGGATAACGGAATTGAGGAGGGAGCAATGAAGTCTTGGCCTCTGCTTGTTACAACATAAATGTAGAGAAGGGAATGGCTCGGAAAAGCTCCTCCTTATTTTCTGCCATGTTTCCTGGAGTGGTTATAACTTCCTTTTCGTGGTTGTTCCTTGATGCTCGTTTCTCCTTGAATGTTGTCGGCAACCAACTTCTAGATTCTTCTGCTCATCCTTTAATCCTTATCATCAAGTTAGTTATGATATAAGACATATTTGCAAATAAACATCCATCAAACTAAATTCAAGCATAAGAACACACATTTGGATATTTATATGAAATACTGCATATTAGATATAATTTAGGCAAAAGATGACATAGTTTTTCTACCTCATAAATCATCAAAGGCTTATCAAACATAGGCTTATAAGTGTTAAATCAAGGATAAACGGAGTATCACAAAGTATCTTAAACATAACAAAATAAAGGCATTTTTTAGACTCATCACAAACTATCAGAAGTGGTCAAACAATTATTGTTGTAGTGATTTTTTGTGGGTATCATCCCCACCCCAGTTTTACCTTCTTATTCCTGGAGGGTTTCTAGGTTACCAAATATGGTGTTATGTGTGTTGATGCATGTGTTTACTTTATTTTTATTTAATATGTTTACATGTATGTAGTTTTCTTTTAGTTATTTATTTTAAACAATTTGAAAAGAACAAAGTGTGGTACTTCTAATTCACCCCCCCTCAAAAGTACTCTTCCCATTTTAAATATTTCAATAATTGGTATCAGAGCATAGGTTCTCACAAGGAGAAGCCTAATAGCTTAGAGAAGAGATCTGAAGATGGAAGTCTTTAAACTTGGGATGATCATAAATGATTAGGTGATTGATGTGCATCTCACTCTACACAAATTGGAGGAAGCTAAGGAGGAATTGAGAAAGTCCTTAAAAATAAGGAAGGATATATCCATAGCTCAAAATGACATACACTACAAGAAAATTGATACCACAAAAGTGTTTTTCAATGGAGATTTCAAGGAATTTGATGTAGAAATAGTTGAACTGATGGAGAAAAATGGAGCACAAGCTAAAGAAATCAAAATACTTAAGTTTGAACAAGAGTCACAAGCCATAATTCTTTGTGAAGTGATTGAACAAAAGAAGAGATCCATTGAAGACAAGGTCATGATAGAAGATGATAAGAGAAATCTTACCAATAGACTAGAGGAGAAGACAATTGAGTTTGAAACAATCTCAAACATGCAACTTGACACCTTAAGCCAAATGATGAATGCTCATCATGAATTAAATATGAAAGACATTGAGATTTCCACCTTGAGAATGCAAAATGAGAAATTGTAGAATGAATTGAAAAGAGACAAGGAGATAGCAAAAAGCTTCAACAAACCCAATGTACTTTGAGCAACTACTGAAATCACCAAGGGCTAGTAATGATACTTTAGGACTTGGTTACACAAGTATTGAGCAAGGAGAATCATCCAAGACTATAGAAGAAAAGAGTAACAAAGGTAAGAACACTAAACCTACTTTCATTTTTGTGGTAACAAGGGACATACCTCTAATGTATGTAGGAGCAAGAATAGTCATCAATATGATAAACCTTAAAGTGCAAACTTTTGTCACAAGTGCAAAAAAAAAGGACATCAAGCACATGAATGTAGAACCAAGACCATGAGGACACCAAGATTTCAGGGTCACTACTACAACTAAAAAAAGTATGGACACCTATGTGACACCATAACCAAGAGCATTTGAATGCAGATCAGAGCCTATGTGACACCTAATCAGCCTGCAAAAGGAAATAATCATGGTCATCTCTATGACTTGGATTACAACACCGGGTATAGCTATCACTATTATTAGGAGTATGAACAAATCCCTTAAAATTGCATAAGGTCTCATTTTAGAGGGAATTATAGTAGATGGTTAAGTCAAACTACATGTTTTAGTTGCTTGAAGATTGGTCATATTAGCAGGAATTTCCAAACAAAGTCAAAAGAACCCAAGATAGAAGTCAACAAAAGAGAAGGTTGATGTTGAACAAATAAGAGGGCAAATGAATAGGACTTGGAAGAAGAAAGATGAGTGTAGCACATCAAATGGAGGGATCACTTCACCCAAGAGGTCAAGTGATCACATCTCATCCAACTAAGCAAGAATAGTTGTATGGGACTGATATACAAAGTTATATCATACATCAGTTCCAAGAGAAAGAAGTACTGCAAAAGAGAAATCAGCATGGGCAAAGATGCCAAGTCAAATATTGAATTTTTTGCAAATACTACTGAACTAGCCTTGGATGCCAAGTAAAGCTCCAATGGATGTTGAGTTTCTAATAGTGACTGAGTTGATATTTGACACCAAGTGACGCAGAAAACTAGTCAAAGCCAAGTAAACAAAATACAAAGGGAGCCGAGTCATGGTGAAACCTTCAAGTGTCGTGTTTATAGATGTATGCACTAAGAAATTAATGCTAGGTTTTGATAGGTACAAGGTCAAATTTTGATCATTTTCATGTCATTCAAAAATAGAGAAAAGGAAAGAAAAGAGAAAAAGTGATCATATAGCAACTTTGAATCCATTTGCATCGATGTCAATAGTAAATCAGCATATATTTTGATGATCTAAGGTATTTAACAAGTGTCAAGCTATGCAATGTTGAAGTTTTTAATATATTTGAAACCCTAGTTTGGTATAATGGCTTCTAGTTCAAGAAACCCAAAAGGAAAGGAAGGTCATGAGGTCTAGTTAGTTAGTAATGAGGTAAAACAACCTGAGTTTAGGCCAATCCTTGAAGTTACCTACAAAAATGATCCAGTTGGTGCATTGTCCATTATCCCACCAAAAGTTGTCATGGTACAAGAGTGAGAAAGTGTTATAACTACAAGATAGGTGCAATAGGTGATCTTGAGATATGCCAAGCCTATGAAAAACTATATTACAACAAAATTTTGAAGGATAAATTCCAAATAGTTGAGAAAAAGGGTTTGACCAATGCCCTAGTTTACCCTATATGTTTTAAAACTGAATGGATATAGATTGTCCTCAACAGAATTCACAATGGATGTTTGTGGTTTGAATCAAGACTAGTAAAGATTACAAAAAGGATAGTGCATATGGTTACATGTTTCCCAACCCTAGATTGGCCTAGGACCCTATGTAGTGATTCCAAAGAGATCATTGAAAGGAATATAGGAGCCAAATAGAATAAGAGGGGTATGACTATTGATACTATAACTAATCCTCTTCTATATTTTTTAGTAAGAGTGATTTCTCATAAATTCTATCAATATAGTAGATTGAATAGTGTGCCATGTATAGTTGTTGATGTGGCTTACAAACTGGTAAAGAAAGATTATGCATATGATCTATTAGAACTAATGTTGCAGCAAATAAATGAAAACCTAGGAGCAATAAGGAGATCAAAAGGTGCTCAATGCAAATTTGGTTTAGTTCTTATGTTTATATTCTTTTATGTTATGGAAGACTTTCCTTCTATTGGAAAAGTGAATTGGAACCCTAACAAAACTGAAATTACACAAGTCAATGAGTTCATTGATTAGATGGGTTATAACTTGGAGGCCCAAATGACAAGCTATTTTGAGGATTTTAAGAAATCCATGAAGAAAAGGGTGAGAATACTAGTTTCCCTAGTGGAAAAACACATCAATGACATATGCTTCTTGGTTGACATTGACAACATCTATATCCAAGCAGCAATTCCAAGAGTGAGAAGGCTAAGGCCATTGGGATATGAGCCTTATATAGAGGAAGCCTCATCAACAATCACAACATTTCTTGTAGAAGAGATAGATAAGGAGGCTCCTCACTTTGGCACATATGATGTTGTCAAATCAAAAATTGAAACTAAATTGAAGACATCCTCTATTATTAAGAGGAAAGATAAATTAGTAAAGAAGATAAAGAAGAAAGTTGGATCAAATATTGAAGGAGAAGCATGTGGTGAACAAAAAGAAGAAGAAGAAGGAGAAAGTGAAGAAGAAGGAGAGCAAGGGCAAGGCCCAATGGAGTTGACCCAGGGCTTAGGAGAAGACATGGAGGAAGGTGTTGAGGAAAAAGAAGCCAAGGAAGCACCTAAAACTCAGCCTTCAGGTCAGCCCAAACCCAAGGTCACTAAGCTTTCACAAGCCAAGCTAGCACCAACAACAAGAGCTAGCACAAGGGCATCCACACAAAAGGCCAAAGAGGCAACAAAAGAGAAAAAGAAGGCCACTAAATAGCTTGATGAAGTGCCAAAGAAGAGAAGGAAATATGTGGCATAACCAAACATAGATGATGAGGAAAGAATAGAGTCAAAGGATATCAGCCAATTTAGAGTGGTAAGTCATCCTCCCAAATCTGGGTTAGATAAAATTTGTGAAAATGTTAGGAATGCAAATTTAAATGATTTGAGAAGTCTTGATTTCAGCAAGTTAAGTAGAGAAGAACAAAATAGAATAGAGGAATCACTATATGCCATCATGGCTGAATTTAAGAATACACCTCTAGAGCTAGACAATACCATGCCTAGAGAGCTATATGAGATAATTGAAAATAAATGGCATTATTGTTTGAAAATGGAAAAGGAGATCAAAGAATATACCTTAGCACAAGTGAAGCTTGACTTGAAAAGAGGTCAAATAAAAAAGGCTAATAAGAAACATGGTGGAAAATTTGCACCTAAATATAGAGCCTTTAGCATCCTACAAAATAAGATTGAGGATGTAGTAAATAAATCCACACAATTGTGGAAAAAAATTTACAAGATAAATAATGACAAGGAAGGGGAAGCAAATAAGGCAAAGGCCAGTGCTAAGGAAAAGATAGAGGAAAAGAAAACAAAAGAGAAGAAATGAGAGGAAGAGAAACAAGTGGAAGCAACAACAAAAGAAGGTGAGGAAAAGAAAGGAGAAGAAGAGAAGGAAGAAGAAGATAAGGGAAAAGGTGAGGAGGAAGAAACACAAAAAGAAGAAGATATGGAAGCAACTAAACAACAACAACAAGAGGAAGAAAGTGTGCAAGACACACAAATGCCACCTCCTAGCCCCCCTCATGTAACCATCACACCAGCAGACATAATACCTATCAAGGATGTTCCTGACAATTTAGCTCAAAACATCAATCCCCTAACTACAAAGAACCTATCCAAGATCCTTCACCAATCCACTCTACAGGAAAAGTTATGCACAAACCCTATATTGGTGAGTGTAGATGAGCTACATAAGGTAGTAGCAAAGCCACAAAGAGAAAAGGTAAAACCAAAGGAACCACCTTTCACCTATATAACTATTAGCACTAATGTTTTGATGCTACCCCCACCTACAGCAACAGGTGATACTCTATAGAAACTAAGAATAGAAGAAGGGAAATTTGATGAGAAGGAGCATCCATCAAAAGAAAAGGAGCAGGTTGCTATACAGACATTGGTAGAACTACCAAAGATAGGCACTCTAACAAAAACCCTTTAGAAGCTGAACACTAAAGCCATACCTTTACAAATCTAAACACTAGGCTCAAGCTTAACCAGAGTGGCTAGGGTACTTCACTATGGAGACCCTGAGCTAGAAGACATAGTCATACCTGCCTATGACTCAAAGACCATCACCATGGATCAGATCATAGAAATGCAAGATGCTTTATATAGAAGGAAGAAGAAGGAAATACTCATAAAAGAGTATAAACACAAGCAAGCACTACATGACATTAAGGACATATTTATGGATTCCTTCAGCTTGTAGTCACTAGATGAAGCAAAGTTCATAATAGAACAACTATCTGATATAGTTGACTAGGTGACTAGTGAAGACTAGGATACAAATGTTAAACTTATGGAATGGTCTGAAAAGAAATTTTAGGGGAAGGTGAATGAGAAAATATCAAGTGGTATAGCTCTTGAATAGGTAGAATTGGCCAAGAAAATTAACAAAGTCAAAGATGTACTTGAGAACATTTTCTCATTGTACAAAAAGTTGTGTGATTTTTTCGACTTCACACAAGAAACAAGTCAAAGGATATTGAGCTTGGAAAGAAATTTGAAGATTTATAGCATGCAACTGCCAAGGAATCCAGCTCAAAGTGAGAAGCATTTTTCCCAATCACTTCAGACTCAAAGAGAGTTAGCTACATTACCAAGTGAAGAGGACAATATAGAAGCCAAATTAATGCAGATTCAATCCTCCATAAACCCACATTTGGAGGTCCTCCACAAAGAACAAGTCTATGTTGAAACTATCTTAAAGAAAGATCCAAATCTTTCTACATTAGATGGACTTGTACATCTTGCTACATAGACTACCATCTAGCACAAGTCACTAGACATTGCTTTGGAGAATTGGGATGCAACTCTAAAACTATCTTAAAGAAAGATCCAAATCTTTTTACATTAGATGGACTTGTACATCTTGTTACATAGACTACCATCTAGCACAAGTCACTAGACATTGCTTTGGAGAATTGGGATGCAACTCTAAAAATGATAATGGAGATAAATAGCACATTTTTTGCAAAATATGGTATTACTCCTTAGAACCCTTTGACATAAGTGTCAAAAAAGAGGGAGAAATAATAAAAGGAGATAGGGGGAGAAACAATAATAAGGAGGATATGGCTAAGGAAAAGAATAGAATACTAAGTTTTGATTACATTTTATTCATTCTTTTGGAGAATAAAAGAAAGAATTTTAGATAGCCAAAAAGAGGGAGATAAGTCATAATTTGTATGGGGGAGAAATAATGATTAAAGATAGAAATCAGCACATAGGTACAGATTATAGAAATAGGGCAAAGGAAAACAATATCAGATACATTAGTACGAGAATATTGGTTGCAAGAATGTTAGGGCACAATCAGCTCAAGGGGAGTTATAAGGTATTTTGAGCAAATTTTGAACAAATTTTGAAATTTTTTGGATAAGGTACTCATAAGGACAAATGAATAAATGTCTAGTTAAGTGTTTTTAACACTCATGTCAAAGGGGGAAATTTTTAGTCTTAGAATGGTTTTGACATTTGAGTGTCAATACACTTAACCACTTTTTATATTGAAGCTGAGTACACTATTTATGTTGAGCTACAATATGTGCCGAGTCAGAATTCCAACAGGTGTCGAGTGATATATAGGTGCCAAGTCATAGTTGATGTCGAGCAAGTCAAAATGCTACATATGCTAAGTGAGCCAGAGTCATACATATGCCAAGCAAGATAGAAGGCAATAGGTGTCGAGCAAAGTAGGATAGTATACATTTCGAGCACCAGTAGTCCAATATGTGTTGAGTAATATAGAATGAGCATATGAGTTTGTGCCCTCACAAACTCATATGTAAACCATTTTTTGAGCTAACATAGAAGGATTTCAAAGGAGTATAACGATAAGAATGAATCTTTTATATTTCCTATGCAATCAACATGAAACCAATCAAAAATGGAGAAGGCACGCAACTAATGAGAAAAATACAAGGAATGAGTAGGAATTCAAGATTAAATATGGATCGTAGATCCATAGCTAACCCTAAGTCTAAAAAGTCTTTATAAGAAGGTTTAGACCACACAATTTTATGCTGCTGAAAATAAGAAAAAGGAAGTTGCTAAGTAGATAAGAAAAATTGTAGAATAGGGAAAACAACAGGGGCATCATAGACTTAGTGAATTGAGCAAAAATTACACAACCAATTGATTAGAACAAAGCAAGGGATACAAACAAATATTAGATCAAGCAAGGATCACATCAAAATGAGAAGATCAAGTGCCTGAAATCAACAATTGAAGATAATAAGAAATTAGGTCAAAATATTTCTAATACTTTCTAGCCATTGTATTAGATTGTGAAAACCCTATGATGATAGGTTAGCTTAACAACTATTTTGTAGATCCTTTGAAGAGGTAATTAAATCCTTTAACAAGGTAACACTTCATATAAAGTATCTGTAGATCCTTTAACCAAGTCACTATTGACACATTGTAAAGCCTTTAATATGGTAGGCCTTTCACATGGTAGACCATCAGAAGTGGTCAAACAATTATTGCTACAATGATTTTTGTGGGTATCATCCTCACCCCAATTTTACCTTCTTATTCCTGGAGGGTTTTTGGGTTACCAAATTTGGTGTCATGTGTGTTGATGCATGTCTTTACTTAATGTTTATTTAATATGTTTACATGTATGTAGTTTACTTTCAGTTATTTGTTTTAAAGGATTTAAAAAGAACAAAGTGTGGTACTTCTAATTCACCCCTCCTCTTAGAAGTACTCTTCCCATTTTGAATATTTCAACAGCAAATATAATAAAAGAAGAAGTGAAAAGTAAGAAGGATACAAGCAGTATAAGGAGTAGCAAAGATTTATGTATCTCAACTAAATAATTAGAGTTGCAGATCAAAGATCAACCAATAATTTATCCTAATATGTGGAATAGTTAAACCCTTTCACAAGGTATACTTAACAGTCTTTTACAAATCTCTTTACTAAGTGCATACCTCATTGTATCTTTTGTAAATCCTTTAGCAAGGTGGACCTAGCAGTTCTTATTTCTCCTAATGGGGAAGATCATTAGAAGTGATCAATTGTAAGCCTTAACCCAAAAAATTTATATTGTAGTACTAAAGCTTGTGGGTATCATCCCCATCCTAGTTTTACTTTCTATTTGGAAGGTTTCTAGGTCACCATATCTTGTGTCAAAGTATCATGAATATTTTAATGCTTTCATTTATTCATGCATGCAACTAAGATCATAATACATATGAAGGATTAATTAGTGAATTAAGATTAATTTTTATTGGTTCTTGACTCACCCCTCACCTCTTAGTAACCTAGCCTATCCTATATTTCCATTAAACATATATGGTGTTATTGTCTATGGCTATCTCTCTATTGTTGTTGCATATACTATATATGTGTTTTAGAATTACTAAAGTTATTGAGAGTTCTTTTAAGTGAAAAATTGATTCACCCCCTCCTCTCCCTTCCCCCTCTTAGTTATTTTAGTGGAAATTACTTTCTAAAGATTGGTATTAGAGAATTAGGTACTTGAAGCAAGCACTTAATTACTAGAGGAGATCTATGGTATATTTAAGAAAATATAGTTTGAAGTTTGATGGGATTAACTATGATAGCTGAAAAGAAAATATAAAGACACACTTACTATGCATGGGTTGAATTTTTTTTTTTTGATTACTACAAGGACTAAAGATGTGATTGAAGAATAAAATCTTGAAGCTTGTGAGAAAGTAAAAAAAATATCTATTCATGTAGAATATCCTTGCTAGAGAACCATTGTTATCAACCCTTCCTAAAACTAAATATGGAGAAGTACGAACTTTAAGACTTGCTAATGAGATTTGGAATGGTTTTAAAAGTATATTTAAGGGTGATAAACATGCTAAGAAGGATAGGCTATTGAGTTGGATATGCTTATTTTAAGATGCTAAGATTTTGGGAGATGAGGCTATTGGCAATATAGTGAGGTAGGTGAGTTAGTGTTGTCATTTATTGAAACACAATCAGTGTTAGAAAATTATCTACTTATTAGACAATTTATATATGTACATAGATTGATTTGGCATGTACAAATGACACAATTTGAATTAGGACATGCATAGTTAAAGATCAATAGTGGAAAGTGTCAAGATGACCTATTTCAGTGTGCAGGACTATACAAATTATACGATATTAGTTACATAAGAATTACTAGCACAGGTAATTAATAGAGTAGAACATAGTACAATAATAAATTGAATCATACGGCTTAAGAAATTATTTAAGAAAAAAATAATTACTTAACCATGATGAGCTGACATCCAATATGTTAACCCCAAAGTTATTTTATAATTAGTCAAGTGTGTGGAACCATCAAGGCTGACTAATCAAAGTTTTGATAATTTTTGAGTTATAAGTAAAGATGATATTTTGTGCAGTAAAAGTGAAGTGGATATATGATATGAACTATAAAAAGGAATTATATATGATATGCAAGCCTTTTGTGATGAGAAATCTAATGCATTATCTGAGAAAGTGTAAATTGCAGTAGTGAGATAGTATTGTATGTATATCTACTCTTGTAAAGAAACTCAATTGCATATTGCATGTTAGGGAAATGGGCTCTTCTTAGATACATTTTTTTGTTCTACCAACTTCTAACAATGTTAAAGCAACTCCTAATAGGGTTGAGGCTTTTAATAAAGCCTAGTCCTCTAACAAGGACTTGAGACACTATACATATTTGTTAGACTCCTAATAGGGTCAATATCCTTATAAGGATTCTTTTGTTTAGTGGATTATCTTGTGGGTATAATCCCCAAAAAGGTTTTTCCTTGACTAGGGTTTCCCTAGTTAATAAGTAATGGTATTATGAATTATCTTTGTGTATGGTTATATTTACTATTCGACATTTTTGTTTTACTTTCATATGAAAATTATAAAGTAATTAATAATATCTAGTTGTGGAAAAAAGTTTATAGTATACTGATTCACCCTCGACCACACCCCCCCCCCCCCCCCCCAAGGTATTATCTATTTATAACAATTGGTATTAGAGCATAGTTACTTAGAAGAGGCTTAAAAACTTGAGTAAGATGTCTATGGATATGAAACAATTGAAGAAAAATATTAAAGAAGCTCTTGAGAAAATTGATCTTCTCACAAAAGAAAGAGACAACTTGAAAGAAAAGTATGAAGATGCAAAAGTTTATATTGGAAAACTGAAAGACAAGAGTGATGATCTAAGATCTAGGAAAGAACCAACAGAGAAGACTAGTGATAATGATGAAGTAGGAACTATCAAGAAAGGAAATGATATTTTGAAGCATGAGCTTAAAATTATTGAACTTAATTTGAGTCAAGTGACATCTAAATTAGATTTAGTGAAATCAAATTATGTAGAATTATAAAAGTACAATACCATTATGAAAGGAGAATTAACTCAAGCCAAGGAATGATTAGAGAATCTTTATTCTAGTAGTGAGAAAATTGATGAATAGTTAGTTTTTTAGATATCTTCTTATGACAAGATAGGTCTTGGATATCTTATTAGAGAAAATTCAGCCAAGAAAACTGGAGTTAGGAAGGAACTAGATCTAGTAATTGAAACCCTTAAACCAAAAGAAACTAATCAAAGTAGGATTGAATCAAGTGTATCTACTAATTTACCTAAAGAAATTGAACAAGTTAACCTATGTGACAAACATTCTGAACCTAAGACAACAAAGAAAGTTGAAGCACCTAAAGAAGCTAGACATGAACTCAGAGGTAGATATTTTATATGCAATAAATTTGGTCATATGAAGAGAGATTACATAGGTAAGTCTTTCAAACATATTACTAATCTACATTGTTATAATTTTCATGGTTATAGACATAAAGAAGTAGATTGTAAGAAAGCCAAGTTTGTTAGTAACAATGTAAAAAGTAGAATGTTTAGGAATACTAACCCTGTAGGTAATGAAAGAAGGAGATCACTAAGAAGATCTAATGATGGAGAGAAACCTAATGGTGAAAGGAAATAAGTGGTATGTTACAAATGTAACAACGCTAGACATATTAAAAGAAATTATAGAGCACTTGAAAATTGGAATGGAATCAATTAGAGAAGGAATGCAACTATATGTTAGTTATGCAATAACTTTGGACATACAACACTATTTTATAGAATAGATAGAAGGAACTTCAACATGAATCCTAATTATAGAAGGAACAATATTAGAAATGACAAAAGAAATGAAAATGGCAGCAATAATAGTTAGAAGGAAGCAATTAAAGAGCATATTGATGAATTCAAGGAATCATTTGTGAAAGCTAGTAATCTAGAAAGTTCTTATACAATTTTGGAAAAGTAGTACCTTGATGCACCTAATGGAAGATTGAATTCAACAATTGTTTGACTAATTCTATTTGAATTAAGAATTTACAAGAGAGATAGAGAATTAGTTATTCAGAACTAAGGTTAGAAGTTGAATTAGAAGTTTTGCAGACACCCAAAGGTAGAGGACACCATGAGGAAGCTATGGTCAAGTGTGCAAAAGTTTGTGTAATCACAGTAAGTCATATATGAGAATATAAGCTTATTGGTAATCAATGACAACTATTGAAGATGAAGTAGATGAGCATTTATTAAGAAGTTCAAATTTGAAGTGATTTAAGGATTGTGAGAAATATTTTTAGTATCATTTGATTGTGTAAGAATTTGTGAGAGACTTGATAGTGAATTAAGAGAAATTTGAAGTGATTGGAAGTGAGATGTTGTAGAAGCCCTAAAATATGATAATCAAGGTATTTTTCAAAAAATTCAGTTGAAATTTTCTATATAAAATAGTTAGTATTATGGAAATCTAGTTAATATGTGATGTTAGTGAGAGACCAAGGTATAATTTTAAGAAACACGCATTTTCTTCTCTTGTTGATGACCATTCGAGAACATTTCTCAAATCCCACCTAACGTACTTCACATAGAAGATGTTAGGCATTTAAAATTTAAGAGTATTGGTGATGAAGACATTACAAGGGATTTAGGAGTTATGTGTAATGGAAACCTAACCCTTAAACCCAAGTGCACATACTTGAATGAACTAAACTTGATCAAGTTTATTTTTATATGGAATTCAATAATCATGAGTGGAGTAGGATTATCCTAAGTAGAATACATGAAGAAATGTTTTGGCTAGATGATATACTTATTTTGATTGATAATGACCTAATTCACAAGGTGACTAGATTAAGCAATGAAGGGTGTAACCTGATAAATGACAAGAATGTTAGAAAGATTATTGAAACAAATCTGAAGACAAATTTTTATGGAAGAAACATGAGAGTTGACCTAATTAAAGACATTGGAATTAGAGTGGTTAGCAAGATTATAGGATACAAGATGAATCATAGTTCTATGGTAAACTCTATGCCAACAAGATTTTTATAATCATCTTATGTAATGTCTATTGAAAGGAAAAAGGAAAACATGTGTGAGTTTTTAGAGTGCAATTGTTGGGTAACATTGCCAAGTTGAAGAAATCTAATAATGTAGTTTTTTGACTTGAATATTTATTGAAAAATCTATTTTTCCATGCAATTAAGAAGTTTCTCGTAATGAAAAATTAGGATAGTAATGAATGTACTATGAAGATGGTCACCCAGTGTTACAAGGCTAGAATTGAAGATATCAGAGAAAAGATTTTGATAGGATGATGAAGAGTTTTCAAAAAGAAATGAAGAACAAATATAGAATCCCTCCTTCCATGGTAGAGAAATACAAAGATGAAATATAATTTATGGTAGAGACTGATACAAACTATATGGAGATAATAGAGCCTAGAGTGAAATTTATAGAACTAATGGGATATGAGATTGTTAGGATTAAACCATAGACAAAAATAAAAATTACATGCAAATATAACCAATAACAAAAAATAATAGATCACATAGAAAAGAACACAAGGCACCAAGATTTAATGTGGTTTGTCTAATCCCTGGGCTACATCCACACAATAGTAAGTCTAATATTATTACAATCCAATCATTACAACCTGATTACAATATGTAATCCTTTATGGCTTAATACTACCACAAGAACCAATTTTTGCATCACCACAATGAAATAATCCCTAACCCTAAGCTTTTTTATACAAGTATTTTTATGCCACTTTAGGGTTACAACATGTCAGCCATATGTCAACCATACATCAACCACAACGTCAGCCATGGCCTGAACCCCAAAGAATTTATGAAGTATATATAGTACTTTCTTGATCAATCACCACAAACTAACAATCTCCCATTTGGGGATTGATCAGGCTCCACACTAAACAACAATCTCCTATTTGGAGACTAATCATGTAGCTATACCACTACCACATGGGGCTCCCACTAGATCAAAACACCCTATACTCTATCATTCTTTTATTCATGTCCAGTCTAGAAGACCAACTGAAGCAAAAGAGGACTTCAGGTTCTCCCTTGTGACTAACTTTGTAAACATATCTACTAGAATGTTATTTGTATATATCTTATCCAAATTTAACTATCCATATTCCAAAATTGACCGAATGAAATGGTACTGCAACTATATGTGTTTGGTCTTTGAATGCAGAGTTGAATTCTTTGCAAGATGAATGACACTTTGACTATCTGTAAACAAATAATTATCCCTCTAAGGGTGTCCCAATTCTTCCAAGCAAAACTAAAGCCATATCATCTCCTTAGCTACCTCTATAGCAACTACATACTTTTCCCCTGTAGTGGATCAAGCATTAACCTTCTATAACCTAGAAACCCAGCTCACAGCTACCCCACCAATAGTAAAGATGAAACCAATTGTACTCCATTTGGTATCAATATCCCCTACCAAATCTGAGTCAACATAGCCCTGTAAATCAATAGTGGAGCCCCCAAAGTGTAAACACTTATTAGATGTTCCTCTCAAATATCTAAAAATCCATTTGACGACATTCCAATGCTCAATTCTTGGATGAGTCATAAACCTGCTAATGACTCCCACTATATGTGCAATATTTGGCCTAGTACATACCATAGTATACATCAAGCTTCCTACAACTAAAGAATAGGGTACCTGGTACATCTTATCCTCCTCTACTTGTGTCTTAGGACACATCTCCTTAGTCAACTTCAAATGACCAGGTAAAGGTGTGTTGATAGCTTTAGTAGTCTCCCTAGAGAAATATTGCAACACCTTCTCAACATAATCAGCCTGAGATAGCATCAATTTTCTATTTTTCCTATCTCTACACATCTTCACACTAAATATTTGTTTTTCTTCCCCCAAATCTTTCATAGCAAATGCATGTGCTAATTTTCATTTTAGCCCATTAATGTGATCCATGTTAGACCCAACTACAAGCATATCATCAATACATAAACATAAAATAGTGTAGCTACCATCATTCAACCTCTTAAAATAAACATCATGATCTAAATGACACCTATTGTAGCCATTCTCATGCATAAAATTGTCAAATTTTAGATACCATTGCCAAGGTGCTTACTTTAAGCCATATAAACTTTTCTTCAATTTGCACACTAAGTTCTCCTTACCTTTGATTGCAAATCCCTATGGCTGAGCCATATATATCTCTTCATCCAAATCACCATGAAAGAAGGTTGTTTTAACATCAAGATCTTCTAAGTGCAAATCTTTAATAGCCACAAGACTTAAAATAATCCGGATAGAAGTCATCTTAACAATAGGAGAAAATCTCTCATCAAAATCAATTCCCTTTTTCTATGCAAATCCTTTCACAACTAAGCTAGCTTTAAATCTTTTCTTACCTTCTTCCTCTTCTTTAAACCTATAAACGCACTTACTCTATAAAGATTTTTTACCTGCAGGAAACCTGCATAAATACCATGTCTTATTCTTCAGCAAAGAGTCCATTTTGTCTTTCATTGTAGACTCCCATTGAATCTTAATATCCACCTATATAACTTCATCATAACATTTAGGCTCACCAACATCAGTAAGTAAAATTGAATACAAAGAGGAAGAGAATATTTCTAGAGGTCTAACTTGCCTTACTAACCGTCTAAATTCCCCAATGTGTGTGGTATTTATTGTTGCAATTGTTGCACATCATAAGGAATGGTTGGAACATCATCTTTTGGAGTACCATCCACCACTACATAACCATCTTCTTTCTTCTCATGTTGCTGCAACAGATCTTTGTACAACACTTTCTCATTGAATATGACATCCATGCTTCTTAAAATTTTATGATTTTCAAAATCCCAAAGCCTATAACCAAATTCATTAATGCCATATTCAAAAAATACACATTTATTTGACTTAGCTTCCAGCTTGGTTCTATTGTCAGAATCTATGTGAGCAAATGCTTCACAGTCGAAGGTTTTGAGAAAAGAATAACTCACCTTCTTACCAGTCCATGCTTCATGTGGAATACCACAACCCAAAGGAGTAGAGGGACCTGTATTAAACAAATATACAATAGTATTCATAGCCTCCACCCACATGTGTAAGGGGAACCTAGAATGCAACCTTATGCTCGTTGCATGCTCCATTATAGTCTTTTTCATGCATTCAGCCACTCCATTTTCCTATGGAGTCCTTGGAATAGTTTTTTGTCTACAAATACCATTAGTGTAGTAATAATCTTCAAATTCATGATTGCAATATTCACTACCATTATCAAATCTAAGACATTTTAATTTCTTACCAGTCTCATTTTCAACCAAGCATTTTCATTTCTTAAAAGTTTGAAATACATCCAATTTTTGTCTAAGGAGATAAACCCATACTTTTCTAGTTGTGTAATCTATAAATGTAACATAATAATGAGAGCCACCAAGGGAAGATACCTGAGCCAGTCCTCATGCATCTGTATGCACAAGCTCTAATTTCTCCTTTTTGTTTTCCTTCCCAATCTTTACAAAACTCACTCTGTTTGTTTTCCATACTCACAACTTTCACAAAAATCCATACTAACACATTTCAAAACTAGTAAAACTTTCTTTGAATGAAGTACTTTCATACCTTTCTCACTCATGTGCCCAAGTTTGTTGTGCGATAGTGTTGATTTGAATCTACAACAACTATTTTTTTCTCCCTGCTTAATTACAACAATTGTTCCTAAACATTCATTTTTCTTTAAAATATTTAAATTAAAAGGAAAAATATGACTTGTACAAAGATATAAGGTGCCTACTTTCACATCTTTTGCTACTACAAGGGAACCTTTTGAAACCTTCCAATTTTTATTATTAAAAGTAACTACACAACCCTCATCACTAAGTTGCCCTACTGAAATCAAGTTACTACTCAGTCTTGGAACATGTCTTACCTCATGTAGTAGCCAATGATTCCCATTCTACAACTTAATCTTAATTTTTTTCTTTCCAAAAATCTGATATGGTTCATTATCCCCCAAATAAACAAGCCCAAAATCCCCTTGGACATAATCAATGAAATAACCTCTATGAGGTGTAGCATGAAATGAAGCACCATTGATTATTTCCTTCATTTTTCTTTCGATTTTAGCAATATTTCTTTTTTTGACCCAGTTTTCCATAGTACTAGCAGTCATTCGGTCCTCTCAATTGAGACCTCATCCCCTTTAACTTTCCTCTTGATTTCCCATGATTTCTATAATTACTTCCTGTCTTGGTCATTCTGTCCCTACTTTGTGCATTCAAAACATTTCCTGATGTAGATCCACCTAAGGATTTCTTACAAGTTTCCTCACTCAAAATAACACTAATCACATCATCATATTTTAGGGTACTAGATCTAGGAACAAAATTACTCGTAGCCATTACCAAGCCATTCTAGCTTTCAGGTAAAGAACACAAAATCAAGAGAGCCCTAATTTCTTCTTCAAAATTGATACCCACAAAAGATAACTAACTAGTAATAGTATTAAACTCATTTAAATAATTTGCAATAGATCCAACTTTTGCCATTTTCATATTAAATAAACACTTCATGAGAAATACCTTGTTTGAAGTGAAGGGCTTTTCATATAGTATCGCTAGGGTTTTCATCAACTCTTCTGTTGTCTTCACTTTTGTAATATTAAATGCCACTAATGGTGCTAGACATAATTGAATGCTTCCATGTGCCCTTTTGTCCAAAAGATCCCATTCATCATTTGACATAGATCCCTAATTCTTAGCTTTTCCTTCTAATGACTTCCATAAATCCTTCTAATAAAGATAGTCTTCCATTTGCATCTTCCATAACTAGAAGTTTTTCCCATTAAACCTATCAACCCTTAGCTTACGCTCGTCTACCATTTCTCCCACCCAATCGTGAGACTTTCCTATAGAGGATAATTAAAAAACAAACCTCATTTTGATACCACTTGTTAGGATTAAACCACATATAGAAATAACAATTACATGCAAATATAACCAATAACAAAAAAATAATAGATCACATAGAAAAGAATTTATGAAGTATGTACAGTACTTTTCTGATCAATCACAACAAACTAAGAGAGACGAGTAAAGAACTCATTGAAGGTTATGCAAGGAAAATATTGCAATTAGAATGAAATACTAAATATTCTAGATAGGGTAAATATGATGAAAAGATGAAGGAAGATCACTCTGAACTTCATACCAAAGAAATCAAGAAGAATGTGGAGAAAATGATAGAATTGATCCTCAAGGAATCAGACATGAAAAGATAGGAGTTTAATGAAATCAAATGTATAGCCTTGGAAATAAAGGCCTATTCCCATTGAAACACCTTTTAAATGAATGACAATAGTAGGAGCTACTACAAAGGTACCTACTACACCTTATGTAGCAATTGTGTAAGTACAACCTAGACAATAGAAGAAGAAACTTGATGAAGATGTGGTAATAATAACACCTACATAGAGGAAATATGATAGATTGGTGAAGGTTAAGAAAGAATCAACAACATCTCCTAAGAAGAGGATCGAGTAGGCCACCAACAATCTGGGTAAGAGTAGGAAGATAGTGCAGATCAATCAATCTAATGAATCTAAGGAAGAGACTCAAGACAAAGCAGTTGAACAAGTATTTCATAAAGGAAAAAAACCATCTAGTAAGAATGCCTGGAAGCCCAACATTGAGAATTTGAATATGAAAATTATTGAGAATGACAATTTTTTTAGTTAAATAAATATTATAGTTTATGCAATAACATGAATACAAGACAATTAGAAAATTCTATAGTGAGGAACATGATTTTGAGAAATAAGAGGCTTAATAGTATTCAGAATAAGATACCTAAAGACTTATACAATAGATTACTTAAGTTAAAGAGAAGAGTAGTAGAGGAAGATACAAACCTAAGAGAAAATATGATTAAGAAATTGTGTGAAGTGATCACTAATGAGGATATAGTAAAAAATTTTGTCATGACCCCAAATTTAAGGATATATGCATATTTGAATAACATAGTATATAATGATAATAATTAAGAATAATGACGAATAGATATTATAATTACATTATGAAACCAAAGAAGATGATAATATATTCACATTTGAATATATACGATATTAATAACTAATGATAATTACAATAAATTGATTAAGAATTAATATAAAACCATTATACAATATGGTATTATATTCATTTAACATAATATGTTATAATAACATATAATATTATATTAAATAACATATTTAAATATATATTATCTTTAAAAGGATAAATATCTATAGCCTATTTTACTCAACTATTTAATAATAACATAAATTGATAAAGATATTAATTATAAACATTATTAATTAATGTCTTTAGACATGAATATATGAAAAGCAAATAAACTAATTAGTATGAAGGGTGTGTTTTCTAAAGAGGCATCAATATTATTGAAAGATATTAGAAGTGCGATTAAAGTCAAAATGAAGAGTTGCTTATTTATAAGAAGACGTGACTCTTTGAAAAATCACAACCTGAAATGACCAAGAGATAAAAAGAATAAGAGAGTCATAGGTGGAATGGGGAGGAATAGATTCAGCTAGGAATAAGGAGTATAAAAAAGCGAAGTGTAGAGCAAATTTGTGCAAAAATGGTATAGGGTGAAGAAATATTAAAAGGTGCTAAAATATGCAGATTTATTTTCTGTTATACATTAATATAAGGAGTCAGATAAGTAGATTAGAAAAACATATGGCAAAAAGGATACAGGTAGAAGGGAAAGTCGTAGATAAATGATGGACCTCTAATTTGGGTTCATTACAAATGGTATCAGAGCAGGTTTTCCTGCCATCCTATAAATTTATCTTATACAAAATTTTAAAAAAATAGAAAGAAGATTCCAGTGTTTTTGACAGAGATTTCTTACAGGGCATGAGTAGTAATTTAGTGCAGATATTCCACGCTATATCACTATCTGCTTAGTAGGTCTGGAGGGCATTGTGATGACAAATCACACAAATCATTCATAGGTTGCGTATGTAACCCTTTAATATCTTCTGCTGCTCTTTTGGGAAGCTTCCAGGCAGCAATGAACATATTGTGAGGATTGTAATTCACTTAGACAAGGCTTGTTGAGATAGAGTGCCTACCTCATCATACCCAAGCTTCAATGTTAAACTCATATAGTTTCTATGAGTGTTATCTTAAATGATTGGATGACACTTGTGCATGATGGCAATTACAGGTGATGAAGATTTTTTATTTAACATAGCATCCTTGCCATCAATATTAGTGAAATATTGGAATATCAGTAGATGAGTAATGAGTGTTTCTTAGAGAAGAGAGAAGTTATCAGTGCATTTGATATGATAATTTGAGAGCCCAAACACTCCCCCACTCTATAAACTTTGTGTAGAGTTTTTTTTATGGTATAAGAAAATTTCAAAAATGTGACATTGTACGATACTACAAACCTTGCTATGGAGGCCAGTTTCAGATTCTTTTAATCGCATAAATGCAGCATCAGGAAGCAATTTTTTCAGTGATGTTGCACCCAGCATGCTCCACGCTCCCATCTTATGAACCTTTTAGGATCAGTTTGTTCTTCCTACAGTTTAAGTAAACTATCTTCTAGAACTTTCTGTACTAAGGTTCTTGCTGATTGCGTATCCTCAGACTCAGAAGCACTGCATTGGTGCATTGCTGAATTTGTCTGTACACGAGCTCCCTTGTGTGGAAGA
This sequence comes from Cupressus sempervirens, assembly GCA_028749045.1. Taxonomy (NCBI): domain Eukaryota; kingdom Viridiplantae; phylum Streptophyta; class Pinopsida; order Cupressales; family Cupressaceae; genus Cupressus; species Cupressus sempervirens. Next base: position 744,429,144 of record CM053783.1, read on the forward strand.
GTTTATACTAAGGAAGCATGTACCAAAATTGACTAGAATTCTGAGAAAATGACTGAGGGGTGGATGATTATATAGTACCAAATCTTTTGCCTCCCAAATAGCATCGAGCCCTACAGAAGATTATCTGTGTAGCAGGTTTTTTAATTCTATATCAGGTATTGGAGTTGTCATTATGTTATTGATCTTCTATTCAATGGAAGGGAAAAATTATTTCTTTGGATAGAGGAAATCACCATGAAAAGCATTTAGTTGATTATTCCACCAGAATATCAAGGGTTAATAGCCATTTGACAGCTGCATAATCCTCTCTCTTGGCTGCAATACAAAGAGAGTTATATGTCACTGACGTTGGTCAATCATGAGGAAGACTCACATTTCCTTCAAAATTTAAAAGTTAATGAAGTTCTTCAAATAAGAATTAGGTGTATAAAAAATACATATATATGTAAGTGTAAGAACACATTGGATAAAGAGTCAATAGTAATCGAACTGGATAAAGAGTCAATGGTTTCTTTCGATCGCTGAATCATCTAGACAGAGTGCAAACGAAATGCTTAGGATATCTAAAGCACATAGTGGATAATATTCTTGTCCGCCATTCTCACCAGCTTGAAAGTTTAAAGTTTTATTTGAGGTCTGGAGCTTTGAGCTCATCACATTATGTTTGCAGTTTCAAAAATTGGTGCTAGAAACATATCCTCAGCTAAAAAATTTAAGAATTAAGGCTCCAAATCTCGACAGCTTGGATTTGACGGACTTGGAAATAGAATCATTGACAACAGACTGTCCTCGACTAATCAAACTCAAAGTGGAGTATTGGGCCTATCTAAATTGTAGTTAAAATTTTCACTTGACATTAGGCATGATGTGGCAGCAGAAAATATGTTGGCTGAGACAAAGTTTCCAAATTTGAAGAAGGTACACATAGAAATATCATTTGAGATGAGTCAAATTGAAATAGCTTTCCTGGCTTTCCTTCTAGCAAATACTCCATCCTTGAAAGTTATGAGCATCATTCTACCTCACTGCCCCATAAATATTCACAACCAGATGTTCATGGATCAAGTGTTGTATTTAGATAGGATGTCTCTAGGAGCAAAAATTAAGTATATTATATAATAGAGAGGTTATTGATGCGATCTGTATGGAAATGCTTTCTTCTGCCTCTGACTAGTCACAGGATTCAGATTAGAAGAAAGCTTTGCTACTCGAATTTAGATCCACATGAAATAATTAAGAGGCTCTACTATAACAAAGAAAATAATTCTCTCATCACAATATTTTCTAATGATTCTGACAGATTCTCAAAGCAGTGCAGAACAACCCAACTTGATTACATCATAAGTACTCCACCAGAAGCTGGACTACCTTGCTTTGAACTGAATTTTCTTAGTAATTTAGTCATATTTAATGGGAAAGCCATAACTTGTGATGAAAACCATACTTACAAGGTGTTTGATTTGAAGAACTATACACTCTTGTACTCCATATCTGATGGACAAATTGAAGGATTGAGGATCACTTCTGGTATAATACTTTAATATAAAAATAAGTTTTACCCGAAGAAATCTTCCTCTGCATATCTTATCTATAGAAAATGGCACCCTCATGAAATCTTTTCATCACACATTAGTACCCAATAAAATCCTAGATTTTGTTGAGGTGGTTCATGAAAAGATTTTCGTGAAACAAGCGAATGAATGCTTGCCGATGATTGATGTTCAAGACAATTGAACTGGGAAAGATCAAGAAAGGAACACAATCAAAGAAGAAAGTATTCTGATCTGCTAAAAAGCATGTGTACTATATCACGAGAAGTAATAGAATATCCAATATGAAATGATAGAATTAACTTATGAATTTCATAACCTAAAATGGTGAAAGGAGAAACCGATTAATACTACCAAGGTAGAAGGAATTATAGCATTTGTATAATAATGAGATGGATATCAACTCATGTGTCAAGTCAGCCACATAAACATCAGAACAAGTGATGGGGATTATTGATGCAAGCGAACAAAGAGACTTTAATGTAGGAAGTGGATATGGGGATTATGTCATATTCCCAAATCACCACTTCAAACACATAATGGTAATAAGGTATGGTAATGAGGTAAGTTTATATCTTGTTCATATGTTTTATTAAGAGATAATTGTTAGTGTCTTTCTTATTACTGACACATTTTTTATTGTGAAGAATATTGAATAATCTATCAATGATTCTAGTTACAAAATAAAAAGAATATATGAAAATGAAATATAAATGGAAAATATATATATATGAAAAAAGAAAAAAAAATGAAATATAAATAAATGTTGATTTAAGAAAAACATAGTAATTAGAATACATTTCAATTATAGTACAGAGAGTCTATCTCTCATCCAAATTACGTAATCTTAGATAGGGAGTTGGTGGGGGGAAAGGCAGAGTAATTTTGAGCACTTGTCAGATATGCTTGGAGCTTGTTTCAAGCGCCCTCTGCACCGTCATTCTACCATCAAGATGATCGTAACAAGGAGAGAGAAAGTTTTTTGTGTACTATAAGAAGAAATCTTTCAAATGAACTAAGTAAATTAAATTTAATACTCATCTTCTCATCCACATTATGATATCCTAAGATAGAGAGTTGGTGGAGGGAGAGGCGAAGTAATTTCGAGCACTTGTCGGATATGCTTGGAGCTTTTTTCATGCACCCTCTACACCGTAAATCTACCATCTTATGATGATCATAATAAGGAAAGGGAGAAAGATTCCTTCCAAAGGATTATGTAAATAAGAAAGGGGAACCCTACCACTTTCTTATGGAGTCTGCAATCAGGAGAAAACACCCAATTGTAGTGCTAGTTAAGGGAAAGATGGTAATGGCTCCTTTTCACAAGAACCTTTCTAGCCAAACAAGCAATCCACTAAGTAGAACACCTCGCGTGGATGCCTAACACCTACCACCGGGGCCAAGGGGGCCAAAGTCCGCTCTTGGGCTTAGTATGGAATTGGCTTGGATTAACTTATTATTATTCAAATTTCTCTGAAGCTTATATATATTTATATACATGTACTAATGCTTATTTTGTGGTTGCAGGGTTCATAAGCCTAATGAAGAAGTATAGTCATTGCGCATTGTTAACTTTAGGATCTAATCAAGGTTATGTATGATGTGTCTACATCGTGTCTACTTCGTGTATTCTTGCATCAATGTGTATGCTTTGTGTTTTCAATGTGTCTACCTCATGTCTTTGAACAAACACATGTATTTCTCATGTCCTCATATGTTCATATGTATACGTTGTGGTTGCAACTTTGTGTAGGAGTAACTCATGAGCACATTCCCCATGTATGTTTTGTGTATTTTTTGTGTGCTTCTTTCCTTATGTGTTTGACATATACCTATGTATTTCTTCATGTCTTTATGCTGGGTATGATACCCCATGCTTTGAGTGTATGACATATATGTATTGTCTTGTGTGCATTTATATGGCTTCATGAATGTTCTTTATGTTTTAAGTATACTTTATGCTTTATGTGCTTTATGTGTTGTGTGTAAAAGACCCATGACTATATATGTTATTCTGAGCTTAATACATACTCTTTTCATATGTCCACCTCATGTTTTGTGCCTTGAATATATCCTTCACACTCTTCGTAGATGCCTCTATTAATACTTCATAAAGCTCATTTGTATGCTTTAATCCCTTATGTTCTAGATGTGTCTGTACATATACTCAACGACTTAAGTGAACTAATGTACATGCTTTATTCATATGTATTCTCCTTGACTTAAGTAAGCTTGTGTTCATGATATATGCTAATGTATACCTCATGATTTGTATGAATTCCTAAGTATGCTTTGTACATTACGTTATGTATGTGATAGGTGCATTCATTTTCATTAGCCATACCTTACATGTACTCATGTATTCTTAATTTTTTCTTCATGACTTATGTGCATAACATGTACTTATGACTTAGGTGCCCAATGAGCACTATTCCATGCATTACATGTTTGGTGTGTATTTGAGTGTATTGCTTCATATCTTTGGTGTTCACCATGAATTTATTTCCTTACGTTTGACATGTTTACTTCGTGTTTTATATTAAAATTCTTAGCTTCATTCTCAATATATGATTCATGCTTCATGTGTATTCATGTATCTTTACACATGATTTATATGTACATATCATAATTTGTATGCTACGTGTATTTAATCTGTTTATGACTAAATAAAAACCATGTATATGTTTATGTGTTATATGTACTTCATGATTTGAGTGAATTCATGTTCTATATGGTTCATTGTATTAATGTATATCCTGCACATGTGGCTCTTTATAGAATAGAATGAAGTAATATTACAAGTAAAAGTTTGAATGGGATCTAGTAGTCAATTTTGTTATATAAGGTGAAACAAATATGAAAACGATTATTGCTTGAGGACAAGCAAATTCAAAAGGGGTGGACTTGTCATGACCCCAAATTTAAGGATAAGCATATTTGAATAACATAGTATATAATGATAATAATTAAGAATAATGACGAATAGATATTATAATTACATTATGAAACCAAACAAGATGATAATATATTCACATTTGAATATATATGATATTAATAACTAATGATAATTACAATAAATTGATTAAGAATTAATATAAAACCATTATACAATATGGTATTATATCCATTTAACATAATATGTTATAATAACATATAATATTATATTAAATATCATATTTTAAACATTAATATATAAATAACATATTTAAATATATATTATCTTTAAAAGGATAAATATCTATAGCCTATTTTACTCAACTATTTAATAATAACATAAATTGATAAAGATATTAATTATAAACATTATTAATTAATGTCTTTAGACATTAATATATGAAAAGCAAATAAACTAATTAGTATGAAGGGTGTGTTTTCTAAAGAGGCGTCACTATTATTGAAAGATATTAGAAGTGCGATTAAAGTCTAAATGAAGAGTTGCTTATTTATAAGAAGACGTGACTCTTTGAAAAATCACAACCTGAAATGACCAAGAGATAAAAGGAATAAGAGAGTCATAGGTGGAATGGGGAGGAATAGATTCAGCTAGGAATAAGGAGTATAAAAAAGCGAGGTGTAGAGCAGATCTGTGCAAAAATGGTATAGGGTGAAGAAATATTAAAAGGTTCTAAAATATGCAGATTTTTTTTTTTTTATACATTAATATAAGGAGTCAGATAATCAGATTACAAAAACATATGACAAAAAGGATATAGGTGAAAGGGAAAGTCATAGATAAATGATGGACCTCTAATTTGGGTTCATTACAAATTTGAAAGGCATTGAGCCTTTTTTAAGGAACAAGAGAAGACTAATTCTTTTGATTGGAGGTAACTATGAAGAGATAAAGAAGGAAACCAAAGAAGCCATAGTTAATTATTTTACTTCCATGCCTAAATCCACTAAAGAGAGTGTGCAATTAGAGAAAACAAGTCTTGTGTAAGTTGAGACCAATACACCTACTGATGATGAAGAAGAGGTTGAGGAAAATCAACAAATTAAATCACCTCCATATATAGTTATTGGTATTGAATCCATGCAAGTGAATAGTACTCATATAATTGTAGATGCTAAAGAGAATCCTTTTGTAGAATATGGGACCAATATTGTTGGCAATATTACTTCTTATTCTAGCTTAGATGAAGAGCATGATGGAGAAGAGAAGAAAAGTACTAAACAATAAGCAGTCTCACTCATTCTAGCAACTACCCCAACAATAGTAGCAGTTACTATATTCCCCATAGTATCTGATGAGAATGATGATCAAAAAGGTTTGATGACATCTTTGAGAAATTTATTGGAGAAGAACAAGTCTATGATGACTTTGGAAAGAACATTAGTAGAATTTTTGGAAAGAATGCAAAACTCATGGCATAACACTATTACAAAGCCATATATTCAAAAGAAGTAAAAAGTAATGATGAGATATTTCAATGCAAAATTCACCACTTTGTATGATATTTCCTTAGTGCAAGCTCAGACTAATCATGATGCATCACAATTTGAGACAATATACACTAATGTTAGGAATGACTTGCAAGCTTTGATTGTTTGCATAAAGGAGCTGAGAAAGAGCTTATATGAAGCAAAGAAATTGTATGCACAATGCACATTATCATTAAATTACTTATTACAATTTGATGTCCTAATCAAAGGTATTTTGAGTGAGCTTCAAAAACTCACAATCATATTGCAACAACTTGATGAATGTATTAAAGATATTGAAGAAGAGATGGAGACAATTCACAATGCTATCAGAGGCATTGAATTTGCTAAGGAGAAGGTTATAAAGAGATTCTTTGTTCTTAGAGGATATTTATCCACTAAAGTTATCATTTTGCAAAGGCAATTAGAGGAGTGTCTTGTAGCTAAGGCATCCTATGAAAAATTTTCCTATACTAACTTGAGTGTAAATGAAGTTACATCATATGCACTTTGTGCACTTATTAGTATATCTGATATAGTTAAAGAGAACTAGAAGATGAATCTTGATAAGCTAAAAATTGGTTTTGTAGACTATATTTCAAGAATTTCAAGTTGATCAGAGGAAGGTAACACAATTTTTATCTAGGATATATTATTTTAGAAACATTTTTCATTGGTGTCGAAGGGTGAGAAGAATTTAAAGGAAATTTGTATAAAAGATGCATATACATGTAAGGGGGAGTTTAGCTATGTATTTGGAAATCATTGTAAAGGAGTGATAAGGAATGTAATGATCCATCAAGACATGAATAAAATTTTCAAGTTTCAAAGGAACTTTTGAGTAGTTACTTTTGTATTTATTATTGTTTTGTATGGCATCATTTTAGGACTTAGCCAATTTTTTCAAATGTTTCCATCAATGTTAAAGAGGGGGATTGTTGGCAATATGGCTAGGTGGATGAGTTAATATTGTAATTTATGGAAACATACATTTTTTTTTTTATGTTTCATTGTGTAATCAGTGATAGAAAATTGTCTATGTATTAGATAATTTACAACAGTATAGAGATTGATTTGGTATGTATAGATGATAGAGTTCAAGCTAGGATATGTGCAGTTAAGGATTGATAGTGCACAATGTTAGGATGATGTATGTCAATGCATAGGATTGTCAGTATGACATTAGTTATAGAAGAATTACTAGCATAGGTAATTAAAAGAGCATAATAGAGCATGATAATAAATTTAATTTTATGGCTTAAGGAATTATTTTGGCAACAAAATAATTACTTAACCATGATGGGCCAATGTCCTAGATGTTAACCCTAGTGTTATTGTATAATTAGTCAAGTGTGTGGAACCATAAAGCTCGATTAATCAAATTTTTGATAATTTGCAAGTTATAAGTAAAGATGATATCTTGCATAATAAATTTGAAGTGGATCTGTGATGCAAACTATTGAAAAGAAGTATATATGATATATGAGCCTTGTGTGATGAGAAATATGATGTATGATCTACACAAGTGTGAATTATAGTAGTGAGACAATATTTTATTTATATCTACTCTTGTGAAGAAACTCAATTGCATATTGCATGATAGGGTAGTGGGCTCTTCTTGCATAGATTGTATTTGTTTTACCAACTCCTACTAGGGTTGAGAATTTTAACAGGTCCTAGTCCTATAACAAGGACTCAAGTCACTATATGTATTTGGTAGAATCCTAATAGGGTCAATACCCGTAAAAGAACTCTTTAGTTTAGTGAATGATCTTGTGGGTGTCATTAGAATTTTCCCTTGGCCAAGGTTTCCCTAGCTAACAAATAATGGTGTTATGAGTTCTCTTTGTGCATAGTTATATTTATTATTCAACATTGTTAGTTTACTTTCAAATGAAAGTTATAAAGTAATTAATAATATCCAATTGTGGGAAAAAGTCTATAGAATACAAATTTACCCCCTCACTCACCCCGCTCCCCCCCCCCCCCCCAAAAAAAAAAAAAAACACTTGAACACCTTCTTGTAAACAAACAATGTAGATAATTGAACATGTTATTTCTTGCACACCTAACTTTACAAGAGAGAGTTTTCTTGTAAGATTGCAAACATCTAAAATGTGGAGAATTTCCTAGATCGAAAATTTCCTTTAGTATACAGAGAGACAAACCTATGTTGAGAAGAAGTGAAAGTACAAGTGGGGATTATGCTAGTAGAAGGGAAAAAAAAGATTAACAAGACAAGAATATTCAAGAAGGACTTTCTCTTCTTATGAAGAGAGAACCTAAAGGTAACAAAATTCTTGTTTTTTGGCCATGTAAATAATTTGATCATTATTCTTCTAAATATTCTAAAAGAGAAAATAAGTTTAAGCCTTAAAAACCCTATAAATCATACCTAAGGGTTTTTTTTATGTTAGTTAGGATGGTGAATTTGATTTTAAAAAAGGTAGACTTCTTGAATGATAGTGATAATGAGGATAATGATGAAATTGGATATATTTCTATTAAAGAGGAAAGCCTTGGAAAATAAGAAATAAATGAAGAAAGAGCATTAGTATTACAAGTCGAAAAGAAAAGGTCTGATTGGATTATAGATAGTGGTTATTCCCATCATATGATAGGAGAGATGAAATTTTTTGTTGATTTAAATAGCTATGATGGTGAAATAGTTAGAGTTGGAAATAATGAAACATGTCACATAAAAGGAAAAGGATTTATTATACTTGATGTTAAGACTAACACTGAAGATTTTTACTTTGTGGATAGTTTAAAATATAATCTTTTGAGTGTTGGACAAATTTTTGATAAGGGATATCAATTGTAGTTCTTTTAGAAGACTTGTATTATCATGGATAAGAATGGCACATTTATTGGTACTAATACAAGAACAAGAGATAATGTATTTTAATTGAATCCCACCAAAATGACATGTTTAGTTGCTAAGGTGGATGACACTTGGTTGTGGCATAAGAGATTTTGTCATATCAACTTTGAAAACATTGTGAAGGTTAGTACTACATTTTTAGTTAGAGACTTTCCTAAAATTGTGAAACCATTAATATGATGTATAAATAATTTGTGATAGAAAAACCAAATAAAAGTTATTCTTTGAGAAAAAAGTTTATGGGTAAAAGCACAAATATGTGTCATTGTTTAGGATACCAAAACTTGTTTTGGTCAAATCCCATTTCTCTTTCAAAACTCTCTTTTTTTCAAAAACTAAACATATCCTTTTATAGATCTTAGATTCAACATCATTATTATATACTTTTTTAATATTTTAATTAGTTATAATATGTTATAATTTCAAAATATTATAAGTTAATATTTCAACATTTCAGAAGATGCTCCCTCAAAAAAGGAAAAAAAAAAAAAGTAAATCATAATCAAAAAATAAAGAAATTATATTTATCTCTAGAGGAGAGTGTCCTCTTCATGAATATGAAACTTTTTTTTCAAGAAGGTATAGATTTGATAGGGAAGTTTTGACGAGAGTAAAAAATTGTTGGATTTTGATAAGGTCGAGCTTGATTACTTATAACAAAGAAAATATACATCAAAATAATTATTTCTTTTTTCATTCCCTAACTATACATGTCATCTATAAGATATTTTAAAATCAAATCAAATAGATTATTTTCATATACTTGTTTGACAGGAACTTAGCCCTATATTTTTTATAGTTTAAAAAGGGACTTCAAATTAAAAGAAAATGAATAAATTATTACTCAAAAAAATTATTAAAATTATAGGCATAAAATCCATCCAATTCTACATATTTCATTACTTTACATCATCTTCAAATTCTAAACACAAATACCATTTTTTGGTCATTAATGTTGAACTATCGCATTCTAATATCTCGTTTCTTTATAAAAAGTGACACAAGTTTGTGCTTTTACCCTTACTACTTCAATGAAGTTGGAGATTCTGCACATAGATTTGAGTGGTCCTACAAAGATTAGAGAATTTTATGGTGAAAGGTATTTTATGATTTCACTAAAATGATGTGAGATGCATTGCTTATAGAATAATCTAAATCTTTTGACAAATTAAAGATATTTAAGAGTAGAGTTGTGAATGAATCCTATTTGAAGATTAAATGCTTGAAATTAGATAAAGGTGCAAAATTTATTTCGAATGAATTTAATTTTTTTAATGAAAATAATGGTATAAAGAGACAAATTTCATCCCTTAGGACACCTAAGTAGAATGAATAATAGAAAGAAGAAACATATTAGTGACTAGAGAAGCAAGAGACATGATGTTAGAAAATAATGTATCAAATATATTTTGGAGAGAAGAAAAATATATATTTGTATATACTATGAATAGAGTGTACATCATATAAGGTACTGGTAAGGCCACCTATTCAATTTGGTTTGGACATACACCTGCTTTGATGTATTTTAGAATATTTGGAATGAAATGATATATATATTAAGAGAGATGATGATATTAGAGAGTTTGATTCTAGAAGTGATGAAGGAATTTTTCTTGCATATTTGTTGAAAAGAAAAGCATATAGATGTTTTAATTGAGATCAAAGACTATTGTTTAGAGTGCTAATGTGAGAGTTGATGAAAACTTTAGAATTCAAGAAAGGATACTTGATTGTAATTCTAATGAGGAAACTAATCAAAGAACTAATAAGAAGAACATTGAGCATGAATTATTTTATGAAACTAACATTGATTTGCTAACATAATTAAGTGAAGAATAAAGAGAAGAAACTAGATCAGAAGTCAGAATTGAACAAGTGATAACTAATAGGAATGTGGAAAAGAACCACCCTTCTAAACAAATCATTGGGAGGAAAGACAAAGGAATGTTGTCGAAGCTTGTAAAGATGATTATGGGATAAAAGCTATGAAAAGAGAATTAGATCATATTGGAAAGAACAAGAGTTGGGAATTGATTTCTAGACCTAGAGATAGGAATATTATTGGAACTAAATGGGTATTCATAAATAAGATGAACCAAGGTGAAGTTTTGAGAAACAAAGACATATTAGTATGTAAAAGATATTGATGGGGGCAAAATCCAAGACAAAAATGAACACAACAACAAAGGGGAATATTATTATCATAAATGATAAGCTATTACATTTAGTAAAATAAAAATAGACTCCACGACATGTCCTATGGGTTTACAATGTTATCAAATTTTGGAGAAAATCCTTTTCACAATACCCTCTCCCAAACTCCACCAAAAATTGCCTTTACAATGCCAGAAACTTTGTTAAGTACCCCAAATTAGGTTTAGGGTTAGGAATAAATTTTATAATATTCCATTTTACATCACCACCAAAATAGAAGGTTCTCAAAAACACATCAAAAGTTGGTGTAAAATTACAAGAATCTAGAAATGGTAGTCCAAATTTTGGGAGGCATAACTTTTGATCTGGGACTTTGATTGACAAACCATTTACATTTCTGAAAATCTCTACAAGTGCTCTATAGCCCTATGGACAAGATTTTCTCATCCCCCATTTTTTTGGCCCATACGAGGCTATTTAAAGCCTCAAATATAACTTTGAAGTGCTCTTAGGAGGTTTCTAGGCAACTTAAAACATCAATAACTTTCAAATCATAAAGCCTTTTCACCTGATTCTTTTTCTAGAGTTCTTTAAAATATAATTATAATCATCCATCCAACTTAAAACCTCTAACTCATTATAATTATGTCTTAATTACAAAATAACCTATTTTCTACATTGGCACATATCCCAAGGTGCTCAAAAACTCTGACCCAAAAAACCAATAGTGGAACTATGAGAGTTGGATCTTAATTTGACCCAAATGGGTATCCAAAAATCAAAACACATTAAATAGGAACCTAACACTAAGCATATTTTTGGGCAATAAAACATTGCCCTTACACAACAGGATGCTCTTGCATCAGAGACCTAGGGTGGATTGAAAAGTGACCCCGTCACTTTATAGCTAGTAGAGGAAAACCCAAATAGGAAACCTCCATTGTGGATATCCAAGTTGATTCTTCTATTGGTTGTCCTTTGCACTTCACCAGGTATTCTTCATACTGCCTATTTCTAGTACTCTGGCCCACAGGACTATCTAAAATTTCTTCAATCTCTTCATGTGTAGAAGTAGGAATTAGACATGGGTCCAACATCAATTCCTCATGTGCACCATCATCATGATATTTTGTTAAGTCTGCAATATTGAAAATAGGGGAAATGTGAATCCCATCTAGCAACTCGAGCTCATATGAATTTCCTAATTCATGTTTCTTCAAAATTTTGTAGGGGTCAAATTTCTTCATCTTTAGCTTGTTGTAGGTACCCACTAGAAATCGTTCCTTCCTCAAATATACCATAACCTAATCTCCAACTTGGAACTCCTTATATCTCCTCTTTTGATATACCCTAGCCTTATACTATAGGTTTATCTTAGTAATATGTGCTCGAACCTCCTCATGTAGGTTCTTGACATGTTCAACAAAGTGTTATGCCTCAGTACTTGTTCTTTCTCCTTGCTCCATTTTCCTTAGCTCTAGTGTAGTCCTTGGACTACTCCAATAAAAAATTTGGAGTGGTGATCTACCAGTGCTCATAGTTACAAAATTATTGTAAGAAAATTTTTCTTGTGGTAGAATTAGATCCTATCCCTTGCACTTGTCTCCTACTAAACACCTTAGTAAATTGCCCAGAATTCTATTCACTACTTCAGTTTGTCCATTAGTTTGTGGATGATGTGTAGAACTAAATTTAAATTCTATCTTCAACTTCTTCCACAAAGTCCTACAAAAATACCCAACAAATTTAGCCAAAAATAATACTTTTTGGAAGACAATGTAGCCTCGACACCTCTTTGAAAAACAAATCTACAATATGAACTATGTCATGAGTCTTTTGGCATGGAATGAAATGTACCATCTTGGAGAACCTATCAATCACCACAAATACTAAGTCATTACCCCTTTTTTGTCCTTGGAAATCCAAGAAAAAAATCCATACTTATGTCCTCCCTGGGTTCGATGGAACAGGAAATGGCTGATACAGTCTAGTATTGTGACTAAATCCTTTAGTTATTTGACATACTTGACAAATCTACACAAACTTATTCGCATCCTATGACAATTGAGGCTAAAAATAATGTTCTCTAATAATGGAAATGGTCTTATCTCCACCAAAGTGTCATGCCATCTCCCCACTATGTTTTTCCTTGATCAAGTTTTCCCTCATGGAACACCTTGGAATACATAATTGACTTCCCTTTAACAACATACCATTCTAAATCATGTAATTTATGCACTTGGTCCTATCTAGAGTAACATGTTCTTTATAATCCTTCCAAGCCTTTTCAAAGTCAGGATCCTTGGGGTACAGATTCTTGAGTTCATCAAACCCAACCACTTCAATTACCATTATTGTCAGCAACAATTGTCTCCTACTTAATACATGTACAACCCTATTAGACCTTCCATTTCTATGTTTCAATAAAAATTTATAGCTTTGCATCAACTTTACCCATTTCAAATGTGTCTTATTTAATTTACCTTGCCTATTTAGGTACTGCAATGCCTGGTGATTAGTATATAAGACAAATTCTTTTGGCAACACATAATGCCTCCATTTATTTAAGGCCTAAACTATTACATAGAACTCCTAATTATAAATATAATATTTTTATTTGCATCATTTAGTTTTTCACTAAAATAGGCAATAGGTTTACCTTCTTGGCTCTATACAGCCCCAATAGCACTACCACTAGCATCGTAATCCACATGGAACACTTTTTTGAAATTAGGAAGTGATAAAATAGGTTGCTTTGTCACCTTATTCTTCAACACAATTCCTATAGTCCACTTGAACTCTTTTCTATCCCTCATCATTGGTTTAGTTAGGGGTGCACATATACTACTGAAATTTTGATGAACTTCTTGAAAAAACTAGCCAGACCATGGAATGACCTCGCCTCAATGGAAGACCTTGGAGTAGGCCATTCTAATATGACCTTTACCTTCTCTAGGTCCATTTTGAGACCCTTAGCTAATTCAAAAAACCCCAAATAGACTACCTCCCTTTTGAAAAAGTTACACTTCTTCAAATTAATCAACAATTTCTCTTCCCTCAGCCTTTCAAGGACATTATGAATGTGAAATAAATGTTCATCTAAAGACTTACTGAAAATCAAAATATCATCCAAATAGACAATAACAAATTTTCCCAAAAATTTCTTTAGTACCTAATTCATAAGTTGCATGAAGGTTCTTGGCACATAGATCAATCCAAATGGCATGAATAACCACTCATATAGATCCTCCTTGGTCTTGGATGTAGTCTTCCACTTATCTCCCTCTCATATCCATATCTAGTGATATCCACTTTTGAGATCTATCTTTGTGAAATACTGAGCTCCACTCAAATAGTCCATATGATTATCCATTCTTAGCAAAGGAAACCAATACTTGATCTCTAGTTATTCTATTTATAGCTCAAGAGTCTATACATATTCTCCATCCTTCTTTAGTTCCAACATTGTAGGTACTATTGGTGTTTGAAAATGCTGGAGGGTTTTCAATTATCCCCATGAGAATATGACATATCTAGGGGTAGCTAACTCCCATTCTCAACATATCATTTTAGACATAGGGCCAACTATAAGGCTTGACCCTTCTTCTACTTCAGGCTTTGCTAAACCTAGGTGGGTAGACCTCAAATTCAAATGATACCGTACTAGTGCAAAAACATATCCATGAATATATTAAGCAGATTTTACCCTTATTTCTCCTAATGACTCATGAAATGACATAGATCTACAGTAGCTAAATTCAAAGCTATGAATCTCATAAGCTAAGTGAGGGTTAAACATTTATGTCCTTCAACATGAAAGTGAAAGAACATTTGATTAATAATGTTGAATTTAGCAAAACCTAGAATATGCAGCAGTAAGATCTAGTGATCCTATAAACTAATCAATGCCTTAGCCATTGGGAAAATCTATGAATAAAAAACACACATATGGATATCTGAGACATATTTGTATCTTCAAATATATGATCTATCCATTCACCTTGTAAATAGACATCCATGTTCAATTTGAATCTCACTCTTACATGATATCCCCATTAGTAAACTTGCAAGCCTGTTAATTCACTAAAGCATTTACATAACTTCTTGAGTCATAAGCAACAATGAAATAACATATAGCCTTAAGGGACTACAATTACAACCTAAGCCCTTTGTTCAAATATCATAAACTATTGGAGATCACTGATAAAGGGAGACGAGAATCAGAATGAAACTAATGAATTTGTTGTTCCTTGTATTAATTTCCTTGAAAAAATACAACCATATGCATGAAATGAAAACATAAAAACACCTAACAGATCTAAACTACCTATATTATCCTTCCTAATGTTGTTCATACAAGAGAGATTTTTTGAAAAATGAAGGTGGAAACATAGTTCTGGATCCAAAAAAGTGGTCTCACAGAATGATTGAAAATTTCCTACCAACAATGGTCTCACAATAACAAAAATTGGAACCCTTACAATGGATTAGAGAAAGAAAGATATAGACAAGAAAGAAATCTTGGATCTATTCTATGCCTAACATGTGTCCATTTGAAATTTAATCTCTTGCAACTAAATCACCTCTCTCTTCTTTCTACCATTGATCTAGTTTGGTTTCATCATTGTTCTGTAACTGACTTGAAAATATCTTTTCTCAATGATGAACATCATTCTACTTTCCAAAATATCTAAAAAGCTCATGAAAATGTTAGTGAAATCCCCATCTAACTAACCTAGATGTGATCAAGATTGACCCCAACTGCATTTTCACCATATTTTACCCACATTCAGGTCATTACCTCACTAGAAATCACAATTGAATTTTGATACCTAAATTTGGTTGAAATTTGGAAATTTGGGAGAAAACCTCCTATAGCTTGAACTAGTGGCATTCTGTGCAAAAACTAACTCCATATTTAGAAAATTCATCTTCTCATGATTCCAACAATATATAATATTGCATATCTAGCCTCTCGAAAACACCCTAAAAACCAGTTTGAAAATGTCCCCCTCTACTAGAACACTCCGATCTGCAACTAAAATTTTTAAAATTTTAAAAGTTGTAAAGTATAAACGTTAGCTTTATACCTTTTTTGCAATTTAAACACATGCACATCACCTATTTTGAAAATAATTTTAAAATCATTTCATTTCTCCACTCCCTTTGATTTCGGGGTCAACCCCAAGTTTGGCCAATGCCATTTGTCATCTTGTGATTGGACAACTCTGCACACTTACCACTAAAGTGCCACATGACAACCCTTGATTGGCTCCCTGGTTGCTCCATCATCACCTGCACACAATTATGCAACATCATCATCTGTGGGACCTGCTTGTGTTAGCATCCTGCATTCCCACGTGCACAGTCAACAACTGCCACATCCCATGCAAGAATGCACCTTTGCTACATGTGGCACATTGTGCCACATCAGTACCTCATAATCTACACCTAACTAGAAGGTTGTCTACCACTTGTTGTGTAATTATCCTCATTATTGACTGCATATATATAAATATTGGTACTATTTTTCTATTCTGTGGTTTTGGCAACAACAATTCCTGCAAGTAGTTGTTTATTATCAGTAGTATTGTTACTTGCATGCCAAATGTTTGAAAAAATTCTCCTAGAATATATTCACAATAGTACATTCTAGATTGCATGCCAAGTGTTTGATAAAATTCCTCACTACAACATTGGTAGTTGTTAGTGGTCTTTTAACAAGGATCTTTACAGTGGTATTAGAGCCAAATTATCTTGCCATCCTAGTGGGTACAAATGCAATGAAAAGGTGGTGATATGACAAATTGGAATGTTCAATCTTTAACTCATCACTATAATTTAAGAAGAACTAGGGCTCGTCTAAACACAGGACAAGAGGAATAGGGAAATCTAGAGGACCATATTGATATAGGCGAATAGGTTATTGGCAATATGGGAGATAGGAATACTAGGGATCCTGGAGAGGACATATTTTTATAGTTATTAGAGACCTTGGCATAGGGATAGCAATTAGTAGAACAAAGGGCACAGGAATAGAGTTAGAGATTGGAACTTATGATGCAGATGATGGCTCATCAAATGGGGTTGAATGCTAACATGAGTGGTGGAAATAATCAAAATGGTAATAATCTAAACAAGAATAACTAGGATGGGACACAAAATGGAGGTGAACAAGTTGGGAAAAATTTCAGTCATGTACCCCAGCAAGCTAGGATAGTAAGTTCAAGGCCTATGATTCCCACCTTTCCTCCTAGAGCTTCAGAGTAGCTAGAACCAGAACCCCTGATCATTGATATATAGGATCAGCTGAGGAGAGATTGGGAAGATAGAGGACTAGACTTTACTACTAAAATCACCTTTAGCAAGTATATGGATGTGCAGATGAAACAAATGTCACGTGGACACGACAGGAACCAAAATTATGAGCTATGGAAGAAAGTAGGGAAACTTCAGTTACCATATTATGATGACTCAAGGAAGTCTATAGTAAGAGCTTGGGTTCAAAAGCTTGACACATACTTTCAATTGAACCCTATGCCTTAAGAAGAAGCTATTAAGTATGCAACAATTCATCTGGATGGGTCAGCACATGAGTGGTGGCATCATGGTATGGTCACTATGGGTCATGCACACATTACCTCATATGTGGATTTTATGGAGAGACTAATTGAATGTTTTGATAGGAAGGATCCAGAACTCCATTTCAAGTAGTTAGCTCAGCTTAAATAGTGGGGATAATTGGAAACATACATTTCAGAGTTTCAAAAAATTGCAGTGTTAGTAACAGATGTATCTAAATGGAGGATATTGGTTCTATTTATGGATGGGTTAGTATATCTGTTGAGAGGGTGGATTAAAGCTCTCAACTCTCCCACTTTGTAGGAAGCCATTAAGAAAGCTCTTGACATGGATTCCTCTTTAGCATCTAAAAATAAATTCCAAACAATGAGTTTCCCTTCAAGAAAAGATAAGGATAGGAAACCTTTTCATAGAGATGCTCAACTGCCTAAGGAGGAAAGTAAGAGGTTGGACAATGAGACATTTAATGACCTATGTAGGAAGAAGATATGCTTCTATTGCAAAGGTCCCTATGAGTATGGCCATGACTATCCTATGAGGCCTAAAGGGAAGGCCAACCGGGTGATGTGGGCTTATCATGAGGGTTCAAATTCAGATAGCTCAGAAAACCATGACGAGGATCCTGATGAAGCAGAGGGTGAGTAGGAGATAGACAATGCAGAGCAAAAGAATGAACTAGAGATACATTTATAGGAGGCATGTCTATCTAGTATCTAGAGAGAGGGATCTTTCAGACTTTGGGGAAACTTGGCTAGGCAGAAGGTTATTACATTGTTGGACATAGGTGCCACACATAATTTCATTGATGCACAATTTGTGGAGAGGCATGGACTCATTACTAAGGAGTTTGAGGGACCAAGAGTCAAGGTAGCTAATGGATATACTCTTCATTGTGATAGGATGGTACGAGATCTACCTTTGCACCTGAACAACTATGAGTTTAAGGTGGACTATCATGTGGTCAACATGGGTGACATGGACATAGTACTTGGGATGTAGTGGCTACATTTTTTGAAGGAGGTTACCTTGATACTAGAGGATATGGAGATATGATTCAAGGTGGATGGTAGGACTCATGTGCTAAAGGCCATCCATAATGGTGATGTGAGGACTATCTCATTTAGGCGGATGGAGAGATTAACTAGGCATAATGATATAGAGTGGGTAGCATTTTGTACTTTGATGCCTACATAGGAGGAGCAGCATAAGGCTGAATATCATCCTGATATTCAAAAATTGAGGATTAAGTATGAGAAGGTATTAAGTGAGATTCCACTAGGCAGGCCACTAGACAGAGGCATTGAGCATATTATTGAGCTAGAGGAAGGTGTTAAGACTGTCATGATCACACCATACTAACACCCAAAGTGCCTCAAGGATGAGATTGAGAGGACCATCAAGAAGTTGCTAGCTATGGGGCACATCTGACCAAGTAAGTCACCTTTTGTATCTTCTATTGTCTTGGTAAAAAAGAAGGATGGTACTCTTTGGATGTGTATTGATTATAGGGAGTTAAATAAGAGAACCATCAAGAATAGGGATCCCATTCCTCACATTGATGAGTTGATAGATGAATTGCATGGGGTTTGTTATTTCACAAAAATTGATTTGAGATTAGGATATCACCAAATCAAAGTCCGTGAATAGGATACTGAGAAAACTACTTTCAGGTGTCATTGTGGGAACTTCAAGTTTGTAGTCATGCCTTTTGGTTTGACCAATGCACCTACCACTTTCCAGTCCACTATGAATAGGGTTTTCCACCATCAGTTGAGGAAATTTGTGCTGGTGTTTTTTGATGACACTTTGATCTATAGTCGATCATGGCAAGAGCATCTAGGGCACTTGGAGAAGGTGTTGATCATTCTACAGAAGGAGTCCTTGTATGCCAAGGAGTGCAAATGTGACTTAGGGATGACATAGCTATTATAGCTGGGACACATCATTAGTGCAGATGGAGGGTGGATGGATCCTAAAAAGATTCTCGCTATTGTTGATTAGCCTCCATCAGAGAACCTTATGCAGTTGAGGGGGCTCCTTGGTTTATGTGGTTTCTATCACACATTTTTCAATGCCTATTCATGACATGCGGTTCTCATGATATATTTTCTTTAAAAATGGGCATTTGTGTGGACTCAAGAGGCATAGGATTGTTTTATGAGATTTAAAGAAATAATGACAATGTGCCTAGTTCTAGCATTTCCTAACTTCACAAAGCTATTTGAGCTTCAATGTGATGCATTTGGAGATGGAGTAGGTGTTGTACTCATGCAGAATAAGTACCCTATAGCTTATGAGAGCAGGAAGCTCAGAGAACCTGAGCATTCATTTAGTATATATGATAAGGAGATGTTGGCCATCATGCATGCTTTGGCCAAATTCAGACAGTATCTTGTGGGTAGCAAGTTTTGTATTAAAACTGATCATAACAGTTTGAGGCATTTCTTGGGATAGCGGGACCTAAATAATCACCAGTAGAAGTGGGTAAGTAAGTTGCATGCATATGATTTTGACATCACATATGTTAAGGGAACTCAAAATGTTGTTGCAAATTCTCTATCTTGAAGGCCACACCTCATATCTATGTTTCAGATATCAAAGGATTGGTGACACTTGATTATAGTAGAGTATGGCAAGGATACATAGGCCTCCGATATAGTGGAGGGAATAGTGCTTGATACTAGATACAAACTTGTAGATGATTTGATCATTTACAAGAACACGATCTACTTAGTCCTAAGATCAAAGGTTAAGTAGTTGATCTTGAGAGCACTTCATGACTCACCAATAGCGGGCCATCCTAGGTACTTCAAGACTTATAGGTCAGTTCTAGAGTGGTTCACTTGGAAGGGGCTGAAAACTTATGTTTTGCAGTATGTTCGAGAGTGTCTTGTTTGCCAGTAGAACAAAAAAGAACATACCTATCTGGCACGGCTCCTATAACCACTTCCAATTCTTGATAGGAAGTGGGAGTGCATCTCCATGGACTTTATCATGGGTTTTCTCAAGGTACAAGCACAATATTGTATTTATGTGGTGGTAGATAGATTAATGAAATAAGCTCATTTTTCCCTATCACCACTACATACTCAGTAGCTCAAGTAGAAGAGGTCTTATTTCAAGAGGTTTTTAGATTGCATGGTTTGCCTCAAAACATTGTGACTGACAGGGATAGCCATTTTATGAGTCACTTCTGGCAGGAGGTATTCTAGTTATGTGGCACTGAGCTTACACCTAGCACTATCTATCACCCACAGATTGATGGTCAGATGGAGATTATGAACAAATGGGTGGAAGGGTATTTAAGGAATTATGTGGTAGCTCAGTAGTGAGCTTGGGTCAGGTGGATATATCTTTGTAAGTATTGTTACAATACTACATATCACATAACTATATACATGACACCCTTCATGGCACCTTATGATTATGAAGCACCCTGTTTCTTGGATTTGTTGTGGGGTGATAGTCGGGTACCTAGTGCAAGTGAATTATTATAGGAGAGTAAGGATATAGTTGCTACTCTCAAAGATAATATTGCTAGAGCTCAGAACTAGCAAAAGTAGTATGTAGACTAGAAGAGGACTGAGCATAGTTTTGAGGTAGATGATATGGTTTACCTCATGTTGCAGCCATACATGCAGTCTACTCTTAAGAAGAGTGGTGTAGATAAACTCAAGCCATGCTCGTATGGACCATTTAGGATTGTCAAGCGAGTAGGCAAGGTGGCTTATGAGTTGGAGCTTCCCACAAATAGCAGAATACACAATGTGTTTCATGTGTCATGCCTCAAGAAGGTGGTGGGTTAGAATGTGGTGCCTTCTATAGTATTACCTCCCTTAGATGATGAGGGAAAATTGATCTTAGTGCTAGAATCCATCCTAGAGAGCAGAGAAAAGTATCTTTGCAGGAGGGTGATTAGAGAATACTTGGTTAAGTGGAAAGATCTACTTGTGGAGGATTCTACTTGGGAGGGGGAAGCTATTTTGCAGCACCTGGCATTGAGATTTCTTTAGGCCAAGCAATTTTAGGAGGGGTGAACTATAATGTCCCCTCTTTAGTTTGACATGGCGTTAATCATGGATTTTCCTATTCCAAATTCTCGTAGGCAGATGGGGTTGATGAGAGAGTCATTTTTGGCATTATTTGGTGATTAGATGGCTCATTATGCTCTTGGAGATATTATTTTATTTATATTTTATCATCACTTCTTATATGGGGCCTACATGTTATAATTCTAAGTTGAGTTGCACTTTTATTTTACAAAGTTATTTATTATAATAAAAAAGTGCATTATAATGGGATTTTATAATGGATGTTTCTAGAAATTATTAGTAACTTCTTAGGAAAGTAGATAAATAGAAGGCTTAGGCTCCCATTTGGATACATGGGATTTGGTAACTCAACTGCATCTTCTATGAGCATTTGTGGAGCTTGATAGTCTACAAATATTCAACATAATCATTGAGAATGATACCTCTCAAAAGATTACATAACTGAGGAAGTGAAAGACCTTCTGAAGGGTTGCACATTGGAAGTAGTACTCAACGATTTCATGTTGATCATCATTGGTATATCTAGTTTGGACAGAGATTTGATTGTGGGTTTGAGAGTTTTTGTTGCAAGTAGACTTGTTCTCTATTGATACATCAAGAGGATCAGTTTTTGGATATAAATTAGGACATTTCTGAGGCATTTTTGACAAGCCCTATTATGCAATAGCGGCATACATTTTTTCTCATAACTCCCAACCAGCTAGGAGTCTGATTTTGTCATTTTTGGAGGTCATTCTACCATCCTAGACACCTCCATTCCTACCATTTTCAATAGCCTAAACCCCAACATTAATTTTTGCTAAGGGTCATATAGAATGCATAGGTATAGCTATACCTATTGGCCATATAGGGTCTGATCTAGGGTAGTTTTTTGGGCACAACATAGTGGTTATTTCATCAGCATGGGCAACATCACATAGCAAAAAAAATCAGGTTCCATTTGGTTTGCATTTGATTGTAAAATTGTATAGAACTTATTCAGACATAAGGGTTTAAAAAAGTCATTCATGGTATAATAATCTTTGCATCAAAATTCAATCATTTGTATTCAATTTTGGCTTATGGTGTGAGACAAGGAGAATCATAATCAGTCTATTCAAAAGGTTTCTTAGCATTGCATACTTTGAAATAGCTCTCAAGTATCAAATAATTGCACCAAAAATTCTTAAGTGTAATTGTCCTCAATATTGACTGCATATATATAAATATTGGTACTATTTTTCTATTGTGTGGTTTTGACAACAACAATTCCTACAAGCAGTTGTTTATTATCAGTAGTATTGTTACTTGCATGCCAAGTGTTTGACAAAATTCCTCACTACAACATTGGTAGTTGTTAGTGGTCTTTTAGTAAGCATCTTTACATACTTGTACTCTTCCTAATCTACCAATCATGCCTAAGACTCTCCCTAAGACCACTTTAAATACATGTATGGCCACAAGTTGACCTATTACAAATTACTAACTAAATAAACCATACATTAAATGCAAACCAAACCACAAGTTAGCTCTCAAAAAAAAATACAAAATTAAATATGCAAGGTTGGACTAAATTAGAACTAGACACATATAACTCAAACAAAGAAGGACTAGAAAAAAATAGAACTTGGAAATGCTTGAGAACTACACAAGCTCAGTATCAACATGAATTCAGCATCCATAGAGAACTTGACACCAACATGAACTTGGCAACCACATAGAAGTCGACACCAATAGGAACTTAGCACCAAAAACCACTTGAAAGCAACTAAGGATTCATCAACGACTATGAGCTTAGAAAAAACAAAGAAATAAACACCAATGAGAAGCTTGGTCAAAACAAAGAGCTTAGTAGCAACAAAGAGCTTGACAACAATAGACAACTAAGGCAAATATGCAGGATAGCAATGCAATCCAGGATGTTCCTACGTCATAAAGACTTTGAGTTGATAGTTTATTTGTAAACTTGGATAAAGTGTAAGATGGTCCTATATTATTATTATAAATTCAAAAAGTCTCATGGCTTACTCAATAACTTGTTTGAGGACTTTTTATAAAGGAAAGATGTTTTCCCCGGATGTATCATATGGTATGTGGCCATATCTTTGTATAATATATATTGTGCAATCTTGATGTGAAAATTTATGAAGATTAGAGTAGAGTTTGGTAAAATATAGGCATGGTGAGCTTAGAAGGAACTATATTTGACAAGACAAGTTGTGGGTTAGATAGTTGTTATTATTTCACATTATATTATTTGGAAGGAATAGTACTGAGGTTATTTGGACATGACATAGGGAGAAATGAAAACTCATGAAACATGTGGAGACAACTAAGCTTAAATCTACCAACATCTGCCTTCTTTGAGTTACACACATAACCTTATACATGAAATCAGTGAAACCATAGATAACACAAGGCTAGACATAGCATATTCAGAGATGTAATTGTTTCACTTCACATATAAAGGAACAGCAACATACTCAATTGTGATGCTTCAAGAGTTGTAGAAAAAACAAATGAAATTATGAAATCAGAACCCTAGCTCACATCTTCTATCTTATTCATCTCATATTCTTGTTTTCTACATCTAACCAAGCTTATTTTATAGCTAGCTAAGGCACAAGTTGACCAGTCAATAATTTAATTATAATTTAGGTCCAATATTAGAAGAGTAAACAAAAAACTGACCAAATGAAAACATAAAATCATGAGCACTTAATGATAGGTTCATATGTTAGAAACAATAGTTCACCAAGATAACTAGGAGAGAGGGGGGTTGAATCAGATATCCAATAATTAAAACACTTATCTTTATTAAAAAAACTTATCCATTCAACCAAAGTAAATAGCAACCATACAAAGATGCACATAGACAATTACACAAGATATAGCCACCTAGGACCAGGTGTGTGGATCTTAAATTAGAATAGTTTTTTTTAGTTTGTAGGTGGAGTGTTTAATGATTTTTAGAATCCAATAATAGGTAGTAGGCAATTTTTGGAATATTCCCGACTTAGAAAATGACTGTCTAATATTGGTAGAAAAAACGTTTCAGATTCTTATCCTTTTTTTGGATAGAAGACATTCTTCTTTTCTAAAATAAGAAGAAAACGTTTCACATCCTTTAATAAGAAAAAGAGAGTCAGTTTAAAAAGAGAGCCAGTCGGCTATGTAAGATAGAAGAATTGAATTTGGAGAGATATGGAATGTTTTTTTCATTTTGTCTTTGTGCAAGTTTTCGATGGTCTGAGTTTTGAATGAATTTTTCTTATCTTCTCACTGGAAACAAGTTGATAGTTTGCAGAAGATTAAAAAGTTTTAGTTTTGGGTCAAATTCGGTATGTTTGTAGAAAATTAGTCTCAGTGCATGGGTAATATCTCCCAAATGCACCGTTGGATTTTCATGAGCTTTGGATATGTTATTATAAGCCTAATTACGCCCATCTTCACTAGAGCGATTGAAGAGTTTTGTTCTGGTTCAAGAGTTATACATGTCTATTCACGGGTCTATCTAGAGACAACAAGAAGAAATGTTTTGCAAGAAAATGTACTCTGATGCGTGGTCAATATCTCAAGTTTGAATTGTTGGATTTCTCTCAAATTTTTATATGTTGTTTGAAACCTAGTTACACAAAATATCAATAGTTGGATTGAGAAAATATTGTCTGGTTCAAAATTTATACATGTCTGTTCATAGGTCTATCTAGAGACAACAAGAAGCAATGTTTTGCAGAAAAATGTACTCCGATGTGTGGTCAATATCTCAGTTATTCATGTCTGAGTGCAAGTCTATCTGGAAGCAGCAAGAAGATATTTTGGGGGATTTTATTTTCAAAGTTTTGTTTTGAATCTGATTTTAGTGTGTGATCCTGGAGGTTGTAGATGCCCCTTGAAGCAACTCAGTTGAGTGTCTGATTCCTCCTGAGTTTTCCAAGGTGTGGCTTTGCATCATTTTTTGGTATCAAAGCTTGAGAGTTGCAGGTTGTGAAGTTATATGTTGAACGCCCCTGATCAAGATTCCTCAATAGCATCAAGCAAGATGGTGACCAATGTAGAGTTAGTGAAGAAAGTCAAGGAGCAAGAAGAACTTTACCAGAAAGAGAATAGTGAACTAAAGGGGATATTGGCAGAATTAGCTAGTAAGTTGGAATATATGCAGAATATAGTTGAGAAGAAATGGAAGAAGAGGAAGACATACCCGACAGTAAAGAAGATAGAATATCTGAGAACGAGAAGCCATTTTTTAAAGCTTTAAAGGCTTTGGGAGGAAAACCCGTGGAATTACCTATGTTTACAGGAAAGTTGGACGCTGAATTAGTGTTGGAATGGATTGAAGCCTTAGAAAATCATTTTGAATGTGAGAAAGTTTCAGAGTCGCAGCAAGTTAAATTGGCTAAGTCCAGAATGAAAGGAGCAGCCCTTACATGGTGGAATTTTGTGCAAGAAGAAAGGGTAAAAGAGGATAAAAGGAAGATTTGTTCGTGGAAGAAGATGGTGTCAATGACAAGAGAGATGTATCTCCCTGAAGACTATGAGGTACAATTGCATCAGAAAAGGCAGAATCTCAGACAAAGGGATATGGATGTTTGTACTTATACAGAAGAATTTCAGAAGTTAAGTCTAAGGTCAAAATTTGCAGAGCCTGAGAGTATCAAGGTAGCAAGATACCTAAATGGTTTGAGGATGAGCATACAAGAAGAGTTGCAGTTGCTGAGTCCTAACACCATAGCTAAGTGCTATCAGTTGGCTTTAAAGGTGGAAGAAAAAATCAAAAGGAGACAAGAAAATAATAACAAAGGTAGAGAAAGACAACCATTCAGAGGAAGAGGTACATTTAGCAGAAGGAGTCCAAATTTTCAGCCACAAATGGAGATGCATAATGAAGATAATAAGTTTGATAATTTCAGAGGAAGTTTCAGAGGTAGAAGGCCAAATTTCAGAGGAAGATCACCAGGAAGGACAAATGGACCAATAAGATGCTACAACTGTAATTAGGAAGGTCATATGGCACACAAATATCCAGCAAAAGCAAGCTCTAGTACTCATGGCGAAAAGAGAATACACCTGGCACAAGAAGCAGATTTACAAGAAGATTCAGACAGTTATGGTTATCCAAAAAAGGGGGAAGCACTTATGATGAGAAGAACACTGTTGAAAACTGTCAAAGAAGAACCACCACAAAGGAAGTCCATTTTCAGAACTACCTGTAAATCTAGAGGAAAAGTTTGTAAGGTACTAGTAGACTTTAGTTCTACAAAAAAATTTGTGTCTTTTGAAATGGTGGAAAAGTTAAAGCTACCAAGAATACAACACCCGTATCCTTACAAAATATCTTGGTTAAATAACGGGCAGCATACTATAGTAGAAGAGCAAGCTTGGGTGGAATTCCAGATTGGAGCCTATAAGGATAGATTATTGTTTGATATTGTTAATATGGATGCATGCCATTTACTTTTCGGCAGACCCTAGCAATATGATCTCAAGGCACATCATGATGGAGTGAAGAATACGTATACCATTACAAAGAATGGAAAGGTCATTGAATTGATACCTCTAGTTGAGCCAAGTCAAGAAGAATCCAAAACCATAGAAGCCAAAGTTATGATGATGGGTGAGAAAGAATTCTTGAAAGAGGTAAAAGGAAAGAAGATGTATCCATTATTTGCACTAGTTCCTACACTCAAAGATCAATTATAGAAGGATGCTGAAAATCAGATTGAGGAAGAAAATTCAGAGATGGAGTCTTCAAACTTGAAGGTGGAAGTGATAGAAAAGAAGAAAAGAGAGGAAGAAGAAATGAGAAAACAAAGAGAAGAGGTAAGCAAGATAGAAGAGGAAATAAAAAGTTTGAGAAGGAAACGTGAAGAGAATGAAGCTAAGCTAAGAGAAAATAAAATGCAGAAAGAAGGAGTGCAGCAAGTAAATGTTGATGAGAAGAATAAAGAGGAAAGTCCTATGGGATTTGAGTGTGATAAAGTTATGGTTGGAACAATAATGTGTCCTTTGAAAATAGAGAAGAGTACAATGTTGGAAGGTACTCCTATGGAAAAGATTTTGGAAGCAACTAATGAAGCCTTAAATATGCATAATGAAGAAAAATGTCAAGAGGAATGGAATGAAGATGAAGCTAAGAAATGTGTAACAACAAGTTCTGAAGAAGAATCTAATTTATGGAAAAAATTTGCAGCCATCGTGGGAGAATGGAAAAGGCATGGCGGTAGTATGGAAACTCAGCTTGAAGAAGAAAGGAAAAAGTGCAATACTATTATTGTTCTTGAGAAAAGTTGTAATAAGAAAGAGATATTTGAAAGTGAGATTACTACAAAAGATCAAGATGATGATAAATGTTTAATAAAGGAAGAAGAGATAAATACGATTCTTAAGATTCAAGATGTAAAACTGGTTGATAGTCAAGAAGCAGATAAGTTTATGGTTACTATTGATGAAGATAGATATGATGCACATTACATGGTGTATAAGGAAGCTCATATTCAAAAAGAGAACTCAAATAATCTTAATGCTAATGATATGTTTTCTTCTAATAATGTTTATGCAGGGATGCAGATTTCATGTATAGTGAATCATGCTAGAGAATTTTTTGTGACATTTACAACATTAAAGAATCAAAGCTACAAGGTGGAGAAGTTGGATATTATTTTTGTTTTTCTTGTAGATATGCTCATCCTAGTTCAAAGAAATTGGAAAGTTCGAAAGAAGAATGAGATTCATTTCTACAACACATCATCTCAAGAGGACTTGAGATTCATTCTACAGGGGAGTATGCTGCAGTGGCAAAGAAGAGAAACGCTACAGGAGGCAACATTGTTGAAAATGTAATAAGAAATTTAATGTTATGTTTTAAATGCTTTTAGTTTTTGAAGTTTTTAATAATGTCCTACATGTGGTGGCATACCTAGAGTAGGAGTTTGATAAGCTCTCCAGATATAGCCACCTAGGACCAGGTGTGTGGATCTTAAATTAGAATAGTTTTTTTTAGTTTGTAGGTGGAGTGTTTAATGATTTTTAGAATCCAATAATAGGTAGTAGGCAATTTTTGGAATATTCCCGACTTAGAAAATAACTGTCTAATATTGGTAGAAAAAATGTTTCAGATTCTTATCCTTTTTTTGGATAGAAGACATTCTTCTTTTCTAAAATAAGAAGAAAACGTTTCACATCCTTTAATAAGAAAAAGAGAGTCAGTTTTAAAAGAGAGCTAGTTGGCTATGTAAGATAGAAGAATCGAATTTGGAGAGATATGGAATGTTTTTTTCATTTTGTCTTTGTGCAAGTTTTCGATGGTCTGAGTTTTGAATGAATTTTTCTTATCTTCTCACTGGAAACAAGTTGATAGTTTGCAGAAGATTAAAAAGTTTTAGTTTTGGGTCAAATTCGGTATGTTTGTAGAAAATTAGTCTCAGTGCATGGGTAATATCTCCCAAATGCACCGTTGGATTTTCATGAGCTTTGGATATGTTATTATAAGCCTAATTACGCCCATCTTCACTAGAGCGATTGAAGAGTTTTGTTCTGGTTCAAGAGTTATACATGTCTATTCACGGGTCTATCTAGAGACAACAAGAAGAAATGTTTTGCAAGAAAATGTACTCTGATGCGTGGTCAATATCTCAAGTTTGAATTGTTGGATTTCTCTCAAATTTTTATATGTTGTTTGAAACATAGTTACACAAAATATCAACAGTTGGATTGAGAAAATATTGTCTGGTTCAAAAGTTATACATGTCTGTTCATAGGTCTATCTAGAGACAGCAAGAAGCAATGTTTTGCAGAAAAATGTACTCCGATGTGTGGTCAATATCTCAGTTATTCATGTCTGAGTGCAAGTCTATCTGGAAGTAGCAAGAAGATATTTTGGGGGATTTTATTTTCAAAGTTTTGTTTTGAATCTGATTTTAGTGTGTGATCCTGGAGGTTGTAGATGCCCCTTGAAGCAACTCAGTTGAGTGTCTGATTCCTCCTGAGTTTTCCAAGGTGTGGCTTTGCATCACTTGTTCAACTTGAGTGTCAAAAGACATTGTTCAAAACATCATCAACAACATCAATAAGAGTCTTGAATGACTCTATCCATCATAGATACTCTCCCAACAGGAAGCATTAGTATCTATTCTATACAGACAATGGTTCTCTATTACCCTAGACTAATGCACTCTTGCATCTTCTACTCTGATAGAGGGGGCATAACCCCAAGCATACCTCACTCAAAAGTCTCTTTGGGTAGAGGCTTAGTGAATATATTTGCAATCTTCTCTTTTGTGCTCACATATTCCAATCATATTTCCTTTTCTACAACTTTTTCTCTCAACATATGATACTTATTAGAAATTTGCTTCATCTTTGAATGCAATACTAGATTTTTTGACATATTTACTATGCTTGTGTTGTCACAATGAATAACAATAGGTTCATTGATTTCTATCCTTATATACTTTAGCATCTGCTTCATCCAAATTACTTGATTGCAATTATTTGTTGCTACAACATACTTTTATTCTATTATACTTTGAGATGTACAATCCTACTACTTGCTTAACCAAGAAACCAATATTCCCCCAAGAAAAAAAGCTCTAATCCACTAGTGCTCTTTCTATCATCCATATTGCTTGTCAAATCTGCATTAGTATAAGCACTTAGAGTAAAATCATTAAATCTGTCATACCATAATCAAAATTATAAAGTTCCTTTGAGATATCTATATATCCTTTTCACTACTACATAATGTGCTTCTCTAGGATCGGCATGGAATCTTGCAACAATTTCAACTACATTTACTATATCCAGCCTTGTGTGAGTCAAATATTGCAAACCTCTGATCATATATCTGTACTTCTTCTGCTCAATAGTAGGTGTGTCATTCTTAGTAGATAACTTATGTCTAGTTACCATAGGTATTCCAATAGGTTTTCATGTTTTCAAACCAAACCTTTTCAGTAAATCTTTCAAGTACTTAATTTGAGAAGTAAAGATCCCTTCTTTATTTTTTACTATCTACAATCATAGGACATATTTCATCTCTCCTATCATACTCATTTCAAATTATTTCTTCATTTCTTCTACAAACTTCTTACTTTCTTCATCATTTTCTCCAAATATAAATATTTCATCAATAAAAATTACCAAAATCATCAAACGATCATCAATTTCTTTCCAATATAGATTACTATTTGCAATACCTTTTCTATATTCGAGCTTTGTCAAATGCTTATCCAACCTTGCATACCAGGTTCTGGGTGCTTTCTTCAATCCATATAATTCTTTCCTTAATTTGCATACTATGTCCTTATTAGTTGTCAAAGGACATCCTTCAGGTTTCTCAATGTATGCCTCTTCTTCAAGCTCTCCATTCATAAATCCTAACTTGACATCCATCTGATATACTTTGAATTTCTTTTGTGTTTCATAGGCTAAGAATAATCTTACTACTTCTATTCAAGCCACTGGAGCATTATTTTCCTCATAGTCTATTCCTTCTTGCTATGAGTAACATTTACATACCAATCTTTCTTTGTTTCTTACAACTTCTCCTTGCTCATTCATCTTGTTCCTAAATACACATTTGGTTCCTATCACATGCTTATCTATTGGTTTGGGGACTAATTACCATATCTCATTCTTTACTATGTGATCCAATTCCTCTTTCATAGCTTGTTTCTAGTAATCATCTTTACATGCTTCATCTACATTCTTTGGTTCAACTTAAGATATCAAGCATAGTTCTTCATTAACTTTGCTTCTTTTCATCACACCTTTGTCTTTACTTCCAATGATCTATCCAGATGGGTGATTCTTTGTCATGTTCTTTCCTAAAGTAGGAGTTGTTATCTCAATTCTCAGCTCTACTAAAGGTTGTAAGCTTTGTTCCTACCTTTTCTCTCTTTCATTCTGCAAATCATGGTTAGTCTCAAGAAATACCTCATCATTCCTTGGATTGATAAAAACATCATCATTTGAAATGTAATCAATTATTTCTCTCTTATACTTTAAACTTCCCATCAATTCTCATATTAGCACTTTCCATAATAGTCTTAGTTCTCTGATTATAACATTTATAAGCCTTGATTTTCAATGAATAACCAAGAAGCATACCTTCATCACTTCTAGCATGAAACTTACCAATGTCATCATCTCTCTAAATGTAACACTTGCTTCCAAATATTTTGAAGTACTTAACTATAGGTGAATGACCAAACCACCATTCATAAGATGTCTTTTTTGAATCCTTCCTAACTTGAACTTTGTTCATAGTGTAGACTGTTATATTCACTACATCTCTCCAAAATGTTGTGGATGCGTTATTTTCTACTAACCAAGGTAATTTTTAGTGGCTAATATTCACCAATTGGCTAATTTCACAATTTTTTGCCAATAATTTGGCTAATAATTTAAGATTTAATGCAACCTAAATCACCACATTTTGATAAAATTTATTTTTAAAAATATTTAAATTGTTTAATAATTTATTTTAGTAAAAAATTTAAAGTCATAGATTCACCACAATAATCTATATATGATTAATTTTAATTCACCTAAATATTATCTATTATTGGAGAAATTTAAATAGCAATAATTATCATAATTATTAGTCACCTTAGGGATATATCACCAATATTTAGTTTTTACTACTGATTTAAAATATAAAGTAATGATCCTCATGATGTTCTATGAGGTAAAAAATGTTCAAGTTTGATATGTAATATTACATGGTGATTAATTAACTTCCTATTATTTTTTATATTTGCCAACATTTTATACACAAAAATTATGATTCCCAAATAATAGCAAATATAAATAATATTTAAAAATTAAAATTTGAGAGATTCACTAATAGAAATAATTTTAATTTTCAAAACAATGAAAGATTCACCTATATTTTATATCTTTCTTTAGAGGGGGGTTTCTTAAATTTTACTGTACTGCTAACATGGCTCGAGCTACTTTTGTTACAAACTTGTTTCTTCTCTTTGCAAGGCCATTCTATTCAGGGGTTCTTAGAGCTGATAGCTATCTGTTAATTTCATTTTCCTTACAAAACATGTTAAACTCATTTGAAGTAAATTATCGTCCTTGATATGATCTTAAACATTTAATCTTTACACTAGATTCATTCTCAACTCTGTTCTTGAATTTCTTAAACTTGTCAAATGCCTCAGATTTCTCTTTAAGAAATGCAACTCACATCATTCTATAAAAATCATCAATAAGAATCATAAAATACCTTTCACCATACAACCCTCTAGTCTTTGGAGGACTACTAAGATCTATGTGTACAATCTCCAACTTTATAGAGGTGGTAAACTTCTTAATGGGAAAAGAAGTTTTGTTACGCTTTTCCAAAACACACTCCTTGCAAATTGTGTTAGTAGGTTTTACAATCTTTTAAAAATATCTAATAGTAAACATTTTACTAGTCCTTACAATACTATCAAAGTTTATATGAAAGAATCTCTTATGCCATAACCAACTGTCATCTATCTTTGCAACCAAACATGTCATTTCAATAGGACTCAACTGGAATACATTAACTTTAGATCTAGTTCTTATTCCAATTAACTTTCCATCTTTATCTCTAATCATGTATGTCTTTTCTATGAACTGCAACTGATAACCTTTATCTAATAGTTGTGCAACACTCAAAATATTGTTCTTTAAACCATCAACAAAGTATACATCCTCAGTATTAGTTTTACTATCAAAAGATATATATCCAATACCTTTTACTTGGCATGCTACATTATTTTCAACTTGGACAATTTCTCCATCCTAACTTTTGAAGTCAACAAACTTGTTCATATCACCAGTCATAGGTTGGGAACAACCACTATCAATTATCCAATTATATTACTACTCAACCTATGATACCAAAGCTACCTTCTCTGGAATTTCCTCTTTAATTGTCACAAATCCAATTTCATCATCATTACCACTTAATGCTTGATCATGAGAATCATTCTCTTCATGTGCATACAAAAAATCTCTATCTTTTCTAGGCTTATGATTTCCCTTATACATTTTCTCCCTTTTAGGACACTTAGATGCATAATTACCATATTTATCACAAGTCAAACACTTAAAAAATTTCTTACCTCCTTTTTCTCTTCTTATCAAAAGGGCTACTACTTCATCAATCTTTCCATCTTGTTCAGATCTTCTACTGCTAGTAAAATCTCCTCTAGCACTTGTGCTCCTTGATAGGTTAGGTTGAATATTCAAGGCACTGAAAGCTATATCTATTTTGATCATTTCTCTAGACCATCTGATTTCATTCTCAACTACTTCAAGTCTTCCAAGTAATATCTCCTTTGTGAAATCCTTGGTACAAGATATCAACAATTGTATCATTTGAGCTACTGGCTTGAATGGTGGTGTTAGAGTTGTCAATATCTTCCATATAACCCCATTATCTTCTTTGCTTCCTCCTTGAGCTTTAATACCTGTAGTAATTTATAATATCCTTCCTATATATGTTCTTACATATTCATCTTCCATCATCTTAGCATCTTGAAATACACAAATCCTCAACTTTTTAGAATGTGCATCACCTTCAAAAGTATTTTCCAAAGTTTTCCAAATAAAATGTGAAGTAGGAAGTGATTTTACCTGATTGTACTCAATTTTAGGAAGTGTAATCAATATTACTTCTCTAGCTCTCATGTCACACATGAAAAGATCTCTTTTTTCCTCGATACAAGTTTCCAAATCCTTTTCTTCAATGATTGTATTCACTAATTTTTTCAAGATCCAATATCCTAGACCCGTACAAAAAAATCTGTCTTCATCTTTTCCTTCTAGCTATCATAGTTTGTTCCATCAAACTTCAAAAAATATTTCCTAAACATATTCTCTATGGATCTCCCAAAGATATTAAACTTTTTCTTCAAGGACCTGAGGCTCTAATACCAATTGTTATAAACAATAGTCCACCAAGATAAATAGGGGGGTGGGGGCTGAATTAGTTATCCAATAATTAAAACGCTTATCTTTATTAGACAAACTTATCCATTCAGCCAAAGTAAACAACCATAAAAAGATGCACATAGACAATTACACCAGATATGTCGACTAGGGAAACCATTGATCAAGAGGAAAACCCTAGTGGGAATGATGCCCACAAAATGATGTACTAAGATAAATATTCATTATTAGAGGATAGACCCTGTTAGGAGTTTGTTACAATATTTAGTACATTGAGTCCCTGTTAGGAGACTTTGAATCCTTGTTAGGAGAGTCTAACCCCATTAGGAGTTGTGGTATAATGTATGCAAGAAGAACCCATTGCCCAAACATGCAATTTCAACTACAAGAAGAGCTCACTTCTCAAACAAGTAATTTACTAGTATCTTCTTCTTTCCTCTATACTTTCCCCTATCCTATCAATTGGACCAATCATTGTCAAACCTTGTAAACTAGTTCATGAACTTCAAATCCAAATATTAGACCTTGGATCACTTAGCAAAACCTTAGCAATGAAGTTCCCTTCACTTCTATACTACTCAGCTCAACTTTTCATTCCATACTCACCACTACTTTCTTAACATTCACAATTTGCATATCACCATATCATGATAAAGGAAAATGTCCTTCCTTTATACTGAGTCCATAAAATAATTCCTGAGTTGGCTATTAGTCCTTCTCAATTGATTATTATAGGACCATACTAAGAACTCATTACACATAGTGATAACACAAATCTTCTGCCTTGCAATTTGAATAACTTTTCGTACATGAAATATTATGATGAGTGAGGTTAGACATGTCATCCTCAACATGTCTTCTCCATGTCTTCAACCTCAATCCTCAAGATATCAACTCTACTAGGAGATACAACAAGTTTTCTAGAACATGCCTCTATAAACTCTATCTCAAAATAGACATTACCAAAACTCACATAACATCTTCTAGGCTTGTCCTTTCTACTTTTGATGATAACTACATATACCATATACTCAAAAGTATCTCTCATAACCTTAGGTGGTTATCATGCTCAACTAGGCATATGTTCCAACTTAATCTGTCCATTGTTCTTTTGTCAAATACCATAGAATACATCAAACATGCTATGTTGACATTAATGACAAACTTATTCATGAATGTAACATATCATCATCAAACCAATCTTCCAATTTTTCCAATCTTCCAACATCATATGTGTGTTAGGATTTGGCTCCCAACTATGCAAGATGTCATGTAAGAAATGAAAATGATGTCAATTAGATCAACATGCTATGTTGGATGAAATTAATAGTAATGGGACCACAATGAATGGTAAAAAACTTAAGAAATATAAGACATAATAATTTGCACACTCAAAAAAAAGGTCTGGGATAGGTCCTTGACATTATGTCAATTGTTCACAACATAAAAATAAAATTTGCAAAAGATACTTCACGAACAATAGAATGACACATAAAACAAGAAATATTTGTATTTCATGCAAGATTTCTCAAAGACCCAAGATTCTTATGCATCAAACACCTAGGGTTAATAAAGAACTAATGTCCACATCAAACATTCCTGATATTCTAACCTGAATCATAAAGACCAAACTTAGCTTGTGTAATCCATGAATTGTCTTCAACTAGTTTGTCTTTCAACTAAACTAGAAATTCCATGATGTCTCTTCCTTTGGTATTTTTACTTATTCATTTGTTCAAGATCTTCTTAATGCTATTTTTTTTAGTCTTAGGTGATGTAGGAACATCTTGGGTCTTAGAGAAATCTTACATCAACAAAAAATATGTATCTTGTTTGCTATACCAATTATTTGTTCACGAAGTAGCTATTGTTGCTATTAGATTCATGTTATGCATGGTTAACATGATGATGGGGACCTATCACTGATCCTCTTTGTACGTATGAAAGGCTTGATCATTTATATTTCTTGAGTTGTGAACTATTCTTTACAATCTTTGTTTCCTAAATTTTCCTTCTAGTGAGGTGTGTTGGTTTCTTTTGGCATGTTTTTTTATGTTAATGTGGCATGTTATAGAGTTAGGAGTCAACTCCTAGGACATGTGTGGATCTTCCTTCAAGTGCACATTGTTTCATGTTTTATTTGGTGATGGTTTTAGTTTACTCTTCCTAGGTTGGACCTATAATGTTATTAAATGATTGACTAGCTAGCTTGTGGCTTAGTTGGTTATATAAGAAGCTTGGTTAGATGTAGAAGTAGTAGTAGGATGATTGGGAAGTAACATGAAATATTGAAAGGGAACATAGGGCACGAGCATGGAATCTAATATCATTATGATGTTGTTGAAGTTGTTTGTTATGATGGAAGACTTGAGACTAATGTGGTAATGAATTGGATCTCTAAAATGGAAAATTATTTTGAGTATAAAGGTACTCTTGATAATAAAAAGGTTAAGATAGTAGTTAAAAAATTGAAAGGTCATGCATCTCTTTGTTGGGATCATTTGCAAATTGATAGACAAAAGGGAGGAAAGAAAAAGATCAAGACATGGATGAAAATCCTTGGTTAGATGAAAAAGAGGTTTCTCCCTATAGATTACCAATTTAGCTTGTTAAGAAAAATACAAAATTTAAGGCAAAAATACATGTGTGTGAAGGAATATATTGAAGATTTCTACAAATTAGATATCAAATTTGGACAAGTGGATGATGAATTTGAAAAGGTGGCTAGATACCTAAATGGATTAAGAATATCAATTCAAGATGAGATCATGTTAAGATGGATAGTGTGGAGGAAGCATATTAATTATCTTGAAAGGTTGAAGAAACATTGGCAAATAAATGTAATCAAAGATAGAGAGGAAGAGGTGGTAGAATTTAGAGAAGTAGAGGAAGAACTTATGGAGAAAGTAGTAGATCTGAAAATACAGTACAAGATAAAGGACTGAGGGTGCTAGTAAAAGAGGTCATTACTCTAGAGGGAACTATATTGGTTACTCTTGAAATAACAATAATGGACAAAGTAAAGAAAGATCTTTATTCAAGGGTAGTTGTTTGATGGGGACACATCCCAAGCACAGAATGGACACAACAGGAAAGGGGAAATTTTATTAACTATGAAAATATGCTAGTACACTTAGTGCAGAGAAATAGACTCCAAAACAGGCCCTATGGGCTTACAATAGCATAAACCTAGAGATAAATTCTTCTCCCAGTACCTACTCTCAAACTCCACTCTGAACTACCTTTTACAATGCTAGAAATTTTCTTAAATAGACCTTAGAGGGTTAAGGATTAGGAATAAATTGTAGAAAGTGCTAGTTGGAATCCACCAACTAAATAGAAGGTTCCAGAAGTCACATTAGAAGTTAGCACAAAATTAGAAGAATTTAGAAATGGTAACCGAACTTTCGAGAGGCATAACTTTTGAACCGTAGCTCCGATTGACAAACCGTTTACATTTTTGGAAAGCTCTTGAAGTGATCTATAGCCCTATGGACCAGCTTCACTCATTTTTTGGCCCTTTTCAAGGTCATTTAATGCCCTTAACCTGACTTTGAAGCATTCTTAGAAGGTCTCCAAAAATTGAAAAACTGCGATAACTTTCAAACTGTGGGTCCTTTTGACCTGATTCATTTTTCGGAATGTTCTAAATTACAATTACAATCATCCAACCAATTTACACCTTCCAGTTCACCAAAATGATGGCTCAATTACATACTCCTATTTTTTTGGTATTTACACATATCCCAAGGTGTTGAAATGCTCTATCCTAGAACACTGATAGTGGAACTGTGAGAGTTGGAACCTTTATTTGACCCAAATGGGTATCCAAAAATGACAACACATGAAACAAAAACTAATTCTAAGTACATTTTTTTTAGGTGACACAGGATTGCCCTTATGCCTTTGCATGCTCCTACATCATTGTTACAAATATGGATAAGAAGGTAAAAGATCCTTTGAATGTACTAACTCTAGAAAGAGAAATGGAGGTAATATACAAAATAATTTGGCTTATGAAGAAGTTCACAAAAAGTCTAATGAACTTGAGAAGGTTGAGAACTTTATGGTGTGAAGAGTCTTGTGGAATGAAGAAATTGATAAAGAATCTAGTCTAAGGAGAAGTTTAATCAAAACTAGATGTAAGATTGCTGAAAATATTGCGAAGTAACCATTCATAGTAGAAGTTCTAATAATTTGGTATCTAAAGAGTTGGTTAACAAATTGCATTTTATAGAGGTTGAGACACCTTGAGTTGTACCATGTTGGTTGGATCCAGAAGGAGCATAAACTACTTGTAAGTGACCAATGCCTTATCAATTTCAAATTTTGGAATTATTATGATGAAGTCTTGTGTGACAATATGCCTATGGATTAGTTTCATAATTTTTTGGATAGACCTTGGTAGTATGATAGAAAAGTTTTGTATGATGGTAGATTGAATTAGTAAACTATTTGGTTGAATAGAAAGAAACAAATATTGTTGACTTTGGTAGAAAATTTTGATGAAATTCACTATACTATAGTCAGAGTATGCTTGGTTGAGTGTAAAAAGTTTAAAAGAAAAATGAAAGAACAAAGTGTTGTCTATTCTTTGATTCTTAGAAATATTAATAAACAAGATGAGATAGAGCATGCACCTAAGATTAAACCATTGCTAACATAGTTTCATGACATCATTTATGATAATGTACCTAATGGTTTCCTCCTATGAGGAGTATAAGTCATTGTATGGATTTGATATATAGAGCTAGTTTTATTAATAAAGCACCACAAAGGTTAACACCTAATGAGAAGATTGAGCTGAATAGACAAGAACATGAATTGCTAGAGAAATGATTGTTTTGAGAAAGTTTGATTTTGTGTGTTGTACCTATAGTATTGGCACCTAAGAAAAATGGAGAATGGAGAATGTGCATTTATTCTAGAGCTATAAACAAGAGAACAATTAAGTGCAATTTTTCTTTTCCTAGGATGGATGACATGATGGATAGTTTGAGGGGAGAAATATATTTTACAAAGATTGATTTGAAAAGTGGATACCATCAGGCTAGGATTAGAGAAGGATATGAATGGAAGACTTCTATTAAGGCTAATGAAGGATTGTATGAGTAGTTAGTTATGCCCTCTGGTTTAACTAAAGCACCTAGTACTTTCATGAGGTGAATGAGTGAAGTTTTAAAAAATTTCTTGAGTAAATTCTTAATTGTATACCTTGATGACATTTTTATATTTACTAAGAGTATGAAAGAACACCTTGAAGATATTAGACAAGTATTATAGAGATTGAAAGAGGAAAAGATGTTGATTAACTTGAAGAAATGTTTTTATGAAAGAGGAGATTGTATACTTTGGTTTTGTAATTTTAGCTGATGGTTTGAAAATATATCCTAAGAGTATTTCTTTATCGGCCTACACCTAGAAATATTGTAAACGTAAGATCATTTTATGGATTGGCAAGTTTTTATAGGAAGTTTATTAGGAATTTTAGTTAAATTTGAAATATTGAAATGAAAGATTGCAGAATTTCCTAAACTTGCTTTGTCTAATTTCAGTAAAGTTTTTCAAGTAGAATGTGATGCTAGTGAAAGTACAATTGAAGTTGTTTTGACTCAAGAAGGAAGACCTGAAACTTTATTTAGTGAGAAATTGAATGATTCTAAGAGAAAATATTCAATTTATGATCAGGAATTTTATGCTATTTTTACAGCTTTGAAGAAGTGGACACATTATCTGATGCCCAAGGATTTTGTATTATACACTGACCATTGAGCTTTGTAGCATTTGGGAAGTTGGAATAAGTTGAATTAGAAACATATGAAATGGGTTGAGTTCTTGCAAAAAATTTCCTTTTCATTGAAGCATGAAAGTGGATAGTTAAACAAAGTTGTTGATGCTTTGAGTTGAAGAAGAAATTTGTTGACAAAGATGAGATTTGAAGTGTTTTTATGCGATCGATCTAGATTTTTCCAAACCTTGGAAAAATTTGAAGGAGAAAATAGTGATTCACAAGTGGACTAATTATTTCATTCAAGAGGATATGTTGTTTAGAGAAATTTAGTTATGCATGCCTAGAGGATCTATGAGAGAGAACGTAGTAAAGGAGAAACATAGTGGTGGACTTGCTGGACATTTTTGGGATTGATAAGACTATTAAAATAATTTCTTAGAGATGATTTTGGCCACATATTTGTAGAAATGTGTAGCAAATGGTCAGGGGTTGCAGAATTTTTCAAGTAGAAAATGAAACTAGTCAGAATGTAGGATTGTATTCATCTTTACCTATACTTGATAGACCTTGTGAAGATGTGAGCATGAATTTTTTTCTTGGATTTCCTAGAACTTAGAGAGGTAATGATTCTATTATGGTAGTGTTTGAAATTTTTTATTAAATGGATCATTTATTACCTTACAAGAAAATATCTAATGCATTACATGTAGCTTGATTATTTTCCAAGGAAGTGGTAAGATTACATGGTTTTCCTAAGACTATTGTTTTAGATAGAAAAACTAATTTTACTGGTTATTTTTGGAGAACCTTTGGAAAAAGATCACTACAAATTTGAAGTTTCATTCTACATTTTACACTCAAAGAAATGGAAAAATTGAAGTTGTGAATAGAAGTTTGGGTAACTTACTAAGATATTTAGTTGGAGATAAGACTGATAATAAGGATTTAGTTTTGAAACAAGTAGATTTTGCATATAATAATTCTATGAATAGAAGTACTAAGAAGACACCATTTGAGATTGTTACTAGATTTCATCCTATGGGAACCACTGAGTTGAGAGAATTTC
Organism: Cupressus sempervirens; assembly: GCA_028749045.1. Taxonomy (NCBI): domain Eukaryota; kingdom Viridiplantae; phylum Streptophyta; class Pinopsida; order Cupressales; family Cupressaceae; genus Cupressus; species Cupressus sempervirens. Next base: position 744,470,500 of record CM053783.1, read on the forward strand.
CTACTAAGACAAGAAGGAGTGTTGAAGCTAAGGACTTTATAATTTTCAAAAAGACTTAGCATGAGGAAGTTAAAAGGGATTTAGAAGACAGTAGTCAAAAGTATAAATAGAGAGATGATAAAATGAAGACACAAATTTGGTGATAAGGTTATGATTCATTTAAAGAAAAATATATTTCCATTTGGTACCTATAGTAAGATGGAAATGAACTAGTTTGGACCTTGTAAGATTTTGAGAAGTTTGACAGCCAAAACACATATGAGGTTTAATTACTAGAAGATATGCATATATCGCTAGTATTTAACATTGTAGATATAATTGAGTACTATGAATTAGAAGATGAGAATGAAAATAACTCAAATTGTCCTAGAAAGAAGAAAGAAAGAATTGAAAATATTTTGAATAGAAGAATAAGAAAGAGTACTAGAGGAGAGGGCTATATAGATCCTTAGTTTAGTGGAAAGATAAACCAATTGAATATAGTTCATGGGTTACACAAGATGATTTGGATCTTTATGATTAATTTAGGTTAGAATCATAATAGTACCTGATGTGGACATCAGTTCTTTATTAACTCAAATGTTTGATGCAAGAACATATTAGGTCTTGGAGGAATCTTGCATCAACCAAAAAATATATCTTTTTGTTTATACCAGTCAATTTTTTGAGAAGTATCTATTGCTACTATTGGTTTCCTATTATGCATGGTTAACATGATAATGAGGACCTATCCTTGGTCCTCCTCCTATTTTTTCAAGCCTTGATCATTTATATTTCTCAAGTTGTGAGTTATTATTTATTGTCTCTATTTTCTATGTTTTCCTTCTAGCAAGGTGTGTTGGTTTCTTTTGGCATGGTTTCTTACATTAACATGTGTTTTGTAGAGTTAGGAGCCAAATCCTAGGACATTTGTGGATCCTCCTTCAAGTGCACATTACTTTATGTTTTGTTTAGCGATGGTTTTGGTTTACTCTTCCTAGGTTGGACCTATAATATAATTAAATTCTTGACTAGCTGACTTGTGGCTTAGTTGGCTATATAAGAAGCTTGGTTAGATGTAGAAGTAGTAGTAGGATGATTAAGAAGTAACATGAAATATTGAAATGGAAGATAGGATGTGAGCTTGGACTTTAATATCATAATTTCCTTTGTATATGGCTAAAACCCAGATGGCCTCACTTGGGGGCATTTTTGACATACTTCTTTAAATTGTTACATTAATGTGATTTCCAATTTCCTAGTCTTATATGGATATTGTTTCCATTATTTCATGTGGTATTTATATTTCTTCCATGTGTAGCTCTAAGCAACACTTGTATGTTTATGCTCAATTTTTCAGCTTGAATTTACCATGTCCCTTATGTCATTAGGATAATCCAAGTCAAGTTTCAACTCATCATCTATTTCAAAAACCTCAAAGATATCTAAAATGTTGAATATAGGTGAAGTGTTCATGTCTTCTAGTAATTCAACTCCAAAACCATTTCCAGTGTCAAACTTGTTTAGAATCTTACAAGGACCAAACTTCTTCATCTTCCACTTGTTGTAGGTACCAAGAAGAAATTTGATCTTCTTCAAGTGAATTATAACCTCATCACCAACTTAAAAATATTTATGTCTCTTCCTTTTATCAACTTTGTATTTGTATCCCAAATTACTATACTCCAAGTTCATTTTTACCTCCTCAAGTAAAATCTTCATGAGATTTGCAAATTCCTTAACTTCAACACTTCTTCTTGTCTCATGATTCAAATCTCTTAATTTAGTAGTTCCCTTAGGATTCATTCTAATAAAAACTTCCAAAGGTTTCTTCTTAGAGTTCATGTTCATAGAATTATTATATTCAAACTCTTTTTATGCCAAAATCAAATTCCAATTAGTAGGTTTATCCCCAACCAAACATCTCAACAAGTTACCCCAAAAATAATCACAATTTGAGTTTTTCCATCTATTTTTGGATGAAATGTAGAACTAAATTTCAATTTTGTATTCAAATTCTTCCAAAGTGTCCTCCACAAATAACCAATAAACTTAGTATCTCTAGCTAGCACAATAGTCCTAGATAAACCATGCAATCATAGAACTTCCTTAAAGAATCATTCAACCATGTGTACTGCATAAGATGTCTTCTTACAAGGTATGAAATGAGTCATCTTTGAAAATATGTCAACTACTACCAAAATACATATTGATACCTTCCCAAGGCTTATCAGGTACATGCAATGGTGAATACAACCCCAAATTCTAACTAGTTCCTTTTGTTGTTTGACAAATTATACAACTTCTCACCTTTTTTTTGAATTTTCTTATAAATACATGGCTGAACATATCTATTTAAAATCATCTTCACTATTTTATCAATCCCAAAATGTCCAGCAAGTCCACCACTATGTTTCTCCTTCCTAATGTTCTCTCTCATAGACCCTCTAAGTATACAAAATTGAATTCCCTTAAACAACATACATTCCTAAATTAAATAATCAGTCCACTTATCCCTTAGCATATAAATTTTATAATATTTCCAAGGTTCTAAAAAATCCTAATTAGTTTCATACAAATACTTCAAATCATTAAAAAAAAGTACCTCCACTATCATTTCTATCATATAATTCCTTCTTCTCCTCAAAGCATAAAAAACCTTGTTTAATTGTCCACTCTTATGTTTCAATGAAAAGGAAAATTTTTTCAAATTTCAACCCACTTCATATGTCTCTAATTCAACTTATTCTAACTTCCCAAACACTACAAACTTTTATGGTTAGTATACAACACACAAATTTTAGGCATCAAATAATGTCTCCATTCTTCAAAGCTTGAACAATAACATAGAATTAGTGATTATAAACTAAATATTTTCTCTTAGAATCATTCAATTTATCCCTAAAGAAAGCTATGAGTTTTCCTCCTTGATTCAAAACAACTCCTATAGTACTTCTACTAGAATCATATTCAACTTGAAAAACTATATTGAAATCAGGCAAGAAGGTGTAGGCAATTCTACAATATTTTCTTTCAAAGTTTCAAAGATCTTTTATACTTCATGTCTTTACTTGAAGTCCTTTTTGTCTCTTCTTATAGTCTCAGTCATAGAATTACAAATAAAACTGAAATTTATGATGAACTTCCTATAAAAACATGGCAATCCATGAAATGATATTATCTCTCCAACATTCTTAGTTTTAGGCTAATCAAAAATGAATTTTACCTTTCCAAGATCCATCTTCAAACCACCATCTAAAATGAAAAATTGAAGATACACAATTTCTTCCTTCATGAATGAACATTTCTTTAGGTTGATCAATAACTTACCCTACTTCAATTTTGTGATACTTTCCTGATATGCTCAACATATTTTTCTTTAGTCTTATTGAATATCAAAATGTCATCGAGATATACAATCATGAATTTACTCAAGAATATCTTCAAAACCTCATTCATCAACTTCATAAAAATCCTAAGTACATTAGTTAAATGAAAAGGAATAACTAACTATTCATACAAATCTTCATTAGTCTTAAATAAATTTTCCATTCATGTCCTTCTCTAATTCTGATCTAATGATAGTCTCTCTTAAAGTCAATCTTTTGAAAATATTTTTCTCCACTCAAACTGTCCATTATCTCATCTATCCTAGGAAAAGGAAATCTAGATTTCACTATTATTTTGTTTATAGATCTAGAATCAGTGCACATTATCCATTCCCCATTATTCTTAGGTGCCAATAGAGAAAGTACCATACAAGCACTCAAACTTTCTCTAATTAGACCCTTCTCAAGAAACTCTTGCACTTATATATTTAACTTAGCCTTTTCATCAGGTGTTAATATATGTGAAACTTTATTAGGAAAACTAGCTCCAAGTATCAAATCGATATAATGACTTATACTTCTCATAGGAGGCAAACCATTAGGCACAATATTAGAAATAATGCCTTGAAAATTTTCTAATAATGATTCAATCTCAAGTGCATTCTCTAGCTCATCTTATTTCTTAGTCTTTCTAGGAATCAAAGAAAAAAAAACATTTTGTTCTTTTATATCTTTAACAAATTGATTACCTTCAACTAAGCATACTCTAACTATGGTACACTGATTCTCATTAGTTTTTTCTCCAAAAGGCAACAAGATTTGTTTCTTTCCATCAACAAAAATTGTATACTAATGCAATCAACCATCATGCAAAATTTGGCTATCATATTCTCAAGGTCTACTAAAGATAATATGACAACAATCCACAAGCATAATATCATAGAAAAATTCATCATGATAATTCCCAATTTTGAATTTAATAAGGAATTTCTCACTTACAAGTAATTTTTGCTCATTCTAGATCCAAGAAACATGATGAGGCTTAGGATGTCTAAACCTCTACAACTACAATTTTTTAACCATCTCATCAGATACCAAATTATCAGAACTTCCACTATCAATGATTACCTTGCAACATTTTCTAACTATCTTACATTTGGTTATGAACAAAATTCTTCTCAAAATAGGCTCTCCATTAAGTTGTTCATTCCACAAGATCCTTCTTAATATCAAGTTCTCACCATTTGTAGGTTCATTGGGTGTTTCAATAACTTCTTCACAAGCCAAAGTGTTTCTATGATTTCCTCCAATCTTCTTTAAAAAGTTTGTAAATTCAAAGCTCTTATGACCCTCTTCTCCATATCTATAACAATTACCATTAAACCAATATATTTCTTCTTTGTTTACACCATTTTTATTCCTAGTGTAACTAGTATTTCTATGTCTAGTGTAATTACCTCTTTTACTAGTAGGTTATTCCTTCCATTCTAATTTTCTTTTCTCTTTCATTGTACTATTAGATATTCTACTTTCTCCCTATGTTCTACCTCTACTTCTTTGAATTCTAGCACCTCTTTCTCTATGTCTTTGGTCATGTCTCTTTGCCAATCATTCTTTGGCCTTCAAAGTGTATTGGTATGTTTCTTCCACACTATTCATCTTAACATAGCAAACCTCATTATGAATTGATGTTTGCAATCTATTCAAAAATCTAGCCACTTTCTCAACTTCATCATCCACATGTCTAAATCTAATATCCTACTTGTATAGTCCTTTAGTATATTCCTTCACACTCATGTCCTTTTTCCTCAAATTCTTTTATTTTCCTCAAAAAATTCACCTAGTAATTAGCAGGGAGAAAATTTTTCTTCATCTTCATCCATGTCTTGATCTCTTTTTTTTTCCCCCTTTTTATGTCTCTCAATTTGCAAATAACCCTACCAAAGTGAAACATGGCTCTTCAACTTTGTGACTACTATCTCAACCTTCTTACTATAAGTATTACCTCAATACTTAGAGTACTTATCCATCTCAAAGATCCGATATAATAGAAAATATGTCTCAAGTGTTCCATCATAACAAGAAAATTCAACAACACATCTAGCATTTACCTTAGACAAAACCCTCTGGATCCTTTCTTCATCTTATTCAACCTTAGGTTCATGATTCAGATTTAGTGTTTCCTCTTCATAATCACTAACATATTCAATATATACATGTCTTCTCTATGTTGTCTTAACAACTTCAATTCCATTGCAATCTGCCTCAACATGTCTATTATAGTATTATCAACATTTCCTCTACCATTAACCATCTTGATAATAGTTCCTAGAAGATTGTAACCTTCTACAAGTTATAGGTCAGATTTTAGATCTCCCACCCTATAACCAAATTCAACAAGGTTCTCCACAATCCAAATCTTGAGAAAGAAATCTCTCTCCAATACCACCTGATGGAGGGAGAAAGTAAAAATCATGAAACATTTGGAATAAACTCAACTTAAACCTACCAACACCTCCCTTCTTTGAGTTGCACACTAAAGCTTATACACAAAATTAGTGATCTTGCTGAAATTTTAAGAGGTCTTCATCAATAACATCATCATCTACTTGGAACATGTAGGAATTGATGGCTGGCACTCTAAGTGTTTTTGAATTGGCTAGTACTCTATTAGGTAGGAAATTGGAAGGGGAGAATCTTGTGGGAGGTACTAATCTTGGTGGGACAAAAGATCAAAATATGGAAAATTGAGTAAACTCTATAGGATTTACAAATGTTGGTACCACTAGATGTGGGCTTTAGGAACTCTCTTTGGATTCTTTTCCTACAAATCATGTGTCTAGTCAGGAACTTGAGAATGAGAAGATTCCCTTGGAGAATGTGGAGGAAACTAAAGAGAGGAAAGTAGAAAGTTCATGAAAAGGGTTAGGAGATCAAAGGGCATGGTCTTCCCTATTTGGTAGGAAGCTTAATAGAAAATCATCTTTCCCTCTGGTTGCATCAAAATCTTGTTGGGAGAAAGGTGAGTTTCAAATATTTATCCTAGACCTAATTGTTGATTTCTTTGTCTCTTCTATGGAATTTACTCTTGTTGGAAAATTTATAGGGGATAGACTAGATATAGACACATTGAAAAATATGATAAAATGGAAATGGCTTATCTATGGTCAATTTGATATAGCTCCTATGTTGAATGGATTCCTTTCATTTTTTTAACTACAAGGAAGATATGAATATGGTCCTTTGTGGAGGACCATGGTCATTTGGAAAAAGTACTCTCACTATTGAAAAATGGGAGCCAAACATGGATTTATCTAATGCCTTCTTCTTAACTACTCCAATCTGGGTTAGACTTCTTGGCCTCCCTTTGGAATTTTGGCATGAAGATATCTTTAAGGAAATAGCTGGTTCCTTTGGGGAACTAATTGTAGTGGATCATGCTATGGTTTTGAAATCTAAACTTCAGAGTGCAAGATTATATGTGAAAGTGGAAAACTTGGATCATCTCACTGAAAAGGTGGAATTAATTTCAAAACTTGGAAAAAGAATACAAGAAATTATATATGAAGATCTTTCGAATACTTGTTTTGCATGTAAAAAATAGGGTCAAAGGGTGAAAAATTGTCCTAACAAAAGTAAGAACTATCCTAAGAATAATAAGGAGGATAAAAAGAAAGAAGAAAAAAACCCAGAAGAAAGTTTGCAAACCTAAAGCTACTCTTGAAAAGGGTTTGAAGGATAATCTATATCCAAAAAATCAAGAAACTAGTATGATGCCGAATTCTACTTTGTAGTAAAACTTGAGCAATGAAAATCAAGAGATTGGGGTGTTGTTATATTCTACCTCACCTAAGAAAAATAAAGAAAATATGGTTGACATGATGAAGCACTTAGTCATTTATCAGAAGAATGAGACAAACTAGGAAGATCTAGTTGAGAGGAGAAAATAGAGGAGGGTTCTAATGGATAGAAGTAGATTGATGGTGTTAAAGGAATCCTAGAATATCCAATCTATTGAAATCCAAAATGTTGTCCCTAAGCCTCTTGACACACCTTTGTGCAAAGAAATTGTTCCCTTTCAAAATGATTTTGAAATTGAGGAGAGGAACTTGGAAGGGAAGGATTAGGCATAGAAACAGAGTCAAAGGAAAAAGATGGAAAAGAAAAGTAATACAACTCCTCAAGGAGTAGAGACTCGTAGTAGTAAATTGGAGCAGTAATCTAAGGTGAAACCAAATGTTGGAACTTTGGAGAAACTTGGAAGGAAATCTTATAGGAATAATAGAGAAATATAAATTTTGCATAATATAGCTAATGGAAGACAAGAAACTATTCTAGATTTTACCACCAAAAAAAATAATATGAAAATTATTACTTGGAATATTAGGGGATTGAATAGTAGTCATAAACTTGATGTTGTTAGGAATTTTGTTAGGGAGCACAAGCTAGATTTTTTTTGCTACAACAAACAAAGATGGAGAAGGAGAGAGCTAAAAAAATTAAGTCTTTTAATAATTACTATTTAAAGGAAAGTAGTTCAAAAGGAGCTTTAGGAGGTACTCTGATGTTATGGAAGAAAGCCTACTACTCAAGAACTATCTTGAATGCTAGTAAACATTTCATGGTAGTTAAAATAACTAGCATTGACCAGAATAATGAATGGTATATTGTCAATATGTATGCACCAAAAATTAAAAACTCTAGGAAAAAGGTATGGGAAACTCTATCTAATATAAAGAGTAAAGACTACTTTGGCGGATGGATCTTCATAGGGGATTTTAATGTTCTTGTTCATGACCATGAAAAAAAGGGGGTAATGTGAGCCAACTCAATGGGAGACTGGATCTTATGGATTTCATTAATAAGGAGGATTTACTGGATCTGGATCTTCATGGTATAGAGTTTACCTAGAGTAATAAGAGGCCAAGTGATGATTATATTTAGGCTCGATTGGATAAAGCTCTTGTTTCTCTAGATTGGGCTAAAGATTTTGTATGAAAGTTAGAGGCATTGTAGAAAATTGGGTTAGATCATTTCTCTTTGATTTTTACTATTGAAAATGTTAATATCAAAAAAAAAATTCCTTTTTGGTTTTAAAAAATGTGGATGTAGTACCCATAGTTTGAGAGTAAATTGGCTGAATGGTGGAATATAGATGTTGATGGAACTGTTCTTTTTAGAGTGGCTTAAAAATTAAGAAATGTCAAAAAGCAGGTTAAATTTTGGAATAAAAGATGTTTTGGTAATTTTTTGAGAGTAAATCAAGTATTAAGGAAGAGCTACAAAATATCTAGGGCAAGATACAAAAGGAAGGATACACTCTTGGCATTTTTAGAGAAGAAAATGAAAAATTGGTGGAGTATCATGACATTGTTACTAAAGAGGAAATTTATAGGAGGCAAAGATCTAGATTGGTCTAGCTAAATGAAGGAGATAAGAATACTAGGTTTTTTGCTCTTTCTACTTTTGAGCATAGAGCTAACACTCATATCTCATATCTTAGGAAGGGTAATTTGAAGATTACAAAGGAAAAGGACATTCCAAAAGAGATGGTTTCCTTCTTTTCCACTCTGATGACATCTAACTCTAATATTGATTCCACTCATCAAGTAGAACTTTTAAAGGTGATTCCATCTATAATTACTTAGGAGAAAAATAAATTTTTAGGCATTATTCCCAAGGAAGAGGAAATTTTAAAGGCGAACTATTCCTTAGGAGGGGGTAAGTCTCCAGGACTAGATGGTTTTCCTATGTTCTTTTTCTAGAAGGCATGGTAATTGGTTGGAAAAGATGTATGTGATGCTAAAGGAGATGAATTCCACCTTCCTCTACCTTATTCATACAAAGATTGGGGCTGACTATCCAAACTAATTTAGGCCTATTAGTTTGTGCAATTCTTTCTATAATATTATCTCAAAAGTCCTCACTTCCAGGCTACTTTTGGTGCTTTCATCTCTTATTGTTGTTCAACAAAATGGTTTTTTCCCAGGAAGGAAAATTCTTAACTCTATTATTGTTTCTCATGAGAATATTTATTCTTTATCTTTTTCCAATAATTAGGGTTTTATCATGAAAATTGATATTGTGAAAGCTTATGACATAGTGGAATGGGCTTTTCTTGTAAATATTTTATTGGCCTTTGGCTTTAGTCATAGGATAGTGAGGGAAATTTTTTAGTTGATTTCTACTACTTCAATTGTTGTTTTGGTGAATGGGTGTTCCTTTGAATTCTTTAGTGCTTCTAGGGATTTGAGATAGGGAGACCCTTTATACCCTATTCTATTCACTATTATGGCTAATTGTTTAGGGAGGTATATTGGGAAAGTAGTTTTGCAAGGGAATATTAAAGGTTTGCATCCTTCTTCTTAGCCTCTTACTTGTTCTCATACACAATTTCTTGATGACACCATTTTCATGGGGAAAGCTGATGTTAGGGATGCCTGAAATCTGAAAAAAGCCCTTAGCCTATACTCTTCTACTTTAGGTCAATTGATTAATTGGAATAAGAACTCTTTGTTTTTTATTAATAACCCAATTTTAAGACAAAACAAAATTACTAAAATTCTCGGGCACACAATAGGATCTTTTCCTGGTATTTACTTAGGTCTCCCTTTGGGACTTAAAGCTCTAGATTCTTTTTGGGAAGATCTCATTAAGAAGTTTAATAAGAAGCTTGCTAGATGGAAAGGTAACCTTTTGAGTCAAGCTAGAAAAATCACCCTCCTTAAACCATGTCTTTAAGCATCCCTAATTATGCTTTGAGTCTCTTTAAATTCTAGCAAAATTTGCAGATACTATTGATAAAATCCAAAGGAATTTTCTTTGGTATGGCATTAAGGAAAGGAAGAGAATGGCTTTGATAGCTTGGGATCAAATTTGTAAGCTTGTCAAGAAGGTGGTTTGAGAATCACATAAGTGTGAAATATGAATAGAGCTCTTTTAACCAAACAAAGATGGAGAGTGTGTCATGATGATAAGGAATGGAGTACTATATGGAAACATAAGTATCTGTTTAATGCTCCTTCTTTATCTAATTTTCTGTCATCTTCTAATATTTTTTTTTCCCTTTTGCTATTTGGGGGGTTATGCAAGGAACTAAGAACATCTTAAGTAAAGGATGTTCATGGAAAGTTGGAAATGGATAGAAGGTTATATTATGGGAAGATGTTTCAATTCTAGATCATCCTCTAATTTAGGAATTTGAGGATAGGACCCATATTGATAAATGTAAGCAAATGTATGGGACTCTTATGGGACATTACTAGTATAATAATAGTTGGGTTAGCCTTGTTGATGTTAACTATGATTTTCACAACATCCAAATTATGTTGAATGCCTTTTCGTTGTATCCACTTAAGGAGGATAAGATGATATGGAAGGTTGATGTAAGTGGCCATTTCAAAGTTTCCTCTATATTCAAATCTGAGGAGAAAGGTAATTGCCCTTTATGGACTAGAGCTTGGATAAAAGGTCTTATACCAAAAATAAATATCTTTTATTGGATCTTGCTTCAAAAAAAATTCTTACTTGGGACAATTTGCAAAAGAGAGGCATTAATGTGGTTAATAGGTGCAATCTATGTAAAGAAGGTTATGAAGATAGAGATCACTTGCCCTTAAACTCTACTTATAGTCAACAAGTATGGAGTTTTGTTCTCAACTTTTGGAATATCATTTGGGTCCACCAAAATAATATAGAACATTGTTTTAAGAGTTAGATTTTCCCATCTAAGGATAATGATGTTGATTTCCTATGGAAAATTACTCTTCCCCATCTCTGGTGGGGTATCTAGAAAGAAAGAAATAAAAAAATCTTTAGAGAAAAAGAAATGCCAGAGTGGGTGATTGGCCAAAACATTGTTAGAGCAATAAAGGAAAACTTCAATTCCCAAAGAAAGTGTACTGAAGATTTCCAAATTGACAATTCAATATTTTCTAAATGTGCTAATATGAAGAAAGAAGATCCAAAATTGGATACTAAGTGGAAGGCTCCTCTTATGGATGGATTAAAGGGAATTTTGATGGTGCTACTAAAGGAAACCCTGGCAAGGTGGGTTGTGGAGGGGTTTTGAGGGATCACACAAGTAACATTTTAGATGATATTGCTATACCTATTGGTATTTCTAATAGCTATAAAGCTGAGGCTATTGCAACTATGTATATAATGAGGATAGTAGTGAAAATTGGTTTCTAGTACCTCTAGATGGAAGGTGATTCCTCGAACATTATAAATATGTTTAATGGAAAAAGCTTGATCACATGGTCTATCAAAGCTAGTGTAATGGAAATTAAATCCTTAATGGATAAATTTGATAAAGTCTTTATATCTCATTCATTCTATGAAGGAAATGTATGGCTGGCTAGATTGCTAACTAGGCTATCTAATAGGAGTGTAAGATGACATGGCATGATAACCAAAGAAGAAGTATGTATTTGAAAGCTCTAATTAATTATGATAGAACTCATACAATGAAGGAAAAGATTTGCTAAGATTAGCAATTTAATGATAAATGGAAGTGGGCTTACAAAGGCCAGTGTTATTTTCCCAAGAAACTACATAAATGTGATTATTATCCTAGCTTGGCATGTATGTGTTTTAATGAACACCTTAGTTGTTTTAATAAACACCTTGGCTTTTCTTAATTCTTTATGTCTACCTATCTGCTCGAATTTGGCATTTCACAGAGAAATGGGTGGGGAACCAAGAAAATAGGAACCAAAGAACTATAAAGCATGGAAGGCCAAAGCCTCAATTTGCTAGATTCTGGAGAAGGGAAATGTCACTACTTACCTAGAGCACCTTCATGGCTACAAACCACATGTCACAAAAGAATTCTTCAAAAATTTGATTAAGGATAGGGTTTCCTATATGAGGTAATAGTTCATTTGTCTAAAAATTTATTGTCAAGGTTATGGGGCTACCTAAGGAGGGCATAAAGTTTAGTAAGGAAACTAGTATTTGTAATGCTACATTTAAGAAATTTCTGAAGACCGAAGAGGAGGAAAAGAATTTGGAGAAGAATGGTGACTTTTATGAGTTGGGTCAAATAAAATATATTTGGTAAGACATTCTCTCTTGCATTTGTGAGTACTTCATTTTAGATGGTAGGGCAAAGTGTGTCCATAAATTTCATTTTGTGTTCCTGAATCTTTTTTACTATAAGGATAGGATCTCATTTCCTTTTTATCTAATATTTTCTTTGCTTCAAAGTCTTCAAGCCCATAGGAAAAAAGAGTTCTGTCCAATTTTACATGAAGGACTAATTCTTTTAATTGAGAATTACTATAAGAACAAGGCTATTTTATCTTCCCCTCTCTCTAAGAAAAAAAGGGCTTTGTTAGTGAAACCTACTCTAGGAAGAGTAAGGGTGAGGAAGGGGTTAGTATGAGAAAGGGGAGTCTAAAGCAAGAAACACCTTAGAAAAATGTAGAGGAGATTACTGAGTCTAAGAATTCAAACAATAATGATGATAAGAATATGGAGAAAGAGGAGAATACGGATGTGGGAGACTTTAGTTCGAATCTAGAGGGTTACCCTAGCAGAAAGGGTGAGAATAGTAAGGATGAGGCTAAGGAAAGTAATGATAAAAATATAGGGTCAGAGTGTTCGGGTCTTTAATATTCATAGCCATGATGTAGTGTCCTCCTAGGGAATTCATGGTTCCATCTAAACTTAGGACTTTATTGAGGCCAAAGATAGAATTTTGGAAATACCTCTAAAAGAATTCAAGAGGCATGATTTTGTCTACATCCTTCTTCTCTGTAATTTCTCTCTTCTCTTTATGGGACATAGGGATGTCTCTTGTCATTGATGTTAATAGGCAATGACATTGGGCCTTCTAGATCGAATGCTTTTGTGAATGTTTCTATATCTAGGGACATGAAAAGACATCTACCTCTCCTATAGAAGGACTTCCTTACTTAATTATTAAAGTTTGATTAAGGCCTTCACTAGGTGTGCATCTACAAATACATCTAGCATAATTAGTTTGCCAAAAATTTTGACCCAAGGGTTGCAAACAAGAACCTTTTCGATTATATTATTGTAGATGAACTAGAATAATTCATATCCATTTCTTTTTGGAACCTCTACATCCATACAACATACATATGGATCTCTAAAAGTGTAGTCATTTTTAGATTGTGCATTAGTTGAACCAAGTAGAATGTAGATCCATTCTTCTATGAACAAACTAGGGCTTAGTTTGGGAATTAGATTCTTTAATCATACATGTGCAATCAATTCTCCTTCATTCTAAGTCATCTCTTCAAAATATTTAATCAATTCAAAATGCTATATGTTGGATAATCATTGAAAATTACTCTACAACTCAAATTTTACTCTTGAAACTCAAATAATTCTATGTCTAGTAATGAAAATCTCTATGTCTTTCAAAATTTATCTATCTCAAAAATAGAAGCATGGCATTGATGGCATTTAAAATTGGAAAATTTCAAAACCTATCAATCCTCGAAAAACTAAAAAAAATTCACTTTTCATATTTTGTACTTCTAGCTCATGCTCTTTTTATCCAGCTTGCACATGGTCATTAGAACTAATTTTACACTTCAAAATTGAAAGTTGTGATGATGCGATGACCTATTTATCACTACTTCACCATGGTTTCCTCTCTTTTCTTATCTCTAATTGTGACCATGTGAACAAGGTTTACCTTTATTGTTTCATAGCCTCACACCTCTTTTTTGTAACTACTAAGTCTAGCTTGGGATGGTGTAATTCCTTGTGTTCACTCCTTCACAACTTTATTTTACTTTATGTTTCTAACTGCTACGATCTGACAATGACTTCTTTATTCACTATTTTACATCTTCCCCACAATTTAGAATTTAACTTCTTTTAAAATTATGAGTCTATGATACTTTTGATCGTATCATTATCACTTCCTCATAATAGCCAAACATAATGTTTATTTTAAGCTTGTTTCAAGCCATATAATTTTTTTCTTTAATCTACACACTAAGTTCTCCTTACCTTTGACCTCAAATCCCTATGGTTGTGCCATATAGATCTCTTCATCCAAATCACCATGAAGAAAGGTTGTTTTAAAATCAAGTTGCTCCAAATAGAAATCTTTTGTAGCCACAATACTTAAAATAGTGCAAATAGAAGTCATTTTAACAACAGGGGACAATACCTCATCAATGCCTTTTTTCTGTGCAAATCCTTTTACAACTAACCTAGATTTAAATCTTCTATTACCTCCATCCTCTTCTTTCAACCTATAAACCCACTTATTCTATAAATCCCTTTTACTTGCAAACAACTGGCATAAATCCAAAGTCTTATTTTTTAGCAAAGAGTCCATTTCATCTTTCATTGTAGACTCCCACTAAATCTTTGTATCCACCTGCATAGCTTCATCACAATATTCAAGTTCACTAGCATCAATAAGTAAAATAGAATACAAAGAGGGAGAAAATCTCTCTAGAGGTGTACTTAGCCTTGTTGACTATCTAATAATCACTAGTGTGTATGGCATTTTTTGTTGTGGTTGTTGTAGATCATGATGAATTTCTATAACATCATCTTTTAGAATATCATCTAGCACTAGATAATTATCTTCTTTCTTCTCATGTTGCTGCAATAGATCTTTGTACAACACTTTCTCATTGAATATGACATCCCTACTTCTCACAATTTTATGATTTGTAAAATCCTAAAGCTTGTAACCAAAATTATTTATGTCATATCCAACAAATACACATTTCTTTGACCTAGCTTCTAGTTTGGTTCTATTTTTAGAATCTATATGAAAAAATGCTTCACAACCAAAGGTTTTGAGAAAAGAATAACCCACCTTCTTACAAGTCCTGCTTCCTCTGGAATACCATAGCCCAAAGGAGTAGAGGGGCCTCTATTAATCAAATATATAACAATATTGATAGTCTCTACCCAAATGTTTTATGGAAACTGAGTATGCAACCTCATGCTCCATTATAGTCATGTTCATGCATTCAACCACTCCATTTTCCTATCGAGTCCTTGTAATTGTTTTCTATCTATGAATACCATTAGTGGAGCAATAATTTTTGAATTCATGAGTGCAATACTTACAACCATTATCAGATCTGAGACATTTTAATTTCTTACCAGTTTCATTTTCAAGCAAGCATTTCCATTTCTTAAAAGTTTGAAATACATAAAATTTATGTCTAAGGAAATAAACCCATACTTCTCTATTTGGATCATCGATAAATGTAACATAATAATGAGAGCCACCAAGGAAAGATACCTGAGCTAGTCCCCATACATCTATATGCACAAGCTCTAATTTCTCAATTTAATTTTCCTTCACAGTCTTCACAAAACTCACTCTCTTTTGTTTTCCAACACAACTTTCATAGAAAATCATATTAACACATTTTAGACCTAGCAAAAATTGCTTTGAATGAAGTACTTTCATACCTTTCTCAATCATATGCCCAAGTTTTTTGTACCTCAACATTGTATCAAATCTACAATAGCTATTTGTTCTCCCTTCTCAACTACAACAACTATTCATGAACATTCATTTTTCACTAAAACAATTAAAGTAGAAGAAAAAATATGATATGTACAAAGATATAAGGTGCCTACTTTCACACCTTTTTCTACTACAAGGGAATCTTTTGAAACCTTCCAATTTTTATCATTAAAAGTAACTACATAACCCTCATCACCGAGTTGCCTTTCTGTAATTAAATTCCTACTTAGCCTTGGAACATGTCTTACCTCATGTAGTAGCCAACGATTCTCATTCTAGAACTTAATCTTAACTTTTCCCTTTCCAAAAATCTAATAAGGTTCATTATCCCCCAAATAAACAATCCCAAAATTCCCTTGGACATAATCAATGAAATAACCTCTATGAGGTCTAGCATGAAATGAATCACTAGAATCTAAAACCCATAAATCATCAATACTTTTTGTTGGTGTTTAAAACTACTTAATAATAAAATTATCAATACCAAAATGATAACACTCATATAGCCTAAGGATTAGCCAATTCCTATTAACAATTACATAAGTAAACCATTTGGGCCCAACTTCAACAAAACCAAGGATGGTTTTCTACTCTTTAGGCTTTGTAAAAGCAAGGTGGATATACCTAGGGATGATTCTAATGCAAACTATTGTATGAAAATTATCTTAGTTTCATTCTTATTCTCATCTTCTATCCTTATGTACATACACAGTTACCAATTTCTTTAATGCTTTCAAGTTTATATGCATCCCTAATAAGCAAATCTGGTCATAATTCTCCTAGAGTTTACAAGTATTTCTAGAAATACCAGCTACCTAAAACTCAAAAACTAAATGTAAATGAGTGGTGACCAGCATTATAACCTTGAACAAAATGAAATAAAAATCACTTTGAAATTATATTTTTTTTGACATGTAGAAGTAGAATTTACTCTCAACCATTTCTAACTTATAGGACTAATGCCTCATCCATTAGGAGTAAAGAGTCAACTATTGGCAGGAGACCTTGTTCAATTAACTTGTAATTGAATTTATCAATTGTAACCACCTATTTCCATTCTCATGAAATATCATTTTCATAAACTCATGAATTTTACTAATTCACTGAAGCATTTACATAATTGATTGAATTAAATGCAACAATATAACCAATATACAACCCATCTAGATTGTGTTCAATCAATTGAACCTTATTCAAATGATCTCAAAATTAATAAACTCATGGAATGGAGACAAAAAATGGTGACACATATTTAGTGTAAATACCCTTTTGGTGACTAATACAATGACCAATAGAAACTAAATGAAAAACCTAGGAATTCATACTGATTCTTTCATTTCTATTTGTTATCAAAAAAGTACATGACTAGAAGCAAACTCAAAAATAACTACATATGACTAGACTGATTGTACTTTCTTAAAAATTGAAAACATACAAAAATTTGGACCATCACAATGCCTTGAAAACTCATTTATATAGACATGAGTTGCAACAAGAAAAGGGCAATTGTGATGAACAAGTGTCCTTTTACAACAATAAGTACAACATCCCTTTTCAAAATATCCTGGACACCTCAATTCAAAAAGAAACAACCAAAGGCAGTTGTAGGTGACAACTAGAGCATCAAATCTTTAACCTTGTCTTTTTCTCTAACTACCCCCTATTGGTAAAGCCTTTTATCTCTTTGATTTATTCCCATACAATGACTTCTCTCTTGGTGGGCCACTCACATGTCTTGGTTATTACTAGTTCACCAACATATTTATGCCACCTGGCATTAGTGATCAGTTTCCCTTCTGTGGTAAACCTATTCATTTCAGTTTCAATCTTGAATAGGATATCAATAAGTTCATTAAAAAAACATTCATCAATATCACCTTGGAAAATGGATGCCACCTATGGAAAGTCTACAATATGGTCAAAAGAATTAGACCATTCATTGAAATCCTATACTTTATTATCAGAATCAAGGACAGAAAGAATTAAAGAATAAAAACCACTTGTCAATACTTTCATTTTACTCTAAATTACTACCAGTTTCCCTATGAAAAATTGCAATAGATCTTTCACCTTGTCCATGCCCTCTTTTACATTAATAAATTTATCTATGAGGTTCGACTCTTTTTCTAGTCGTGATATCAATCTGTCAAAGAATTGTATGGTCCCCATTGTTGGAACATTGGGTCAAGCCACCCTATTGATTCTTTGTATATTTGTTCTATAGATTGTAAATTGATGAATGCACTATAGGCATCCCAAGATATTATCTTCAAAATGCTTATTCTATGACTTAGTACATTCATCACAACATTCTTCTTTGTTGCACTATTAGATTGAGCAGCTTTTGTTTCCACAGTGACCATAGGCACTAGCATTGTTACCCCTATAGGTATCTCTTTCGTTTGGACCTCTACCTCTATAGTATGTTTTTCCTCTTCCACTTGCCTTAGTGCATGTTCTACCTTAGTTGCGGCCTTGAGTTGTTCTCTGAGGGATGCCACTTCTACTTCTAACCTCTGGATTATCCCCTCCAACTCTTCTATCCTCTATTTTTGTACATAGCCCATATTTGGGCTCCTCCTCATACAATTTCCAGACATCTAGACATTCATTGTAGATTGTAGCTAACATATCCTCAATTTGAACTACCTTTTCCTTGTTCATGAGTGCAAAGTGTTTGACCAAGCTACAAATCTCTTTTCCAGTAGTATTATCTAATGTCCAAACAATCATATTGCCTTGTGTAATTTCCTATATGTCCATCATCTTAGGATTTTTTGTGTCTAGAGAAACACTCCACGCTACTAGGGTTTTTGTATCTACATTGAACCTTGATCCCCTCTTTAGTCCATCACTGCCATTGGCCTAATAGCTAATGGCTTTGTCTTGTCTTCTCATTTGATCAAGAACAAAAGCTCTCTCAATATTCCAATTTGGTATTAAAATCATACCACTCCTATGTACGAACTCTCTGGCCTCTACAAGGGTCATTTTCTCACTATCCTGGTCATAGGTTAGCAATTTATCCACCAATTCTTTATTTTTCTCTAGATCCTCTCCTGGCATGAGGCTCAATGTGAGCTCATTCTATTTTATTTTATAAAGAAAACTTTTAAATTCTGGTGATTTGATGAAATCATCATCTTCCATAAATTTTTCAGATTGGATGAGCCTGTCATCCAATCTTGATGCTACAATTTGAAGATCACTAGAGGCTTTTCCTACCTATGTAGACCTTTGATGCAAATAAGTTTTTCTAATGTTAGCAAAATATTCATCATTCTTTGGCATCACTTGCAAGGCTCTACTTACCACCCTCTCTGGGATGTGCATTAATTTTTGCCTTTTATTGCCCTTTGGCACCCATATTGTTGAAGATGATGGTTTTTCCTCCTCTAGCTCAACCTCCAACTATACATCTGGCTCAGGGGATTCTCTATTTATAGTGGCTTCCTCTATCTCTGGCTCATGTGGCATTTGAGACATGATATAATCAAAATTTTCTACCATCTTCCTCAATTTTCCAGGGTATAAAATTTCTGTATAAAAACCCTTAAAATTAGGGTTGGTCCTTCTCAAGGCCTCCTCTATCTTCCTTAATTCACCATACTTTCCTAACAACACATCAACTTCCCCTATTGCTACTATGTTAGCAATTAAATCCTCCATAGGAATTGGATTGCTTGGAGGTGGGATGTACCCCCTAATGGCCTTAACCTATTTTGTAATGTAGTTTTTAGGGTTATACATCCTATAAGGCCTAGTAGAAAATTTGTACTAGCCTAGGTACTTACTCAACTCATCATATGCATTTTTTCCTGTTTCAAAATCTCCTACTTTAAAAGTTCTACAAACAAAAGTGGGCTTGTGCAGAGAGGGAGGGATCATTTCTTTGTTCATCAATAAGAATTTCCAAAAGAATTCAATGATGGCCAATCTTGGGGGTAAATGCTTGAGTAGAATGTGAGGAGGCTATGGGCATACATATATTCTCATTAATGTGCACTCCTTAAACAAAAATATATTCCCCCAAGTTATGATCTAATTTGGTTTTCTCATCCAAAAATGAAGGTCTGAGAAAAGTTTTCAAAACTTTTGGTGCCCTAAAGAAAGTATGGTCTAATTGCCACATAATAACAAAACTAAACAAATTAAAGAACATAAGTGCATTCAAATAATGGAAATTCTTATCCCAAATGTGAGTCCATAGTTGTATAGATAAGTCACCAACTTCATTAAAAGTTTGATCAATGAAGTCCTAGATAATGTAACCAATGTTGTAATATAAGATTAGGTGTATCAGCAATGATGTGGAACTTGAAATCCTTCATTTCTCCCTTCTTTGCATTGACAATTTGGCTGTGCATGTTGTCCATGATGAATGCCACATAGTCATATTATTTGTGGTGGAAGGGGTCCTGTATGTCACATGCCATCAAGAATGAGGAATGATAGACACAACCCTCTACACCATCACTTCCCAAAACTTTGTGTAGGCCATATACTATATTCTTGAAATAATTCTTGAATCTTCTCAAGGGAAAATGATCCCCTACCTTCTTTGGAATCAGCCCTACCATTTTTACATTGGGCAACACTGCATTGTTCACAAAATAGGTCTTATTGCTCCCAACTTTCCTTTGCAAGTCTTTAATGTCAATAGGTACATCCATTTTCCCTTCTAATCCAAAAGCTTCTATGAAAGAAGTTTTGTCCAGTGTGCATAAAAAGCCACGGTTATGCCTTTGGAATGTCCTAGTGACTGATTGTAATAATTTATCAATGGCTTTAATAGGTCCACATCAACAAACACCTCTTGGAATATCAACTTTTTCATGTTCTTGTTCAATGGGTTGCAAACTAGTAATTTTCAGTTTTGTTTTGGTAGAAGTAGAAAAACAAATTAAAACCATCAATCCTAGGGCATTTTGCATCTCTGACCAGGAAGTAAGGGTCTTTGAAGATATGATCATTTTCTGAAATAGCATTTGATGACCCTAGAAGAATTTTAAGTCAATCTTCAGCATGCTTGTTTGGCTTCCTAACCCTTGACTTTTTCTCATTTTTGACAACATCCTTCTGTTGGAAATATAGATGAAGTAACTGAGAGGGGAGGGGTGAATCAGTTACTACAAAAATAAGTCCAAAAATCCCTTAGATGTCTAAAATGCTTATTTACTACTGATACTCATTAAATAGTGTAGAAATACTTTAACTCGGTAAGTTAACTAGTTATTGTTCATCTAGAATTCAAAGTTATTAATATGCATGCAAAGATTAACTAAATGAACACAAGAGACACCAATTTTAACATGGAAACCCAATATGGGAAAAACCACCAAGTAACTAGTCACCAATTTTCACTCTTCTGAAGTGAGCCTTGTTAGGAGCCAACCCTGTTAAAGGTTACAATACACACTGTTAGGTGTGACCTTGATAGAGAATTTTAATCACCCTGTTAGGAGTGGCATGGTTAGAGGTCTTTAGAAAAATTCAATGGAACTAATACCTTTTTAAAGGATTTACAAAATGGCTATTAAACCAACTCTGTAAAGAGATTCTGAATTCACTATTACAATGATAAGAAAGCAACAATGAAATGACCTGAATGATATGCAACTTATCTTTTGCTGATTACAGATCCATATTTTTCTTTTCTGAATCCTTACTGATCAAATAATTCTTTTCAGCACCTTTAGGATATCTAATCCTTCATTAGAATTTGCTCTTCCATTCACTTTTTCACACTCACACACACACACTAATCCACAACTTGAATATCTATATATATACCTTTCAGATTTATCAAGTCGGCTCAAATATAAGTTACAATAACTAAAAACATCAGTCAGCTACATTAATTCCATGAAACAATCAAAATAATAAAATCTTTCGCTGACCGACTTAGCTCAGTAATCTAGTGTTAACCAAGTAAAGCTCGGTAAACACTGCTTCAGAATGTTTTCTAGTGTTAACCAAGTGAAGCTCGGTACACACTACAAAATCTTGCAAAAGTCCTTTGGAGACCGAGTGAACTTGGTGAGCACTAACTTTCATTTGTTGTCCTAGTGAACTTGATGGAAGTTAACTTCCTGCCATATTTCCTTTGATGATCGAGTGATCTCGAAGACACTAGCTTTCCTTTTCTAATCGAGTGAACTCAGTAGAAGCTAACTTTCCTTTGCTGATTGAGTTAGCTCGGTAGAAGCTAACTGATGATTGATATGACATTTGTGTAACATCAAAGACAACATTCAATTAACTATTGTATCCAACAATCTCCCTCTTTGGCATTGATGGAAACACAACATGTCATAGCAGAATACAATTTGAAAACAAGTCTAGCAAGTCTTTTCCTTAGCAAACTCCCTCTTTCAGTAATCTCCCTCTGTGAAGGAATTACTTAGCAAACCCTTCTTTCAAACAAATTTTAGAAAGATATGATAGTAAAACTCTCCCTCTTTGACAACACATGCCAAAGACAACATAACTCAAATGAATTCTAATGTACCTTTAGTACTGATTCATATGCAATGTTTTTTGTCAATGTTGCATCAACTGATAGATCTTCAATTTGGTATGCATTGATGCATCACTAAAACTTCATTTTAGTGAACTTCGGATAGGGGAGTGACCCCTAACTTACCTCTTAGATACAAGAATGCATCCTTAGGTAATGGCTTTGTGAATATGTTGGTAATTTGGTCCTTTGTATGGACATATTCCAATCTGATCTCCTTATCTTGTACCAATTCTCTAACAAAATGATATTTTATTGCAATGTGCTTGGTTTTGGAATGCAATACTGGATTCTTAGATATGTTGATTGCACTTGTATTATCACAGAACATAACAACTGGTTCTTTGATTTCCACCTTCATGCCTTCCAACAAATATTTAAACCAAACAATATTAGAATAGTTTACTACTGCAGCAACATACTCTGCCTCTATTGTAGATTGGGATGTGCAATTCTACTTTTTGCGTGACCAAGAAACCAACCTCTTTCCTAGAAAAAATGCTCCTCCACTTGTACATTTTTTGTCATCAAGGTTTCTTGCCCAATCAGCATCAGTAAACACTTTTAAATTCAGATTACTTCCAAATTTGTACCATAAACCATAATCTTCAGTTCCTTTCAAATATCTCATTATTCTTTTGATTGCCATCATGTGATTTTCTCTTGGTTTTGCTGAAAATCTCACTACAATCCCAACTGCAAGGGAAATATATGGCCTAGTATGAACTACATATTACAACTTTCCAATCATAGATCTATACAAGGTTTGATCTACTTCTTTTGATTCATCTTCCTTGGTAAGTTTTAATCTAGTACACATAGGAGTTCCAACTGGTTTACAATCTTCCATACCAAACTTTTTCAATATCTCCTTGATGTATTTTGATTGAGTGATGTAGATACCATTTTTATTTTGTTGAATTTGAAGACCAACAAATAATTTTATCTTACCAAACATAGAAATTTCAAATTCCTTGCTCATTTTTTCTAAAAATTCTTTGCAAAGATCATCATTTCCGGTGAAAACAATATCATCTACAAATATTTCTGCCAAGACAATTTTATCATCTAGTCCATCCTTTATATACAAGCTACTATTATCATTAGTTCTTTGAAAACCAATTTGAATAAGATAGTTATGTAATCTTTCATACCATGCTCTAGGGGCTTGTTTCAGACCATATAGTGCCTTTTGTAATTTGTAGACCATGTTTCTTTTATTTGGATTAACAAAACCTTCAGGTTGTTCAATGTAAACCTCTTCATCCAGTATACCATTGAGGAATGTTGACTTGACATCCATCTGATAAACTTTGAATCCTTTGTGAGTAGCATATGCAAGTAAGGTTCTAACTCCTTCCAGTCTTGCAATAGGAGCAAAAGTTTCTCCATAGTCTATTCCTTCTTCTTGAGCATATCCTTTGCATACTAATCTAGCTTTTTTTCTTGATACCTTACCATCTTCAGTCAACTTGTTTTTGAATTCCCATTTAGTTCCAATCACATTTTTATCTTTAGGTCTGGGTACAACAGTCCATGTCTTTTTTTTCTCTATTTGTTCTATTTCTTCATTCATAGCCTCAATCCAACTATCATTTTCTAAAGCATCTTTGATATTTCTAGGTTCAAAATCAACAAGTAAACAAGTACCTTTCAACTTATTTCTTGTCATTGTTCCTTCAGATTTGTCTCCAATGATATGATCTACTGAATGATGTCTCTTGACATATTTTGCTAAAACATGTTCTTTGCCTTTTGAATGAATTTCATTGTTATCCTTTTGCATTTCAACTTCAGGTTCTAGCTATTTTGGCTTGGTAGATATTGGCTTGGTAGCATTTCAATGTAACTCGTGTTGTTGTAGCTTGGTTTGAACTTCCTATAACTCGGTTACTGATGACTCGGGAGTAGAAAATTCCTAATTGATTGGTACTATACAAGGTTCAATGAAAACAAACCTTCTATAATCTTCTGGTTCCCTTTTGCTTTCTTCTTCAGTCCTTTCTACAAACTCATCAACTTTCACATGTGCACTTTCTATGACTTTGTTAGTAGACAAGTTCAAACATCTATATGCTTTACTTTTGCAAGAATATCCCAAAAATATTCCTTCATCACCTTTTACATCAAATTTGCCTTTTCTAGATTTTTCAAAATGTAACATTTACTTCCAAATACTTTTAGATAACTTACATAAGGTTTGTAGCCATACCATAGCTCATAGGGAGTTTTGAATGAGTCTTTCTTAAGCTGTACCCAATTCAAGGTATGAACTGTAGTGCTGATAGCTTCCTTCGAGTATTTGATAGAAATGTTCTTTTCAATCATTAGGGTTCTTGCACAATCCATGATAGATCTGTTCCTCCTTTCAGCTATTCCATTTTGTTCAGGAGTTCCAGGGGCTGACACCTATCTTTTGATTCCTCTTTCAATACAAAAGTTATTGAACTCATGTGAAATGAATTCTCCACCTCTGTCTGACCTCAAGCATTTCAATCTTTTCCCTGTTTACTTTTCTACTCTGGCCAAATACCATTTGAATTTCTCAAATGCTTCTGACTTGTTCCTTATATACATGACAATCATCATTCTTGAGTAGTCATCAACAAAAAGAATGAAGAACTTTTCTCTAGTATAGCTTTCAATTCTAATGGGTCCACATAAATCAGCATGCACAATTTCTAATATATCTTCAGACTGATAGTTTCTACTTTTAAAGCTAGTCTTTCCCATTTTACCAATCTGACAATTTTTTCATAGACCAACCTTAGGTTTCTTTATATTAGGAATGCCTCTTACTTTCTTGAATTTTCTTATCTTTACCAAGTTAGCAAAATTGACATGACACAACCTTTTATGCCATAACCAACTTTCTTCAAATTGAGCAATAAAACATGAGCATTCACCAAGTTTAAGATAAAATAAGTTACCTTTTGTTTGAGTGCATGATCCAATCAGTTTTCCTTTGCCATCCAGCAGTCTTGGTTTTCCATGCATGAATTCTACTTTGAATCCATTATTGAGTAGTTGTGCCACACTCAAAAAGTTATGATTTAGTCCTTCTACCCAATAGGCATTATCACATATAAGTTCTTTGGTTAGAGAGATTCTTCATCTTCCTTTTATACAACAAGGTTCATTATTACCAAATCTTACACTGCCACCATCATATTCTTCAAAATATTCAAACTTAGTTTTATCACCAGTCATGTGATGAGAACAACCACTATCTATGATCCATGTATCATTTTTTCTCACATGAGAAATGAGTGCCATTTCCTCATCATTATCAAACTCATCTTTCACAGTAATGTAGACAATTTCATCTTCTTCTTCATCATTAGAATCTTTAGCCATAAAACATATTTTCTTACCTTTATCTTTGAATGATTTGAAGTCTTTCTTGCCATTGTACTTGTAACCTTTCTTGTCATCTTTGTTCTACTTGTTTGGGCACCTAGTAGCAATATGACCAACTTCTTCACATGAAAAGTAGATTAGAGGAACTTTACCTTTAAATTTACCTCTACCTCTAGAATATTTCTTTGCTAGTAGAGCTTCAATCACTTCAAGATCACTATTTGAACTTTGGTTTGATTCATCTTCACTTCCTGACTGAGATTCCTTTTTCTTTTTTCTTTTCTCCTTGAGTGAAAGCTTGGCTTCAAATGCAAATTCAATGTCTTTTGAAGTTGGAACATAGTTTTCAAAGTTGTCTAGTTCAAATGCAGTTAATCTTCCAACTATGGCCTCTAGATTTATCTTATGATTTGCTTCACATCTTCTTTCTTGAATTGCAAAGACTCTAATTGTATAGATTGGTAGTAATGTTCTGAGAACTTTACTTATAGCTGTCACTTCACTAATATCTCCTCCAGAAGCTTTGATTGCGCTAACACATGCTTTAACTCTTTCAATATATTTGGCAATGTTTTCATCCTCTCTCATTTTCATTTGGTCAAATTGTCCTCTTAGAATTTCTGCTTTGGCTCTTCTTACATTATCATCTCCTCCATATATTTCTTTCAGCTTGTCCCACATTTCAAATGCAGTTTTGCAATCCTTGATGTCATCAAATTCTTCATAACTTGGAGAAGATGTTATATCTATCATCATAATGTTGTGAGTATTCTTTTCAGCAATATCATTGACCAACAGTGTACCAGTAGGTTCTTCATATTTTTCATCAAGGTACTTCAGTCATGTATGCTTGGTGAAGTCTCATCAGTCCTTGCCATGTAGAGAAGTTGTTTCTGTTGAGTTCAAGAATTTCCCTTTTGTAAGACATCCTGATCTTTAACTTAGATCCTTGAAATCTTTTACTGAAAGCACTAAATGCTCTAATACCAATTGTTTGAAATATAGATGAAGTAACTGAGAGGGGAGGGTTGAATTAGTTACTACAAAAATAAGTCCAAAAATCCCTTATATGTCTAAAATGCTTATTTACTACTGATACTCGGTAAATAGTGCAGAAATATTTTAACTCAGTAAGTTAACTAGTTATTGTTCATCTAGAATTCAAAGTTATTAATATGCATGCAAAGATTAATTAAATGAACACAAGAGACACCAGTTTTAACGTGGAAACCCAATATGGGAAAAACCACCAAGTAACTAGTCACCAATTTTCACTCTTCTGAAGTGAGCCCTATTAGGAGCCAACCCTGTTAAAGGTTATAATACACACTGTTAGTTGTGACCTTGTTAGAGGATTTTAATCACCCTGTTAGGAGTGGCCTAGTTAGAGGTCTTTAGAACAATTCAATGGAACTATCACCTTGTTAAAGGATTTACAAAATGGTTGTTAAACCAACTCTATAAAGAGATTCTGAATTCACTATTACAATGATAAGAAAGCAACAATGAAATGACCTGAATGATATGCAACTTATCTTTTGCTGATTACAGATCCATGTTTTGCTTTTCTAAATCCTTAATGATCAAATACGACTTTGCAGCACCTCTAGGATATCTAATCCTTCATTAGAATTCGCTCTTCCATTCACTTTTTCACACTCACACACTCACTAATCCACAACTTGAATATCTATATATATACCTTTCAGATTTATCAAGTCGACTCAAATATAAGTTACAATAACTAAAAACATTAGTCAGCTACATTAATTCCATGAAGCAATCAAAATAATAAAATCCTTCACTGGCCAACTTAGCTCAGTAATCTAGTGTTAACCAAGTGAAGCTCAGTAAACACTGCTTCAGAATGTTTTCTAGTGTTAGCCAAGTGAAGCTCGGTAAACACTGCAAAATCTTGAAAAAGTCCTTTGGAGACTGAGTGAACTCAGTGAGGACTTACTTTCCTTTGTTGTCCTAGTGAACTCGGTGGAAGTTAACTTACCACCATATTTCCTTCAATGACCGAGTGGTCTCGGTAGACACTAGCTTTCCTTTGATAACTGAGTGAACTTGGTAGAAGCTAACTTTCCTTTGCTGACTGAGTGAGCTTGGTAGAAGCTAACTGATGACTGATATGACATTTGTGTAACATCAAAGAGAACATTCAATTAACAATTGTATCCAACACCTTCTTCCTTTTTCCTTTATGTGTGACCTCTACAACATCATCACCCTCGTCTTTGACCTCTACTTCTTTTGTGGGAGCCTCCTCGACTTCTTTGTCAACCATTTTCTCTACAAATTATACTCTAAACTCTTGCAAGAGTAACACAGGAATCACAAGGCTATGGATACTTGGAGAAATTTTTAGAATAGGAAAACATATTCTTTGAAATGGAAATATTATGAATGTTTGATCAAATATTTATGGTTTAATCATACAATCTACCATTTTTTGATAAATTTTGCATGCACGAGTTTTTAATACCACCTTCGTAGGCTGACAACAAAGAATATCAACTATGAAAATTGATCTTGATGTACTTTTCAATGCTTTATTTTACTTGGCTATGGTGAATTTGTCATTTTGTTGATATGGCATGACACCTCAGCTGCTCCCTTTTCAAATTTCAGTCTTCTATTTTTACACTGAGTCAAAATATTTCAATCTTCATAACCCTAGAGAAACACTTAGCTAGCTTTTACACCTGTCTGGTGATGCTTCAAAATATCCCAAGCATAAAAGCATTAGGGTTTCTTTGGCACTGTATTGAAATTTCTTTTACATTCTTACACAACCCTTTACACTATAGAATCTCAAGCCTCCTCAATAAACACCTTCGTTCTTATGCTTCAAACCTTCCTTGTATAAGTGTAAAGCCTTTGTTGCAATCTTCACTTTACCATTTATGCTCACATGCACATGTATCATTAAAAACCTTTAAAAACTTCTTTACACTGCTAAGCTTACTTCATTACTTGGGACATCCTAATACTTTACATACCTATTCTCTAGTCATATGCTTAAGGCTTTACCCATGGCATCGTAATGCCTCTTATCTTTTATTTATTTCTCCTTTATGCCTACATGAATTACATGAACCTCATATCATCGGAAAGCCTTTATAAATGGCATCTTTCCCTTATGTTTCTCCTTTCTCGTAGCAGCATAAAGCCTTTTATTCATTCCTTTATCTATTATTTTATGCTTATACGGTTAGAATTAACTCATAACCATAGAGAAAAGGATGAAATAGCTCTTTGTTCCTATGATTGACTATACAATCATAAATGCGTAATGAGAAATTTCTCTTTTCACTTATCAACGACCTACATTGAATCTTAGAAAAAAAGCAAAAAAAGAACATCTCCATTGATTTTAGGCACAACCAAAATGAAAAACTTAAGTTGTCTACCATGCTAATTGGATCCATCTAACATATATGATGTGTCACCATTTGATTCATTCTCATTAGGGCCCATCTGAAAACTCAACAGGTCCCACTTAGCATGATCATTTTTATAACATGGCTTTACGGTGGTCTGCAAGTCCAAGAAGAAAAGGCATGTAAACAAAATTGGACTTCATTTTTGTGCTTACGAGTTCCTTTTACATGTAAAACCATAAGACACTTTATGCCTTCTTATAAACCATCCTTCATGACATGCCAGACTATTACGCCTTTAAACCATTCATTTAAACATATGTGCATAGATCAAACCACAATACCTTTCCACCCCTCTGCTCAACAGTTTACTCATAATCTCGTAAAATGTTCTAACATATCTCCTTGTAAAACCTTTTATGCTCATATGCTTAACACTTTAAAGTATGACCAGAAATATCTTTTCAAACTCCTTTCATTCACCCACTCAACTTATCACCATAGAGTTGTAAGACCATTTCCCAAGCATTGAAACCTTTTACACCTCTTCACCAAAGGATCAAGCATATAATTGGGGAACCTCAAAATGAACCATTCCACTACTATGGAAAGCATAAGCAGATACTAGTAAAACATGAACTCCTTTACACTTTTATGCTACTTGGTGAAACACGAGCATGAAAACATGAGTCAGAAGGTACTTCATTCTTATGGGAAACCCTATGTCATAAGACCATAAAGGGAAGAGTTTAAGCACTTTACAAACCCTTTTGAATATTTGAAAAATACCTAGGGTTTTTACACACTTAGGGAATTTCAACTACTATCTTAGAGACAAACCTTGAGAATTTAAAAGAATTCAAACAACACATGAACCAAGGCACGACTAGTGTAACCTAAAAATTTGAAAATCATGATTGAATGAAACCCTAATCTACATGATACAATGACTTAAATCATTTTTCACCAAAATTTTAGAAATTTTCTGCATTGTGAAGAATCAGACCAATACTTCTAGAGACAAAAGAAAAGAATCCTCTTTAGATTTGTTACTTACCACATTTTCTTCCTTGTTCCCTTCTAGTTTATCTCCTTCATTTTTCTTTCAAGTCTAGCAATATTTCTTCTTATGCCCTAGTTTCTCACAGTATAAGCAATCTCTCAGTCCTCAGGATTAAGACCTCTTCCCCTTTGACTGTCCTCTTGATTTCCCATGATTTCTAGAATTATTTCCTCTCATAGTAATTCTGCCTCTACTTGGTGCATTCAAATCACTTCCTTGTGTAGATCCACTAGAGATTTTCCTATGAGTTTCCTCACTCAAAATAACATTGATCACATCATCATAGTTTAGGTTATTAGATCCAAAAATAGAATTACTTACAATCATTACCAAGCCATTCTAGCTTTCAGGAAAATAAAACAAAATCAAGAGAGCCATAATTTCTTCATCAAAATTAATATCCATAGAAGATAAGTGACCAGTAATAGTATTAAACTCATTTAAATGATCCACAATAGATCCACATTCTACCATTTTCATATTAAATAAACACTTCATGAGAAATACCTTATTTGAAGCGGAGGGCTTTACATATAATTTCACCAAGGTTTCCATCAACTTTTCCATCATCTTCACTTTTGTAATGTTGAATGTCACCAATGGTGCTAGACATAACTAAATTCTTCCAAGTGTCTTTTTGTCTAAAAGCTCCTAGTCCTCATTTGTCATAGTTCACTAGTTCTTAGTTTTTCCTTTCAATAGCTTCCATAATCCTTCAGATAGAGATAGTACTCCATTTTTATTTTCCATAACTAAAATTTATGCCCATTAAACTTGTTCACCCTCATCTTACTATTGTTTTCCATCACTCCCACTCAACCATGAGACACCCACTCAACTGTGACTCTTTCCTATAGAGAATAACTAAAAAAACAACCTCACTCTAATACCACTTGTTAGGATTAAACCTCAGACAGAAATAACAATTACATGAAAATATAAGCAATATCACAAAATAATAGATTGCATAGAAGAGAATGCAAGACACCAAGATTTAACATAGTTCACCTAATCTCTGGGCTACGTCCACCAAATAGAAAGTCCAATATTATTACGATCGAGTGATTACAACCTAATTACAATATGTAATCCCTTACAACTCAATACCACCACAACAAGCAATTTTTGCATCATACCTGATGAAAACCCCTAACCCTAAGCTCCTTTTATACAAGATTTTTTTACCACTTTAGGGTTATAATTATTAATTACATGTTAGCCCAAAATCCTGATAAAATAAGGCCCAATTTTTTTGTTGATCCAATGCCTCGAGCCTCATAGAATTATGAAGTATGTAAGTACCATCCTGATTTGTCACCACAAACTAACACATATACCCCTTTGACTTAAGAAACAATCAATTTAAAATCACCAATGACATACAAGCATTTGATTCCATGTTTATGAACTAATCTTAATCCTAACAATAGGGCTTCATACTCTGCTATGTTGTTTGTACATGGAAAACTTAGAGGAAAAGAAAACTTATAAATGCAACCCTCAAGAGAAATCAAGAGAATACCTGCTCCTTATCCCTCCTTATAGAAAGCCCCATCAAAGTACATCATCCATAAATTACCCTTCTCTAATTTTGACTCAGCTTCTTTTGCAATAGGTGCCTTGATCTCATCTGTATTCAATACCAAAACTTCATCCCTAAAATAATTCACATCAATATCTACAAAGCATGTCATGTTATCTTCAATCTCTTGCTCAATCATATATATACTTTTGGGCTCCCTATTTACCTTCACCAATTTATCATTAATTTCAAATGTTGCATGTGACAAATCACATTGCAGACTTCCACCCATTGTTGTACTTCATTTTCTAGATAATAGAATACCATACTGGGGTGGGATATCTACAACTAACACACTCATGGTTTTCTCCTTTCCAACATATGCAAGTAATTTGTAAGGGTTTGCATTAATGGTTCCTATGATATTAACCTTTCTTTTATCCATAGCACAACACCTACCCTAAGGAGTGTCCACTTTCAAACCTAACTCCTTCATTATGTCATAAGGAAAAATTGTATTAGATGCACCAGAATCAATCGTATAGCTTTTCAATGTTTTTCCATTTAAAATGACACTTAGGAAGAAAGGGTCTACACTTCCTAATAATTGGTTCATAGAATCATCTAGATACATAGGTGGAATTACAGACGCAAAAACCTTAGTTTATATTTTATTTCTAGGATCATTAAGGATCTGATTTGTATTATAGACATGAATGATCTTATGATCTACACCCTTGGCCAATGCTATGGCTTTACTTTTATGCTTAGGGATTCTAAGAAACTCTGAGAGAGGAACTTTTACTATAAGCTATGAAAATAATGACAACATATCAATGGGAGGAACAAATAAGTTATTAGTAGACATACCTTTTACCTCCTTTTGTTTGTTAGTTATAGTAGTGATCACTAATGATCTCTTTTTCTTTTTACTATTAGCAATCTGGATCTCAGAACCCTTTGCAATATCTTCCTTTTTTTCTTCCTATTTCTAGTGAACATTTTTCACCTTGATATTTCTCTTGTCCTTTGGTTCATTGATCTTTATTTTCTTTGGATCAGTTTTCTTAATAAAAGCACCAAACATCTTAGTACCTTCAACCTTTTGCATCATACATCTTGTCTACACTTGAAAAGACATGTTTGTAGTGATCTAGTCAATTTCTTCCTTAGTTGGCATTCTAAGGGTCACTTCGTTCTTTGATAACATCATATTGCATGTAGTACTATCCTCATCCTCCTCATCTAAGAAAATTAGCTGATGTATTGTATTACTAAAATGTCTTCTATCGTGAACATCATAGTTATTTTCATCACATTCAAAAGCATTATCAGATTATGAACCTATCATGTTGCATCCAACATCTTCAACCCCACCATTCTTTTCTTGATTAGAAACAACACAATACTTTAGTGCATGAGGCAATTGATAGATCACACACTATTGAGGGTCATCAACTATGTTGATAGATGTCTTTTGTAAAGGATCCAGTGTACTTCTCTCACTAGTATTCTTGGTAGGAGGAATGACAGTCTTTCCATCCTTCCATTGAGTGGTATATGGAAAGTTTTGCATTCTATTTGTCTATTGTAATTGTTGTTAAATGGGCCTTTCTCACCAATATTGACTTATTTGCATTAAATTTTGATGGATTTGTATTTCTAAGAAGATTTAGAACCTAACCCATTCTATCATCTTCAATCTTCTTACCTACAACAAGCTTTACGCCATCTTTCTTATTGTATCTTAGATTAAATAATTTAAGGTCATCTCTCCTTCCCATGTCACTAGAGGCTCTTCTATTGTTCTCAATGTTCATAGCCACCTTGTAATCATCTCTTAGTGTCTTGGGATCTTTTTCTCTAAGGGTATAGGCCATCTTACCATCAAATGCATTGAAGTAAGTAGGACAAACATCCTCACCAAGTCTTATCACTTGAAATAGCTTGTACATCCCCTTCTAAAATATTAAATTAAAATCAAATGTTGACTCATTAGGGCTCTTCTTAATATTATTGAAGTCTTTTAGCATAAATCCAACATTAGTATGATCTTCATACTACTTCTTAAAATCTCCTCCAAATCACTCCATGAACTATGTTGTCATTAGACAATCTTCCAAAGCAATCCCTAGAATCCTCAATTAGTGAATGTACAAATAACTCAATTACCACATCCTCATACTCAACTTCATAATCATTGAGTATATTAGGGAATTTCCTTAGGTGCTCTTTACCAGTAATTACATTATTTTCTAAAATTTTATGACCTTATCTCTAAGATCATTGGAAATAGGATGTTGGAACCCTGGAATGCCTAGAAAGAATTTTTTTTAATACTTTTCCATGTATATGGGTCTTCTCTAAAAACTAGTAGTAGTTGATGTGGTTGCTCTAGCAACTTGAGATTGGACAGAGATTTGAATCTACTATGCAATAGTGATTTGGATACTTGTAGTAGAAAATGAAGCAAGGGCAAACTGAGATACATTTTGACTAGTTATTGTTGGTACACAAGTGGGGACAAAAGTTGCTACTTGTGAAGACAAATTTGGCCAAGAAGATAAAGCAGAATAAGATTTAATAAATTGTATTTTTTTTTTGTTTCAACTACTTGGGCTTCCCTCTCAACCTTCTCAAGCTCTTTAGCTAAATCATCCCTCTCCTTCTTAGCATTTTCTATGTCTAAATCTAATTAGACATTATCAGATCTACAAATTTGTTATGACTTGAAGTTCATTTATTTGGATCCCTACAACCTTTTGTGTTCCTTTATCAAGATGTTTTACAATTAGGTCTATGACCTCAGGTTCAATAGATTTATAGGACTGGATTTGTGAGATAATCAGTCCTTCTTTTTCTTTTAGGAGATGTTCTTTCTCTTGGACTTTAGATCTCAGATCTTCAACATACCCAAATACATCAAAATATAAATTGGAGGATTTCTCTTCCAAATTTTTGTTTTTCTCCTTCAAAAGAACCATTCTCCTAAGAAAATTATCTCTCTCAATGAGAGTATTCATGGTGATTTTCTCTTTCTCCTTTTCCAAAAAAATGTGTTTTGCTTCTTTAGTAGCCCCTCTTCTATGGACTTTTACTTTAGAAAGAAACTCATCATGGTCTATGGTTGTTGCTTTAGATTCTATAGGGTCATCCAAATCTATCAAGTTTGTCTCAATGTATAAAGCTTGCCCAAGATTTGGTATAATAGATTAAACACTTCTAGATTTGAGTTTTAGAAATATGATTGAAAAGCTCATTATTGTTGAAGATCAAAGAGGGAGATTGTTGTAAAAGAATGTTCTCAATCATTCTTTTGTCATTGATGTCAAACCTAATATTTTTAGGGATGATATTTTCTTATAAGATCCAAGTACCATCACTTAGTTGATTGATGAAGAGGATTTGATCAACAAGATGTAACAAGAGAACCTAAGGGAAAGGTTGAGTTATGATGTTGTAATGAAGTGCATGGATTAGTTAAGAAAATGGTTAAGTAATTTATTGATGAAACAAAAGTTGGTCACACTTAGAATTACTGGAGGAACAAGTTGTAACAAGGTTGATTGCAAAGCTTAAACAAAGATCTTTAGTGGGTTTCAAGCAAGTTAGTTGAAGCTAAGAAATTTTTTTAGTAGAAGCCAAGTAATAAAAATTTCTAGTGTGTGCCGAGTGATCTTCATGTGCCAAGTGAAGATCAGGTGTTGAGCATCAAAAATTTTTGAGTTGATGCCAAGTGATCTTCAAGTACCGAGCATCAAGAAAAACATAGTTGATGCTGAGTAACACAGTATGTGTTGAGCACTAGTATTTCAATAGTGTTGAGCTGCTGCATTTTTTCAAAAGATGAAGATTCACCAAATCTAAGTCGACATAGTGGTTACGTTGAATTTTTTGAATGAGTTGGAAGATAAGGATGATGTGTTGTTGGCACGAAATCTTATGTAAACCATTTTTGAGAAAATTCTAAAGGATTATTCAAGAACTTTCTAGAAGAAACAAAATATGGGTTAGATGCAATGAATCCTACCTAATCCATGTGAATTGGAAATTAAAGAATGGAAGAATCAATTAGGAAAAGGTACTCCAAGACTTCTATTTAAGAAGTCATAGACCAAGAAGAAAAGAGTTGTTGATATTGTTGTTGCTGAAGAGCCAAATCTGCAAAGTGGTTAGAAGGGTGTCAAGGAGGAGACATCTAGAAGATGAAAGAGCATAGAGGCTCTGCTTCTATAAGTGGTCATGAAGAGATGATTGCACTGGTACATTGAGTATGGAGACTCAAGGTGACAAAGCTTAAAAGGAGGGAAAGTTGTCAAAGAGTTGCAGAGATTGAAGGCCAGGCAAGGGTATGAGCTCATAAGTGATATGAGATCTACAAGATAAGTTGTATGTTGTAGTCAAGTCAAGATTTTCTAATACTCTCTAGCAATTGTATTAGATCTGAAAATCCTATGGACTTAGGTTGGCCTAACAGCCATTTGTAAATCCTTTAATAGGGTGGCATTCCAAGTGAATGTTCTAAAGTCCTTTAAATAGGCCCACTTCTAATAGGGTGGTTAAATCCTCTAACAAGGTTACATTTAATAGTGTGTTGTAAGCCTTTAATAGGGTAGGCCTTTCATAGGGCATCACTTCAGAAGGGTGAAAATTGAGTAGCATGTCACTAGTGGTTTTTCCCAAATTGGGTTTCCACGTAAATCATTGTGTCATGTGTTGATTTCTAATGTGTTATACTTGCATGTTGATTTATAGTAACTTGCTGATTACATAGGTGACTACACAAACCTCAATTGGAATAGAACATGTAACTCTAGTAGGACCTCTTATTGTAGATGATTTGAACAAAAAGGAGCATAATCAAGCAATGTTGGAGATTGCATCTGCACTCAACTATGTAGAATATGATGACATAAAAAATTGTGACACTGCATTCAAGATGTGGAAAACCTTATTAGAAATCTATGGTGGAGATCAAAATGTCCAGAGAGCAAAGAGAGAAAGCCTAAGAAGAAAGTTTGATGACATGAAGATGGAAGAAGGTTAAAATGTTGCTCAGTATACTGCAAGAATGAAAGAAGTGGTGAGTGCAATAAGAAGTCTAGGTGGAGAATTGGAAGAAGAAATAGCTATTAGAAAATACTTAAGAACTCTACTCCCTATCTATGCTATAAGAGTTTCAGCCATCCAAGAGCTGAGGTGTGTACAAGGGAACACACTAAGCTTTGAAGGAATAGTTGGAAGACTTAATGCATTTGAGCTATCCAATTTTGACAACTACAAACTTGAGAACCTTGAATCTAATTTCAAGGGAAATATGACAATAAAAGATACTGAAGAAGACACATCAAGCAAGAAAAGACGAAAAGGAAAACATGCATCTAGTGATAGCAACATAGATGAGGAAGATATGGAATAGTTAGAAGCACTACTAGCTAGGAGATTCCATAGAGGTAAAGGAAAATTCAAAGGTAAGCTCCCTATCATATGCTTCAATTGCAATAAAGAAGGTCATATAGCTACAAGATGTCCACAAAAGAAGAACTACAAAGAAGGAAACAAGTTCAAGAACAAAAGAGAAGATGATAGCAAAGAGAAAGGAAAAAGATGCTACATTGTTGAAGGAGACTCTAATGAGAATGATGATGAAGTATTCTATGTAGCCATGAAGGATGAATGAGACAAAGATGAAGATGAAGGAAAAGCATTGGTTACTTGTGTGAACAAGAATGACAAGTGGATCATAGATAGTGGATGATCACATCACATGATAGGAGACAAAAATAAGTTCATTACCTTTACTCAATATGATGGAAATAGTGTTAGATTTGGTAATGATGCCCCATGTCAAATCAAAGGAAAAGGATCTATCAAACTTACAAATAAAATTTCATGTGATAATGCATACTACGTTGAAGGATTGAACTACAACTTGTTGAGTGTATCATAGTTAGGCAATGTAGGTTGCAAAGTTGAATTTGGAAATAAAATTTCCAAGATCTATGACACTGATGGGAATCTGATAGGAAAGGGTGAACAAACTAGGAGTAATCTATTTTACCTAGATATGGAAGATGCAACATGTCTTGTTGTTAGACTTGATGATGTGTGGTTGTGGAATAAAAGGCTATGTCATGTTAACTTTTATAATCTGATTAGCATCAACAAGAAAAAGAAGGTCAAAGGATTGCCCAAGTTAAAAAAAACCTAAAAACACAATGTGAAAACAATGTCAACTAGGAAAGATGACTAAGTCTAGTTTCAAAAGAAAAACATACACTTCCAATGAAGTACTAGAGTTAGTCCATGTAGACTTATGTGGTCCAATAGTAGTTCAAAGCTACCTAGGAGATAGATACATGATGTTATTTGAAGATGATTAATCCAAGATGATGGCTACTATGTTTTAAAGTAAAAATCTTATGCATTTCAAATGTTCAAGTAGTATTTCGCTAGAGTTGAGAAGGAAATAGGAAAGAACCTAAAATGCCTAAGGCCAGATAGAGGAGGTGAGTTCACATCAAGAGAGTTTGAAATTTTTTGCAATGACAAAGGTATCAAAAGGAAAACATCAACACCAAGAACTCCACCATAGAATGGTATTGCTAAAAGGAGGAATAGGTCAATGATTGACTATGCTAGAACCTTGATGATGGAGAAAAATGTTGCACTAAAGTACTGGAGAGAAGCTATAAGTATTGCAGTCTACACACGGAATAGAGTTCAAGACAAGAAAGGTACAAATGCAACACCTTTTGAATTATGGTATGGTCATCCACCTAATGTTAAACATTTCAAAGTTTTTGGTTGTAAATGCTATATTCTAAAAGATACTAGAAATGGCAAGTTTGATGCAAAAAGTGATGAAGGCATATTCCTTGGATACTCCACTAAAAGTAAGGCATATAAGTGTTTGAATACTAACACTAACAAAGTTGTGGAGAGTGAAAGTGTAAATTTTGATGAGCATGCAGAAGTTTAGGTTGATGAGTCAAAGCAAACAAAGGATTATAGATCCTTTGTATACTTCTATGAAGGAATGACAGTTGAAGACAATGCTGCAAATTGAGTTGGGAATCAGAAAAAAACTTCAGTATCTATCAAATCTCAACTTGTGAATGTCGAGCTGCATTTAGAAGCGAAGCTACAAAATGTAGGAAATGCACATTCTAATTCTAAAAATAGTATGCAATAAAGTAATGATGAAATGCCAGATGAAGAAGAATGAAATGACTCTAAAGTTGAAGGATCAAACATGGAAAGAAGGAAAAAACCTAGATTGCCCAAGTATGTAAGAAGACATCACCCTGTAGATAAAATCATTAGTGACAAGGATGCAAGACCAATGACAAGGAATAGGCTCAGGAATGAATCATTTCTACTAAGCAAGTTTGAACCCAAAACAATAAAAGATGAACTACAAGATGATGACTGGTATAAAGCCATGAAAGAAGAGGTAGATCAGATTGAGAAGAACAAAATATGGTCTCTAGTTCCTAGACCAGCTGATAAGAATATGATTGGTAGAAAATGGGTGTTTAGAAATAAAATTAATGGAAATGGAGAGATAACAAGAAACAAAGCCAAACTAGTTTGCAAAGCCTATGCACAAGAAGAAGGACTGGATTATGGAGAAACATTTGCCCCTATTGTAAGAATGGAAGGAGTAAGAACATTACTTTCATATGTTGCATATAAAGGTTTGAAAGTCTACCAGATGGATGTGAAGTCTACTTTTCTGAATGGTATACTGGAAGAGGAAGTCTACATAGAACAACCATAGGGATTTTTTGATGAGACAAACAAGGATATGGTTTGCAAGCTACACAAAGCACTTTATGGATTGAAGCGAACAGCTAGAGCATGGTACGAGAGGTTTCACAAATATTTTGTGAAAATAGGATTTGAAAGAACAGATGACAATAAAAAATTGTACATCAAAGCTAAGGAAGGTAAAGAAATTTTAATATCAGAAATCTTTGTTGATGATATAATATTTGGAGGAAAAGATGTTTTATGCAAAGATTTTGCTAATCAAATGAAGCATGAATTTGAGATGTCAATGTTTGGAGAAATAAAATTCTTTGTTGGACTACAAGTACATTAGTTGAAGCATGGAATATTTGTGACCCAATCCAAATACATCAAGGAAGTGCTCAAAATATTTGTGCTCGAAGACTCAAAACTAGTCAATCAAACATTGTATAGGTCAATGATTGGCAAGCTGCACTATGTTGTACATAGTAGACCAAACATTGCATTAGCTATTGGAATAGTAGCAAGATTTTCTACAAATCCAAGAGAAAGTCACTTAAT
Source organism: Cupressus sempervirens (assembly GCA_028749045.1). Taxonomy (NCBI): domain Eukaryota; kingdom Viridiplantae; phylum Streptophyta; class Pinopsida; order Cupressales; family Cupressaceae; genus Cupressus; species Cupressus sempervirens. The sequence continues at coordinate 744,510,459 of CM053783.1, forward strand.
GGTAGTGAAGAGAATATTAAGATACCTGAAAGGAACTGATGACTTTGGTTTGTACTACAAGATGAGTGAAAAGTTTGAATTGAAAGCTTACACATATGCAGATTGGAGAGGTAACATTGATGATAGAAAAAGCACCAGTGGAGGAGCACTTTTCTTAAGAAAGAGGTTGATTACATGGACAAGCAAAAAGCAAAGTTGTACCTCACAGTCCACTGCTAAAGCTGAATATGTGGTAGCTGCTATAAACTGCACCAATATTGTATGGATCAAAAATTTGCTGCAAGGTATGAAGGAAGAAGTAATTGAACCTATGACACTTTATTGTGATAATACAAGTGCCATAAATATATCAAAGAATCTAGTAATGCATGCTAAAACTAAGCATATTGCAATCAAGTATCACTATGTAAGAGAGTTGGTGGAAGATAAAGAAGTGAAGATGGAATAAGTTAGCTCAAAGGAATAGATTGTTGATATCTTCACAAAAGCACTACCTAAAGACAATTTTAAGTATCTTAGAGGTAATCTAGGTGTGATACCCCTAGCTAAGGCTACTTGAACCAAAAAGAAAGTATTCTCTGCATCAAAGAAGCTGAATATTGAAAAATTTTACATTGATATAGAGAATGTTTACTTTGGTATCCATGCTTGAAGTAGTAGAAATGCTGAAATTTCAAATTAGTCACAAGCAAGGTGACAGAGGGAGAAATTAAATGAACCTGTAAGAGCTACATCTGCATATTAAAAATGCTATTATGTCTTTGGCATTGTTGTCAAAGAGGGAGAAGAAAACAACTGATCAACAACTGTTGAAGATACAGGATTAGAAAAGAGGGAGAAGTAGAAAACTAATCAACAAATAGTATGAGGGTGAAGATGTTTGAGGTTGATTAGAATAGTAGAAGATGAGAAATACAGAGGGAAAAAGAACAAGGAACAAGGATACAACAGCAAAGAGGAAAAAGCAAATTAATGAAGCAATTAGAATATTAGAAGGAGATGTAATTTTTTTTTGGTATTTGACTTACTATTCTAACCTAGTAAGGTTGGGGCTGAATAGTTTAGTCTAATGGTTGAACAGATTGGTTTGCCATCAATGCCAAAGAGGGAGATTGTTCGAAATCTAATTGAAAAGCTCATTATTGTTGAAGATCAAAGACGGAGATTGTTGTAAAGGAATGTTTTCAATCATTATTTTGTCATTGATGTCAAACTTGCTATTTGTAGGGATGATATTTGCTTATAAGATCCAAGTACTATCACTTAGTTGATTGATGAAGAGGATTTGATCAACAAGATGTAACAAGAGCACCTAAGGGAAAGGTTGAGTTATGATGTTTTAATGAAGTGCAAGGAAAAGTTAAGACAATGGTTAAGTAATGTATTGATGACATACTCATGGATATAGAAGTTGGTCACACTTAGAATTATTCGAGCAAGAAGTTGTAACAAGATTGATTGCAAAGCTTAAACTAAGATCTTTAGTGGGTGCCAAGCAAGTTAGTTGAAGTTGAACAAACTTTTAGTAGAAGCCAAGTAACATAAATTTCTGATGTGTGCCAAGTGATCTTCATGTGCCAAGTGAAGATCAGGTGCTGAGCATTAGAAAATTTTTAATTGATGCCGAGTGATTTTTAGGTGCTAAGCATCAGGAAAAACATAGTTGATGCTAAGTAACACAGTATGTACCGAGCACCAGTATTTCAATAGTGTCGAGCTACTGTATTATTTCAAAAGATGAAGATTTGCCAAATCTAAGCCAACATAGTGGTTACATTGAATTTTTTGAATGAGTCAGAAGATAAGGATGATGAGTTGTTGGCACAGAATCCTATGTAAACCATTTTTGAGCAAATTCTAAAGGATTATTCAAGAATTTTCTAGAGGAAGCAGAATATGGGTTAAATGAAATGAATCCTAGCTAATCCATTTGAATTGGAAATTATAGAATAGAAGAATTGAATGGGAAAAGTTACCCCAAGACTTCTATTTAAGAAGTCATAGACCAAGAAGCAAAGAGCTACTAATTCTATTGCTGCTGGAGAGCCAAATCTGCAAAGTGGTTAGAAGGGTGTCAAGGAGGAGACATCTAGAAGAAGGAAGATCACAGAGGCTCTACTTCTACAATTGGTCATGAAGAGATGATCACATTGGTACATTGAGTATGGAGACTCAAGGTGACAAAGCTTGAAAAGAGGGCAAGTTGTCAAAGAGTTATAGAGATTGAAGGCTAGGCAAGGGTATGAGCTGAGAAGTGGTCTGAGATCTACAAGATAAGTTGTATGTTGTAGTCAGGTCAAGATTTTCTAATACTCTTTAGCAATTGTATTAGATCTAAAAATCCTATGGACTTAGGTTGGCCTAACATCCATTTTTAAATTCTTTAATAGGATGGCATTCCAAGTGAATGTTCTAAAGTCCTTTAAACAAGCCCACTTCTAACAAGGTGGTTAAATCCTCTAACAAGGTGACATTTAAAAGTGTTTTGTAAGCCTTTAACAAGGTAGGCCTTTCACAGGGTACCACTTTAGAAGGGTGAAAATTCAGTAGCATGTTACTGGTGTTTTTTTCCCAAATTGGGTTTCCACATAAATCATTGTGTCATGTGTTGATTTCTTATGTGTTATACTTGCATGTTGATTTACAGTAACTTGCTGATTACATAAGTTAAAGCTTGGATGAATGAATGGTTAAATGGGTTCACTACACTTAGTGGAAAGTTTGAATAGGACATCTAGACCTTGAATAATTGATTCACTCCCCCCTCTCAATTATTCTAAAGCAATTCTAACACTAAGATGTTGGTTCATTTCTCTATAACACTTGATTTGAAAATAGTACCTCCCATGGATGACACCATTTTGTCTTGTTAATGACCCTCTTCATGATAAAGTGTTGTGAAAACATTACCCAAGAGCGTAGTAGTTTTAGATTCAGAGCTATGGGATGAAGCCTCTTTCTCAACTAAGGCCTAGTATTGTGGGGTATCTCTAGGTTTCCACGTATGACTAGATTCCCCTTTCTTTTTATGCCAATTCTTTTTACCACCCTTTGGTAAGTCTTTAGTATGCTCTCATATTTATATTTCTGTCAGCCATCTTTCACTTTTTAATACAAGCACTGGTAACAAAACCTAAGACTGAGTTGCCACCTATGAGGGGAAAATATCTTTTATATTGGCTAAAAGACAAGAAACTTTACAAAAAAAATCTTCTAAAAATAGATCTGATGAAGGGACCCAACCCAAAAACATTTATATTTTTTACTTTAGGAATGCAACTCTATTGGCCAATAAGTCACTTTGCAAGCCCACTCTACGCCACACAACTGTTGGATACAATTGGTTAATTGAATGTTGTCTTTGATGTTACACAAATGTCATATCAGTCATCAGACAGAGTCTACCGAGCTCAAAAGGTAAGCATAGTAGTTTACAGAGTCTACCGAGCGTTGATGTATATTACACTATAAAGATAGCTTCTACCGAGCTAACTTGGTTAATAAAGGAAGTTTAGTACTTACCAAGCTCACTTGATGATCGAAGGAAACTATGACAGAGTATTTACCGAGCTGGGAAGGTAAGCGAAGAAAAGTTAGTGTTTACCGAGATGGGAAGGTAAGCGAAGAAAAGTTAGTGTTTATCGGGTTGGGAAGGTAAGCGAAGGAAAGTCAGTCTTTACCGAGTTCACTCGGTGTCCAAAGGATTTTTGCACAATTCGCAATGCTTACCAAGCCTCACTTGGTTAACACTAAAGATCATTATGGTACAGTGTTTACCGAGTTGGGTTGGTTAGCGAAAGATTTTTTAAAAGTGTGGAATTAAGGCTAAAATTGATTTATGTGATGAATGTAGCCAACTCATGGTATAATTATTAATAATTTTAACTTGTATTTAAGGCCGACTTGATAATCAAAAAGGTATATATGAAGGATCAAGTTGTGAATTCAAATGTGCATGTGTGGATAAGATGTATGTGCAAATTGTGAAGGTGCAAGTGAATTTTTGAAGGATCGGATATCCTTGTGGAGCTACAAAGCTTTTATGTGATCAGAGAGGATCTAGTGAAGCAGAATAGAGATCTGTATCAGCAAAGATAAGTTGCATTATATTCAGATCATTCATTGTTACTTTCTAACAATTGTAGCCATGATTTCAAATCTCTTAACAGAGTGGGTTTAACAGCCTTATTGTAAATCCTCTAACAAGGTAACAGTTCAGTTGAATTGTTCTAAAGACCTCTAGCAAGGCCACTCCTAACAGGGTGATTAAATCCTCTAACAGGGTCACACCTAACAGTGTGTTTTGTAACCTTTAACAGGGTTTTCTCTTAACAGGGCTCAGTTCAAAAGAGTGAAAAACAGTAACTAGTTACATTGGTGGTTTTTCTCATATTGGGTTTCCACGTTAAATCTAGTGTCTCTAGTGTTCATGATTGCTGAATTGTTTTGGTTATCAGTTCTTAATAATTATTAGTATTTGTTGCATTATCAAGTTTCAGTAATCTGTAACTAAGATCAAGATTTTAGACATCTAAGGGACTGTGAAATGGTTTTGTGGTAACTGATTCACCCCCTCCCCCTCTCAATTACTCCATTCTCATTTCCAACAATTGGTATCAGAGCTTTTTGGTGCTTGCAAGAAAGGATTTCAAGGTTCTAAGCCAAAGATCAAGATGTCTTACAAAAGAGAAATTCCAAAACTTAACAAAGATAACTTCTCAGCATGGCAAGAATTGATGAAACTTCATCTGGCTACTATTGGTGATACTGGATTGAAATACCTTGAAGAAAAATATGAAGAACCTTCTGGCACATTGTCAGTTAATGATATTGCTGAAAAGAAGACTCACAATAATATGATGATAGACATAGGATCTTCTCTCAGCTATGAAGAATTTGATGACATTAAGGACTGCAAAACTGCCTTTGACATGTGGAACAAGCTAAAGGAGATCTATGGAGGGGATGATAATGTGAGAAGAGCAAAAGCAGAAAGTCTAAGAGGACAATTTGATCAAATGAGGATGAGAGAGGATGAAAACATTGCAAAGTATGTTGAAAGAGTTAAAGCATGTGTAAGTGCAATTAGGGCAGCTGGAGGTGACATCAAAGGAGAAATAGTTGTAAGCAAAGTTCTCAGAACCTTGCTTCCCGTTTATGCAATCAAGTCTCTGCAATACAGGAAAGAAGGTGTGAAGCAAATCATAAGATAAATCTTGAGGCCGTAGTCGGAAGACTAATTGCATTTGAACTAGATAACTTTGACAACTATGTTCCAGCCTCCAAAAAAATTGAACCAACATTTCAAGCCAAGCTCTCACTCAAAGAGAAAAGCAAAAAGAAGATAGAATCACAGTCAGAAAGTGAAAATGAATCAAGAAAAAATTTAGACAGTGATCTCGAAGTGATTGAAGCTCTACTAGCCAAGAAATATTCTAGAGGCAGAGGAAAATACAAAGGTAAAGTTCCTCTAATCTATTTTTCTTGTGATGAAATTGGTCATATTGCAGCAAGGTGCCCAAACAAGAAAAACAATGATGAAAATAAAGATCACAAATAGAATGGCAAGAAAGACTTTAAGAACAAAGGTAAGAAATCATGTTTCATGGCTGAAAATTCTAAGGATTCTGATAATAGTGAAGATGAAATTGTTTATATTGCTGTTAAAGATGACTCTGACAGTGATGACGAAGATAAAATGGCTCTTATCTCTCATGTAAGTAAGAATGATACATGGATTATAGACAATGGTTGCTCACATCATATGACTGGTGATAAAACTAAGTTTGATCAGTTTGAAGACTATGATGGTGGCAGTGTAAGGTTTGGTAATAATGAACCTCATTTCATAAAAGGAAGAGGAAGAATATGTCTATCCAAAGAACTTATATGTAATAATGCCTATTGGGTTGAAGGTCTCAAACATAATTTTCTAAGTGTTGTAGAGTTACTAAATACTAGATTCAAGGTGGAATTCATGCATGGAAAGGCAAGACTATTGAATGAGCAAGGAAAACTGATAGGATCTGGCACCCAAACTAAAGGTAACCTTTTCTATCTAGAACTTGGTAAATGCCCATGTTTTATTGCTCAAATTGAAGAGAGTTGGTTATGGCATGAAAGGTTGTGCCATGTCAATTTTGATAATTTGGTAAAAATAAGAAAATTCAAGAAAGTAAGAGGCATTCCTAACATTAAGAAACCTGAGGTTGGTCTATGCAAGAATTGTCAGATTGGTAAAATGGGAAAAACTAGTTTTAAAGGTAAAAACTATCAGTCTGAAGATATATTAGAAATTGTGCATACTGATTTATGTGGACCCATTGGAATAGAAAGCTATACTAGAGAAAAGTTTTTCATTCTTTTTGTTGATGACTATTCAAGAATGATGACTGTCATGTATCTAAGGAATAAATCAGAAGCATTTGAGAAATTCAAGTGGTATTTGGCAAGAGTTGAAAAAGAAACAGGGAAAAGGCTGAAATGTTTAAGGTCAGACAGAGGTGGTGAATTCATTTCACATGAATTCAATAACTTCTACATTGAAAGAGTTATTAAAAGACAGGTTTCAGCACCAGGAACTCCAGAACAAAATGGAATAGCTGAAAGAAGAAATAAATCTATTATGGATTGTGCAAGAACTCTGATGATAGAAAAAAACATTGCTATCAAATACTGGAAGGAAGCCATCAGCACTGCAATTCATACCTTAAATCGAGTACAGTTGAAGAAGGACTCATTCAAGACTCCCTATGAATTATGGTATGGCTACAAACCCAATGTAAGTTATCTGAAAGTATTTTGAAGCAAATGTTATATTTTGAAAGAATTTAGAAAAGGAAAATTTGATGTAAAAGGTGATGAAGGAATATTTTTGGGTTATTCTTGCAAAAGCAAAGCATATAGATGTTTAAATCTATCCACTCACAAAGTCATAGAAAGTGCACATGTGAAAGTTGATGAGTTTGTAGACAAATCAGAAGAACAAAGCAAAAAGATATCTGAAGACTAATAGAGATTTGTTTACATTGAACCTGATACTATGCCAAGTATACCATTCACTCAAGAATCCTCAACTCCTGAGTCTTCAGTAACTGAGTTGCAAATAGTTCAAACCGAGCCACAGCAACATTCAGACACTACCAAGAAAGTGTCTATTGAGTCTGAAGCAACCAAGCTAGAATAGCCTGAATATGAAATTGAAGCACAAGCAGATATCAATGAAACTCATTCAAGAGGTAAAGAACTTGTATTAGCTAAATATGTTAGAAGACATCATACACCAGATCAAATCATTGGAGACAAATATGAAGGAACCCTGACAAGAAGTAAGTTGAAAAATACTTGTTTACTTGCTGATTTTGATCCTAGAAGTATTAAAGACGCATTGGCAAATGATAGTTGGATTGAGGCAATGAATGAGGAAATAGAACAGATAGAGAAGAACAAGATATGGACTCTTGTACCCAGGCCTAAAGATAAGAATATAATAGGAACCAAGTGGGTATTCAGAAATAAGTTGACTGAAGATGGTAAGGTATCCAGAAACAAAGCTAGATTGGTATACAAAGGATACTCTCAAGAAGAAGGCATAGATTATGGGGAAGCTTTTGCTCCTATTGCAAGATTGGAAGGAGTCCAAACCTTACTTGCATATACTTCTCACAAAGGATTCAAAGTTTATCAGATGGATGTCAAATCAGCATTCCTCAATGGAATACTGGATGAAGAGGTTTACATTGAACAACCTGAAAGTTTTGTTGATCCAGATAAAAGGAACATGGTCTACAAATTACACAAGGCCAGTATGGTCTAAAAAAAGCCCCTAGAGCATGGTATGAAAGATTGCATAACTATCTTATTCAGATTGGTTTTCAAAGAACTAATGATAATAGTAGTTTGTATATAAAGGAAGGACCAGATAATAAGATTGTCTTGGCAGAAATATTTGTAGATGATACTATTTTCACAGGGACTGATGATCTTTGCAAAGAATTTTCAGAACAAATGAACAAAAAATTTGGAATGTCTATGTTTGGTGAAATAAAAAAATTTGTCGGTCTTCAAATTCAACAAAATAAGAATGGCACCTTCATTACTCAATCAAAATACATCAAGGAGATATTGAAAAAGTTTGGTATGGAGGACTGCAAACCTGTTGGAACTCCTATGTGTACTGGATTGAAAATTACCAAAGATGATGAATCCAAATAAGTAGACCAAACATTGTGTAGATCTATGATTGGAAAGTTGCAGTATGTAGTTCATACCAGGCCAGATATTGCTCTTGCAGTTGGTATTGTTGCAAGATTTTCAGCAAAATCAAGAGAAACTCACCTAATGGCAATTAAAAGAATAATGAGATATTTGAAAGGAACTGAAGATTATGGACTATGGTACAAATTTGGAGGTAATTTGGATCTGAAAGTTTTTACTGATGCTGATTGGGCAGGGAATCTTGATGACAGAAAAAGCACAAGTGGAGGGGCATTCTTTCTTGGAAAGAGATTGGTTTCTTGGACAAGCAAAAAGTAGAATTGTACATCCCAATCTACAGCAGAGGCAGAGTATGTTGCTGCAGCAGTAAACTGTTCCAACATTGTTTGGTTTAAGCAGTTATTACAAGGAATGAAGATGGAAATCAAAGAACCAGTTGTTATGTTCTGTGACAATACTAGTGCAATCAATATATCTAAGAATCTAGTGATGCATTTCAAAACCAAGCACATAGCAATAAAATATCATTTTGTCAGAGAATTGGTGCAGGACAAGGAGATCAGACTGGAATATGTGCATACAAAGGAACAAATTGCTGACATATTCACAAAGCCATTACCTAAGGATACATTCTTGTATCTTAGAGGTAAGTTAGGGGTCACTCCCCTATCTAAAGTTCACTAAAATAAAGTTTGAAGTGATGCATCAACCTATGACAAGTTGAAAATCTATCAAGTTGATGCAGCAGAGTATTGAAGTCATTGCATATGAATCTATACATAAGGTACATTGTAATCCAGTTGAGAGTACTTTTGGCATACGATAAGAGCTTTTACTGTGTTGTATTGTCTTTGGCATGTGTTGTCAAAGAGGGAGAGTAAAACTATAATATCTATTCTAAAATTTGTAAGCATTTGTAAAGGGAGAATAAAACTGTCATATCTTTCTGTTATACAATTCCTTCACAAACGGAGATTACTAAAAGAGGGAGAAGTATTATGTTGACATATTGTGCTGCACTATAAGAGAAAGACTTGTTTTCAAATTTCATTCTGCTATGACATGTTGTGTTGCCATCAATGCCAAAGAGGGAGATTTTTGGATACAATTGGTTAATTGAGTGTTGTCTTTGATGTTACACAAATGTCATATCAGTCATCAGACAGAGTCTACTGAGCTCAGAAGGTAAGCATAGTAGTTTATAGAGTCTACTAAGCGTTGTTGTATATTACACTATAAAGATAGCTTCTACCGAGCTAACTTGGTTAACAAAGGAAGTTCAGTACTTACCGAGCTCACTCAGTGATCGAAGGAAACTGTGATAGAGTATTTACCAAGATGGGAAGGTAAGCGAAGAAAAGTTAGTGTTTACTGAGCTGGGAAGGTAAGCAAAGAAAAGTTAGTGTTTACCAGGCTAGGAAGGTAAGCGAAGGAAAGTCAATGTTTACTGAGTTCACTCGGTGTCCAAAGGATTTTTGCACAATTTGTAGTGCTTACCAAGCCTCACTTGGTTAACACTAAAGATCATTATGGTACAGTGTTTACCGAGCTGGGTTGGTTAGCGAAGGATTTTTGAAAAGTGTGGAATTAAGGCTAAAATTGATTTATGTGATGAATCTAGCCAACTCACGGTATAATTATTAATAATTTTAACTTGTATTTAACGCCGACTTGATAATCAGAAAGGTATATATGAAGGATCAAGTTGCGAATTCAAATGTGCATGTGTGGATAAGATGTATGTGTGAATTGTGAAGGTGCAAGCAAATTTTTGAAGGATCAGATATCCTTGTGGAGCTACAAAGCTTTTATGTGATTAGAGAGGATCTAGTGAAGTAGAACAAAGATATGTATTAGCAAAGATAAGTTGCATTATATTCAGATCATTCATTGTTACTTTCTAACAATTGTAGCCATGATTTCAAATCTCTTAATAGAGTGGGTTTAACAGCCTTATTGTAAATCCTCTAACAAGGTAATAGTTCAGTTGAATTGTTCTAAAGACCTCTAGCAAGGACACTCCTAACAGGCTGATTAAATGCTCTAACAGGGTCACACCTAACAGTGTGTTTCGTAACCTTTAATAGGGTTGGCTCCTAACAGGGCTCACTTCAGAAGAGTGAAAAATAGTAACTAGTTACATTGGTGGTTTTTCCCATATTGGGTTTCCACGTTAAATCTGGTATCTCTAGTGTTCATGATTGTTGAATTTTTTTGGTTATCAGTTCTTAATAATTATTAGTATTTGCTGCATTATCAAGTTTCAGTAATCTGTAACTAAGATCAAGATTTTAGACATCTAAGGGACTGTGAAATATTTTTGTGGTAACTGATTCTGAAATGTCCCTTTACTGGTTTTATATGATATTTCCAACCTCTAATCAGATCTTTAAAATCAAACAACTAATATCCCAAAGATTCACCAAATTTCTGAAAAAACCCCAAATCGGGTATGCTGAAAATAGTGCCAAAAGCTTCACAACTTCACAAATTATTAATAAATCTGAAAATGGAAATTTTTACAGAAATTTCAGCAACATAACAGCTACAAAATGACATTTCCAGATCCTTATAGCCTTTAAACAATAGTTCACAAATGTAGGACAAAAACTATGCTCATCGGGCTTTCGAAATTAACACAAAATTGCCCGGAAACACCACAAAAACACTAATAATCTATCTCAGAAGTTTAATCACGTCCCAATACATATATTTAGCTCTATTTTAACACCTTAAAGTCTGAAATACCAAAGCAGCCCAAACTGATATGAAATACTCAACTGTAAACACCAAACTCATACAAAAAACACACCCGAAAACCCACAAATCTGCACTGTTCAGAACAAAGGCAAACTCTGTATGAGCATGCACATGGAATGGCTTCAAATTCCCATCCTTAGTCTTCTTGGAAACCTAAAAACTCCCATTCTTGGGTCTCCCTGGGAACCTATCCCGTTCTTGGGTCTCCTTCTCCACAGGTTTGGCAGCCTCTGAACAATAACAAAGAATGAGCAAAAATTAAGTTCTGAAATCAGCTCAAAATGCCTCCAAACCCCTTAAAAGAGGGCATAACTGTAACTCACATCCAAGAGAGATTAATGAAACATATTTTAATAATAATTTTCATTTATTAGTCCAACGATTTCCAAAGATTAACTCCCTTTTTTTGAAAATTCACTTTCTTGGGCCTGGCTGCCTTAGCAAAGATTATTATTTTTTAATTATTTGAAAAGGGGACATGACAAGTCCTCCCCTCCCAAACATTGCTTGTCCTCAAGCAATGGCTAAACAATAAACCAATCAATCCACCTGGATCCCAAATGTAGTCATGAACTATACTACTACCAATTAACACAGGCTCGTGCAATATCCTCTGCAATATGACCAAGAGGAATCCATAATCAAACTGACAATTATAGCTCAACCAAACTCCAAAATCACCACTACCATAGTCAAAAACCCATGAGACACAAACTCTTAGAACATCAAAACCCAAGTAAAGTGGACAAATCAAACTACCAACACAGTAAATACCATCAACGCATCCCACTAGCCTATATGAAATGTACAATCCAACTCTACAACAATGGTGAACGCTCTCGAATGAAACTATACCAAGTATAGAGAATCCACACACTGTACAACTCCTACAGTCAACATAACTCTGCAAATCACCGACCACTATCTCATAACCATAACTCCCATGCACTGCTGATGGTGAAAAGGCATTACAAGATAAAGAGTAAGAAATGGAATCCAAACCAAATTTTCCTACCATCAACTCCTCAAAAAAAGGATCAAATGCTAACTGATGTACATACCCTACAATATAATGTTGATTAAAAAAACCAAACTCAGTCAACAACTCACCATGAACAAGTGATACAACCTACTGTGACTGATCACTAGCTAAGTCAGGAGATGTCATAGCCAAAGGAGTAGAATCAATATAAACACCCACTGAAGCATCACTCCCAAACTCCTGCTCTAAGTCACATATTATCAAGTTGTCAACTGCAGAACCTATCACCATGTCATGCCCATCACAACTCTCATCTTGAGGCATCAAACTGTCCCATAACTGATGATAAGTACTAGGAGCCAAAGTACATCTCTGTATCATCATCTCATCAACATGGTCATCAAAGGTAAATTGATGAGCGTACCTCATAGTGTAATGCCGATAGAATTCACCAATCTCAATCAGTGGCTCAGACTGTAATCTAGATGAAACTAACTGCAATTGATCATTAACCATGTTGGAACTGACTACTACCTCTGAAGATATCACCAAGGGAGTAGTATTACTAGCAGGAACCATGCCAACTGCCGACTCACCAACATCACACATGATCTTTGATACATCTCTAGTCTTCGTGCCATCAGTACTAGAGGCCACCACCATGTTAGGCGTACAACAATCTGCTACAACACCCAACTCAACTGAACCTGACTCTAGTAGGAATGAACCTGATATGTCAATGTTAGTATCAAGGATGGATGCATCCCCATCTCCACTATCTCTGACAATCTCGACCATGGACATCCTCGGATCACCAAACACCACAGCTTGTGACTGTATAGAATTAGGTAAAGACTGTAGTCACTCTAACTCCATGGTCACCTTAGCCAAATGAAACTGTGACTCCTTGAAAGCCAACTGTGTACTCTCAAGAATCTCAGAAGTCACCTCAAGCTGCTCAGTAAGCTCACTCACCTCATCTTCCTTGGCCAACAATGCATCATATGCTGTACTGCCCCACTCCATAAGATAATCTCTGTCGGCTACCAACTACATATAATTCTTTCTCAAAATCTGAATAGCCTCCCATAAAGAGTGGAACTCTGTCAAGGAAAGATAACTGCCCCCCTGCTCATCACTAGTAGGAAAACCCCATCCATAAACTGCTAACAACTGACGAGCAGCATCGAAATGCTGGCAAGTGATAGCAATATCTCGGTCACTAACTCTCAACTGATTAGACGCATGATGGCACTGGCTTGATTGTCTCCTACAAACCTCCTCTGATGCACTATCTAAAGGAGTATCCTCAAAGTTACTAGTCTCTAGAGTATTACCATCCATATCCTGTGAATCAAATCTAAAGCTCATATCAACATACGGAGTATCAAAAACTATAGCACTGTTGTCCAACTCCTCTATACCCAAAGAAACTAAGTCTTCAAAACTACCCACTGCATCCTCCTGGATGTCATCAATGCCAATATGATCCTAGGACTCATCTGTACACACTGCCAAATATGAAAGATCATCAACACATTCAAGCAAGTATGGTTGACTGGATATATGAACAAAGCCCAACATGGGTGTATAAAAACTAATACCAACATCAGACAAGATGCTGGCACAAGAAAAGACAACACCATGTAATTTGCTAATCAAATCCATGATAGCACCCAAACAAACACTGTTACCAAAAAGTGTTAAAGATCTCCAGTCAATTGAATCCTAAACGCTAATATAACAATCCCGAGTCCATATCCGTAAACTAGAATCAACTGGTAACTCAAGCAAACTCCTCACCAAAGTAATATGACCAATACCAACTAACTCCACATACCTGTCATGATGAGATAATGAAGTCACAATACTATCTTTGTTCACCTTCAGCTGGCTGGACAAATCATGTGAAGTACTACCAGCCTCAACCTCGTGTGATGAAGCATCTAACTGTGCCTGGTACTCTTTCTCAGCAAAGTCATGAATGCTCAATGTCTGCTCATCTCTATCGGGTATCTCACCATCCTGCACAACAACATCCTCATAATCATCATCTGAACCCACTACACTGTAGTCACTACCTGTTGTAACTATACCATCCTAAATACCTGTGGCATCACCCTTTGATGACCTATAAACAATTGTCTCAATTTGAGTATCAAGTTGACCGTTACTATCAATCTGTGTAATATCCTTTCCCACCACCTCCTGTGGTAGAGTAGAATATGAGACCTCTACCTGGCTATCAGCTAGTTTCTCAAACTCCTCATGCAAGTTCTTGGGAATTGTGTCATCTATCCTGTGAGAAAATCTACCAAATAGAAATCTAGTCAACTTATCCACCTTAGTTGGGTTGGACAACATGTCATTCATTATACGGTGGTGCTCAATCAACTATTCAGACATGTCATGGCTTATTTTCATAAGTTTATCTCGAATGTCTAAATAACCATTCTTTCTACTATTTTGACTCTGGATATCAATTGTCCAAGATCGTGTCCTCTGAGACTCTGTACTATACCTGTCCATTCTAGATAAAGTAGAGTGTAACCCCAATAGGATATAACTTTTTCAAACACCAAGAACTAACATGCAAATAATTAGAAGTAGCATGCAACCATAGATTTTGACATGCAACTGATTAGAAGCAACATGCAACCACCAAATTCACCAAGAACTAACAGGAAAATGATTAGAATTAGCATGCAACCATAAATTTTGACATGCAGCTGATTAGAAGCAACATGCAATCATAAATTATGACATGCAAGATCTGGGTAGTTGTCAAAACTGACATGCAAGATCTGGATAGTTGTCAAAACTGACATGCAAACTTCTACAACCACCAAATTCACTAAGAACTAACATGAAAATGATAATAAGTAGCATGCAACCATAAATTTTGACATGCAGCTGATTAGAAGCAACATGCAATCATAAATTATGACATGCAAGATCTGGGTAGTTGTCAAAACTAACATGCAAGATCTGGGTCGTTGTCAAAACTGACATGCAAGCTTCTACAAACCCTCAAGCTGGCAAGATCATGGCTCTGATACCATTGAAATTTCCCTTTACTGGTTTTATATGATATTTCCAACCTCTAATCAGATCTTTAAAATCAAACAACTAATATCCCAAAGATTCACCAAATTTCTCAAGAAACCCCAAATCGGGTATGCTGAAAATAGTGCCAAAAGCTTCACAACTTCACAAATTATTAATAAATCTGAAAATGGAAATTTTTACAGAAATTTCAACAGCATAACAGCCTACAAAATGACATTTCTAGATCTATATAGCCTTTACACAACAGTTCACAAATGTAGGACAAAAACTATGCTCATCAGGCTTTCGAAATTAACACAAAATTGCCCGGAAACACCACAAAAACACTAATAATCTATCTCAAAAGTTTAATCATGTCCCAATACATATATTCAGCTCTATTTTAACACCTTAAAGTCTGAAATACAGCAGCAACCCAAACTGATATGAAATACTCAACTGTAAACACCAAACTCGTACAAAAAACACACCCGAAAACCCACAAATTTGCACTATTCAGCACAAAGGCAAACTCTGTATGAGCATGCACATAGAATGGCTTCAAAATCCCATCCTTAGCCTTCTTGGAAACCTGCAAACTCTTATTATTGGGTCTCCCTGGAAACCTACAAACTCTCATTCTTGGGTCTCCTTCTCCACAGGTTTGGCAGCCTTTGAAGAATAACAAAGAATGAGCAAAAATTAAGTTCTGTAATCAGCCCAAAATGCCTCCAAAACCCTTAAAAGAGGGAATAACTATAACTCACATCCAAGAGAGGTTAATGAAACATATTTTAATAATAATTTTCATTTATTAGTCCAACGGTTTCCAAAGATTAACCCCCTTTTTTCGAAACTTCACTTTCTTGGGCCTGTCTGCCTTAGCAAAGATTATTATTTTTTAATTATTTGAAAAGGGGACATGACAGATTCACCCCCTCCCCCTCTTAGTTACTCCATTCTCATTTCCAACAACAACTTCTATGGTACTGGTACTTTCACAACTTCTCAAGCTTTTTCACTCAACAACAACCAATACCCAAGCACTATTTCACAAGATAACAAAATATGACTACATATATTTGACTCACAGTACATATTCTAGAACTTTAGAATATAATTCTTTCATAGCTTCCCTAGTAAAGTTTCCATTTTATTGGTGTTTCAAAACTACCAAGTTAATAAGACCTAACACTAGGATGCAGAAGACAAGATTTAGTCTAAGGGTTAGCTACCTCCTATAATCAACTAAATTTTCTCCAGATTTGGACCAAATTCAATAGAATCACAGGGATTCTCTACACTTCAGGCTCTTTAGGGCCAAGGTGGGTGCACCTTAGGGATAGAAGTGTGATTGGTTTTATGATTCTCTCTTCAACATGTGCTCACTAATATTTCTCTTTCACATTTATTCCCTATAGTAGAAATGGTCAATAATTCTTTTTTATCTATAAAGACTCCTTGATTGCAACAAATAAGTAATAATTTAGAGGGAACTATTACAAATAACTAATGCCCAATAGTTGATTTCTTCACACAGAAAAGTAAAATTTATTTTATTTAAATTTGTGCTTTATGGAACCATATGAACTTAACAATTTGCAGATCTAAATCGATGATCAGTTCCTTGTCCATTGCTACAAAAAGTCTAACTAGCAAAACTTGACCTATTTAATTACCTTACAATTAAATTAATAGTAGAAAACCTTGAATTTCATTCTTATGAATATCCATCCCATATACCTAAAAACCCTATCAATTCAATGAAAGAATTTACTTAACTCCTTGAATTAAAAGCAACTAATGAAAAGACATACAGCTCATCCAATTTGCATTAAAATGAAATAACCTTCTTCATTCAATCCCACAATTATAGATATATGGAATAGAAGACAAAACTCAGAGACACAAATATTGTAGAACCTTCCTTTGTATTAATCTTCCTTGAAAACAATACATTATTGGAATGAGTTCAAAAATAACTCAAGATATGAAAAATGTCATTGAATGTTCACTTTTATTCTTAGACTTTGCAAAATGAATACAACACAAAAATTGACACAAAGACTAACTAGATTGACTACAAAATAGTATTAGCACTAAAATTGTACAAACTTTGGAGCTCAACTCCACATCTTGGAAATTCTTCAATATGAAGGATTGCAACAACCTTCAAATGGGAGGACACATATCAAAATTCAATTAGGAAACAAATACAAAGATAATTTATGTTTAGTTACATTACAAACATTCTTTGTACTTGATCAAAATTTTGGAATATAGTTACAAAACTAGTAGATGGCACTTTTAGCGGCTGCCTTGAGCATTTTTTTGTTGGTCTTCAAGCTTATGTCACTTTCCTTGCCTTTCCTTTTTTTTTTTTTCCTCTAACTACACCCTAACTACATGTTTGCACTGTCTAATCACTATCATTAGATGGTAGGTCCTTTATATCTATAATGACTTTCCAAATTTCTATGTTTGTGTCCACATCAATCTAGGTGGAATCTCTAACTACATATAATTCTTCAAGGAATTTTTTCTACTTATCATCCACTATTGTATTAACCTCTATAGTTATCTTTGACATCTCTAATTCTAACTTGTAGACCATGACAATCAAGTCATAAACCACTACTAGACCTACCTCATCATTGCAGTATGTCAAGAATTTGGGATGGTTCAAAATACTATCAAAAGATGTTGACCATTCCACCTAGTCCTTAACTTTTCCATCACTTTCCAAAATTTTAGGCACAAAATTGGGTGTTTTAGTGGAAATTTATTTTATTTTATTCTAAATTAGTTGCATTTTTCTAGTAAAGAAACCATTCAAATCTCTTACCTTGTTTATCATTTTTCTGGTATTTATAATAGTGACCTTGGCTAGATCCTTCTTCTATGCCAACAAGGGTACAAGGTTATCAAAAAATTAAGTATAAGGATCTCATGTGGTAAAGAGAGGAGATAATAGGGTAGCTACCTTAGAACATTTGTACTCTACTCCCTACAACACAAGATAGTTTCTATGCACATTTTGTGAGACTAGTTTCAATGCACTTATTTTAAGAACTAAGAAGTTTTTGATTTTGTTAATTTCAATCTCATTGCCTGATTCTAGATCTTCTTCATCTACTTCCATGGCTTGATTTGATTTACCTTATATCTCAGATGCCTGGCCCTCTATCTAGATACCTTGGTCTTTCACCTCTGTAGCTAATTTGATCATATTCCTTAATTTCTCTACCACATTTTCCAAAGGTTTTTCTACTCCAAGATATATGTCTTCTTTATTTCTTCTTAATAGTGCCTCCTCTTCTTGAAGAACCTCTCATAGGCTCCCTCCAATTGTGCTTGAAGGACATCCATTTTATTCTTTCCTAAGAATGCCACAGATGTTTACATCCCATATATCTAGTTACTAGAGGTGGAATGCAAATTCCAAAATATCACATTCCCCCTTGGGGATAATTTGATTTCCATTAGGGTAGGATTTTGATCTTCTAGAGCTAAACTCCATATTGCCATTATTTGAGTATCAACATTGTATGTTGGACCTGTCAGTTCTCCAAGATGATTTTCATCTTCAAATGAAATAAAATTATCTTGTCTTCTCATCTAGTCTAATAGGAAAGAAGAACTGATATCCCATCCTAGGAAGGCAATCATGCCACTTCTTCTCACTAGATCTCTGGCCTCTTCCATAGTGAGGTTTTCAGTAGTAGGATCATATTCTTGCAATTTTTACACTAACTTAGCAACCACCTCATTAAAATAACCTGGTTGCATTTGTAGAGATAGCTCATTCTATTTGAACTTAAACAAGAAGCTTTTAAACTCTTTAGTCTTGATGAAATTATCATCACTCATGAACTCATTTGTTTCAATGATTCTATCATCAATCATATGAGCTTGAAGTTGTAGTTTCTTTTCCCTTTTCTCATCCTTAGAGGCCTATGCTATAAAATATCTCTTTCTAGTATCATCAAAATATTGGCTACCCTTGGGAAAGATTTGTAAGGATTTTTACTGAGCCTTTTTGTGGAAATTCCTCCATCTTTTGTTTCTTATTTCTCTGCTCTATTCACTTTGAGCTCTCAAGATGATCCTCTTGATTCTCAATGACTAAAATTGCAATGTCCTCATTAGAGTATTTAGGATCAATTTTATTCCTTATATTTTTGCGCACTTGTGTTGATATTTCATCAAAATTTTCTATACACTTATCCAATCTTGACCAATAATCTTCTTCAGGATAGAATCCCTTAAAGGATGGATCTTCTTTTTTCATCTCCTACTCAAAGCTAAGGTTATCTCTATAGTCTATCATCCTTTATCTATAGATGTCCTCATTCATTCTATCAGCAATGACATCCTCTTCCCACATAGGTTTTGTAGGAGGTAAATTGTAGCCCCTCATATTTTTTGGGGCATGCCTAACTACATTGCAAGAGTCATATGTTATGGCTGGTCCAATTGGCAATTTGTATCCTCTCAAATAGGCATCAAATTTTTTCTATAGCATTTTTTTCCTATCTCAAAATATCATGTCTTAGTTCATCTACACAATAAATTTCCTTTATTGACAAGTTTTTTGAATTATATATGTTTAATGAAATCAGCTACCAAAAAACTTCTATAAACCCTAGTCTCCCTAGAAAATATTTGGGTATAATATGAGGTGGCTGAGACCATCCATATATTCTAATAATAGTGTATTCATTAAACATAAAAATACTCCCCCAACCATGAGCCAATTGCTTCCTAGCATCAAAACACATTTTAGGTTTAACAACCTTTCTAACACTCCTAGATATTCTTTTATTAACCAATCCTATCATCTTTAAAAAAGGATGCACAAAATCATTATAAAATGAAATGACATTTGAATATGGGTAGAATATTTTCCATATCTTTTTCCATCTTTTCACTAGTAGCATTTTCTCCCCATTCCTATGTAGATTCAAAGACACTCTGATCAAATGAATCAACATTCTTGGATAGGATCAAGTGCATGAATAGAGAATAGTGAGGGAACCTAAAAATTTTGAGTTGTCCGTATTGTGCAGCAATGATCTCCTCATGTATATAATCAATTATGTATGTCACATAATCATAACCAAAATTAGTCTTGGAGTCTTGAATATTTAAAGCCATGGCATAGTGTCCTCCTAGGGCATTCATGGTTCCATCTAAACCTAGGACTTTACTGAGGCTGAAGACAATATTTTGGAAATACCTATGAAAGATATCAAGAGGCATGATTTTCTCTACATCCTTCTTCTTTGGAATTTCTCCATTCTCTTTATGGGACATAGGAATGTTTCTTGTCATTTCTCTACCCATATAAAAGCTCTTTTAGCTTTTGAAATTCTTAGTTAGGTCATTGATGTTAATAGGCAATGACATTGGGCCTCCCAGATCAAATGCTTCTATGAATGTTTATTTATCTATGGATAGGAATTTACTTTATTCTCTCCTATTTAAGGACTTCCTCACTAGAACATAACACTTGATTAATGCTTTCACCAAGTCCACATCTATAAATACTTCTGGCATGATGAGTTTGCCCAAATTTTTGACCCAAGGGTTGCAAACTGAAACCTTCTCCATTCTATTCTTGTAGAAGAACCATAAAAATTCATATCCATTTTTGTCTGGAACCTTTGCATCTCTACATAATACATATGGATCTTTGAAAGCATGGTCATTTGCAGAGTGTGCATTACTTGAACCATGTAGAATGTGCATCCATTCTTCTATATTTGAACTAGGACTTTTTGTTTGCAAATTAGATTCTTCAATCATGGCTTGTGCAATAAATTCTCCTTCTTTCTAAGCCATATACTCAAAATATTTAATGAATTTTGAATGCTATATGCTGGATAATCACTAAAAATCACTATGAAACTCAAATTTTTCTTTGGAAACTCAAACGATTCTATAACTAGTAATTAAAATATGTGCGTCTTTTAGAATTTGTCTATCTCTACAATAGGAGTGTGGCATTTGTGAAATTTACAATTGGCACACTTCAAAACCTATCAATCCTAGAACAGATGGAAATATTGTTGCTATTTCATATTGTGTACTTCTAACTCATGCTCTTTTTATCCAACTTGAACATGGCCATTGAAACTACTTTTACACATTAAAACTAAAAGTTGTGATGATGTGATGACCTCATTATCATTGCTTCACCACATTTTTCCCCTCTTTTATTATCTCTGACAATGACCATGTGAAAAAGGTTTATCTTTAATGTTTCATAGCCTTGCATCTCTTTTTATTAACTACTAATTCTAGCTTGCAAAGGTGCAATTCCTTTTTTTTGCTCCTTCACAACTTCATTTTACTATATCTTCCTAACCACTATGATCTGGCGATGATTTCTTTATTCACTCTTTCACATCGTCACCACACTTTAGGATTTACCATCTTTTAAACTTGTGATGTTTTGATGCTTCTAATCTTATCATTATCGCTTCCTCACAACTGCCAAACATGATGTTTATTTTAAATGTGTGATGTTATACCAAGCATTTTTCTTAACATTTTCTTCATCACACAAGATTGCAACTCAAAATTTCACTTGCCTTTGAAAGCTTACAAAAGTGTGATAACAATTTCTCACCACCTTGCAACTTAAAATACTAACAATAAACAAAACCATAGGAAGAGGCAATGATTATCTTTAATTATTCACAAGCTCGCAACTTTACTACCTTACCTTATGTTTTGACTTGCAAAGATGTGATTGTTGCTTTGTTGATCATCACCTTTTCTTGCAATCTCGTAGAAAAGGTCATAATAGTGACTAAAATCCTTGTGCTCTTGTGTTGGCCTTTAACTTTAACTATTCTTAACTCATCTCACAAGGTTGCAACTTTAAAAATATAACCACAACTAAACCTTATGATAATGCAATCTTAATGTTTCACCACTCTGTCGCTTTGACTCTGAGTCAATCAAAAGATCAAGTGATGTTGTGATGGTCTAAAACTTAATTGTCTGACCACTTAATCTCTCCATCACAACTTAATCATTCACTTTTCTTCAAACCCTTGTGAAAGAGTGATGAGCATTTCTTCTAACTACTAAATGTCTTTCACAGTTTTGTATCTTATAATCTTTTCTCATGGCTTAACCATGTGATCATGCAAAATGGTTGTCCTTAACTTTTCCTTGACTAATAGCTACTTCACAACTTAAAATACTAGTATTCATCTTACCTATGTGATGCTCTGACCAATTTCTAACTTGACTACCTTCTCTATCATCGTTGCTTTGCAACTTGAATGCTATGTTAATCTCATATTGGTTTTGACTAGTGAGTGTCTATACACCTAAGTCATTTACTTAGTTCATGTCGAACAAGTAATGTATGTCAAGCACAACATATAAGTTAGAGCATGCCAAGTAAACAATGAGTGTCAAGTCACTCATCTACTGAGTCACTCAAGTCTTGAGTAGATAGTATGTGTTGAGTGATTCATTTGCCAAGCAAGCAGTGCATGTTGAGTCATTTAGCTTCTGAGTGATAGCATTGAGGTCATAGTTAGTGTTGAGCACCAAGGACTTCAAATGGCAAGTAACACAATTTTTTCATTGCTATTTGCATTGGCACAAACTACTATGTAAGCCAATTTTGAGCCAACTATAGGAATTAATTTATGATCTTTTTTGTATAAGGAAGAATCTTAAGTGGGAATCCCTATGTACTACATGCATCCAATCAAGGAAAGGGGAGGTTTAAGAGGTAATATGGGTAAATCACAGCCATTCATCCATACCTAACCCTAAGTTACCTAAGCCTTCTTAAGGAGGATAAACCTAAACTTTTCATGAATGATCAGAGAGAGAGAAGGAGAGTTTACATGCTCAATTAGAACATTCATGGTGACCAAAGTATTATGGTCTAAATTACCTTACAAAATCAGTTAAAGGAGAAGAGAGGAATGAAGTAGTGAACAACAAAGAGACATCTAATCAAGAAGGATAAAGTACACATCAGTATACAGGTGATCTAACATCAAAAAATAGAGTGCTAATCGCAAGATCATTGCTCAGACAATCTAATAGGTAAATAAGTCAAATCCTTTAAGAGAGTAGTCCTAAAAGGCTATATTAAAATCCTCTAACAAGGTGCTTACTTAATTTTTAGTTGAAGTCCTTTAATCAAGTACACTTCTAACAAGGTTTTGAAATCCTTTAATAAGGTAAGACCTAATAGTCTTTATAAGCTTTTAATAGGGTAGACCTTTCACAGGGTAGATCATCTTTCATAATCAAATATTGTAACCTCCATTGGATATACTTCATTACCATAGTAGTGAAGATTTGTGGGTATCATCCCCCACCCAATTTTACTTTCTCATTGGAGGGTTTTTGGGTAATCATACCTTGTGTCATATATGTGTGAATTCTTACTTGTTTACACACTTTAGATGTATATGCTTTATATGGTATTTTAGCTTACTTATTCAATTGTGACATGGATGTATGTTCAATGTTTTTATGGGTTAAATTTTAAAGTACTAATTCACCTCCCCCCTCCTCTTAGGGTTTACTTCTCTTATTGTAATTCCAACAATCAGTATCAGAGCTTTGTCCTCTAAAAGTAAAGCTTTGTATCTTTGAGGAAAGATCTTGGAAATGGAATTCTACAAGTTGGGAATGATTATTGAGAACCATGAGATTGAGATACAACTCATTCTACATCAGTTGAATGAAACAAGAGAAGATTTAAAGAAATCATTAAGAAGAAGGAAGGAAATTTCTATTGAGGAGAATGACACACAATACCATGAGATGGACTCTACTAAGATATTTGTAAATGGAGATTCCAATGAATTTGATGCAGTGGTTGTAGATCTAATGGAAAAGAACATAGCCCTAACTGAGGAGATTACAAATGTTAAGATAGAGCAAGCCATATTAATATGTGAAGTGACCGAATAGAAAAAGAAAGCTATGGAAGATAAAGTCATGATTAAAGATGACAAAAGAGTTTTGAGTAGTAGACTAGAAGAGAGGTCATCAGAGGTAACTAGGATTGCTAACATGCAATTAGAAAGTTTAGGTTAAATGATGATTGTAAATCATAAACTAAATGCGAAGGATATTGATATCAGAACATTGAAGTTGTAGAATGAATAGTTGAGAAATGATTTGAAAAGGGAAAATGAGTTTTCTAAAAGTTTCAATAAACCCAGTGAAGCCATCAAGTACTTTGAACAATTGATGAGATCTTTTAGATCTATCAATAATACATTTAGACTGAGATACACTAGTACTAAAGAAGGAGAATCATCCAAAAGTGACGAAGAAATAAGTAACAAAGGTAAGAACTCCAAACCAACTTTTCATAATTGTGGAAAGATGGGACGTACTACTAATGTTTGTAGGAGAAAGACTATAAGTCATAATGTCAAGCAAAAGAACATGGGTTACTAACACAAGTAAAATAAACAAGGTCATCAAGCACATGAATGTAGAACCAAAACCATGTGCACTCAAATATTTGAAGGATAATCCTACTACTATCAATAGCATGGAAATTTTCCTAAGAATTGGATTAGAACACATTTCAAAAGCGATTACGAAAGGTAGTTGAGTCAAACCACATGTTCTAGTTGTTTGAAGACTAGTCACATCAGCAAATATTGTCCAACAAGGTCAAAGGCACCAAGTTCTGAGTTCAACAAAGGAAAAGACAAGGCAAATATTGAAAATGTCAAATATGAGATGAATAAGACATGGAAGAGAAAGAAATATTGCAGCATATCAAGTGTAGATAGGATCAGTTCACCCAATGGGTCAAGTGATCACACCTCATCAAATTAAGCAATCAAGACATATTTGGGACTGATATTCAAAAGGATATATCATACATCAGTTCCAAGGATTTAGTTTTGAAAATATTACATATACATGAATAAAGATGCAAAGTGTTGTTAGAAATTAAGGATAAATCTTTAAGTTTTGTCAGTTTTTCATGTTACTATTGAGTGTAAAAAAGTTTCATATGGTTTCCAAGTAAAATTTTAGTGGATGTCGAGATAGAAAATTTGTAAGTTAATGCTGAGCTCATAGTGGTTGCCAAGTGTATAGAAAGACATGTGGATGTCGAGTGAGCCAGAAATTCAATTGATGTTGACCTTATAGTTGTGTAAGCACTTAGCATTAAATGTAGTGTTTTAAGGGCTATTTGATCAATTTCTTATTTATTTGACATCATTCAAATTCAAAGAAAATATGAAGAGCTAAAGGTGATCTAGAGAATTTGATCTAAGCATTTTAAGGATATTTAAATGGTTGTTCGGCACCATTTAAACAAGATTTATAAGGTATTTACCATGTGCTGAGCATGAAATGCAGTTTCAAATTTCACAAACCCTTGATACATGAAATAACATCAAGTTATTCTAAAGAAAAAGATGTAGAGGGAAAAGAGGTTTCAAATGTTCAATCGATTGGTAATGAAATCAAACAACCTATTTTCAAGGCTATCCTAGATATAGCTTATAAGAAGGATCCCTTTGGTGTGTTGTCTATGATACCACCACAAGTCTTGATGATTCAAGATCTTAGGAATTGCTACTCATGCAAGATTGGAAGCATAGGAGACATGGAAATGAAAGAGTTATATGGGAAACTATGCAAAAATGGAACATTGAAGGAATAATTCAAGATTGTGAAGAAGAAAGGGTTGACTCATGCCCTAGATTTCCCCAATGTCTTTAAAATAGAGTGAATTAAGATTTTTTTAAGAAGAATTCATGATAGCTCTATATGGTTAGAAAATGCGCTAATAAAAATCACAAAGAAGATTTTTCATAGGGTAATAGGGTATCCAACCCTAGATTGGCCAAAGACCATGAGAAGTGAATCAAAGGAAATTATTAAAAAGAACACAAGGGTTTTATGGAATAAAAGGGGAATAACCATTGATACTATCACAGATCCCCTGATAGCTTTTGTAGTGAGGGTAATAGCACACAAGGTTTATCAATCTAGTAGATTAAACAATGTACCTTGCATTGTAGTGGATATGGGCTACAAAATTATGAAGATGGATCATACTTATGATCTTGTCGAGTTGTAGTTGCAACAATTGATTGAGAATTTGGGAGCTATAAGGAACACCAAGAGTGCACAATGTAAATTTGGATCTATTCTGGTATGTATTTTCTTCTATGTGCAAAATACATTTCCTAGATTTGCCAAGGTTTCATGGAAGCTAAATAGATCAATTGCAGTTCAAATAGGAGACTTTATTGAGAAATTAGGTGATAACTTTGAGTTAGTGATGACTAGTTATTTTGAATATTTTAAGCAATCAATGAAGAAGAGATTAAGGATACTAGTCTAACTAGTGGAGGAACATTTTAATGATGTTTTCTTTCTAGTTGATACTAATTTCACTTATGTACAAGTAGCAATAGCTAGGGTGAGATGGCTAAGGCCATTAGGTTATGAAATCAATATTGATGAGGCCTCTACAACAATCACAACATTACTTGCAGAAGAAGTGGATAAGGAAGCCAAAGTATTTGGTAATTATGACTTAGCCAAATCAAAGATCACTATGGAGTTGACTACTTCTGTGATCAGAAAAAAGAATAGAATGGTGAAGAAATTGGAAGAAAAATTTGGTGAAGGAGCTGAGGTAGAAGATGATGAAGAAGAAGAGGACACACAAGCTCAAGCACGATTAGTATTGACACAAGGTTAGGGAGAAGATCAGCTAGAGGAGGAAGTAGAAACTACAGAAGGTGTCAAGGAAGAAGAAGTTGGTGAAGCACCTATAACTACTGATAAGAAGAAAATAAAGGAAAAGACTCAATGTAGTGAGCAAACCAAAGAAGGTTGCAAAACCTAATCATCCCAAACCTACAACACCTACAACAAAATCTAGTACAAGAGTCACTACACAGAAGGCTAAAGAAGTAGCCAATCCTAAAGAGAAGGTGTTGGAAATATAAGAGGAGTAACTAAGAGGGGAGGGGTGAATTAGTTACTACTAAAATAAATCCTAGATCCCTTAGATGTCAAATAAAATCCAGACTGATAAAAACTAATTACTATTGATAATCGATAAGCATACAAAAATTGTTGTAGCTCAATAAATGTAGAGTGTGTATTGCTTAGTAGATCTTAAGATATTATAAGTAATTAATTGCAAGAATGAAATAAATAACATGAATACATAAGACACCGAGATTTAACATGGAAACCTAATTTTGGAAAAACCACCAAATGCAATTAGTTATTGTTTTTCACTCTTCTGAAATGATCCCTGTTAGGAGCCAACCTTGTTAAAGGTTACAAAACACACTGTTAGGCATGACCCTATTAAAAGATTTAATTACCCTATTAGGAGTGGCCTTGCAAGAGGTCTTGAAACAATTCAAAGGAATTTCCACCTTGTTAGAGGATTTACAAATCATTGTTAAACCAACTCTGTTAAGAGATTTTAGATCACTGCTACAATAGTTAGAAAGTAACAATGAAATGACTTGATTGTGATGCAACTGAATTACTAATTATAGATCTCTATTCCAATTCATACTTGATCCTTCTTGATTGAATAATAGTTTTTTCTCCACAAGGAAACCTTCTTATCCTTCAAATTCAGTTCCTGTCTCTTTTTTTCTTTCAACTTATTCAACTTGCATATCACACACTTTGAAATCACAACTTGACCTTTTACTTATACCTTCTAGATTTTCAAGTTGGCTCAAATACAAATTAGAATAACCAATATTCATTATCATAGTTAGCTAGAATCAATAGGTAATATAATTAAGCCTTACATTCCAAAATAAGAAAATCCTTTGGTAGTCGACCCAGCTCGATAAGAATTGATTCTGAAGCAATTTCCTATGTTAACAAATAGAAGTTTTGTTAACACTGCAAACTTACAAAATTCCTTTAGTAAGCAAGTGAACTTAGTTAATACTAACTCTATTCAACTTTCCCTTTTTTAACTAAGTGAGCTCAGTTAACACTATTTTCTGCATAACTTCCTTCAATGCTTGAGTGATCTTGGTAGATACTGCCTTCTTTACATAACAGACTCAAGAATGCTTGGTAGACTAGAGAAATTGTCTTCACTAACCAAGTGAGCTTGGCATGCACTGACTGTCAACTGATATGACATTTGTGTAACATTAAGGACAACACACAATTAATCAATTGTATCTAGCAATCTCCCTCTTTGGCATTGATGGCAACACAACATGTAATAGCATAATGGAATTTTGAGAACAATACTACCTCTATCATAAAGTTTCTCCCTCTTTGATTTTACATAGAAAAATTCTCCTATAGTATTCTCCCTCTATGAAGGAACTACTTAACTTCTCCCTCTACAAAATTTTAGAAAAATATGATAGGAACCTTCTCTCTCTTTGACAACACATGCCAAACACAATTTTGATTAGTATCAATGTACCTTGAGTACAAATTCATCTGCAATATATCCTTGACAATGCTAAATCAATTGATTGATCGTCAACTTAGTTCTTGTTGACACATCACTAAACTTTATTTAGTGAGATTTAAATAGGGTAATGACCCCTAGCTTACCTCTTAGATACAAAAATGGATCCTTTGGTAATGGCTTGGTGAATATATCTGCAATTTTTTCTTTTGTATGCACATATTAAAATCTAATTTATTTGTCTTGTACTAATTCTCTTACAAAGTAATATTTTATAGCAATGTGCTTTGTTTCGGAATGCATCATTAGATTCTTTGATATGTTGATTACACTGGTGTTATCACAATATATGACTATTGGATCTTTAATTTTGACCTTCATTCCTTCCAACAACTATTTGAACCAAAAAATCTTAGAGCAATTCACTATTGCTGCTACATATTCTACTTTTTCTATGGATTGAGATGTGTAGTTTTTCTTCTTGCTTGTCCAAGATACCAACCTTTTACCAAGAAAGAATGCTCCACCACTAGTGCTTTTTCTATCATCAATATTTCCTACCCAATCAACATTAGTAAATACTTTTAAGTCAAGATTGTGTCCAAGTTTGTACCATAACCATAGTCTTCAGTACCTTTCAGATATCTCAAGATTTTTATTATTTCCATCATGTAGTTTTCTCTAAGTTTTGCTGAGAATCTTGCCACTATCCCAACTGCTAAGGCAATATCAAGCCTTATATGTACTACATATTGTAATTTCCCATTCATTGATATGTATAAGGCCTGATCTACTTCTTTGGAATCATAATCTTTGGTAAGCTTAAATCCAATACACATAGGGGTTCCAACTAGTTTTGAATCTTCCATTCCAAATTTCTTAAGTATCTCTGTGACATACTTAGATTGAGTGATATAGATACCATTTCTATTCTATTGTATCTATAATCCAACAAAGAATTTTATTTCACCAAACATGGTAATTTCAAATTCTTTATTCATTTGCTCTAAAAATGCTTTGCATAAGTCATCATTTCCTGTGAATAGAGTATCATCCAAAAATATTTTTTCCAGCACAATCTTCTTATCTGGTCCTTCCTTGATATATAGGCTACTATTATATTTTTTTCTTTGAAAACCGATCTATATCAAATACTTATGTAATCTTTCATACCAAGCTCTAGGAGCTTGTTTTAAACCATACAGGGCTTTGTGTAATTTGTAGACCATGTCCCTTTTATCAAGATCACAAAACCTTTTGGCTATTCAATGTAGACTTCCTCATCAAGAATTTCATTTGAGAATGTAGATTTAACATCCATCTAATATACTTTGAATCCTTTGTGAGCTGCATAAGCTAGTAAAGTCCTAATACCTTCTAATCTTGCAACAGGGGAAAAAGTTTTAGCATAATCAATACCTTCTTCTTGAGAATAGCCTTTAAATACCAATCTTGTTTTGTTTCTTGATACTTTTCCATCTTCATTCAGCTTATTTGTAAATACCCATTTTGTACCAATCACATTCTAATCTTTGGGTCTAGGTACAAGAGTCTATGTTTTATTCTTTTCTATTTGTTCTATTTCTTCATTCATGGCCTCAATCTAACTTTTATTTTCTAGTGCATCTTTAACACTTCTAGGTTCAAATTTAGTGAGTAAACATGTACCTTTTAGTTTGCTTCTTGTCATTGTTCCTTCCAATTTGTCTCCAATGATCTGATCAAGTGTATGATGCCTTCTGACATATTTAGCCAATATAGGTTCTTTGACTTTTGAATGAATTGTATTGTCCTCATTTTGAATCTCAACTTCAGGCTCAGGTCATTCTATCTATGGATTAGGTTCTTCAAATTTGGTATGCACTAACTTAGAAGCCTTTGAATGTGACGTGGGTCCCTGTGACTCAATTTTCACTTCTTGCAACTCGGTAGCTATTGGAGACTTGGAGAGCTTGAGAGATGAATTCTCCTTTTTGTCAAATGTGTTTAGAAATGTATTAGGTTCATAGTAGACAAATCTTATGTAATCTTCTTACTCCTTTTTTCTTTCTTCTTCACTCTTTTCTAAAAAGTCATCAATTCTCACATTTGCACTTTCTATGATTTTGTGAGTGGACAAATTCAGACATTTGTATGCTTTACTTCTATAGGAATATCCTAGAAATATACCTTCATCACCTTTTACATCAAATTTTCCTTTTTTAGATTCTTTCAAGATATAACATTTGCTGCCAAATACTTTCAAGTAACTTAGATTTTGTTTGTAGCCATACCATAGTTCATAGGGAGTTTTTTTTGAGTCCTTCTTCAACTAAAATCAGTTCAAAGTATGAACTACAACATTGATAGCTTCCTTATAGTATTTGATAGCAATATTCTTCTTCATCATTAGTGTCCTTGCACAATTCATGATGGATCTGTTTCTTCTTTCAACTATTCCATTCTGCTTAGGAGTACCAGGGGTTGATACTTGTCTATTGATTTCTCTTTCAATGAAAATTTTTTTGAATTCATTTGAGATGAATTCACCACCTCTATCTGATCTTAAGCATTTTAATCTTTTTCTAATTTCTTCTACTCTAGTCAAATACCATTTGAATTTCTCAAAAGCTTCTAATTTTTATTTTAGATAAATGACAATCATCATTCTTAATAGTCATCAACAAAATAACGAAAAAATATTTATCCACTATAAGTTTCTATTCCAATGGGTCCACATAAATCAATATGCACAATTTCCAAGATATCTTCTGATTGATAGTTTTTGCTCTTAAAACTAGTCTTTCCCATTTTACCAATTTGCCAATTTTTGCATACTCCAACATCAAGTTTTCACAAACTAGGAATACCTCTTACTCTTCTAATTTTTCTTATCTTGACCATATTATCAAAGTTTACATGACATAGCTTTCTGTGTCATAACCAAATTTCTTATTCTTGAGCAATAAAGCATGAACAATCACCGCGATCAAGATAAAATAGTTTGTTTTCCTACCTGATCCACTTAGATTTCCTTGGTTATATAGTAATCTTGCCTTGGCATTCATGAACTCTACCTTGAATCCAATTTTGTTCATCTATGCCACACTTAGTAAATTATTCTTTAGTCCTTCAACCCAATATGCATTCTCACATACAAATTCATTGGTTAGTGAGATACAACCTTTTCCTTTTATGCAACAAGGTTCATTGTTTCCAAATCTAACACTACCTCCATCATAGTGTTCAAAATGTTCAAACTTAGTTTTATCTCCAGTCATATGGTGAGAACATCTACTATCTATGATCCATGTGTCATTTTTTCTAACATGAGAGACAAGTGCCATCTTATCTCCTTCATCATCAAATTCATCTTTTACAGCAATATACACTATTTCATCTTCACTATTATCAGAATCTTTAGCCATAAAACAAGTTTTCTAAACTTCCTCTTTGTAGGATTTCTAACCTTTGAATTCCTTCTTGCTTTTGCACTTTTGGATTTTCTTCTCTTCCTTGCCTTCTTTGTTTGGACGCCTAGCAGCAATACGACCAATTTCTTCACAAGAAAAACAAATTAAAGGAATTTTACCTTTGTACTTTCCTCTGCTCCTAGAATATTTCTTTGCAAGTAGAGCTTCAACAATTTCAAGATCACTATCAAAACTTTCTTTAGTTTCTTTCTTACTTTTTGATTTATTATATTTTATTTTCTTGCCCTTTTCCTTGAGTGGGAGTTTAGCCTCAATTGTAGACTCAATATTCTTGGAAGCAGGAACATAGTTATCAAAGTTGTCTAGTTCAAAAGCTATCAATCTTCCTACTAAGGCATCCAAGCCTATCTTTTTATTTGGATCACATCTCTTTTCTTGAATAGAAGATACTTTTATTACATAGATGGAAAGCAAAGTTCTAAGTATTTTACCTACAATAGTTTCTTCTTTGATTTCTCCTCCAGATTCTTTGATTGCACTAATACTAGCCTTAATTCTTTCCATATATTTTGCAACGTTTTCATCTTCTCTCATTCTCATTCGATCAAATTGTTCACTAAGGCTTTCTCCTTTGGTTCTTCTTACATTGTCATCTCCTCCATAGATCTATTTTAGTTTATTCCACATATCAAAAGTAGTTTTAAAATCTTTGACCTCATCAAATTTAGAATAATTGAGAGCGGATGCAATATCAATCATCATGATGTTATGGTTCTTTTTCTTAGCAATATCTTCAACTGATAATGTTGCAGTGGGAGTTTTGTATTCTTCATCAATATATTTTCATCCTGAATCACTAATAGTATCTATATGAAGCCTCATAAGTCCTTTCCATGCTACAACATTGTCTCTATTTAGCTTTGGAATCTCTCTCTTGTAAGACATCTTGATCTTTAGCTTAGGCCCTTGAAACCTTCTCTGCAAGCACCAAAAGCTCTAATACCAATTGTTGGAAATATAAGAGGAGTAACTAATAGGGAAGAGGTGAATCAGTTACTACTAAAATAAATCTTAGATACCTTAGATGTCAAATAAAATCCAGACTAATAAAAACTGATTATTGTTGATACTCGGTAAGCATACAAAAAAAATTGTAACTCGGTAAATGCAGAGTGTGTATTTCTTAGCATATCTTAAGATATTATTAATAATTAATTACAAGCATGAAAGAAATAACATGAAGATATAAGACACCAATATTTTAACATGGAAACCCTATTTGCAAAAAACCACCAAATGCAACTAGTTACTGTTTTTCACTCTTCTAAAGTAAGCCCTATTAGGATCCAATCCTATTAAAAGTTACAAAACACACTGTTAGGTGTGACCCTTTTAAAGGACTTAATCACCCTATTAGGAGTGGCCTTGCAAGAGGTATTGAAATAATTCAAAGGAATTTCCACCTTGTTAGAGGATTTACAAATGGCTGTTAAACCAACTATGTTAAGAGATTTTAGATCACTAATACAATGGTTAGAGAGTAACAATTGAATGACCTAATTGTGATACAAATGAATTTCTGATTATAGATAAATGTTCTAATTCATACTTGATCCTTCTTGATCAAATAACACTTTTCTGCTCCACACGGTTGCCTGCTTGTCCTTCAAGTTTGCCTCCTTTCTCCTTTTCTCTTTCAACTCATTCAACTTGTATATCACACACTTTGAAATCACAACTTTGCCTTTTACTTATACTTTCTAGATTATCAAGTTGGCTTAAATACAAATTATAATAACCAATATTCATTATCATAGTCAACTAGAATTAATAGGTAACATAATTAAGCTTTACATGCCTAAATAAGAAAATACTTTGGTAGCCAACCATGCTTGGTAGAAATTGATTCTAAAGTGATTTTCTATGTTAACCAATAGAAGCTTGGTTAACACTATGAATTTACAAAATTCCTTTGGTAATCAATTGAACTTGGTTAATGTTAACTCTGTTAAACTTTCCCTTTGTTAACTAAGTGAGCTCAGTTAACACTCTTTTGTGCATAACTTCCTTCAACACTCAAGTGAACTTGGTAGATACTTCCTTCTATACATAGCAGACTTAGGAATGCTCGATAGACTAGGGAAACTATCGTCATTGACCAAGTGAGCTCGACATGCACTGATTGTCAACTGATATGACATTTGTGTTATATCAAGGACAATAGACAATTAATCAATTGTATCCAATAGAAGGAAGCTAGAGCACAAAAGAGATCAAGGAGGAAGTATGTTGCCCAAGTTGAGTCTGAGGAAGAGAAGACTAAATCATATGACAACAACCAATTTCAAGTAGTGAATCATAGTCCCTCCTCAAATCTAGACCTTTTATATGAGAATGTTAGAAACAATATTGATTTATCAAGTTTCTCTCACATTGAGTTTGATAATTTAGAAAGAGTGAGAAGAAACAAGTAGAAGAGGCAATATATACCATGATGGTTATATTTAAAAAGACTCCTCTAGAACTTTCCAACTCCATACCTAAAAGTTTATATGATAGAGTTGAGCATAAATGACATTATTATTTAGACACTGAGAGACACATTAGATAGGCGAATCTTGCTCAAGTTATTCCAGAACTTAGTAAGGCTAAAATGTCTAAATCCATTAGGAAATATGCTATAATTTTTTTAGCAAAGTATAGGGCATTTAATATATTACAAAAAAATATAGAGGATGTTGTATAGAAGTCCAAACAAATGTGGAAGATAACATATGGACTGTCAACATCAAAAGAAGTTGACCAGACACCTATTGAGGTAGGAGAGGACGAAGAATATGATAATGAACAAGGCATAGTTGAGTGAGGTATTGATATGAATATTGATAACCAGGCACCCAGCTAAGGAAGAGCAAAAAATAGAATATAGTGTACAAGATACACAAATTTTGAGTGCCGACCCTCTACAAGTGACAAGTTTAAACACTAAAATTGTCATAGTAAAGGATGTTTCTGATACTACTGCTTAGAACATCAATCCCCTTATAGAGGAAGATTTGAAAAGGATGCTTGTCTAGTCCACTCTCCAAAACAAATTATATGACAACCTATATTGGTAAGTGTAGATGAAATTTAGAAGATGGAGACTATAACTACAAAGGAGGAAGTAAAATCACAATAAAAACATATAATCACTCCTCAAATCACAAGTGTACAACCTTCACAACCCACAGTTGTATATCAAAGGAAGGAGACAACAAGTTTCACTATTAGTACACTCATACAAGAACTCCAATCTTAGGAAATGAATAGGAAACTAAAAAGATAAGGTTAAGATAGTTGGGGAAGACAAGGTGGAAACACTAGAAAATGATGGGACTCAAAGCCAAATAGTTCAAGTAGGTACACCTGCACCAACAACACAAGATCAAGGTGCAACTGAAACCAAAAAGGAAAAAAAGGACAAGTATAAAGAGACAAGTTTGACACCAAGCTAAAGGAGCTACTAGCAATCCAAACACTGGTGACATTACTAGAATTTGGTACTTTTTCTAGTTGAGGTCTTTAGAGGCTGAGCATAGAGGCAACTCCATTACAATTTTTGGTGTTGAGTCCTAGCTCATCTAAGGTCAAAAAGGTAATTACTTATGGAGATATTAGCCTAGATGAAGAGATTTTATTTCCTAAATTTGATTTGAAAACAATCACTATTGAGAAAATAGGCATACCACAAGAGGCCCTAGCAAAGAATAAACAAAAAGAACTTCTCAGAAGGGAGCATGGGTAGAAGCAATATTTGATTGATACCAAAGAGATTTTCTTAGATGCATTCAGTTTTCCTACTCTAGATGAAACCAAGCCAATCATTCGACAATTGACCAATATATTGGAATGAGTTAGTGACACAGGCATGGATACTAATGTCAAACTATTAGATTAATCTAAAAAGAAGTTTCAAAACAAGGTAAATGAGAAGATATCCAATGGTATTTCACTGACATAAGTTGAGCTAGCAACAAAGATAGGGAGTATGAAGAAAGTATTAGAGAACATTTTCTCTTTGTACACCAAACTATGCAATCCTACACTCTTCACACAAGAAGTAAGGAATCACATCCTAAGTTTAGAGACCTATATGTAGACATCTAGTGCTACTTTGCCCAACTCTCTAGCTCAAAGTGAGAAACATTTCAGATACTTATTGCAATCCCAGAGTTAATTAGCATAATTACAAGTAGATGAAGCAAACATAAGGGCTAAAATGATCAACATCTAGTTGACATTGACTCCTCACATGGATATTTTACATAAGGAGTTAGGCTATGCAGAAACACTTATGAAGAAAGACCCCAGTCTTTCTACATTAGATGGCTTAGTCCACCTTCTTGCCAAGCTAGCCATCCAACTTAAGTCTTTGGAGATAGCTTTTGATAATTGGGATTTCACTCTTAAAATTATACTTGACGTCCATAAATCTTTTTGTACAAATACACTATAGGTGTATAACCCATTCACATCAATGTCAAAAAGGGGGAGTAAGAGAAAAGGGGGAGCAAGCAAGCATAACAACAAGATATCTATGTATCTATACCCAAGAAGGAGTAAGAAACAAAGAAGGGGTAAGAGAACAACAAAATGCAAAAAATAGTTTAGACAAGAATAGAGAAAGATTATCAATTGATGCAAATCTACTCAAAAGGAGAGATTTTGATATAGAGTATAGTACAGAACATATTAAACAACTCAAGGGGAGTTATGAAATTTTGAGGTATAAGTCACATTGCAAATTTTTGATATTTTGAAATTTTGTATAGAAGCCAAATAGACATCTATGTTATGCTCATAAGAATAGGATCATTAATGCATGACTAAGTTTTTTTGACACTCATGTCAAAGGGGGAGATCGTTAATCTCATATTGGTTATGATTAGTGAGTGTCTATACACTTAAGTCATTTACTTAGTTCATGCTAAACAAGTGATGTATGCCAAGCCCAACATGTAAGTTAGAGCATGCCAAGTAAATAGTGAGTGCTGAGTCACTCAAGTGCCAAGAAGATAGTATGTGTCAAGTGATTTATTATGTAAGAAAGAAATACATGCTTAGTCATTCAGTTGCTAAGTGGCAGCAATGAAGTCATAGTTAGTGCCAAGCACTAGAGACTTCAGATGTCGAGTAACACATTTTTGTCATAGTTGTTTGTATTGGCACAAGCTACTATGTAAGCTATTTTTGAATTAACTTAAGGATTGGTTTATGATCTTTTGTTGATAAGGATGAATCTTAAGTGGGAATCGACATGTATTACAT
The DNA here is from genome assembly GCA_028749045.1 of Cupressus sempervirens. Classification (NCBI taxonomy): domain Eukaryota; kingdom Viridiplantae; phylum Streptophyta; class Pinopsida; order Cupressales; family Cupressaceae; genus Cupressus; species Cupressus sempervirens. The sequence goes on from CM053783.1 coordinate 744,547,636, forward strand.
GCATCCAATTAGGAAAATGGAAGGTTTAAGTAGTAATATCGGTAAACCAGAGCCACTAATTCATACCTAACCCTAAGTCACCTAAGTCTTCTTAAGGAGGAAAAGCCCTAAACTTTTTATGAATGATCAAAGATAGAAGGAGAGTTTACATACACAAATAGGATATTCATGGTGATCAAGGTATTATGATCTGAATTACATTGTAGAATTAGTTAAAGGAGAATAGAGGAATAAAATAGTAAATAACAGAGAGACATCTGATCAAGAAGGATCAAGCACACATCAATATAGAGGTGATCTGACATCAAGCAATAGAGTGCTAATCATAGGATCATTGCTGAGACATTCTAATAGGTGAATTAGTGAAATATCTTAACAAAGTAGTGCTAACATGGTGTATTGAAATCCTTTAACAAGGTGCTTACTTAATTGTGAATTGAATTTCTTTGATCAGGCACACTTTTAACAGGGTGTTGAAATCCTTTAATAAAGTAAGACCTAACAGCTTTGTAATCTTTTAATAGGGTGGACCTTTCATAGGGTAGATCATGTTTCATGATCAAATAGTGTAACCTTCATTGGATACACTTTATTACTGCAATAGTGAAGATTTGTGGGTGTCATCCCCACCATAGTTTTATCTTCTCATTGGAGGGTTTCTGGGAAACCATATCTTGTGTCATATATGTGAAAATCCTGACTTGTTTACATACTCTAGATGTATATTCTTTACATGGTATTTCAATTTACTTATTGAATTGTGAGATGGATGTATGGTGAATATTTTTATGGTTTAAAGTTTAAAGCATTGATTCACCCCCCCCACCTTTCAGGGCTTTCTTTTCTTAAATTATAATTCCAACATACTTAACTCAACATCTAACCTTGAAAAGGCACAATTGCAAGCCTTCATAGCCTCACAACCTTAACCTTAGGTTTCCTTTAACCAACAGTTATCATGTGATAACCCTTCAAACTAACTTTTTCCCTATATTCGCATCATCACAACTTAGACCCTTAGGGTTAATCTAAAGCTTGTGATCATGTGATGATTCAAAGTTATATTATTTTTTTCATTTCATTACTTCACCGCAACTTATAGTATTCTAATCCTTCATTGACTTGCAATGATGCACTTTCCACTATTTCACTTGTTTGTATCTTGAACTTGAATGCTAGCACCAACCACTCTGATGCTATGAAAAACTGCTTAAACACATTTTTCGCTCCTTTGCATCATCCAACACAAGTAGTGATAAAAAGGGGGTGATCTTGTGATCAAAGGGTCATCACAAGATTGTAACTTAAAATATAAAAGAGGCAAGATACAACAAAAAAATGGACTCAAAACTTAGGGATATAGAATGTATGAGCAAGACTTTTTTGCATATTCCTATTTAATTATTTGCAAGCCAATTTCTAATGAACTCTATCAAAACAAAAGAAAAAACAATTAACCTAGTTTTTTTATGAGGGAAATACAAATGTTTAGAAACCCTAAGAAAATGAGAATGAAATTCTACTTGATTTTCATAAGATTTCATAGAATTTTAGGTAGGTGAAAAATTAGGCCATCAAGGATGTTAAGGAAATAATCTCACTAACAATCAAAATTCTATCTGGTGTAACAATTGCACCTTTTAGGTGACTAACAACTTCACCTCTATCAAGAGGATACTTTCTTTCCCATTTTGGATACACACATGCCAATGCACCATACCAATTAGGAGGTAATCCTAAATTCCAATAAAATAATAAAAGTAGAATTTTAACAAGAAATCCATAACAAATTTGTGATTAAAATTTAATTGGAGGACAACAATAATAACTATTGGACCATGAAAATTATATTGGATTTAATAAATTTATTTTATCACATGTTTTCATCTAAGATAACACATTCTTTCTTAGAATGGTATCTAATAGCACAAAAGGTTTGGTGAAAGAGGGCAGAAAGAAATGTACACCAAAAGGACAAGGAATATTCTACCAATTTGAACTAGAAGGAATTACATATGAGTATTTTTAAATCACAAGTTAAGTGTAGTGGTATGAAATGCTCATGTTGGCCATTAATATGGTTGTATATAAGCCACTTGTACTAAACTATGTATAAAACACCCTTCATTTTAATTTTCCCTTTCTTCGTTCTCCAATAAAAAAGTTCACTACAAAGATATAGATCAGAAGGGCACAACAAGAGACAAAATATATATTAACTCTTGAATCTTAAATGAATTAATTAATTGAAAAACTAGGTGGGGGCATAAGTTCTAAACTAAATCCTCATAATGCTATTGGCATATATATGTGTGGTAGGCAGGGCCAACATGAAAGTTGTCAAGAATTAATTTTTAACTTGAATTTCCATGTAGTATTTTCCTCACTTATTATGTATTCCACTTGAAAGCCTCATAATTGAAATCTAGAGTCAACTAATTTATATTTGGAAGTAAAGGTTAGCATGAAATTCTTTCTACATAGTTTTAAAGAGAGTAATTCTATTAATTGAAATATCACCTAATGTATTTCCATAGACTTTGTTTTTAATGTTTTAACTATAACCTAATAATTTTTTGACTTGCAAGACAAAAAATGTGATAATTTTGTAACTTATAATTAATGAAGATGTTATAGTACAAGTAGGGTAATAATGAGCCCAATATATTATACTTGTAGATGTGTGTGTCTATTATATCTGAGTGGTTAGGATGCTATTATTTTATTATCTAGAATGTCACTCAATATTGTTACTAATAAACTTGTGTATTGGAAAGACCATTATATTATTATTTGAACTGTCACTTTATATTTTCTACTCCTAAGATCAAAAATTTACTAGTGCATATTTATTAATAAAGATGTTATTATATAGGAGGTTGGATTAATAGAAACCCTAAAAATGTGTTAATCCTAAAAATGTGTTTCCATAACTAAATTTCCCTAATCTTCTCTATTTGCACAGAGAGACATTTGGATATATTAAATTTTCAATTTAACATAGCTCACAACCACGTTAGGATATCAGCTATTTCATCAAGTTTAATAAGCATTAGAGCTGGCATGTATTCTCATGCTCTTTCTCACTAGATGAGTGCTATCCATAAGTGCATATGAACATTCTATTAAAAATAGTGTTGTATTACCTAATTCACACAAGGTTAACCTTGTAGGAAAAATCTCCATGAAGGCAACATGTGTGCTAGGTAGTGAGATCATTGATGAGAGACATGGTGATAAATAATTACTGACATCAAATGGATCAGACCAACTTCTGTTGTCTCCATTTGGAAACTTTATATCCACAACTAGATATTTAAATTCAAATATTTTTAGTGAGGTTTCTATAGGCACATCATCCATTTATGTAAGAAAAAAATTTCTTGCACTTGAGAACTTGAAAGATATTGTCAAGTAGTGGGAGGTGGAACAAGTATATTTAACTAATGTTGTTAAGGAAGCTCTATAATTTGGGTGATTGTCCATAGAATCTCTTTAGCTTCATCAATTACATTCTATAGAATTATCAAAGAAAAGAGAGCCTTATGATGTTTTTAAGGAGGTGCAATAAGTTGGAACAATTATTGTATATGGCCTATTTTGTGAGGGAAATACTATATATACAAGACCCTTCCTTTTCCTTTTCCATTTCTTTCTTCTCCACTAAAAATATCATTGTAGAGACATAGATTGCAAGGGCATAACATGACATAAAATATATAGTCACTTCTAAATCCTAAATGAATGAATTAATAAATTGATGTATTGAGAGTTTAGTTTGACACAATTTTTCAAATGTCTTTGAAGTATAAATTATTCACCAAGATGATGTTAAACATAAACCTTTTGTAACATGTAGATCTAATCTATCACATGCACAAAGATTAAACACATAACACAATATTTGGTTACCTAGAAACCCTCCAAAGTGAAGGTAAAACTAGGGTGGGGATGACACCCACAAATCTATACTACTATGGTAATAAAGTTAACATGTTAATGTTACAATGTTTGGTCATAAAATATGATCTACCTTGTGAGGGGTCTACCCTATTAAAATATTTTGAGACTAGTAGGCCTCACCTTGTCAAAGGATTTTACACTAACAACAAAGTGATGACTTTGTTAGGATATTTACATAGATCTATTAAGACCACTCTATTAAGAGATTTACCCTAAAGCAATTAAAAGGAACTAATTTAGTACTTGACCCTTAGTTTTCTTTGTAAGCTAATTTCAAGTCTTCTCTTCTCACACTGATCCGCTCTCTAATATGATAAAGCTTTGATTCCCCTTCACTTGTCTGACTAAGTTGCTTGCTCTATTAAGAAATAACAGAACACTTCTTCTTGATTCTTCTTTGATCTTTATCCTTCACTTCACCATACACATATTACTCCTCCCTTCACATCATATATCACACACACATACTCCATCTAGGTTAGAGTCTTCTCTATTTAAAGAGTTTCATAAATAATTTTCTAGATGCTTTCATGTTTTTCCTCTTCATCTAATTTTTTCATCAAATAACATAGGGATCTATAATCCATGTCAAAAAAATGTGTAACCTCTTTTGTAACAACCTCTACAAACATTAAATGTTCTTTCCATGTCAACTTGAAAATGGTTTACCTCAAATTTTGTATCATTCATTATATGTATGTAAACTCTTTGTTACTTGACACTTATTATTTCTGATACTTGACACTTTGTTGATACTTGGTCTCTATTATGCTTGACACCTTTTATGTAACTTAGAATCAATATACTTGGACTACTTAGTAGGTATTGAACTCAACTTGTATTGAAACTAATCGGTGACCAAAATGTTACTTGGCTCTTATAGAGCTCAGTATATACATGTCTATATATAATTCTTTCAATGACTCAACCTATATAGAGTAGCTTGATCACACTGATGACTATCTGAATCTACCTTCTAAATGACTAAGTGTTTCAAACTAATAGAAAACAATAGTTAGCGATACCAACAATCTCCTCCTTTGACACTAGTGGAAAAAACACTTTGTCATGATTACATCATTACAACTAATATGATATGAGTACCCCCCCTAAGCCTATGACTCAATTCAAAAACTTCAAAACTTTGACTTATGTCTAATGAATAATGAATAAATAATGCATAAATGACTACTTATACACATGATTCTAAGTAGTATGATATCACAATGTCATATCGTAGTTTCCCATGGAACTTCTTAACTTCATGACCCATTCCTTGTCAATTCCTCCTTTATTAACATCTTTGTTGCATGACATTCATTCTCCCATGTTTTTGTCACTTATGTCACAATTGCTAGGGTTGAATGACTAGAAGAAAACCATATTTATGAATGAATATTTTATGAACTTGGGTGATCATAGAGAGTGCATGAGCCCAAGTAGTTCTTGTTGCCTCCAAAATATGGTTCTGCAACTATAATCTTGCTACTAAATCAATTAAACTATTAGCCATTGCAATATTATAATCTTCTTGGATAAGATATTGTGCTGATTTCATTTCCTATTGCACAAATTCCAAATGAGGTATTAGGATCGATTCTATAGAGATTAATTTAGATCTCATGCTATTGTTAATTACTTGAAGCTTGACCAATTTTCCTTAAGAATTCAATAGGTTATTGTAATGTTCAATACTAGATTCTACTGACTGAGAAATAATGTTTCTTTAGCTTTTCATTTTATCTTGAATTTGCTAAGTTTGTGCTTGAAGATATCTTGTGAATTGTGGAACACCTAACAAAATGGTGTACAAATGTTGTATCCTTTGTATAAGTTCTAATGTATTCTATACATGTGTTTGTAATTGAGCTTTTTGTTGGAAAATTATTGTAGAAACCTTATCCATAACCTTACTCTCAAATCTTCTTGCTGACCATTCCATTAATTTCTCATTGGATTCAATATCTCCAACATTTATTTGTTCAACATTATTTACAAGCTAGGTAATAATTGAGAATGCCCTATCAATACTTTGAATATCAAAAGCTTCAACAAAAATTTCTTTCACATCATATAGCAGCTTCTTTTATTGATGCTCTCTCCTTTTCTCTTCTTTCTTCTTTTTCTTTGCCAAAATCTCTTGTAACAAATTGTTTTCTCCAATGTGAGATTTTCCAAATCCAACTATGGCATCTCAATTACTTCATCTAGATTAACTTCCATATATGGTGAGCTATCTTTTATTGTCTTTCCTTTACTAAGTGAAGGAGTGTTTCTTTTCAGTACTACTTTGGGAATTGGTGTGGGGGTTTCACCTCCGATCATGCTAATGTATTGGTACAAAAGAAAACAATATGTGCACTTGAATTAGCTTTACTCACCTCTTTATTTACCTCAATGTGAGGCACTGACACAATTTGACTCTCTACACTTATGTCCTTTATCTCTCTCTACTTATTTCACTTTAACAATCTTTGTGAGCCTTGACTACTTGACATCTAGAGTTTCAGGAGTGTCAACATGAACTAGTGACATGTTGCCTTGTAGAGTTGGCACACCTAATCTTTCTCCATTACTATGATCATCTTCAATTATTATTATTTATATTCCTTTTTATGTATCCATTAACTTGGTGGATAACCCAAAAATTATTTTCCAAAGCAATTCATTTTGTTGTACTACAACTTCAATCTTGTTTTGCATAATCATAAAAATTTGGAATTTAGGAACAAATTGGTTCCTATATTTCTCCAAAAATATTCTCTTCTACTCATTTGATAAGTCAGGCATGACCATTGTCAATTTACTTTCCCTTATGTCGTGTTCTACTATCATGGCCTACTTCCATCTTTGGTCTAGCCTACTAGATAAATCTTCTAGGATTCTCTTCTCAATTTCTATAATCGCTACATGATTATTGGCCATCATATCTATCATGGCCTCCTCAATGTTTAATGTGTCTTTATTATGTAGAGTTTCATATTTTACATACCTAAAACATGAAAAACCTACAGAGCTCCAGAGGTTGCCATATACCTCATCAATAGATTTTTTTTTCCTATGAGTGGTCCTTTGACCAATCTTCTCTTTGTTTTTTATCCCCTAGGCTCATTAATCTTTGCTACTCTTTATTTTGTATTATTATTAGCACTAGGTGTTGCCCTAGTCCCTATTTTGGTTGGCAGTGAAGGAGAGAGGGGTGTCACTACTGGATTCTTTGTAGTTTCTTTAGCCTTTTTTTTGGGTGGAGTGACAAATAGGCCTTTACCCTTGTCTCATTCTTCTTCTTCCTCTTCCTCATCACTGGTATCATGTTCTTCATCTTCTCCAAGACCTTGTGTGAGTTGAAAGGTTTCTTTTCCTTTTCCTTAAATACCTATTTTTGCTTCTAGGTCATCAATAATTATTTTCCTTTTCTTCTCTTTAGAATCTATCTTAATATTTATAGTTATTCTAGTATTAGCTTCCTCACATTTTCCAAAAGTTTTAGCCTCATTGTCTATTTCTTGCTTTAATAGTGCAATAATGTTTTTATTTATTAAATCACTTTAATTTCATAATCAAAACCTTGTAACCAAGCCTTCCTTGACTTTACTACTTGTACAAATGCATTATCTATATCTAAAAGGAAACATGCATCATTGTAATACCTTGTTACCAAATCTTTAGGTATTCTCATCCTCATCTTAATTCTTTTCTTGAGCTCCTCAAAATATTCATTCATGACATTCTCAAAATTTGGTCCTAATTGAGTAATGTGTTCACTAATTTTTCTTACCACTAGTTGATTTTATTCCCAAACAATATCACCAATACTAGGAAAGCATTTCAATTTATAAAATAAAATACACATAATGAAGGATCCAAACTTAATTGAATTCTTTTCTTTCCTAATAGATGCCTAATTTTCTACCAATTGCAGTCTTTGAAGCTCAGTAATATCATATTCATGATCTTTCATTACTATCTTCCATGCTTGATCTACTACGACACACAACATACTACTTAGTCAACTTGACTGGTAAAAATTGTGAGCAATAACCCTCACTATAAATTCAACCAACTGATTGGAAATGTTTGTAATGGATAGTCTTCACCCATTCCACTCAATGCTAGTGTTTTCCTCAATTTCATCCCTACTCAGGCATCGCATGGTTTTCTTCTTATCTAGGGTTGGATATCCTATAAATTTGTGAATTATTTTCTTCAAAATCTTGACAAGTCCATTCTATAACCAAAAATTCATATCATGGATTCTTCTTAGAATAACTTTAATCAATTCAATCTTGAAATTTCTTGGGAATTGTAGGATACAAGTTAACCCTTTCTTTTCAACAATTTTAAGCTGATCCTTCAAAATTTCTTCATCTCATAGTTTCTCATATGTTACACATTTCATAACCTCCTACTTCTCCAATCTTACACATGTAGAAACACTTCACATTAAGAATCATGATAAACTTGGGTGGTATCAAGGATAACACACCCATTGAATCATCTTTCATTGCAATTTCTAGAATGAGAAAAAAATTAGGTGGAGAACAAGTGTCACTCTTTACTAATTGAATGTTATTGACCTCTTGGATCATTCCTATAGTTGATGATGCTACCATCTCTTCATTAGGGTTTCAAACTTCTTCAATTCATTAGATAACTCAGTACCTTCCAAATCTTAACTCAATCAAGTTTTCATTCCTAGCTTCACTCCAAACTATCTGTAAATCTCTTTGCCAATCTCTCAAATCTCCAAATTTCTTTGTGCTCTAGAAATATGTATGCAAGGTATGAAATAATGTCTTCAAATATTAATATATACCTTCCTTTGATCAATTTAAGGTATCTATTAATGTTGTGTACTCAGGTAGGTGGAAGCCAACTATCTCAGTCTTCATTATATAACTCATTATCTTCCATCTAACTCGTCCTATACACAAATTTACTTCTAAAGTACTCAGTCCATATTACAATTCTTGGTCAATATAGACAATTTTACTAATGTTTGACACTGACTGTATGACTAGTTCTTTTGTACTAGTCCTTTCACAAATCTATTCTCATGCATCTTAACATATGCAAATATGGACTTTGGCACATTTTTACATTAAGAACAAATGTATGATATATCAATTGAATATACAGTTCCATACATACCTCTCTTTTTCAATTTGAGATGATATGATCACCTTCTCCATTGGATTGGGTGACCTTAACTCCATTTTCTCTTGTATTTCCATCTTTTCCCTTCTTCTTCCATGTTTGATTCATTTCCTTCTTTACTTTCTCAATGTCCACTTTACATTTTCCTTTGTTATTTTTGTGATTTTCAAGTGGTGCTTGAATCCTACAATTCTTACTTAAATGTCTGAATTTGTGACACTTGGGACATGCATTGTTAGGTACATAATTTTGTCTTTGATTTGTCCAATAGGGTTTTGTCTCTGATTTGCATTCAAGTTCTTTATGTCCATACTTCTAATAGTGATGGAAATATTTTTTAAATCTAGGTTTTTTTGATGCATTCTTCATTCTTGACCTATACTAATGTATTTGATGTCCTTGTTTCTTGCAGTAAAAGTCACTAGTAAATATGGGTTTAGGATTTTCATACCATGTTTACTTCTACAAATGTTTGCAGTATGACCAAGTTTCCCATAGTGATAGCATGTTGTTGCCTTTATGTTTTTCATTTTTTAGTTCTCCACTTTTGGATGATTCTCCTTGCTAGTTACATGAATGTCCTGAACCATTAGTACTGCCAGATGACTTCATAAGTTCTTCAAAATATTTAATCGCTTCATTTGGCTAGTCGAATTTTTCCACAAGGTCTTTCTTAGTTTTGATTTCATTCTCTAGTATGTCTTTCTATGATCTGAGATCTTCTATTTCCACATCCTTTATGTTTAGTTCTTAATTTGTAAGCATCAGTTGATTCATCAAGTCTAGTTGATTGTTTGTCAACTTTTGCACATTTGATATTCTTTCTTCAAGTCTAGTTTCCATTACAATTTTGTCTTCCTTATCCATGGTCTTATCTTCCTCATCTTTCTTCCTTTGCTTGGTCACTTCACATAGCCTTACTAATTGAATTTCATGTTCCTTTTTTAGTCTCATGATTTCTTTATTCAAGATTTTATTCTTTTCAAGTAGATTTGCATATGCTTTGTCATTTGGACTGATTACTTCAAACAATCCTTTAGTATCAACTTCTTCATAGGAAAATTGTTTATCCTGGATAGCCAATTCCTTTCTTCTTGTTAGGGATTTCTTCAAGCATTATCTTTTTTTTTCAAGTTATTGTAGTATGAGCTAGATGTCAATAACCTAATTGTCAATACCCATGTCCAATTTATAAGCCTCCATCTCCAAGATCTAATCTTCAAGTGGTTAATCTTCTCCAAGAGAACCAATAGCTCTGATACTAATTGTTGGAAGTATAAATTGGACACCAAGATATTGAGAGGGGTGGGTGAATCAAGATCTTAAATGCTTGTACTTTTAATACATTCACCAATTATTTTGTGTGTGTAAAACTTGTAAAAGTAAACTTGTTATAACATGGAGATCTAATATATCACATACATGAAATTTAAACACATAACACAATATTTGGTTGCCTAGAAACCCTCCAAAGTGAAGGTAAAACTAGGATGGGGATGACACCTACAAATCTTCACTACTATAATAATAAACTTAACCTATTAGGGCTACAATATTTGACCATAAAATATGATCTTCCCTTTGAGGGGTCTACCCTATTTTTTTTTTTTGAGATTATTAGGTCTCACCTTGTTAGAGGATTTACACTTACAAAAAAGTAAGGACTCTATTAGGAGATTTATATAGATCTGTTAAGACTACTCTATTAAGAGATTTACCCCAATTCAATTATCTAGAATTGATTTAGTACTTGACCCTCAATTCACTTTGTAAGATGATTTTGGGTCTTCTCTTTTCAAATTGATTCTCTCTTTGGCTTGATAAATATTTGGTGTCCCTTCACTACTTTGATTAGGTTGCTTTCTCTATTAATAAATAATAGAACACTTATTCTTGATTCTTCTTTGATCTTGATGCTTCACTTCACCATATGCATATTACTCCTCTCTTCACATCTTCTATAACACACATACTCCATCTAGGTTAGGGTCTTTTCTATTTAAAGAGTTTCATAAAGATTTTTCTATATTCTTCCTTGTTTCACCTCTTGATTTGATTCATTCATCACAAAACATAGGGATATGTGATCTATGTCACAAAATATGTAACCTCTTCTATAAAAACCTCTACAAATATTAAATTTTCTTTCCATGTTGGCTTGAAGATGGTTTACCTCAAAGTTTGTATCATTCCTGACTTGTATGTAAACTTTGTGTTGCTCAACACTTACTGTATCTAATACTTGACACTTTGTTGATACTTGTCTCTACTATGCTCAACACCTTCAGTGTAACTCAACATCAATATACTTTAACTGCTCGGTAGGTATTTAACTTGGCTTGTATTGAAAACACTTGGCGACCAAAATATTACTTGACTCCTATAGAGCTTAGTATATACATCTCTATATAGAATTCTATCAATGACTTGGCCTATGTAGAGTAGCTTTATCACAGTGATGACCATTTGAGTCTTCCTTGCAAATGACTACGTGTTTGATACTAATAGACAATGATAGTTAGAGATACCAACACAAATGATCAAATGATCTGATCTGATCATGTGTGTGATGTCTTCTAAAATACTTAGCTAATACAAGTTCCTTGACTTTTGAACGTTTTGCATTTTCATCCTCTTGTGCTTTAGGTTCAGGTTCTAGTTGTTTTGTCTGTTGCTTGGGTTCTTCGGACTTGGTAGACATTGGCTCGATAGCATCAAAATGTGACTTGAGTTCCTGTAGCTTAGTTTGAACTTCCTACAACTCAGTTACTGAAGACTCAAGAATAGAAAATTTTTGACTTATAGGTGTATTTGTCACTATATCAGGTTCAATGAAAAAAAACCTCTTGTAATCTTCTGGTTCCTTTTTTCTTTCTTCTTCATTTCTTTCTACAAACTCATCAACTTTCACTTGTGCACTTTCTATGACTTTGTGAGTAGACAAGTTCAAACATCTATATGCTTTACTTTTGCAAGAATATCCCAAAAATATTCCTTCATCACCTTTCACATCAAATTTACCTTTTCTAGATTCTTTCAAAATGTAACATTTTCTTCCAAATACCTTTAGATAGCTTACATTAGGTTTATAGCCATACCATAACTCATAGGGGGTTTTGAATGAGTCTTTCTTCAGCTATACTTGGTTCAAGGTATGAACTGTAGTGTTGATAGCTTCCTTCTAGTATTTGATAGCAATGTTCTTTTCAATCATTAAGGTTCTTGCATAGTCCATGATAGATATCTTCCTTCTTTCAGCTATGCCATTTTTCTCAAGAGTTCCAGGGGCTGATACCTATCTTTTGATCCCTCTTTTAATGCAAAAGTTATTGAACTCATGTAAAATGAATTCACCACCTCTGTCTGACCTCAAGCATTTCAATCTTTTGCCTATTTCCTTCTCAACTCTGGCCAAATACCATTTGAACTTCTCAAATGCTTCTGATTTCTCTCTTAGGTACATGACAGTCATCATTCTTGAGTAATCATCAACAAAAAGAATGAATAACTTTTCACTACTATAGCTTTCAATTCCAATAGGTCCACATAAATCAGTATGCACAATTTCTAAAACTTCTTCAATCTGATAGTTCTTACTTTTGAAGCTAGTCCTTCCCATCTTACCAATTTGACAATTCTTGCATAGACCAACCTCAAGTTTCTTTATATTGGGAATGCCTCTTACTTTCCTAAATTTACATATTTTCACCAAGTTATCGAATTTCACATGACACAACCTCCTATGCCATAACCAACTTTCTTCAACTTGAGCAATAAAACATGAACATTCACCAAGTTCAAGATAGAATAAATTACCTTTTGTTTGAGTGTTTGATCCAATCAGCTTTCCTTTTTCATCGAGTAGTCTTTCTTTTCCATGCATGAATTCCACTTTGAATCCATTATTGAGTAGATGTGGTACACTCAATAGATTGTGTTTTAGTCCTTCTACCCAATATGTATTATCACATACAAGCTCTTTGGTTAGTGAGATTCTTCCCCTTCCTTTTATGCAACAAAGTTCATTATTACCAAACCTCACACTACCACCATCATAGTCTTCAAAATGTTCAAACTTAGTTTTATCACCAATCATATGATGAGAGAAACCACTATCTATAATCCATGTATCATTTTTTCTCACATGAGATATAAGTGCCATTTCCTTATCATTATCAAACTCATCTTTCACAACAATGTACATAATTTCATCTTCTTCATCATTAGAATCATTAGAATCCTTAGCCATGAAACATGTTTTCTTACCTTTGTCCTTGAATTATTTGAAGTCTTTCTTGCCATTGCACTTGTGACCTTTTTTATCATCATTGTTTTGCTTATTTGGGCACCTAGCAGCAATATGTCCAATTTACTCACATGAAAAATAGATTAGAGGAACCTTACCTTTGTATTTTCCTTTATCTCTTGAGTATTTCCATGCTAGTCGAGCTTCAAGCATCTCAAGATCACTGTCAGAACTCTGTTCTGATTCTTCTTCACTTTCTGACTAAGAATCCTTTATTTTCTTGCCTTTCTCCTTGAGTGAAAGCTTGGCTTCAAATGCTGATTCAATGTTCTTGGTAGCTAGAACATAGTTATCATAGTTGTCTAGCTCAAATGCAATCAATCTTCCAACTATGGCCTCTAAATTTATCTTATGATTTGCTTCACATCTTATTTCTTGAATTGTAGAAACTCTAATTACATAAATGGGAAGTAATATTCTAAGAACTTTACTTATGACTGTTTCCTCCTTGATATCCCCTCCAGAAGCTTTGATTGCACTAACACTTGCTTTGACTCTTTCAACATATTTTATAATGTTTTCATCCTCTCTCATCCTCATCTGATCAAATTGTCCTCTTAAACTTTCTACTTTGGCTCTTCTTACATTATCATCTCCTCTATGGATTTCTTTCAGCTTGTTCCACATTTCAAAGGTAGTTTTGCAGTCCTTGACATCATCAAATTCTTCATAGCTTAGGGTAGATGCAATGTCTATCATCATGATGTTGTGAGTTTTCTTCTCAGCAATGTCATTAGCAGATAATGTACCGGAAGGAGTTACATATGCTTCATCCAGATATTTTCATCTTGTAACTCCAATGGAAGCTAGATGGAGTCTCATGAGACTTTGCCATGCTGAAAAGTTATCCCTGTTAAGTCTTGGCATTTCCCTCTTGTAAGACATCTTGATCTTTGGCTTAGATCCTTGAAATCTGTCTTGTAAGCACCAAAAGCTTTGATACCAATTGTTGGAATTATAGATGAAGTAACTAAGAGGGGCGAGTGAATTAGTTACCACAAAATAAATCCACAAATCCCTTAGATGTATCAAAACTCAATTACTGCTGTTACTCAATAGCCACATAGAAAAATGTTGTAACTCGGTAGATTAACTTGTCACTTTTTAAGCATTCATAATTATTAACATGCATGCAGAAGAAAATAACATGAACACAAGAGACACCAGATTTAACATGGAAATCCAATATGGGAAAAACCACCAAGTAACTAGCTACCAATTTTCACTCTTTTGAAGTGAGCCCTGTTAGGAGTGAACCCTATCAAAGGTTACAAAACACACTATTAGGTGTGACCTAGTTAGAGGATTTAATCACCGTGTTAGGAGTGGCCTTGCTAGAGGACTTTAGAACAATTCAGTAGAAATGTCCAACTTGTTCGAAGATTTACAAAATGGCTGTTAGACCAACTTTGTTAAGAGATTTAGGAATTAATGCTACAATTGTGAGAAAGTAACAATAAGTGACCTAAATGGGATGCAATTGAACTTTTCTGATACAAATCTCTACTCGACTTCAATAGATCCTCACTGATCAAATACAACTCTGCTGCTCCTCAAGGATATCTGATCCTTCTTCAGAATTCACTCACACTTATTCTTCACAATCAACTCATTTGCATACTCACTCATTCGTACATCCATTCATACATTTGAAAACACAACTTGACCTTTTATTTATACATTACAAATTGTCAAGTCAGCTCAATTACAAGTTACATTTACCAATAAACCATGCATCAGTAGGCTACAAACATTACATTAAGCAAATAAACTTTATTTCCTAAAACATTGAAATCCTTCATTGGTCGACCCAGCTTGGTAAACACTGTGAATTTTGCAAAATCCTTTGGAGATCGAGTGAACTCGGTAAGAACTAATTTTCCTTTGCTAAACTTGCGAGCTTGGTAGAAACTAATTTTTGCCACAGAAGCCTTTAGCCCTTGAGTGAGCTCAATAGAGACTAACTTCATAGTGTGACCTCCAGAAACACTCGATGGACTCTGTAATTCTCTTTGTTAACCAATTGAACTCGGTAGACTCTGACTGATAACTAATATGACATTTGTGTAACATCAAAGACAACACACAATTGAATAATTGTATCCAATAGGTCTACCCTTTTTTTTTTTTGAGATTGTTAGGTCTCACCTTGTTAGAGGATTTACACTTACAAAAAAGCAAGGACTCTATTAAGAGATTTATATAGGTCTATTAAGATTGCTCTGTTAAGAGATTCACCCCAATTCAATTAACTAGAACTAATTTAGTACTTGACCCTCAGTTCACTCTGTAAGATGATTTTTGGGTCTTCTCTTTTCAAATTGATTCTCTCTCTAGCTTGATAAATATTTGATGTCCCTTCACTACTTTGATTAGGTTGATTTATCTATTAATAAATAATAGAACACTTCTGCTTGATTCTTCTTTGATCTTGATGCTTTACTTCACCATATGCATATTACTCCTCTCTTCACATCCTCTATAACACACACATACTCCATCTAGGCTAGGGTCTTCTCTATTTAAAGAGTTTCATAAAGATTTTTCTAGATGCTTCCTTGTTTCACCTCTTCATTTGATTCTTTCATCATAGAACATAGGGATATGTGATCTACATCACAAAATATGTAACCTATTCTATAACAACCTCTACAAATATTAAATGTTCTTTCCATGTTGGCTTGAAGATAGTTTACCGCAAAGTTTGTATCATTCCTAACTCATATGTAAACTTTGTGTTGCTCGACACTTATTTTATCTAATACTCGACACTTTGTTGACACCTTCAGTGTAACTCAACATCAATATACTTTAACTGCTCGGTAGGTATTGAACTTGGCTTGTATTGAAAATACTTGGTAACCAAAATATTTCTTGACTACTATAGAGCTCAATAAATACATGTCTATATAGAATTCTATTAATGACTCAGCCTATGTAGAGTAGCTTGATCATAGTGATGACCATTTGACTCTTCCTTGCAAATGACTAAGTGTTTGACACTAATAGACAATAATAGTTAGAGATACCAACACAAATGATCATATGAAATGAAATGGGCATGTGAGTATAAAGAAACTAGAAAGGTCATTGTGTACAAATGAAGGTATGAAATCAATGATTTTGGAGTACTTAGTAGAGACACTCAACATTTAGTGTGCACATATCATCATTCAATCATTGTAGAGACATAGATCACAAGGGCATGACAAGAGTCAAAATATATATTCACTCCTTAATCCTAAATGAATGAATGAATTAAAAAAACTAGGTGGGGGCATAAGTAATAACGCAATCAATCAAAACTTAATGACTTTTAGTTTTCCTGCCATTCCAACAACTAAAAAAAAGCTCGCATTATTTACAAAAATGAATAAAGAATGAACCATGCCTTTGTCAATTTCTCTAACATTGCAAGGAAATTTAAATTCATTTCATGCCTTTGTTGGTTGTCCTTATCAGATGCTCATTCTTCATCACTTAGCTAATATTTGGGAATTTTTCAATATCAATTTGGGTCATTGAAATGTTTCATGTCTTTTCCCTTTTTTCTTATATTCTTGATGTCGTTGAAATACTGATGGCACCATCTAAAGATTGATGACATTAGGGACACTTTCAAAACAAACTACCAAATTCGTATTACAATGCTTCTATTGTCACAAATTGACCCCAAATGTTGTAGTGAAAATAAATCTGGATCTAGGACCTAAATACTAATATCTGGGAAGTCTAAAAATATGGAAGCCTCTAGATAGAGACAACTTGAGGGTCAAGGACAAGGCCATCCTTGACTTGTTCTACTTAAAATTCTAGAATCTAAGACTCTACTAGAGATCTGAAACTCTTGTTCTAAGATCTAAATTTATTGCTATGAAAAACCTGTAGATCTATACATGCACACAACAAACATGGCATTTTATTGAGGGGAGGGTCTTCAAATTCCTGTTTAGGAATTACCCTTAAAATGAGGAAGTATGAAAAAGCAAGACAAATTTAAATATTCGCCTCGGTTATCAAAGCCTTATGGATGGATTTGCATCTTCTATCCACAAATATTTGTAAATGTTTTTTTTAGATGTATGTATGATGTAGAATGATAACATTGGATGTCTCCATAAATAAAATAGATCTGTAAGTGTGAAATCCTAGATCCATGAATGTAAATATACTTGTGCAAGGTGGATGAATGTGGATCTCATTTCTCGATGGCCAACTCCATTATCTCCAGCAAAGGACGAAGTTAGATCTTGAGAAGGAAATACATGATTGATGCCATGGAAATGAGGATCTTTAATGAATCCTTGATTTTTTACTTTAACTCCTTGAATGCACCTTGAAAACTTACTTGAAAGGATGATGACTTTAATATATCTTTCTCTAGAAATTGATAACACGAACATAACATGGATGTGTGCAATAATAATGGATTGTAATAATGGATGGCCAAATGAAGTGTGTAAGCCTCCTTTTTATAACAATTTCATAATCAAAATTGAGTCTAGGGCCAACTACGTTAGGCATAAAAATGACCTAGAATTGGCCCAGGATCCAAGGGAAAATACCTTGGGTAAGGGATGAGCTCATCCTTTACCAAGGCGTAAGGGATGAGCTCATTGTTTACATAGGCATAAGAGATGAGCTCATCCCTAACTTGAGTGTAAGGGATGACCTCAGCTCTTAAGGTTTTCTAAGCCTCTAGATGTCCATTGCGATCTCAAGGATGGAAAAAGAAGGGCCAAAAATAGGTGGAAACCCAAAGAAAGGAAACCGTTCAAGCATAAATGGATTCATGGACCTAGAAGTTTGCAAAAAGGTCTTACAAAGCAAATTACCACTTTGTAAGATGATACACTTCATTACAAACATAACACAATTTTTTAGTGCCAAGAATCTATTGCATAAACAAACTATAGCACAAAACCAAATTAATTTGTTTTTGTACACATTACATTGATGGAAGTATACATGTAGGCAACAATAAGAACTCTCCATACAAATACATGCAGATTTTCTTTCATACATATTGTAATGATGAGAGCATACAAACAAACAATAAGAAGCCTACTTCTTACAAAGACATCCATTTTTTATGTCAATAAATAATATAATGAAGAAAAACTATTTTTCACATAAATTGCATTGATGAAAACATAAAACCATGCTACAATAAGCGCTTTCCCTATAAACATAAATCTACATTTTCTAATACTTTTTAAACTTGTTTCAAAATAAACATTAAGTATGTTATAAATAACTTTTGTTTAGATTGGACTATTTTAATAATCAAAATGTGTGATATAAGTCCCACCTTTAATTGTTGGCGAGGTAGTTGTCCAACTAATTGACTAGTCCTAATCCTTACCCTATCCTAACCGATATTTGTGAGAGACCAAATGTACTAGCAAACAAATATAGCACTACCAAACTAGACAATGACCCCTACAATATAGAATAGAGGTCCTAATTATACACAAGCAAATTAATTATTTTTAAATTTATTATAATAAAATAAGAATATTGCTAGAAAACATTTATTATAAATATAACAACTATCACTCTTTTGTACTAAAATACAAGTCTAGTAAAACTTGATTATCTTGGAACATGATATAACCTTTTTTAATTACTAACTCAAACTACTTAATTTGAACAAGTAACAAGTATGATATAATTGTTACCTCATTCAAAAGGTATTTTGACAAATATTCTTCATTTTCAACTTACTTGATAATCCCCCTCCCCCCCCCCCCCACCACCTTTGAAGACGAGTACAAATATGTATTAATTATTTTTAGAACTTATAATAATAAAACAAGTATAATCACTCGACAACATTTATTATAAATATAACAACCATCACTCTTTTGTACTAAAATGCAAGTCTAGTAAAAATTGATTTTGGTGGAACATGATATAACCTCCTTTAATTACCAACTCAAATTACATAATTTGAACAAGTATGATATAGTTGTTACCTCATTCAAAAGGTGTTTGACAAATATTCTTCATTTTCAACTTATAGATAATTCCACCCATTTTAAAGAGGAGTACAATACTACAATAATGTGAGGCCTCATTTTGTCCACCTCATCAAAAGTACACATGTACAACCTCAAACCAGTTGAAAAATACAATAATGTGTGGCCTAATTTTATCCACGTCATCAATAAATATCTGATATCCAGTCCTTTTCATCAATTGCCTCTTCACTATGTCCCCATCAATCCCCACAATAATTGTATATTCAATGTGTATATGATGGCTTAGGGGTTCCACTCTAACTCAAGCCACTTCGGTCGGCAGGTCCCTCCTATGTGATGTATACTCAATGTATATATGGACGACAGCGTATACCCAAAGGGAACAAAAGCATTTTGTTTTTTCATCCTCGTAATTCTTCTCGGGTTGAAATGAGAATGACGCACTTGGATTCTCTAATTTCAAGAAAGGAAATGATTTTAGGGAAATAATTAATGATGATTGCTTTAAAATTTCCATATTTAGGTTTAAAATCTGACATGATATGATATGCATCTGCATTTATATTTAGAAGCATTCTCAATCATATTATAGACTTTGAAATGTTTTTATTAATGGTACGTTTATATATATTTTATTCTCCACTACATTGTTGGCCTTCT
This sequence comes from Cupressus sempervirens, assembly GCA_028749045.1. Taxonomy (NCBI): domain Eukaryota; kingdom Viridiplantae; phylum Streptophyta; class Pinopsida; order Cupressales; family Cupressaceae; genus Cupressus; species Cupressus sempervirens. The sequence goes on from CM053783.1 coordinate 744,567,706, forward strand.
TATCATAAAAAGTATTGTGTTTATTGCCTCCACGTACCCTTCCACCTACAAAGGGAAATTTTCCTTTTTAAGTGCTCGATGGTTGACTCGACTTTTGGGTAGACTACCACCTAGCTAGTGCTCTTAATATGGTTCAAGCAATTACTTAATAGGGGAAGGTTTTTCTACTTTATTGAATTAAGCTATTTTGAGGGGAAATGAAATTTGGTGACAGGTAAATATGGGAGATTGTACGATAATTAAGTATTTTGAATGAAGTAATTACGAAATTGGAGAATTCTAGTCAATAATGTTGATCCCAGTATTTTCTAGTCAATAATGTTGGTCTCAGTATTTTTCAGAATTGCCTAGAGTTACAATTTGGTCTTAATAGTGAATTGTTGGTTTAGAACGTTTCATTTGATGTCCATACCTTCAAGCTTTAATTATCTTTTCTTCTCTAAGGTTGAATATTACCAAGTATGTGTGTGTCGCTAAATTTGAGTCTTAATCCGAGTTCAAATTAGTCAAAGTCCCTTTATGAATCAAGCAGTTGAACTCTGAACCTATTTGAACATTTGGAGCTGTTTGAACTCTTGAACCATTTCAAACCTTTTGAACCACTTTGAACCAAGGTGAGGTTCAAAGTGGTTCAGACCGATTCAACATCAATTGTTGTTCGAAAATAAGCAATTGGTGGGTCTCAGTAGCTAACTCATTGTGACATACCCTTGACTTCATTAAGACATGATATACAGAGGGGCTAAGGTGGCATTAAAGTAGAGAGCAATTTTGTTCTATACGTCATGCACAAAAATCATTAAATGGTAATGTTTGATAAGAGGGTTCACAACTGCCATAATTTGTAATAGAAGGATGTCACGTGTGAAAGTCAACATGATGCAGTAAGGTTTGTAAAACCAAAAAGACTTTTATTAATTAACTTATCATAAACGTCCAATCAATTGATACTTGGTGCATGTAAAATCTTTTTAAATCTGCACTTCGAGATTTGTCTTGAGCACCATCATTATTTAAAGGTTCTTTCCTACAAAAGGTAAGTTTAAAAATCTTTCAAGTGCTCACGGTGGAAGTGGAATTCAAGGGATTCAAGAAGTGTTTTGTTGGTGTTTTTGTCATCGAAGTAAGGTAATTTTTGCCACTATGCTCAATCCCTTTTTCTCTATAAATTTCTACTTGTGTGGAATATGGGTGTTCATGCTTGTTGTTTTGGCATTAGCAGTATGAGGTTTTCTTTGCATCTTTTTGGTAATCATATCAGTATGAATTATAAGGGCCCCATACTCACTAATACAGATTTGAGAGGTGTAGATTTGTTTGTATCCCCAATAGTCTTTTTGATGCATTAGATGAACCCGAGATGACTGAAATCCTAAGTAGTGGTTTAATAGAGGTTGTTGTTTTTCCTTCTACCACAATAAGCCCTGAGCTCTTACATGAATGTGTGAACTATTATGATGTTAAAGCTAACTACATTAGAAAAAATGATGGGGAAGTTTTGTTTGCAATTACCTGAGAAAATGTGATGCCTGTTCTAAAGATACCTGATGAATCCTTTATGGATTTTTCCCTAACCCAATCTCTTGCCAAGTTCAAAGAGGAACCAGACAAATGCAGTGGTGTAATAGTCAAACATTGGGCCAAAAAGAATTATAAAGTTGGTTCAAGGTTACCTGTAAGCCCAAATAAAAACCATTTGATGCCTCTCATACATGACTTGGTTGTCCTACTACATAGGGTTAGAGGATCACCATTATGGAAAGATTGGATGTTTTATTACATACAAATTATATGGGAAGGAAAGCAACACTTCGATTGGGTCGAAATGATTACGAGTTCAATGTGATCACAACTTAAATAGACCCAATCCATCAGAAAAGGCTTTTTCATGTCCTCATATCTTATGTATTGTTTGGATTGTACAAAAAATCTTTCACCCCTTTCTCATGAACCTTTTGATGATCAAATCACCATCTATGAGTTTTGGCCTCTGTTACCGAAAATTCATGCCTTAGAGGATTACATGAAGCTTCATGATGTCTTTATGGAAAGATTGCATTTTGAATTGGTGATAATGTCTAAATAGAGGATGTTAGTTGAAGCCCAATGGTTAAATAGACCTATGGTAATGTGTTCATTCAATTTCCCAGATTCACTTACATCAGAATTAAGGTTTTTGATGAAGAACCTATGAAATTACCTAGGTACACCCTCAATTATTTTGTGTTAGATGAACTTTGTAGGTAGTTGGGTGTTGTGGTTAAGAAATTCCTTTCTGAAGACAAATGGGATAAAAAAATTCGTTAAGGTAGGCAAAATTTCATGTGAAAATATGGAAAGTGCTATTAATATAGGATGTGTTCTTTGCACTTTTGATTTTAAGTTCTACAAGGAGAGAAAAGGCTTTCATAACAAAGGATTTGTAAAGGTTGTATTTGAATTGGATGACAAGATTGTACAAGCGCTCCATATCAAGGATTATTGAGAAGATTGTGCTAATGAAAGGGAAGTTGTGAAAAGAGATCACTCCAGACTATTGGTGTCACAAATTATCTCATTTAAGTTAAAGTTGAATGTGAAGGGTGTTCAAAAAGATGGTTCAAAATTGACTGAACCCAAGTTCATGAATCAAATAGATATTGTTATACCTACCCTTGATTGGTTGAAGGCTAAAGAAGATGACATAGATAGTTCAAAGGACCAATGCAATCATTGACTATATGAAGGCATGGATAAAAGAACAATTTGGGGGACAATACTAGTTCAATCATAAGAACTGAACCAAGATGTATAATCTCCCCTAAATTTTGACACCTTTGTTTCCATTGATCGTGCAAGGAATACAAGGGGCTTGGATCAACCAATATCCAAGCCAATAAAGAACCAATATATTGTACAGAGAACCGAATTGCATACCAAGTCTAAGAAACAAGGCAACATGACTACTCAAGAGGCAATAATAGTGGACTTAGATAAAGAACAAAGAATGTAATCTGATGTAGGTATGCTCTGATACCACTTGACATAGTGCAACACAAAAGAATCCCCAAAGGAGATGTCCTAGCCCCCAACAAATAACCACACACTGTAAGAATAACAAAAACATAGAGATTCAGATCCAAAATAATATCAATTCTCACAATATAATAATAAGATTTACATCTAACATGAATGACTATAAGGCCTTCCAGGTTACAACCAAATTCATAAGAAAATACAACAACCACTCTACAAGATCTTGCAAGATCAAAACCCTAACTAGCCCAAATCCACAATCTAGAAGAAAACCCCAAGAAGAATCTAAACTTGTGCTTGCAAGCCACCAAGCAACCTTCTTGTTTTTCAAAGCCACAACTACTAGCTCTGCTCAACTTCACTCCTCTCAGCTACTCCATGCTTCCTCCATGTTGGATCCCATGTTGAATGAATAATGACAAGAAAAGGCCCTCTACTTATACCAAACCAAGCCACAAGTCAACCTAGCAAGTTAGATTAAATAAACCCTTACATTCAATAAACCCTCAAGCCACATGCCATCTAGTTGACAACAAACATTAAATACATGAAATAATGCCACCTATGAAATGCCTTTTTCCCTCTTTTCTCCTTTTTATTTTTTTATTTTTTCCTCTAATTTTCATCACTTTCTCTCTCCACTTTAAATAATAATAATAATAATAAAATTATGTCCCCTTTTAGTTTGCGATGGAAGATGCTTCTGCATCAAACTCCCCATGTAGATAGAAAAGTATGTCTTGTACTTTGATGCCAAAAGAAATTTCTTCAACCAACTTCATCTTCACAAAAGGTTTCCAATCCATCCTAGATAGAAGAAAAAATCTAAAAATCAAGCATCTATGCTTCATCCACTGAAACATAGGAATCAAATGAATGTCAAAAACCCAATTAGCATGCTCACTTTTAGGAACAAATTGAACATAACACTTCAACAACAAACATTGTAACTAATCACAACCACCAACAACAATATCCTCAAACATGAAATCTAAGTCAGCAATCCAAAACCAAAAAAACAACTCAACAACATGTAAATCCTTAGCCATGTCAACCATAGGAAAATCAAGAACATACAAATTTTCAATATCATGTAGATCTTCAACCAAATCAGCAACTAATGAATCCACACACCAAAAACATCCAACTCCACATTAGTAGAAATATCCATCTATGAATTCTCACAATCAACAATCCCATCATCCACAATAAGATTCTTTATAATTTGTATCTCAGATCCATCTAACTAACCATCAAAACAAATATCTTGTCCAACATCAACAAGGTAAGAAACCTCTTCAGCAACACCCACAAGTTGTGTTGCAGGTTTCATATTAGACTCCTCTAACTAATCAACAAAATGAGCTTCCACCTCAACCTTTCCATGTCATCTTCTCTCTCGAACAAGTCTTTTAATCAACTAGACAACTCACTTGCAGATTTGCAAACTACAACTCCAAAAATCTCTACAAACTCAACTATCCCTTCCTTAACCTGATCAATCAAACTAGCTTCTAACTAAGCAAACATCTCTCAAATGTTCATCTCCACTACATCATGGAGATTTATAATCATCCTAGAGTCCAATACTCTTGGAGGCATCTCCCAAGATCTTTGTAAACCCTCTACAAAAAATCTACACTCTTAAGAATCACCAACCAGATCAATCATTTGCTCTGATAATTTTCAACCCTAGATCTTGGTGCAAACTACCTCAACTTCGACAATCTATCTACACACTTAAGAAGACTAGCTCTAATACCATTTGATGAAGGCATACTCTAATACCACTTGATGCAGTACAAGCTCGAAGAATCCCCAAAGTATATGTCCTAGCCCACAAAAAATAACCATACATTGGAAGAATAACAATAACACAAAGATTCAAATAAAAAATAATGTCAATTCTCATAATATAATAATAAGATCTACATCCAATATGCCTAGCTATAAGGCCTTTTGGGTTATGGTCAAATACATAAGAAAATACAATAACCACTCTACAAGATCTTGCAAGATCAAAACCCTAGCTATCCCAAATCTGCAATCTAGTAGAAAACCCCAAGAAGAATTGTAACTTGTGCTTGCAAGCCACCAAGCAACCTTCTTGTTTTTGCAAGCTACAACTACTAGCTTTGCTCAACTTCACTCCTCTTGTCTACTCCATGCTTCCTCCATATTGGATCCCATGCTGAATGAATAATGACAAGACAAGGCCCTCTACTTATACCAAACAAAGCCATAAGTTGACCTAGCAAGTTACATTAAATAAACCCTCAAGCCACATGTTAGATTGACAAAAAACATTAAAAACATGAGATAATGCCAACTATGAAATGCCTTTTCCCTCTTTTCTCATTTTTAATTTTTAATTTTTATATTTTTCCTCTAATTTTTGTCTCTCTCCTCTACAATTTTTTTAGAAAATTGTTTGTCCTCTAATTTTTGTCACTTTCTCTCTCCTCCATTTAAAAAAATAAATTATGTCCCCTTTTATTTTGTGATGCAAGATGTTCCTGCATCATAATCTAATAATGGTAATCTACAAGTTCAAGTAGTCATGAATAGTGTTTCATAGGTTGTAAGCCAATTTACAACCTCAACAAAATATTGAGATAAGAATGAATCATCATCAATGGTTCCAAACTTTCTTACTATGGTTAGCGAGAAAGAGAGTCTTGTTCTTGCAGTGGTATAGTTGGACTAACTGCCAACATTCCCCTTTAGGATTTGTGACATGACTTAACCACCTCCTATATTCTATAAGTCTAGTGGTTGTATCAGGTATTGATAGGTCGATCTTTTGGTGCAACGATAACCCTATCTTATAACAAGTGGTATCATAGGTTGGTTAGAAGTTCAAATCTCCTTGGATAATGTTGAGGGGGGATTGTTGGATTGAACACCAATGTTTCCATTTAGGATTTGTCAATTAACCACCTCCTACGGTATATAAGTCTAGTATTTGTATTGAGCATTGATAGGTCGATCTTTTGGTGCAATGATAAACCTAGCTTGTAATAGGTACCTATTCAAGATATGATTAGTAAATAAAATTGTAGAACCCCTAAAGAAAAGAAGATGAAAAATGTCGCACACATGATCATAGATCATAAAATAGGGGGGTGTCATTGCTAAGGTTTCTCTATATAAACCAAAGAAGGGTTCAACTAATATTAGTATTGGTGGCTTTGAAGTAACCAAAGTCACTCTTGGTGTCTTGAATTGTAGAACTAAAGAGCATATGCTATTGCATTCTACTCAGGAAATGATGGTTTAGTCTCAAAAGGATGCTAAAGAAAAAAGAGAATTTAAGAAAATCATTAATGCCATGGAAAAGTATATTGATTTCCTCAAAGAGTTAGGAGCACTTCCCTTGGCTCAAGCGATGGATGAATTGATTAATTACATAACCAAGAGGGGGAAATGATTCATCCGAGAATCTAGTGTGGCGTTCAATGATGTCGAAGCCTTTCTTAGGGAAGTTCAAACCCAAGCTCCAGCATGAGAAGTTGAAGGAGCTAAATGTTCAACTAAGAATCCTTTAGAGAATGTGAAGCTTGGCATGTTGTACATTCTCAAAGAAAATATAACTTAGAAATGCTCTATGAATGAATCTACCATAATGAAGGCACACGATATTAAGAGGAAAATAAAATATATGTATAGAGACCTCAGAAAGGACATGAAGATCATAAACTCTACTGGTGCCCTATAGTTCAATGAAGGAGGTCTTGATATGGAACCACTAATCAAGATGTTTGAAGAAGATATGGAAAAAGTGAAGGAGGAGATAAATCCCACTACTACAAATTTCATTAAAATTGCTAAAATTTAAGCCATGTTGGTCCTATGCATAGAAAACTTACCAAGGTATGTTGAACAAGTCATGAAGATGAAGTGGCACAAGGATGCATGGAGGGTACAACTTTTGAGTTTCAAATATCCTACCTCTTGTGCTATACATAATTTCATGAGTGCTTTTGACATCTAGAATTTGGCATGTGTCCCCACAAATGAGGAGGAATGAGATGAAGATCCTGGGCATGGCTCTTCTATTTAGTCTTAGTTTATTTTAATTACCTCTTATGTTGTTCTAGAACATATGGGACATATTTTCCTTTTTGAATTACTTTGTTTTAATAATTATTACTAATAACAGTCAGTGTATCGAGTTTTTAGGAAGACCCTTTTGGCAATCTAAGACTACAAGTATGAACCTTTTAGATGGAATAGGGGTTCAAAGATAGAGAAAATGAAAATAAAACCAGTTTTTTCTCTTTGTTAGTAGATAATAAATATTATCTTTTTGATGGTAATGCTTGAACTAAATTCATATTTGATATTTTGGAGATCATTTTGTTGTGGGGCTTTGAATTAATACAATACAAATTGGTTTCAAGGAAGCAATTTGAATATGTGTTATTTGAGATTGTATTGAAGAACATTACTCTAAGAATGTTTTCTTTGTATTTCACATGCTTTTTTGATCTTAGTGGGTTAATGATTTGATCAATTCTTGTATTGCTATCATCTTTTAATGAAGTTCTAAAACACTAGATACTTGAATAGCTTTGGTTTTTTCTTATACCATTTATTATCCTTATAATCATATTATTATTGGCTTCTCATCCAAGAATGAGTTGTGCTACCTTTTATGTTTTTGGGTTAAAAACATGTATATGCATCTTAGCTTAGGGTTTCAATGAATATACAACAAGGGATCTATACCTCATACAATCCAGAGGGAGGTTAGTTTTTGAAGCTACTCAATTGTTATAAAATTTTATGTCTTTATAAAAGAGGTAATAAAGTTAGTCGATAAAAATTAATACAAAGACCAATCTATTCACCAACAAATAAAAATAAATAAATAAAAGGGTGATGGTTTTTATAGTGTCATATATTGTAATTATTTATAATTACACACTTATTTAGTTATTTTTGTTTTAGTTTATTTTTGTATTGTTCATTTCAAGTCTATTTTTAACCTTGTTGCAACTGTACTACTATAATATGTTCATAGGCTAACCACATCCTATGTCTTGGGACCTTCTACCTAACATCTAACTCTAAGTTACTCTTTTCTAGGTGGAGCATGGAACATAGTTTACTATATTAGGTTTTCAGTGAATGAGATAATACACTCTAGGATCTTGACCTCAACATCCTCATTAGAGATAGTGATGTGCTCAAAAAATGGTCTACCAAAAAGTCTCAATACTTAGATTTGGGCATAATGTCTGTCATGTCCCCTTTTCAAATAATTAAAAATAATAAACTTTGCTAAGGCATGCAGGCCCCAAAAAGGTGAAGTTTCGGAAAAAGGCGCTAATCTTTGGAAACCAATGGATTAAAAAATAAAAATTATTATTAAATTATATTTTATTAACCCCTCTTGGACGTGAGTTAGGGTTATGCCCTCTTTTAAGGGGTTTGGAGGCATTTTGGGCTCATTCCATAACTTGATTTTTGCTCATTTCTTTGTTGTTCTTCAGAGGCTGCCAAACCTGTGGAGAAGGATACCCAAGAATGGGAGTTTTCAGGTTTCCATGAAGGCTAAGGATGGGAATTTGAAGCCATTCCATGTGCATGCTCATGCAGAGTTTTCCTTTGTGCTGAACAGTGTAGATTTGTGGATTTTTGGGTGTGTTTTTTTGTAAGAGTTTGGTGTTTCTGGTTGAGTATTTCATATCAGTTTGGGTTGCTGCTATATATCAGACTTTAAAATGTTAAAATAGAGTTGAATATATGTATTTGGATATGATTATACTTATTTGATAGATTATTAAGTTTTTGTGGTGATTCTGGGCTATTTTGTGCTATTTTCAGGAGCCCGATGAGCATTGTTTTTGTCCTCCGTTTGGGAGCTACTGTGTGCATGTTATACAGATCTAGAAATATCATTTTATATGTTTTTATGCTACTCAAATTTCTGTAAAAATGTTCACTTTCAGATTTATTAATACTAGGTGAAGCTGTGAAGCTTTTGGCACTATTTCTGGCATACCCGATTTGGGGTTTATTGAGAAATTGGTGGATCTTTAAAATATTGGTTGCTTGATTTTAAAGATCTGATTTGAGGCTTGAATATCATATAAAATCAGAGAAAGTGACATTTCAATGGTATCAGAGCTATGATCTTGCCAGCTTGAGGGTTTGTAAAAGTTTGCATGTTAGTTTTGACAAGTACCCAGATCTTGCATGTCATAATTTATGGTTGCATGTTGCTTCTAATCAGTTGCATGTCAAAATTTATGGTCACATGCAACTAAGTGAAAGAGAAAAAATATATTTGTAGCAAGAAAAGAATAAAGAAATTTTGATCAAACCTCCAGTTGAAAGTAAAAGTACAAAATCCAAAGAAGGGAAAAGTATGGCTGATCCAGATGAGATGGCGAAGAAATTCTTCCAAGACATCCAAAATACTCAGAAGCAAATAGTGGATAGTTTGGTAGAAACTAGAGAGGCTTTGTGAATATTGACAGAAAAACTACAAGGAGTTGCATCTATTAATGAGAAAGGGAGCACTTCAGAGGAGCCAAGAAATCTGAAATCCACACCATCTAAATCAACCAAAACTATTTTCTTGCCTGCAGATGAGCCACCAGTACCAAATCCAACCATTAATCCCGTGGAAGAGGTTATAGGTAACTTGATTGCATTAAGAGCTACTTACAATGGCTTAGATGATGACTTTCATAGTTCGATTCTTTTTAAAGAATATGTGGATATGATGAACACTTTGAAGCCCAAGAAAGAGAACAGGAGGGAGCATGACATAAGTGGAAGAGAGCTCAAAAATAAAATAAGCAAGTTTACAACACCTACTTTTGATGGAACAAATAAAATTTCAGCTAGAGCATGGCTACAAAAATTATAGACTTTCTTCACACTTAACCCCATGAAGGAGAGTGATGTTGTTCAATTTGCAAGTCTACACTTGGAAGATGTAGCCTATGATTGGTGGTATCATGGAATGACTACTCAAGGTCATGATCAGGTAACTACATTTGATGATTTCAGTCAAAGAGTGATAGATAGATTTGACCTCAAGGATGATGAAGAGTACTTTAAAGAATTGTCAAAGTTGAAGCAAACCAAATCAATTAATGAGTATATAGAAGAGTTTCAAAAAGTGGCTGCTATGGTACTTGATATGAGTGAAAAGAGGATTGTTTATCTTTTTCTTGATGGTTTAGAAGATTCTGTTAAGGCTTTGGTTAAGGCTTTCTCACCCTCAACCTTACAGGAAGCTATCAAAAGAAGCTTGCAACTTGAAACTTGTGTGCCTATGAAATCAGTCACTAATAAAAAACCCCCAAATCTTTGGCAACATAAGGGAAATTTTCAGAAAAAGACTTTCCCAACACTACCACCAAAAGATGTGATAAATGTGGCAAAAAAGAAGGTAGATGAAGAGACTAGGAGTGAATTACGAAGGAAAAAGCTTTGTTTTACTTGTAGAGAACCATGGGTTCTAGGACATAGATGTTTGGGGAAAGGTCAAGTGCACTATATTGAAGTTGCTTCAGAATCTGATTTAGATGAGTATGAGGAATTTCATGACACTAAGGAGGAGGTAGAAGAAGAGAAAGAAAAAGAAATCAGCCAGGATGGCACTTTAGCAGCATTATCAGGAGTCCCAAGATACCATCCCTTTCGAATTCAAGGGGTACTAGCAGGGCAAAGATTGACAGTTCTTCTTGATAGTGAGGCAACTCACAATTTTATTGATGAGGGATTTGTCATGAAAATAGGGCTTAAAACAGAAGATTTTGAAGGATTTGATGTTACTGTAGCTGATGGATTCACTATGCCTTGCACACGGGTGGTGAAACAACTCAAGATGACCTTAGGAGATTATGAGTTATGTGATGACTTCTATGTGGTTGGTATTGGGGAGATAGATCTTGTATTGGGTGTTCAATGGTTGCACTCTATTGGAGGCTATTACACAAACCATCAAACTATGGAGTTTAAATTTCATTCCAATGGGAAAGAAGTCATATTGAGAGGCTTATCGAATGGAGCACCTAAGGCAGTCTCTGCAAAGAGGATGGAGAGGACTTTTCAAAGAGGACAAGTAGCATGGGCAGCAGGAGTCATAATCCATCCAACAAGCTCTCCAAAGAATCAAGGTAATTTCCATTTTGAAATTCAAAATATTCTTGATAAGCATAGTATAGTTTTCAATGACTTTCCTCCAGGATTACCACCAGATAGAGGTTTTGAGCATGTTATAGAGTTAGAACAGGGTGCCAAACTAGTTATAACAACTCCATACTACCATCCAAGAGGTTATAAGGAAGAAATTGAAAAAACTATTAAAGAACTCCTGGGCATGAGATTCATAAGGCCTAGCTCTAGTCCATTTGCATCATCTGTGGTACTTGTCAAGAAAAAGGATGGTACAATGAGAATGTGTATAGACTATAGGGCTCTAAACAAGAAGACCATAAAAAATAGGTATCCCATACCACGCATAGATGAACTCATTGATGAGTTACATGGTGCTGTATACTTCTCAAAAATTGACTTAAGATCGGGGTACCATCAAATTCGAATGAGGAGTGAAGATGTGGAAAAGACTGCTTTCAGATGTCACTATGGGCACTTTGAATTTCTTGTTATGCCATTTGGCCTCACTAATGCACCTGCAACATTCCAATCTTGTATGAATAAGGTATTTAGCCAACATATTAAAAAAATTTTTTTGGTATTTTTTGATGATATCTTGATTTACAGTAAAACATGGGAAGAGCATCTAAAGCTCATAGACACTGTTTTGAGAATCTTGGAGCAGCAATCCTTCTATGCTAAGCTATCTAAATGTTAGTTTGGTTTGACAGAGATCCTATATTTGGGACATATTATAAGTTCTAAAGGAGTACAAGTTGATCAACAAAAAATCCAGGCAATTTTGGATTGGCCTCCACCCACTAATCTTACATAGTTGAGAGGTTTCTTCGGGTTGTGTAGCTACTATAGGAGATTTGCCAAGGGATTTTCTTAGCTTGCTGCCCCCTTGATTGATTTAACAAAGAAAGGAGCTTTTTTTTGGACAGAAGAGGCACAAAAAATATTTGATAAGCTTAAGGAGGTAATGAGTTCATGCCTTGTGCTTGCAATTCCAGATTTCTCTTTACCTTTTGTTGTTGAATGTGATGCTTCTGGAGAAGGTATAGGGGCTGTCCTAACTCAAAGGGGATATCCAATAGCATTTGAGAGTAGAAAATTAAATCAATCAGAGAAAGGTTACTCCATCTATGATAAGGAAATGTTGGCAATCATGCATGCACTTCATAAGTTTAGACAATATTTGGTATGTGGGAGATTCATTGTAAGGACAGACCATAATAGCCTCAGGTTCTTCTTGAACCAAAGGGATTTGAATGATCATCAACAAAAATGGGTAAGAAAATTGCAAGCTTATGATTTTGATATTGAATACATGAAAGGAAAGAATAATGTGGTTGATGATGCTCTCTCAAGAAAGCCCACTTTGTGTTCCTTAACATCTATCTCTGCTGATTGGAAAGTCTCCATAATTTCAAAGTATGCTAAAGATTCCTTTGCCACCACGATTTTGGATAAGTTAGTGGATGATAATAGGTACATGTTGTTGATGAATTGATTTATTACAAGAACAGGATCTTCTTAGTGCCAGGATCAAAAACTAAGGAGAGGATATTGAGGGCCTTTCATGACACACCTTTGGTTGGTCATTAGGGATACTTCAAGACATACAGGAAAATTTGAGAGCGGTTTTCATGGAAGGGTATGAAGGAGGATGTTCTTAAACACATTAAGGAATGTATGGTATGCCAACAAAGCAAGAGTGAGCAAAATTTTCCTGCAAGGTTGTTGTAGCCACTTCCTATTCCTGAACAAAAATGGGAAAGTATTTCCATGGACTTCATCACTGGGTTGCCCAAGGTTCAAGGTAAGGATTTCATATATGTGGTGGTAGATAGACTAACTAAGTATGCACATTTCTTTCTATCACATCTGATCTCAAGGCATCACAAGTGGCCGAATTGTTCTTCAAGGAAATTTTTAGATTACATGGCTTGCCTAGAAACATTGTTAGTGATTAGGACAGTAGATTCCTTAGCTCTTTTTGGAAGGAGCTCTTTCATTTGGTAGGAACTAAACTCACTCCCAGTACTAGCTATCACCCTCAAATAGATGGACAAACAGAGATAGTTAATAAATGGATAGAGGGATATTTGAGGAACTATGTTTCAAATCAACAACATGCTTGGGGGAAATGGTTACACCTAGGGGAGTATTGTTACAATACATCTCATGACATGTCTATTGGTATGCCTCCTTTTCATGCTCTTTATGGTTATGATGCCCTTTCCTTTGTTGATCTAATACTTTCCAATAGAAAAGTACCTGCAGAAAGTGATTTCATTAAGCAAAGCTAAGACATAATAAGGTCCCTCAAGGATAATCTACAACATGCACAGAACCAACAAAAGTTATATGCTGATAGGAAAAGGATTGAAAGATCTTTTGAGGTGGGAGATTTGGTATTTGTTAGGTTGCAGCCATATAAGCAAAGCACTTTGAAGAGGAGTGGGACAGAGAAACTCAAGCCAAGGTTCTATGGGTCTTATAAGATTATCAAGAAGGTAGGAGAGGTAGCTTATGAATTGGAGCTCTCACCAAACAGCAAAATACATAATATTTTCCATGTATCTTTCCTGAAGAAGGTTCTAGGCCAGCAAACCATAGTATCTACAGAATTACGACCTCTTGACGATGAAGGGAAATTAGTTTTGATACCAGAAGAGATTTTGGATACAAGAGAGAAAAGATTGAGAAACATGAGCGTCATAGAGCATTTGGTCAAATGGAAAGGATTACCACTAGAGGATGCAACTTGGGAAGGATCACATATTCTTGAGAATTCCAACCTTCATTGCTTGAGGACAAGCAATATTTGGGAGAGGAGGGCTTGTCATGTCCCGTTTTCAAATAATTAAAAATAATAAACTTTGCTAAGGCAGGCAGGCCCCAAAAAGGTGAAGTTTCGGAAAAAGGGGCTAATCTTTGGAAACCAATGGACTAATAAATAAAAATTATTATTAAATTATATTTTATTAACCCCTCTTGGACGTGAGTTAGGGTTATGCCCTCTTTTAAGGGGTTTGGAGGCATTTTGGGCTCATTCCATAACTTGATTTTTGCTCATTTCTTTGTTGTTCTTCAGAGGCTGCCAAACCTGTGGAGAAGGAGACCCAAGAATGAGACTTTGAAGATTTCCAAGAAGGCTAAGGATGGGATTTTGAAGCCATTCCATGTGCATGACCATGCAAAGTTTTCCTTTGTGTTGAACAGTTCAGATTTGTGGGTTTTTGGGTGTGTTTTTTTTGTAAGAGTTTGGTGTTTCTGGTTGAGTATTTCATATCAGTTTTGGTTGCTGCTATATATCATAATTTAAAATTTTAAAATAGATTCAAATATATTTATTTGGATATGATTATACTTATGTGATAGATTATTAAGTTTTTGTGGTGATTTCGGGCTATTTTGTGCTATTTTTGGGAGCCCGATGAGCATTGTTTTTGTCCTCCGTTTGGGAGCTATTGTGTGCATTTTATACAGATCTGGAAATATCATTTTATACACTGTTATGCTGCTCAAATTTCTGTAAAAATGTCCACTTTCAAATTTATTAATACTAGGTGAAGCTGTTAAGCTTTTGGCACTATTTCTGGCATACCCGATTTGGGGTTTATTGAGAAATTGGTGGATCTTTGAAATATTGGTTGCTTGGTTTTAAAGATCTAATTTGAGGCTTGAATATCATATAAAATCAGAAAAAGGGACATTTCAATGTCCCCCTACTATGTCTAGTGTAGATTTGTTTCCTCTACCCCATAACTCTTACATATTAGTGGGATCCCATCGAGGAAAAACTTGCAATAGAGTAGGACCTCATTATTATTGCATGGAGATCCCAAAAAATGATTCATTATGCCTTGGTGGTGATGTATCAATAGACGAGGTACTAACCGCAAGCGTCATGTATGATAGCATTGGTTCATGGATCAATGAACAATTTACATACACAAATCATATTTCAATTTCATTTCTTTTATTTAGTTGTAAGCTAATGTATTATCAATGATCAATGACATGCTCTACACTACATCCTGATGATGTGGTTTAATTTGCGTAAAGAAAAATGAAGTCATATAGAAATGAATCATTGATCATTGTACATCCTGATGATGTGGTTTAATTTACGTAAAGAAAAATGAAGTCATACAGAAGATATGCCTAATTTATAGAGAGAACTATAGAGACAAAGTACCTAAGAAGCATTTTATGATGATCCTATTATATCTTCTAGCAAATATATAATCTAGAGATGGATAGCTAGAAAGTGACAAAGGATACTTATATGGTGACATCAACAAATGCGCAAGACCTGAAGTCACATGTGTAAAGTTTTGTATAGACTGTGAGTCAATAGTACTATTGTAATTGCTAATTAATTAATTATATTATTGTAATTAATTTGGAAAGAAACAAGGCTGACTCAAGGAATTATTTTGAAGATATAGTATAAAGGAAAGATGTTTTCCTTGTTTGTAAGGTATGGGATGGGATTATTGGATGTGAAGTGATCAAGGAAGTGCAAAAAGAAGTAGAGTGTTTTGTGAATGCAAGTAAGTGATGGATGCATGATTTGTGATCTAGTTACAAGATCAAAAGGAGTTGAGGTATGGTTGATGGGAAAGAGAAAGAGGAAGGAAGTACAATTCATTTATATTATTCAACAAGGAATAATACAAAGGTCATTTGGATAGTGACGTCATTGGCCTTGCCCTTGAATCTATTTGGACAGTGGGTCCATCTACCTTCTACAACTCCTAACGAGGTTGGCACAACTCCTAATATGGATTCAAAGTCTACTAATAGGACTGATATGTATTGAATGTATTCATAGACTCCTAACAAGGTCCATCCTCTAATAAGGAACTTTTATATTAGTACAACATCTTGTGGGTACCATCCCTATTGAGATTTTCCCTTTGCTAAGGGTTTTCCTAGTTAACATATTTGGTGTTATTGTGCATGAGTATATCGTTGTGGTTTCTGATTATATTACTCAAATGGTTAAGATTTATTAAGGTGGATAATTGGAATAATAGTTGGATAACTGATTCACCCCCCCTCCCCTCTTAGTTATATTGGTGGACTATATATTCTAACAATTGGTCTCAGAGCAGTAGGTCCTCAAAGAGAAATCTTAACAACTTTGGGAGATCAATGATAAGTCTTTTTAGAAAGGATAGTCTAAAGTTTGATGTGGTCAACTATGATAGCTGGAAGGATAAGATGAAGACTCATCTGATGTGTATGGGTCGAGATTATTGTCTTTTTACAAAAGGAAAGAAGGATAATATGAAAGAAGAAAATCTTGAACAAAGTTGTGAAGCAGAGAGAGATATATTCATATGTAACATGAGAGCCAAAGAAACCTTACTATAATCTCTTCCAAAAAATGAATATAGTTAGGTAAATTTTCTATTAACATCTTATGAGATTTGGAAAGCCTTAGAATATACTTATGAAGGTGATACACATTAAAAAAGAATAATATTGCAAAGTTGGATGTGTTCATTTCAAGATGCTAAAGTGATGGAAGATGAATCTGTAAGAAGCTATGTGGGTAGGTTATTAGAGAATGTTACAAGAATCAAATTATATGGTGGAACTAGAGAAGAATATGAGGTTGTGTAGAAGATCTTGAAAACTTTTACACAACCATTCAATAAAGTAGCACATATGGTAGAACTTCTAATACCCTATACTAAGAAATTCAACAAGGAAATGTTACTTGGAAGATTGGAATCAATAGAAGTAGGTATTAGACAATCTAAAGAATTGACAAGAGTTAAGATAGCTTTCAGTGCCTTAAGTGTTTGACCAATTTTTTCTAGAAGTGCAAGTAATCATGGAGATTTTTCTAGTAGTCGTAGAGCCAGATTTGATGAAGAGAGTAAGATTGAACAAGGAGTTACCCCTTATTGTAAGAAGAGAACAAGATGGTAAGAGTATTTTTAAATGTTGGAATTGTACTAAGTTTGGTTATTATACATCTAAATATCCTAAAATAGAGAAAATTTATAAAGGAAAATTTAAGCTTAGAAAACCTAGAAATTGCTTATATGCTAATGAAGATGAGGAATCTGATGAAAGAGTTTAGAGTGAAAGTGATGATGGGCTAGGATTTGTATCCATTAAAGAAGATGATCTTGATAGAGAAATTAGAGAAGAAAAAGATTTAGTTTCCCAAGTTGAAAAGAAATCTAATTGGATAATTGATAGTGGATGTTCGCATCACATGTCTACCAATATGAAGTTCATAAGTTTGTCTAATTCAAGAATCATAATGGAGGTATTGTTAGAGTTAGTAACAATGCAACCTATCATATAACATGGATTGGATCCATTAATCTTGATGGAAAGACTAACACTAGTGATGTTTATTTTTTTGATGGTTTAAAGCATAACTTGTTGAGTTTTGGACAGTTAGTGGACAAAATTTTTTAGTTGCAATTCATTGAGAAGACTTGCATTATCAAGGATAAAGATGAAAATTGATTAACAAGCACAAGATCTAGAGGTAATGTATTTTACTTGAATCCCACTAAAATGCCATGTTTGGTTGCTAAAGTGGATAATAGTTGGCTATGGAATAGGAGATTTTGTCATATAAACTTTGATAATATTGGGAAAGTTAGTAGCACATTTGCAGTTAGAGATCTTTCTAAGATAACAAAGCCTAATAATGTTGTTTACAAAGAATGTATTCTTGCTAACTAGAAGAAAGCATCATTTCCTAGCAATAAATTCACTACTATACAGAAGCTAGAAATTGTTCACACGGATATGAGTGGTCCCTCAAGAAAAGGAGGATTCTATGGAGAATAGATTTTTGTTAACAATTTTACTAGAATGATGTGGGTAGCATTCATTAAAGAAAAGTTAGAAGCATTTGATAAATTTAAAATATTTAAGAATAGAGTTGAGAATGAATTTGGTATTAAGATAAAATGTTTGAGATCAAATAGAGGAGGAGAATTCAACACTGGAGAGTTTAACATGTTTTGTGAAGAGAATGGAATCAAGAGACAAATATCTTCACCTAGGACACCTAAGTAGAATGGGATTGGAGAAAGAAGGAATCAATTAGTAGCAAAAGTAGCAAGAGCAATACTGTTTGAGAATGATGTGTCTAAGATATTTTGGAGAGAAGCAATCAATATAATAGTATACACCATGAACAAAGTACAAATAAAAAAAGGTATGAACAACACACCTTATGAATAATGGTTTGGTCATTCACCATCAATTAAATATTTCCTAATACTTGGAAGTAGGTATTATATTAAGAGAGATGATGATATTGGTAAGTTTGATCCAAGAAGTGATGAAGGTATGTTTCTTGGTTATTCATTGAAAAGAAAAGCATACAGATGTTTTAATCATAGAACCAAGATAATAGTTGAATGTGCAAATGTTAAAATTCATGAAAATCTTGGAATCAAGGAAAAGATGATGCATTACAATTCTGATGAAGAAGAGGATAATACTAGAATTATTAGAATGAATGTAGAAGTTCTCTTTGAGACTAACAAAGATCTAAAGAATGATGTGCAAATTGTTGAGCAAAGAGGAGAATGAAGATCTAAACCAAGAGAAGAGATAAGAGTTGAGATAGAAAATCTTACCTATAATAAGAACATGACAAAGAATCACCCTTGAGAGAAGATAATTGGGAGCAAAGTCAAAGGAGTAATGACAAGAAATAGAGTTAATGAGGAACTATGTCTGATTTCTCAAGTTGAACCTAAGAGTGTAGATGAAGCATGTAAAGACGATCATTGGATTCAAGAAATGAAGGAAGAAATATATTAGATCATGAATAAGGACACATTGAAATTATTTCCTATACCTAAGGACAAGAATGTTATTAGAAATAAATGGGTATTCAGAAACAACATGAATGAACAAGATGAACTTGTGATGAACAAAGATAGTGATGCAAGAGCATCGAGATGGGATTTTTTGGAGCTATGCTTTTCAGGGTTAGGGATGTTTTGGAGACACATTGGAGAACCTTTCCTCATGATTTCATAGAGATTGGATGGACCAAGTTGAAGTTTGTGCAGCTTTTGCCTTGCTTCTGGAACTGTGTTTTTCTAGTTTCTAGGTGCCTGTTGCAGAGCATGCAACTAATTTTACTTAATGAATGAGAAGATAAAAACTTAACTTATTGAAGAGGTCCTTGAGTAATTACTTTTATCAAGTGCAAAAGTTCTAACTCTTTATAGGTTGGGAGATATGGCAATTCTCCTACAATATCAATTTCTAACAAACTACACAATACTTTTCTGTGGGCGAATTTCAGGATGGATGTGCACTTTTCCTTGAGGAATCAACCTTTTCATATTTAAGGGGTTGTATAGGACCTAGATTTCTAACTATGATTCAAAGCAAGAGTTTTAATTCAATCAGAGTTAGGAGATATCATAATTTTACTCAGATATTGATTTTTGGATATTTAATTATTGTTGCAGGCCGACTTGTGGCATTTAATTTATGTATTTGTATTTAATTTGTGTTCTAGGCTAACTTTTGGGTTGGATTGGTATAATTAGGGTTTTTGGGGAAGTCTCATTCATTCATGGAATGACTCGTGCTAGAGTAGCTGAAGGGTGAGTTCTCCTAAGTTTGTGAGCAGATCGTTGAATGTGAGGAAGCTTACATCAGGATTATGTTGGAGTTGTGAATGTGTGGATAGAGTTCTGAATGTGAGGGATTTTACACTTAAATCTTGGATCTTGGAAAAGAGCTAGGGCTTTGGCTAGAAATCAAGGAGATTTCTTGGTGGGGTTGCAAGCACAAGTTGAGATTTCCTTGGTGGTTTTCTTCTAGATTGTTGTTATGCTACAAATCTAGGCTAGCTGAGATTGTGTTGTAAGTTGGATCATGTTGGATCTTGCAAAACTGATTTTTAAATTTCTATTTTTATTTGGCCTAACTTGGAGGGCCTTACAACTAGACATATTGCATGTAATCAGTTATATTTTATGAATAAATTATTGTAATTTTGTATCAGATCTTGCATTATTGTTTCTTGGTGTTGTGTTTCCACTATGTGGTTGTATAGTTGGGGGCTAGGACATCTCCTTTGTGGATTCTCCTACCTTGCATTACATCAAGTGGTATTAGATCATAGTTGTTCCTAAGCATGTAGAAAGATCACCAAAGCTGAGGCAGTTTGTAGTAGTTGGGTTGGAGAAGTAGATCTGATTTGATCTAGATCTAGTGGTAGATTTTCTTTCTAGAGTCCTAGATCTCTTGGTTACAAGGTGGAAAATTGTGGTTCTAACTTGCAATTATGGAGGGCTTGTAGATGGGTCACTAGACGTGAAGATGTAAGACTGATCTTGTTGAGGCATGATTGTAGAGAGTTTTTAGATTGTAGCTCTGTAATCCTAGACTTGTGATTTGGTTCCTGATTGTTCATGCGAGGTGGCAGGTTATGATCTAAATTACAAAAAATTCAAGATTGTCACAAGGAGCATTAGAAGGATTTGTTGCAAAGGGTTTACGAAGATCTTGGGAGATGGTTACAAGATGATTGGACCCTAAGATGATTTTGAATCTTCATGATGTGGTGGAGAGGAATTTTTCTAAGATGTTTTCTTAGTTTGAAGCTAGCTTGGATGATCGAGTTAAGGATGGGGTGAGGAAGGAATTCTATGGATGTGTGTGGAGTTGGAGTCTACGTATCTCGAAGAGATTTTTTTAGCCAGTTAAGAGACTTATTCATGAGATAAGATGGCATAGCAAGGTTGAGTTTGGTTTTGCTAATTAGTTTGTGAAGTCTAATACAAAACTTGCAGAGCTACTGGAGGTTGTTTCTAAAGATATTCCTAAGCTTGTTTATGCTAGGATAGAGGTTGGTTTTCATGATCAATTGGCTAAGTCTGACATGGAAATTGCAGAGTACTTGGTCGTGGGTGACCTAATTGTTGTTGATGATGAGTTGTGTGTTGCAGAGTGTCTTGTTGTGAGCAATGAGATTGATGGTCTCATGAGTTTTAAATGTGTTGACAGAGATCTACATGTTTCTGCTAATGTGGAGTTTTTTGTTGCTAGTGTGGATTCACTAGTTGCTGATGTGGATGAGGGTTTGTTGATAAGGAATTGTGTTCAATTTGTTCTTGGGTGTGAGCATGCTGATTGGGTTGCTGATATGTATTTGATTCTAATGTTTCAATTTATAGAGAATAGATGATTAATTTTTAGGTTTTTTCTATTGACTTTGATGAAGTGGAAGCCTTTGGTAAAGATAAATTTGGTTGCAAATCTTTCTTTGGGCATCAAAGTATGGGACATACTTTTCTATTTACTGGGGAGTCTGATGCAAGAGCATCGAGATAGGATTTGGTGGAGCTATGATTTTCATGGTTAGGGATGTATTGGAGACACATTGGAGAACCTTTCCTCATGATTTCATAGAGATTGGATGGACTGAGTTGAAGTTTGAGAAGTTTTTACCTTGCTGCTGGAACTGTGTTTTTCTAGTTTTTAGGTACCTGTTGTAGAGCATGTAACGAATTTTCCTTAATGAATGAGAAGCTCTACACTTCAAGGATTGAGGAAGGCCTAGATTAATTCCTTTTTTCAATTTTACAAGTTCTTCAAGTGTACAAGTTCTACCTCTTTATAGGTTGGGAGATATGGAGATTATCCTATAGTATCAATTTCTAGTAGACTGTGCAATAAATTTATGTGGGTGACTTTCAAGATGGATGCACACTTTTCCTTGAGGAATAAACCTTTGTGAATTTAAGGTGTTTTAGAGGACTTAAATTTCTACCTATAGTTTTAAGCACAATTTCTAATTCACTCATAGCTAGGAGATATTGCGATTTTATTCAAATACCAATTTTTGGATATTTAATTGTTGTTGGAGGTTGACTTGTGGCATTTAATTTATTTATTTTTGCTCTACGCTAACTTGTGGCTTAGATTGGTATAAGTAAGGGTTGTGGGGAAGTCTTTACTCATTCATTCATGGAATTATTCATGTGGGAGTAGCTAAAGGCCGAGTTTTTTTGAGTTTGTGAGCAGATTGTCAAATGTGAGGTAGCTTACAACATGATTATGTTGGAGTTGTGAATGTGTGGATAGAGTGCCAAATGTGAGGTAGCTTACAACATGATTATGTTGGAGTTGTGAATGTGTGGATAGAGTTCCAAATGTGAGGTAGTTTACACTTAAATCTTAGATCTTGGAGAAGAGCTAGGGCTACAACTAGAAAGCAAGGAGATTGCTTGGTGGGCATGCGAGCACAAGTTGAGATTTTCTTGGTGGTTTTCTTCCAGATTGCTATTATGTTATAGATCTAGGCTAGCTAAGATTGGGTTGCAAGTTGGATCATGTTGGATCTTACGGAACTGATTTGGTAATTTCTATTTGTATTTGGCCCTAACCCAAAAGGCCTTACAGCCAGGAATATTGCATGTATCAGTTATATTTTATGAATAAATTATTGTAATTTGCTATCAAATCTCGAATTATTGTTTCTTAGTGTTGTGTTTCTGTTGTGTGGTTGTATAGTTGGGGGCTAGGACATCTCCTTTGGGGATTCTCTTTCCTTTCACTACATTAGATAGACTTGTGTGCAAAGGATATTCATCGAAAGAAGGAATAGATTATGAGGAAACATTTTCCCCTATAGCTAGAATGGAAGAAGTAAGAATGTTCTTAGCTTATGTAGCAAGAAATAAATTCAAGGTATATCAGATGGATGTCAAATTAGCCTTCCTAAATCGAGAACTTGAAGAAGAGTTTTACTTTGAGTAGCCTAAAGGTTTCCCTTTGATAGAAGAAAATGATATGATATGCAAATTGAAGAAATTTCTATACGGTCTGAAGAAAGAACCTAAAACCTGGTATGCAAGGTTGGATAAGCATTTGGAAAAACTTGGATTTGCTAAAGGTACGATAGGCGATAACTTGTATTCAAAAGAAATTGATAATGATTTACTGATAATAGTAATATTTGTTGATGGCATAATATTTGGAGCCAATGATGAAGCAAGTGATAAGTTTGCTGAAGAAATGAAAAATGAGTTTGAAATGAGTATGATAGGAGAAATGAAGTTCTTTTAGGATCCCAGATTGTGCAAAAGTGATGGTATTTTCATTTCACAAGATAAATATTTAAAAGATTTGTTGAAGAGATTTGGCTTGGAAAGTTGTAAGCCTATTGGTACACCAATGATAACTAGACTCAAGTTATCTAGCAAAGATGAAACACCTACAATTGAGTAGAAGAAGTACATATCCATGATTTGAGAATTGCAATATCTGACTCACACTAGACTAAATTTAGCAAATGTAGTTGGGATTATAGCTAGATTTCAAGCTGATCCTAAGGAGTATCACTATGTAGTAGTAAAGAGAATATTTAGATATTTGAAAGGAACTCTTGATTATGGGGTATGGTATGATAGATCAAGTAATATCACTCTATGTGCTTATATTGATACAGATTAGCCAAGCAGTATGGATGATAGAAAGAGAACTAGAGGTGGAGCGTTCTTTTTTGAAGGAAGATTGGTTTCTTAGCTAAGAAAGAAACAAGATTGTATTTCTTAGAGTACAACTAAGGTAGAGTATGTAGCAACAACAAATAATTGTAATCAAGTTATGTAGATGAAGAAGATGCTAAAAGACGTTGGGATATAATTCTCAAAACTTGTTGTCATATATTATGATAATAAAAGTAAAGTGTGTATGTTTAAGAATTATGTATTGCATTCTAAGACTGAGCATATATCTATTAAGTATCATGTTTTGAGAGAGAAATCAATAGGAAAAGAGATTGGATTGGAGTATGTGAGTATAAAAGATTAGATTGCAAATATCTTTACAAAGACCTTGCCTAAAGATAAATTTGAGTACTTAATAGGTATGCTTAGGGTTATGCCCCTGCCTACTTCAGAGTAGATAATGTAGTAAGTGTATCAGTCTAGTGGCATAGAGCACTATTGTGAGACTAGATTGAATGTTGATGCTTCTTGTATGGGGGAGTATTTATGATGAGCTGAGTCATTAAGGAATCTTGGTATTTGGTCTTGAATAGTGTCTTTAGAAACTTAAGTTGGTTGAAGATTTGGACTAGTAAATTGACATACGGAGGCCTTTGTTATTGATGTCAATGGGGGAGAAGTGTGAATGAAAAATATCTCCTAGGTATGTATGGGGAGAAGAGTGCATGAAAATAGGAATATCTCTATGGGGGAGATATACAACATGAAGATAAATAACACATGAGTGTTTCAAAGAATTTAATCTTTGATTGATGAAGAGGATTTGAAAAGATGAGAATAACAACAGTAGTATAGTACTATTTGGTATTCTTAGAACTTAGATGTTTTTCATCTATGTTGCCATCAATACGAAAGGGGCAGATTATTAGCATGAATGCTAATGATACTATATTGGGGGAGTATCCTAAGAATTGGAGATTATTGACATGTTGCATTCATGATTGTATTTGTCATTGATATCAACATAGTAGTAAATCTATGAAGGCTGGCAAAGTAGCAGATAGAGATTGTAGTTGCATAGACACATTTTTATTGTCTAGCAATGCACAACTAAGAACATGATCTAAACTATGTCTTGATGATGTGGACTAATGTGTGTAAAGAAAAATGAAGTCCTACAGAAGATATGCTTGATTTTTAGAGAGAAATACAAGATAGTACCTAAGAAGCAATTTTTGATGATCCTATTATATCTTCTAATAGAGATATAATCTAGAGATACATGGTCAAAAAGTGACAAAGTATAGTTAGATGGTGATGTTAGTGAATGCGCAAGACCTGAAGTTGTATGTGTAAATTTTTGTATAGACTGTAATCTAATAGTGCTATTGTAATTGTGAATTAATTAATTATCTTATTATAATTAATTGGGAAAGCCATAAGGCTGGCTCAAGAAATTATTTTGAAGATATGGTATAAAGGAAAGATATTTTCCATGTTTGTAAGGTATCGAATATGATTATTAAATGTGAAGTGATCAAGGAAGTGCAAAAAGGAAAAGAGTGTTTAGTGAATGTGAGTAAGTGATCCAAGGGATCATTGGATGCAAGATTTGCGATCAAGTTACAAGATCAAAAGGAGTAGAGGTTTGGTTGACAAGACAGAGAAAGAGGAAGGAAGTACAATTCATTTCTAATTTTCTGCAAGGAATAATATAGAGATCATTTGGATAGTGGATTCATTGGTCTTGCCTTTGAAGTTGTTTGGCTAGTGGGTCCATCTATCTTCTACAACTCCTAATAGGGTTGGAATCTCCTAACAAGGATTTAAAGTCTCCTAATGGGGATTTATATGTACTGAATGTATTTATAGACTCCTAATAGGGTCCATCCTATAACAAGAAAATTTTATATTAGTACATCATCTTGTGGGTACCATTCTCACTGGGGTTTTACCTCTTATCAACGGTTTCCCTAGTTAACATATCTAGTGTTATTGTGCATGAGTATCTTTTTGTGGTTTTTGATTATATTGCTCATGTGTTTAAGATTTATTATGGTTGATAATTGTGATAATAGTTGGATAATTGATTTACCCACCACCCCTCACATCGAAGTTATATTGGTGGCTATATATTCTAACAATAATAACTACTATAATATATTGCTCTATTAGGATGATGAGTGATTGATCCATTCATATATGTAGGTCAGAGGAAAGGTCATGCACTTTATTATTAATAATAGAAGGAAAAATAATTAAATATTTGTTGTGATTGGGAAAAGGTCAATAATTTAAATACAAAAATACACACACAACTCTACTATATGTGATGGGTGAGCCAAGCAAAAAATATTCAAGTGAACAAGAAATGCCTATTAGAAATAAGGAATACTGAGAAGGGTGGGGGTGAATTAGTGTTCAAAAAACCTTTTCCCAACTATGGATTTTATAAAAAAACTTTAATATTGCATAGATAATTAAGTCAAAAATTAAATATACGAATAACACAATGATAGTCTCAACACCATTATTTGTTAACCAGGGAAACCCTCGGCAAGGGAAAACCCTAGTGGGGATGGTTCCCACAAAATGGTCCACTGACCAAAAGTATCTTGTGAAAGATATTAACCCTATTAGGAGTCTATTATATCCATATAGTGCATATGTCCTTGTTAGAGGACTAGGCCTTGTTAGGAGCCTCAACCCTATTAGGAGTTGCAATTACAATACAAAAGGTGCAAGATGAGCCCACTAATCAAACATGCATATGCAACTGTAGAATACTATCAAAACAAACTTTTACAATGATGATATCTTGAATATCTAATCTGTCTTTGTAGTTCCTCTTATAAATTGCACATCAAATTTTCATCTATACCAATCACATAATGTGTGCATATGACTGTTATATGAAATCAATACAATGCAACACTTTTCGTAACCAAATTATTTTCCTTTATACCAAAAAGTTTGTCCTAGGAGCCTTGTGATTATTTATACTTTTCTAATATTTAAATCATATCCTTCTAAATGGGGGTTAACATCTAGTATGTCATCCCAACCTTTTCAAGCAATTATTTTGTTAAATCAAAAAGCCATTATATTGTTGTTTTATTTGTTCTTCCCTAATAACCTAAAATTAGTAATTCTACCATAACCCATGCAAAACCTAATATTATCCTTAACTCTCTTACACACATGATGTATACTATCCATACTAGCTTCCCTTGAGTATGAAAGTCTCTAAGTTCTTCCAATGAAGCACACTAAACCAAATTTTCTAATTGTTCATTATTTACCTTTATCATACTTAGAAATTTTTGTAAGTTTCTATACTTCAAACTTATTCTTATCTTTCTCCATCACAAATAAACTATAGGTTTCCATAAATTAAAACCCTGGTATATTCCATTAGAAAAATTGCAAACAATATCTATCTTTGGCATTAATGGCAACATATGCGAGAAATTGGCTAAGTAACAAAATTGTGAAATTTGTGGCCTTGTGAAATTTTTTAAAATGTGGATCATCTATATTAACAATACCATCTTCTACATAATATAACCCCCATGAGATTATGCTTATGTATCCCTCATATAATCTTTACAATGCATAATACTTGCAATTTTTTTTTACAATCACTCTCCCTCTTTGACATCAATGAAAAAGGTGAGTCAAAATCTTTATACAAGTAAAAAAATTGATTCATTTCCCTTCTACTCTTTTTGATGATTGATCTTCTTATAATTTCCTATTGTTAGAATCTGATAAGATTAATAACTCAGAAAACTAGTGCAAAGAATAAATATCTAAACTATGAATGCAATTGATACAAAATCAAAATAGCATCATAGAGTTAGTCTCCAAGAGAGTAATGCAAATGCTAGAAGAAAAATAGCATTAAGAGGATGCAAAAACAAGAGATGCAAATACAAGTTAGGTAGCATGCTTGTATAGGCTAGGAAGAGGGAGGAGGTGGCAACACCAACCAATGAGGAGCAACCATCTATTGGACTAAAGATAGCAAAGTATCTTTCCAAGATAGCTAATGGATGGTCATATGTAGGAAGGTGACACCTCAAAAACATTCACCTAACAAGACATGCTTTATTAACCTAAGCAAGATTATTAAAAGTGTAGGAAAAACCTAGCAAAATAGGAAAAATAAAAAACTACACTAACACCCCCCCATAAGCGAAGCTTAGGTGGATGTAGAAATGGGTCCTGGCAAGTCAAGCCTAATGAGGTACCCATGTACATAAAATTCCCACAAAAAAGAGAGAAAAGAGACTCTCGAAAGAAAATTAGGACTCCAAGTGAGAGGAAGAGGCCCCCCCAAAAGATGAAGCATCCTTCACCCCTAGCAAAGCTTGCAAATTTTGTTCGGTAGATCCACTTACATCGAACAAGTTTTTTTCCCTTAGGAAAATGGACAAGATCCCAAGTGTGGTTACTCATCAAGGAACTATACTCTTCTTGCATAGTTGTATCCCACTCAGAAATACCAAAAGCCTCATGAAAGGACTATGGATTTGAGGCAGTAGCAATGAAGATATGTAGAGCATCCTGGAAGAAGTCTGCTTGGTGTCTGATGGATCTCCAACCCAATCACCTGCAAACTACAAGGTCTGTCTAGCCCAAAGTGGACCAAGAGATGGAGAATATAGAGGAGAATCATCAACCTATGAATGATGACTAGGAGACGAAGGAGGTGAGTCCTCTGAATCACTCTCTGCATCAAAAGTGGAGGTAGAAGACTGCTCAAGTGAATCTGACCCATTATAAGATCTATCATGTATTCCAAGTGACTCCAATGTCAAAGTAGAAGGGAACCCTGTGACCATGCTTTGCTGGTTAAGCTGATGCAAGTAGTGGAAGTTAAGATGGCCAAATTGCTCATGCCATAATCTTCTCACATCATTAGAGTGAGTGAGTAAAACAGTCAAAGGAGGATCAGGAACAAGGTGAGAAAACATATAGAGTCATGACTGATGATCTACTCTCCCAACTGCAATTGTAGAATCATTATGCAACTCACATATCTCCATTGAATCAGGAGTGAACTCAACCTGCTTGTCTAAACTTGTGTGAGTGATCTGGTCTATTGATAGGAGATTAGTTGACAATGAGGGTACACAAGGGACATCATGGAATCTTCCATCCCCCACATCAAAAAACCCTCTCCCACACACCTCAATAGGAGTGTTATCACCCATCAAAATAGAAGGCATAGTACATGGCTCAAAGGATGCAAGTTCTTCCTTAGATGAAGCCATGTGGTGTGAAGCACCCGAATCAAGAACCCAAGTGGATGGTGAGGAAGCAACTGCAAAAAG
The DNA here is from genome assembly GCA_028749045.1 of Cupressus sempervirens. Taxonomy (NCBI): domain Eukaryota; kingdom Viridiplantae; phylum Streptophyta; class Pinopsida; order Cupressales; family Cupressaceae; genus Cupressus; species Cupressus sempervirens. The sequence continues at coordinate 744,596,663 of CM053783.1, forward strand.
GGCCTTGCCCTTTCCTTTCCCCTTGCTGTTTTCTTTTTTCTTGTTAGACCCTTCATTAGAACTTTGTTTGATAGACTCAAGAACACTGATATTCTTCTTCTCAAGAATGTATGTCAAGTGATCAAGTTGTTTCTGCAAACATTTATGTTCATCATGACCGAGTCTTTCACAATAGGCACATTTGACCTTTTCTTTCTTAGGCTTATCGCCCTTGGAAGATGGTGTATCAATAGTTTCTTTTGAAGAAATCAATATCTAATCCTTCTTCTCCTCGCTATTCTTTTGTTTCTTGTCCTTACTATTGTTGTTACTACTTTTTCCTTGTTGTTGTTTTGTGCCTTGGTTGGCAGCCAAGGCATGTGACTTAGAGGACTTAAGAGTGCCCATCTAGATTAGCTTTTCCTATTCTTGAGTGAGATTGATAGAGAAATCATCTAAAGATGGCATGGTGAATTGAGCACCAAGTGCACCCTTAGTAGCATAGAAGGTAGAGACAAACATAGAATATTCTGAATTTAGCTTAGACAGAATACTAAGAATTAGTTGTTCATCTTTCTTTTTAATTCCACATTGTTTTAACTGTAGCCTTAGTGATTTCAATTTGGTGAAGAAATCTTGGATTGTGTTGAAATTGCCTAGACTCAAACTAATTAATTCATTTTCCAACATATGACCCCTCATTGAATCTTGTGTGCCAAATAGTGTTTCTAGCTTTGTCCATACTTTATTTGGTGTATCCAAAGACTCAATGTGAAATAGCAAGTCAGGAGAAATAGACAAACACAATGTTCCATATGCCTCATCACATGTGTTAAACCACTTAGGCTTGTCTTCATCTTTAGCAAATTCAGTTTCAAATCCCATAGTTATCCTATTTAATCTAGCTTTCCTTAAGTGAATTGTCATGCGTGATTTCCACTCAAAGTAATTGTATGGAGTTAGGATGGGCATATTTGTTTGATCCATGATGAAGAAATGCTAAAAAGAAGAGAACCCAGCCATGATAATGCCCCCCCCCCCCCCAAAAGAAATATGATTTGGCACTTTATTTTAGTGCATTTACAACTACCACTAGAAATAAATACTTAGTGGTCTTGATTTCAATGCATTACAAACCCTCATGAAGAGCATATGCTAAAAGTGAAATTTGGGCACAATAATCAAGAAAGAAAATAGCACCACTGCGATCTACTCAAAAAATCATGCACTTTCAAAAAAAGAATCACCTTGATACGAGGTCATATGAGAAGGTTATGATCCTTTGAAGTTTCCAAAATGAGAACTGTGCACAATCATGGCTAAGAATTTGCAATTTTTGAAGAATTCATGCATGAAAATAAAAAAAAAACTCCAGTAATGGATAGAGCACAAAAAAATAGCCAAGTTCATAACAAGAATCATCAAAATCGGAGTCCGTATGAACAAGAATGAGACATTTGAAAACTGCGTTCAAATCTGTGACTGCCAATGGAGAGGGGTATGGCTGTAGCTTTTCATGCTCAATTTTGCAAAATATACAGCTTGCATGCAAAATCTAAAAGATACCTAGATGGTTTCTCAGGGCTGCGAACAAAACCTAGAAAGCATTTTCCTTTTTGATAAATAGAAGATGTTGTTGTAGTGTAAATTAGACACTTTTAACAGTAAAAAATGGCTCCAAAAATTAAAAAATGACCCCAACAACTAGAATATGACATGCAAAATCTGGATCAGCTTCTTAAGTCCATCAATGGCATGCTGGAACTTGTAAAACTGATTGAAAACTCCAAATATGCAAATTGGTTGTCAGATTTGAGATTGAAACCCCAAAGAAAAATTATTTTTGTCAAAACTTTTCTGATTCTCAAGATCACCAAAAGATGTAAGAGAAGAGCATACTTCATTTTTCCAAAAACTACAATAAAATTTATTAGCCGCCCCCAAATTTCTCAAATAAAGAAACTAAAATCTACTCTTGCACATAGAAAAGCTCTGATACCATGTTAGAATCTGATAAGATTAATAATCCAGAAAACTAGTGCAAAGAATAAATATCTAAACTATGAATGCAAATGATACAAAATCAAAATAGCATCATAGAGTTAGTCTCCAAGAGAGTAATGCAAATGCTGGAAGCAAAATAGCATTAAGAGGATGCAAAAACAAGAGATGCAAATACAAGTCAGGTAGCATGCTTATATAGACTAGGAAGAGGGAGGAGGTGGCAACACCAACCAATGAGGAGCAACCATCTATTGGACTAAAGATAGCAAAGTATCTTTCCAAGATAGCTAATGGATGCTCATATGTAGGAAGGTGACACCTCGCAACCATTCACCTAATAAGACATGCTTTATTAACCTAAGCGAGATTATTAAAAGTGTAGGAAAAACCTAGCAAAATAGGAAAAATAAAAAACTATACTAACACCTACAATCTAAAAGTTTCTTCTTAAGATTGGAGAACTTAGTTTCCCAAGAAATTTGTACTATATCGTCTATGCTGGTGACTCCACATAAGGTATAAGATGCTACCTATGTTGTATTTAAATCTAAATAGGAAAATTTGTCATAAGATGCCTATTCTTCCAATAGTGTTCAATTACTTTTGCACTACATCAATTTTCACTATTTAGTGCTCTTTCCATAGGGTGAATCTCTTTAAGATATTTCCTTGTCATCCTCAAGTAGTCTCAACTCATCAAGAGCTTTACTTATTTTGTGCTCAAAGGTTGTGATCTTTTCATCTAGTTTCATTAATTCTTCACTCTTCACTCATATTCTCCAATTCATTCTCCTTTTCTCTAATGGCCTTTGAAATATGTTGAGTGAATTTGTATGCTATGACACATTTTATATATAAGTCCTTTCCTTTGAAAGTGCATCTTCTTAATTATTTTATGCAAACATCTAGAACTATTTTATCATTCCTTATGTTTTCAAAAATTGTGCTAAATAACTTAGCATCATCCACTATCTACACTTTAGTGTAAGATACTTCTTTAAGTGTGGAAAAATGGTTATCAATTTTTTCTATTATCTCCTCATCTCTCTTATGAATGTTATATACTATTAACTGTACAAAAAAAGAAGTTCTTTTCACTCTTTAAATGGTTAGCTCAAGCAACCTCTATGCATTATTATACATCTTTCTTGATTCTTATACAATTTTCCCAATAGAAAATGTTAATAGCTGAATGTATTTATGAGTATCCATGTTCTTATTAAAAATGTTTGTAACATCTTCTATAAAATCTGAATATATTGCTTCAAAGGTTGAATTTGAAGTAGTGGCTTGAGTTGTATTAGATTCCTTTGTAGGAGATGTTTGCAATAGTCAAAAATTCATTTCCTTGCTCATTTCATTTGTTTCTATGTTGTAGACTTAGATGTGATCTTCTGCACTCTTTTCATCTATTTATTCTCTCTCTCTATCTCTCTGTCTTTGTCCTTTTATTGTCCCTTGCCATATTTTCTCTTCTCCAACTCTTTCTTGTCCACTTGAGTTTCTTGAGCTTTTCATTGAAGGTTGATGTCTACACTCTCTATACAAGGTGTTGATTATGTCAAACTTGAATAAGGACAAGTAAAAAATAGTCCTCTTGAAGTGTCTTTAATGTGTTGGATACTGTGATGACCTAATCTCTCTTCAAATTTCACCTTCCTAACATATTTTTTTACCTCATCATCACTAGAATAAAACTCAACATTGTCACTTATCAAATTACAAACTAAAATTTTAGAGTAGTCTTTGAAGGGGTCCAGTATTGTGTCAATAGTAATATGTACTCCATCTATGTACATTGAATTACTAATCTATTTGATATGTATGAATTGTGGTGTTCTATGTATCCATGACTAAAACATCTTGTTATGATTTCTCTTATGCTACTAGTGGTAGTTCCAAAATACCAAGCTCACTTAGTACTTGATAATTGAATTTCTTATTTTCTTCCCTTACTTCTTTCATATAATCCTATTAGATACAATTGATTAATTGTGTATTGTCTTTGATGTTACATAAATTCCATATCATTATCAATCAGTATATGTTGAGCCTCGGGTAGTGAATATAGTTTTCTATGTTTACCGAGTGTTCCTGTGATTGTGTAGTTCAGAAGGAAGTGTCTATCGAGTTCACTCAGGCATTGAAAGAAAGTATGAAAAAGATAAATTAATGAAGGGAATTTGGATGGAACTAGTGATAACTGAGCTCACTCAGTTGCCAAAGGATTTTTGTGAGTTTGTAGTGTTAACCGAGACTCTGTTGGTTAACATAGGAAATCTCTTTTGAGTTAGTTTCTACCGAGCTGGGTTGGCTAATGAAGGATTTTCTTATTTTGACATATTAAGCTTAATTGATTTATCTATTGATTCTAGCCAACTAAGGTGATGAATATTAATTATTCTAAGTTGTATTTGAGCCAACTTGACAATATGAAAGATATAAGTTCTAGTTGTTGTCTCAAAGTGTGTAAGTATGAAGATGTTATTGAAGATTTAATGATGAGAAGAGGAAGTGAGTTTGAAAAATAACCAAAATATCCTTGTAGAGAAAAAAAATTATATTTGATCAAGAAGGATCAAGTACAAGCCAAAATAGAGATATGTAATTAGTAATTCAATTGCATTAAAATTAGGTCATCTCATTGTTACTCTCTAACCATTGTAGCTATGATCTAAATCTCCTAACAAAGTTGGCTTAACAACTATCTGCAAATCCTCTAAATTCTTAGAGTAAATAATTAATTAATTATTAATTATTTATTCTATTACTTAAGCTTACTTAGGTTAATGCATGTAGTTGAGGTTAGTTTTTGACAACACGAGAGTTTGTTCCTTTTAGCATACTTAATTTTTCCACCTCTTGTGGATGTGTGCTTAGTTATCAACCTTATCTCCCACCTCATTCCAGCTTGTTCTACAAGCTTCCATGAGGCCTTTTTATTCGGTCTCTCTTTCATTGTAAATTCATTCCATTTTCACATAGCAATTCTAATTTCTTATTGTGAAATATTCTCTTGTGTGGTATTTGCTTCAAGCTCTTTGCTCCCTAGGTTTCTCTTCAGCAAGCTATTTGCAATGCAGGTGATCTTGGCGCATTATCGAAGTCAAATTCTCAACTCCTACATGGTATCAGAGCCTCCCTGCTGCTTCTTGTTCGAAGGATTTTTGAAGCCATAATTTGGAGTCACAAACCCTAGTTTGTTTAAGCAATTTTTCTTCAAATCAAGGGTAGAGTGATTTTATGGAGCACTTTGAGGTCAAACAGACACTACCATTGGATCCAGAAGGTCGTTTATAGCTAAGTTTCATATAAAACTTTTCATTTTTGGCTACAAGAATTTTTTTGGAAATTTTTTTAGCCTCCCAAGTAGCCGTACGAATGAACAGAATGAAAAAAAATAAAAAAATAAAAAAAATGCACGCCACCGTGGGGCTTCCCGCATGCCACTAGCATGCCACCAGCATGCCAATCGCTCCATGCTCAGCCGGTGGCTCCCACCACAGCAACTCCTGGGCACCCCGCTAGCACTCTACCAGAGCCAATGGTGCCACCGGGTTTTCCTCCAAGGTGCCACCACCACTGGCGATCTCCACTCAACATCATTTCTGACTTGCTTACATTACTTCCTGACACTGTGATGTCATTTCTAGTGCTAACATCATCTTTTCATCCACTGACATCATCCTTGCCTGCCACTCTGCTGACGTCATGTTTCTATCAGCTAACATCATCTTTCTGACTGCTAACATCATCATTTCAGCTGTTGATGTCATCTTTTCGACGACGACCATCTGACGGCTATATGGGCATCAAATTTAACCTAGTGTCTATAATTTTCTAGCAAGGTACAATTTTGGAGCAACAGTCAATTTTTTGGCCATAACTTGAGCATATAGAGGTCTTTTTTCGATCTAAAAGAAGCATCAAAAAGCTGACTTAGAGACAAAGACATTGGTGCTAGTTTTGTAAGATTCTAAGTTCTTTTGATCTCCCATTTTTGGTGTCAAAGTAGAGGCTCGTGTTTCCTCCTATTCTGCATCAACAAATCTAGGTTCTTTTCTAGTTTTTTGCTTTCCATAGTTGTTTTTGTGGTATTTGGGAGATATTCTTGTACGTTTATGGGGGGGTGTCTTTCTCTTCTATAATTTACTTTAGTTAAGACCCTTCTACTTTCATCTTCTTCTTTCTCTCAATGGCAGATCCATCTGTGACCTGTCTCACACCACACAACTACCACACCTAGAAGGCACAAATAACTAGGCTTCTAATGTCAAGAGGTCTATGGTCTTTTCTGGATGAGAATCAACCTAGTCTTACGTGACCTTTTGAGGTTCTATAGCACAAGAAAAAAATGGATGAAGCCATAGGACTAATTGCACTCAACATTTCAAACAGTCTGCTATTTCACTTGGATGGTTTGACTACTCCACGAGCTTATTGGCCAAAATTTTAGACTTAGTTTGGATAGGTGAATGAGTTCTGAGCACTTTAGTTGGATGCATAATTGACTTCTTTGTCACCAAGCAACTTTCCCGCCATCGAGGACTTTCTGATGAAGTTCAAATCCCTACATGTAATTTTACAGGGATGTGGAAAGAACAAAACTGATGATGAGTGCATATTTTTGATACTCTCAAAGTTTAAGGGGTAGTATTAGGTTTTTTCTTCTACTTTCTACTCCACCATGGATGCCCTTGGAGATAGACATAGGATACCTACATTTGAGACATTTTGTGACAGGGTGACTAGGTAACAGGCAAAGATCCAATAGGTAGATGGCTCTGGCTCTTCTAGCCAAGCATTGGTTGCTCAAAATTCTAAGGGGAAATGAAAGAAGAAAGGAAAATCAAATGAAGACACATGAAAATATGATCCTAAGCCTCTAGCTAATCCTCCAGCAAACCCTCCCAAGGGTAAATATTCTTCAAAGTCCGGTGAGTCTACCTCCAAGACCAAGAAGAAATCGAATGAGAACTCTAATTTTTGTGGGAAAGATGGACATTAGTTTCCAAGTGTTGGAAATGATTAGAGGCTTTAGAGGAAGCCATGAAGGAGCATCAAATTTCAGCTCCTTAGTCTTCATCTCCACCTGCAGGGAAAGGTCATGCTCTTTCTGCACAAGCTACAACTTCAGCGCCTTTATGGATTCTTGATTTTGGGGCTTCTCACCACTTAACAAACACTCCTAAGTTTCTTATTTCACTTGCTCCTTGTGCCACCACACAGATTGCAATTGGGAACTCTTCACAACTTTTAGTTTTGGGTTCTAGCACTATTGCTTTGGCTGGGGGTCCTCTACAGGATGTACTTTGTGTTCCTGATATTTTGATGAACTTTCTATCTATCTATCATATTTTTCACTCTAGCTCTGGAAAGACAGTTGAGATCTCACCACATGATGTGGTTATTTAGGATTTACATGATCCAAAGATGATTGTGTCCATTGGGAGTGTTGACTCTGGATCATGCCTCTACAGATTTGATGGATTTGAGTCTTCTAATGACACAGGTTCATGCTTAGTTGCACATGCAGATTCAGTAAGCAAACTTTGGCATGAACATTTTGGGAATGTCAATTACATATATCTTCAATAGATGAGCACATAGGATCTTTTTCTTGGGCTTCCCCAAATTTCCTATCCAGATGGTATTTGTCAGGGATGTGCAATTGGCAAGCAACAAAGGGATTCTTTTCCACATGGACAAGCCACTCGTGCTTTAACACCTTTGGAGTTGATTCATAGTGACCTCATGTCATTTACTACTCCTTTTTTGAGTTCTACATATATGCTTACATTCATTGATGACTTATCCAAATGCACAGGGGTGTACTTTCTTAAGTACAAGTCTGATGCCTTTGACTCATTTCAAGTTCTTAAGGCATTTGTAGAGAAGCAGTCTAGACTTTCTATTCAACACATATGCACGGATAATGGGGGGGAGTATGTGAACCAGGCTTTCAAAGATTTCTATTCTAAGCATGGTCTTTAGCATCAGCTTTCAGTGCCCTACACTCCTCAGTAGAATGGTGTGACTGAGAGAAAGAATAGAACTGTTTGGGAGATGGAAAATTGTATGATTTAGTCTAGGTCCATGGATTCATGCTTTTGGGCAAAGGTAGTCAATTGTGCCAACTACATTCAAAATCAGATGCCTCACAAGGCACTTTGACATATGACTCCTGAGGAGTCTTGGTCCCATGTCAAGCCTATTGTGTCATCATTCAGAGTTTTTGGGAGTATGGCATATGCATTCGTACCTGATGCTCAGAGGAAAGAAATGGAACCGAAGAGATGACCATTGATTTTTGTTGGCTACTACAAGGTTGTCAAGGCTTACAGGTTATTTGATCCTAATTCCAGAGAGGTCCTATTTTGACGGGATGTCCAATTTGATGAGAGCCCTCCTATAGTTCATTCCTTACCTCCAGTGCCTCCTCCAGCTCCCACTACTCCCTCTTCATCCCCACTTTGTTTCATGTTTTATGAGGATAATGATCATGGTAATCCCAGTATACCTCCACCATAGGATTCTCCCCAGATGCCTAAATGAGCTTGAGCTACTGTTGAGGCTGCAGGATCTCTAGCTAGTGACCCATCCAGATCCCGTTGCACCCATTCTCACACTATGGGTTCCAGTCTACTTAGTCATGCTATAAGTACTCATCCTCAAAAATTTTCAGAGGTGACAAGACATTTAGAATGGGATAGTGCAATGAAGGAGGAATATTCTTCTTTGATAAAGATGAATTCTATGAGGCCTTTTTATTTGGTCTCTCTTTCATTGTAAATTCATTCCATTTTCACATAGCAATTCTAATTTCTTATTGTGAAATATTCTCTTGTGCGATATTTGCTTCAAGCTCTTTGCTCCCTAGGTATCTCTTCAGCAATCTATTTGCATTGCAGGTGATCTTGGTGCATTATTGGAGTCAAATTTTCAACTCCTACATAAATAAGGTGACAATTCGATTGAATTGTCTAGAGATCTCTAACAAAGCCATTCCTAACAAGGTGATTAAATCCTTTAATAGGGTCACACCTAATAGTGTGTTTGGTAACCTTTAACAATGTTGGCTCCTAACAGGGCTCACTTTAGAAGAGTGAAAATAGTAACTAATTGTAATTGGTGGTTTTTTCCAAATTGGGTTTCCACATTAAATCTTGGTGTCAAATGTGTTCATGCTATTTAATTTTATGTGTTTGCAACTAAGTTAAAGTAATGGTAATCACAGATAACATCTAAAGTTTGTATGTTAAGCAATTACTAAGCACATTTAGTAATTACTGAGTTACAACATCTTATGTATGTTTATCGAGCATCAATAGTATTCAATTTTCAGTTTATAATTTGTATTGACATCTAAGGGATCTAGAATTTATTTTAGTAGTAATTGATTCACCCCTCCCCTCTTAGTTACTCCTCTTATATTTCCAACAATTGGTATCATAGATTTTGGTTCTTGCAAAGAAGATTTCAAGGACCTAAGCTAAAGATTAGGATGTCTTACAAAATAGAGATCCCCAAGCTGAATAGAGACAATTTTGCAACATGGCAAGGACTTATGAGGTTACATTTGGCTACTATCAATGATTCAAGATGCAAATATCTTGATATTGAATACAAGAATCTCACTGGAACATTATCTTTTGAAGATATTGCTGAAAAGAAGAATGATAACATCACGATGAATGATATCTTAGTTATGTTGAATTTGATGAAGTCAAAGACTACAAGAAAACTCATGAGATGTGGATCAAACTCAAAAAAATATATGGAGGAGATAAAAATGTAAGAATATCTAAGGCTGAAAGTCTTAGAGGTCATTTTGATTAGATGAAAATGAGAGAAGATGAGAAAATTGCAAAGTATGTGGAAAGGATCAAAGCAAGTGTAAGTGCAATCAAAGCATTTGGAGGAGACATTGAAGAGAAAATAGTTGTAAGAAAGGTACTTAGAACTCTTATTTCTATTTATGTAATTAGATTGTCTACTATTCAACAAATGAGATGTGATCCAAATAATAAAATATCTTTGGATGCTCTAGTAGGAAGACTAACAACTTTTGAGTAAGATAATCTTGATAACTATGTTCCTAGTTCAAAGGTTATTGAATCTTCTTTTAAAGCTAAAGTCTCACTCAAAGAAAAGGGTAAGAAATAAAAATCCAATCAATCAAGAAATGAATAAAAAGAATTAGATGAAAGTTCAGATAGTGATCTTGAAGTTGTTGAAGCCCTACTTGCAAGGAAGTATTCCAAAGGCAAAGAAAGGTAAAAAGGTAAAGTTCCTCTTATCTGCTTTTCATGTGAAGAAGTTGGTCACATTGCTATAAGGTGTCAAAATAAGGAAATAAAATATGAAAAGAAAAGAAATAAGCACAAAGGCAAGAAGGAGTCAAAGAACTATAGGAACTACAAGGACAAAGGTAAGAAATCTTATCTTATAGCTAAAGATTCTGAAAATAGTGAAGATGAAATGGTACACATTGTTGTGAAAGATGAATCTGATGATGAAGGAGATAAGATGTCACTTATCTCTCATGTTAGAAAAAATGATATATGAATTATTGATAGTGGCTATTCACATCATATGACTAGAGAAAAAAAAATTTTGAGCACATGGAATATTATGATGGAGGTAGTATGAGATTTGGAAACCATGAACCTTATAACATAAAGGGACTGATGTATTTCATTTACTAAAGAACTTGTATGTGACAATGCTTTTTGGGTTGAAGGACTAAAGAAAAATCTATTGAGTGTGGCACCATTGAATAACATTAGATTCAACGTAAAATTTATGAATGGATAGACCAAAGTACTGGATGGAAAAGGAAATCTAGTTGGATCTTGCAAGAAAATCAAAGGTATTCTATTTTAGCTTGATCTCAATAATTGTTCATGTTTTATTGCTCAAGTAGAAGAAAGATGGTTATGGCACAAAAGGCTATGTCATGTAAACTTTGATAATATAGTCAAGATAAGAAAACATAGAAGAGTAAGAGGCATTCCTAGTTTGAAATAGCTTGATATGGGTTTATGCAAGAATTTCCAAATTGGTAAGATGGGAAAAATTAGTTTCAAAAGAAAAAACTATTAGTTAGAAGAAGTGTTAGAAATTGTTCATATAGACTTATGTGGACCTATTGGAATAGAGAGTTATAGTGGAGAAAAAAATTTCATTCTTTTTTGTTAATGACTATTCTAGAATGATTACTATAATGTATCTAAAAGGAAAATTAGAGGACTTTCAAAAATTCAAGTGGTATCTAGCAAGAGTAGAAAAAGAAACTGGAAAGAGGTTGAAATGTTTCAATAATTTTTGCATTGAAAGAGGAATTAAAAGACAAGTATTAGCCCCTAGTACACCACAATAGAATGGTATAGTTGAAAGAAGAAATAGATCTATCATGGATCGTGCAAGAACCCTGATGATTGAAAAGAATGTTGCTCTCAAATACTAGAAGGAAGCTATATGAAGTTCATACCTTGAATAGAGTATAGTTGAAGAAAGATTCAAACATAACTCCCTATCAACTATGGTATGGCTATAAACCTAATGTAAGTTACTTGAAAGTATTTGGCAGAAAATGTTATATCTTGAAAGAGTCTAGAAAAAGAAAATTTGATGTAAAAGGTGATGAAGGAATATTTCTAGGCTACTATTGCAGAAGTTAAGCATACTCTCATAAAATAATAGAAAGTGCACATGTTAGAATTGATGAGTTTGCATAAAAGAGTGAAAGAGAAAGCAACAAGGAGCTAGAGGACTATAGAAGATCTTTTTACTATGAACCTAATACGCTGCCAAATCTATCTGAAAGAAAAGAAGCTTCATCTCCTGAGTCCCCAAGATCTCCAACAGTTACTGAGTTGCAGATAGTGCAACCCAAGTTATAGTTTGAAGGACCCAAGTCACAATCAGAGGCTACCAAGCTAGTTCAAACTAAGTCTAATGGACCCAAGTCACAGACAGAAGGACCTGTTCTTGAAACTGAAGTTCATAGTAAAGATAGTAGAACTCGTTTCAAAGCCCAAAGAGCTTGTATTACCAAGATATGTTAGAAGGAATCATGAACCTGATCAGATCATTAGAGACAAATTAGACAAAACAATGACAAGAAAAAAATTAAAAGGTTCATGTTTACTTGCTGAATTTGAACCTAGAAATGTTAAAGATGCTCTAGAAAATGAAAGTTGGATTGAAGCAATGAATGAAGAGATAGAATAGATAGAAAAAAACAAAACTTGGACTCTTTTTTCCTAGACCCAAGGATAAAAATGTAATTGGTACAATGTGTGTATTTAGAAATAAGCTGAATGAAGATGGAAAATTTTCAAGAAACAAAGCAAGATTGGTGGGCAAAGGCTATTCCCAAGAAGAAGGTATTGATTATGGCAAGACTATTGCTCCTAAAGCAAGATTAAAAGGCGTTAGAACTTTACTAGCATATGTAGCACATAGAGGATTGAAAGTGTATCAAATGGATGTTAAATTTGCATTCTTGAATGGAATTCTTGATGAGGAAGTCTACATTGAACAACCAAAAGGTTTTGTAGATTCTAGCAAAAGAGACATGGTTTGCAAGTTACAAAAAGCATTATATGGTCTCAAGCAAGCTCCTAGAGCTTGGTATGAAAGACTTCATAATTACTTGGTATAGATTGGCTTTCAAAGAAAAAATGATAACACTAGTCTATATACCAAGGAAGGACCAGACAGGAAGATTGTGTTGGTAGAAATATTTGTTGATGATCCTCTATTTACAAGAAATGATGACTTGTGAAAAGCATTTTTAAAAGAAATGAGTAAAGAATTTGAGATGTCCATGTTTGGTGAGATAAAATTCTTTGTTGGGTTGCAGATACAATAGAACAAAAATGGTATCTACATCACTCAATCTAAGTATATCAAGGAGATACTGAAGAAGTTTGGAATTGAAGATTCAAGACCAATTGGAACCCGTTTGTCTACTAGACATAAGCTTTCCAAAAATGATGATTCTAAAGAAGTAGATCAGACCACATATAGATTAATGATTAGAAAATTGTAGTATGTAGTACATACAAGACTTGATATTGCTCTAGCAGTTGGAATAGTGTCAAGATTCTCAATAAATCCTAAAGAAAATCACATGATGGAAATCAAGAGAATCATGAGATATTTGAAAGGTACTAAAGAATATGGCTTATGGTATAAACTTGGAGGCAATTTGGACTTGAATGTATTTATTGATGCTGATTGAGCAGGAAGTATTGATGATAAAAAAAATACTAGTGGTGGAACATTATTTCTTGGTAAAAGACTAGCATCTTGGACAAGAAAGAAGCAAAATTATGCATCTCAATCTATGGTAAAGGTAGAATATGTGGAAATAACAGTTAATTATTCTAACATTTTTTGCTTCAAACAACTGTTGGAAGGAATGAAGATAGAGATCAAAGATCCAATAGTCATATAGTGTGATAACACCAATGCAATCAACATATCAAAGAATCTAGTGATGCATTCCAAAATAAAGCACATTGATATAAAATATCACTTCTTAAGAGAATTAGTGTAGGATAAAGAAGTTAGATTGGAATATGTTAATACAAAAGAATAGATTGCATACATATTCACTAAGCCATTACCTAAGGATGCATTTCTATATCTAAGAGGTAAGTTAGAGGTCATTCCCCTATCTTAAGTTCACTAAATAAAGCTTAGTGAATCATCAACAAGAGTTATGTTGAAAATCAATCAATTGGTGCATAATTGACAAGGGCATATTACAAACGAATCAGTACTTAAGGTACATTGATATTAATAGAGTTGTTGTCTTTGGCATGTGTTGTCAAAGAGGGAGAAGTTTATTGTCATATCTCTAAGAAATTTTTGTCGTTCCAAAGAAGGAGAAGTTTTCTATAAGAGGGAGATGGTTCTATGAATGAACTTGGTAGCAATTTTTGCAGATAGAGGAAGAATCTAGTGAAAGGAAGAGCTCATACTGAGATAGGGAGTTCTCAACAATAAATCCAAAATTTCATTGTGCTATGACATGTTGTGTTGCCATCAATGCCAAAGAGGGAGATTGCTGGATACAATTGATTAATTGTGTATCATCTTTGATGTTACACAAATGTCATATCATTATTAGTTAGTCTATGCTAAGCTCACTTGGGTATTGAAGATAGTTTTTTGTGTCTACCAAGTGTTCTTGTGATTGCCTAGTTTAGAAGGTAGTGGCTATCAAGTTCACTCAGATGTTGAAGGAAAGTATTTAGAAGATGGGTGTTAACCCAGCTCACTTGGTTAATAAAGGGAAGTTGGATGGAACTAGTGCTAACCAAGCTCACTTGGTTGCCAAAGGATTTTTGTGAGTTTATAGTGTTAACTGAGCTTTTGTAGGTTAACAGAGTAAATTGATTCTAAGTTAGTTTCTACTAATCTGGGTCAGCTAACGAAGATTTTTTATTTATTTTGGCATATTAAGCTTACTTGATTTATCTATTGATTCTAGCCGACTAATGTAATGAATATTAAAATTATTCTAAGTTCTAATTGAGAAGACTTGACAATATGAAAGATATAAGGTTAAGATGTGGTCTCAAAGTGTGTAAGTATGAAGATGTTATTGAAGATTTAATGATGATAAGAGGAAGAAAGTTTGAAGGATAAGTAGAATATCCTTGTGGAGCAAAAAAGATATATTCAATTAGGAAGAACCAAGTACAAGCCAGAATAGAGATCTATAATTAGCAATTTAGTTGCATTCAAATCAGGTCATCTCATTGTTACTCTCTAACCATTGTAGTAGTGATCTAAATATCTTAACGAAGTTGGCTTAACAACTATTTGCAAATCCTCTAACAAGGTGGAAGTTCTATTGAATTGTCTAAAGACCTCTAACAAAGCCACTCCTAATAGGGTGATTAAATCCTTTAATAGGATCACACCTAACAGTGTGTTTTGTTACTTTTAACAGGGTTGGCTCCTAACAGGGCTCACTTCAGAAGAGTGAAAATAAAAACTAGTTTTAGTTGGTGGTTTTTCCCAAACTGGGTTTCAACGTTAAATCCTGGTGTCAAAAGTGTTCATGCTATTTACTTTTATGTGTTTGCAACTAAGTTAAAGTAATGGTAATCTTAGATAACATCTAAAGTTTGCATGTTAAGAATTTTCTTAGCACATTCATTAATTACTGAGTTACAACATCTTATGTATGTTTACTGAGCATCAATAGTATTAAGTTTATAGTTTATAGTTTTTACTGACATCTAAGAGATCTGGGATTTATTTTAATAGTAACTAGTTCACCCCTCCCCTCTTAGTTATTCCTCTTATATTTCAAAAAAATCTACCCATTAATCTAATTTATCCCATTTTGTGTCTCATAAGTGGGTTCAAATTCTTAATTATTTCTAGTTGCTCATCATTTTTTATAATACAACATTTACTAATTCCAAGCTACTACCAACTGCATTAAACTCAACTCTTCCAATAAGGGTTTTAATGAATATACGGTGATGTATCCCCTATTATAATCTTATAAGGTCAGTAGTTAAGTTTATGCAGGGGGTTCAATACTTGTTTCTATTCCCATCTTGTTCTCAGGTGCATCTTTTGTCTTTTCAACCCATACTTTAGTGCATGTAGGTGTACCTTCTATAAATGTGTTTTATTAAGACTTTCTACTTTCTCTTCTTTCATACTTTCATTCCTTCTATAATTGATGTTCACATTTATTCTAGGATAATGTGCTCTCATTTTCTGTGATCTCATGCTAGGTGTTCTTATATTGTTCATGTTAGATAACTGAGAGAGGAGTTGGGGGGGGGGGGGGGGGGGGGTGTCAATCAATTATATCTACTTATCACACAAGCCTTAAAAAAAAATTCAATACAAATTCAAATTTATATAGTTTCTAACCAAAGTCTTGGTAACCACATTCAAAATCTCATCTTTCACTTATAAACACTTTACTTCAAACTATTATCTCAGCGTTTATGATGATACTAAGTATCAAAGTAACTATTTAGCTTATACTGAGGTGTAGTATGAAACATAAAACATGAAATAAACTTTATAAAACATAAGAAATCACATAATTGATCACATGATTTTAATGTGGAAACCTTATAAAGGGAAAAACACCTGAGATTGGTGACCCAAATAATTCACTCTTCTGAAGTGAGCTCTATTAGGAGCCATCCTTGTAAAAGGTTTATATGCACATTTTTGTTAGAATAATTTAAAATAAATAAGAAGGGCATGAATCAATCATCCTCATTTCCAGATTTACCAATTAAAATTTTCAACTCTTCAAACAAATCAAATCTAACATCTAATCCACTTGATCTTTATGGAAACTTATTAGTAACATTAACTTGTAGAATCTTAAACTGATCCATGAGCATCCTAGGTTACATTGCTATCCTACATGTTTGCCTTATTTTTCTATTTTTTTCAAGCTCTTTATTGCTACTGAGCTCCAAATTGGTGTCAAATTCTTTGTTGTTTTTGAGCTCATAGTTGGTGTTGAGTTCTTAGTTACTGTCGAGTGTTTGTTGCTATCGAGTTATCTATGGTTGACAAGTTCATGTTGGTGTCCATCTTGTGTATGTTCTTAGCAATCTCGAGTGCCAATTTTTCCATGGTCCTTGTTTGGCTGAGTTTTCTATGTATGGTTCTAGTTTGGGCTGATCTTGCATATTTAATTTTGTATTTAATATTTATTGAGAGCTAACTTATGGATTAGTTTATATTTAATGTAAAGATTTATTTAGTTAGTAATTTGTATCAGGTCGACTTGTGGCTGTACAAGTATTTAAAGGAGTCTTGGGTAGAGTCTTAGGCATGATTGGTAAGATAGGGAAGAGTAAAAGTAGAGTGAGAATGTGCATATCATCATTCAAGATCAAAGTTTGAATTGTAATGTTGGCTATAACCTAGAATGCCTTAAAATTGGGCATGTATGTTGATGATTTGATGAATCAATAAGGTGTTTTTCTCTTCTGTCTCCTTTGGTTGTTGTTCTTTGTGTTGTGTTTCCACTATTTTTACTCTTGTAGGTGACTTTGGTAGTTGGGTGTGCCTTTGGCCCTACTTATCCAAGTTCTCCCTATGTTAGGTGGTATTAGAGCTTCAGATTCACTCTTGTGGAGATTGGATCATGTAGAACCCTAAGTTGGTCCAATTGTGGGGTAGAAGATTTGAGGATTTAACCTACAACTTGTAGAGGGTTAGAATCTTGCAGGAACCTTATTG
The DNA here is from genome assembly GCA_028749045.1 of Cupressus sempervirens. Classification (NCBI taxonomy): domain Eukaryota; kingdom Viridiplantae; phylum Streptophyta; class Pinopsida; order Cupressales; family Cupressaceae; genus Cupressus; species Cupressus sempervirens. The sequence continues at coordinate 744,613,901 of CM053783.1, forward strand.
TAAAGATGGTTTGAGGTAGAGGAAATGCTGATAATGTCGCATTGGATACATTGAGACAAATTATAGCCAGTTTAGATGTTGTAGAGACAACCATAGGGGAGGAGTGCATCTTGATGATGTGAGTGATGATGAAGTAACAAAACCAAACCCTAATCTAGAACCTAAAGAAGATCAAGATAATGAAAGATTGTTGAGAGTGTTTTCTAGGGAAAATTCAAAACCTATTGTAGAAGGTGTTCCTTATGATGGGAAATTGAATACCGATGACGTGTTGGATTGGATCTTTGATATGGAGAAGTCATTTGAGTATGAAAACACTCCTGATAATAGGAAGGTGAAAATTGCAATTACTAGGTTGAAAGGTCATGTCTCACTATGGTGGAAGCATTTGAAAAATAATAGAAAAAGGAGAGGAAAGGAGAAGATTAGGAATTGGGTGAAAATGGTGAATGGGCTGAAGAAAACGTTCCTTCCTAATGATTACCAAGTTATCTTGTTGAGAAAGATGCATAATTTGAGACAAAGAGACATGACTGTAAAGGAGTATAGTGAGGAGTTCTATAAATTGGACATCAAATCTGGACATGTAGATGATGATGTTGAGAAAATTGTAAGGTACATAAATAGATTGAGATCTAGGATTCAAGATGAGATAAGTTTTGTGAAATTAGAAAGTGTGGAGGAAGCATACCAATATGCCTTGAAAACTAAGGAGATCTTGACAAGAAAGAATGAATAAAAGAAAAGAGGTAGATGTGGTAGATTCTAGAGAAGTAGAGATAGATCTTATGGAGAAGATGGAAGATCTAACAATTTTGTGCAAGATAAGTGAAAATTTTAATGGAAGAGTTGTTGAGACTAAAAATTGCAAGGTCAATTTTTAGTACCATTGAGAAATCAAGCCCTTAAATGCTTTTAAATGAGATTGTACCTGGTTGTCAGTCTGAGGCCTAAGAGGTGTTTAATGTTTCTAACACCTTTCATTTAGTGCGTCTATGTGTTCTATGAAGTTGAACTGACATTTCGAACCATTTTGTGAAGTCCCATTTTGAGCTAGTGTCAAAATTTGCAATCCCACCCGTGTCAAATACCGACCAAAGGCCTAGTTTGCATTTGAATATCTCACACCCAGGAATGTGTCATGACCTGTCACTTTGAGATTGTCTAGTGTCCATACCTGAGAACCTATGTTTCGGATTTTGAGTCATTTCGAGTCTGTTTGACTAGGTTTTGGATCCCTCAAAGTTGGTTAGTTACTATTTTCACACATTTGCAAAATGTTCCTATTTCTGGGAAGCCCTATTTGACGTTGTATAACTTTTGACCAGTTGACCAGAATGTTGAAATTCATTTTGCGTTGCATTGTAGGCATCAGAGACCTCCTATGTTTCAATTTTTAAGTCTTGAAAAATCCGTTTTATCAGTCTTCAAATGTGATTCCAAATGACATTTGTATTTTTTGTTGGTATCAGCATTTGCAAATTTGTCAGTACCCCTGTTCGTGATGTCGTATCTACTGATCTGCGATTGGTTGAGTCAAATGGATTGTACCCCTATATTTTCCTCTAAAAATACTCCAAGTGTGTTAGTTTTTAAGTCATGACGAATCCATTTGCACATTTTTCAGGGCCTATTCCACTCGCAAAAAGTGTTTTTGTCATTGTTCCCAATTTGCAAAATCCAGGTAGCTTACTTTGAACGCTCACCATTTGCGCCCTGTTATTCATCATGAGCCCAAATTGCAGGATCATAATGTCCTCATGACAAAGATTTAACGCCCTAGTTTTCATTTCCTCATGTGATCATTTGCCTACTTTCCCAGGCCATTTCCAAACGCAGTTTCTAGTGTTCTGACATGTTTCTCTGCTAGTAATTTTAAGGAGGCAAATTCAAAGGTCGATATATTTTGACCCTGATGTCGTCATGCAGCGAGATCTTGCAGGCCTGCTGAGCATGTCAGAGAAATGATATATCTAGAGTTTCGGGTCTCTGTCAGATGTTTGAATCAATTTTTAAAGGCAGGCAATAGGGCTCCTGACAGTGATTTCACAGTTATGCAGAAATAATTACAATAAGTTTTTAGCGATGATTCAATCATCAAATTTGATTCCAATCAGTTTGAGGATGTCAATAAATCACTTTTCCAGATCAGTTGTTCGTAAATGAATTTTTTTTTTAGTTGGACCCCCTTTGGGGTCTGACTGGCTTCATCAAGCTGATTGAGTTTCTGTGCAAATTGAAGTTTATAAAGGAGTACAATAGGTATGTGGATATGCTTGAGAAGACTTTTATTATAAGAAGATGCAAGCTATGCTCCACTTGAGTGGAGTAATGATCAACACAGCAGCAACAATAATGCAAGTTTGCATTCTGCTCTTGAAGCTGGTGGTAAATCCAATACAATATCATCTCAAATGACAGAGAGAGTGTATATGGCATCTGAGATTTGTTCACCCAGGCGATCCTCCTCACAGAAAAATGATAATGTGAGTGCAGATGAAAAAATTAGAAAGAGATGCTTATACACACAGGTCATTAAAAATCAAATCTGCAGAGGAATGGAGGGTCCCCGGTATGGAGCTAGGCGCCGATGGTAAAAGCTGCAGGGTAAAAAGCTTATAAAAAGGAGGTGGACACCATTAGAAAAGGACCACACCCAGTATCAAAGAAAAACCTTGTGCTAAATAAAAGAAACTAACTACCCAAGGCTCCAAGTTTGTGCAATAATAAGACCAAGACAAAGTCTATGCATTCAGGGAGAATCAACATGATTAAAGAATAGAGCCACAAAGTGCTATCTAGAAACATGAAACTTCATTTGAAAAGCAAAGGACAAATAGAGCGCCAATTAAATAGAGCTTACCCACGCAAGCATAGAAATTGGCAGGATAAGCCATGGCATGGAAGTTAGAAAGTCACTGTTAAAAGGCAGTTTTAAAATGAAGAAAGTTGCGGCAAGAAAGACTTCACAATGCAACTAAAGCCCCACTCACATTTTTGAAGCCATAGCAACTGGAAAAGATCTTCACGACCAAAAGACATAGAAGCTGCCATTCCAAATGCAACCCATGCCAAGCTAAGCAAGGGAGACAGTCAATCGCAAGCTTGGAGAAGGATCACGCCATGAGACCCATTTCAAGCAAGTAAGAAACCTGCACTTGAGAGAGGGGTCAACGAGTAATAAAGAAGATCAAACATGCCTTCATAGCAGGCCATGCCTTGAAAATGAATTCCTCACCCACGTATGAGATGGAAATGTTGTTTTGAGAAAACATGAAGGTGAACCTATGCTCAAACCTTGGCGCCCACATGCTGCCCTGCCGTCCAGTCACTTAACTCCAGCCCGATTGTCATGTCTGATCGTTAGACTGCCTCCAACTACTTCAAGCAGGTTGCCACCTCTCATGGCATCAGCCTCCCAAAGGCTCAGGCCCTCCCTCGCCTCTGCAAGGTCTCCCTCAATGTCACAGCGGTGCCCAACGTCAACTGTGACAATGTTCACTAAAGTAGCTCTATGGAATCTCGCAATATCATTTGAAGGAGAAGGAATATTGTGAAGCTAGTCCAATATCTCTATAGTTAAAAGCTTTAGAAGCTGTTGGTCAAAAGTTTAAAGCAGCAGGCTCACGCAAGAAGAAGACGCTAGTTAAAAGAGAGATATCATAGTCAAAGCCACCATGGAGGAAGTTGATGTTTCAATGTGAAATCTTGGTGCAATAACAAACTCAGAGATTGAGTAGGGGAAGCCATCCAGTCTTGAAAGACTCCCACGCATAATGAATATTTTCAAGATTTTTAGTCCTACATATGGGCCATGAAAGGCTTTTATAGTCTATAAATAAGAGAGCATGCAAAACATAAGGTGTCTTATGAGAATCGCCTTTTAGAAGGCAATGCTGTTTGCACGTGGGTCCGAGCCAGTTGCACGATGATGTCAGCATGTAGAAAGAAATTTTTTGAACCAAGGTACATGCATGCTAATATGGTGACGGAAGCACCAGATTGTGCCAAGTGTCTTGATCCAAGGGTTAGCACACGCTCGCAAAACAGAGTTGCGCAGGATGTTAAAAAATGTAGGATTATGCTTGGGTGCCACGTGGCATGGTGGGTCTTTGGAGTGATGACATGGTGAGAACGAGTAGCTCAAACGGAGGCACAGGATTTTTCCACGTGGTGAGATCCGATGGTCCACGCATCCCCACGATATAGAGTTGTAGGGATTTAAGTAATGCGGGGAAGCGCATTCTCAACACATGGCACCTGGTCCCTGCGGTGCTGACATGGCATTTGAGAATAGTGGTCGGCCAATCAAAAGTCACCACGTGGTAGAAAATTGGTCAACTGAAAGTTGACCTCAGATTGGAAAGAGAGGGAAAATATATGATGTTTGAAAAGATAATTTTTTAATATATTTTCGTAAAAAAATGCACGTGATTGAGTTTTATTTCAAAAGGATGCATATTATAAAGTTTGGACATTAGATTTTTAAATTTTTGAAATAAATTTAAAAAATCAAATGTGAAGACCATTTTTTTTATACCAGAGGGGTCATTTTTTAAAATGATTTTCAGTGGCTTTCTGATAACCAAAATAGGTGATGTTATATATCATCAAAATTGGGAGAAGACAAACTATCCGATTCCAGAGTTGGTTTTTGCACATGTAGTAGCTGGTTCAAGTTAGAGGAGGTTTTCTATCAGGTACCTGAATTGCAACCATTTTCAGACCAGGAAGTTCAGTTGTGATTTTTGGCAAGTTAATAGCTTGAAAATGCCTTAAAGACAAGGAGAATTCAGCTGGGGGCATCTTTGAGTCAATTAGATGAAGTTTTATTAGCATTTTGATGCAAATCAGATATTTAGCAAATCAGGGATTTCATCATTCAGCTGGGGATATTTTGCAAATCAGTTACAAGGCAATGATGAAATCAAATTAGATCAAGATGGAGAAGGAATGACGAATTTTTCAGTTGCCAGAAGATTGAATTTCAAGTGGACACTTGTCAAGTGAAGATTAGATCCGAAAATTCTTTCTCTTCTATATCATTCTTTCTTTCTGTCATTTAGATGGTTCCAGTTTTTTTTACTAAGAAACCAGTAGGTTCCAGTTTCTGGGAAGAAGAAGTTCATTGCTGTGATACCATTAGGGATTCTAGTTTTTGCACTGTGAGACCATTGGTTCCAGTATTTTGACATGTTTCCATGACTATGACACCATTTTTCTTTAGCAGAACTCTCATGTGAACAGCATTGTAGAGATAATATAGATAGTTCTGAGATATTAGGTTGTTTCATGTTTTAATTTTATGCATTTGAATGCATAGTTTCAAGGAAATGAATACATATGAGCAACAATTTCACTAGTTTTGTTTTGGTTCTTGTCTCCTGTCTCAGCAATTTGTAAGTCTTATGTGGTTTTGGAACAAATATTTGAGACCCATTTGCATCCCTTTCAGGTTGTATGTTTGATGTATTTTGTTGTTGGACCAAAGGGCCAAGTAAATGCTCGATATGTTTAAACAAGGTTAGTGGTTGTTTGAGAAGGATATTTCATGAGAATGAGACCTAAATGAACACTGATGTCTGAATCACAAGGTGGTTGGATAGATCTGATGTCTGGGTATATGAGATAGGTCCTAATGTCACAGATGTATGTTTTGAATTCATGGAATTGCCCAATGGATTAGGCACCGATTAGTTATAGGATCACTGGTTATACTGTTGCATATTTGAGGTTTTGTTGAATCAACATCTTTAATCAAATGAATTTCCCTTTCATGTTGAAGAGTTATAAACAGAATGCCCTCACTCAGCTTATGAATTTCATTGTTTTGCATCTAGCTACTGCAGATAGAATAAAAATCTCTACCATGAAACAGATTGGATATAGCAAATATGTAGCAAGATGTGTTCCTTTTCCTTGCTGAAGTTTCATGTTCCCCAGTTAAGCTTTATTCATTATCAGCAGTATGTTGAAACTGGATGAAAATTGTGTTCTATGACTCTCATAGGTTTATCTTCAATCAGTTCAGTTTTTGCAAATATTGTTGAGAAAGTTTCCAAGTCAAGAATTCATTTATAAAGTATATTTTCTTTTCAAGATGTCAGTGATCTGCAAGTTTCTCCTACATTGAAGGTCTGGTTCAGATTTTTCAGGTGACAAACTATTTTTTATTTCTCACCAAGTGTGAGTGGTGACTCTCAAATCTCTATACCAGTTTTTCTTGGTTGATTTCATTGCTAAAATTTGAAGGACTTTCAGTTGTATGGGCAGATCTGAAATTGTTGATAGATCTTGGAAAAGAAGTTTTAAATTCTTGATAAGTTTTAAAGTGTTGTTTGAAATCTGCTGTTATAAAGAAATTGAAATGTAAAAAATAATCAATTTTAGTAGTGGTTATTTTATTCCTCTTGCAAAGAGGTGGCAACTCTACAAAGTTTTGACCAGTGGTGTAAAGGATTTTCAGTCTTGCACCTATGCCAGATCAGTAGATCGAAGTTTTCCATCAGCACTTGAGGTATTTTGGTTTTCATGTTTTCTTTTCATGAAAGTCAAATGTTAGAATCAGTGCCTCTATTCAATAATTTTTAGCACTAGTAAGAAGAGGTAGAAATTTTGTTGTAAGATGGAGTCAGATCTTAGATCTGAGATTAGTTTACCAAATTTAGAGAGTTTAGAAACTGTGAGTAATAACATTACTATGTTGAATACAATGGTCTACAAAAGGATTTCCAATCTTATAATAATTGAGGTAGGAAATACTAAAGGTTTAAGTGCCGAACAATGTTATTTAAGGCTTAAGTCAGTAATCAGTAAGATTCCTTTTTATTGTAGACCTAAGGAATCTTCCATGCCAAATTTTTTCCTTGATGTTCTACTACCCAATTCAGTCGATTGGCCAGCACCTATAAGGTTACAAATAATTTTGCAAACTGAAAAATTCATTGAGGAGATCGAAAGTGGTGATTATAGATTTCATGACATGTCTTCTAATGATAATGAATGTACTAAAAGCCAAGGTAGCAATGAATATAATGAATCCATAGAGAAAGATAATCTGTCTTCTGAATGTGAAGAGATGGGTTCAAATGTTAATGAATCAGGTAACAACAATTAGCATGAAAAAGATGGATATAAAAGAGAAGATAAATTAAGTTACAGTACATATAAATTTGAAGAAAGTTGTAACAACAGTAGATCCAATGATTGCCATAATAGAAATGAATGTTGTGATAATACTGATTTTCCATATTGTTACACTAAGGATCCTGTTGTTGTAAGTTCTTCATGTTGTCCAGATGATAACCACAGCCGGGAGAAGATTTGTGAGGCAATCTTCTTGAGTTTTGATGAAATCTCTGTTTTGTTGGCTCGTGAGTTTGAAAAGCACATAAGTATCTCTAAGGATCTTCATATGTTCTCTCATAATACTTTCTCATTCAGTCAAAAAAATTCCCCAAAGTTTGATGTGGGAAAAGAGGTAGAATCTGAACAATCTTGGTTAGACTTTGGAGGTGTATATAATAGAACCTCAAATGTTTTTGCACATGATGATTTGCTGGATGTAGGGAATGTTAATGAAGGGAAAGTTAATACTGTTTCAGGTTCTTTTCATGTTGATCTTGTTGAGAATTGTTTCAATTTTTCATATGATGAGGAGGAAAACAGTGAAGATTGTCAATCAGATTATAGATTTTCTTCATGTGCTGATAAGTCTTGTAAAGATGAGTTCAAGGTGTATTTCGACATTCGGTTTGATGAAGAAAATGATAGTGATCAGCATAGTCTGGATCAACACTTTCAGAATGAATTTTCATATATGGTGACTAATCAATGTTTTGAGTGTGAAGATGTTTCAGAAAAGGATAAATCTGATTCAAAGAGTAACATGGTTGCAAGTAGGCTATGATCGGATTTCACATACTCTTCACAACTAGAGGCACAAGGTGAGTTACCATCCGATTCATGTAACTCGTTCAATGAAGTAGAATATCAAGCTTTTTTTTTCCGGTTGAAGGAATCCATGACTCAATTAGTAGTGATTAGTTTCATTTTCAATCTGATGTCAGTTATTATGATCACACTGATTCATATTTTCATAGTGAGCAAGGTGTAGAAAGTTTGTCTGATTTTTATATGCACTATGAAGATGATGATAGAAATTTAGTTTTGCCTAACGAAGTAATTGAAAGTGTTGATATGATGGGTGAAACAAATGATAATGAGAATTTCAGTTTACCTCAAGGAGATGTAAATGAGAATCAGGTTTATGACAGAGGTAAGGAGTTCTGAAACTTTCCAGTGGCCTGAGGCCATCATGTGTACATAGTTAGAGTAGTTTCTTGTTTTCAATAAAACTATTTGAGAAAGTGTTCCTGTTCAAGTGTGTGGTCTACTTCTTCCAGAGATCTAAAATCTTTCCATGCTTGCAAGGGATATGCATCCCCAAATAGAGCCACTGTTGAGACTAAAAATTGCAAGGTCAATTTTTTATACCATTGAGAAATCAAGCCCTTAAATGCTTTTAAATGAGATTGTACCTAGTTGTCAGTCTGAGACCTAAGAGGTGTTTAATTTTTCTAACACCTTTCATTTAGTGTGTCTATGTGTTCTATGAAGTTGAACTGACATTTTGAACCATTTTGTGAAGCCCCGTTTTGAGCTAGTGTCAAAATTTGCAATCCCGCCCAAGTGTCAAATACCGACCAAAGGCCCAGTTTGAATTTGAATATCTCGCACCCAGGAATGTTCATGACCTGTCACTTTGAGATTGTCTAGTGTCCATACTTGAGAACCTATGTCTCAAATTTTGAGTCATTTCAAGTCTGTTTGACTAGGTTTTGGATTCCTCAAAGTTGGTCAGTTACTATTTTCACACATTTGCAAAATGTTCCTATTTCTAGGAAGCTCTGTTTGACGTGTTATAACTTTTGACCAGTTGACCAGAATGTTGAAATTCCTTTTGCATTGCATTTTAGACATTAGAGACCTCCTATGTTTCAATTTTTAAGTCTTGACAAATCCGTTTGATCAGTCTTCAAACGCGATTCCAAACGACATCTGTATCTTTTGCTGGTGTCGGCATTTGCAGATTTGTCAGTACCCCTGTTCGTGATGTCGTATCTCCTGATCCACGATTGGTTGAGTCAAATGGATTGCACCCCTGTATTTTACTCTAAAAATACTCCAAGTGTGTCAGTTTGTAAGTCATGATGAATCCATTTGCACATTTTTCAGGGCCTATTCCATTCGTAAAAAGTGTTTGTCATTGTTCCCAATCTACAAAATCCAGGTAGCTTACTTTGAATGCTCGCCATTTGCGCCCTGTTATTCATCATGAGCCTAAATTGTAGGATCATAATGTCCTCATGACAGAGATTTAATGCCCCAGTTTTCATTTCCCCATGTGCTCATTTACCTAGTTTCCCAGGCCATTTCCGAACGCACTTTCTAGCTTTCTGACATGTTTCTCTGCAGGTAATTTTAAGGAGGCAACTTCAGAGGTCGATATCTTTTGACCTCGATGTTGCCATGCAACAAGATCTTGTAGGCCTACTGAACATGTCAGATAAATGATATATCAAGAGTTTCGGGTCTCTGTCAGATGTTTGAATCAGTTTTTAAAGGTAGGCAACAGGGCTCCTGACAGTGATTTCACAGTGATGCAAAAATAATTACAATAAGTTTTTAGCGATGATTCAATCATCAAATTTGATTCCAGTCAGTTTGAGGATGTCAATAAATCACTTTGCCAGTTCAGTTGTTCATAAACAATTTTTTTTTTTTAGTTGGACCCCCTTTGGGGTCCGACTGGCTTCATCAGGCTGATTGAGTTTCTGTGCAAATTGAAGTTTATAAAGGAGTACAATAGGTATGTGGATATGATTGAGAAGACTTTTATTATTAGAAGATGCAAGCTATGCTCCACTTGAGTGGAGTAATTATCAACACAGTGTTGGTAAACAGATTCGTTCTTTTTAATTTCTTCTGTCAATATGACTCTTGATGCCCGAACAATAAACAAAATCTGTTTGCAACAGTTGAAAAGCCGTTTTCTTGTTAACTGGCTTATCTCTGAATTTGTAGGTACAGCTCCCTATTATGAATGATATTCGATGAATTATGTTTGATTCCTAAAACTAATGCGGGGTATGCTCTTAACCCGAGAACAGGAGAGGAAACCAAGTCTCACCCAGACAAGTGAAACTCAGGCAGGAATCTAAATGTTAGGATGTTATGTATATGGCACCCACAATCTTATGGCTCCCGCAACACAACAGAATGAAATGCAAGATATGGACCGCGAATGCAATATGAGATGATTAGTTAGTGCTACTACGTTCGGATCTTCACGATCTCATGATTTCCGACACGCAACAATGTAATATAAGATCTAATGCAGATGACTAAAATATAAGGGAATGCATATGGAGAACAAAACACTAACCGAGATATTTCCCACTACTAGCTCCAATACTCTGATCGGTTCACTAGTTCAATTAAATAGAAACAACAAAATGAAACTCTGTTCACTAAACCATTTCCATCCAATATCGAAGAAGTATCTCATACACAAATGAAAAGAAAAGGACAGTAAAGAAATGGCACAAATTCAATTATCTCTGCAACCGGATTCACACCAAAAATTTGCCGACCCTTTATTAATCATTCAAAATCTTACATATAGGGTGAGAGAGATGACCGTTACAATGGAATTTAAATCGGCTCATCTTCTCAAGATGACAAATGGCGAGATGCCAACTTATCATATCTACACATTTACAAAATCCTAAGATTAATGGAATAGAAAACAAAAGGGGTAATTTTGAATCATTTGGGCTTCTTCCCCTTTTCAGTTTTCGCCTTATATGCTTTAGCAGCCGCTATGATTGGGGTTAATTCATCATAGCTTGGTACGTGTACATTTGTGAATCTCAATAGCCACCTTGCATGTTCTTGAGTAAATTCTTTGGCTTGATTCTGCTAATTCACTGCTTCCTCAGCTACCACGTGCACTCATCCGCTAAGTGTTTGTAGTTCTGACACTCTATTTTGGCTGCTTGAAGCTATCCCAGACAGATTGCTCAAATGTGTGGAGAAGTTGTTTTTCATCATATCAATGTCGATGAAGGACTTCCCTTGCCCACTGGTTTGTGATTCAGTGTGCAATCCTCGCATGAGCTCAAAAGCTTTCTCTTGGGCCTTCTTTACTTTATCCCCTGTTTCTCTAAGCCCTTTCTCGGCTTCCTGGATCATTTCCCGCTTGAATTGCATGCTTCTGATCCATTCATTCAATGGTTCATCTCCTTTCTTCAGAATCTTTGCTTCAATTGCATCCTTGGCTTTCATCTGGATGATCATATTCAGAAGAGAAATGGATTCTGTGCATTTCGCCTCTTCTCCCGCCAGAATATTACTATTGGCAGTAATATTGCCCTTTTCTGCTTCTAATCGGATGAGCACATTGCCGATTTGACCAATGAGGGCGATTCCATCAGTATTAAGCCTTTCGATCCACTCTTTCCCGATCTGACCAAAGTGCCTATCTTTCTGCAGCTATGATATGAAGGCCTGCACTTCTTCTGCCGAAGGATCCTCTGTAGCGGGTAAACCGGTAATAGTTGCCAATGGGACAACTAACTGTCGGATGAATTTTCTTAGTTCTTCGATCTCAGCTTTCATCTTAATCTTTGATACCTTGAGGTTCTCCAGCTGCTCCTCTATTACTTCGTTACTTGATTTCCATAGGCCCACTTTAGTGTCATGCCTGGCTTCTCCAAGATCGATGGAATGCAGAGTGAAGTCTGCTGGAGTCAAATCTTCAATTTTTCCCACTCTGTTTGGTTTCGCCACCTCCATGGTTAGGTGCCCTGTTTCTGTATCATGCCCTAGTATGGATAGGGTTCTCTGCTTCTTGGCCTTCACCATCATCGATCCCGAATGAACTGCTTGAGACACTATATCTTTCGCAGGAGTGCTGTCATCTTTCCTCTTCCTCTTCTTCTCCAGGGTGTCTTCAAGCCAAGACTCTGTGCTAATTATCTTAGAGGCCGTTCCCAGAGACTCAATGGTGAACATCTTCCTCTTTACTTGAGTCACTGCAGCAGTAGTCGCAGAGAATGGGTTCCTCTGGTCTCGAGAGAGAAGTCGAGAGGAACTAGGGATCTCCTTTTCTTCTTCAGGTTCAGTGCTACTACTTTGATCATCCTTGAACTTTACAATTTGAATAGAGGAGCCAGTAGGCTTCAAGGACGGGGCACTTATGGCTGGAGTAGGGCTATGATGAGATGGTGAACTTGGGGCGAGCTGAGGAGATGGGGGTGGAGTGGAAAGAGAAAAAGGGATTGGAGAAGTGGATCCATCCTTTGGCTCTTCGGCCTCCTTTTCCTCTGCTGCAGCCTGAGTTCCGATGACTGGCAACGATCCGCCTTGGCATGTTGGTACTATCGGAATGTTCTTCTCTGGGGGTTGATCTCCTCCTCCGGCGGAATGAGCTGGTCCTTGTGCAGCTGAAGTTGTGGTACTGGGAGTAGCGCTCTGTGATGAAGCAGGGGTAGCTGTGGCTGGTGAAGCTTGAGTGGCTTTACTTTTGCTCCGACCTTTCTTAGCTGTCCATTCTACCCATTTTCCAGTCCGCTTGATGATTTTCGCCATCATAACATTGAAATCTTCCTCGACATTGAAGTATGGTTCGGAACTGATAGGCGTGTTCCACAACTTGGTCAAATATGTATGACTATACATATTTTGGCCGTCATCTTTGATTCCTTCCACGTCTAGATTGACGCCATACATTTTTACCTGCTCCACAGTGAATCTTGCAAATGCCTGATCACGGCTCTCCAGCTCGTCTTTACAGTCCGCCCAGTAGTCTTCCATGGTAGTCACATGTTTGATCACGCTCCCAATTTGGAGCACATCTCGGGCATAACCATTGGGATCGAACATGGGCCTGACTACCTCATACTCTTCCAGCTTGTATTTGCTTTCAAACGCCTTGAGGATGTTCTTTGCATCCGGTCTGGCCTCGCAGCTATAAGCTCCGACTCTTATGGGGAATTCATACCCTTTCTTCCGCATACTGGCGCTCAGGACGTTCACCTGGACGGCTTGTCTCACGATCTCTACGAGCACGATCATGTCGTCTGGGTATCTGGGCAGCTTCATTGGGAAACCATCAAATGCTACAAGACGCAAATAAGAAAAGGATAAGAATTGGATGAAATAATAGCCAAATTGACTGATTGCCGCCATCGCTTCAGGACTGAATCTCCACTCCGGACATCCTTGAAGTTCCCTACAAATTCTCATAGTAAAGGCGTCATTCACTCTGACATAATCTGCATAACTGTTTTGCAACTGTAAGCATGGATAAAACTCATAACTTTTAACATCTTCAGGAAATTCCTCAATTCTGGGAAGTCCTGGCCATAACTGAAGAGAAGCCAACATGTATATCAAAAAGGACGACATATAGAAAGAATTATAAAACTTAGCTGCGGCGAGAGCTCTAGCAAGATGCTCACTCACCTCATGCGCCCAATCTATATACTGAGTATCTGAGCAGATAACTTGCACTAGAAAGAAACATTGCTCCATAAAATTAAAAGCTTCTACCTCACCTTTGAGCCGATGCAACAGGACCAGGATGTCCACAATCTCTGGTTTGAGGTCAGTACCGAAGAGGGTTTTAGGGACCTTACTCTTGGCTCCTCTTGGCTTCTGAAACTAAGAGCTCATTATTTCTTTCCTCCAGATCATCTTCTTCAAGGAGAACTCCGACATAGCTCCACCCATGGTTAGGTCAGAGAATTCTTCTCTCTCCGGAATTCTCAGACAGTTCACCACTGCTTGCCTGTCGATTGAAATCAAAACTGATTGATCAGGCAAGAGGATTTGCTTGGTGTCCGGGTTGTAGTTGTTGATGCATTCGAGAATCAACTCTGGGGCTTGAACTGCTACTGGGAAGCCAGCTGCTTCCACCAATCCGCTTCCTCTGAGTCTCTCCATGATAGGGTGGATAGGTTCCGTTTTCAATCTCCTCTGAAAGTCCTGCATGTCGTAGAAATGGAGTGAAGTGTCCGTTATGGTCGACCATGCGGACTTGATGCCACCCATGCTATCGAAACCTGCAAATCTCGCTGCCATATTGCTTGAAGGATAATAATGGATATGCGGATGAATAATAGTGATGCAACAGAAAACAAACTCAGCAAACTCGGGAATTATTGCATATACTAAGCAATTTTAACAATTCGACAGTAAAGCGGGAGTTTGAAAATCTGTTACATTCCCCTTTATAGAAAACTTCAGATTTGCCCGTTTAATTTCATAAATCGCACCACACGAGCGAATTTATGATTGAATCCGTTGGGTTAGTGAAGGTAAGAATTTCTAACGGATTTAACCTTGTCTTTTCACTATTCCCGTTGATTTCAACGGTAACTTTCATTAATTACAGCCTTACCTCTCATTTAGCAACCCACGGAAAAATGAAAACGGAGTACTCCTTCGGGCAAAATCTGCATATGTCAATTCTCTCTGAAATAACTGGTGAATTTGGATGATCTGCTCTCAATTCCCCTCTGAAAACCATCTGCAATCAATCTGAATACTTACCATGCTTACAGTTGCGTCTTCTCATCTGATGCGGAAAATCGCCTCTGAGGGTAGAAAACCCGCAATGGAGAAGTCGATTTCTGTTTTTCCGCCACTGCCTTCTCTTTATTTAAGTCACTTCGTTTCAACCCTTTTCGAAAAATCTCCAAGCGGCTTCGCCAAAAGGTAGGGCCCACCGTCTTATATTATCTCTTCGGAAAGCTCCTTTTTGGAAAATCGCCAAGTAGCTTCGCCAGAAGGTGGGACCCATATGTCAACTTTCCCTTCTAATAGTGCTTTTGCGGAAATCTCACTTAGGATTTCGAAACCCGCCGAGGAGAAGCCCTTTCTTCATTTTCCGCACATCTACCTTTTGATCATTCCATTAAGTTATAATTGATTCCAGTGGTAGGATCGCGACAACATACGAAAGATTTCTTAGAAACATGAACTATTTCGCTCCAGTTGAATTCCTTTACTGTATATACTGAGATCTGCGGAAAAAGGCCTTCGGGGTGCGAAATCCGCCGAGGAGAAGCTAGAACCCAATTTCCCGCCGACTTGATTTTCTTAACTCAAAGTGGGCTATATTGAAGGCAAGTCACATGATGCAGTACAATCCGAGAATCTTCATCGAGTAAGGATCTAAACTACCCCTCCGACTTATAATAGTCAAGGAACAACCCACCCGGCTCATATGTGATACGGAGGAAGGCTACAGGTGAAAACCCGATGAAGAAGCTCCTCACCTAAGAGGGCAAAGACCTATTGACTTGACCAGACCACACAAGACTATGATCTACTCCACTTTGTAAAATTGGGACAAGGTGTAAAAGTGGGGCAACACACAGCAGCAACAATAATGCAAGTTTACATTCTGATCTTGAAGCTGGTGGTAAATCCAATACAATATCATCTCAAATGACAGAGAGAGTGTATATGGCATCTGAGATTTGTTCACCCAGGCGATCCTCCTCACAAAAAAATGATAATGTGAGTGCAGATGAAAAAATTAGAAAGAGATGCTCATACACATAGGTCATTAAAAATCAAATCTGCAGAGGAATGGAGGGTCCTCAGTATGGAGCTAGGTGCCGATGGTAAAAGCTGCAGGGTAAAAAGCTTGTAAAAAGGAGGTGGAAACCATTAGAAAAGGACCACAACCTGTATCAAAGAAAAACCTTGTGCTAAATAAAAGAAACTAACTGCCCAAGGCTCCAAGTTTGTGCAATAATAAGACCAAGACAAAGTCTATGCATTTAGGGAGAATCAACATGATTAAAGAATAGAGCCACAAAGTGCTATCTAGAAACATGAAACTTCATTCGAAAAGAAAAGGACAAAAAGAGTGCCAATTAAATACAGCTTACCCACGCAAGCATAGAAATTGGTAGGATAAGCCGTGGCATGGAGGTTAGAAAGTCACTGTTAAAAGGCAGTTTTAAAATGAAGAAAGTTGCGGCAGGAAAGACTTCACAATGCAACTAAAGCCCCACTCACGTTTTTGAAGCCGCAGCAACTGGAAAAGATCTTCACGACCAAAAGACATAGAAGCTGCCATTCCAAATGCAACCCATGCCTAGCTAAGAAAGGGAGCCAGTCAATCGCAAGCTTGGAGCAGGATCACACCATGAGACCCATTTCAAGGAAACAAGAAACCTGCACTTGAGAGAGGGGTCAACGAGTAATAAAGAAGATCAAACATGCCTTCATAGCAGGCCATGCCTTGAAAATGAATTCCTCACCCACGTATGAGATGGAAATGTTGTTTTGAGAAAACATGAAGGTGAACCCATGCTCAAACCTTGGCGCCCGCATGCTGCCCTGCCGTCCAGTCACTTAACTCCAGCCTGATTATCATGTATGATCGTTAGACTGCCTGCAACTACTTCAAGCAGGTTGCCACCTCTCATGGCATTAGCCTCCCAAAGGCTCAGGCTCTCCCTCGCCTCTGCAAGGTCTCCTTCAATGTCGCAGCGGTGCTCAACGTCAACTGTGACAATGTTCACTAAAGTAGCTCTATGGAATCTCGCAATATCATCTGAAGGAGAAGGAATATTGTGAAGCTAGTCCAATATCTCTATAGTTAAAAGCTTTAGAAGCTGCTGATCAGAAGTTTAAAGTAGCAGGCTCACGCAAGAAGAAGACACCAGTTAAAAGAGAGATATCGTAGTCAAAGCCACCATGGAGGAAGTTGATGTTTCAATGTGAAATCTTGGTGCAATAACAAACTCAGAGTTTGAGTAGGGGAAGCCATCTCGTCTTGAAAGACTCCCACGCATAATGAATATTTTCAAGATTTTTAGTCCTACATATGGGCCATGAAAGGCTTTTATAGTCTATAAATAAGAGAGCACGCAAAACATAAGGTGTCTTATGAGAATCGCCTTTTAGAAGGCAATGGTGTTTGCACGTGGGTCCGAGCCAGTTGCACGATGATGTCAGCATGTAGAAAGCAAAATTTTGAACTAAGGTATATGCACGCTAATATGGCAACGAAAGCACTAGATTGTGCCAAGTGTCTTGATCCAAGGGTTAGTGCAAGCTCGCAAAACAGAGTTGCGCAGATGTTAAAAAATGCAGGATTACGCCTGGGTGCCACATGGCACGGTGGGTCCCTAGAGTGATGACATGGTGAGAACGAGCAGCTCAAATGGAGGCACAGGATTTCGCCACGTGGTGAGATCTGATGGTCCGCGCATCCCCGCGATATAGAGTTGTAGGGATTTAAGTAATGAGGGAAGCGCATTCTCAACACATGGCACCTGGTCCCTGCGACGCTGACATGGCATTTGAGAATAGTGTTCGGCCAATCAGAAGTCGCCACGTGGTAGAAAATTGGTCAACTGAAGGTTGACCTCAGATTGGAAAGAGAGGGAAAATATATGATGTTTGAAAAGATAATTTTTTAATATATTTTCTTAAAAAAATGCACGTGATTGAGTTTTATTTCAAAAGGATGCATATGATAAAGTTTGGACATTAGATTTTTAAATTTTTGAAATAAATTTAAAAAATCAAATGTGAAGACCATTTTTTTATACCAGAGGGGTCATTTTTTAAAATGATTTTTAGTGGCTTTCTGATAACCAAAATAGTTGATGTTATATATCGTCGAAATTGGGAGAAGACAAACTATCTGATTCCAGAGTTGGTTTTTGCACAGGTAGTAGTTGGTTCAAGTTACAAGAGGTTTTCTATGAGGTACCTGAATTGCAACCGTTTTCAAACTAGGAAGTTTAGTTCTGATTTTTGGCAAGTTAATAGCTTGAAAATACGTAAAAGACAAGGATAATTCAGCTGGGGGAATCTCTGAGTCAATTAGATGAAGTTTTATCAGCATTTTGATGCAAATTAGATATTTAGCAAATCAGGGATTTCATCATTCAGCTAGGGATATTTTGCAAATCAGTTACAAGGCAATGATGAAATCAAATTAGATCAAGATGGATAAGGAATGACGAAGTTTTTAGTTGCCAGAAGATTGAATTTCAAGTGGACACTTGTCAAGTAAAGATCAGATCTGGAAATTATTTCTCTTCTATATCATTCTTTCTTTCTATCATTTAAATTGTTCTAGTTTTCTTTATTGAGAAACCAGTAGGTTCCAGTTTCTAGGAAGAAGAAGTTCATTGCTGTGATACCATTAGGGATTCTAGTTTTTGCACTTTGAGGCCATTGGTTCTAGTATTTTGACATGTTTCCATGACTGTGACACCATTTTTCTTTAGCAGAACTCTCATCTGAACAGCATTGTAGAGATAATATAGATAGTTCTGAGATATTAGGTTGTTTCATGTTTTAATTTTATGCATCTAAATGTATAGGTTCAAGGAAATGAATACATATGAGCAACAATTTCACTAGTTTTGTTTTGGTTCTTGTCTCCTATCTCAGCAATCTGTAAGTCTTATGTGGTTTTGGAACAAAGATTTGAGACCCATTTGCATCCCTTTCAGGTTGTACGTTTGATATATTTTGCTATTGGACCAAAGGGCCAAGTAAATGCTCGATATGTTTAAACAAGGTTACTGGTTTTTTGAGAAGGATATTTCATGAGAATGAGACCTAAATGAACATTGATGTCAGAATCACAAGGTGGTTGGATAGATCTGATGTCTGGGTATATGAGATACGTCCCGATGTCACAGATGTATGTTTTGAATTCATGGAATTGCCCAATGGATTAGGCACTGATCAGTTATAGGATCACTGGTTATACTGTTGCATATTTGAGGTTTTGTTGAATCAACATCTTTAATCAAATGAATTTCCCTTTCATGTTGAAGAGTTATAAACAGAATGCCCTCACTCAGCTTATGAATTTCATTGTTTTGAATCTAGCTACTGCAGATATATGTTATTTCATAAGTTATTAGGAGAAATAAGGGTTTCTATCTGCTTTGTATTAGATCCAATGTATTCTTTGATAACTGGTACCATATAAGCAATCTATAGGTTCACTCGCCTAGGTTTTGCAGAGCCTGAAGTGCAGAAGGAGTATAGCCTTATAGTTGTCCTGGTGTCTAAATGGATGTGTTAATAATTGGAGTTAGCTACCCCTAGATGCATTTTTTTCTCATCAGGGTAATTGGAAATGGGTAACATTTTCACACACCAACAAGAGTGATGACAAAGGAAAGACCAATTTGGAAGGTGGTGATTCTTACTAAGGAGGTACTGGTTCTTACCGCATAAGAGATAATTCTTATTCTAGAGGTGATTTTCATGATAATTGTTTTAGATGTGGTAAAGAAGGGCATATATCATTTGAGTGTAGATCCTCTAAAAGAGGGCAAGGCAACAAAAATGTTGTCATCAAAGGAGATACTTAGGGTTCACCTAGTGGACCTAAGGCTGGAGAAAATTTGATGGTGAGAAGAACCTTATGTAATAAGGGAAGTGACGAGGAATCTATCCTAAGGAGAATTCTTTTCAAGACCAGATGTAAGATGGCTGAAAAATGTTGCAAGGTGATCATTGATACTGGAAGTTCTACAAATTTGGTATTATAATAATTGGTTACACATTTTTAGATGTAGAGGCTAAAGCATCCTAAAGCCTATCATGTTTCATGGATCAAGGTGAGCATAAGATATTGGTAAGTGAGCAATTTACTATGAAGTTCAAGGTTGGACATTATTTTGATGTAGTTCTTTGTGATATTATGCCTATGGATTATTGACATATTTTGTTGGGTAGAGCTTGGCAATATGATAGATATCCTATATATGATGCAAGGTTGAATCGATATAATTTTTGGGTGAATGGCAGAAAACAAATATTATTTCATTTGATTGAAAGTCCAAGTGAGGTTAATTGTACTACTATGAAGATCACATGGTTAATGGGAAGAAATTTGAAAAAGAAGTGAAGAAGAATCAAGTCTATTTTACTATAATTCCTAGGAAGCTGAGTTGTACCAATAACAACTAAGTGAATGAAAGTAGTAGTGATCGAGTAACAACTAGTGATGATTGGGTAACAAAAACTAGTGATAGTCGAGTCCTAGTAGAAATTGAAAGTTTTTGAATGAGTATAAATAAATTGTTGTAGAAGATATTCTTGATGGTTTACCACTAGTAAGAAGTATAAGTCATTGTATAGATCTAATCCCTAGAGCTAGTTTTTTGAATAAAGCACCATATAGATTTACGCCTACATAGAATGAAGAAATTAATGGACAAGTGCATGAGTTGGTACAGAAAGATTTGATTAGAGAAATTTTAAGTCCATGTGTTGTACCTATTGTATTAGAACCTAAGAAGATTGGAGAATAGATAATGTGTATTGATTCTATAGCTATTGACAAGATCACAATGAAATATAGGTTTCCTATCTTGAGAATGGATGACATAATAGATTATTTTAGTGGAGCAAAGTATTTTACCAAGATTAATTTGAAGATCAACTATCATCGAATATGAATAAGAGAAGTTGATGAATGGAAAACTACTTTCAAGACAAAATATGGTGTGTATAAATGGTTGGTAATTTATTTTGATTTGACTAATGCATCTAGTACTTTCATGAGGTTAATGAATGAAGTTCTCAGGATATTTTTGGGTATGTTTATATTTGTTTATTTGGATGATATTTTGATATTCAGTAAGACTAAGGAAGAACATCTTGAGCATGTTAGACAAGTATTGTAGAGATTGAAAGAGGAGACGTTGATGATTAAGTTTTAAAATTGTTCCTTTATGTAAGAGGAGATTGTGTATTTGGGATTTGTGATTTTAGTTGATGGTTTGAGAATGGATCCTAAGAAGGTTAAAGAAATTTTGGAATGGCCTACACCTAGGAATGTGGGTGAGGTAAGATCATTTCATGGTTTGGCTGGTTTTTACAGGAAGTTTATAAATAATTTTAGTTCTATTTGTAATACTATGATCAAGGCAATATGAGGAGATAAAAATAATTTCAAGTGGACACGTGGAGCTGATAATAGTTTTCAGAATTTGAAACAAAAGGTTGTTGAGTTACCTATATTAGCTTCGCCTGATTTCAATAAAGTATTTTGAGTTGAATGTGATGCAAGTGGTATTGCAATAGGAACTATATTAAGTCAAGAAGGTAAATCTATTCTTTCTTTAGTGAGAAATGGAATGATGCTAGAAGGAATTATTCTTTGTATGATCAAGAGTTTTATGCAATTGTTCAGACCTTGATGAAGTGGAGACATTATTTCATCCCTAAGGATTTTTTGTTGTATGTTGATCATAAAGCTTTACAGTACTTGGGAAGTCAACATAAATTGAATAAGAGGCATATGAAGTGGGTTGAGTACTTTTAGAGTTTCACATTTGTGATTAAGAATAATTGTTGAGGCACTAACTAAGTTGTTGATGCATTGAGTAGAAGACTTTCTTTGTTGACTAAGATGAAGGTTGAAGTTCTTGGTTATGATGAGATGAAGGAGTTGTGTGATACTAACCCTAATTTTTTTGAGGCATGGAGGGAGTGCAAAGCACAAAATTTATTAGATCATTGAGAAAGTATGATGAGTATTTCATTCAAGTAGGTATTTTGTTCAAAGGAATTAAGTTATGTATACCTAAAAGTTATATGAGAGTTAATTTGATTAAGGAAAATCATAGTGGTGGATTGGTTGGACATTTTAGAATTGATAAGACATTAAGTTTGTTGAAGTATAAGTATTATTGGCCAAAAATGTATATGGATGTTCAAAATTTTGTAAAGAGTTGTGGAGTATGTCAAGTTACAAAAGAAGTAAGCCAAAATTCTAGCTTGTATACACCTATTTCTATCCCTAAGAAACCTTGGAGTGATATCAATCTGGATTTTGTTCTTGGATTACCTAAGACAAAAAAGGTGTATGATTCTATATTTTTTTTTGTTGTGGGTAGGTTTTCTAAGATGAGTGATTTCATACCTTGTAAGAAGACATTAGATGTCAAGCATGTTGTTGAGATTCTCTTCAAGGATATTGTTAGATTGCAAGGATTACCAAGAAGTTTTATCTCTAACAAAGATAGTAAGTTTGTTGGTTTTTTTTGGAGGACTTTGTGGAAGAAGATGGGTACTAAGTTGAAGTTTAGTTCTACATTCCACCCATAGAAAAATGGATAGACAAAGGTTGTGAATAGAAGCTTGTCTAATTTGCTAAGATGTTTAGTTGGAGATAAACCACATAATTTTGAGATGGTGTTGACACAAACTAAGTTTGTATAAAATAATTATGTGAATAAGAGTATAGGGAAAACACCTTTTGAGATTGTTACTAGAATGTAGCCTAGAGGGATATCTAAATTGAGGGATGTTGCTAGTGAATCAAAGAGAAGTGTTGTAGGGTAGAATTTGTTGACTTTATGGATTCTTTGCATAAGGAAGTGAAGTTGAGGTTGGAACAAAGTAATTGAAAATATAAGAAGAATACTGATAAGTCTAGAAGATATCATGTTTTTGAAGTTGGTGATGAAGTGATAGTTCATTTGAAGAAAGGAAGATTTCCTAGTGGAATATATAGTAAGATGGAGATGAAAAAGTTTGGACTTTGTAAGATCTTGAGGAAGTTTGATAGTGGTAATGCTTATGAATTTGAGTTACCTGATGATATGTATATATCTCCTATATTCAATGTTTCTGATTTGTATAAGTATCATGAGTTAGATGATGAATTTGTTGTATCAAATGATAATCCTAAGAAGTAGATTGAAAAGGTTGAATAGGTATTGAATCAAAGAGTTGGTAAAAGCACAAGAGAAATTATTATTATTATTTGGTGAAGTGAAAGAATAGACCAGTTGAAGATGCTACATGGATTTCTCAATCTAAGTTGGATTCAACTTAGGTCATGACACTTGCATGATTCAAGAGAATCATTTCTTTTCAAACCCAGTTGTCTAATGTAGGAGCATCCTAGGTTATATTGCTATCCTTCATGTTCCTTGTTTCTCTGTTGCTTCCAAGCTCTTTTTTGTTGCCAAGCTCTTTGTTGCTATTGAGCTCTTAGTTGTTGTTAAGCTCTTTGTTGCTATCAATCTCTTAGTTATTGTCGAGCTCTTGGTTGGTGTCAAGTTTTTTTTGTCTTCAAGCTCTTGGTTGCTGCCATGTTCTTAGTTCCTATCAAGTACCTATTGGTGCTGAGTTCTCTATGGTTATTGAGTTTGTGTTGGTACCGAAATGATGTATGTGTCAAGCATTATTGAGTGTCATTTTTGCCCTTATCCTTCCTTGGCTGGGATGTCTATGTCTGGTTCTAGTTTGGGACAACTTTGTGCATTTTATTTTTTATTTAATATTTTTTGAGAGTGTACTTGTGGCTTAAGTTGCATTTAATGTAAGGGTTTCTTTAGTATGATTCTTAGGTATGATTGGTAAGATAGGGAAGAATAGAAGTAGAGTGAGAATGCAAATATCATCTTTGAAGATCAAAATTTGAATTGTAATGTTGACCATAACCCAAAATGCCTTATAATTTGGCATGTATGTTGATAATTTGATGAATAAATAAAGTATTTTTTCTCTTCTATCTCCTTTGGATTTTGTTCTTTGTGCTATATTTTTGCTATGTTTACTCTTTCAGGTGACTTTGGTAGTTCGGTGTGCCTTTGGCACTAGTTATCCAAGTCCTCCTTGCATCAAAAATATTAATAGTAAAACATCTCAAATAACATCCACACAAGTATGACTCTAGGATTTAATGTAGAATCCTAATTTTAGAAATGATGCAAGGAGAAATAAAAAGCTACAACTAAAGGCACATGTAACTATCCAATCACCCTTTTGAGTAAACATAATAGAAGAAAATAACAAAGTGAACAAAACCAAGTAGAGAAGAAACAATGAATACTCTATTAATTCATCAAGTTATTAGCATGTAGTGACTCTCATGTTTGCAGTCTCTACCTTGTTTATTTTGATTTGAGAGATACCTAATACTCTTATTTTTTCTACTTTTAAGATTATCTGGGGGTTTGGATGTTATACTTTGATTTCAGTATCATAGATGCTATATTTCTATGCTATTTAGTTTATCATACTTTCTTGATGCCATTTTGAGATGACAGTAGGTCTATGATGATATTTGATTATCTCGTATTTTGGACATATCTCTATTTTGGTTATGTGATGGATTTTATGCTATGGTGATTTACTTCATTCTTGTTTCATTATGCTTTAAGTGAACATGAGTGATGTAAATGGATTATTTAGATATAATTGAATAAATGGTTAAATTAGTTATTTAATGCATTTATTGCTTTGGCTATGTTATTATATGCAATTGCACTTGATCATGTGTTTTAGTGTGTAGGAATTCTATCCATGGCAATGACACATGGAATTAGTGATTCAGTTGTTCATTTTACCAATGTCGTCCCTATATGGTTGACGTATCCTTATTATAATTGTCCAATTAAACCTTTTAGTGATTAAATCCAAACTCATTTGCATTATATGACTAGACCAATGAGTGTTTCTGTGCATTTAGAGGTTTGCATTGTCATAAAATTTGTTAAGGAAATCTCTATGATTTTGGCGTTTATATTTTATTGAATTTAATTTTTGGTAGCTTTTCCATGGATAAATTGCTATTTCTAGTATTAGTCTATATTCATTTGTGCCAATTTAGGGTTTAACAAGGTTGAACAATTATTTTTCCTAATTGATCATTCTCTCAAAAAGTAAATAAGTATTGAAAGAAGAATTTACTTCCCTACTCACTTTTGCAAAATACAAAAATTGAGAGCTTTTTGAGAATCCTCTTCTAAAGAATTGGTTTTCTATTCATTGTGAGAGCTGTGGGCATGGAATCTTCATGAGGTTAGTCTCATTGGATCTGGCTTGGGGAGACCTTGTTGTGTGATGATTTTTGGTAGCTACTATGAGTTATTTATTTTATTGTGTTTATTTTTTCAGCCTCTTTTGCTGTTAGGAAGGGCTCTCCCATTTTGTTGTTTCAGCTTAGTTCTTGTATCTCTTTCTAGTAGCTATTTTTTAGGAGGCTGAGAACTAGTGTTCCCTTATGTTTCTATTTTTTGGTTCTACCCAATTGTTTGAGTATGAATGTTTTCCCTATTTTTTGGACCAGGGTTTGGGGTTTCGTACCGTAATGCTAGCCATTTTTGCATGCAGTGCCTTAACCCAAATTTTATTGAATATTCAAAGCTTTTCTACCCAAAGACCAAATGGGTTTTAATTTTAAATTTTTCTAATTTTTGGGGTTTTTACCTCATCTTGCATGCCACCTATTATCTTAAATTTTCTTGGCATGATATTGTTCATGGATCTAGATCATCTATTTGGATGTTAGTCAAAACCATAGTTTTACTTGTCTATTGCATTAAGATGTGTGTCACATCTATCCTCCCAAGTTTATTTTTGGTCAAGTGATATTTTTGCTTCTATTTTCATCTAGTCCTTGTACTATGATCTTTGTGATGGTGGTGCACCACACACAAGGATTTGTGCATGCATTTGTCGAGTGACTTGCGAGTCCTAATCTTCTATAGTACTTCTAGGAGTTATGATCATTAGGTTGGGTTGGGAATATTCATGCCTATGGGTACTTATCATTAGATGAGCATGGGTAGAGTGAGGTAGCATATGTAGGGGCTTCTATCTTGTAGCCCAATGATTACTCACATGTGTTGGCAAAGAAAGTTTTAAGTAAGTGATAAATAAATTAAAATATTGGGTGGTAATAAAACTAAGATAATAAAAAGATTCAAGATGTACTCCTTCAATTGGGAAGTGTGAGCTTCCAACACTAGCTAGGCCTTATCAATGCTAAGTGACTCTCCATGATGTTAGCCCCTACATAGTAGCCCATTGAGTATCTGACCAGGACCTATAGTTCTTGCTTTATATGTACTTGTGGTTGGATCATTATATCCATCAATATGGTGGGAGTGAACCTATGGGTTTCACATGGTTGGGAGTATAGCTACCTATATCACTGATGGGGACTAGTGTATAGAGATGGTCTATTATCCCAATGCGACTGTGGCTAGATGTGTTGAATTGGTACTTTAGGTTCTAAAATACTTTCTTGTGATTTATGCTTTCATTGGAATGCTTGTATATCATGTTTACGTGATGTTAGTATTGACATATTTTGTCATTACAATGTTTAACATATGATGTTATGATATTTTCTACTTAGTTGGAGTATCTATTGCTTTGTGTTTAGCATGTTAGATTTCCTATTTTTACAATGTTATTATGCTTTAGTAGTGATTTCCTTATAAGATAGCTCTGACTATCTAGTTGGAAATTTGGGATCTTACATGTGGGGGATGGCTAGGACCTTTCAGGTCTCATGATGGTATTATGGTTGGGAGGAATTGCACACTTAGCTTGGTTGTTCAATTCACTGCAATGTTATTTCAGTACATTGTGATGCTGCCTTTAGTTCTTTCCCTTCACTGCTATGTTAGATGGTTAGATGTAGTTTTTGTCTAGAAGTTATTTTTTTGAGTGCCTATGCCTCAAATACAATTCTATTACTCCCTGGTGTGGAGGTTCTAACTTCCATTTTATTCCCTTATTTGCCTTAGTGCATTTCTTTCTTTTCTTGGGTGACCATGGATGAGCATTGGACAATACTTTAAAGTATCACACATCTAAAGAAGAAGAATTGTGTATACTAGAAAGTATCACAAATCCTTAGAAACTCTATTATGTAGTACTTTGATGTATTGCATGCCCATTAGAGAAAGGTCATATGATACTAGAAAGTATCGCACAATGCTAAATTAAAGTATCACCTAGGTTTCAAAAATACCTGTCTTGGCATATAGAAGGCACTATTTAGTTTAACCAAAAGTTTTTCAGAGGTGTTTTGGATACCCTTTATGGTATTCTTGAATAACTTGGAATTACATTTTGAATTTGGAATGTTTTCGGATTTGAAATCATTTGCACTCTTTCGTGGTTAGTCATTTTGGTCAATAGTGGCATTTGGAAATCCATTGGTGTTTGGATGTTTATTTAGTCCTTAGTTATGATCTTTGTGATCATTTTATGTTGTATGTCTTGTGCATCCATACTTGTTTTTAAAATTTTTTTTTGTCTTACTTCCACTAGTTAATGTTTTTTTTTTTTCTATATTGTTATCTTCTATTTGTTATTGTGATATCTTGTTGGTTCATGCTTGCATCTCTTATGTTTGTGATGCATGTTTCTGACTTTACCTTGTTGCTTCCATAGTGATTCCTTTTGCATGTAGGTCTATGTTGGTGTTAGAATGGTTTTGACATTTGGGTGTCAACACACTTAACCACTTTCATATAAAAGCCAAGTACACTATGTATGCTAAGCTATAGTATGTGCATAGCCAAAATTCTAACAGGTGCCAAGTGACTTCAGGTGCTAAGCATTATACAGGTGCTGAGTGATATATAGGTGTCAAGCCATAGTTGATGCTAAGCAAGTCAAAATGCTTCATGTGTCAAGTGAGCCAGAACTATGCATATTCCGAGCAAGATAGAATGTAATAGGTGTCGAGCAAACCAGGATCAAACATATGCTGAGCATCAGTAGTCTAGTACATGCTGAGTAATACAGAATCAACATATGAGTTTGTGCCTTCAAAAAATTAGATGTAAACCATTTTTTGAGTCGACACAGAAGGATTTCAAAGGATAGTAAGGATAAGAATGAATATTTTATAATTCCTATGCAATCAACATGCAACCAATAAGAAAAATGGAGAAGACATGCAACCAATGAAAAAAGTGCAAGGAATGAGTGGGAATTCAAGATTCAATATGGATCATAGATCCATACCTAACCCTAAGTCTACAAATTCTTTATAAGAAGGCTTAGACCCCACGATTTCATCTTGCTAAATAGAAGTTAAGAAAGTTGCTAAGCAGATAGCAAAATTATAGAACAAAGCAAACAATAGGGGCATCAAAGACTTAGTGAATTGAGTAGTAATTACACATCCAGTTGATCAAAATAGAACAAGGGTTACAAATAGATATCAGATCAAGAAAGGATCACATCAGAATGAGTAGATCAAGTGCCTAAAATCAGCAATTGAAGATTGTAAGCAATCAGGTCAAAGATTTATAATACTCTCTAGCAATTGTATTAGATAGTGAAAACCCTATGATGATAGGTTAGCTTAATAGCTATTTTGTAGATCCTTTGAAGAGGTGATTAAATCCTTTAGAAAGGTGACACTTCATGTAAACTATTTGTAAATCCTTTAACCAGGTCACTATTGACATAGTGTAAAGCCTTTAATAGTGCATGCCTTTCATAGGGCAGACCATCAGAAGTGATCAAACAATTATTGTTGTAATGATTTTGTGGGTATCATCCCCACCCCAATTTTACCTTCTTATTCTTGGAGGGTTTTTGGGTTACCAAAATTCTAGTGTCATGTGTTTACTTTATATTTATTTAATATGTTTCCATACATGTAGTTTACTTTTAGTTATTTGTTTTAAAATATTTTGAAAAGGTTAAAGTGTGTTACTTCTGATTCAACCCCCTCTCATAAGTACTCTTCCCATTTGAATATTCCAAAAATTGGTATCAGAGCAAGGTTCTCACAAGGAGAAGCCTAAAAACTTAGAGAAAAGATCTAAAAATGGAAGTCTTCAAACTTGGGAAGATCATAGACAATTAGTTTATTGATATGCATGTCACTCTACACAAATTGGAGGAAGCTAGAGAAGAATTGAGAAAGTCCTTGAAAAGAAGGAAGGATATAGCCATATCTGAAAATGACATACAATACAAGGAGATTGATACCACACAAGTATTTCCAATGGATATTCCAAGGAATTTGATGCAGCAATAGTGGAATTAATGGAGAAGGACAAAGCTCAAGCATGAGAAATCAGAATACTCAAGCTTGAACAAGAATCACAAGCCATAATTCTTTATGAAGTAATTGAATAGAAGAAGAGAACCACTGAAGACAAGGCTATTATAGAAGATGACAAGAGGATTCTTTCTAATAGACTGGAGGAGAAGACAATTGAGTTTGAAAGAATCTCAAACATGCAACTTGACACCTTAAGCCAAAATATGAATGCTCATCATGAGCTAAATATGAAGGACATTAAAATCTCCACCTTGAAAATGCAAAACAAACAATTGCAAAATGACCTAAAAAGAGAGAAAGAAGTAGAAAAAAGCTTCAAAAAACCCAATGAGGCTATCAATTACTTTGAGTAGTTATTGAAATCACCAAGGGCCAGTAATGATAGTTTAGGACTTGGTTACACTAGCACTGAACAAGGAGAATCATCCAAGACTGCAGAAGAAAGTAGTAACAAAGTTAAGAACACTAAACCTACTTGTCATTTCTGTGGTAAAAAGTGACATACCTCTAATGTATGCAGGAGTGAGAATGGCCATCAACATGATAAGTCTAAGAATGCAAGCTACTATCATAAGTGGAAGAAGCAAGGACATCAAGCACATGAATGTAGGACTAGGACTATAAGAACACCAATATTTGAGGGCCACTACTACAATTGCAAGTATGGACATAGAGCATTTGAATGTAGATCAAAGCATATGTGGACACCTAATCAGCCTACAAGGAGAAACAACCATGCACACACTACAACTAGGACTATAGCACCAGGTATAGCTATCACTACTATTAGGAGTATGGACACATTCCTAAAAACTACATAAGGACACATTTTAGAGGGAACTACAGCAGGTGGTTAAGCCAAACTACATGTTTTAGTTGCTTGAAGACTAGTCATATCAGTAGGTATTGCCCAACAAATTCAAAGGCACCCAAGTCAGAAGTCAACAAAGGAAAAGAGAAGGTAGATGTTGAACAAATCAAAAGGCAAATGAACAAGACTTGGAAGAAGAAAGATGAGTGAAACACATCAAATGGAGGGATCACTTCACCCAAGAGGTCAAGTGATCACACCTCATCCAACTAAGCATGAATAGATGTATGGGATTAATATACAAAGTTATATCATACATCAGTCCCAAGAAAAAGAAGTATTGAAAATAAGAAATCAGCATGAGCAAAGATGCCAAGTCAAAATTTGAAATTTTTGCAAATACTGCTGAGTTGTCTTCAGATGTCGAGTAAAGCTCCAGTGGATACCAAGTTGCTAGTAGCGACTAAGTTGATAGTTAGCGCTGAGTTGAGAAATGTCAATGGAAGCCAAGTGAAGTGGAAATCTAATGGAAGCCGAGTGAATGAAATCTAATGGAAGCTGAGTCATGTTGAAACCTTCAAGTGTTGAGTTTACAACTATATGTACTAAGCATTTAATGCTAGGTTTTGAAAGGTATAAGGTCAAATTTTGATCATTTTTATGCCATTCAAACACTGAGAAAAGATGAGAAGAGTGAAAAAATGATCAAAGAGAAACTTGGAAGTCATTTGCATTGATTTCAAAAATGTTTCAACATAAACTTGATTGATCTAAGGTATTTATCAAGTGTCGAGCTATGCAGTGTTGAAGTTTTTAATATATTGAAACCCTAGTTCGATATAATGGCTTCTAGTTCCAAGAACCCCAAGGGAAAGGAAATCCACAAGGTCTAGCTAGTCAGTAATGAAGTTAAACAACTTAAGTTGAGGCCAATCCCTAAAGTCACCTATAAAAACAATCGTATTGGTGCATTTTCCATTATTCCACCCAAGGTTGTCATGGTACAAGATGTAAGGAAGTGTTACAACTGCAAAATAGGAGAAGTAGGAGACCTTGAGAATTTCCAAGCCTATGACAAATTGTGTGATAAAAAAATTCTAAAGGATGAGTTTTAGATAGTTGAGAAGAAGGGTTGAACTCATGTCCTATTTTACCCTACACATTTTAAAATATAATGGATATAAATTTGTTGAGTAGGATTCACAATGGATGTTTGTGGCTAGAAATGGGACCAATTAAGATTACCAAGAAGATAGTGCATAGGTTACGGGTTTCCCAACCCTAGATTGGCCTTAAACCCTACGCAGTGATTCTAAAGAAGTTATTGAAAGGAATACAGGGGCTAAGTGGAATAAGAGGGGTATGACAATTGATACTATAACATATCCCCTTCTAGATTTTGCAGTGAGAGTGATTTCTCACAAATTCCACCAATCTAGTAGATTGAATAGTGTACCATGTATAGGTGTTGATGTAGCTTACAATCTTGTGAAGAAAGATTATACATATGATCTAATAGAGCTGATGTTGTAGCAGATAAATGAGAACCAAGGAGCAATAAGAAGATCAAAAGGTGCTCAATGCAAGGTTGGTTTAGTTCTTGTCTGCATATTTTTCTATGTTATGGAAGAGTTTCCATCAATTGAAAATGTGAACTAGAATCCAAACAAAATTGCAATCACACAAATCAATGAGTACATTGATTAGATGGGTGACAACTTTGAATCCCAAATGACAAGCTATTTTGAGGATTTTAAGTAATCCATGAAGAAAAGTGTTAGAATACCAATTTCCCTTGTGGAAAAACATATCAATGACATATGCTTTTTGGTTGACATTGACTATACCTATATCTAGGCAATAATTCCAAGGGTGAGACAGCTAAGGCCATTAGGTTATGAACTTGATGTGGATGAAGCCTTAGCAGCAATCACAACATTTCTTGTAGAAGAGATTGATAAAGAGGCTCCTTATTTTGGAACATATGATGTTGTGTGTTCCAAGGTTGATATGGAACTTAAAACAACCTCCACCCCAAAGAAGAAGGATAAAATGGTAAAGAAAATAAAGAATAAATTTGGGGAAGATATTGAAGGGGTAGCAGGTGTTGAAGAAGAAGAAGAACAAGAACAAGAACAAGAAACAAAAGGTGAGAGTGAAGAAGAACAAGGATAAGGCCCAATGGAATTGACCCAAGGCTTAGGAGAAGACAAGGAGGAAGGTGCTGAGGAAGCACATACACAAGCCAAGTCTAAGAAGAGAAAGGCTAAAATTTAGCCTCCAACCTAGCCTAAAGCAAAGAAGGCTATAGGAACAACACAAGCCAAACCAAAGGCACCAGTAACAAGGGCTACCACAAGGGCATCTTCACAAAAGACCAAGGAGGAAAAAAGAGCAGAAGGCTATTGAATAGACTAGTGAAGTGTAGAAGAAAAGAAGAAAATATGTAGCACAACCTTATTCTGATGAGGAGAGAATAGATTCAGAGGATATTAGCCAATTCAGAGTGGTAAGCCATCCTCCCAAATCTGCTATAAATAAAATTTATGAAAATATTGAGAATGCAGATTTGAATGATTTGAAAAACCTTGATTTCAATAAGTTAAGTAGAGAAGAGCAAAACAAAATAGAGGAATCTGTATATGCCATGATGGCTGAATTTAAAAACATACCTTTGGAGCTAGACGATACCATGCCTAGGGAGTTATATGATATAGTTGAAAAAAAATGACATTATTATCTAAAAATGGAAAAAGGAGATTAGAGAATCTACCTTAGCACAAGTGATGCTTGACCTAAAAAGAGGTAAAATTACTAAGGCTACTAAGAAACATGGTGGAAAATTTGCACCAAAATATAGAGCCTTTAGTATTCTAAAAAATAAAATTGAGGATGTAGTGAATAAGTCCACACAATTGTGGAAGTAAATATACAAAGTAATTGATGAGAAGGATGTAGATGTAAATAAGGCTAAAGCCAATGAGAAAGAAAAGAAAGCCAAATAGTGGAAGAGGAGAAAACAAAAAAAAAAGAAGAAGAGAAGAAAGAGGAAGAAGATAAAGAAACAAGAAAAGAACAAGAAGAGAAAAGAGTAGAAGAAAAGGAAGATGAAGAATATAATGAAAAAGGAGAGGAGGAAACACAAAAATGGAGAAGATATGGTAACAACTGAACAACAACAACAAGAGGAAAAAAGTGTACTAGACATACAAATTCCTCCTCCTAGCCCTCCTCATGTAACCATCACACCTACAGACACAATAACTATCAAGGATGTTCTTGAAACTTCTACTCAAAACATCAATCCCCTAACTAAAGAGGATCTCTCCAAGATCCTTCACCAAGCAACTTTGCAAGCATAGTTATGCAGAAATCTAGTATTGGTGAGTGTAGATGAATTACAAAAGGTAGTAGTAGAACCAAGAAGAGACAAGGTGAAACCACAAGAACTGCCCTTCATCTATATAGCTACTAGTACTCAAATTTTAATTCTTCCACCACCATCTCCAACACTTAACACATTAGCAATAGGTGAAACCATTTAGAAGCCAAGTATAGAAGAAGAGAAGTCCGATGAGAAGGAGGATACATCAAAAGAAGAAGAGTAGGCTACAATACAAACATTGGTAGAGTTACTAAAAATAGGCACTCCTACAAAAAATCTTTAGAAGTTTAGCACTAAAGCCATACCTTTTCAAATCTCCACACTGGGCTCAAGCTCAAACAAGGTGTCTAGGGTACTTCACTATGGAGACCATGAGATAGATGAAGAGATAGTAATTCCTTCTTATGACTCAAAGAATATCACCATGGAGTAGATTATAGAGATGCAAGATGTATTGAATAGAAGGAGAAGATAGGAAATACTTAGAGAGTATAAACACAAGCAAGCACTATATGAGATTAAGGACATCTTTTTGGATGCCTTTAGCTTGCAGTCACCAGATGAGTCAAAACCCATAATGAAACAATTGTTAGACATTGTTGACCAAGAGACAAGTGAAGACTAGGATACAAATGTCAAACTTATGGAATGGTTTGAACAGAAGTTTCAAGGAAAGGTGAATGAGAAAATATCAAGTGGTATAGCACTTGCACAAGTTGAATTGGCAAAGTAGATTGAAAAGGTCAAAACTATACTTGAGAACATTTTATCACTATACAAAAAGATATGTGATTTTTCCAATTTCACACAAGAGATAGGCCAAACAATATTGAGCTTGGAGAGAACCCTTAAGATATCTAGCATGCAATTACCAAGAGATCTAGCTCAAAGTGAGAAGCATTTTTCCCAATCGCTTCACACTCAAAGAGAGTTAGCCACACTTACAAGTGAAGAGGCCAATATAAAGGCCAAATTGATGCAGATATAGTCCTCCACAAAGAACAAGTCTATGCTGAAAATGTTCTAAAGAAAGATCCTAATCTTTCCACATTAGATGGACTTGTACATCTTTCTGCAGAGACTGCCATACAACATAAGTCACATGAAATTCCTTTGGAGAAT
Organism: Cupressus sempervirens; assembly: GCA_028749045.1. Lineage (NCBI taxonomy): Eukaryota > Viridiplantae > Streptophyta > Pinopsida > Cupressales > Cupressaceae > Cupressus > Cupressus sempervirens. The sequence goes on from CM053783.1 coordinate 744,648,125, forward strand.
TGGGATGTAGCTCTCAAGATGATAATGAGAGTAAACAACACATTTTTGGCTAAATATGGTATCGCTCCTTACAACCCTTTGACATAAGTTTCAAAAAGGGGGAGAAATAACAATAAGGGAGATGATATATATATATATATATATATAATGTTTTGGGGGAGAAATAATAAGGAAGATATAACTAAGGGGGAGAATAATAAGAATTTTGATAACATTCTTTCATTCATAAAGGGGGAAATATTGTAGATAGCCAAAAGATAGAGCAACTCAACACACAGGTACCAATTACAGAAATAGAGCAAAGGCAAAAGAGTATCACGTATATTCAACACAAAATTTTGGTTACAAAAATAGACAAGGCACAATCAACTCAAGGAGAGTTATAAGGTATTTTAAATAAATTTTGAAATTTTGTACATATGTAGAGTAAATTGGATAGGTACTCATAAGGTTAGACCAATAATATTTAGTTAAGTGTTTTTTACACTCATGTCAAAGGGGGAGATTGTTGGTCTTAGAATGTTTTGACATTTGAGTGTCAACACACTTAACTACTTTCATATAGAAGTTGAGTACACTATGGATGTCGAACTACAGTATGTGTCGAGCCAAAATTCTAACAAGTGCCGAGTGACTTCAGGTGCCAAGCATTATATAGGTGCCGAGTGATATATAGGTGTCAATTCATAGTTGATGTCGAGAAAGTCAGAATGCATCATGTGCTAAGTGAGCCAAAACTATGCATGTGCAGAGCAAGACAAAATGTAATAGGTGCCAAGCAAACCAAGATCAAACATGTGCCGAGCATTAGTAGTCTAATATCTGCTAAGTAATACAGAATCAACTTATGAGTTTGTGCCTTCACAAACTCAGATGTAAACCATTTTTGAGCTAACATAGAAGGATTTTGAAGGATAATAAGGATATGAATGAATCTTTATATTTCCTATGCAATTAGCATGTAACCAATAATAAAAATGGAGAAGGCATGCAACCAATGAGAAAAGTGCAAGGAATGAGTAGGAATTCAAGATTCAATATGGATTGTAGATCCATACCTAACCCTAGGTCTATGAAGTCTTTATAAAAAGGCTTAGAACCCAATATTTTATGCTGATGAATAGAAGTTAAGGAAGTTGCTAAGAAGATAGTAAAATTGCAGAATAGAGCAAACAACAGGGGCATCAAAGACATAGTAAATTGAGTAGCACTTACACATCTAGTTGATCAGCATAGAACAAGGGCTATGAATAGATATCAGATCAAGAAAGGATCACATTAGAATGAGTAGATCAAGTTCTTGAAATCAACAATTGAAGATTGTAAGTAATCAAGTCAAAGATTTCTAATACTCTCTAGCAATTGTATTAGATATTGAAAACCCTATGATGATAGGTTAGCTTAACAACTATTTTGTAGATCCTTTGAAGAGGTGATTAAATCCTTTAATAGGGTGACACTTTATGTAATGTGTTTGTAAATCCTTTAATCAGGTCACTATTGACACAGTGTAAAGCCTTTAATAGGGTAGGCCTTTCATAGGGCAAACCATCAGAAGTGGTCAAACAATTATTGCTATAGTGATTTTGTGGGTATTATCCCCACCCCAATTTTACCTTCTTATTCCTAGAGGGTTTATGGGTTACCAAAATTATGGTGTCATGTGTTTACTTTATGTTTATTTAATATGTTTGCATCCATGTAGTTTACTTTCAGTTATTTTTTTAAAAAGAATTTGAAAAGGTTAAAGTGTGTTACTTCTGATTCGCCCCCCTCTCAGAAGTACTCTTCCCATTTGGATATTCCAACAGGTTTAGTGGTTAGGGTGGTAATTGATGAGTTGTTCAAGAGCAAGAGCACTAGGAAGAGGAATAATAGGATGGTGAGGGAGAATAGGGTAACAATAATTAGAATAGAATTGGGGAATTGATGCCAGTGCTACAAGATATTCTTTCTCAATTGAGGCAATGTTGAGGAACACCAATAGGACTATTATTAGGAAGAGGGATCTCATGATGGAGATTCTCATCAGTTAGAGCATAGAGAGGAGGAGTGTAAATGTAGACATTCTTGTACACCACCTAGTGATAAAAGGAACTAATAGAGAGGTTGTGGTTGTAATGACAATGATGATATAACTCAGACTGATATGATGTAGGAACTTTAGAGGTCTAAACCACCATTACTTGATGGCTAGGGGACAAGACTCAAGGCTGAGACCTCATTACTACACATGGGGCATCACTTCTCCTTACTACCTTAAGGGAGAAAAATGAAGGTCTGATGCACCATTACATAGTTGAGGGAACATGGTTTTATCTAGTGGGATATGAAGTGCAAGAAGCTTCATATTGATGTGGAAAATCTCACTTGGGAGATCTTTGAGGAGAGGTAAACGGAGAAATTCCTTTCTCCCTAGTACCAAGATTCTTGTATTGATGAGTTTCATGAAACCAAACTAGGAAACATGATAGTAGATCATTATGAGAAGCATTTCCTTGGGTTGAGATAGTAATTGAGTTATTGACATGATGAGGCACTCCTTACTTAGCATTTTATCAGGGGCCTTCGAGACTTTATCATTGGGGGTGTCTATGTTCACCAGCCAAGGACACTAGCACTTGCCATGGAGAAGGCAAGGATTATAGAGAGTAATGTGACTAGGGGGTTTAGTAGCAAGGCAAGTTCTTAGAACCAAAGTGCACAACCTTAGGAGTAGGATGCATAATATTTACAGTCCTCAAGAAAGGGCCAAACCCAATCAACACCCTCTCTACGTGGGTCTCATCATAGGTTTTGGCGTGGGTCTTCGATCAAAGGTGGACAAGCTTCAAGTACCTCCAGAGAGAAGGGAGCTAACCAAAGTCATGGGCAAAAATCTTAGTAGGATCACCCTCCTTAGAGTGGTTAGCAAAACTCTAGTAGGGGTAGTGCACCATATGCTAGCGCTACTTAGGGTGGTTGCAAAATAGGTTCCAACTTTGGGGGAAACTATTATTCTTGTTGTCATCTCAACCATAAATGTTTTGAGTGTTTTATAAAACCATCTACAAGACCTCTTAAGAGTGCAACTACATTAGAGCCTACTATGGGAGATGTAAGAAGGAGTCATTGAGTCTTTGTGGCCATTGATAACTCTCAAGCTGAGCATCAAGGTACAATAGTCAAGGCTACAAGTACATTACATGATATTTCAGCTTCAATTTTTTTTGACTAGGGTGCTTTAAATTCTTTTATTTCACCATCTCTTGTTTAGCAATGTGGCCTAGTGGCAACATGTCAGGTCAATATGTGGCAAGTTGAGTTAGCCATGGGTTCCAAGGTGGATGTAGATTCTTTGGTCCACAGTTATAGTTTGAACATAGGAACCTTCACCACCATAGTGGATCATCATATCCTACCTCTTGGATCATATGACATTGTGTTGGGCATGGATTGGTTAGCCAGCCAGTAGGAAAATATAGATTTTTGTCATAAGTCAATACTGTGTGTTGATGACACAAGAAGGTAGGTGGAACTTTTAGGGGTTCAAAGACCAATCTCACTTTGGATGATCTCAGCTAATTAGCTAAAGCAGAGTGTGTGGAAGGTTGTCAATTATTTCTTATTTTTGTCAATGATCTTACAGAAGCCGAGAGTCATATGGTGACACTTGATGATCACCCACTCCTTTGTGAGTATGCAAATCTATTTCCTAATGAGATACCTGGTATGCCACCATAGTGTGACATTGATTTTCAGATTGATCTTGTACCAGAAGTGGATCTTATTTCATGAGCTCCTACCACATGACTACTTAGAAGTTGAGTGAACTTAGATTACAATTGGAGGAATTGTTGGCCAAGGTCCATATTCATCCTAATGTATCCCCATGGGCTACAATAATCTTCATGAAGAAGAAAGATAGATCATTGCATTTTTACATTGACTACTAATAGTTAAATAAGGTGATGGTGAAGAACTGATATCCCTTGCCAAGGATTGATGACTTGTTTGATTAGATGAAGGGAGCACAAGTGTTCTCAAAGATTGATCTTAAGTTGAGATAACATAAGCTTCATATCTAGGAGGTTGACATTCATTGAACAAATTTTCATACACAATATGGATATTATGAGTTCATGGTTATACCCTTTTGGTTAACCAATGTGCTATTAGTGTTCATGAGTTTTATGAATGGAGTATTTTGCATGTACCTTGATCAGTGTGTCATTGTGTTCCTAGATGACATGTTGATCTATTAAAAGAGTATTGAGGAGCATGAGCTCCATTTATGTCAAGTGTTGTGATTCTTGAGTGACCATCAGTTGTATAGAAACTTGAGTAAATGTGTATTCTTCTTGTTAGAGGTGAAGTATTTGGGCCATATCATCACTACTAATGGTATTGTAGTGGATCCAAAGAATGTTTGTGCTATCATGGATTGGTCGATACCCACTAATATTTTAGAGGTTCATAGTTTCATGGGATTGGTTGGTTACTACCATCAATTTGTGAAGGATTTCTCATGAGTGGCTCATCCTATCACTTCTCTTCAGTGAAAAGGGAAGAAGTATGTTTGGTTAGACTAGTGTGAGGAAGAATTTAATGCTATTAATGAGTGTTTTACTAGTGCATGAATCCTTGTAGTGTCTAATCCTACAGGTGATTTCATCATTTTCACAAATGCATTGTTGGAAGACAAGGGTGTGATGTTGATGCAGGATGGTTGAGTGATTGCATATGACTCTAGAAAAATCAAGGACCATGAGCTTAACCACCCCACTCATGATTTGGAACTTTTGATAGTTGGTCATGCTCTAGTTCAGTGGATGTATTTCCTTTTGGGACATAGGTTTGAGTTGCATAGTGATCATAGGAGCTTGCAGTGCATCTTTGTTAGAAATAGGAATTGTTGAGAGGAATATACTGATATATTATTTTGTTGTTAGATAATGGACCATATTAGGAGACTTTGAATCCCTATTAGGATACTTTAACCCTATTAGGAGTTGAGGTACAAAGGTATGCAAGAAGAGCTCACTTCCTGAACATGCAATTCCAATTACAAGATGAACTCACTACTCAAACAATTAATTAGTCTTTTAGTTCCTATAATACAAAAGTAAGGATGCTTCAACTTCTTTGAAGCTAATCTTTGAGCTCAACTAGTTCTTAGATCACAAAAATAGGTTCTCAAAAACTTTACTACACAAGATACAAAAAGTTCACATTCATAATTTGCATTACAAAATTCATTCACAACTTCTCCAAGTAAACTCACAAGATTTCTTTGCATAAATACCATGCCATTTCACAAATTGATGCTAGGTTGGCTAAGACCAAAATACACTTTTCCAATTTAGAGTAAACATCTAGGATGTCAGCTCTAAATGGTTAAATAATTATTTTTTAAGCAACATAATTCCTTTACCTCTGATTTTGATGTTTGATAAATCTTGACTAACTTTTATTTGTATAGTCTGTACTAATGTCCAAGGTTGTACGCATCATCATCAATATGTATACCATCTATGTTTAACCTCTCTTCTAGAATTGACATCATATAAACAAGTTATACATTAAATACTACTCTGTTCCTTATTGATAATCATAGAATTGCTTTCACTAAAACTTGAATAACAAGTGTTAGAGTTAGTATTTCTACACACAATGTTAGCCACATGTCCAACATAGTTCCTGCTTCCTCCATGTAACCTCATTAGTCATCATATGGTTACATAAAAAACAATACACTGTTGTAAACCAATTTCACACAGATTATTTTCTAGGTACCAAAAGCTAAGTATCTTTATTTCTAAGGTTTTCTACAAGCACAAAAATCATGTGTTGCAATAAATGACAACAAGTACATATCTTCATTAGCCAATTGTCAGCAATCTCCCCCTTTTGCATTGATGGCAGAAAAATAGGTAAAATTGGCTAAGTATCACAATCTTGTCCAAAACATTATAGTATCAATACATTAATCATCTTTTACAATAGATCCATGTTACACATGCTCCCCCTTTTGATATGATTTCATACCTTACCTTTGTTACAATTTCTTATGCATCTTCTCCCCCTTTAACATCAATGAAAAAGATAGAATGTCAAAAAAAAAAAAATGTCAAAAAAGTTCATCTATTGTCAAAAACTTTGTTCATCTACCTTAGGCTAATAAAATATTTATGCAATCATCAAAACTTTCCTTGAGACTATTCAAATTGTTAGTTTGTGGATACTAATAAGGGAAGTACTACATACTTCATAAAGAATTTGGGGTTCGAGGCATTGCCCCAAAAAAAAAATTTGGGCCATGGCCAACATTGTGGCAAACATATGGCCAACATGTTGTAATCCTAAAGCGCTAAAAATACTTGTATAAAAGGGCTTAGGGTTAGGGATTGTTTTATTTTTGTGATGTGAAAATTGGTTCTTGCAATGATATTGAGCTATAAGGGATTACATATTGAAATCAAGTTGTAATCACTAGATCATAATAATATTGGAAGTGTGTTTTAGTGGACATGGCCCAAGGATTGGATGAACCATGTTAAATCTTGGTGTCTTGTCTTGTTTTTTGTGTGATCTATTGTTTTCTGATATTGGTTATATTTTCATGTAATTGTTATTTCTATCCATGGTTTAATCCTAACACAAACCTTTTACCCATGTATCCTTGGCTATTTTAGAAGAAGTGAGAATTTCACATAGGGCATATGATGCAATCTCAACTGCATTGAGATCAGAGTATAAGAAATTTGAATAGTGTCCTTGGCTTTCACACATTCCTCCAACTATCACTCAATAGTTGATATCTTCCAAGCAATAGACTCTCTAAATTTTGATAATCTCTTCAAAATTTGTTCTTTCTCAAGTCCTAGCTTCCTAATATCACTATGAATACTAACCACTTGTCCTTTAATTTCATCAACTTTTTTGGAAGGTTGTTGTATCTGGCTTGTTAGAGCTTCTAGCTTACCCAACTTTCCTTCAATCTTGTTGTCAAAATCCTTGGTAAACTTATGAGATAAAGTACACTTAATGTACAATAAATTTTCCAACTTGCTGACATCTTTGAAGTTCCTTGATACAATTATCAAGACTTATCAAATCATTCTTGATATTTTGACAAATGGTGATAAATAGATTAACATCATGAGAAATCTAGATCTTAGACTTTGCAACATTCAAAAAAATTGTAAATTCCTCATCAAATGACTTTAACACTGCTTATGCCCTCTATTCAAGATCTACCTCTATATGCTTGACTGCCAGACTACCTTGTAATCTGTTAGTTACCTCTATTAAGGTTCTTTGTAAGCTCTCTACTTTTCTGTTCTTCTCAATTAGTTTTGTCAGAGATGAGATCAAGTTAGTTTGATCATCATCATCACTTTCTAGGCTAACAAGCAAAAGTGGAGTAGCTGAACTAGATGGTTTAGTTTCATCTTTCTTTTTCTTCTTCTTTGCTACCTCCTTAGCTCTTCCCCCTTCTTTCTCTTTCTCATCCTTTTCTTTTCTTTCCTTCTCTTTCTTTTCTTCATCCTCTACTCTTTTCTTCTTTTCTTCCTCTACTCTCCTTTTCATTTCTTCTTCAAGCAATTTTTGCTTGGCTTCTTTGATCTTTCTCTTTTCTGCCTCTAATTGCCCCTTTTCTTCTTCAATTTGTTTCAACTGATCTTGAATGACCTTGGAATGAGATTCAGAGTGATTGAAACTTTCAAAAGGGTTAGTTTCATTAATGTTGATAGTAAGATTGGTTTGGTTAATCTATATAGTGTCTCCACTCATTGACACTTCCAAAGATTTAGGTGCTAGTGTAGCTACTACCTTTGAGTCTATCATCATTTGACTAATAGATACAACTATTTCACTCCTTATTATATTCTTCTCACCTTCCATAAATAGAAATGGTCTCATCTTGTTCCTCAAGTAGGCTACTAGCTTGTTTTAAAAATTTCTTGACTTCTTTCTCATCATCTATTTTGCATATAATCCTTAACATGGACTTCTGAAGTTCCATGTCCACTTCTTGAGTTGGTGCCTTCTTCTCTATAAGTTTTTCATAGACATTCTAATTTACTGTACCTTTAATATCCTCAAGTTTTAGATTGTTAGCAATCACACATCTCATAGTAGAGATATCAATCTAATCTTTCTCAATATCATTATATAAATCATAGAATTTGTTCATTTGAACAAAGTTCCCTTCATTTAATTTTGTTGAGTTGATCTTCTCAAACTTTGGCTTCCAAGATTGCCTTTCTTTTCCTATTGTCTATTTAGAAACAATAATTTTTTTCTGCCTATTTCACTTCTTGTTTTTGTTGTTCTTCTTCATTGGATTCCATAATTGTCAACAATGACTTCTATCATTTTCCTACTTTAGTAGCATGTTGGTTGACTCTTTTAGTCTTGGTAGTCACAACTTCTACTAATATTTCATATTTTCTCTTTGGATCACATGGTTTTTCAATTGATACTAGCATATTGAATTCTCTTTTCTGAAGGTTTTTATGCAATTGACACACCACATGGTTTCCCAACTAATAATGGTTTCACACAAATTATTCCTTGTTTCATTGTCTACCTAACTTCTTGCGACTCACCCTATGTCATACCGACCTCAGTTAGAGCTTTCTTCATTATTGTCTCAATCTTTTTGTGATATGCTTTCTCTAAGGATGCTTGACAAGCTGACTAGGTAATCTCTTCATATTTCCCAAATTTGTAGTCATCTTGGTCCTTTATGAAGCTCAACAATAAATTGATATGTCCAATCACTACATCATCACTTAACTCATAACCTAAGGGATCAAGGAATTTTTCCCAAGGTTCTACTACTTGAATATGAGTTAAATTTGTATAAACCATAACACATATATCATTTTTGAGTCTTTCTAAAATTGCAGGTGCAATTCTAAATCTTTTTTCATCCCATTCTAAAATAGTTTCATGATCAAATTTCTACTGTCCATGATTTTTTTTGCTAGATGTCTTCTACATACATCTATAATATTTTCCATGGTACATCTTTCACTACTAATAATCTCTATAACTGATAAGTATAGAAATCTCTTACGTACATGAAGGAATATATGATTGATCAATGACTAGAATCTAAACACACCATTCCTGGTCCTCTTGATTTTCTCTAAGTTTTCAAGGAGCTACACTCTCAAAATTTCACTTAGGTTAACTTGTTCTTTCTCAGAACAAATCTTATAAGCTACATAGATGAATCCTACTAATAATTCATCAAGCTTTGAACTTTCACAAATAGAATAGGTAATGATTCTGCTTAGGAATCTTACATCATCTTTTTTAATGGTGCTAATCACCATGGCCTTCCCATTATAAACTACCTTAGTGTAGCTCTCAACATTCTTTTTAACTAGTTTCTCACATATAGCTACACTATCTTGTTTCCTAAGACTAGTTACCCCATGAATAAGGTTGGCTGAAATTTCAACTACATTATCTTCCATCCACAATTTTGCATCATGAATTCTACTTGGTATGATCTGAGTCTATTCTTCATTGTCCAATTCTTGGTAGAAGTGATATTTGAATAGGTCTAGTTCATTCAAATGTTCAAATCTAGGCTTTACTAACATATAATGATTAAAGATAATCTCCATATCTTTGGTCATATACTCACTATTAAGATAACTTCCTATGTCTTTCAAATACACTATGTTGTTCAAAGTAATAGATAATGTTGAATTAGTGTTTCCTTCTATGAGTTTCACAAAAACAATCTTCAATTTTGGTCTCTCCTCATTCTCAAAACTATGAACTACTGACATATCTATGATTTTATAAATTATAAACTTTATTGAAGAAATTCTATAGAGAAATGACAAAATACCTCTTTCTGAAATAGGGTTTAGTTCAAAATTGACTTGTCAAGTCACTTATGAGTGCTCTATGTTTATGATGTGATCATAGTGAAGTGGTAATAAAGTTTTTACTCCATTTTATTTATTCAATTAAAACTTGCATTAATTGCATACTTTATAAACATGAAAAGATGTCAATTACATTCTAAAATCAAATATCTACTCAAAATTTTTGTTCGATCTTCAAATGCTACCCAAGGTTTACCATAGCTTTCTTGCATCATGACAATACTCCAAGGAACTTTGCTCCAAAAAATTCTCTATAAAAACATAGTTTTCATGTTCTACTATAGAATTAGCTTTCTCTATTATAGCAGTAACTCTTAATTCCTTTGTAACAAGTTTTGATAAACTCCAAATTGCAAGTGAGCTTAGCTATAGTCTAAAATTATCTCAATACACCTTTTCCCAACTTTGTTACTTATAGTTTTGTTGCTCCACTTTTCATCTTCTAACCTATTAGCAAATGTGAATGCCTATGTTGTAGTGAGATGAGTGAGTTTTTAGTTGTGATTGAGTCTAGGTCTAATCCCTCTTAGGTGGAACAAATATCCATTAGATTTGTCCTTTTTTTCTCTTCTCCCCATTTCATAACTAGGTGGTTTTTCTTTTTTTTGAATTGCTCTTATGGGTACGTTAGTGTTTGGTATGGTAGAGATTCATGTTGCTCATGCAATGATAGATTAAAATTTATGTCTTCTTTCAGCCTATCACTTTTTCAGTAGAAACAAAAGCTTGTAGAAATTTGGCAACCAACTTCTCCTTAGTGGGTTGCCAACCCATGAAGATGATTTCCCACAAAAGGCACCAAATGACACACATGGACCAAAAATATGAAAATACCAAGGTACCCTATGGAAAATCCATGTTCCCTTTGCAATTATGACCTCAAAAAATGTTAAAGATTTTTCACAACTCTCATAATCATCCTTGGTAGAAAACTTAGAATGAACTTCTCTTTGGCAGGTTTTTCAACCCATGAAGATGATTTTCCAAAAAGGTAGTTTAAAGTGAAAAGAAATGATAAGTGGGCTCCCATAGAATCTTTGCACCTCACTTAGAAATTTTCAATCCCAAAAAGAATAATGGTCAAAATTTCAATTAAGAAAGGAAGCATTGGTAGAGAAACAAAAGTTGTCTTCTACTCAGTGGGTTTTCAACCCATGAAGACAATTTCCTAAATTTTAAAGAAAATCAAGATGGTAATCAAATTGGATCTACAATTTGTGCATTTAATTTCTTAGAATGATAATAAAATGAATCTAACTATTGCAAAAAAAGAGTTGATGATCAGAATTCAACTTAGTAGACATTCTCCCACAGAGTACTCTATTAGTAACTTCCTAAAACTTAAATGAAAATGGGAAAGTAAGTTATGGGAAGATAGAAAGTTACCATTGAGCCAATGGAATAGTGAAAATATCCCTAGATATTTGTTAAACACCCACATTTACTATTGCAATGGATCTCTTCTTCAATTCATTCATGTGGCACAAACTCTAAAGATCAATAGATGAATCGAGGCTGCCATATATATGGAAACATGAACACTTGAACAAACTACCACTCTTTCTTTGAACTACTATTTTGTTAATGTGCATAACCTTTTCAAAAATCTAGTATCTATTGCATTAGTTATTCTTTTCACTTTCTTTATTCAAAGCTTGTTCTCAAAACAATGGGAAAAAAATTTGTGGGTTTTGATGGGTTGAACGAAATCAAATCCTAATTGAAAAATTTTAGAGATACCTCTCTTCATTTCTACGACATGGAGGATTTTTAAAAAAGAGTGAATTTTGAGTGGATTCATCCTATCACTGAGAAGCTCTAAGGTAGCTAGTTTTCTAGTTGCAATTCAAGCCCTAGAATCAATCTACAAATGTATACACTGTTACAACCTAGAGACAAGACAAATTGTACTATCGAATAACACAGTGCTGATTTCAATTGATAGGAAAGGTGTGGTGAATTTCTTGTGAGTACTAGAAGGAGAGGAATTCTCAAATTTGACCTTCAGAGGAGCCTTTTTTGAGTTCTCCATGAAGAAGATGATGTGGAGGAAAGAAATCATGCATACATGGTTCCAAAAACCATAGAGTGCCAAGAGTAAGGTTCCTAAGACCTTGTTTGGAACCAACCTTAAACTAGAGATTATTGATATCTTGGTCCTTCTGCATAGATTGAAAGGTAAGCTAGAAGCTTTGAATTTCATTAAGCAATATTTCTTTTTAGTGCAAGTCATCTACTCTAACACCCAATATATTGACTGGGCTCATGAGATAAGCAAAAAAATTTCTAATTATTCTCTCCATGTCGCAAAGTTTTACAATACATTCTATATGTCCTCTTTCCTTATCTATATGTTAGCTTCCTTACAATTGTGGCCAACCCTCATAATATAGGAAAATTTTCCTAATGATCTGAAATCTTATGAGTTTTACCCATGGTTATAGTTGGAAAATAGCTATGTAGAATATGTAAAATTAACGATGCATTCACTATGAGGATTTGCAGGGAGCTATAGGGATGCCTAGAATGGAGATTCGGTCTTCAAGCCATGGCATCCATTAGCCAATTTGGAAGTCATTTCATCCAATTCTCATCATTTTCTTATTTACATCTTGTAGCTTTTGATGGTTTCCCCTTGAAGCTACCAAGATATCCTAGTGATATGATCATGTTGATCGAGATTGTGTGACAAGCTATTTAAGTGAACTTGTTGAGTGGGAGTCTAAAGAAGAAACAATATGAATTTCCCATCAAGGTGGGAGCTTTCTATTGTATAGAAATACTTACCTGACTAAGATAAGAGGCACTCCAAGAAGGTTAGAGCCTTATGAAGATTTTGAGGAAGAGCTAGATATAATAATGGGTCCAATCTATAAAAGGACTGAGAAATGGGTCGAATGAACTACAACTAGAAGGAGTTAAAGAAAAATCACTACTACTCAAGCTTCCCAAATAGTTGCAATGAATTCCTCCTCCTAGGGTGGCACCTCAAGTGAAACCTTGTCCATTATCCAAGGGCCAACACAACCATCAGATGGAGGTGATCAACCTCCTAACAAAAGCATTCCCTTAACTAAGACTTGTTAGGATGGCTCCCTTCTAGTAATTGAAACTCCATCAAAGGCTAAGAAAAAGAAGGAAAAGGAATTAAAAGATGGTGTAGTCACTCTTGCCCTCTTGCCTCATAGTAGTCCAATCCCATTTGTAAGTGTTGCACTACTCCTTTTGAGTAGTCCCCAAGTGCAAGTAGTAGATCTCAGAGATGGTGGGAGTAGTGAGAGTGAGTCTATTGAATCTGATAAGGCAATGAATAAGAATTCAAATGTAGAGAAGGGCCCAGATTCTTCAAAGCTTGTTTCACAAGCCCTAAATAATCCTTTCTCTTTGGCCACAAAAAACATTCACCTTGTTCAAGAGAAATATGTTTAGAATAGATGCTCTTAGGACTGCTTCCAAGGTGATCAACACAAATTCATGGCTTGAGGGAACCTTTAATAGAAAAAGAAAGAGGATAGATGAAGGAGCTCCTAAAAAAGATACTTTATCTCTAGCTATCTGCTCTGGGTTAGAACTAAGAAAAGTCAGAAAGAAAAAGAATTTTTCCATTCTCAAACAAGATCCTAAAACAAAGCATCTAATGATGGAAATTCCATAGCCCACTAAAGAAGGAAGAATCAAAGATATTCCTATAGATGATTTTTCCCTAAATTTTGTGGATCTTGGGGAGGTTAGACATGACACCAAGGTTAGCTTATGGAAATAAACAAATGAGGTAATAAAAGGACAACTTGAAAGCCTTAAACTATCAAAGGTTAGAATAAAGGTGGAAATCCATGAACTTAACACCTTCATTAGGTAGTTGGTTACCCTATTGGCAAGCATATCTAGAATGTTAATCACTAGTGATCCTACTGCTACCAATGTCCAAGTACTCGTCTTTCAACTCCAAGAAGATAAACACTTCCGGAAAATAGGTAGAGATTGGAGTGAGAAACTCAAGTTAGAAGGACTTGCCATTATAGAGTAGATTGATAATGTAATACTAAGGCTTGAAATAGAGAAGGACAACATTTCAACAAATAGAGCCTCCCTGGTAGTAGAGAAAGCTAAGATTGAAGATTGTGTCTCTTTATTGAAGATGATTATCCATATGAAAGCTAAGGATGCTATGGAAGAAAAGATCTTACCTAAAGGAGATGAGCCTTTATTTGAGTGGATCTAGAGTACACAATTCAAGTCTCAGATGATCATGGTGGCAGAACAAGGACTTAAGGAAATAGAAACTAAAGTGAAAAAGGACCAAGATAGAGACTATAAACTCTTAAGAGTTCTACATACGAACTCAAAGACTAGTGGACAAGGGAAGGGAATCATTGGAGTAGCTTTCATGCACACAAACTTCTCAAATTACATAGATAGTTTGATGGGGATAGCTTCTAATCACCAAAATAGAGTTTTGAACTCCAAAAACTTGGAAGGTGTGTACACATGGCCATGGAGGAAATACAAGATCAGTTAAATGTTGTCAAAGATCTGGCCAGAGAGCATTCTAAATGGCTCTTAAGATACATTATATGTACATGTTCTTAGGCATGAGGAATTGATTCCAATCATTATCACTGCCAAGGCCTATAGGGAAAAATTAGAAAAGGGAAAGAAGGTGAATTGATTTGTATTCTGCCCCTTTCATATTTTGATGTAATGATTGTAATTAAAAAAAATTCTACTTTCCATTTGTCATTTTGGAGGAGATAAATCGATTTAAGTTCCTTTTGTAATGATCATCTTGGAATCCTATATGTACTAGATTGAAAGATTAATAAAAGGTTAGCTAATTTTTGGGTGTGAAATCCTTGATGTTGTACAAACAATTGAATGGTATTTTATGTCAATATTTTTCTATTCCATTTTGTTTTATGTTAGTTTTACATTTTATCTTTCATCTAATTTTAATCAAGGAATGAATAGAGTTTCACTCCCCTATTTCTAAGTTGCAAACCAAAGATAATAGTATTATTATCATAGGTTCAAGAGAAATCTCTTTTGTGTTTTCTTTCAAGTTAGCTTTTTCGTCTCTATGGTTAGTTTCCTACTGGTATCAGTTTAGTTTTAGTTAGCATGTATTATCAAATCATTATGCCTTGCAGGTTCATAAGATGTGTCAATTCATAGGCTTATTTAATCTTAAAATACCAACTCTTGCCTAAGTTATTTCCTGTTTAGGCCTAGATTGGTTTTTCTTTTCCATTCTTGGGTTAAGAACACACCCCATTTTAGATTTAGAAACAAATATAATTCATTGCAAATCACTATGCAATAGGGAGATGTACCTAAGAATTCAAAGGAAAGTTAGTCATTTCAAAACAACTTTCCAAGTGTTGTAACTAGATGTTGTTCACAAATTTGGGTGTTTAGGAGTTATATCAAAAGAACAATTTGTTTACCAACAAGTTCAATCTCTAAATGAAGTTTCAAATTATGGTATTTTGAACAAGCTTAATTCAACTTGGTTGAATCAAACTTGATTACTAACTTCAATTTTCCTATCTTTGCATTATCTAACTTTTATTCAAAGATATTCAATCCCTTCACAAATGTCTCAATAAGTTCTTCTCGAAGTTCACTAACTATATTTCTTTCATCCTGATTATCTTTTCTAGTTCTTGAATTCCTTTCATGGTTCCTTCTATCATTTCTAAAGTTTCTTCCATCATTCCTTCTATTTCTAAAGTTTCTTCCATTGTTCCTTGTATCTCCATAGTTTTTTTACATTCTACAATACTTTGTTGTATGTCCAAAGTTTTTGCATAACTAACATAGTAGGGTTTTGCTTCTAAGATTCTACTAATCAATAGATGCATGAAAATTCCAAGCTATGTGTCCAAAGTTGTTACACTTATAACACACAATTTTCTTGCTTTCTTCATAAGGTCTTCCTTCTCTCGATGTTCTATCATTAGATCTTCTTCTATCTGTACGATTAGTATTTCTAGACATTCTACTATTCCTTCTATCATTATCATATTTAGGTTTCATATAATAAATTGCTTTATGACCCATGCCATGATAATTATGACAATAAAAATCTATAACATTATTAAATGACTTATTTGTACATTCTATTTTCATATGACCTATTTCATTACATGAAAAACACTTACTCACAAATTCATATCTAGTTCACTTATGATATTCAACTTGCTTTAGTTCATCCAATATCTTAGCTTCCTTATCTTGTCCAACTTCTTTTAGGTTTATCAAAAGATTGATTAGATTCAATCTTATCATCAAATTTATCTTTTCCTTCTAGATCTAGTTTCTTTGTAGACATGTTAGATAGATAACCAAGACCAATCTTATCATAGGTAGGTCTCTGTATTGACATTGAATCATCAAGCTTTTCTCTACTAGAATAAAGCTTTTCAAGATGTACTTTTGTTTGAGTCAGTTCATCTTTCACAATAGTGTTGTACTTTTGAAGTTCTTCATGATTTGCTTTTAATGCTTCAAGCTTAGATGTCATATTTTCTAGATTGGCTCTAAGATCTAAATTTTAGTTTTTAGATCAAATTCAACTTTTCTAGGATCACTCTTCAAGCTCAACTTTGGACTGGTAATCTTTAATTCGTGCTTGAAGATTTTGTACTCTATCTTCATTTTTGAATAATCATCATCACTAGTTTTGAATTCAATAGATTCAAGCTTGGATTTGAGATGTTCAATCTTGTCCTTCAATTGTCCAATATATACTTTGGAGTCTTCATATCTATCTTTCAACTTATTTATTTCTTTAGTAAGGAGATCAATTTGTTCAAGTGCCTCTTCAAGGTTCTTCATCAACTATTCCATATCCATAGGTATCTTACTCAAGCTCTTAAGCCTCTTCTGAGTAACTGGGCTCTAATACCAATTATTAGAAATAGGAATTGTTAGGCGGGGGGAGGGGGGGGTGAATCAATAATCTACATACTTAAGTCACCAATTGGATATTATTTATTACTTTGAACCATACATAAGAAAGTAAATAGGTAATGCTAAATAGTAATAGTAAGCATGCACAAAGATAACTCATAACACCATATTTTGTTAACTAGGGAAACCATGGGCAAGGGAAAAACCTAGTGGGAATGATGCCCACAAAGATATATATATATATATATATATATATATATATACATACATACATACATACATATATATATACATACATACATACATATATATACATACATATATATATATATATATATATATATACATACATACATATATATATATACATACATACATACATATATATACATACATACATATATATATATACATACATACATACATATATATACATACATATATACATATATATACATTTGTTCCTTATTAGAGGATGAACCCTTTTAGGAGTCTATAAAGCACATTTAATACATAGGAGTCCCTATTAGTTGACTTTGAATCCCTCTTAGGAGATTTCAACCCTATTAGGAGTTGAGGTACAAAAGTATGCAAGAAGAGCTTACTACCCAAACATGAAATTCCAATTACAAGATGAACTCATTACTCAAACAAGTAATTAGTCCTCCAATTCCTCTAATCAAAAAGTACGGATGTGATGCAGCAATGGACAGTGGAAGTCTTCATACAACAAGAAATGGCGATGATTCCAAATCCCTCAACACCCAAGGTGAAGGGTCCAAGTTTCAAATACCTATAAAATGTATTGAAAAGGGGCTAAAGAAAGCTATCACAACCCTACAAGACAAGGTAACCTAATCACTAGGCTTACCAAGGTTCTAAGCACCCAAACACACAAATACACTATAGAATTCCCTTAACAAAAAGAGGGATCAAACCCTAAAAAGTGGATACAAATACCAAGGATGACCTAAAATCATTTTTCTATCCTATTTATGTATTACTCACAAGGAATCAATGACCATTTCCTTCAAAAACAACCCATAACACCAAGTTGCTTTGGAATCCAAGTATTTGGCTCATAAACCTTCCTAGAATGAAAATAAAACATAAGTTTGAATATCTCCAAATGAGATGATAGTTTGGTTATGGATTATGATACCCTTTTGGGTTTTATGAAACATGATAGACCACCAAAGGATGGAAAAGAATAGAGGTTATTGCTATTGCAACATTCGACTAGGCTGATAGGCCTAATTAGGCTCCATTTACACTACAAGTACTCTTTGTACCATGGAATAAATCAAACCAAGTATGGAGACATGTGTGGGCATGTAACATAGTCTAAAATCAAAGGTTTCAACCTTTGGTGAATCCCCAATCAAAATCTAAGAAGGATTATCCTAAATGTTGTATGGTGTATAGATTGAGATGCACACCTAGGGTATGGTTGCAAATCTAGCCCTCTAAATTTGATAGAAAAAAAACTGAAAAAGATCAAATTAAATGGCTAAAACTTGTATTCCACCAAGAGCCATCAATTTCCCATGGTGAAATGTGCCAAAAAAACCCAACTCTAGGAAAATGTTGATTTTAAGGTTGAATTCTAAGCAACGAGGGAGAAAATTTAATATCTTCCAAACTATGATAGATCAAAGAATGAGACTTGTTGAAAAATGAAGTAGACTCAATGCTTCAATTCTTAGAATCATTGACACATTCCCTCACATCTTTAAAAATCTATACGATGGATTGGAATATAGTTTTTGCAGAGAAAATGTTGTTTATCTTTATTGATCTTTGCCAAAATTACATGTTCTATGTACTACCCACCTATGAGGGTTTGGAAGGGAATTCCCAATGGTTAAAAGACCAGTTCAAACTATTCTAGCCATTGGGAGAATTAATTACATGTTTTTGACAACTTTTAAGAAAGTTGCTCAAAAGTTGTTGACAACTTTTTCAGCAACTTTTGCAAAATTGCAAATCTAGTGACCAAACATGGTCCAAAAATTATGCAAGTGATCTAACATGGATTTAAATATTAAAAACATTAAAAAACCTAGAATCCTATGATTTTTAGTATTATTGACCAATTTTTACCTTAGTTACCCAGGGGCTCATAATTATGCCTAATCTTGGAACTAGGCCTTACAATTGGATCAATGTGCCAAACTAACCTAAGTAGAATGTTTAGGACTCCTAGGTGCCTTATTTGATGAGTCTAGAGTAGGTTCTCCTACAATAGGATGCTTTGACTTCTTTGTATCTGATCTTTGACCTTAGCTAGATCTTGAATCACAAAAATAGGTTCTCAAAAAATTCACTTCACAAGATACAAAAGTTCACATTTGTAATTCTCATTACAAAATTCATTCACAACTTCTCTAGGTAAACTCACAAGATGTCATTGCATAAATACCATGCCATTTCACAAATTGTTACTAGGTTGGCTAAGACCAAAATACACTTTTCCAATTTAGAGTAAACATCTAGGATGTTGGCTCTTATTGGTCCAGTAATTATTTTGTAAACAAAATATTTCCTTTAACTCCAGTTCTGATGTTTGGTAAATCTTGAATATCTTTTATCCATAGAGTCCATACTGACGTCTAAGTTTGTACACATCATCACCAATATGTATACCATTTAAATTTAACCTCTCTTCCAAAAATAACATCATATAAACAAGTCATACATTAAATATTGCTCTCTGTTCCTAACTAATTATCATAGAGCTTCTTTCACTAAAACTTGAATAACAAGTGTTAGAGTTAGTATTCTTGCACATTACATTAGCCACATGTCCAACATAGTTCTTGATTCCTCCATGTAACCTCATTAGTCATAATATGATGTCAATAAAAAGTCATATACAAAACAATACACTATTGTAAACCAATTTCATACTTAGAAAATTTTCTAGGTACCAAAAGCTAAGTATCTTTATTTCTAATGTTTAATAAAAGCATGTACATCATCTATTTCCATAAATGACAACAATTATATATCTTCATTAGCCAATTGTCAACAATCTTTACTCATCCAAATCTGAATGCATGAAAACATCACTAGATGGAATTCCTATGTGAATATGACTTTGATGTTCACTACATTAAAGGGAAGGAGAATGTCATCGCAAATGCCTTGAGTAGGAGGTGACATGAGATATCAGTGTTGTCATTGGAAATGGATTTGTGAGGCTGCATCTTGGAGGCTTTGCCTAGTGATACTTGGTATCAAAAGGTTAGGGTGGAGATTGAGTCTAGATGTACCCTGAAGGGGAGGCTTTTAGGTTATTTACTTTAGTCTAATGGAATACTACTACACTTGGGGGATATCTATGTACCCATGTCCAGTGATCTTTATACCTTGGTTTTGTCTAAAGCACATTGTGCACCATATTTTGCACATCCTAGCATCAAGAAGATGTATGTTGATCTTAAGTAGCTATACTTTTGGGTAGGAATGAGGTGTGATGCTAGTAATTTTTTTGCTCGATGTCTTAAGTGCTAGAGAGTGAAAGAAGAACATCAACATCCAACAGGTCTTTTGCAGTTGAATGTCATTCTAGATTGGAAATATGATACAATATCCATTGATTTTATCACAAGGTTTCCTATGTCATCACGTTGACATGATTATATTATGGTAATAGTGGAAAATTTGTCCAAGGTAGCACATTTCTCACCCATGAGAGCATCCTACATAGCTTCTTCTATAGCACATTTTTTATTGGAGGATATTGTTCATTTGCATGGGATCCCTTGTTGAAATATTTTGGATAGGAATCTAGTGTTTACCTTAGCACTGTGGACATATCTCCAACATTATTTAGGCACGTAACTCAATTTTAGTTCAACTTATCACCAAGAGACTGATGGTTAGACTAAGAGAGTGAACAAGGTTCTAGAAGATATGCTTCACATGTATTTGATTGACAGGTAGGTGAAGTGGGAGGATTATTTATACCTTGTTGGCTTTTCATAAAACAATGGATATCATAGTTCTCTTGGCATGTCACCTTTTCAGGCCTTGTATGGTAGACCATGTTGTACCCCTTTGAGTTGAGATATTTAAAGGACCAAGTTCTTTTGGGTCTAGAGATGCTTCAGGATATGGAGTAATAATTTTTTCATATTATAGAGCATTTGGTTACTACTTAGGATAGGTAGAAGAAGTATGTTGATGCCCATAGGTTGGATCGTCACTTTTTTATTGGTGACAGGGTGTTTTTGAGAGTGGGGCCAAGGAAGAGCCCCATATATTATGGGAAAGGCTCTAAGTTGCCACCACATTTTATTGGGCCATTTGAGATCCTCAAGAGGATTGGTCCTATTGCTTATTGAGTAGCATTGCCACCTAGCCTATCACGCATCCACAGTGTCTTTCATGTTTCTATTTTGAGATAGTATATTCCTAATGTGACCCATGTTCTTTATTCGGATGCTTTTTAGGTAGAGGATGGGAAGCTTACTTTGGAGCCCTTATATATCCTTCAACATCAAAGGTTTATTTTGAGATGTTGGGACATAGATTAGGTAAGAGTCTAATTGGACCCAAGTGATCAAAAATCTACAACTTGGGAAGATGCTACACAATTGACAAGATTGTACCCCTATCTATTTGTCAACTTCCAAGAGTAAGCCTATACTAGTGGGGGAGGATGTAGTGCCTCTCGTATTTTTAGTCTATACCTTGTTTAATTTGATTCAAGAGATACTTGATACTCATACTTTTTCTACTTTTGAGATGACCTGAGGGTCAGATATTATACTTTGATTTCAATATCATAGATGCTATACTGCTATGCTATTTAGTTTATCATATTTTCATGTTGATACCATTTTGAGATGGAAATAGGTCAATGATCGTATCTAGTTATTTGGTATTTTGGACACATATTTGTTTTAGTTATGTGATGAATTTTATGCTATGGTGATTTAATTCATTCTTGTTTCATTATGCTTTATGCAAACATGAGTGATGTAAATGGATTATTTAGGTATAATTAAATAATTGATTAAATTATTCATTTAATTTAGTTATTGCTTTAGCTATGTTATTATATGCAATTGTACTTGATCATTTATTTTAGTGTGGAAAAATTATATCCTTGGCAATGGCATATGGAGTTAGTGATTTAGTTGTTCATTTTACTAGTGTCATCCCTGTATGGTCAATGTATCCTTATTTTAATTATTTAATTAAACCTTTTAGTGATTATTAAATCCAAATTCATTTCCATTATGTGATTATGATTGTGTCTGTGCATTTAGAGGTTCACATTATCGCAAAAGTTGTTAAGGAAATTTTTGGGATTTTGGGGTTTCAGGCTTTATATTTTATTGACTTTAATTTTTTGGCAATTTTTCCATAGATGAATTCCTATTTCTAGTAATAACCTATTTTCATTTGGGTTGATTTGGGGTTTAACTAGGTTGGATAGTTATTTTCCCTAATCGATCATCCTCTCAAAAAGTGAATAAGTATTGAAAGAGGAATTTAATTCCCCACTTCTCACTTTTGCAAAATACAAAATTGAGAGTTTTTTTGAGAATCCTCTTCTAAAGGATTAGTTTTTTGTTCATTGTAGGAGTTTTAGGCATGAGATCTTCATGAGGTCAGTCTTGTTTGATCTAGCTTGGGGAGACCTTGTTGTGCCATGATGTTTGGAAGCTACTATAGGTTATTTATTTTATTGTGTTGTTTCCTATTTTTGCACCTTTTCATGTCAAGTAGGGCTCTCCTATTTTATTGTTTTAGCTTAGTTTCTTCATCTATTTATGGAATTTATTTGTTAGGAGATTGAGAACTAGTGTTCCCCTCCATTTCTATTTTCTAGTTGTACTCAGTTGGTTAGGTATAAATTCTTTCCCTATTTTTGGGATGAGGGTTTGGGGTTTTGCACCATTATGCTAGCTATTTTTGTATACAATGTCTGAACCCAAATTTTATTGGATTTTTGAGGCTTTTATGCCCAAATATCATAGCACAAGATTAGTCAAGTAATATTTTTCTTATGCTCTCATCCAATCCTTGTGCTATGATCTTCATGATGGTGGTGTGCCACACACGAGCATGTGTGCATGCATCTGTCAAGTAACTTGTGAGGTTTGATCACTCGTGGCACTTCTAGGAGTTATGCTCATTGGGGTTGAGATATAAATATGCATGCCTATGGGCACTCATCATTGGATGAGCATGGGTAGGGTAGGGTAGTATATGGAGGGGCTTCTATCTCACAGCCTGGTAATTACTCCCATGGGTTGGCAAAGGAAGTTTTAAGTAAGTGATAAATAAATAAAAATATTAAGTGGTAATAAAACTAAGATATTAAAAAGATTTAGGATGTGCTCCTTCTATTGAGAAGTGTGATCTTCCAACACTAGCTTGGGCTTATCAATGCCAAGTGACTCTCCGTGATGTTAGCCCCTGCATAGTAGCCCATTGAGTGTCTGACTAGGACCTATATTTTTTGCATTGTCCCTAATCTTGGTTTCAATCATCATACTATTTGTGTGAGTGTTATCCTTGAACATCTTTCTTTATGTCTTCTTATGGTTGGATCATTATCTCCATTAGCATGGTGGGAGTGGACCTATGCATTTCACATGGTTGGGAGGCATACCTACCTATACCACTACTGGGGACTAGTGTATAGAGATGGTCTATTATCCTAGTGCGGTTGTGGCTAGATGTTTTCACTTGGTACTTTGGGTTCTAGAGTATGATTTCTTGTGATTTATGCTTTCATTGGAATGCTTGTATATCATGTTTAGGTGATGTTAGTATTGATGCATATCCTCATTTGGATGTTTAGCATATTATGTTATGATGTTTTATTCTTAGTTGGAGTATCTATTACTTTTGGTTTAGCATGTTATATATCCTCTTCTTATGATGTTATTTTTCTTTAGTAGTGATATCTTTATAAGATAGCTTCGACTATCTAGTTGGAAACTAGGGATGTTATGCACAGGGTATGGGTAGGGCCATTAAGGTCTCGTGATGCTATTAGGGTTGGGAGGAACTGTGCACTTAGTTTGGTTGTTGGGTGCACTACAATGTTATTTCAATACATTGTGATGTGTCTTTCAGTTCTTTCCATTCACTACTATGTTAGATGGTTAGATACAGTTTCTATCTAGTAGTTATTGTTTTGAGTGTCTATGCCTCGAATGTGGTTCCAATAATTCCTAGCATGGAGGTTTTGACTTCCATTTTAATCCCTTATTTTCCTTGGATTGTTTCTTGGTTTTCTTGGGTGATCATGCATCAACATTGGGTGATATTTTAAAGTATCACATGCCTAAAGAAGAAGAATCATGTGATATTGGAAAGTATTGCATGCCCTTAGAAACACTATTGTGTGATACTTTGATGTATCACACATAGAATAGAGAAAGGTCATATGATACTTGTGAAGTATTATATGCCTTTAGGAGAAGTATCACCCAAACTCTAAAAGTATCACACTCCTTCATTAGAAAGGTCATACAATACTGGAAAGTATTGCATAGTGTTGAATTAAAGTATCACCCAGGCTTTGGAATTGTATTTGGAATTTGGAATATTTTTGAATTTGAAATCATTTGTGTTCTTCTATGGTTAGTCTTTTTGGTTAGTAGTGGTTTTTGGAAATTTTTTGGTATTTGGATTTTTTTAGTCTTCCATTATGATCTTTGTGATCCTTGTATGTTGTATGTAGTGTGCATCTATACTTGTTTTAAAAAGATAATATTTTGGCTTGTATTTATCCTTGTTCCAAGGATATCTGGGCATGGTATTACACAACATACATGTCTAGCTGTAAGGCCTTCTAGGTTATGATCGATACAAAATTACTTCAAACTTCCAGTCCTTAACTTCAATCTCCCATCCTAAATTTCCCAATGATCCCCTAACCTAAGCCTAAACACCTCTATTTATACTTGTAAAAATCACCTTAAAAAGATTCTAGATTATTACGGGTGACCTTAAAATGGTTTGCACACATCCCAAGACAAGATCCTTACATCAAATTCATGATACAAATTAAATACACAAGTAAGCTCATACTAGGAACCAATCATAGACAAACTCGATGAAAGAAGAAACTAAGCATCAACAAACATCAAGTTCCGTCAACATACAAAGGAATGCTTGACCAACACTAGACAACTCAACACATATAGAAATACTCATCCAATATTAGATAGCGAGGCACATATAGAAACACTTGACAAACATTGGATAACTCGGTCAATACTAAACAATTTGGCAACAAGTGCACCTTGGAAACCTCTAGAACTCTGGACAAATAGGAAGAATGAACAAGGATGAGCAGGATAGCAAGGATAGCTATGATGCTCCTACATTAGATAGCCAAGGTTGAAAGGAATGATTCTCCTTAATAATGAAAGTCTAACAACCTAAGATGAATCCAACTCAGATTGAGAAATCCATGTAGTGTCTTCAATTGTTTTGTTCTTCAACTTCACCAAGTATTCATAGTAATATTTTCCCCTTGTTCTTTTACCAATTATCTTATCCAATATTTGTTTAACCTCTTTCATCTTCTTCTTAGGATAATCATCAATAAATTCATCATTTGAATCATGATACTTATGTAAATCAACAACATTGAATATAGGAGATATATCAATGTCATCGAGAAACTCAACTTCATAAGCATTACCACTATCAAATTTCCTTAAGATCTTACAAGGACCAAACTTCTTCATTTTTAACTTATTGTATGTTGTAATAGGAGATTTTTATTTCTTCAATTGAACCATCACCTCATCATCAACTTCAAAAACATGATGTCTACTAGTCTTATCAACATTCTCCTTATAGTTCTGATTACTTTTTTTGAACTTCAACTTAACTTCCTCATGCAAAGACTTCATAAAATCTGAAAATTCTTTCCCCTTCACACTTCTCTTCTCTTCACCAACAACATCCCTCAAATATAATACTCCTCTGGGTTGTGTTCCTATAGCAATCTCAAAAGGTGTTTTTCCAGTACTCCTATTCATATAATTATTATTTATAAACTCAGCTTGTGCCAATACCAAATCCCAATTACTCAACCTATCTCCAACTAAACATCTCAAAAAATTACCCAAGCTTCTATTCACAACCTCTATCTATACATCTATGTTTGGATGGAATGTAGAACTAAACTTCAGCTTAGTATCCATCTTCTTCCACAAATTCCTCCAAAACTAACAAAAAACCTTATTAATTCTATGAGAAATAATACTTTTTGGGTAATCCATGCAATCTAACAATCTCTTTGAAGAAAATCTAGCAACATGAATAAAATATGATGTCTTCTTACATAGTATAAAATGTGCCATTTTAGAAAATCTATCCACAAAAACAAATATGGAACCATACCCTCTTGTTGTCTTAGATATTCCAAGAATAAAATCCATACTAATGACACTCCAAGGTTTCTTAGGAACAAAAATAGGCGTATATTGTTGGCTCCTAATCTAAAAAGTTTTGAATAACCCAATGATAGGAACAAATACATCTAGGGTGTAGCTACTTCCCATATTGGACATACCTATTTAGACATCAAGGCCAACTATAAGGCTAAACTCCTTCTTCACTTTAGGCTCTACAAAACCTAGGTAGGTAGACCTTAGATTCACCTATATGACCATTGCAAAATATAGATTTGAATCTAGACAAAGTAGATAAAAACTATAAATCTTCTTCACTTGTGCAATAATAGAGATATGAAATAGCTGATAACATGACCTATAAGATTCAAAAGCTAAATGCGGGTATTCTTTTTATCTCTACAACATGAAAGGGAAAATGACATTGATTATGAATTGATTATTAACGTAACTCACATTTGAAACAATAAGAAACATGTAGATCCTCTAACTGATCAATGCACTATCCATTGAGGATTCCACAAATCAAAACATACATTAGGATATTGGTAATCTATCCATTCACTTTGTGAATTAGATATCTATGTTCAAATTGAATCTCATACTCATCAAATCCTTCCATTAAATTTGCAACCCTACCAAGATACATCAAAAATTTACATGATTATTTGAACAAAAGGCCAAACACATTAAGACATACAAACAAAAAATGAGATGCAACTAGATCTATGTTCTTTATCCATAAACCACAAAAGCTTACCAAAAAAAAAGATCGGAGACAAGAATCAAAATGAAATTATGTTCATTTACTGCTTTGCATTCATTTGTTTAAGATAAATACATTCAAGATGCATGAAAATAATTCAAAAAATACACAAAAGGCAAGAACTATCACTTATGAATTCATTGTTGTTGTTCATACAAGAGAAAAAAATGCTAAGAATATAGTGGAAACATAGCCAGAGCCTTGCGCAATAGACTAGAATCAACCCTGTACAAAGAGAAAAAAATCAAAGATATAGGAAGTAGAAGAATCTCATATCTAATTTGAAAGTGCCAAATGTAGAACAAGATTTAGTATGCAAAAAACATTAACAAATAAAGTAAACATTCACAAACCAAAACCTAAATCCACATATATGCTTAGACAAAGAAAGCAAACAAGAAGTGCAAACTTCACAAGAGAAAACACTCCATGCTTTCTTGATTCTGTAGATGTGTCCTTTTGCAGTGGATGTATGCTCAGGATGCTCAAAAGTTGCTTCAATGGAGATGGGTAATGGCAAATTGGTAGCTTTTTGAGCTCTCAATTTGGCATTATAAGGGTAAGATTGATGGCTTTGGTTCTCAAAATAGAATGGTAACTTTAGCTCAAAGATTGTTGATGAAATGGCTTGGGATGGGATTCAATTTATAGGCTAAGGGGTAGAGGGATGGAGGGCTTAGATGCAAGGATGGATGAAGGCTTACGGAGGGCTAAGATGCACTCAAAGGGGAGCACATTGATTGTGCTTGTTTAGCACCAATGGGAAGGTGACACTTGTCACAAGGAGGATGAGTGTGAGAGGTTAGGGTAAAGGGTTGGTTAAAGGCATGATGACTGGGGTTGAGTATGTAAGAGGGATCTAAGAGGAATGAGTGTGGAAGATGGGTGTAAGAGTCATGAGTGGGCTTGTAAGAGTCTTTTATGTTTTGTAAGAGCACTCATGACTTAGTGGTTGGGTTTTTTTGAGGGGAGACTTTGGTTTGGATAAGGAAAGTCTTAAACTTGTTTAAGGAATGTGACAACATTAGGGGGTGGATTAGGCTTGGGTTTAGGATTAGATTAGGGATGTTAGAGATGTGCAAGTGGATGGCATTAATGAGGGTGGATGAGTTAGTGGCTAAGCTTGGTTAGTATGGGTGGATGGGGTGGATTAGGCTAAATGGAGGATTAGAGATAGGTTAGGGGTTTTTGAATTTGAGGATTTCATTTATCAAATAGATTTATTTAATAAATGGGGATTTTTGGAATTAGATAGAAGAATAGGATTTAATTGATAAATAGTAGATTATTTGATTTATCAATTAGGACTATAGATGATTAATTAAATTAATCAACTAGGGGATGAAAAAGGATTAATTAAATAGAAATTTAATTAATAATGCCTTTTTAGATAACTAAATAGGATTACTAAAATAGTGTAATCAAATTTAGGTGTCTACATTTTGCCCCTCTTTGACATAGTGTTGAGACAACACTATTTCAAAGAAGTTTGAATGAAGACGACACGAGGAAGATGTTTTAGCAACAAGGTTGCCCCAGTCTCGGATAAGAAAAGGAGAGACTAGACTTGGATGATGCCCCCTCAAGAAGGCAACGGGGAGAGAAATGAGGCTCGACGACTTCTTGAAAAGTACAAGAAATTGAGATGAGCTAAGACACAGGTTGGAAAAGAGAAGGGGCTGAATTAGCTCAAACTCTCACTATGGGAGAATGATAAAGGGAAATCAGAGGCACAAAAGTAAAGCAAGCTTAAGACTTTCCAAGATTGGGGGGGGGGGGGAAGATGGAGGAGCAGAGTGCTATAAAAGGAATTTGTGGAGGAGGGGAGGGATGATGGGATGATAAAGCTGATCCAACAGGATTTCAAAGAGTTAGATTGACGGAAGATGGGTTTCGGAGATCCCTAGGACTAGGATTGTGGATCTCGAAAGATGAGGCTTGGTGGATTGATTTGATTGGTGGATCCCTAAGACTAGGATTGTGATTCAAAGAGATACTAATGCATAAGCTGGGATAGGTGTTGGATATGGATGGGGGATAATGGAGATGAAGGGAATCCATTGAAGCTTTTTGAGTGGGGGGATACTTCAAAGAGAAGTACCACCATGTAGTTGAGCACTAGATTTGCTATAGGACTATTAGTTAATTGCCAGTGTTACCAAGAACATCAAGGCCTTTTTACCAACCATTCAGAGGACTGATGAACTGACTCAAAACAAACACACAAGGATTGCCCCAGTATCACACATGAATTCCAGAGGAAGCAGCGTGGAAATGACACTAGGTAACCCACAAGCAGAAAAAGAAAACAAGCAAAAGACCTGATCAAGACCTTACGCTCTAATTGCCCCATTCGCAGCATACCATGATATGGAAGATCGTGGCAACCTTGAGGAGGGAACAAGGAGATTTCTTGGAAAAGATATTTCAAGACCCAAAAGGGAAGATCCCAAATCAAAAGAAAGCGAAAATCCAAAAGAGAACTGTCTGCCAACGAGATGGGTAGGACAAGGTACCAATGGACCAAGATCAGACATGAGGAAAGCTATATCCTGCAACGATCTATCAGAGAGCACCTAAGCTAATGGATCTGGATGAGTGATGCATCTGGCAAGCTGAACTAAGAAGGATAACACTTTGGTGACAGGAGATCTAGCTAAAGGATGCATTGGAATATCTAACCAAGGTGTGCGATGTGTGCAAGATGTTGACCAAGGATGAACTAACACGAAAGCCGAATAGATACAATGATACTAAGCTAAAGAGGATGTACAAGCTAACAGACCAAGATATGTTACAAATGTACAAGTTTGTTCATGTTTTGGTTTTTTGTGAGATGTAAATGTTTGTGAAGGATGGGATGTCTATAATAGTTGATAGGTGGATAGGTAGATGGTTTGTGAAAAGCTTAAGGAAAATGGGATTCTGTGTGTGCATGTGATAGGATACAAGCTAGGATACAAGATTATTTACAAGCTGGAATATGGTACAAGCTTTGGACAAGATTTGGATATATACAAGGTATGGTACAAGATTTACAAGGTATAATACAAGCTTTGGTACAAGATTTACAAGCTGTACAGGAGGTATTGACAAGCTCCATCAGATTTTGGATATTTGATTGGAACACCAAGGGAACAAGCAGGTGTTTTATGGGATAGTGGGTGGATGGATGAGGGATAGGATAGTGATAGATAATGGATTAGTCTTTAGCACACAAGGTGCCTGAATTACCAGGTTTTCACCAAGGTACCTATCCAAGGCGCTTGAATTGCCAAGTTTTCACCATTGGATGCTTATTTCTCTTTACTATTTTTTTGTATTTTTCAAAAGCTGGGTATACCAAAGATCTTCAAGCATAGAACTTCTTGAGATGAATGATGTTAATGGGATCATTCAAGAGTTCTCCTTCTGGTGTAGATAATTGATAGGCTTCGGAGCCAAAGGAGGCAGTAACCACATAGGGACCAAGCCATGTAGGTTCAAACTTGCCTTTCTTTTCTCGATCTGCTTGGACTTTCATATTTTCTTTGAGGACCATATCACCTGGCTGAAAGTGTCATAGGAGAACCTTCTTGTTGAAATTCCTTTTGAGACGAGTTTGGTAGACTGTGAGATGGTCATAGGCTTGTTGTCTCTTCTCGTCTAAGAGATCTAGCTGGGTGAGTCGAGCTACTCTGTATTCTTCATCTAAGATTTGCCATCACAAAGATATGCGTAGTGAGGGAAGTTCAACTTCTATAGGTAATACCGCTTTGGCACCATAGACTAGGGAGTATGGAGTTGTGCCTGTGGATGTACGGAAGGAAGTTCGATAGGCCCATAGAGCCAGATTTATTTGAAGGTGCCAATCACGGTCGAAATCATTGACAACTTTCTTTAGGATTTTGAGGAGGGTTTTATTAGTTGCCTCTGCCTGGCCGTTACCTTGTGGGAAATATGGGCTAGAAAAGCGGTGATGGATGCGGAGGGAAGTGCATAATTCTTCCATGTTGAGATTTTCAAAGTTACCTCCGTGGTCAGTGAAGATGGTGGATGGGATGCCGAAGCGGCAAACAATGTGGTACAAGATGAACTTGGAGACTTGAACTCCTATAGCTGAGACTAGGGGGACTGCTTCCACCCACTTAGTGAAATAGTCTGTAGCTGTTATTATCCATTTATGTCCATCAGATGAGAGAGGGGTGATAGTTCCAACTAGATCAAGGCCCCAACAAGCGAAAGGCCAAGGTGGTGCAATAGGTTGTAGATCTTGTGCTGGAGCGTGTACAAGATTTGCATGCTGCTGAAATGGGAGACACTTTCTGACAAAGTCACAAGAGTCTTCTTCAATGGTAGGCCAATAGTAGCCTGCTCTAAGGATTTGTCGTGCTAGGACAATACCACTCGTGTGGGCACCACAAAGTCTAGAATGTACTTCTTTTAATGCCATCGCGGCCTCATTTTCATCTAAACATCGAGAGAGAGTATCGTGATAACCCCGACGATATAGGGTATTGGCTATGATAACATAGCGGGATGATTTTTGAATAAGGTTCTGGCGTTGGGTGCATGTGAGGTGAGGGGATTTGATACCATCGTTAAGGTAAGCATGAATTTCATGGTACCAAGGGGATTGGGGACCAACCAAGATACAAACACGGTTTGAATCCTCATTCACATAAGCGGGTGTGAGGAGCTGCTCAACTAAAAATTCATACTACGTAGCATCTTGGGGAATTTCCAAGAGCGAGCTGATAGTGGCCATGGCATCTGCTGCTTTATTTTGCATTCGTGGTACTTGTGTAAAATAAAGCTTTGTAAAATGCTGGGTCATTTGATCAATTAGCTCTTTGTAGGGTAATAGCTTTTCATCTTTGGTTTGATATTCATTTAAGACTTGTTTGATGATGAGTTGGGAATCACCAAAGATTTGTAACTCAGTGATATTCCATTCTGCAGCTATCTTTAATCCTGCTACAAGAGCTTCATATTCTGCTATATTGTTGGTGCTAGGGAATTGTAGCTTGAAGGCTTTTGGAATGTAATCTCCTTGAGGTGTAACTAATAATATTCCTGCCCTTGATCCATGAGAGGTGTATGAGCCACCAAAATAAAGCTTCCATGGGGGTTGTTCTTCAATTAGGCAGATATGCTCATCTAGAAATTCTGTGAGTAAAGGATATGCATCTACTAGAGGTGCATGAACTAGGCGATCTGCTATAGCTTGCCCTTTGATTGCCTTTCTGTCCACATACTGGATGTCAAACTCACTTAGTAGCATAACCCATTTGGCCAAACGGCCTATAAGTGCTGTTCTGGAGAGCATATACTTGAGAGGGTCAATCTTGGAGACTAATTGGATGGTATGACTTAGCACGTAGTGGCGAAGCTTTTGAGTTGAGAAAACAACTGCCAAACAAGCTTTTTCCATAGGAGTGTAATTGAGTTCATAACCAACTAGGGTTCTACTGATATAGTAGATGGCTCTCTCTCTACTATAATCATCATGTTGTGCTAGAAGTGCCCCTAGAGCAGTAGGTGTTGCTGATATATACAAGATCAAGGGACGACCAGGAACTGGTGGAACCAAGATAGGGGGATTGGTGAGATACTGCTTGAGCTCATCGAAGCTGTGCTAACATAAAAGATCCCACTTGAAGTTCTCAGTTTTCTTTAGCAAGTGTGAAAATGGTGTACACTTATCTACAAGTTGGGAGATGAAGCGCTAGACAGATTGAAGTTTTCCCTGAAGAGAGTGAAGCTGTCATAGTTTCTGGGGAGGAGGTATGTTTAAGATAGCCTTGACCTTTTTGGGGTCAATCTCTATACCTCGTTTAGAAACTATGAAGCCTAGAAGCTTGCCAGATGTGACCCCAAAGACACACTTCTTGGGATTTAGCATGAGATGATATTGGGCAAACCCATCAAAGAATTTTTCCAGGTCAGCAAGATGATCCATGAAGGTGTGAGATTTGACTAGGATATCATCCACATAATCTTCCAAAATGCTATGGATAAGATCATGGAAAATGGCTGTCATAGCTCTTTGATAGGTAGCCCCAGCATTCTTTAGGCCAAAAGGCATCATGGTGTAGCAAAAGGTTCCCCAGGGGGTAGTGAATGCTGTCTTATGCTGATCCTCTTCTGCAATCTTGATCTGATTATACCCAAAAAATACATCCATAAGGGACAGGATTTCATGTCCAGCTATAAGATCTACAATCATATCTATGTTGGGCAAGGGAAAATCATCCTTTGGACAAGCTTTGTTAAGATCTCTAAAATCAGTACAGATTCTGATGTCACTGGAAGGCTTAGTGACAGGGACCATGTTGGAGATCCATTCTGAGTAGTCGATAGGTCGGATAACCTTAGCAACTAACATTCTTTCTAGTTCAGCTTTGACTAGTAATGCCACCTTGGGGTGCATTTTTCTAAGCTTTTGTCTGACGGGCTTGATCTTTGGATCGACTGCAAGATGATGAACTACAAGCTTTGGATCAAGTCCTGGCATGTCCTAATATGACCATGCAAATCAGCCAATGTTCTCTCATAAAACCTCAAAGAGGAGGTCAACATGGTCTTGTGATAGGGATGCAGCAATGTGAACAATTCTAGGGATCTCTGAGGAACCAATGTTGACTTCTCTAGTATCCTCTATTAGAATAGAAGACACCTCTGGTCGATTATCTTGAGGAGGAAATAATAAATCCTCATGTTCTGCTTGTGGATCTAGATTTTCTTGCTGAGGGGTTCTCTTCGCTGCCTTAGCTAGTCCCAGATTTACCTTAGTTTCAGTTTTGGGTGTATCGAAACTAGGTTGGGGATTTTCTCCAAAATACCCCTTGGGATCTAGCTTGTAGATGTAGGCAGAATCTGGCTTTGTCTTCTTATGAGGAGTTTCGGCTCCCATGAATCTTAGAAGCACTTCCTCTGATGCGAACTCATCAATATGTATGACACTTGGTTGGTCCCAATCCATGAGTTGTGGATGAGCAAGTGGTAGGTCAATGAGATGGATGGATAGTTCTCAGAGAATAGAGTCTCCTAGGAAGATTTGGTCTGGGATATCGTCGTAGGCTCTCTTTTCAACTTCCTCGGGAATGTCTTCGATTTTGACAAGGTCGCGGTGAATGTTCAAAAAAGCGTGACCGTTCTCGTTGGTGCCCCCAGTTGTGGGTATGCCAAAGCCAAGACCTGACTTCATTTCCCAATTATGTGCTTCGATGGGACATTGCATGCCCCTTTCTTCTGGTCCTAGTCCACCTCCTTGATAGTTCCATTTTTCAGTGATGAGCTTATGTTGTTGGGGATACTTCTGGCCGAAGTGATCAAGGTGTGCTTGATTCTTGGAGGTGCATCCTTATGTAACCAATTGTTGATATCTGGAGTGAGCTCCTCATGAAGAGGAATTTTTGAGGACACAAAGGTGGTTGGGCCAAACCATTTGTATCGAGGAGGTGGAATCTCCTTAGCTTTGTGATATGTTGGCCGTCCATGGGTATGTGGATCAAGTGGGATTGCTCTGACAGCAAATGCATCTGATAGGCTATATTCTCCACAGCCTTTTTTGTTGATCTTTACAGTAGATAGGGTGGAGACGAGGATGGTTTCTACGTCATTACAAGTGTGGGATGAGCTAGCGATGGCTGTGCCAATGTCTATTCCAGGGCAATGGTTTGTATATGAAGCTTCAACCGCATTGCAGTAAGCAAAGGGTTCTGGATTGGTGTGGATGGTTACCTCAGTGCCCTGATGCAGAAATTTGATGCACTGATGGTAGGTGGATGGAACGGCCTTCATAGCATGAATCCATGGGCGACTGAGGAGGATGTTAAATGGTAGGTTTAGATCAACAACATGGAAAACTGTCTCTTGGATGATCGGCCCAACCTTGATTGGTAGCAAAATAGTCCCTTCTGTGGTCCTTTCCAAGTTGTCATAAGCTTTGATGGTGATAACCTAACTGATCATATCTACCTCAGTATACCCAGCTTGTTTTATGAATTTTAGGGTGCAAATGTTGAAGGCTGATCCATTATCTATCATTACTCTTTTCACGGAAAAATTGGATACCATGATGGCTATGCGAAGCAGAAGGGTGTGATCTGGCTCAACCGTGGGTATGTCGATGGGTTTGAAAGATAGGGCACATGAGGATGAAAGGTGTCCAACAAGATTACGAAAATCAGTAGCATTGATATCAAAAGGGACATGGGATTCTATGAGAGCACTGTCAAGGATGTCTTTGTACATAGGACTAGTGCGGAGAAGGTCTAAAATGGATATTTGGGCTGGCATGTTCCCAAGGTGTTCCAAGATATTGTACTGGCTTTTTGATGGAGCTGATGGTGCTGATGAAACTGGTGGGCCTGCGATGTTGAATCGCGCTCTTCGAGTGGTGACCGCACACTCATTGTCTGGTCCTCGGATATTGATAACATTGACAGAAGGCTCTTTCTCAGATATACAACCTATAAGGCTACCATAGTCTATATAGGATGAAGTGTGGTCATTGTTCTTCCCATGTTGTTGGTTTGGCTGGCAGTTGTTGGTGTTGTTTTGGATAGGTGCTTTTCCAAGATTTTGGTTGTTGTGTGGAGGAAAAGCATTTTGATAAATCTATAAGCCTGCATTGGGAGAGGTTTGGGTACCAACAGTGATTTCCTTCCGATCAATGAGGTCCTGCACATAGTCTTTCAGTTTCATGCATCTGAGGGTGGTGTGACCGTTTACCCTATGGAACTTGCAATACTCATTGTCCTTGTACCATGCAGCTTTGGATTGGCTTGGATCAATTTGCTGGGTAGGAGGAAATTTTATGAGGTTTTCCTTAGCCAATTTCTCAAAAATAACATCCAATGGCTCACCAAGAGGTGTATAGTTTCTAGGTGTAGGTTGGAATTTGGGCTTTTGCCCTACAGCTACATTGATGGCATTAGCTTGATTGTTGGACCCTTGAAAGTTGGGTCTTGTATTGTGGTTTTGATAGCTTTGGTTATTTCGTTGTTGGTAATTGATAGCTTGTTGGTTGGTTGTTTGATATGGTGGGTTAGACAGGTTTTGAGAAGGACCAATGATATTCACATGTCTGGTGTCAGTAACCCCATCTGTTGCAACATGCTTGTTTTTGTTCCAATACCTAGACTTGTCATTGGAATATGATTGATTTTGGTTGGCCTCTTTGTAAATCTTTACCACACCATCTTTGATGAGTCCTTGCTCAAGAATCATTCCTTTCTCTTTGATATCCTTATAGGTCTGCAAACAGTTCATGGTCATGTGGTGAGCCAAGCTAGGATGTGCATTATCAATAAACATTTTCACCACATAGAATTCTGGCAAGGTGTAGGATATGCGGGTGGTAAGGGTTTTCCATCTTTTTAGGTATTCGGCAAGGCTTTCTCCACCTTTTTGCTTGGTGTGGACAAGATCAACTATTGATAGCTCCGTTTCAACAAGATGGGCATATTGGGCTACAAATGCGTCAGATAATTCAGCAAAGTTTTTAATTGTGCCATAGGGGATTCTATAAAACCATTCAAGAGCTGGTCTAGCCAAGCTTTTGGGAAAAAGGCGCAAGAGGAAGACATCATTGTATGCCACGTTCTGGCAATGCATGTAAAATTCTTTGATATGTGTGACAGGGTCTCCTTTTCCTCTGAATTTGTCAAATTTAGGTACCTCAAAGTGTTTGGGAAATGGTGTCATGGTAATGGCTTTGTCAAATGGGTAGGGACACACATTCTCAAACTTGAATGTCTTTGGATCATTCCCTTCTTGGATGGCTTTCAGAGCTGTCTTCATTTGCTCCCACTCTGAATTGATAGGTGATGGTTGGGGTGCCCCCAATGTAGGAGTGCCTTGAGGTAGGTATGTGCTGGATGGGGCCACTGAATATGGATGGTTGTGAGGGATTTTCTGTTAGGGATTGTACATTGTTTGGGCAGTTGCATGGTGGATGATGGGTTGTTGAGGGGGAGGTGGCGCATATTGCTACATGTGCTACGAGGCTTGCTATTGATATGGGATTTGAGGTTGGGATTGAGGAACATAAGCTGGCTGTGGGATAAATGGATTGCTTTGTGGAGGTAAGGTATAAGATGGTTGTGAGGCTTGGGGAAAGGATCGGAGGGCTTGTGGGGTTTGACCAATATATGTGGGTTGTGCCCCCATTTGGGATGGTATCTACAAATAATTGGTGGTTGGCTGGGGTGGTGGATTACCTCCTAGAAGTGGCATTGAAAATTAGTTGGTAATTGGAGGTAATGGATTAGTTGGTGGTGGAGGTGGTGGGAATTGAAAGCTTGGGAATGGAACTGATGAGGTTTGATAGCTTGTTGGCTGGATTTCGAAGCTTGGTAGAGTGGTGGCAGGAGCTGGGGTCATTTGGGAGCTTGGTAGAAAATTGGTAGTAGCTTGTGGGATTTGATAGCTTTGTAGAGTGAGGGTAGTAGCTTGTAGATTTGTGGCTAATGGTATTGAGCTCTCAAGACCTAATGGAAATGATGGGATTGTGTTCTGGGCTGCAGTGAACAAGCTAGGGGTCATGAAAGGTTGATTACTTGGCCCCATGGGTGACATCCCTGTTGTATATTGTTGAGGTTGGCCAAAGATGCTAGCACTGATTTAGGAGATGGGTGGATTTGGAAGGCTGGGTTGGGGAGTAGCAGCAGCAATAGTGAAGGGGGTGAATGGTGAGCTGTTTTGAGTAAAGGGGGTTTGGAGCGGAGAGGTATGAACCAAGGATGGAGTGGTGGTGGCTGGGTTGGCTTGCGGCATGGAGATCTCAACTTGGGTGGATGATGGTATGTTTGGGTCTGTTGGGTCATATGGATTGGCTGGAGGCTCTTCTTTTGGAATATATTGAGGATAATTTGGATCATAACAGCCTATGGGTGGTGGCAGCTGCCCAAACAATGGGTGAGATGGATCTGATAATGGAGGGGGTCTTCCAAAGTTAAAGGTTCCTACATTGTCCCTTCGAAAATTAGCCATGATTGTCTCTTTGTTTTTGTCTATAATGGCATTTACCAATACTGCATTTCCTGGTTGGTTCATGAAAGCTTCAATGTCAGTAGGTGATGGCATAGCTTGCTCTGGGCTGAAGGATGGCTGAGTGCTCAAGGGGGGTGAGGTTGTTTGATCCAAATGATAGGGCTCCATTGTTTCTTTCTTCTTGGCTAAGCGAGTGACGGGTGGCATGAAAAATGCTCCTAGCGATGAGATGCAATAATGCTGATGGATGCAAAAGGGGGAAGGCTTTTCTATGCAAATGATTTCCTAAGTTGAGGCAAAGCTATATGACAAAACCTAAGGAGGATTGGGTTGGGGATTCTAACTTCAAAGATATGTTGTCAAAGCACAAAAGGTCTGCTTTCCTATGTGCAAGCTTGGTGGTGATTGTGTCAACTTAAGGATAGACTGATGATCCTTTAGGAAGAACACGAGATTGACCACTTGTGGATCCCAACCTTTAGCTCAAGGTGATGAGGGATAAAAAGTGACAAAGCTAGATTATCCTAGACAAAGCTCTGTCAAAGGGATAACCTTGGTGAGATTGGTGGATTTGGAAGATTTTAGGAATGGCAAACTTTTAGCAAGGTGACAACAATTTTGAAAGCTTAGATGTGCAGATTTTCGATTACTGGCTAGATGGTATGATTCTAAATGATATGGATGAGCTAATAATGCTTAAGGGGATAACCTAAGATGGCTGGCTTTTCTACAAAGATGACTCTAAAGTGAAGCTTATCCAAGAAGATGTGGAGAAACAAGGGTGTCTAATCATAGAAATCATGCCTAGTTGGTAAGGTATAAGCAGGATTAACTCCTGGATGTTGGCTAAATTTGATGGTACACTCTAACCAGGCCTCTTGAAGTGCTTCGTCGGTAGCTTTGTCCTCTGCTTTGTGGAGTTTGACAATTCGTGGGCTTGGTGTTATTTCTTTTCTCTTGGCTGAAAGTTCTTGGTATGCTAGAGATGGCTTGAGTTTGACCTTGTGAAACTTCTGTTTGGGTTTGGGTTGTTCCAACATAAATTCCTGAATTTTCTTAGCTTTGGGAAAAATCTCAGTTGTTTTGCTTCAACTTGTTCAACTTCCAAAATAGGCAGTGACTACGCTAAGTGTGCCCTAAGCTAGGATTGACCAAGTTTGGCAAACATTCATTCAACAAGTAAAATAAAATCAAGCAATAGATAGGAACACCCAGATAGAAGTTTGTGGTTCTCAGAATGTGATACTTGCACCAAGGAGTGTGTATGTTCTACAAATGTTTCGATCAGTCACTCCAAACACATTAACATCCTAGATGGTTTTCTACAAGGCTGACAATTGGTTAAGCTAGGGAGTCCTCGATATACGCAAGGTACATGAGGCCCAAATCCGTAGATGAGACCAAAAGGATGTCACACAGCCGAGAGGAGCGGTAACCCACTTCTCCTCTTTCACTTCTCAAGGGTATAAAGTTCCTTGAGGCTTAGCCCGAATGACAAAATCTTGATCCCAAGAGAGGTGTCTTTCGATTCACCTCCCGATTCGTATACTCCGCCGGAACGCTGGAGTTGAGGTCATCCAAGGGGTGATGAAATCTCCAAGCAGGCCTCCTAAAAAGAAACAAGGTTTTGGATCCTAATCTTATGCACCCAAGATGGCCTCGAAAGACAACAAGGGGAGAGAAGACTTGGATGACCTTGGGCTAAAAAACACGCTTGTTCTTTTACCAACTGACTCTTATGTGTGCTAATCTAGACTTTGCAAGCACTCATGTTTAAGAGACAATGTTCAATTCCAACTTGAAGTGCCAACAAGAGTAAATCGATTGAAGAATGCAAACAATAAGAAGAGTTAGGGTCAACAAAAGAAAACTTGCATGCCCGGAGGCCCTCCACGTCAAGTATCAATTAATTTTCTTTAAGGCATTCAAGATTGAGTGTGAGTTTGTTTTAAGCCCAAAACAAAAGTGTGTGAGATTCGATTTCAAGCGCGTGCCCGGAGGCTCTCCACGTCAGTTGTTTTTCAATTTTAGTGCCCAAACTTGAAGTGTGATTGATTTAATCTAGAGTTTTGGCCATTTAAGAATTTTGATAAAGTTAAAGCAAACGTTCAAAGACCAAGTGAGTGAGTTAGATTGTGGAACATTTAACACCCTTTTCAAGTAGACCCATCCCCATAAATGGCGCTGAGATTGCAACCAATGGTTAATATTTGATGGGTGATTAGAAAAGAGGTGAGTCCAAGGAACTACTCAAATTGACTTTTGTAAATTGTATTTTAACTTAACAAAGTTTCTTAAATGTCCAAAAATCAAATTTTACCTAGATTGCATGTGGAAAAGAGATTTGTTTTGTTCAATTTTAGAAGCTCCAAATGAAGAGTTTGATATTGCAATGGTTAATTGATTCTTGGCATTCAAGATTGGATTTGTTGTTTTAAGCATGCATTCCAAGGAAAGTTGATTTTAATCCATGACATTCAAGAGTGTGTTTTGAGCAACATTCATTCAATGGAAAATGTGTTTAACCATTCAAGTTCATTTTTTTAGCAACATGCATTCAAAGAGAAATGGTTAAACATTCAAGTTTATTTTTTAGCAACATGAAAACCTGCAAGAAACATGGTTAGTGGTTCCATATGTGCTCCAACCTGCAATGAGACAAAAAAAAGCAATTTAGTTAGTTAGCCAAAATCTTCAAAAATGAGAGCTTAACTATGGGAAAAAAAATTTTAACTTTTTTTGCTGTTTTTTCTACGCGTAAAAATGCTTTAAATGGTCTAAATAAAGATTTTAAAACAGAAATGCAACATAAGCAGGCAGAGATGACAATCTATCAAGCGGAGACACCAAAATACGAAGATGCAAAAATACAGAGACGCTAGTATTCAGAGACGACAGAACATATTTACGACACAGAAAACAAGTGACAAGCAGAGACGCCGATTTGTGCAGATGCGGATTTTCGTAGACGATGATTTGGATTGGTGGTGGCAGAGACGTCGATTTGTGCTGACACGGATTTTCGCAGACGTTGATTTCCGCAGACACGAATTTTCGTAGATGTCGATTTGCGCAGACGCAGATTTTCGCAGACAGAATAGGTTGCAGACACCAAAACTGCGGGAAAAAAGTTGAAAAATGCGAATTTTTTTTTATAGATGGTATTTCTTCTTCCTA
This sequence comes from Cupressus sempervirens, assembly GCA_028749045.1. Lineage (NCBI taxonomy): Eukaryota > Viridiplantae > Streptophyta > Pinopsida > Cupressales > Cupressaceae > Cupressus > Cupressus sempervirens. Next base: position 744,689,254 of record CM053783.1, read on the forward strand.
AGTGCATTCTTTAACCTGCAAAAATAAGAAAAACACCCTCACAACACACTCAAACAACAAAAAACATTAGATGGTTAGAAAAAATGACATATAGATGAAAATAGATGATTAAATGACCCATAGTGGGGTCCCACCGGGCGTGCCAAAATGTAGAACAAGATTTAGTATGCAAAGAACATTAACAAATAAAGTAAACATTCACAAACCAAAAACTAAATCCACATATATGCTTAGACAAAGAAAGCAAACAAGAAGTGCAAACTTCACAAGAGAAAACACTCCATGCTTTCTTGATTCTGTAGATGTGTCCTTTTGTTGTGGATGTATGCTCAGGATGCTCAAAAGTTGCTTCAATGGAGATGGGTAATGGAAAATTAGTAGCTTTGTGAGCTCTCAATTTGGCATTATAAGGGTAAGATTGATGGCTTTGGTTCTCAAAATAGCATGGTAACTTTAGCTCAAAGATTGTTGATGAAATGGCTTGGGATGGGATTCAATTTATAGGCTAAGGGGTAGAGGGATGGACGGCTTAGATGCAAGGATGTATGAAGGCTTAAGGAGGGCTAAGATGCACTCAAAGGGGAGCACATGGATTGTGCTTGTTTAGCACCAATGGGAAGGTGACACTTGTCACAAGGAGGATGAGTGTGAGAGGGTAGGGTAAAGGGTTGGTGAAAGGCATGATGAGTGGGGTTGAGTATGTAAGAGGGATGTAAGAGGAATGAGTATGGAAGAGGGAAGAGTGTGGAAGATGGGTGTAAGAGTCATGAGTGGGCTTGTAAGAGTCTTTTATGTTTTGTAAACGCACTCATGACTTAGTGGTTGGGTTTTTTTGAGGGGAGACTTTGGTTTGGATTAGGAAAGTCTTAAACTTGTTTAAGGAATGTGACAACATTAGGGGGTGGATTAGGCTTGGGTTTAGATTAGATTAGGGATGTTAGAGATGTGCAAGTGGATGGCATTAATGAGGGTGGGTGAGTTAGTGGCTAAGCTTGGATAGTATGGGTGGATGGGGTGGATTAGGCTAAATGGAGGATTAGAGATAGGTTAGGGGTTTTTGAATTTGAGGATTTCATTTATCAAATAGATTTATTTAATAAATGGATATTTTTGGAATTAGATAGAAGAATAGGATTTAATTGATAAATAATAGATTATTTGATTTATCAATTAGGACTATAGATGATTAATTAAATTAATCAACTAGGGGATGACAAAGGATTAATTAAATAGAAATTTAATTAATAATGCCTTTTTAGATAACTAAATAGGATTACTAAAATAGTGTAATCAAATTTAGGTGTCTACACCAAATATCACTTGAAAATCTTTCACATGGAATTGCAAAGCATCTCTCCTCTCTCCTATTCCAAGAAAATATGAATCCCCATCATTTAGTCTAACAAATAGATCAAAATATCTCTAAATGATTGAGAAAATAATTGCTAAAATAAGCTAGATCTGCTAATGAAACTTCTACCAAAGTCATCAGTAAATAGCTCCCAAAGAAAAATACCACTACTAGAATCATCCATGCTAAATTTGGAGACGACCTAGATAACCATTTTCCTAGAAACTAAAAATAAACCTCCAAGGTAAAAAATAAAATAAAATAAAAATTGTTTGAGAATTCCCCAATTTTACAAAACTATGAATAACTTTTTTTTGGTTATACCTACACACATTCTGACTATAAAAATGAAAATTTTGTTCTCTCTCCTTTCCAACGATATATAACAGTGATATATTTGGCTAGAAAAGATGCTGTGGACAAGAATTTGAACCTACATGTATTAAGGATGAATAGTACTTCAAGCATTTAAAAGTAATTCATTTTTGTATAGTTTGCAATTTATATTTCATTGCAATTTTATTTAAAACTTTCCCCCAGATGTGCACATTAAACCTATGAGAAAATATTAAATTTTACCTCCGAAATCCAAAATGTTAGAAACAATTGATTAATTGTGTATTGTCTTTGATGTTACACAAAATGTCATATCATTACTAGTCAATATATGACGATCTCACTTAGGTGATGAAGATAGTTTCCTATGTTTGTCAAGCATTTCAGAGTTTTCCTAGTTTAGAAGATAGTATCTACCGAGTTCACTCAATCGTCAAAGGAAAGTTTGCAGAAGTTGAGTGTTAACTAAGCTCACTCAATTAATAAAAAAATGTTGGATGGAATTAATGCTAACTAATCTTACTTTCTTACAAAAATAACTTTGTGAATATACAATGTTAATTGGGTTCACTTGGTTAATATAGGAAAATAGTTTCTGAGTTAGTGTCTACCAAGCATGGTCTGCAAATGAAGGATTTTCTTCCATTTGCATATTGAGTTCAATTGATCTAGTTGTTGGTCTAGCTGACTAAGAAGTTGAATATTAAGTATTCTAATTTGCATTCAAGCCAACTTGAAAATGTGTAAGATATGTATATAAAGTCAAGTTGAGGATTGAATAAGAATCAAAATTGGAAGCAAATAGAAGATTTGATGATGCTTAGAGGAAGAAAATTAAAAGGATAAGCAAAATATCCTTATTGAGCTAGAAAGATATATTCGATGAGGAAGGATCAAGTATACAAGCCAAAATTTACATATGTAATAAAAAATCTAGTTGTAGCAGAAATCAGGTCATCTCATTGTTGCTCTCTAACCATTGTAGCAGTGATCTAAATCTATTAACCAAGTTGGCTTAATAACTATTTTTAAATCCTCTAACAAGGTGGCATTTCTAATTGAATTGTCTAAAGACCTCTAACAAGGCCACTCCTGATAGGGTTATTAAATCTTCTAATAGGGTCACACCTAATAATGTGTTTTGTAACCTTTAATAGGGCTCACTTGAGAAGAGTGAAAATCAATAACTAGTTGTAATTGGTGGTTTTCCCAAATTGGGTTTCCACGTTAAATCTTGGTGTCACTTGTGTTCATGATATTTATTTTATATACATGCAACTAAGATAAGTAGTATTAATCATAAATAATATCTTAAATATTTCATATTAGGCAGATATCAAGTTATTTCAGTGTTTATTGAGTTATAACATTTGCTAGTGTAAACCGAGTGTATGTGTGTTTGCCAAGTTACAACAGAATACAATTTATATAGAGTATTGATTTGTACTAAGATCTAAAGGATCCAGGATTTATTTTTGTAGTAACTAATATACCCCTCCCATCTTAGTTACTCTTCTTATATTTCCAACAATTGTCATTAGAGCTTTTGGTGCTTGTAGAAAAGGTTTTAAGGATCTAAGCTAAAGATCAAGATGTCTTACAGAAGGGAGATTCCAAAGTTGAACAAATGCAACTATGTAGCATGGAAAGAACTCATGAGGCTACACTTGGTAGCTATTGGAGATACATAGATAAAGAATCTGGACAATGAATACAAGGCTCCTACTAAAACTATGACTATAGAAGAAATTGCAAAAAGAAGAGTCATACTATCATGATGATTGATATTGCTTCATCTCTCAAGTATGCAAAGATAGTGGAATTTATCATAAATGTGGACCAAACTAAAGGATATCTATGGAGGAGATGGCAATGTAAGGAGAGCCAAAGCTTAAAGTCTTAGAGGATAGCTTGATTAGATGAAAATGAGAGAAGATGAAAATATTACAAAATATGTTGATAGAATCAAAGCCAGTGTCAATGCTATCAAAGCCTTCGATGGAATAATTGATGATGTAACAATGGTAAGCAAGGTACTCAAAACCCTTATTCCTATCTATGCAATTAGAGTTTCTTATATTCAAGAGATGAGATGTAATCCAAATCATACTATAACTTTAGATGCTCTAGTTGGAAGATTGACAACATTTTAACTAGACACCTATGATAATTATACTTCTAGTTCTAGGAATCTTGAGTGTGCATTTGAAGCTAAGCTATCACTCAAGAGGAAAGCTAAAAACTCTAAAGGTAAACAATCTAAAAGTAAAGAGGAAGATAGTTCTGATAGTGATCTTGAAGCCATTGAAGCATTTCTTGCAAGAAGGTATCCCAAAGGAAAAGGAAAGTATCTGTAATGCCCCACCAAGGGATCCAAAAGAACTAACCTAAAGTTATACTAATTTTTCCAAAAAAAAATTTTATAGAATAACATATAAAACAATTATAAAATAGTGGAAGAAATAACATACAATCATACATAAGAAAACATAATAGAGTACATTCCTTAAGGATCCCAAGACGTTGAATCACATTTAAATTTAAATAATAATAAGTCCAATAAATAACAAATCCACATGAAAGAATAACTACAAGTCCAATCCATTTAAACAATATAAATTTTTTCTAAATTCCACTTGGCAATAAATTCGAAATGCATAATCATCCACTATACATGTCATAGGTTATGAAATGCTGAAAGAATATACATTTATAAAATAGATTATATCATACCTTTTGGATCCATGCAACAAGATACAATACAATAAGTAAAATCATCCATCAAGTAGATATAACCATCTATCATAATACACAAAGATAGAATGAAAGGAAATATAAAACAAGGAACTCCAACCACGACATGAATGGACAGATCTCAATGGTAAAAGTAAAAAGCACTACCACCCAACCTCATGGTAACCCAAAAAGGTCCACTCCTACCATCTTAAGGAGATAGTCTGAAGTCCTAAGTAGGATAACAATCCCAAAATCAAAAGTAATATCTAGGTCAAGGATAACCCTAAAAGTAATCTAACTCAAAGGTTCCAAGATAAATCAACATCTAAATCCACAGGCAAACAAAGACACATAGGGAATATATACTGCTAGTGGGAAAGTGTCATCATATGAACCAACTCTAGGGTTACCTAGCTAGTCTTTTAATCCTCCATACCCCTAGTAACTCTTTTCCACACTAGTATCCTTTTGTACTGACAAGGCATACTAACAATGCATGGCTGCAACCAAGCATCCTCTCCACTCCCATCCTTGTTTGTTCTAACACTTGAGGCATGGGTAAGGAAAGATAAAGACTCTTATTAAGTGCATTTTACTCTCATTTAGTGTAGTGTTTTCACTTATTAACTACTTACAATGGGTTACCTATCAGCCTCTTAAGGGCCTTGACCTCCCTTGCAAGCCACTTCCCAACTTAACATACAAATTATCTACCCTAGGCTCATAAAAGTAGAAATCAAAGAATCACAGTTTTTACCTTAGACCTATACAAGTGACAGGAAAGCATCCAAAGACAATTCACAATAACACCTTAGTCCTTTATGAGCAACTAGAAAGCATCCAAAAATAATTGATCAAAGACTCAAAGGTTAAGTCGAATAGGTCACACCATTCACTTTAGTTTCACACAAGAACACTAGAAAGCAATAATGAACAATAGATCCAAACTCATCATAAAGCATACAAGATACATTACCATGGTTGAGTATAAAAGATCAAGATTAAATCATCATCATGACATCACAAACAAAGAACTCCCCAACTTTTGGTAAACATCCTAATTGGTCAAAAGCTAAGTCAACCCAACACCCAACAATAAAGTTGCACATCATAAAAAGGACTACATACAAAAGCCATTTTCTAATTCATTACATTTTGAAAACACATGATTTAATTTTTATTAAAGGTTTCAAGTTTTCCTTTTCATTTTCAAACACAAGACTCAATGTCCCAAACTAGGGTTTTCATTTTCATTTTCCAAGTATCATAAATATTAAAGTTTTCACATTAATTAAAGTTCTTTAGAGAAAGAAATCCATCCTAAGTATCGCGCTAAAAAAACTAGAAAAAAAGAATACTGAGTATAACTAAAATGATCAATTTCTCCATAAAAAGTTAGAATCATCAAATTACTTTATTTAAAATATTACAAATAAAGTATTTGATAAAATATTTATTAAATAATCAAGTACTTATCCCAATATTATCATCTTTTAATAATAATTATTAATTATCAATTATAATATTTATTATCTTATTAATAAAATAATAACTTAATATTAAATCATTAATAATAACAAATATTAAATTTCTTAATATAATAACTATATAATAATGCTAATAATAATAACTTATTAATCATTAATTAATTAAAAAATAACAAAATTTATTAAAAAAATATAATTAAATTTAATAAAAATTATAATTAATAAATTATTTTTTAAAAATGCATATTGTACAACATTTTAGGCCTATCGATTGACCATTAAAGGCTACCGATGGTAGTAGCCTATGGCCATATCAACAGTACTATTGATGCTGCTATAGTCCTTATTGTGGATAGTCACGACTACAATCACCACCATGAGGGGAGGTAGGGGTGGAACCTGCCTCCTTCCCATTTTTTAAATTAAATTTATATATATATTAATATAAATCATTTTAAAACCACCCCCCGCCCTCCAAAATATATATATATGGATTTAGTTTGATAGGGAAACCTTGATAAACTAGTCAATTTAATATTCTAAAATTTCTATTTCTTTTCAAAACCCTTCTCGATTAAATTAACAACATTTAAATCTACAAAACAAGGGTTTTACTTAATTTCAATCCTCATATAGAGATATAAAATCAATATGAATATTAGTAAATCACAATGAAAGATTCATCATAGATGAACTTTGGAAAATAGATTCAACAAACACAATGTAGACAAGAATATTGAATTACATAATTCTATTGGAAATATATATGATAAGATAAGTTACTGAGAGGGGAGGGGTGAATCGGTAACTAAGAAAACTTAATCCTTAATTACCAATTAATCCTTCATGTGTATTCTAATTTAAATGCATGCATGAATAACTAAAAGCATTGAAACGCTCACAACACTTTGAGACACAATATGGTGACCCATAAACCTTCCAAATAAAAAGTAAAACTAGGGTGGCAATGATACCCACAAGCTTTAGTACTATAGTATAAAGTTGGCCTATTAAGGCTTACAATGATCACTTCTAATGATCTACCTTTTCAAGAGCATAAGGACTACTAGGTCCACCTTGCAAAAGGATTTACAAACATACATTAAAGTATGCACTCAATAAAGAGATTTACAAAAGACTGTTAAGTCTACCTTGTGAAAGGATTTAATTGATCCACCTATTAAGATGAAATAGTGGCTAATCTTTGATCTACAACTTGGTTTGTTGAGTGAGATTCCTTTTAGTGTAATGCTCTCCTTGCTATGATAGTTAAATCTTTGTTTTTCACTTCTAATATTTTCTATTAATGGCATTCCATATATATATATCCTATTAGATGTGATACAATACATTACATATATACCAATCTAATTTACAAATCAACAAAGTCAACTAGAATACAAGTTTATTCAAAACTGCACAAAGTCTGCTCAACTGCAAGAACTCAGGTTCTATAGACTAGCTCAGTGAGGTTCTGATACTCAACATCTACCATGAATGCTTGAAATCATCATTATTCAATAGATGTAGAAGCTTGATCCATATTGATCACTTCCAAGTAGTCTAAACTCTGTCTACATTGCTGACTCAGTGAGTATTGTGAGTATAGTTAATGCTATCACAACAAGCTTTGAATAAACTAAATCACTTAGTTAAGACTGAGTGGCTTGGTCAACACATGATTCACATCACTATAATTGCAAAATCGATAAGCACTACACAACTCAATTTGCACTAAGGAACTTGGTAAACCTTATGAAGCTTGGTTTACATTGCTAACTACCATCATGGTAGAAATTGCTCAGTGCAAATGGAATACTACTCATTGAACTCAGTAACAATTTTAGAACACTATAGAGTTTGAAATGCTTGGTTAACCGTATTAACTATACAATATGCTTAGTAGATACAATCTGTCTAAATAAGTGGGTGTCACTAATAACAAACATGATTGTAATGACAACAATCTCCCCCTTTGGTATTAGTGACAAAAACACTTATAAAAAAAAATTGAATTCAAAAAGTTCAAAAACACTTTGTATTCTTCACCTAATGTCTCTAACGTAATAGAGTACTTTGTTTTTAGGATTTTTCAAAAAAAATAATTTAAAGATGTATCTCTAAGTATCTTTACATATATAATATGATAATGCTCCCCTATATATATATATATATATATATATATATATATATATATATATATATATATATATATATATATATATATATATATATATATATATATATATATATATATATATATATATATATATATATATATATATATAATGTACTTTACATCTTTTCTGATCTCCTTATCTTCTCATATGATATATACATTTTCTCCTCCTTATATTATAACTTCTACTCTTTACAATATACAACTTCTCCCCCTTTTTGACATTAATGCCAAAGGTGTGTGCTACATACTATACAGTAATGCCAAAACGTGACAAGAAATCTAAATGAAACTTTAGAATTAGTGTCATTGTCTTGTTCCAATTTTCTTGCAACACCTTGCATGTGTGCAATGCAACTTGAAATTTTGCTGAAAGTTCTATCATGTGATCTGCAATTGAGAAGTTGTTATCATGGATAACCATTTTAGCATGTGCAACATGTTTTTGTAATGCATCCATGTTTGGGAAAATCATGCCCTTTATGTGTACCAGTGTAGCTCTTATCCTAGCTTCTTCTCTTAGCAATTCTACTTGCATATTACTTAGTAATTTTAGCTCTTGAAAATATAAGAGGAGAAACTGAGAAGGGATGGGTGAATCAATTACTACTAAAATAAATCCTAGATCCCTTGGATGTCAAATAAAATTCAGACTGATAAAATTGATTACTACTGATACTCGATAAGCATACAAAAATTGTTGTAACTAAGTAAATGCAGACTGTGTATTACTTTAGTAGATCTTAAGATGTTATCAGTAATTACTTGCAAGCATGAAATAAATAACATGAACACATAAGACACCAGGATTTAACATGGAAACCCAATTTGGGAAAAACCACTAAATGTAACTAGTTACTATTTTCACTCTTCTGAAGTGAGCCCTGTAAGGAGACAAACCTATTAAAGGTTACAAAATACACTATTAAGTGTGACCCTATTAAAGGATTTAATCACCTTGTTAGGAGTGTCCATGCAAGAGGTCTTGAAACAATTCAATGGAATTACCACCTTGTTAGAGGATTTAAAAATGGCTATTAAACTGACTCTGTTAAGATATTTTAGATCACTACTACAATGGTTAGAGAGTAACAATGAAATGACTTGATTGTGATGCAACTAAATTGCTGATTATAGGTCTCTTCCCTGGTTCATATTTGATCCTTCTTGATTGAATAACACTTTTTTGCTCCATAAGGATACCTACTTATCCTTCAAGTTCACTTCCTCTCTTCTTATCTCTTTCAACTTATTAAACTTGCATATCACACTCTTTGAAATCACAATTTGACCTTTTACTTATACCTTCCAATTGTCAAGTAAGCTCAAATACAAATTAGAATAACCAATATTTATCACCATAGTCAGCTAGAATCAATAGGTAAAATAGCTAAGCTTTTTATGCCAAAATAAGAAAATCCTTTGCTAGCCAACCCAACTCGGTAGAAACCGATTCTAAAGAAATTTCATGTGTCAACCAACAAAAGCTTGGTTAACACTGTGAACTTACAAAATCCCTTTGGTAACTGAGTGAACTTAGTTAATACTTACTCTGTTCAACTTTTCCTTTGTTAATCAAGTGAGCTCAGTTAACACTCTTTTCTACTTAACTTCTTTCAATGCCTGAGTGAGCTTGGTAGATACTACCTTCTATATAGAGTAAACTTAGGAATGCTCAGTAGATTAGGAAAATTGTCTTCACTAACCAAGTGAGCTCAGGATGCACTGACGATCAACTGATATCACATTTGCGTAACATCAAAGACCACACAATTAATCAATTATATCCAAAAATCTCCTTCTTTAGAATTGATGGCAGCACAACATGTCATAGCACAATGAAATTTTGAGAACAAGAATCCCTCTATCATAAACTTTCTCCCTCTTTGATTTTATGTAGAAAACTTCTCTTATAGTGTTCTACCTCTATGAAGGAATTTTTTAACTTTTCTGTCTGCAAAATGAAATATGATAATAAACTTCTCCCTCTTTGACAACACATGCCAAAGACAATTCTAATTAGTATCAATTTACCTTGAGTACAGATTCATCTACAATATGTCTCTGTGAATACTGCATCAACTGATTGATCTTCAACTTGGTTCATGTTGATGTATCACTAAAATTTTATTTAGTGAGCTTCAAATAGGGGAATGACCCCTAGCTTACCTCTTAGATACAAAAATACATCCTTAGGTAATGGCTTGGTGAATATATCTGCAATTTGTTCTTTTGTATGTACATACACCAATCTTATTTTTTTGTCCTATACTAATTCTCTTACAAAGTGATATTTTATAGAAATGTGCTTTTTTTTGGAATGCATCACTGGATTCTTTGATATGTTGATTACACTAGTGTTATCAAAATACGTGGCTATTGGCTCTTTGATTTCAACCTTCATTCCTTCCAACAACTATTTGAACCAAACAATGTTAGAGAAATTCACTGCTGCTCCTACTTATTCTACTTCTACTATGAATTGAGATGTGTAGTTTTTCTTCTTACTTTTCCAAGATACCAACCTTTTACCAAGAAAGAATGCTCCACCACTAGTGCTTTTTCTGTCATCAAGATTTCCTACCCAATCAACATCAGTAAATACTTTTAAGTCAAGGTTGCCTCCAAGTTTGTACCATAAGCCATAGTATTCAATACCTTTCAGATATCTCAAGATTCTTTTTATTGCCATCATGTGGTTTTCTCTGGGTTTAGTTGAGAATCTTGCTACTATCTCAACTACTAATACAATATTAGGCCTTTTATGTACTACTTATTGTAATTTCTTCATTGATCTATATAAGGTCTAATCTACTTCTTTGGAGTCAACATCTCTAGTAAGCTTAAGTCCAATATACATGGGGGTTCCAAATAGTTTTGAATCCTCTGTTCCAAACTTTTTGAGTATCTCTTTGATATACTTAGATTGAGTGATATAGATACCATTTATGTTCTACTGTATCTGCAATCCAACAAACGATTTTATTTCACCAAAGATGGACATTTCAAATTCTTTATTCATTTTTTTCTAGAAAATGCTTTGCATAAGTCATCATTTACTATGAATAGAGTATCATTCATAAATATTTCTGCCAACACAATCTTCTTATCTAGTGCTTCCTTGATATATAGGCTATTGTTATCATTTGTTCTTTGAAAACCAATCTATATCAAATAGTTATGTAGTCTTTCATACCATGCTCTAGGAGCTTGTTTCAAACCATATAGGGCTTTGTGTAATTTGTAGACCATGTCCCTTTTTTTTGGATCAACAAAACCTTCTAGCTATTCAATGTAGACTTCCTCATCAAGAATTGCATTCAAGAATACTGATTTAACATCCATCTAATATAATTTGAATCCTTTGCAAGCTACATAAGCTAGTAAAGTCCTAACACCTTCTAATCTTGCAATAGGGGCAAAAGTTTCACCGTAATCAATACCTTCTTCTTGAGAATAGCCTTTACATACCAACCTTGCTTTGTTTCTTAACACTTTTCCATCTTCATTCAACTTATTTCTAAATACCCATTTTGTACCAATCACATTTTTATCTTTGGGCTTAGGTACAAGAGTCCAAGTTTTATTCTTTACTATTTGTTCTATTTCTTCATTCGAAGCCTCAATCCAACTTTCATTTTCTAGTGCATCTTTAACACTTCTAGGTTCAAATTCAACAAGTAAACATGTACCTTTTAGTTTTCTTCTTGTCCTTGTTCCATTTGATTTTTTTCCAATGATATGATCAAGTGCATGATTCCTTCTGACATATTTAGCCAATATAGGTTCTTTAATTTATGAATGAATTATATTGTCTTTATTTTTAATTTCAACTTTAGACTTGAGTCCTTTTATTCATGGCATGGGTTCCTTAGACATAGTATGCACTAACTTGGTAGCCTCTGAATGTGACTTGGGTCCCTGTGACTCAGTTTGCACTTCCTATATTCCTACAACTCAGTAACTAATGGAGAATTGGAGAGCTCGAGAGATGAAGTTTCCTTTTTATCAAATGTGTTTGGCAATGCATCAAGTTCATAGTAGATAAATCTTCTATAATCTTCTGGCTCCTTTTCGCTTTCTTCTTTAGTTTTTTCAAGAATATCCTAAGAGTATACCTTCATCACCTTTTACATCAAAATTTCCTTTTCTAGATTCTTTCAAGATATAACATTTGTTGCCAAATACATTCAAGTAAATTACATTGGGTTTGTAGCCATACCATAGTACATAAGGAGTTTTCTTTGAGTCCTTCTTTAGCTGAACTCGGTTCAAAGTATGAATTGTAGCGCTAATAGCTTCCTTCTAGTATTTGATAGTAATATTCTTCTCAATTAGTAGTGTCCTTGCGCAATCCATGATGGATCTATTTCTTCTTTTAGCTATTCCATTTTGCTTAGGAGTATTAGGGGTTGATACTTGTCTTTTGATTGCTCTTTCAATGTAGAAATTGTTGAATTCATTTGAGATGAATTCACCACCTCTATCTAATCTTAAGCATTTCAATCTTTTTCCAATTTTTTTTTCTACTCTAGCTAGATACCATTTGAATTTCTCAAAAGCTTCTAATTTTTCTTTTGGATACACAATAGTCATCATTCTAGAATAATCATCAACAAAAAGAATGAAATTTTTTTCTCCACTATAAGTTTCTATTCCAATGAGTCCACATAAATTAGTATGCACAATTTTCAAGACATCTTCTGACTGATAGTTTTTTCTTTTAAAACTAGTCTTTCCCATTTTACCAATTTGGCAATTTTTGCATAATCCAACATCAGATTTCCTCAAACTAGGAATACCTGTTACTCTTTTGAGTTTGCTAATCTTGACCATATTATCAAAGTTTACATGAAATAGTCTTGTGTGCCATAGCCAACTTTCTTCTACTTGAGCCATAAGGCATGAACAATCACCAAGATCAAGATAAAATAGGTTACCTTTTGTTTGCCTACCTAATTGAATCAGATTTCCTTAGTTATCTAGTAGTCTTGCCTTGCCATTCATGAATTCTATCTTGAATCCAATGTTGTTCGGCTATGCCACACTTAGTAAATTATGTTTTAGTCCTTCAACCCAATAGGCATTATCACATGCAAGTTCATTGGTTAATGAGATATGATCTTTTCCTTTTATGTAACAAGGTTCATTGTTTCCAAACCTTACACTACCTCCATGATAGTGTTCAAAATGTTCAAACTTAGTTTTATCTCTAGTCATATGGTGAGAACATCCACTATCTATGATCCATGTGTCATTTTAGCTAACATGAGAGACAAGTGACATCTTATATCCTTCATCATTAGATTCATCTTTTACAACAATATACAATATTTCATCTTCACTATTATCAAAATCTTTAGCCATAAAACAAGTTTTCTTACCTTTGTCATTATAAGATTTGTGACCTTTGAATTCCTTCTTGCCTTTATACTTGTGGCTTTTCTTCTCCTCCTTTCCTTCTTTGTTTGGACACCTAGTAGTAATATGACCAATTTCTTCACAAGAGAAACATATTAGAGGGCTTTTATATTTGTACTTTCCTTTTCTCTTGGAATATTTCTTTGCAAGTAGAGCTTCAACAATTTCAAGATCATTGTCAGAAATTTCTTCAATTTCTTCTTCACTTTCTGATTGATTTTCTTCAGAAATTTCTTCAATTTCTTCCTCACTTTCTGATTGATTTTCTTTTATTTTCTTGCCTTTTTCTTTGAGTGAGAGTTTAGCTTCAAATCTAGACTCAATATTCTTGGAAGTAGGAATATAGTTGTCAAAGTTGTCTAGTTCAAAAGCTATTAGTCATCCTACTAGGGCATCCAAACCTATCTTGTTATTAGGGATAACTTTAAGGAACCCCACGCCCTCTCCCCCCACCCCCCTCAGAATTTATAAAATTGTGGCAAATCACATGTCATTTGGGTGAAAAAAAAATTAATAGTGTTGGCAAATTATGTGTCAATCGATGGATATTTGGTGGCAAAATTTTTAATACTTTAGATAATTTTTATAAAATAATAGCGATTATAATTTTTATTTTTAATAAAATTATTAATATTGATGGCGAATTATGTTTTGAAATATAGATATTGGTTGGAGAATATTTTAATAACCGATAACTATTTTATAAAAAAATGGCAAAATTATTTTCCAAATAATTGAATTAATTTATTTGTTATGGCAAATGGTTTTCAGAAAGTTATAGTTGGTATGGGTATTTTCAAAAGATAGGAAATAAGTAGCCTGACCTAACATACCAACTTACATAAATTATTGGCAAGTGGCAAGTGGCAAGTGATGGTTTAAAAATGTGGTTGTTTGACCATATATTATGGAAGCATAATCTTTGCCACTACCACTGTAATTATGTTAAATGTATTATTTGAGAACTTAGACCATCTGATGATCCAAGATCAATGGCTAAGGTTTAATTTTGGCCAACATTTCTTGAAGGAAGAAGAATTGTCGAGGTAGTCACCGGAATGTTGACACGTATCAAAGTAACTTGTTTGTGGAGTACAGTGTACCTAGAAAGAATTAAATGCCATGTTAGTGATAGCAACATTCTCTCGCTAGTACGCCACCACTAACCACACACCACTTCCCAAATTGTACAGCCAATTTTTGACAATTTTTTATTGACAGTTACGAATACCATTGCAGTTTAGTTTATCTATAACTATATATAATAAGATGAAATATATCTTATTATTATTATCAATACAAAATGAACAAAACTCATATGATTCAAATGATAAATATTAATTACATGTAGATTATAGACAAAAATTAAAAATTAAAAATGAACAAAGCTCGGGTTATTTAAATGATAAACATTAATTACATATAGATTATTAATTACATGATTTAGACTACCATCCGATGATAATATATAAATGGTTGAAGGTTTATTTTGGGACCAAGCGTCTAGAATGAAGCCTCAACCTTGTTCAAGTGTCCAAAATGGTGACACATTTCTTTCCAGCGTGTATAACTTAAGTTGCAGGAGATAGTATATTGATGTCTTGTCACTGTTAATTACAATTTACAATTGGCCTTTTCCATTAGCTAAGTAGCTTTGCATGCATTACAGGACATGCCACAGTCCACTAGCAGTAGTACTATTAGTCTTAATTACAATTGGCCTTTTCCATTGGTTAAGTGGCTTCACACGCATTATAGGACAATGGACGGTGTTAGTGTTTAATTACAATAGACCTTTTTGGCACGTACTTGCAAATGTGTTCAAGATTTGAGAATATTTGCTAATTTAATGTAATTGAATTGGTAGTCGGATGGACAAATATTTAAGAAATATTTCTCAATGGCTAAGCTTATTTAGGAAAAAATTAATAATCCGTGGCACCCTACCCACCAAGCTTATTTATAGGCGATTGAGCTACTTCTTTCATCATTGCTCGTCTCATTTTTGGTAGTCGATAGGTTTGGTTTGTTTGGTGTTAGTCTATTAGAACTTAGAGTTTGAACTTTGCAATTTACAAAATTAGAGCACAACAAAGTTACAAATTCTTAATTTCTAGGTTGAGGAAAGCAACAAACTACAGTCTCTCAGCTCTCTGCAAAAATCAAAACTAAGGGAAACATGAACATGAATAGGTAAGTGTAACTACTAAAATCCTGAAAATTTACATCCCGCATTTTAAATTTTTCAAGCCTCTTGATTTACAACTTTACTATTTATATTATATAAAAAAATTAGTCTATAAGGTTTTAATTTTGAATCACCCTTGTAGGCTTGTAGCTATCTTTAAATATTTACCATGATGGGCAAAACAAATACCAAGAATAACAAGATGGGAAAAATAATAGAATTCAACAATATGCTTAAAACACCATGTTTCAGTGATTTATTCCATGATATACATGATCCTGTTATTCATGGAAATAAGGGTATAATGGAGATAATATTTGCACTTGAAAACAAGTGGAACGATCCAAATAAGGCTTCAAAATTTTGTTCATTTAACCCTAGTGTAAATGCAACTACAAATAAAATTGCACCGTGGGTAGCTGGATTGGCACACATGGTGTTACCTCAAGTATTCCCTTGCCCAAAAATTGTTATACTCTGCACCGAAAATTATGATGAAAATAGAAAAGAAATTGTGAATAAAATTACTCAGGAGGAAATTTTGTCCATAACTTAGAGTGGATTTGCTAGTCTATTGAACCTAGGGTTTCAACAACAATAGTCAAACATACATATTGACCTGGGAAAGCTGGCAGATGATTATGAAAAATTAGATGCAAAATAGAGAGATTCTTATATTAGAGGAATAACAAGTGGTTGTAGGCTGAGTCCAAATCATATGCCTCCATATGATTTTGAATTTTTTGTGCCATGGGTATAGGACAATATTTCCTTGCTAGCATTTTGTTTGGGATTGGATAGTAACAAACAAGTGGATGCTAGCATTCTTGAAATACTTTATCATATTCATTTTAAAAAAGAACCAGTAAGATATTTTTTTATTGAGTACATTGTTCATTGCATGCAAGATCAATTACTAATGATTCAAAGAGGTCTAGAGAAGACATTTATATTCACAACCTACTTGTGCTATCTTCTCCTAGCAAAGCATCATGCATTATTTGAGGCAAACAAGCTTTGCAGTCAGACTCAAGGCCAAAATCCAATATATGATTGGACACCTCAGATAAGGATGATTGATAACAGAAGGAACTACAACAATTTTGTAGACTTCTTTTTGGCACCAATGTACCATAAAATTATAGGCACTCAAATGCCTAGATTGCCTGTTACTTGTAGAAATTGCTGTCAACTTGAAAGTGAACTACAATTGGCTGACTAGTACTTAATGGAAGAGTACACTGTGTTAAGGTTTTATGATTCATGGGTAGAACCCTACAAACTTCCAATACATGTAAAAAAGAGGGTATTTGCATTGGAATATGTACTACAAATGGAGAGCACAGATGTACTCTTTCATGGTTAGCAAAATAAAATGATATTTCCCTCCTTGCCATTCTCCTTTGGAGGGTTCGCATTTGACAGAAGAGGATTCAAAGTGGTAGAAGCCTTTTTTTCAAATTTTTAATTTGATGTTGATAGTCACTGGCAGTATGATCCACTGAACAGAATTGGAACAAGGCTTAAGGGCATTGGGACTTCTGCAAGCAAATATCAACATGAAAGTTGCGTTTGATTAAAAAATTTAAAAACATGGACTCCTGGGAGGAGGTCAAAAAATAGATGGAGGAATATGCTACTAAAAATAATATGTCAATACAAGAATTGTCATCATAAATAATGGCATTGCACAAACAGAAAGGAAAAGTGTAGGGCATGACATTGTCCAATTTCTACAAAAAAGTCGATAAACCATCTACAAAACCTATTCCAAAAGAGCTAATGAATGAATGTATAGATGTTGGATGGAGTCGAAGAAAAATTTCTCAATTTTGGTAAATGAGGAAGAATCTCAATGAGCCAAAGACCTTTGCAGATCTTGATGAGGTTGAAGAGGATACAATGTTTGACGAATATTGGAATAAGGATCATCCAGCTAAAGTACATCACAGTGATACTGATGATAATTACAATGACCAAGATTCTTTGAATCCATCATCCAGTACACAAATTTAGAGAGGAGTTGATGCATCCACCAAACTTCTATATAGCAAAGGGGCAGAAATTGTAGAAAAAATGGGCTACCAAGGTTTTGGTGGTTTCGGTCCCAGTGGAGAAGGGGTTTGGTTACCACCTCAACCACTAGCTGTAGCACCAGAACATGGTTAGAAACCAGGCCTTGGGCATGGACAACAATCATCAACTCAGTCAATTCCATCCACATTGGATTCATCTCAGTTAATTAAATTTGTTCCTGCTTCATTTACAGTTTCACTTCCAAGCACTCAGATTCAATCTGAATCAATTGTCACTCCCATGGCTATAGATATCATGGGTACACCTACAACTAGTGGTCTAAAAAGGACATTGTATATAGATGTAAAAAAATTTGGTCTCGGAGATCAAGAAAGTGTAAAGAAGTAGAAGGTTATCACAAGTATTAGTAGTACTACTAGTACAACAATGCCAATGGTGATTGTGAGTCCAACAATTGCCCATCCTTTAGGACAAAACCCTCAGAATAGTCCACAAACCCCACTAATGGGTCTAGGTTTTGGTTATCCTCAAGGTATTGGTGGAAGCTCGTACATCAGTGCAAGTGCTACTACTATTTCACCATTCAAACAGTCAATTGTCTCACAAAATCCTAATTTTCGTTACAATGAATTTGTAACTAACTATGAAAAATCAAAAAAAAAGAATAGACAAAACAATAAGACAATGAAGATGGAAGCAATTGCTGCAGCTCATGATGTAGAACCTACAACCAACATGTTATTTCCCACATATGACCTAGATAAAGATATGATGGAATTCATGGTTGTTATGCCCCCAACTAGAGATAACAATCCACCAAAGAGTTAGTTAGATCCATCTGAATTTCAAGTTAGCACCCTCCAAATGGATTTATCTAAAATTTAAAATGTGGACAAAATAAATTTTTCCAAAATGACCAACCAAGTCATCTACAATTTAGTGATGAAATTGGAGAGAGAGAAAGGAAATCTTTAGGGCACAATAGATAAGTTAAAGGCGGACCTGACAAATGTAAAAGCAAGTGAGAAAACAGCAGTAAACAAGTGCAAAGAATTAGAGAAAAGGATAAAAAATTCATCCTCTAGCTCTAAAGAAGCAATTGAAGAGCAAGAACAAATGGATGCAGAAAAAAATGGAAAAAAAAACTTCAAGATGAAAAAGACTCTTCAAAAAAGTTATACAGAAACTTGGAGAATGCTGCAAAGGTAAACAATAAGTTAAATAAAGAATTGGAAAATGAGAGGGTAAAAACAAAAGAGTGGGAAGAGAAAGCAAAAGGGTGGGAAAATAAAGTAGAGCAAATAAGAAAACATAGTGAACACCAATACTTAGAAATGAAAAAAGACCTAAAGAAGACAAATGATACTATTAAAATTATGAAAATGGCTTGAATGACCATGTAAATAATATAGTAAAGCAAATAAAAAATTACTTTTGGGGGCAAATAAAGACTTCTGCTGATAGGTTGTGTGATTGGTTTGAACTCTACGAAGCTCTTACATGTGTTTTTGGGAAGCTGAAAGAGCAACTTGAGGAGAACAAAAGTTTTGGTCAGAGACAAAAAATTGCAAAGTGTATTATGGAAGAAATCAACAGCATTGCTGATAGGCATTTGGCAAGCAAGGGAATTTAGGACTGCATTGGTTTGATAATAAAGGAAACCTCTGTATTTCATAAATGTCAAAAACTAATAGAAGAAGAAGAAGTTCTCACTTTATTTGGGCCAAAGCTTGCCAAGATGAACAATAAAACAACCAAATTGATATCTCTTGGTTTACCAAGTCCTGGACCTGATTTCTCAACAACAGGTTTCATTGGAAGAGAAGTTTACAAAAAAAACTTGGAGGACCAAATAACCTCTGATTTAGGCAACCTTCCTCAGGATAGAACTCATGAAGGTATTGCAAAGTGCATCAAAACATTCACAAATTTGTATGCACTAGTGGAAGGAACATTGCTTGAAACTCGCTCTTCCAAGTATGGAATTTTGACAAGAATGCAGGTCATTTACCATAACATCAAAAAAATTTCCCTTCCAATTGAAGAAGAATAGAACATTATTTAAAAACTTATAGTCTATATGTGAAAGTACTTTCAATTTCAACCATCTTTATATCTTTACTATAAATGAATATCTTTCATATTATCCTTCATACTATAGTCTAGATTCTAGAATTGAGTTTAAAGTAACAAGCTTGAACTTTGTTTTTTGAATAGGATCAATGTTGTAGTCTTGCAGATGCTATTGCCTATGCTAAATTGCTAATTTACTAAACCAGCCTGTCAAATGCAAAAATGTACAACTAAAGTTGTAGAGATGTTATAGACTTGTAGATGTCTTACTGATTTAGATTTTGAGACTTCACATTAGGCAAATCGACCTGAAGTTGTTGTTGCTTCCTTGTTTCTATAAAAGGGAATTTAGGGTCATTGGCTTATAAGAATTGTACCATATTAGCTGAATATTTCAAATGAAAACCATTAATAATTATTAATTGTGGAATTGAATCTATGATTCTATCTAATTTTCATGTTTTCCAATTCAATGTATGTTGAATAAATGAATAAAATAGAAAACAAAATTTCATTTAGGAATTTCAAATTCAAATATGAATGATCATTTATGACATGATATAAACTACACTCTACAATAATAATACTCTTTGTTCTCAAATTTTAATGATGAAACATAATACATTCTAATTTCTTTCTTTTCTAAAATGAATATTGAATGATAGGATATCATATAGTAGTTAATAAGTTCAAAAAATACCTATTGGTTGCCATTGCTAATTTAGCAAAAATTTCCTAAATTTTCCAATTCATCTCTATGTCATCATCATCATCCAATTTTGGTAGTCTAGTTGCTTCATTCTTCTCTTCACTTTCGTTTGTGTCTTCTTTAACTTCAAGTTCACTCTGATCTCCACTTCTATGACTCCCAATCCCATGGCCAGTGCCACTGCCAACTATACTTGTCCCAGTTGGAGTCACTGTAGGAGATTGGTTAATGGTGTTGCCCACCCCTCTTCTTTTGCATCTTTTCTTCCAGATTTCCATTTCTTTTTTATAAGGAAAAGTATAGACATCATACGTAGATGTGTATACCCTCAAGCATGATTCCAAATTCTTGTCTAGTTTGTTTCTTAGCTTTCATTTTAGGAAGCCCAAAGTACTAAAAAATCTCTCATCCTCCACTGAACCCAATATCATGGTTTGACATAGATTAGCAAGCTTGAAGTACTCTAAAATTTCTTCACGAAACAATGTGCTATGTTTTAGTTCTGTCCAAAGCTTTATTGCCAAGCCCTTTTCATGTGGGTTACGCATTAATTGATATTGATGCTTCATGGTCCTTGTAAAGGTGCCTAATTTCTATCTAAGAAGACCCTCATCTAATATTTCATTGATAGTCACTCCATTGAATTCTATAGATTTGCAAGATTCCTTTATCAAAATCAATAGCCTTCTATGATAATCTTCCTTATTGTTGAAGGACCAATATTGAGGAAACACAATTGCCATGGCCTCAAGAAGTTGATCATATGTGAATCATGATATTATTTTAGTGGAAACTCTATAGGCTATGTCCCTGCAGTAGATGCTATAGACTCGATGATCTTGGTAAACTCTTCCCTTGTAACTCTTGTAGCTCGCTTCTTTGGGGCACTATAGTACATTGGTATCTGAAATCCCCTTACATAAACACATAAATCTCCATTTTCAATGATCTTTAAATAATTATCATGATTGTCCAAATCTGTTAGTTTCTACCAGTGATTAAATCTATCATCGAATAAATTTAGGTCAGTATGATAGAGGTTATCGAGAGCTCAACATGGCATTTTACGCAACTGAGCATATTTTGCAATATACATGGCTCTTTGTTTTGATTTTCTCATAATTAACCTCATTTCTTCTAGCATGGGAAGAAGAGATTCCAAATTCAAAAGTGTCTATATATTGCTTAACCTCCGAAGCAGGTCGCCACATCTCTGATTTTCTGCATTGTCCTAATTTTTGTACATTAGTCTAATCAAAGATTGATATTCAAAAAATACTCGATGCACTGGTCCATCCATAGAGATCCATTTGGTATCAACATCTTTTAGAAGCTTGTTTCCATTGGTAATTCCATTAGCAAAGTGCTAAAATTTCCTAAAATTCTTAGGACTTCAATAAAAATATGCATACAACTCTCTTACTAAATCTTCAACCTTGTTTACTGAAGGAAACTTCTTCACAATTCTAAAAGAAAGATTCATCCTATGGGCCATATAGTGAATGCCAACAACATATAGTGAACAAGAAGCTTGCATCTTTGTGTAAAGACCATTCCTTTGACCTTGCATTACTGAAGCTCCATCCGCTCCAACACAGACCAACTTCTTCGCTATTGTCAATTCATCCATAGCTCCATATTCAATTAAATTGCTCTTTACTAACTGAAATAAATTTTCTACTATCGCATTGTCTCTCAATTTAGCAACAGATAGTAGATGTGGTTGGCAGACATTATTCTATATAGTATAAACATGCATGCATATGCACAACGTATTATCTATTGCCATGACTTTGTCTAAGGACAATGCAGTAAAGGTTGACTCTTTTATTTTTCTTTATACATCCTCTATTTCACCCTGTGCAATACAACTTGCCCATTCCCATCCACTGTTTATCAACCAATGACTGATAGGATAGTTAGGAACTTTCAAAAAGTGTAACAAACCACTCATTTCTAGATAGTCTATCATTGGACACCCTCTGCTCAAAATATGGAAAACATTACTTAATTGAACAACATTTCCATGTTCTTCTACTTCACTCGCTTTTGCAAAAAGCATTAATAGAACCTTGAACTTCACTAGGCTTCGTCTAAAATTTTTGAAACATATAATATTCTTTAGCATTCCTTTTATGTTGACATTGCTCCTTTGTTTTATATCTTACCACTTTTATTTCCTTACCATCTACATTTGAGGTTTTGTAAATCTTACCAACATGTTTCTCTATGGTGTCTAGTTTAAGCTACAACTGCTTTTCCTTTTTATACTTCCAACTACAAATTGTACATCTGTATTCTACTAGTGGCTCACCTACAATTGGATTTTCCATGAGCTCAATGAATGGATACTTTGCTGCTCAATCAAATTTAAATCTCTTGGCCATCTCCCATTGACGATCAATTTTTTCTTTCAATTTTTCTCTCTCTTTAGTGTTAGTATTAATTGCACCGTCATCATCACTAAAGTCGATTGATTCATCCCGGTACTAGTTATTTACTAGATATACTTCTTCAAGGTCATCTTCATTAGAGATATCAGGTTCTGTAACTCCATCACCAGATTTATTAGGCTCCCCAATTTGTTAAATGGACTCTTGTGTGGGTTGAGATTGTATAGGCTCCTCTGATGATGTATGTTCCTTACTTTGACCAACACTATTGCATCTACTCCCACCAAAGTATGAAGATATATTTTTGCATTTTGTTGGCCTCTCTTGGACATCTCCACCTTCATTAGTCCTACTCCTCTTCTTATTTAAATTTGACTGTGACATCTCCATCAAATTGAGGCTGCAATAAAATACTATGGTCTCATAGTCGTAGTCATTCTAGTTCTCTACTAATCACAATACTATGAAGAAGGCTCCTTGTTTTGGCATGTTTCAATAATGAAACTCATATATCTTAAATAGAGAACTAAAAATTAACCATTTTCATTTTGGCGAATGGGCTGATCATTACATATGATAAGAACTAATATTTGGAAAACTCCGCATAATTTCAAGTAATTGAGTGGGCGAATAGGGTGGGAATTTGGGACCCCATTGTGTGTGATGCATGGTGAATTGGGTCCTAGGACAAATAAAAATTTCACATAGGAAAATGAGAATTTGGCGAATGATGATTGTCGAAAAAGACACTCAATTAATTTCGTGGCAAATAAGAGTAAACATTAAAGAGAAATATGGGCAAAGAAGCCGACTACCAAACTGAAATTACGTAATAATAGTGGCGAACGTTCCAACCACTATATGAGTATTTTATAAAGTCTGGGTGAACTGGTCAACTAATATACGGTGTTTTTTTTCACCAATTGGTGAATAATCGCCACTAAAAAAATCCCAGCTTGTTATTTGGATCGCATCTCTTTTCTTGAATAGCAGACACTCTGATTGGATAGATGGGAAGCAAAGTTCTGAGAATTTTACTCACAATAGTTTCTTCTTTAATTTCTCCTCTAGATGCTCTGATTGCACTAACACTGGCCTTGATTCTTTCCACATATTTTTTAACATTTTCATCTTCTCTCATTCTCATATGATCAAATTGTCCTCTAAGGCTTTTTGCTTTGGCTCTTCTTACATTGTCATCTCCTCCATAGATTTCTTTGATATTGTTCCATATATCAAAAGTAGTTTTATAGTCTTTGACCTCATCAATTTCAACATAACTAAGAGCAGGTGCAATGGAAATCATCATAATGTTATGGTTCTTCTTCTCAACAATATCTTCAATTGATAATGTTCCAGTGGGAGTTTTATATTCTTCATCAAGATAATTGCATCCTAAATCATTGATGATAGCTAGATGAAGCCTCATAAGTCCTTGCCATGTTACAAAATTATCTCTGTTCAACTTTGGAATCTCTCTCTTGTAAGACACCCTAATCTTTAGCCTAGGTCCTTGAAACCTTCTCTACAAGCACCAAAAGCTTTGATACCAATTGTTGGAAATATAAGAGGAGTAACTAAGAGGGGAGGGGTGAATCAATTACTACTAAAATAAATCCTAGATCCCTTGGATGTCAAATAAAATTTAGACTAATAAAAAATATTACTGTTGATACTTCGTAAGCATACATAAATTATTGTAACTCAGTAAATACAGAGTGTGTATTACTTTAGCAGATCTTAAAATGTTATAAGTAATTACTTGCAAACATGAAAGAAATAACATGAATGCATAAAACACCAAGATTTAATGTGGAAAGCAAATTTTGAAAAAACCACCAAATGTAACTAGTTACTGATTTTCACTCTTCTAAAGTGAGCCCTATTAGGAGCCAACCCTATTAAAGGTTGCAAAATACACTATTAGGTGTGACCTTGTTAAAGGATTTAATCACCTTGTTAGGAGTGGCCTTGAAAGAGGTCTTGAAACAATTCAATGGAAATTCCACCTTGTTAGAGGATTTACAAATGGCTGTTAACCAACTCTGCTAAGAGATTTTAGATCACTGCTACAATGGTAAGAGAGTAACAATGAAATGACTTGATTGTGATGCAACTGAGTTGCTGATTACAAATCTCTATTCTAGTTCATACTTGGTCCTTCTTGATTGAATAGAACTTTTCTACTCCATAAGGATACCTTCTTATCCTTCAAGTTTTCTTCCTCTCTTCTTATCTCTTTCAACTTATTCAACTTGCATATCACACCCTTTGAAATCACAACTTGAGCTTTTACTTATACCTTCTAGATTATCAAGTCAGCTCAAATACACATTAAAATAACTAATATTCATCACTATAATCAGCTAGAATCAATAGGTAAAATAACTAAGCTTTTTATGTGAAAATAAGAAAATCCTTTGGTAACTACCCCAACTTGTAGAAACTAATTCTGAAGTGATTTCGTATGTTAACCAATAGAAGCTTGGTTAACATTGTGAAGTTACAAAATCCCTTTGGTAACCAATTCAACTCCATTAATAATAATTCTATTCAACTTTCCCTTTGTTAACTAAGTGAGCTTGATTAACACTCTTTTCTTCTTAACTTCCTTTGACACCCGAGTAAGCTTGGTAGATACTACCTTCTGTATAGAGTAAGCTTAGGAACACTCGGTAGACTAGGAAAACTATCTTCACTAACCAAGTGAGCTTGGCATGCATTGACTGTCAACTGATATGATATTTGTGTAACATCAAAGACAACACATAATCAATCAATTATATCCAACACACCTAATCAAGATTGAGATTGGTGATATCCAAATTTGGAATAACAATCTCCTCATCAAGATCTATTTCTTCTTCTTTCTCTTTTCCTTTACTCAAAAATGTTGTGCTTGATTGAGGCTTGGTCTCAACTATCCTTGCACTTATTAATTGCATGTTGGGAATGGAAACAATAGTAGAAATAGTAGGATTGGCTAAAAAAGTAGATACTATACTTATTGATGGAATACCTTGTGTAACTAAAACTAATGGTGGAGGAAGTGTTATCTACTCAGTAGATGAAGTGTGTTTCACTTCTATCAATGAAGTACTAAGCTAAATAGGTGCAAAATTTGATTGAGTTATTGTACTTACAATATTTGACACAATTAATCCTATAGTAGCTTTCTCTAGGCTTGATATTTTTAATGTTTCACTCTAAGAATGGTTAAGTGAGGCTATGACTGCTGCTACAGTTTTCTCTAGGTTGGTCTCCTCAATGTTCTAAACTTTAGGTAAATCTTCCTCAATAGCTTCATGTCCTTGTTCCTATTCCTAATCATCTATGTTATCAAAATGTGTTACTTCTTCATCATCAACTTCCTCATCTTTTTCATGTTCATCACCATCTTCATCCTTGTCACTGACATTAACAACAAAATCACTCTAATTTCTAAGAACATAAATGTTCTTCCATGTGTTGGTGGCATTCCTTACCACATGTTCAATGTCATTCATCAATACAAGACAAGTGTTGAATCTAAAGGTAAGTTTTTCCTCATTATTCTTAATGGATTCTTTTACCTCCTTGTCATTCAAGCTCAGCATGAGTTGCCTTAGGGTCTGCTCATATATGTCCCTAGTAGTTTTCATAGAATTCTCCCATCTTGGCTTGACCTTCTCCATTAAATCACTTAGAATCTATTGAGCAAGTTGATCTAGGGAATACTTCCATTTACTTGTTTTAGACATTATCATGTCTTCTATTTTCTTTTACTCCTATGTAGTCCTAGTCTCATACTTTAGTGATCTAATATTTTTTATGCTCACTCCTAACTCTATTTCTTTCAACCTTTCTTGAAAGATGGGTGGAGGCCATTTAAAGATCACACCTCCTCCTCGTTTATCAAGTTTCTTCCTAGACATCCTCCTTGTGAACACAATAGTAGATGGTTTTGTAGGTTTGGTTATAATTACCTTTCCTTTCTTTTTTATAGGTTCTTCTTCCTCTAATTTCTCTTCATTATTGCTTCATCTTCCTCAATATCATCTCCTTTTCCTTCAGTCAACAAAAGAGTGGAATTGGTTTTTAATTTTTCAATTCTCTTCTTTCCTTTGTTGACCACTTGAGGGATTTTTATTTCAAGTTCTATTCTTGCCTTTGCTTCATCATAGGTGCCAAAGTATGTAGCTTTTGGGTCAACAAGCTCATTTATCAATGCTTCAATAACATCCTCGGTTTCATCTATGTTAACCTCATAACCTAGAGACTTAACCCATACAATTCTTGGTCTAACTACTTGTATATATACTTTATCACTACCAACCATGAAACAAATGCCATCTTTGTAATCATCAACAAGTTTCTTAGGGATCTTAAATTTTTTATTCATCTTATCCTTAAATGCGTCAAAGTAATTATCCATAATACTAACATATTCTTCTCCCATTTCGGCTTTATATTCATTAATATGATAAAGAATAGGTACATCCTTCCTCTATACAACTATACCTTTAGATGGAAAAAACTTTTGCACATAGAAAAATAGACAAGTTACGAGTGAACTGAACTTACAATGAGTATTCTTTGAATTTTTTATACTCTCCACATTCTTGTTCAATCAATTTAGCATCAACTTGACAAGGTCAAGTGACAAGTTATTCTTGACCACTTTTTATGTGAGATCCATTGCTTCACATGATACATTGTTGTGTCTACTCCAACTGAATGTTTTGTGTGTGATGACATATATCCCAAACTTTAGTTCCATATCTATAACACAACTGATCTTCATTCCTCTTCCATCCCACTTGGCAAGGGTTTTCTTTTCAAACTTGACCCAACTTAGGATTTCAGTCATTTAGATTTTGTCACCATAGGAAGACCAGTGATCCTATGGATCATCTTCTTTGTTATCACAATAGGTTGTTCGAACCACAACTAACCATTATGCACACAACTAAGAATGAATCTTATCTATTTGATTTGATCTTGTGCATGTGTGTAATGTGAGTCAAACCCTTTACTTCAAGGTGTTGATGCTCCAATTTTAACACACCATTCACACATAATTCTTTCAAGGATTCATCCTTTTCTAGAGTTCCAATATCTTGAATAGCACATCAAAAATGTGAATGAATTTCATTAATCAATAGTATAGTTAATGGAATTTGTAACTAATATCCAACTAGATCTAGGGTTTTTGCAATTGCTAAACTTAGATTAAAGTCTAGTGCCTTCCGTTCCATGCCTTGAACTAACATATCAGATCCTTTCTTTGATTTGTTGCTAGTGGATGCCATTTTATTTGGTAGGATTTGAGAGAACACAAAAATCTTTAGTAGTAATTCACTCAAATGCACTAAGAGAATTCTACACAAATAGCTCTCAAAAATTCATGGTGAGAAATGACTTTGATTTTTCCCTTTTTATCCTTTTTTTCCTTTTAATCACCATAAATGTTTGGTATGATTGTTTTCTCAAATGATAGACCGGCCTCCACTTTTCTTGCATTGAATGCTTGGTAGAGTCATCCATGACTTGATTTCCATACAAAACTTAGTTACTCCCAACCTTGCTTGGTAGCATCTTGCAACTTGACTTCACTCAGTAAGGTTTGGAACCGGACCTCATTCGGTAATGACTAGCATCTTCTTGAATGCTCGGTGATCCCTTTGCATCTTGAATTCTTATATGGATCTTTCATTCTACTGATTGGAACTAATATGAGATGTCTTCTTTAAAATCCTAGTTCCAGTTCTCTCTGAAAGAGATCAAGTAGAAATACTTAAGTCACCTAATTCTTGAGTGACATGTTCATCATTCTTCGAACTTCCATTCTCATAAGATTTTGGAACCCATTGTTGTCTCATCTACTTTCTGATCTTAGAAGATTTTTTCATCTTTTCATCCTCAATTCTTCTAGTATTCATATAGTTCTTGGGAAGAAGACCAAGTTGTGTACAAATAAAACATTTTTTGGTGGTGTCTCTTTTCATCATGTGATGTTTTACACAATTCATTCCAATGTGTCTGAATTCTCCACAGTAATGACATTTGCACCAAGTGCTATAGTTCCAAGCAAATATAGATTTTACAACCTATTTTGCTAGGTTCAATATCTTATCTTTCTAATCTGAATATTTGTGCCCATGCTTCTTACATTTGTGACATTTTCCTTCAAACTTAGGTTTCTCTTTGCATTCATTAGCTCTATGACCATGTTGATTGCAATTGTAGCATTTTTCATTGAATTTAGCTTTCCCATTGCTCCAACATTTGTTTGATGTATGACCTATCTTACTATAATGATTTCAAGTAGGTCTTTGATTCTTTTCAGCTCCTTGCATGGATGATTCACCTTCATTTGTATATCCAATTCCTACTTTTCCTTATTGTCTAAAATGACTTTTCTCATAGAATTGATTCTTCTCTTCTTAAGATTTCATCATCCTCTCATTGGTTTGCCTTTTAGTATTTAGGTCATTTAGTAATGTTTCATTCTCTGATCTTAGATTCATGATTTATTCATTTGCATTGTGAGCCGATTAATGAAGTCTACTTGTTGAAGGAATATATGTTAAATCTCATTGTTCTTTTCTTCTATTTTTTCTTTTATCTTGTTTTCTCTTCCATGAATTCACACAATCTTACTAACTAAATTTCTTGTTGTCTTCTCAACTTTCTTACTTCTTCTTGAAGTGTACCATTATTTTCTAATAGTTCTCTAATTGCTTCATTGGCTTCATCTGAATTGCTTGAATGGATGTCTTCAATTCTTTCTTCAATGTAGAGTTGGTCATTCATTTGAATTGCAAGATCTTTTCTCCTTTTCAAGGATTGATATATTTACTCATTTTCTTTCTTGAGTTGTCCAATAGCCTTATCTAGATTCTCATTTTCAATAGCCTTATCAAGTCTGAATACCTCCATAGCCTCTGATCTTTGCTCCAGTTGTTAAACTTTTCTCTGAGAACCACAAATTTCTAATACCAATTGTTGGAAATATATATGATAGGTTAAGTTACTAAGAGGGGAGGGGTGAATCAATAACTAAGAAAACTTAATCCTTAATTACCAATTAATCCTTCATGTGTATTCTGATCTAATTGCATGCATGAATAACTAAAAGAATTAAAACATTCAAAACACTTTGACACACAATATGGTGACCCAAAAACCTTCCAAATAGAAAGTATAACTAGGGTGGGGATGATATACACAAGTTTTAGTAGTGTAGTATAAGGTTGGCTTGTTAAGGCTTACAATGATCACTTATGATGATTTACCCTGTTCAAAGTAATAAGGACTGCAAGGTCCACCTTAAAAAAGGATTTACAAACATAAAATGAAGTATGCACTCAGTAAACAGATCTACAAAATACTATTAAGTCTACCTTGTGAAAGGATTTAATTGATCCACCTATTAGGATGAAATAGTGGTTGATATTTGATCTGCAACTTGGTTTGTTGAGTGAGATTCCTTTGAGTGTAATGATCACCTTGCTATGATAGGTAAATTGTGGTTCTTCTTATACTACTATAGCTTTTGTATTTCACACTTTTGATCTTTTCTATTAATTACATTCCATATATATCTTATTGGATGTAATACAATACATTACATATATACCAATCCAATTTACAAATCAACAAAGTTGGCTACAATAGAAGTTTACACAAAAATGGATAAAGTTGGCTTAACTACAAGAACTCGGATTCTATAGACTAGCTCGATAAAGTTCTGATACTCGACATCTACTGTAATTCTTGGCATCATCATGCATTCGATAGACATAGAACCTCAGTTCATACTCATCACTTCCAAGTAGTTTGAACTCAGTATATATTGGTGACTCGATGAGTATTGTGAAATTTGGCATATAAATTGAATCACTTGATTGACACTGCATAGCTCAGTCAATGCTATCACAACAAGCTTGGTATAAACTAAATTACTTGGTCAACACTAAGTGGCTCAATCAACATTGGATTCACATCACTATAACTGCAACTTCAATAAGCACTGCACAACTTGGTTTGCACTTAGGAACTCGGTAAACCTTATGAAACTTGGTTTACACTACTAATCACCATCATGGTAGAAATTTCTTAGCACAAACTGAATACTATTCATTGAACTTGATAGAGTCTAAAATGCTTGGTTAGCTCTATTAACTATTCAATACACTCTGTAGGTACTATCTATCTGAATAAGTGTGTGTCACTAATAATAAACATGACTATAATGTCAACAAATTCATTATGTGAATAAAGAACAAGGTCTACCTAAATCTTATGCTAATACACAACCACCTGAAGATTGTGAGAGAATTCTCTTTTCTCTCAAAAACTTCTCTCCCAAAAATCCCTTCTCAAAAAATCTCAGACCCTGTGAAATGACCTCTCAATCTCCAATAAGCAGTTCTCTCCTAAATTTGGGACACTGATTATGTGATCATGCGAGGGAACTCGTCGATCATAATCTTTAAACTCTTTATTTACTTTTTGAATATTCATGCACACTTTTTGCAACTTAAAATATCTTTATTAATTTAATTTCTCTTTCTCTCATTAATTAATTTTTGAATCATTTTTTGATAAAATATTTATTAACTTAAGATAAAATATTATTTAGCATTTATTTAAAAATGATCTCCTAAATAGATTATTATTAAATTAAATTAATATTAATACACTCTCAAATTAGAACTATAGTTTTGTCTTTAAATTTAATTCTTTTTATTTAATTAATTTTGCAATTAATTAAATATATTTAAATATTGAAATTATCTTAATAAGTTTCCCTTAAATTAAATCATTAATTAATCTTTTAATTTGACTTAATTAACAGAAAAATCACCAAAGACCTACAAGATGAAATATGAAAACCCATCATAAAATACGACATACAAGATCAAACTCAAGGGTTATAATCACAAATTTATGTCATACAATGAATTTGGAAGGGTAATCATCTTAGATACTTGTCCTATTTTCTAGGACAATTGGTTTTAAGGTTAGGATTTGGACTCAACAATTTATCTCCCCTCTCTTACCATTGAAATATTGCAATAGGGTACACTCATCCTAGTAAATCAGGGAAGTCGATACCCAGTACTTGCAATCTACATAAAATCTACACATGAAAAAATACATATATTCTAAACTAAATAGGAAATGGCAGGAACTGGTGTATTGTGTAGATCTCAACTACCAGGTGACTACATCTCCCTTCCTTAACCACATCAAAAATGTCACACATAAAGAAAACATACACACACACCATACACATGCAAGTATGGGGTAAGTATTCACAAAAAAAATGTATAAATAATCCATCTAACTAACATCATTAAATAATTGGAATCACTGTAAATACTCATCATCAAAGTATAATCATGCATACAAGGAGTAACTAGTACCAAGTAGTCTCATTATATAATCAACATCAAGCTAGAAGAAGCCAAAAGAAGGAACATCAAGCTATTAAAAGCAAGATGAGATGTTGAGTTAATAGTGAAACAAGTTAAAGGTATGTTTTTAGTTAAAAACTAGAGACTGAAGCATTACAAGAACCGAGTATGGGATGAAATAGAAGGTTTTGATGCATTTGCAATTGAAGAATTCCTCGAGAACTGAATGACAAGGTAGACTCCGTAGCGATATCAGCTTCTTAGTTAATTCCTCATCCTAATTTTGTAAACAAGAAGTATTCAGTGGAAATCATTCATAGACCAAGTGTCCCTGATAATAATAATTCTTGGCAAGTATTTAAAGATGATGCTCATATTAATGCTTTCTTGCAGAATGTTGAGAAGTTCTCTATGAACTACTTTGAAGGCTCAAGTGTGGAATGTAGGAAATTTTTTCCTGATTTACTTGATGAGAATGATGTGTTACAGTTAAAAGGGAATGTAATACCTAAAGGCCTAGTCAAGTTTGAGAATCTTTTTGATAGGCAAGATACCTTCCTAGCTCAAGGTGCAACATCTAAAGAAGATCTGAGTGTTGATTATGAAAAGGTGAACCTAGGAGATAAACATAATCCCAAAATTATCAATTTAGGAACTTGTTGTGATGAAGGTGAGAAAGTTAGATTCACTAAACTCCTATCAAAATATGTTGATGTCTTTGCTTGGTCTTATGATGATTTGAAGACTTTCAGAAATGGTAAATTCAAACACCGCATCACTCTAAAACCAGGTAGTTCCCCTTTTAGGCAAAAATTAAGGACATATAATCTAAATTTTTTTGATGCAATCTTCAAAGAAATAGATAAGATGCTAAAAGCTCACATTATTTTTCCAATTCATCATTCCATGTGGGTGGAAAACATCATGCCAGTTAGGAAAAAGAATGGAGAAATAAGGATTTGTGTTGATTTTAGAAACCTTAATCAAGCAAGTTTGAAAGACAATTTCGCTTTGCCAATAATGGATCAAGTTCTTCAAACAGTTGCTGGTTTGGAAATGATGTTGTTGAAGATGATCAACAAAAAACAACATTTACAACACCATGGGGAACCTTTGCCTACAAAAGAATGCCTTTTGGCTTAATAAATGCCAGTGCTACGTTCCAGCGAGCTATGAATTCAAACTTTTGTAACTTATTGGATAGATGCATCACAATGTACCTTGATGATATGATAGTGTTTTCTAGAAGATGAAAGAAACACCTAAAAGATTTGAGGAAAGTACTCCTAAAATGTAGAGATCATGGAATTTCATTGAATCCCAAGAAATCAATTGTTTCCATGACTGAAGGAAAGTTACTTGGATGCATGGTCTCAAAAGAAGGTATCAAAATTGACCCAAAAAGAGTGAAATCCATCTAGCAGCTACATCTTCCTATCAATTCAAATGGCATTAAATCATTCTTTGGACAAATCAATTTTTTGAGAAAATTCATACCTAATTTTGCAGAAACTGTTAAACCCATGGCCAAGTTACTCAGTGAGAAGTAGAATTTCAAATGGGATGAGCCAACATCAAAAGCATTCAAGGAGGTAAAAGAAGCTATTGCTAAAGCCCCAACGCTTTTTCACCCTGATTTTAAAAAAGATTTTATAATGTATTGTTATGCGTCTGAGCTTACCATGTCAGGCATATTGCTCATATCTCTTTTATGAGCGTACCTCTAAAGAAACATGAGCTTAATTACTCTCTGTATGAAAAGCAAGCTTTCACTATTGTAAAAGTAGTAAAATATTTTAGATACTATATTCTACACTCTCATTCTGTAGTGTATGTGCCATCCACCGCGATCAAGAGCATTCTGACATAGCAGGATGTAGCAGTCAACAATCGGGCCACATGGATAGAAAAAGTCCAAGAATTTGATTTGGATATCCAATCAAAAAAATTTGTTTGAGGATAGGGTTTCTATAAAATTATTGCAGAAGGTAAAAGGGAGGAGTCAAATCCCACTTGCTTATTTCTAAGTCTCAAAGATGAATGGTATTCAAATATTGCTTATTTCTTGACATACAGAAGATGTTCTGATCACCTGAAAGGAAAGGACCGGCGAACCCTCCAACTCAAAGCAGCTAAGTTTGTTATAATTGATGATATATTATATAAAAGAGGTTTAGATGGTATATTTTTAAGATGTGTTGATACTGGCCAACAGGATAAGTTATTGAGAACCTTCCATGATGGAGCCTACAAAGGTCATTTTTCATCAACAGTAACAGCATTCAAGATCCTAAGAAGTGGGTACTATTGGCCAGGAATGTTTAAAGCTACTTACCATTGGGTTAGGAATTGTGAAAAATCTCAACTATTTATCAAGAAACCATAATTAATTGTTCTACCCCTAAAATCAATGATCATAGAAGAACCATTTCAAAAATGGGGATTGGATTTTATAGGGCCTATTAATTCGAGTTCAAGTGCTAGACATACACACATCCTTACTGCGACTAATTATTTTACTAAATAGGTAGAGGCAATTCCTGTTAAAAAAGCAACCTCACATGCGGTGTGTAAATTTTTGACAGAAAATATTTTGACCCATTTTGGTACTCCTAGAAAAATAGTAACAGATAATGCAAAAAAAAAATTCATCCAAGGAAATTCAATTTTATTGTTATGATCATGGTGTCCATTTGTCTCATTCATTGAATTACTTCCCTCAAGGCAATGGACAGGCAGAGTCCACAAATAAAAACCTGGTTAACATTATGAAAAAATTGGTGGATGAAAAGGGGAGAGATTGGCACAAGAAGTTATATGGAGCAATTTGGGCTGACAGGACTTCTCCCAAAAGAGCCATAGGTATGACACCTTTTGAATTGGTGTATGGAGTTGAGGCACAATTGTCCTTGCCTTTAGAACTAACCACATTGAATCTGTAGAAAGAAATCAAAGACAAAACATTCCAGTCCTCCATTGAGAAGAGAATACTATATCTCCAAAAAATAGAAGAAGAAAGAAGAGAGCTAGTGGATCACATCAAAAATCATCAAGCAAGAGTTAAAAGGATGTTTTATCAAAAGGTGAGACCATGAAAATTCATGAAAGGAGACCAGGTGCTATTATGGGATAAGAAAAGGGAACCTAAAGGAGCTCATTCTAAGTTTGAAAGCTTATGGAAAGGTCCATTTGTAATATCTGAAGAACTAGGTTCAAATGCCTTCAAACTATAGTACCCTAATGGAGATGAACTTACCCTATCTTACAACGAGCAAGACCTCAAGCTGTACCATCTTTAAGTCCATTTTCACATCTCATTATAAATACCATATTTTGTTTTGTTTTTCCTTTCTTGTTTCATTCTTTGTTTTGTGTCGTCATCTTTTGAATTGATCTGCAAAGCCTAAGACACTGGGTTCATCCATGATCCTTTTAGTCTCATTCCCCAACAGGAGTCGATCGTTAGTGCTTATATTTTTCTCGCACTTTAATATGTTTTTAGTCCCAAGTTTTCTTTTCTTGAAGTTGAAGTTGAAGTTTTAGTTTACTTCAACTTCAAGTTCAGGTCTGCCTCAGTCTTCTTGTGTCAAGTATGATCTCTTTCCTCGAGTTGGTCTTAGTTAAGTTGATGTTGAAGTTGAAACCTGGTCACCCAATTCTTCAACTTCAACTTTAGTGTCAATGTTGCACTCTAACGAAAGTCGTATGCAGGTTTTAATTCTTCAAACCAAATCAAGGTGGGTCCCAGTATAGCATTTCCCAAGACATGTGAAGTCATGAATAGAAGGATTTAAGGTAGTATGTGCTCGGCTATGGCAAGGTTTGATTGAGGGATAAAATTGTCATGTCATGATCACTTAACATAGCAGCATACGTGCGGATTTGATGGAGTATTTAAAACAAAGCACACACAACATCTTTTCCAATCCATGCCACATGAGTGGGTAATTATTGTACTTACCTGCCAAATCTATCATGTGATCTCCCACACAAATCATTCCTTAAACGCATTCATTTTATCCCTTTTCTACTCATTCCTTTTTCTTCGAAGAAATTCCTAGCATTATCGGGTAAGAAGGGTGAGTTGCAGGCTTTCTCTTTATCAAACCGTAAGTGCATTTTCATAACCCTTTGCATTTCAAATTGTGTTTACTTTGTTTTGAGGTATTTCAAGCCATATATTGTAAATCTTTTTTATTAGCAATCATGATGCTTTTCTACCCAAAATTGCCTAAGCTAGAGAAACCTTCTTTGCTTAGTTCCCTTCCTAAAATTTGTGACACATTCTTGGTAAATAAAAGTTTATCTGAGTTAATTGAATGAGCCAAGAACACCTATTCAAGCCCTATTTATTAGAGGCTAGTCGATAGTGGATTATTAGAAGCCACCACTTTTCCCACTGCCATCACATACCCAAGACTTGTTCTTGAATGTGTAAGCCATTATGACCTTGTTTCTAGGTGTATTAAGAAAGCCTCAAAGGATGTGATTGTTAGAATCAATAGAACCAGTGTCCATTCAGCCTTTAGGATTCCTCACAAGGAACCTTATGAGCCATGGACATTTGAAGAAGCTAAGCACCTATATGCCGAAAACAAAAATAGCTATGATAACAAGATAGCTCAGTCCTGGCTCTTGAAACCAGTAGAGGGAGGTTCTAGACTGCCTAAGCCATTGACTAGTGAGCATTTTATAAAAGAAATTGTAGACATCATTCTTCTACTGAATAGGATCAAGGGAAATGAGCATGAATTCCATTGGGAATCATGGATGTACTTTTTCATATAGAAGATCATTGAAGGGGTTAAATTCATTGATTGGTTTGATCTCATAGCAGAAAACTTGCATAGGGTTTTAATAGTTGTTAACAATTGTGGCCCATTTTTTCTGTCTTCCTATCTAATTTACATCCTAGCTACATCTAAAGAATGGTACTATCTTCCACATGCACCTTGGGTTAATGACATGTCCATTTACCAATATTATGGTGATCTTCAAGAAGCTATAGTATGCAAGGAGTTCAAGAGGGTCAATGACGTCTTTCTAGGGAAATTGGTATTTGAACTCCAAGGCTGGGAGAATGATAGGATGATAGAAGAAGCTATGCAAGTTGTGCAAATCTATGGTTGCTATTACATTCAATTCCCTAGGTTTACATATATCAACATGGGTGGTTTTTCTGATGAACCTTTAAAGCTCCCACATTATTGTTCAGATTCTATAGTGTTATCTGAGATGTGTAGGCAATTAGTCTATGTGATTGAGTCCTTTCATATTTCAAAAAGATCTTCTTCAGTATTCTTCCCAATTGAGATTGGACACTATAGATGCCCTAGTCTGAAAGAAGCCATATTGTTAGAAAAATCATTAACTTATTTAGGCTTTAAACCTTTCATTTCTAGGTTAGATTTTGACTATGTTGGCTTTGTCAGAAACAATATCAAGAATGCGGTATCCCTGGTCCACTCCCCACAATTAAAAGATTTTTGGGCAAACTTCCTTAATGAATTCGAGGTAAGGAAAAGACTTACTTATGTTCAATGTGGAGTTGGATACTTATGGAATAAAGGATGATGATTATGAAGAAGTGCTTGATCAATTTTATATTGACCAGATTGAATGCATGCCCATTCTTGATATTGACTGGGAAAAGAGGGAAGAAAATGATTTCTATGCCCATACTAAAGATGTAATAGCTATAATTTCCAAGTGGATAAAGTTAAAGGTAGTGCCTACTCTAGACATCTCTGGGAAGTTTTCAAAAAGCAAAGATAAAAAGATTGCTAAAAAGAAAACTAATCGAGGTGTTCCTGATTCTATTGTAAGTCTAGTCAAAGTTGAAGTTGAAGAAAGTCCTAAATCCCTTCAACTTCAAGTTCAAGAGACAAATCCAAAAGCCAAGAGGGTAACTCATTCAAGCACAAAGAAGGCATCAGTCAGCAAAAGTAAGAACACCATAACCATGGACCTGGAGGTAGCAGAAAACCCACCTATGGCTGGTAATGTACCTGAATCCCAAAATTTTCCAATAACTACCAAAGGCCAGGAGAGTAGCCTCTCCTTGGTCAAATTCTCCCCTACTACCGTAAAGGATTAGGCTATGCCTAAATGGCTAGAGACATCAATGGAGAAGAAAATGAGCATAGTCCCAATATCCATGCCTATTGATAATTTGGTTACTAAGTGTCTTGGTAAGGCACCTAAAGTAAAGAAAGCAATAACCAAGGCAAGAATCAATTTTGATAAAAATTTAGGATGGTGGGCACCAAAAATAGCTACACCACCAGATGGAAGCTCTCGTGATTTCGTGGTTCCTCAAGACTTCCAGATAACAAAGGTTGATCTGGAAAAAGGGGACCGCTAAGTAGACATGGAGTTCTTTGAAGTATCTAATAAAAAGATCGTGCATAGGGTATGGAAAGATGGATAGGACAAGCAAGAAATGAAGGAAACAATAAAAAAACATGGCACAATATATCAATGCTATCCTCCACCCTGAAGCAAAGCCAATCTGTGAGATGTCAACCATCATTGATGTGTCCTCTATGACCAGTTAGCAATCATTGGAGAATCTGCATAAGTGCAAAGTGGTAGCCAAGGTAGTAGGTGAATGGGTTCAGGATGTTCTACATGATACCGTAAAACACATAGGTCACCTGGATCATGCCTCAAAGGAAATATTGAATATTACTAAAAAGGTGGAATCAGGAAATGAAGGATATGAAAAAGAGAAGAACAACTGGAAAAAGGTGGTGATGTGGTTAGAAGATGTGCAAGAACTTGGCGTACAAAAATTCTAGGTTGAATGCCCCATAGCTGCTCTAGATGAAAAGGCCCTGTATGTCATCAAAGATTGCATCGAAAGGAGGAATGAAGCACTGAGACAAGGAGTAACTAAAATCAAAGAAGCATTGCAAGAACTTAAGGTTATACATCAGATTATTGAAAATGACCTTAAATGGTTTGCCAAATAGTTCATGGGAAGAGAAGATGACTCTGTTGCCCAATCAGATGAAATAATCAAAGAGCTTTAGAAGAAGTTTCAGGAGTGGCAAGACAAGAAGGCACCAGCTAAGTAGGACTTTTCCAACATGACGCATATAAAGGCTATCTTAATCATCAACCTAAAGCACTTGGAAATGTATGAAGAAAAGGTTGCTAAACTGAAGAAGATGAAAGAAATCTAGAAGCAAAGGTTTGCCTATATTGGTGTGTCGCATCAATCCATTATCTTAGCCTTTTCAACTGCCTATGAAATGTGGAAGATGGAAAAAGGTGTGGCTAGTGGAGATAGTGCTACCTGATCAAGACAAGCAGTTACACTTAATCGCTTAGTTATATTTTCTTTTCCCGATTTCATTTTTCTTGCATTTCAGTTATGAGTTACTTTAGCAAAAGACAATTAACTCCTGGTAGGGTAATTTTGGAAATAGTCTAGCCCCACGCCTATATATATGTAATAATTAATGTGGTAGACGATTAGAATTCTCCAGTAGATCGATAGAAAAAACTATTTTTGTTTGCAATTTTATTCCAAGTTAGAAGTAACATTTTAGAATTTCTGCAGATACAATGAAACTTTACAGTTTGATTTATGGTTAAAAGCTTTGTAAGTGCATACTACTATCTACCTATTTAAATCAGTGTTTTTGAAGATACTATTTAAGCTTTTAGCTGTGTCTGTTATTTGTTTTGAATTTGTTTGTTCAAAACCTGGGATGCATTGAGAAGTTAGTTTTATTGAATTTGCCTACTCGATAGTTTTAATTTTCAAATATGTGGATCATCTTGATAATTAAAATCAAGTGGTTCTTTTGCATTAAAATTTATTTTGTATTGATGAGATAAAATAAATTGATTCAACACTTTTGGGAGATTGTTTTCCTATAAAGGTCATTTTGTTGAGTTTATTAGATCGAAAAATTATCATTATAATCAAGGTAGTTGCGCCTATTTTCAATGAAGAAATATCAAGCAAAGAATTCCTAAGCCTCTTTGAGAAGAATTCATTTGTTAGTTTGCATGCTTTTCTCTATTCTTACATATGAACATTTATGGGAAAAATTGTTTAATAATAGCTACAATCCCAATGTAAGTTACTTGAAAGTATTTGGTAGCAAATGCTATATCTTGAAGGAATCTAGGAAAGGTAAATTTGATGTCAAAGGTTATGAAGGCATATTCCTAGGATACTCCTATAAAAGTAAAGAATACAAGTGTTTGAATCTAACTACTCATAAGATCATAGAAAGTGCACATGTGAGAATTGATGAATTTGCAAAACAGAGTAAAGAGGAAAGCAACAAAGAACCTAAGGATTAGAAAAAGTTTGATTATCATGCACCTTATACCATGCTGAATCTATTTGGAAGTTAGGAGGTTTCACCTCCTAAATCCCAAAAATCTCCAAAAGCTACCGAGTTGCATCTAGTGCAACCTGAGTCAAAGTCAGACACTATTGAGCTAGTGCTTGAGCAAACTGAGTCAGAAGGACCTGAGTCACAGACAATGGAACTGAAGCTTAACATAGAAGATCATGAAGAGGTAAGTGGAACATGTTCTAAACCCAAAGTACCTATGTTAACAAGATATGTCAAAAATCATCATGCACCTAATTAGATCATTGGAGACAAGTTAGATAAAACAATGACAAGAAACAAATTGAAAGGTACATGTTTTCTTTTTGAATTTAAACCCAGATATGTTAAAGATGCTTTGGATAATCAAAGTTTTATTGTAGCTATGAATGAAGAAATAGAATAGATAAATAATAATAAGACTTGTACTCTTCTTCCTAGACCCAAGGATAAAAATGTAATTGGTACAAAGTGGGTGTTCAGAAATAAGCTAAATAAAGATGGAGAAGTTTCCAGAAATAAAGAAAGGTTAGTTTGTAAAGGTTATTCTCAAGAAGAAGGTATTGATTATGGTAAAAAAATCTCTTGTTTCAAAATTAGAAGGTGTTAGAACTTTACTAGCACATGCAGCATTTAGACGATTTAAAGTTTATCAAATGGATGTAAAATCTACATTCTTAAATGGAATTCTTGATGAGGAAGTCTACATTAAACATCCTAAAGGTTTTGTAGATCCTAGCAAAAGAGATATTGTCTATAAATTGCATGAAGATTTGTATGGTCTCAAGCAAGCTTCCAGATCTTGATATGGAAGACTTCATAACTACTTGATAAAGATTAGTTTTCAAAGAACAAATGATAACAACAAACTGTATATTAAAGAAGGGCCAGACAAGAAGATTGTGTTGGTAAATATATTTATGGATAACACTTTATTTATGGGAAATGATGACTTGTGCAAGGTATTTTTAGTTGATATGAGTAAAGAATTTGAGATATCCATGTTTGGAGAGATAAAATTCTTTGTTGGATTGCAGATCCAGTAGAAGAAAGATGGTATCTATATTACTCAATCCAAATATATCAACGAGATACTGAAGAAGTTTGGTATGGAAAACTCAAAAGTTGTTGGAACACCTATGTCTACTAGACATAAGTTTTCCAAAAATGATTATTTGAAAGAGGTGGATTAAACCAGATACATATCAATGATTGGAAAATTGTAGTATGTAGTGCACAAGGCCTGAGATTGCATTAGCAATTAGTATGGTGGCAAGATTCTTAGTAAATCTCAAAGAAAATCATATGATTGCAATCAAGAGAATCATGATATATTTCAAAGGTACTAAAGAATATCATTTATGGCACAGAAAAAGAGGTAACTTGGATTTAGAAGAATTTATAGATACTCATTCGGCAAGAAGTGTTGATGACAAAAAAAGTACAAGTGGAAGAGCATTCTTTCTTGGTAAAAGACTAGTCTCTTGGACAAGAAAGAAGTAGAATTGTATTTCTCAATCTATAGAAAAGGTATAATGTGTGGCAACAATAGTTAATTGTTCTAATATTGTTTGGTTCAAGTAATTGTTGGCAAGTACGAAGATAGAGATCAAGGATCCAATGGTTATCTTTTGTGATAACACTAGTGCAATCAATATATCAAAGAATCTTGTGATGTATACCAAAACCAAGAAAATTGCTATAAAATATCATTTTTTGAGAGAAATGGTACAAGAAAAAGAGGTAAGATTGGAATATGTGAATACAAAAGAGAAAATTGCAGATATATTCACTAAACCATTACCTAAGGATTTATTTTTTTATCTAAGACGTAGGTTAGGGGTCATTCCCCTATCTGAAGCTCACTAAATGTACTTTAGTTATCCATCAACAAGAGCATGTTGAAGATTGAATAGTTGATGTAGTATTGAAAAGGCACATTACAAATGGATCAGTACATGAGGTACATTGATATTCACTGAACATTGTCTTTCACATTGTTGGCTTCTAAATTAATAGCTTTTGAATAGCTTAGTGGTAAGAACATTTACACCTAGGAGTAGCTAACTCCCATCCTCAATGCACGTATTCAAATACTAGGGTCAACTATAAGGCTATTTAGCTCTCATTCTTCTTCTTTAGGCTCTACAAGACCCAAGCTAGTAGACCGTAGATTCTTTATATGGTATTAGTGTAAAAGCATATAACTAAATCTAGATAACAAATAAAAATCCTTGAATCTTCTATGTTTGTGCAACCAATCACAGATATGAAATAACTACTAACATAACCTATGAACATGATAAACCAAGTATTAACTCTTTTCAACTCTTAAATTGAAAGGGAAAACATATTTGATTAACAATTGAATCATCAACATAACCTAGGTATGCAACATCAAAACATGTAATATCCATGTTGATTAGTCCCTTATCTATTGGGCATAAATGGAATCAAAACACACACATGAATACCCAAAATATACTCATATACTCAGATATTTGATCTATCTATCAACCATGCAAATAGACATCAATCCTCAAATAAAATTCATACTTATTAGATCCTCCTATGATCCCTATAGTTCTATTAGTACAATATCAAGCAAATTACTTAGGTCCTTGACCCAACAACAAGACACACAATGACATACAACTTCAATAACAAGCTACAACTAGACAATATGCACTTTGGGCATAAATCACAGAAAACTACATACCTAGAGAAAAGGAGATAAACTTCATAATGAAATTTCAAATAAATCTCTATATTCATTTCTTGAAAAGAATAGATCATGTATAAGAAAAAACACAAAGAATACACCAAGTAATGATTGTGTAATATGAATGCTTCAAAAGAATACTACACTATTGCTACTAATAATAGAGAAAATATTGAGAAATGTGGAATCAAAATTATAGAACTAGAGCCAACCTTGTGGTCTCATAGTTGTAAAAGCTTGGAACTCATACAATGAGAAATGAAGGAATATTTATAGAGAACAAAAATCTCTCGGCTCTAAAATCTAATTCTGGCATTTGTCATGCTAAAACTTCTTTTCTCTATTGCTATTGAAATTGATCTCCTCCATCTACCAACAAATCAAATCTTGATTAATTGTTGTTGCAGAACATCTGATATATCTCCTACAAGGTAATCAACAAAAAAATTCTTTGAATGGATATATGATGCATGTCATAATATATGTTGGAGCTTCAAATCTGATCTTGTTTGTCCTCATCTATGTTCATGATATCTCTAAATGCTCTTGCTGACAAAACTCTAATCTCTTCCAACTACCTTTAAAATCATTCAAGTCCTCCTTTGTGGTTTCCAGTGCATTAAATCTTATCTCAAACTGATCATATCTAATCTTATTCCCATCTAAAATAGAAAATCTTCATTTGTACTTAGGATGCCTTGAATTTATAAAACCTCTTGTAGCTTTTTTCTAATGAATACTTGTGAAAAAATTGACTTCAAAAATGAAGAGTATATCTTCTCCCGGTTCTGGTAGTATATCATACTACGTA
The DNA here is from genome assembly GCA_028749045.1 of Cupressus sempervirens. NCBI lineage: Eukaryota > Viridiplantae > Streptophyta > Pinopsida > Cupressales > Cupressaceae > Cupressus > Cupressus sempervirens. The sequence continues at coordinate 744,733,458 of CM053783.1, forward strand.
TTTTAGGTAAAAATAATGCCTTTGAGGTGCACTTGGAAAACTAGGTCCATGCTATGAATATACCATAAAAATGAAAAATTTAAATAACTATATAGTATAAACTATATAATATCATTAAAATTAATTTCAAATCTTTAGCTTTAAAAATTTGAGCATACAGATTAGAGATTGAAGATATGACACAAATAATTCAAATTATTTTCATATTATATCCTTTTTCGTCTTTGCCACTTGTCAAGTTTTCATTTGCCAAACTCACAAGTGGGCCCCGCTTTATATTATGCAACATTTGAATATTATTTAAATTTTAGAAATCTTCCCCTCTTGTAGCATCTTACCTTTATAATTTCATACCTCCAATCCTATGACAAGGGCCTTCATCATAATATTTCACAACTTCAAACTTTAGTTTACGATGACATGAAAATCAACTTTTCTTAATATCTTAGCTCCAATTTTTTCTTCTCATGATATCACAATGAACTAGGCTTTGTCATGATATTGTGAGTCCAAACATATCCTCCTCCCAACATTATGATTGTCATAACATCTTAGGTTGATTTTTATTGCCTCGCAATCTTCCAATGGTCATAGTATCGGAGCTCCTCAACTTTCTTTCTATGATCTTACAAAGTGACTCCCGAACATGCCACATGGCATCACATTCTTGGTAGCTCTATAGGTCAAAATTTGTTTGACTTTGTTTTCCTTTGGCCACAGTGGGCCCCTCCACATGAGCTTGCACTTGTGTCTTGTGTGTCCTTAAGCAAAGAACTTAAGACATATTGTATTAGAGCATATAGGTATTTATCTAGTTAATGAGATAGTGCATCCCTTATGATTTTCCCTTCATCATGGAGCTCTGCCTTTCAATGACATGGGATACAATTCTCCCTACCCTATCATGTCTACTCCTCTTCATCATGTGGATGCCCCTGCATCTCCCCTCTAACATGCCCTATAATTTTAGTGGAATCTCCTTCCACGCCTTCAAAAATATATCTAAAAAAACTTATTGAATATATGGTGCTTCTTTAGAGGTCTTCTGTCATTGGGATCTATGTGTACCCATGAATGGATGGGATCCGACAACTTCTGTCTGTTACCTCCAAATTTTGGGACCTACCTTTTTGGCACCCATTTTGCTCCTCACTAGTAGTCTCCTACTTATCATGGATGCTCTGCATCTTACACTTCTCACATGGATTTCTCCCATGCTAATGGATATTGTTGTGGTCTCTATTTTTCCTTAGTGTGGATGACTCCTCCACTAATGTGGGATGTGGGTGCTCCTCTTGCCCAATTCCATGGGGGTTCTCTCTTTTGTGAGTGTTCTACTTTGTGCTCGATGCCATAGACCTATAGATGTCACAAGCTATCTTCACCAACCATCTCCTTCCTCGATGATGCAATGATCTTCAACACCATTTACAGTAACATTATGCTAAAGAGAAGCCAATGGATTAGGATTCCATTCACAAGAATAAACAAGTTTTTCATGGGCCTTTAAGATTAATGGTAGAACAAAATATCCAATTCCAACAAATAAGTTCACAACTATTTCATTTCTACAATTCATTTTGGCCATTCATAGTTTCTTTGATACATTTCCAAATGAAAACATGCACTTTATTATGTCAAAGTAGTACATAATTCCATTTTCTCTATGTTCTACCCAGCCATTGTCACCTAAAATGAGCTTTAAGGAGCTATCCCTTATGCCTATTATAGAAATTTGACCCTAAGGGCTCTGACATTGGTGCACCAACTTGCCTCACTACTTGGTAAAAGGCTGAGACACACCCTATGTGGAGCTCTCTTGGGAGCTATAATGTGGTTGTCCCCTTTATTACACCCTTAATCCATACACACTTCATCAATCCGATGGAATCAATTGGACCATAGAGTGGTCTGGATTAAAAAATTCATTTTTAAACAACTGATAATTCTATCTTATCCATTAATCATTTGATATCAATTAAAATAAAATTCAATCCTTATTTCATCATTTGAAACTTATTTTATCACTTATCTACAAACTAAGATTTTCTATCTGAGAGGCTTGTAAAATGGCTTAAAACTGACATAAATAGATAATAGGGCTCTAAAATTTTTCATGCTGATACTTTGTTCCACATTATTTCACACTATCAAATCTCATGTCATGATGACACCTACATCAAAAGATATTCACGTTCAAAGTTTCCTAGTTGAAATTATCTTCAACTAAACATGTTAGGAAATAGGAAAGTGCTTTCGGTTTCAGCTTTGGAAATAGGGAAAACATATTCTTAATGGCTTGAAAATTGGGGAGCTAGTTCAATTTCATGAGGGGAATATAATTTTTTGATTTGGGTTCATGATGAATAATGGGGCATATTTTGAAAGCGTGCAAAGTACAGTACTCAGAAGTGCAAGATTGGAAACATCAATAGAAATGTTTTTTTGACAAATGGAATGGACTTGGGAAAGTGTGCAAATGGATTACTCAAGACACAAAAACTAGCACACTTGAACTATTTTTGGAGTATAACAAAATGGTATAGACCATTTTATCTCATCGTTCACAAATTCAATGCTATAACATCCCGAATAGGGGTCCTGATCAATCTTCATTTTATGACACTAGTAAAAAGATATAAACTACATTTTGAATCACATTTGAAAATTGATCAAATGGATTTTTCATCAGCTCAAATATGGAACATAGTAAATGTGTGACCTATAGAAAATAATGCAAAAGGAAATTTATCAATATGGTCAATTGGGTCAAATTTACAATAAGTCAAATATGGCCTTCCAGAATTTAGGGCAATTTGTATCAGCATGACAGAGATAAGTAACCAACTTTGAGGGATTCAAAACCTAGTCAAAACATATCAAAATGACATGAAAATAGAAATATAGGTTCTTTCATATGTATACTACATACTACAAAAGAGGTGAGTCATAAAAAATTACCAAGTACAAGATATTCAAATGCAAACTAGGCCTTCTATCATTGTTTGACACTTAGGCAAAAATGCAAAAATGAACATTGCTCAAACAAAACTTCACGTAATGACTCAGAATGATAGTTTATCAGTATAGGATGCATGGAAAAAATGAAAGAAAGGTTCTAGAAATAGAAAACACCTATTAGGCCTTAAAATGATAGTCAGATACACATGCATGAAAAGTTCATATAGGGCTCAAAATGAACTCAAAATCTTGGAATGGTACTCAAAACAGGAATGCAATTTTGAATCCCATTAAGAATGAGATGTCAAAGAGGGAGAGTTTGGCTATCATATAAAAATGAATTTTGTTTGGTGATTTCAAAGAGTAAGAACTTGGTTTGATATCAAAGAGGGAGAGTTTTCTATCAGAAGAAGATGTTGAAGGTAGATTTTTGCTGATAGAGGGTGATACTAAAGGTAGAGGGAATTCATACTAATAGAGGGAGTTCTCATGGATGAGAATCCAAATGAAACTAAGGATATGTTCCCTACTTTATTCTTTTTCTAAAATTTCATTGTATTATGACATGTTGTGTTGCCATCAATTCCAAAGAGGGAGATTGTTGGAAACAATTAATTAATTATGTATTGTCTTTGATGTTAAACAAAAATGTTATATCATTTTCAGTCATTGTTGTTGGAAATAACCAAGACTAGCTAGGTTACTGAGAGGGGAGGGGTGAATTAGTAACCTCAAAAACTTTAAATCAATTCAATACTTGATCCATACATCATTCATTCATCTAATCTACTGTATGCATGAGAAAGATAAACATTTACAACACATGAACATAGAATTTTGGTGACCCAGAAACCTTCCAAATAGAAAGTAAAACTAGGGTGGGGATGATACCCACAAAACTTTGTTACTATAGTATGAAGTTAGCTTGTTAGGGCTTACATTGAGCACTTCTGATGATCTTCCGTGTTAAGAACAATTTGGACTACTAGATCCACCTTGTTAGAGGATTTACAAACATACAATGAAGTATGCACTCTGTTAGAAGATTTATACAAAGACTATTAAGTCTACCTTGTTAAAAGATTTACAAAACTGATTCATCTGCTAGGATGAAATAGTGGATCTACTTACAACTTTATTTCTAATTAGATCCTTGAAGTACAGATCACCTCTTGTGACTGATGAATCTTTACTACTCCTTGTAGACCTTATTGAATTTTTTGCTCTGCTGTTGATTTACTTTTATTCTTCTCAAAGCATTACATGTCCATTCCTTCACATACTCATATCTTGCAAATGTTATAATACATTACATATATACTATTCCAATAATTACAATTGCAAGGTCAGCCAAAACACAAGTGAACAAAATATTACTGAGTTGGCCAAACAGTAGAAAACTCAAGTTCTTCAAGCTAACTTGGTAACCTTCTGATACTTGGCATCCACTACATTACTTGGCATCTTCATGCACTCAGTAGAAGTAGAAGCTCAGCCCATACTAATCAAACAATGTAGCTTGGAACTCGATAACCATTGGAGACTCGGTAGATATAGTATCACTCGGTAAAAATTGAATCCTTCGTTTACCTTGATTTCACTCAGTAAACACTATACTTCCATCACTCGGTAAACATTGGCTTCCATCACACAAACTAATGACTTGGTAGACATTGTGAAGCTCAGTGAACACTATAGGCTCAGTAGATACTGCTAGACTACACACTCACTCAATAGCTTTACGAATGCTTGGTATGAACTGCTTAAGTGATAAATCTACAAGATAACCACTAAATGCTCGGTATACACTATAGATTGAGTGATGAACTCGATAATCATTCAAAATTAAATAAGTTTTGTCACTAATGAAAAATACAATATAATGCCAACAAGTGTATGTTGAGCCCACTTGGGTGATGAAGAAGGTTTCCTGTGTCTGTCAAGCATTCCAGAGTTTTCCTAGTTCAAAAGATAGTATCTACCAACTTCACTCAGTTGTCAAAGGAAAGTTTATAGAAGTTGAGTGTTAACTAAGCTCACTTGGTTACCAAAGGAACTTTGTGAATATGTAGTGTTAACCAATTTCACTTGATTAACACATGAAAAATGTTTCTAAGTTAGTGTCTACCAAGCATGGACCACTAACAAAGGATTTTCTCATTTTGGAATATTGAGTTCAATTCATTGAGTTGTTGGTTCTAGCCAACTAATAAGTTGAATATTAAGTATTCTAATTTGTATTCAAGCCAATTTGAAAATGTGTAAGATATTTATATAAGGTCAAGTTGAGGATTGAATAAGAAGTAGAAGAGGTAGTGAATAGAAGATTTCATGATGCTTAGAGGAAGTGAATTACAAGGATAAGAAAAATATCCTTGTTGAGCTACAAAGATACATTCAATCAGGAAGGATCAAGTATACAAGCCAGAATTGAGATCTACAATCAATAATTCAATTGCATTAGAAATCAGGCAATCTCATTGTTACTCTTTAACCATTGTAATAGTCATCTAAATATCTTAACCGTGTTCACTTAATAGTTATTTTTAAATCCTCTAACAAGGTGGTCTTTCTAATTGAATTATCTAAATACCTCTAACAAGGACACTCCTAATAGGGTGATTAAATCCTCTAATAGGGTCACACCTAATAGTGTATTTTGTAAACTTTAATATGGTTGACTCCTAATAGGGCTCCCTTTAGAAGAGTGAAAATCAGTAACTAGTTATAATTGGTTGTTTTTCCCAAATTGGGTTTCCATGTTGAATTTTGGTGTTACTTGTGTTTATCCTATTTCTCTTATATGTATGCAACTAAGTTAAGTAATATTAGTCATAGATAATATCTTAAAGATTTTGTGTCAAGCAGTTGATGAGTTATTTCAATGTTTACCGAGTTACAACATTTTCTAGTGTAAATTGAGTGCATGTGTGTTTCCAGAGTTACAACAGAATAAATTTTATACAAAGAATTTATTTGTATTGACATCTAAGGGATCTAGGATTTATTTTTTTAGTAATTGATTCACCCCTTCCCTCTTACCTACTCCTCTTATATTTCCAATATAAGCATGCATATCCCTCCTATTCATGGATCCAGTCAAACCTTAGTCAACTACTTAGTGATCACAACATGTCATCTCAAATTGGCTCCTTTAGAACACATCATTGCCACCTCATGAAGCTACATCGCTACTATGTGATACATGCATGCTACATGATGTCAATCTATAAGTGGCATCAAAACCTCACAACTATTTTTGTTAACAGTGCACTAACCTGGAAAAAGTCAAATTAACACTAACTTTAGCTTCCTCATAATGCATGCCACATCATCTCTGGTTCATCTAGGTATGTGGGTATCTTTTCAAAATTACATTTATAATTACTCAAGTGTCCAAGAAGACCCCACTCAAACTCACACCTCTGTCTTCAAACCAAGCACTCAAGATAACTAAGATCTAATGTACTTAGGTATTTAAATAAAATGTTATATTCCAATCCATGGGTAATGTGGGGTAATAAGACTATACCGTATTCCTCCTAGCCCTCCTCCATGTGAACTTCTATCATTGGTGCATCCCTAAAATTAAATCATAGGCCTCCTTTTGAACAAAATGTTTCTAGAAGAAACTAAACTGATTCATCTCCAACCTATGCCCCTTTTTTTGAAAGCCAATCATGGTTTACATTCCCATATAACAAGAAACTCTAGTCGGATAATGTATACACTAGTAAGAAGATTAACTACAAACTATGGAATTTGAAATCCCTATTTTTTCACTTTGATCTATGCATTCACCAATACATTAGGACACAATCCAAATTTTTTATTGTCTTGATGAGTAGATTGATCAGTGAATATAATATTGTGCATCTTCATATCTATTCTACACACTATCATCATGGCTCATCACACATCCATTATTGACTGGCACCATTCTGCAATTATTTTTATTTACGTAGATTTAGAAGAAAAGTTGACATGGAGGTTCTATCCCTTAAACCTTGCCCTCATATTTTGAATCCCCAAATGAAAAGCTTCCACACTCGTACAATTCTCCATTCATATTCCAAATGATGCACATTGCAAATGGTTTCATTATTTACTAGCAATACCAAGATCATCCATAGTAGTACTTGATCTATGGCTAAAGTGTCATCCCTATGTGTAATTCTCTATCAGTGGATTTCATTTTAATCACATCTATCTAAAAATATATTAGACTTGGCACAAACTAAATACATATCTTGATGTTTGGGTGAGGTTGTTACAAATTCATTTGGGAGGGAATGTGTAAAATTCTTCCAACCATCCATCTAATAGTGATATTTTTCTCATATGTGCATGTGAGGATGTAGATACCCACTTTAGGATGACACTCATATCAACCAAATTTATGTTGCAATCATTGTTTCTCATGTGTGGGTTAGGAAGAAATCAATATGGAAGCTCCAATTTTTTTTGTTACAATCATGAACAACTTCTCTAATCCAAACTCCATTTCACCTATGCCAGTCCATAATGTGTGAAACATGAGGGTTACCATAGATAATAACTCCATTGGATGGGTCATTATTGAAGAAAACCTCCATTAGGAAGAGCTTCAAAAGCTCTAGGGTATAGTATATTTTATTCACTCCTATTACAACCTAAAAATCTGGCAACATCAACCAACCTCTCTTACACCAATGTGTGGCCTACCACTATGCTAATGGAGCTTTGTATTATCTTCAAAACTTTAGGTCTCTACCATTATTAAGAATAAAGCATTGGGCTTCGATATTTTTTGGTTATGATTATATGATGAATATTTCATAATACATTATCTTGTGGGAAAAGATATTAGGCAACTAACTTCTAAAGAAGACTATTGTAAAAGTAGACTTCAACAAGTATGAATCTCAAGAACTTTTTGATGTATTCAGTTTACTCCTTCATATTTCATTGAGAGTATAAGTCTATGTACCCATTTGTTCTCATGTGAGGATATGTGCATACTAAATCATCTTTTAATGTTCATAACTAATGTATCTTCTCAAGATATTTTTACTTCACGAATATAATCTTTAGTTTGGCCTTGAAGTGGGTCTGGCTAAATTTAGTTTTTTTCAAACAACTAAACTATCAAATTTCTTCATTATAATTCTTTCACTAATTAGGTTCAAATTTGATCACTATTTGAACATTTAAAATTCATTTTTTAGTCTTTTCAATTCTATTAGGAGGCCTCTAAACCTACCTTGAAAATGTTGATCTCTAATTAGTTTTTACTAATGAGTACCTATACACTGAAGTCATCTACTTAGCTCATATCAAACAAGTAACATATGCCAACCATAACATATAAGACACTGTATGCCAAGTTACTCAGATGATGAGTAGACACTGTGTGCTGATTGATTCAAGTGCCAAGCAAGCAATGCATGTCGAGTCACTTAGATGTCAAGTGACAACAATGAAGTTATAGTTAGTATCAAGTACTAGGGACTTTAGATGCTGAGTAATTAAATTTTGACATAATTATTTTTATTGGCATAAACTACTATGTAAACCATTTTTTAGCCAAATTAAGTATTGTTTTACAATCTTTGTTGATAAGGACAAAATCTTAATTTTGAATCCCTATGCATGACATGCATCCAATTAGAGAAAGGGAAGGTTTAAGAAAAAATATGGTTGAATCACTACCACTGATTCATACCTAACCCTAAATCACCTAGCTCTTCTTAAGGAAGATAAACCCTAAACTTTAACATATAGAGTGGAATGCTAAGGAGAATTCAATAGAGTTTACATGTGCAAATAGAGCATTCATGGTGATTAAGGTGTTATGAATCAAGTTACATTGTAGAAGTACTTAAAAGGAGAACAAAGGAAAGGAAATAGAGGACAACAGAGGTACATCTAATAAAAAAGGATCAAGTACACATCAGTATAGAGGTGATCTGACATCAAGAAATAGAGTTTTAACCGAAGGATCATTGCTAAGACATTTTAATAGTTGAATAAGTTAAATCTCTTAATAGAGTAGTCCTAACATGCTCTTGTAAATCCTTTAACAGGGTTCTTACTTCATTTTAAGTTAAATTTCTTTACCAGGAACACCTTTAGTAGGGTCTTTTAAATCCTTTAACAAGATAAGATCTAACAATCTTGTAAGACTTTAACAGGGTAGACCTTTCACAAGGTAGATCATGTTTCATGGTCAAACATTGTAACCTTCATTAGATACACTTTATTACTATAGAGCAAAGATTTGTGGGTGTCATCCCTACCCCAATTTTATCTTCTCCTTGGAGGGTTTTTGGGTAACCAAATATCTTGTGACATATATGTGTTGAATATTTACTTTCATTTTATGAATATATATGTTGAATTTGGTATTTCAGTTTATATGCATAGATTGTGAGATGGATTTGTGGTGAATAGTTTTAAAGTTTGAAAGTTTTTTAGTGTTGATTCACCCCCCCTTGCCTCAGAGTTTACTTTCCTATTGTATTTCTAACAAAAATTTGACTAAATTAAGTAAAAAAAGTCTAACACTCGGCACATATGTTCTTTGTTCCACTTACTCTTACCTTATTAGATTTTGTCTCATGATAACATTAGGGTGAAAATTTATTAGTTTCCATAGTTGCCTACTTCAAGCTACCCTACATTCAAACATGTTATAAAACAATAATATGCATCTATTTTTGACGTTGAAAACTAGTCAAACAAACACTTGGGGAAACATAATCTGGGGTATTGATTCATTGTCATGTGGATAATGTAATTCTTTGGTTTGGGCTCATAAAAACAATAGGGAAAATCTTGGACGTGCATGAAGTTGGGTACTTGGAATTTTAAAATTGGGTAAATTGATAAGATAGAGTTTTTGGCGAAAGGAATGGACCTAGGAAAGTTTTCAAATGGATTCATCAAAACTTGCAAACTAGCACACTTGAAGTATTTTCAGTAAAAAAAAAGAGAGGTATAATTAGTTAGGCTCATCAATCATTATTTTTAAATTATAGCATCTCAAACATGCCTCTTAATCAATCTGTACATCTGATTACTGAAAAAACTTTAGAATTTACATTTGGAATTGCGCTTGAAAACTAGTCAAATGAATTCATCATAAGCTCAAATCTAGACCATAACATGTCTCTAACCCCTAGAATGCAATAGAAAAATAACCTCTTCATTAGGGTCATTTGGATCAAACTTTTATCTAGTCAAACAGGGCTTCCAAGAATTCTAAACCATATGCATCAGCATAATAGAAATGAACAACCAACTTTGAGGAACACAAAACCTTATCAAAACATATTGAAAAGACTTGAAATCTGAAACATGGGCTCTTTGATATTCATAATAGATACTCTCAAAGTGGAAAATCAAAATAATCAATTGGGTGTAGATATTCAAATGCAAACAAGGCTCCCCAAACTCTATTTGACACTTTGAAGGAAAATGCAGATTTGACAAGTGCTCAAAACAACCCATCATTGAATGATTTCAAACCTCAAACTAATTACATGAGGTGCATGACTATACAAAATAAATGAAAATATGCACTTGAAACACATCCCATGACTCAAAATTACAACCCGCACTTAGGTGCAAAAAGCATTTATAGGGATTCATTTAGCAAAATTTCTAAATATGGTACTCAAATTTCACTTAAAATTTTGACTCCAATCATATAAAATCTAGTATTCTGACTTACTCATTTTTCAACTTGACAAATTCCACAATTCCTTACAAACTTCTAAACATCCTTATACATATGCGGCCAATTATACTTATCCTTAAGAAAACTGAATGTCTTATCCATTCCAAAATGTCCAACCAATCCCCCACAATGCTTTTCCTTAATCAAATTAACTCTCATAGAACTTCTTGGTATAGATAGTTGAATTCCTTTGAAAAATGTATCTTCTTGAATGAAATACTCATCAAAATGACTCAGTTGATCTAATAGATTTGGTGCTCTGCACTCTCTCCATGCCTCTAAAAAATTAGGGTCAATATTATACAATACCTTTATTTTATCAAAACCAAGAACTTCAAGCTTCATCTTAGTCAACAAAGAACATCTTCTACTCAATGCACATGAAACTTTGTTAGTGACTCCACTCTTATTCTTTTTCACAAATGTGAAACTCTTCAAATACAAAAACCACTTCCCATGTCTCTGGTTTAACTTATGTTGAGTTAACAAATATTGCAAAGCTTTATGATTAGTATACAACAAAATATTCTTAGGATAATATATCCACTTCTTCAAGGCTTGAACAATTGCATTAAAATCTTGATCATACACATGATAGCTCCTTTTGACATCATTCAACTTCTCACTAGATAAAGCAATAGCTTTACCTTCTTGACTCAACATAGCTCTTATTGCACTACCACTTGAAATACCTTATTGAAATAAGGAAAAGCCTATATAGGTAGCTCAAAAACCTTTTGTTTCAAAGTCTCAAAACTCTTATCAGCCCCATGTGTCCACTGAAAAATTATTTTTATCTCCTCTCATTGTCTCATTAATAGCATTACAAACAAAACTAAAACTATCTATAAAATTTCTAAAGAACTTAGCCAAACCATGACATAATCTTACCTCACCCACATTCTTAGATTTAGGCCATTTAGAAATTGCTTTAACCTTCTCATGATCCATTTTTAAACCATCAACTAAAATCACAAATTCCAAATACACAATCTTCTTTTGCATGAAGGAAAACATATTTAAATTAATCAACAACTTCTCTTCTTTCAATTTTTGCAACACTTGCCTAACATGGTAAAGATGTTCTTCCTTAGTCTTAATGAGTATCCAAATATCATCCAAGTGAACAATCACAAACTTACCCAAGAATCTCTCGAGTTCTTCATCCATCAACCTTGTGAAAGTATTAGGTGCATTAGTCAAACCAAAAGGCATAACCAACTAGTCATATAAACCATATTTTATCTTGAAAGCAATTTTCCATCCATCACCTTCTCTAGTTCTAATCTAATGATACCCATTCTTCAAATCAATCTTGGTAAAATAATTTTCTCCACTCAACAATATATTATGTCATCCATCATTGGCATAAGAAACCTATGTTTCACTATGATCATGTTAATAGTTGTAGAATTAGTACACATTCTTTGTTCTCCATTCTTCTTAGGTGCTAATACAATAGGTACAACACATGGACTCAAGCTCTCTCTTATCAAGCCTTTCTACAACATTTATTGTTCTTGTCTATTAAGCTCTTCATTTAATGTAGGTGTCAATCTATATGGTTCTTTTTTTGGGTAAACTAGCTTGAGGAATTAGGTCCATACAATGACTTATACTTCTTATGGGTAGTAAACTATTAGGTATATCTTCAGCAACAATCTCCTTGTACTCATTAGCAACCTTTCAATTTTTGTTGGTACTCATCTTACACTATCTTCTTCTATTGTTACTCACCCTCTACTATCTTATGTTGCTTGGCCTCTAGCTATCACTTAGTCTTTATTACCACAACTTGACCCTCTAAGAATTACAATAAAAAAATTTGGTTCTTCTTTAGCCCCTTTTTTATTTTTTTCTACTAACCACAAAAACTCGAATAGTATTACAATTAACATGATCTATACTTTTAATAAAAGGTAATGATACTTACTTTATTCCATTCACCCAAGGATTATATTAATTTAATCTACCATCATGCACAACATCTCTATAATATTGCCAAAGTCTACCCAATAGAATATGGTGATAATCCATAGGAATAATATCACGTAGAACTTCATCAAAATAGTTTTCAATATTGGATTTGATAACACCCTACTCACTTAGCAACAATTTATGATCATCCTTAATACATGAAACATGATAGATTTTAGGATCTTTCAACCTTTACTACTGCAACTTTGTAACCAATTCCATTGATGCCAAATTTGTTAGACTGTCACTATCAACAATTAATTTGCAACATTTTCCTACCATGTTACATCTAGTTTTGAAAATACTTCTCCCTAGGAAAAGTTCCTCATCAACTCTTTTATTACACAAAGTTCTTATCACCATCAATTTTCTCCAATCTTAGGTCCATGTGGTGAACTCTCAAGGTCTCCCAAAATCATAGCATTCATGTTACTTTTTTCATTCTCACTATAGTATCTACACTCAAATGATCTATGCATTTCTTTGCAACTTATAAAATAATTACCATGAAAATAACCTCTAGAATAAGAGTTACCTCTTCCTTGGTAAGAACTAGTATCTCCTCGATAAGAATTACTACCTTTCCATTCAGTCTTGCCTTTGTCACCATTTTTCCACTTATTTTTTCCCTTATCTTGCAAAAAATTGTCAAATATCTGACCTTCTCCATAAGATCTACCTCTATTTCTCTAGAATCTACCATCTCTACCTCTATGTCTTTGTCCATGCTTCTTTTGTCAAGACCTCCTCAACTTTCAAGGCATATTGATATGCTTCTTCCACACTTTCCAATTTCACAAAACTTGTCTCATCTTGAATTCCATATCTTAGTCCATTTAGGTACCTTACACTTTCTCAACCTCATCATTTACGTGTCCATATCTCATCTCCAATCTATAGAATTCATTAGTATATTCTTTCATAGTCATGTCATTTTGTCTTAATTTTTGCATTTTCCTCAACAAATTAACTTGGTAATCAATGGGAAGGAATTTATTCTTCACTTTGTTTACAATTTTCTACTAGGTCTTGATCTTCTCTTTTCCTCTTCTTTGTCTATCAGTTTGCAAATGCTCCCACCATAGTGAGGCATGACCTTTCAACCTAGTGACTACGATATTTACTTTTCTATTATTAGGAGTTTTTTCAAACTCAAAGAACTTCTCCATATAAGAGATCCAATTCAAAACAACATTAGTGTCTGATTTTCCATCACAATGAACAACTTCTGCAACAGGTTTTGAATGTGCCCTAGATAACACTCTCAATAATATTTCCTCATCTTGATCTTTCTTGAGTTCTAGATAAGGGTTTGGTTGCATTGCTTCATCATTTCTCACATCATCAAGATGTGTTCTTCTCCTTTGAGATTTCCCCACAACATATAATCTGGTTGTAATTTATCTCAACATGTCCAAAATAGAATTGTTTGCATTTCCTCTACCTCTAACCATCTTTACAAGTAAGTTCTTGCAAGATCGTAACCTTCTATAGATTATAGGTCAAATCCATAGATCTTTCACCCTGTAACCAAATTCAACTTAGGGCTCTACACAATCCAATCTCTATGGGGATGAACTAGGCTCTGATGCCACCTAGCACAAGGTGGAATGAAAATGTAGGGCCAAAGGCACACCTAACTATCCAATTACCCTATTGAGAAAACACAAAAAGAGCAAAAATTACAGAGAACAACACCAAGGACAAAAGAAACAAAAAATATTTTATTGATTTATTAAGTTATTAGCATACATACCTAATTGTAAGGCCTAATGGGTTAGGACCAATACAAAATTATGAAATTCCATACTTAGAATTTTCATGGGTCCTTAGTTAGGACTTCTATCTCCTTAACTTTTATTTTCCATCTTGAATCTCCCATGATCCCCCTACCCTAAGCCTAAGCACCTCTATTTATTCTTGCCAAAATGGCTTATAGAAGATTCTAGATTATTAAAAAATAGAAGGCTGACATTAAAATGGTTTGCACACATTCGAAGATAATATCCTTACATTAAATTCATGATCCAAATTAAATACACAAGTCAGCAAAAACTAGGAACCAATCATAGAAAAACTCAGTCAAAGAAGGAATCGAGCATTAAAAAACATCAAGTTCACTTAGCACTTGAAGGAATTCTCAACCAACACTAGACATATCAAAAAATATTTTGTAAGAATTTTCCTAAGGGAAAAATTCACCCAAGAACTAAGAACTCAAACACAAGCACACAGTAGACCAAAGAGAGAGAGAGTATGATTAGAATAACAATGTATTCAATAACTAGTTCGTTAAAGTACACTAGAAGTGCCTGAATATAAAGGCTTCAGGAGAGCTTCTAGAATGCATAGAAGTTAGCATCATGATGTTTCATACAACCAAGCACATGTCCACCAGATATGGGTTATCCTCCATTAAGCACGAAAGTAAGTGTGGTGATGTGAGGATAAGCCTACAAAGGTGTGACATGCAAGTCATTGTTGTAGACACCATGTGCTTAAATATAGTTGCATACTCCTATGTTGTCAACATGACAACTCAAAAGGTCTACAAACTCCTAAGTGTCTTACAAATAAAATAATAAAGTAATGCAAAATAATTAAATAATGCATTAACCTAAGTAAACTTAAGTAAGTGTAATAAGTAAATACTTATTTACACCAACACCCCCCCTTAAGTGCAACTTAGGGAAATGCCCTTAAGCTTACGAACTAGGATAAAGATGCATAATGGGTCTCGGCTACTAGGCCATATTAGGTACCCATGTACATAATGAAAATCTCCCTTAAAGTGGGGAAAGAGGGAAAACCTCATGGCAAAAACCCTCCCCCAAAAAGAGAGATAAGAAATGATGCATCAATGGATGGAGTAATCAAGACCCCCCCATTACAACATACATCCAGTATATACATAAGAGAATAAGAGAAGGAAGAGAGATAGAATAGGCTCCCCCCCCCCCAAAAGAAGAATGCCAACAAGTGAAAGCCGCTCTGATGAAGAAGTTGGTCCATGAATGCATAATGGTGTTCCTCCCCTTACGAAGAAACAATGGCAAAGGTACATTCCTAAAGATGTATGGTGACCTTGAAACCTACTCAAGTATCCCTGTACTGATTTTGAAGTTCACCCCTTCCAACGGTGCTAAAAAGAATGAATGCAAATCGATCAAAGATGTTCGTCAAAAATGTTCCACTGAACCATCTATCTCCTTTACTGACAAAGAGACATCCACTAATTGCTGTTCATAACGATCCACAATCACACCACCCTGTGAAGATTGATCATTTAGAGAATGGACATGAGGGTCTAAGTGAGCCCTCGCAACAACTATAGAAGAATCATCATCAATGAGAAGATGTAAGTCCTCAAGTTTATCTCACAAGTCAACTGAAGCTAGAGCTGAAAGATGAGATGTACCATGCTATGATGGACCTTTCACTATGGCAATGTAAGCACATGGACTAGATTGATGTGACCTCTCATTGTACTATCGATAGAACCCCACATGTTTGAACCTATTAAAGCACTATCACTAGTGTCACTATCAGTTTCCACTATTTATGAAGTGCGGAGAGGAGTAAAGGACAAGCTAGGAGAACTTTCCTCAAAGTAAACATCCTTCTCCACAAAAATCTCATGAGTCACTGGATCCATAAGTCTATAAGCCTTCATATTTTCCTCATAACCAATAAAGGTACAAGGCTTGGGTGTCGTTGCCTTGCAACTCCTCGAAGATAGGTTTGCCCATGCTGGACAACCAAAGACTCTAATGTGACTCACAGCTAGTTTTCTACCGCGCCATGCCTCAAAAGGAGTCTTACCATCTAAGGCTGGATGAGGAGATCTGTTAAGTATGTGAGTAGCACTACTAATGGCTTTAACTTCAAGTGTAGGATCGAGAGACTTGTCCTTAATCATGCAACTTGCCATGGTCTAAGAGTCCTAATACTCATAGCTGCAACATCTGTCTTGTGTGGACTGAATGCTGGTGAATTCTGAAGATCAATCCCCTCAATTTTGCAAAAGTTCTTAAGTCTTCTATCTACATATATGTTCTCATTGTCCACCCTTAGTACTTTGATGGCTTTCCTTGGCTTCTGTTCAACATGATTCTTGAAGTCCTAAAGCTTATGAACCAATTCATTCTTATGATGAAGAAAGAAGACCCAAGTGAATCACAAAAAGTCATCAACAAATGTGAGTATGTAGCAGCCTTGGCTAACTAAAGTCACTAAAAAGGGTCCTGCTAACACCATGTGAACTAGCTGAAGAACAACTAGAGCTGGAAAAGACTTCCCTTTATCATACTTCTCCTTGAGATTTATATTTGCTGAACAAGATGAACACTCTCCCTTCGAAAAGTTGATATTAGGTAGACCTTCGACCATGTGTTTTGAGAAAAGTTGTTGAAGAGAGTGGAAGTCAAGGTGACCAAACCACTCATGCCATAAGTTGATTTGTGAATTAGAGTGAGTTAACAAGGCTTGGGAAGGACTCTTAGGCACAAAGTGGGAGAAGGAATAAAGCCTCTTGTCATCATTGACTTTCCCCACTACTACCAATGAATCATCTTTGACACTTCGCACCATCACTGAATCTGGAAGGAACTCAACCTTATGACCATCTCCAAGGTGAGTGATTTGGTAACCTGATAGGAGATTAGAGCTTAGATTTAGAATGTAGAGAACATATTTGAATTCCCCATCTTCCATTTCCACATTTCCTTTCCCTTCAACTTCCATTTTAGCATCATCTCCCAAAAAGCTGTGTCGTACCTTTGACTATTTCAATGAAGAAAA
Organism: Cupressus sempervirens; assembly: GCA_028749045.1. Taxonomy (NCBI): domain Eukaryota; kingdom Viridiplantae; phylum Streptophyta; class Pinopsida; order Cupressales; family Cupressaceae; genus Cupressus; species Cupressus sempervirens. Next base: position 744,750,916 of record CM053783.1, read on the forward strand.
GTCTTCCCTTGAACAACCCATATGGTAAGAGGCACCTGAGTCAAGTATCCATTCCGAAGAAAGATTTGTGTTTTCCATAAGTGCTTGACCTTTACCTTTTGAAGAGGTAGGAGTAGAATCCTTGGAAGTACCTGGCACTTGAATCTTGTTCTTCTTGAGTAGATTTTCTAACGCATCGATTCTTTTTGTCTTGCAATGATGCTCGTCATGATTTGGCTTTTTGCAGCATGCACAAAAGAGTTTGTCCTTCTTTTCATTACTTCCCTTCTTGTTTGAAGAAGAACTGCCTTGTTGAGAGGAGGATGGTTGTGTCTCAGATTGTGTTTTCTGCTTCCACCGCTTCTTGTTTTTGTTTCTTTTTCCCCCTTGACTTGATTTGGAATCATCACTAGCCACTAAGGCTTTAGTGTTAGATGACTTGAGAAGTCCAAAATCCACCAAGTGAGATTGTTCAAAAATCAACATGTTTGCAAATCCATCAAAGGAAGGCTTCTAGTAAGTAGATCCCATGGTCAACCTATGAGTATTAAAACTTGAAACAAAGTTGGCATACTCAGAAGGTAGCTTCTTCAGGATGTGATGAATCAACCTGTCATCCTTCATGTGATTTCCACAATCTTTAAGAAGTGCCCTATACTCATTGACTTTAATGATGTAATCTTGAATTGTGTCATAATTCTTAGGATCCAAGAGAAGTATATCATCTTCAATCTGAAATCCCTTTTCTTCATCCACTTTACCATACAATTGTTCAAGTTTATCCCAAGCTTCCTTAGATTCTGAAAAAAATTTATGTGAAAGAGAAGATCCCCATGTACACAACTCTTGATAACACCTAAAGCTTGTCAGTCTAGATTTGTCTAATCAATGAGTTCTTTAGCATTAGTAGGTTTGGTAATTGTACCATCAACATATAGACTATATCATTTTTCCATTAATCTACTCCATGCAATATCTTTCCAAGTAGAATAGTTGCATGAAGTTAGAGGAGGACATTTAAAACCCATGATACATAAATGAAAAGAGCACAATAGAGAGACACAAAAACACAGTACACACCCCTCCTTTTCACTCAATTAAAGGCCTCCCCCCCAAAAAGATGTTTTTGGCACTTTATAAGTAGTGTGTTTACAATGGGCCACTTGTCAAAATGAACAAAGTGGAATTTCTAATTTTGCTTTTACAACTACCTTATAAGGATGAATTCTATCACTTAAGCACTATAACTTCCTTTTACAACAATTCTGAAAAAGAATCAAAGCTATACAATGCCAAAAAGGCTTAATTCTGAAAGTGTAAAATTGGTCCACACAGCCCTAGAATTTGACTTCAGATCTGGAAAGTAGACAAAAAAATATGCACTTTCAAAAAAATAAAACTTGAAAAAGTGACCAAATGTGCCCGTACGGAGCTTCTAAAGTTGCAAAATGAAGGATTATGCAGGTACAATCACCAAAAAATACAAATTCTACAAAATTTGTGAACCAAAACCAAAAAACAACACCACCTCTAGAAAATTCAATAAATTCTACCTGATTTCAAAAAAAATTGCACCAGAATCGAAGTTCGAATGTTTGAGATATCAGCTCGCAAAGTCAAGCTACCAAACTAAAATACAATCTGGAGAGGGGTCTAGAGGAGAAACTTTGAGTTTAAATTTGACAGTCAAATGGCTATCAATCCTATTGGAAAATGCCTAATTTTGATGTTCAAACGACCATCAATTTTAAGACAGTCTTCTACTGATGTCAATAAAAAATCAGTGCCCAGGCTAACGTGCTAGATGACTTGGTTGTTTGTACTATATGAAAAGTGCACTAGTAGTCTTTATGATGATGTTGCACTAAACTGGGTTCCACAGGTGATGTGGCAATCCCGAATGGTGATGAATTATTCTGCTGATTTGGCAAAGAACGTGTCACGTTTGTGTGTGAATGCACAGTCACTATGTCAATGCAGCGAAAGGGACAGAGCCATGTGTGCTATCATGGGAGAGAGTTTTACAATCCATTTTCAGAGAGGGAAAACTAGGGGCACCGAAAAATAGTTATCTTGCCAAAAGATGAGCAGCAAGCTCAGATTTTATAAACCATTACCGAAGAACAGTCGTTGAGTGTCAAAAAATAATTATGTGATCGCTGGAGGATCTGTTCACATGGGCAGGGGATTGAATATGCAGCTTTAGTGGAATCCAAGTGCAGCAGGCCCCAGAAGAAAAAATGCAGTGGCCAAAAAATGCAGGATGAGTGGGTAAGTTAAATGGTCATAGATTGGAAATTTGTTGGGTGGTTCAAAGTTCGCAGAGATGCAGTGGGCCGAGGTTGAAGGCACCAAAGTGGGATTTAGATATCCCACATGTGGTAGGTGTGTACTTAAAGTGCTAGATAAAAAGAAAGCTCCACCTCAATCCAAACAAAGTTGCAAAATTCACCCAGGAACTAAGAACTCAAACACAAGCACACAGTACACCAAGAAGAGAGAGAGTATGATCAGAATAACAATGTATTCAATAACTGGTTCATTGTTCCAGATGCAATGGTGAGGTCAAATCTGATGTTGGACACTTTCAATTTCTGTAGCACTCCAGATTTAGACTGAGGTGATGAAGCAAGCAAGATGTCTCGAACGGCTTGTGATGAGAAAGTCTCCAAGTCGCTCTGATACCATGTAAGAATTTTCCTAAGGGAAAAATTCACCCAGGAACTAAGAACTCAAACACAAGCACACAATAGACCAAAGATAGAGAGAGGATGATTAGAATAACAATGTATTCAATAACTGGTTTATTAAAGAACACTAGAAGGGCCTAAATATAAAGGCCTCAGGAGAGCTTCTAGAATGCATAGAAGTTAGCATCATGATGTGTCATACAACCAAGAACATGTCCACTAGATATGGGTTATCCTCCATTAAGCATGGAAGTAAGTGCGGTGATGTGAGGATAAGCCTACAAAGGTGTGACACGCAAATTAGTATTGTAGACACCATGTGCTTAAATAGAGTTGCGTACTCCTATGTTGTCAACATGACAACTCAAAAGGTGTGTAAACTCCTAAGTGTCTTACAAATAAAATAATAAAATAATGCATTAACCTAAGTAAACTTAAGTAAGTGTAATAAGTAAATACTTATTTACACCAACATATTTAAATGTTTGGCCAACACTAGACAACTTGAAATTTAAAGAAAGCTCGACCAATACTAGACAACTCACTAAATAGTGAAACACTCAACAACAACTGCAACTTGAAAACCACTAGAACTTAGCATAAATAGATAGAATGAACAAAAATTAGCATGATAGAAAGGTATCCGAAGATTCTCCTACATAAGGAAAAACCACCAGCAACATGTCGCTAATTTTTCACTCTTCTAAAGTAATCTCTATTAGGAGCTAACCCTATTAAAGGTTACAATACATACTGTTAGGTGTGACCTTGTTAAAGGATTTAATCACCCTATTAGGAGTGGCCTTGTTAGAGGACTTAAGAACATTGTATTAGAATGTCACCTTGATTGGAAAAGTTTATAATGATAGTTAGGTCAACCTTGATTAAAGGTTTTCAATTGATACAATAGTTAGAAAGTAACATTAGTTTGATCTTAATAAATACAACTCACTTTGCAAATATAGTCACAATTTTGGTCCAGTAGTTGATTCATTGATTGGCATGCATTATCATCTCCATCAATAATTCTCTTGGAAACCCTTCAAGCAATCACTGTTCACCTCAACACTTCACTATTTAATCTTCTACTTGAGTTCTCCAACCAATGGAATCAACAATTGCTCCAACCTTTTTAGGTTTGCTAACCTCTTCCATCCTTTTTAGATTAGCCCATATGCCTCCTTAAATAAGTAGCTTGATCTTTTGCCACTTAAACATCACTGTTGATCTTAGGGTAGGTCAAATTCATCAAATCCTTCCATCTTTTAATATCCTCCTTTCTCTTCTAGAAACCTCTCCAAGCTTCTCTTTGAATCCTCTTTAAATATATGCATGGAAATACTCAAACACAGTTTCCCTTGCATTATATATTCCAACTCATCTATCCTTATCATCAACACACTTTAAATATTCCAAGAATTCAACTACATCAACTAGGAATCTCAATTCCTTCAAAAAATGTAAAATGTTACAACTCAACCAATACTATGTTCCTTAGTCTTAGTCATCACTAGATAACTTGGTCATCACTAAACTGTCTTGCTTGGCTTATACTACCTTTTCTCCATCATTTTTCTGGTGCTCGATCCAACTTTTTTTTTACTCAATCTTCTATTGGTTCTCAGTTGTCACTAAATTTTCTCAACTTCTACTATTCACTTGCTAAACACTAGCATAGATCAAATTTATCTATAAGTTCCTTAATCTTCTACTTTGAATCTTAGTTAAGCCTAAGTAGTTTTTCTTCATTGATTATCTCTTCTAGGCTTTAACACAACTATCTTCTCCACTTAGTTTTATGATTAAACAACACATTATCTTGCCATAGTCCAACTGATCAAGTGTCTATTGTAATTCTAAATAACTAAACTTTTTGACTAGGTCCTCTTGTTATCTCTTCTTCTCAAATCATCTTCATCAATCATCTTGATATATCACTCTAATCAAGTAGCAACTATCTTACCAATAAGGTTTGACATCAACGACAACATAACATTTATTCCAATTATAGTTTTCAACAATATCTCTCTTTGGCATTAATTTAAATATCTCAAGCTACCATTAAATCCAAAAAACACTTAACTTTCTTCAAGAATACCCCTCTATGTTTAGTAGTAGATTGGTTAGAAATAGATAATACTGAGAGGGGGGTGAATCAATATTCTATAAACTATTGCCCACAACTAAATATTGTTAATTACTTTATAACTTTCATATTAAATTAAACAAAAAATGATGAGCAATAAATATAACCATACACATAAAGAACTCATAACACTATTATTTGTTAACTAGTAAACACTAGCCAAGGGAAAAACCTGGTGGAGATGATACCCACTAGATGATTCACTAAACAATAAGATCATATTGAGGATGTTGACCCTCTTAGGAGTCTATGAAGTCCATATAGTGTCTCAAGTCCTTGTTAGAGAACTAGGCCTTGTTAGAAGCCTCAACCCTATTAGGAGTTGCTTCAACCCTGCTTAGAGCTGGTAGACCAAATACAATGTATGCAAGAAGAACCCAATACCCTAACATGAAATTATACAATTCAATTCTTCACAAGAATATATATACATATAGTACTTTTTGTTTGTTGTATTTTTCCCTTGATCTAATCATACACAGGATGTAGTTCACATATCATCTCATCAACTTCACGTTAATCAAAATATCAAATAGATCATGCATATGTCATGCACTTACCTTTGCAAGATAAGATCTTTACTTATACCTCGCATATTCATAAGTCGTCGCTTAGTCATCCTTTATGCTTTCACATGGTTGGCATAATATAAAATAACTTATAGAATAATATCCACAAATTCGGATCATCATAACTTAGTAATTATTTTGTGACCAAAATAATTCCTCAAGTCATAAATTCCAATTCTTTGTTATGCTCTATTCTCCTTTGTTAAATACTTTTACTATCAATAATAACTCATGTTGTACTATCCAACCAACTTGAAAATTGGTACATGTCATCATGACACTTCCATAGATATTTCCTTGACTATGTATAACCTAACTCTCAATGATTCATCTGTACACATTACATATTCTCTTTGTGGTGTTGTAAACAGTCTAACACTCAGACAATTTTCTATCTCTAAATACATAAATGAAATGTTGAATACATGTTTCCATAAATGAAAACTATCAAAACATCTATCTGACCATATTGCCAACAATCTCCCCTTTAGCATTAATGGAAACATTTTGGAAAATTGGCTAAGTCCTAAAATGACTTCATACATAATAAAAAAAAATAAAAGTAACTACACAAAATTTTCTTCAAAACATAACAATTTTATTCATGTTTTGATGGATCATTACATTCATTTTCACTCCTTTACATTGATAAATAAGTACATAAGTCTACTGCCCCTTACATATACAATACATATTATTTTATTTTACATATTAGTCCCCCTTTGACATCAATGGAAAAGGTGTCCAAAACTATATTAAAAAATTAGATAGCCTGTTGTTGATCAACTTGTCATTTTGGGAAAACAATCTGCATAAACAAGTTTTAGCCTGTCAATTTCTTTCTTCCAGTTTTCCTTCACTGAATCAAAAATATTGATTAGTGTACATAGTGCATTAGATGCACTTCAACTACACTCAAGTTAGTATTTACAAACTTGTCATATGAAGTCTTTATGGCAAGACATTCCTTCAGCTACCTCTGCAAAGTACTTATCTTAGGTGAAAATTTTTCTGTAAGACTAAGGAATCTCTTTGCTTCCTTTTCCTTGTCAAATTCTAAGCCTCTAATCATAGTATGGATCTTCTCCACTTTTGTTCCACACTCTTTAATGCTAGTGTTTAAGAGTTGTAGTTTCACAATAAGTGATTCAAATTCACTCATCTTACCCATAATTTGACTCTCAAAGTCAATTACGTACTTGTATGATAGCATGCATTGTCCATATAATTTCTTCCCTTCACCAATGTGTTTTTTGAGTTCCTTGATGCTTCCATGAAGTTCGTTTAAGTCATTTCTCACATTAGTGCATACTGTATTAAACAATGATGCATCATGCTTCTTCTATGCTTGCACTAAAGCTACTTTTGCTAAAGTTATGAAATCTTCATCAAAGATCTTTACCAACTCATTGGCCTTTAGCTGTAAGTCTAGATTAGCTATAGTTTTTTTTATTTTCTTCTGCTTTCTATCCAAGAATTAAGTGAGTGTCTTCTCCAAAGATTTTACTAATTTATTCTTTTCAAATAGCTTGCTGACCGAGCTCATTAATCCTTTTTTATCATCATCTGATGGCACTAATATTGTTGTTGTTGTTTCTACGATTGGAGTTACTTTAGGAATAGGTGTAACTTCTTTCAATTCTTCCTTCTTCTTCTCTTCCTTGGCTTTCTTCTTCTCTTCTTCCAATATTTCTACTTCTTTCCTTTTCCTTTCCTCTTCTTCATTTTTCTTGTCTTCATATTCTTTCCTTTTCTTCTCCTCCTCTTCCTCTTTCTTCTCTTCCTTTATCTTCTTTCTATTATCTTCTTCTTCTAACATTGTTACCTCTACTATCCTTTTTGTTTCTTTCTTCTCATCTTCTTCTTCTTCATCAGAGCTAGAGTAAGTTGTTATATTGTTGATATTGCCAACAATATTCACTCCATATATTGCAAAAGGATTTTCCTCTGCATCTACAGTTATGTGTGTATTTTCCACTTGAATGGATTCAGTACCCATAACAATATGTGGTGGTGAGGGTGCCTTCTACTTCTTTTCTGCTTCACCCTTATCACTGGATGGTGTGTGTGCTTCCACATACACTAGGTTATCATGCTTTTTTTGTGCACTCACCTTAGGAATTTTAGTCATGAATATAAAAATTTCCTCCTCTGTCTCCTTTCCAACTTCCTCATAATTACCTCCCATTACAAGATTTCTCTTTTTTTTTCCTCAACAAGGACTCAATACCCTTCAAATTTTTGTTTGATTCCTCCTTAGAGTAAACTTAAAACATTGTATTTATCATTGTGATCCTTAAGTTTAGACCTTCTTCTAATACTCTCTTCTTTCTATTTATTAGCCTATTAAATAGGTCTTTAGGTATCTTGTTCTGAATAGTCTTAAACTTCTTATTTCTCAAAATCATGTTTCATACATTGGTATTTTCTAATTACCTTCTATCCATATTGCTATACAAATTGTAATACTTGTTTAACTGTAGAAAATTTTCATCATTAATTATTTTCATGTTTAGGTTCTCTACCTTGGTTTCCATGCGCTATTTCCAAATGTTATTTTACCTTATTGCACATCTTGCATTACTATTCTATCTCTAGCTTCATCCTTAGAACTTGCAGATCACTAATCTACATTGATTTCCTTATCTTTCCTAGTCCATTGGTGGTTTTTTTAATCCTTTTATTTTATGATGGTGTAGATTCTTGCTTATCCTTCACCAATCTCTCTAATTTCTTGTACAATGTAGGTGCTTCCACCTCTAGTTGCCTCTTAGGTTGATCATTTCTTGTTCTCATAGGTTACACTTGAGAAATTGTTGTGTATGGTTCAATAAGAACCTGCACACATGGTTATGCTACTGTGACACATTTTGAAGGTCCTGCAACAACAATAGGAGTTTCTACTAAAACTTCAAACTATCAATTTCCTTTCATTTCCATCGTGATGCCTTTGACTTCTTTAAATTCCTCTCTAGTCATGCCTAATTCCTTGAGGATGAAATCTATCACTTTTTCCACTTTCTTCTTACTTTCCTTGATGTGTAGTTTTGACTAAAATAATCTCATTTTATCCTCATAGGTTCCCCATCTAGGGCACTCTATGTCCTTTTTTGATTTAAGTATGATCTGTGCATACCCTTCTATGATCTTTATATTCATCTCATATCCCATGGGTTCTATGAACTTTAACCTTTGGTGCCACAACTTCCATATAGGTTTTGTTGGTCTCCACCATGAATCATATCTATTCCTTGTACTTTTCTACCATTGAGGGAAGTATTCTATACCTCTATTTCATTTCTAATTGGAAACTTTCTATCATTCTATCAATGTCACCATCTCTGACATTCTCCAACTTAGATTTATAGCATTGAGTCACCATATTCATTTCTATCCCAATTTTTTACTCTAGAAAACTTCCTTGTAGCATAGAAAAATAAATGAGTCAATAGGGACTCAAATCCAAAAACTACGCTCTTCGATTTCTTCACTTTAGCAATGTTATCCAACAATTGCACACTAATAATCTCAACCAAATTAAATTTTCTCCCTTAAACTACCATTACATAAGTCACATATAAAAATCTAGCTGGTACAAAGTTAACTCTTGATCCATGGTTGAATTTGTGCCCTAATATCTTGCTTAATAACTTTACTCACCTTCATTTTTCTTCCATCAAACCTTATATTCAGGCTGGTCTGAACCATCTTTAATACATTCTTCTCATTGAAAGGATTGCATCCCTCATTACTCAATCATATGACCTTATGAATTAGGTTATTGTCGATAACTATCTGTGCATCACCTAGCCATAATAAATCATTGTGTACCCTACTCAAAATAATTTGGGTCTAATCGTGATTATCAAACTCTACATAAAACATATATTTTACTAAATTCAACTCACTTAGGTGCACATAATCAGATTCTAGGGATAGGTAACTATTACACATGGTTCCCAAATCTTTCTAAATACCTTCATCTCTTATGCTTTCAATCTTATAGTGGATATAACATCCAATATCCTTAACATGAAGAAAATTCTCTATAACTTGTGAAAATATGCTAAACGAGTCATCCCAAAGTGAAACAAAAATATGTTTCTTCAATACATACTTTGGTCTATCACTCACATCATATATGGTCTAAATAGTCATTTCAATTATACTATATTCACTAACAAACTTAGCTTTAGCTCCATAAAATACCTTAAAATTATTTTTAGGGCTTTTACAACTTTGCACTTCACAAATTTATCTTCACACTTCAACTCACTGTCAAATCACTCTTCAATTTACTCAAAACACTTCGCATGAAAAAATGGTACACAATCTTGTTTGTGATCATTAAATCATTTCAAATCATACTACACATTAAATGTGTATCTACCACATATTCAAATACTGTCTCTATTTTCCAATAAACTTGTTTTCCAAATTCCTACTCATTGAGATCATATCTAGACTTGTGCACTTGACCATAGATTTCTCTCTATTTCCTTTACATTTTGTTAACTATGCAACCTCCAACTCTCTCTCTCTCTCTCTAACATGAGTTATGACCAACTGATGCACCACCTCTTCTAAAATAGCTTAATTCAGGTAAGATGAGTCACAAATAATCTATGACTTCAATGTCTTATCAGGTGCATCAAAATATTGTTCATGCAATACTGTATAAGAGCTTTCTAGATCTTTGGTTGTTACAAATGCTTCCTTAAATTCAACAACATGTTCTTTGATTGCTTCCTTCATACTTTTGTCACTTCCATTATCATTCCTTCAGTCATTTTTGTTTTTGTTCCTTTTGTAATGGGATTCTTGTTAAAGTTCCTTCTATCCATTCTACGATATCTTGTTATGTGTCCAAAGTTATTGTAGTGCCTACCCCTAAGTTACATTTTTTCTATCATTTCCAAACTATTTTAGGCCATTTTTATGCTTGATTACTAGTAGTGTTGTTTTGAGATTATCAGACATTATTTTACATTCAGATGATTATATGATGACATTACTTGATACTCTATACTTCATTTATGCATGATGATTATTATAGTGTTTTTAGTTATTGATGATGTTTAGTTAGATGGATTACCATATGTATTTTCTTATGAATACTTACCCCATACTACATGTGTATGGTGTGCATGTATGTTTTCTTTATGTATGGCATTTCTAATATGGTTAAGGAAGGAGGTCATAGTCACCTACTAATCAAGATCTACAAGATGCACCACTTCTTTCCATTGCTTTTTTAGCTTAGAATATTGTTCTTGTACATGCATGAATTTTATGTAGGTTGTAGGTACTAGTTATCGACTTCCTTGAATTGCCAAGATGAGCATACACTATCACATTATCTCAATGGTAAGAGAGGGGAGTTAAATTCTTAAGTCCAAATCCTAAACCTTTAAGCCATCTATCCTAGAAAATTAGGACAAGTATATGAGTTAAGAACCCTCCAAAAGCATCAAATGATGTTAATTCGTGATTATAGCCCTTTAGGTTGATTTTGTATGTGTTTTGCTATGATGGGTTTTCATATTTTGTTTTATGAGTCTTCGGTGAATTTTTTATTAATTAAGTCTAATTAAAAGATTAAATTAATGATTTAATTTAATAGAAAATTATTATGATATTTTGATATTTAATTATATTTAATTAATTAAATAAAAAGAATTAAATTTGAAGACAAAAGTTATAAGAATAAATTTAGAACATGATAATATTTATTTAATTTAATAATAATATATTTAGGGTTCATTTTTAAATAAATGCTAAATATTATTATTATTTAAATTAATAAGTATTTTATCAATTAAGTTTTGATAATAAATTTAAAAGTGAAAATATATTAATTTATTAAAAAAATTAAGTTCGCCTGATGTATGCATGAGATTAAAATATAAGAAATTAATTTAAAAGATAAAACAAGTATATTTAATAAAGAATGTTATGATTGGAAAAGTAAAAAATATATATAATTTTGGGACGCAGGGGCCACCACCCCTCCCCCACCCCCCTTTCTCCTTCCATGGCAGCGTACTATGTCGATGTGCATAGACAAAGCTGCTACATGCGACAGTAGTACTAACTGCTACTAGTGACACCAGCCTACCTACGGCCGCACGACTTGTTTTAAAAAGTTGGGGGCTTTAAAATAAATGCTACCTTGTTAAATTAAATTTTATTATAATTTTTTAATTATTATTCTATTAGTAATTAAATTATATTTAAGTTATTAATAATTAATTTTATTAAATTTAAGTTATAATTAATTTAAATTATTAAATATTAGTTTTGTTAATAAATTTTATTAACATTTATTAATTTAATAAATAATTAATGTACGTTAATTTATGTAATTATTAATTAACTTAATTAAATGAATTTAATTAAGTTTTAATAAAAACCAGAAATTATTTAACAAAGTGTTAGATTTATTTTTATTATTAATGATATTATTTTTAATTAAATTTTAATTAATTAATTTAAAAATAAATAATTATTATTTAATAATTTAAATAAATAATCACCCCTCAATTATTTTTGAATGATTTACTTAAAATCAAATAGGGGTAATTGGGCCTTTTTATTTGAATATCAGAATGGATTAAATTATAGGGGTAAATGATGATTATTATCTCCTTGAAAACTTACATTGAAAATGAAGACTAAAACCATACTGTTAACTCAACCACATGTTTTCAAATCAAACCAAACTGAGAGACTATTTATGATTTGGGGTTGAACTAGAGTGTTGACCAGTCTTAGGATGTTACCAGAGGCTCGGGGGTTATGTGTTTGTGATGTCATGTTGATATTTTTTTCTCAATCTTTTTTTAACCCAACCATGGTAATGTGATTGTATGCTCTATGATGTGTGTTGATCTATTGATTCCAGTGTTCTTGTGTGATGTTGAGGTGAATATGTGATCGACTTGACCTAACCATTTTTAGTCTTTGATCAGTTATATTTGAATTGCTTTCCAGTCACTTTGATAGGACTGAAGTGTTTTTTTGCTTTGATCTTGGTGATGTCATGTTGTGACATGTTTGACTTAACCATTTTGAGTTTTTGATCAGTATTATTGGGATACTTTCTGGTTGCTTGTTGAGAACCAATGGGTATTGTGATTTATCTTGGGATGCTTTCCAATTGCTTGTGGAGACCTGATGTGGTATTATCTTTTGATGCTTTTTAGTCATTTGTTAATAATTGAGGTGATTTTTATATGATTATTGATATGTGCTTTTATGAGCCTAGGGTAGGTTATCTACATGTAGTGTCAGGAAGTGGCTTGCAATGGGAGCTAGGGCCCTAAGTGGTTCCTGGGGTAACTCATTGTAAGTTATTAATAAGAGAAAACATTACACTAAATGGGGATTAAAATGAACCTAATAAGAGTCTTGTATGTTCTCACCCATGCCTCAAGTGCTAGTATAGACTAGGATGGGAGTGGGGAGAATTCTTGGTTGTAACCTTGCATTTTATAGTATGCCTTATCAGTATGAGAGGATACTAGTGGCTATGTAGGGATTACTAGGGGGGCGGTGTCCTAAGTGACTACTAGGGTAACTCTAGTGTGATTCATGTGATGAAACTTGCCTGTTTATATAGTAGGTTTCCTATGTTTCTTTGTGTACCTCTGGGAATTAGATGTCGACCAATCTTAGAACCTTTGAGTTAGATTGCTTATAAGATTTTTTGGACTTAGAGAGTATTTTTGATATTTGGTTTGATAGCCTATTTGGGACTTGAGATTATCTCCTCATCATGGTGGGAGTGGGCCATTTAGGTTCCACGTGGTCGAGTGATAGTGTTTTTTCACTCTTACCATTAAGATCCATCTATAGTCATTGTGGTTGGAGCTTTCTTATCTGCATTTCCTTTCATACTATCTTTGTATCATTATGATGTATGGTTATATTTCATGATGGATGTTTATAACCTTTATGAGGGATGGATGTGTCATGTATGGTGGATGGTTTCATTTATTTTTATTCTACTATGTATCATGGATCTGAGGAGGAGGATGTATTCCTATTTTTACACATGTATATTCTTTTAGCCTTTCATACCCTATGACATGTATAGTGGATGATTGAGCATTCCAAATTTTATATAAATGGACATTGGACTTTATAATTATTCTTTCATATGGATGTGGTATTTGTTAGACTTAGTATTAATTAAAAATTAAATTTGACTCAACGTCTTGGGATCCTTAAGGAATGTAACCTATTATGAATGCTTATAGATGATTGTATGATATTGCTTATGCTACTATGTGTTTCACATGTATGATTAATCTTTCTTGTTTAAAAAAAATGTTCGAAAAACTTAGTAAAACTTTAGGTTATTTATTTTCGATCCCTTGGCAGGGCATTACAGTTATTACATAATTGACATACAGGTGCATTTTTCCTCTGATTTTTTCTATTCCAACTTTCAGGTGTTGTGCAATTCCTTTCAATGTGTCTAAGATTGTTACACTTATAATGCACAAACTAGTTCTTTCTCCATTAGTTTTCTCACCATTATTGGATCTTCTCTATGATCTCACTCTTTCATTAGTTGTAGGGTTAGTATTCCTAAACATTCTTCTATTTTCATTATTACCATTAAATTTAGGTTTCTTACATTCTATTTCTTTATTTCCATAACCATGATAATTATAAAAATAGAAATTAGTAATAGGTTTAAAAGACTTACCTGTGCAATATCTTTTCATATGTCCAACTTCATTACATATGAAGTATCTACCTCTGAACTCATGTCTTACTTGGTTGGGTGATTCCTCTTGCTTAGTTTTATCAACTTTCTCTATTTTCTAAGGTTCATTATATTTCACTAACAAACCATTTAATTTCAAATTCCTTTGATACTTCAGTAGATGTGCTTGATTCTACCTTACTCAAATCATTTTTCTTAGGGGATTTACTAACTAGATATAGTTCTTTTTTTATTTCAACTTTCCTGGCTGATTTCTCTCCAATAAGATATCCAAGTCCTGTCTTTTCATAAGAAGGTCTTTGGTGAAATATTTTTTGATCTTCTCATTATTGGAATAGAGTTTCTCTAACTATTGCTTAGCTTATGTCAATTCTCCTTTTACAATGATATTGTACTTTTCTAATTCTACATGCTCAATTTTGATAGTATCTAGTTCAGGTGTAACTTCACTTAACTAGGACCTAAGGTATGCATTCTTAGTTTTCACTTCAGGTTAATTCTTTCCACCATTTTTTTTAGGACTCAACTTAAGTTCAACAATTTTTAGTTCATGTTTCAAAATCTCATTTTTCTTTCTGGAGATTTCCTACTTCATCATTTTCACTAGTATGCACAATTGATTCCTTACCAAATTTTATTTCATCAATTTTTTCTTTTAGTTTACCAATGAAGCCTTTTGCATCTTCATGTCTATCTTTCAAGTTATCTCTTTCTTTAGTAAGAAGGTCGATCTACTTAATATCATCTTCAAGGTATTTTTTCAACTATTCCATATCTATAGGGATCTTAATCAAATGATTAAACTTCTTCTAAGTAACTATGCTCTGATACCAATTGTTAGAAATAGATAATACTAAGACAGGGGGTGAATTAGTATTCTACAAACTTTTGGCCACAATTGAATATTGTTAATTACTTTATAACTTTCATATGAAAGTAAATCAACAATAATGAATAGTAAATATAATGATATACATAGAAAACTCACAAAACTATTATTTTTTAACTAGGGAAACCTTGGCAAAGGGAAGACCCTAGTGGGGATGATACCCACTAGATTATTCACTAAACAATAGGCTCTTGGTAAGGATATTGACCCTATTAGGAGTCTATGAAGTACATATAGTGTCTTAAGTCCTTGTTAGAGGATTAGGCCTTATTAGAAGTGTCAACCCCATTAGGTGTCACTTCAACCCTATTAGAAGTTGGTAGATCAAATAAAATGTGTGCAAGAAGAGTCCACTGCCCTAACATGCAATTATACAAATTGGTTCTTCACAAGAATAGATATACATACAATACTTTTTGTCTATTTTATTTTTCCACTTTCTCTAATCATACATCAGATGTAGTTCCGATATCATCTCATCAACTTCATATCAATCATAAATATCATATAGATCATAGATATGGCATGCACTTATCTTCACAAGATAAGATCTTTATTTATACCTCACATATTCATAATTCATTTCTTAGTTGGCCTTCATGCTTTCACATGCTTGGCACAATATGAAATAACTTATGGAATAACATCCACATGGTCGGCTCATCATAACTTAGTAATTATTTTTTCACTAAAATAATTCCTCAAGTCATACAGTCTAATTCTCCATTATGCTTTGTTTTTCTCTATTAAATACTCATGCTAGTATTTCAATCATAACTCACATTGTATTGTCTATAGACACCTATGCACTGGTATGTGTCATCATGAAACTTTCATAGAGCTTTCCTCCACTACACATAAGCTAACTCTTAATGAGTCATCCATACACATTACATCTTTTCTCTATGTTGTTGAAAACTATCTAACACTTAGACAAATCTATATCTCTAAATACATAAATCAAATGTTGAATACATGTTTCCATAAATGATAACTATCAAAACATCTATCTAACCATATTGCCAACAAGATCTTCATTAATATCCTTAGTTTCATTATTATTCTCATTCATGTAGCTTTGATATGTAATACCTCTAGTTATAACAATGCATAGACTCTTTCTGTCATATTAGAACATAGATCTCCCTCTTTGATATACAAATTTTCAACTTCTTCACTGTCTCTCTTGATTGCAACACCTCACTCTTTGATCACTGCATAGGTAAGCTTTTAATTCTCTTTTATTCTTCATATGGTAACTAAATAATATCTCCCTCTTTGACAACAATGTCAAAGACACTTCCATACTCAAGTATCATGTTGAGTTGTCATTTTGCATGATGCTTAATGGAAGGAATCATTTCAAACTCCTCTCTTGAAAAGATAATCTAGGATTAACTCCAAGGTTATGGGCAATCTTGCAACCTACTAGAAGTCGCTCAGTAGAAGATAAATGTAATTTTTCATGAGGAGGCCTTTTTTGGTTCTAACCAATTTTGGATAAGATGTTGAATCTTCTTTCAATCTCAGAAAAGTAACCACACAAAAGGAAATATATTTTTCTATTTTTCTATTTATAATGAATGCAATCTTAACTATGCAACTATATGAATTCCTCAATTAACCAAGTATTTGTAAAATAAAATAATGGAGATAGACTAACAATAAGTTTAAGAAAATTACTTGAAAAATAAATCCCTAATGGACATAAGCTACTAAAACAACACATCTACAAATTAAGCCTTTAAAAATATTAGAAGGTAACAAGTGAAAATAAGAGCAACATTTCCTTAATTCTATAGATGTAATAGTCAATGGGAATTTAATAACCATAAGATGTTTCACTTTTCATCAGATTACAAGGCCACAGAAAGTGAGCTCATGTGAGATAAAAAGCTATGCAGGAACAATAGGGTGATCTATTCTCCAACTAAGTACATCAAAAAAAATTTTAAACACATGAAAATCACCAGAATTAAAAGATCACTCAATCTAAGTAACACAATAGAACTATTGGCTCCATTACACTCCATGAACATACATTCAAAAAATATAACACACTCAAGAAAGAATAACTACACTTCAAATGAGAGCACCAAAAGCATATATTATTATATCAAAATAATAGCTTGGAATACATATTTAATTCCTCAATTTATAGGCAACCATCTCCTCAATTTATGTTGATATTGAGAGATTCCTTCATGCAAATATATGCTTAAAACTAACAAAATAAATCTTATTATATACAAACTAACTCTTTAAATGGTACTAAATAGGACCCCACCCTTGCTTATATTAATGAATGGGTACATAAGCCTTTACATGACTTTAAAAAAATGAAAGAAGAAGTAAATAAGAAGAAGGAAGCTCTCAGATGATGTAGGAGTCTCTAAAGATGCCAAAAATAGAAGCTCAATCTTCTCTGGAGATATATAGGAGTTGAACTACCATCAAAATGCATTTCCAGTGCATGGAAAGCTCTAAATTTGGAACTGCCAGTTAATTGTTTGTGCACCTCTAAGTTCTTCAAAAAATTCTAGAGCACCTTTGGAGAAGCACACCTTACACACCTTGTGCATCTTGTACACCTTGGGAGACAAGTCCAAAAAATGCAAAATTTTCCCAAGTGTCAAAATGGAAATTCTAGCTTTTGGGTTTTGTTCCCTTTCATACCAGAGCTATGTTTGGATATTTTCTCTTAAATTTTTCTATGATCTCTATTACTTGGGTTTCATTCAAAAAATCTAAAGCATCATACTTATCTTTCACTACTTGTTGATAGTTTCCCACTTCTATACAAGTCTCGACAAAAATTTGGAACTTTACATCCAACTCTAGCAATGCCTCCTACATCTTAAATTCTTATCTAATATCTTCATTAGTTGAAGCTTCTTCAAATATCTTTTGAAATTGTCCGACTACTCTTTTTACCAGCAGGAGTTTATCTCTTGACTCATCTTCAAAAATGTAAGGCATGTATCACTATAATATGTCTCTTCTTCCAAAATTTTCTCTTGGGTTTGATCCTTGATCTTGTGAATATCCACATGGGATGTTTCCGTTACTTTATTACCAATTGCAATCTTCTCAATCTAATCATCGATTTTATCTAACTCATCCCCCATATATACATCCATTAGCACACAATACCGTTGACCTTTTATTGATTGCAATGCTCAAAAGTCATTTCCCCTGGTATGTACCTTGTCCATCAATCCAAAATCCTAGTTTAAAATAGCAACTAGTTTCTCCACATTATTTTATATATGTTACAATAACTTGAGGTTACCTTGTATTATCTGTACACCCTTTACCTTAAAACTTTCACACCATAGCTGACAAGCCTTCAAAAATGGATCCACCTGTATAACTATCTTTTCTTTATCTTTCCTCTCTAAATCCACTTCAAGAGTGGCCTCTTGATTATCTGGGTCAATGGAATTTAATAACTCATGTAGAAATCTCCTCATGATTTGATTTTGCTTTCTCAACTTAACCAATTCAGCCTCGTCTTTATCTAAGTGATTAAACACTTCTTTAATTTTTGTGGTGACCATCAATTTAGCTGCATCCATAGTTGGATTTCCAAGAAAGACTTCTTTGATCTGATAATCATTCATGATCAAATATTCAGTATCTACATGTAGAGGAGGATCAACATTGTGAGAGAACAAGTCTTGATTTTGGTCCTTCATAATTAATGCCAATGTATGTGCATCACCCTTAGATAATGCAGGCTTCTTGAGAACTTCAACTAATTCTCTCATTCCCTCTTCCTCGGTACAATACAATTTCCTTTTATTCCTAAACATCACCTCTTTTCTCAACCACCTTGGAGCATTTTCCATCAAGGACTTATACTTCAATGAAGAGGGGGTTTCTTCTGCTAGACCCTTTCCCTTATCACTCCTCTCTTGATCTTTCTATGAGGGATCTACATCAGGCTTCCCTGTATCTATTGAATCCATAGTCCTTACCTCTATATCTTGAGAATTTTTTTGGGGTTCTTCAAATATTTTCCCCTCCTCTAATACTACATTGGCATGTCTTTGTTGTGGCTCTTCTTCTTTTATTTGTTGCACCTGGTCTTTATTGACTAGAGGTAAAGGAGTGGCTAAACCTTTATCCACTAAAGATACATCTTGAGCTAATGATGGTGGGGTACCTAGAGGTCCTTGTGGTTGAGGTAGTGATTGAATCCAATCCCCTTATAATGGGTGATTTTTAGGTGTATCCCTTATCTTGTCAACAATGAGCTCAATACCTATAGGGATGAAGTCAAAATTTGACATTTTAAAGACATCAACCCCTTGGTGCTCTTGTTCATCAATCCACTATTGTAACTCATCCTCAGAAGTTGTAACCAAAAAATATTGTGTAGGGATGGATGGTGACATTATAGTGAAATTACTTCTTCATTCTACCTCATTAGTTCTAGCTAGACAAGTCCTCTAACTCAAGGGAAGGTTATCCTCTTCATCTTCTTCATCATCTTCAGCTCCTTTACGAATGGTTTTTGGGACTAAAGGAATAAGAATAACCTTATTTGCATGTCCTATCTCCTTGTCCTTTTAATTGGAGTCATAGCCTTTTTCTTCTTAGGAGCTGATGGAGAGGCTTCTTCTTCTTAAACCTATGGTGACACCTATTGTGCTTGCTCTTTAGATCCCTATCCCTATTCTGGTGGTAGCACTTATGGATTATCTTGAGCTTAGGTGGCTTCTTGGTCTTGAGTTAATTCAACCTTGGACTCAACCCCCTATGGAGAAACTCTTTTCCTTTCATTCTTGCCCTTCTATGCCTTGAAGTACCCAAATTCCCTATCATGTTGATACACTGTCTCTACCCTAATTATAAATTGAGTTTGCAAAATTATTATTTGGGGAACTAGATCCATCTTGAATAGTCTCTTAATCCATTTCTTGGTCAACTAGATTATATGCCTTCCCCTATGATTGATATCTACATTTTCTTCTCTATCAATTTCAACATTCATGATTGGTCAATTACATATCTTATCTTGATTATATAGGGGATCCAAAACATCTAAATTGTCTTGTTGAACAACCTTCAAGGGGACCTTTATTTCCAAGGCATTGCCTACCAAATAAAGAGTCATCCTACAATAATCCCTTATTTGGATATTTTAGTCATCTACTACATTCATCCAATGATCCTCTATAGCATCTTCATATTTAAATTGTTTTCCTAGTAAGAATTGGACTCTGCCAATATTATCAAAACATGAACAAGGGGAATTAGAATCCTCCAAAGGGTATCGATCCCATTCTAACTCAAAACTCATGATATCTTGCTTCTTCTTAACACCAAACAGACCTATGGTGATGGGCCATACCCAAGCCTTCTTATGTTGCTTCCTTACTCTATCATATGAAAATGAGCATTGTCATGCAATCTCTAGCAAAATGAGTCTATCATATGGATACCTAGGAAGCTTCTTAGGATTTATAGTTGTACCCACTACCCTTGAGTAGGTGAATGTCTTGAATTGGATGTAGTAGGTGCCTATTTCTATAATTTTTGTTGTTGCCTCTTCTGACATCCTTTTTGCATAGTCTCCCTTAATGAACTGGATGATTACAAAGATAAATACATCATTCACTATACTATATTCTTTAGTGTGATCTGAGAGCTTTTTTTTCAATGACTGGGGGTATACCACATAAGGCCATGCATCAGCATCTTGCAAATTTCCCCTCTTAAATAATTTCTAGGTAATTTGTTGTTCTTGCTACTAACAGATATACCAAATAAGATGTCATATAAAACCTTAGATATTTTTTAATGCCACCACCTATTCAGCTAAATTCTCACTGAGAATTATGGCCTAGTCAATATGCATCTTGGTCTGATGGTTTCAATGAAATGTATCATCCATATATTTAAGTGTCCTACTACTAGTAATCTGGAGATTCTACTTAGGAGCACTATGGAATGTCCAATATCTACTTTCCTAGCTTTTCTTCCCAATGGTGTTCTATCAATGTGATATGAAGATTGAACAATTTCTATGGCTTCTTGTTCATGATCTCTATACCACCTTTCTACTTGATGGTATGTCAGTCTTATATACTGATCTACCTTTAAAATTTGAAATATTTTCTCTATATTCTTGGGTCTTAGATCGAGAATGATCTCTCCAATTATACTTTTGACCACCCTCTCTTCTGAAACATAATTCTCAACCAAATCCATGATCAACTCAGAAGATTGCACTAAAATTGGGTGTAAAGTTGCATTTATTAATCCTAATCTTATAAGTGCAAACACCATTGGGGGCCTCTCATTTATTTTGTTGCATGGAACCAAGAATGTATTCTAGTCAATGTGACCTATTTTTGTATCTCAGATCTTTGAATATGCATGTTGGAAGCATGATTTCGATTGGACACCTTGAAACTCAAAAACCATTGGCTTAGGAGAAATCTTTGTGGCAAGAATGGAGAAAGAAGAATCCATTATATCTACATAGAAACAAAATCCTATTAGTCTAGAAGGTGTAAAAATCAATTTTAACAAACCCTAATTACCAAAAATTATGCCCTAGAACCCTAAAACCCATAAAAAAATACCTAAAAACCTATCATTTACTCTATTAGAAAAAACTTTGGTGCACCTTGTGCACCTTGAGGGTGCACTAGGTTTTCCTTTCTCCTTTGGTAAAAATTCAATTATTAAGGGTGCACACATAGTGCACCTCATGGGGTGTGCTATGAGCACACCCTTATGCTGCAAAGAATTCCTTTAAGTCTTGAAAAAAAGGGTGTGCACATAGTGCACCTTGTGGGGTGCGCTATGTGTGCACCCTTACAATACTTAGAAGAAATTTTTATCTTTGAAAGGTGTGCATGTGCACATCTTGGATACGTACAAACATGCATACCTTTCAATAAGATGATTGTCACTTTGTTTTTTAAGTTTCATTAAGTTTTTGGGAAAAAGGTTTTCACCTTGCACACCTTAGATAGGTGTACAAGGTGAACACCTTTGTTATTTCTAAATTGGTCTATTTTGTGTATGTAGGTATAGAAGATTAATGCACCTCTATCAATGTGGAGTTGCATTGTCTGAGTCTTGAGAGTATGAAGAATGAGGAAAAAGGGTGAGATCCTAGGATTTTACAGGCTCGAGAAGGAGTGTACCCTTTGGGGGTGTGCACACTTCCAAAGGGAAGTGCTCCTACACTTAGCCACCAAGTGCATGTGCACTAGGTGCACTAGTGCACACCTTTGCTTCATAAAATCATATTTTTACTCAAAATCTCTAGTTTGTGATAACTAGGTTTCTTGGGCAGAGGGCCAGGGTTGACTTAGACACTAGATATAACTGTAAGAAAGATGTGGACCTTGGACTAGGGGTCTGGAAAAGAAATAATTAGACTAGGGGGTCCCCATTCCTAAGGACAAATTGGGTGTGCATTGTGAAAACCATAACATATCAGAAGGATACTTAACTCTATCTCATACATATTTAACATGTAGATATATTTTGGTTAGATCCCTAAAATATATTCTTATTCTATCATTTTTCTTATGACTATTTCAACATCTTGTGCTTCTCATTTCACAACCTTAGGCAAGTCCTAAAGTGTTACTTTATACTTCAACTTGTAATATATTCTAATCAAAACTTTCCATGTAGGGCTCCACCTTAGCTTAAGTAGCCTTAGGGGAATCACAACCAATTTACCTTGTAGATATCCATAAGCATTCTTAGCTAAAGTTTTTGTGAATATATCAGCTATCTATTCTTTTGTATTCACATACTCTGATCTCACTTCTTTTTCTTGTACTATCTCTCTCACTTGATAGTAATGTGCTTGGTCTTAGTATGCATCACAATATTTTTAGATATGTTTATAGCACTTGTGTAATCATAGAATATAACAATAGGTTCATATATTTCTTCCTTCATTCCTTTCAATAGTTGTAAATATACTACCATTATTATAGGTATAATCATAATTCCCCCCCCACCACTACCCATAGAATAATACGGACCTGGGAATAATTAACTGATGTAACTACATATTTATCTTGTGTTTTACTTTGGGAAATTCAATTTTTCTTCTTCCTTGTCCATGAAACAAGTCTCTTTCTTAGAAAGAAAGATCCACTACTTGTACTCTTTCTGTCATCAACATTTCTAGCCCAATCTCCATCAGTATTCACTTTTAGCTTACACTTGTCATTCTTCTTGTAATAAAATTCATAATCCTCTATTCCTTTAAGATATATCAATATTATTTTTACATCAATCATATGATTCTCCTTAGGATTTTTAGAAAATCTTGCAACAATCTCCACTACTATTGTAATATCTTGTTTTATATGGGAAACATATTAAAACTTTACCAATCAATGATCTATATGAGGTTTGATTCACATTAGTAAAATCATCATTCTTTGAATATTTATGTGGATTGGCCATTGGTGTTCCAACTAGTCTTTGATCTTCCATTCCAAAAGTTTTAAGTATCTACTTGATGTGCTTTGATTATGTAATGTAGATACCTTTCTTCATTTGATAAATTTGCAAGCCAACAAAAATATTGACCTCTCCAAGCATAGACATCTCAAACTCTTGACTCAAAAAATGCATCCTTTCCTCCAAATATGATATCATCAACACATATCTCAGCCAAAAGTATCCCTTATTTAGATTCAATCTTCAAGTATAGATTTTTATTGTCATTTGTCCTCTCCAAACGAATCTTCATACTATTCTCTAGCAGCTTGTTTCAATCTATACAAAACCTTTTGTAGCGTGCATACCATATCACTTTTATTTCAATCAATAAATCCTTAAATTTTTTCAATGTAAGCTTCTTCTAGAATTCCATTCATAAATAAAAACTTGACATCTATCTAGTATACTTTGAATCTATTGTATGCATAATATGAAAGAACAATTCTCACTCCTTCCAATCTTGCGACAAGAGAAAATATCTCCCCATTTTCAATATCTTCTTCTTGTTCATATCCCTTACAAAGTAGCCTTTCTTTATTTCTTATGACTTCACCTTTCTCATTTATCTTATTCCTAAATACCCACTTTTTTCTAATAATATTCTCATCTTATGGTCTAGGTACTAATGACTAGGTTTTTTTCTTCTCTATCTACTCAATCTCCACAGTCATTGCTTGGATCTATTATTCATTATCCAAAGCATCCTTCACTAATTTAGGCTCATATTCACATAGTAAACATGTGTCACTTCTCAGTATTTTTCTTTTTTAAACTCCAAAGTCTTTGTCTACGATAATTTGATCAAGTACATGATGTCTTCTCACATATTTTTCTAATGTAGGTTCTTTTTTTATTTCTTCTTCCTCAGGTTCATATATATTTTATTTAGGTAATACTGCATGTATTTATGCTTTTTCTTTTAGTTTCTTGGCAACCAGTTGTTGAAGCTTGGTATGCTCATCTTGATGTTCAGCATGCATTTCCTAATGCTTGATGCTTTGTTACTGTAACTCGACATGTACTAGTTATTGCTACTTGACATCTTTCTTCTCAAGTTTGGGTAAGGTGTTGGGCTCACCTTTATCAATTTATACAATATTTGGGTTTATTTTTACATTCAACTTAATTCTTTTTTGTATATTCA
Source organism: Cupressus sempervirens (assembly GCA_028749045.1). Lineage (NCBI taxonomy): Eukaryota > Viridiplantae > Streptophyta > Pinopsida > Cupressales > Cupressaceae > Cupressus > Cupressus sempervirens. Next base: position 744,775,563 of record CM053783.1, read on the forward strand.
TCAACTTTCACATTTGTACTTTCCACAACTTTGTTAGTGTTAGAATTCAAACACTTACATGTTTTCTTCTTAATGGAATAATCTAAAAATATGCCTTCATTACTTTTAGCATTAAGTTTTCCATTTCTATTATCTTTCAATATGTATCATTTTCTTTAGAAAACCTTGAAATACATCACATGAAGTGCATGTCCATACCATAACTCAAAAGGTGCAAGGTTTGTACCTTTCTTGACTTGTACTCTATTCAAGGTATAAACAACTATACTTACAGCTTTTCTCTAGTATCTAGGTACAAAATTCTTCTCCGTCATCAATGTCCTAGCACAATCCATGATTGATCTAGTCCATATTTCATCTAAGCCATTCTATGGAGGGGTTCTAGGCGAAAACATCTATCTCTTGGCTCCTCTATCATTCCAAAATGTATTGAATTCCCAGGATATGAATTCACCACCTCTATCAAATCTCAAAAACTTCAAGATCTTACCTATTTATTTTTCAACTCTTGCAAAATAACACTTAGACATTTGAAAAGCATCAATTTTTTCTTCAGGAAACATCACAATCATCATTCTAGAGTAGTCATCAATAAATAGAATAAAGTATTTGTTACCAAAATAGCTTTGCACACCAATAGGTCCATAAAGTTTAGTATGAAACAACTCCAAAATAATATCATAAGTATAGGTCTTGCTCTTGAAACTAGATTTTGTCATTTTTCCCAACTGACATTGTTTACACATCACATCACATGACATAGGCTCTTATGCCATAATAATATATTATCACATTGTGCAAACAAGCATGTATTATCAGATAGGTCTAGATAGAACAAATAAACTCTTGTTCAAAAACCACTTCCAATCCATTATCCTAAACCATTAGATCTTATCCTTATTTTTCTAAAATTCAACTTTGTAGCTTGAAATATTTGACTATGTCACACTAAAAATATTGTAGTTAAGTCCTTAAACCCAATAAGCATTATTACATCTAATCTTATCATTCAATATTATTGAACCTTTACCTTTCACTAGATATGGTGTATCATTACCAAACTCAACACTACCTCCTTTATAATATTCTAGGTTTTCAAACTTACTTTTATCATTAGTCATTTGATATGAGAAACCACTATACATTATCCATCAATCACCTTTACTAAGATATGAAATAAGTGTAGTTATCTCAACTTTGTTAGAATCATCTTCCATAGAAACATAAATAAATTCTTCATTATTAATATCATAATCACTATCATTTTCTTCTCTAGTAACATGTAACATGACTTCTTACCTTTTCCTTTGTAGTCATTTTATCCTTTGTTTTATTTTCCATCTCTTCTTTCTTTGAACTTTTTGTCTTTTCTCTCATCCTTGGAATCCCTGTTAGGACATCTTATAAAATATAACCAAATTTATTGCATGAAAAATAGATTACAAGGAGTTTACCTTTGTATTTTTCTTTGCCTCTTGAAAGTCTCTTATCCATCAATGCTTCAAGATCCTCAAGATCATCATAAGAAGATTGACTCTCACTAACTAAATACTTTCCTTTCTTTTTCTTAGACTTATGCAAAACTAATTATGACTTCAACATAGCAAGGGGCATTAAAATTATCAAAAAATGATAATTCAAAAGTAGTAAGTATACCAACCAAACTATCCAACGTTAGGTCATTACTAGGAGTACATCTCAGTTCTTGTATTACAGACACTTTAATAGCATAAATAAGAAGTAAAGTTCTCAATACCTCGTTGATAACAGTTTCATCACTAACCTTTCCATTAGCTCCTCTAATAGCATTCAAAAATTCTTTTACTTTTCTTGATAGAAATATAAGAGGAGCAACTAAGAGGGGAGGGGTGAATTAGTTACCACTAAAACATTTCTAAAACCCTTAGATGTGAATACAAACTTTTGACTATCCCAAATTTTTACACTGCTTAGCTCGTACTAGAAATGTACTATAACTCGATTAACAAAGCAATCTTAAGATATTTAACATGTATTCACCTTTAGTGACTTAGTTGAAAAATGATAAAGAAGTAAGAAAAATAACATGAGCACATGAGACATCAAGATTTAACATGGAAACCCAATTTGGAAAAATCACCAATGCAACTTGTTTCAACTTTTCACTCTTTTGAAGTGAGCCCTATTAAGAGCTATGCATGTTAAAGGTTTAGAAACATGCTATTAGGTGACCTGTTAAAGGATTTGAATCACCCTATTAGGAGTGGCCTTGTTAGAGATCTTCAAGACACTTCAATCTAGAAATGCCACCTTGTTAGAGGATTTACAAAATGATCATTAAGTCAACTATGTTAAGAGGTTATTTCACTACTACAATTGTTTGAAAGTAACAATTATTGACTTGTTGATGAAGAAACTAAAATAAAGATTTAGTTCTCTATTCTGGCTTATCCTCTACATCCTCTTTGATCAAACTATGCTTTGTTGCTCCTTGGATGTTCTTCACTTAATCAAAAATCCTTCTTAACTCACACCTTCTTATCTTATTTTCTTGCTTCATATTTCAATCCACAACTTGACCTTTCATAAATATGAATCTCAATGTCAAGTCGTCTTGAATACCCATAAAAATAAATAATTATTATGCACTAATTTGGCTTGCATAAACCAAATAATAAACAAAAGTATTATGTTGTAGGTTGGTTGACAATGAAACTGGGTCACTTGGTTACAACTAAAATTCACAGTTTATACTAAGCTTCTTTGGTGATCAATCTAGCTTAGTTTACATAGGAATCCTTTGATGACCAACCTAGCTCAATTTACACTGGATCAATGAACTTGAATTATTTTGATCTTCTTCTCTGCTGGAGTCTTTTGAGCTAAGTTGATACTACTAGTACAATGTGATATTTGTGTAGCATCAATGAAAATATAAAATTGAATAATGATTTTCAATAATCTCCCTCCTTAGAATCAATGGAAACAAAACATGTCATAAGCAAATAAAACTTAGAGAAAATATAATTATTTATAATATCCTTAGTCTCATTTTGATTCTCCATCCATGAGAACCCCCTTTGAGATTCTCCCTCTAACATCTTGTCTTCAAATTCCATCTGATCAAGTTCTCCCATTTCTTCTTATAATTCCAATCAAATATCCCTCAATTCTTTTGATATGACAGATTCAATCTCTCCCACTTTGACATCAAATGCCAAAGATTTTATACAATATATTTACAATCTACATGATGTATTGACTCATATGCAATGGGCTCTAACTTTTTTGCATCAACATGATAGATTTTCAATGTAGTTGGCTTGATGCATCACTAATTTGTACTCTAGTGAGCACCAGATATAGGAATGACCCCTAGCTTTCCTCTGAGATACAAAAATGCATCCTTAGGTAATGGCTTGGTAAATATGTCAACAACATGCTCATTTGTGTTGACATATTCCAATCTTACCTCTTTTTCTTGAACCAATTCTCTCATAAGATGATACTTGATTGCAATGTGTTTTGTCTTTGTGTGCATCACTAGATTCTTAGATATATTGATTGAAATTGTGTTATCATAGTAGACAACCACTAGATTCTTGATTTCTTCTTTCATTCCTAACAAAAAATCCTTGATCTAGACTCTGTTGTAACAATTAACTATTGCAACAACATATTTTTCCTCTACTGTAGACTGAGAAATGCAATTCTACTTCTTACTTGTCCAAGATTAGAACCTCTTTCCAAGAAAGAATGCTCCTCCACTAGTTCTCTTTCTTTCATCAATGCGTCCATCCCAATTTACATTTGTAAAGGATTTCAACTCAAATTTTTCTTCTTTTTTGTACCAAAGACCATAGCCTTGAGTACCTTTTAGTTATATCATAATTCTTTTGACTACCATCATATGATTTTCTCTAGGATTTACAAAAAACCTTGCAAATATACCAACTACTAATGCAATATCAGGTCTTGTGTGAACAACATACTTAATTTTCCCAATCATGGATCTATAGGTAATCTGATTTACCTATTTTGAATCATCATTTTTGGATAGCATATGTCTAGTAGACATAGGTGTTCCAACTAGTTTGGAATCTTCTATTCCAAAGGTCTTCAATATCTCCTTAATATATTGTGGTTGAGTAAGGTAGATAACATCATCCAATTGGTGAACTTGTAAACCAACAAAGAATTTTATCTCTCTAAACATTGACATTTTAAATTATTTACTCATTTCTTTAGAGAATGATCTAAATTAGTCATTATGACTTATGAATAATATATCATCCACAAATATCTCTACTAGAAAAAACTTATTTTGTGGTCCTTCTTTGATATATAGACTATTTTTATGATTGTTTCCTTGAAAGCCAATCTTTACTAGACATCCATGTAGTCTCTCATACCATATAAAGCATTGTCTCTATAATCTTCAGGTTGCTTGCTACGTTTTTCTTCATTCTTTTCTAAAAATTCATCAATTTCTACATGTACACTTCCTATAACCTTGTGACTAGTGAGATTCAAACATTTATATGCTTTTCTTTTAAAGTTTGATTCTATGTTGCAAGATCTAGGAAGATAGTTATCAAATTTATCCAACTCAAAACTTGTTAATATTCCTACTAGTGCATCCAAGGTCATATCTTTTTTAGGATCACATATCATCTCTCTTAAATAGCTAAAACCCTAATTGCATAAATAGGAAAAAGAGTTCTTAATACCTTGCTGACTACTGTTGTATCATCTATTGTTCATCCTATAGCTCTTATTGTACGCACACTTTTTTTGATTTTTTTCACTATATTTTACAATATTTTGATCTTCTCTCATTCTCATATGATCAAACTTCCCTCTTTGACTTTATTCTTTGGCTCTTTTCACATTGTCATCCCCTCCATAGTGTTGACATTAAGGTCAATTTGTCCATTAGTGACTGAAAACTAAATTTCAAGTTTGTCTTCAACTTCCTCCATAATGTAGGCTATAAATACAAAATAAATTTGATATCTCGATCTAAAACTATAGTCTTTGGCAAACCATGTAATCTCACCACTTCTCTGAAAAACAACTCTATTGCATGAACAACATCACTAGTCTTCTTGTAAGGAATAAAATGTGCCATTTCTGAAAACCTGTCAACCACCAAAAAAATAGAATCATTCCTACATTGTATCCTCGGTAATCCAAGAAAAAAATACATGTTGATATCCTCCCATGGCCTCTCTAATACAAGTAATGGCTGATACAACCCTATAATTTGCTTCACTCCTTTCGCCATCTGACACACTCTATAACTTTGTACAAACTTTCATCAAATCTTGTTGCAACTGTGACCAATAATAATTTTCAGCAAACAAAGCTATTGTTTTATCTCTACCAAAATGTCTAGCCAATCCTCCACTATGCTTCTCCTTGATGAGATTCCTTCTCATTGAACTTCTAGGAATGCACAACTAGCTTCCTTTGAACAATATATTATCTTTGATCATGAAATCCAACCACTTTGTCCTATCAAGTGTAATAGGTTCTATACAAGCCTTCCACACTTCACAAAAATTAGGATCATCTAGATACAATGTGCTCAGTTCGTTGAACCCAACCACCTCTATCTATGTTTCTATCAAAAAAATTTGTCTTCTACTAAGAGCATCTACAACTTTGTTAGACTTCCCACTCCTGTGTTTCAAAAAAAATGTATAACTCTGCAAAAATGCAACCCACTTTAAATGCCTTTGGTTCAATTTTCTTTGACTATTCAAATATTACAAAGTATGATGATTAGTACACAAAACAAACTCCTTAGGAAGAAGATAGTGTCTCCACTTCTTCAATGCTTGAACTATAGCATAAAATTCTTGATCATAAAGATAATATTTTTTTTTTTGTATCATTTAACTTCTCACATAAATAAGAAATAGGTCTACCTTTCTGGCTCAAAATAGCTGCTATTGCAATACCACTAGCATCACAATCTACTTGAAACACTTTGTTAAAATTAGGAAGTGCTAAAATAGGTTGCTCAATAACTTTCTATTTCAATATATTAAAACTCTTATTTACTCCTACAGTCCACTTAAACTCTTTCCTATCCCCTCTTATTGTTTCAATCAAGAGTCCACAAATACTGTTAAAAATTCTTATGAACTTTCTATAAAATGTAACCAAACCATGAAAAGACCTTACCTCTGTCACACTCATTGGAGTAGGACATTCAAGGATAGCCTTCACTTTCTTTGTGTCTATTTTCAGACCTTCTCCTAAGATTACAAATCCTAGGTACACCAACTCTTTCTTTACAAAATTACACTTCTTCAAGTTTATCAACAACTTTTCTTCCCTCAACTTATCAAACACCTTGTGAATATGAATCAAATGCTCCTCTAATGTCTTACTAAAGATCAATGTATCATCTAGGTAAACAATAACAAACTTACCCAGAAACTCCTTTAGTATCTCATTCATGAGCCTCATGAAAGTGCTTGGTGCAATGGTTAGCCCAAAAGGCATGACTAACCACTCATATAGTCCTTCCCTTGTCTTGAATCTAGTCTTCCACTCATCACCTTCTCTAATACAAATCTGATGGTACTCACTCTCTAGATCTATCTTTGTGAAATACATAGTTCCACTCAAACAATCCATAATATCATCCATCCTTGGCAATGGAAATCTATACTTTATTGTGATCTTATTGATAGCATGAGAATCTGTGCACATCCTCCATTCTCCATTATTCTTTGGTACTAATATTTTTGGTACAACACATGCACTCAAACTCTCTCAAATCAACACCTACAACAACTCATGAACTTTCCTATTCAACTCTTCACTTTCTGCTGGTGTCAGTCTATGTGCTACCTTATTTGGCAAGGTGGCTCTTGGAACCAAATCTATCTAGTGATTGATCTTCCTCACTGGGGGCAATCTTTTAGGTACATTATCTAATACTATATAAGAAAACTCTCTCAAAATATCTTCAACTTTTATAGGTACACCCTCTACTTCCTCTTTACTATCTTTGGGAATTATATCAAAACACATATGCTCATGCTTCATACCTTTAATCAACACTTTTTCATCAACAAAAAATATTATGGAAACACTACATACCTTTTCTTCTGTATCCTTCAACGGCTTCAACTTATTTTTCACTCCATCCTTAGTTAAATTGTAGGTATTTGCTCACCCATTGTGTACAGCATGTTTGTCAAACTACCATGGCCTACTCAAAAACATATGATATATGTCCATAGGTATGATATCACATAGTACCTCATCTTGGGAGCTAGCAATCTTGAACTTTACTGAGCACTGCTCATTGACCATAACCTTGTCATCATCTTGCACCCAAGCAATATGGTATGGATGCAAGTGTTTCTATCTCTTTAGCTTCAACTTAGTGACCATCATTATTGACACCATATTTTCAGTACTTCCATCATCAATGATCACATCACAACTAGGACTTCTTTTTTAGCATCTTCAGAATGTGAGGATTTGGCATCTTCATCAACATGTGCAACTCTCACCTGACCTTCTATTCTTTTATATATCCTTCCTTGGTGCTAGGTACATTTAAATGCTCTATGCCCTTCTTCTCCATAGTGAAAACATTTTCCACAGAAGCCTCCTCTTCCAGATCCTTCTCCTCTACCTCTTCCTCTCTGATCTCTATTGTTTTGATCATGGAAATGATTGAAATTGTTTCCCCTTTGGTTCTGACTACTACTTCTATCCTCATCCTTATTCTTTTGATCATCATTATGTCCACCATAAGATCATCCACCAAATCTTTTGCCACAACCTCTTCCATTGTTCTTATTGTCAAACTTCTTGCTCAGTTTCTCCTCAACTCTTAGGGAAAACTAGTATGCCTCCTCAATACTACTCATTCAAACCAAACTTAGCTCATCTTGAATGCTTGGCCTTAACCCATTAAGATAATGAGCAACTTTTTCCTTATCAGCTTCTACATGGCCGGTTCTAATGAGAACTCGATAGAACTCTTCGATATACTCTTGAACAGATTTTCTCGCTTGCTTCAAACCTTGCATTTTCTTCAATAGATCAAGCTCATAATCCATGGGAATGAATTGTTGCTTCAATTTATCTTTCATCTCATCCCATTTGGGGATTTTTTCCTTTCCCTTTCTATTTCACTCCAACTAAACCTTCTACCACTAGATCTTCACATGTTCCTTTAGTTTTTCCTTTGCAAATTTGACCCTATTAGGATCATCAATATCTTCAAACTCAAAGTACTCATGTAGTTCATTGATCCAATCGATCAGCTCCTTTGGGTTAAGATTTCTTAAAAATGTGGGAACCTCAAACTTAGGTGTTTTTCCAATCTTAAAGATGGCCCTAAAAAGCCTCTCCTCCTTTGGATTTAGAACTACCTCTACTTTGGCATTTTCTTCTACTTCATCCCCATCCTTGCTTTCATCTCTTATGGGAAGATTCATTCTTCTATGCATTTTTTCTTCCAATGCTTGCATTTGTCTCTGGAAGGCTCCAAAACCCTCAAGTGTAACACCTAAAGATTTTTCACCATGCTCACTTTGTGGAGGAATTTTTGCGCTTCCACTAGAACCCTGGTACAAACTGCCTCACAATTGGCAATATGTCTACATGTTCAGCCCAAACCATGGTCCTAGTGCAAACTATTTCATAGTCAACAATCTATCCATACACTTAAGAACTCTATCTCTAATACCACTTGATGTAGGGAGCTCCCCTTAATACAAAAAACTTATAACAGAAACATAGTAATAATAGAAAATGTATGAACAAAATGTGGACTTCTTATTTGCACCGCAAATGCAAAATTGTAAAATACATAAGTACAATGTGCTAACCCACATGGGAACCTTCATTACAACAATCTACAAGACAAGCTACCAACTATCACCTAGAGTTGTCTTAGAAAATGTTCAGGCCTTTCTTAAATAGGCAGTTGTATGTCACCTGGGAAGGTTCTACAGATCCTAACAATACACATAGAGTCAACCAAATACATCTTTGACAAATTATTTTAGAAATTTTAGTAGCACAACTTTTGAAGGCCGTAACTCACAAACTGTTGATCTGATTGGCTATTATAACCACTTTTTAGAAATGCTAGCTCCTGATCTATAGGCTAAGAGTTGCGATAGTGCCCCATTATCGAGTTTTTGGACACCATTCAGGCACTCTAAGGTCTCCAACGGTGAGCCTAAAGATTTTTTAGCAAATTTTTCCACCAAAAATCTCCAATAACTTCTCTGATACTTATGCTTGAGCAATGAGATCTTTATGATAGGCATACAACTTTAAAATTAACCTTCCTATAGAAAATAAGAACATTCTAAGCTCATATGAAAAACTTACTAAAAATAGCAAGTTCCCATAAGTAGTAACCACCCTACCTACTAGTCTTTACTAAAATAGAAAAGACTAAAAATAAAATATTTTTTAATGATGCAATATTGCTCTTACTTCTAAGATGCTCTTGCATCATTCAGAATAGTTTAGAGAGGTAGCAATAGCAATCATCATTATGTTATGATTCTTCTTATCTACCATCTGATCAAAGTCAAAGGATTTGGAGGTTCTTTTGGTCATGTTCTCACTTCATGATTTTTTGAATATGTTTCATAGTGAATGTTTTTGGCTCTTTATGTGAAAATTAGGGTTTGGTCTCTTTAAAATTTGTTAAACCTAAGAAAAATCATAATTATTGCTCTGTAAAATTGTGCCCTAAGCAAGATTTGTATATTGTTTGCCTTGTCTTTATAATTGAGTGGGAAAAATATTTTTAAAAATATAGCTTTCCAAGAAGCTTTTAAAAGACTCTTCATTTTGTTCCATAATTTTCAAAAATAATCTTTACCGTCAGGTCTCTTACAAATCTAAGGTAGTCGCCATATCGTTATAAGAGTTTTTGTGCATTTTACTACATGCAACATGGCGACCAAGAAAGTACTACATATGGGACCCAATTAGTAAATAAGCATGGTTTCAAGGTAAATTGCCCGCACCATCAGATTTTTTAAAGATCAATGGTGGTTGCCATCTCGCTACTAGAAGTCACAAGATTTTTATCCTTGGCAACATAGCGACCACCTCAAAAAGGAGACATAGTGGGACCAAATCCAAAGATGGGCATTGGATTATAATTTCCATTAATAAGTCTTGACTACATGTTGGAATGTTAGAGATGTCAGGCGCAATTAAAGAAATATCCTAACAAGAAAGTGTTTTTGATCCACATCATTAGTTTTCATTGAAATCAATAGTAGTTGCTATGTCACCACCGAAAGTTGTAAGAAATTTAGCAGTCACAACATGGAAACCTCCTATGAAAAGAGAATAGGGTGAGACCTATTTTCAAAAGTGGCACCAAAAATATTACCTATCATAAATAGCCATGTCAGCATGTCAGGATTGTCTGATGTCATATGCCACTGTGAATCCATACTTAGGGAAATGTACTTGTTGATTTTGTTGGAAATATAGAAGGAGTAACTAGGGAGGGTGAATCAATTACCACTAAAATAAATCCCATATCCCTTAGATGTCAACAATAAAATTTAGACTGAGAAAACTAATTGCTGCTATTACTCGGTAAACACATAAAAAATGTTGTAACTCAGTAAATGTAGAGTGTGAATTACTTTTAGCAAATCTTGAACAGTAACAGTAATTAATTTTCAAGCATAAGAGAAATAACATGAACACATGAGACACTAGGATTTACCATGGAAATTCAATATCGGAAAAACTATCTTGCTAACCAAGTGAGCTTAGTAAGCACTAACTAAAAACTAATATGATATTTGTGTGACATCAAAGATAACACATAATTAGACAATTGTATCCAATAGATTTATGCTATCAGATCTCTCCTAGAATGACATGGTCACTATGTCATTATGGAAACTTGCTTGATTTTTACTATTCACGATATGGCTACCAAAGGAAAGATAAAAGAACCTACTACATTTGCAATGAAATAATCATGAAACATTCATCATCTAATCAAGGCAGTATCAATGATGGTTGCTATGTTTCTATAAGGATTTGCTCAATGTTTATGCTTAGTGACATAGCGAGAGCATGACACATGTCTAAAATCGCCAATTAGTCTAATGCAACTTGCCAATAGTAAAAGAAAAGGCCTATGTGGAGAGTTTTAATTGGGTTGACTACCAACTTGGTTGATTGGAACTGAGTCATTAACAAATATATTCAAAAATCATCATTTTTTTATAAATTGATTGCTTTCTTTTAAACTTAGGAGGTGGTCCCACCCTATTATCCTTACGATCCATTTATGAAAATTAACGCTCCCCATGTGAAGTAGAACTAGAGATATATTGCAGGACTTCATAAATTCCTCCTCACACAAACAAATTTAAAATTCTTAGAAAGCCAAGAACCTGTTGAAGAAGTCTTCTCACCTCATTGAATTGCAAAAGAGTTTTCTATATCTATTGTTGTTGCAAAAATTTGAAAAGGATAGCAAAAAGCCAAGTAAGTTTCTCAATTCATCATTTATTTTGAAGCATTTTTGTAATCTAGAATTCTATTAAATATGCCTCCAAAGAAAGGTTTCTTGGGAAGGTAGATTATGCCAATAGAAACATACATGATGACTGTTTGGAACAACTAACCAAGTCCATGAATGAGTCAACCCAAGTAAAAAATTTAATTCCTATGAACCTTAGGCTCAAGATTGTAGAAGGGTTGTATGATAAAGGGAATAGGGTTAGGGATTATTACTTCCAAAATAGGGCTCTATCTTTTTAAGAAATGGTTTTCAAAAAGAAAGTTGTTTGCTCCCCATGGAAATATTTGGAATTTTTATTTGGCCATACTAGTGCTCCCTGGTGTTTTCATGGACTCTAACTTGCCAATATCCATTGCTCAAAATTATGACCCAATAACTAGGATAGTGAGAAGATTAGATGGGGAATGCCTAATAAGGATAAATGTTGAAGAAATTCAAAAGGTTTTTGGTTTGGAGCCACTCTTGAATTATCATGAGATCATCGACCTTCTAGGACTGGAAAAGGAATACTTGTCTAAAAAGGATCAAGTCCAACAAGGTGCACTAAGAGCACACTTGGCCTCAATTAAAATTTTGACTTTGGTTATAGCACCAACTAAAGAGACTTTTAAGAAGGAATTTTTCACTACTAGGGCCATACAAATATACATGACTCTATGTAGGGTTTTTGGTGAAGATGAAAAAAAAATTGTGCCAATAAAGTCCATGTATATAATGACATAGATTTCTTCTTTTGGTGTTGATATCATTTTTGACTTTGCATCCTATATAGTGGAGGAAATTCATATAGATTTAAATTGTCTTGCAAAGAGTAAGGTGGAGAAGACATTTAGTTATTATTTATTGTTGATGCACATGTTCTTATTTAAAGAGATGACCTATTTTGAAAAGGAGATGGTTTTGAACAAAGAATATGAAGGAGAAGCTCTACTAGTCTAGTTATGGAGTGCAAATATGACTTGGGATGTAGAGGAGGCTAGTTTTGTTAGATTTCATAGGTATTTTGCATCCAAGTTCAAAAGCCTCATATTAAGGGACAATCCTAGAATTCCTAAGGCATTGCTGGATTTCATGAGGCCCATGGATAATTCTTTCAGTTTGAAAGTATCCCACAACTAGGAAGATATTATACCTTACCCTATTTCTACAATTTTTATGGTTTATGGTTTCCAAGGGACTCCCTATGTATTGCCCTACTAGATGCCTCAAAAGGTAAGGTTAGCTGAAATATTATGGCAGATATGTGGATTAGAGTAAGCATAGTTGATTAGTACATCTAGAGGCTCAACTTTCCCCACCTATACTATGGATCACCATTTTATAATCACTAAGGGTGGTTGGGTATCTTTGTATAAATTCTTGGACTAGTACAAGATGGCTATGTCTCCTACCTTCTTTTGTGATAATGAGTGAATTTTTTATATTTTTAGGAAAAAGGCTAAAATTGGTTGAAATGAGCATCAACCATACTTCCCTGAAGATATAATAAGAAATGAGTTTTCTTTCCAAGAGCAAGAGATTGAAAAGGAGAAGTGGGGGGTTTACTCTAGGGTTTTGGAATTCATTAATTATTTTCATAATAACTATAAGCCTCTAGATGATGTAAAAATAGAGGCAAAAAAGTTGAATAAACTAATGGCTAGTTTTCCTAAGATTATAGAAGTCGTGAATGAGAAAAAAACTTATTCTTTATTAATTATTTTCTAGAAAAAGCTTGAGAGTTCATGAGGTGGTTAGCTTTCACCCCTGTAGTAGAATTAGGGCAATTAATTGTTCAAAAGAGACTTGGCTATAGTAGATAAGGGAAATGAAATAATAGGGTCAGCAAGTGTTGTTCTAGAGGAGAGACCTGATGAGCCCATGCCCAAGAGGTAGAGGATAGAAAAATAAAAAGTGCCTCAAGTAGAGGAGTATTCACCCACCCAATCCCCATTATACATAGGTGATGAACAACTCACTAAAGAGTAGGTGTGACAATTGTGATCCCAAGGGAGAATATTTATTACTAAATTAGAATTAGAAGAGGTAAATTCCTAGGAACCTCCAATGCCAAGCCTTGCATTAACTATGGCAGAATATAGAGGAAGAGAGTTGGACCCTATGATGGAATAGGCTAGCCAAGAATTCATTTCTGATGATAATAATTTTAAGTTTGGAGCCTTCTATCAGTTTTCTTGGAGAACAAACATTGGATCATTTGAAGAAAGTTGTAGTAAACCAAAAATAGAGCATCCAAAGATGGAGGAGGTAGACATACAGAACCAAATGAAGGAAGAAATGATGAAGGAATTCAAAAGCCTGACCCTTGAAGAAGGGAGGAAAATCATAAAAGCATCTGGGGTTTTGTTGCTACCCAATTTTGATATTGTAGATGTGATGATTTTTAATTATATTACAAAGAAATTGAGTACAAAGGAGAAAGGGAAGAAAGAAATGGAAGGTGCCAAATTTAGTAAGGATCATGTTGCACTAGTAATATGGTTGATGAGAAAAGGATCAAGGACTAGCTCTTCCTAGCATGATGAGAATGGCCTAATCAAAAATTTAATTGTGAAAAGAGTTGAAGAAACTACTAGTAAAGAGGTTATAGAGCTAGGTGTTGGATAAGCTAACTTCACCTTAGCCACAACTCAGACAGACAAAAGAGAAAGGTTGGAGTAAGAAGACAAGTATGAGAAATTTCTAGCTACTTATAATAAATAAGTTCAAAGGAGAATTGAATTGGAAAATAAATTAATGGGACACCAAGGGCAGTCTAGTAGGCCTAGAACCACTTATCCTTATCCACTAGTGGAGCCTTTTGAATCCACTCCTCTTATTAAGATTCTAGACACATCACAGAGACCTTAGTATTATATTGTAGAGGATTTTAAAGAAGAAAATAGTAAACTTTAGGTGTTGCATGTAGAGTTGGAGATCCAATATGGGGAAAGGTTAAGGAAATCCATTATGTATTTAGTTAATAAAATTAATTGGCCAACTTTCAATGAGTAGTTAACAAAGGTAGTAAATACATGGGAAGATTTGAAAGCAAGTGATGATACCCTTAAGCCAATTGTCAACAAATGGAGTAGAAGAAATAATAATGTTACTCTTCTATGTTTTTTTGTTATCAGTTTATCCTCTGAATATATAGAAAAAACTTATGATTTGACCAGTGATATGTTAGAGTTTTATGATAAGAGAGTTGCATTGTAAAGAAGGATCATACGTTATCTTGATAAATATAAGAATATTAACTTTGAACTATTTCCACATGCCATAGATCAAAAGGATAAATTGCAAAATAAGAAGGATTGGGCCCAGGAATTGAATGACCTATTGTACCTTCAAATGAATAAGATCGTAAATGAAAACAAAAACACATAGTGGGCAGCTACAATTGAAGAAGTTGTGAAAGTTCAGTTATTCTATGACTCTTTGAGACAAGATTTCATTGAGATTGACAAAATTGGAGAGTATGTGATGAAGAAGCAGCATGATAGCCTACATTTTAATAAGTCAAATGATACACTTTTTGACAAGTGGATGGAAAATTTTGTTCATGCTAAGTAGTTAGAATATGGTGAAACTAATGATGAAGAAATAGAAGAGGATGAAGTACAAATAATTGACACATTAGTAAAAAGAGAGGAGGACAAAGGTGAGCAACCAATTGCAGTTGCAAGCACAAAAACCCAAACTGATGACCTAGTAATGGAAGAATCAGACATAACTATTGTCTTGTCTCTTCATTATGATGTGGATGGAGAGCCTCAAGTTAAAGTAAGTCTACAAAAATTAGAGCCAAGTCCATTACAAATGAATTTATTGGCCACATATTCCAAGGAACAACAACAACAATGAAGCCAATCATTAACTTCCTACCAATAAAGAAGTGCAACAAAAGGTGTAGTATAAAGTGGTCCCACTAAAGAATATTCATGATGAAAGATATTTTGTTCCACAATTTTTTGTATTTTATGATAGTAGCAATGTAAATACATTTTCTATCTCAAGGACAGTTGTCAGTTTCTCTATGTCTGAAGCTTGTTGCATCTCATACTATATAAGTGAGATTCTAGGGCTAGAGAAGGGGTCCTAGTAATTGTATAATTTTAGTTTTACTAAGCTTTGTTTGGTCTATTTTTTATTGATATACCTCTTCGATGTATTTTCTTTGCAATGTCTAAGAATACATTTTATCTGCAATCATGATTTCTTATTTTGAGTTAATATGAGTATAACCCAATGTTGTATAATTTTCAAAGAAGATTAATGCAAAGATGAACTATCTCCATTATCTTTGATCTCTAAATCTTGTCTCCATCTTTAGTGACTAGTTATTGTGAAACTGTATGAGTAAAGCTTGTTTAGTTTTATGCAACTAGGATAAGTTCTATGCTAATTTGTTATTTTTGTTGATTTAATGAACTAATTAAATGCTTCAATGAATGTGATAGGATACCTAGGCATTAGGAAGGATTTATTTAAGAATGAGATATAGAGAGAATTATTGATTATATTGATTGTAATGTAGTCAATTAGATCAAAAAATTTGATAGAATCTAAATCCCAATGGATAAGACATTGATCAACTATTTTAGTTAGCATATGAAGAGATCATAGATAGATGAAGAAAACATCTAAAAATCAATATCAATTTTACTTCAAATGTTTGAAGAATATCAAAGTTGGTCAGCACTTGTTTACATTTAACCTCTAAATCTTAGTTAGCTATTATTGCCAAGAATTATCTATAGATCTAAGAAGAACTGTGACCAATCTACTTTGAGAGATGAGTATTGTTATAAAATTTCATGGAATGAGTGACATCTGAATGTAATATTAGGTTATAAATTTGTTATCCCTGAGGTGCACCCACCTTGGTTTTGCAAAGTCAAAAGAATAGAAAATCTTTTCATGATTTTTTTGAAGTTGGGTTCAGATCTGAAGAACATATGACTATTTATAGGAAGTAGCTAATCCTTAGGTTAGTGTGATCTTTAGCATCTTGGTATTAAGTGTTTTGATTCCTAGTAGTGTAAAAACACCAACAAAGTGGTGAATCCACTAGGGACTATATAACACATGCTTGTGTGTGAAATTTACTATACATTCTTTGGTCATGTCAGTAAATATTTTGGTCAAATTCCTTAGCAATTACCTGTGGTTATATTGGACTTTTCTAGTGACAAACCTTGAGAATTTATAAAGAAAAGAGAAAACCCTAAGCACCATAGGTGTACACTGACGTATACAGTCCTTACAAAGTGTCTTATCTATCAAGAAAGAGTTGCAATCCCAATTTTATTGTGATTTTTTTCTTTTTATGTGTCAAATTCATTCATATTGTCTTGTGATATTTTCCTTGAGTTGATGAGTTATTGCATTGTACTTTTCCTTGGGATAGGGTGGTGACTCAGTCAAGGTTTTGAAGCTAGTGATTATTGATATATAATCCCTATAAATGGCTAATAAGAGGAAAAGTACATGAGCTTATACAAGAGCCAATCCTAATGTACCATTATATACTAATTTACCTCAAGCTGGTACAAAAAACCAAAAACAAAAAGAAAGCAAATATAAATCCTACTTGGAAACCAAGGGGTTATACATAAGTAAAATCTCAATAACAACCAGTGGTAGGGAAAGAATCTTCTTCATTAAGTTCTAAATCAAAGACCACAAGGCTCTTAGGAGGAATTTTTAGTACCCCATTGCAAGATGAAAGGGCTTATCAAGATAAGAATATGCCTCCAATGGGAGATGCATTACATAGACCAGATGTAATGGCTAAAATGAATCATAGGCTAGGATATAAGAATGCCATGGAGGATCCTTTTGATTCTAGAGTAGTTCCATATGTAGAGACAAACCTTATAGATCTAGATGATCCTAGTGATTTAGAAGCCACTTCTACAAATCCAAAAGAGGTATACTCAAAGATAGGAGTTTTGAAGAAGTGGGTTGCTGAACAAGAAGTTAAGCATGCTCATTTAGAGAAAGAAAGATAGCAAACCACCTTGAATACCATTATTGAAAGAGATAATTTTCTTAGAAGGATGGCTACCTTAAAAGAGAAAAATAATAAATTACAAGAAATGACTTTAGTCCTTCATGCTAATGTTTTTGGAGATATAGATAGATTGAGGGATAAGGTTCAAGAAAAAGAAAAAATTATAAGCCAAAGGAAAGAACTTGTCATATCTCAAGTTCAACCCTACAAGCCTGTTCAGGCATATCATGTAGAACCCACTACAAAACCCAAAAATAAAGGGAAAGGTACGGTTAAAGGAATCCAAATAAATGAATCTCAAGATGTATCAAGTAAATCTATAAACTCTCCCATGTCTAAGCTAGACCTAGACTTGGAAAATGCCAGGAAGGAGGAGGATCTTGTAAAAGATCTTGAGAAGATTGAGAATGAAGCTCAAGTAGGAGAGACTCAAAGAAAAATTTAGTTCATCAAGTCCAATTCTACCTTAGCCTCATGGAAAAAAATTTCCACCCAAGCTACAACTTATGTACCTCCTTGTAGACCAATATTTTCTATACAAACTATGTCATAATCTACACCTACTTCATTGTCTACCATTAATACTGAATCCCTGTTGTTTAAACTTAGAAATCTCAAAGTGTGTTCATAATCAAGCCAATCTAGCAAGCACATCAAATTTTGTTAATTCTTAGAAGAAGCCCATATATATGGAAAAGTATAGGCAAATTTCATTCTTAGGTATTCCTCATTCTCCACACCCAATATCATTTGACTTAAGAGACAAGGTTGTCAAGTATTTTGGAAATAATGTTGTTACTAGTGAAAAACACTTGAGGATTTTCATAGATAGGCTAAATGATTTTGAAGTTGAACATAAGAATGTGGTGATGAAATTGTTTGTTCATTCATTGACTGACGATGTAAGGGATTGGTTTTAAAGACTACCTGATGATAGCATAAGTTCATGGAGTGATTTAGAAAAATTATTCAAGGAACAATATGGAGATAATACTAATGTTGGATTGATGTTGAATGATTTCAACAATATTAAAAAGAATCCTAATTAATCTACATTTGATTTTAATGTAAGGTTTTAGAAGGGGATGTACAAACTATTTCAAGTCATGAGGTTAAATGAGGATGTGTTCCTTACAACATATTTTAATGCTTTTAATAGTAAAATGGCTTATCAATTGAGATATAAAGATCCCAAACCTTTGAGGGATGCTTACAAGGTAGCAGTGAATATTGAAAACAATAGGAGAGCATATGGTAAGCTAGGAAGGAGAGATGATCCAAAAAATTTCAATCTCAAGAATGATAAAAAGGATAATGGTAAAACTCTTGCAAGTAAGAAACCTGAGGAAGATATAATAGCTCAAGTATTGGACTTATTAAAAAAGATGAATCCACCACCTTTCAATACACACAAACCCAATGCTGGTGAAAAGGCCCTGGTAAACAAAAATCATTTCAATAGACAACCAAGAATGTAGAATTAACCTTATACTACTCAATGGAAAGATGGTAAACCAACTCCTAATCAAAGCCAAAATGTAAAAGAGAAGGGCACACTAGATCCTTTGTAAATAAGTTCTATTAACATGAATGATAATGTGTCATAGTGCATCATATGCCAATCACCTCACTCCTTATATTATTATGTAGTTGCTCAATCATTTGCTACAGATTAGAGCATTCAGAATGAGGAAGAAGAAGAGAAGAATCATGATCATGTAAACTATAATATGGGTAATATGTGTGATGATTATGGAGATTCTAACTTGAGAGAACATGAAAATGACATTACTAATTAGAGAGTTTCTTACCAATTACACCATCAACAAGTGTTTTTAGATGATGAAAATTATGATGAAGATTAGATATGTAATACATCTTTTGATGTTGGCCATATAAATTTGAGAATGCCTTCTAAAGAGGAGATTGACAGGATTACAATAGAAATAATTTCTCAAGTTCAGAGTAATTAAAATTTGAGAAGTAGGATAGTGGGTAATGAAATTGGTAAACCTTCTAGTATTTTTATAAAGGATATTACAGATAAGATGAAGGATGACAGTAAGAAAATTAATATAGAAATAGCAAAAGTTAAAGATAGTAAGACTAAGAAGTGGGAGACCAAAAAGAAAGTTCAATTCAAACAAATGAGATAGTAAAGACAAGTGTGCAAGAGAATAAATCACGATCTAATATTGTTAAGAAAATGATAATGGATGTTGTTCAAAAAACTTCCACTCTAGGTATTCTTGTAAAGCCCATTGTATCTGAACCTATTGATATGATATATATGATGTCACAAATAACTGTCAAAGTACCTTTATCTAAATTGTTTAGGATTGAAGAACATAAGAGAAAAGCTTTATCATGGATGGGAGATAGGAAATAATATTAATATTGCTGAGAAAAATATCATTCAACAGACCACAATAGTAGTTAAAGATAGTGGCATTATATCCCAAATTCCTCAAATGTTTTTAGATGATTCATCACTAGCTTATTTAGAGAATATTGACCAATTATTTATTAGTCTGATTATAAAAGGAAAAACCCTAACAAAACTAAATGATAGATTTAGGAGCCTCAAATCTATTATACCTTTTAAGGTCATGGAAGCCCTAGATTTGCAAGTAGATACCAAACAAGGTAGATGTAGAGGTATGGATGCTAGGGAAGTGCCTTTTATAGGTACCATCAATGCATTGGCTTTAAATTATCTAAATACCCTGAGGTAGAATTGACAATGTTAGTCCTTGTAGTTGATATTCCTCCACAATATGGAATGTTTCTCTCCAAAAAAAGGAGTGTTGCTATGGGAGGTAGCCTACAATGTGACTTTTCACATAGGAGACAAGGTTGTTAGGGTAGATAGGGAGCCAAGGGTCAATCATATTTTGGGAGATGAAATTGTTAGGGTAGATAGGGAGCCACTTGTTTTCTAAATATTGGTGTAAATGCATTCAAGGTTCCTACTATGACTACACATCAGGTTGAATATTGTATGGATTCACCAATACTGTGGACCATGTATTTTTATGGGACAAGTTCTAAAGAAGGTTCAAGGGAAGGAGTAGTTTTTGTTTCCCTTAAAAAGAACACATTCAAATATTCTTTCACATTAAATTTTTCATGAACCAATAATATAGAAAAATATGGAGCTCTCTTATTAGGATTGAGAGTTGCAACCCATCATGGAATCAATAAATTGTATGTCATAGGTGATTTTGAATTAGTGGTTTCCCAAGTTAGAGAAACTTATGCATCAAAAAATAAGAGACTAAAGTAGTATAGAAATATTGTATGGGATCAAATTGATTTATTTGATGCATTTGGTATTTCTTGGATGGAAAGGAGTCAAAATAATATGGTTGATCTTTTTGAAAATGTAGCTATCAAACCAAAGGATGTATCATTTGCTGGAATTCCACAGATTGAGGTCTAGAATCAGCCTTCAACACCTGACAATGTAGAGCATTGAAATTTTTTTGAGGATGATAGAGATATTTTAAATTTCTTGTCAAGTGAAGATAAATGCCATGGCCAAACTAGATTATAGTTCTTTAATTGAAACCATAGATGGTAAGGAAACAATCTTTGGTCAAGAGATTATATAACTGAAAACCAACAAAGTACCCAAAGGGTTAGTGGTTTTAGAGAACATGTTTGACAACCAAGATAGGGTGAAGTCTGGAGTTAGAGACCATAAACCCCAAGAACTAGAAGAGATAAACCTTGGAACTTTTGAAGCCCTAAAGAAAGTTTATATTGGTCAAAATTTATAAGCTAAAATTAGAAAACCTTTGGTTGACTTGCTGAGAAAGTATAGACATTTCTTTGCATGGTCCTTTGATGATCTTAAAGCCTATAGAGAAGACCTATTTTGGCATGTCATACCACTCAAAGAAAATTTTAAACATTTTAGGTAGAAGCAAAGACCAGTCAATCCTACCTTAGCCCCTAAAACATAAGAAGAGTTAATGAAACTAAGGGATGGAGGGATAATCAAACAAATTAGGCATTCCACTTGGGTTTCAAAATTGGTGCCTATCAGAAAAAAGAATGGAGACATAAGGTTGTGCGTAGACTTTAGGAACTTGAATATTGCTTCATTGAAAGACAAGTATGGGTTACCAAATATGGAAGCTATGTTGCAACAAGTGACTGGTTTTGAATTGATGTCTATGATAGATGGATTCTTGACATATAATCAAGTCCTTGTAAACGAAAAGGAATAATTCAAGATAGATTTTACTACTCCATGGGGTACTTATGCATATGTGAGAATGTCATTTGGGTTAATTAATGTAGGGGCAAGTTTTCAAAGGCCTATGGATGTAGCTTTCCATGATTATATCAACAAGTTTATGGTAGTGTACCAAGATGACCTCATAGCATATTCCAAGAAGGCTAAAGACCATTTTAGACATCTAGAGAAAAATTTCATAAAGGCCTTAGAATATGGAGTATCCCTTAATCCAAAAAGGTGTACATTTGGAGTAACAAAAGGGAGACTATTAGGTCATATAGTATCAAAGGATAATTTAAAGATAGATCCTGAAAGAGTGGCTATCATTGATAAAGTTCCTAATCCAAAGAATGTAAAGGGAATACAACCATTATTTGGGAAAGTGAACTTTTTGAGAAGATTTGTTACAAACTTTGCTGAAATTAATAGACCAATATCCAAAATGCTCAAAAAATAGGCTATTATCAATTAGGATGGTGAACCTTCACAAGCCTTTCAGGACATTAAAACAACCATAAAGAATGCTCCAGTCCTTAGAACTCCTAATTACACAAAACCAATGCATATATTTTCTTTTTCTTCTTTCCATACAATGGAAACAATCTTATTATAGAAGAATGAGGAAGGATACAAATAGCCTATTGCATTCTTTAGTAAATCCCTTCAGCCTACTAAGTTGAAGCATGAGATAAATGAGAAATAGGCCTATGCTTTGGTAAAATATGTTAAAGCCTTTAGATGTTATCTTGTAGGTGCTATTGTTGTGGCATTTGTACCTACTGCAGCTATAAAGGATATATTTTCTCAAAAGAAAGTGTCTAGTAGAAGGTGCAGATGGACCAATAGGATTCAAGAATTTAACATTAATATCTAGATCACAAAATTAGTAAGAGGTCAAGGACTAGAAAAGCTTATGGCCCAATCAAACCTGGATGCAAATTAGGTAAATCTGGTAGTAGATGATTTAAGATCAGGGTTATGTGATATGAATCATTGTGAGTGGTACACAAATATCATATATTACTTGCAACACATGGAAGCCCCATGCCATTTGATAGATAATGAGAAATTAAGCACAAAATTATAAGCCATCAAATAAATCATTATTAAAAATAGTTTATGGTGGAGATATTTTGAAGGATTTTTATGTAAATGCATTGATCAAGAGAAATCCAAGGAGTTATTGAATGAGATGCATGTAGGAGTCTTTGGGGGACACTATATGGCCAAAAATACTACCCAAAAAGTGATGAGAGCTAGATTCTAGTGGCCTTCTCCTTTCAAAGATGCTCAGATAATGGTTATAAAATGTGATCCTTATCAAAGATTGGGAGGTAAGCTGAAATTTTCTAGTAATACTCCATTAAAACTAGTTGAGGTCTAAGCACCTTTCCAACAATGGAGTATAGATTTTTTATGTAAAATTTCTCACAAGTATAGTACTGGTTATGTATGTATTTTGGTAGCTACTAACCATTTTAAAAAGTGGGTAGAGGCTATTCCAACAAGGAATGCTTCCCATAAAGTGGTGAATAAATTTCTCCTAAATAATATTATTTCAAGATTTGGATGCCCACAAAAGATTATAACTGGCAATGCAATGTGTTTTAGGTAAGAAGAGTCAATAAAGTTCTATGATAAGTATGGTCTAACAAGGTTAGCATCTTCCCCTTACCATCCATAAGGAAATGGACAAGTTGAATCAACAAACAAAAGCTTGTTAAAAGTAATAAAAAGAACTCTAGATGATAACAAAAAGGCATGGGATTCTAAACTACAATTGGCAATATGGGCTGACAGGGTAATAATGAAGAAAGATATAGGTGTCGAACCCTTTGATATTGTAAATGGGATCCAAGCAAGGATACCTCAGAACAATCTAGTAGGTCTATACAATTACATACAAATGTACAATGAAGATATTATTGATAGCATGTAGGAGAGGATGGATGAATTAATAGGGCTAACTGAGACTAGGAAGGAAGCTTCTCTTAGAAATTAAAAATTGAAATTACAAGTCAAAACACTTTATGATAGAAAAATAGTGAGTAAGAAGTTTGAAACTAAAGATTTAGTCCTCATGTGGAACACTAGGATTGAAGATAAAGGAAAGCATGGAAAATTTGATCCTATATGGCTAAGTCCCTATCTGGTTGAAGCAACATGGGAGGAAGACTCTTATATTCTGAAGGATCGATCAGGCAATATTCTTGAACTACCAGTTCATGGACAATTCTTGAAGAGGTATTTTTGCTAAAATAATTGTTTTTTCCATGAATAGTAGTTTAGGGTTTTTCCTATATACTCTATAAATTCTCTATGTCTTTTTTATAGACCCTGTATATTTCTTTTCTAGTGTTGTTCTCTCTTAGAGTTGTCAAGTAGGAAATTGGTCAAGTTTGTCATCTGCTTCTCCCAAGGATTCTAAGCCCTCATATGAATTTTACATATTCCTCATCCCCAGATAGAGCCACTGTTGTTCATGTTTTCACTTCATCCTTTTTTGAATATGTTTCATAGTGAATGTTTTTAGATCTTTGTGTGAAAATTAGGGTTTGGTCTCTTTTAAATTTGTTGACCCTAAGAAAAACTCTAATTAATGCTCTATAAAATTATGGCCTAAAAAAGCTTTGTATATTGTTTTCCTTGTCTTTATAATCAAGAAGGAAAATTATTTTTAAAAATATACCTTTCTGGGAACCTTTTAAAAGACTTTTCATTTTGTTCCATAATTTTTTGAAACAATGTTTATCATAAAATCTCTTCAAAATCTAAGGTAGTTGCCATGTTGTTATAAGAATTTTCATGCAATTTACCCAAATGCAACATGGTGAAAAAGAAAGTACTACATATGGGACCCAATTAGTAAATAAGCATGGGTTTTAAGGTAAATCACCCACACCATCAAAAAAGGTTACGATCAATGGTGGTTGCCATGTCACTATCAAAACTTGCAAGGTTTTTACCCTTGGTGACATGGTGACCACTACAAAAAAGAGACATCATGGGACCAACTCCAAAGATGGCCACAAGGATTTTAATTGCCATTAACAAGTCTCAACTACATATTGGAATGTTAGAGATGTTAGGCACAATTAAACATATATCCTAACAAGAAATCATTGTTGGTCCATGTTGTCAGTTTTCATTGAAATCAATGGTGGTCACTATGTCACCACCAGAAGTTGTCAGAACTTTACTAGTCACGACATGGTGACCTCCTATGAAAAGAGAATACAGTGGAACCTATTTTCAAAAGTGGTACTAAAAAAATTACCTATCATAAATAGCTGTGTTATCATGTTAGGATGGTCTGATGTCATATTCCACTATGGATCCGTACATAGGGAAATGTACTAGTTGATGTGTGACATCAGATCTCTCCCAGATCAACAATGGTTGCTATGGCATTATGGAAACTTGATTTTTATTTTTCACAACATGGAGACCAAAGGAAAGATAGAATGACCCACCACATTTGCAGTGAAATAATCATGAAATGTTCATCATCTGATCAAGGCAACATTATTTATGGTCACTATATCACTATAAGGAGTTACTTGATGTTTATGGTTAGCAACATAGCGAGAGTATGACACGTCTCCAAAAGTGCCAAGGGGTCCAGTGTAACTTGTCAGCAATAAAGGGAAAGGCCTATGTGGAGACTTTTAATTGGGTTGACTACCAACCTGGCTGATTGAAATTGAGTCATTCATAATTTTATTCCTAAATCATTGGATTTTTAAGAATTGATGACTTGTTTTTAAATTTAGAATGTGGTACCACATTTTTGTCCTTACAATCTATTTATGAACATTAAGGCTCCCCATGTGAAGTAGAACCATAGATATATTGTAAGATTTCTCAAATTCCTCCTCACGCGAACAAAATTCAAATTCTTAGAAAGCCAAGAACATGTTGAAGAAGTGTTCTCACCTGATTGAATTGTAAAAGATTTTTCTATATCTGTTGTTGTTGCAAAACTTTGAAAAGGATAGAAAAGAACCAAGTAAGTTTCTCACTTCATCATATATTTTTGAAGCATTCTGGTATTCTACAATTCTATCAAATATGCCTCCAAAGAATGTTTTCTCAGGGAAGGTAGAGTATGCCGGTAGGAACATACATGATGACATTTTGGAACAACTAACTAAGTCCATGAATGAGTCAACCTAGGTAAAAAAACTAATTCCTATGAACCCTAGGCTCAAGATTGTAGATAGGTTATATGATAAAGGGAATTGGGTTAGGGATGTTATTACTTCCAAAACAATGCTCCATCTTTTTAAGAAATGGTTTTTAGAAAGAAAGTTGTTTGATCCCCATGGAAATATTTGGAATTTTGATTTGGGTAAACTAGTGGTCCCTAGTATTTTCATTGATTCTGACTTGTGCATAGCCATTACTCAAAACTACAATCCAATAGCTAGGATAGTGAGAAGAGTAGATGTGGAATGCCTAATAAGGATAAATTTTGAAGTAATTTGAGAGGTTTTTGGTTTGGAGCCACTCTTGGATTATCATGAGATCACTGACCTGGCAGGATTGGAGAAGGAATACTTTTCTAAAAAGGATCAGGTCAGGCAAGGTGTGTTGACATCACACTTGACCTCAGTTGGAAATTTGACTTTGGTTACAGCATTTACAAAAGAGCCTTGTAAGATGGAATTTTTCACTACTATGGCCATAGAAATATGCATGACTCTATGTAGGGATTTTGGTGAAGACGAACAAAATTTTATGTGAACAAAGTTCATGTATATGATGACATGGATTTATTTTTTTGGTGTGGATATCATTTTTGACTTTCAATCTTATATAATGGAGGAAATTCATATAGGTTTAAATGGGATTGCAAAGAGTATGGTGGAGAAGACATTTGGTTATTGTTCATTGTTGATGCATATGTTCTTATTTAAAGGGGTGAGCTATTTTGAAAAGGAGATGGTTTTGAACAAAGAATATGAAGGAGAAGCTCTACCAATCTAGTTATAGAGTGTAGATATGACTTGGGATGTAGAGGAGGCCAGTTTTTTTAGATTTGATAGGTATTTTGCATTCAGGTTGAGAAGCCTCATATCAAGGGATAATCCTAGAATTCCCAAGGCATTGCTAGATTTTATTTGGCCCATGGACAATCCTTTTGGTTTGAAAGTATCCCACAACTAGGTAGATATTATACATTACCCTATTTCTATAATTTTTAGGGTTTATGGTTTTCAAGGGACTCCCCATGTACTACCCTACCAGGTGCCTCTGAAGGTAGGGATAGCTGAAATTTTGTGGTAGATAGGTGGATTAGAGGAAACATAGTTGGTTGGTAGAGATAGAGGCTCAATTTTCCCCTCCTATATTGTGTCTCAACATTTTATAATCACTAAGGGTGGTTGGGTATCCTTGTATAAATTCTTGTACTAGTACAAGATGGTTATGTCTCATGCCTATTTTTGTGATACTTGGGGATTTTTTGATGGTTCCAAGTGAAGGGCTAAAACTACTTCAAAAGATCATCAACCATACTTCCCTAACGATATAATAAGAAATGAGTTCTCTTTACAAGAGCAAGAGATCAAAAATGAGAAGTGGAGGTTTTATTCTATGGTATTGGAATTCATTAATTGTTTTGATAATAAATATAAGCCTCTAGATGATGCAAAAATAAAGGCAGACAGGTTGAATAAACTAATGACTGCTTTTCCTAAGATTATGGAAGTCATGAATGAGAAAAAAATATTCTTTATTAATTCTTTTCTAGAAAAATCCCAACAGGTCATTAGGTAGTTGTCTTTCACCCCTACAATAGGATTAGGGCAATTAATTGTTCAAAAGAGACCTGGCTACAATATAATTCCTAATGAAAGGGCCATAGTAGATAAGGGGAAACAAATAATAGGGTTAACTAGTGTTGTTCTAGAGGAGAGACTTGATGAGCCCATGCCCAAGAGGTAGAGGATAGAAAAAGAACAAGTGGCTCAAATAGAGAAGTATTCACCCTACCAATCCCCATTACACGTAGGTGATGAACAACTCACTAAGGATCAGGTGGAATAGTTAGGATCCCAAGGGGGAATATTTATTACTATATTAGAATTAGAAGAGGGAAATTCCTAGGAACTTCCAATGCCAAGCCTTGAGCTAACTGTGGTAGACTATAGAGGAACGAACTTAAACCCTATGATGGAACAAGCTAGCCAAGAATTCATTTCTGATGATAATTTTGTTAAGTTCAAAGCATTCTATCAATTTTCTCAGAGAAAAAACATTGGATTCTTTGAAGAAAGGTGTAGTAAACTAAAAATAGAGCATCTAGAGATGGAGGCAGACATACAAAACCATTTAAAGGAAGAAATGATGCAAGAATTCAAAATCTTGATCCCTAAAGAAGGGAGGAAAATGATAAAAGCTTCTAGGGTTTTGCTGCTACCCAATTGGAATATTGTAGATGCGATGATTTTTAATTCTATTACAAAGAAATTGAGTATAGAGGAGAAAGTGAAAAAATAAATGAAAGGTGCAAAATTTAGTGAGGATCATGTTGCATTGGACATATGGTCGGTGAGAAAAAGGATCAAGGACTAGCTCTTTCCAGCCTAATGACATTGGCCTAATAGGAAATTTAATTGTGAAAAGAGTTTAAGAAACTTCTAGTGAAGAGGCCACAGAGCTAGGTGTTAGATCAGCCAACTTCACCTTAGCCACAACTCAGACAGACAAAACAGAAAGGTTGGAGTTACAAGACAAGTATGAGAAAGTTCTAGCTTCTTATAGTAAATAAGTTCAAAAGATAATTGAAATGGAAAATAAATTAATGGGACACTAAGGGTAGTCTAGTAGGCCTAGAATCACTTATCCTTATCCACCAATGGAGCCTTTTAAATCCACTCCTCTTATTGAAATTAAAGACACACCATAGAGACCTTAGTATTATACTATAGCGGATTTTGAAGAAGAAAAGAGTAAATTATGGGCATTGCATGTAGAGTTGGAGATCCAATATGAGGAAAGGTTAAGGAAATCCATTATGTATTAAGTTAATAAAATTGATAGGAAAACTTTCTATGAGGATTTAACAAAGGTAGTAAATGCATGGGAAGAGTTGAAAGCAAGTGATGATTCCCTTAAGCCAATTGTCAACAAATGGAGTACAAGAAATAAGAATGTTACTCTTCTATTTTTTTTTGTTATTAATTTATCCTATGAATATATAGAGAAAACTTAAGATTTGACTAGTGATATGTCAGAGTTTGATGATAAGAGAGTTGCATTGTAAAGAAGGATAATAAGTTATCTTGATAAGTATAAGAGTATTAACTTTGAAATATTCCCACATGCCATAGATAAATAGGATAAATTGAAAAATAAGGAGTGGGCCCAAGAATTGAATGACCTATTATGCCTTCAAATGAATAAGGTCATAAATGAAAAGGGAAATTCATGGTGGGTAGCTACAACTGAAGAAGTTGTGAAAGTTCAATTATTCTTTGATTCTTTGAGGCAAGATTTTATTGAGATTGACAAAATTGGAGAGTATGTGATGAAGAAGCAGCATGATATCCTACATTTTAATTAGCCAAATGATACACTTTTTGACAAGTGGATGGCAGATTTTGTGCATGCTAAGCAATTAGAATATGATGAAACTAATAATGAAGAAATGGAATAGGATGAAGTACAAATAATTGACATGTTAGTAAAAGGAGAGGAGTATAAAGGTGAGATACCAATTGCAGTTGCAAGTGTAGAAATCCAAACTGGTGACCTAGCACTACAAGAATCAGATATAATTGTTGTCTTGTCAGTTCATGATGATGTGGATGAAGAGCCTCAAGTTAAATTAAGTCTACAAAAATTAGAGCCAAGTCTAGCACAAATGAATTTATTAGCCACATCTTTTGAGGAACAACAACAGCAATGAAGCCAATCATTAACTTCCTATCAATAGAGTAGTGCAACAAAAGGTGTAGCAGAATGTGGTCCCACTAAAGAATATTCATGATGAAAGACATTCTATTGCACCAATTTATGTATTTTATGACAATAGCAATGTAAATATACTTTCTATCTTAAGTATAGCTTTTAGTTTCTCTATGTTTAAAGCTTGTTGCATCTCACACTATATAAGTGAGATTCCAAGGCTAGAGAAGGGGTCTGAATCATTGTATAATTTTAGGTTTACTAAGCTTTGTTTGGTCCAATTTTTCTTGATATGAACTCTTTGATGTATTTTCTTTGCAATTTCTAAGAATATATTTTATCCACAATCACAATTTCTTATTTTGAGTTATTATGAGTATTACCCAATGTTGTATAATTTTCAAAGAAGATTAATGCAAATATGAACTATCCCCATTATCTTTGATCTCTAAATCTTGTCTCCATCTTTAGGGACTGGTTTTTTTGAGACTATATGAGTAAAGCTTTTTCAATTTAATGCAACTAAGATAAGTTGTATGTCAATTTTTTATTGTTGTTGATTTAATGAATTGAGTAAATGCTTCAATGAATGTGATAGGATACCTAGGTATTAGGAAGGATTTATGTAAGAATGAGTTATTGAGAGAATTATTGATTATATTAATTGTAATGTAGTCAATTGGATCAAAAAATTGGATAGACTCTAAATCAGAATGGATAAGACACTGATCAACTATTTTAGTTAGCATATGAAGAGATCATTGATAGATGTCAAGAAGACATCTCAATATCAATTTTACTTTAAATGTTTGAAGAACATCAAAGCTGGTTAGAACTTGTTTACATTTAACCTCTAATCTTAGTTAGCTACTATTGCTTAGAATTATTTGTAGATTTAAGAAGAATTGTGAACAATCTACTTTAAGGGATGAGTGTTGTTATAAAATGTAATGGAATGAGTGAGATGTGAATTCAATATCAGGTTATAAATCTTTTTTCCCTTTGGTGCACCCACCTTGGTTTTGTAGAGCCAAAAGAGTAGAGAATATATTCATAATTTTGTTGAAGTTGTGTTTAGATCTTAAGAACATATGATTGTTTATAGGAAGTAGCTAATCCTTAGGTTAGTGTGATCGTCAGCATCTTGGTATTAAGTGGTTTTGTTCTTAGTATTGTAAAAATCCCAACAGGTTCCACATATTTATTCTCCAAGAAGTGTAGGCTTGTATCTCCAATGGTTTCCAAATGCAACTTCATTAGTTCCTGCCATGCTTTGATGTTTTCTTTGTTAAACTTAGGGATCTCTCTTTTGTATGACATCTTGATCTTTAGCTTAGGTCCTTGACACCTTTTCTAGCAAGTATTATTATCTCTAATACTAATTGATGGAAATATAAGAGGATTAGCTAAGAGGGGAGGGGTGAATCAGTTACCACTAAAACAATTTCAAAACTCTTAGATGTCAATACAAACTTTTAACTATCCAAAATTCTTGCACTACTCAGTTAGAATCATTGTTAACTTATTCAGATTATAAGCTTATACTGAGCATATTGTATAGTTAACAATGTTAACCAAGCATTTCAATTGTTACCAAGTTCTATAGTTGCTATTGAGTCCTTTGGACAGATTTCAATTTGCACCAAGCAGTTACTACTAAGTTGATGATTAGCAATGTAAACCAAACATCTTAGTATATGCTAAGTTTACCAGTGCAAACTGAGTTGTGTAGTGCTTACCAAGTTCATATTTGATGTGATGTGAGTCTAGTGTTAACTGAGTTACTTAGTGTTAACCAAGTGACTCAATTTATACCAAGCTTGAGGTGATACCATTGATCGAGCTATGTAGTGTGAATAAAGTAATTTAGTTTATATGAAAAGTTTTCTAGTATTCACAGAGTCACTATTATAGATCAAGTTCAATACTACTTAGAAGTTATCAGTATAGATTGAGCTTATACATCTACTAATTGCATGATGATGCTGAGCATTGATAGTGGATGTCGAGTATCAAAACCTCACTAAGTCAATCTTCAAAACCCAAGTTTCTACACTTTTAGTGGACTTTGTAATATTTGTGTAAACTTGTATTATGGCTAACTTTGTAATTATGTAATTGGATTTATATATATGTAATGTATTGTATCACATCCAAAGATATATGAAAGGAAGTAATGTAATCATCAAAAAAGAACAAACAAGTGAATTACAAAGTCTATAGCAGTATAAGGAGTAGCAAAGATTTATCTATCATAACAAGGTAATTTGTACACTTAGGGGAATATCATTCAGCAAACCAAGTTGTAGATAAGAAATTAGTTACTACTTCATCCTAATAGGTGGATCAGTAAAATCTTTTAACAAGGTAGACCTAACAGTCTTATGTAAATCTCTTTACCAAGTGCATACTTCATTGTATGTGTGTAAATCCTTTTGCAAGGTGGACTTAGCAGTCCTTATTGCTCCTAATAGGGTAGATCATCAGAAGTGATCATTGTAAGCCTTAATAGGAAAACTTTATACTACAATACTAAAGCTTGTGGGTATCATCTCCACCCTAGTTTTATTTTCTATTTGGAAGGTTTCTGAGTCACCAAATTTTTTCTATTAAAGTGTTGTTATGCTTTCATGTTTTCATTTTCTCGTGCATGTATTTAGATCAGAATTCACATAAAGGTTTAATTTCTAATCAAGGTTAAAGTTTTATAAGTTGATTCACCCCTCCCCTCTCAACAACTCATCTTGTCATAATATTTCCAATAATTTGTATCAAAGCATTGTAGTTCTCAATGAAAAGTTTAAACAGCTTGAGCAAAGCTCAAAGGAAATAGAGGTATTCAGACTTGACAAGGCCATTAACAATGAGAAGCTAGATTTGGAATTGGACATTGGACAACTCAAGAAAGAAAAAGAGAAACTCTCGCAATCCCCAAAAAGAAGAAAAGATCTTGTAGTCTAGATGAATGATTTACTCTAGATTGAAGAAAGAATTGAAGACATCCATTCAAGAAATTCAAATGAAGCTAATGAAGCAATCAAAGAAATATTAGAAACGAATAGTGCTCTTCAAGAAGAAGTAAGAAAACTAAGAAGAGAGCAATAAATTTAGTCGATAAGATTATGTGAGGTCATGGAAGAGAAAAAAAATAAGAGAAGAGATAGAATGAAATAATATAGAAATTCAACACCTATCACTTCAGCAAGTAGACTTCATTGATCAACTCACAAATGCAAATGAAAAAATCATAAAACTAAGATCAAATAATGAAATATTTAAGAATGATCTAAACATTGAAAGAAAAACCAATGGAAGAATGATGAAATCCCAAGAAGACATGAATCAGTTGAATGAGTAAAGTCATTATAGACAAAAAGGAAAAGTAGGAATTGGATACATAGAAGAAGGTGAATCATCCAAGCAAGGAGCTCAAAGGAATCAAAAACCTACTTGCAGTCATTATGGTAAGATAGGTCATACTTTAAATAGATGTTGGAGCAATGGGAAAGCAAAATTAAATGGAAAATGTCACAATTGTAATTAGCATGGTCATAGAGCAAATGAATGCAAAGAAAAACCAAGATTTGAAGGCAAATGTCACAAATGTAAGAAGAATGGGCACAAGTCATCAGAATGCAAAACCAAGATATTGAATCTATTAGAACATATTGTGAAAGCTAGATTTAGTTGGGACTATAACTCTTGGTGCAGATGTCATTACTATGGAGAATTTGGACACATTGGAATGAATTGTGTAAAGCATCACATGAGGAAAAGAGATACAACCAAAAGATGTTTCATCTGTATAGAACTTGATCATCTTACAAAGAACTATATGAATACTAGAAGAATAGAAGATGAAAAGAAGGAAAAAGTTGATAACATCAGAAAAAAAAGGAGACAACAATGGGTTCCAAAGTGTACCGAGAATGTAAGTCTGAGGAATTAAGATCAAGTCACTCAAGAATCGGGTGACTCCACCATTTCCACTTGATTTATTAGAGGAGAACTAGAGCTAGGCTACTAAAGAAGACATCTAAATCAGCATTCAAGATGCAAAGAGATCATCGAGTAAGAAGTACTAGTTACTACCAAGTTACATTCCTTACCAAGCAAAGTTAGGTTATAGACTCTACCGAGCGAGGTAGGGAGTAACTAAATCTTATATGTTTAATGAGTCATGAAAGACTCCACTGAATATTCAATGCAAGTAAAGTGGATGATTGTATGTCAATTTGATCTAACATTTGTACCAAGCATTTAAGGTGAAATTTGATAAAAGGAATGAAATTGAAGTCTTTTTTACTGTGAATTTTTGAGAGCTATTTGTGCAAAGTGATCTTCAAGAGCATTCAAGCCATTTGAGTGAATTATTACCAAAAGTTTTTGAATTCTCTCAAACCCTAGTGAGTGAAGATAGCAGTTACCAAAAGAAAAGAAAAAAGAGGTTTAGACATGTTGGTTCATAGTGTAGAATGGAAGGCACCAGATTTCAAGTTAATTCCTACAATTGTGGAAACCCTAGATCCAAATAGAGTGCAATCAAAAATCCCTCCTAAGGTATTGTTGATTAATGATATATTTTCTCATTTCAAATGTGAAATTTAGGATATTGGTACACTGGAGATGGATGAAACCCTAGAGAAGCTATGTGTTAATGGCATGTTGAAACCTGAACACCAACATCTGGAAGCTAATGATTTAACACATATTCCACATATGCCACAAGATTTCCAAATTAAGTGGATAAGATACAATCTCAGTCATGTGCATAATGGATAGTTGTAGTTGGAGCAACCGATTTTGATCACAAAGAAGATGATCCATAGGATCACCGGTCTCCCATGTTATCAAAAGCCAAAACAACCAAAACCCTAAGTCAGGTTGAATTGGAGAAGAAAACCCTATCTGAGTGGGATGGAAGGGGAATGAAAATAAGTATTGTGAGCGATGTGGAACTAAAGTTTGGCATTTACATCATCATAGACAAGATATATAGCTCTAGTAGGTTGAACAATGTGTCATGTGAAGTTGTAGACTTGGCTTACAAGGTAGTCAATAATAACCTATCTCTTTTCCTTGCTAAGTTACTGTTGAATCAGTTCAAAAAAAACATGGAGAGCATCAAGAATTCAACAAATAATCCATGTAATTTTGGCTCACTCTTGACATGTTTATTTTTCTATGTTCAAAAATTCTTTCCATCAAAAGGTATTGTTGTTTGGAGGAAAGATGTGTCAGTCCTCTATCAGATTAATGAATACATTGGTGAAATCAAAGAAAATTATACAAGTATCATGGACAATTAATTTTATACATTCAAGGAAAAAATGAATAACAAATTCCAAATCCCATGAAAACTAGTTGAGGGTTATAAAGATGATTTTTGTTTTATGGTAGATAGTGACAAGGTGTATATTCAGGTAGTTAGGCCTAGAATTACATGGGTAAAACCTCTAAGATATGAGGTGAATATTGATGAAACAAAAGACATAATTGAGGCACTAATAAAAGAGCCAATGGATCCTAAGGTTTCTTACTTTGGCACCTAAGATGAGGCAAAGGCTAGAATAAAATTGGAGATCAAGCTTCCATAGGCAGTTAGCAAGGGCAAGAAGAGGATTAAAAAACTAAAAACTAGTTCTATTCTTTTTCTAACTAAAGGAAAATGTAAGGATGAAGAAGCAGGGGATGAAGAATCAGAGGAAGAATAGCCACTAAAGAAAAAGGGTAAGGTAATCATTACCAGGCCTGCCAAGACATCCACTGCAGTATTCACTAGGAGGTCCTCCATAAAGAAGGTGGATAAAGGAGGATACATAATTTTCAAGAGGTCTCCACCCACATTTGAGGAAAGAATGAAAGAATTGGAATTAGGTTTTGGAATAGCCAACTTCAAGGCATTAAAATATGAGACCAAAATTGTTGATGAGCAGAAGTAGATTGAAGATATACTAATATCCAAAATGGGTAAGTGGAAATACTCACCTAATCAGCTTACTCAGCGGATTCTAGATACATTGCTGATCAAAATCAAGCCAACATGGGAACATGCAATGCAAACTGTAGAAGATATTTATGAGAAAACCTTAAGAAAAATTATGCCAAATTTGAATGACAAGAATATGAAACAATATTTAAAGAAAAATTTAAAAAAGTTAACTTTAAGATTCAATACTTGTCTTATTTTATTGAATGAAATAGAGCATGATGTAAAGAATGCTACAAATCAATGGAAGAATGTCTATCTTCTTCACAAACTAAGTGATTTTGTTGTAAATGTAAGTGACAAGGATGATGATGATCAGGAAGAAAATGATGAAGAGAAAGATGATGAAGAAGTAACTCATTTTCATAATGTAGATGATGAAGAGGAATAGGAGCAGGAAGCTATCAAGGAAGATGCACAAGATGTTGAGGAGACCAACCCAGTTAAGATTTCTAGAGTGTTCATAGCCTCATTCTTTAAGAAAAACATTGATAACATCAAGCATGGAGATAGCATTAGCAGGAGTGATTGTGACCAGCATTGCAAGCACAAGCACTCAAACAATTTTTCTACTGTTCTAGCTCAGTACATCATTGACTGAACTTCCAAGCACTTCATCTATTAAGCTAAAAGTTCTACCTTCTACATCAATTTTGGCTACAATGGGTATTCCTACAACCAGTATTTCAATGAGTGTAGTATCCATTTTTGTAGTGAGTCCTACTATTTCAACAATTGTTTCCATTCCTAGTACACAAGCAATAAGTACAAGGATAGTTGAGACCAAGCCTAGCCTCAACTGAGAAAAAAAAAATTGGTTAAAGGAAAGGAAAAGGAGGAGGATATAGATCTTGATGACAAGATTCTCATTCCTAAATAGGACATCTCCAATCTAAATCTAGATTAGATGTAAACCTTTGGTGAACTTCTTCAAAAGTAAGCCAAGCAGCAAAGGCTAAGAGAAGAAAGGAACAAAGAGTTTAAGATCATTGAGGATGCCAAGAACATTCTAGCAGAGGCTCTAGGTATAAATTTTGACACTTCTCAACCAATTTTTGTATCAATTGGCAGAGGCAGTCCAGAAATACAATGAAGATTTGGATGGACAGGATAAACTATTGCAGAAAACTTAGAGAAAAATTAAGAATAAAGTTTTAGAACTTATTGCTCAACATATTTCCATTCACCAAGTAGAGATATCTATTATTTTAGGCTCTTTAGAAACCTCTTGTATTAATGTATCTTTAGTTTTTGGTAAATTATGTGATACATTAGTTTTCAAAAAAGAAATAAGAGACAAATTGTCAAAAATTGATGAAGATCTAAAGGCTAGTGCACAGCAATTGTAAATTGACCCAAGCTCTAGCTCTACTTACTTCAACATGATCATATTTCTAATAGATATGCAGGTAGAACTACTCAGAGAAGAAGCAAGAATCAAATCAACTTTGATAGATATTCAAAATATGATTCTCGCTAACATGGTTGCACTATAGAAGCATATTGCACAATAAAAAATGCTCATCCATGATAAAAAAATTTGTCTATTGTACACCATATGATTGAATTGTTAGCAGAATTTTAGGTTGCATTGCACACATGCAAGGTCTTGCAAGAGAATTGGGACAAGACTTTGGCACTTATTCTAAAGGTGCACTCAGATTTCTTGTCTCATTTGGCATTACCATGTAAATACATATAGCATAAATCTTTGGCATTAATGTCAAAAAGGGGGAGAAACTATAAAATATTATATAAAGGAGGAAAATATTAGATAAGATGTAAAAAGAGAAAGGGGGAGAAAACTAAAAGAAAATTGTAGATTGTAGAGAAAATGCATCTTGTATATATAGTATATTGTATATTATGTATGGGGGAGAATTACCATGTATAGAAATGTATCCTTAACAAAACTAATTTTGAAAAATCTCAAAAATAGTATACTCTACCAAGTTGGAGACATAAGGTGATAGATAAAGATGTTGAATACTCTTAAATCTAGTTTTGACTGGTAAGTGTTTTTGTCACTAATGCCAAAGGGGGAGATTGTTGACATTCCAATCATGTTTGTTATTAGTAACATGTACTTATTCAAATTGTAATCTTATACCAAGCATATTGTACAATTAATAGTGTTAACTAAGCATTTCAATTGTGATTGATTTCTACAATTGCTACCAAGTACTTTGGAAAAATTTCAATTTTCACTGAGTAGTTACTACTAAGGTGATGATTAGCAGTGTACACTAAGAATCTTAGTGTATGCCAAATTTACCAGTGCAAACTGAGTTTTGGAGTACTTACCGAGTTCACAGTTGATGTGATGTGAGTCTAGTGTTAACTGAGTTACTCAGTGTTAACCAAGTGACTCAATTTATATCGAACTCAAGGTCATAGCATTGACCGATCTATGTAGTGTGAATCAAGTGATTTAGTTTATATGTTGAGTTTCATAGTATTCACTAAGTCACTAGTGCAGACTGAGTTCAAGACTACTTATAAGTGATCAGTATGGATCGATCTTCTATGTCTATTGAGTGCATGACAATGATAAGCATTGACAATGGATGTTGAGTATCAGAACCTCACCAAGTCAGTCTTCAGAACCTAAGATTCTACACTTTGGCCAACTTTTTGACATTTGCATAAACTTGTATTGTGGTTGACTTTGTAATTATTTAATTGGATTGATATATATGTAATGTATTATATCACATCCAGAGATATATGAAAGGAAGTAATGTAATCATCAGAGAAGAGTAGAAGAGAAAATTGCAAACACTATAGTAGTATAAGGAGTAGCAAAGATTTATCTATCATAGAAAAGTGATTTGTACACTCAAAGGAATCTCATTCAGCAAACCAAGTTGTAGATTACAGATCAACTACTGCTTCATCCTAATAGGTGGATCAGTAAAATCCTTTGAAAAGGTAGACCTAATAGTCTTATGTAAATCTTTTTACTGAGTGCATACTTCATTGTATGTTTGTAAATCCTTTTGCAAGGTGGGCCTAGTAGTCCTTATTGCTCCTAATAGGGTAGATCATCATAAGTGATCATTGTAAGCCTTAATAGGCCAACTTTATACTGCAGTACTAAATCTCGGGGCTATCATCCCCACCCCAATTTTACTTTCTATTTGGAATGTTTCTGGGTCACCAAATTTTGTTTGTTAAAGTTTTGTGTATGCTTTCATGTTTTTAGCTTCTCATGCATGTAGTTAGATTAAAATTCATATGAAGGTTTAATTGCTAATCAAGGTTAAAGTTTTATAAGTTACTTATTCAACCCTACCCTCTTAGTAACTTAGCTTGCCATAATATTTCCAACATTAGACACCAAGATATAATGTGGAAACCCAATTTGGGAAAACTGTGATTGCAAACAATTACAACTTTTCACTCTTCTAAAGTTAGCCCTATTAGGAGCCAACCCTATTAAAGGTTACAAAACACACTATTAGGTGTGACCTATTAAAGGATTTGAATCACCCTATTACAAGAGGTCTTCAAGACACTTCAATCTAAAAAAAACAACCTTGTTAGAGGATTTAAATAATGACTACTAAATCAACTTTTCTTCACTCCTATAATTGTTAGAAAGTAACAATGACCAACCTAATTGATGAAGAAATTAAATTGCATATTCAGATTACTATTCTGGTTTATCCTCTAGATCCTATTTGATTAAAATATTCTTTGTAGCTTCTTGCATATTTTGCCCTTAATCAGAAATCCTTCTTTATTCACATCTTCTTATCTTCTCTTGTTGCTTCTTATTTCAATGCACAACTTGACCTTTTGTATATATGAATCTCAATGTCAAGTCATCTTGAATACCCAATTATCATCACTAAGTTGGCTTGCATAAACCAAATAATAAACAAAATTATCCTATTGTACATCAGATGACATTGAAACTACGTCACTTGATTACCACTTAACTTCTTTGGTAACTGACCCGACTCAATTTATATTGAGCTTCTTTGGTGACCAACCTAGCTCAATTTACATAGGAATCCTTTGATGATGGACCTAGCTCAGTTTATAGTGGATCAATGAACTTGTTTTATTCTAATCTTCTTCTTGGCTAGAATCTTTTGAACTTGATTGATACTAGCATTAGAATGCGAATTTTGTGTAGCATCAATGACAATATACAATTAAATAATTATTTTCAACACTTCCAACATATCGGGCAATGTTCTCACCTTCTATAATTCTCATGTCATCAAACTTTACTTGCAGTCTTTTAGATTTGTCTCTAAGTATATTCTTATCTCCTTCATGGATCTTTGCCAAATTTCCCACATCCTCTTTGCAAAGTTACAATCCTTAATATCATCAAACTCCAAATAGCTTCAGGAAAATACAATCTCCAATATTGCTTGATCTTAATCTTGTTTCTCCTTTATCTGTTGGACTACCAAAGGTTCTAGTTCAACTACATATTCATTTTCTAAATAAAATATTATTAAATCTCCAATTCTAGCAATGTGTAGCTTCATCAAACTTTGTCATTCAGGGAAGTTCTCCTTGTCCAACTTGAGTATCTCCTTCTTGAACATCTTGATCTTTAACTTTAATTCCCTTCATAATTTTCTCTACAAGCACCAAATGATCTAATACCTATTTTTAAAATGATTGAGAATAACTAAGAGGGGGGGTGAATCAGTTGTCCTTAGGTCCATATGTACTAATTAAACTTTTCAACTCTTCAAAAAACTCATGTCGAACATCTAATCCTCTTGTTCTCTATACAAACTTATTATTAACATTAACTTATAGTCCATTGTCCCAATATTAAAAAACTTGTAGAATATAAAATTTTAACGATAAAACATTTCAAATAACATCCACACAAGTATGACACCAATATTAATGTGGAAACCCAATTTGGGAAAAACCACTAGCAACATGTCACCAATTTTTCACTCTTTTGAAGTGAGCTCTGTTATGATCCAACCTTGTTAGAGGTTACAATTTTTAGCATAAATGATGATACTACATTGGGGGAGTATCCTAAGCATTAAAGAGTAATGGTATGTTTCATTCATGACTATATTTGTCATTGATATCAATGTAGTAGTAATTATGTTAAGACTAGAAGAATGGCAGTTAGTAATCTTAGTATGCATAGGAGAAAGGGAAGTTTTAGATGATGTATAGTGGAGGACATGTTCCTAAGGTTTTCCTAATTATGAGTTTCAAAGGACTAAGTTTGATTCCATGTTATAGAGAAGTTACACCTATTTTACTAGAAGTAGTGCAAATACAGAGCATTGGAAAATAGAGTTCTGATAATCTATCACTATCTTTCATCTCAGATGTAATGAAGGTGATGTGAAGATAAAAGTGATAGAGGAAAATTGTATGGTGATGCCATTGTGTGTGTAAGACATGCTTTCACACATGTAAATTTTTGTATAGACTGTGAGCCAATAGTGTTGTTGTAATTATGAAATGAGATAGTCTAGAGAATTAGCTAGAGTTAAGACAGCTTTTAGTGCTATGCATATTCAACCTAATTTATCAAGAAGTACAATCACAAGAGGATAATTTTCCAATAGTAGAAGATCTAAAGAAGATAAGAAGATTGAAGAAGGAATAGCCCTTCTAGTAAGAAGAGAAAAAGATGGTAAGAAAATTTTTAAGTTTTGGACTTGTGATGAATATGGTCATTTTGAATCTAAATGTCCTATTACCCATTTTTATCACCATGCACAAAATGGATAGGTTGACCAGTCATATTTCCTAGGGTGGTGAAGATAAATATTTTTTACTCATTTAATGCCCATGCAATAAGAGGGATACATTAAATGTTGACCATATTGACCATTATATCCATAAGGTTTTAACCCTTAATCCACATTCTTATGTTGCAATTAAACTTTATTATAGCCTGTATTGTGGAAACTGCGTTGATTTTCAAAGGAAGAAAATAGTGCATTCTTTGCACTGTTAGATCTTGCAAGATCTATGATTGGTGCTTGCCCACATTCTAAAGTTGCTCAATGTTTAGACAAAGTGGACAAGCGCCTTGCCTCCATGTGGACAAGTGGGTCCAATTCTTAGTGTGGGCCATAAAAGTGAGCTTGTCAAGGTAGCTCAGAGACATGTCAAGTTGCTTTGGTGTATGGAAGGCATTTTATTGGGTGAGGTTGATGACTAGGCCAAGTCATAATATAGATCTTGCATGATCATCGATTCTATGATGATTGATGGTTGGTGCATCCCCACTTTTTGAAGTTACAAGGTTTTTAACAAATGCGAGGAAGTGACTTTGTGCCATGTTGATTTATGGGACCATATTTCTTCAATGGGCTACCAAGATGGATAGGCTAATGTGTCAGGGTTGAATTGGCATATCATAGAGCCCTCATTTGTTGGGATACTAACATGGAGAACAAAATGGTGACATATTTCTTACTTGTCCATTATTGGAGGATTGAGGGATTTTCCCTTTTTCACATTTTGAATCTATGAGGATTTTAAACAATGCAAGGAAGGGACATCACACCATGTGTACTGGTGGGTCCATTTTTCCTGTGGGATGCCAGTGCTGAAAAGGAATGTAGGAGGAAATGCCAAGTAGTTGCTAAGGTGGAATATGTGCAAGGTATTACATGATGATTCACCAAGGTTTTACATGTAAGTGGAGGTGGATGTTGAGTGTTCAATGGGCCCAAAAGCTTTAGGGGGCAAGCATAGTAATGGAAAGTCTCATGCAAAGCCTTACAAATGAGGTGGTGAATATTAAGAAAGGAGGTTTTCAAGCTAAGTAGCCATTCCAACCTCATAACCAAGTTTCAAATCCACCTGCTCAACTATAGCTTCAGAGTCAATACCAACCTAATAGGAAAAACTATAATTAGAGACCTTTTAGGCCTTGTAATCCAAATCCTCTAAATATTGCTCCTTCCCCAAATACTACTAGAGATATGGTCTCTACTCAAAAAAAATTAGCAATAGAATATGAGTGGTGTTACCCTTATAATCAATAAAATAATTAGCCTACATGTTCTAATGGAATGATGAATCAAGCCTTAATGGTTCAAGGTGCTTCTAGCTCACAACTTACATCTGATGCCAATGTTGAGAGACAACCAAAGGTTCCTCTTATGGATACTGCATTCATGAACTGGCAAGTAGAAGAACACTATGGTGTGAATAGAGATAATATCACAAGTGGTGTCTACACTAGAGCAAAGAAAAGATCCCTAGACAATGATGTAGGGAAAAGTGAAGATGTATCAACTGAGAAGCCATCCTTAGTTAAAGGAAAGATAGAACATCCACAATAGCTAGTATACCCTATTGTCCCTAAAATCCAAGCAAAGGTACATGCTATTGTGCTATTTAATATTGTTGATAGCATGAAAAGGTTGAGTATCACCATGTCTATGTAGGATTCTCTAGTTATCCCAAGACAAATTGACTTGTTGAAAGAAGCCTTGGCAGCAAATCTTCCAAGCCAAGTTATTGACGAGCCTTTGAAGGCTATATATACAAACCAAGGAGCTGCTACCCAAGATGAAAAAAATAAAGGAAATAAAATCCAAGGTAAGGATGTTAAGCCCCCACCATTTTATGTTACATTGATTATTGGGAACAATTTGGTGCATAATTGTATGGTGGATAGTGGGGCTACAAGCTCTATCATGCCTAAGAAAATAGCAAACCAACTAGGTTTAGAGTATGAACCCTTGGAAAAGGGTGTGGTCTAATTAGATGGTTCATGTGTTAACACCTTATGTATCATAAAAAAGTAAGCCTAACACTCCATTCATGTCCCACCTTTTTTATTCTGCAAGATATCTTTGTGATAGATTTGCCCCCATATTTTTCCTTTTGCTTGTCAAGGGAATTCATAGCCAAGATAGGAGGCTATCCATCAGTAGATTGGTCTAATATGCTATTTAGAACCAAATATGGAACCAAAGTAACAATTAGATTTGAGTTTCTTGCAAAAAACCATATTGAACCTTACACACCCAGTGTGATCAATGCTCATTGTATTGGACTTGATCAAGAGCAAGATATTATTGCCCAAGATACAATTACTCAAGTTGAAAGTATTTGTGATGTCTTACTAGATGAGTGGGAAATACAAAGCTCCCCAAAAAATGAGACCAATTGCATTAACATCAAATACATTACAAATGTTGATTTAGGGAATTATGTCCTCCAATAAGCTAGACTAGTAATGCCAAACCTTGTAAACAACACAACTTATCATTTTGAGTAGCAAAATCAGGTTTGGGAGTTATGCTTTGATGGTTCTAGGAGAAAGAATGGTTTAGGCAGGAGAGCAATGTTGATCTCTCCTTAGAGAGATAAATATTATGCAGCCTTTCATTTTAGTTTTACATGCACCAATAATATAGCTGAATAAGAAGTGCTAATTCAAGGATTGGAATGGGCTAGAATTAGGTGTATCAAATGCGTAAAAGTATATGGTGATAGTGAGTTAGTTTTCAATTAGGTGAGAGGTTTACACATGGCTAAGAATGAAAAATTGAGAGGCTATAAGAAAAGAGTGTCAGATATAATTGAAGATTTTGATGCTTTCAATATAGCTTCAATTCCTAGAAGATTGAATCAGCATGTAGATAGATTGGCTACTATAGGGGCACAATTT
Source organism: Cupressus sempervirens (assembly GCA_028749045.1). NCBI lineage: Eukaryota > Viridiplantae > Streptophyta > Pinopsida > Cupressales > Cupressaceae > Cupressus > Cupressus sempervirens. Next base: position 744,819,890 of record CM053783.1, read on the forward strand.
GATATAGTTAACAACATTAGAAAAGAAGAGTTACAAAGGAATATCAAAGTTGTGGTCAGACCTTCCATACTTGACAATGATGTTAATTGGAAAGTCTTTGATAGTGATGAACAAATCCTAAATTTTCTACTTGCGGAAGACCTACATTCAGCATTTAATCAACAAAAAGTGAAGGAGCAATATAGTGATCAGATTATACAACTAAGTTCTAATAAACTACCCAAGCAGTTAGTCACTCTAGAGCCTATCTTTAACACTGATGACCAATTCAAGAAGAATAAAACTAGCTTGGTAGTTTAGCAAGATCATTATGATGATCTTGAGATTGCAGAGGGAAAGAAACTAAATTTTGGCAAAGTAATCCCCGTTGAAGAAAGGCAATCTTATGTCTAGCTCTTTCAAGGATATAATAATGTTTTTGCTTGGGGATACATTGATCATAAACGATTTGATCCATGCATTTCTCAACATACAATTGAGTTGGAACCCAATTTAAAACCCATAAGGAAAAAGAAAAGGCCTATTAATTCAAAGCTGGAACCCTTAATGAAAAAGAAGGTTTTCAAGCTTATTGAGAGTGGAATAAGATTTCCTATCAAACACACCAGCTAGGTATCAAATCTAGTTTCTATTAGAAAAAAGAATGGAGAGCTAAGGTTGTGTGTTGACTATAGAGACTTAAATAGAGTGTCATTGAAGGACCATCACCCTTTCCTATCTATTGAGTAGATGCTCCAATATGTTTCAAGATCAGAAAGATTCCCACTCCTTGATGGATTTTCTAGTTATAATCAAGTCCTAGTCAAGGAGGAAGACCAATTCAAAACTACATTTACCATGAAATGGGGTACCATGGCTTATAAGAGGATGCCTTTTGGCTTGACTAATATAAGGGAAACTTTTTAAATGGCCATGGAGATGGCTTTTAGCAATCTGATATACAAATTTGTGTTGATTTATCTAGATGACATCACTATTTTCTCCAAACATGTTGAGGACCATATTAAACATTTGAGACAAATCTTAGATACATGTAGAGAATTTGGCATATCTCTTAATCCAAATAAGTGTGTTTTTTTTGTCCATGAGGGGAAGTTATTAGGATATGTGGTATCCAAATAAGGCATCACCATTGACCCTGAGAGGGTTGTAGCCATCTTAGAATTGCCTTTGCCACATCATAAGAAGAGACTAAAAAGTTTTATTGGGAGAATCAACTTTGTCAAACTCTTTATTCAGAATATTGCTAACCTATTGAAGCCATTGACATCAATGCTTAAGAAGAACACCACTTTTAGCTAGAAAAAGGAAGCCAAACATAGTTTTGAGGCCATAAAAGAAGCATTATCTACTGCTCCTACCTTGGTTAATCCTAACTTTCCAAAGGACTTCACCTTGTATACCTATCATAGAATGGATATAATTTCTACAATACTGGTTTAGCAAAATGATCAAAATGTAGAATAACATGTTGCCTTCTTCAATAAGGGCTTAGAAGGGTATAAACAAAGATATAGCTTCACTAAGAAGCATGTGCTTTCTATAGTGAAAAACCTAAATAAATTCAAACACTTGGTGTCTAATAATAAGATTCATATTATGGTGGCTCATCCTAGTGTGAAGGAGTTCTTGTTGACCAAGGACCTCAACAAGAAAAGAGGTAGTTGGATATCTAGGGTCATGGAATATGATGTGGATATTCAAGTGACCAAACTTGTTAGAAGGAAAGGGTTATGTAAGCAATTAGCCAATGGAAGAACTCAGAGTACAAATGGCATAGTAGAGGTCATCCTAACCAATCAAGATGTTCCCCAACAAGTGTTAAAAATAGGGATTACTAAGAGGGGGGGTGAATCAATAATCTACAATCTTTAGTCACCAAGTAGATATTATTTCTTACTTTAAACCATACATAAAAAAGTAATAAAGTAATGCTAAATAGTAATAGTAACCATGCACAAAGATAACTCATGACACCATACTTTGCTAGCTAGGGAAACCCTGGCCAAGGGAAAACCCTAGTGGGGACGATACCCACTAGATAATATACTGATATAGAAGTTCCTTGTTAGAGGATGGACCCTGTTAGGAGTCAATAAGAAAATTTAGTATAAGGAGTCCCTATTAGGAAACTTTGAATCCCTGTTAGGAGATTCCAACCCTATTAGGAGTTAAGGTACAGTAGATGCAAGATGAGTCCACTGCCCAAACATGCACTTCCAATTAAAAGAAGAGCTCACTATCCAAATAAGTAATCAGACTTCTTAAATATAAGTATTGTAACTTTATTATTGATTGATCTTTGATCTCCAGCTCGATCTTGGATCACAAAAATAGCTTTCACAAAACTTTGCATATATCACTTTCACAGAACTTTGATTGGTCAACATAAAAGTTACAAGATAGCACTTCAACTTCGTTATCACAAGATGTCCTTAGCATAAATACCATGCCTTTACACAAATTTCTGCTAGGTAGGCTAACAACACAATATATCTTTCCAACTAAGAGTAAACATCTAGGATGTTAGCCCTAATTGGACAAGTAATTATTTTGCAAACAAAATAATCTTTTCCTTCAATTCTGATGTTCTATTCTTCTTAAAACATGAATTTCTCTTTTTTGTACAGTCTATACTAACTTTTGAGGTTATAAACATCATCATCAACATGTATACTATCTCCATCTACCTTCACTAATCATAATATGATTTCAGCAACAAGTTATAAATAAAAAAAATACACTATTGCATACCAAATTCCATACTTAGACAATTTTTTTATTACCAAAAGCTAAGTATCTTTATTTTTGAGGTTTCTTATAAGCATGTATATCATTTGTTTCCATAAATGACAACACTTACATATCTCCATTAGCCAATTGTCAAAAATCTCCCCCTTTGGCATTGATGGCAAAAAAATAGGGAAAATTGGCTAAGTAACAAAAACTACATCTATTATTTATGTCAAGTTTTTACATATGCTCCCCCTTACAATATAATTTACAATATCTATCTTATCTTTACCTAATTTACAATTTTCACATTGTATCTCTCCCCCTTTGACATTAATGACAAAGGTCAAAATGTCAAAATCTATCCAAGAATTGTCCATTTGTTGTCAAAGATGTTGTCCTATTGCCTTACCCTGGTAGAATCTTCATGCAATCATCAAAATTTACTTTCAGACTATCCATACTTTTATTCCATGTCTCCTTGGTGGATTCAGTAGATGTGAGAATTTTACATAAAGCATATGATGCAATCTCAACTGCATTAAGGTCTGAGTAAAAAAAGTTAGAATAAGTGTCCTTGGCCTTGACACATTCCTCCAATTGTTTCTCAACAAAAGATATTTTCAAAGCAATAGACTCTCTAAAATCCAATATCCTCTTCAAAATTTGTTCCTTTTGAATTTCCATTTTCCTAATATCATTGTGAATACTGGCTACTTATCCTTCAAAATCATCAACTTTACAAGATAGACATTGTAACTAGCTAGATAAACCATCTAGATCACTCATCTTTCCTCCTATCTAATAGTCAATATCTTTAATTAGTTTATATGATAGAGTACACTTAATTTACAATATCTTACCACCCTGTTAACACCTTTGAAGTTTCTTGATACAAGTATCAAGACTTATCAAATCATTCTTAATATTTTGGCAAATAGTGCTAAACAAGTTAGAGTCATGTCAAATTTGTGCCTTTGCTTCTACAACATTCAACAAACTAGTAAATTCTTCATCAAATGACTTCAACACTGCTAGTGCCCTATGTTCTGGATCTACTTCTATGTGTTGCAATGCCAGAGTACTGTGTAATCTGTCAGTAACTTCCATCAAGGTTTTCTATAGGCTCTTCATTGTTCTATTCTTTTAAATAAGCTTTGATAAGGATGAGATCAAATCAGTTTGATCATCATCAGTTTCTAAGCTGGCAAGTAAAAGCAGAGTAGGTGAACTAGAAGGTTTAATGTCATCCTCCCTTTGCTTCTTGGCTTCATCTTTTACTCTTCTCTCTTCTTCTTCCTTCTTTTCTTCCTCTATTTTCTCTCTTATTTCTTCTTTTTCTATTCTTTTCTTTTCCTCCTCTTCCTTTCTTTTCTTCTTATCCTCAAGCAATTTTTGCTTGGCCTCTTCCACTTTCTTCTTTTCTTCTTCAAGAAACCTCTTTTCCTCCTCAATTTGTCTCAGTTTGTGGTCAATATCCTTATTATTAGGTTCATTCTATTTGGAACCTTCAAATGAATTAGTATCATCAATGTTAATGGTAACATTGGTCTGATCTATCTACATAGTGTCACTGCTCACTAACACATTCAAGGTTTTGGGTGCTAGTGGAGATGTTGTCGTAGATTCTATCAAAATTTGACTTATTGTAGTTGCAGTCTCACTTCTTAGTTTATCTTTCTCACCCACCATAAACAAAAATGATCTTACTTTATTTCTCAAAGAAGGTGCAAGATTATTCAATAATCTCTTCTTCATAATCAATCTTGCAAATAGTTCTTAGCATAGACTTCCAAAGTTCTAAATCTTCTTCTCTTGTTGGTACCTTCTTCTAAATAAGTCTATCATAGACTTTTTGGTTTACTAAGCCCTCAATATCCTTCAATTTAAGATTATTTTCTATAATGTATCTCACAGTAGAGATATGTAGGTGCACTTTCAGTACACCATTTTAAAAACTTTTAAAGTTGCCTCCCATAAAGAATTTCCAAAAAATTGTTCCTAGTATGCTTAACAAAGTTTCTACGAAGGATTGAACTATTTCTAGGTCTAGATATACAAATGTGGAAGCAAATAGAAGTCAAAGTTCATTTTTCCAACCATGGAGAAGCACTTTTTGAATTTTCTGCAATGGAGTAGTCAACTTGGGATTTTCCACCAAAGGAAAAATGAAGTGTAGTGAAAAACTCATTTTCCACTGTGACTTTTACAGTCATTTTCAGATTTTCCATTGGAGAAGAAAATGTTTCATTTTCCACCAAAGAAAAAATGTTTAATGGAAAACTCATTTTTTGCTTCGCCTTTCGTAGTCATTTTCTAATTTTCCATTGGAGAAGCAAATATTTCATTTTCCAACAAAAGGAATAATGCATAGCGGAAAATTCATTTTTTGCTACGACTTTCGCAGGCAAAGTCCAATTTTCCACATGAAGAGAGAAAAGGAAAATCTCAATCCGCAATGAAGGTATATGGGTTCTAGCATCAAGATCACTCCAGAAAAATAATTTGTGAATCAATCTACATCAAAATTGTGCCCACTACATGGAAATGGAAAATTCATTTTTCACTACGCCTTTGGCAGTCAAAGTTCAATTTTCCACAAAAGGGAGAAGACCAAAATTAGATTTCCACTATAAGCATTCCAGAGAATTTCTCCCAAATTTCAGTAGAGAATTAACATTGTAAGCATACAAGATAACATTTTTGCAGATTGAAGACATGGATTATAGAGCATTGAAAGAAGAATGGCTAGAAACTTTATTTTATTAATTCTGATTTTGTAGCAGTCATATAGAGCAGAATTCATAAATTCATATCTTTTGACTCATTGATTATTTTTCTGATCACTCAAGTCAAGATGAAGATAACTAAGTTTGGAAGAACATATCCAAAAATGAGCTCAATTCAATAGTGGAATAAAAAGATATGCCCCACAAAAAATGACTCATTTTTACCTGGGAGTAGTATTTATTTTGTTGTCCGCTCAACAAAGGAAAGATTTTGATATTGATTTAACATATTTAAATGTCAATTGTTAAAATATAATTTAAATATGTTAATATCTATCATTATTAACTTTAAAATTTAATAAGCATATCAATTTTCAAAAGGAAAGGATGAGAAGTCAAAGAGACAAGAACTCAAAAGTCACCAGAGGAAACCAAACGGTTGCTGGAGAATGTATTTATTGTAAAACCTTTTCATTTGTAGAGGTTCTTCTTTTCTGAAAGAGAAAAAAAGCTAGAGTATGGGGAAGGAATTTACTTTAATTTTTTGCATTTTCATTATGCATATTAAGAGTTTGAGTTTTTGTAATAGATTGAGGATAAGTTGTGAGCAAATAAAATCTGAGTATTCTTATTTGTGATGTGCAAAGAAATAGGGGTTTTATTCTAAATTAGAGCATTTAGTTATTTTTCCTTTGATTATTATCAATCAAAGTATTGTTATTTTCAGTTTTGGGCATCATCTTCCATCTTTTTTTGAATAATGAATGGGTTGTAGATCACAGTATTTGCAGACGTTCCTATTACAAGAATTGGGATTATTTAACACTCTCTTTCATTTCATTTTCCACTGCATTTTCATACATAGCATTCACATTGCATTACCAATGTCAGGGAGTCATAGGAAGTGTGAATTCCTGGGGTTGGCTAGGTGTAGAATTGAACTCTCTACCTGAGTTAGTTCTGTCTAGGGCTAGCTTGGTTTTCCTCTTCAGTTCTCGAGTTAAGAACGTACCCAATTAGTTTAGGAACAAAAAAATTCATTGAATATCATTGATAAGGTAGTTGTACCTTTCAATTCAGAGGAAATATATCAACCTCATGATAGATTATCCAACTATTGGTATCAAATTGTTTCTCATAGGTTCGAGCATGTAAGAGTTACATTAGAAAGAACAATCTGTTTACCAACAGGATATCAATTTGATCTTTTTCAAAATCATTATACAAGTCATAAAATTTGTTCATCTAAACAAAGTTACCCTCAATAGCAATAGTTAAGTTGATCTTTTCTATCTTTGACTTCCATGCTTTCCAAGCTTTTCCTGTTGATTGGTTTGTTACCTTGTCTACTTGTTTGACTTCTTTTTCTTCATCTTCTTCATCACTAGATTCAACAATTGTCAACAATATCTTTTGCCTCTTGCCTAGTCCAGTGGATTGTTTCTTGACCCTTTTTGTCTTTGGGGTCACCGCTTCCACTAATCTCTAAGATTCTCTCTTATGTTCACTAGGTTGCACATCTGACGCTATTGCATATAGAATTTTTTTTTCTAAAGATGTTTCTGCAATAAATGTTGACAAAGGTTGTATATTCATTATGCCTTGTTTCATGGTTTTCCTAACTGCCTCGGACTCACTTTCAGTCATACTGGCCTTGGATAAATATTTCTTCATAATATACTCTATCATTTTGTGGGATGCCTTCTCCAAGGATGCCTGATGAGCTAACTATGTAATCTCATCATAGGTTCCAAATCTATATTTTGCTTTATCATTTTTTAACTTCAACAACAAATAAATATAAACAATTTCTATATCATCATTTAGTTCATAACTCAAGGGATCAAGAAATGTTTCCTGAGGTTCTACTACTTGAATATAAGTATTATTTGTATCAATCCTAATACAAATGCCATATTTAAATCTATCTACAATTACAGGTACAGTTTTGAATCTCTGTGACATTTCATTCTGAAATGTCTTCATTATCAAGTTTCTAATATCTAATATCTTATCTATAGGATGTCTTTTGCATAATTTTGTGATCTTCTCCATTCCACATCTATCACTTCTCATTATCTCTATGACCAATTTATACGGAATTCTTTTAAGCACATGAAAGAATATGTGATTTATTAGTGACTAAAATGTAAACACACTATTCTTAGTCCTCTTTATCTTTTCTAGGTTCTCAAGTAATTGCATTCTCAGAATTTCACTGAGTTTTACTTGTTCCTTCTCTACACATATCTTATATGTTGCATAGTTGAATCTAGTTTATAATTCATCAATCTTTGAGCTTGCACATATAGAGTAGCCAATGATTCTACTCAAGAATCTTACATCATCTTGCTCAATGGTGTTGATCACCATGGCCTTTCCATTATACATTTCTTTGGTATAACTCTCAACTTTCTTCTTGACCATTTTATCGCCTATAGGTACACAGCCTTTTTTACTAAGACCATTTACCTTGTGAATAAGGTTGGCAAAAATATTAATTACACTATCTTGCGTCCATAGTTTCCCATCATGTATCCTACTCAACATGATCTATGTCCATTCATCTATGTCCAATTCACAATAGAAATTATATTTAAATAGGTCTAGTTCCATCAAATTTTCAAATCCAAACTTCATCGTCATGTCATGATTGAAAACTAATTCCATATCTTTGTTCATGTATTCACTCCCAATAAATTCATATTTACTGTTAAGATAATTTCCTACATCTTCCAAATACACTACATTGTTCAAAGTAATGGATAACACTAAGTTAGGGTTTCCTTCAGTAGATTTTACAGAAAAAAACTTCAACTTAGGTCTATCCTCATTCTCAATACTGTACACTACTAACATAGCCCTGATTCTATCAAATATGAACTTTTACCAAATAGATTTGTGGAAAAATGATGAAATACCTCTTTTCAAAAATAGGATTTGCTTCAAAATCACCTTGACAAGTCACTTCTTAGTGCTCTTTACTTTGGATGTATTTGCAATGAAGTGAAAATTAATTTTGTACTCCATTTATTCCATAAACTTGAACTTACATCAATTGTGTACTTTGTAAACACAAAAAAGCTATCAATTACATTTTGTAATCAAATAACAACTCAAGATCATCTATCTGATCTTTAGATGCCACCCAAGGTTTACTATATTCTCCTTTCATCATGATAATTCTCCTCAAGACTTTTCTTCACGAAATTCTCTGTAAAAATATAGTTTTCATCTTCTACTACAAGATTAGCCTTTTCTATAATACTAGTAACTCTTAATTCCTTCATAACTTGTTTAGCTAAGCTTCACATTACAAGAAAGCTTAGGTACCATCTAAACTTAACTTGATACACCTTGTCCCAACTTTTCTTTCTCTAATTCAATCTTTCAATGAGGTTCTTAGATTTTGGTGTTGTAAACAAGCTTAATTAAACTTAATTGAATCAAACTTGATAACTAGCTTCAATCTTCTTGTCTCATCATCGTCTCCCTTTTCTTTTGAGATGTCCAATCCTTTTACAAATGTCTCGTTGAGTTCTTCTCAAATTTCACTAACTAAATTTCTTTGTCCCTCATTATCTTTGTTAGTTGTGGAGTTCCTCTCATGGTTCTTTCTATCATTTCTGATGTTCTTCCATCATTTCTTCTATTTATGAAGTTTCTTCCATTAATGCTTCTATCTCTGAAGTTTCTATCCATTTTGCAATACTTTTTTGGATGTCCAATGTTGTTATGTAACTGACATATTGGTACCCTATTTCTAGGATTTTTCTAATCATCAAGGGCATGACAATTCTAAGTAATGTGTCCTAAGTTGTTACACTTAACACACAATCTATCTTCTATCTTCATAAGGTCTTCCTTATCTCGATGTCATTTTGTTAGATCTTCTTCTATCTATAGGGTTAGTATTTCTAGACATTCTACTATCCCTTCTATCATTATAAAACATAGGTTTCCTATAATCAATTTCTTTATGACCCATACCATGACAATTATGACAATAAAAGTCCTTAACATGATTAAATGACTTGTTAGTACAATCTCTTTTCAGATGACCTATTTCATTACATGAAAAACATTTACCTCTAAATTCAAACCTGGTTTCCTTAGGAGATTCCTCTTGCTTTAGTTTATTAAAAATTTCAACTTCCTTGACTTTTCTAACTTCTTTAAGTTTATCAGAAGATTGACTAGATTCAATCTTATCATTAGATTTATCTTTTTCTTTTGGATTTGATCTAATCTTAGGTTTCTTTATAGACATCTTAATTAGATAACCAAAACTAGTCTTATCATAAGAAGGTCTTTGTATTGACATTGAATCATATAAGAATTTTCCTTAGGGCAGAATTCACCAAAGACCAAGGAACTCAAACATAAGCACAACAGTAGACTAAAGAGAGAGTATGATTAGAATGATGATATATTCATTCAATATGCCATATGAAAGTACACTAGGAGTGCCTGTATATAAAGGCCTCTGGAGAGCTTCTAGAATGTATAGAAGTTAGCAACATGATAAGTCATACAACTAAGCACATTTCCACCAAATATGGGTTATCCTCCATTAAGCACAGAAGTAAGTGTGATGATGAGAGGATAAGTCTACAATAGTGCAGCATGCAAATTTAGGTTGTAGATAACATGTGCTGAATTAGAGTTGTGAACTTCTATGTTGTCAACATGACAACTCATGAGAGTACACAAACTCCTAAGTGTCTCACCTACATAAATAATAAAATAATGCATTTAACCTAAGTAAACTTATGTAAAGTGTAAATAGTAAATACCTATTTACACCAACACCCCCCCTTAAGTGAAACTTAGGGGAATGCCCTTAAGCTTACGAAATCTAGGATGAAGTGCATGATGGGTCCCGACTACTAGGTGATGTTAGCTACCCATGTACATAATGATATGAAATCTCTCATAAAGTGGAGAAAGAGGGAAAACCTCATTGGAAAAACCCTCTCCCAAAAAGAGAGATGAAAAACACACTATGTATGGATGGATGGAGTAATTAAGACCCCCCCATTACAACATACGTCCAATATATACATAACAAAAAAATGAGAAGAGGAAGAGAGACAGGATAGGCTCCCCCCCCCCCCCCCCCCCTAAAGAAGAATGTCTTCCAGTGACTGCTCCGATGAAGAAGCTAGTCTAAGACAGCAAAATGGTGTTCCTCCCCTTAGGAAAAAATAAGGCCAAGGGTACAAATAAGATGCTTCTGTTGTGCATGAAAAGAATCCCATGGATAAGTGATGTCTCTAAAACCTACTCAACTAGCTGAAGAACCTATCTCAAAGAACTGTTTGTCTCCTTAGTTGATGAAGGACCTATCTGCAACTACTGATCATAAGTATCCACAATCACTTCAACCTGTAATGATTGATCATGTAGAGAATGAACAAGAGGGTCGGATGGATCCCTCATGACAACTGAAGAAGGTGTTGTTGCATCAAGAAGAAGAGGTAGATCATCAATACTATCTCCCAAATCTGACACTAAAGCTGGACCTGGAAGACTGGATGTACCCTATTATGCTAGACCTATCACTATGGTGATATATGCATGTAGATTGGACTGATGTAGTGACCTCTCATTGCAACTATTGATAGAACCCCATGTGTCTAAATTTGTCAAAGCACTATTGCTGGTGTCACTATCAATTTCCACATAATATGATGTGTGGAGAGGGTTACAGGACAAGCTTGGTGAACTTTCCTCAAAGTGTACATCCTTCTCCATAAAGATCTGATGGGTCTCTAGATCTAATAGTTTATATGCCTTCACATCATCTTCATAACCAATGAAAGTACAAGGCCAAGGTGACTATGCCTTGTATTCCCTAGAAGATATCTTTGTCCATGTAGACAACCAAAGACTCTGAAGTGTGTCACAATAGGTTTTCTTCCACACCATGCCTCAAAAGGATTCTTTCCATCTAAGGATAGATGAGGAGACCTTTTAATAATGTGAGTGGCACTACTAATTGCTTTGACTTCTAGTGAGGAATCTAGAGACTTGGATTGTATCATGCAACTCACCATGGACTTAAGTGTGCGGATCCTCAAAGTTGCAACATCTATCTTATGTGGATTAAATGTTGGTGGAGTCTAAAGATCAATTCCCTCAAGTTTGCAAAAGTCTTTAAGTCTTCTATTCACATATATGCTTCCATTGTCCATTCGTAGTACTTTGATGGCTTTCTTGGATTTCTATTCTACATGAGTCTTGAAGGCTAGAAACTTGTCCAACACTTCATTCTTACAATGAAGAAAGTAGACCCAAGTGTATCTTTTAAATTCATCAATGAAAGTAAGTATGTAGAAACCTTGGCTAACTAATGTCACTGCAAAAGATCCTACTAATACCATGTGACCCATCTGTAGAACAACTGGTGCTCTTGAAGACTTCCCTTTCTATAACTTCCCTTCTGGATGCATATTTATTGAATCTGTTTAACATTCACTATGGGAAATTTTAATTTTGGGTAGACCTTTGATGATTCTATACGTACAAAGTTGCTAAAAGTAGCGGAAGGCAAGATGACCAAACTGCTCATACCATAATTGCATTTGAGAATTGGATTATATTAACAATGCCTTTGAAGGAGATTTGGGCACAAAATGGGAGAAGGAGTACAACCTATTGTCATGATACACTTTCCCCACTGCAACCTGAGTCATCTTTTAGACTATGCACCTGTACTAAGTCAGGAAGGAACTCAACTCTATGTCCATCTCCAAGGTGAGTGATTTGGTAAATCAAGAGGAGATTAGAACTTAGGTTTGGAACATAGAGAACATCTTGAAACTCTCCATTTTCCATCTCCAAGTTTCCTTTCCCTTCAATTTCCATTTTAGTGCCATCTCCCACAAAGATGTGTGGTACCTTTGACTAATTTATTGAAGAAAATTCCTCCTTTAAAGAACCCATGTGATAGGAGGCAACTGAGTCAAGAATCTATTCCTTTGAAGAATTTGAATTTTCCATGAGTGCTTACCCTTTGCCCTTTGAATCTAAACAAGACCCTTTATACTTATAAGCATTAGGCAATGGAACATTATGTTTCTTCATGATGTTGGTCAAGTCATCAATCTTTTTATGATAACACTCATGTTCTTCATGACCCATTTTCTTGCAATAAGCACACTTTCTCTTCTCCTTATTATTGTCCCCCTTCTTATTGGAATTTGAGGAAGATTTTCCTTGTTGATTGGATTGTGGTGTTGTCTTTTCTACATCCTCTAATTTTTTCTTCTTCCACTTCTTATTCTTACCCTTTCCTTTATTTGAAGACTATCCAGCTAAATTTTGAGAACCCTCATCATTGGCCACCAATGCTTTAGACTTAGGTGAATTGAGAATCCTCATTGATATCAACTTCTTTTCTTATGTATCCAAGTGATCAACATATTCATCAAAGGAGACTTTCTTATAGGCAGATCCTAATGTATTCTTTGAGGTGTTAAAAGAAGAAACAAATGTGGAAAACTCTAATGGTAGCTTGTTATGAATAAGAAAGATCAATCTGTCATCTTTGATAGGACTCCCATAATCAATAAGCTTTTTCCTTAGTTCATTCACCTTAATGATGAAATCCTATATAGAATCAAATGACTTATTATCTAAGGAGACAATCTTATCTTCAATTTTGGAAACATCCTCTTCAGAAACTTTACCATATAGGTTTTCGAGGGTATCCCAAGCTTGCTTGGATGTAGAAGACTTCTTAATTTGATACATGATCTTCTCATCAACCCCCAAACATATATCACCTAGGGCTTTCCCATCCATTTCCACCCAAGCTGAGATATCACTTGTTGATACATTATCACCTACTAGTTTAGGAAGGGTACCATCTACATATTGAGAAACTCCATTGTGCATTAAATGATACCACATTTTGATGGACCATGTAGCATAGTCATGTGGAGTTAATTTTGAAGACTAAAATTTCCCATAATGTTGAAAATGAAAGAAAATTATAGAAAAGAAGGAACACAACACCAAGAACACCCCCCCTTTTCACTATATCAAGAAACCCCCCCCCAAAATAGATTCTTTTGGCACTTTATAAGTAGTGTGATTATAATGGTCACTTGCCAATTTTTGGCCTTCATGAACTTCTTGTTTCACTTGTTACAACCTCTTGAAAGATTATAGATCTAGAACTTAACAATGTACAACAATTTGAAGCAATACAAAGCAAAGAAAGGCCCTATTTTTGAAAGTGATAATTTTGTCCCCACAACCCTATAATTTGATTGCAGATCTGGAAAGTAAACCAAAAATAATGCACTTTCAAAAAAAAGGAACTTGTTTTTGAGTCCAGGTGTGCCAGTACAGAGCATTTGAAGTTATAAACTATAGGATTAGATATGTATAGTTTCCAAAAGATGTAATTTTTGACAAATCTGTGTAGCAAAACTAGAAAAGAGCTACACCACTAAAAAGTCTAGGAAATTCTACCTAATTTCAAAAAAAATTGCACCTAATTTGGAGTCTGGATGACTAAGATATGGCCTCCCAAAGTTGGACTAAAAAATCAAAAATCAATCTAGAGAGGAGTTGCATCAGCAAAAGATAGGGTTAAATTTGACAATCATATGGCCATTGCAGCAGTTCTAATTTGCCTTGGAATGATAGTCAGATAGTCCTCAAACTTAGGCTTGTAGATTGTATGATGTCAGTGATCTACAAGCCTGTGATGATGTTAGCATGATTTCATGATGATTTCAGTAGTAAAAATTTGTATGACCACATTGTATAGACTAGTATGGAAAAAAATGGTGTGGCTATTGTTGTTTCTACTAACTGGATTGTATAGTTTGCTTATTTAGCAGCTGAGTTAGCTACTTATGTGGGATGACTAGATGCTGATTGTATTTACAGTTGGTGCTAAGCTAGATTACTCTACTAATGTAGGTGGAAAGGATATGCCACGTGGAGGAATGTTATTGGTAGATGGCATGGTGCCAATTGCCCTCCTTGTTGTCCGCATGGCTGAATTAAATTACACCGCATGGTGTGTTAAGTTGGGCGGCGATAGGTCATCACGTATCTTGTGGATTGGTCCACGTGTACAAGGCTTCCGCTATGGAGTGGTATTGAGTGTGCCACATGGTGGAACATGGAGAAGTTGTGTGTCACAGGGTTTCTAAAATATGTTTTGTGATTGCCAAAATCTTGTGGAAGTGGGCACTAAAGGTAATAAATACAGCACTGGGGTTTAATTAAAAATCCCACATTCCTAGGTAAATCACATGCAATGTGATTTAAAACCAACACTCTACTTCTAAAATAACAAAGCACTTTGTGTGCTAGGCTTTGTGGCTTGATTAGTTTGGTGGTTTGGTGTGCATGCCTAAATTTGAGCCGGTATATGGTTTGTGTAGGCCATAATTTATCTATCCGATGATTGATGAACAGTACAGTGTGATGGATAAGCAGATTAAAACTTAGAATATTCCCTACAATAAAAGATGAATATTCCTTTGAAATTGCAGAGCCGAGGTGTGACAACCTAGTTCTACAAAAAAAAAGTATCTAACTGGGAAAAAAAATCCAAAAATACCCAAATTAGAAAATAAATTGTAGAGAGAAAATTAAATCAAATCTAAAAATAAATGCATAGATCGATTGAAATGACCATACCCAATTGCAAATCAGTGCCTTTGAGTGTCAGTTTGCAAAAAAAATTTGCCTCATGATCAACTTTATCCCAACATAGGCAAATTTATAGTCAATCTTTACTGAATCGATGTTGCAAATACAACGGTGAGGTCAGATCTAGCTCTAGACACTCCCAATTTTTGTAGATTGTCATGATTTGAGTCGAGGTGTTGAAGCATGAATAGTCTTGAACAACTATGTGTAGAGAATATCCCCAAGCTCTGATACCATGTAAGCATTTGTCTTAGGGCATAATTCACCCAAGACCAAGGAACTCAAACACAAGCACAATAGTAGACCAAAGTGAGAGTATGATCATAATAATGATATATTCATTCAATATGCCATATGAAAGTACACTAGGAGTGCCTATATATAAAGGCCTCTAGAGAGCTTCTAGAATGCATTGAAGTCAGCAACATGATAAGTCATACAACCAGGCACATGTCCACTAGATATAGGTTATCCTCCATCAAGCATGGAAGTAAGTGCGATGATGAGAGGATAAGCCTACAATGGTGTAGCACACAAATTTATGTTGTAGACAACATGTGTTGAATTAGAGTTGCATACTTCAATGTTGTCAACATGACAACCCATGAGAGTAGACAAACTCCTAAGTGTCTCACCTAAATAAATAATAAAAGAATGTAATATAATAAAATAATGTATTTAACCTAAGTAAACTTAAGTAAAGCGTAAATAGTAAATACTTATTTACACCAACAAATCATCAAACTTTTCTCTGTTAGATTAAAGCTTCTCAAGTTGTTGCTTGCACTGAGTTAATTCACCATTCACAATAGTATTGTGATTATGAAGTTATTCATGATCTGCTTCCAATTTTTCAAATTCAGATGTTTTCTTTGCCAAACTTGCTCTAAGATCTACATTCTCGATCGTCAAATCAAATTCAACTTTATTAGGTCATTCTTAAAAGTCAACTTTAGATTTGTAATCTTCAATTCATGCTTCAAGATCTTGTACTCTGTCTTTATCTTTGAAAAATCATCATCATTAGTTCTAGATTCAATAGATTCAGGCTTGGATTTGAGATGTTCAATCTTTTCCCTCAATTGTCCAATATATACTTTGGAGTCTTCATATTTTTTTTTAGCTTATCTCTTTCTTCAGTAAGAAAATTAATTTGTTCAGAAGCCTCTTCAAGGTTCTTCATCAATTGTTCCATATCCATAGGTATCTTACTCAAGATATTAAGCCTCTTATAAGTAACTGTGCTCTAATACCAATCATTAGAAATAGGAATTACTGAGAGGTGTGGTGAATCAGTAATCTACAAACTTTAGTCACCAAATGGATATTATTTCTTACTTTAAACCATACATGACAAATTAATTATGAATAGTAGCAATAACCATGCACAAAGATAACTCGTAACACCATATTTTGTTAACTAGGGAAATGTTGGCCAAGCGATAACCCCAATGGGGATGATACCCACTAGATAATATATTGATATATAAGTTCCTTGTTAAAGGATGGATCCTATTAGGATTCAATGAGAAAATTTAGTATAAGGAGTTCCTATTAGGAGACTTTGAATCCTCGTTAGGAGATCCCAACCTTGTTAAGAGTTGAGGTATAGTAGATGCAAGATGAACCCCCTGCCCAAACATGCACTTCCCATTACAAGAAGAGCTCACTACCCAAACAAGTAATCAAACTTCTAAAATATAGGTACTATAACTTCTTTCTTGATTGATCTTTGATCTTGGATCACAAAAATAGCTTTTACAGATTTTTTCATATATCGCTTTCATAGAAGTTCGCATACAAGTGATCAACATAGCAATTACAAGATAGTGCTTCCATTTCCTTATTGCAAGATGTCCTTAGCATAAATACCATGCCTTTACACAAATTTTTGCTAGGTTCGTGAAGATCACAATATAGTTTTTCAACTTAAAGTAAACATCTAGGATGTCAACCCTTATTGGCCAAGTAATTATTTTGTAAACAAAATAATCCTTTCCTTCAATTTTGATGTTTTGTTTTGCTTCAAACACAAATATATCTTTTTCATATAGTTTGTACTGACTTATGAGATTATAAACATCATCACCAACATGTATACTATCTCCATCTAACTTTGCTAGTCATAATATGATGTTAGCAATAGGTTTTAAACAAAACAATACACTATTGTATACTAAATTCCAAACTTAGACAATTTTCTAATTACCAAAAGCTAAGTATCTTTATTTTCAAGGTTTCCTATAAGCGTGTACATCATGTGTTACCATAAATGACAAAAATTATATATCTCCATTAGCCGATTGGCAACAACAAGGTCAACAAGAAATTTGGTTGCACGATATGATACATTTTTACAAACTGGGGAATGTCCCCCTCACTTGGAAAGGCTAAAAGGGGGTATTTCAGATTCTAGTTTGCACCCTACACATTAGTGGATGGTCTTTTGTTTAGAAAGGATATGAATGGGTTTCTCCTTAGATGTATTGGAAATGACCATACCACTAAGTTTTTGGAGCAATTACATGATGAAGGAGGTCACTTCTCTCCAAAGAAAATAGCTTATAAGATCATGAGGGTTGGATATTATTGGCCCAACCTATTTAAGGATGCTCATGCCTAGGCAGGAAAGTGAAAACAATGTGTATTATTTTTTGGGAAAGAAAGGTTGGCTACCTTACCCCTCCATCCTATTTTGATCGATCAACCATTCATGAGGTGGGGTATAGATTTTGTAGGCCCCATTAATCCAAATTCTAGTGTTGGTCACAAATAGATTCTGACTGCCATAGACTATTTCATACGTTGGACAGAGGTAGTAGCTCTAAAAGAGGCCAATGAGACTTTTGTTGTGAACTTCTATGATGACCTAATCTGTAGATTTGGAGTTCTTGACTCCATTATATCTAACAATGCCTTGACATTTGTGGGAACAAGAATAACTAAATGGGCATTCAATAATTGAGTATATCTCAATACTTCATCAAATTATTGTCCTTAGAGAAATAGTTTAGTTGAAAGTACAAATAAGAACTTGCTAAGGATTTTGAAGAGGACTTTAGATGACAACAAGCATGACCAGCATTCCAAATTGAGATTAGCCTTGTGGATCGATAGAATCACTCCCATGCAGATTTTGGGCAACTCACCTTAGGTTCTAGTGTATGGGAAACAAGCCAAACTACCTATTTTTGTAGAGTTTCCTTCATTGGAGCTGGCTAATTATCTAATGCTTTTTGAAGAGGAGGATCCATTGAAATTTAGGTATGCCAAGTTGTTGGAGCTTGAAGAAGAAAGGAGAAAATAATTGAAAATAATAGAACACCAGTAGATGCAAATCAAGAGGGTGTTTGACAAGAGGTCTAACCTCAAGATATTCAAAGGAGATCTAGTTTTGCACTAGGATGTTCTTAAAAGCACACCAAGCCATCCTAATAAGTTTGATAATATGTGGATTGTCCTATTCATGATCTTAGAATGCAAAGAACACAATGTCTACCAGTTATCAACCCCAGAGGGAGATGTTCTACCAATCCCTGTGAATGGGATTCACCTCAAGCTTTGTCTTGAGGTATGATCTTTAGGTTCCTTCTTGTATATAGTTTCCTACTTTCATTTTCCTTAAGTGTTCTCCCAGCTTAGGTGTGTTTTATTTTCCAATTTTTTCCTAATTTTAATAAAGTTCCTAAGTTCCAAAGGTTTGAGCAAGCAAGTTCTACATTCCACCAGTGTAAAAGCACCCTCATTCATAGCCATTCTTACAACTATTCATTATCCATCTACATATTTCTAAGCATAGATAATTGATGTTGAACCCCATTATCATATATGTTTGACTCTGTACCAAATAGATTACTTAAGGCTACTAGTTCAATGTCTAGTAGGCAGCCATTCAGTAGAAGTTTCCAAAAGTGTTAACCATTTTTATTGCCTTGCACAAAATGGATATGTTGACCAGTCATGTTTCCTAGGGTGGGAAAGATAAATATTTTTACTCATTTAATGCACATGCAATAAGAGGGATACATAAAATGTTGACCATAATGACCGTTATATCCCTAATTTTTTAACTCTTAATATGCATGTCTTATGTTGTGATTAAAACTTATTATAGCTTGTATTATAGGACCTACATTGACGTTAAAAGGATGATAATTGTGCATTATTTGCATTGTCAGATGTTTCAAGATCTATGATTGGTGCAAGCCCACATTCTGAAGTTGCTCAATGTTTAGACAAAGTGGGTAAGTGCCTTGCTTCCATGTGGATAGGTGGGTCTAGTTCTTAGTGTGGGCCACAAAAGTGAGCTTTTAGGGTGGTTCAGATACATGTAAGGTTGTTTTGGTGCATAAAGATGCCTGGTCCAAGTAATAAAACAAATCTTGCATGACAATTGATTTTGTGATGATTGATGGTTGGCATTTTGCCACTTTGTAAAATTACAAGGTTTTTAGCGAATGTGGGGAAACCACTTAGCACCACATGGATTTGTGGGTCCAACTTTCTGTAATGAGCTGCCAAGATCGATAGGTTGATGTATCAGGGTGGAATTGGCATATGGCAGAGCCCTCATTGGTAGGAATACTAACATGGAGAAAAAAGTGGTGATGAGATTCTTGGTTTTCTAATCTTGGAGGATTCAGAGTTGTCACTTTTTCACATTTTGAAGCTGTGAGGATTTTAAACAATGTGGGGAAGTGACATTGTGCCACGTGTACAAGTGGGTGCATTTTTCTTGTGGGTTGCTAATGCTAAAAGAGAATGTCAAACAGAATGCCAAGTAGTTGCTAAGGTGGAATATGTGCCAGGTACTACATGATGATTCACCAAGGTTTTACATATAAATAGAGGTGGATGCTAAGCATTTAGTGTGCTTAAAATTTTTACGAGGAAGTGCAGTAATCACTTCTATTTTCCATGATCGTTGATCTTGTGGAGATCGATGATCATTGCTTCCCCTCTTTATGAAGTTGCAAGTTTTTTAAACAATGTGAGGAAGCACCTATAGAACAAGTCTAGGTGGTCCACATTTTGCAAGGAGTTAGTCATCAATGGTTGGAAGGTGTCAGAAGTAATAGTTAACATGTTTCCAATCATAGTTTTTGATAGATGTAAAAGTTTTAAAAGAAAAAGGTGACAAGCCCGGCCTATCATTTTGTAACATGTAGACATGTCTTGGCAGTTAGTGACAATTTGACCTTGAGGTGGTGCAATATTAGCACATAAATGAAGTAGTGCTAGTTGGCATCAATTTGGGAGATGAGTTGGTGATTCAAAAGACCCAATTTTAATGAATATTAGATCTATAATTGAGTATGAAGATAATGGAGATCACAATAGATCATTTCCATGGGTTGATCACCAAGAGAATATGATTCACTCTAGAGGCAATTGTAAAAGTTAATGGCTAAGTTAGGAGGGGTGGTCGTGGATTTGATCTTTGGATGCTACAAGAATCATAGAGGAGTTACCTGCATCAAGAAACATCTAGCCTTACCCATGGTGGGGAGAATATAGAATGTAAATGTGAATGTAAGTTCTTGGAAATATATGTACTCTTCTAGTGAATATCTAATATGTTCCCCTCCTATCTAAAGATTGTTGCAATCCTGGTTTTTTTAAGAATTCCCAAGATGTAGAGAAGGAGCTTGCATTTTGAAATTTTATGCAAGATAGCATTGTAGAGATTTCCCAAGAGTCCTTCATGCTCTCCCTCTACAAATCACTTTATTTTATAGTCAATTTGAATATATTTTGTTCAATGACCTTTGAGATCTAAATGAAGGAATAGTGTTAGAACCCTTATTGTGTCTCCTTGTTGCTTAAGCTTCTGATTTGATAGAATTTCTTGAGAGTTAATCTTTGAATCCTTGGGTTCTATCTCATTTTTAACTACAAATGAGTTTTGATTGTTCATGTAAGTTGCAAGTCAAGATACTCTACTCTTTTCAAGCTGTGACATTGCAAATGCTAGCATTCCCTTCAACTCCTTGTCTGGAGTACATCCTTCTTGTGAAATATTTATATATTAATGATTCTTTGTAATATT
Organism: Cupressus sempervirens; assembly: GCA_028749045.1. Taxonomy (NCBI): domain Eukaryota; kingdom Viridiplantae; phylum Streptophyta; class Pinopsida; order Cupressales; family Cupressaceae; genus Cupressus; species Cupressus sempervirens. The sequence continues at coordinate 744,841,082 of CM053783.1, forward strand.
GTGTTCTTGTTAGCTACCCAGATTTATTTCATCAAGTCAAGCCAGAAATACCTTCATCCTGTCATCTGGTGTATCACCAATTTTACTTTCCAGTATTTATTTCTAAGCAATCCTTCTATCCCTTTACCCTTTAAGTTTATTTTCTTGTATGAAGAAGTAAATTAGTGAAACATTAAGAGAAGTTGGCATATAACCTAGAGATTCACTCCTAACCTAGCTACTTCCCACTAACTAGGATTATTTCCATGTTACTCAAAGTTGATTGAGTTAGAATCTAGTCTAAGCACAACTTTAGAGATAACATGTCCTAAAAGGGAGAAAACATTTAGAGGAAAATTCAAGCCCAGAAGAGATAAGGATAGAATTTTGTTATATGCTAATGAGGACGAAGAATTTGATGAAAAAGATCAAAGTGAAAGTGATGATGAGTTAGGATTTGTGGCTATTAAGGAAGATAACCTTGATAGAGAAATTAGAGAAGAAAGAGCTCTAGTTACCCAAGTTGAGAAGAAATTAGACTGGATAATTGATAATGGATGTTCACATCACATGACTAGTGATATAAATAATTTTTTTAAGGTCAGAAATCATGATGGAGATATTGTTCGAGTTGGTAACAATGCATCCTATCATATTATAGGTATTAGATATATTACTCTTGATGGTAAAACTAACACTGACTATGTTTACTTTTTTGATGGTTTGAAACATAATTTGTTAAGTGTTGGATAGTTGGTAATAGAGAAGACTTGCACTATCAAAGACAAAGATGGTAAGCTAATTGGCACTAGAATTAGATCCAGAGGTAATATATTTTAGTTGAATCCTATTGAAATAACATGTTTGGTTGCAAAGTTTGATAACAATTGGTTATGGCATAGAAGGTTTTGTCATATAAACTTTGATAACATTGTGAAAGTTAGCAGTACATTTGCAGTGAGAGATCTTCCTAAGATTATTAAGCCCACTAATGTTGTCTACAAGGAATGTATTTTGGCTAAGAAGAGAAAAGTGTCTTTTCCTAGCAAGAAGTTCTCTACTACAAAGAAATTGGAGATTCTTCACACAGATCTGAGTGATCCTACAAGAATCAGATGATTTTATGGTGAAAGGAACTTTATGATTTTCATTGATGATTTCACTAGAATGATGTGGGTAGCATTTCTTGAAGAAGAAGTTTATATTGAGCAACCTAATCAATTCCCTCTGATAGAAGATAAAGGTTTTGTATTAAAACTAAAGAAATTAATGTATAGTCTAAAGAAAGCACATAGAGCTTGGTATGTAAGGTTGGGAAAGTATTTGTCAAAGCTTGGATTTGTTAATGGTACACCAAATTGTAATTTGTACTTGAGGAAAACTTATGATGATATAATTATCTTGGTAATACTTTTGGATGGTATAATATTTGGAGGAAATGTTGAAGAAAGTGATAATTTTTCTAAAGAGATGATAAATGAAATGAGCATGATAGGAGAAATGAAGTTTTTCCTAGGATTGTAGATTGTGCAAAAAAAAAGATGGGATATTTATTTTGCAAACTAAGTATCTGAAAGAATTGTTGAAAATATTTGGTTTGCAGAACTACAAACCTATTAATACACCCATGATAACTAGTCACAAGTTATCCAATAAAGATGAAACACCTACAGTTGAGCAGAAGAAATTTAGATCTATGATTGCAGGATTGCAATATAAGAGTCACTCCAGACCTAATATAGCTAATGTAGTTGGAATTGCAGCAAGATTCCAAGCTGATCCAAAAGAGTATCATTATGCAATAGTAAAGAGGATATTTAGATATTTGAAGGGTACATCTAATTATGGAATATGGTATGATAGATCAATTAATTTCACCTTGTGCGCATATACTTGTAGATTGGGCAAGTAGTATAGATGAAAAAAAGAGAACAAGTGGTGGAGCATTCTTTCTTGGATGAAGATTTATTTCTTGGTTGAGCAAGAAATAGGACTCCATATCCCAAAGTACAACTGAGGCAGAGTATGTTGCAGTAGCAAATAACTATAATCAAGTTATGTGGATGAAACAAATGTTGAAGCATATTGGAATTGAGTTTATAGATCCAATTATCATTTATTGTGATAACAATAAGTAGGTCTAAGAATCTAGTATTACATTCTAAGACTAAGCACATATCCATAAAGTATCATGTTTTGAGAGAAAAGGAAGTGGAGAAATAAATAAGGTTGGAGTATGTAAGCACTAAAGATCAGTGCAGATATCTTTACAAAGCCTTTTCCTAAAGATATTTTTGAGTACCTAAGATGTGTGTTAGGTGTTATGCCCCTACCTACTTTAGAGTAGATGGTGCAAGGAGTGCATCAGTCTAGTGGTACAAAGCACTATGGTCAGACTAGACTGAATGTTGATGCTTCCTATATGGGGGAGTATCTAATATGTACTAAGTTATGAAGGGCTCTAGGTATTTGGTATTGAATAGTATTTTTGGGCATTCGAGTTGGTTTATGATTTGAGTAGCTGATTACCAATTAGTATGTAACAATTGGTATTGTGATTGAAACCTTTGACATTGATGTCAATGGGGGAGAGAATGTACATGAAAAACATTATGAGAGAATGTACATAAGTAGTGAGAAGAGATGCACTTGTTGAGATGGCAATAGGGGAGAGTTATCTCTTTAGGGAGATTTAGAAAGATTCATGTTTGTAATTCTAGTAAGACTAGAAGAAAAAAAGTCAGTAATATTAGTATGCATAGGAGCTAAGGAAGTTTAAATGATGCATAGTGGAGGACATATTCCTAAGGTTGTCCTAACGATGAGGTTCAAAGGACTAAGTTTGATTCCATATTGTATGGAAGTTACACTTATTTTACTAGAATCAGTACAAAAATAGAGCATTAGAAAATAGATTTTTGATGATCTATCACTATCTTTCATCTAAGATGTAATGAAGGTGATGCACGGTTAACAGTGAAAGAGGATGATCGTATGGTGATGCTAGCGAGTGTGAAAGACATGGTTTCATAAATGTAAAGTTTGTATAGACTATGAGCTAATAGTGTTGGTGTAATTGTGAATTAATTAATTATCTTATTTTAATTTATTGGGAAAGCCCCAAGGCCAACTCAAGGAATTATTATAAAGATATGGTATAAAGGAAATTTGTTTTCCTTGTTTGTATAGAGACTTGGATTGAGAAGACCAAGTGGAATGTCAAGTATTAGTGCATGGCTCCAGAAGGAGAAAAATGCTTATTGAATGTGTGTAAGTGATCTAATAGATCAATGGATGTGCAATATGAGATCTGGTTACAAGATCTAAAGGAGAAGAAGTCTAGTTGATAAGATAGAGATAGAAGAAGAAGTACATTTCAGTTCTAGTATTCTACAAGGAATAATATAGAGATCATTTGGACAGTAGGTTTTTTTATCTTAACCTTGAAGCTATTTTGGTAGTGGGTCCAACTATCTTCCGTAACTCCTAACAAGGTTGGAATCTCCTAATAGGGATTCAAAGTCTCCTAACAGGGAATCATATGTACGGAATGTTGTAATAGACTCCTAACAAGGTCTATCCTCTAGCAAGGAATATTTATATTAGTACATCATCTTGTGGGTACCATCCCCACTGGGGTTTTCCATCTGATCAAGGGTCTCCCTAGTTAACATACCTAGTGTTAATTGTGCATGAGTATCTTTTTGTGGTTCTAGGTTATATTACTCACATGGTTAATTTTATGAAAGGTTAATGTTTATGATGATAGTTGTATAGTTGATTCACCCCCCTGCCCCCTCTTATTTATATCATTGGACTCTATATTTTAACAATTGGTATCATAGCATCAAGTCCTTGAAGATAAGGCTTAATGGCTTTGGGAGATCAATGGTGAATATGTTTAGGAAAGATAGTCCAAGATTCAATAGGGCCAACTATGATAGTTAGAAGGAAAAGATGAAGACTCATCTTCTATGCATGGGTCTAGGATATTAGCTTTTCATGAAAGCTAAGAAGGCAATTGTTGAAGAATCAAAGCTAGAAGAATGCAATGAGGGAGAAAGAGATTTGTTCATTATAACATGAGAACCAGAGAAGCCCTACTATCAGCTCTTCCACAAAATCAATACAATTAGGTAAAGAAATTACAAACTTCTTATGAAATTTGGAAAGCATTAGAAGTTGCTTTTGAAGGTGATGATCATGGAAAAAATATGAAGTTATAAAGTTGGATTTGTGCATTTCACGATGATAAGATGATGGAAGATGAGTTCATTACAAATTATAAAGGAATATTATTAGAAATTGTTTAAGGTATTCAATCTCTTAGTGGAACTAAACATGATGATGAAGTTATATGAAAGATCTTGAAAAGTCTATTACCACCATTCAAGAAAATAGCTCAGATGATTTAGCTAGTAATTCCTTGTACCAAAGATTTCACAAAAGAAACTTTGCTTTGAATATTAAATTCTATAGAATGAGAAAGTCTAAAGAGTCAGGTAGAGTTGAGATAGCTTTTAGTGCTATAAGCATTTGACCTAATCTGTCAAGAAGTACAAGCACAAGAGGAGACTTTGCCAGTAGTAGGAGATCTAAAGAAGATAAGAAGATTGAAAAAGGAATAGCCCTTCTAGTAAGAAGAGAAAAATATGGTAAGAAAATATTTAAGTGTTGAACTTGTGATGAATATGGTCATTTTTCATCTAAATGTCCTAAAAGAGAGAAAAAATTTAGAGGAAGATTCAAGCCTAGAAGAGATAAGGATATAAATTGTTTATATGCTAATGAGGACAAAGAATCTGATGAAAAAGATCAAAGTAAAAGTGATGATTAATTAGGATTTTTAGCTATTAAGGAATATAGTCTTGATAGAAAAATTATAGAAGAAAGAGCTCTAGTTACCCAAGTTGAGAAGAAATGAAATTAGATAATTGATAGTGGATGTTCACATCACATGACTGGTGTTATGAACAAATTTTTTAAGTTTAGAAATCATGATGGAGGTATTGCTAGAGTTGGTAACAATGCAGCCTATCATATTACAAGGATTGGATCTATTCCTCTTGATGGTAAAACTAACACTAACAATGTTTACTTTTTTTATGGTTTGAAACATAATTTTTAATTGTTGGACAGTTGGTAGACAAGGGATATATGTTGTAGTTCATAGAGAAGACTTGCACTAACAAAGACAAAGATGGTAAGTTGATTGGTACTGAAACTAGATCTAGAGGTAATGTATTTTAGTTGAATCCTACTAAAATAACATGTTTGTTTTCAAAGGTTGATAATAGTTGGTTATGGAATAGAAGGTTCTATCATATAAACTTTGATAACATTGTGAAAATTAGCAGTACATTTGCAGTGAGAGATTTGCCTAAGATTATTAAGCCCACTATTGTTGTCCCAAGGAATGTATTTTGGCTAAGAAGAGGAAAGTGTCTTTTCCTAGCAAGAAGTTCTCTACTATAGAGAAATTGGATATAATTCACATAGATTTGAGTGGTCTTGCAAGAACTAGAGAACTCTATCATGAAAGGTATTTTATGATTTTCATTGATGATTTCACTAGAATGATATGGGTAGCATTTCTTGAAGAAGAAGTCTAGATTGAGCAACCTAATGGATTTCCTTTGATGAAAGATAAATATTTTGTATGAAAACTAAAGAAAGAACTATATGGTCTGAAGCAAGCACCTAGAACCTGGCATGTAAGGTTGGACAAATATTTATCAAAGCTTGGACTTATTATAGGTACAACAGATGGTAATTTGTAGTTGAGGAAAACTGTTGATGGTATTTTTATCATTGTAATATTTGTGGATGACATAATATTTGGAGGAAATGATGAAGAATGTGATAAGTTTGATCAAGAGATGAAAAATGAAATGAGCATGGTAGGATAAATGAAGTTTTTCCTAGGATTGTAGATTGTGCAAAAAAAAGATGGGATATTTATTTCAAAAACTAACAATCTGAAAGATTTGTTGAAAAGATTTGGTTTGGAGAATTGCAAACCTATTGGTACACCCACAATAATTGGTCACAGGTTATCTAGTAAAGATGAAACACCTACAGTTGTGAAGAAGTATAGATCTATGATTGAAGGATTGTAATATCTAACTCACACCAAACTAGATATAGATAATGTAGTTGAGATTGTAGCAAGATTCCAAGATGATCCAAAAGAGTATCATTATGCAACAGTAAAGAATATATTTAGATATTTGAATGGTGCATTTGATTATGGAATATGGTATGATAGATCATGTGATTTTACCTTATGTGCAAATACTAATGCAGATTGGGTAGGTAGTATAGATGATAGAAAGAGCACCAATGGTGGGACATTCTCTCTTAGAGGAAGATTGGTTTCTTGGTTGAGCAAGAAATAGGACTTCATATCTCAGAGTACAACTAAGGCAGAGTATGTTGTAGCAGCAAATAACTATAGTCAAGTTATGTGGATGAGACAAATGTTGAAGTATGTTGGAATTGAGTTTACAAAACTTGTTATTGTTTACTGTGATAATACAAGTACAATAAGTATGTCTAAGAATCCAATATTGCATTCTAAGCCTAAGAACATATCCATAAAGTATCATGTTTTGAGAGAAAAGGCAACAAAGAAAGAAATAAGGTTGGAGTATGTAAGCACTAAAGATCATATTGTAGATATCTTTATAAAGCCTTTGCCTAAAGATACTTTTAAGTACCTAAGAGGTATTCTAGGGGTTATGCCCCTACCTACTTTAGATTAGTTGATGCAAGGAGTGCATTAGTCCACTAGTAAAGAGCACTATGGTTAGAATAGATTGAATGTTGATGCTTCTTGTCATGAAGGACTCTAAGTATTTGGTATTGAACAGTATCTTTGGACACTCAAGCTAGTTGGTGATTGGAGAAGCTCATTAGAAAATTTTATGTAACAATTGGTATTGTGATCGGCACCTTGGACATTGATGTCAATGGGGGAGAGAATGTACAACAAAAACCTTTTGATAGAATGTACATAAGCAGTGAAAAGAGATGCACCTGTTGAGATGGTAATGGGGGGGAGTTATCTTTTTAGAGATATTTAGAAAGATTTGTTTAAGTAAATAGAAGGATGTGTAAGTGCATTGATGTAGCTAGAAAATATTTGGAGTTGTTTACTTTGAAAAACTATTGCCAATCCTAAAAGAAGAAGAAGAATAGTAGAGTGTTCCAGAAGATCTCAGATTGATGAAGAGGATTGGAGAAGACAGAAGCAGAGTATAGTTTGGTATTCTTGGACTATATATTCTAACAAAAATACATGCTGTAAGGTGTGGCCATGTTAAAGGATTTATTCACCATTCTAGGAGTGTCCATGTTAGAGGACTTAAGATCATTCCATTAAAATGTTACCTTGATTAAAGGATTCATAAATGATTGTAATATCAACCTTGATTAAAGGGTTTCAATTGATATAATGGTTAGAAGGTAACAACATGTTGATCTGAATAAATATAACTCACTTTGCAAATAAAGATCATAAATTCAATTCAACAATTGATTCATTGAATGGCCTGCATTATCATCTTCATCACTAATTCACTTGGAAACCCTTCAAACAATCACTCTTCCCCTCAACACTTCACTATTTAGCCTTCTTCTCAAATTCACCAATCAACAAAATCAATAACTATTCTAACCTTTTTAGGTATGCTAACTTGTTCTAACATTTTTAGATTTGCCCTTATGCCTTCTTACATACGTCACCTAATTTTTTATCTGTTAAACACCACCATTGATGTCAAGGTTAGGCCAGATTCATTGAATCCTTCCATCTTTTTGTTTCCACCTTTTTCTTCTAGAAACTTCTCCAAACTTCTCTTTGAATCCTTTTTGAACCCATGCATAGAAATGATCAAACATAGTTTCCATTTCTTTAAATTTTCAACTCATAAATATTTATCTTCTATATGCTTTACATATTCCAAGAATTCAACTATGTTAGCAAGGAATCTTGATTCCTTCACAAACTATAAAATGTTGTCACTTGGCCAACATTATGTTCCTCGGACTCAATCATCACTACACAACTCAAACATCACTAAACTATTTTACTCATCTTACACTTCCTTCACTCAGTCCTTTTATTGGCAGTCAATCCAACTTCTTTGTTACTCTATCTTTTATTGGTGCTTGATCAACACTGAATTTTCTCATCTTCTCTTGTTCACTTGGTCCAAACTAGCATTGCTCAAATTCAACTATAAGTTCCTTAATCTTTTTCTTTAAATCTTAGTTAATCCTAAGTATTTAATCTTAATTAATATTCTCTTCTAGGATTTAACATAACCATCCTCTCCACTTAGTGTTATGATTAAATAACAAATTATCTAGACAAAGTCCAACTGATCAAGTTCCCATTGCAATTTCACATAACTTAACCTTTTCAATAGGTCCTCTTGCTATCTCTTCTTCTCAAATCATCTTCATCAATCAGCTTGATATAGCACTCTACTTAGGTAGACATTATCTTACCAATAAGGTTTGACAACATAATAATTATTTGAATCATTTTTTCTAACATTTGTAGTGTGACCTAGTTGGAGGATTTTAACAAAAGATCATGTAGACCTTATTCACTCCTTGACATTTCTAAATAGTGGTCTTCTTTAAAGGACTTACAAACATCACTAAATAATGATATCAGGCCACCATCCTTAGTGATAACTTGGATGAACATTTGATCTTGTTCGAGACTAACCCATGCTTCTACATGAAATCTTATATGGTGTATTTACTAGTAGCTAGAACCACATACTACCTAGGACTGTACAAGAAGGGAGGCATGCAAGGTGCAAATGCTTGGCCTTATGTGATTTATCCACAACTAGTGTAGAAGAAGATCCTAATACAAAGTGTGGAATATAGGGTAGTAAATGATGGTTTCATATTTTCCATCATTAGTTTCATCAAAGGAGATTATGCCAAATGGATGTTTGTAGAGGTAGCAGTGAGAATAATTGAAGTAGTAGCCTACTACATCAAGTTCAAGACTTTACATATCTTTGGGTAGATGATACTCTCTTTTACCCCAAGAAGCCCCCAAGGTACCCTTCAGACTAACTTATACTTTTGGAGATATATTTTCAACTCAATTGTACATATGATAGAGTGAAGAAACAACACAAGAAGACCTAGGTTTGGCCAATCACATTTGGAGCATTCGAGGTAAAGAAGAAACAAGACATTACTACCTTTGACCTAGATTTGGATCAATATCCTTTGGAAGACTATCAGGTTTCACACCTATATTTTTATCATATACGGATGTTGCACCATCTAGTGGGGAAGAAGTTTGTACATGAAGCCCTCAAAGACCATTTGATGAATGTGATATATGACTACAATCTCTACATTAGGGACTATTGTAGGATGAATAGACAACTAGTAGAAAAGGTCCTAAACATGAAGATACCTTTGAAGACCATAGAAATGGATTTCCTAGAGGTAATAGATGCCTTGCACAATAGGGATAAAATCTATGATAGGCCCATTATGAATTTTGAAATAGGGCATAAGGAGAATGATGACATGGATCATCGAGGAAGATATATAGTGGAGCTTACAAGGGAATAGATCATCAAAACATTCTAGATGGATTCATTCCCTTGGGCCATACCTTTCCAAGCTACAACTAGGCCCACCAAAGGAAAATGTACCAAGGTCACTATACCGACCTACCTTGCAAAATCACCAATGAAGCTAGAAATGGTACACAAGAAAAAGCCCTACAAAAGCCAGATCCAACTAAGCAATCTCAACTAGAGAAACAACCAGAGAGCCACAAGAGAAATAATAGGTAGAAACTCCATAAGAGAAAGGGTTCCCACCACCAAGAACCTCAAAGGAAGAAGCCTCCATGTCAATGCCTGAGAGATCCTGAACAAAAAAAATAGTGGTAGGCATCAAGAGGAGGAAATTGAAGAAGAAGTGCACTCCCTCACCATAGGTACCAAAAACCATTCTTTAAGAAGAGGATGAGAAAGAAGGGGAAATTTTTAAATTTTTCCCTTAAATAAGAGAACTCAATTAGCTAAGGTACTAGAGGAGGAGAGAAGGAGAAGATCAACTTAAACACCTTCATCTACCCCTAAGGAACCTATATATCTTGAAACATTAGAAGATGATTAGCAGAAGTGTATAGATGAGATGGAAGGTGAAGGATTTGATTTTTTTTGACCTCTTGTATTTTGATTTCATGTCATTGGGCACCAAGATGGTAGCAGAAAAGATAAGGGATACTCCAAAAAATGAGCCATTAGGAGAGGATTGGAATCAACTACCTCCTTTCCCTCAAAGACCTCTTGGAATTTCTCAGCCACCACCACAGGTCATGGCCACTATAATGGATAAAGGGTTAATAGCTCCACCTCCTCCAACAACATAAGAAAAAGAAAAAAGTTAGGATACAGAGGAAGGGGAATACAATAGTTGCATACTAATGAAGTATCTAGAGAAGGAAAAATAGCACAAGAAACTCAACAAGTTCCCCTAGATACAGAGGCCAGATCCTTAGCACAAAAAAGCACAAAAACTCCATCTAAAGATCTTCCTCAACATGAGAAGACTCTATAGAGGAGTAATAAGGGAAAGGATCATGCTTCAAAACCAACTTCTTCAACTAAATACATGTCAACAATGGGGACTACACCAGTGTGGTTGAAGAAGGAGGTCATGTTTTGATAAAAAGAAGAAGACAAAATTGATAGAAGAGGAGAGAATGATAGTTTGATAAAAGTGATAAAGAGGCCTTGGCCACCTAAGGTTGATGCTAGAACACTTTCCTTCATAATGAAGAATCAAGATTAGGACCTTCTAGCACATATTTCCATTCCTCCCCTCATGCTAACATCAAAGAACTCACTCCAAAGGATTACCAAATGAAGAAGCTGATATTGGGAAAGCCCATAGTGGATATGGAAAAAGTGTTGATCACTACAGGCCTCAAGAAAGTATTCAAACACATAGATCAAGAGAAATCAAAGTTGATAATGTTGCAAACATAGAACAAGTTGTTAAGATGCTACTTGAACAAGGTGGTAGGACCCATAGACCTAGATAATCTTGAGATTGCTCTTGGAGTTGTACTTGGAAGGAAGAAGGTAGGGCTATAGATGGACTCATTTTTGCATGCATTTTAGCAATGGAATCATAGTTTTGAAGAGAGATGAGTGAAAATAATATAGGGTGATTTGAACTTGTTGCATAACATCCAATCAAGTGCTGACAAATTGGTTTCCATTATAAACCAAGATTTTGGGTTGATGGATGAAGTGCGTACCTAGACTAATGATCTGCAAGAACTCAAATATATTAAGCGACAAAGATACCAGATGCTAATGGAGATATACTCAAAAGAAAAGCTAGAAAAGATAGAATATTGGATAGAGAAGATATCCTCAGGAATAAAGTTATGTGGGGATTAATTGAGGGAATCTAGCAAATAAAGGGTAAAGCTCAAGACCAATTGTTGGAAGTAGAAAGGTATTATAATACCACTATCCTTGAGATTTTAGAAGATGAGTTAAAGACCAAGATTTCCTTAGTGTAATCAATAGTTCAAAAAATTAGAGACACATTTGAAAATGCTTCATCAAAAAATGATGTACAACAAGCATTCAAAACTAAAGAAGAATTATTGGAACTAGACACCAAGCTTGAGGATTTTATAGAAACTAGGATAGAAGTAAGAAACTACCAAAAAGTAGTTAAGAATAAGTATGATGCAATATATTTACTAGAATCTAGAAAAGTAGTAAAGAGAAGAGAGAAGTTCAAGAATAAACATCTAGACATCATTTTGGTATAAATGCAAAAAAAACCCAAATATTGGAAATTCAATTTTAACACTTAAAGATTTTTTGGATTTTTTGGATCCTGTTAGCAAGGAGCATAAGTGCATAGGTGCACTTTTCTTAGAGTTGTGTCAATAATTTGAAGAAGAAGTAGCGCACTGACAATTAACTACTGGATGCTATTTTAGAGCATTCCATGCATCAGAAACGCATCTTGACAATAGTTCAACTCCTAGAAATGCCTAAAGAAGGTTGAGCTTTCATTTTTAGAGCTTCTAGTGACTCCCAAATCATCTCATGGCTTCTACCTTCTTATCTCCTTCTTCTTTTATTTTTTTAAGTCATGTAAAGGCTCATGCACCCATTAATGGATATAAACAATGGTGGAGACCTACTTAGCATCTTTTAGAGAGTCAATTTGTATATAATTAGTTTTGTTTTATTAGTTTTTTAGCATAAGTTTACATTTGAAGAGCTATCACTCCTAGCACAAAAGGAGGAGAGGATTTTTTTTCTAAATACGTGGATGTAATATGTTATGGAGCTATTATTTTGATGAAATAATATATGCTATTGGTGCTCTCATTTTGAGTGTAGTTATTCTTGTTGTATTGTGTTATTTTTTGAAGTCATGTTTATGAAAAATAATGGAGCCAAAGGTTTTAATGTGCTATTATGATTATGTGATCCTTTAGTTCTAGAGTTTGCCTTATGTTAACAAATTTAACTATTGTGATGATAGGAAAAAGGATCATCTTTATTCTTGCATAGCATTTTGTCTCATGTGAGTGCACTTTCCTTGGACTTACAATATGATGAAACATGAAACATTTTTTGATTATTATTGAAGTTACCATTGACAATTGCATCAATGGAATTGAGGAAGTCTTGGTCCTAGATTCATTGGTTTCCTACCAAGATCCTTCTGATAATTTATTTCACAAATGTGTTGTTACTTTGGCTTATGTACATTAGGTATTTCCTAATTTTACTTAATCTCTTGTTACCCTATCTTCATTATTTATTTATTTTCAAAACACTTGATTAGATTAGGAATTCATATAGTTGCATTGATAAATTGCATTCATCATAAAATAGAAAATACAAAAATATATCTCTTTGTGGTACCATTTCAGTAATAGGTTTGTAGATTGGTTGGAATGAGCAAAAGCTTCATTATGAACATACACATTTATCTTTAGTTGAGTTACCCTTCAGATTGAAAAAAAACCACCCAAAACCTCGAAGTTGGTCATTGATCATCTTTTTAAGAGAGAGATTTGAAAATATCTCTATCATTCAGCATAATGCAAAATGACAGCCCAATACTCCTTCATCAAGGAGATGGCCCCTTTTTTCTTTAGATGTCACTAAAAGTAACTTTTTTTAGTTTTTCACCTTATCCTTAATAATTTTGAGTTTTGGGGAAAATGTGAACATAACACTACCCCGTAGGACTGTTCCACCAATTATAAATATAATTCCTAAAGTTAATATGAGAATCCCACATGCTCTCATATATAAAAGGGACCAAACTAGAGGGGGGCCTATTAATCCACTATAAAAAATTTAAAGAAAAAAAAAAGAGGTTTGTGATAGTAAAAAAAATAGTACTAGGAAGAGTTTTTAAGGCATTATTGCAACCTAGGTCACAAATGGTATAGACAAGGATTATATACTATCTTAACCTAGATTATATTATTACCCTTCCTATTATTGGTCCAAACAAAGGAGGGATCTAGTAAATAAAAATCATAGAGCCAATATTTATTGATAAACTCAAATGAGTCATCCTTTTTGTCAAAGTAATCCATCACCTCCCACTACCCATTTATTTAGAATGGAAAAGAGGGAACTTAAAGTCCCTAGTCATCATCTATAGAGATTCTAGATCATATAAATCGAGAGTACATATATCATTCCAAAGGGATAATCTACCATATTGAGTATTTAGAGCATGGACATTAACTATCTTCCAATCCACAGAACCATTGGAGAAGGATACAATCAAGAAATTAGTGGAGAGGGATAGGAGTTCCCCCTTAACCAAACTAGGAGTACAGATAGTTGCCACTCCTCTTGAATCCCTATAAGCATTACTAACGAGGAAGGAGGAAAAAAGCCACACTCATAAGAAACAAGGGTCAAAGTTTGAAGAGTCATTTTAGCTTCTTTAATGAGGACCATGTTTTCATAAAAACAAATTATGTAGTCTCTTAAAGTTTACTACATTAAGAGGTTATGTAGTCCCCTTAGGTTCCAAAACATGAACTTCATTTCTTATCTTTATTATTGGAATCTAGGATTCTTCATCTGCCACTAGAAATTTACCATGAAATATCAATAGTTCTATGATTTCTCCTTGAGATTGTACCTTTACTTTTACCCACACCCACATCAATTTTCTTAGATCTTGTCTTCTTCCTTTGAAGCATGGGTTATGGAAGATTTAGGGGGAGTATAAATAAAATCTAGGATTCTAAGTTTGAATAGCCAACTCTAGGCTAGACATCAAACCATGAACTTGAAGCTAATTTAAGGGAGTTGCATCCATAATCATAGGATGAGTAGGCCCCCTGTTCATTTTAGCTATATTTCCAAAAGTTTCAATAGAACTAATTGGGGTTATTTTGAAGGAGGAGACAATGAGAGATGGAGAAGAGTGGGTTTAACCCTTCTGAAGCTCCTTTCTCACAATCGAAGAATGAGTGAGAAAATGTATTATCATTAGTCACACCTAGATCCATAATAGGAACCTACATATTTCTGTCATCGAACAAATACTCTTGATAGTCCTCTATAGGAAAGTTCACAATTTTGAGTAACTCATCTATGAAAGGATAATCACCTAACCCAAAGGGATCACTCTTTGAACTCTCCACCCTAGAGGGAGAGGCACATATGTTCTTCATATTTGAATTTTTTTCTATTTTTTTCTTGCAATTTGAAATAGTATGGCTAGGTTTAGTACACTTCTAAAAATAAACCATTGCATTCTCATTGACAAGGGATTGAATGCATTTACTATGTTTTGAATTATAAGTAGTGAAACTGGGAAGGGTATTGTTAATAGTGATATTTCCACAAAATCAAGTAACTAAAAATATAAACATAGTTTTTATAATCACATCTAAAACAACACATTAATAAAAGGAATATCTACTCCACTTGAAAACCAATTCATCTTAGATTTACAAAGGAAGCCTAGGTTGCTAAATCCAATCGAGGTTATCTTTTTAAGGTCTAACATTTTATTAGATCCCAATTCATATTTGAAAAGAGTGAGGGGATTATTTCCATAGCTCCAAGAATTTTTTAGAACATTGATCAAATCCTCTTGTCCTATAAGTTTGAATAGGAAAATCCCTCAAGGAATAGTGCTAGAAACTACACTACTCTTCATATTCTAGTAGGTTCCAACCCAACAAAAAACTATGTCAATGGTGGGGTGAAAAGAAAAGAATTGACCAAGTACTATAAAACTCATGGAAGATTTGATGTAATCCATCACCACATATTTAAGGAAAATTTCAATTTCTCTAGTTGTATTTAAAAATTCAAACACTAGAATAGAACCCACTAATCCAAAAGAACCAAAGATTAGCACACTTTTTTAGTCAACATGTGAGGACAAGTTTTCATAAGTATTTGGACTAACTCTTTTTTATAAGTACTAATATTATGGGGTTGGTTAGTAGGGACTAAATTTACAATAGTAGGAGAACTAACATCATTAGTAGTAGGAGTAACCAAGACCACATGGGGGCCAGTCATCTTGAAAACTACTCAAGCGATGGAAAATGGGGCCTCCACAATTTGACCCCCTATAGAAATGACTTGGAAACAATAGTTTGGGGGGGGGTGACCAAGATTCCTACCATGGATGGTGAGAATATGACAAGCACCAAGTTCAAAGTTTTTTAAAAAGCAACAAAGTGGGAGAGTTGTAGAGAGCATTACCAAATTATTTTGTATGATAATTAGATATTTCAACAATCATTAAATTTTAGTTGGTTCTTTGTTACCTACTTAAGATAAGTCAAAAATTAGTGGTGGTATGTATATTTTTTCAAAAAAAAAAATCAAATAGAGTGAACATCATTTTCATGTCCCATGGGAGATTGCTAAATAAAAAACCCTAATTTACACAACTAGTTAGTGGGTGAAAAAAAACTTGTTTCACATTATGCAATTCCATTTAAGGATTGTGTTTGAGCCAAACTGGTCTATGATTTAGGTGAATTCTATATTGTTGAGTTATAGGTAACTCCCATTTTTCCTAGGGTTTCAAATTCTAAGGGGACTCTTTTAACACTATTATTGTAGTTTTTCTACATATTTTGATAGTATAAGTTATTTTTTCAAGAAATATTTGGTAATATTGAGTTGACTATCCCCCTCTTTATCTTGGTTACTTCTGTTAGTCCACTGCTCCCTGTTAGGGAATCTTATGCCCAACTATTAATAAACCCTACCAAAATAATATAGATATTTTTCATTTGGGGCTTCTGAGTAACTTAGACCGATAGGTGGGTCTATTGGTGTAATAGGTGCAATAGAGACTGAGTAACTGGGCTTGAATCAAAACCTATTAATTTGGAAACTATATGGTATTGGGGTTTGGCATGATATTATAGATCTAAATCTATGGGGTGGGGGAGAATGGAGATTTGGGGTGATTGATATCTTCTCTTAGCTAGATGGATGCTTAGAAAAGTGATTGCCTCATTCCAGTCTCATGGGGCTTCTCCCTACCTATCAATAGAAATCCTTTTGACAAATCATGTTATCTTAATATTAGTAACGATTGAAATTATGGATATTTATGTTAACTTTCATATTTGTAAGGGTTTTCACTTAATTTTGCAAATTATAATTACAATAATATTTATTTGATTGCATATATCTTATAATAAATCCAAATGATTGTGTTGTTTGAAATTAAACCATTTTAAATTTATATAATATTCCTATAAAGGATATTATAGTGGTATCAAATTCTTGATCCTTCCAACCAATGGAACAAGTGTTAAAGAACTTTAGAAAAAAAATGGAGAAATAGGAGGCTTGGTTCTATAAAAGAAGAAAAGTATTTGAAAATGTTTGATACAAATGATCAACTTGAATGTAAGATATAAGTAAATGGTTCAACCACTCAAATATTCAATTTAAATTTTTTTGAAAGTCATGAATGGTTAGGAAACTCTAATGAAAATTAAAATCAAACATTAGAAGACACTTTAATAAAATATGTTACAAAGAAGAGAAGACCCACTAGAAACTTGAAACTAGCTTAGAATTCGACAAAAAGGGAATTTAAAAAATCCTTGGATAATTTTCATATAACTATGTTTGATTAGATATAGAAGTGATCAACTTGTGCTTGGATATAAAAAATCAATATCTCCCCACCTTTAAATTTAATAGAAAACATGAAATATCAAGTTTGGTTATTTATACAAGAGAGGAATCTCATGATTGTCAATGTCATTTAATAGTGATGGAGGAACATAATACCATTAGTACCTTTCAACAATTTATCGAAATATTGATTGAAATATTTGATAGGGTTGATGTAAACATCCACTTTGAAGGAAAAACATAGCTAAAATTCTATGCAATAATGAAAGAGAATTATAGAGAATCACAATCAAATCCTTTGATGTGTTTGAGAGGAGAATCAGGGTTCTATTTGTCAAAGGAATAGTTGATTTATTGAGGAGTTTAATCAAGGAAATGTATTCTTCCACATTTCAAGAAAAAAAAAAGTCCTTGGAGTCTTCTTATCCTTCAAAAAAACCCTATTTTGATGTTACTCCTATAATCTAGGAGTGCCAAAAAGGATATTCAATCACATAAAATCTTTTTCCACCAATTGAAACAAATGCAGGCAACCCAAATAAACAAGGAATAATATCCCTTTCAAAGAGGCTTGAGAGTGAGGAGAAAAATACATTAGATAATGATATGTGCACCATATTGAAGTTATTGTTGATCAATAAGAAAAAGACATGAATTTTGAGAGCCTTTGAATGGAGAATTTCATAAATGGGAAGATAAAACTGGAAGGAGAATCATGGCTATATGTAGAAGTCAAAGTTACAATTTGTTTATGTTAGAGTAATAAAGATTTTACTTATTAATTAAATCATATTAATTTAATTATTAAGTCACTTATTATCTCTAGTTTTTTTAAGCTAAACTTTTGCAATATAATAATTAATTTATTTATTAATTATTATCATGCAACCTAGGTTAGTTACCTATTAGGGTTTTGATCTCCTTTTATAAGGATTGATCTCTTCATAACATTTCATTAAAATTTTATAAGAATTGACCTCCTTTTATAAGGATTGACCTTCTTTTAGAAAATCACTTTTTTGTGATTCAATTCTTAGAGGTTCTAATATTTGGAATGGTCTTCTTAGTGCTAGAGAAGTAGAAATTAGAAGGGTAAAATGGTGTGTTGGGAGTGGAGAGGAAACTCTTTTTTGCCAGGATAATTGGTTGATCCAAGGGCCTCTTATTGCCATCCCTAAATTTGAGAGATAGGCTTGCATTTGCATCCAGAGGATGGGGAGATTTGTATCTAAGTATAGACAAGACCAGGTCTAGAGGGATCTAACTATCATTTCAATGGACCTTGAACCCCTTATGAATATTCTGATCTCGGTGGTTGTAAATGAGGATTAGGATAAGATTTTTTGGGATGATACTTTATATGGAACCTATTCGATGGCCTTAGGGTACCAAGCTATTATGAAGCAGGATTTGAGGCCGGAATGGACTAAATCTTGGTAACCTGGTCTTACATCAAAAATCAATTTTTTTCTAGCTTTTACTATAGAATAGGATTTTGACTATTGAAAACTTGTGCAAGATGGGACATCCTTTTCCTAATAGGTGTGTCCTTCCTTTACAAAAACTAGATAGAGATAGTGGATCATCTGTTTATCCACTATTATTTTTCTAGAGAGCTTTGGTCTTTATTCAGTCAAGCTTTTGGGATGAGTTGGTGTGTTCTATCTTAGCTATAGACTTCTTAAGGTAGTGTGATAATTCTTGGAAGGGTTTTGGTCTCCATACTATAAGCATATGGGCTTTGCCTCATTTTGGTTGGGGTATCTAGAAGGAATGCAATAATGGGATTTTTAGGGATGATAACTTTACAACTAGAATAGTATCTGGAAAAATTCAAATGCCCTATTGGAAAACTATATGTTTATAAAAGGAACTAACCCTTTTGCAAGTGAAAATGAGAGAACTATAGATTCTTAGACTAAAATAAAGGAGTGTTTTTGGTCCTTACCTCTGGAAGGTTAGCACAAGGCCAACTTTGATTGTGCAACAAAAGGCAACCTAGGAGAGGCAAGATGTGGAGATGTGATAAGAAATAGTCAAAGGTATGGGATTGCAGCAGTTACTTTCCCCCTAGGCTTTCAAAAAAACCATTATGTTAAGGTCATTAATTCCCTTCAAACTACAAAATTGGCTAAATATTTTGGGGTCAAATGTCTTTGGTTGGAGAGGGACTCTGACAAAATTATCAAATGCCTAAGGGGAAATCACCATCTAGCCTAGAGTATAAAGAATATTATTGAGGAAATGAAAAATATTTTCCTATCCTTTGATAAGGTCTTTGTGTCACATGTGTACTGTGAAGGTAACATGGCTACTAACTAGATGGTGAATGGGGCTATAAGGAGGGACACGTCACAAAGATGGTCAAGTGGAGAGGTTTTGTTGGTGGATGCAAAAGTATTATGGATCTAGAAAGGATTTAGGGGAAAACAGACATCATTAAGGGTAATAATGGTAGTTAATTTTTCTAATATGTCATGTATTATACTGAGAGAATGGCATGAGACAATCCAAAGGTTTCATTATTGGAGAATTTATTGGCACATTTTATGGGCAATCTTAAGGGTTTTTGGTAATTACTATATCTTTTTTTCTAAGGGAAAAGTCAAGTATAGGTTTAGGGAGATCAACTAGGTCTCGGCTCAAGGAAACCAAAGAACTCAGAGATGTTGCTACTCTATTCACTACAACATGGAGACCGAAAAAATTAGAAGTGTTTCAACTCTATTCACTACAACATGGCTGGAGAGAGGCATCAAAGGGAGCTAGAGGGGTAAGCAAAGAAGTGAAAGAAGCAATCGAAGGTGTGGGAGAAATTGAAGGAAGGAGACATCTTGGCCTTCATTGAAAAACTTCATGGCTAGGACCCAAAGATTATTGAACTAATGGTGAAGAGATGGAGAGAGGGGAAGGTGAAGATTGATGGGGTGGACTTTTAGATCAATGAAGAGGTTATTGCTAAGGTGATTGACTCCCCAAATCAAGGCATTAAATTCTATAGGGACAACAAAAAAATTTTGAATGTGGTAAAGGGTTTTTCTAGGGATTCAAAGAAAATGAAGGAGCTTGTGAAGACAGGTGCATATTATGAGTTTGTATCCATTAAGAAGTTGTGGAGCTTCGTCCTTAGGGAAATTATATCCTATATCACACTTGACACTAGGTTTGATAAGATTTGAATCCACCATTTCATTATCCTTAAGCATTTTAGGTACGGTACCAAGATTCCCATTCTCTACTATCTAGTTTTCTCTACTAATAAGAGTATAATGGACTATAAGAAGAAAGTTTACTCTAACCCTACCTTCCATGAGAGTTTTTTACTACTCTTATATGAGAATTTTAAAGCTCAAACTCATGGAAGGGTTGTTTCCTAGAAGGCAATTTCTTTTAAGGAAACTAAGAGCTCTTACCTCCTGTTGAACACGAAGGATAATGCAGGAACGCACTCGGAAGAAGAAGAGTAGGTGGAAAAAATATGGAGGATATGGGTAAGAAGAATAAAAAGAATCCAGAGAGAGGCTTAGAGAAAAGGATGAAATGAGAGGAGGAGCCAGAGGAAGAGTATAATGATGAGGAAGAGGGGATGGACTTAGATAGGGATGGAAATGTGAGAGAGGAAGGCCCTAGTAAGGCTCAGGTAGGCAAGAAGGAGGTAAGCTCAATCAAAAGGAAAAGAGGACAGGATAAGGAAGGTAAGAGGGCTCAAGGCAAGGGTAAGGAGAGTTTTTCTAAAGCTCAGGGAGAAAGGAAGCAGGAAGACGGTGTGGTTAAAACAATAATTTCACTAGATGAAAAGGGAAGAAAAACTATTTGGTGGAATTTCCATGCAAGTATAGCCAAGATGGGGCTTGTCAGAGAACACATTAACCAAGAGGTGCTCAATGGAAGGGATGATAAAATTTAGCTGGAAGAGTTTATTGTCCCTGGCCTCATGATTCTTAGTGATAATGTGTAGGAGATGACTATGAACTTCCTAAACAATGCCAAAAATAGCCTTGTGGAAAATTTTTGGTGCTTAAAATGGATATTTCATGAAATTGAGTAAATAAAGTATAGATTGTAGGGATAGGATGGACCAAAAGGGGTGGGAGAGAATGTCAAAATTGGAAATCTAGAAGCTAAGGTTTTAGAGATTGAAAAAAAGGTGGAAAGGATGGAGACTACACTTTACAACTCGACTAATCAGAGCCTTGACATTATAAAAGGTCTAAATGGTAACATTATTTAGTTGCATGGGATGATGGAGGAAAATAAAAATGGTAAGGAGGAAAAGGACATAGACAGGACCAGGGTGACTAAGGAGGAGGAATCCTTGCAAGAGGATAGCTCGAGAAGAAAGACCAGAGTGGAAAAGAGAAAGAGGGATGTGTTGGCTTCTTAGGATGATAGTCAATCAAAGACCAATGAGGCAGAGAGCAAGGAAGAGATGGAGTTAAAGAAACATGAGTTGGCTAAAGATCTCATTCCTTGATCGCTCTTTTTGGTTTTTGTTGGTTTCCTACATTATGGCCTTTTGGTTTTTGCTTTTGTTTGTTGGTTAGGCCTGGCCTGCTATTTTTCTATAGTTTAGTAGCTAGACTTGATCTGTTAGTTTTTTTGTGTGCTATTAACTACTGGGTTTCAGGAACCCTATAAAAACCTATTTTACTTAACCAAAAACATTTCATTCACTTTTGATAGTAGCAATCTCTCTTTTTTCTCATCAAGAATGTCTCATCTATGGATCTAGGAATTCTAGTCTTGATAGCTTTTGCTTCTCTCTTTCTATGACATGTGTTTGCATGTAGGTGACTCTTGGAAGCTGTGAGGTTGGTCTTTCACCAAGTTAAAAATGGTATCAAAGCTCTAGATCTTCATGCCCCTATTTTACTTATTAGATATTGGGCTTGTTTCTCAAGGCAGTGATTTTGTGAATTTTGGTTCAAAAATTGAGGTTTTCAGCATGGAAATTGAAAATTTTTTCCATGAAAACCAAGATTTTTTGGCATAGAAATTGAGAATTTTACAGGGAAACTAATGTGGTTTGGCATAGATCTCAAGGTAATTTATGGTATTGGTGGGTATGCCTCCTAAAGGATTTTGGCACAAATTCTAAGGCAGTGATCTTTTTTGGAAGTGGCTATCCTGCCTACAAACTATATAATTCACCAATTTTCAAAAAATTGAAAACATCATGGATTTTTCCAAAAATTTGAGCATTTGATCTTCATGATCTTCATAATCTGTATTCAAAAACAAAACAAAACAAAAAATTGAAAAAAACCTCTACATTTTTGTGAATATGGAAAAAAAGTTTGACTTTGTTTTTTCTTTAGTGAATTTTGTTTGGAGATTAGCCTGTCCCTTTTATTTTTTCCCTTCTAGCTCCTTTTTGACCTACATGTGGTTTTTTGGTCGTAACATGCTCATCTAGACTCCAATTTTTCCAAACAAGATATCACTAGAAAGTTGGTTCTGAGCCCATTCCAATGGTCCAAGTATTTTTTAGTTTTGGTGTTTTTTAATGGTCGTTCTTAATGTCAAAGTTAGGAGTTTTATTCTGTACTCTAGGAGACATATCTTGAGCATCCAATCTCTAATTTGGGAATTATTTATATTTTTGGAAAGTTCTTTGTGAGCTCTTTCCAGTGATGTTGGTTGGTTTTCTAGATTCTGATCTAGGCACATTCTATTCAACCTTTTGTATTTTTGCATTCTGACAGATATCTTGGTTGTTTCAAGTCTAGGGATCACTTTCATTATTTCAAATGATTCTTCATGGGTTGTACTATATGTGATATCATTCTTATGTCTCTTTTGGTCTATTTAGATATCATTTTTATGCATTATTAAAAATGCACTAAGATAAAGTGCCATACTCCATCTATATTTTTGTTTCATTTATTTTGCCTTATTTTTCCTTTTGATTTGAGTTGTATTGTCTAAGGACACTCGTGTAGATTATTGTATTCTTCGGATTCATCATATCATGTGCCTTATTTTACATACACTACTTTGATTAAAGTGTCATGGGGGTCTTGGTGTTTCAAAACTACCAGGTTGCAAAAGACATAATACCAAGATGCAAAAGACAAAAAAAAAGCCTAAGGACTAGCTAGCTCCCATATTCAATAGGATTTTCTTCAAATCTAGACCAACTTCAATAGAATCACAGAGATTATCTACACTTTAGGCTTTGCAAGGCCAAGGCGGGTGCACCTTAGGGATGGATAGTTATCTGATATCATTCTTCATAGTTCATTCATTCACACTCTTCTTTCAGATATATCCCCTATAGTAGAAAATGGTCAACAATTCTTCTTAGAATTGTAATGACTCTTTGATTATATCAACCTACTGTAATTCAAAGAAATGCTATCACAAATAAGTAATTAACAGCAGTTTGATTCTTCAATACAAAAAAGTAAATATTGATTTGATTTTAAATGTGCTTTGCGCAACTATGTGAACTTTTCAATTTGCATCTAAACTAATGATCAATGCCTTATCCATTTCTATATAGAGTCTACCTAGTAAAACTTAACATATTTAATTTCCTTATGATTAAATTTATCAGTAGCTAACCCTTAATTTCATTCTTATGATATCCCTCCCATATACATAGAAACCCTATCACTTTAACGAAAGCATTTACTTAACTCCTTGAATTAAAAACAATCAATGAAAAGATATACAACCCATCCAAGTTGCATTAAAATGAAAGAACCTTGTTCATTTCAATCCCAAAGTTATAGACACATGGAAATGAAGACAAAAATCAGAGACACAGATATTGCAAAACATTTTTTTGTATTAATCTTCCTTGAAAACATATCATTACTAGTATAAACTCAAGAATAACTCAAGACATGACAAAACTATCATTCAAGATTCATTTGTATTCCTAGATTGCAAAATTGAATACATCACAAAAATTGGCACAAAGACTAACTGGACCAACTATAAAATAGCATAAACATTAAAATTGTACAAACTTTGGACCCTTACTCAACATCTTGGAAATCCTTTGATAGGAAGGATTACAACAAGCTTTAGATGGGAGGACACATGTCAAATATTCATTGGAAAACAAATACAAAGATATTTCATATTGTTTCTTTACAAACATTCTTTGTACTTCAAACACAAAATAGAATGCAGTTACAAAATTGGTAGGTGGCACTTTTTGTAGGTGTCTTCAGTATTTTTTTGTTATTCTTCAACTTCATATTGCTTTCCTTGCCTTCTCTTTGCCTTTTGTCTTTTCTTCCTTTTAATTGCATCTTTATACCATCTTAGTCACTGTAACTAGATGGTAAAGCTTTAATATCTACAATCACTTCCTAAATGGCTATGTTTGTGTCTACATCAGGCTAGGTGGCATCCCTAACTGCATTTAGCTCCTTGAGGCATTTGTTCCATTTGGCATCTGTTAATACCTTAACCTCTGTAGTTATCTTTGACAACTCTGATTCTAACTTATAAAGCATGTCAATTAAATCATATACCACTACTATACTTGCCTCATTATTGCAATATACTAGGAATCTAGGATGATTTAAAATACTATCAAAATATGACAACCACTCCACCCAATCCTTAATTCCTACATCACTATCCAAAATTGTAGGCACAAAATTAGGTGTTCCTATGGCAATTGCTTTCATTTTATTTTTGATCAATTGCAATCTACCAACAAATAAAACATTCAAATATCTTACTATATTTATCATCTTTCTAGTATTTGTAACAATTACCTTGGGCAGATCTTTCTTTTGTGCCAACATAGGTACCAAGATATCAAAAAATGGAATGTAAGGACCCTTTGTGGTAAAAAGAGGAAATAAAATAGAAGCTGCTTCTAAACACCTATACCCTGCTCTATGCAAAACAAGATAGTTCTTGTGTGCACTCTGGGAGACAAGCTTTAGTACACTTATTTTGAGAACTAGCAAGTTCTTGGTGGTTTTGATTTCAATCCTCTTGTTGGACTCCAAGTCTTCCTTATCAACTAACATGGCTTGACTTGATGTACCTTCAATCTTAGACACTTGGCTCTCTATTGTATCTTGGCCCTCTCAACTCTTCCAACTAATTTTCACCTTCAAAGGAGATTGATTTTTCTTGTCTCCTCATCTAGTCTAGTAGAAAAGAGGAATTGATATCCCATCCTAGGAAGACAATCATACCACTTTTTCTCACTAGGTCTTTGGCCTCTTCTATAGTGAGGGTTTCTCTAGAAGGATCATATTCTTGCAATTTATGTACTAACTCCTCAATTAGCTCATCAAAATCACCTAGCTTTATTTGTAGAGATAACTCATTTTGTTTTAACTTGGAAAGGAAGCTTTTAAATTATTTTGTTTTGATGAAGTTATCACCACTCATAAATTTATTTGCTTCTATGATTCTATCATCAATCATCTAAGCTTTTAGTTGTGGTTTCTTAGCCCTTTGCTCATTCTCAAAGGCCTGAGCTATTAGATATCTTCTTTTGACATCATCAAAGTACTGGCTACAAGATTTGTAAGGATTTTTTCTATTCTTTTTGTGGAATCTCCACCATTTTCTATTTTTTATTCCTCTGTTCTACCCACTCTAAGCTTTTAGGTTGGTCTTCCTCATCATCACTAACTTCAACTACAATGTCTTCATCAGAATAGTCAGGATCAAATTTCTTCCTTATTTCTTTAGGCACTTTTGCTGAGATCTCATCAAAATTTTCAACACATTAATCTAATCTTGACCAATAATATTCTTTAGGATAGAATCCCTTAAAGGATAGATCTACCTTCTACATTTCTTGCTCAAAGCTAAGAACATCTCTATATTTGATCATTCTTTCTCTATAGATGTCCTCATTCAATCTATCAACAATGAAATCTTCCTCCTATAGATGTCTTGTATGAGGTAGATTATATCCGCTCATGCTCTTTAAGGCATGCCTAACTACATTGCAGGGGTGATATGTTCTTGCCGGTTCAATTGGCAATTTGTAGCCTCTCAAATAGGCATCAATGTCCTTAATAGCATTTTTGCCTATCTCAAAATCTCCTACTTTAGTGCATCTACACAAAAATGTTCCTTATTTGACAAGTTTACCTAGATATTCTATGTTTAATGAGATCAGTTGCCAAAAGACTTCTACAAACCCTAGCCTTTCTCGAGCATATTTGGGTAGAATGTAAGGTGGTTGAGGGCATCCATATATTCTAATAATAATATACTCCTCAAATAGAAAAACACTTTCCCAATCATATCTCAATTGTTTCCTAGCATCAAAATACATTTTAGGTTTAACAATTTTCCTAACACTTATAGGTATTATTTCCTTAACCAGTCCTATCATTTTCAAAAAGGATGCACAAAATCATTATAAAAGGAAATAACATTGGAATATGGGTAGAATCATTTCCATACCCTTGTCCACCTATTTACTAGTAGCCTTTCTCCCCATTCCTCTATACATTCGAAGAATCTCTGGTCAAAGGAATCAGCATTTTTTAAGAAGATCAAATGCATGATCAAAGAGTAGTGAGGGAATCTTAAATTCTCCAATTTTCCCTATTATGTAGCAATGATCTCCTCATGGATCTTGTTAATGATGTATGTCACATAATCATACCCAACATTGGTGTTAGGGTCTTGACTATTCAATGCCATGGAATAGTGTCATCCCAGGGCATTGATGGTTCCATCTAAACCCAAGACTTTGTTGAGGCCAAAGACAATATTCTAGAAATACCTTTGAAAGAATTCAAGAGGCATGATTTTATCCACTTCCTTCTTCTTTGGAATCTATCCCTTTTCTTTTATGGATAGAGGAATGTGTCTTGTCATTGCCCTACCCATATAAAAGCTTTTTTGACTCTTGAAATTTTCATTTATATTGTCTATGTTAATAGACAATGATATTGGGTCTCCCAAATTGAATGCTTCTATAAATGTCTCCTTCTCTAGAGCTAGGAAGATGCTTTTGTCTCTCCAGTAGAATGATTTTCTAACTAGATTGTAACATTTGATTAATGCCATTACTAGTTCAACATCCACAAATACTTCTATCATAATCAACTTGCCCAAATTTTCTAACCCAAGGGTTGTAAACTAGTACTTTATCCATTCTATTCTTGTGAAAGAACTAGAAAAATTCATATGTGTTCCTATCTAGAACCTCTACATCTCTACGGAATGCATATGGATCTCTAAAGGTGTGGTCATTTATAGATTGTGCATTAGTAGAATCATGTAGAATGTGCATCCATTCTTCCACAAATGAACTAGGGATTTTTTTTGGTGATATAGATTCTTCAATTTGGACCTATGTGATCAATTCGCCTTCTTTTTGAGACATTTCTCCAAGTAATTCAATTAACTCAGAATGTTGTATGTTGGAAAATCACTCCAAATTACTCTATAACTCAATTTTTCTATGAAATCTCAAACAATTATGTAACTGGTAATGAAAATATTTGCATCTTTTAGAATTTATCTATCTTTTCAATAGGAGCATGGTATTAATGGAATTTAAATTAGTACACTTCAAAACCTATCAATCCTCAAAAAGATGGCAAAATCTTCCCTTTTCAAATTTCATACTTCTAGCTCATACTTTTTTCATCCAGCTCAGATATGGCCGTTGAAAATCATTTTATGCATTAAAACTGAAAGCTACGATGATGTGATGACTATCTTATCATTGCTTCATAATGGTTTTCTTTCTTTTCTTATCTTTGGCTATGACCATGCAAAGATGATTCTTTCTACCATTTCGCAACTTCGCTCCTCTTTTCTTTAACTACTAAGTCTGGTTAGCGATGTTGTGATTTTTTTTGTTTGTTGCTTCACAACTATCTAACACTTTGTCTTTCTAACCATTGTGATATGGTGATGACCTCTTTATCCATTACTTTGCATCTTCACTACATTTTTTAATCTAACATATTTCATGCTTACGAAAATGCGATGATTCATATAATTACCTTGTCGCTTCCTCACAACCACCAACATGATGTTTACTCTAACCGTGCAATGTCGCACTAACTATTTTCCTTAATTACTACTTCACCTTGCAACATCACAACTTAAAATTTTCACTGACTTTGAAATCTTGTGAAAGTACGATAAAAAATTCTTCGCCACAAGTAACTTAAAATATTAAAAAAATGAAACCATGCAAAGATGCAATGATCACATTTAACTGTAACATTTTCTTTTCTCTGCAAGCTTGCAACTTCATTTCTTAACCACAACTTTTGACCCATGAGGATGCAATCATCAATACTTCACTATTTTGAAGCATTGACCTCAAGTCAACTTTTACTCCTTGTAATGCTGTGATTTCTTTGACCTGAACTGTCAGGTTACTATTTTGACATTCATTACTATCAGATACAAAGCATTTCTTAGAAATGTAATGTTGTGACCACCATTTATACTAACTACCACTTTACTTCATAGTTGCACTACCACAACATCTTAACCTCAGCTAATCCTTGTGATATTGTGATGGTTTGAATTTTGATTGCTTGACTACTTTCTACACCATCGCAACTTAATTTTTCATTTAATTTCAAACCCTTGTGAAAGAGTGATGACCTTTTCTTCCAACTATTAGATGTCCTTGTAGCTTTTTAACTTTAAATATTAGCTTCCATCTTACCTGTGTGATGTTGTGATCAATCGTTAACTTGACTATTTTCTCCATTATCGCTTCTTCACAACCTAAACACTTAACTCAACAAGTAACCTTGTGAAGGCATGATTACAAGCTTTTGCAACCTTGCCACCTTAACCTGAGTCTTCTCTTAACCATCTATGAGCATGCGATAATCTTAAAAGATAACCATTATTGTCTTTCACATCCTCGCAACTCTACCTTCAAGGTTTATCTGATAGCCTACGACCTTGTGATAATTGTTTGAAACTAACTATTTCCTTTTCAATGCAACCTTAAAACTGTAAAATCTGACATGTTTTTTAGCCTGGTGATATTGTGATAACCATCTTCTTCACTACATCCTTTTATTCACAGCATCACAACTTAGACTTTATAGTTAATCTGAATGCTTGTGATCATGTGTTGATCCAATTTTAGACTACCACTTATGTTCTTCGCACCATCGTGACTTTAATTTCTTTAAGATGCAACTGATCTGTGATGATGTGATCTCTATTATATCACTCCTTTGCACCCTTTACTTGATAGTTAATACTAATAACTGTGAAGCTGCACTAACTATGTTGATAATTGTTTCACACTCTCACACCCTTCAAAGTGATTAGTGAGTAGAACAGAGCAATGTTGTGATTAAAGAACTTTTGCAACATCACAACTTAAGAAAAGAGATGCATGAAATCTAATGTGGCAATACCTAGGGATATAATTGCATAAGCAATATTTTTATATATCCCTATTTGTCACTTCATGTCAATTTACAAATATTTCAACATGACATAAAATATAACCTTTTCCCTAGGATTTTTTTCATGAGGAATGACAAGTTTTTAGAAACCCTAGGCAAATGAAAACAAATTTCTTCCTAATTTTCACAAGAATATCTCAAATTTTTTGGTAGGTGAAAAATCAGGCCATCGTGGCGGTTGATATTTTTCCTTTATTTTACATCTTCCTTTGTCTAGTGAGTTTCCCTTCTATGACATTAGCCATATAACATGTCTAAGATTGATCACCTTAGTACACATATGTGTACACTTTTGTGCTTTTTGATTGTGGTTCCTTAACATACAGTTCTATTAGCCCACTTTTTCAATTTCCTTTCACCACACCCTTGTCTACATTAGGGGAGTTCTTTTGTTATTTCTCATGCTTCCTAGGTTTGATAGAGTGAGCTATGTATTCGATTTTTTTTTCCTATGTACTAGGTGGATGTGGTGGTTAGGTACCTGTGCATTTTGGTGAGATGAATCATTTACCGTATAAACATGATGTTGATTTTTTTTCCTACTTTCATTTTAGTCTTCCATGTTTGATCGATCATCTCTTCAAGCTTTGGTGTTTCATGCCATCTATATTTTTAAGTTCAGTTGTTTTCCTTTGTGTGCCTCCTAATTCAATTTAGATTAGAATCTTCTCTACCTAGTTAGGTTCTATTTTAGTGGAGGTTCTTTATAGTATAAGTTACTTTTAATAGAGATTTCCAGATTCTACATGCTTTAGTGGTGTTCTCTATGATCATATTTTGTTCCTATCTTCTGGGACATTCCCTATTTTGAAGGCTTCTTCAATTCTTCATTAGTTTCCTTAGACATATTTTCCATCTCTTTTTGGAGTAGATTTTTTCCCACATGTTTCTCTATTTCTCCTCTTTTCAGAGATTTAGCTATGCTTGGGTATCTCATTAAGCCTTGTTGTTGGGACCCAAATTTACTTTCAGTAGTAGTTTCTAGGTTTTTAGCTACTCCCTAAGTTTATCTTTGTGGGGAGTGTTAGAGTAATAATATTTCTACTTATTAATTAAATCATAGTGATTTAATTATAGTCACTTATTATCTCTAGTTTTCTTAAGCTAAACTTTGGGCATATAATAATTAATTCTTCTATTAATTATTAGAATGCAACCTAGGTTAGTTACCTATTAGGGTTTTGATCTCCTTTTATAAGGATTGATCTCTTTGTAACATTTCATTCACTTTTGATAATAGAAATATCTCTTTTTTTCTCATCAAGGATGTCTCATCTATGGATCTGGGAATTCTAGCCTCCAAAGTTTTTGCTTCTCTCTTTCTATGATAGGTGTTTGCATTCAAGTGATTCTTGGGAGTTGTTTGGTTGATCTTTCATCAACTTCAATAGTTTAGAATATGTGAAGTTTTAGGTGGTCAAGTATTTACCACTATAATTTATATTGGAGTACCCCACTATATAATTTATATTGGATTGGCCCGCAATATAACTCACGAAATCCTTATGAAAAGAAGGAAATTTTTTTCTAAATATTTCAAAGGATTCAACATGAGAATGGATAATGGTATCATTACACCACCTGTAAAAATAATTATACAATTTAAAATTATGACTAAAAATCATTTAACTTGTGAACATTTTTATGTGGTTGGACAAGGAGATAATGGAATGATGCTTACAATACAATGACTAAAATCTATTTGGAAAATTCTCATTAAACTATTAGTTTATGTAATATCAATTCAAAAATAGAGGAAACAAAACAATTCTTAAAGTATAAGAAATGAGTTATCATAAGTAATAATTTCTAAAAGGATATAAATAGAATTCAAAAGTATTAGCATGCATGCTGATAATATTTCTATGGGGGAGTATCCTAGCATTGCTGGAGAGATGATACAATGATCATTTATTGCATTCATGGTTGTTTTTGTTATTGATGTCAACATCTATGTTATTTTGCAAAGGTTGACAAAGTAGCAAATAGAGATCAAGGTTACATGGTTCAAGTTTTGAAGATGAGGCTATGTTAAGTTGAAGAAGTATTATATAGATTATCTTGATGATGTGGTTAAGTGTGCATATGGAAATACAAAGACAGTTGACAATTATTCAAGATTTATCGAAGACAACATTTAGACAGAGTTCCTGAGAAGAAGTTATTGATGCTTTGATTATATCTCCTAAAAAAGGTAAAATATGGCTTAGCAAAGTTGTAAAGAGGTAGAAGACATAAAAAATATGCAATGCTCCAACATTTACATATTGATGTTGCACATGTGAAGAGTTGTGAAGATTGTGAGCCAACAGTATTATGTCATTGTGAAAAGATGTAAAGTTTTAATGTAATGTGTATTGTAATATCTTAAGGTGGTCCTATATTGTAATTATAAATTGGAGAATCCTCAAGGCCAACTCAATAATTATTTTTAGGACTTGGTATAAAGGAATGATGATTTCCATGGTTGTAATCATCAAGTGTTGATATTTGTGTAATGCAAGTATGCAAACTAGTATGTGAGATCCAGTGAACCTGATATTGAATATATGTTTATAAAAGAAGTGTTTGGTGTGGATAAGGCACAAAAAACTAATAGAAAGAATATATTTTCAAAATAGGTTATTGTGGACAGTTTTTTATTTTTATTATTTTGCAAAGGATAATACTAAGACTAGTTGGACAGTGAATTTGGTGGTCTTTCTCCTAAAGCTATTTGGACAGTGGTTCCTTCTACCTTCCACAACTCCTAATAGGATTGGCACAATTCCTTATAGGGTTGGAATATCCTCATGGGGATTCCAAGTCTCCTAAAAGGGACTAATATATACTAAATGTAATTCATTTAATCCTAACAGAGTCCATCCTCTTGCAAGGAGATTATATATTAGTACATCATTTTGTGGGTTATAACATCCCCACAAAGAGTTTCCCTCTAATCAAGGGTTTCCCTAATTAACAAATCTAATGTTATGTGTGGTGATCTTGCTATGGTTTATGTAGTTATTAATTGCATGTTTTAGATTGAATAAGGTTTCAAAAAAGTTATTTTAATTGGTTAATTGATTTAGGACCCTCCCCCACTCAATTATCTTGGTGGACTTTAATTTCTAACAATTTATATCAGAGCATCATGTCCTCGAAGGAAAAGCTTAACAACTTAAGGAGATTTATGGAAAGTTATCTGAGAAAAGAAAATTTGAATTTTAAGGGAGTCAACCATAATAGTTGGATGGAGAAGATGAAGACACATATTCTTGCTGACAATTGGCTAATGCAGATATCTAATTGTTGTCATTTATGGCAACACATGATGTACATCCTTACAGGAAACCTCAAAAATAAATTTATTTAGCCTTTGGTAATCAAAAAATTGTCTAAGTACGGAATTTGGTGTACAGCAGTGTATTGTTTTGTTTATAACTTGTTCCTGACATCATGTTATGACTAGAAAAGTTATATGGAGATAGTATACATGTTGGTGATTATGTGTATAACCTCAAAAGTCTATATAGACTGTATGGAATAGAGATACTCATGTTTTGATGAAACAGGACAACAGAATTGAAAGAAAGGATTATTTTATTTACAAAATAATTACTTGTCCAATTAGGGCCAACATCTTAGATGTTTACTCTAAGTTGGAAAATTGCATTTTGGTCTTAGCTGACCTAGCAGAAATTTGTGTAAAGGCATGGTATTTATGCGAAGGACATCTTCCAGATTCAAGTGCGTAATCACGCTATCTTGAAGAAGTTATTTTGAGCAATTGAATGTGAACTTTTGTGAAAGTGATATATGCAAAGTTTGTGAAGCTATTTCAAGATCCAAGATTGAACTGAGAAATTTTCTATATTTTGGAAGTCTGAATACTTATTTGGGTAGTGAGCTCTCCTTGTAATTAGAAGTGCATGTTTGGGTAGTGGGCTCATCTTGCATTTACTATACTACAACTCCTAATAGGGTTAGAATCTCCTAACAGGGACTTCTTATATTGAATTTTCTCATTGACTCCTAATAGGGTCCATCCTCTAACAAGGAACTTATATATCAGTATATAATATAGTGGGTATCATCCCCACTAGCGCTTTCCCTTGGCTAGGGTTTCCCTAGCTAACAAAATATGGTGTTATGAGTTATCTTTGTGCATGGTACTGTTAATGTTTAGCATTACTTTATTACTTTGTTATGTATGGTTTAAAGTAAGAAATAATATCTAGTTGGTGACTAAAGTTTGTAGATTATTGATTCACAATCCCCCCCCCCCCCACTAGTAACCCTTATTTCTAACAATTCTTATCAAAGCACAG
Organism: Cupressus sempervirens; assembly: GCA_028749045.1. Lineage (NCBI taxonomy): Eukaryota > Viridiplantae > Streptophyta > Pinopsida > Cupressales > Cupressaceae > Cupressus > Cupressus sempervirens. The sequence continues at coordinate 744,874,970 of CM053783.1, forward strand.
TTACTTTGAAGAGGTTTAACAACTTGAGTAAGATTCCTATGGATATGGAACAATTAATGAAGAACCTTGAAGAGGCTCTTGAACAAATTGATCTCCTTACTAAAGAAAGAGATAATCTAAAAGACAAATGTGAAGACTCCAAAGTATATATTGGACAATTGAAGGAAAAGATTGAACATCTCAAATCCAAGCCTGGATCTACTAAATCTAGAACTAATGATGATGATTATTCAAAGATAAAGATAGAGTACAAGATCTTGAAGCATGAATTGAAGATTATGAATCTAAAGTTGACTTTGAGAAATGATCCTAGCAAAGTTAAGTTTGATTTGAAAATAGAAAATGCAGATTTGAGAGAAAGTACGAAAAAGAGAACATCTAAATTTGAAACATTGAAAGAAGATCATGAAGAACTTCATATATACAATACTATCGTGAAATGTGAATAAACTTAGTGCAAGCAAAAATTTGAGAAACTTTATTCTAGCAGAGAAAAGATTGATGATTCAATGTCAATACAAAGACCTACTTATGATAAGACCAGTCTTGGTTATCTATTTAACATATCTACAAAGAAACCTAAGATTAGATAAGTTCTAAAAGAAAAAGATAAATTTAATGATAAGGTTTAATCTAGTCAATCTTCTCAAAAATCTAAAGAAGTTGGACAAGACAAAGAAGTTGAAATTTTGGATGAACCAAAGCAAGTGGAATCTCCTAAGGAAACTAGGCACGAATTTAGAGGAAAGTGTTTTTCATGTAATGAAATAGGTCATATGGAAAGCGATTGTACAAATAAGTCATTTAATCATGGTAAGGACTTTTAATCTCATAATTGTCATGTTATGGTTCATAAAGAAATTGATTGTAGGAAACCTAAGTATGATAATGATAGAAGGAATAGTAGAATATCTAGATATACTAACCCTACAAATAGAAGAAGATCTAATGAAAGGATATCAAAATAAGGAATACCTTATGAAGATAGAAGATAGATCATGTATTATAAGTGTAACAATTTAGGAAACATTGCTTAGAATTTTCATGCACCTGATGATCAACATAATCCTAGAAGCAGAGCACCAATATGTCAGTTATGCAACAACTTCAGACATACACCAAAATATTACAACATGGACAACAACTTTGGAGATAGAAGGAACAATGAAAGAAACAGAAGAAATAGAAGAAATGATCAAAAGAATGTCAAAAATGATAGAAGAAATCATGAGAGGAACACCAAAACTAACAAAGACAATGAGGAACAAAGAAATGTAGTTAGTGAACTTTGAGAAGAACTCAATGAGGTATTTGTAAAAGGATCGAACATCTCAAAATAAAAGCTTGATGATGATGAGATAGGAATATCAAAGTCAAATATCGAGTTTTATTCAATTAAGTTGGATTAAGCTTATTCGTAGCACCAAAATCTAAGAAGCTCATTAAAAGATTGATTAGAGGAAGCGAATTTGGGAAAAGGAGTATCAAGTTAAGTTTAGATGGTATCTAAGCTTGCTTGTAATTTGGAGCTTATCTAAAAAAGTTATGAAGGAATTCAAATTTACTAGTATTAACAAAAAAGGTTAATTTTGTAGCAGAAGATGAAAACTATGTTTTTGCAGAGAATTTTGTTAAGAAAAGTTTTTAGGAGCATTGTCATGATGAAAGGAGGCTATAGTAAACCTCGAGTGGCATCTAAAGATCGCATAGATGATCTTGAATAGTTATTTCATTACAGAATATAATTGACAACTTTTTGTGTTTACAATGCACGCAATTAATGCAAGTTAAAATTGATTGAATAAATGGAGTACAGAATTGATTTTCACTTCATTGTGAATACATCTGAAGCAAAGAGCACTCAAAAGCAACTTGTCAGAGTGATTTTGAAGAAAACCCTATTTTTGAAAAGAGGTATTTTATCACTTTTCTACAAATTTATTCGGTAAAAGTTCATAGTTGATATAATCATGGATATGTCAGTAGTGCACAATCTTGAGAATGAGGATAGACCTAAGTTGAAGGTTGTTTCTATAAAACCTACTAAAGGAAATTGTAACTCAACATTATCCATCACTCTGAACAATTTAGTATATCTTGAAGATGTAAAAAGTTATCTTAACAATAAATTTGAATCTATTGGGAGTGAATACATGAACAAGGATATGGAGTTAGTTTTCAATCACAATATGACTATGAAGCCCAGATTTGAACATTTAAAGGAACTGGACCTATTCAAATATCATTTCTACCATGAATTGGACACAAATGAATGGACATAGATCATATTGAGTGGGATAAATGATGGGAAACTATGGATGCAAGATAATGTACTTGACATTTACACTGACCTTATTCATGAGGTAACTAGTCTTATTAAATAAGGTAGTATACCTATAGGCAAGAAGATAGTCAAGAAGAATGTTGAGAGTTATACTAAAGCATTGTATAATGGAAAGGCCATGGTGATTGGCACCACTAAGCAAGATGATGTAAGATTCCTAAGTAGAATCATTGCATATTTTTTTATGTGCAAGCTCAAAGATGATGAATTATTAGTCGGATTCATATATGTAGCATATAAGATATGTGTAGAGAAGGAACAAGTAAATCTTAGTGAAATCTTGAGAATGTAACTCCTAGAAAACCTAGAAAAGATCAAGAGGATTAAGAATAGTGTGTTTAGATTTTAGTCATTAACCAATCACATATTCTTTCATGTGCATAAAATATTTCCATATTTATCATCCACCGAGATAATGAGTAGTGATAAATGTACAATAGAGAAGATCATAGAAGTATGCAAAGGCATCCTAAAGATAAGATATTGGATAGTGGAAACTTGATAATGAGGACATTTCAAAATGAAATGAGATAGAGATTCAAAATTGCACCTGCAATTGTAGATAGATTTAAAGATAGCATTTTTGTTATGGTTGATACAGATTTTACTCATATACAAGCAGCAGAACCTCGAGAAGCATTTCTTGATCCCTTGGGTTATGAATTGAATGATGATAGAGTAGTTGGTTACATTGATTTATTGTTGAAATTAGAGAAGGATAAAGTAGAATATATATTTGGAACCTATGATGAGATTAACCAGTTAGCTCATCAAGCATCCTTGGAGATGGCATCTCACAAGAAGATAGATTCTATTTTGAAGAAAGCTTTATCAAAGTCCAGTATGACTGAGAATGAGTCTGAGGTAGTCAAGAAAACTATGAAACAAGGCATACTAAATATACAACCTTTGTGAGTATCTATTTCAAAGAGATCTTTAGAATGGAGCATTCAATAGGCAGGAGTATCAGATGTGCAACCTATTGAACCAAAGAGAAAATTCGAGAGATTAGTGGAAGTTGTGACCACAAAGACAAAAAGGGTCAAGCAACAAGCCACCAGACTAGGTAAAAGGAAAAATACATTGTTGACACCTGTTGAGTCTAGTGATGAAGAGGAAGAAGAATAAGAAGTTAAGCACATAGAGAAGGTGACAATGTCAAAGCAATTAGCAAGAAAAGCTCGGCAACCCTAGAAGTCAAAGATAGAGAAGATTAACTTAGTTATTGCTATTGAAGGTAACTTTGTTCAGATGAACAAATTTTATGACTTGTATAAAAATTTTGAAAAAGATTAGATTGATATCTCTAGTATGGAATACATTATAGAAAATAATCTAAAATTGAAGGATATTGAGGGCTTAGTAAACCAGAAAGTCTATGATAGACTTATTCAAAAGAAGGCTCCAACAAGAGAAGAAGATTTATAACTTTGGAATTCTATGCTAAGAACTATTTGCAAGATTGATGATGAAGAAGAGATTAAAAGATTATTGAATAATCTTGCACCTTTTTTGAGAAATAAAGTAAGACAATTATTTTTTATGGTGGGTGAGAAAGATAAATTAAGAAATGAGACTACAGCAGCAATAAGTTAGATGTTGACAAAGTCTAAGGCAACATCTCCACCAACTCCCAGAAACTCAAAAGTGTTAGTGAGCAGTGACACTATGCACATAGATCAAACCAATGTTACCATTATCATTGATGATACTAATCCATTTGAAGGTTCCGAACTAAATGAACCTAATACCAAGGATATTGAAGACAAATTGAGACAAATTGAAGAGAGCAAAAATTGCTTGAGGATGAAAAGAAAAGAAAGGAAGAGGAGGAAAAGAAAAGAATAGCAGAAGGAGAAATAAGAAAGAAAACAAAGGACGATAAGAAGAAAAAACTAGAAGAGGAAGATAAGAGAGAAAATGAAAGAAAGGAAAAAGAAAAGAAAGAAGAAGAAGAGAGAAGAGTAAAAGAGGTGGCCAAGAAGCAAAGGGAGGATGGCATTAAACCTTCTAGTTCATCTACTCTACTTTCACTTGCCATCTTAGCAACTAATGATGATGATCAAACTGATTTGATCTCATCCTTATCAAAGCTTAGTCAGAAGAATATAACAGTGAAGAGCCTGTAGAAAACCTTGATGGAGGTTACTAATAGACTACACAGTACTTTGGCAGTATAGCACATAGAAGTAGATCCTAAACAGAGGTCACAGGTAATGCTAAATTCATTTGATGAAGAATTTTCTAATTTGTTGAATGTTGCAAAATCAAAGGCATAGATTTCACATTATGCTAACTTGTTTAGCACTATTTTCTAGAATATTAAGAATGATTTGATAAGTCTTGATACTTGTATCAAGGAACTCCGAAAGTGTCAACAAGATGGGAAGATATTGTACATTAAGTGTACTCTATCATACAAACTAAGTAAAAATACTGATAGTCAAATTGGAGGAAAGATGAGTGACCTAGAGGCTCTATCTAGCTAGTTACAACATCCATCTTCTAAGATTGATGATTTTGCAGGACAAGTGGCTAGTATTCATAATGATATCAAGAAATTGGAACTTCAAAAGGAATAGATTTTGAAGAGGATATCAGATTTCAAAGAATCTATTGCTCTAAAAATATCTTTTGTTGAGAAATAGTTGAAGAGAATGTGTCAAGGGCAAGGACACCTATTCTAACTTTTTGTATTTAGATCTTAATGCAGTTGAGATTGCATCATATGCTTAAAGTGCATTTCTCACCTCAGCTGAATCCACCAAGGAGAGATGGACTAAAGGTAAGGATAGTTTGAAAGAAAATTTTGATGATTGCATGAAGATTTTACTAGCTTTAGGCAAGAGGATTTTTTTGACATTTTGACCTTTGTCATTGATGTCAAAGGGGGAGAAGTACTCATGAAAATTGCTATGGGGAGAAGTACATTTAAGAGGAGAGATACAATAGGTAAAAAGGATTTTAAAGTATATTGTAATGGAGAGCATTTATAAAGATGGAAAAATTGTAATAGATGTGATATGAATGTATTTTTGTTAAAGTTTTTGTTATTTAGCCAATTTTCCATATTTGGTTGCCATCAATGCCAAATGGGGAGATTTTTGACAATTGCTTAGCAGATATATGTAATTGTTGTCATTTATGGCAACACATGATGTACATGCTTACAAGAAACCTCAGAAACCTAGCTTTTGGCAATTAAAAAATTGTCTAAGTATGGAATTTGGTGTAAAGCAGTGTATTGTTTCGTTTATAACTTGTTGACACCATGTTATGACTAGAGAAGTTAGATGGAGATAGTATACATGTTGGTGATGATGTGTATAACCTTGGAAGTCTGTACAGACTGGACGGAATAGAGATACTCATGTTTTGGTAAAAGACGACGGAGGAATTGAAGGAAAGGATTATTTCAAAATAATTACTTGTACAATTAGAGCTGACATCCTAGATGTTTACTCTAAGTTGGGAAAGTGTATTTTGGTCATAGCTGACCTAGTAGCAATTTGTGTAAAGGCATGGTATATGCAAAGAACATCTTCCAAATTCAAATGTGTAATCATGCTATCTTGAAAAATTTATGTTGAGCAATTGAATGCAAACTTTTTTGAAAGTGATATATGTGAAGTTTGTGAAGCCATTTCAAGATCTAAGATTGAACTAAGAAAATTTCTATATTATAGAAGTATGATTATTTGTATGGGCAATGAGCTCTTCTTGTAATTAGAAATGCATGTTTGGGAAGTGGGCACATCTTGCATTTACTATATTACAACTCCTAACAGGGTTGGAATTTTCTAACAGGGATTCAAAGTCTCCTAACAAGCACTCCTTCTACTAAATTTTCTCATCGACTCCTAATAGGGTCCATCCTCTAACAAGGAACTTATATATCAATATATTATCTAGTGGGTATCATCCCCACCAGGGTTTTCCCTTGGTCAGGGTTTCCCTAGTTAACAAAATATGGTGTTATGAGTTATCTTTGTGCATGGTTACTATCACTGGTCAGCATTACTTTATTACTTTTTTATGTATGGTTTGAAGTAAGAAATAATATCTAGTTGGTGACTAAAGTTTATAGATTACTAATTCACTCCCCCCCTCTCAATAATCCCTATTTCTAATAATTCTATCCATAGGTCCAAGATATTGGTTGATAACTAAGAGTAAGAAATAAGTGGTTGGAGAAGATAAGCTTAGGAATGTACTGAAATTTGAAGAGAAGTATTTATTTGCAATATTCTTGCTAGAGAATCACTTTTGATAGCTCTTCTTAAAAATGAGTATAGTCAAGTAATATCTTTAAATTTAGCACATGAAATTTGGAAATCTTTGGAATCTACTTGTGAAGGTCATAAACATGCTAGAAAGGTTAGATTGTAAAACTGGATATGTTTATTTCAAGAAACCAAAATGATGAGAGATGAATGTGTAAGAAGTTATATTGGAAGAATATCAAAAATTGTTACAAGGATCAAGGCTTGTAATAGAAAGAAATATGAACATGAATTTTTTTGGAAGATCTTGAAAACTTTAACAATTGCATATAAGCAGAAAACTCAGATGATTGAACACATTGTACCTTGCAAAAATAATTTTACAAGAGAGACACTTCTTGGAAGATTAGAATCGGATGAAATTAGTTTGACACAAAGTGAAGATCTTCTTAGGATTGAGACTCCTTTCAATGCATTGAGTGTTTGACCTACTTTGACAAGAGGTGCAAGTACTAATGGAGATTATGTTAGCAACAATAGAGGAAAATCCATAGATGACAAGAAGTTTGAAGAAGGAAATTCCCTACTTGTGTGAAGAGAACATGAAGGTAAGAAAACCTTTAAAGGTTGGTCTTGTAATGAATATGGTCATTATGCTTCTAAGTTCCCTAAGAAAGTAAAGAAGTATATAAGGATTTTCAAGCCTAGGAAGCCTAGGGAATGTCTTTATGTGAATGATGAAGATTTGGAAGATAGAGTGAAAATATTTTTAAGTGAAAGTGATGAAATAGGATTTGTTGCTATTAAGGAGGAAATTCCTAAAAAAGAAGAAGTTAAAGAAGAAAGAGCATTAGTATCACAATTTGAAAAGAAGAAATTCGATTAGATCATAGATAGTGGTTCTTTACATTATAGAATTGGAGATATAAACAAGCTCATTGTATTCAACATTTGTGATGGAAGAATTATTAAAATTGGAAATAATGCAGCTTGTCACATAACAGGAATAGTATCTATTAATCTTGATGGGAAAACTAACACTGATGATGATTATTTTGTTGATGATCTAAAATATAATCCTATGAGTGTTGGATAGCTAGTTGACAAGGGATATCAATTGTAATTCATAGAGAAGACATGTATAATCAAGGATAAAGGTGGTAAGATGATTGGTACTGGAAGAAAAATAAGAGGTGATGTCTTTTAGTTGAATCCTACTTAGATGACATGTTTAGTTGCTAAAGTTGATAACAATTGGTTATGGAATAAGAGGTTTTGTCACATAAAATTTGATGATATTGTGAAGATCAATACTACACTTTTTGCTAGATATTTTCCTATAACTATGAAACCTACTAACATGGTATGCAAGGAATGTGTTAAAGAAAAGAAGGAGAAAAGTTATTTTTTGAGCAAGAAGTTTACTATGTTAGCAAATTTGGAGATAGCGCACACAAATTTGAGTGGTCCTACAAAGACCAGAGCCTTCTCTGGTGAAAGGTATTTTATTCTTCTTCTTGATGATTTTACTAGGATGATGTGGGTAGCATTTCTTAGAGAGAAATATGAATCATTTGAGAAGTTTAAGGTGTTTAAGAATAGAATTAAAAATGAATCTAGTTTGAAGATTAAATGTCTAAGATATGATAGAGGTGGAGGGTTTACTTTGGATGAGTTTATAGTGAAGAGAGGCATTAAAAGATAGCTTTTAACCCCTAAAATGCCTGAGAAGAATGGTATAGCAGAGAGGAGAAATAGATCAATAAAAGAGGTAACAAGAGCTATGGTGTTTGAGAATAATGTTTCAAAGATATTCTAGAGAGAAGCAGTTAATACGTTAGTATACACCATGAATAGCATACAGATCAAACAAGGTATAGGTAAGACCCCCTATGAGCTTTGGTTTGGACATGCACCCTTAGTTAGGTATTTCAAAATCTTTGGAAGTAATTGTTACATTAAGAGAGAAAATGATATTGGTAAGTTTGATGCAAGAAATGATGAAGGCATGTTTCTTGGTTATTCATTTTTAAAAGAATCTTTAAAAAAGTTTAATCAGAGAACTAAGACTATTATCGAGAGTGCAAATGTTAAAGTTGATGAGAAATTTCGAGTTCAAGAAAGAATTCTTTTTTATATTTCTAATGAAGAGATTAATCCAAAGGCTAACTAGAAGAATGTTGAGTTTTTTTATGACAATAACACATATTTGCAAAATGACATATAAATTGTGGAACAAAGAGAAGAACCAAGGAGTCAACCAAGATTTGAAGTCAAAGTTGAGACAGTGACAACTAATAAGAATCTGATAAAGAATCATTTTGGTGATCAAATTATTAGAAGCAAGGACAAAGGAGTGATGACAAGGAATAATGTACAAAGAGAATAATTATGTTTGATTTCAAAAATTCAACCTAAAAGTGTTGATACAGCAAGTAAAGATAATTTTTGGATTCAAGTTATGAGAGAAGAATTAGATCAGATTGAAAAGAGTGATACATGGGAATTGGCTACTAGACCTAAGGATAATAATGTTATTGGAACTAAGTGGGTTTTTCAATAATAAGATGAATGAATAAGGTGAGGTTGTGAGAAACAAGAAAGACTAGTATGTAAAGGTTATTCAAAGAAAGAAGGTATAGGTTAGGAGGAAACATATCATATGTTGCTAAAATAGAGGTAGTTATAGTGTTTTTGGTTTATGTGGTTAACAAGAAATTTAAAGTGTATCAAATGGATGTCAAATCAGCATTTCTAAATGGAGAACTTAAGGATAAAGTTTACATTGAGTAGCCTAAAGGTTTTCCTTTGACAGAAGAAGTAGATGTGGTTTGTAAGTTGAAGAAATTGTTGTATGATTGAAACAAGCACCTAGAGCATGGTATGTGAGATTGGACAAGTATTTGGAAAAATTGGGATTTGCTAAAGGTATTGCAAACAAAAATTTGTATTTGAAGGATATTGAGAATGGTTTATTAACTGTTGACATTTTTTTGGATGACATAATCTTTGGAGATGATGATGAAGCAAGTGAACCATTTCTTGGTGAAATGAAGTATTTTGAGATGAGCATGATTGGTGAGATGAATTATTTCTTGGTATTGTAGATTGTGTGGAGTAATTATAGTATTTTCTTATCACAGAAAAAGTACTTGAAAGAATTTTTGAAACGATTTGGTTGGAAAGTTGTAAACATGTTGGTATGCCTATGGTAACTGGTCACAAGTTATCTAACAAAGATGAGACAACTATTGTTGAATATAAGAAGTATAGATCTATAATTGGAGGTTTATACTATTTAACACACACAAGACTTGATATAGCCAATGTAGTTAGAATTGCGGTGAGATTTCAAGATTATTCTAAAGAATCACATTATGCAACAGTAAAAAGGGTTTTCAGATATTTAAAAGATACACCTGATTTTGGATTATGGTATAATAGATCAAATGACTTTACCTTATGTGCATATAGTGATGTGGATTGGATAGATAGTATGGATGAAAAAAAGAGTACATGTGGTGAAGCATTTTTATTAGGAAGAAGATTGGTTTCTTGGGTAAGCAAGAAATAGGATTGTATTTCATAGAGTACGGCAGATGTAGAGTATGTAGCAATAGAAAATAATTGTAACTAGATCATGTGGATGAAGCAAATGTTGAAGGACATTGGAATTGAGTTTACAAAACCTATTATAATACAATGTGATAACAAAAGTAAACTGAGTATATCAAAGAATCATGTTTTACATTTTTTTTTTAAAGAATATATCTATTAAGTATCATGTTATGAGAGAAAGTTGTAGAGAGAGATCATATTGGAGTATATTAGTAAAAAGGAGTAGATAGCAGACATATTTACAAAGGCTTTTTTGAAGGAAATGTTTGAGTACTTGAGAGGTATTCTTGGGGTTATTCCACTAGCTAAATTTGAGTAGTTGATGTAGAGATTGTATTAGTCCAGTGGTATAGAGTACTATTCTCAATCTGGATTAGATATTTGATGCATCCTCTATGGGGGAGTATCTATGTTTGAGCTAAGTCATGAAGGACTCTTCATAATTGGTATTCAACAGTATCTTTGGACACTTAATCTTATTAAATAACTTATGAAACATAATTTACATAATGATGAATTTTTCATTGATGTCAATGGGAGAGAGTTGTACATGACAAACATCCTATGGTATAGTTGAGGAGAGATTGATGTCAATGCAAGAGTAGCACATTGATTGATATCAATGGGGGAGAAGTATTTTGAGATTCATATTTGATTAATGAAGAGAATTTGAAAAGAATATGATTGTAGTATAGTAAGTAGCTACAATAGAGTTTGGTATTCATGGAGCTTGGATATTTTTTATCTATGTCGCCATCCATGCTAAAGGGAGAGATTTTTAGCATGAATCTTGGTGATATTCCTATGGGGTAGTATCCTAGTATTACTAGAGACATGATACAGTGGTCATATGTTGCATTTATGGTTGTGTTTGTCATTGATGTCAACATATATGTTATTTTATAGATATTGATAGAGAAATAGATAGAGATAGAGGTCACATGGTTTGAAGTTTGAAGATGAGGCTATGCATAGTTGAGGAAGTGTTCTATAGATTATCTTGATGATGTGGTTAAGTGCAAGTGTGCAAATACAAAGATGGTTGACAGTTATTCAAGATTTATTGAAGACGACATTCAGATTGAGTTCTTGAGAAGTAGTTATTGATGCTTTAAGTATATCTTCTCACAAAGATAAAATATGGTTAAGGCCAATTGTACAGAGGTAGAAGACATGATGAAGATGCAGTGGTCAAACACACACATCCTGATGTTGTGCATGTGAAGAGATGTGAAGACTATGCATCGACAACATTATGTAATTATGAAAAGATCTAAAGTTGTAATGAAACATGTATTCTAGTATCTTAAGGTGGTCCTATATTGTAATTATAAATTTGTAAAGCCTCAAGGTTGACACAATAATTAGTTTTAGGACTTGGTATAAAGGAAGGATGATTTCCTTGGTTGCAATCATCAAGTGCAGATATTTGCCTCTATGAAATCATCTTTGCAACACTATGTAAAGGCATTCCCTATATATTTGCAATGTATGAATATGCATGTAAAAGATCATCTAGAAGATACAAGGCCATCTCCATATGTTTGTGCTCTCCAGTGAGACCACGTATATCTCCTAGGGTAGGAATATGTGCAACTCTATAGATCCCATCAATGGGCAATATAGTACTCGATGATGCCTTAGAAGATGATCTAAGTTGATTAGGTCTACTCAAAAGATATTTTTCTAGAGTGTCAGATGTAATGCTCCTAGCAGAAAATGCAATGTGTCCTATCCAATTAATTTTTTCCTTCTAAGAAGTAATGAAAATTCTATTTGTAGTAGTAACCATCACTAGAGTTACTATTGGGGTCCTAGATCCCACCAATGCATGATGATGAGGAACAACACAAGTCACCTCAAGGTATGCATCACAATCAAAAACTCTATCGCATCCCTCATCATAATATCCTAGAATATCTAAATAGTTGATGTAGTGCCCCAAATGGAACTCCACGTACAAGTACTAGTCAAAATATAATGGACTTTAGCCATTGTTAGGATAACAACCATGTGTTGCTAGGAATCAAGGGTATATCATACAAGCAATCTGTGGCACAACACATCTAGTAAGTTGATATGCCCTAACCTTGTTCTTCCCCTCATAAAATAGGAAGACCTCTCATTTGATAATCTCCTTAGAAATTAGGCTCTAAACCTAGTTTAAGGATATACCAACCGAAATCTCTACTCTAAGCTCAATAAAAATCCTATCTACAGACTGTGGTGTAAATGTAGACTATAATATAAGTCTATCAGTAAGCTCCTCAAGACTAGTCAAAATTTGCTAACATATACCTCTATATAGATGATCCTAAGATCTCTCAATAGTTGATCTCAGTCTAGTAGTCTTTGTAGTCGAAAAGTGGAATATAGTTGACATATCAGGAATGCAAGGGTGGACAAATGATACATCAATGGGTAGTCCTTTTCCCTAAGCTTGGTCATGTCCATGTCCCTAAGCCTGAGCCTGAGCCTGTCCCTATCCCTGAGCCTGATCCTATCCATGTCCTTGATCATGTTCCTATCCCTAACCCTCTCCCTATCCCTAATCCTGAGACTAGTCATGGGATGCCATCTATAGGTACGACGTGCAAACTAAATGTTAACTTATTATTACAAGAACATAAGGGAAACTTAATGTTAAATTTATATTATGAAAGTAATGAGAGAAAGTAAGAAGAGGGGGAGAGAGAGAGAGAGAGAGAGAGAGAGAGAGAGAGAGAGAGAGAGAGAGAGAGAGAGAGAGAGAGAGAGAGAGAGAGATAGTAAGAAGAGGGAGAGAGTGTGAGGAGAGAGAGAAAGTGTGAGGAGAGAGAGAAAGTGTGAAGAGAGAGAAAGTGATGAGAGAGAGAAAGGAGAGAGAAGTGAGATGAGAGAGAGTTCAAGGAGAGAGAAAGTGTGAGGAGAGAGAAAGTGAGAAGAGAGGGAAAGTGATGCGAGAGAAAGTAAGGAGAGAGAAAGTAAGAAGAGGGAGGGAGGGAAGGAGGGAGAGAGAAATAGAGAGAGAGAGAGAGAAAGTGATCAAAGAGAAAGAAAGGAGAGAGAAGTGATGAGAGAGAAAGAAAGGAGAGAGAAAGTGAAGAGAGAGAGAGAGAGAGAAAGGAGAGAAAGTAAGAAGAGGGAGAGAGTGTGAGGAGAAAGAAAGTTTGAGGAAAGAGAAAGTGATGAGAGACAGAAAGGAGAGAAAAGTGATGAGAGAGAAAGAAAGGAGAGAGAAAGTGAAGAGAGAGTTCAAGGAGAGAGAAAGTGTGAGGAGAGAAAGTAAGAAGGAGAGTGTGAGGAGAGGGAAAGAGAAAGTGATGAGAGAGAAGGGAGAAAGAAGTGAGAGGAGAGAGAAAGTGATGAGAAAGTAAGGAGAGAGAAGTGAGAGGAGAGAGAGAGAGAGAGTTCAAGGAGAGAGAAACTATGAGGAGAGAGAAAGTAAGGAAAGAGAAGTGAGAAGAGAGACAAAGTAAGAAAAGGGAGAGAGAGTGTGAGGAGATAGAAAGTGTGATCAGAGAGAAAGAAATGAGAAAGAGAGTTTAAGGAGAGAGAAGTGAGAGGAGAGAGAAATTTCAAGAAGAGAGAAAGTAACAAGAGGGAGAGAGCATGTGAGGAGAGAGAGAGAACTTGTGTAAGGAAAGAGAGAGTGATGAGAGAGAAAGAAAGGAGAGAGAGAGTTCAAGAAGTGAGAAAGTGTGAGATGAGAGAAAGTGATGAAAGAAAGTAAGAAGAGGGAAAGAGTGTGAGGAGAGAGAAAATGAGACATGAGAGACTGAGGAGAGAGAAAGTAAGGGGAGAGAGAGAGAGAGAGAGTTTTCTAGATATTGAAGGTAATTTTTTATTAATTTGTATTCATCTAGAGTTTTAAATCATTTTTTGTTTTCTACATCTAATCCTATTGTTGGTTTTCTACATCTTAGATCATATTTTTAGTTTTCTACATCGAATCCTATTTTTGGTTTTCTACATTGAATCTTATTGATGGTGTTGGAAATAATTGAAAAGATCATGAATAAAGAATAATGGAACTGGTAAAGAATGTTTTCAATCATTGTTTTGTCATTGATGTCAAACTTGCTACTTGCAGGAATGACAATTGCTTAAGTGATCCAAATACTATCAATTGGTTGATTGACAAGGAGGAGGCAATCAATAAGATGTAACTAGAGCACCTAGAGAAAGGTTGAAGTTATGATGTTGTAATGAAGTATAAGGATCAGCTAAGCCATTGATGAAATAGTGTATTGATGGCATACTCTAAGAGGGTGGACACACTGAGACACATCAAAGATGTAAGGATTAACTAAGTCATTTGTAAAGCCTAACTAAGTTCATTTGAGAGAGCTGAGCAAGCTAGTTAGTGCCGAGAAAATTCTTAGTTGAAGTCGAGCAAGTTCAACTTCAGTGTGTGCCGAGAAATCCTTCAGGTGCCAAGTAACACAAGAATGTTCAGGTGTCGAGTAATTTTTCAGGTGTCAAGTAATTGTTCAAGTGCTTAGTAACTCAGGAAAAGACTTTAGGTGTTGAGCATTAGTAAATACAGTAGAATCTGAGTAACACAGAAGGTATCGAGCATCAGTAAATCAATGATGTTGAGTTGTTGCATTATTTGTTAAGTCAAAAGATTCGCCAGATCAGTAATAATAAGTTTTTTACATTGAATTTTGTTAATTAGTTGGATGATAAGGATGATGAGTAGATGTCACAAAATTTTATGTAAACCATGCAAACCAATTCAAGGCAAATGCTAGTGGACTTATCATGAAGTTTCTAGAAGAAGCAATTTGGAGGGAAAACAATATCATTTTCTCAGATGAAATTAAGATTTGAGCAGGAAATGAAGAATAGAACTTCTTTATAAGGAGTTACAGGTCAAAGATAAAGTGTGCATGTAAGAGGGAGTTGATCATAAGAGTGGTCATGCGAAGAAGCCAAGAGAAGGCTAGTGTGAAGTGTCAAGAAGAGGACACGGTGAGGAGTAAGCACAGAGCATCAAGACTCTGAGTTGATCAAGTGACCATAGAGTGCATTGGTATAACGAGTGGAAGAACTTAAGGAGATAGATCTTGAAGGGTGAACAAGTTGTCAGCACTGCAAGGGAGAAAAGCCAAGCAAAGAAAAGAACTGAAGAGTGATCTAAAATCTGCAAGGTTAAAGTTACAATCTTTATCAGGTCAAAACTTTTCTAATACTCTCTTACCATTGTATTAGGCATTGAAATCCTACATTGCTAGGTTAGCTTAACAGCTAGGTGGATAAGCCTCGAGAAAAGGATAGAAGACCCCCAGAAGAAGGATAAGAGATCCTCAGGAGAGGGATAAGAGATCCTTAGGAGAAGGATAGGAGATCCTTAGAGAGGGATAAAAGATTCTTTTGAGAAGGTGATTGTAAATCCCATTGACTTGGGTAGGCCTAATAGCTCTATGTAAATCCTTTAACAGGGTGGCATTCTAAGTTGAATGTTCTTAAGTCCTCTTATAGGGCACACTCCTAACAGGGTGTAGAAATCCTTTAACAGGGTCACATCTGACAATGTGTAAAGCCTTTAACAGGGCAAACCATCAGAAGTGGTTGAAATCAATTGCGCAGTTATTTTGTGGGTATCAGCCCCACCCCAGTTTTACCTTCTTATTCCTGGAGGGTTTCTAGGTCACCAAAATCCTTTGTGTTGTGTGGTGATGCATGTTTACTTTTTATGATCGTTTAATGTTTAATTACATGCATGATAAGAAAGTAAAAAGGATAGTACTTTTGATTCATCTATATTTTATTAGAAAGTTTGGATTGGACATTATTGGACCTTGAATAACTAATTCACTCCCCCCCCCCCCCCCCCCCACCTCTCAGTTATTCTAAAGAATTCTAACAATTGGTATCAGAGCACACTGCTGATTTGTTTCAAGGTACTTGCAGCAGGAAGATCAAGATGTCCAAGAGAGAAGTTCCCAAGCTAAACAAAGACAACTTTGTTGCATGGAAAAGTCTGATGAAGCTACACCTTGGATCAATAGGTGACTATGCACAGACCTCAATCATAGTTGATCATGTAGACCCAATAGGACCCCTCACTACAGATGACATGAGCAAGAAGAAGGAGCAAAATCAAGCGATGTTAGATATTTCTTTAGGACTAAGCTATGCCAAGTATGATGACATCAAAGAATGTGGTACTGCACATCAGATGTCGGAAACATTATCAAGAATCTATGGAGGAGATGATAATGTCAAGAGAGCCAAAAGAGAGAGCCTAAGAGGAAATTTTAATGACATGAAAATGGAAGAAGGAGAGAATGTTGCTCAATATGGTGCAAGGATGAAGGAAGTGGTAAGTGCCATAAGAAGCCTAGGAGGATAGTTAGCAGAAGAAATAGTATGTAGCAAATACCTGAGAACTTTGCTTCCTATCTATGCTATAAGAGTATCAGCCATCCAAGAGCTAAGGTGTGTACCAGGCAACGCATTGTCATTTGAAGGAATAATTGGAAGACTCACTACCTTTGAGCTATCCAACTTTGACAACTACAAGCCAGAAAACTTTGAATCTACATTCAAAGCCAAGATGACAATAAAAGACAATGAGGAGGTGCAAACAAAGAAAATGAGTGGAAAAGGAAAGTATGTATCTAGTGATAGCAGCACTGATGAAGATGATGTAGATTAATTGGAGGCATTACTAGCAAGAGGATTTTGTAGAGGAAGAGGCAAATTCAAAGGTAAGCTGCCAATCATTTGTTTCAATTGTAATGAAGTTGGTCACATTGCAGCTAGATGCACACAAAAGAAAAATTACAAGGATGGAGGCAACTTCAAGAACAAGAAAGAGGACAACAAGGACTACAGCAGTAAAGGCAAAAGATGCTACATTATTGAAGAAGACTCTGACGAGAATGATGATGAAGTAGTCTATGTGGCTATGAAAGATGAATCAGATGAAGATGAAGCAACTGCCCTGATAACCTGCATGAACAAGAATAACAAATGGATCATAGATAGTGGATGCTCTCATCACATGACTCGAGATAAAAGTAAGTTCATTTCCTTTACTCAATATGAAGGAAATAGTGTTAGATTTGGTAACAATGCACCATGTTAGATCAAAGGGAAAGGTAGTATCAAGCTTATTGAAAAGATATCATGTGATAATGCATACTATGTTGAAGGCCTGGATTACATCTTGTTAAGTGTCTCACAGTTAGGCAACATAGGATGCAAGGTTGAATTTGAAAATAGAGTTGCCAAGATCTATGATTCTCAAGGAAGTCTAATAGGAAAATGTGATTAGACTAGGAGTAATTTTTTCTACCTAGACATGGAAGATGCTTCTTGTCTCATTGTTCAAATTGATGATGTATGGTTATGGCACAAGAGGCTATGTCATGTAAATTTTGACAATCTGATAAGCATCAGCAAAATGAAGAAAGTCAAAGGTCTACCAAAGTTGAAGAAGCCTGATAACACCATGTGCAAACAATGCCAATTAGGGAAGATAACCAAGTCAACCTTCCAGAGCAAGGCTTATACCAAGGAAGATTAAATTATTGGAAACAAAGAGGCAAGACCAATGACAAGGAATAGACTCAGAAGTGAAACATGTCTACTCAATAAAATGGAACCAAAAATAGTAAGTGAAGTCATAAAAGATGATGACTAGTACAATGCTATGAAAGAAGAAATAGAACAAATTGAGAAGAACAAGACATGGACCTTAGTCTCAAGACAAGCTGACAAAAATGTAATTGGAACCAAGTGGGTGTTTAGAAACAAGTTAGATGAGAATGGTGAAATCACAAGGAACAAGGCAAGACTAGTCTGTAAAGGGTATGCACAAGAAGAAGGACTAGACTATGGAGAAACTTTTGCTCCAGTTGCCAGAATGGAAGGAGTAAGGACCTTACTGGCATATGTAGCCTTCAAAGGATTTAAAGTCTATCAAATGGATGTTAAGTCTACATTTTTGAATGGTATACTTGAAGAGGAAGTCTACATAGAGCAACCAGAAGGATTTGTTGATGAAAATAACAAAAACAAGGTATGCAAATTACACAAGGCTCTATATGGATTAAAGCAAGCCCCTAGAGCTTGGTATGAGAGACTTCACAAGTATCTAGTGCAAATAGGATTTGAAAGAACTGATGATAACAACAACATGTGCATCAAATCAGAAGAAGGTAAGGATATCCTTGTATTTGAAATCTTTGTGGATGAAATAGTTTTTGGAGGGAAGGAAGCACTTTGCAAAAGTTTTGCTGACAAAATGAAACATGAGTTTGAGATGTCTATGTTTGGAGAAATCAAGTTCTTTGTTGGATTGCAAGTACATCAACTAAAACATGGTATATTTGTGATACAATCAAAGTACATCAAAGAGATACTCAAGACGTTTGGATTGGAAGACTCCAAAACTGTCAGCACACCAATGGCAATAAGACATAAGCTATCCAAAAATGATGAATCAGTTGAAGTCAATCAAACAATGTACAGATCCATGATTGGAAAACTAAAATATGTTGTACATAGCAGACCAGACATAGCATTAGCAGTAGGAATAGTGGCTAGATTCTCTACTAATCCTAAAGAAAATCATCTCATGGCAATAAAAAGGATTATGAGGTATCTCAAAGGAACTGATGATTTTGGCCTATATTACAAAAAGAATGAGAAGTTTGAGCTCAATGCATACACAGACGCAGATTGGGGTGGCAACATTGATGACAGGAAAAGCACAAGTGATGGAGCATTATTCTTAATTAAAAGGCTAGTTACTTGGACTAGCAAGAAAAAAACATGCACATCTTAGTTCACTGTAGAAGCAGAATATGTGGCAGCAGCAGTCAGTAGCACAAACATCGTATGGCTTAAACATCTATTGAAAGGAATGAAAGAAGAGGTAACCAAACCTATGATATTGTATTGTGATAATACAAGTGCTATAAACATATCCAAGAATCCAGTAATGCATGAAAAAAACAAGCATATTGTAATCAAGTATCACTATGTCAGAGAATTGGTGGAAGACAAACAAGTGAATATGGATTACATTCACACAAAGGAACAAATTGCAGATATCTTCACCAAATCATTACCCAAGGATACTTATGAATATCTTAGAGGAAAGTTGGGGGTAACTCCCCTAACTCAAGTAGTCTAAAGCAACAAAGACGCTGCCCTGCATCAATAGGAGTAGATCATTGAAATATCAGAAGAATGATGCAGAGGATATTAATAGAAACAGAAATTCCAGATCAGTCACAAGCATGGTGACAGAGGGAGAACACATGAAGATGCAAAGCTTATATTTAGCATGTTGAAGATGCTACATTTTTGGCATTCATGTCAAAGAGGGAGATTTGTGAGAAACTTATCAATGGAAGGTAAAGATATGGAGATGTATGAGATCAATAGTAAGGATGCAGCAGTCAAGAGGCAGAAGCAAAACAAAAGGATTTAGTTTGTATCAGCAAAAGAGGGAGTCATGGTACAGAAAAAAAAAAAAAAAGGAAGCTATGTAATGACAAAAAGTTTTCTCTTTGGTATTTAATTTTGCTGATAACTAAGTTGATTAGCTCAATCAATTGATCAATTTGGTTTGCCATCAATGCAAAAGAGGGAGATTGTTGGAAATGATTGAAAAGATCATGAATAGAGAATAATGGAACTAGTAAAGAATTTTTTCAATCATTTTTTTGTCATTGATGTCAAACTTGCTACTTGCAAGAATGACAATTGCTTAAGTGATCCAAGTACTATCAATTGGTTGATTGACAAGGAGGCAATCAATAAGATGTAACTAGAGCACCTAGAGAAAGGTTGAAGTTATGATGTTGTAATGAAGTATAAGGATCGGCTAAGCCATTGATGAAATAGTGTATTGATGACATACTCTAAGAGGATGGACACACTGAGACACATCAGAGATGTAAGGATTAACTAAGTCATTTGTAAAGCCTAACTAAGTTCATTTGAGAGAGCCAAGCAAGCTAGTTAGTGTCGAGAAAATTCTTAGTTGAAGCCAAGCAAGTTCAACTTCAATGTGTGCCAAGAAATCCTTCAGGTGTCGAGTAACACAAGAATGTTCAAGTGCCGAGTAATTGTTCAAGTGTCGAGTAACTCGGGAAAAGACTTCAGGTGCTAAGCATTAGTAAATACAGTAGAAGCCGAGTAACATAGAAGGTGTCAAGCATCAGTAAATCAATGATGTTGAGTTGTTGCATTATTTGTTAAGTCAAAAGATTTGCCAGATCAGTAACAATAAGTTTGTTACATTGAATTTTGTGAATTAGTTGGATGATAAGGATGATGAGTAGATGCCACAAAAATTTATGTAAACCATGCAAACCAATTCAAGGCAAATGTTGGTGGACTTATCATGAAGTTTCTAGAAGAAGCAATTTGGAGGGAAAACAATATTGTTTTCTTAGATTAAATCAAGATTTGAATGGGAAATGAAGAACACAACTTCTTTATAAGGAGTTACAGGTCAGAAATCAAGTGTGTGTGTAAGAGGGAGTTGATCATAAGAGTGGTCGTGCAAAGAAGCCAAGAGAAGGCTAGTGTGAAGTGTCAAGAAGGGAACACAGTGAGGAGTAAGCACAGAGCATCAAGACTCTGAGTTGATCAAGTGACCATAGAGTGTATTGGTATAACAAGAAGAAGAACTCAAGAAGATAGATCTTGAAGGGTGAACAAGCTATCAACACTGCAAGGGAGAAAAGCCAAGCAGAGAAAAGAACTGAAGAGTGATCTAAAATCTGCAAGGTTAAAGTTGCAATCTTTATCAGGTCAAAACCTTTCTAATAATCTCTTACCATTGTATTAGACATTGAAATCCTACATTGCTAGGTTAGCTTAATAGCTAGGTGGATAAGCCTTAGGAAAAGGATAGAAGATCCCCAAGAGAAGGATAAGAGATCCTCAGGAGAAGGATAAGAGATCCTTAGGAGAAGGATAGGAAATCCTTAGAGAGGGATAAAAGATTCTTTTGAGAAGGTGACTATAAATCCCATGGACTTGGGTGGGCCTAACAGCTCTATGTAAATCCTTTAATAGGGTGGCATTCTAAGTTGAATATTCTTAAGTCCTCTAACAGGGCACACTCCTAACAGGGTTTAGAAATCCTTTAACAAGGTCACATCTGACAGTGTGTAAAGCCTTTAATAGGGCAAACCATCAGAAGTGGTTGAAATCAATTGCGCAATTATTTTGTGGGTATCATCCCCACCCCAGTTTTACCTTCTTATTCATGGAGGGTTTTTGGGTCACCAAAATCCTTTGTGTTTTGTGGTGATGCATGTTTACTTTTCATGATTGTTTAATGTTTGATTGCATGCATGATAAGAAAGTAAAAAGGATAGGACTTTTGATTCATCTCTATTTTATTAGAAAGTTTGGAATGGACATAATTGGACCTTGAATAACTGATTCACCCCCACCCCTCTCAGTTATTTTAAAGAATTCTAATAGATGGGTGTGCAAATGTGCTTTATTTTTGTACATTCTTTATACATTTTTGCCTTGTCTTAAGCCTGTCCTAATCCCTATTATGCCATTAATCACTAAAGAGTATAATGCATTTAATAAAGTCTTAAGGTTTGAAATATTTCTTGAAGAGTGGATAGTTAATGCAAATAATATTGATACATCTTGACTCATTCTACTATAGGAAATAAGGATGCAAGAGTATGGAGCCAGCCGTTTAGTTGGAGGAGCAGTTTGGAAGCTGTAATTTTTCTCTGTTATTTTGGGCAAGTAGTTTTGAATGTCTAAACAGATAAATTTTTGGTTGTATGTTATCTTGGCCAAGTTGTTTTGTAATCTGTTATGTTTGGCTAACAACCAAAACAAATCATTATCTATATTTAGGGAGCAAGCCATTGGCCATTCTAGTTTAGTTATTAATATGGTTAAACATTTTAAGCCTATATAAGAAAATGTTAATCGAAAGACAATATAGACATGATATATGAAAACACTCTATTTATATTATCTCTGAAGTCTATGATATTAAAAGTGTGGAGTTTCTGTAGCAGTTGGTTTTGGAACATATCTCACCTTGAAAACCAAAGGAGGGCACCCTCTCGAGAAACTTGGTGAGATTACTTTAGTTTGCTTTGTTAGTATTTTAGTATTGATTGATTTCATGTGTTCTTTACAGATTGGATCAACTGTGTGCATTTATAAGAAGTTTATCACATATATGTTTGTTAATTAAATCTATACAATGCTTGTTATTTTTAATCGAGGATTCAATTGTTTGATGAAGTGATTGGTTGTGATATTCTTATGAAGTAATTCTCTACTATATATCATTATTTTGTTATTGCATAAATCTATTACAGAATATTGTCCACTACATTCTTCCTACCACATCCATCCAGTTATTGAACCATAATACTCATAATATTGTCTGTTGCATTCTTCCTACTGCATCCATCCAATTATTGAACCATAATACTCATAATACTCATAACTTTCTATTACTATTCATAATACTCTTTGTAACCACTTATCATACTTCCTGCCACACACTATATTTAGAACTAGTTTGTTGTAAACAACCTTCTACTTCCACTAAATCTCCTGTCGCAATCTAAGTAGATTACAACTCTTGATCAAACCAACGTTTAACTAGACAAAACTTTGCAATAGCATTCATAAAGACATTGTGTTTAATTGTTTAGAGGTGTGTTAATAGGAATTCAAACTTTAGGTTATAATCCATTTGTAGAAGTAATCTTAGATGTGTGGTAATTTGGATAGTTCAATTTATTAGCAAGTAGTAATTTGCATTCATAAACCTCTTGATTTATTATTTTCACCCCTTGAGCAAATAGTTGTTATATCTTTCACGAGTTTACAAATCATGAATTGACATTCTTAGGGTATTGTTGATTTGATCATATACCATCAAGTTGAACTTCACTTTTACTCAACATTTTTGGTGCTATTGTCAGGGAGAAATATTAAAGGCGTGAAATTATAATAGCTCAAGATAGGAACAGTGAGACCTTGAGAAGTCTTGAGCAATTGTTGACCTTGCTTAGGATAGTACCTTTGGTTTCCATTGTAGTAAATCATTTAGGTGCATGAATAGGCTTAGAGATAGTCAAGGTAGATTTGTTAAGAAAGAATTAGCAGGTAGTTCAAAAATTCAAAAACTACAAAAGAGAAAAATCCATCAACTATTGAAATCAAACCAAGCAGCAAAGCTAAAATCTAGCCATCTTCCCAATCTACCTTTCCTACGACACCTTCTGAAATTTTTGAACAATTTGCACAAAGTCATGTGAAATTAGGTGTAGTAAGCCTCCAAAATCTCTAGAACAACCATTTAAAACATATTTTACACCTTGGGCAACCAAATTTCTAGAAGAAGTCATGGTTGACAATGTCAAAAACAACAATGCAGGAGGAAATAATGTTGGAAACAATAGGAATGCAATTTTTCAACACAATACGACATTTGAGTTTCCTATTCAACCTCCTGAGGATGATGCCCCTACGAAAAGCATTCCTCACTCAGCACTTACCATATTTAGAGGGTCAACCTCTGAGGATCCTAATATGTTCCTATTTGAATTTGTTGTCCTTTGTAATAGCTATGATTATCAAAGTGATGCATAAAAACTAAAGCTCTTTCCAGCTAGCTCAAAAGATGTTGTATTACGATGGTTTATGAGTCTTAGGGACATTAGAACATGGAATCAAATGAAAGATGATTTTCTAACAAAATATCAAGAGTACTATAAGACCAAGGAAGTATGGGATGAAATCTTTCACATGACTCAACAAGAAGAAGAGTCAGTTGAAGATTTTTTGAAATGTTTTGTCTTTAGCTTACAATGCTCAAGGCATCCTAATTTAATTTTGGAAACTATCAAAGTGCTTTTCTTAAGAGGGATTTATGATTAAACCATGGATGCCTTAAATTTGATTGGAAAAGGTGATATTTCCAAAATGTCCTTTGAAGATATTTACAATATATGCAAGAACTATTCGTGGTCTCATCGATCTATTCGTGGGAATTCAAGTAAGTTTTCCACTATGGGTAATGCATCAAGTATCTCCAACTATGAAATTGGTAATTTACTTGAAGATATTAAGACTAAATTATTAAATCATATGGGCAAACAAATTGACACGTTGTATTCTCACAGGAAACATGAGGAAGCTGAAAAGGCCTTGGCAGTATATTGCCCAACTTGTCATAAGAAGCATGGACTAGAAGATTGCCTTTATAATCGAGCTCATGTAGCATCACTCGAGGAAGCTAGTAAGATTTCAATGCTACGACCTCTTCCTAAAGGGATGATTCCTATGGAATATACTGAAGAACTAGTTTACTATATGGCTCCACAACACTAGTTTTTACCTAGAGGGTTCTCCAATGAATATTTTACTGGACCATCTCAACAATTCTCTAATCAAGGTTCATGGTATGGGGGTTATCAACAACCCCAACCTTATCAACAATGGCCCCAAAGTTTTCAACCTAGTACGCAACCATGGCATCAAACATGGAGGCCACAACCTTCGTATTCACCTCCACAATTATCGTATCTACCTTCACAACCTTATATGTAACCCTACTTCCACAATAGTCCTTTCCTCCACCACCACTAATAAGTTCCTACCAACAACCTCAACAATTTCTTCCTCCCATAACTCCATCTTCTTCGAATCCACCACAACTGCCTAAACCCACATCTATGCCAACTCAACCAAATCCAAATCCTAATAATAAGCCTCCTCAACCACTCTATCATAGTGAGATGGCTAATTTTCCTACCTACCCTATTAACATAGTTGAGTTGGATAGTGTACACCTCAGATTTGGGAAGGCTCCTAAAGGACCTACTATCATAGAGGTCCCTGATGAACCTGAAGATGAGTTAGAAAAAGAACCTCCCTTTCCCAATCATTTCATTCATAAGCCAGAGCTTAAAGAACCAACACATTTTGAGTTTGATATTTTAAATGAATTACGCAATGTTAAGATCAAAATTTCTCTTTTGTAGGCTCTTAAGGATGTGCCAATATACAATAAGACGATACAAGAATTATGTACCCAACGACAAAAAAAGAAGGATCTAAAATTTGTTCAAGTTATTGGACAGCTAGCAAAATTAATGTTGGGAAATATTAGCATTGCAAAATATGCAGATCCTAGTAGTCCTATCATCCAGGTAAGTATTGGTACAATTGTTATTCCTAATACACTTGTGGATTTAGGTGCTGCTATAAATGTAATGACAAATGAAACAAAAATAAAATTATCTGTAGAGGGACTTAAACCTACTCGTATAGTGTTTCAAATGGTTGATTGATCCTTAGTCAAACCAGAAGGGGTTATAGAAGATGTTGTTCTTTCCATTGATAGTTGGGAATATCCAACTGATTTTATGATCCTTAAGCCCAAAGCTAAGTTGGGGGGATATCCTCTCATTCTTGGAAGACCTTGGTTAGCAGCAGCCAATGCTCATATTAATTGTTGGTCAAGTAACATGATTATTTCTAATGGTGAGCAAACAAAAGAGTTGACCTTATATCCTCCTGCTCAACCATTATTAGGTACCGAGGACCCAACATGGGTTGGTAGTGATTCAAACAATTATGTTCTAGTCCTTACCATTGGGCAAGTATAGTATTTTGAAGACCCAACTAATGAGGCCATTTTAGTAAACTTTCTTTAGAATAGGTATGATTCTAATGATATCCTGGAAACTATGGTTTTCCCCTCTCATGCGACTGTTGACTGTCCTTTTGGGAATTTTCCTTTGGTTGGCAATCCTCGATCTATTCAACACTTCCTCACATTACATCAGCGCCTACCACATCAATGTTTGTATAGTCCATTATTGTCCTTGGAAAAACTAGAAACATCCTCAAGACCCTTCTTTAGTGATCCTACATCATCAAAACCTATGGAGATCTTACCCAGGTGTACCCTCAATATTAATCCACAGTTAACACCAGCTCAGGTTAAAAATCTCATAAGTATACTTAAAGAACATAAAGATGCATTTGCATGGGAGTATCAAGACATGCGAGGTATTCATCCTGACACTTGTACCCATCACATTTACATAGAAGAAGAAAGTCATCCAGTTCAACAACCACAATGCAGACTCAATCCTGCCTTGCAAGATATTGTCAAAAAGAACTCCAAAAACTCTTCAATTTTGGTTTCATTTATCCAATTTTGAATATCAGGTGGGTATCTCCTTTGGTTGTTGTCTCAAATAAAAATGGTAAGTGGTGTATTTGTGTTGATTATCGAGCTTTAAATAAGGCTACTAAGAAGGATCATTTTCCATTACCCTTTATTGATCAAGTCTTGAATACTCTTGCAAGGAAGCGATTCTTCTCCTTCTTGGATGGATTCAGTGGGTACAATCAGATCCGCATTGCCCCAGAAGATCAGGACAAAACTACCTTTACTTGTCCATGGGGAACCTTTGCATACAATGTTCTTCCTTTTGGGTTATGTAATGCCCCTGCGACATTCCAACGTGAAGTATTAAGCATCTTTGTTGATCTAGTTAATGATTGTGTAGAAGTTTATATGGATGATTTTACTATTCATGGAAATACCTTTGATGAAGATAAAAATAACTTAGAGAAAGTACTTAAGTGATGTATCGACACTAATTTGTCTCTAAGCCATGAGAAATTTAATATGTTGATGACAGAGGGAATTGTTTTAGGACATTTAATCTCATCAAAAGGTATAAAAGTTGATCCCAAAAATATCCAAATAATTCAAGACCTCCCCACACCTTCAACACAAAAAGATGTTCGGAGTTTCCTTGGTCATGTTGGATATTACAAGAGATTTATTCAAAACTTCAGTAAGATTTCTTTTCCTTTGTTTTCTTTGTTAGCTAAAGATGTTGTTTTCACTTGGACCCCTGAATGTCAAGAAGCCTTTGAAACTATTAAGACCAAGATGGTAACTACTCATTTTCTTAGAGGCCCTAATTGGGAATTACCATTCCATATTCACATCGATGCTTCTGACTTTTCAATGGGAGTAGTACTTGGACAAAAGGAAGACAACCTCTTCTATTCAATCTACTACATCAGCAAGAACTTCACTGGAGCTAAGGTAAACTATATGGTAATAGAAAAAGAATTTTTAGCTATTGTTTATGCTATTAATAAATTTTGGCACTACATTACTGGTTATAAGGTGTTTGCTCATACTGATCATTCAACAATTCAATTTTTGATGAATAAACCTATAGCAACTAGTAGGTTTATCAGGTGGTTGCTTTTATCACAAGAATTTGATGTTACTATACTTGATAAGCCTAGTCAAGAAAATGTGGTTGTAGATTTCTTGTCCTAGTTACCGCAGTCTGAAAATGAAGTTGTTCCTGTTGATGACTCGTTCCTTGATGAACACCTCTTTTCGATTTTTACCAAAAGTCCATGGTATGTTGACATTGCCAACTATTTGGTTACATACAAATTTCCACTACACTTCTCCCTTTGCGAGCATCATAAGTTGGTGGGCCTCAGCGGACAATATACTTGGATCAATGGTCTTCTATTTCATACCAGCATCAACAACATCATGCACCGATGTATTCCTGAGGAAGACATCTTTGATATTCTCTGTGCCTATCATACTAAACCTTGTGGTGGACACTTTACTACTCAAAGGACTACTCAAAAGATTCTAACTGTACGATATTACTAGCCTATGCTCCATAAGGATTGAAAGTGTTATGTTCAACATTGTGACCAATCCTAGCACATGGGTTGTCCTACATGATCAAATGAAATGCCACTTCACCCTCAGCTCTCTTTTAAACCTTTTGATAAATGGGGTCTCAATTTCATTAGACCTATCAATCCACCTTCCAAAAACAAAGAATATATTCTTGTTTGTACAGATTATGTCACAAAGTGGGTTTAGGTGGTTGTGCTTAAACATGCTCAAGATACCAAAGTTGCTAAATTCCTATATTCTAAGATCTTCACTTGCTTTGGTGTTCCATGTGAGATTACTACTAATCAAGGACCTCAATTCACTTCAAACCTCATTGCTGCATTAATCAAAGAATATGAAATTCGCCATAGAAAATCATCACCTTATCATCTTGAAGCCAATGGACAAGTCAAGGTAACTAATCGAGAACTAGAGAATATTCTTACTAAAACTACTGCATTTCATAAGTGTGATTAGGCCACACGAATTCATGAAGTTGCATGGGCCTATCGTACTACATGGAAGACCACCACTAGTTTGACCCCTTATGAATTGGTTTATGGTAAGAAGGTTGTACTTCCTATTGAGTTTGAGATTAAGACTCTTTGAACTGCTCTTCAACTCAGATTGAGTCTCTTTGATGCTCAAAAGGAATGCCTAACACAACTCCACTCCCCTGATGAGTTACGTCAAGAAGCACTTCTTCATACTAAACTTGTTCAAAATCAACGAGCACTGTAGCATGACAAACACATTCATCAGCATTCTTTCTAGCCTGGAGATTGGGCACTTCTATACGACTCTTGATTCTAGGATTTTAAAGGTAAATTTCATACAAGATGGCTCCAACCTTACAAAATTGAGCATGTATATGACAATGGTACAATTATGCTTCGCACTATGGACTCTGAATATCACAAGCTCCTCGTTAATGGTAATCGATTGAAGCCATATAAGAAGCCTCTCTCGAAGGAAGCTTTCTTTTTAGAATTTGCTAAGGAACTCACCATGGTTCCCTTTGGTCTCCTTCAACATTGCTAGAACATATCTATATATATATATATATATATATATATATATATATATATATATATATATATATATATATATATATATATATATATATATATATAATTTATATTTTAAAAAATAGAAACACGAAAGAGAGAGCACAGAAAATAGACCTCCAGCAATACACTCTGATGGCTGTGATAGGAGGTCTATTTGTTCCTGTCGCCCTTCTCTTGGCGTCCCTTACTCATGGGCCTCTTGTCGCTCTATGTCTTCCAATGGACTACACTGCCACATGTCTCTACACTTTGATGAGTGTTTCTTCGCAAATTTTTTTACAACAAATATTATTTACTCCTCACGTGTTTGCTATCTCTTTCCTTGCAGTTGGCGGCACTTTCCTTTTCTTAATGGGCAATCTTCTTGGATTTGTTGACGTCTTCGGATCGTCCTTCCTCGTTGTCACCATGTCAGGAAGTATTCTCTTACCTATGCTTTATTTCATGTATTTTATTTCTTTGATGATTACTTAGCATGACCTGGATAGATCAACCACTTAAGTTAGGGGAGTTTGTGCCAGGTCATCATTTCCACATATTCTCATAAGTCCTTTTGGGTCATCATTTCCACGATATTAACTACATGCTCCTTTCCATTATTAAGTGTTTGTGGGTTCTATGCTAGGTCACTTCTTACATGAGTCCTTTTTTCCTAAAATTTAATTAAGATTACCTTGTCATTATTACCAATTTTGATGGTATCATTCTCATTTACTCTATTCTCTGTTGCTAAAACCATTTCATACTTCCTGTCATTTTCGCCATTTCTTTTTGCATTTTTCCTACTATGTTAAACTTGTTCAACCTCTATCACTTGTCATCATGGGGGGTGGGGGGGGGAACATCTTCGCTTTGAACCAAAGTCCTTAGATAAGTTAAATGCTAATGAGGAAGCCTTGAAAATTTTTGCTCATGCTAGATGGACAAATTTATTTGAATGTTTGTGTAGATTTGATATGACCATAGCCACAGAGTTTGCTACGAGATTTCAGGGAACCCATGCTACGGTCCGGGGACTACAGTTTCCTGTGAACTTGCAAACTATTGCAAAGGTCACTGGTCTACCCCAAATTGGTGACCATTTCTTCCCTAATCCATCATCAAGGGTTACAGATTTAAAGCCTCATAAGAAGTAGTTTCTTCAGCGAAGTGAATCAGTTGAGAATGTCCAAGGAGTAGCACAAAAATCTCTACTAGAGCCATGGGATGTTGTTGCAAAATTTCTAATTCATTATATCACTTGTGAAGGATGCTACAAGTATGTATTTGCCCACCATTTCTGCCTCATGTTACATTTACGATATGGTGTTCTTGTTAATCTTCCATATTACCTATTCTGCTCCCTGAAGCGGTCTTGTGACCAATATAATTGGGGTCATGTTGATTCCTTGGCTCACCATGGGTTAATTAAGCTCATTATTGACCATAATCTTCGTTTGGCTCAACCTATCCTAGAATGGGATGCATTTGTTAACCAAACCCATATAGAAGACCCTCAACTTCCTATTGTTGATCAAACCCTCAACGTTGGCCCTTCTAAGAAGCGATGTTTGAAACCTCTAAGCCTAGTAAAAGAAAAAGCCCTAAAACCCAAAAGGAAAATAGGAAGTGAAACCCAAAAACCTAGCCCACATCCTATTGTTACTCGGCAAAAGCAACATACCCCTAATAGGCTACAAGGATTAGTTGAAACCATAGGGTCTGTATGTGACATGGAAATTTTGGGTACAAAAGAACCGCAAATAAATAATGCCCAACTTTTAAGGAGGTTGAGAAGCCAACAGCGTAGGAACAAAAAGCAAAAACAACAAAAAGAAGACTTTACTGAGCATCTAATTTCAGAAGAAGAAGAGACACCTGAACAAAGAGATGAGAAAGAAATGGAAGACTGTGAGAATATTACTAAATTGGGTGAAGGGATTAGCGAAGAGATTGGGGAAGAGACTACACCATAGAGCATGAATGTTCAGATTAATGAAGAAGAGGGCGTTACAGAAAATCAGCAAGAGAATCCTGAGATTGAAAAATTACAGGAAGATGTTCATCAAACAACTGAAGAGAGGTACTCAACAAGATAAGGATGTAATGAAGGAACATCCAACCACTAATATTGATATGGTTCTTTACCAAGAAACACAAAGTGAGCATCCTCCTCACGAATCTTCCCTTGCAATAGTTAATGTCAGTAGTAATATGCCCATGTCGCTCTTATAGTTCAAAATGATTTTAATCCAATTGCTACAAGAATAGGTGGATTTCATGGAGTTCTTGACACAGAATAGGGCATGTCACTTTTCTCTAATGCACAATTAGGGCAGATTGTTACTCAACTCCAACAATCCAATTAGCGGTTACAGTTACAATTGCAAGCACTCGTTTCTCAAGAAAAGGGAGCCACTGATATGACTAGAGCTAGAGAGAACACAGAGATACTGAATGTCAAGCCTATTGGATCCAGTCAATCACCTCATTTGCATGAGGACATGCAAAGTCTTTAAGCTGGGGGGAATGATGGGTGTGCAAATGTGCTTTATTTTTGTACATTCTTTGTACATTTTTGCCTTGTCTTAAGCCTGTCCTAGCCCCTATTATGCCATTAATCACTAAAGAGTATAATGCATTTAATAAAGTCTTAAAGTTTGAAATATTTCTTGAAGAGTGGATGGTTAATGCAGAAAATATTGATACATCTTGACTTATTCTACTACAGGAACTAAGGATGCGAGAGTATGGAGCCAACTGTTTAGTTGGAGGAGCTATTTGGAAGCTGTAATTTTGCTATGTTATTTTGGGCAAGTAGTTCTAAATGTCTAAACAGATAATTTTTTGGCTGTATGTTATCTTGGCCAAGTTGTTTTGTAATCTGTTATGTTTGGCCAGCGGCCAAAACAAATCATTATCTATATTTAGGGAGCAGGCCATTGGCCATTCTATTTTAGTTATTAATATGGTTAAAAAATTTAAGCCTACATAAGCAAATGTTAATCGAAAGACAATATAGACATGATATATGAAAAGACTTTGTTTATATTATCTCTGAAGTCTATGATAAAAGCGTGGAGCTTTTGTAGCAATTGGTTTTAGAACCTCTCACCTTGCAAACCAGAGGAGGGCCCCCTCTCAGGAAACTTGGTGAGATTACTTTAGTTTGTTTTGTGAGTATTTCAGTATTGATTGATTTTGTGTGTTCTTTGCAGATTGAATCGACTGTGTGCATTTATAAGAAGTTTATTGCATAAATGTTTGTTAAATAAATCTATACAATGCTTGTTATTGTTAATCGAGGATTCAATTGTCTGATGAAGTAATTGGTTGCGACATTCTTATGAAGTAATTGTTTGCTATATATCATTATTATGTTGCTGCATAAATCTATTACAGAATATTGTTCGCTGCATTCTTCCTACCGCATCCATCTAGTTATTGAACCATAATACTCATAATACTCATAACTTTCTATCACTATTCATAATACTCTTTGTCACCACTTATCATACTTCCTGTCGCACTCTATATTTAGAACCAGTTTGTTGTAAACAACCTCCTACCGCCACTAAATCTCCTATCACAATCTAAGTAGATTACAACTCTTAATCAAACCAACTTTTAATCAAACAAAACTTTGCAATAGCATTCATAAAGACATTGTGTTTAATTGTTTAGAAGTGTGTTAATAGGAATCCAAACTTTAGATTATAATCCATTTGCAGAAGTAATCTTAGATGTGTGGTAATTTGGACAATTCAATTTATTAGCAAGTAGTAATTTGCATTCATAAACCTCTTGATTTATTATTTTCACCCTTTGAGAAAATAGTTGTTATATCTCTCACGAGTTTATGAATCCCGAATTGACATTCTTAGGGTATTGTTGATTCGATCATATACCATCAAGTTGAACCTCAATTTTACCCAACACCTATTTTTGGTTTTCTACATCAAATCCTATTTTTGATTTCTAGATCTAGAATCATATTTTTTGTTTTTATTGTTTATCTACCTAGCATTTTAAATAAACTAAACATATAATATTTCTTCCATTAATTACAATTTTAACAATATTTTCTAACATTTAAACTAAAATACAACATATAAACATAAAATTAATTATTGTATACTAAAAATAACAAAATACCCATAAAAAAGCTAAATAAATTCATAAAACTAACTAAATATTAAAAAAAACTACTAATAATTCATCAAAATAACTAAACAATCATTAAAAATAACTAAATATTTATTAAAAATACAAAAATGAATATACCTAGTACGTTGAATGCTCGAAGGAGGTTGAAAATGCTAACCCAGAATGATGATGTAACTGCAAACGTCACAAACTTCACTCCAAGCACTACTGCAAAACCGTCATTGTGATAATGAAATGTAAAAATGGTAAAACAACTTTAAATTTGTCATTTTTCATTTGGGTTCGGGGTTTTAACGAGCTTTGAATGAAGTCGTTGGGGCTTCAAAGGAGGCCCTAGTGGGTCCATGGGTGGCAAGGGCTTCGTTCAAAGCCTCCATTTCGCTCAGAGCCCCTTAAAATGATTCTTCCTACTTTTCATCTAATTCATTCATGATGAAAAGTGGGATTGTGTATGGTGATCTTGTTATGGTTGTTGCACTTATTGATTACATGTTTCAGATTTAACAAGGTTGATAAAATTTGTTTTAATTGGATAACTGATTCACACCCCCCCCCAATTTCAGTTATCTTGGTGGACTTTACTTTCTTAGAAGAAGATGGCAAGTCACACAAAAAGAATTTGATCACACCCAAAAAGTCATCTATGAGCATAAAGTATTCTTATCATATTGATGTACAAGTTGTGTTTTATGGGAATAGAAAGGTCTTATAACATTCCCCTAAGACAACTACCTAACCAAGGGTTCTAACACATTTTTGATGTTGGATTTTATCCAAATTAGACAATGTAAATTCATTAACATCACTCTAGTATCCACAACGAAGAGATAGAAAAGGAAATAAAGGTGGCGTTAAATATGGGGCACACCATGCTATTTAGTATAGTTTAATTTCCTCTTTAGTACTACTAGTGAAGAAGAAGTTAATGGGTCCATGATAATGTGTGTTTCAAATATCAATAATTAAATAAGAAAATAACCAACAATACATAACATGTTCCTTGGATCAACAAATTGATGAACAAGCTACACATATTTCTACACTCCTCAAGGATTGACTTACACTGTGAATAATATTAAATTAAAATGAGTGATGAATTTTTTTATAACATTTATTATATGGTGTCATTGCTGACACCTCAACTTTTTTGTCATATCATTTGGATTGACTACTTCCCTAACAACCTCCAAATCATGTGCGAAGAAGGTATCATAGAAAGAAGCAAATAAATTGTATTATTTGGTAAGGCTTGTGAGGAACACATTATTAACTTAGATCAAGTCATGAACATAACAAAGCATCACTCATTACTTTCTAAATAATAGAAATATGAGTGTGAGATTAAGGAGATTTTGTATCTAGGACATGTCATTAGTGAACAATAAGTTCAAGTGGTCAAAAGATCCAAGTCATTTATGATTACTACGCCCTAAGAATGTGTTAAAACTAAAATGGTGATTTCATTTCAAGTCTTTCAACTTCACTAATAGACCAAGGGCACGTTGACACTATATTATTTCAACTATATAGTTTTTAAAGTCAAACTCATTAACCCATGTTTCATGAGTAGTGGTTCATAGTAACCCATCTCTCATGAGATTCAATGGAACACTTAGTATTCATTGCATCTAGGTAATGCTCGCTTGGGCCTTCTTAAAAGGCCACTCATCCTAATAACTCCAACTTAAGCATGTTTAATTATGAAGTTTTCCCAAGGTTAAGTCTCCTCAACTCCCAACTCTATTTAGCCATAGATGATTTACATTCTATTTTTCAACCAATTAATCAAATTGATATCTACATGGCCTTGTTCTAATAACACTATCATAGTTGATGAAAGGAAGGGAAAGGGACTTGTATAGTCCACGATGCCAACCATCTATTTTTTGGTCTATATAAGATTCGAATCATACAAAACTATCTTGTACTCCATACACGAGGTGCCTAACAGTACTACAAATGAAGACGTACAACCTTTGAACTTTCAAGAACGCACCTTCTCCACTCCTAGATCAACTCACATTGTACCTCTCCTAGTACCTAGTGCTACAAATGAAACCTAGATACCTTACCTCTTGTGAGATTAAAAACATCTTTTTCAAGGACACGAAGTCTCCATTCATGTATCCATGTGGACAGTACCCTACCTTGGCGTAGTTGAGCTGTTATCTCTATGTAGAATGGAAATGAACCCCACCACATGGGTGACCCA
The DNA here is from genome assembly GCA_028749045.1 of Cupressus sempervirens. Lineage (NCBI taxonomy): Eukaryota > Viridiplantae > Streptophyta > Pinopsida > Cupressales > Cupressaceae > Cupressus > Cupressus sempervirens. The sequence goes on from CM053783.1 coordinate 744,910,281, forward strand.
TAAGAACATTTAAGCCACCAAGTGCCATGAAGTCCTAGTCACCCTAGCGGCAAGGGAATAGATGAGCCTTTAGTAAACCCAAGTCACTTCGAGAAATTTAACGATCCGATTGTGAAATAGACAGCTATCAAATATCTTATGGAAAAGGTGAGGGAGACCCACAAGACATTGTATGTCGTTAAAAACATATTTTAAAAACACTGCCATATAATTTTTGTTTCACTATTTTCGGTAGCCGCCGTGCTGTTTTATTGCATGCCGTCGACGCGTGTAGGGAATTTATGTATTGTGGAACCCAGTGGTTTATCCGTGTCTAAATTTCTCAATCATATGAGAGGAATATCTCGTGCACGTTTGAACGAGTCTCTTGCAATCATATATGCTTTTCACAATATTGTAAATTTTCATTAGTTTTCTTTTTCATAATTTAGATTAGCGTTTTAAAAACATTGTAAGAATAACATTGGCAATATCTACTATGTGAAAGATTACATCACAATATGTTAGTATTGGACATATGTGTGATAATAGATATGATGCTTAAATTTGTATCACTTAGGAATACTATGGTGGTGTTGTTAGATTTGGTGATGTTAAAGAAACTTACATTGTTGGTTAAGGATCTATTACATTTGATGCAAAGAATAACATTGGCAATATCTACACTGTGTAAGGATATATGTTGAGTGTTGGACATATGTGTGATAATAGATATGGTGTTATCTTCAAGAATAACTTGGATGTAAAATTTAAAAGAGATTTGAAAATCTAATTGCAATTGAAGAAATGGCTTGAAGGAGCTTCAAAATGATGTTGTTTACTATCTCAAACCAATGATAGTGTTCAAGGAAGTTCCAATCTTGAAGGAGAGGAACAAGAAATATGTTTTTGTTAAAGTTGCTATACTTATTTGACTTTCTATTGCGTCACCCTTTACCATTGTGAAAAGGGGGATAAAAAGAAGAAAACACAATTTAACAAAAGTTATGTCTACTCAAGGGGAGTTTTTGGCTATAAGTCTTTCTAGTTTTGAAAATCTTTTATTTTCAAAGTGTTGTTATTTTTCCATCAATGAAAAAGAGGGAGATTGTTAGACATATTAAGTTGTTGTTAGCATTGGTTGCTATTGATGTCAAAATTTTCATACCAACATCCTGGCAATATCAGTTGATTGTTGACGATTATGCAATAGGAGTTTTGGTTATGTACAAGATAGGTTCAATATGAATAGTTTTGGTGTTCCATGGTAGGCGTATTGAGCTTTCCTTGTGGCCTATATTTTTTGGTGTACATTTATGCTTTTAGTGATCAATATTGTATGGAGTTGTCTATTGGTTCTATGCTTGCAAGGTTCTTCTAGATATTTTTAATATTTGCACTGTGGTGCAACCCATCAAATGATTTTAATATTTTGGCTATGTCATGCTCTAGAGAGTTACTATCAAGTCTCATCATCAGTGGGTTTGGATATTTTGTGGACCAAGTTATGGACTTTGTTGTGGCATTCATATAATCTTGGTGAATGTAACATGTGCACTATACACTTCTTAATTGTGAAATACATTTGAATCTAATGGTAGTATGTTATAAAGTTTTCTTAAGTGTCTCATAGATTTTGGACTAATGGTAATGTGTTAAATATAATTTCAATAAATTGCATCACATGTTTGGTGCGGTCGATATATGTATGATCAAATATCTATATAAATAAAGAAAACCCTTTTGTATCTAAGGTAAAAATGTATGGTATGAATGCATGAGAGTGGAGTTTAGTGCAAGCATTTGTGGCAAAGATTCAAAGGTAACATGATTTTGGTATATTAGGTTGTTAAGTGGTTGAAATTGAGGTTGCAGAAAAAGGCCTCATATAACATGTTGTAAAATATTGGTGCATGATGACAAAGGATCAGCATTGGCTCTTTTTTGTTGGTAATATGTGTGCTAGCAATTAGAACAACTACATGCATACTCAGATGTAATTCTATCAGTTCATCCTTTATCAATGAACTTTGTATTGATAGTTAACCATATTCATATTAAATGATAGTTATCATGATCAATAATGAGCCAACCTACAATGAAAATTGAGAGTGAGCCTTTTATAAAAATACCCCTTAACTAGTGTCATCTTAATCATCGTTTATTTCATGAGAATTAAAATCTATGCAGTGTTTCTCAATTTGGGTTTCCACATAAAATGTGGTGTTCTTTATGTTGGTGATTATATGCTTTCATGCTTACATCTATTATGAATGTTTGATGTGGTCAATTGATGAATCAGAAATTGATATTGTTATAGTTATAAAGTGTTTCAGAATAATGATTTCACCCACCCTCTCTCAGTTATTCGACATGTCCAACACTTTCCTTCTATCTTGTTTTCGTAGACTTTGCTAGTTGTCAAGTACTTTCTAGTGTTGTGTTTATAAGGAGGCCACGCAAAATGTATCTTTACATTTTTGTATATGCAATAATCATAACAAAGCAATATTATGATAATTGTATCACTTTTTAATAAATCCAATTTTTAAACTAAGGAACATTAGTTCTTATATATTTATTTTCTTAATAGAATACAAGTTTATTTATAAACCACCTAAATAAAGTTTCTATCAATATCCATTTTACTATTAAAACTTTTTTTAATTACCTACATATATAATTTACCCCCTATGAAATATTAAACACTCACAACAATTAATTAGCTAATATCAAATCTATAAAAATGAGGACACCAATTACATATAAGTTCTACAAAATCCAAGACGTCTTTATACACATTTCCTCTTTAGTAAGCTAATTAATTGAATAAAAAAATGACTTATCAAAAAAAATGATTATAATTTTTAATGAAATAGTCAATACGTATTTAATTAATATTGGAAGAACAATTAATTGATTAATTCAACAAATAGTATTGATTTAATTATTATTACAAATAGTATACAAGATAAATCTAAAGTGATGATGACAAAAAATACATGTTTGATGTTTACAATTATAGTATTTAATGTTTTTTTAAATATCTCCAATAAACTCTTCTCTTATTGTTGATGATATTATAATGTAAGACCCATTTTGCTAGCATGTGAACTTTTTGTTTTATAGGTTAACACCCTCATTTCACTACATAATATTACCAAAATAACTAAGATACTTTTAAGATGATTTTCAACATCTACTTTAATTATTATATATTTATTTTTTGAATTTATATTTATATCTATTTAAATATTAGAACTTTTTATAATTAATTTCTTAAGATTAAATATCAATAACATTTAATTTTCAAATTGTACATCAAATCTGAAAAAAATAAGAGACTTGTTAAATTTCATGAACTTTGAGTTCTATAGGACAAGCCCCTCTTTAACCTTATGTGATTGAAAATTGAGCATAAACAAATTACTCACATATAATTAAGGAAATGAGTTTTTATAGTCTACTATTTCAACTATCTAATTTTGGGTCTACTTATGGTGACAATAATATGGGACTCCATCCTCCTCCTTGTAATGACACATAGCTATGCTACAAATATGTTGTACATACCTTACTCTTATAAAAGTTTAATTTGCAACCCCTCTTTCGAGAACACAAATTCTTCATAGTGGCTATGCAAACACTAAAATAAACAGTGCAACAATAGACACTTTTTAAAAAACTATGACACTTTTTAAAAAACTATGTAAAAATACCTCCTAGAAAACACCCCATTATCCGATCTTATTTTTGTCATAGATACCAACAAATTACAACCCCAAAAATATGAACATATGTACCAATAGCCAATCACGCATGTATAATAGTCGATTTTTTTAATTTTTTTGGTTGGTGATTGACCCACTTGTGCACCACTATTGCAACGTTTCATAAATACTATGGGACATTTAGCCACAAGTACTAATATTTTTGAGTGACTTTTGGTGCAAAACATAGTAGGTATTGGACAAGTATTTTGAAAAGGCACTTTTGGACCTTGCCTGATTACCCAAAAACTAAAACCTTAGCTTAAAGCCCTTCACTCACCTACAAATTTATATTGAAAAAATCTACAAAATCAGACTTACAACTTAAAAGATTTAGGTGCATGAAGGTAGCCTATATGACTAGTGAGGTTTTTCCTATGTACTTTTATTTTGATGACTACATAGACACTTCTGCACCACTAAACTAATTCCAATTGTACAAACCTATCTTCTGACCTAAAACAAAGGACAACCCTAAACTATATATTAAATATTAAATATCTAACATAATATCTAAAACAAAGGACAACCCTAAACTATATATTAAATATTATATATCTAACATAATATCTTCACTTGTACTTTGTGAAGAATCTGACTCAACAAACATTTGTATATTGTATAGTGTATCATAGGCAAGAGAGTCGGTGGAGGGGGGCGGGGAGGGAGAGGAAAACATAACATAATATCCACCTCGCTACCCGAATTCAGATAACAACTTTAGAAGTAGTGAGGTCAGCAAGGAAGAGTCAAATAGTGTGAAGATGTGTTGGGAAACAGGACATCTGTGAACTTGTCAATGATTTTCATGTCATTGTTTGTTGCAGGGCGCACAAATCCTGCAAATTGGCCCAGTTGAGACCATCAGTAAAGGACTCCATGCATGCTCATGCTCATACGCATGCGTATACTCATTCTATGCTATTACTATTTGTGTATTTGAATTGCTACAAGTCTACATCCATGAGAGTGTAATTAGTATCCAATTTAGCAATGAATCCACATTAGGGCTTTGTACTTTGTCCCATCGCCCATGGATTATTGTTCGTGGGTCCCTTCTTGCTGTAACTGTTTGACCTCTTGAGTTTGCAATATGAATCCCAAGCAGTGGATATTTCTTGAAGTTTCTTATATATGCATGTCTATCATGCTGTTTTTCCTCACAGCTAGCTATGTAATGAAAAAAAAAAATTTGGTCTCTTCTTCAAAATATTCTACTTGGAATCTGTGTGTATGTATATTCAGGGAATATACACACTGATTGTTGGAGTGCAGCCTTATGAGTATATGTCCTTTTCTGCTGGAAACAAGAGAAGTGATTGTGCCTGGAGAATTCATGGATTCGACCAAACTGGATTTCCTGCTGAAGGTGTGTAATGGGTTCTCTGCGTTGTTTGTTTGTTTCGGTGTGGTGGTCTGTGAGAAGCTTGTTTTCATGAAGATGAACAGGTGTCCTTTTATGATAATAGGATTGCAAAACGAGTTCATATTCTGTCATTCTTTATTATATTTTTGAATAATCATGTAGTTTTGGATAAAAATAGAATGCCGGTTTAGTCATAGATTAGTTTAAAGTTGAAAATTGATTGTTTCTTGATTAAATTGTGTAAGTTTTGATATTCTTAAATTAAAAGCCAGACGCCTTCAAGATTCACTCACATGGACTGTTGAAAATTATGTTTCCTCCTCAGATATCTTTATAAAAAAGAAGTGCACAAGTATTTTTCAACATTTGTAGTTTCAGAACGCAACTCTGTATAATTTAGTTTACAGCAAAATTTCAGATTACACCCATAAAAAAATGAGATGTCAGATTGTGCCAAGATCTCAAAGAATATTTTTTTATTAGTTTTAATATATTACCAAATATACTAACAAACAACCTTTTAGTAAGAAATATACATAAAAGAAAAACACAATCCAAAATATGGATAGAAAAGCTATGGGATGGGATGATGGATTAGATTTGTGTGGTCTGAACGTTCTCTTTCTCAAAACAAATTCTTAGTTTAAGATGACAATGTTCTGACAATCTTTTCATTTTCAAGCTCTTTATTGTTCAATTCATGGTTGTTGTTTCTATAGCTTTTTATGAATAGACTTGAAATGTACTTGCGTTCTCTCTTATACTATAGACATTCTAGATTGTTTTACTTCCAAACATCTAAATTTTAGATGTTATTACAGTTATTATCTACCCATTTTCAAGCCTTCTACTGTAACTTGACAGGTTTAGTTCATTGCTGATGTTTCAGTTGTGCGACGGTTTTCAATTCATAGCTAAAAATTAGATTTGTGAGAGTTTCCTGAATCTGATTACGTTTCTGGAATGTATTTGAGTTCTCTCTCATGATACTGATATTGGGGTTTGTATTTCTTCAAGAACTTTAATTTTAAAAAGGTATTACTGTTACCTTAATTTTTTGTTTGAAACCTTCTGATTCTTGATCATATTTAATGAAATGTATTCAATCATTGCCTAGATTAGATTGTGAGAGATTTGTTTCCCAATTTGACTTTGTTAGAGTTGTGTTTCTTAAAAGCTTTAATTTTAAGATAGTATTACTGCTATTATCCATTCTTTTGACAAATTAAATAAATATATATGTTCATCTCCACTCTTTATGTGAGTTTTTCATTTTCATCACTATAGATACAGATAAGATTGTGTGAAACTTTCTTCCAAACAAATTAGATTCCTCTTTCTGAAAGCATTTGTGTTCTATCTTGTGCTGTTTACATTTGGGTTTGTTAATTTTAAGATGACATTATTGCTATTAGCTTTCCATAGATTGCAATATTAGTGTTATATTTTCGTTCAAAAGCCTTCTATTATTGGGCCTTTGCTATTATTTCTAATTAGATTGTATGAGAGTTCTGTTATTCGTTGCGGTTGTTCCTAGATTAGATTGTATGGGAGTTCTTTCATTCATCGCTGTCATCGCTGTTGTTTATAGATTAGATTGCTGTGAGTGTATTTTCCAAATCAAATTTGTGTTTAAGAAATTTATTTGTGTTCATAGTTACCGATTGGATTGTGTGCAAGTCTTTTCGAAAATCAGTTTCTCATTCTAGAATGTACCGTATTCATTGTTGCAGAGCAAATTAGATTGTGTGCGAGAGTGGTTTTTCTGCACAATCAGAATATATTTGGGTTCTCATATATTTTCTTCTGCCACTAAAATTTGAGCTTGCCCTTTAAAATTGTACCAAAACTCTCATTTCCAAATCGAATTCAGTTTCTGGTGTCTTCATTTGTGTTCTCCCTTATGTCACTGAAATTTGAGTTTGCGCATTTGAGATTGTGCCAAAAAAACTCTTTCCCAAATCGAATTCAGTTTCTGCAATGTCTTCATTTGTGTTCTCTCCTATGCCACTGAAATTTGACTTTGCCCATTTAAGATTGTGCCAAATCTCTCTTTCCAAATCAAATTTAGTTTCTACAATGTCTTCATTTGTGGTCTTTCTTATGCCACTGAGATTTGAGCTTGCCCTCTCTTTCTCAAATCATATTCAGTTTCTTCGATGTCTTCATTTTTGCTCTCTGTTATGCCACTGAAATTTGAGTTTGCTCATTTAAGATTGTGCCAAAGCTCTCTGTGCAAATCAAATTCAGTTTCTACAATGTCTTCATGTTTATCTTGTGCCCACTGAAATTTGTGTGTGTTTGCCCATTTAAGATTGTGACAAAAATTTCTTTCCCACATCAAATTCTGTTTCAGAAATTTATTTGTGTTTAGAATTTGACGGAATGAACATCCCTGTCCTTGCGAAGAGGTCCAGCCGTAAGACTGGTGGTGCTTCTATGTAAAACGATTCTATGAAAGACCTCTAGACCTCTATCAGAAAAAATGGATGTTTTCCTATTCGAGCCAAAACACTCTGTTTCTAGTCAAATTATGTTTGAGGAATGTAATGGTGATATCTGTTACCTGACTGACATTTGGGTATGCACATTTCCACAGGAAAAGCCAAAACCATGTCCAGACGTGAGCCTAACCTTGGCGAGCTGCAGCAACATAGTAGAGATCTCAAACTCAACAGTCAGCACGAGCGATCACAGTGCTGAAGAAGAAGAACATGGCGCAAGCACCTCAGATTCCTCATCCTCCCTACCTCAATCGGCAGTCCTGGACCGAATGGGCAGCGGAATAAGCAGCAGCGTCCTTTCAGGATCAGGGGACTCACGAAACAAGAACACCAAATCAGCACCAACACAAGCAATTCAAAGAACAGAACCAGGAAAACTTCCCTCATCGCACTACAAGGGCGTAGTCCCACAGCCAAACGGCCGCTGGGGAGCCCAAATCTACGAGAAACACCAGAGAGTGTGGCTGGGCACATTCAATGGCGAAGAAGAGGCCGCCAAAGCATACGACATGGCGGCTTTCAGATTCCGCGGCAGAGACGCCATTACCAATTTCACCCCTCTCGACGAACACCATCCAGAAGCCCTCTTCCTCCGCAGCCATTCCAAGCCCGAAATTGTCGACATGCTCAGAAAACACACATTCCATGACGAGCTCTACCAATCAATCCACAAATCCGGAAATGGAAATGGGGATTCATCGATCGTGGGTTCGAGTCCAGCCCGGCGACCTGGAATTCTCCCGCGGGAATACATGTTCGAAAAAACTGTTACGCCCAGCGATGTGGGGAAGCTGAATCGCCTGGTGATCCCGAAGCAGCACGCCGAGAAATACTTTCCTCTGGATGTTGGGTCCGGCGGGAAGGGCGTATTGATGAGCTTTGAAGATTCAACGGAGAAAACATGGCGGTTTAGGTATTCATACTGGAACAGTAGCCAGAGCTATGTGCTTACCAAGGGATGGAGCCGTTATGTGAAGGAGAAGCGCCTTCAGGCAGGGGATACGGTCACATTTGAGCGCTCCATTGCCGGTGCAGGGTACCTCTTCATCGGATTTCGCCGGAGGCCGTCGATTGCTCGGCCCAAATCGTCGGCTCCCAGTGGGATTTTTCTTGCCAGGGAGGTAATGGGCACATTCCCGGGCTTCAGGCAGTGGATTCCTCGAGGTTTCTGCTCGCCGCCGCCGGCAATCGGTGTCGCCCACGGTTCGAATCCCGGGGTGCCGAGCTGTTCGAGTAACAATTTTGGGGAATCGTCTCCATCTGTCAAATCGTCGGCAATTGATGGGAAATGTTTTCCGGTGGGGGTGAAATCTTTGAAGTCGTCGGTGGAATTTGTGGAGCTTGGAAGGGGTAATTCGTCTTCCGGGGTTTTTCTGTTTGGGGCCAGTTTGGGTGGAGGATCGAAGCCTTCGACATTGAAACTATTTCCGTCTGGTGTGGATGAGGAAGAACAATGGAGGAATTGTGAGACTGGTGGGAAGCGAAAAGGGGCGGAGGAATTGCATTTTGCATTGCAGGTCGAGAAAAAGCAGTGCCCAGGAGTTTGGTAACGAGTAGATCGAAGATCTCCGTGTCAGTAAATTGTAACATATATATGGGAGGGATCGTAGTGTATGATCCCTTTTTCAGCTACCAAAATTTTGCAAACACAGCAAGCTCAAAATGTATTTTTCTAATTTTCCAGTATTAATTTCAGAAAAATAATATGGGAATTTCATATCAGAATGTAGACTGCAGTAACAGTTTGAAAATGGGGATACAGCAGAAATGATATTATGGGAATTTCAATGTCAGAATGTAGATTGTAGTAACATTTTGAAAATAAGGATATAGGAGAAATGATATCAAAATGTAGAATGTAGATTTTTAGTAACAGCTTGAGACCGAGGATATGGGGAAATGTTATTATGGGAATTCCATATCAGAATGTAGATTGTAGTAACAGCATGAAAACGAGATATAGGAGAAATTACGCAGTAGTTGCGGGGTCTAATGAATGCTACATTATTCATTACAGATTCTTCCTAATTATCAGTTATAAAAAAATTCTAAAAACAGTACTCATAGCCAATCACGCATTTACTAATAGTTGATCATTTTTTTAGTTTCTTGATTGTTGATTGGTCAATTTGTGCAAAAAATACTATTTTTTTGGTGAGCAACTATTAGGGGATGAGCATAATGTGTCTCGGGTGCACATTTTAAAATGATAATGCCAAAAATCAAAAGGTGAGCTTTAAGGTCTTCACTCACCTACAGAGGTTCACTAAAAAAATCAGCAAATTTTGACATACAGATTCAAAGTTGTAGGTGTCTAAAGTTACCCTGAGCAACTACTGGTCGTCTCTCCTAGTTGGAAGAAACGTTGGCAAAAAGTGGAATTCTTGGGTACTAATTTTTATCATCATAATTCTTAGGAGTTTTTGGATTAAAATGTGTTAACAATTGTTCGGACAATTGTTCGGATCAATGTCAGATTGTGTTCTATGATCCATCACAATGTTTAGATAATGATCCAAAGCTTTATGATGGATCATAGAGGATGATTCAAAATATTGATCAAAATGGTGATTGGAAACATTGTGATGAATCATAGAGCATGATCTAAAACATTCATAGGTAAAATGTTAGGACATAATTGAATCCAAAGGCTACCAAGCACTGAATATAAGAATGACATAGACAACAAAAAGCAGTAACAACTACAAGAATGGACACAAATTTACTTAACAATTAACAAATAACATCAATGACATTTGTATAGCAAATTGAGCAAAGGATAATCTTAATCACTGAGCTAATATCCTTTTGATCTTTAGAAGATGCTCCAATTGTACTTTCAAATTCTCAATGTTTTGTGGTAGCTTCTTTAACAAGCTTCTTGCTTACAACCAAGATTTTAGGATGTCAATGCAAATTTTACAAATATAGAATGTAGCAACAAACTGCAAAAAAGGGACATAGCTACAAGAAATTGACTTGGTAAAGTGTGGAATGCTAAACAACATTGTCACATAGAATAGAAAGAAGCAATGACTACAAGAATGTGAAAAATACTAAAGATCCTTTTGTTCTTAAGAAGCTACCTCAAATGGACTTTCAATTTCTCAGTGTTTTGTTTCAACTTATTTGACAAGTTTCTTGCTTACAACTGAGGTTTTAAGATGACAATGCAAATTTTCAAATATAGAATGTGACAACAACTGCAAAAAGGGGGCATATCTAGAAGAAAACAACTTGGCTAAGATCAAAACACTTAATTAAAACATGTTCTTCTTAAGAATATAAAGCAGCAACAATTGCAAGAATGACCAAATACTACTTAACAATTAACAAAACATTAATGGCATTTTCATAGAAAATTAACCAAAAGATAGTATTAATCATGGAGTTTTAGAGATCATTTTGTTCTTTAGAGTTGCTCCAAATAGACTTTCAAATTCTCAATGTTTTACAACAACTTATTTAACATGTTTCTTGCTTACAACTAATGTTTTAGGATGGCATCGTCAAACTCATGCATAGTCGATTCGAGAAGCTTTGCATAATAACATCATAGACTATAGAATCCATACATCTACAAATATCACAGCCATGTAGTCGAGCTTTTTGTTGAGGTGTCCAAAATGGCTATAATTACTGATTAACTAAAATCAAAATGCAATGGTTTATTCATTTTAATTACAGTTCAAGGCCACATTGTCAAATATGATGTCATATAAGCATGTTGTTGAGCACAACAAATGCTGAGAAAATCCTTACTTAAAAATAAACCATAAATATTATCCACTACATAGCTTATTGAGTGAACAACAAACTAGAAAACAATAACACATGAATGCCAAAAAAAATTATACATGGAAAACCCAAACTGGGAAAAACCATGGTGACCACTTGCCCACAAGGATAAATCATTGATATATAATTTGATTGCAAAGATAGTAGTAGATCAATACTCTAAATATGTAATTAGAGGCACAAGAATTATCTCAAGATTGACAAATTGACGATAGATCTTAGCCAATATATGCCTTTGAATCATCGTGGAAGGCTTAATTTTGGCCCAAAGTACTCAAAATATTACAACGACCTCCAAACTTCAAACACTTGTAGTTTTGTTCTTTGATGTCCAATTTGGACAAAACAAAGGTTGACCCTAGGTAGTTTGACCTCTTGAAAGCAATGAAAACTCATATTTGCACTAGCAAGCTCTAAATTTGACTAACAACATAATGACATGAAGAGGACCCCCAAAACATTTACCAAAAATTACACTCAAATATCTTATAAGACTATCAAATGACACTTAAGATGACAAGAATAAATTGAATTCTCACTAAGAAAGCAACATAATAACTCGTATGAATATAGCTTCCTTGCTTAAGTAGAGAAAGGTGATGCATAGGAATGATTAATTTTATGAAAAGTGTCTTAGTCTTATGACATGATACATAAAGTGATAACTTATCACCCACATAACATGGAGTGATAGATGTGTGACATGTCCACTAAAGGAAGATCATCCTAAAGTGTCACATATCCACTAAAATTGAATTTCCTTCAAAATGGGAGGTGGTTGTGCAACACATCCACTAAAAGAGTCTTACTATCCAAAGGTGGAAATCGCACTAAAGGTGAAATATGATATTGCGATAATATCATTGAAAGTGGAAATGGTCATATGTGGTCTATAAGTAAAACTTAACTATACATGTTGTAGGAAAAATAATTACTAGTTACAATACTTAAACACACCAACAAATACAATAGGGGATATGACCCTTAAACAACATCCCTAGACTACATTTTATGTTTTGAATCCCATATTTTAAAGTCTTCCTCTTGGTAAGATATGTCATATTCTTTGGATGTATATCTTTGATTGATTTCCCAGCTAAAATGCCAGATAAAGAAGTGAAGCTAGAATATTTTGAGACGTAGGAAATTGCAAAAATAATCATAAAACCTATCCCAAAGGAGACTTTTGAGTATTTCTTGTAGAATTTGGGTGTGGTTGCTTTTAACTCTTGATTCAATAAGATGTATAGGTTAAAGGGGAGTGTTGAATCCCTACTATAAGAATAGTTGGTGGTCTTTCATAATGCTTTTTCAAATGGGCAATGACCTAAGGGGAGAAAGAGGTTCTGATGCAGAGCCACACCTTGGAAAACTCAAGAGGAATCAGTCACTCAACTGAGTTGCTTCAAGGGGCGTCTACAACCTTCAGGATCACACACGATATATTATAACCACCCATTGTGATTTGAACCAACTATTCTTATCATTATTATTATTATGAAAACACAACCAAAGATACCTTAGACTCAACTCATAAGACTCCTATAACCATCCACTAGATTCAAAACTTTGAAAATAAATCCCCCCAAAAATTTCTTCTTGCTGCCTCTGGATAGACCTGCACTCAGACATGAATAACTTTCGAACCAGAAAAGATTTACTCAATCCAACCATTGCGATTTGGCGTAACTAGGTTTCAAACAACATATAAAAATTTGAGAGAAATCCAATGGTTCAAACTTGAGATATTGACCCCGCATCAGAGTACATTTTTCTGCAAAACATTGTTTCTTGCTGTCTCTAGATAGGCCTGCACTTAGACATGAATAACTCTTGAACCAGATCAAAACTCTTCAATCCCTCTGGTGAAGATGGGCGTAATTAAGCCTATAATAACATATCCAAAGCTCATGAAAATCCAACGGTGCATTTGGGAAATATTACCCACGCACTGAGATTAATTTTCTGCAAACATACCGAATTCGACCCAAAACTAAAACTTTTTAATCTTCTGCAAACTATCAACTTGTTTCCAGTGAGAAGATAAGAAAAATCCGTTCAAAACTCAGACCATCGAAAACTTGCACAAAGACAAAATGAAAAATCATTCCATATCTCTCCAAATTCGATTCCTTCTCTACATAGCCGACTGGCTCTCCTTTTAAAATTGACTTTCTTTTCCTAATTAAAGGATGTGAAACGTTTTCTTCTTATTTTAGAAAAGAAGAATGTCTTATATCCAAAAAAAGGATAAGAATCTGAAACGTTTTTTCTACCAATATTAGACAGTCGTTTTCTAAGTCAGGAATATTCCAAAAATTGCCTACTACCTATTATTGGATTCTAAAAATCATTAAACACTCCACCTACGAACTAAAAAAAACTATTCTAATTTAAGATCCACACACCTGGTCCTAGGTGGCTATATCTGGAGAGCTTATCGAACTGCTACTCTAGGTATGCCACCACATGTAGGACGTTATTACAAACTTCAAAAATTAAAAGCATTTAAAACATAACATTAAATTCCCTATTACATTTTCAACAATGTTGCCTCCTATAGCGTTTCTCTTCTCTGCCACTGCAGCATACTCCCCTATAGAATTAATCTCAAGTCCTCTTGAGATGATGTGTTGTAGAAATGAATCTCATTCTTCTTTCAAACTTTCCAATTTCTTTGAACTAGGATGAGCATATCTACAAGAAAAACAAAAATAATATCCAATTTCTCCACCTTGTAGCTTTGATTCTTTAATGCTGTAAATGTCACAGAAAATTCTCTAGCATGATTCACTATACATGAAATCTGCACCCCTGCATAAACATTATTAGAAGAAAACATATCATCAGCATTAAGATTATTTGAGTTCTCTTTTTGAATATGAGCTTCCTTATACACCATGTAATGTGCATCATATCTATCTTCATCAATAGTAACCATAAACTTATCTGCTTCTTGACTATCAACCAGTTTCACATCTTGAATCTTAAGAATCGTATTTATCTCTTCTTCCTTTATTAAACATTTATCATCATCTTGATCTTCTGTAGTAATCTCACTTTCAAATATCTCTTTCTTATTACAACTTTGTTCAAGAACAATAACAATATTGCACTCTTTCCTTTCTTCTTCAAGCTGAGTTTCCATACTACTGCGATACCTTTTCCATTCTCCCACAATGGCTGCAAATTTTCCCCATAAATCAGATTTTTCTTTAGAACTTGCTGTTACACATTCCTTAGCTTCATCTTCATGCCATTCCTCTTGACATTTTTCTTCATTATGCATATTTAAGGCTTCATCAGTTGCCTCCAAAATCTTTTCCATAGGAGTACCTTCCAACATTGTACTCTTCTCTATTTTCAAAGGACATGTTACTATTCCAACCACAAATTATTCACACTCAAATCCCATAGGACTTGTCTCATTACTGCTCTCACCAATAGTTACTTGTTGCACTTCTTCTTTCTGCATTTTATTTTTTCTCAACTTAGCTTCATTCTCTTCAAGTTTCCTTCTCAAATTGTTTATCTCCTCTTCTATCTTGCTTAGCTCTTCTCTTTTTTTTCTCCTTTCTTCTTTCTCTCTTTTCTTCTTTTCCTCTATCTCCTTCTGTTTAGAATCCTTTCTCTATCGATACCTTCTAAAAAGATACAATAAAGCTGCTTCTTCTTGTCCCATCATTCCTCAGCTAGTTTATTTTCTTCTTATCTAGTCTCCTGGACTTCTTCTCAGACTATTTCTCTCAATCTTTAACAATCACACAAACATATACACAACTAATTTTTCCCAAACCTTTTGCTGAGCTCTAATACCAAAAATGATGCAGAGCCACACCTTGGAAAACTCAGGAGGAATCAATCACTCAACTGAGTTGCTTCAAGGGGTGTCTACAACCTTCAGGATCACACACGATATATTATAACCACCCATTGTGATTTGAACCAACTATTCTTATCATTATTATTATTATGAAAACACAACCAGAGATACCTTAGACTCAACTCATAAGACTCCTATAACCATCCACTAGATTCAAAACTTTGAAAATAAATCCCCCCAAAAATTTCTTCTTGCTGCCTCCGGATGGACCTGCACTCAGACATGAATAACTTTCGAACCAGAAAAGATTTACTCAATTGAACCATTGAGATTTGGCATAACTAGGTTTCAAACAACATATAAAAATTTGAGAGAAATCCAACGGTTCAAACTTGAGATATTGACCCCGCATCAGAGTACATTTTTCTGCAAAACATTGCTTCTTGCTATCTCTAGATAGGCCTGCACTTAGACATGAATAACTCTTGAACCAGATCAAAACTCTTCAATCCCTTTGGTGAAGATGGGCATAATTAAGCCTATAATAACATATCCAAAGCTCATGAAAATCCAACAGTGCATTTGGGAAATATTACCTACGCACTGAGATTAATTTTCTGCAAACATACCGAATTCGACCCAAAACTAAAACTTTTTAATCTTCTGCAAACTATCAACTTGTTTCCAGTGAGAAGATAAGAAAAATCCATTCAAAACTCAGACCATTGAAAACTTGCACAAAGACAAAATGAAAAAACATTCCATATCTCTCCAAATTCGATTCCTTCTCTACATAGCCGACTGGCTCTCCTTTTAAAACTGACTTTCTTTTCCTAATTAAAGGATGTGAAACGTTTTCTTCTTATTTTAGAAAAGAAGAATGTCTTCTATCCAAAAAAAGGATAAGAATCTGAAACTTTTTTTCTACCAATATTAGACAGTCATTTTCTAAGTCAGGAATATTCCAAAAATTGCCTACTACCTATTATTGGATTCTAAAAATCATTAAACACTCCACCTACGAACTAAAAAAAAACTATTCTAATTTAAGATCCACACACCTGGTCCTAGGTGGCTATATCTGGAGAGCTTATCGAACTGCTACTCTAGGTATGCCACCACATGTAGGACGTTATTAAAAACTTCAAAAACTAAAAGCATTTAAAACATAACATTAAATTCCCTATTACATTTTCAACAATGTTGCCTCCTATAGCATTTCTCTTCTCTGCCACTGCAGCAGGTTCTACTCAAAAGAAATTTAAAACCATTTTTTTTTAATAAGATGTGTTGTCCTTTGTCATTGATTTCAAGAGGGGAGAGTTATTCCATGCATATACATCCCTACATTTTCACTTAAGAAAAATATTGGGTCCTATCTTTTTCATTTTTATTTTCCTTTCTTTGTTCTTATTTAGTTTTTCTTTGTTCTCTCTAGAGTATGTGACTTTGGATTCTTCCCTCTTTTATCTCCAAGCCTTGTGTTCTTGGTCTCTATAATGTTTTTTGGTATCATGGAGGTTGGATGTTTGATCCCTAGAGTGCAAAGTTAATTGAAGAATGGAGTACTAAGGCATTTAATGTGATTTTTTTACCAAGTTATAAAAGACTTTTTGAAGGTAATTTTTTACTCACCAAGTGATCAAAATTTATTTCAAGAGTGATTTTGCATCCGAGAATTCAAACTTGCAATTTTGAGTGTTTGTGTAGGGGATCAATTATGTGAAAAGTGCTTTCAAAAAATATCTTGGCCAATTTGTGTGATATTCTAGTTAGGTAGGTTTTTTCCTGCATTTTGTTAGGATAGTTTAGGTTTTTCCTTTTGTTTTCTTTCTTTTTATTGCTCAAGACTTGCTTTTAGGGTAGCTAAATAAGGGGGTTTAATATGAATTCATTTTCCCTTAAGGCATGTAAATTTTATTATTCTAGGATTTTCTATACCTTTGTTTCTAGTGTCAAGTGTTTGATGCCTCAATTTTGCGTTTGTAGAATTATAACTTTTTCAATATGCTCATTTTGTTCCCTAGATCATACATTGTTGTTGATCAAAAGCTATATTTTGTATGTGTTAAATTAGGGATTTCTAGGGTTTCTTGTTATCTATATGTTCTAGATGTTTCTATTTTTTTTATAGATGTTACACATGTGTAGTTAGATGTTAAAAGTGTTATCTTAGGACCCCTTAGTACATAATAAGACATTTTAAGATACTCAAGGCCCCTAGAGACACATAAGACCCCTTGATAGGATCTTTTATGACATGAGGTTCCTCAAAAAACCCTAGATTATGACCTAAAACCTCTTAAGAAGCCTAAGAATGACATGTTCTCATTTTTTAGCGTGGAGCTTGACAAGTCCCCAAGTGGGAGATTATTAGCTTGTGGTGACTAACCAAGTAAGTACTATACACTTGCCATGTGACATAGTACAAGGCAGGAGAATCCCTAAAGGAGATGTCCTAGCCCCCAGCCAACAACTACACATCGAAAACACAATGCAAGATACATGATCTAATACCAAATACAATAACAAACATTAAATACATAACATGAAATTAAATACTTAGGATAGGCTCTAAGTTTACAATGCATAATTAACTCATAAGACCACATCAGAATATGCACACTTAGACATAGGTCCACATGTCATCCAACTATCCAAATCCAAGAGTGCACACACCAACTCCCTTGAATCAAATATCACGAATACAATCTCCAAAGTTCTACCAATAAATTAGGAACTCATGACCAAAAGTCGCCAAAATAGCTTTAACTCCAAGATGATGAACCCAATCATCACACATTATTAAGGAAAGGTTCCCCAGTATGCCTCGAACATATCCCTTACCATGTGAATCATAACTCCAAAAACTTGAGCATGAAGCCCCTACCAACAAGATTGCTGACTTCCCTAAGATGCTCCTACATCACCATGTATCCTTTAGGGTTTGAGGTTGGGTCGTGCTTTGAGTGGGGATTCAGAAATGGAGCCCTTGAGGATTTTTTTTTGGATATTAGCTAACATATTGTTGTATCTTCTTAAAATTGAAGCACTTCCATGTTAAGAGTGTTTAGTCCTTTGAGTAAGTGGTCTGGGGTCATGTCAAGCACTTTAAATGGGTCTTTGCATGGATCTGGATGTTTTCCCTCTATTCTGCTTCTCTCTCTTTATTTCTAGCCTATTTTTGACAACTTTCTCTATGAAACTGAGGACTTTGAAGTTTTCTAGGTCAAGGACAACCTTTTAGGTCAAGGTTGACCTCAACCCTAACCTAGGATAGGGTCAACCTCATCCTTGACCCCAAGTCCAATTTTCAATTTCTGGGAGTTTCAAATATCAAGCTTTAGAAAGTTTCATTTTCCTACTTCTAGGTCAGTTGTTTTGGGTTTCGGAATGGTAGACTCTTAAATTGCATTTAATCTAGGTCCATTTCTAGGTATTAATGTTAATTGGGATTTAATGCTCCTATGTTGACCTTCTCTAGAAGTTTGTGCCCTAGATCTCTATATAAGGAAGCTTTCTTCCCTCATTTTGACATCTATCTATTTTCTACTTTCTATCAGCGAAGTTATTATCTACCTTTTATGAAGAGCTTCTACAATCTAATACCAAGCATCCATTTTCAAGTGAGCAAGCATTCTATCATTCAAGCATTCAAGTTTTCAATTGAAGATCAAGGATTGAAGCATTCAAGTCTTTGAAGGGATTTGGTTCAAGCATTCAAGATTTATCATTTAAACACTAGATGTATCCATCATGATGGTGTGTTCATCCTTCAAGATCCTTTGTTCATCTTCAAGATCTATTCATTCTTCTATCAAGATGGATTCCAAGCATACAATCATGGAGGTTTTGATTTACATTTGCTAATGTTATGTTCAAGCTTTCATATCAATATACTTGTTTACATTTCAAATACAATTGCATATCTATTGAGTATCATAGCTTCATTGTTAGATTTACTACTTGTTAGCATTCTCTATTTCAATTCCATTATTAAGGTTGATTCCAAACTGGGGTTTGACCAAGGGAAACCCCTCATCTAAACAACAAAACCATTTTTCATGCAGATACAGGTGTGGAAGAATAAATTAAAGTGTAGATTTGGATACCCTTTTCATTGAACTTGTGAGATCTATGAACAAAATTTTTGTTGGAGCTATTTAAGTCAAGGTTGGCTTTTTGGAGCATAATTGTACCCTAGGGTAAGATTGTGCCCCTCTATTTGGGTCAAGGTTGACCTGCATTCAAAAGGAGAAGTTTTCTGGGTTTTCTCCATCTTGACATTTCTAGTCTGGAACATGTTGCAAAATTCTCCAAAACTATACGCAGACATCAGAAATTAACATTTTCAAGATTTACCCTACCTTAAGGTTAGTATCTGCCTTCTATTCATTTTAGATTTGAAGTACTTACTTTTCCATAACAAAGATTATAGGATCTCCTTTCTCCTTATTCTCCATTGCTCGATCCATTTGTGCATTGATCACTTCCTTGTGGTTAATCAATTTGCATCATTCCATTTGGGAATTCGGGTTGAGGATAGGTCCTATTTTCCCCTATTCAATTATAACTGACACAAGCTTTTATAAAATGGCTTAGGGTTAGGGATTTTAATGGTGATGATGTTTTAGCAGCTTCTTACAATAGCATTGAGTTGCAAGGGATTGCAGATTGTAATCAAGTTGGAATCACTGGATAATAAGAATATTGGACTTGTTGTTTGGTAGATGTAGCCTAGGGATTGGTTGAACTACATTAAATCTTTGTGTCTTGTGTTCTCTTCTATGTGCTTTATTCCTTTCTAATTTTGGTTATATTTGCATGTAATTGTTATTTCTCTTTTTTTAAAATCCTAATAATAATGACATAGCAACACTTATTATGACACAATAAACTTGGTAGGGCCTATTATGATATAACACCCCTTGAGATGGCCTATTGTCATAATAATACTCTTACAATATTGCATTGATTGGGAAATATTTTTAGAATTTTGTAGGAAAACATTAGAGATACAATTTTTGATGAAGGAGGGGTCAAATTCCCCTTTCTTGTGGAGATAACAAGTCCACTCTCACTATCATTAAAGAGAAAAGGAATGAGTTGAAGTGCCTAATATAAGAGATATTTTATTTTTGGTAACTATCTTATGACCCCAAGGGAAAACAAAGATTTTTTCCCCAACATGTACAAAGTTCGTGCACTTCACCTTGAGGATTCTTAGGCCAATTACCAAGATGAATTTGATATATACTGGCCCTAGCATCATTTTATTATGGTGTACAAGATGGAAAAAATTTATGTTGTAGAAGTTCCTAAGTTCTAAAACATAAAAGGCATTCAAGATCCCAATTTTTATATAGAGAAAATAGAAGATAGATTTCTCCAAAAGATTCAGTGGGATGGACTAGTAGAGTTTGATATTGGGATTGTCAACCAGGAGGTGATTAATAGGAGGTGCACAATTTTCAACCGTTGACTCCCCACATATAACCAAGGGAAAAAGGAGGAAAAATATGATCCCTCTTAACAATATGAGAGTATAGTAAAAAATAAATGGGGCACCTTGTCTAGAAAGACACATCCCTTGAAAGATGTTGTCATAAAGGTAAGTTTTGAGAAGTTGGGTGAGTAGATGGATCAATTACATAAGATTGCTTCTATGGTGGAATGAAGGAGTTGAACCTATATGAACTCGCCCTATAATATATTTTGGTTATGGGAACCTCACAAGTAGAGACAAGATTAGTTCATGGCTTCAAAATCCTTTCAATTAGTGTTGATACAGAGTGAGATGTTCCTTTTGAGAAAGACATATTATTACATCATTTGTGGGGGGAGGAAAGAAAGAATAAATAAGTAGATGACACTACCATGAACCTCACAAGAGACGACAATTTTGAGAATAATCCTTCCCCAAAAAATTCTTGAGTTTCTCAATGACATGTTGACGCCAAAGGATTAGTAGATCATTTTCAAAGTAGTTGAAGAAGAAGAAGAAAGAAAAAATGAGGAAGAGGATATAATGCTAAAATATTAGGAAGAAAAAGTAGAGGAAGAGAGACTCTACAAGATTGAAGAAGAGAAGAAGAATGATGAAGAAGAAGAGGCTAAGAAGAAACATGAAGCTAATGAGTGCACTCACTAAGATGAAATTAGGCTCAAGGTAGAGGAAGAGGTCCATAAAAAGGAGGTTAAAGATTAAAATATGTGTAAATAGGAAGAGAAAAATAAGATGGTCAAACAAGTATAGAGATGCAAAAAAATAGGGTTTCTCATCATAAAGCCACATAGGTCATAGAGAAGAGAAAATGAGAAGAGGATGCCTAAAAGAATGAAGAATAAGAAAAGAAAGGGGCAAAAAAGGAATAAAAAGCATAGGGGAAGATAGACCTTCAAGATCAACCTTAACCTCATCATCCAAGGCTACTTAAGGAAATCTTGAGCCTAATCCTTAACCCAACCTACAAATGAATTTGCCATAGAACCCATTTCCACGTCAACAACTAGATCTTCAGGAAAACTACATGAGAATCTTAATAGGAAATTGTACCAAAATGAGGAAGAAACAAAAAATCTTGGGAATCCTCCTCTTGAAGAAACAACATGAGAAGAACTAGTACAAAATGGTTGTGAGATGTTTGACCTTTAGGACATCATGGATATTGAATCCAATGTTCAATATCCACCCAAATAGTAGATGAAGACATATAAAATGAAACAACTAGAAGAGCCCATCATTTTCCCATTGTTGTAGGACATAATGGCCAAAATTACAATCCCACCCAAAAGTAAAGACAAGAAGGTCATTCCATTTTTTTTACTAAGAGGAACACCAGAGGAGAAATGATGATGATGATGCTCATAGTCCCACTATAGGATAAGGATGCATCTGAGGTCACTTTGAGGGATTACCAAGTCCACATGGTCAAGCTCAAAAAGTGAAATAAATGGATTAAGCCCAAAATCCTCAATTGGGCCACTGAATTAGTGAATGAGAGGTTTTCCAAAGTATATTAGAAGAACAAGAGGGAAGTTCAACCATTAGCATTCAAGTTGAAAGAAATTAATTTAGGAGCTCACCACTTCCCTTGTATCATAGAAACCTAAAGCATCTGCCTAAAAGTTAATTTTGTGGGATGAGATAAATTCTTTAAGGATTTTATAAAGAGAAAAAAATTGGTAGTAGAAAAATGGATCTCTGATTAGGTGAGGATGGTTGGATACTTTCTTACTAAGTCTATTTTTAGATTTTTTGAAAGTAGTAAAAAATAAAATTTGAAGTTACAACAACACTTGGTGCCTAGGAGGTTGATATTTGTAAACACACAAAAAAAAGAAACATAATAAAGGAGATCATTAATTTAGGCAAGGATAAATTAACAAGATTGACATCCTTGGTGATGAGGGCTTGGAGTTCTTGAGGCTCATATACTACAGGCTTGGTCTCAAGCTTGATATACGATGTGCATGTCCTTAGCATATTTTCCTACAATAATAAAATGCCATGCCTTGAAGTGTTCCAATTTTGTGGGGGATGCCATGGACTTATATTTTGAAAGAGTAGATGGGTTCACAAACTTACATTCTTTTCTTGATGGTTTTGATGAGCAAGACAAGAAGATTTTTGGTGCCTCTTGAGAGTTTGACAAGAAGATCATGGATGAATAGGGAGATAACAATAGACACACACAAGGCACAAATGACTGAAGCTCACATGTATGAGAAATCATATGAGGCTTGAGAGAATCTTATAGAGGATGAAGTCCAAACCAAATGCATGAAGGAGATCAACAAAAATATCATCAACTAGTGCATTGAGAGATTGGAAAAGCAAAAGAAGGTTTGACCTCACAATAGTGGAATTTTACATCCCTAACATCCTCTATTATTTTATTCATTGAAGTTTTTAGGATCTCAAGGAGTGTACACGATGAAGTAACTTTTTATTGATTCATTCTTGCAGAGGTCCATATTGATGCTTACTTTCTTAGAGTTGACTGATTATTGCCTAGATAGTGGTAATTATTGTGTACAGTCATAAGAATGATAGGTGTAGTATGAAAAAGAAGTGACTTGTAAGATTGGTCTTCTTTGAATTCCATCCCTCCATATTTAGGGCATTAATCTTGCATTATAGGTAGCTGAGATGCAAATCACTTATCAAACAAGCATTGATGGAAATGCCTCAAGAACAAGACATGTACAAAGGACAATTGAACTTGTGCATACGTGGAACTCCCCCTTGGGAACTAGATTCCCTATCTTCCTTTCTAATCTCTTCTTTCTAGCTTCTT
Organism: Cupressus sempervirens; assembly: GCA_028749045.1. Classification (NCBI taxonomy): domain Eukaryota; kingdom Viridiplantae; phylum Streptophyta; class Pinopsida; order Cupressales; family Cupressaceae; genus Cupressus; species Cupressus sempervirens. Next base: position 744,933,821 of record CM053783.1, read on the forward strand.
TCTTTTCCTTTCAAATTTTTAATCAATTTTATATGATGTACACACATGATGATAGGTGTAAATCCTTTTCCTCTCATGTAAATATTGTAAACTGATGCATATATTGTAAAATATTGTGAATAGGTAGATGCACATTGTAAATTTCTAAAAATATGCAATTTTGGATCATCCTTAGGACCTACAAAATTGATAATTTTGAAGGACATAGAAATAGAGGTAGAGTCAAATAGTTCATACTCTCTACTTTTTCATTAAGATTAGTTCATGATCCCTTGGAGACTTGTAAGCTTTGACTAGTCAGTGTTGTATGTCTATACTACCAATTGAATAAAGAACTCATAGCTTGCATACCACTTTTCTTTCTTCATCCCATTTGTTCGTGAAATTGTATCATTTTATATAGTTACTGTTCGCTCAAGAGTTATTAGCTACTTTCTGTGATGGAAGTTATTTTAATCGAAATGAATCTTAATTCTTTTACATATGTTGAATTTTAATCATGTATGTTTATGTAGTCTTTTCATTTTTCTTAAGTAGAGTTCATGGTATTTCTTATTAATTGGTTATAGTTTTTTTTTTTAAATCTGCACTCTATGTTGTATTTTGTAGTTTATTTCAAGCTCATCCCAACATTTTATCTCAAGGTATCTTATGTGTGTCAAAACCTCCCAAAAAATAGTATACCCCTTGAAAAATAATATGTGTCCAACTAAGCTCATCTAACACCTTTGTGAACTAATAATAAGGTGAATGGGAGGAAGGGGAGGTCACTACCTAGTACCCTCTTTTAGGAGGAATTGTCCAATGCCCCACACACTTACTGACATCTCATACACTATTGTGTAACCCTACACAAGGGTTACATAAACTAGGTGTTGGTCCTACTACAAGTCTATACATTGAGGGGGGATTGGGGGGGGGGGGGTGGTGGTGGTGAATCATCATACTTATTGGTTTCAACCTTTTATCCAAAATCATACTTCACACTTATCTACAAGTCAATACTATTTATAAATTCACTAGTCAAGATTAAGCAAAAACAAATAAAATGAAAATAGCAACACATAACACAATTTTTATCTCATGGAAACCTAGCTAGGGTAAAAACCATGGTGTGTGAGTCAATCCTCACAAATCTTCACTCTTCTAAAGTGTGCCCAGTAAAGAGCTTATCCCTATTAGAAGATTACAAATACATTGTTAGGTTCCACCTAGTTAAGGGATTTTGATGAGACATGTTAATGTCTTGCCATATTAGGAGTAGCTTGGTTAAAGGACTTTAGAACACAAGTGAATGTGTTACCATGTTAAGGGATTTGTACAAAGAACCTATTAGGGTTCACCCTCAATGGGATTTACTATTGTAAAGGTAAGTAAACAACATGGAATGATATAAAATATAGCTATTGTTCTTATCTTGGAAATAGATCCTTCTTCAAATCTAAAGATAAATCTAGAACTATGCTCTTCCTTCTCCTGGCTTTATGATTCTACAAACCTTGATCTGTTGTGTACTTGGCTCTTCTTTGTCTTTGCACATGATAACCTTGTGATGTTTAGGCTTGATAGCTGCACCTCAAGATGATAAATTCCTAAAGGTGACTTTTCTCTAATAACTCTTCTTCACTCCTTGAGAGTCCACTTAGCTTGACTCTTCTGGCTCTTCGACTAATCGCTCAATAATCTAACCTTTCCTCATTCAACTCTCCCTCTTTTATACTTTCTTTTAGCTTCTCAAGGAAGCCCTAATCTATGGATTTGGAATTTGAATTCTCATCCTTACTACTAGCCTAACTTCTAGTTGTAGTAGTGTGCTGCTCTTATCAAATGTAGTGTGTTCGTACAAGAATTATAGGTATTGTGTGTCCTTGATGACTTTCTTATTTGGAAAGAATTCAAGTTTGAATTCTTTCAACTATTCCTAATTTCATTCCTCCATCACCATTAAATGTAATGTTGAGTGCACTTTTCTATGCTTCATGACTAGACAGTCATGGGTGTCTTACTTTATGCTCACCTTGTTGATCTGGCCAATCAAACTCATTGGTATATCTACTTACCCCTCCACATTTCCTCCTACTTATATGGAATTCACTTAGCATACTTTGTCTAATTGGATCACCTTTTTCATCGTTGTCACTAGGCTTACACATCTTCTCTACTCTAATCAACCTTGTGAACTAGAGTCACACAAAAAATGTTCTTTCCAGTCATTCCTCTCTATCGTTCTTGGTTCCTTCATATGTGTTGACACCAATGAAAAAAACTTTGATAACTAAGCCTACCAATCAAGCTATAGGTTAGTCTTCAAGACACTTAGGGAAACAATCACCCCCTTTGGCATCGATGACAATATTTAGTCATTTTGGGACTCAGTGTTTCAATTCCTTACTTTACTTCTTTAATTGCCTCCCCCTAAGATAGTATTTTTTTCTTCTCAACTTCTCCCCCTTTGACAAAAATGCCAAAAGTGAACATATTTTATGATCTCTCAATTGTTCCCCCTATGGATTAGTCCCGTGTTCTCATCAATCCACCTTTAGATTTATTCATTTCTTGATCATGGATTGATGGCCTTTCTATTTTAGTTTAGTTCAGACTAGATAGGGGTAAGACCCCTAACCTTTCTATTAGATACTCAAAGGTATCCTTCTGAAGAGGCTTTGTAAATATATTGGCCAATTGCTCCATGGTTGGTACATATTCCAACCTGACTTCTTTTGCTTGAACTTGTTCCCTTAGAAAATAGTACTTGATGGATATGTGCTTTGTCTTTGAGGGCATAATTAGATTGTTACATAAATTGATTGCACTAGTATTATCATAGTTGATAATGACTAGTTCCTCCATCTTCTATTGAATTCCTTCAAGAAGTTATTTGATCCAAATACCCTAAGTGCAATTCATTTCTACAACATATTTTTCTTTATCCATTGACTATGAGATACCATTTCCCTTCTTGCTAGTCCAAGCAACCAATCTTCCTCCACGAAAGAATGCACCACAAGTTGTGTTATTTATATCATTTATGTTCCCTGCCCAATCAACATCCATGAAGACACTAAGCTCAAAGTTACCTTTCGCAGGATACCATAGGTTATGCTCTTCATTTCCCTTTAGATACCTAAAGGTCCTCTTTATAGCTATCATATGTGGTTCCTTTGGGTTGGCCAAAAATCTAGCCACCAGTCCAATTGCTTGTGCTATGTCTGGTCAATTGTGCACCACATACTATAGTTTACCAATCATGAATCAGTAAAGCCTCTAATCTACTTTAGATCTTTCATCTTCCTCCATATGGAACATCTTTAGTATTTCTTTCACATATTTGGTTTCCCTATGAAGATTCCTCCTCTTAACCGGGACACTTGGAGTCCAATGAAGAAATTGATTTCTCTTATCATGGACATTTCAAACTCCTTTATGGCTATTAACATGAATTTGAATGCTATGAGAAAATATTTTAGAATAGTGTTATGACTTTGTTTGTCATTGATGACAACATAGTAAGACTAATAGAGAAATAGACTAAGATTTATGTATTGAGTGCATCATATTACGTATCTACCCATGCGCAGTTAACAACATATACTACAACATGTATTTGACATATGGTCAAGTTCCCAGAATCTAAATTGATAGTGTACAAAAGATATTAATGATCTACAGAGATTCACAAGGAAACAGAGCATTGAGAAAATAGTCTTTGTTGTATGATCAATATAACACATTATGTTTGGAATAAAGGGTTGTGCAGTTAACTGGAGGGAGTAAACTGACAATTGATGACATTAGTAAGTGTACAGGTATGAAAGTAACATGGGTGAAAGTTTGGAAACAACTGTGAGCCAATAACATTAATTAAATGAGTATTTCATTTAATTAAATATGGAGCTGAATCAAATGAATGTTAAGTGTATGAAGCTAACTCTAAAGATTAATAATTGAGTATGGCATAAAGGAAAGGTGTTTTCCAAGTTCTAGAGATTGTAATTGTGATAAAAAAGTAGAGAAGACTTGCGAATTGTGAAGTAGAAGAGCAGAGTAATCTTCTAATGTGTGTAAATGACCTTAAGGGTTACTAATGAGTTCTAGATCTATTTGCATGATCTGAAGGTGAAGGAGTCCAACGTACTAGATAGAGGAAGAGAAAAGAGATTGTTCCACATCTATTATTCTTAAAGGAATAGTACTGAGATCAATTGGACGGTGGGTTCGTTGATATGATCTTGAAGTTGTTTGGACAATGGGTTTAGATGCCTTCTTCAACTTCTAACATGGTTGGAATCTCCTAACAGGGATTCAAAGTCTCCTAATAGGGACTCTTTGTACTAAGCATTGTAATAGACTCCTGACAGGGTCTATCCTCTAACAAGGAATATTCAAATTAGTACATTATTCTGTGGGCATCACTCCCACTAGGACTTTCCCTCTGATCAAGGGTTTCCCTAGTTAACATATCTAGTGTATGTGTGTATGCATATTTCTTTATGATTTTTGTTTACTTTGATTGATAAAGTAAGAATTGTTTAAGATTGATATATAACTGATTCACCCCTGCACCCACCCACCCCCCCTCCCCCCCCCCCCCCCCCACCTCTCAGTTATATTGGTGAACTATTACTTCTAACAATTGGTATCAGAGACTCGGGTCCTTGAAAGAAAGTTTAAACAAATTTGGGAGATCCATGGTGAATATGTTTAGAAAGGAAATTCCTAGATTAGATGGCACAAACTATGACAGCTAGAAGGATAAAATGAAGACTCATCTCTTATGCATGGGACTAGGATATTGACTTATGACCAAGACATCCAAAAACATTGCAGAAGAAGACAATCTTGAAACCTGCACTGAAGAATAGAGAGAAGTATATATGTGCAACATAAGGGCAAGAGAAGCAATACTATCAGCATTACCTAAAAGTGAGTATAGTCAGGTAAAAGTACTTAAAACATCTCATGAAATTTGGAAAACTTTAGAAGCTAATTATGAAGGTGATACACATGCAAAAAGAGTTAGATTGCAAAATTTGTATTGCACATTTCAAGATGTTAGAATGATGGAAGATGAATCTGTGAGAAGCTATGTTGGAAGAATATCTGAGATTGTTGCAGGAATCACATCTCTTGATGGAAAGAAATCTGATGATGAAGTGATATGGAAGATCTTGAAAAGTCTGACACTGCCTTTCAAGTTAGTAGCACAAATGATTCAACTGATGATACCTTGCACTACTAATTTCACCAAAGAAAAATTGCTCGATAGATTGGAACCTGTAGAATTTGATCTGAAATAGTCTAGTGAATTGGAAAAAGTTGAGACAACATTCAGTGCATTAAACATCAAACCTAGTTGACATTGCTAGTAGTAGCAAATCCATTGAAGAAAAGGTCCAAGAAGGAGTGGCTCTTCTTTTGGAAAGAGAAAAAGATGGTAAGAATATCTTTAAATGTTGGACTTGTAATGAATATGGTCATTATGCATCTAAGTGTCCTAAAAGAGAAAGGAAGTTTAAAGGTAGATTCAAATCTAGAAGATCTAGAAATTGTTTATATGCTAATGAAGAAGAAGATGAAGAAGAATCTGATCAAAGCAAAAGTGAAGATGAATTAGGATTTGTAGCTATAAAAGAGGATGATCTTGACAAAGACATTAGAGAAGAAAGTACGCTGATTTCACAAGTTGAAAAGAAAGATTGGATCATTGATAGTGGTTGTTCACATCACATGACTAGTGATATAAGCAAGTTTATCAAATTCAAAAGCTATGATGGAGGAATTTTTAGAGAAAGGATTGTCAAAGTAGGGAATAATGCAGCTTGTCATATTATAGGAATTGGATCTATAACACTTGATGGTAAAACATATACTGATGATGTTTATTTTGTTGATGGACTTAAGCATAACTTTTTGAGTGTTGGATAGCTTGTGGACAAAGGCTATCAACTACAATTTGGTAATGGTACATGCATTATCAAGAATAAGGAAGGAAAAATACTTGGTACTGGCACAAAAACTAGAGATAATGTATTTCAGTTAAACTCCACTGAAATAACATGTTTAGTACCAAGGATTGACAACAATTGTTTATGGCACAAAATATTTTGTCACATTAACTTTGATAACATTGTGAAGGCCAGTAATACACTTGTTGTGAGAGATTTGTCCAAAATCTCTAAGCCCACTGACACTATTTGTAAGGAATGCATTTTGGCTAAGTAGAAAAGAGTCTCATTTCCTAGCAAGTAGTTTTTTACTACACAAAAGCTAGAACTAGTACATATAGATTTGAGTGGTTCTGCAAGAACAAGAGGATTCTATGGAGAAAGGTACTTTATGATTTTTGTTGATGATTTCACTAGAATGATGTGGGTAACTTTTCTTAAAGAAAAATCAGAAGCATTTGAGAAATTTGGGATATTTAAGAACAAGGTTGAAACTAAATCTGTACTTAAGCTCAAAAGCTTAAGATCAGACAAAGGAGGAGAATTCACCTCCAGAGAATTCAATATCTATTGTGAAGAACAAGGTATCAAGAGACAACCATCCTCACCCCATACAATTGAGAAGAATAGGATTTCTAAATGAAGAAATAAATCAATTGTTGAAGCAGAAAGAGCTATGTTATTTGAGAATGATGTACCAAACACCTTTTGGAGAGAAGTAGTCAATACATTAGTATACACCCTGAACATAGTGCAAATAAGGAAAGGTATGAACAAAACTCCCTATGAATTATGGTTTGGTCACTCACCATCAGTCAAGTACTTTAGGATATTCGGAAGTAAATGTTACATCAAAAGAGATGATGATATTGGTAAATTTGATCCAAGGAGAAATGAAGGTATGTTTCTTGGTTATTCATTGAAAAGTAAAGCTTACAGATGTTTCAACTATAGACTAAAAACTATAGTAGAGTGCGCAAATGTTAAAATTGATGAAAAGTTTGGTACCAAGGAAAAGATAATGGTCTATAACTTTGATGGAGATGATTACTTTGGAAAGGCTGACAAAAGTAATGAGTTATTTCTCAAGATTAACAATGACTTGTAGAATAATGTACAAATTGAAGATATGAGACAAGAACAGAGTGCAGTACTTGAAATAAAAATTGAAGTAAAAACTCCTACTCCAAATAGAAACATGATAAGAAATCATCCTATTGATCAAATAATAGAAAGTAAAGAAAAAGGGGTAATGACAAGGAGCAAAATTAATGAAGAACTATGTCTATTATCTCAAGTAGAACCAAGAAGCGTGGATGAAGCAATCAAAGATAATTATTGGAAAGAAGCAATGAAGGAAGAACTCCAGTAGATAATTAAAAGTAACACATGGCAATTATCTCCTAGACCCAAGGACAAAAATGTGATTGGCACTAAATGGGTATTTAGAAATAAAATGAATGAACAAGGAGAAGTGATAAGAAACAATGCAAGACTTGTGTGCAAAGGCCACTCTCAGTAAGAAGGAATTGATTATGAAGAAACATATGCACCTATAGCAAAAATGGAAGAAGTCATAATGTTCTTAGAATATGTAGAAAACAAAACTTTTAAGGTATATCAGATGGATGTTAAGTCAACATTCTTAAATGAAGAACTTGAAGAAGAAGTCTACATTGAGCAACTAGAGGGTTTTCCTTTAACAAAAGAAGAGGATATGATTTTTAGACTAAGAAAGCATTGTATGGATTAAAACAAGCACTAAGAACTTGGTATGCAAGTTGGACAAATACTTAGAAAAGCTTGGATTTTCTAAAGGAATAGTAGATGGTAGCTTGTACTTAAATAAAATGGAAGATGGTTTGTTGATAATTATTGTATTTGTTGATTACATCATTTTTGGTGGAAATGATGAAGCCAGTAACAAATTCTCAGAAGACATGAAGAATGAGTTTGAAATGAGCATGATAGGTGAAATGAAATTTTTCTTGGGATTGTAGATTGTTCTAAACAAAGACGGTATCTTTATTTCTCAAACCAAGTATTTAAAGGATTTACTTAAAAGATTTGGTTTATAAAGTTGTAAACCTTTTGGAACTCCTATGGTAATTGGTCATAAATTATCTGGCAAAGATGAGATGCCTAATGTTGAACAAAAGAAGTACAGATCTATGATTGGAGGATTGTAGTATCTGACTCATAGCAGACCAGATATAGCCAGTACAGTTGGAATTGTGGCAAGATTTCAAGTTGATCCTAAGGAATATCACAATGCAGCAATGAAAAGAATATTTAGATATCTGCAAGGAACATCATATAATGGTATTTGGTATGACAAAAATAGTGACTTTACTCTCTGTACCTATACACATGTTGATTGGGCAAGAGATAGGGATGATAGTAAAAGCACTAGTGGAGAAGCATTTTTCCTTGGAGGAAGATTAGTTTCTTGGCTCAATAAGAAGCAAGATTGTACCTCACAAAGTACTATAGAGGTAGAGTATATTGCAGCAACAAATAACTATAATCAAGTCATATGGATGAAGCAGATGATGAAGGATATTGGAATCACATTCACAAAACTTGTTATTGTTTACTATGATAACATAAGTACAGTTAACATGTCTAAGAATCTTATTTTGCATTCTAAGACTAAACACATTACTATAAAATATCATGTGTTGAAAGAAAAAGTTGTAGAGAAAGAAATTAGATTGGAATACATCAACACTAAGGAACATATTGCGAACATTTTCACAAAGGCCTTATCAAAGGATGCATTTGAATACCTAAGAGGTGTACAAAAAACCGGCTTGTGGTTTTGCTAATAGGTTGTTATGTATTCAATTTTTGTACTATCTTTGACATTGTTGTCAATGGGGGAGAGAGAATGATATGAAAAACATTAGAATGGAAGAGAAAGTGATATGGGAAATAAAGAGAACTTGCAATATGGGGGAGTAGTATTACATGAAGCAAGATTTGATTTATAAAGAAAACTCATTGGTATTCTTGGAACTAGATGTTTTTCATCTATGTTGCCATCAATGCCAAAGGGGGAGATTGTTAGCATGAATGTTTATGCTATGAGAAAATATTGTAGTACAGTGTCATGACTTTGTTTGTCATTGATGACAACATAGTAAGACTGACAGAGTAGTAGACTAAGATCTATGTATTGAGGGCATCACATTGCATATCTACCCATGCATAGTTAACAACATATACTACAACATGTATTTGACATGTGATCAAGTGCACAAAACCTGAATTGACAGCGTACGAAAGATATTAATGATTTATAGAGATTTGTAGGGAAACAAAGCATTGAGAAAATAGTCTCTATTGTATGATCAATATAACACATTGTGTTTGGAATAAAGGCTTGCGTAGTTAATTGGAGGGAGTACACTAACAACTAATGACATTAGCAAGTGTGCAGGTATGAAAGTTGCATGTGTGAAAGTTTGGAAACAATTGTGTGCCAATAGCATTAATTAAATGAGTATTTCATTTAATTAAATATGGAGCTCACTCAAATGAATGTTATGTGTATGAAGCCAACTCTAAATATTAATAATTAAGTATGGTATAAAGGAAAGGTGTTTTCCAAATTCTAGAGATTGTAATTGTGATAAAAAAGAAGAGAAGACTCGTAAATTGTGAAGTAGAAGAGTAGAGTAATCTACTAATGTGTGCAAGTGATCTTAAGGGTTACTAATGAGTTCTATATCTCTTTGCATGATCTGAAGGTGAAGGAGTCTGACATATTGGATAGGGGAAGAGAAAAGAGATTGTTCCACATCTATTATTCTAAAAGCAATAGTACCGAGATCAACTGGACAGTGGGTTCATTGATCTAATCCTAAAGCTATTTGGATAGTAGGTTTAGCTGCCTTCTTCAACTTCTAACAGGATTGGAATCTCCTAATAGGGATTCAAAGTCTCCTAACAGGGACTCTTTGTACTAAGCATTATAACAGACTCCTAACAGGGTCTATCCTCTAACAAGGAATATTCATATTAGTACATTATTCTATGGACATCACTCCTACCAAGGTTTTCCCTCTGATCAAGGGTTTCCCTAGTCAACATATCTAGTGTATCTGTGTATGCACATTTCTTTATGATTGATGTTTACTTTGTTTAAGATTGATATACAACTGATTCACCCCCCACCCCCCTCTCTGTTATATTGGTGAACTATTACTTCTAACAATGGCTTCAACAAAATCAGTACTTAACTTATCATCCACAAAGATCTCTACAATCAAAAAACTTGTTTTAGTTTCTTGCTTCATGCATAGATTGTAGTTATCATTGGTTCTTATGAACCCAATTTTTATCATGTATGAGTGTAGTCTATCATACCATGTTCTTGGTTCCTGTTTCGGTCCATATAGGGCTTCCTTCAATCTACATACTTGGTTCTTCCCTTGTTCATTCTCACACCCCTTAGGTTGCTCAATGCAAACTTCCTCTTCAAAAAATCCATTCAACAATGTAGAATGTATGTCCATTTGATGTTTTTTGAAGTTCTTTTATGATACAAATATGAGGAGTATCCTCACTCCTAGTCTAGCTACTATTGCAAAGGTTTCTCTATAGTCTATGTGTTCCTCTTATGCATAGCCTTTTTAGAAAAGTCTAGCCTTGTTTCTAATTACCTCTCCATCTTCGTTCATTTAGTTTTGAAGCACCCATTTTGTGCCAATGACATTCTTGTCATCTAGCCAGGTGATTAAGGTCCATGAATCATTCTTCACTATTTGATCAATTTATTCCTCCATGGCCTTTCTCTAGTATTGATCTTTCAAAGCCTCTTTTGTGGCTCTAGGCTCCATGTGAGAGAGTAGACACATTGTTTCTTTTTCCTTTCTCCTAGTTAATACACTAGTGCCCTTGTATCCAATGATCTAGTCTATTGAGTGATGTCTTCTCACATACTTTATTAACACTAGTTATCCTTCGAATGCCTTTACTCTATGTTCATTAGGTTGAGCTTCTTCTACTTGAGTCGGTACAACTTCTTGTACAAGTTCCACCTCTACTAGTACTCCCTCCATAATATCATTTAGTGAGATCTACTCAAATTGCTTGTAATATTCTAATTCCTTCTTGTTGTCTTCCTCATTTTTCTCTAATAATTCATCCACCTTTTCATTGGAGAATTCCATAATTTTATTTGTGCAAGCATTTAGACACATGTATGTTGTGCTCTATGTAGAGTATCCTAGAAAGATCCCCTCATTAGTTTTAGGCTAAAAAATTTATTATTTTGCATCCCTCTTAATATAACATTTTTTTCTGAATACCTTGAAGTAGTTGATGGATGGTTTGTGACCAAACCTCAATTCATAGCAAGTTTCTTTGTCTTCTTCTTCACTTGTACCCTATTCAAGGTGTATATAACTACTTTTACAATCTCTCTAGTAGATCTATGCAACCTTGTTTTGGATCATCAATGTTCTAGCACAATCTATGACATTTTTGTTTCTTCTCTTTGCAACATCATTCTGCTAGGGTGTACGTGCACCAAGATGGTGTGCAAAAAAGGGAGTAGAAGTGGACACCTTTTTTCTGTAATCAAGTAAACCTTATCTTGGAAGACCCATTTGAGGGTCATGCACTCAAAATGAGAAAATTTGTAAAACAAAAAAAATTGTAGTACTCTGAATCTAGTTTCTAAACTACAAAGGTTTTTTAAAAATAGATCAGATTAAGAGGTTCAACCCTTGTGCGCACAAAAAAATGTTCCTATTTCTTACTAAAAAACATGAGCTGGTTGTTTCCATGCACTCAACAATACATATAGTTATATTTAGTATTTTGAAAAACCTTTTGGTAGGATGATAAGTAAGAGTGAGATCTAAAAGTTGTGTATTTTTTCATAATTTTATAACGAGTACTTTTTCTTCTATGAGTTTTTGAAGTGACTTCATCCTAAAATTTGGGTACCTCTTCGTGCACTAGGCATAACTTGCATCAAAATAATCTAAAATCAACACCTTTTTTTTAAGTGTATAGAATCAAGTGTAGAACAATGATATGTGATTTATTATCCATTTGGTTAAGTAGATCAAAAGTTATTAAAAAATGGTACACATATGTTTGAGAGGACTGTCAAGACACTAATATAGAGAAATCAACTTCACAATGCTAATCTTGTCCAAAAATTAAAAACTTTTTATGGTTAGAAAGGTAAGAAAATGTGTGAGATTATGGTGGTAATTTTTGAGATACCCACTTCACCATTTGCAAACTTGAGAATTGATCTTAGAAGATGAACACATGTCTAAAGCTATGAAAAATAGAGGGAAAACATCAATCCAAGCCTTTAAGTAGTTTAACAGGCCTATTACCAAGCTTAAACGCAATTGCATTTTTTTGTTAACAAAACACAATCGCATTTTTTTGTTAACAAAATGTGAATGTGTTATGCTTTGTATGACTAAACTATCATACTCTATACTAGAAATAACACTATCACATTATGTCTATGTAAAAGTTTAGTAAATTGTTCAAAGGCAAAATAGGCCCAATTAATGAAGAAACTATCCAAAAATGGATTAATTTCATCAAATAAATAATTGGATCAACTAGGGCAATATAATTTTTTTCTAAAACCTAAGTTTTACACTTTGAATAAGCCATGCATAGGACACATTAGAACCATGACATTTTTCAGTCACTTCATTGTCTGGTTCAGAATATTGTGAGAGTAATCAGAAAAAATAATGTAAGGAAAATATGTGTATTACCAAAGACTTCCCAAATCTCACCACATAAAGAGTGTAGTGGAGGGATGATGCACAATGGGTTTTATACAAAGATTAAAATTCAAATTCTATCAAGGAAAGTTTAGCTTTTGGAACTTAGATTGTGGATCTTAGGATCATTTAGTTTATTGTTCATCCAAATGGCGACCCTTACAAGGAAGACCTAATTGCAATGAAACAATACAATGTAAGGTTAGGATTGTTGGTGTTTTTACACTACTAACCAAAAAAATACTTAATACCAAGATGGTGAGGATCACAATAACCTAAGGATTAGCTACTTCCTATAAACAACTATATGTTCTTCAAATCTAGACCCAACTTCAACAAAATCATAGAAGATTTTCTACTCTTTTGGCTCTACAAAACCAAGGCGGGTGCACCTGAGGGATAAAAAGATTCACAACTTGATACTACATTCACATCTCATTCATTTCATGACATTTTATTACAATATTCATTCCTTACAACAGATTGGTCACAATTCTTCTTAGATCTACAAATAATTGTAGGCAATAGCAACTAAGACTCAAAGGTTAAATGTAAACAAGTATAGACCAGCTATAACATTCCTCATATGTTTAAAGAAAAATTGATATTTATTTTTAGATGTTTACTTGACATCTATCTAAGATATTTTCATGTGCTAACTAAAATGGTTCATCAGTGCCTCATCCATAGGGATTTGGAGTCTATCCAATTTCTTGACCTGATTGACTACATTATAATCAATATAATCAACAATTCTCCCTACAACTTATTCTTACATAATTCCTTCCTAATGCCTGGAGATCCTGTCACATTCATTAAAGCATTTACTCAATTCATTGAATCAAAATCAATAACAAATTGACATACAACTTATCCCAGTTGCATTAAACTAAACAAGCTTTTCTCATACAATCTCAAAATAACTAGCCACTAAAAATGGAGACAAGATTTAGAGAGAAAAGATAATGGGGACAACTCATCTTTGCATTAATCTTCTTTGAAAATTTTATAACATTGGGTAATACTCAGAATAACTCAAAATAAGACACCATTATCATGGACAATTAATGTATTCTCAGAATTTGCAAAGAAAAAACATCAAAGAGTTGATATCAAGAAAGACTGGACCGAAAATGACTAATAGGACTAAAAGTTATACAATAAATTAGACCCTTTCTCTAGTCTTGGAATCTCACTTATATATTGTGAGATGCAACAAGCTTTAGGCATTGAGAAAATTGACAACTTTCCTTAAGATAAAAATATATTTAAAATATCATTGTCACAAAAAAATGATGCAACATAATGTCTTTCATCATGAATATTCTTTGGAGGGACCACTTTTTGTTGCACCTTTTGTTGCTAAGAGAAGTTTATCATTGGTTTTGCTATTGTTGTTCTTCCTCAAAATGTGTGACCATCGGACTTACATGTGATGGGCCTTGTTCTGGTACTTGAAAGCTAAGTTGAACTTGAGGTACTCCATCCATGTCATCTTATATTGACAGACTGATAGTTACCATTGGTTTTCCTATTGCCATGTCATCTTTTTGGGCTTCTATTCTGGTAACTACAATTGGTTGCTTACCTCTATCCTCTTCTACTTTTATCAATGTATCAATTATTTGTACTTCATCCTATTCCATTTCTTCATCATCAATTTCATCACATTCCAATTGTTTTGCATGGATAAAATTTTCCATCCACTTGTCAAAAAGTGTGTCATTTAGCCAATTAAAATTTAGAATAGCATGTTATTTCCTCATCGCATACTCCCCTAATTTATCAATTTTAATAAAATCTATTCTCAAAGAATAATAAAATAACTACACTTTTACAACTTCTTCAGTTGTATTTTCCCACCATGCATTTCCTTTCTCATTTATGACCTTATTCATTCGAAGGGATAATAGGTCATTCAATTTATGGGCCTATTCCTCCTTATTCTTCAACTTATCCTTTTTATCTATGGCATGTGGGAAGAGTTCAAAATTAATACTCTTATATTTGTCAAGGTAATTTATGATTCTCTTTTGTAACACAATTCTTTTATCATCAAACTCAAAGAGATAATTGGTCAAGTTGTAAGTCTTTTCTATATACTCACAAGATAAACTGATAACAAAAAAAAAAAAAAAAAAAGAGTAACACTTTTATCCCTTCTATTCCATTTATTGACAATTGGATGTAGGGCATTATTACTTGATTTCAAGTCATCCCACATATTTATTACTTTTTCTAATTTCACATAAAATGTTGGCCAATAAATCTTATCAACTGAATACATGATGGCTTTCCTTGACCTATCCTCATACTGAATATCTAGCTCTACATGTAATGCCCATAATTTACTCTTTTCTTCTTCAAAATCCTCTATATTGTAATATTGGGGTCTCTATGGTGTGTCTAGAATTTCAAAAAGAGGAGTGGATTTAAAAGGCTTCACTGGTGGATAAGGGTAAGTGATCCTAGGCCTACTAGATTGCCCTTGGTGTCCCATCAATTTATTTTCCAATTCAATTCTCTTTTGAGCTTCTTTATTATAGGCAGTTAAAACTTTCTCATATTTATCCTATAACTCTAACCTTTCTCTTTTATCTCTTAGAGTTGTGGCTAAGGTGAAATTGGCTAATCCAACACCTAGTTCTACAACCTCTTCACTTGTAGTTTCTTAAACTCTCTTCACAATTAAATTTCCTATTAGGTTGGTATCATCAGGCTGAGAAGAGCTAGTTCTGGATCCTTTTCTCATTGACCAAATTACCAATATAGCATGATCCTCATTGAACTTGGCACCTTTCATTTCTTTCTTTGCCTTCTCATTTGCATTTAATTTCTTGGTAACATAATTAAATAACATTGCATCTACAATATCCCAATTTGGTAGTAGCAAAACCCCAAATGGTTTTATCATTCTCCTTCCTTCTTTAGGGGTCAAGCTCTTAAATTACTACATCATTTCTTCTTATATAAATAGTTCTATAGATCTGCCTCCTCCATCTCAAAATGTTCTATTTTCATTTTATTACATCTTTCTTCAAAAAGTCCAATGTTTGTCTTCCAAGAAAATAGATAGAAGGCTCTAGACTTAACAAAATTGTCATCAGAAATGAACTCATGGATTGCTTGTTCCATAATAGGGTCCAACTCCCTTCCTCTGTAATCAACAATAGTTAAATCAAGGCTTAGCATAGGATGTTCTTCAGGATTTCCCTCTTCCAATTCTGATGTAGTAATGAAAACTCCCCCTTGGGATCCCAACTATTCCACCTGCTCTTTGGTGAGTTGTTCATCTCCTATGTGTAATGGGGATTGAGTGGGAGAATACTCATTTGTTTGAGGCAGTTCTTCCTTTTCTACCTTCTACCTCTAGGGCATAGGCTCATCAAGCCTATCCTCTAGAATAGTATTGGTTGACCCTATTATTTGTTTTCCTTTATCCACTATGGGTTTTTTATTTTCCTTTATCCACTATGGACCTTGTTTTCCTTTATCCTCTAGAATAGCCAGGCCTTCTTTGAACAACTAATTGCCTTGATCCTATTGGAGGGGTGAAAGACAACCTTCTCATGACCTCTTAGGCCTTACCAAGATAAGAATTAATAAAGAATAATTTCTTCCCATTCATAACTTCCATAATCTCAGGAAAAGTAATCATCAATTTATTTAATTTGTTTGCCTATGATTTTGCATCATCTAGAGGCTTATAATCTTTATCAAAACAATTAATAAATTCCAAAACTCTAGAATAAAATCTCCACTTCTCCTTTTTGATCTCTTGCTCTTGCAAAGAGAAGTCATTCCTTATTATGTCTTCAGGGAAATAGAGTAGATGATCCTTTGCACCAGTCTTGGCCCTTTGTCTAAATATATCAAAAAATCCCTCACTATCACAAAAATGGGCATGGGAGATAGTCATTTTATACTGGTCCAAAAACTTATACATAAACACCAAACTAGCCTTAGTGATTATGGACTGGTGAGAATAGTACAAAAGGGGAAAATTGAGCCCCTAGACCTACCAGTCAATTGTGCTTCCTCCAATCCACCTATCTGCCATACCATTTCAGCTATCCCCACCTTCAGAGGCACTCGGTAAGGAAGTACATGGGGAGTCCCTTAGAAACCATATACTCTAAAAACTATATAAATATGATAGGGTATAATATCTGCCCATTGTGGGATACCTTCAAACTAGAAGGGTTGTCCACAGATCTGATAAAATCTAGTAGTGCCTTAGGAATTTTGGGATTGTCCCTTAATATGAGGTTTCTCAACTTGGATGCGAAGTATCTATCAAATCTAACAAAGCTAGCCTCCTCTACATCCCAAGTCATATCTACACTCCACAACTGGACTGGCAGAGCTTCTCCCTCATATTCTCTATTTATAACCATCACTTTTTCAAATTAGGTAACCCCTTTAAATAAGAACATGTGCATCAATAATGAATAATGGCCAAACTTTTTCTCCACCTTGCTCTTGGCAATTCCATTTAGTCCTATATGTATCTCCTTTGCTAGGTAAGATGCAAAATCAAAAATAATGTCCACACCAAAAGAAGAGATCTATGTCATCATATACTTGAACTTTATGGGCATATAATTTTGTTCACCCTCACCAAAAACCCTACTCAAAGTCATGTATATATCTATGGCCCTAGTAGAGAAGAATTCCTTCTTAAGAGGCTCTTTAATTAAGGCTATAACAAAGGTCAAATTTCCAATTGTGGCTAGGTGTTCTCTCAATGCACCTTGTTTGACCTGATCCTTTCTAGACAAATATTCCTTCTCCAAACCATAAAAATCAATGGGTTCATGGTAACCTGTGACTAGCTCCAAACAAAAAACCTCTTAGATTTCTTCAACATTAATCCTTATCAGAGGTTCCACATCTACTTTCCTTACTATCTTGGCTATGGGGTCATAATTTTGGGCTATGGTGATAAGAAGGTTTGAGTCCATGAAAACGGGAGGACTACTAGTTTACCCAAATCAAAATTCCAAATATTCCCATGTGGGGCAAACAACTTCCTCTCCGAGAACCATTTCCTAAAAAATAGAGTCCTATTTTTGAGTTAATAACATCCTTAACCCAATTCCCTTTATCATATAAACCATCTACAACCTTAATCCTAAGGTTCACAGGGATTATCTTTTTAATTTGAGCTAACTCATTTCTGGACTTAGTTAATTGTTCCAAAAAATCATGATGTATATTCCTGCTAGCATATTCTACTTTTATGGAGAAACCCTTCTTTGGAGGCATATTTGATGATAATGCAAAAAACTAGAATGCTTTGCATTATATGATAGATTAATATACTTACTTGGCTCTCTGCTATCTTCTGTCTGAATACTACAATAAATCGTTGGTGCAAAAAATTCCTTCACAATTTGACTAGGTGGGAAAAATTCTTCAACAAGTTCTCAGTTCTCTAAAAATTAGAAATTCATTTGTGTGGAGATTTTTTTTTTGAAATCCTACACTATATCTCTAGTTTTACTTTGCATAGGGAGCCTTAATTCTCATAAATGGATTGTAAGGAAAAAAAACAGGGTGGCATCACCTTCCAAATTTAAAAAAAACTGTCAATTTGTGAAAAATCTGACAATTGAGGGATTAGAACTTTGATGACTCAGCTTCTTCCTTACAAGTTGGTGGTCAAACCAATTGAATCCATCCACATAAGATTTTGTTTTCACTACTAGTGCATTACACTACACCCACTTGTGCTTTTAAATACATTTCATGCTCTCTCTATGTCGCTAAGCATAAACAACGAGCAATTTCTCATGGTGACATAGTGACCATCATTGATGATGCCTTAATTGGACAGTGAACACTCTACAATCATTCCATTGTAAATGTGGTGGGTTTGCATAACTTTCCTTTAGTTTCCATGTCATGAAGAATAAAAATTGAGCAAATTTGCATAACGACATAGTGACCATCGTCAATCTTGAAGAGATTTGACAACACAAATTAGCAAGTACATTTCCTAGAGTGCGGATCTTTAGTGTCATACTACATCATACCACTCTGACATGCTGACACAACCATTAATGACATGTAATCTTTATGGTGCCAATTTTGATTTTAGTCTTGTCATATTCTCTTTTCATGGGTGGTCGCTATGTTGCTATCGGAAAAGTTTATACAACTTCTAGTAGCGACAAGGAGACCACCATTATCTTGGAGAGATTTGATGGTGTGGGTAATTCTCCTTGAAACATTATTTATTTATTGAATGGGTCTTGCATGCAACCTCTCTTTGGTCACCAAGTTGCTAGTAGTAAAAGACATGCTATTTCTCATAATGACATAGCAGCCACCATTGATCTTCGAGAGATCTAACGGTTAAAATCATTTCGAGAGCTTTAAGAAATTACAAGAATAACCACATAAAAGGTTCCTAGAAACATAAAGGCATATTTTAAAAACATTCTCCTACTTGAAAATAATATTAAGAGGCACTTAATTGAAAAGTTTTTCTAGGGAAACACATTTCAAATTTAAATAGAATTAGGGTTTTTCTAGGGTTAAGGAAATTAAGAAAGTCAAACCCTAAATTTTCAAAGAAAAACTAGAATATTCACTTAAATATATATTCAGAAATGCACAAAGTGAAAACATAACCAACAAGGATATAGGAGGGAGATTCTTGTGGTTGAAATAGAAGATAAATCATCTTCTAAAGAAATGAAACAGACATCCTATGAAGGCTTTGAGGTATGTTGATTAATTTTAGTCAACATTCTCTTTGATTTTTATCATGTAGGAAAATTCAGTGATGGGTTTTTGTGTGTATGTCAAGAATAGGAGGAAGAAGGGTCTGAAATTAAGCCAAGGCTATTGTAAGAATTTAGCTTAGGCCAAAATTCATCCAAGACCAAGGAACTCAAACACAAGCACAACAGTAGACCAAAGAGGGAGTATGATTAGAATGACAATATACTCATTCAATATGCCATATATGCCATATGCAAGTACACTAGGAGTGCCTATATATAAAGGCCTCTAGAGGGCTTCTAGAATGCATAGAAGTTAGCATCATGATAAGTCATACAACCAGGCACATGCCCACCAGATATGGGTTATCCTCCATTAAGCACATAAATAAGTGCGATGATGTGAGGATAAGCCTACAATGGTGTATCATGCAAATCAGTGGTGTAGACAAAATGTGCTAAATTAGGAGTGTGAATAATGGTGTTGTCAACATGACAACTCAATGACTGATGGAAACTCCAATGTTGTAGACATCATGTGCTAATTTAGAGTTGCATAATTCTGTGTTGTCAACATGACAACTTATGAGAGTACACAAACTCCTAAGTGTCTCACCTAAATAAATAATAAAATAATGCAAAATAATAAAATAATGCATTAACCTAAGTAAACTTAAGTAAGTGTAAATAGTAAATACTTATTTACACCAACACCCCCCCTTAAGTACAACTTAGGGGAATGCCCTTAAGCTTACAAAATCTAGGATGAAATGCATAATGGGTCCTAGCTATTAGGCCATGTTAGGTACCCATGTACATAATGAAATGTAATCTCTCACAAAGCAGAGAAAGAGGGAAAACCTCATGGGAAAAACCCTGCCCAAAAAAGAGAGATGAAAAATACATACGATGTATGGATGGATGGAGTAATCAAGACCTCCCCATTACAACATACATCTAGTATATACGTAAGAGAATGATGAGAAGAGGAAGAGAGATAGGATAGGCTCCCCCCCCAAAGAAGAATGCCTGCCAGTGACTACTCTGATGAAGAAGCTGATCCAAGACTGCAGAATGGTGTTCCTCCCCTTAGGAAGAAACAATGTCAAGGGTACAAATGAGATGCTTCCATTGTGTGTGGAAAGAATTCCATAGGTAAGTGATGTCTCTAAAACCTATCTCAAAGAATTGTCTATCTCTGCAATTAATGAAGAACCCTTCTGCAACTGCTGATCATAAGTATCCACAATCACTTCAGCCTGTGACGATTGATCATGTAGAGAATGAACAAGAGAGTCGAATGGAGGCCTCGTGACAACTAAAGAAGGTGCTATTGCATCAAGAAGAAGAGGCAAATCATCATTACTATCTTCCAAATCTATCATTGAAGTTGTATCTAGAAGACTGGATGTACCTTGTTGTATTGGACCTTTCACTATGGCTATGTATGCATGTGGACTGAACTAATGTAGTGACTTCTCACTACAATTTTTGATAGAACTCCACGTGTCTAAATCTGTTGAAGCACTATTGCTAGTGTTACTATCAGTTTCCACATGATATGATGCACAGAGAGGATTAGAGGACAAGCTTGGTGAACTTTCCTCAAAGTGTACATCCTTCTCCACAAAAATTTGATGTGTCTCAGGATCCAATAGTCTGTATGCCTTCACACCATCTTCATAAACAATGAATGTACAAGGCTAAGGTGACTATGCCTTGCATCCCCTTGAAGATATCTTTGCCCATGTAGGAAAACCGAAGACTCTGAAGTGTGTCACAATAGGTTTTTGTTGCACCATGCCTCAAAATGAGTCATGCCATCTAAGGCTAGATGAGGAGATCGATTGAGAATGTGAGTGGCACTACTAATTGCTTCGACTTCAAGTGATGGATCAAGAGACTTGGCTTGTTTCATGCAACTTTCCATAGACTTAAGGGTGTAGATCCTCAAAGTTGCAACATCTATCTTATGCAAAATGAATGCTAGTGGAGTCTAAAGATCAATACCCTCATGTCTACAAAAGTCTGTAAGTCTTCTATTCACATACATGCTTCAATTGTCTATCCTTAGAACTTTGATGGCTTTCTCAATTTCTGTTCAACATGAGTCTTGAAGGCAAGAAATTTTTCCAACACTTCATTTTTACTATGAAGAAAGTAGACCCAAGGTAAGTATGTAACGACCCTGGTTGACTACAAAAGGACCTACTAATACCACGTGAACCATCTATAGAACACCTGGTGTTCTTGAAGGCTTCCCTTTCTATAACTTCACCTCTGGATGCATATCCACTAAATCTATTGAATATTCACCCTTAGAAAAGTTGATTTGAGGTAGACCTTTGACCATTCTATTTATGCAAAGTTGTTGAAGGTAGTGGAAGGCAAGATGACCAAATCGTTGATGCCATAATTGCATTATTGAATTTGATTGTGTTAACAAGGCCTTTGAAGGAGACTTGGGCACAAAATAAGAGAAAGAATACAACCTTTTGTTAGGATTCACTTTCCCCACTGCAACCAATGAATCATGTTTAAGACTGTGCACTTGTACTGAGTCAGAAAGGAACTCAACTCTATGTCCATCTCCAAGATGAGTGATTTGGTAGATTGATAGGAGATTTGAACTTAGGCTTGGAACATAGAGAACATATTGAAACTCTCCATTTTCCATTTCCATGTTTCCTTTTCCTTCAACTTCCATTTTGGTATCATCTCCTATGAAGATATGCAGTACCTTTGAGTGCTTCATTGAAGAAAAATACTCTTTTGAAGAACCCATATGATATGAGGCACCTGAGTCAAATATCCATTCCTTTGAAGAGTTTGAATTTTCCATGAGTGCTTGCCGTTTTCCCTTTGAATCTAAAGAAGACCCTTTATCCTTATAAGCATTAGGCAATGGAACATTATGTTTCTTCATAAGGTTGGTCAACTCATCAATCTTCTTAAGATAACACTCATGTTCTTCATGACCCATTTTCTTGCAATAGGCACACTTTTTCTTCTCTTTATTGTTGTCCCCCTTCTTGTTTGAATTTGAGGAAGACTTGCCTTGTTGATTGGATTGTGGTGTTTTCTTTTCTGCAACCTCAAATTTTTTCTTCCATTTCTTCTTACCCTTTCCTTTATTTGAAGACTATCTAGCTGAATTTTGAGAACACTCATTGTTGGCCATCAATGCTTTTGACTTAGGTGATTTGAGAATCCCCATTGATTTCAACTTCTTTTCTTCAGTATCCAATAGATCAACATATTCATCGAAAGTGACTTTCTTATAGATAGACCCTAGTGTAGTCTTTGAGGTGTTAAAAGAACAAGAAAATGTGGAATACTTTGATGGTAGCTTGTTATGTATGAGATAGATCAATCTATCATCTTTGATAGAACTCCCACAATTAGTAAGCTTTGTCCTTAGTTCATTCAACTTGATGATGAAATTATATATAGAATCAAATGACTTAGGATCTAAGAAGACAAGCTCATCTTCGATTTTGAAAACATCCTCTTCAGACACTTTACCATATAGGTTTTTGAGGGTATCCCAAGCTTCCTTAGATGTAGAACACTTCTTAATTTGATACATGATCTTATCATCAACCCCCAAACATATATCACATAGGGTTTTCCTATCCATTGCTACCCAAGCTGAAATATCACTTGTTGATACCTTATCACCTATTGGTTTAGAAAGAGTAGCATCTACATATTGTGAAACTCCATTATGCATTAAGTGATACCACATTTTAATGGACCATGTAGCATAGTTACGTGGAGTTAATTTTGGCAACTTAAAATTTCCCATAAAGCAAAAAATGAAATAAAAGTGCAAAAAAGAGAGAACACAACACCAAGAACACCCCCCTTTTCACTAAATCAAGAACCCCCCCCAAAATAGATGCTTTTGGCACTTTATTAGTAGTGCAATTACAATGGGCCACTTGTCAATTTTGGCCTTCATGGACTTTTGATTTTGCTTGTTACAACCTCTTAATAGATTACAAATCTGGAACTTTACAATGTTCTACAATTCTTAAGCAATACAAAGCAAAGAAAGGCCCTATTGTTGAAAGTGACACTTTTTTCTAGACAATACTACAATTTGACTACAAATTTGGAAAGTAGACAAAAAAATAACACACTTTCAAAAAAAATAGAACCTATTTTCAACTCCAGATGTGCCTATACAGAGCGTTTGAATTTGAAAAATGCAAGATTATGTAGGTATAGTTGCCAAAAAATGTAATTTCTTAACAATATATGCACCAAAACTAGAAAAGAGTTGCACCACTGAAAAGTTTAGGAAATTCTACCCAATTTCAAAAAAAAAATTGCACTTGATTTGGAGTCTGGATAACGGAGATATGGCATCCCAAAGTCAGATGTAAAATCAAAAATCAATTTGGAGAAGGGTTGCATTAGCAAAAGATGGGGTTAAATTTGATGATCATATAGCCATGTCAGAAGGCCATCAATTTTAGGCTCATAAAAAAATGACATCAGCATCCTCCTACCCTATGATGACATCAGCATGATGTCACCTGTACGGACTATACAAAATGTACATGGGTGGAAAAAAATTTGTACGCTAACATGGATGATGATGCAAACAGGTGATTGTGTAGTATGATTTTTCATGCATTGCTAACTTGGCATCCTTGTCAAATGTTGACTGGGATAGGCATACTGCCAGGTGTGCTATAGAGATTATGCCGCATGGCAATTTTTGCAGGGGTATATGGCTAGTGTATAAAATGCCGCATGTTCGCAGATTAGTGCAGGGTCACCAAAGAATCCCATCCCCAAAATATTTATTAGCGTTGCTAGATTTTGAGAAGTGTTACCATAGACTATTATCGCTCACCAAGATTCTCCCAAATAGTGGGCTAGAACAAACACTATGAGTAGAATATGCCAAGGATGGCCCAAGATTTGGACCTAATGCCGAAAAGTGTGAAGAACACTTGCCGAGTTTCTAAGTTTATAATCCCACATGCATGGGTGGAGTGCAATAAGCACTAGTTAAAAAGAAACTCCCACTGTGTATAAACAAAATGCGAGCTCGCCAAGGGATTGGTGTGGGCTATTGCAGATTGGTACAATCTACCCGTAATTTGCATAGTTTCACTAGATTTAATAATATACCCACCACCAGATGTTAGACTGTACGACAATGGGTGCTTGGCCAGAATAATAGAGACCTGTTGATTAAAATATAATGATACCCTAAAAAATTAATATGAAAATTCCTCCAAAATTGCAGAGCCAAGGTGTGATGACTTGATTCTACAAAAAAATTTCCTCTGCTTGAATGCTTGACTGGGCAAAATTTAAAAAAAATAAAATCCAAAAAATACCCAAAATTGCATAGAGAAAATTAAATGCAAATCTAAAAATAAATAATTAGATCAATTAAACAACCGTACCAAACTACAAATTAGGGACTCTAGGTTTCGATTTACAAAAAGAAATTGCCTCACGATCAACTTTCACCCAGCATAGGCAAATTTATAGCTAATCTTCACCAAATTGACATTCTAGATGCAACAACTAGGTTAGATTTGGCTCTACATGCTCCCAATTTTAGCAAATACTTTGGATTTGGATTGAGGTGCTAAAGCATGAACGGTTTCATACGGCTATGTGTAGAGAATCTCCCTTAGCTCTGATACCATGTAAGAATTTGGCTTAGGCCAAAATTCACCCAAGACCAAGGAACTCAAACACAAACACAACGGTAGACCAAAGAGAGAGTATGATCAAAATGATGATGTATTCATTCAATATTCCATATATTCCATATGCAAGTACACTAGGAGTGCCTGTATATAAAGGCGTCTGGAGAGCTTCTATAATGCATGGAAGTCAAAATCATGATAACTCATACAACTAGGCACATGTCCACCAGATATGGGTTATCCTCCTATAAGCACAAAAATAAGTGCAATGATGTGAGGATAAGCCTACAATGGTGTATCACGCAAATCAGTGGTGTAGACAAAATGTGCTAAATTAAGAGTGTGAATAATTGTGTTGTCAACATGACAACTCAGTGAATGATGCAAACTCTAGTGTTGTAGATACCATGTGCTGATTTAGAGTTGCGTGCTTCTGTGTTGTTAACATGACAACTCATTAGAGTACAGAAACTCCTAAGTGTCTCACCTAAATAAATAATAAAATAATGCAAACTAATAAAATAATTCATTAACCTAAGTAAACTTAAGTAAGTGTAAATAGTAAATACTTATTTACACCAACAGGTGTATTACCATGACAAACAAGGAAATATAGAGCAATATTCTTCACAAATAACCAACCAAATTATAGGAGCTCCTATCAAGATGAAATAAAAATTGATTCTCGACATTGATAGCCAATTTAGTGTAGATCTTGAAATGATGAAATATATTGAGAAGCACACTAGTGAATGTATAGATATAATTTTGGAGGTGTCCCAATCTCTCTCTCTCTCTCTCTCTCTCTCTCTCTCTCTCTCTCTCTCTCAATGCCTGATACAACCAATAGTCTTATAGAAACACAAGAGGTTATTAAGCCATGTCGTGAATCCTTCAAGGGATGTTGGCCCACTACCAATAGTCCCCCTCATAGTATAACTTTTCATGTCGTGTGAGATCCAAACCTATGACTAAGCTTTGATACCAATTGTTAGAAAGGCCAAGGTTGTTGTTGCACCAAAAGATCAACCTATCAGTACTCAATAGAACCCATAGTCTTATAGAACCACAGGAGTAGGTTAAGCCATGTTGTAAATCATATGAGGGATACTTTACCACTACCAACACTATCTCCATCACAAGTTTTTCATGACAATCTAGTAGTTGGAGGTTCCATCTTCATCACAATTTTTCTATGACAAGATCTAGTAGTTGTAGGTGTCATCTTCATCACAGGTTTTCCATGAGATTCTAGTATTTGAAAGTGTTATCTTCATCACAAATTTTCCATGACACTCTAGTAGTTGGAGGTGTCATCTTCATCACAATTTTTCCATGATAGTCTAGTAGTTGCAAGTTCCATCTTCATCACAAGCTTTCCATGACAGAGTTGTAGTTGGATGTGCCATCTTCCTCACAAGTTTACCATGATAGTTTAGTAGTTGGAGGTGACATTGATGTATTAGGATCTAGCTTGGATTTTATAGACCTTATGGTTTATGCAGTTGGGGATCTATTCGAGGCATATTGGGTAACCTTTCCTTAAGTGCACATGATGTTGGAGTCATTGTCTTGGAGTTAGAGCCATTCTAGTGGTTTTTGGTAATGTGTTCCTATTTATTGGCTGAGGTTTGGAAATTGTGTTTGTGAGCTTTGATTCGAGGGAGTTGGTGTGTGCACTCTTGGATTTGGATAGTTGGTTGGCATGTGGACCTATATATAAGTGTGTGTATTCTTATGTGGTCTTATGAGTTAGTTATGCATTGTAAACTTGGGGCTTGTCCTAAGTATTTGATTTATGGTATGCATTAGTGTGTGTATCCAAGCCAACTTATGGCTCTATGGGTATAAAATGTGGGTGTATTTAATTAATGTAATTAGCTAGGCAGACCTATGGCTTGGTTTAGTATAAGTAGAGGGTATTGTGGAGTCTAGAGTCATTTTCATTCATCACGAAAAGATGAGTAGTTGACAAGAGCGAAGTTTGAGTAGAGCTAGTAGCTAAGTGTTGCTTGGGAAACAAGAAGGTTTCTTGGTGGCTTGCAAGCATGAGTTTATATTTTTTTGGACTTTTGCACTAGGTCGCAGATTTGGGCTAGCTAGTGGTTTGGATAATGCAAGATCTTGTTGAGTTTTTATTGTAATTGTTCATGTATTTGGTTGTAACCCAAAAGGCCTTATAGCTGAACATGTTGGATGAAAATCTTATTATGAGAAATGACATTGTGTGGATCTAAATCTCTTTATTATCATGTATATTCCACTATGCGATTATTTTCTGGGGGCTAGGACATCTCCTTTGGAGATTATCCTACCTTGTACTACATCATATGGTATTAGAGAGAAGGTTTTCCTAAGCATGTAGATAGATTTTTGACATGAGGTAGTTTGTATCAGGACCTTGGGTAAAGATTATCGGAGAAAAGGTTGGATCTAGTTGATTTGTTGTAGAGGGTTTGTAAAGACCTTGGAAGATGCCTCCAATAATATTAGACCCTAAGATGATTGTACATCTCTATAATATAGTGGAGCTGAAGATTAATGAGATGATTGCTTGGGTGGACATTGCTTGGTATAAAGGAGTTGAGGAAAAGAAGAAGGAAGTTGTGTGTTACTAGAGCTAGAGTCTTCTAATCTAGAAGAAAGTTTTTTGGTTGGTTAGAAGGCTTGTTAAAGAGAGAAGAAGGTATGACAAGGTTGAGGCAGAGGTTGGTTTTGTTGATTAGTTTGTCGAGTCTAATGTGAAGCCTGTAGAGAAACTTGTGGTTGTTGATGAAGAGGTTCTTAATCTTGTTGATGCTAGGATGAAGATTGGTTTTCATGATTAGTTGGATGGCTCTGACATGGAAATTGTGGAGCACTTTTTCATGGATGATTAGATTGTTATGGATGATGATTTACATGTTGCAGAGCATCTTGTTGTGAGTAATGTGATTGCTAGTTTTAGGAGTTTGGCACTTGTTGAAGAGGACTTACATATGGATGAGGATTTGCATATGGTTTCTGATATGGATTTGAATTCATATTTTGTTGAGTTAATTGAGGATATGGATGTCACTACTAATATGGAGTTTGATATTGTTGGTGTGGATTCACTAGTTGCTGATGTTGCTAAAGATTTATAGGTTTCTCTTAATGTGGATTTGGCCTTACATGATTCTAATTTGTTTATGGAGTTACATGATGTTGACGATATTAATTTCATATTGGAGGATGTTATTATTAGTTGCGATCACTTGCAAGAATTATGTGTGAAGCATTATGCTCTATTTGTTCCTGGGAGTGAGCATGGTGATTGGGTTGTTGAGATTCATTTGATTCAGATGCTTGAGTGGATGAAGCATAGATGGTTGATTTTTAGATTTTTTTCTCTTTTCCTTGATGGTTTGGAAGCATTTAGTGAAGATGAAGTTGGTTGCAAAAATTTCTTTTTGCATCAAAGTATGGGACATATTTTCTATCTACTTGGGGAGTCTAATGTAGGAACATCTAGCTTGGATTTTATGGACCTTGTGGTTTGCATGGTTAGGGATCTATTTGTGGAATATTGGGGAACCTTTCCTTAATTACACATGATGTTTGGAGTCATCTTATTGGAGTTAGAGCCATTGTAGTGGTTGCTAGTAATGTGCTCTTATTTACTGACCGAGCTTTGGAGATTATGTTTGTGAGCTTCGATTTGAGGGAGTTGGTGTGTGTGCTCTTGGATTTGGATAGTTGGTTGGCATATGGACCTATGTCTAAGTGTGTATATTCTTATGTGGTCTTATGAGTTAGTTATGCATTGTAAACTTGGGGCCTATCCTAAGTATTTGTTTTATGTTATGTATTAATGTTTGTAACCAAGCCAACTTGTGACTTGATGGCTATATTTAATGTGGGTGTATTTAATTAATGTAATTGGCTAGGCTAATCTATGGCTTGGTTTAGTATAAGTAGAGGATCTTGTGGAGTCTAGAGTCATTGTCATCCATCATGGAAAGATGAGTATCTAAGAAGTGTGAAGTTTGAGTAGAGCTAGTAGCTAAGTGTGGCTTGGGAAACAAGAATGTTTCTTGGTGGTTTGCAAGCACGAGTTTAGATTTTCTTGTAGTTTTGTACTAGGTTGTGGATTTGGGCTAGATAGTGATTTGGATCTTGTGAGATCTTGCTGAATTTTTATTGTAATTATTGATGTATTTGGCTGTAACCTAGAAGGCCTTACAACTGAGCATGTTCGATAAAAATCTTATTATGAGAAATGACATTGTGTGGATCTAAATCTCTGCATTATCATGTATATTTTATTGTGTGGTTATTTGTTGGGGGCTAGGACATTTCCTTTAGGGATTCTCCTACCTTGCATTGCATCAAACATCTTCATAGCAAGTTTTCCATGATAATCTCATAGTTGTAGGTGTCATCTCCATCACAAGCTTTCCATGATAGTCTAGTAGTTACAAGTGTCATATTCATCACAAGTTTTCCATGAAAGACTATTAGTATTAGGTGTCATCCTAATCACAAGTTTTCCATGATGGTTTATTAGTTAGAGGTGTCATCTTCATCACAAGTTTTCCATGACCGTCTAGTAATTGGAGGTGTCATCTTCATCACATTTTTTTCATGATAATCTAGTACTTGGAGGTGTCATCTTCATCACAATTTTTTCATGATAGTCGAGTAGTTGGAGGTATCATCTTCATCATAAGTTTTCCATGACAGTCTAGTAGTTGTAGGTGTCATATTCATTATTTTTCCCTTTCTAATCTCTCTTTCTCTCTCTCACTATCTCTCTCCCTCTCCCCTTGTACCCCTACCGCCAATTTTTTCTCTCTCCTTCCTTACCCCTATCATTCCCCTCTCTCTCTCTGGATATAAAG
The DNA here is from genome assembly GCA_028749045.1 of Cupressus sempervirens. NCBI lineage: Eukaryota > Viridiplantae > Streptophyta > Pinopsida > Cupressales > Cupressaceae > Cupressus > Cupressus sempervirens. The sequence continues at coordinate 744,963,810 of CM053783.1, forward strand.
TTATTGTAGATCTAATGGGTGTATCTCCTCCATTGACAAATATAAGTGCTTCCATAGAATTTTTGGCTCTAATGTGTCGAAAGGGGTCATGAGGGGTCCTAATGTGTCAAAAGTGACATTAGGAACCCTTAAGATCCCATAAGATCCCTTCAAATGTTGTTTCTAAGGACATGTGCACTGAAGACCTTTTGTTACGACTTGAGCTACTAGTAGATGTTGAGAATTCATCATCATCATCTGACATAGGCTCACATACATATCATATGATAAGTGAAACCAAGGTGAATGTTAACTAGGTCTTCCTAGTCGTAACAATCTTGGGAATCATCAAAACTTGTCAATATGCCACCACCACCAGATTTGGAGAACATGGAAATGAAACTATAATTATCCTATGTAGTACACTTAATTTTATATGTTGCAATCATTTTTTCACTTATATACATGAGCTTTTTTTCATTGTAACAAATGTTCGTACAAGTATTTGGGTTTAAGTATGTAGTTATGACTTTGTGTGTTAATGGGGTATGCAATTTTGTCATTAGTGCCAGTTTTCTATAAATATTGTTGTTTCTATGAAATAAATATTTATTTTGGATTTTTTCATTAAGCTTATGTAAAACCATTGAATCCTAATTCACAAAATTCTTCAGGATGATAGGAGCAAGAAAAAGAATAGGCTGACCTAGAGATGGCAAGAGGTATTGAGTCAAGATACAAATAATTTTTTTGAATCAAGCTAGGTTTGATATGGATTTTGAAAATTGGAATTCTTTATATGTTGACATCTTTCCTATAACTTTTTTATAAGATCATGTTAAGTTGTATTTCACTGCACTTTCTTTTCCAAGGTATCCATGGAGCTTATCACTAAACTTCATATTCCTATTTTCATGTAGGTACTATAAAATGATAAGGAGATCTTGTTGGGAGAAAAATTCTGAACTAGTGACATCAATTGAGCTGAGATATGTAGGATTATTGCAGATCAAATGAGTGTATCTCCTAGATTGAAAAATATAAGTACTTCCAGAGACTTACTGGCTCTAATGTATCAATGGGGTAATGAGGAGTCCTAGTGTGTAAAAAGGGACATTAAGACCCCTTAAGATCCCTTAAAAAAAATTGAGTTCATGTGCACTGAAGACCTTCTATCACTACTTGAGCTACTAGAGTATTCATCATCATCATCATCATCTAACATAGGCTCACATGCATATCTTTCTTCTTTCCCCTTTCTATCTCTTCAAGTCCTTGCTAGTAACATATGTCATGGGTCCAAGAAGCTCTTTCCACTCTTTTCTATTAACCGGGTGGGCTTTGTCTCTTAATCCCGAGTAATTCATTAATAATTTTATTCTCAACATAATTCATAATCATATTCTCCATAGCTAGTAGCTAGTTAGAATAATATCCTAGTAACACAAGGATTGGACACCCTTAAACGATGATTCATTACTTAAATTCATCATGTTTCTATTAGACTAAATAATTAATTAATTAATTAATAATTATTTATTCTATTACATAAGCTTACTTAGGTAAATGCATGTAGTTAATAGTTGTAGAGATAAGTTGTTGACAACATGGGAGTTTTTTCCCTTCTAGCATGTTCCACCTTTTTGTGGAAAGTGTGCTTAGTTGTCAACCTTATCATCAACCACCTTCCAAGCTTGTTCCACAAGCTTCCTTGAGGACTTTATAAGTGGTCTCTCTCTCATTGTAAATTCATCCATTCACATAGCAATTCTGATTTCCTATTGTGAAATATTTTCTTGTGTAGTTCTTGCTACAAGCTCTTGCTCCTTAGGTTTCTCTTCGGAAAGATCTTTTCACTGTAGGTGATCTTGGTACATTTTTGGAGTTGGATTCTCAACTCCTACATGGTATCAGAGCCTCCTTTCTGCTTCTTGTTTGAAGGATTTTTGAAGCTGTGATTTGGAGTCACAAACTCTAGTTTGTTTGTGCACTTTTCTTCAATTTGGGGGTAGAGCAATCTTTTAGAGCACTTTGGGGTCAAATGGATGCTACCATTAGATCCAGAAGGTCATTTACAATCAAGATTCATATTAAAAAATATATTTTCAACTACAGGGAATTTTTTGGAATATTTTTTGGCCCCCCCGGTATGGTCGTAATGACACAGATTCAAAAAAAAAAAAATTTAATAAAAAGTGGGCACCACCGCCACAATGCTTAGGCACCACCGTGTGGCCACTTGCTAGCCACCCACTCCCCACTCAGTTGATGGCTCCCTGCCATAGCTCCTTCGATAGACAGCATTGCTAGGTCTCTGTCCTTGCTCCCGCAAGGAGCCACCTCCACTTCGCTCGCTCCAGTGGTCTCCTCCTGGGTGCCACCACCACCGACAGTCCTTGCCTAGCCGCCACTATAGCGTGCTAATGTAGCATTTAAACAAAGTGAAATCATCTTTTTGGCAATCATACAGGTGCTGACATCACATTCTGACCTGACACATCATCTTTCTAGTGAGTGACATCATCACTACTAGACCCCATGCTGACATCATTTCCTGGCAAGGTGATGTCATCAATTTGGCTGCTGACATCAGCAATCTAGCCATAGATTTTTTTGATGACAGCCTAGTGACGATCGTACGAGCATCAAATTTAACACACTGTCTATAATTTTCCAACAGTGTGCTTTTTTGGAGCAGCAACCAGTTTTTTGACTATAACTTGAGCATACAGAGGTCTTTTTTTGATCCAAAAGAAGCACCAAAAAGTTGACTTAGAGACAAAGAGAATGGTGCTCATTTCATCAGATTTTGAGTTCATTTGGGCTTCCATTTTTGACATCAAAGTAGAGGCTTTTGTTTCCTCCTTCTCTGCATCAACATTCCAGGTTCTTTTTTATTTTTTTGCTTTCCATAGTTGTTTTTTTGTGGTATTTGAGGGATATATTTGTACATTTGTGGGGGGGGGGGGGGGGGGGGGTCGGGGGGTGGTATTTTATTTTTAGTAATTTGTTTCAAATAAGACCCTTCTACTTCCATCTTTTTCTTTCTCTCAATGGCGGATCCATCTATGACCCGTCTTACACCACACAACTATCACACGTAGAAGGCACAAATGACCCGACTTCTCATGTCAAGGGGCTTATGGTCATGTTTGGATGAGAATCAGCCTATTCTTACATGAACTTTAGAGGTTCTATAGCACAAGAACAAAATGGATGAAGCCATGGGATTGATTACACTCAATATTTCAGACAGTCTACTATTTCACTTGGATGGTTTGACTACTCCATAGGCTTATTGGCAAAAATTTCAAACTTTTTTTGTTCAGGTGAATGAATTTCAAACACTTCAGTTGGATGTAGAGTTGACTTCTTTGTCACCAACTAACTTTCCCATCATTGAGGACTTTCTAATGAAGTTCAAATCCCTGCGTTTAGTTTTACAGGGATGTGGGAAGAACAAAATTGATGATGAGTGCATATTCTTGATACTCTCAAAGCTTAGGGGGAAGTATCAAATCTTTTCTTCTACTTTCTACTCCACCATGGATGTTGTTGGAGATAGACAAAGGATGCCTACATTTGAGACATTTTGTGATAGGTTGACTAGGGAATAGGCAAAGATCTAGCAAGTGGATGCTACTGGCTCTTCTAGCCAAGCATTGGTTACCCAAAATTCTAAGGGGAAATCAAAGAGGAAAGGAAAATTGAAGAAAGATGCATCAAAATTTGATTCTAAGCCTCTAGTTAATCCTCCAGCAAACCCTCTCAAGGGTAAAGATTCTTTGAAGTCGAGTGAGTCTACCTCCAAAACCAAGAAGAAATCCAGTTTTTGTGGGAAAGATGGACATTCAGTTTCTAGGTGTTGGAAATGATTAGAGGCTTTAGAGGAAGGCATGAAGGAGCATCTAATTTTAGCTCTTTAGCCTTCATCTCCACTTGTAGGGAAAGGTCATGCTCTTTCTACACGAGCTACAACATTAGCACCTTCATGGATTCTTGATTGTGAGGCTTCTCACCACATCAAAAACACTCCTAAGTTGCTTACTTCACTTGCTCCTTGTGCCACTACACAAATTCTTGTTGGGAGCTCTTCTCAACTTTCAGTTTTGGGTTTAGGTACTATTGCTTTGGTTGGGGGCTCTCTACAGGATGTACTTTGTGTTCCTGATATTTCAATGAACCTTCTATCTATCTATCAAATTTTCCATTCTAGTTCTAGGAAGACAATTGAGTTCTCACCACATGATGTGGTTATTCAAGACTTGCATTATCTTGCGATGATTGTGGCCACTGGGAGTGTTGACTCTGCATTTCACCTCTACAGATTTGATGGATTTGAGTCTTCTAATGACACAGGTTCGTGCTTAGTTGTACATGTAGATTCAGTAAGCAAACTTTGGCAGGAACATTTTGGGCATGTCAATTACAGATATATTTAGCAGATGAGCACACAGGCACTTGTTCTTGGGCTTCCCCAGATTTCCTATCCAAATGGTGTTTGTTAGGGATGTGCACTTGGCAAGCGATATAGGGATTCTTTTCCACATGGACAAGCCACTTGTGCTTTAGTACCTTTGGAGTTGATTCATAGTGACCTCATGTCATTTCTTACTTCTTTTTTGGGTGCTAGATATGTGCTTACATTCATTATGACTTCTCCAGATGCACGTGGGTGTACTTTATTAAGTACAAGTCTGATGTCTTTGACTCATTTTGAGTTCTTAAGGCATTTATAGAGAAGCAATTTAGGCTTTCTATTTGGTGGATATGCACAGAAAATGGGGGGAGTATGTGAACCAGGCTTTCAGAGATTTCTATTCTGAACATGGTCTTCAACATCAACTTTTAGTGCCCTACACTCCTCAGCATAATGGTGTGGCCAAGAGGAAGAACAGAACCCTTCGGGAAATGGAAAATTGTATGATTCAGTCTAGGTCCATGGATTCATGTTTTTGGGCAGAGGCAGTCAATTGAGCCAACTACATTCAGAATCAGATGCCTCACAAGGCACTTTGACATATGACTCCTAAGGAGGCTTGGTCCCATGTGAAGCCTGATGTATCGTTGTTTCAATTTTTTGGGAGTACAACATATGCCTTTGTACCTGATGCTCAAAGGAAAGTAATGGAATGGAAGAGCCGACCACTAATCTTTGTTTGCTACTGCTAGGATGTAAAGGCTTACAGGTTATTTGATCCTGATTCTAGAGAGGTCCTATTTCGATGGGATGTCCAATTTGATGAGAGCCCTCCTATAGTTTGTTCCTAGCCTCCAGAACCTCCTTCAACTCCCACCACTCCCTCTTCATTTCCACATTGTTCCACGGATGATGAGGATGATGATCATGGTGATCTCCATTTACCTCCACCATAGGATCCTCGCCAGATGCCTAAATGGGGTCAAGCTATAGTTGAGGCTATAGGATCTCTAGTTGGTGACCCATCCACTTCTTGTCACACTCGTTCTCATACTATGGGTTCCAATCTTCTCAGTCATGCTATTAGTGTTGATCCTCAAACATTTGCAAAAGCAACAGGACATTCTGAATGGGATAGTACAATGGAGGAGGAATATTCTTATTTGATGAAGGATCACACATGGGATCTTTGTCCTCTTCCTAAGGGGAGAAAGCTAATACGATGTAAGTGGATTTATCATACTAAGTATGTTGTTGATGGTTCTATTGATAAGCATAAGGCTCATCTTGTTATGAAGGGTTTTTAATAGGTTGAGGGTGTTGATTATTCCAATACATTTTCCCCTATCACCAATATGAATTCTATCCACCTTGTCTTATCCCTTGCAGCTTCATAGGGATGGCCAATTTATCAGATAGATGTGAAGAGTGCCTTCCTACATGATGATATCACTGAGGAGATTTATATGGAGCAGTCTCTAGGTTTTGTGCAGGATCCCACCTTGGTTTGCAGGCTTCAACATTCATTGTATGGTCTCAAGCAAGCTCCTAGGGCTTGGTATGAGAATATGGACTCATTCATGTTGTCTACAATCTTTACTCGCTACCATTCTGATCCTACAGTGTACATACAATGTCTTGGTGATGAGATTTTGATTCTTGTCTTGTATGTTGATGATCTTATCCTTACAAGTAGCTCATCATCTATTCTCTAGGATGTTAAGTGTGCATTGATGGACTAGTTCAAGATGACTAATCTTGATTTGTTGCACTATTTTCTTGGTCTTCAAATTAATCAGTCTCCTATTGGGATTTTTGTGTATTATCAAAAGTATGCTCTTGACATACTTTATTGCTTTGACATGCTTGATTGCAAGCCTGCTCCCACACCTTTTCAGTTGGATGTCACTTTGTCTACCTCTTGCTCTTCACCTTTAGTGGATCCTACTTTGTATCAACAGTTGGTTGGTAGATTTTTTTACCTGATACACACTCGCCTTGATCTTTCCTTTGTAGTTGGCCTTGTCTCTCAGTTTTCCCAAGACCCTCGAGAGAGTCATTGGCAAGCTGTCAGGCATATTATGTGCTACATTTAGGGCACACTCATGTATGACATTCATTACACTACGGGGACTCCATACACTGTTGGCTACACTAACTCAGATTGGGCCGATGATGTTGATGATCAAAAGTCTACTTCTCACTTTGTGTTTTGCCTTGGCCCAGGTCTTATCACATGGTCATGTAAGAAGCAACATGCTCGAGCATTTTCATCTACAAAGGCTGAGTATAGGGCTGCAATTCTTGCTAGTCAGGAGGCTTTATGGCTTCTTCAGTTGATGACTGAGTTTGGATTTCCTCTCGATCATCCCACTATTTTGTGGTACGATAATCAAAGTGTCATCCACATTTCTTGCAACCCAATGGAGCATCAGTGTACCAAGCACATTGAGTTGCATATGCATTTCATATGTTAGCTGATCTAGGATGGTGTTATTGCATTAGAGTACATTCCTACCACCGGATAGGTTGCAAATATCTTCACTAAACCTTTTGCATCGCCACGCTATCTTTAGTTGTGGTCTATGCTTGGGGTTACGGAAGTTGTCCTTGGGGGGACTAGTTGAGGCCTTCCTTCCTTTACTTCATGTTTTTTTTGAGCATGTTGTTTTTTACCTCTTTTTGGAGGAGGGTTTTTCCCATATGGTTTTCCCTCTTTCTCTATTTTTAGAGGTTTCATTTTCTTGCATTGTACATGGGTACCTAACATGGCCTTTTTGTTGGGACCCATCCTACATTTCATCTTAGTTTTTGTGAGCTTAAGGCTTTCCCCTAAGTTGCACTTAAGGGAAGGTGTTAGAGTAAATAATTATTTATTTATTAATTAATTAATTATTCTATTACTTAAGCTTACTTAGGTAAATGCATGTAGTTAATAGTTGTAGAGATAAGTTGTTGACAACATGGGAGTTTGTTCCCTTCTAGCATGTTCCACCTTTTTGTGGAAAATGTGCTTGGTTGCAAACCTTATCTTCTACCACCTTCCAAGCTTGTTCTACAAGCTTCCTTGAGGCCTTTATAAGTGATCTCTCTCTCATTGTAAATTCATCCGTTCACATAGAAATTCTAATTTCTTATTGTGAAATATTTTCTTGTGTGGTTCTTGCTTCAAGCTCTTGCTCCTTAGGTTTCTCTTCAACAAGCTATTTGCACTGTGGGTGATCTTGGCACATTTTCGAAGTTGGATTCTCAACTCCTACAGTTTCTACTTAGAACATCATGCTAGACTCATTTAATGTATCAATCTAGGAACGTGAACTTGAGATAGTGACTGCAAAGTTTATGCTTTAGTTCTTCTCAATAGTCATCACTACTACGGTAAAAGTAGTTGCTATAGGAAACTTATACTAGAAACTAAACTTACAAATTAATTCTCATCTTGAAGGTAAAACATAATAGTAAATAAATAATGCTTTTTAAATAAACCTATGATGTAGGATACAGTCAATGGTTCTGCTATCAGTGGCTGCAGGAACAATAATACTTAATAACTCAAAGGAAACTTAACTAAATTCTACTTAAGCAATAACAAGGAATTTACCTCCTGTGTGGGCCCCCACAAAAGTATGAATGAAATATAACTCAGAGTTGAAGTAAAATTTTTTTTATATTCATTCAATAAAACATGGAAACAATATAGTGTTGAGCTATCATTTTGCATGATGCTTAATGATAGGAATTCTTTTAAACTCCTCTCTTGAAAAGTTAATCCAAGAATCAACTCCAAGGTTTTGGGTGTTCTTGCAATCTACCAGAATCCACTCAATTGAAGATAAATGTGAATGTTCACAAGGAGGCCTTTGCTGGTTCTAATAACTTCAGATAAGATGTGAAATCTATTTGCTACTTCAAAAGAATAAAACACAAAATAGTAACTATGTTTTTTGTATTTTCTTGTTTTTCAATGAATGCAATCTAACAATGCAACTAATATGAATTCCTAATTTAACAAGGGGTTAGTAAAACAAATAAAAAAGATAAGGTAATGAGAAAATTAAGCAAATAAACTTGAATGTAAAATTTGAATGGACATAAGCTACAGAAAATAAAGCGTCTATGAGTTAAGCCTTTGAAGAAATTGATAAGTAACCAACAGAAATGGGAACATCACTTCCTTAATTCCACTGATGCAATCATCAATGGGATTTTTTAGCAACTATAAGATGTTTCACTTTTCATCAAATCACAAGGCCATAGAAAGTGTGAGACAAAAAGCTATGTAGGAACAAAATGAGTGATCTCTTCTCGAACTAGATACGTATGTGGAATTTGTAAAATCGTAGTGAACACCAAAATTAAAAGATCGCACTACCAAAAATAATGCAATAAACCTTTTTCTCAATTACATTCCATGAACATACATTCAAAAAACATAACACATTTAGGCAAGAATTAGTATACTCCAATGGCGAGCACCAAAAGCATATATTATTGAAAAATAACGCCGGCCCTGATTACATATTACAATCTTGTATTTATAAGAAATCATCTCCTTAATTTGTGTTGAGAGTGAGACATATCTTCATGCAATAATATGCTTCTAATTTAACAAAATAAAATAATTATAAATAAATTGACTATCTAACTAGTTCTTAGTAGGACCTCATCCATTTTTATGTCATTAATTGGATGTATGAGCCTCTACATGTCATAAAACAAATAAATTATGAGAGAATAAGAAGAAGAGAACCATGAGTTGATGTAGAAGTGTCTACAAGTGTCAAAAATTGAAGTTCAACCTTCACTAGATGTCTATCGGAGTTAAACTATTATTAGAATGTGTTTCTGATAGATGGAAAGCTCTAGTTTTAGAACTAGCAATTAACTATCAGTGCACCTCTGGAAAAGAGAACCTCAGAAGAAACACACCTAGTACACCTACACACCTCTGAATTCCTCAAAATTATTCGAAAACATTGTGGCAAAAGGCACACCAGTGCACCTGGCACACCAATGCACCTCGAAGACCAAAAAATGCAAAATTTCACCGAGTGTCAAAATTGAAATTTTGGCATCTGGGTTTTGTCCCCCTTCATACTAGAGCTATGTCTGGGTGTTTGCCCTTGAATTTCTCTATTATGTTAGTGATGTATGCCACATCTAGTAAATCTAAGGCATTATATTTATCTTTGACTTTTTGCCTATAATTATCTACCGCTATATGGGTTTCAGAAAAATCCTCGAGTTTCATGTCAAGCTCTCATAAAGCCTCCACTATAATAAATGGTTGTCGGATATCATCATCATTTGAAACTTCATCAAAAAAAATTTCAGAATCTCTTAACCACTACTTCTACACGTATTAACTTCTCCCATGCATCATCTTCAAAAATGTCGAGGCATGCATCACTATAGTGTTTCTCAGCTTCCAAAGTTTTCTCTTGGGCTTTTTTCTTGAGTCAGTGGATCTTTGCATGTAATTATTCCATTACTTTATTACTATCCACTATCTTTTCAATCAAATCATCTAATTTATGCAACTCCTCAACTATATATACATCCATAAACATTTGATACCTCTGGCCTTTTATCACTTGTAACACCTGTAGATCCTTTCCCCAGGTATGCACCTCATCCATAAGACCAAAATCTTGATTCAAAATTGCTACCATTTTATCCCCATTCTCGTACATGACATGTAGTAGCTTAAGATTTTGTTGGATGATGAGTACACCTTTTTATTCAAAAATTTCCGGCGATTGCTAACAGGCACTCAAAAATGGGTCTAATTGCACTGCTCCCCTATCTCTCCTTTAAATTTTTGTATTTAGAGTCTCCTCAAGGTTAGCAAGATCCATAGGGCCAAAAACTTTGCTCAAATATCCCTTTAGGATTTCATTCTATCACCAACGTGTTATCAGCTCTAGCCCATCCTGTTCTAGGCTCCTAAAAACTTCCTTCATCCTAGTAGTGACCATCAACTTCACAATTTCCAAGGTTGGCCTCCCAAGCAAATCTTTCAGGATCTGATAATCCCTAGGAGTTAATTCTTCAACATTTGACTCTAGAGGAGGGATAGCCACATGAGCAAAAAGGTCCTGATTCTGATCACTCATAATAAAGGCTAATGGTCACGCATCCTTAGGAGGTAAATCAGGTTTCCTTAATACTTCTATTAGTTCTATTCTATCCTCCTCATCAATACTTCTATTAGTTCTATTCTATCTACCTCCTCAGTAGTGAATTGTTGCTTCTTGTTCCTGATCACTTCTTTTCAGAGCCACCTTAGGACATGTTGCAATGGGGATTTTCCTTTTAAGGATGAAGGAGTTTGTTCTACTATGCTCTTGCCCTTATTAAACCTCTCTATGGTCTTTTCCCTTTGTGAAGGCTCCTCTTCTATATTCCCTATATTAGTGGAGCCCACAGTTCTCACCTCCCTATCTTGAGAAGTTTCCTGAGGTTGTTCACCTATTTGTCCCTCTTCTGACACTTCATTGGTAGATACTTATTGTGGCTCTCCTTTAGGTTCTATCTGGGCCTGTTCAATTTTTTTTCTTAGAGGAGGAGTAACTAATCCCTTGTCAACATAAAAATGTAACTTTTAGCTAGGATTCTGGGACTATCTTAGGTCCTTGTGATTCTGGGGGTATCTGAGTCCAATCCTCCTATTGAGGTTGACTGGTTGGCATATCTCATATCTTATCCCCAACAAACTTAGTACCTATGGGCATAAAATCAAAATTTGACATCTTAAAGACATAAGTCCCTTCTACATAATGCTCATCAATCCATTATTACATCTCATCCTTTGATGTAGTAGTTTGCAAAGGTTCATCTGGGATTGATGGAGGTGTAGCTATAGAACTTCTTCTCCATTCCTACTTTATGGCTCTAGCTAGCCTGGTTCTCTAACTCAAAGAAAAATTATCTTCTTCATCCTCCTCATCCTCCTCTTCTCCCTCTTTCAAAATAGGTTTAGGGATAGATGGGAAAGGGATCACCTTTTGTCTCCTTTTCACTTGAGTCTTAACCTTTCTTCTTTTTGGTGCTAAAGGAGACACCTATTATATTTGATGAGGAGGGGAGACCTCTTGAATCTCATCCTCTATCTTAGTCTAGCTCAGTGTAGTTGGTGGCACTTCAGGATCAACTTGGACTTGTGGAGTTCTAGTATCTTTTGACCCTTGTACGTTTTCTTCTCCTTGTTGTGGAGATGTCAAGATTTCACCCTCTTCTCGCTCAACTCTTGGAGGAGAACTTCTTTTCTTGTTGCCTCTTCCTTTTCCCTTTTGAGCTTGATAATATCCAACCAGTCTATCAAGTTAGTTTACTATTTCTTGCCTTACTAGTGACAAAGTTGCAAAAGTAGGGATGATTTTCTTCCCTCTAGCTTTCGCTGGATGGGCTTGTGCATGAAAGATAACCATCTCAAGAATTGGATCAAGCTTAAATTATTTCTTGATCCAATATTGTATCATTTTAATGATGTGCCTCACCCTATGGTTGATGTTAGAATTCTCTTCTTTGTTGCATTCATACAATGATCCTTAATAGCTTCTTCATGTTGAAATGTCTTACTAGCCAAATATTGTACTCTCCCAATATTATCAAAATAGGGTCAAGGAAAATTTTATTCTTCTAAGGGATATTGATCCCATTCACACTCAAAAGAAGCAATATCTTAGTATCTATCCACATGGAAAGGTCCAATGGTCATATGCCATCTCCAAAATGTTTTATGTTGCCTTCTAACTTTTTCATATGCAGAAAAGAGTTGTTAGGAGATCTCCAAGAGAACAAGTCTATCGCAAGGACACCTCGGGGGCTTTTTTGGATTAACAGTTGTACCTGCTACCCTTAGATATGTAAATGTCCTTAATTGAATGTAATAAGCCCCAACTAATTGAATTTGTGCCACTGCATCATCTAATAATCTCTTCACATAATATCCTTCTATGAATCAAATTATAGCTAATATGAAGGCATCATTCACAATTATATATTCTTTTCTCTACTCTGAGAGTCTCTTCTTTACCTAAAAGGGTACATAATATAAGGGCATGTGTTTGGATCCTTCATGTTGCCCTTCCTATAGAGCCCTGAATAATGTGTTGCTCTCGCAACCAACAAGTATACCAAGTATGAAGTTATGTAAAATTTCCTTTGATTCTTTGTCGCCGCCAACTATTCACACAAATTTTGACTGAGAGTGGAAGCCCAATCTAGTGGTATCTTCGCTTTCTTAATTGTCTCAGTAAAGTCACCATAAAGATGTTTAGATGCCTAGCTTCTGGTAGACCCATAACTCTACTTAAGAGTATGATTGAGTATCCAATGTCTTCAACCATGTACCCTCTTCTCATATCCACCTTGCCAATTTTCTTTTCCAAAGGAGTCTTCTCTATGAGGTACAAGGATTGAATGATCTCAAAGGCTTCCTCATTATGTTCCCAATACCACCTTTTTGCTTGCTCATAAGTGAGCCTAATGAACTAATCTACTCTTGGGAGATGAAACACTTTCTCAATATTCTTCAGTCGTAGATCAAGGAAAATTTCTTTTGTTATGCACTTTAGAACCCTCTCCTCAAGGAAAAAGTGTTTTGCAAGCATCATAATGAGCTCCAAAGATTGTACTAACATCGAGTGTGAAGCTGCATTAATGAGTCCCAACCAGATGAGTGCAAAAATCATATGTGACCTCTTAGTAGGTTTATTGCATATCTTCAAAAATTTCCCCAAATCTGTATGCCCTAAATTAGTATCCTTGATATCTGAGTTGTCATCTTGAAATCTTGATTTTGTTTGAATTCCTTGGAGCTTAAAGACCATAGGTTTTGGTGTCATTTTCTCACCCAAGGAAGATGAACAAGATGCCATTATATTTGCACAAAATGACACTTATTAGTTTAGAATTGAGAGAAAAATGGATAATACAAACTCTGATAATGGTGCGAATAAGATCAAAAAACATCAAAAATCTTATTTTGAACCTAAAATTCATAAGTAAAGTGCACTTGGCACACCTGGAAGGTGCACTAGATGTGCTCATTTTGGGGTGAAGGACTTAGGTTCTTAAGTAATGAAATAGTTGTGCATTATCGTACATGGTTAGGTGCATTGATGTACACCTAAATTTGGTGTTCATTACTTGTTATTTTAAAATTTCCTTTGTTTTTTGTTATCACACGCAAAGTTAGGTGTGCATTAGCACACCTAATTTTGTATGCTTTTACATGTTTTAACTATGTTTTTTTTAGTTTTTTAGGTTTTTATAGGTGTGCACTAGTGCACAAAGTTAGGTGCGCTTGTGCACACCTAGTCTCCTAACTTTGACCATGTTTTAAAGTTTTTAAGCTTAAAAGATGCAAAGTAGTGCACCCTACAAGGTGCACTACTATGAACCCCTTTTGAGGGTTCGTGTTTGTTTAAGGAATGGTGTGAGGAGCAGGAATGAGGTTGTAAGGGTGCACTTGATTAGGTGCATAGCAATGATGTCTGAGTAGGAGATGAGGCTCTTGGCAAGATAGAAGAGAAAATAGCAAGGTGAGGAGGGAGAGGAAACCACCCCCCCCCCCCCCCCTAAAACTCTAATTTTTTCCAAATGCACTTCTTAGTCAGGACTTGGATGAGAACTAGGGGACTAGATAAGACCTCAAAAGGACTAAAATCCCAGACTAGGTTCCCAAACAAGCTAAATATAAATTAGGGGGTCCCATTTCTGATTGAAATGGGGTGTGCATTCTAGAACCACAAAATTTAGAATATCAAAATGCTTTACTCTATTGCTTGCTTACAACATGAATTTCTCAAAACATCTAACTAGCCTAGAAACATAACTTCCATCTTATTTAAAGGAAACTAGGAAAAACAAAATGCCTACAAACTAGGTCTTCCATTACATAGCATAAAAACTTTAAGTTTCAGGAGTGACAACATCATCTATGCAAGAAGATAAGCCACATTTAATGCTTCAAAAATATAGGAACACTCGACAACTAGATTATCTTGGACAAAATCAACAACCACAAAGTGATAGGAGGAGTGGAGCTATAATGAACTCTGAAACAATCACCTACCTTGAAAGACCTACTCATCCTTTGATCCACACTCCTTGCTTGACTTATTTTTCCTACAAAAGGTTAACACAACTAAATCCAAAACATGAATCCAAGGCATAGATCGTAATAAGTTTTCCCTATTTTAATGTAGCCTTGTCACACAACTACATGAGGTCTACCCATTAAAGCTAGAGAAGAAATATACTAGGTTTACCATGACATCCATATATATATATATATATATATATATATATATATAGTATTGTCTTTAAGTTTCATAAGCATCAAATATACATATAGTTAAAACTTATAAAGATAAAAGACGGTATCATGTTTATGAAAAACTATAAGATATTCAAGTTTCTACTTAGAAAATCATAAACAAAACATCCTATAAACTTGACTCATTAGCTAGTTTTCTTCTTGATTGCTACAATACTTTCTCCTCAACTAAACATTTTGTAATCAGTTGATACACAATCACAATTTTCTCTTGGTCAATCCTTTAAGCTAGTGATTGAGCTTATAGATGCACAAAAGGGTTGAAATCTAGATCTTAGGGAAGAATGGTGTTATATCTATCAAGTGTTCCATAAGGAGATTTAAGACCCCTTAAGTAACACTTTATGGTTGTAATGTGTCACAAGGGGTCATAAGGGGTGAGCTAATGTCCCTTTTGAGAAGTTCTAGGACCCCATATGGCCTCTTTTGACACATTATAGCCATTAAGCATGCCCTAAGTAGATCTAATACTATTGTTTTACTAGATCTAGATTTCAACCCTTTTGTGGATCTACAGGCTCAATCACATGCCTAAAGGATTGTCCAAGAGAAAATTGTGTTTGTACATCAATTGATTACAAAATGTTTAGTTGAGGGAAAAATATGTTAGCTATCAAGAAGAAAATTGGCTATGGAGAACCTATTTATGAATTCTATTAAGAATGAACTATTAATGAATTACTCATGATTAAGAGGAAAAGCCCACTTGGTTAATGAAAAAGAGTGGGAAGAGCTTCTTGGACCCATGATATAAGTTACAAATAAGGAACTGAAGAAATAGAAAGGGGAACACAAAAAAGAAAAGAAGAAAGATATGCATGCGAGCCAATGTCAGATGATGATGATGATGAATACCCATCATTTTCTAGTAGCTCAAGTAGTGACATAAGGTCTTCAGTGCACATGCACTCAAAAAAAAAAAATTAGATAGAGAAGTGACAATTGTTGTAGAATTATCCGTAGAGAAATTGGAACTCTATCACCCCCCTCTCTCCCACCCCCCTCAATTTATTTGACTCCTCCCTTGCATCTCCTTCACCCCAATTCTCTCTACATATATCACTCTGATTGCTTTTGGTTCTTCGTAACTTAATGTTATGGAGAAGTTGAAGTAATGCTTCTATCTCTCAATAACACAATCACATTTGGTTGAGCATAACATGATCATATTTAGAATGCAATCATGTTATTTCCAAGTTCAAATTTTTAAATTACTTTTTTCTTGACTTAGTAACGAGTCAAGTCCTATTTGAAATTTGATTGAAGATACACATAACATGATCATGTTATGTGTACTTTGGACTATTTTTTCATGGTGTCCACTTTTTTGCACACCATCATGGTGCATATACCTTGGGGTGTTCTAGGAGATGACATTTTCTTTTTTATTCCATGCCCCTTGTTGGAGTTTCAAAAAACTACTAAGCATCAAAGTACTTAATACCAAGATTATGAAAATAAAACTTGGTCTAAGGGTTAGAAACCTCCTATATTCAACTAAGAAATCTTCAGATCTAGATCCAACATCAACAGAATCACATGGATTTTCTACTCTTTAGGTTCTACAAAACCAAGGCAAGTGCACCTGAGAGACATATAGATATATAATTGGTTTATAGTTCTTGACTTCAACATATGCTTATTAACATCATCTTTCTATTTCACTTCTATGCCTTACAATAGAAAATGGTCACAATTCTTCTATACTTTACAAATAATCCTTGACATTAGTAGCTAACAATGACATACAAGGAATTATTTCAAATAAGTATTGACCAATAGTTTAACTTTTCATACAAAAAAAAAGATTTATTTGATTTATGTTTGTGCTCTATGTAACCTCATGAACTCAATAGTTTGCATCCTAATTGGTGATCAGTGCCTTATCCATTGGTAAAGAGAAAATCACACCAGTAAAACTTGATCTATTCAATTGCCTTACAATTGAAGCTATCAGTAGTTTAACTTGAAATTCTTATCTTATGAATATCTTTTCATACACCTAGAAAACCTATCAATTCAATGAAAGCATTTATTTAATTCTTTAAATTAAGAGAAATCAATGAATAGACATACAACCCATCCAAGCTACATTAAAATGAAAGAACATTATCCATTCATTCTCAAGTTTTCAAACATATGAAATAGAAGACAAAATTTAGAGACACGGATGTTTGCAAACCTTCCTTTTTATTTATTTTCCTTGTAAATAATACATTACTGGCATCAAGTTCAAAATAACTCAACCTTAAAAACCTAATCCTTCTATGTTCTAATTATTCTTAGGTATGAAAAGATGAATACATCACAAAATTCACACAGAGACTATTGGATTGACTACACAAATATCCTAAGACTCAAATTATATAGAATTCAGACCCTTTCTCTAGCCTTGGGATCTCATTTATATAGTATGAGATGCAACAAGCTTCAGGCCTTAAAGAAAAAAGATAGTTGTCCTTAAAGACAAAAGACTTTACAAAAAAAAGGTCTCTATCATAATAAGACAAAAATTTGTGCTCCCTTGGTTCCTTGCAACAGAATATCTCTATCATGAATCTTCTTGTTGTGGGGCCATTTTTGTTACAACTTCTTATTACTGAGGAGTTTCATTTGATGATTAGTCTAGATGCAATTGTTGTTCCTCTGACTATGGGACCATTTGATTTGCATGTGGTGAGTCATGTTATAATATCTAAAAACTAATTGTGACTCATGGCTCTCCCTCTCGATCATCAAATTGAACTACCAAATCAACAGTTACAAATGGTTGCTCTTATTTCCTTTCTTCTATTTTAGATAGTGCATCAATTATCTATAATTCATCTAGATTAGAACCATCTTGATCAATTTCTTCAAATATTAATTAATTTTCTTGAGCAATATTTTCCATCCATTTGTTAAAAACTGAATCATTTGGCCAATTAAAGTTCAAAATTTCTTGTTATTTCTTCAAGATTTCTTCTCCTAACTTCTCAATTTTAGCAAAATCATTTTTAAAAGAATCAAAAAATATTTGTACCTTCACAATTTCCTCAATTTTCTTAGCAAACCATATGTGATCCTTTTCATTTATGACCTTATTTAGTCTAATGCATATCAAATCATCCAATTCCTTAGCCCATTCTTATAACGCCCCGCTTGGGAACCCAAAAAAGAAATAAGCCTAATATGTTACAAAGTTTACTGAACTAATTTTTTTTTTTTTTTTAAAGTTTAAACAACATCAAAGTAATAATAACGTGGAAGCAATATTTACATACACATCAAGAACACATAATCAATTACAAATACAATTTCAATTCCTCAAAGGCCCCTTCACGTTGAGTCACATTTAATAAAGTTTTATTAATAAGTTTAAGTCTAAATTACAATGTCCATAATCATAAAATAAAAAAATACATAATCATATAAGCAAATGTATAAGTACAACTAACAATATGAAGCACATCTAATGAATAACATCCACTGCACATGTCATAGGGTATGTGAAAATAGATACAAGTACATCAATATACAATACAATATCCCATAGGATCTCAAAATGCATGATACATAGATACATCAAATGAATAGAAGTCTTCAAGATAAGAGAAAGAATTATAATGGTACCACTATATCAATGAGCATCCAACATCTATCAATTTGAGGGGGACCCAAATGGTAAGAATAAACTACATCTTGATCGCGTGGTCACCTAATTAGGCTCCCACTCCCACCATGCAGGAGAGATAATGTATGATCCACACACAAATAATCAAATCATAAAATAATCCTAGGCGAGGAATCCTAATAGCCAAAACAACCTCAAGGGTAACACAAACTACTCAAGAAGAAGAGATAATAAAAATCAAAAGGACACTCATCCAATACCAACACCACATACCAAGTCAACATAGAAATACCTAGACCAAAAATATACAACCACCTCAAAATCAATGTCAAGTCAAGTGTCACAAGCACAAACACCAATAGATAACAACTGTCATCAATAAAAGTAAAATACCAATCACTAACTCCAACAATAATACACCACCAATGAATAACTGATGATTCATTAATAAAAGTCAATTGTCAACAATAAATGACATACAATCAATGAGTAACAACTCACAATAAATACACCATCAAAAGAAATATCCAACAAGTACACCACTAGAGGCAAATATTAAAAAACCATGAAGGACACTCAGGCTACATACTATAGAGTGTCATCACATGAGCTAACTCTAGAGTTACCCTGGCAATCTCTTAAGACCTTGACCCCCTAGTGACTCTATGCGAAACTAGAATACTCTCATGATGATGAGGAAACTAGTCATACCTCTCAAGGTATCATCTCCATCTCTTCCTTAGTCTATACAAGCACTCAAGGCATGGATGAGAAAAAATCTCTAACTTATCTTTTTAATGTATCTCAAGGAAAAGGGCTAGGCAACTAAGAGCTTAATTAGACTTTAATAATAACTAATATTACTAACATTCACTTTAACTAAATGAATAATATTTATTTAAATTTTAAGAAATTAATAAATAATTTTAAAATTTTATTTTTAATTAACTAGTTTATTTTTTAAATAAATAAATGTGAAAATTATATTATATTAAATAAAAATACACATGCAATTAGTATTTTTGCATGGCTTTGATCTCTCAAATCATACAACCATACTATACTTATTTTTCTATTTTTAGTATATTTGTTTTCACATGCAACCCTACTATACTTAACTTTCTATTTTTAGCATATTTATTTTCACATGCGTGTAACCATGTTATACTTAGCTTTCTATTTTTAGCATGTTTGTTTTCACATGCATGTAACCTTACTATACTTAGTTTCTATTTTTAGCATGCTTATTTTCACATGCATGCATAAGTTTAGTTACAACATGTTTTCCTCTCAATTAATCTTTTTCCTTTTTCCAATAAATTTTGCAATTAAATTATTTTAGATATGAGAGTAATATTCATCTATATTTAGAAAATTCATGATAATCACATAGTTCTAATAACAAATTTAAAGTTGAAACCTTAACAATTCAATTTATTATTTTCTTCCAAATTTCAATAATCAAATTTTTGTTATATTAGAAAGGGGTTTATAAGAATATAGTCACAATAATTTTCTACAATTTTTTTTCCTATAATTTTTTGCAATCAAGTTTTCTTGATTAATAAGTTTTTCTTTTTCAAAATTTACAACATAATTTCTTATTCAACAATCACTACAGTAAATTAATAAGCAATAAGAAAACACCCAAGAAGACACAAAGTAGACAGATCTTTCAATAAAATTCTACAATGGGTTTTCAAACCCTACCTCAAAATCATAGCTAAAATTTGAGACGATCTGTGAATGCATGCAAATCCAAACCCTCTAAAACTTTTAACAATTCTTTTGATCCAATTCTGAATTTTGCTCCCCAAAACTTGTGTATCTAGAAATGAGTTCTAATTTTCTTAATAAAGAGTTTTTCCCCCAAATCAAGGCTTTGATCATGCAATCATGTGAAAACCCTTTGTTTTCAATTACTATATCTTAATTTTTTGTTAAAATTTACCATTCTTCCATCGTAAGCCTTGACCTCATAAAACTTTCTCCTCTCACCAAACATATGGTTTGCAAAACCACTCTCTATTATGCAATTCTTGTGGATGCTAGTATTGGTCATTAGGGCTCTCTCTACCCTTTCTTTAGTGGTGGAAACAAAAGATACTTCATCTTCATCCTCATCATCATCATTGGTTGACTCTTCATCAGTCACGTACCTTCTTTAGCAATGTAACATCACTTATTTTCCTTTCTTTTGGAGTTAACCCATCTTTTGATGGTTCCCTTCTAGTTATTACTATATTTCTCATCATTGGTCTCTTTCTTGATAGGCTCTAGACATCTAGAAGCATAATGTCCTACCTTTTTTAGTTAAAGGTTTTGAAAGGAAGCTTTCCTTTGTGCTTCTCTTTTCCTCTAACCATTCTTTTTATGAACAAAACCTCCAACTCTTCTTGTTTGGCTTCTTCAACATTTAGGCTCTCTAATTCCTACTTGTAAATAGATGTGCTTACCTCTCCACTTCCTCTTAGTATTGTGGTTGGTGCAACAAAGGCTTTAAATGCAACTTTAACCTTGGGTAGTTGACTATTGTCAAAGTTGCTAAGTTCAAATGCATTGAACTTTCCTATTAGGGCATCAAGTGATACCTCCATCTTGTTTATGGTTCTCATATCTTCAATGGATGACACTCTTATGACATACTTGGGTAGCAGGATTCTCAACATCTTGCTCATAAGCTTATCTTCTTTAATTACTCCTACACATACTTTGATGGCTAGCATGACATCCTTTACCTACTTGAAATAGGTTCCAATCTATTCACCTTGTTGCATCCTTATTTCATCATACTTTCCTCTCACGCTTTCATCTTTGGTGCTCATGACATTCTTGTCACCACCATGGACAAGTTTCAACTTTTTCCACATCTTGTACATTGTCTCCACATCCTCCACATCTTTCTACTTGGGCTAGGACAAAGTTCTCTCTAGAACATCCATTGTGGTAATGTATATCTCCTTCTCCTTTAACTATTTTGCACTTAAATGACCTATTATTTCAACATATTTCACCTCTACATGGGCCTAGTAAGCATCTCCAAGAGTCTTTAGATGCAAATGCATCTTCCAACACCATGAGCCATTTACCCTTGAAAACTCTAGTGCCTATCTTTTAAACATCTTGATCTTTTTCCTCAAGATGTTAAACTCTTATCCCCCAATGACCTAGGCTCTGATACCAATTTTTGGTCCTACCAATCAATGCTAGCTATAACTTAAGTAGTCAAGATTTAGAAAGAAAAAAGAACATGAAAATAGAAACACATAACACAATGTTTATCTCATAGAAATCTAGCTAGGGTAAAAACCACAATATGTGTGTCAATCCTCACAAAGCTTGCACTCTTCTAAAGTGTGCCCAGACAAGGGCTTATCCTTGTTAGAAAATTACAAAGATACTATTAGGTGCCACTTTCTTAAGGGTCTTATAATATTAAATTCTTTCCCTCTTAGGAGAATCCTAGTTAAAGAACTCTAGAACACAAGTTAATGTGTCACCATGTTAGGGTATTTGTACAAAGAACCTATTAGGGTGCACCCTCAAGAAGATTTACTATTGCAAAGGTAAGTAAACAATCGGGAATGATCTAATAGATAACTATTTTACTTATCTTGGAATAAATCATTCTTTATCTCTAAAGATTTGTCTAGAACTATGCTCTTCCTTCTCTTGGATCTACAATTCTATAGACCTTAATCTCTTGTGTATATGGGTCTTCTTTATCTTTTCACATGACAGCCTTGTGTTTTTCATTCTTTCTAGCTTCTCCCTAGTACAATAACTTCTTAAAGGTAATTTTTCTCTTATCACTCTTCTTCAGTCCTTGAGATTCCAGTTAGCTTGACTCTTTTGGTTCTTTTCCTAATCACTCGACAATCTATCCTTTCCTTGTTCAACTCTTACTCCTTTTATACTTTATTTTAGCTTCACTTGGAAGCCCTAATTTATAAATTTGGAAATTGAATTATAATCCCTACTACTAGCTTGGCTTCATGTTACAATTATTGACCACTCTTGGCAGATGTATAATGTTCATACAGGAGTCATAGGTATCAAGTGTCCTTGACAAGTTTCTTATGTTGGAAAGAATTCAAATTTGAATTATTTCAACTATTCCTCAATCCATTCCCCATCACCATTAAATGTGATCTGTTTAGGAGCACCAAGGTAGGGCTCATGGAAGACCTAGGGTTCCTAAGTTATTTTAGCTTGTAGTGGTCCTATCCACACCACTAGTGTAATAAGGCTAGTACTAAGCTGAGGTGTGTTAGAATAGGAATCCTTAATAGGCCTTAGTTGCAAGTATGCCCACATCATGTCAAAAAGGTTATTTTTGTGCTTTTAGTGATAAGTTGACCAAACAAGGTACTTGAGGGAATTTTCCAATGTTTTAAGACCTTATATAGGCATTTGGTGAAGTTTAGTGGCCTTAGGTTCAAGTTTGGATAGAAAATTGTAAAAGTTATAAAAGTTGTCAATGTTGTCATTGACAACATTGACAACATTTTGTTGCATGAGAGAAAATTCAACCAATAGGTTTCATAACTATTTTAAAGCATTTTTTTTGAGCCTTGGTCAACTATTTAAGGCTACTCTTGACCTGATTAAGGGGTTGGCTTAGCTGTTAAGGTGTGTGTACAAACTAGATCACACCAAGAATAGTCACAATTTTTGTTTCTCTAAACTTTTTTCTTTTCAATGGATTGAATTAAATGCTATAGCTTACAGAAGTGTTAATGTAGATTATTTTAAGAATATGTGTGGTGTTGGATTGTGATTTTATAGAATTCTAGTTATCTTGACAAATTATTTTGTGTTCTATTAGTTTGTTGTTCTAAACCAGGTAACTAGTTAAGATGGGTTCATACATCCTCTTCTCACTATGGTAACTACATGAGATTTTGGGACTAGGGAGGTGAATCCATGTACATTTTTTATAGATAAGGATGGGCCCTAGAAAGAAAGCAAGGCATTTTTTAGGTGATGCCCTAGGTGAGCCAGAGTTGCATGGCTAGGGCTCACAATGAGCTACAGAGGTAGTAAGGAGGATTGAAGGCATTGATAGCTTCAATCAAAGCTTGGAGAATGGTAGATACATGAATGTTGAAGTTCCAAATTCAATGAGAAGTTTTGGTGGAAGTTCTTTGGAGGGGAAAATGAAGATCTTGTTAAATAGGCTTGAAAAACCTTAAAACCCTGATTTTAGCCATATTTGTAGGTCGTATTGTATGGACAGTTTGGAAGCCATAGACCTTGAGAATATTTAGATATCTGAAAAGAGTTTTAGAATCAACATTTATTTTCTCTCCTTTTTAAGGACTTTTTTGAGTTATTAAATATTTTCTTCAAAAGTAGGCCTAATTGCTTGTAGACCTATTTGGGAAGCAACTGTTGTGTTTCTTGGAACTCAATTAGGGTACCAATGTAAAAAGTGGTTGAAGGTTTTGGAAGGGATCCTAATAACCTCCTAAAGATATACATCACTTGTGGAGTGACTTCTAATAATGTTGGGGCAGACTGTGGAGTTGGTGAAGAGGGAGCAAGAAGGGTTAATGCTTCCCTAGAAAGGAGTGTATGAAGTTGTTGTTCCTAATTGGTGTTTACTAGTTGAAGAAAGTAAGATCCTATAAATAGGATCCCAAGGAGAGTAGGGTAGTGAGAAACCCTTTTAGGTTAGGAGAAAGACCTAAGGTGACCCCAAAGGAAGTTGGGGTAGGAGCAAGATTAGTGTTACATTAGAGTGGTATCAGAGCAAGTTAAGGATTTGGGAATATACTATATATCTGCAACTACTGGGGAATCAATATGTGAGTCAGGTATGGTGACAAATGCTAAGCTAGCTAAAGAGGTTGATAAGAAAAAGGAGAATAATAGACTCCTTGAAGAAGCATTAGATAAAATGAAGATAAGGTTAGATGGAGTTGTTGATGTAACTAAGAAAAAGGAAGAAGAGAGAAATGTTAGGGGCAAGGAGATAGCAAAGGAAGATGTTCTCCCTAAACTAGACCCTATCTTAAATGAAGAACCTTTCTTGAAGGCCATAAAAGCCATACAAGGGAAGGCATTGGAAGGTGTTCCATTGTTTAGAGGGAAAATGGATATTGGTGCAGTAGTGGATTGGATAGATGGGATGGAGAACCACTTCAAATGTGAAGGAGTGATAGAAGCACAAAATCTCAAGGTAACTAAGTCAAGACTCAAAGGGTTAGCATTTACATGGAGAAAATATGTTCAAAATGAGAGGATTAGGATGGGCAAGTGACCCATAGCCAATTGGAATGCCATGGTGACTAAACTAAAGGAGAATTTCCTACCAAAGGACTATGGGATTCAAATTCATAAGAGGAGACAAGGACTATAGCAAAAAGACATGGATGTGCCTCTTATACAAAGAAATTTCAAAGATTATGTCTTAGGTCCAAGAAGCAAGAAGAATAGTCAATAAAAGTTTCCAAATACTTAGATGGTCTAAAATGGAACATTCAAGAAGAGTTGAGTTTGTTGACACCTACTACTATTTAGAGATGCCATCAATTATCCCTAAAGGTGGAAGAAAAGAATAGAAAGAAAGGGGACTCTAACTTCAAAGACAAAGGTAGAGGAATGAATAAGAAGGGTCAAGGAGGATATCAAGGTAGAGGTAGTGAGCAGAGGAACCAAGGTGAGACCAAACTCACTGAAAAAAGTACTAAAAGCACTCTAAGAGGGGGTTATAGTAGAGGAAGGGGTAATAAAGGAGGCTCTAATAGAGGTAGAGAGTCATGGAGAAGTAATTTTTTCTTTGCTAGCATGAAATGCTATAACTGTGATCAACTAAGCCATCCAGCATATAGGTACCCTGATAAAACTTCTTTTTCAAACCATGACAAGAGAGTTGCATATGCTCAAGAGGATAACTCTAGTAGAAAAGAACCTAAAGTGGATCACATACAATTAGAGAAAGGTGAAAATCTCATGATTAGGAGGGTATTGATCAAGCGAACAACTCAAGATGAACCTACACAAAGGAGAGCTTTTTAAGGATCGGATGCAAGATTCTTAGAAAGGTCTATAGGTAGTAGTGGACTCTAGTTCTATTAACAACACAATATCAGAGGAGGTAGTCAACAAGCTCAAATTGACCAAGATACACTATGTGAATCCATATAAGGTAACTTGGCTCAATAAGGGACAAAGTATTTTGGTGAATGAACATACTTGGGTTGAGTTCTCCATAATAGGGTATAAGGATAGGTTGTTATGTGACATCTTATAAATGGATGTTTTTCATTTACTATTGGGAAGACCCTGGTAGTTTGAGAGAGAGAGGTAGTGTATAATAGGAAAGAAAATTCCATATCATTTAAGAAGGGTGGCAAAACTTTCAAGATTTAGTCTCCATTGGAAGGAGATGAATAACAATCCAAAACTCCTAGTGTGTTGCTATGTAGTGGAAAGGAGTTTGTTAAGGATCTCAAGGATGATGAGAGTCAAGGCTATGCTATTGTATTAAAATCCAAAGGAGAGGAAAACACAGTCAAAGAACCATTGCCAACAAAGATACAAGAATTTCTTAAGAAGTACAAGGAGATTGTAAGTGATGGGACCCATACCACCTTACCCTATACAAGGGTGATAAGCCATCAAATTGATTTTATCCTTGGTGAATCTTTACCAAATAAAGTAGTGTATAAGCTCACTCCTGACCAAAACATGGAAGTAGTAAGGAAAGTGCAAGAATTCTTGGATCAAGGCCTAATCAAGAAGAGTATAACTCCATGTGTAGTCCCTATTGTACTAGCATCCAAGAAGGGAGGAAAGTTGAGACTATGCATAGATTCAAGGGCCATAAATAGAATCACAATCAAGTATAGGTTTCCCATACCTAGGATTGAAGATCTCATGGATTGTCTTGGAGGGGCAATGTACTTCACAGAGTTGGATTTGAAAAGTAGATATCACCAAATTATAATTGAGGAGGAAGATGGGTGGAAGACAATAGATGGGTTTTATGAATGGATTGTGATGCTATTTGGCCTCTCAAATGCTCCTAGCACATTGAATGAAGTGCTTAAGGAATTCATTAGAAAGTTTTTGGTTGTACATTTAGATGATATAATAATATTCAAAAAAACAAAAGAGAAGCACATTAAACATGTTGAGGCTATACTGTAGAGATTGCATGAGGAAAAGCTTTATATTTGTTGGTGTTTGAAAACGTTACCCATTTCCAATTACCCTGATGAGAATATGACACATCTAGGGGCAGCTAACTCCCATTATCAACACATCCATTCAAACACCAGGCCAACTATAAGGCATGACCCTTCTTCTACTTCAGGCTCTACAAAACCTAGGTGGGTGGACCTACAGATTCTTTTTATGGTACCAGTTGTCAAAGCATACACTAAATCTAATACAAAGCAGATAGAAACCCTTATTTCTCCTAATAACTTATGAAATAACATATATCTGCAGTAGCTAAATGCAAAACAATGAAATTCATAAGCTGAGTGAGGGCATTCTATTTATAGCTCTTCAACATGAAAGGGAAATTCATTTGATTAAAGATGTTGATTCAACAAAACCTCAAAAATGCAACAGTATAACCAGTGATCCTATAACTGATCAGTGCCTAATCCATTGGGCAATTCCATGAATTCAAAACATACATCTGTGACATCAGGACGTATCTCATATACCCAGACATCAGATCTGTCCAACCACCTTGTGATTCAGACATCAATGTTCATTCAGGTCTCATTCTCACAAAATATCCTTCTCAAACAACCAGTAACCTTGTTTAAACATATCGAGCATTTACTTGGCCCTTCGGTCCAACAGCAAAATACATCAAACATACAACCTGAAAGGGATGCAAATGGGTCTCAAATCTTTGTTTCAAAACCACATAAGATTTACAGATTGCTGAGACAGGAGACAAGAACCAGAACAAAACTAGTAAAATTGTTGCTCATATGTATTCATTTCCTTGAAACTATACATTCAGATGCATAAAATTAAAAATGAAACAACCTAATATATCAGAAATATCAATATTATCTCTACAATGTTGTTCACATGAGAGTTCTGCTGAAGAAAATGGTGTCACAGTCATGGAAACATGTCAAAATACTGGAACCAATGGTCTCACAGTGCAAAAACTGGAATCCCTAATGGTATCACAACAATGAACTTCTTCTTCCCAGAAAACTGGAACCCTTCAAATGGAAGCAAGAAAGAAAGATATAGAAGAGAAAAAAAATTTGAATCTGATCTTTACTTGACAAGTGTCCACTTGAAATTCAATCTTCTGCCAACTGAAAACTTCGTCCTTCCTTCTCCATCTTGATCTGATTTGATTTCATCATTGCCTTGTAACTGATTTGCAAAATATCCCCTCCTGAATGATGAAATCCCTTATTTGCTAAATATCTGATTTGCATCAAAATGCTGATAAAACTTGCTTTAACTGACTCAGAGGTGCCCCCAACTGAATTCTCCTTGTCTTTTACGCATATTCAAGCTATTAACTTGCCAAAAATCACAACTGAACTTCCTGGTCTGAAAAAGGTTGCAATTCAGGTACCTAATAGAAAACCTCCTGTAGCTTGAACCAACTACTACTTGTGCAAAAACTGACTCCAAAATTGGATAGTTCATCTTTTCTCAATTTCGGCGGTATATTGGAGTCCATGTTTAGCTTATCGAGAACCCATAAATCTTCGTTTGAAAATTGCCTCTCTGATTGAAAGTTCAGGTTGCACATCTTTAAAATTTTAATTTTTGAAAAATTTTAAATTATTCTAAAGTTAAAACTTTAGGTTAAATGCCCTTTTTGGTTTTTTTTTAAAAAAAACATCTGACGTGCCTCCTTTCTTTGAAAAATGACAAAAAATGACATTTTAAAATTCTTTATTTTTTTTTCTTTGCCTTCAGATCCATGATCAACTCAGGGTTGACTGACTGCCACGTGGCATCGTCTGATTTGTCTGGCCCTATTCAATGGATGCCACATGTCATTACTGCATCCATCCTCGCTATCTCACTACGATAACTTTCATGCAACTTTTGTATGGTGAGTTAGTGACGACCGCCAGATTATCCACGTGGCGCAATCTGGTGCGCTCCTGCCATTTGCCCACCACATCACTGCCCAATCACTCTATCGCTGCCACTTGTCAACATCCAATTAGCTATTGTCACCGGGTGGGACCCACTTGGCACTCTAACTCTTGCCAGATTTTGGAAATTTTTCAGCGACCTCGCTATCTTGCTAGCCGGGGTTGCCAAGATTTTTCGGCTGGCGAAGTAGCGACTAGCCGAATTTCTCAATTTTTTGATCTCCATTCCTACTGACGTCATCATTTTTTGACTGCATTTTTGGTTAAAATTTTACTCTGACTACGTTTATAACTGGCCTGCCGACCATGGGCCCACTTGCGCTTGCCAATGCCTTCCAAAAGACCACGTCTTCAAGACAACTCATAAGTTGAGCGCTAGGGTATTTACAATATTGAAAAGTCTAACACACAAGCAATGTGGGATTTACAAGGATTAAGCTTCCTTCTTCTGCTTGTGCCTGCAAATTGCCGACTGCCTCTGTTACTCTTAACCGTGGCTTCTTTAAAAAATATGGTGGGCTTTCCTTGATGCAGGTGTTTTCTTTTAATATTGTTGACTACTTTTTTCTTTGTTCTCAGTAGCTTCAACTGCTAAAGTCATTCCTATTGTATGGATTTCCCATGTTGGCTGAAAACTCCACAAATGCAACTTTTTTACTGCGAGCTTCCTCCATCGTGTTTAATTTTTGGTAGAACTAAAGCTTCAGAATCTGATTTATCTTCCTCTTCATCTTCAGTGTCACTTCCACTTGCTTTCTCAAATGCTCCCTCCACATCATCAGTCTCCAGGTGCAATATTGCGAAAGTTCCTTTCAGTTTAGGTGGTGACTTCACCTCTTCACCGGCTTCCTCCGTCTCATCACAGACGATTACCTCTGCAACACTAAACTTCAAATGGGCATGAAGGATAAGAGGGAGCTCTTGCTCTGCCTTGTGTTAAGAAGTCTTCAATGAGCATGAAGCTTCCTCTGAAGACGTGGTTGGTTCCCCTACTTCAATACGTGGGATGCTGCTAATAAAGAAAAGAATGCTCTCTTTTAAATTGTGTGTTCCAGATTTGTAAGCGTGAAGACTCCTTTGATATTGGAGATTTCTCAATTCATTGTGTTACATTCTCTCACGTCCATTAATGTTGGCTCTTAATGCGTGAGTGCTCTTCAAAAAATGTGGGTTCTTCATCCTTCAACTCCGTGAAGTCTGTGAAGTGGGGATTCTTCTAATCAGCAGCTTAGCTTGTTCTTGAATGTGTCTTCCTTTTTCAAATGTGCAAACTGTGATAGTATGCCATATTCTTCTTATTTGGCAGCTTTCTCATAGGAGATGTCTCCCCTGTTTTGGCGTAAATTCTTGCTAAAGACGTCTCCATTGTTTTTAACTGGAGCCCTCTCTATACTCTTGCCTGCGGATTTCCTTTGTAACCATATGGAATGCGTGCCCCCTTAGGTTTAAGCTATAGACATTTATCTTTTCTTTAGGAACGTGGGCTTCTTTGAATGCTAGCATGGATGCCTTGACTTCTGGTTTTTTAATGAGTCTCCTATTGGACTCTGCCGCTGGAAAATCCTTCTCTGAGCCAGTGGCTTGTTGTTAGATGCATGAGCTCCCCAATTTGATATGGTTTCTTGGATTTGGGTGCATTTCCTTCCTCATGCCGCCAACAATCATTGCCAATATCCAAATAAATAATATTGAATATGGCGAAAGCATTCACAATAACGCTTCAGTGTTACAAAGTTGGTTGATTTATACATTGAGGAGCTTCTACAAACCATAATCTGGTTGTCAATCACCAGGACGTTGAATTACTATAGGATTTACATTTTTAGTTTATAGATTTAACATTGTTGTCCTACTGTCACCCGACCATTATTTACTTTATTGTTGATCTCTTTCACAGTCTTAAGATCCCCTTTTAAGTGAAGATATTTGCCAACTAGACTGAATTATAGTCCCTCAGTTCATGCAACCCATTCATATAAGTCATTCCCAGGACCTTTCTTTCTCTTGTAAAACTCCTTTCGGCTCTGATGGTTTTTAATAAAGGATCCTTCAAATGATGAGGCACCATTGTATCCTTGCTGGCTTTATTAAAAACAAGAACAACCTTTTCCTGATGACCCTCATAAATCCACATTGTACAAACCTTTGACTTATAAAAGTAAAAAAAATTGTTGCTCGCATATATTGGGTCCAATGTCAATCACAATACATTTGATCTTCAATGAGTCTAATGGAATCAGTCGGACCCCAAAGTGGGTCCGGCTAAAAAAAAATTTGTTTTCGAACAACTGACAATGCAAACTGATCTACTGAGAAATCGCGAACTGATTAGAATCAAGTTCGATCATTGATTAATCAGCTGAAACCATTTTACCACTGATCTACAAACTGTGAATTTGGTGCCAGGAGGTCTGTTGACTGGCCTTAAAAACTGACCAAAACACCTAACCAGGCTCTGAGAACTAGCACACTGAATCTTTGTCCCGCATACTTTCACCTTGTCAAATCTTGTTTCATGACGAATTTGGAGTCAAAAGATATTTGCCTTCAAAGTTGCCTGCTCAGAATCACCTGCAGATAAACAAGTCAGAAAACACTAAACTGGGTAAACGGGCACATGGGAAGACAAAAACTGGGACATTCATTCTTTGTCATGAGGACATTACAGATCTATGATTTAGGCTCATGACGAATCACAGGATGCAAATGGCGGACGTTCAAAGTGGGCTACTCAGAATTTTGTAAACTGGGCATGCCGACAGAAAACATTTTTTGCGAATGGAATTGACCTGAAAAAGTGTGCAAATGGATTTGTCATAACTTGCAAACTGGCACACTTAAAGTACTTTCAGTATAGAACACAGGAAAACCAACCATTCGATCACACCTATCATAGATCAGGAGATATGATGTCTCGAACAGGGGTTACAATCGATCTGCAATTACTGACACCAGTTAAAACTTATAAATTACGTTTGGAATCATGCTTGAAAACTGACCAAACGGATTTTTCATAAGTTGAAACTTGGAACATAACAAGTCTCTGACATCTACAATACAAAACAAAAGGAATTTTCTCATTTGGGTCAACTGGTCAAAAGTTATTGCACGTCAAACAGGGCTTCCCAGAATTAGGTGCAAAGTGCAAAAGCATGAAAAACAGTAACTAACCAACTTCGAGGGATTCAAAACCTAGTCAGACAAACTTGAAATGACTCAAAATCTGAAACATAGGTTCTTAGGTATGGACACTAGACACTCCCAAAGTGGTGAATCACAAAACATTTCTGGGTGCGAGATATTCATTTACAAACAAAGCCTCCTGTCGTTGTTTGACACTGGTGAAAATTGCAATTTTGACAAATGCTTGAAACAGAACTTCGCCAAATGACTCGAGATGACAATTGATCTTCATGAAACACTTAAACGCACTGAATGAAAGGTGCTAGAAGCATTAAATACCTAAGGGGTCTCGAATGGACAGCCGGGTACAACTAGGCACATATGCATTTTAAAAGTGTTTAAGGGCTTGATTTTTTCAATGGTGCTCAAAATTGGGAAGGCAATTTTGAGCGCCAAAAATATTAACCTTGAGAAATGTAACTTTTTCCAGAAATATCTCATGTATTTGGGGTTTGCAGTGTCAAAGGGGTCCTTGAAGATGGATCAAGAGAAAATTGTAGCTATCCTCAATTGGCCACCACCCACCACATCTACTGAGGTAATAAGTTTTCATGGTTTAGCCTAGTTTTCTAGAAAATTCATTAGGAATTTTAGTGGTATATGTGCACCTTTTTTAGATACCATTAAGGTTTGGGTCAAGTCTAAGTTCAAATGGACTTTGGAAGAAGAGAAATCCTTTCAGTTGTTGAAGAAATAAGTAGCCACCCAACCTATGTTACAATTACCTAGTTTTGAGAAGCTATTCACCATAGAATGTGAGGCAAGTGGCTTGGCAATAGGGGATGTATTGAGTCAAGAAGGTAGGCTAGTATCCTTCTTCAGTGAAAAGTTGAATGAAGCATAGAGGAAATATTCTTCTTATGATCTAGAATTGAATCCCTTAGTTTAGTCTCTTAGGAAATGTAGACATTATCTGTTAGCCAAAGAATTTTTTGTATTCACTAATAACTAGGACCTAAGCTACATAAACACCCAAGAGAAGTTAAGTAATAGGCATTTGAAATGTATGGAGTACTTACAAGCATTTACTTTTACAATCAAGCATAAGAAGGGGCAAATAAACAAGGTAGAAGATGCGTTAAGCAGGAGATTGTTAACTATCCAAGAAGTTCAGTTACATAGCATTGGGATAGAGAGTTTCAATAATCTCTATAAAGAGGATGAAGACTTTACAGAAGCATACCAAGTATGTTTTGATTTTGAGAACCATTTCCATAGTAGGTTCTCTAAATGTACTTTATAGAATGGATTGGTATTTAAGTGCAATCATTTATGTGTCCCAAGAGGATCAATAAAGTAAAACATCATTCAAGAAAAGCATAATGGGAGCCTCAGTGGTCACTTTGGTGTAAAAAAATATAGAGTTAGTCCAAAGATTTTACTACTGGCCAAAACTGGTCAGGGATGTGACTAGGTATGTTGAATAGTGCATGGTGTGTATGAAAGCCAAGGGTGGGGTGAGTAATGTAGTTTTATACAACACATACCAATTACAAATAGGCCATGGGAGTGTTTGAGCATGGACTTCATAGTAGGTCTTCCCAAGACAAAGAAGCAATACACTAGTACATTTTAACTCATTTTTCAACAAAAAATGGTGAAATTTTGACAAACTATTTGTCACTATTTTTTTCATTGAATATTTGACCAATTTTTGTAATGGTCAAAATTTTGACCAAATGACCAATGGTTTCTATATGTTATAGCAATAAGCCTCCTTTTCACTCATCGAAAATACTCATCACCATGACTGATAGCAATATCTCCTCTTTTTCAATAGAAGAGTTTAATATATTCTATAGTGATAAGCCTCCTTTATTGATCACCTAAAATACTCATCACCATGACTTATACCAATATCTCCTCCTTTTTGATAGAAAAGTTTGCTATAATCTATAGTGATAAGCCTCCTTTATCGATCACCAAAAACACTCATCGCCATGACTTATAGTGATATCTCCTCCTTTTTTATTGAAGATTTCATTATATTCTATAGCAATATCTCCTCCTTTTCGATCACCAAAAACACTCATCACCATGACTTATAGCGATATCTCCTCCCTTTCAATCATCAAAAACACTCATCACCATGACTTATAGTGATATCTCCTCCTTTTTTATAGAAGAGTTTTCTATATTCTATAGTGCTATCTCCTCCTTTTTTATCACCGAAAACACTCATCGCCATGACTTATAGCAATATTTCCTCATTTTTTATCATTGAAAACACTCATCTCTATGACTTATAGCGATATCTCCTCCTTTTCAATAGAAGAGTTTGCTATATTCTATAGTGACATCTCATTTTCAATCACCAAAAATACTCATAAAATGATGAGTTAAAGCTTTAAGTTTTGAGGTTGTGATCAAGGTAATAATTAACTTAAAATGACATCGCAACATTGTGGGTGGCAAAGTAGTTGAGATATTTTAAGTTGCAAAGGAGTGACAAAGAGCCAGGATAGCTAAAGTATAAGTCATCACAACTTCACAAGAGATTAAGTTTGACTTAAGGTCAAGGTAGTGAAGTGGTGAAAGCTTATAATCACAACTTTGTGTGGTTAAGCTGTGAGTTAAAATTTAGAGTTGCGAAGCAGCAAAGAGAATCTAATAGTTAAAAGAAATAGTTATTGCATCATCACAAAGCATAAAGTATTATATATATGGCAATTGTAAAGAGGCAAAAAGGTCAAGATTTGAGTCATCACAACATCACAAAAGATGAAGATGTTAAGTCCTTAAGGGTAAAAGCACAAATTTGTGTCACTGTTTATGATACAAAAACCTATTTTGGTCAAATCTCATTTCTATATCAAAACTCAATTTTTTTTCAAAAACTAAAAATACCCTTTTATAGAGCTTAGATTCAATATCATCATTATATAAATTTTTGAGTTTTTTGATTAGTTATAATATGTTATAATCTCAAAATATTATAAGTTGATATTTCAACATTTCAGAAGATGCTCCCTCAAAAAAGGAAAAAAAATAGTAAATCATATCAAAAAAATGAAAAAATTATATTTATCTCTAGAGGAGAGAATCTTCTTCATGAATATGTAATTTTTTTTGAAGAAGATATAGATTTTATAGGGAAGCTTTGGTGGGAGGAAAAATTTGTTGGATTCTGATAAGGTCAAACTTGAGTACTTATAACAAAGAAAATATACATAAAAAATAATTATTTCTTTTTTTGTTCACTAGCTATACATGCCATCTATAAGATATTTTTGAATTAGAAAAAATAAAAATGATTTGCATATACTTGTTTGACGGGAACTACACCCTATATATTTTACAGTTAAAAAAGGGACTTCAAAATAAAATAAAATGAATAAATTCTTACTCAAAAAAATTATAAAAATTATAGGCATAAAACTCATCCAATTCTACACATTTCATCAATTTACATCATCTTCATATTTTAAATATAGATACCATTTTTTTTGTCATTAATGTTAAACTGTCACATTTTGATATCTCATTTCTATATAAAAGGTGACACAATTTTGTGCTTTTACCCTTAACCACAAAGAAGTTGTGAAAAGGTTTCACTACTTTGCAGGTGAAAGTGATAGTAAAGAATGCTGACAACAATGTTGAGATGAGTGGTTTTTCTCTTTCGCAAGTGCTAAGATGCAATCAGTTCCTAAGGTAGCGATGTTGTGAAAATGGTTAATGGTGTTGTCATTGCTACTTTGTTGCAGTCAGTACAGTGTAAAAAAAATAGTTGTGATGAAGCAATTAAAGCTTGAATGAAGAGATTACAATCTCGTGGGATAGCATGGTCAACAAAGAAATAAAGCTACGAAGTGGCAATTGGTATGAATTGCAACATCACAAGGTTGGCCTAGCAGTTAGAAAAAAGGGTAACAAAGCCATGAAACATTGAATATATCCCATTCCACATGGTCATAGCCAGGTAAATAATAATGATAAATCGCTAAAAAATAGTGATAGAAGGAAATTGTCACTTCACAACCTTTTTTTTTAAGCATACAACAATTTTAAAATGGACATGTATGAGCTGGAAAAATAGATGTCAAAGAATTTTTTTTGCAATTTCTTCACATCATGATAAAAGGGATTGCTATATGTCATAGCGATATACTTTCCTCATCACTCATCACTATATCAAGATTAGGCCTTCTCTGTATAGCGACATAATATTTCACTATATTCTATAGCAATATCTCCTCCTTTTTTATCATCGAAAACACTCATCACTATGACTTATAGTGATACAACATCTCTATCGCTCATCACTATAATGATTATATTTTCTTTCTATTTGTTGATGATCGCTATATGTTATTCATTGCTATATTGTTTTTATAATTCCTTCACATAGTGATAAAAGGGATTACTATATGTCATAGAAATATACTTTCCTCATCACTCATCACTATGTCAAGATTAGGCCTTCTCCGTATAGTGATAGAAGAGTTTTCTATATTCTATAGCGATATCTCCTTTTCAATCACCAAAAACACTCATTGCCATGACTTATAGCGATACAACATCTCTATAGCTCATTACTATAATGATTATATTTTTTTTCCATTTTCCAATGATTGCTATATGTTATAGTGATAAGCCTCCTTTATTGCTCATTGCTATATTCTTTTTACAATTTCTTCACATAGCAATAAAAGGGATCACTATATGTCATAGCTATATACTTTCCTCATTGCTCATCGCTATGTCAAAATTAAGCCTTCTTCGTATAATGATAGAAGAGTTTTCTATATTCTATATTGATATCTCCTCCTTTTCAATTACCTAAAACACTCACCACCATGACTTATAGTA
Organism: Cupressus sempervirens; assembly: GCA_028749045.1. Classification (NCBI taxonomy): domain Eukaryota; kingdom Viridiplantae; phylum Streptophyta; class Pinopsida; order Cupressales; family Cupressaceae; genus Cupressus; species Cupressus sempervirens. The sequence goes on from CM053783.1 coordinate 745,000,268, forward strand.
ATACAACATCTCTATTCCTCATCACTGTAATGATTGCATTTTTTTTCATTTGTCAATGATCGCTATATGATATAGTGATAAGCCTCCTTTATCACTCATTGCTATTTTTTTTTGTAGTTTAAAGGGATCATTATATGTCATAGTGATATACTTTCCTCATCGCCCATCGCTATGTCAAGATTAGGCCTTCTTCGTATAGTGATAGAAGAGTTCACTAATTATAGCACTTCATTCAATGAATTCATACTTCATACAATGTGCTAGGAGAATTTGAATTCATTGAGGTTTATTGAATGAAGTGCTTAAGGAATTATATGTATGAAGTGGTACATGAAACATCAAAAAAAGAAACAACATTTCTATCAATTGAGGTTTATTACGTGCCTGTGAAAAATAAATATCATTAACAGTTAAGTAAAATGTCGAACAACAAATTCCAATGCTTATTTAATGGTTTGAGTGAGGTGGGGCATCAAAGAAACATATAAAGAATTCAATGCAAGGTTTGGATGAAACTATTATGCATATAAATGTATTAGATTGCATAATGAAAATATGGATGAAATTATTATGCGTTTTCAATATTACGAATCGTTAACAATATCAAAATATGGATGGAACTATAATACAGTTTTGATAATACTCATAATGACCAAAAATACTCATCAAGATACTAAACCTAACCTAACTGCTTGATAACAATATAAAAAACTCTCAAATCACCTACAACTAGTCAAAAGTGGGTTAACATCTATGCTATAGAAGATTTTTTTAGGTTGCATCAAATATCTAATATATAAGGTGATATGTAAATTTTTGTGTTTGGATTTGATTGTGTATATATTTTTAGCATCAATGTTTTGGATCACACTTCATGATCCATCATCAAGATGAGAGAATGCATTGAAAAGTGAAATATACACACCAAGCCCAACCAAAGGGAAATAAAAAGAAAATGAGGATTGGTCTGCATATTTCACTTTTTCATTCTTGCTTTCTCTTATCCTAATGATGAATTATGGAATGGAAAAGTGAACAATCATTTTAACTTCATACTCTCCCTATTACCTATACTATATTTGCATGGTTTCTGACATCCAATCTTCTATACACAAAACCATCAACACAAAGATGAGAAGAAAATTAGGTGGAACTTATTTCTTCCAATGTTTTGCTTATCCTTTTCTTGAAACCTTCATACTCATCCTACAAAATATCATTTAACAATGTTAACAAGGCATGATGCTTTAATAACATAGGAACTATTGATTTCTATATTTTAATCACATCATCATTATTTTCATATCTTTCCATTCTCAGACAAAATCAAGATCAGATGACTCATTTTCTTTGGAGAAATACATAAAGGATGCCTTGCTTTTCATTTTGAACATTTTGTAGAATTGTACCAATTTTTTGGAAAAGCTCAAAGTTTATATAAGAGAGTAGAAAGTGATGGGAGATGCACCATCATCTAAGATAGGGTTGTGATGCTCCCATCCAGATCCAGTTGCAAGACCCAAAATGAGGCAAGTGGTAAAGTTGTTGAAACTAGAAGACCTACAATGAATGAAATTAGTTGATTAATTAAGGTATGTTAGTTTGAGCTTCACTTGGTTTTGAGAATACTTTAATATTCTCTACTTAACAAGGCCAACAACATGAAGGTGGGAACTCATCTGGCCTCATCCCCCCTCTCCCTAACATCAATCTAAATTCTCTATTAATATCTAATTACATACTTCATACATTCATTCATCCATTTATGAACTATAACATTCAATCAATACAATCACATAATATTCATTAATATGATATAAAATTCATTAATACACAGTACTAATCAAGACTATATTAATGCATGACAATATTCATTAACATGACATAAAAATCAACATTAATACACAACATTCATAGATAATTATTTAAAACAACGTTCTTTCATTATCCAACAAAGTTTTTCAAACAAGGTTTATCAAATAGCATTTTTTTTAAATCATTTCTTCTTTTTATTTTTCTTAGGTTTCTTAAACGTAAAATTCAATAGGAGCATCGATATATTCCTCATTCTCCTCCTCTTGTGGCACATGTGATGTCAAATTATGATGCCTCCTCCTATTGTGAGAAGCACAAGGTTGTTGTACTAAAGTGGGCTCTGTTGCAATAACAAGTAAATGGGTTAAATTGGCATACTCTTTTTCTTTTCTTTTTTGTTACAAGTATTTCATTAACCAATATAACATAACATGCAATTTTCTTGACAATGCCACATCATGTACAATAACATTTTGATCGACTACCACCTCAATATGTTGAACACTTCGAACATGATCCACTTGTTTACCATGATGTTCAACATGCTCTAAATATTCAAAAAAAGGTTACATGTCAAATCACAATTGAAGATGTTAAATTCTATTCATAATTGCATAATTTATTTCCTATAGAAAATTAATACCTCCACCACTATGATGCACATCATGGCCTTCATCACATGCATGCTTTGTGATAAGATTTGAAGGTTGCAGTGAAATGTTATGCATTGTAGATGGCCACTACATCTTTAGCTCAGTTTCGGAAGAACTCAATTCCACTGGAGCGGGAATGAGTGCATATAGGAGGGGAGTCTAGTATATTGCTAGCAATTTGGTTCTTAATTTATGTTGGAAACTAACACCAAAAAAGAAATCTCTCAACTATTCAATTTGATTTACTTTTCATTTGACCAATTTACCTGTGTCTCATTTAGTGCACTAGACTCTTGGGTATCGTATTCAAATTATTAGTGTAGGCATGTAGCCATGACTTTCTAGCCTTCCTTTAAGGTAATTTTTTTATCTTCATCTCCGAGCTCTACATTGAATTTTGTGCCCTAAATTTTTTTCTTAATATCATTCGTTTTGCATATATGATTTGATTAAACAAAATTTTTTGCAACATTATATAAAAAATAATAATATGAAATTTTTTTGCTGATAGTTACAAGTCAAGAATGAAGATTTATATAGCCACTAGAGCTAATTTTGTGTTGGCCAACCTTTCGTAGTCTCGCTTATGTAGCTTTTGATGTGTCCTATAGTGTATGAACAGTTTGAAACATGTTAGATTATATATTTACAAAGATCACTTATTAGTGCATGATTACATTCTACTTAATACTCTCATGACGTACCTTCTTTTTCCCTTTTCTAGTTCAATTCATTTACCATGTAGCATTTTCTATTTTGCATCTTTTATTATTTCATTCCACTCCATCGGTGGAATCATAGGAGGACACTCATACTTTTCGTTATCCTTTAGACCCCTTCTATATTGGTCCCTCACAGTCTTTATATGTTTGGATGCTCTTTTAAGAAGCAGCTATTGTCAAAAAAAAAATTTCCAAAGAGGTCTTCAAATGATGTAATGAGCTAATTTTTTAATTTAGGACCTTGTTCATTCCACCTTTAAAAAAAAATTGTTATATCAAAAACTGTAATATAGTACAACAAATGGAAGAAAAGAAAAATATTGTAGCAATGATATGAAACTATGTACCTTTTATGTATGGTGGGTCCAAGTACCTTTGATGTCATTTTAGAAAGATGATCATGGAAAACATCATTTCCGACAAACAAATCATGGGATTATCAGTCCAAAATAAGTTAGGTATAAGTAAACTAAAATTACACTATAAATAATAACAATTTGAAAGCACCTAGAAGCTTTGGTAATTTTAATAGAAACATATTTTTCTTGTTTAGCAACAATGTCTCTGCAAATGAACCAATACTAGTCACACAGGCTACTCCAGGAAATGGTTCAGCTTCACTAGCAGTGGTCTCTATTGTTCTGTCAACCATAGGTGTATCTATTAGTGCACAAAATAGGTCCATGAGTATAAAATCCACCCAAAAAAAAAAAATTCATGATTAGCACATAACAAAATATAGAAAAAATAAGGTTTTACTAGTTGTACTTGGTATAATTGAAGATGTATGCAAGCTCCTTGTTTTCGACAATGCAGTCGGTAATATCAGAGCAGTGACCAAAGGAGGCATCCGTACTTCATCATGAGATGAAGAATAAATTGTTAGAAAAGACATTTCCAATGGATAAAGATCAAATGGGATAGTAGCTAGAAGAATCCAGAAGGTTAAATGAATGGTTAAAGGTTTAAGGATTCTTTACATGAAGGTTGTGTGCTACAACCCTCAGCATATTGACCATGCGGTCTCACAGGTGCCACAAAATCTTGTAAGAAGAATACATAATATTTTAGATAATGATCCATAAGATACTATAAAATATAAACACCTATTGAATTTTTATTATTTCTTAAGATTAATTATATACTACTTACCTTCAAAGAATTGACTCTAAGTATTAATTCTTCTTTCAGTGCCTCTGTCTCCTAGGTTATGTTTTGATCGAGGATAAGGTTAAGAATTTTATCAGTATATTTATTTATAAGCTTATGGGTCATGAATCCAAGGTCAACATTACATGTGATTTCATCTACAAATATAGCCTAAGTTTTAGATTGCATTTGATCTATTGTCATTTTCACTTTTCCCTATCAATAAGTATCAAGTTGTGACATCAATATCAATAAAATTTTGTCAAAATAACTCTAAAGCCATTAAGAAAATAACATAATAATATGATATTTATTTCTATACAATTTTTAAAATTATACTAAATAAGGTTTACCTTTTTTGAGACAAGTGTATGAAGTACATCCCCGCCTATTCCTTGTGGTGTATCCATGTCACCCTGCGAAAAAGATTAGTAATTCTTAGCAGCTAGCACCAAAATGAAAGTAATAGACTTACCAAAAAAATAATAATAAAATACAAGTCAAAAAAAAATCTATAAATAAATCACCCCATCATACTTGACATTGATCATATGTCAACATACATTTCATTGATCATCATCATCACCATCAACATACTTTTCACTTTGATCATCGTCATCACCACCACCATCTTCATCACCATCATCATCATCATCTTTATCACCATTATCATGACCATCATCACCTTCTTCATCACTATAATCATGATTTTCATCATCACCACCATCATCATCAGCATAACCAGAATCGTCATCACCTTCTTCTTCTTATTCATTGTGTAACAATAGTTCGTGATCATCATTTACTTCATCTTCTAATTCTTTAGTATCTTCTTCTTCCATCACATTATAATTTATTGGCCTTCCTCTTGGATCATGTCTAACAACAAATGACCAACTCAATTTATGTGAAATGTCAAAGTAAAACACTTTCTCATATTGGCTTGGGAGAACATAGGGCTCATATCCAACTTGCTCAAATGACCTTGTATTAATAATTATAAATTCACTATCATGTTCAATAATAATCCTATTAGGATCATTTTGATTCAGTCGTAGCTTGTACCATTTGAAATAAAATAGAACTAATTTAAATAATTTAAAGTTGCACTCAAGTATATCATCCAAAATTCCATAGTATCAATTTTTATATTGCTAAAGATGTATGTCATTTCTAGATGAAATATTGCACTTATCCCAAAATCAAGGGCTTTCTTCATTTCATCTAACTTTTTATGTGAAATTAATGGCCATGGTAGTACATAACTCTGTGGTTTTTGATCTCTAATTATTCAAACATGTCAAGATTATTTGCATCAACTGTGAGTTGATATTAAACTTATGGGTCATGATTAGTAATCTTATATGTACATTTCTATCTATGAAGATATATGCTAGATCAAGTACCATTGGCATAACATTAGGATATCCATTACAATGAGCTTCTTCAACCAATGGTGCAACACCATCCCATGTTAATGAGTGACCATTTTTTTGAGACTATTGAATCCGTACCATCACCTAATCAAAAGATTGTTAGAAATATACAAATGTAGTGCATCTCACTCGTGACCAACTATAAAGAAAACAACTAGACCAGTTAGAAACAACTTATATTGATGATGGATAAGAATTAATTAACTATAATAGCATCTTATAATTACCTCCCACTTTTTTCAATCTACCTTTCCCCATCATTTACTCCCCTTTGAGCTTGTTAATAGAGTTCAGATCCCAAAAGTGATCTACATGGATCTTTGATGCAAACTTGGAAAGATATTCACTAATGTCCACCATGGTTTGGTGTATCATATATCTCTCTACCATAGAACCCTCAGGATGTACTCTTTGTCAAACCAAGCCTTTCATAAATTTCAAGTGTCTTTCAACCATCCACATTGACCTAGTTTGTACAGGTCCACAATTCAATCTCCTCAAATTGATGTATGAGGTAGTGTTCTTGAGCATTGAAAAAATTTGAAGAAAGACACTTTTTCATTTCACACAAAAGCTGTGGAATTTTTTTCTTCAAATATTTTATATCTTTTTTATCAATTTCTTTAGATGATAACCACCTAAAAGAGATTCAACATGCAAGAACATATAAACGAGGTTTTAGATAAAACTATACAAAAATTTACATAAAAAGTAAAGTCATAAACATAATATATGTACAACAAATATAATAAATAATACTTCTAACCTCATGTATTTTTCAAGATCATATATAACTTGTTTAATATTGTTGTCAAACTAGTGTGGGAGGGATAGAGGTAGGACATACTACAATCATTAAAAAAAGATCTTTTCAATATATTATTAAATAATACAATAGGTAGTACATACAATTTTATAAATATATTATAAATAGAGAACCTGACTTACCGTAACGAAGGTATGCCAATCATGTGTTTTCAACACTAGCCCAAAATCATCTTTCTTTAATACAAGGCTACTTATATTTGTTGCAAATCTAATGGGGAATTTTATTTTTTTTATGACTTTTTTTAATACATTACTTTGCTACTCTGTTAATAACCAAGGAAGGGCACTTGTATTTATGTGGTCTCCATTATTATTTGATTCAATAAAAAATTTCAGTGCATGATTGGATTCATGAATGTCATTACAAACTTTGGCAATTTTTTCTCTATCACACCTTCCATCCTAAATTTTCCATAGTGTCTCTATTACATTCTTTCCAATATGCATACCATCAAACAAATGCATGATTGGGAGATCCTTATAGTATAGTAATCTACTAAATTGAGTAGGATAACTTTTTATTCCTCTAGGAAGTTGGTTATTGATGCCTCGATGACCTTCACAAGTACCAATTACATCATTACTAAATAAAAGACAATATCAAAATATAAATTTCAAACTTTGGACCACAAAATGGACATTACCTTGACGATTTAGTCAATCGTATTCCAACTTCCATAAATGAGGTATCATTCTTCATGGCCTTGATGTTGTCTCTTCTTTCTCGTTAAAAAGATATTTTTCAGTAATTCAATACTTATGATTATTATGGAGAAAGTGTGTAAACTCATCAAACACTTGCTTTCCTAAACTTCTTGAATGATAAAATTTTATCTTTGGACAAAATGGACATGTGAATTTTCCCTTTTTTTGAAGGCCTAAAAGATCATGTACAATTGGATCATGTATAGTTGTCATGCATAACTTAAACATACAAAAATAATGTATAAGTACTATAATAAACCAAAAATATGTGACCTTAACAACATAACATACCACAAAAATGAGTTAGCCCAAGGGTATTATGTATTGTCCATACAAGCATTTCATAGAATTGAAATTTTCTTTGTCCTATTGGTCTAGAGATGTCATACATAGTGACTTCATTCCATTAACTTCAACAACTCATCAATAAAGGGGCTCAATATACACATTCATATCTTTAACTTGGTACTTACCTAGTAATTGAATGAACATAAACATTATATAATTATTATGACCATTTTGATGCACTGTTTATAAATTAATTTAGATAACTATTAAATGAAGAAATACCTAGTGCAATTATTGACAAAATTATGTGCTCCCTCTTTATGGACATCCAAGGAGGAATGTTATTGTTAATAACAAAAATAGGCCACACTAAGTAAACAAATCTCATATCTCGAAATGGATTGACACCATCCGCTGCCAATGAAAGCTTGAGATTATAAGGCTATTCTTTATAGTGTGGCCATGTTTTTTCTATGTCTTTAAATATAGAACCATCTATAGGCATTTACATAATGTCATCTTACCTTCTATTGTGTGCATGGCAATCCATAAATTGCGCCAAGCTAGTGCACTTGAATAATCGTTCAAGATATGGAATAATGAGAATGTACTGAAGAACCTTGTGAGACACCTTTTTTTTTATTTGATCTTATTGATATCTATTAATATGACAATCAAGGCATTCTATTACAAATTTATGTTGTTTATGATATATAATGTGATCATTGGGATAAGCATGTATTGTTTGATACTTCATTCCAATTTGATTCATAATGGTAGATAATTATCGATACAAAAGAGGTAGAATGTTTAATGGTGGTAACAAAAGTTCTTTTTAATATAATGAATAGTAATGGCATGCTAACATTAAAGATGACAAAAATGGCATATCTTAGCATACGTGACATTGCTACATTGGATAAACCATTCACAACCTTCATGTTCACTAACAACACTATAACAGAATGAAGAGTTGTTTAGGAACCTTGGTATAGGGGATGGTATGCCTTCTCAAGTATAGGTATATCAAGACCATCTTCATTATCATTATCAGAAGTGCTAGTACCATCATCGTAATCATCTTCATCAACTGTGTCAATACCATCTTCTTCAATCATTTCCTTTAGCACATTATCATCTTCTTCCATGGGAGTGTTATCCTTAGCTTGGATATTCATACATCCATGTTCCTCTAGTTGAAAATCCACATTCACCAATCAATGAAAATCATGACCCCCTTCAATGTGGCCATGTTTCCTACAATGACTCTAGGCTGTTGTGATTAGAATTATTTGATTCTTTAAGCCCTTACACTTTTTACAAAGACAATTACATTTATCAAATTTTCTTCAAAACTGAGACCACAATCTAGAAATTGTCTCATTATTTTATTCTAGGTTCATATTGCCAAGCGTGATCTTTATTCATAGGAAGATATATTAGAATAAATATTATACATGTTGTACTCAATGTTTATATCTACACATATGGTTTTGTAAAAAAAATTTTGTCTAATTAATGTGTATATCTACAAAAATATTGATATGTTATACATAATGAATATATTTGCACAATGACTCTAGGCTATTGTGATTAGAATTCTTTTATTTTTTAAGCCCTTACACTTTTTTCAAGTACAATTACATTTATCAACTTTTCTTTGGAACTAAGACCACAATCTAGCAATTGTCTCATTATTTTGTTCTGGGTTCATATTGCTAGGTATGGTTTTTCTTCACTGGAAAATATATCTGCAAAAATATTGGACATGTACTTAATGTGTATTTTTTTAAAAAGAAAGACAAGTGAAGAAACATTAATTGATGATAATAAAGAATTTAATTCAAAGAGGCATAAGGGTTAAAAGATAAAGAAGACAATTCAAAGAAGCAAGATTGAATGTCAAAGGCCTCAAGTAGATCGAACTTCTCTTAATCTACATGCTATGGATCAAGATGTGCCTGATGTTCTAGCCAAACAATCTTCTAACATCACAAGCTCACAAATTTGAGAATAAGGTCCAACATATTGAATATATAAGTATCATTCCTTAACCTAGGTTGGTATGGTGCAGGGCACCTATACCTATGTCCTTCTTGAAGAGTAAATTGCAAAAATTCCTAATGCAACTTTTTAAAAAGTTGTCATGAAAAAGCATTTTAACTTCCCAAATTTCATAACCACCAAGCTAGTTTGAATTGGTTGGTTGAAGATATTTAATTCATACAACATCTTTCCATAAGCATATCATCAAACTGTACGGTCTATAACAACATTTTATGAAAGAAAAACCTATTTTATGGAAGGAACTTGTTTTGTACAACATTGTACAAATTGGTTGAAGCAAATAAATTTTATGTGAAGTTTGAGTTGTGAATAATCTTTCATTTTCATCTAGTCTTGATCAATTTGGTTTTGTGTAGATTAAGTTACAACATTTTGTGTGAACATAGGTCTGAAACCCTCAAATTCAAGGTATAAAATAGAGATGTGGCCCTAATTTGCAAGCTCACCATTAGAATTAAATGCCACTTGGTGAAATTAAATTTAGGAAATTTTACTTCATGATTCCAAAAGGCCAAAATAGGGGAAGCTTATTTGTTGGTTGTAATTTGATGCCCTGGGCTAAATAAGCCCATGTATTTAGCCTAAACATGAATTGTTTGAGTGTGGTAACATCATAGGAAGGTTGTGGGTCCTAATATTATGATTTATTGGATAAAAATAAGTATTTAGAAGACCACAAAACCATTGTATCAATCTCATTCATCCAACTTGAATAATGTTTATCAAGCCCTAGTCTAACTTGATCAATTAGGCTAAAGTGTTATTTGCAAGTGTTTTGTGTTGCAGGAGTAAGATTGGTACATAGTGTTTGGGGAGTGAAAGTGTTACATTTGAGTAGAATAAATACATCTCAAGAGTTCCTAATTCCATAGCCTTACCCTTGGTTTAAAGGAAAACTACTAGGAGAGACCTAGTTTGCAAGAAGGCTAAAAGCCACAAAATTGCAGTTTGTGTATCCATATTTAATAAGGTATTTTGATTGATGATATTTAGGATAAATGCATCATTTGAAAAAGTATAGAGTTCCTTATGACTTGAATCATCACCTTGTGAGTTGTTGTGTCTTCAAAGGAAGGTAGACCTAGGAGTAAGGACTAAACCTAGGAAAGGAAGAGTGAAAGATTGAATCAACATTAAACAACATATCAGTGCATGTTGGAAGATTTACCAAGTTCACCCAAGTCTTTTTTATGTACACCATGTATCATGGTGAAAGTAGAAAACCTAAGAGGATGATTGTAAAGAAATGAATGGAATTGTGTTTTGAACTTTTCCCCTTTCAAAAATATCCTCCAGCAAGGTTATAGAGCCTCTATTCAAACCTTTTGAGTTGAACAATCATACAAATTTTGGCTTTCTGTTTCACTCATTGCTATGAATTCTAGTTAGATTTTTTAGTAGATGTAAAGTAATTTTTTTCTTTAGGAAAAAAACACAACCAAATTACCAAGTTCCCAAATATGACTAGAATATAAGTTATGCTCTAGAATTGAACCTTACATGTATATCAACTTCCACTAGATATGTATTTATTTGTATCTTCCAAAATGTACTAGAGAAATAATTTCATAGAAATCCAATGTTATCATGCATGTTTGTGTACCTATTTGTATGCTCAGAGTGAAACCATAATTTGAGCATGACTTTACAATATTGAAGTGACATAACACTTAAAAGGAAGCCAAACAAATCTACGCACTCTATCTTTTGTCACATTGGTTTACCATGACGAAGGTTTTCCTTATTGTGTTCATAATCTAGGTTCATTTTGGCACTAAACTGTCTTAGCTAGGGTTTAGGAATCTCATGCCCCTACCCACTAGCCAAAAGTGACACCTTTAAACCTACTTATGACTTTTATGACAACTTCCTGTGACCTTATATGCCCATAAATTGACATTTGGTGATGATGATAAAACACAAATAAAAGCACAGTATTCCAAGTATAAACTTGTAATAGTGTGGGAAGAGAAATAAAGTCTTGACTAGAGAAAGTTCTCAATCATGTGAAGTACTTGAAAAACAATTGAATCCATTTAATGAGATTTCTAATGTTATAGAAAGAAAAATAATAAAACTCTACTTGTGTGAATAGAGAAGAATAGTAAAGAAATGTATAGCAAATGTGTGAAGGAAAATGTCTTCAAACTCACATTACTCATAGACCTAGCTACAAAGCATGAATTCACATCTTCTCTAGTGGTACTAACACATTTTAATCCCACACTCGTAGACCTCCAAATTACACATTCATATTTTGTCTATCAGGGTCGATTAACATAGTTGAAACTCACACTCTTTGATATATGAACAATAATCTACACTCGATGGAATATTTTTGCGTCGAAATGATTATGGATAGAACATTAGAAATTTATCCCAATGAGGCCAAAATACCCTATGACTTATCAACTTCTTCAGCCCCTCCCCCCTCTGCAAGCACTAGAAATGTAGACCTCTAAAGCACGTAGAATTCCAAATTAGCTCCTGCCAAAAATGCCCAAATTGTGAATAAATCTCGCACACTCCTTTTTATTTTTTTTTTGTTTTGTTTATGAGCCTAATTTGGTCAAAATTTTGACCAAATCAGGCTCATAAAAAAAAGAATTGGACAAGCCAAAAAAATCCTTGGTCAAAATTAAAGGTAAAATATTGACCTTAAATGTAGTAGTGATATGACAATATTTATGTAGTGGTTGACATATTCAGTAAAATGGGGCATTTCAGACCATGCAAGACTATGAATGATGTTGGCCACATTGCACACTTTTTCTTTAAGGAGGTTGTGAGGATTTATGGACTCCTATTAAGTATTTTTTCAACATTGAGATGTGAAGTTCATGAGCCATTTTCGGAAGACCTTGTAGAGTAGACTTAGTACAAATATTTCATTTGGTTCAACCTACCAAGATGTGGTGGTTAAAATAGTGTTGGGTAATCTATTAAGGTGCCTCACTAAGGAACATGGGTAGACATGGAATGTTATCATTCCTCAAGTAGAATATGCTCATAATGAATATAGTAAGAACATAACCATAGACAGAATCCTATTTGAGATTGTGTATGGGATGCATCCAAGGGGTGTATATGAACTAAGAGATCTTGGAGGCATGGAGTATAGGAGTGGTCATGCAGAGGAATTTGATCAAAGTATGAAAGAAACCTAGGAACATGTGAAAAAGACTATCCAAGATAGCACAAAAAAACTGAAAGCCAAGGTAGATGAGAAGAGAAGAGACCTTCGATTTTCCATAGGTGATTATGTCATGGTGCATTTGAACAAATCTAGGTTGTAGAAAGGTATACCAAAAAAGCTACATATGAAATGGGTGGGACCATGCTAAGTCATTGCAAAATATGGAGCCGATGCATATAAGGTTGATTTTCCATTAGATTTGGGCATTTCTCCTGTCTTCAATGTCCAAGACTTGGTCAAGTTCAAAGGTCAATTGCCTTAGATTTCTCAACACTGTTAGGGATTCAATACTGATTTGGATCTTACTATGGTGCCTTCCTCAACCAAGTTAGAAGTTGAGAAGATCTTGGATTCTAGAGTCAAGAAACCTACTAGGCATAAGGTGTATATGGAACACCTCATCAAGTGGAGGCACAAACCGGATTTAGAGGCAACATGGGTTGTAAAGGATGACTTCAACAAGGTAGGCATCTTCACAAACCTATTGTCCATAGGAGTGACATAATTTTCCTTTGTGAGGGAGTATGGTGCAGGAGAACCTAGGCAGGGTTCATGGAAGACCTAGGGTTTCTAATTTATTTTTCCTTGTAGTGGTCCTAGCTACACCACTAGTGTAATAAGGGGACTAGCATAGTCCTAAGTTGAGGTCTATTATAATAGGAAGCCTTAATAGGCCTTAGTTGCCTTAGTTGCAAGTATGCCCACATCAATTCAAAAAGGATATTTTTGTGATTTTAGTGGTAAGTTGACCAAGCAAGGGACTTAAGGGCCTTTCCCAATGTTTTAAGACCTTATGGTTTTGAGCCTTAGTCAACTATTTAAAGCTATTCTCAACCTGATGAAGGGGTTGGCTTAGTTGTTAAGGTGTGTGTACAGACTAGATCACAACAAGAACAGTCACAATTTTTGTTTTTCTAAACTTTTGGCTTTTTAATGGATTGAAATAAAGACTATAGCTTATGGAAATGTTAATGTAGATCATTTTAAGAATTTTTGTGGTATTAGATTGTGATTCTCTAGACTTCTAGTTATCTTTATAATTTCTTTTGTGTTCTATCAATCTATTGTCCTGAACTAGGTAACTGGTGAAGATGGGGTCATCTTCCGACCATAGTAACTATAAAGGATTTTTAGATTAGGGAGGTGACTCCATGTACATTTTTTATAGAGAAGGATGAGACCTAGAAATAAAGTAAAGTATTTTTGAGGTGATGTCCTAGGCGAGCCAGAGTTGCATGGCTAGGGATCACAACCAGTTGTAGAGGTGGTAAGGAGGATTGAAGGCATTGATAGATTCAATAAAAGCTTGGAGAATGGTAGATAAATGAGTGTTGAAGTCAAAAATTCAGTGGAAAATGTTGGTGGAATTTATTTGGAGGGGAAAATGAAGATCTCGTTAAACAGGCTTGAAAAACCTTAAAACCCTAATTTTAGGCACATTTGTAGGTCATACTATACAGATAGTTTGGAAGCCATAAACCTTGAGAATATTCTAGGTCTCTAAAAATGGTGTCAAGATCAATGTTTAGTTTCCCTCATTGTTAAGTGATTTTCCAAGTTATTAAGGATTTTCTTCAGAAGTAGGCCTAATTGCTTGTAGCCATATTTGGGAAGCAATTGTTGTGTTTCTTGGAACTCGATTAGGGTTCCAATGTAAAAAGTGGTTGCAGGTTTTGGAAGGGATCCTACTAACCTCTTAAAGGTCTACATCACTTGTAGAGTGACTATTGATCATGTTGGGGAAGATTTTGGACTTGGTGAAGATGGAGCAAAAGGGTTAATGTAGCCCTAGGAAGGAATGTCTAAAGTTGTTGTTCTAACTAATTGGTGTTCACTAGTTGAAGGAAGTAGGATCTTATAAATAGGATCCCAAGGACAGTAGGGTAGTGAAAAACCCTTTTATGTTAGGAGAAATACATAAGGAGACCCTAAAGGAAGTTTGGGTAGGAGCAAGACATGTGTTACATCAGTGATGTTGAGTGGAATCTTCCCCTCTTCATGAACAAACTTTCACGAATATCTTTCTTCATGCTCACCTTGCTGATCAAACCAATCCAAGTCACTGGTCAATTTGTTTACCTATCTTCTTTGCCTCCTTCTTACATGAACTTCACTTAGCATAATTTGTGTAAGTGGATCACCTCTATCTTCACCTCTTATGGAATCACACATCTTCTCTACTCTAGTCAACCTTTTGAGTTGGAGTTCCTCTCTACCAGTCTTGGTTTATCCATATGTGTTGACATCAATAACAATACCTTTGATGACTAAGCCTATCAATCAGGCTACTAGTTACTCTTTAGGACACCTGGGCCAACACTAGGGATAAAGGAACCTAAAATTTTGTATATTTCAAGTTGTTTAAAAGCTCAAAAGATTTAGTTGTATCATATAGGGGTAGTTTTAGAAAAAAAAATGTTTGTGTTGGTTCTCTAAAACCATTATGTTGTTTTTACCATCAATGAAAAATGGGGAGATTGATGAACACTACATTATTTCTTATGTCAAAGGAGTTTAGTTGTTGTCAAATTAGTTCATTGTAGAGTCAAATCAGCATGTACTTGTATAGTCATAACCATCACAATTTTAATTCGTGTCATTTTGGAAGGATAGTGACAAGTGATGACGTAACTCACCTAGATAGTACTAAAAATACCATTATATATCTATTTGATTCATTGAAGATGATTAATATGTGATTAATTAAAGGTGATCCATAGGTGCCCACCACATATGTTAAGGTGCACTCCTTAGACAATGTATATATAGAAACTTGTTTTATTTCACATTCTATTGTACTAAAGAGTTACAACACGTGGATTGAAAGGAGAGTAAATCTACATGTGAAGTTTTACATTCCAAAATTTTAGTGGTTGATATTTGACAAATGAATTTTTTTTATTAAAAAAGAGTTCATAGTTCTATGTTGTACAATTGGGTTGATGTTTTGGATTTTTGTACTAAAGGATTGTTTCATACACCAATCATAAATAGCATATGGATGTCCATTGAAGAAATATAAGTCTATGTTGGGTACAACACATGGTAAATCCCATCTTTTGGATTGACATATAAGATTTTGGACATGGCATATGACCTATTTGGTTTGGGTTTATGCCGGTGGACAACTTGTAGATTCAATAATCTTCATCTAGGATGACATGAGAATGTAATAATCATTTTAAGTCATATATATGATTGATCTAGGTTCACTTGTGGTGTTCATCAATTTGATATTTGAGAAGTGTGATTAATGTTCAAATATGTAAATAATGCAAAGTAAGGTGAATCATGATAATCACACAATTTCAATTAGAGATCAAATGTATTGTATGAGGGACTTCTAAAGATAAAATTGAATCAATTAAATATTTTGTAATAAACCCTGAGGGTTTGCAAGTCATATTTTTCACATGATGTTGATATTTGATCTCAAGGAGGTTGGTTCCTATATATCATATTGTAAATTTCATATTATATTCTTTCTTATTCAGGTTGGATTTGGGCAATAAATCAAAGAAGATATTCTCATAGCATTTTTCCCTCTTTATATTTCCTCATAAATATGGTGTTCTCACATGTTGATGTATGTTCATAGCTTGATAAGTTGCTTAAACACATTTGATATGGTTAAATGTGCTTAACTGGGATGGGTGACCCTCGAGAAGTACCAGTGCTTCACCTCTATGAGAATCACCTAGATGCAATGAGTGGCAAATGTCATATTCATCATTATCATGAGAGATGGGTTCTTATGAACCACTACTCATGAAACATGGGTTAATGAGTTTGACTCAAAATCAATATAATTGAATCTTGATAAAAATATCACAATTCAACTTGCTAAATAAAATATCTCCTACTTATCAACTAATGAGGTTAAGGGATTTCCAATGAATGGTTCATAAATCCCAACTCTTGTTTAAGGATTTGCAAATGGGGTTGCAAGAAAACTTGGTTTAACTAGAAACTTTTTGGTTAAGCACACTTCAACTAGAGTGGTGTTTGGATGAGAAACCTCCTATGAAGTCTCACACTCCACCTTTGTGTGCATCACCTAGATGCAATGCATGTTAAATGTTTCATTCATTCTCATGATAGATGGTTTCTTGTGAACCACTACTCATAATGCATGTGTTAGTGACTTTGACTCAAAAACTACATTGTTGAATCCTAATAGCAATATTACAAGTTACTTAATCATTTTGGAAAGATTAATGAGTATCACTATGTTAATTTGGATGTATACTTGGAAAGGCTATTAATGGTAATTGACATTTATATGAGATGAAAGTTGCATATGCTTATTCACTCTCCTCTTAGTATATTTGTGTGCTTAACAAGGGTCTCTGTAATGTACAACATAATAATAATCAAACCTTGAAAGTTAGTAGTGCCTTGCTCGTGGGAATGATGAGGAATGAGAGAATTTTCAAAAAGATGTGTGATATATTTTTATCCTTTTCTAGTCGAATAAAATACATTAATAGTGCAAATAAAAAAAATATTGAAAATTGCATGCTACCTACAACATAATAGTCGAATTAATTTAAAATTAGTAGCTTAGTAGTTTTTTTTTTCCAAAATAGTGACAACACCACTTGATATATTAAGATACGGAGCTCGCAGAGAAAAGAATTGGGAAGAAAAACTTCATTCATTACCCCATCAAGAAGAAGAAAAAAGAAAGGAGAGAGGAAAGAAAGATGGAAGTAACACAGGCCTAGGACTACCAAATTATAATACATAGAAGAAGAAGTAGAGAAGAAGGAGCATGTACCAAGAATGTACACATTTACAAAGATTTACAATATGAGTAGAATATAAATTTATAAAAAGATATAATCTGTACGAAGTGCCACCAAAAATCAGCTGAAGATAGCTATAGATCCAAGCTAAAACAACGAAGTTCATAGCTGATAGGAAAGCTGATGCAGGTCCATGAAGAAACCCGCACACAAAAAATGGAAAACACAAAACCAAAGAAGACCAACCAAGTAAAATTACTCCTCCATATCCCCTACCAAAGGGGCAAAATTTCCAAGCTTCAAAGTAAGATACGGGGTGGTGGTATCAAGAATGATCATAGGAGAAGCAGGTGGAGCAGATGCCTGAAATGAATCATGTTTTAGCAGATCTAATAAAGCAAAGACAATCTAACGCACATTATTGACATAATTCTTTGTCAAACCCCCACCAAATTGCTGCAATGTAGCTTTCATTGGATGACAAGATTGCCTCTCAAGAGATTTTTTAATACTTTCATAAACCATGAAAACACTATGATTGCTAAGGAGTGTGTGATGGTGGAACAAGCTCCCAATAAGGGCATCACCACTCCAGAGATCATATCTTTGACAAGCTTTAGAAAGCTTATCGCCATGCAAATAAATTTGTCCAATAAATCTATCAACTATTATCTCCACATGAAATGGGGATTGCAATAAATCCATAGCATTGGACAAGAAAATCGATAGGATGTGAGATGGATAAATTAACCTTTTACCAGCAGGAAATAAAATCTCATGCCCAATGATCCTCTTGATTCCTCTACAAATGTGAGGACGATCATAAAAGAACAAAGTTAATAACATTTCATCCTTAATCCAATCAAGAAATGGTTGCTTCCAACCTTTCGGTTCCAAAAACATTCTGTAATTCCTAGGATAATATTCCATATGGAGAGAAGAACAAGTAAAATAGATATCCACTGGGTAAATAACTCCAACCAGTGAGCTTTGTCAACCTAACATAATGAATCACAATGAAACTAGCACTAACAGCCAAAAAAAACCCCCAGAAGACCAAAAAATGAAGAAGATTGCAAAAATTGTTGCAATGATAAGTGGCTAAAAGAATGCAAAACCCAAATCGACCACCCAGAACACCACAAGAAAATGAAGACCCAACATGCTAAAAAACTCCCACTCAACAACCATAATGACAAAAGGTATATAATTAGATTTAATAAAATGCCACACCGGTCACACAAGTGGAAGATATGCAATAAAACTAGATACATAGGATGCAAGAAAATTCCCACGAATTAGGTACTTATCACCATTGTGAAATAAGACAGAACAATTAATCACACAACCCAATTAGTTGGAAACTACACCAAATATGGAATAAAATATGATAAAATACAGATATCAAACCCCAATGAGAAGGAGAATCAAATACAAAAGAATGATGATGGTGCCACAGGGGAGTACAATAGTAGCTAACCCGAATCATGATCAAAGATGTCACCTAGTTCACCTCACAAAGAGAAGGTACAATCGATAGATCCAAATAAAGAAATTAAGAACATGCTCCCCTAGTTGAGTCAATTAAATTTTCCCCACTTTATGCCAGTTACTAAACCAATGCTAGGATGAAGAATACAAAAAATTTGCCAACTCTTTACCAAGTATCCAATAAGATATGCATAATATAATCATATTAAGAGGCAAAATATTCTAGCATCAACTTAGAAATTCACACCAAATAGGAAACCATATAACTCGTAGCACACACTTTTCTTACTAGATGCCAATTACTAGCCCGATGCTAGCATAGTTAATACCACCGAAGTGTATGTACACATAACTCAAGAAAAGAGTTATATCTACATAAGAAAAACATATCTAGTGATATTAACCATCCAATCACCAAACTAATAATTCCCATCAACAAGGAAACATTTAAGATTCACTCTAAATGATGGAAGCAATACAAGGAAACCAATCTATCAAGCAGTTAGAAGAATGAGAATCCAAGACTGTACCATTACAACCAATATTTGCTAACCTATCAGCCAAAACATTGCCTTCCTTCAAAACATGAGAAACCAAAAAGTTATCAAGAGCATCAATGAGATTCCAAATACACTGGAAAGTACAATCCAAAGACCAGCTATTATTTTCCTTTGGATACATGCATTAATAACTACTAAAGAGTCTCCTTCTATATGTAAGCATGAAAATGCCATATGTTTAGCCAAAATCAAACCCTCAATGAGACCTATAGATTTTGCCATATTATTGGTGCCTGTTGGAATTGGTTTTGCATAAAAAGCTAGCACCACACCAAACTAATTATGCAAAGAAACCATGATCCTTGATTTACCAGGATTCCCTCTAGAAGCCCCATCAAAATTAAGCTTGACAAATGGAGGATTGGGAGGTTTCCAATGAATAGACTTTCTGCAAATTGGTATGGACCTAATCTGAGGGAAAGCATGAGAAGAAGGCAGAGAAATTAGCTTCCATTTTTTAAGGATAAAACTATCCCAAGAGGAGAAAGTACCATTACACTTGAAATGACTGTTAACAAAATTATAGACTAATTCAGAGATAAGTCGCTCGATTGTAACAATCACATTACTCACATCAGATATCTCTTTATGAAATGCTCTCTTGTTATGTTCCCACCAAATGGACTAGATGACAGATGAAGGGATAATAAATCAAAGACATGCAAAAATAGAATTGGAAAATAGAGTCAGCCAAGATTGGAATAGATCCCATAGAGACTTAGTAAAAGGGAAATGAAGAGGCAATTTGGCCAAAACATAATACCAACATTGCATGGAAAAATGATAGTGCACAAAAAGGTGGTCAGCTATCTCCATATGAAGACCGCACAACACACACTTGAAAGAATTTGCAATATGCAATCTACTAAGCCTATCACTAGTCAGAACTCTACCCTAAATGGCCAACCAAGAAAAAACTCATGCTTTCAAAAAAGCACTCTTATCCCAAAAAAACTTGAAAGCCCACTTTGAATCATGTTATTCTAATAAACCCAATAGGGTCGCATAGCCTACTTTGACTGAATATAGTCCAGTCTTAGTAGAGCACCACACTAACTTGTCACAACCTCTGGATAAGAAAATCACTATGCTGGCTAGGATGGCATCAAAATGCCTGGCCAAATCACTCCTAATAGGCAACGAGAAAGGATCGTTCCAACAAACCTTGAGAGACACAAGGTTAACATAATCCACATAGTCCACTAGATGAATGCCCCAACTACTACATAGAGCTTCTATAACCTCTTGCAATGAGGAATTGCAACTCAATGGAGGACTACCATTCCAAGAATCTTTCCAAAAGGAAACATCAAAACTAGAATGAACCTGTGAAGACAAGAACTTAGTTACAACTTCCTTAGAAGACATCATGAAATTCCAGGTAGGTGACCCTACAGGAGGGTTAGAAATAGTGTAAGAATCTGCATTAGAGCAGAATTTCCCCAAGACCAAGGAACTCAGATACACAAGCACAGAATAGACCAGAGTATGATCAGAATAACTGTATATTATTCAATTCACTACAAAATACACTAGGAGTGCCTCAATATAAAGGCCTCTGAGATGCACCTAGAGTGCCTAGGAATCAGCACCATGATAAGTCCAACAACTAGGCACATGTCCACCAGATATGGGTTATCCTCCATTATGCACTGAAGTAAGTGTGATGAAGTGAGGATAAGCCTACAAAGGTGAAAACACGCACATCAGTGTTGTAGACAACATGTGCTAAATTAGGAGTGCGAAAAACTGTGTTGTCAACATGACAACTCAGGGAATGATGCAAACTCCTGTGGTGTAGACACCATGTGCATAAATAGAGTGGCGTACTTCTATGTTGTCTACATGACAACTGTAGAAGATGCACAAACTCCTAAGTGTCTCATAAAGAGAAATAATAAAATAATGAAAAATAATAAAATAATGCACTAACCTAAGTTAACTTAAGTAAAGTGTAAATAGTAAATACCTATTTACACCAACACCCCCCCTTAAGTGCAACTTAGGGAAATGTACTTAAGCTCAGTAATGCATAATGGGTCCCGGCTACTAGCCATGTTAGGTACCCATGTACAAAAGCAATGCTAAAATGATGTAATGCAATCTCTCATAAAGTGGAGAAAGAGAGAAAACCTCATGGGAAAAACCTTCCTCCAAAAAGAGAGATAAGTACAATAGAGAGAAAAAGACCTCATAAGAGGAAGAAATCCCTCCCAGAAGAAGAAGAAGAAGAAGAAGAGAAGTCAAGGGACTTCCCTATCGGCAACATCCCGCACCCCCAAGAGATCTCGTAAATGAGAATACTTAACCTCTGTAAAGGGTTTGGTAAAAATATCTGTGACCTGCTCTGTTGTAGGACAGTACTGAAGGGCTATGATCTGCTCATGTATAAGCTCTCTAATATAGTGCATATGAACCTCAATGTGCTTTGTCCACTGATGCTGAATTGGATGCTTAGAGATTTCAATGGTACTTTGATTGTCACAATGAAGAATTGTTGGCTTAGGTAGATGAAATCCAAATTCCTCCAAGATATGCTGTAACCAAAGAGCCTCTGTAGCTGCATTGACAGCCCCTCGATACTCAGCCTCTGTGGAAGAAAGAGTAACATTGTTCTGCTTCTTACTTTGCCAACAGATAGGGCCGAAACCAAGGTGAAATGTGTACCCTGAAGTAGACTTCCGAGAATCTAAATCGCCTGCATAGTCTGAATCTGTGTATCCAATCAACTGAAGCCCTGTACCTTCTGCATAATGAATCCCATGTGAATATGTACCCTTGATATAGTGCAAAATGCGCTTGGCAGCCTTCCAATGAAGCTCACAAGGTTCTTGCATAAAGCGTGAAACCATACCAACTGCAAAGGCAATATTAGGACGTGTGTGTGTCAAGTAGATAAGGCTCCCAACTAATTGTCTGTATAATGTCGCATCAACAAGTGGTGTTGCGCACTTAGCCTCTAGCTTAATAGCTGATAAGAAGGGAGTAGGAGTAGGCTTACAGTCACTCATGTGAAATCGTGAAAGCAAATCAAGAGCATACTTGGGCTGTGAAAGTGAAATCTCGGCTGAAGACTGTATGATTTCAATGCCAAGGAAATAGTGTAGGAAACCCAAGTCTGTCATGGCAAATCTGTCCTGAAGAGAGGTCTTGACACTGGCTATGATGGATGCAGTGCTCCCTGTAATGATCAAGTCATCGACATAAAGCACTAAGATCAAGTGAGAGTCATCTTTCTGAAGAATGTAAACATTTGAATCAGAATGACATCTTCTGAAACCAACTGAGAGGAGAAAGGAGTCCATTTTGGCATACCATGCCCGAGGAGCCTGCTTTAAACCATAAATAGATTTCTTTAATCTGCAAACCATAGTAGAATCCTGGATGAACCCCTATGGCTGCTCCATATAGATTTCCTCATGAAGGTCACCATTCAAAAAAGCGCTCTTAACATCCATCTGGTGTACAACCCATCCTTGAGCTGCAACAATTGCTAGTGTCAGGCGAATGGAGTTCATTTTGGCGACTGGTGCAAAAGTCTCTGTATAGTCAATACCTGGAACTTGTGAGAAACCTTTGGCAACTAGTCGAGCTTTGTGTTTATCAATACTACCATCTGCTGCAAATTTGGTTCGATAGATCCACTTGCATCGAACCACTTTTCTTCCCTTTGGAAGGGGGACTAAGTCCCATGTGTTGTTTTTCATCAAGGAATTGTATTCTTCCTTCATTGCGGTATCCCATTCTGGAATCCCTGATGCTTCCTTAAAAGACTGTGGATCTGAAGCAATGGCAATGTATGCATGTGGAAATGACTTGTGTTGTGACCTAGTCCTCCGAGTATCTGAAGGATTTCCCACCATTGAACCTGCAGCATCAAGAGTTTGTTGTGCCCAACGAGGTTTAGTGGAAGAAGATGAAGGAATATCCTCAACTATTTGTTGACCCTGCAAAGGTGGTGTCTTGCGAGTCAAGGTTAGAGGAATTTCATCTTCCAAGTCGCTTTCATCACTATGATCACTATCCACATGGGAGGAAGAAGGAGGAGTTGAAGAAGCCAAACTTGGACATGTTTCTTCAAAATGAACACTCCTCTCATAGAATATTTTGTGAGTCTCTAGATCCATTAATTTATATGCCTTGAGATGATCAGGATATCCAACAAATATGCATGGTTTGCTTTGTGGTTCTAATGCCTTACGCTTTGGTGGAGGTATCCTAGCCCATGCTGGAGAACCAAAAACTCTGAAGTGCTTAACACTTGGTTTCCTTCCACACCATGCCTCAAAAGGTGTCATACCATCTAAGGCTTTATGCGGACTTCTGTTTTGAATGTAGTTGGCACAGCACATGGCTTCAGCCCAAAACACTTGATCAAGAGACTTGTGTTGAAGCATGCAAGTAGTCATTTCTTTAAGGGTTCTATTCTTTCATTTAGCTACACCATTCTGCTGTGGCGTGTATGCAACTGAATGTTGAAGATCTATCCCCTCATGTGTGCAATAGTCTATAAGTCTGGAATTGACATATTCTCATCCATTATCTGTCCGTAGTATCTTGATGGCTTTCCCAGATTTCTTTTCAACTTGAGCTTTGAATGCGATAAAGTTGTCAAAGACTTCACTCTTATGACCAAGAAAAAATACCCAAGTGTACCGTGAAAAATCATCAATAAATGTAAGAACATAGCGGGCCTTTCCAAAAGAAGGTACTGGAAGGGGGCTAGCTACATCACTATGTACCAATTCTAGAACAACAGTTGCTTTCCAAGACTTCCCCTTGTCATATTTCTCTGCGGGATGTTTACCTGCTTCACAGCCTGGACATACTCCCTCTGAAAACTGGACTTGAGGTAGACCAATGACCATTTCCTTGCTGCTTAATTGCTGAAGGTAGCGATAATTAAGGTGTCCAAATCTGTCATGCCATAGTTTACTTTGAGTGTTTGAATGAGTCAACAAGGCAAGAGACGTGGATTTAGGCACAAAATTGGAGAAAGAATAAAGTCTTGTCTCATGGTTTGCCTTTCCAATCGCCACCATTGAATCATCTTTGAGATTCTTTACCACTACGGTGTCGGGGAGGAACTCTACTTTGTTGCCACATCCAAAGTGAGTGATTTGATAGATGGAGAGAAGGTTGGTGCTAAGGCTAGGAACATGAAGTACATCCTTGAAGATGCCATTCTCTATCTCAAAATTCCCTTTACCTTCTACTTTGATTTGAGTATCATTGCCCACATAGATGTAGGGTATAGGTGAAGTGTTTAAAGAGGAAAAGTGCTTGCTTGAAGCCCCCATATGATGAGATGCTCCAGAATCTAGAATCCATTCCTCCGGATTGTTTGTACTTGCAACTAAAGCTTGGCCCTTGCCCTTTGAAGTGGATGAAGAACCTTTGTCTTTGTATGTATTAGGAACATCAATTTTTTGTTTCCTCATAATGTTTACCAATTCATCAATCTGCTTATCTTTGCAGTCATGTTCTTCATGTCCATTCCTCTTACAATAGGAACATGTTTTCTTCTCCTTCTTGTTGGAATTATTCCCTTTTTTATTGCTCTTTGAAGAAGATTTTCCTTGTTGTGAAGAAGAATTTTGAGTAGAAGGAGATTGATTTGTCGAAGATTGTTTTTTTGAGGAGGACTGTTGTGTCTCGTCTTGCTGCTTGGTCTTCCATTGCTTCTGCTTCTGGTTTGAGTTTTTACCACTTGAACTACCTTCATTTGCTACCAAGGCTTTAGTTTTGGAAGACTTGAGAATTCCCATACCCACGAGATTGTCATGTTCAAGGATCAACATTTCTGAGAATTTCTCAAATGAAGGCTTAACATAGGCACTACCCATTGTTAATTTGTGTGTATTAAAGCTAGAAACAAAAGGAGCATATTCAGATGGAAGATGAGTCATGATGTGTTTGATCATCTTTCCATCTTTAATAGGTTCTCCACAATCATTTAGTTGAGCCCTATACATTTCTACTTGGGTAAGATAGTCTTTAATTGTATCAAAATTTCTAGGATCCAACTTGAGAAGTTTATCCTCTATTGTATAAGCCATGTCTTCATCTACTGTCCCATACAAAGCTTCTAATTTAGCCCAAACCTCTATTGGATCTGCAAGCTTTCTAATGTAAAATTTAACAGGATCAGAGATATTTTTCAACAAGGTACCTAAGGCCATCTCTTGTTTGGATTCCCAATCTTCTTTACGAGCTTCATCAGCATCAGCAGGAGGTTTCCTAGCTACACCAGTAACATAACGCCATAAACCTTTTTCGACCAATGGCTCTTTAATGTTTTCTTTCCAAGTAGAATAGTTATGTGGAGTTAACTTTGAAAAAGAACCCATGATGCAAGATTTCAAGATAAAGGAGACACAGTACACAGTACACACCCCCCTTTTTTACTCAAACAAAAAATCCCCCCCAAAATAAATGATTTTGGCACTTTATATATAGTGCGTTTACAATGGGCCACTTACCAAAATAGACAAAGTGGACTTTCTGATTTTGCTGATTACAACCTCTGTATAGAGTACAAATCTGGACTATTACAATAAGGCTGAAAATTACATCAATTGTTAAGCATTACAATGCAAAACAAGACCTATTTCTGAAAGTGATACTTCTAGCCAAATAAGACTACAATCGAATTGTAGATCTGAAAATTAGACAAAAAAAAATCCACTTTCAAAAAAAACAAAACCTGAAAAGGAGTCCAGATGAGCCCGTACGATGCTTTTGAAGTTGCAAATCTCAAGATTAGACAGGTACAGTCATGAAAAACTGCAATTTCTGACCAATCCGAGCACCAAAAAATAGAAACAAACTGCACCACTGAAAAATTCAGAAAATTTTACCCAAAATCAAAAAAAAATTGCACCTGATTTGGAGTCCGAATGACCAAGTTATGGCTGTTTGAAGTCAAGCTCCAAAATCAAAACTGCAAATGAAGAGGGGTGAACAGAGAAAATTAGGGGCTTAAATTTGACGTCTAAACGACTGTCTCGGTAGCTCAAAATAGCCCTTGTATGACGGTCAGATGACTATCAAATTTATGACTTCTGAAGATTGACGTCAGCGGACAGAGATAACTGCAGCAAATGATGTGGTGTAGGAAAGTGACAGCGTGGATGCTGACTGGATACCATGTTGTTCCCTGAGTGAGATCGCTGATGGCAGCACGGCTCTGACAGGGCTGACTGCAGGGCCTGTGTGGCTGCCGCGTGTCCGTGGGCGGGAGAGTTGAAGTAGTCACCGGTTTGCGGGATTGCGATGCCGGAATGGCGCACTGTCAGCGCCGGATTGTGTGCAGGTTACCGCCGAGATGTGGGAATTTAATCCCACATCGTTGGGGTGTGGGAGCAGTTGGCAGTGGATAAGAAAACTGCCGCAGATACCGTTGTAAACGTGCGCCCTGTTTGGAAGGGGCCGCCGGATTGGCGAGCAAGCCGCTTGAGTTGACTGCGCGGCCGGTGGTTGTTGCCGGATTAATAGCTCGACACCAGAAATTGTCCGCGCCCAATGAAATTAAGGGAGCGTAGAACTATTAAATATTCTGCAATAAATTGAATATTCTGCGGGCTGGGGTTGAAAATGCAGTGCCGCAAAAAAATTTTTTTTTTTTTTTTCGGACAACAATAATTTCGAAAAAAAATCCGAAAATACAGAGAAAAAATGCCAAAATTGGCAGAATTAAATAGATCCAAAAAATAAATTAATCAGATCGTAAGATTATCATACCAGATTCGCAGATCGGGCCTTCGGGTTCCGATTTGCAAAAAAAAAATTTGCCTCCCAGTTGACTATGGCCTAAAATAGGCAAGTTTATAGTCAATTTTCACCGAATTTTTGCTCCGGACGCAATGGCGAGGTCCGCTTCGGCTCTAGACGCTCCCAATTGTAGCTGATGCTCCGGATCTGAATCGGGTCTCTTGAAGAGATGAGGCAATGAGGTCTCCAAAGGCTATGTGACGAGTATCTCCCTCAGCTCTGATACCATGTAAGAATCTGCATTAGAGCAGAATTTCCCCAAGACCAAGGAACTCAGATACACAAGCACAGAATAGACCAGAGTATGATCAGAATAACTGTATATTATTCAATTCACTACAAAATACACTAGGAGTGCCTCAATATAAAGGCCTCTGAGATGCACCTAGAGTGCCTAGGAATCAGCACCATGATAAGTCCAACAACTAGGCACATGTCCACCAGATATGGGTTATCCTCCATTATGCACTGAAGTAAGTGTGATGAAGTGAGGATAAGC
The DNA here is from genome assembly GCA_028749045.1 of Cupressus sempervirens. NCBI lineage: Eukaryota > Viridiplantae > Streptophyta > Pinopsida > Cupressales > Cupressaceae > Cupressus > Cupressus sempervirens. The sequence continues at coordinate 745,028,198 of CM053783.1, forward strand.
CTACAAAGGTGAAAACACACACATCAGTGTTGTAGACAACATGTGCTAAATTAGGAGTGCGAAAAACTGTGTTGTCAGCATGACAACTCAGGGAATGATGCAAACTCCTGTGGTGTAGACACCATGTGCATAAATAGAGTGGCGTACTTCTATGTTGTCTACATGACAACTGTAGAAGATGCACAAACTCCTAAGTGTCTCATAAAGAGAAATAATAAAATAATGAAAAATAATAAAATAATTCACTAACCTAAGTTAACTTAAGTAAAGTGTAAATAGTAAATACCTATTTACACCAACAAATAGTGAAGATTCTATGAGGGCAACTAGAATCAAGATATTTAGCCTGCATGATTTGATACCATAATGATTGATGTTTGAAATACATATTCCATACAAGTTTCCCCCCAAAAGCTTGGTTCCTTAAAGAGATGTTCTGAACCCCAGCCCTACCATAGGATTTAGACAAAGACATCTTTTGCAAGAAATTAGAGGTATTTTTCTAGCATTATTCATATTAGAAGACCACAAAAAGTTACGAATGATTTTTTACATTTGAGCAATAACAGAGGATGGAGGTTGAAGAACTGAAAGATAATAATTCAAAATGGAAAGAAGAACTATTTTGAAAGAAGAACCTTCCAAGCTAAGATCCTCCCCTTTAAGCAATTGATGACATTATCCAAAAATGAAGGTTTTTTTGGACCCAAAAAGAAAGGAATCCCCATATAAAGAGAAGGTAGCTCATCCACTAAGAAACCAAGAATGTTAATTAACCTGAGCTTGACTAACTCGGGTGTAAAAAGAAGGAAAACTTTGGATTTGTTCAAGTTAATGACTTAACCAGACCCATTAGTATAAATGTTTAAAATATTCTCAATACACTTGGCTTCCCTAATCGAAGACTTACCAAAAAGAAGAGTATCATCAGCATAGAAATTATGAGTGATGAAAATGTCAGAATTCAATATATGAATGCCTTTCCAGTTAGCTAGGGCCTTCTGACTAAGAATAGCTTACTCAATGTTTTAGGCATAATAATAAATAAAAATGGGGAGAGTGGATTACCTTGGCGAACCACTTGGGTAGCTTGAAAATAGGGCAAAGGCACACCATTAATTATGATTGCAAATGAAGCCCTTGAGAGACACTTTTTAATCCACTTACACCAAGGTTTGGAAAAGCCAAATTTGGCTAAAACAACCAAAAGAAATTCCCAGTCCACTTTATCATAGTCTTTCATCTTGTCTAACTTTTCTACTAATGTGGGTATTTGATAAGATTCAATGGTATAAAGAACTTCCAATGCAACCAGAGCCCCATCTAACGTATCCCTACCCGGGACAAAACCTCCTTGCTAAGGAAAGAGTAAACTGGGAATTAGGAATTTGAGCCTGAGATAAATAGCCTTAGTAATAATCTTATATATTGAGTTGCAAAGAGAAATAGGTCTAAAATCTACAAATGTTACTAGAGATTTCACCTTAGGAATCAAGATGATATTCGTTTTATTGAGACTTTTTAGAATGTACGCTTTCTTCCAAGATTCCTCTAGAACCAAAAGCAGATCAAAACTAATCACATCCTAGCATTTTTGGTAAAACAAGATGGAAAATCCATTGGGACCAAGTGCTTTATCCGAAGCCATAGGGAAAACAATCGCACGAACCTCTTCGACAATGAAAGGTTTCATAAGGAGCTTATTATCTAAATCATATGCAATTTGAAGATAAATAGAGAATCTTAAATTAATATGAGAAAATGTAACTAATGCGATATATGCAAATAAAGTAAATTATTAAAGATAAAAAATATTCTATATGATTTGTGGTTATCTTCCTTAATAGAAAGAAACTACAAAAGAAGTCATGCTTTTTATATTTGTACAAATCATACTTATGTTATTAATATAATAATAGGTTTCATGTCACATGGCCAATCTATTATCAAATCGTAAATACTTTTATTTTTCATTATTACATTTTATAGAATTATGTATGTTCTTGACTATTAGTTTTCATAAAACTTATAAGAGGCAAGACTATTTATATTGTCACCTATTAGTTGATTTTAAAAATGGAAAAATAATAATTTTGCACTCTCTTGTAAATGACATGAAATAAAACCAAAATTAAGGTTGTTGAGTGACCTAATTTTGACTTTCATCTCTCCTACAAAGTAAGACCATTGCATTATTAAGAGACAAGAAAAAGTTATCAAATACTCCAATTTGAAACTCCTGAAATACTTTTCAAAGATACACAAGAATTAAGGAAACATTGTTAGAAATCTAAAAATTATCATGAACATAAATTTTCTAGAAACAATGGCAAATTTTAGCTATCTTAATCCACACCCCCACCCAAAAATAGAAAAATGATAAATTTAGATAGAATTTTGAATTTAAACCAACAAAATAAATGAGCAAGTGTCCTAGTAAGGTAGAGATGACATTAAGAATGTCTGCATATTTTTTGCAATTGAGAAAATCACAATGAGGAATATGTTGGTGGAGGGGATTGTAGAATGTTGAAATTTCAACATTTGAGTTATATGCTGATGGAGGGGACCAAAAACTGAGATGGGATGTATTGACAAGAAGTGCTTAGAAGAATTCATTAAAAAACCAAATAGAGGAGAACATAACATAAACTTGTTTATCTCACTATCGATGGAGGAGAGAAAGTGCATCGAGATAGTGTGGATATCTTTCAAATCCTTTTTCCTCCATTAACCTCCACGTTTTCTTGCTACCCACAATCACTCTTTTCATTTTTGAGATATCTCCAAGGATGATGAGTGCTTGAGATTGCAATGGCGAAGCATAATATCACTAGAATGTAATTCAAATTAGGGTTAAACAATATAGTACTCTATTAGATTAGGTTTAGGGTTCAGGTTCATATTAACAAATAAGATCCTATATCATGAGTTCAAGATTAAGTTATATTTAAAGTAACATATCGCAATAATTGATTTAAGATATCTTAGTAATAACATCATGCTTTGAGATTATTTATTCAATACTAATATGATATAAATTTTGTAAAATTATGTTTAAAATATTTGAGAATATAAATATGTTTTAAAGTTGATCAAAAGGTGACTTAAAAAAATTCTGCCCATAATTTTAAATAAACATTATTTAATTATTAGTACAATAAAACTTAATGATAGAATACACAATCATGATCACAAACTAAAAGTTTAAAATGAAATATTCTAAATCTCTTAATAATAATAACAACAAAATTGATGAGATATACAATAAACCTTAGATTTAAATAACTGACATGCCAAAGAAACCACTACAATTTTTTTAAAATTTTTCCTATCTATAATTGCCCAGACATGAAAATTAGAATGCACCACTTGTCCTCTCACATAATCAAATAGTATTTGTCATTTTCTCATCAAGACATACATTATGAATGCTATACTTACACACAAAAATATCCATCTTAGGTCATCCCCACGTTCCCAACAAAAAATCTTGTGCAACAAAGAAAATATGCTATATCTTAACCGCATTACCAAAGTCTTCCATTAAACATATAATTGAGTTACAACATCATAGTTTTCCACAAGATATTTCATATCAAGGTGTCGGCAGCCAGGGGCCCACACGCTGACGTCACCGTGCGCCATGACTTTGATACTGTTCTAATCTGCCACGTGGACAGTCACCTTCGCTCGTGGGTCCGGCGGCTTAGAAATCAAATTGCGTGGGACCCGCTGTTGATGGGTATTATCGCTGTTGCTGACGTAAGCGAATAGAAGAGTCCAAAGGAAAATGAAGTTCTCCCGTACGCACACTCCAACATCTTTGGAATGCTCCTCTGGAATGAAATAGACCGGAGATATTTGGCAATGGAGTCAGGCGTGGCGCATTTGGGAGACATGGTGGTTTGTCATGATCCTCCGGTGGGACCATAGCTAAATTATTTATTTGAATGAAAGATTTCATGTTGATCTCAAAGTACCAAGTTTAGGTATGTTATACCTCTTTTTTATCAAGAATTAAGGGTTGAGAAGTATTTATTCTTGGGTGTATGTTGATATGTCTTTGCTCGAGAGTTATCAATTGGAAAACATCAATTTCATGTGTGTTGACATGTCTTTGATTGAGAGCCAAGAATTGAAAAAATATTCATTTTGTGAGCTTCTATTGAGATGTCTTTGATTGAGAGCCAAGAACTCAAAAACATCCATTTCATGATTGAGAGGCAAGAAATGAAAAATACCCATTTCGTGAGCATATGTTGATATGTCTTTGATTGAGAGGGAAATATCCATTCTAGGAGAGTACGTTGATGCAAATTTTATTGAGAGCCCAAAATTGATAGATATACATTCGTAAGCATATGTTCGGATGTCTTTGAAGCCCATAACTAAAAAAAAATTCCCTTTTGCAAGTGTATGTTGATGTCTTTGATATAGAGGCAAGAAAAATATCCATTTTGCGAGTGTATGTTTATATCTCTTCAATTGAGAGTCAAGCATTGAAAAGTATCCGCTAGTGATTGTATGTTCATCTCTTCAATTGAGAGTCAAGAATTATGAAGTATCTAGTTTTTGATCATATGTCGACATCTGTCTGATTGAGAATCAAGAATTGAAAAATATAAGTTCATGAGTGTTTGTTGATATCTCTTCAACTAAGAATAAAAAATTGAGTAGTATCTAATCTATAAGGTATGTTTATATCTTTTTAACTAAGAGCCAAGAATTGATAAAAATTCTACTCCAAGAATGTACATTGATATCTCTTTGAATAAGAGAATAATTGAAAAAACACATTAATTAGCATATGTTGATATCTATGTGGCTGAGAGATAACAACTGAAATGCATCCACTCATGAGCATATACATATATCTTTGATTGAGAGTCAGGTATTAAAAAATATCCAACATGAGGATATGTTGATATCTTGTTGATTGAGAGTTAAGAATTGAAAAGTATCCAATTTGTTAGCATACGTCAATACCTCTTCAATTGAGCATAAAAAAACTGAAAAACATCCACTCCATGAGCATATGTATATTTTTTTGATCGAGCTCACCAAGAATTGGAAAATGCCCACTCCTTAAGTGTATTGTGATATTTGTGCGAATAGGTCACAAACTAAAGGATTTCCACTTCACAAATGCCAAGTACGTTATCTCTTCTACTAAAAAGTATCCACTCTATTAGCCTATGTTGATATTTGTTCAACTAAGAGTCAAGAACTTATAGTATCCACTCAATGGGCATATGCCAATAAGAGTCCATAACTAAAAGGTATTCACTCAGCCAACATTTATGATATATCTCTAACAAAGAAGGAAAAACAAAAAAAAATCATTTCTATCAAAATTACACCAAACATAATCTTGTTCGTCCAAAGACTAAATCCAATTATTTTGACATATCTTCAAATAAGAACCAAGATATGACAAAGTGTCCACTTCACGAGTGTATTTTGATATATCTGCAATGCAGAGTTAAGAACTAAGAAGTATCCACTTTGCTAGTGTATGTTGATATCTCTTTGCTTGAGAGCCAAGAACTAAAAAGTCTCCACACTGTAAATACATGTTGATATCTCTTCAACTAGGAAGCAAAAAGTAAACTTTTTTCCATTATGCTACAATTACCCCAAACACAATCTTGTCCATGCAAAGAATGACACCAATTATGTTGACATTTCTTTGAACAAGAACCAAGAACTGAAAATGTATCCACTTCACGAGCATATAACTAAGAAGTATCCACCATACAACTGAGACCTAAGAACTGAGAAGTATCTGCATTGCAAATGCATGTAGCTATCTCGTGGAGTGAGAGCGAACCACAATATCCCTTCTGTTGAGAACTAAGAATTGAACATAATCAAATTTGTGACATCTCTTTGACTAAGAGACAAGAACCGAAAAATATCAACCCCACAATGTATCTTCCACCAAGAACCATATCCACTTTATGATATCTCTTCGACTAAAAATCTAAGAAAAATATATACTCTTCGCTATCTCAACTAAGAACCTAGAGTATATCCATTCTACCAAGATTGCCCTAAACACAATCCCCAGTTGATTGGCAATCCAAACCTTCAGTTAACAACTATTTTAAATTAAAAACTTCCCATTTAAAATTTTTGAAGTGGGGCTCTTTTCTTTGGGTGACGGCCCTCCCTTGGTGAATGGCGTGGCCACGGAAGGAGAAGATGGGGCCGGTGTGTTTGACAAGCTTTAAATTCTAATGGAGTTTGGAAGATGACGCGTAGCTATGCCTGGTTCGAAAAAGGAGAAAATGACGCGTTGAAGTTAATGGCCACAACCAGATTTTCTATTGTGGGATGACCAAGGTACACTTCTTTTGACAATGATTGGAATTTGGATATTTATATTATTATATATTTATGACTTTAGTTCAACTATGGATGGGCATGACAGACCAAATGTATGGAGTATAATAAACAGTACACTCACGTGATTGTTTGACCTTTCATTCAGTGAATTGGTTTTCAAACATGGCAAACTTAGTTTTGTCGGTGCTTCAACATATGAACACAATCTAGCTTTGAAAATTATGTTTATGGACTTGAAATATCTATGTGGGGGCTGGTATCTTATCCATATGAGTTAGATAAGCTAGGATCTTCCACACTGTCTTCTTACCCCCACATTCCTTTGTGGTCTATAAGCCTTTGGTTATGTGGACAGGATTCATTTTGGGCATAGTGGTCGAGATTTGTTCTTAGAATGTCTGGTTGAAATTTTGATTTTTTAAAAGTCTGATTTAGATTGTTTTGTATTTTCTTAATCAAATTTTTATGGAAGATTTTCTACAAGTTGTTTTGCCTATTTTGCCTATTTGGGAGAGGAGTAAAGTTTTAGATTTAATCTTTGCTCCTTTTTTAAAGCTAAGAGCCAACAATGGAGGGATGTCCATTTTGTGAAATTTGTATTGTGCACAATCTCAACATATCCTTTTCGATGTTGGAGCATTGCACTTGACACAGGTTTATTCTTGGTAGGTTGTTAAGAATCTTTTGTCTTCACTATAAGATCAAGAACTCGTCGATAAAATATTGATTTTTATTAAAAGTTTTTCCTTTTATTTTTATTTTTTGTCATTGCAGCTTCTAGTTTTGATGCAAGAATTTATTTATACACAATCTAAACAAGAAGCAACACCAACAATTACTACATATTGTGGAAAAATAAGTTATATTATTACTTGGGTAAATTAGCAAATTAGAGTACATGTTATCTCATTGATTGATGAGAGCACATGGAACATCTAGCTAATTTGATTGTTTGATTCATAGTAGTTAGGTGTCAAAGTTTCAATCATACTCTTAATTAGGCATTTATCTTTTGGTTTCATTAAACTTTGTTCCCAATATTTTATAGTGAGTTTCCTTTCATGATCAAAATTTTTAAGCCACAAATATTTGATTAATAGTTTTGTAGTTTCTCATTAGTTAGATCCCCAATCATTCATAAAACTTTACTCTTTTGGGAATTTAATTTTGGATGTGTCCTTATTGGTCTACTTATTAAAGACTACCCACAATTCCTAAACCCTAGCCCTCTCTAAACACTAGTCCTCTTGAGTTTGATGATAGATATTGTTTTAGTATAACACATTATAGATTAAATTAAACTCTTTGAACTAACTGAGTGACATGTTTCTATTATGTTTTTGTGCTTTGGATTTCTTAGAACTATACCTAAAGCTCAAATCATGTTGGGATCCCAAAGACTATTTTCCAAAAAAGTCTTCTACAATAAAAGATATAGTATAATCTTGATCATACTTTCTATGCATGTTTATTCATGTAATTGCATGATATGATTTAGTGAAGTTATAAATGTGCTAGTTTAGTACACCAATCTATTCATGAAGATTTTATGACTAAAATATCTAATTGCTTAATGCGTCCTTGACAATGCATATGCAATAAAAACAACTATGAGTACAAGGGATATCGTCTTGCATCAAAGATATTTTCACCCTGGATAGGTATTAGAGGTATACAAATCTTTGAGATATCTATGATCATAAGTTCTTGTAGAGGGTTAATTTTGAAGGAGATGGAATACTCGTGCCTTAAATCATGAGAAAGTTAGGGTTGGTGTAGGTTTCCACTTTTATTGTTTCCTTCCAATCTTTAAAATTAGTCTTGGCCCATGCCAATGTATAAAATCAAAATTAAATAAAGATATTAGGTCCTACAGACCAAATCATATTATCTACATCAATTTAGATATAATTAAATGATTGTTTGAGCTTCCTAGCCATTCTCAATATAGTATTGTAAATACAAAGGACATAATTACAATGAGATAATAACTTCATAAGTTGCCAAATTTATAAAGATAACTTATTATTGTAGAAAAGGAAGTTTTTAGTGAAAATGATATAAGTTGTCCATAAGAGTGAGTTCTAGTAAGATTATGTGGATTTAATTACCCTTCTTAGTAGGTTCTATATGTTGGAAACAACAATCAGAACAATTATTATGTTGTAATTGATTTTAAACCTTATTGGTAAGACATTTGCTGATAATGTAGAGCACTATATTAGTTGATTGATGAAGAGGAATTTGAAAAGAGAGATAACAAGGTGAATTAGTAAAGTTGTTAAGTATAGAGGAGTAAGTATCATGGAATTACAATGGGCACTTGATCAATTAGTATTTGACAAGATAATGTGTTGTTTGATCATTATATGAAGTGTAGAAGTAATGATTGTATTTAAGAAAAGCATAAGTTTCACCGAGTATCTTGTAGTCAATGAAGAAGTTTAAGCAGAAGATTAAGGAACTTAAGAAATAGTTGAGTGATAGTAGTGACCGAGAGAGATAAAGGTAAACTAAAGTAATGACCAAACACATTATAAGCCGAGCAAGCTAGTGTAAGTTGACCAAGACAAAACAATAGAGACTAAGCTACCTAGTGATGATCGAGTTAAAGAATATAGTGATGAATGAATGTCAACACACTAGTAGTTTGAGAAAGAATCAAGATTTGAGGCCACAACAATTATGATGAGTTTGATGATGTGAAGGATTGCACTACTGCAAAGAAAATGTGGGATAAGTTGGCACAAATTCATGAATGATACAAAAATGTGTTGAATGTTAAAGCTGAAAGTTTGAGAGGCAAGCTTGATGACATGAGAATGCAAGGAGAAACGGTTGCACAATATTGTGGCTAAACCAAAGAAGTGATGAATGCAATTCGAGGAGCTAGAGTAGACACATTTGAAGAGAATGTGATCAACAAGGTATTAGCAATTTTATTTCTCATCTATTCTATTAGAGTATCTAAAATACAAGAACTGAGATGTACACCTGGTAATGATCTAACCGTTGATAGTTTGATTGGTAGACTCATTGCATTTGAATTGTCAAATTTTGATAATTCTACACCTTTTAGTGTTGAATGTGCTTTCAAGTCTCAACTAACCCTTGATGGATCTAAAAGAAGAAAAATTTGAAAAAGTAAGCCCGCCGATAGTGATAATGAATTAGATGATGATTTTGAAGCATTATTGGCAAGAAGGCTACCAAGAGGAAAAGGCAAATACAAAGGTAAACTTCCAATAATTTGTTTTACATGTAACAAGGTTGGCCATATTGCAATAAGGTGTCTTGATAGGGATGAAAAGGAGGAAAGGAAATACAACAAATACCGAGGAAGGAGAGACAAAAAAGATAACAAACTCTACAAGGGAAAATATAAGAAATCTTGTTACATTGCTAAAGAAGGTGGTTCTGAAAGTGATTTTGATGAACATGATAATGATGAAAAACTTGAGAAAACTGCTCTTATTTCACATGTGAGTAAGAATGATAAATGGATAATTGATAGTGGTTGCTCACGTCATATGACTGGTGATACAAGTAGTTTTGAAAAGTTAGAACACTATAATGGAAGTTGTGTTAAGTTTGGAAATGATGCACCATGTTAAGGGAAAGGTAAATGATCTATTATATTGAATGACAAGATTAGATGTGATAATGATTAATGGGTTGATGAACTAAAATATAATTTGTTGAGTGTGGCACAACTGAGCAATTTAGTCTACCAAGATGAATTTTAAAACTATGATGCTACTGGTGAACTGATTGGAAGTGGAGAGAAAATAAGAGGTAACTTGTTCTATCTAGACCTATCTAAAAATACATGTTTATTTGCACAATTTGAAGATGTTTGGTTAAGGCATAAAAGGTTATCTCATGTGAACTTTGATAATTTATAAGCATTAGTAAGATGGAAAGAGTAAGAGGATTACTAAGGTTGAGAAAATATAATAAAGTGATGTGCCAACAATGTCAAATGAGAAAAATGACAAAGTCTAGTTTCAAAAGCAAGACCTATTCTTTTGATGATATCTTGGAGTTGGTTCATACTAATTTATGTGGTCCTATTGGAGTGCAAAGTTATTATGGTGATAAGTACTTTATCTTATTTGTTGATGATTTCTCTAGAATGATGTTTGTGATGTTTCTTAAAGAAAAATATGATTCTTTTCAAATGTTTAAGTGGTATTTGGCTAGAGTTAAAAATAAAATAGGTAAAAATATAAAATGCTTGAGATTAGATTGAGGAGGTGAATTCATATCAAAGGATTTTAATACATTTTGCAATGACAAATGAATCAAAAGAAAAAATTTAGCACCAAGGACTCCACCACAAAATGGGATGGATGAAAGAAGGAATAGATGAATCATGGACTGTGCAAGAATATTGATGATGGAAGTATACATTTATTAAGTAGAACCACATACCTTACTTGAACTAGAGAAAGTGATTGTCGAGCATCATCATACTAGCACTACCAAGTATCACTCAAGAAGATCTTCCAAGACTTAACAAGCTTCTGAGCATCAGGCTATATGAGACAAGTCACAGAGAGAGGAAATCAAACACCAGACAAAGGAAGTTGAGTTACAACAAGAAACACCTATAGGAGATGAGCATGTTGGACCTAGTAAACTACAACAAGGAGAAATAAGATCCAAACCTTTCTTAGAAAAATACACAAGGAGACACAACACACCAGATCAAATAATTGGAGACAAAGATTCAAGAGTCATGACAAGAAATAAGTTAAAGAATGATGCATGTTTACTATGTAAGTTTGAGCCAAGAGTAGTTAAAGATTCTTGGAGAATGAAGACTGGATTAGAGTAATGAATGAGGAAATTGATCAAATAGAAAAGAAAAAGACATGGATATTGGTACCAAGGCCAAAGGCTAAGAATGTGATTAGAACAAAGTGGGTATTCAAAAATAAGTTGAATGAGAAAGGTGAAGTCACAAGGAACAAAGAGTGATTAGTTTGTAAGGAATATGCACAAGAGGAAGGAATTGACTATAGAGAGACATTTTCCCCATTTGCAAGGTTGGAAGGAGTAAGTATATTACTTGCATATGTGTTGATCTCAGATTGGTTTTGACAAGTGAGTGTTAACACACTTAAGTCATTTACTTAGTTCATGCCAAACAAGTAGTACATGTTGAGCACAACATGTATATTATAGAGCATGTTGAGTTCACAGTGAGTGTCGAGTCACTCAAGTGTTGAGCAGACAGTGTATGCTGAGTGATTCAGGAGCTAAGAAAATAGTGGATGCTAAGTGATATAGATGTTGAGTCACAACATAGAGAACAATATATGCTGAGCATCAGAGACTTCAGGTGTTGAGTAAGACACTTTTGATGTATTTGTCTATATTGGCACAAACAACTATGCAAACCATTTTTGAGCTGACTCAAGGATGAATTACAATATTTTGGAGATACAGAAAAATCTTAAGTTAGATTCCCAATGCAATTACATGCAACCAATCAAAAAATGGGAAGGACTAAGTAGCGAAATGGATGGATCTCAGCTATAGATTCATACCTAACCCTAAGTCACCAAAGTATTCTTAAGGAAGACAAACCCTAAACTCTATAACGAGTGTGTAAGGTGTTGAAGAAAAGTATAGAGAAGTATGCATGCACAAATAGAGCATTCATGGTGGCTAAGGAGTTATGAAGTGAGAGAACATTGCAGAATTAGTTAGAGTAGAACAGAGGAAAGAGGATAGTATATAGAAAAGAGACATCTGATCAAGAAGGATCAAGAAGACATCAATTTAGAGGTGATCTATCATTAGGAATACAAGTGCTAACTGTAGGATCAATGATAAGACATTCTAACAGGTGATTTCAGTCAAAATCTCTTAACAGAGTAGTCCTAACAGGTTGTATTGAAATCGTTTAACACGGTGCTTACTTAATTGTGAGATAAAGTCCTTTAGCAAAACATATCCCTAAATCTATTAAGCAAATACAAGCCCTTATTTCTCCTAGTAACTCATGAAATGACACAGATCTGCAGTAGCTAAATGCAAATCTAGAATATTCACAAGCTGAGTGAGGGCATTCTATTTAGGTCCTTCAACATAAAATGGAAAGAACGTTTAATTAATAATGTTGATTTCAACAAAACCCTCATATATGCAGCAATAAGACTTAATGATCCTATAGTTGATCAGTGCCTTAACCATTAGGAAAATCCATGAATCAAATGCATACATATGGATATTTGATACTTATACGTATATTCAGACATACGATCTATCTATTCAACTTGTAAATAGACATCAGTGCTCAATCTTAATCTCATTCTTACATGATATCCCCATCAGCAAACTTGCAACCCTGTTATTTCCTTGAAGCATTTACGTAACTACTTGAGTTACAGGCAATAATGAAATAACATACAGCCTTAAGGGACTGTAACTACAATCTAGGCTCTTTGTTCAGAGATTGTAAAACATTGAAAATCACTAATAAAGGAGACAAGAATCAGAAGGAAACTAATGAAATTCATGTTCCTTTGTATTAATTTCCCTGAAACAATACATTTAAATGCATGCAATCAAAACATGAAAACACCTAACATGTCAAAACTTGCTGTATTAACCTTCCTACTACTGCTCACATGAGAGAAATTGCTAAAAAATGGAGGTGGAATCACAGTTTTGGATCCAAAGAAATGGTCTCACAAAATGACTGCAAATTTCCTACCAACAATGGTTTCTCAGTAACAAAAAATTGGAACCATTACCAAGAGAAAGAAAAAGATAGATATAGGAAGAAGAAAATCCCAGATTGAATCTACAATTGACATGTGTCCCTTTAGGATTCCCTCTCTTAGCAACTGAACTGTAGTGCCTCTCCCATTTAACTTTTGTAAGTCGTCCTGATGGATGCACCCTTGCTGATCTTTTGTTGTGAGATATCATGATTGTGACCTTGAGTGGTCTACACCGTTGAGGTGTTTGGGTTTATGTTTCTTTATCAGTTGCTTTGATTATGCTTTTATCTGATCTATGAGATTATGATATGATTTTTGGTTCACTGAGGTTTGTGCCAGTGGTTGCCAGGATCGATGTGGTATCATGAGGTTGTTCCATGATTACCCTGAGATGTGTGCAGAGATTTCACTGTGTACTATTATCATGCTACACGGGACTAGGTTCCTGTAGTAGTGGTTAGTCATGTTTAGGACTATGGTTGTTTATATGTTTTAAATGCCTTTTTATGCAGAGTAATCAATCATTATTAAATGCTTAAGTAATTAGAATGGATTGTTCATGTTGGATTCTTTGGTTATGTGCTGTGAACATTTACCTTGTTATATTTTTTATTAGAGAGATATTTGTTACTCATGTGATGTTTTACATTTTGAGATGACAGTGTGTTTTATGATGATATCTGGTTATTTGGTACTTGGACATACCTCTGATTATGTTATGTGATGGATTTAATGCTATGGTTATTTACTTCATTCCTACGTTGTTATGCTTTATGTGAACGTGAGTGATGTAAATAGATTATTTTAATATAATTAATTAAATGGTTAAATTAGGTGATTTAATGCATTTATTGCTTCGGCTATGTCATTATATGCAATTGCACTTGATCGTGTTGTTTAGTGTGCAGGATTTATATCCCTGGTAGTGGCACATCGAGTTAGTGATTCAGCTATTAATATTTTACCAATGTCGCCTTTGTATGGTTGACGTATCCTTAATTAAATGTTTAATTTAAACCTTTCGGTGATTATTAAATTCGAACTCATTTGCATTATGTGATTAGACCAGTAAGCGTGTCTGTGCATTTAGAGGTTCGTATTGTCGCAAAAGTTGTTAAGGTGATTTCTATGTTTTTGGGTTTTCGGGCTTTTTAATTGTTTTATTTTAATTTCTGGCAGCTTTGCCATAGATGAATTCCTATTTATGGGAATAGCCTATTTTCGTTTGGGTTGATTCGGGGGTTAACTAGGTTGGCTGGTTAAATGCCCTAATCGATTATTCAACTGAAAAGTGAATAAATATCCAAAGAGGAATTTAATTCCTCACTTCTCACTTTCAAATTGAAAAGTTGGAGAGTAAAACCCAAAATCCTCTTCATGAGAATTTACTGTTTTGTTCGTTGTGGGAGCTACGGGCGTGGGATCATCGCGAGGTTGAGCTCGTTGGATCCAGCTCGGGGAAACCTTGGATTGCCGCGATTTTTAGCCACTTCTGCGGGCGTTTTATTTTATGGTTCAGATTTCCGTTTTGCCCTTTTGGCTGTGAGTTAGGGCTTTCTTGTTTTATTGTTTTTGCTTCGTTTATGCTTCTGTTTTTGGTAGCCATCTGTTTGGAGGCTAAGAACTAGTGTTCCCTTCCATTTCTGTATGCTAGTTCTACCCGGTTGGGCGGGTATGAACATTTCCCTATTTTTTGGGATGAGGGTTTGAGATTTTATGCCGTTATGCTGGCCGTTTTTGCATACGGTGTTCGATTTCATTTATTTTTGGATTTTTGGGGTTTTTCAACCCAAAGGCCAAATGGGTTTTAATTTTGAAGTTTTCCAATTTTTTGGGGGGTTTCACCTCATTTTGCGTGCCGCCTTGTTTTCTCAAGTTTTCTTGGCACATTGTGGTTCGTGGACCTGGATGATCCATTTGGATATCAGTCAGACCATTATTGCACTTTTATGTTGCATTGGGATGCATGTTGCATTCGTACTCCCGACATTGTGTTCGGTTGAGTGATTTTATACTTGTTATTATTTCTTTTACACCTTTGCTTTTGTTCGTGAACGCTAGGATTCGTGTAGAATCCATACTCTTGGATTGAGGCCGGTTGAGTTAGTTCATGATGTTTGGTTTTGTTGCATCATTGGGATTCGTGTGGAATCCATACTCTCGAATTGAGGCTGATTGAGTGATTTAATGATGTATAGTTTTATCGGCTTTGGGATTCGTGTAGAATCTATCCTTCCCGTGTTGCTTTCAGTTGGGTGTTTTCTTTGCATTATGTTCTCATTCCTGTCCTTGTGTTATGATCTTCGTGATGGTGGTGCGCCACACACGAGTACGTGCGTGTACATTTGTTGGGTGACTTGCGAGGCCCGATCTTCCGTGGATTTGCCGGAAGTTATGATCATTGGGGTTGGGATGGGAGTATGCATGCCCACATGCACTTGTCATAGGACGAGCATGGGTAGGGTAGGGTAGCATATGGAGGGGGCTTCTATCTCGTAGTCGGGCAATCATGACGCCGCGGGTATGGCTGAGAGGAGCTTTGATTAAGTGATAACTTAATAACATGTGTGGGTTGTGCGCCTTCCATTGGGAAGAGTTGCTGCCCGGGGTTGTGCACCTTCCATGGAGAAGAGTTGCTGCCCTAGGTTGTGCGCCTTCTGTTGAGAAGAGTAGCTACCTATACTAGCTTGGGCTTTTGGATGCCAAGCGACTCTCCATGATGTTAGTCCCTACATAGTAGCCTATTGAGTGTCTGACCAGGACCTGTACTCCTTGCATTGTCTTAGGTTCTTGGTTACAACCATCATACTGTCTGGCGTGAGTGTTAGCCATGGATGTTTTATTTGTGTGTTTGTGGTTGGATCTTTATCTCCATCAGCATGGTGGGTGTGGACCTATGGGTGCCACATGGTTGGGAGGCGTAGCTACCTTCACCACTGCTAGGGATTGGTGCACAGAGACAGTCTCTTATCCTAGTGCGACCGTTGCTAGATGTTTTCACTTGGTACTTCGGGTTCCGAAGTATGCTTTCTTGTTATCTATGCTTTCATTGGGATGCTTGTATATCATGTTTAGATGATGTTAGTTTATTTGACACATTCCCTTATTATGATGTTTGGCATATGATTAGATGATGTTATTTGATTTAGTAGTATATATATTGCTTACTGCCATTTTGCATGTGATAGGTGATGTTATCTACTGTAGGATTATCTTATGCTTTACTACTAGCATGTTAGATTTCCTTATGCTTATATTGTTGCATGTTTTAGTAGTGACGTCCCTATTACGACAGCACTGACGATTTGGTCAGTGGCTTGGGATATTACGCGCGGGGGATGGCTAGGATCCACGATGGTCTTATGATTCTATTGATGGTTGGGAGGAACCGCACACTTATTTGGTTGTTTAGTTCTGAAATGTTGCTTTTGATCTCTATGATGTTTCTATTCAGCGTGTTCTTTACTGTTGTAGTTTAGATGGTTTGATGTTCTTCATTCTGTGTTGTTCTTACACTCGAGTGTCCATTCCTCAAGCCTTTGTGGATTCGGTACTCCCTAGTGTGGAGGTTCTTTGCTCTATTTTGGTCCTTTTTGCTTCTGGGAGTGTTTTCGTGTTTCTATGGGCGACATTTGTTTAGCATTGTGCGACACTTTAAAAAGTATCGCATGCCCATGCAAACTATGTCGTACGACACTGTAAAGTATCGCACAGCTTCTTGAGAAATGTCGTACGACACTGGAAGAGTGTCGCACACCTTCTTGAGGAATTTCGTACGATGCTGAAAAGTGTCGCATGCCTTCTTGAGAAATGTCCTACGACACTGGAAGAGTGTTGCACTCAGTAAGGGAGAAGTGTCACCCTCCCTTAGTAAAAAGTGTCGCACGATTTTTGTGAAAAACCTGCGCGTGCCATCAGAGGGCACTTTTCTTCGTGATCTGATCTTTTTGAGAGTGGTTTTGGTTACCCTTTTGGGCGTTCTTCGAGCCTATGTTGTTGCATTTTGAATTCGGGAGGTTTCTTTTGAAATCCAATTTTTGGGTTTCTATTGTAGTCCTTCGGGGTTTAAAATATATCGTTTAAGTATAAGTTGACGTATTATACTTAAGATATATTTCAATATATGCGACAAATCATTTGAGATAGGTTTCAGACCTCTCAGAGATAAGTTATGGATTCTAGGAAATTTCAGGGCTTCAGAAATCCAGACTTAGCCAATTTTCAAGGCTTCAGGATTTCAGGCTTAGCCAAATTTTGAGATTCTGCATATTACCCCAGCTTGGTGTTTTGTTGATGAGTGGTCATTTCTTATGCTCTCATCTTGTTGTTTTCGTTGTTGGCTTTGTTTGTGTGTGTCAGTTTGGTAGTGGCGTTCGGAGATTCGTTGGTTGCCGAGATTGTGTTGAAGTCTTCCGTTGCGATCTTTGTGATCCCTGTATGATGTTGTCTTGTGCATTCATACTTGTAAAAAAAAAAATATCTTGGCTTGATTTGAATCCTTGTTTCCAAGGATCTCCGGCGGGCATTACATGAACAACCTCTTTCTTCTCTCCTCCTTCTTGATTTGATCTGGTTTTTCATCATTACTATTGTTGATCTGAGAAATATCTCCGTTGAAATGATGAAACCTTGACGAGTCACCAAAAGTATCTTAACTGCCTTATGAGAATGCTAGTGAAATTTGGTTTTTACTATGTGAACTTGATTTGAATTCAAGCCAAACTGCATTTCAACTGCCCTTTAACCATATTCAAGGTATCATCACAACTAAATCTTGATACTTGAATTTGGTTGCAAGATAGGAATATGAGAGAAAACCTTGTGTATCTTGAATGAATGGATTCTGTGCAAAAACTAACCTTGAAATCAGAAAATTCAGACTTCCACGATTTCGACAGTATATGATAAGGCATACTTTGCCTTCCAGAAACACTCAGAATCTTGATTTGAAAAACACTCCTCTGGTAAGGGACTCGGGGCTTACTGCAACTCTGATTTTAAATTTCAAAAAAAAAAAAATTCCCTAAGGTTCAAACTTTATAAAATGACCTTTTTTTTAAAATAAAAAGTTCTCAACGTGGGAAAAATAATTTTCAAAATGACAATTTAAAATCATTTTACATTTATCTCTCCTATGCCTTCGGATCAACCCTTTGTTGACTGACTGCCACGTGGCAGTATTTGATTTGTTCATTTCTACCACTGGACGACTAAACTGCCACATCATCACTTGCGCAGGCCTGATGCCACATAGCACAATCCCGCATGCTCGCATTCCTTAACGGGCGAGCATCTTCTTATTGCAGTTTTGCCTCGTTTTTCGAATCTCGCCACGTGGAAAAATTTGACGGTCCCATCTTGATCTGCCACTGTTCAACTATGACCTGGGCCCACTGCCATGTGGCACCCAGGTGCATTCTCGCATTCTTTATCTGGCGTGCATCTTCATCTTCCAGTTTTTTGCTTGCCCTCCCATGCGAACATGTGGCAGCATCTTAGTTCTAGTGCCACATCATCATCTGCATGCATTTGCTCAAAATTTTATTTTTCTTTCCCTCCAGCTCGTTGGTCAACCATGGGCCCACCACAAAGCGCTGCCTTTCCCCACAAAAGCTTCTTTCTTTTGACATTACATATGGTGTGTGAATTTGTATTTAAAATATTAAATGTTTCACACAGAACCCATGTGGGACTAAACCTTCAGATTGCACACGACTTCTTTTCTTCCTTTGATTTTTGCAGGGCTTTCATTCTCTTTGTCTGCAGCTTCATCGTTTTTGTGTTGAATTTCTAACATGAAGTGGCTGCCTTCTCATGAAAAACATGGGCTCTACCTTTTGGACTGGCGGCTTTCTCTTTGACTTTCTTTTGACTGCAACTCGCCTAACTCCATGTTGTGGCCTACCTCTTTGTTCATAGGCATCTCTTGCTAACTTTATGCTTCCCCTGTTCCTTCATTTCAGTGCAAGGTGCCCTTCTTCATTGGATGGCTATCCTTTTTTAACTGGTGGCTCCCCTTTTTTTTATCTCCCTATCACTTTTAATGAAGATGGGTGTTCTTCTTTATTGCATCGTCTCCCCTATTCCAACATGGGAACTTATCTTCAAACCACAGCTCTCTCAGCATGAGTTCCTTTTAAAAGCATGGGCTTTATTTTCTATGTTGATTCTTTGTTTATTTATGACTGTCGGTTGCTTCCTTGTGTTTTGTTCATGCTTTAGATTCATGCCTTTTTTGTTGATTCGTTTTGTTCATAGGCGTGGAGCTTTTTTCTAACACTTGCATAGGGTCTTCTTGATGTTTTATGCTAAGTTTTTATTAGCACTTTACATGAGTTGGTTCTACTCCAAACTTGGCCCCTTCAACGTGTGGACATCTATGTTTACACGCTGCCTGTGAGCTTGTTAACTGGTTGCTCTCTATTCCTACGTTACCCTATTTCTAGTTCTTATACATGATGGCCCCTCTTTGTTCACTAGCATGGGTTCTTTTCCATTTTCTTCCAACCATTGCATCTCCAAGTTGTTGCAGACCAGAATTTGAATTGAAATATCTAGAATTCTCATCATCAAATACATCCCTATTATCATCTTGGATACCCTCAAACTCTCTCTTCCAAAATCTTCTCCACCAGACTCAATAGAATTTATTTTACTTCTAGAGCTTCCAGAATTGTTGGGATCATCCCACAATAGCTTTTCATTTTTAGTGCACGAGCACATTTCACTTCTTTATTGGAACAATCTTAAAAATTATCTTACCTTCTGAAAAATAGAAAATCCCCTTATTTCAACATGAGCACTTCAACTAGAACTGAAAAGATAACTAGGCAGCTCTGAGGGCTCAGAAGTTGAAGTGACAAAAGATTTAAAAATATCGCACTCAAAAAAGCTTGGGACCTTGCAATGTATGAATTCATCATCCTAAAGTGCTCCGGGTACATTTACAATCATTAAAAACATCTTCTGAGTTACTTCACTTCCCAATATTTTATTAATCTGATGGAATTAGTCAGACCCCAAATGGGTTCGGCTAAATTTTTTTTGTTTCCATACAACTAAACTGCCAAACTGATGCATCAACCTCTTCGAACTAACTAGAATCTGATTTGATCACTGAATCAACACTGAAACCTATTTTAAGTCATTTTCGCACCACTGTGAAATCTCTACCAGGAGGCCTATTGCCTGGCTTAAAAAATTGATGAAAACACCTGACCAAGCTTCAAAAATTAGGATCTTTATCCTCTCTGACATGTTCAACAAACCTGCCAAATCTCGTTGCATGATGACATCAGGGTCAAAATATATTGACCTCTGAAGTTGCCAACTTAAATTCACTTGCAGATAAACATGTTAGAAAACTGGAGAGCATGTTTGGAAATGGCCTAGAAAATTGGACAAACGGGCACATGAGCTAATGAAAACTGGGGGACTGGTAGATTTTCATGAGGAGAGTATGATTATACAATTTGGGCTCATGAAGGATCACGGGGGAAATTTGGCGAAGGTACAAAGTTGGCCACCTGGATTTGCAAGAGGGTGAACACTAGTAAAATATCATTTTTTTCGAATGGAATGACCCTGGTAAAGTGTGAAGACGGATTCGTCAAGTTCTAAAAAATGGCACACTTGTAGTATCTTCAGTAGACAACACAGTGGTACAATCTATTCGATCTTACCAATCACGAGTTAGGAGTTATAACGTCCCAAATAGGGGTACCAAACAATCTGCATTTGTTGACACCAGTAAAAAGTTAGAAATTTCGTTTGGAATCGCATTTGAAAGCCAATCAAACAAATTTGTCAAGACTCAAAAATTGAAACATAACAAGTCTCTAACATCTACAATGCAAAAGGAATTTTAGCATTTTGGTCAACTAGTCAAAAATTGCAGCACGTCAAACAGGGCTTCCCAAAATTTGGATATAATTGCAAAAACATGAAAATAGTAACTGACCAACTTTGAGGGATTCAAAACCTAGTCAAACGAAATCAAAACAACTCAAAATCTAAAAAATAGGTTTTCAGGGATGGACACTAGATACTCCCAAAGTGGCAGGTCATAAAACATTTCTGGGTGTGAGATATTTGATGAAAAACACAACCTCCTGTCGCTGTTTGATACTCAAGTAAAAATGCAGATTTGACAATTTCTCAAAACAGTACTTCAGCAAATTACTCGAAATGATGACTTAACTTCATGGAACATGTAGATGCACTGAATGGAAGGTGTTAGAAACATTAAACACCTTAGGGGCCTCACAGGTACAACCAAGTACATATGCAATTATGGGTATTCATAGGGCTTGGGTTGACTCCAAATTTGAAATGGGACTAAAAATGAAGCATGCAATTTTTCGTTCCAACAGTGGCTCTGTCTGGGGATGCATGCCCCTTGCGGGCATGGCAAGGATTTAGATCTCTGGGTGAAGCAGACCACACACCTGACAACAAAAACTCTCCTGAACAACTTTATTGAAAACAAGGAAACAACTACAACTACCAAGATTATGTATACACGATGGCCCCGGGCCACCGAACTTCAACAAAACTGTTTACCTCTATCATAAACATAATTCTCATCTGAATTTTCATGAGGTAAACTGAGATTTCTTCTCCTATCAGTTTCACCAATTAGATTATCATTCTGAAGCAACTCATTTAGCAAAACTAAATCTAAACTCTTACTTTCATAATGCATATAAAAACTTGTTTCATTCTCAACCATTAGCTCATTATGAAAATACTGATCAGCATGCTCATGAATATCGGACTGAAACTGAAAACCTTCTCTAACAAATGACTCGTGCATGCTATCAATTTTGAATATGAATGCATCATATTCAACATGGGGAAAAAGACCACTCATACCTTCAAATTGTGTATCCTTTTGCATAACCGGATAGGAATCAAATGAACAATCTGATTGATACTCACATATGTCATCCACATCAAAATCTAAAACCAATCCATAATCTTCAAATGGTTCTTCACAATCAACAAACAGATTAGTCTTCACATCAGAGAGTTCATCATAAATCTCATTGCAAGGTGCATACTGATTTTCAGAAACAACTTCGTCAAACACCATGTCATTTACCTCATCAAATGCAACATAATAATCAGTTTCACTATCATACTCGGAAGAAGAACAATTTGATTTCTCACAGCGGTAGGATAAAGTATCATCATTAAACTCATTCTCAACTAAATCTGAATTTTCCATGTGCTCTTCAAACAAAGGATTGATAACTCCATGCAATGACCCTCTTTGAACATTTTGACAAAAAATGGGCTGATCATCATCAGGATTCTTATCATATAAAGCATTAGTATATACTTTAAAACCATTACCCATCTCGTCTTCATGGAGACTTTTAGCATGTGAAGAAAAATCAGAACTACATGAAGACTCAACATCCACTCCGTCAACGAAGCATCTAGAATAAAAATCATAGTTACTTCCATTGTCTTCATGTAGGTGATTCAAATGTCTTGCAAGAAAATCATCATTTATCTTACCAATAGGTGCTGATGCATTAATCTCAAGATCAATCATATACTGATCATCACTGCACTCATCCTCAATACACTCTTCTACACAATTAAGTAATCTGTCTTTATGGATAACCTCTTTGTCTTCATATTGTGTAGACAAATCTTCTTCACCACTTTCAACATCTAGCTGACTTGTATAACTCTGAAATGAAACTTCACTTTCAGATTCAGGAACATTACTCATACCTTTACTAGCAAGAGAATACTCACTCCCATTATTACTTTCTTCTTCCCAATCAACGTCTGATTCACATGAAGACGCATATGTACTATCACAATCCTCTTCTTGACTTGAGCAACAAGTCTCACCATTTTCTTCACATGATGCTTCTTTACAATATGTTAAATTAGCAATTTCATCTTTATCACTTGAAACATCACTTCTAGGTTCTTCATCCTCATACTAAGATAAATAACTTTCCTCTTTCTGATTCATTATGTTTTCAACACAACATGAATCATCAATGGGAAAATGAATGACTGGATTTATATCTTGCATGCATAACTCATCAAGTGAATCAACTCTATCATTCACTATTGTAATACCATAAACATGTGCATTCAATTCAACATGAATGGAATCATTTCTTCTTTGCAACAAAGAGATTTCATGTTCACATGTGTTAATTTCTGAATCTTCAACAAAACTATTTACAATAGCAAGGGTACTTATTTTTTGATCTAAAATTAAACATTCTATATGACATTGATTTGTTCTTTGCACCTCATCTTGCCGACAAATATTTCTAGAGAAGTGAGTCCTTGTTAAGCCATATTTTATGTTATTCTCAATCTCTATCATTGTCATGAATGCTTGATGCAAAGTCTTGGGTTCTTTATCTCTCAACAGATAGCTCATCTTCTTATCAAATGCACCGAGATCAACCACTAAACACATTTGATCATCTGGCTTGTAAATTTTAGGAATTTCATTTAAAACCTTTGCAAATCTGATATTAAATTCAAGAACTAACTCACCATTCTTGACTTGGATATTCAAAAACTTATCAAAATAATCAAAGATGCTTACTCTTTATCTGAACTACATCATGAAGGCTGACAGTAATTCATCCCAGGATGAAATTGAACATGCTGGTAAAAATGAAAACCAGTCCCTAGCATCATCTTCTAAAGTCTAAACAAACAACTTCATCTAAATGTCTTCATGAGCAATTTCAAAATCACCAACCAAGTCATTGAATAACTGAACATGATGGTTAGTTGACCTTTCATGGTTCCCACCAAACTTAGGCAAATACTTTTTGAGGTTACAAGGCATAATATTCGGGAAACCATGAATACCATTAAAATTTAATGGCGTATACCACTTGGTAGAAACAGATCTAGGAATTTTACAGACTGGCTGCATACTGGGTGAAATAAGACTTGACATTCTTTCCAAAATATGAAACTCATTCACCCATAATAAATTCTAATTTATAACTTGCAGGAGATCTACACATTTTCTACCAAACGAACATTTCAAATACACTTCACAATTTTAAAATAAAAAGCTAAAACTTAATCAATGAAGTGTATGAAACTTTTCAAACTATTCTCCTCTTCTTAGTGTTAAATTTCACTTGATGGAGAATACACTTTTCACAATCAATTTTCATGAAAAGAAAATACATGAAAATGAGAATACTTCAGGATCCGGATGGCTGAAAGTTCTTTGTCCACCTTTTACAATAGCAGACCCAAATTTTTATCAAATCCTTACTAAACCTTTCAAATCAACACACCACAAATCTTGCAACCATTTAAGATGTTTCAACCTCTTCAAATTCTCTCTTCTCCTGCAACAACTAATCACAATTCATGCGTAGAACTACACTGGTGTAGAGATTAATTTCGAGTCGCCACTCACATTAAGTGAGACATGAATTGCATTAGATTTGAACAGAACTCTAAACTAATTTGGAACAACAAAAGGTAGAAGAAACCTCTTTAGATTTATCTCAAATTTGAAATCTCTAAACAAAGCTGAAACATAACTCTTCCACACTATCTGATCCAAACTACACTTCTCTTTTCAAACAAAATTTTAACAACAAATCTAGATCTGCCCAACAATGTGCTGAAAGCTCTCACCAAAATACACAAACAATTAAAAGCCACTGGTTGCAGAGATAGAGTCGCCACTTACAATTGTGAGAAAAGATTTTGAAACACGGATTATTACTAATCTAATTCTAAACCAAACTTTTAGCATGAAATAAACTTGCAAATCCTCAAACACTTTGAAAAGAGAACAAGATAGTGATCAATCCTTTCACTCTGAAACTTTATAATAGCACTTGTAGAGACTGAACTAATTGAAGATAGACTTATGATAGTCATAGAACACAATTTACATTCAATTCTCACACCATACTTCTGCAAATGAATAAAGCTTAACTGGGGGACATGAAACTTCAGCAAGAAAACAAGGAACACATCTTGCTATTGATATGCTATATTCAATATTTTTCATTGCCAGAGATTTTTAGTTCTTTCTGAATGCAATTCCCCAGCAAAGTCGCCATTTTGTTGGTGTTTGAAAATGCTACAGGGTTTTCAATTATCTCATTGAGAAAGTGACACATCTAGGGGCAGCTAACTCCCATTTTCAACATGTCATTTCTGACAACAGGCCAACTATAAGGCATGACCCTTCTTCTACTTTAGGCTCTGCTAAACCTAGGTGGGTAGACCTCAGATTCAATTGATACCGTACCAGTGCAAAACATATCCCTGAATCTATTAAGTAGATACAAGCCCTTATTTCTCCTACTAACTCATGAAATGACACAGATCTGCAGCAGCTAAATGCAAATCTAGAATATTCACAAGCTAAGTGAGGGAATTCTATTTAGGTCCTTCAACATAAAATGGAAAGAATGTTTGATTAATAATGTTGATTTCAACAAAACCCTCAGATATGCAGCAGTAAGACTTAGTGATCCTGTAGCTGATTAGAGCCTTAACCATTGGGCAAATCCATGAATCAAATGCATACATATGGATATCTGATACTTATACGTATATTCAGACATACGATCTATCTATTCAACTTGTAAATAGACATTAGTGCTCAATCTGAATCTCATTCTTACATGATATCCCCATTAGCAAACTTGCAACCTTGTTATTTCCTTGAAGCATTTACATAACTACTTGAATTATAGGCAATAATGAAATAACATACAGCCTTAAGGGACTGTAACTACAATCTAGGCTCTTTGTTCAGAGATTGTAAAACATTGAAAATCACTGATAAAAGAGACAAGAATCAAAAGGAAACTAATGAAATTCCTATTCCTTTGTATTAATTTCCTTGAAACAATACATTTAAATGTATGCAATCAAAACATGAAAACACCTAACATGTCAGAACTTGTTGTATTAACCTTCCTACTACTGTTCACATGAGAGAAATTGCTGAAAAATGGAGGTGGAATGACAGTTCTGGATCCAAAGAAATGGTCTCACAGAATGACTGCAAATTTCCACCAACAATGGTTTCTCAGTAACAAAAAATTGGAACCATTACCAAGAGAAAGAAAAAGATAGATATAGGAAGAAGAAAATCCTAGATTGAATCTACAATCGACATGTGTCCCTTTAGGATTCCCTCTCTTAGCAACTGAATAACCTCTTTCTTCTCTCCTCCTTGATTTGATCTGGTTTTTTATCATTACTGTTATTTATTTGAGAAATATCTCCATTGAAATGATGAAACCTTGATGAGTCACCAAAAGTATCTTAACTGCCTTATGAGAATGCTAGTGAAATTTGGTTTTTACTATGTGAACCTGATTTGAATTCAACCCAAATTGCATTTCAACTGCCCTTTAACCATATTCAAGCCATCATCACAACTGAATCTTGATACCTGAATTTGGTTGCAAGATAGGAATTTGAGAGAAAACCCTGTGTAGCTTGAACGAATGGATTCCTATGCAGAAACTAACCTCAGAATCAAAAAATTTAGACTTCCACAATTTTGGCGGTATATGATAAGGCATACTTTGCCTTCCAGAAATGCCCAAAATCTCGATTTGAAAAACACTCCTCTAGTAAGGGACTCAGGGCTGACTGCAACTCTGATTTTAAATTTCAGAAAATTTAAAATTCCCTAAGGTTTAAACTTTATAAAATGACATTTTTTTTAAAATAAAATGTTCTCAACGTGGGAAAAACAATTTTCAAAATGACAATTTAAAATCATTTTACATTTATCTCTCCTATGCCTTCGGGTCAACCCTTTGTTGACTGACTTCCATGTGGCAGTATTTGAGTTGTTCATTTCTTCCACTAGATGACTGAACTGCCACATCATCACTTGTGTGAGCCTAATGCCACATGGCGCAATCCCGCATGCCTGCATTCCCTAATGGGTGAGCATCTTCTTATTGCAGTTTTGCCTCGTTCGTCAGATCTCGCCATGTGGCAAAATCTGATGGTCCAATCTTGATCTGCCACTGTTCAACTGCGACTTGGGCCCACTGCCACATGGCACCCAAGCACATTCCTGCATTCTTTATCTGACGTGTATCTTCATCTTGCAATTTTTCCCTTGCCCTCCGATGCAGACACGTGGCAACATCTCAGTTCTAGTGCCACATCATCATTTGCATGCATTTGCTCAAAATTTTATTGTTCTTTCCCTCCAGCTAGTCGGTCAACCATAGGCCCACCACAAAGAACTGCCTTTCCTCACAAAAACTTCTTTCTTTTGACATTACATATGGTGTGTGAATTTTTATTTAAAATATAAAATGTTCCACACATAACCCATGTAGGACTAAACCTTTAGACTACACACGGCTTCTTTTCTTCCTTTGATTTGCAAATCCAGGTGGTCAAGACTCAAAAATTGAAACATAACAACTCTTCAACATCTACAATGCAATGCAAAAGGAATTTTAGCATTTTGGTCAAATGGTCAAAAATTACAGCACGTCAAACAGGGCTTCCCAGAATTTGGATTTAATTGCAAAAACATGAAAATAGTAACTAACCAACTTTGAGGGATTCAAAACCTAGTCAAACGGACTTGAAACAACTCAAAATCTAAAACATAGGTTTTTAGGGATGGACACTAGATACTCCCAAAGTGGTGGGTCATAAAAAATTTCTGGGTGCAAGATATTCGACGACAAACATAGCCTCCTATTGTTGTTTGATACTCAAGTGAAAATGTAGATTTGACAATTTCTCAAAATAGTACTTCAAAAAATGACTCGAAATGATGACTTAACTTCATGGAACATGTAGATGCACTGAATGGAAGGTGTTAGAAACATTAAACACCTTAGGGGCCTCACAGGTACAGCTAGGTACATATGCAATTATGGATATTCATAGGGCTTGGTTTGACTTGAAATTTGAAATGGGACTAAAAATGAAGCATGCAATTTTTTGTTCCAACAAGATCATGGTTCACTGCCATAAGTGCAACAAACAAGGTCATCAGGCACATGAATGTAGAACCAAGAGCATGCACACATAAAGATTTGAAGGATATTTCTACAACTATCAGAATTATGGACATAAAGCTTTTGAGTGCAAATCCGAACCCATGTGGTCATCAAATAGTCAAACAAAGGTAAAGAAAAGTGGCAACTCTTATAACTAGGATTATAATACAAGATATAGCTATCATTATTGTCAATAATATGGATATGTTCCTAAGAATTGTATTAGGACACACTTTAGAGGTGAGTACAAGAGGTGGTTGAGTCAAACACATGTTTTAGCTATTTGAAGACTCGTCATATCAATAGCTATTGCCCAACAAGGTCAAAGACACCAAGTTGTGAGTTTGATAAAGGAAAAGGCAAGGCAGATGTTGAAAATATCAAAAATGAAATGAATAAGACATGGAAAAAGAAAGATAATTGCAACACATCAAATGGAGAAGGGATCACTTCACCCAATGGGTCAAGTGGTCACACCTCATCAAAATAGGCAATCAAGAGGTATTTGGGACTGATATTCGTAAGGTTATATCATACATCAGTTCCAAAGGACTTAGTACTAAAAAGATTACATTAGCACAAATAAAGATGCAATATAAACTATTAGGAATTCAAGAAAAATCTTTAAGTTTTTCATGCTACTGTCGAGCATGAAATATTTCCTATGCGTGTCAAGTAAATGCTAGAGGATGCTAAGCTATCAGATTGGCTAGTTAATGCTAAGCTCATAATGGATGCCGAGTCAACCTGAAATTGGTTGATGCCAAGCTTAAAGCTACATAAGCACTCAACATTTATTGCAGGATTTTCAAATGGTATTTGATCAATTTTTGACTCATTACACATCATTTCAAATTTGAGAAATAGTGAGGAGAGCAGAAGGCAATCTAGAAATCCATTCAAAGAAGTTGCAAAAGATTTTAGTAGTGATTCTACACTAGCTCATCAAATCTTATAAGGTATTTATCAAGAGTTGAGCTACGCTATTTATATTTTTGTACACCCTAGTTTCCCACAATGGCTTCTAGTTCAAAGAATATAGAGGGAAAGGAGGTTTTGAAAGTTCAATTAGTGAGTAATGAAGTTAAGAAACCAATTTTCAAAGCTAGTCCTGATATTGCTTACAAGCAAGACCCTTCTGGTGCGTTATCCATGATACCACCGAATGTTTTAATGTTGCAAGATGTGAGAAAATGCTAGAACTAAAAGATAGGAAGCATTGGTGATATGGAGATTAGGGAAGAATACAATGGACTTTGTAATAATGGTGCATTAAAAGAAGAATTCAAAATTGTAGAGAGGAAAGGGTTAAATCATGCCCTATATTTTCCAAATGCATTTAAGATAGAATGGATTAGGATAGTGCTTATCTGAACTCATGATAGTTCATTATGGCTAGAAAATGGACCTATCAAAATTACTAAAAGGATAATCCATAGGGTTATTGGTTACCCAACCCTAGATTTTCCTAAGACCAGAAGTGATTCGAAGGAGGTGATTGAGAAAAATATTGGAGCTATATGGAACAAGAGAGGCATGACAATTCACACAATCACTGATCCTTTGATAGAGTTTGTTGTAAGGATTATTTCACACAATTTTTACCAATCTAGTAGATTAAACATTGTGCACTGTATAGCTGTGGAAGTGGGATATAAAACTATCATGAAAGATCACACATATAATCTAGCAGAGTTACAACTACAGTAGCTAGTTGAGAACCTTGGAGCAATCAGAAAGACAAAGAGTGCACAATGTAAATTTGGTTCTATATTGATATGCATATTCTTTTATGTGAAAACACTTTTCCCAAATTTGGCATAGTGTCATGGAAAACCAATAGATCAATCACAGTTTAGGTTGGTGAATACATTGAGCAATTAGGCAAGAATTTTGAATCTGTAATGACAAGCTACTTTGAAGACTTCAAGTAGTCAATGAAGAAGAGAGTGAGAACACCAATATCCTTAGTAGAAAAACACTATGATGATATTTGTTTCCTAGTGGATGTTGGCTATACTTTTGTACAAGCTGCTACACCAAGGGTGAGATGGTTGAGACCCTTAGGATATGAAATAAATGTGGATGAAGCCTCTACAGCTATGAGAACTTTACTTGTAGAAGAGATAGATCAAAATGCCAAGGCATTTGGAAATTATGAGATGGAAAAGTCCAAAATGAGCATGGAATTCAAGAAAGCTTCTATAATAAAGAAGAAAGATAGGTTGGTGAAAAATTTGAAAGCCAAATTTGGTTAAGGTGTCGAGTAGGAGGAAGAAGAAGAAAGAGGATGAAGAGGTAGAAGATTCTCAAACACAAGCACCTCTTGCACTAACTCAGGGTATGATAGAGGACTAGCAGGAAGAGGATGAAACTAAAGTCACTAAAGATGTCAAGGAAGAAGCAGTTGAGGAAGCACCTACTCCCACAAAGAAAAAGAAGAGGAAGGCTAAAGCCCAACCAATGACAAAAGCCAAGAAGGTAGTCAAGATGAGTCATCCCAAACCAACAACACCTACTACAAGGGCTAGTACATGTGCAACTACACAAAAGGTAAAAGAGAAGACAAAACCTATAGAGCAAGGAGGTTAAGTGTAGAAAAAGACAAGAAGTAAATATGTGGTACAAGCAGAATCTGATAAGGAGAAAATAGATTCAAATGACAATAGCCAATTTAAGGTGGTGAGTCACAATCCTCTATCAGATCTTGAAAATTTGTGTGAAAATGTTAAGAATAGTGCATACTTAATAGGATTTACACATGTTGATTTTGATAATTTGGGGAAAGTTCAAAAGAATCAAGTGGAGGAATCCATATATGCTATGATGGAAAAATTCAAGACTACCCCACTAGAGATTGCCAACTCAATGGCAAAGAATTTATATGATAGAGTTGTGTAGAAATGACACTATTGTCTAAACTTAGAGAGACAAATTAGAGAAACATCTCTAGCACAAGTGATGCCTGAACTAACTAAGGCACATATTGCTAAGGATGTGAAGATATATGCAATTAGGTTTGTACCTAAATATAGAGCCTTTAGTATTTTGCAAAATAACATTGAGGATGTAGTTAAGAAGACAACTCAGATGTGGAAGCTTACATATGGGTTAACTAGAGTGAAGGAAGGTGAGGAAGAGCCCTTAGAGGTAAAGGATGATGATGAAGATGATAAAAATGAAGGAACTATTGAGGGAGGAATAGAAACACATATAAATGACAAGGCAACAACTGAAGTAGAGTAGCATGAAGAATAGAGTGTGCAAGACACACAATTTCCTAGTGTCAGTCCTCAACTTTTCATAAGTGAGAATACTAAAATAGTAACTCTTAAGGATTTTTTTGAGGTCAAAACATAGAACATCAATCCCCTTATAGAGGAAGATCTCAAAAAGATATTAGATTAGTTCACACTACATACAAAACTTTGTTATAATCTTGTATTGGTGAGTGTGGATGAATTATAGAAATTAGTGACTAAACAGTAAGGGTAGAGGTGAATCAACAAGAACCACCTTATATCATCCCTCAAGTCACTTATGCACAACCTTTGGACAAAACATCAGAAGCTACATCTGAAAAGGTTGATGCAATTGCAAAGGATATAGTGGAAACACAAGTCACTACTAAAGAACAACAAGAAATAGGTTAGATAGATTTATCTGAACCTACAACACAGCTAAAAGGTGTATCTCAAGCCATTGTGAAAGTCAAGGGCAAGCCTAAAGAGATAGAATTGACACCTAAGGTGAAGGAGAAATTTTCCATCCAAGCTCTGGTAACCTTACTAGCATTTGGCACTCCTTCCACTCAAACTCTTGAGAAGCCGAGCACAGATGCAACTCCATTACAAATCTCAGTTCTAAGCCTGAGTTCATCAAAGGTAGAAGAAGTCATACAATATGGAGATGTGAACCTTAATGAAGAAATTGTTCCACCCAAGTATGACTATGATATAATGACTATAGAATAGATGAGCATACTCCAACAAGCCCTAGCAAGAAAGTACCATCAAGAAATGCTTAGAAGGGAGCATAGGTAGAAGCAAGCATTATAGGATATTAAAGACATCTTCTTAGATGCATTCAGTCTACCAACTCTAGATGAGACCAAGCCACTAATTGAACAACTAACGAACATAGTGGAGAAAGTTAGTGATACAAACATAGATACAAATGCTAAGTTATTAGAATGGTCAATAAAGAAATTTTAGAGCAAAGTAAATGAAAAGATATCAGGTGACATAGCACTGACACAAGTTGCGTTGGAAACTAAGGTTGATGTTGTGAAGAAGGTACTTGAGAACATATTCTCATTGTACACTAAATTGTGTAATCCAACACTCTTCACCCAAGAAACTAGAAGTTGCATTTTGAGCCTAGAGAGCCAAATCAATTCATCAGGTGCAAAACTACCCATGAATCTAGCTTAGAGTGAGAAGCACTTCAGGACATTGCTTCAAATCTAGAGTCAGTTAGTTGCACTATTAGCAGATAAGGCCAATATAAGGGCCAAACTAATTAGCATCCAGGCCACTCTAACACCTCATATGGAAATTTTGCAACTAGGCTATGTTGAAACCCTAATGAAGAAAGAACCAAATGCTTCTACACTAGATGGTCTAGTCCACCTTGCTATCAAGCTAGCTATCCAAATCAAGTCATTGGATGTAGCATGTTGGAATTGGGATGCAACTCTTAACATAATCCTAGATGTCCATAAAATTTTTCTGGACAAACACACTATAAGTGTATAGCCCATTGACATAAGTGTCAAAAAGGGAGAAAAATATTTTGGGGGAGAATAAGAAAGAATAAGATAATGGGGGAGAGTAAGCAAAAGGGAGACATAAAGATAAGAGAAACAAGAGGGAGACAAAGAAAAAGGATAGAGAAAAGTCAGATTAAGCTAAGAGGGAGCAAGCACAAAACAACATGAAGTCAAAGAGTATTAGTAGAGGCATATTTACTCAAAAAAGTGCAAAAGTTTGGATACAGAATAGACCTATCAACTTAGGGGGAGCTATCAAATTTTGAGGCATACAAGTTGTTACAAAATTTTGCAAATTTTGAAGTTTTGTACATAAGCCAAGTTATAGATATGTTATGCTCATGAGATTAAGGATATTAATACATACTCAAGTTTTTTTGACACTCATGTCAAAGGGAGAGATTGTTGATCTCAGATTGGTTTTGACAAGTGAGTGTCAACACACTTAAGTTATTTACTTAGTTCATGCCAAACAAATAGTACATGTCAAGCACAACATTTATATTATAGAGCATGCCGAGTTCACACTGAGTGTTGAACCACTCATGTGTCGAGAAAATAGTGTATATTGAGTGACTTAGGAGCCATGAAAATAGTGGATGTCGAGTGATATAGATGTTGAGTCATAGCATAGAGAACAATATATCCTGAGCATCAGAGACTTCAATTGTTGAGTAAGACAGTTTTGAAATATTTGTTTGTAATGGCACAAATAACTATGTAAACCATTTTTGAGCTTACTTAAGGATGAATTACGATATTTTGGAGATAAGAGAAAATCTTAACCACTCAAAAAATGGGAAGGATTAAGCAGAAAAATGGATGAATCTCAGCCATAAATTCATATCTAATCCTAATTCACCAAAGTCTTCTTAAGGAGGAAAAACCCTAAACTCTCTAGCAAGTGTGTAAGGTGTTGAAGCAGAGTATAGAGAAGTTTGCATGCACAAAAAAAGCATTCATGGTGGCTAAGGAGTTATGAAGTGAGAAAACATTGCAAGATTAGTTAGAGCATAATAGAAGAAAAAAGATAGTATACAACAAAGGGACATTTGATCAAGAAGAATCAAGAAGACATTAGTTTAGAGGTGATCTGTCATCAGGCAAACAAGTGCTAACTAAAAGACTAATGCTGAGACATTCTAACAAGTGATTTCAGTCAAAATATCTTAACAAAGTAGTCCTAACAGGCTGTATTGAAATCCTTTAACATGGTGCTTACTTAATTGTGAGTTAAAGTCATTTACCAAGGCATTCTTCTAATAGGGTGTTGAAATCCTTTAGCAGGGTGAGACCTAATAGTCTTTGTAAGCCTTTAACAAGGAAACCTTTCATAGGGTAGATTGTGTTTCATGGTCAAAAGATTATAAATTTAATTGGATACACTTTATTACTATAGCAATGAAAATTTGTGGGTGTCATCCCCACTCCAATTTTACCTTCTCACTTGGAGGGTTTCTAGGTAATCATATCTAGTGTTATATGTGTGTGAATGTTTACTTGCTTACATGTTTTAGATGTACATTTACATGTTATTTCAGTTTAGACATTGAATGTATGAGATGGATGTGTGGTGAAAGCTTTATGGGTCCAAGTCTAAACTATTGGTTCACCACATCCCCTCCCCCCTCAGAATTTTACCTTTCCTATTGTAATTCCAACAATGTGTTACTTACAAAGGATTCAATGTATATCAAATGGATGTCAAATCTATATTTTTTAATGAAATCTTGGAAGAATAAGTCTACATTGAACAACTTGAAGGATTTGTTGAACTTGGAAAGAGGAACATGTTATGTAAGTTGCACAAAGCATTTTATGTTTTAAAACAAGACCCTAGAGCATGGTATGAAAAACTACATACATATTTGGTAAAAATTGGTTTTGTAAGAACTAATGATAAAAATAATTTGTATTTGAAGAGTGAATATGAGAATAACATATTGTTAGCTAAATTTTTTGTTGATGATATCATATTTGGAGGACATGATTTATTGTGCAAATCATTTTCTAATGAGATAAAGAAAGAATGTGTGATGGTAATGTTTAGAGAGATAAAATTATTTGTTGGTTTGCAAGTTAATCAAATGAAAGGAAGTATAGACATTACACAATCAAAGTATATGAAGGAGATACTAAAGATGTTTGAAATGGAAGATTTAAGACAAGGTGGAACATCTATGGCTACTGGACATAAAATTTCGAACACTAGTACAAAAATAACAATATGTGACTAAAAAAACTACTAAAAACACTATATAAGTGACTAAAATTTGTCATGTGACTAATAGTAGTTAATATCCAATAATTTATAATGCAACAAAATTTACCATTAAATAATTTTAATCACTTATTTGGTTACTAATTTTGATCATTGATTTAGTCACATATTTAGTCATATAATTAGTAGTATATTTAATCACATATTTAGCTATATATTTGATAGTTGATATAGTCACATATTTAGTGGTATATTTGATCACATATTTAGTAACATATTTAGTCATGCATCTAGTAGTATATTGTCACATATTTATTAGTATATTTAGTAGCATATTTAATAGTATATTTGGTCATAATAGGGCACAATAGAATTGAACCACCATCCTCCTACATTTAAAGCAGGTGCTCTTCCATTGAGTTAGTACTGTTTAAAGAAAAACCATGCAATGTGTAATCATAAAATAGAAAAATAATATCTTTGGAATCAACTTAGAGTTGAAGACTAATAAATTAAGTTTCTTCAAACTTACTTTGGCAACTAGTCATTAAGTATATTGGAGAATCCATTGGGAAATGTGAAAATAGACAATAAACATTTGTTTTGATAGTTTTGACAATGTCTTAATAATAATTATTTTTTATATAATTGAAAAAGATGAAATGATTGAAGAAGGATCAATAAACATATTTGGTGTTGATTCTACAGTTTCCAAAGGTTGTAATGGTTGAGGACTTATTTAAATTGTCACACTAGGATAGTATAACTATAACTTAGGTACATATTAACTTAGGACCATATAATTATAATTTAGGTATTGTAATTTAGGCATATAACAATACACTAACAATTCAAAAGGATAGTAGAAATGTATCAATTTAATGGCTTAAATAGACATAACAATAATAAAGAAAATATATAACATTAATCTCTTTCACAATTTTATATCAAGATTAAATGATCACGATGAAAAATAGAAAGAACTGTAGAAAAAATGCAAATTATTAATTAATATTTTCTATTTATACTCACCAGTCTTTGTATGAGAATTCTATGTAATGAGTATACATAAAGAATTATGAACTAAATATTTGTTGCCACATATATTATGTCCTATAGATTATGAAACCAGCACAAAGCACTTTACAAAAATAAAGCGTAAACACTTCAAACCCAAATTTTCATATGGACCTAGGGATACACTTTAGCTACTTTTAGAGAACCAAGCTTGCAAGGAGCTCCCTCAAGTATCTACAAGAAAGAAACAACTAAGGTATCCATGAAAGCTAGACCTAGTAAGGTATGTCATCTAGACACTTGTCCAATGCCTTTCCCATGGGCCCATTTTATGTGTCAAAGCTTAGTAAATATAAAACACAAGAAAAATGACTTATAGGACTTGATACACCATGCTTAATATGATGAAGAAATAATTTATTGCATATTCTAGCTAGATATCTTCATTTGTCTCTTGAAAGACCTACAGTAATGGTCAAAACATCACTTCACTTGAGATAACTCTATAGAAAGCCTCATAGAATTTTTGTCACATTAAAAATGGGATCTGGGTTAAAGGGGGGAATGCCATACTTTATCACAATTATTGCCCTAGCTTATCCATCATTTTGAGAAATTGTTGAAGAGAGTGATATCATTGGAATAGACAGTATTATAACTTCCCCCTCACCCAATTTCTGCAAAAAATTCCCCTTAAGATGAAAGCTCTCTACCTTAAGTTGAATAGGAAAATATTACAAATTGGCATTGCTAATCAAGCTAATATCATTCATTAATTCACCTCTCATTTCCAACAGGCATTTTCTTACTCTCTTATTGTCACAAATGTTTCCTATAAATGCAATTGAAATCCTATGATTGTGGAGATTTTAAAACTACAAATTGATAGAAAAAATACTCTACAAAACTTTTCAACATGATAAACAAAAAATATATCTGATACTTAGAACTCACTTGAACTTCCATGGTTGCATAGCCATACATATTTTTTAGCACAACTACATAGAGATCAAAAAGACCTTGCTTGTGGGTAACATGGGAAAGCTTTTTGACACTCCATGCCTTATCCCAATATCCAAGTTGATGAAGATGAGTGTTGACGTTTGAAAAATCTTTGAATGCATTAATTACAATGTTGCACATGTGATTCCTCAACTACAACAAATAATACTAGATAAAAAGATTATCCCACTCATTAGACATCCTTAGTCTCCATGTTTCAAGAATATTTTTAAGGTCCTCACCTCTACCATGAACCCCTTCAAGTGGAGAAGCTGCAAAAAGTTTCTTGTTACCATTACCAATTTATACAAGAACTCTAGTAGATTCTTGAAGTTCTGCCAATTACTAGAATTATTGCAACAAAGGAACATGAGAGTGTATAGACATTTCACATTATTTCTACCACTAATATAATGCTAGATCAACTTGTTGAACAATTCTACTATGAAATTTATTTAGTCTAGTAATAATAGCATCACAAAGAGACAAATATGCCTGTACCATCCAAAATTCCAATGTATCTTTAACTTGTACCTTTGGAATCACATTATCTTTTAGAGAACTCCACTCAGGAATCTTCCATAGATAGTCAAGTGATATTTCATAGTTGACAACTTTACTAAAATTTGCTAGAATTTCCTATTGATTCAGTTGGCATGTACACAATATCCATTGTTTCTCCCAAAGATACATTTTAGCCTTGAGTTGCTTTACCCATAGACATGACTTTTCAACAAAGAAACAACTATGTGCCAAGCATTGTATGTTTTACCAAGAAACTTAATAAGCTCACTTGCTATTTTAGGATGAGTCTAACTCAAATAAAATCCTTTTAGTAGTGCTTGTGCTACATTTGGCCTCTTGTCTTGTTGTTTACTATGATATTCCTTTAACAATAGGATAATCATTGGTTTAGCCAATAAAACTTGTTCTTCTTTTTATTGGGTAGCCCATATAATTGGAAATACTAACACCCACATATGATATATGATATTTACATACATGTGAGCAAGTCCTCTGAAACGAGTCACAAGATCAATAATCTAAAATATTATAACTTATTAGGAACCATGTCACAAATAAGTTGAACCAACAATTAGGGAATACAAAATCAAACAAATTTGTAGACATGTATTTCCTAAAAAAGCCTATACATAAAGAAACCTTCATAATCAGAGAGAATAAGAAAAAAATGCAAAGATTTCTTATCTCATTCAAAATTTTACAATGCCTTCTCATAAGACAAGAAGGTAAGAGGAGTACCATCTACCTCTTTTAGAGCATTACCTAATTTTTTTGTGCCCCATCATGTTCTAGAACACTACTTGAAGCTATTAGGGGAAGCATTTGTGCTGAATTTGAACAAGTGTAATTGGCTCATGCTTTATTGAGATTGCTAGAAGATCTAAACCTTATTTTAGCAAGAAGCAATTACTCAAAGCTTCTCATTCCTATATTTGTATTTTATATTGTATTCTTGTGAACAATGACTTCCCTAGAGAGACATGACAAAGCACAAATAATTTTTGTTGCACTTCAGGATCTTTTTCTCTTAAACCCAATATATATTACCTTTCCACCTTCTAAAATACTTCCTACTATAGAGGTAGTGGCTACTTGAAAAAAAAACCACATATATTTACAAAATAACTTAGTTTATTCGCCTATTTATGAAAGGCATACAATGTAAGGAAGAAAGACACGAATCACTCTTTGGTTGAGTCTGGACATAGTCAATAAAGTAAATGGAGGTATTCCACATCCCACTCTTCCACAAATGCTAGGAAAATATTTTTTCTATCTACTTGCGATTACTTTTAAAGAGATGTGAATATTTCCTTGTCATGTAAAGCATTATGAGTTCTAGAGCTAGCTGACTTGAAGTCATTTCAATCCAATCTTTCATTATATCAAGTATTGCAAGGAATACACTAGAATATGTTCCTTTCTTTGATAGTTTAGCTTTCAATATCTACATAGTCAAGTGCTTACATTTAGGTACAATCATTTCTCTTCCATTGATGAGTTTAAGTATTGCCTTAAATGTTGATGTAACAACACCAAAGGCATGCATCAAATATGCAATTGTAGCTATAGATTTTGCATCCACCCTTTGA
Source organism: Cupressus sempervirens (assembly GCA_028749045.1). NCBI lineage: Eukaryota > Viridiplantae > Streptophyta > Pinopsida > Cupressales > Cupressaceae > Cupressus > Cupressus sempervirens. Next base: position 745,067,440 of record CM053783.1, read on the forward strand.
TCATGTAGTTACACAATAAAAATGGTTTTTTTTTAAAGTAAGAAAAGATGAACAAATGCATTATAAAGTATTTTTCTTTTCCAAAATAAAATGGTGATTACTGAGCCCACATGACATTGCACACTAATAAAGCAAAAAAGAGCTTATTTTTAGAAGTTATAGTAGCCAAAATGAAGTAAGTGAAAATGTATTAAGGACACTAAAACAATAATTACTTATCTATGGGAAAATTTAGAATAGATGATGTCTCATCACTTAGGTCACTTCATAATTTTCATAAGATGCATGACTTAAGCCAGCTCATAAAACTAAAAGCATTAAAGAGACAGTAAGAATACTTTTTTTCCAATAAAACTAGTAATTGTTCCCATCTCCCTTGTGAAGCATTAAAGAACATGAACTACAGGCATCATAAAAGGGTCTATAAAACTTTGCTGCCCCTTGGCAAGTGTCTTTATAATAGAAAGTGTAAAATATATGATTAAATTAGTTGAGCTTGTCTCTAGTGATATTTGAGGTATAGTAACTACTAAAATATGTTTCTCTATCAATTCTTCAACATTGGAATGAAATGTCTTAATATCCTATGTTGTATTTATGGAATCTATGAAAATCCATCAAACACCATTTTTACAAGTGTACAAAATGACTTCCCTATATCCAATAGCCTATTGTTAGAACAAGACTCAAGTAATTTCAAAACAACAATAAAAGATAACTATAAGTAAATAACATTCAAAATTGAACTTTAATGTGTAGAAATATGTAGTTGCAAAACATTTGGTTTTTTTACACATAATTGAGTTATCTGTATCACATCATTTTGAATGAATAGATGTAGTTTCTTTTATAAAACCTTATCCATGACATCAAGGCCCTATGCTAAAATTGTTGAGGCACCTTTACTTTTCCCCAAAGGCTGTAAGCTATTGAGTAACTTTTCCAAATAATTGTACTTTATATTAGCAATATGCAAAGCTTTTAATGCCTGAGATATGAGCTACATATTGCAGAGATTTCTTTGTCCTTAGGCTCTATTACTAGTGAAACCTACATGATATTACACCAAATAACATTTAGATGCCACAATGATAGTGGTTGCTTCAAAAATATATATACAATACTCATTTTTCCAAAAGAAATGTGGCATGAATATCTTGACTATTTCACATATTTATGTGAGTAATACTCTACACAAGCATAACCATAGGTTTCAAAGTCTTTGGAAATCACATTTAATTTAACTAAACAAGACTATAATGTACTAACCACTACTGCTACAAAAATGCATCATAAAATAAGAAAGTACAAACATGTGATTTTGGGGCTATAGTTCCATTTATAGAAAATAAAATTAGAAATGAAATAGGCATACAATCATCTATAGCATATTTGTCTAAAATTAACCAAATATAATGAGAATACATGAATAATGAGAAAACCTCAATTATGTAAAATTCTTTTAAGAACATGTACTCGATGCGAGTTCTGATGAAAAATATAGATAACATATCAAATAGAACCCCTACTTCAATTTTATCATGTCTTAGATATTTTAGAACACAATTGACAAGCCTCTTGCTCTCTTTGACCTGCCATATTTAATAATACATTAGAAATAATGTCTTATGATATAGAATTCCAAATGTCACTTTAGAGATCATAATGTTACCTTAATATCAAAAATAATCTCTTCAAGTGTCAACTACTTGAAAATCATACGCTGAAAACTAATTTTAAGAAAAAAGATAACATAGAAGAAACAAATCATACTTGGTCCAAACTGAGACCTCACTCATTGCACATGTGAGGTTTTCTCAAAGTTAATTTCTACACAATAACTAGAGCATAAAAAATAACATGATTAAATTATAGAGCCAATTAGACATCAACTTAACCAAAACCAGTACCAATGATAGTCCATAGAAATTAGCGTCGATCATCTTTCCCACAACAGTATCTCTAGTAGATTGCACACCACCTAAATTCTCATTTATAGAGGACACTAAAGCATCACCACTATTTGTTGCATGCATGGTAATCCACTTGAAGAAGTAGTCTCATCTAGCTTGACTATAACCCAAGGAAATACATTGGCAATTATCTCTTTAAGTGGCTTTGAAAGCTCCTCTCTTAAGGGCTATCCCATTTCTGACTTTATGATATTAGTAAATCTGATTTCCAATAAAGAGAAACAACACATTTTTTTAGCTTCTGGTTGTGCTGTTTTTCCAACTAGTTCCTATTATGACAAGGCTTCATCAACCTTTTGTCATAAATTTTTTATCATTTAAAATTTTAACTATGACTGGTGTATGCCTCTATGATAGAATAATGTCCATACACTAGATTCAAGATTCTTTCTATATATACATAGATTTGATTGCAAAGGAGGAATCAAAGAGTTATGAAAACTATCATTACTTATATATGTTCATGAGGATTTTAATAAATATTAACACACATGGATAGAGGGATATACATATGTATCTATTGGAAGGATCTGCATGATTAAATTTATTTACAAAAAAAAAAGTAGGCTTCTAAAATTGATTGTGAAAAAAACACTAGAAATAGAAGAACAATCCCCATATAATGGACCTAAAACAACATGAAATACCCAACATTTTTCTTGCTAAAACACCATGAATCACCAATGTCATAAATTAAGATTAAAAGGTGAAGTGAAGCAATCAATTATGTTGATTTATATTTATTTTGAAAGCACTCATAGTTTTATAGATGTAACAATAGAAACATCTATAGACCTTAAGGTTGTTCCATTTTATAATTTCTATGTTTTAGAGGTCGGTTGCAACATAATTTAACATTAAGGAATGACATTACAACTGGATAATAGTGTTGGAATTAACAAGTGGGAAGTATACTTCTAAGAGGGGGTGGGGAGGGTGGTTGAATCAGAAGTACTAAAATTTAACCAATAAATCTTTTAACTTTAAGACATTGCATGCATACACATATAGAAATAACATGTAAAGCAAATGCATCCACATAAACACTTGACACCAAACATGATTAACCAGAAACCCTTCAATGAGAAGGTAAAACTGGGGTGGGGATGACACCCGCAACTATACACTACTACAACAATAAAGTTCACCTATTAAGGTTACATATTTTGACCATTCTCATGATCTACCCTATTAAAGGCTTACAAGGATTGTTAGATCCTACCCTGTTAAAGGATTTTAACACCCTATTAGAAGTGTGCCTGCCTAAAGGACTTTAGAACACTCAATTGGAATGTCATCCTATTAAAGGCTTTATACAATGGTTGTTAAACCAACATAAATCCATAGGATTTCATTCTACTATAACAATTGTTAGAGAGTACAATAGAATGTTTGATCTAATACACTTACAATCTGATATTGCTATTTTTTTATCCTTGTTCTATCCAATTTGATCCTCACTAATCTTATATGAAAATTTTGTAACCTTGATCCTTTGTTCTGCTAACTAATTCTACAATTTTTTCCTTCTTCTAAGTCACTTTCAACTTGATTAATTCACCTCTTTCACTTCCTTCAAATCTTTTCTAGCATTATCTCCTCATATGCATTCTTTCCCACACACTATAAAGTATGGGGCTTCATCTCCTTAAAAAGATTTTGTGACTTAGGGTTAGGTATGAATCTACAATTGAGATTCATCCAACTTTCTCACTCAAATCCTTCCATTTTTCTCATTAGTTGCATGTTGATTGCATAGAGAATCCAAATAGATTCAATCTTATCTCTAAGCTTCAAGATCTATTCATATGTTGGCTCAAAAATGGTTTACATCTTAGTTTGTGAAGACACAAACTCTTATGTTGATTCTATATTGCTTAGCACTTACTAATTACTGATGCTTGGTACATACTAAATTCTGTCTTGCTTAGCACTTGAACTTGCTTAACATCTATTGTTCACTCAGCACATATAGTTTACTTGGCACTATCTATTTGCTTGGCATCTGAATGACTTGGCACTTACTAAATTCCTGGCTCGTCACATATTGCAACTTGGCATCTATATTATACTCATCATGAACTTTGAAAATTTCTGAAGTGTGTTGAAACTCAATTGTCAAAACCAATCTGAGATCAACAATCTCCCCCTTTGACATGAGTGGGAAAAACACTTAACTATACATGATGAAACTAATCTCCTTGAGTATAATATACATTTTGTTTGAAATATATACAAAACTTCAAAACTATTCAAATTTTTTTGAAGGGCTACATACCTCAAAATTTTGTGTCTCCCCCTGAGTTGATGTGCCATTTCCTTGTATCCAAAATCTCTCTGAGTAGATAGATTTGCCTCTGCTAATACTCCTTGTCTTTATTTTGAATTTTGATACTCTTTACCTAATGTGTTATGTTATGCCCTATTTCTTGGTAGATGCTCTATTTGATCTCATCCTTTCTTCTCTCTATACTCCCCCTTTCATTTTAGCTCCCCCTTTCACATGTCTCCCCTTGCAGATTAAGTTTCCTTCTGGCCTTATTTATCTTCTTCCTTTTTACAATTTCTCCCCCATTTTGACACTTATGTGAAAGGGTCTATACACTGACTCAATATTTTTCCAAGAAGGTTTTGTTCACTTCCATTAAAATTCTCAGAGCAGCATCCCAATTTTGTATTGCACCTTCTAGGGATTTTATTTGTATTGCTATCTCTACTGCAAGGTGAACTAAGCCATCTAGTGTTGAAAGATTAGGATCTTTCTTCAATACATTTTTTGCATAGGCTAGTTCTTTTTGTAGAATCTCCATGTGAGGGGTTAGGGAGGCTTGTATTTGAACTAATGTGGCTCTTGTATTAGCCTCTTCTACTATCAATACAACTAATTCCTTTTGTGTGTGAACGTTGTGTGAAAATGCTTCTCACTTTGAGCTAGATCTTTAGGCAATTGCATGCTTGATATTTTTTAATTTCTTTTCAAGCTCAATATTCTCTAGCTAGTTTCTTGTGTGAAGATTGATGGATCACATAATTTTGTGTATAATGAGAATATATTCTCAAGTATTGTCTTCACCTTTTAAATTTTCTTGGCCAGCTCTACCTATGATAGTGTTATTTCACTGGATGTTCTCTCATTCACCTTTCCTTGGAACTTTTTCTTAGACCATTCCATGAGTTTGAAATTTGTCTTCTAGTCTTCATTGGTCACTTGCTCAACTATTTCTAGTAGTTGTTCCAATATTGGCTTTGTTTCATTAGGTGCCTACAAGCTAAGTTCATCTAGAAAGATGTCTTTTATTTAAATTAATGCTTGCCTTTGTTTATACTCATTTTTGAGTATCTCCTGCTTCTTCTTCCTTTCTAGTGCCTCTTGCACTTCATTGATTTGATCAATGTTCATGGTCACATAGTCATACTTTGAAATGAATATTTCTTCATCTAATGTAGGGTCTTCATAGTGAATTACCCTTGAAACCTTTGTAGAGCTCAAGCCTGGTGCTAAAATTTGCAGTGGTATTGCTTCAGTGCTCAACTTTTGAGGTATTCTTGTAGGAGTTCCAGTGGTTGGAAAACTTACCAAGGTTTGAATTTCTTCTTGCTCCTTTTCCTTTGGGGTCTCCTTCTCCTCCCCTAATCTTCCTTGGTCAATAACTATTATTTTTGGTGGTGCACCTTCTACTTGTGTAGTAGGAATAGAAGTATCCACCTGTCCTGTTTGGTCCTTCCTAGGCTCCTTAGCAGTTGTGGTGACTTTATCTATGGAATCAACCTTAGCTAATGTATCTTGTGAATCTTTCTCTTTAGGTTGTCCACTTGTAGCTATAGGGATGATATAAGATGTTTCTTGTATTTTCATCTTGTCCCTAGTCAATTCAGCTACTACTTTCTACAACTCATCTACGTTGACCAATACTAGATTACTACATAAGTGGGCTTGTAGAGTTTATTGGTCAAGGATCTTCTTAAGATCCTCTATAGTCAATGGATTGATGTTTTGACCAGAGTTATCTGGAAAATATTTTACTTTTATTGTTTCTGTAGGTGTTTTTTTGTCATGTGGAGGGCTTGGAGGTGGCAATTGTGTGTCTTGCACACTTTTTTCTGTGTGCTTCTCTTCAGAAATTACCATATTATCTCCCTTTTGTATTTCCTCCTCCACTGTGTCATTTTCCCTTTCCTTCTCACCTTCACCTTCCTTATCATTGTCATCTTCTTCTCCATTTTTTCTTCCCTCAAAGGGATCTTCCTCTCCTTCTTTGACAGTTGTTAGGGCATAGATCAATTTCCACATTTGAGTGGACTTCTTAACAACATCTTCAATCTTATTTTGAAGAATGTTGAAAGCTCTATATTTTGGTTCAAATTTTCTCCCATGCTTCTTATTGGGCTTAGTTATTTGTCCTTTTGTGAGCTCAGGCATTACTCTTGCCAATATAGACTCTCTTATTTCCTTTTCCATATTAAGGCAATAATGCCATTTATTTTCAACCATAGAATATAACTCTTTGGGCATTGAATTGTCAAGTTCAAGTGGAGTGTTCTTGAACTTGGCCATCATGGTATAGACTAATTCTTCAACCATGTTTTGTTCTTCCCTACTCAATTTATTAAAATTAATGCCCTTTAAGCCAGTTAAGTCTGCATTATCTTTAATATTATCAAATATATTTTCCAAATCAAACTTGGTGGTGTGACTTACCATTCTAAATTGTCTGTTGTCATCTGATTTAGTCCTTTCTTCATCAAATTTAGGAGGTGCAATATGTTTTCTTCTTAATTTCTCCTTGGCTATAACTTGTTGCTTAGTAGCCTTCTTCTTCTCTTGCTCCTTAGCCTCTTTCGTTGTGGCTCTTGTACTTTTCCTTGTAGTAGGCTTAGTTGGACTTGGCTTGGCAATATTTTTGCCCTTGGGCTGTGCTGTAGGTTGTTTCTGAGCTTTTCTCTTTTTGGGCTCTAGTTTGGTTGGTGCTTCCTTAGCTTGCTCTTCCTCCTTGACACCTTCTTCCTCTTTAGCATCTTCTCCTATGCCTTGTGTCAAGTCAAGTGGCTCCTGGCCCTGTTCTTTTTCTTCATCATCTTCATCTTCTTCTTCTTCTCCTTCTGCAATCCATTCTCCAAATTTGGTCTTAAGTTTCTTGACCAATTTATCATTTTTCTTTAGAGTTGAAGCAGTTTTCAACTCCATTTCCACTTCAGATTTTACAACATCAAAAGTGCCAAAAGGTTGTGCACTTTTATCAATCTCTTCTACAAGCAATGTTGTGATTGTTGTTAATGCCTCATCAATGTTAATTTCATATCCTAATGGCCTTAGCCATCTCACCATTGGTACTGTTGCTTGGATATAAGTGTAATCAATGTCAACTAAGAAAAAAATTTCATTGATATATTGATCTACTAGGGAGGCTAGAATCCTTAGTCTTTGCTTCATGGACTTCTTAAAGTCCTCAAAATAGCTTGTCATGAGGGTTTCAAAATTGGCTCCCATTTGCTCTATGTACTCATTTACCTAGATAGCTATAGACCTATTGGTCTTCCAACTTATCTTACCAAAAGAGGGAAATTCATTTTGAACATAGAAAAATATACATATCAAAATTGATCCAAACTTGCATTGAGCACTCTTGGATCTCCTTATCGCTCTCTTGGATCTCCTTATCGCTCCTAGGTTCTCCATAATCTACTGTAGTTGCAGTTTTTCCATATCATATGTATGACCCTTCTTAACAAGTTTGTATCCCACATCAAATGCAATGCATGGTACACTATTTAGTTGGCTTGACTAGTAAAATTTGTGAGATATAACCCTAACAAAAAATTCTACAAGTGGATCTCTGATTGTGTCAATAGTCATGCCTCTTTTATTCCACTTTTCCCTAGTGTTCTTTTTAATGGCTTCTTTTGAATCACTTCTCAAGGTCTTTGGTTATTCTAGGGTTGGGTATCTTGTCACCCCATGTATGATTCTCTTTAACAATTTGATAGGTCCACTCTCTAACCATAGGCATCCATCCTAAATCCTACTCAAAACTATTCTTATCCACTCCATCTTGAAAACTGTAGGAAAATTTAGGGCATGGGTTAAGCCCTTCCTTTCAACAATCTAAAATTCCTCCTTCAATACCCCATTCTCACATAGTTTGTCATAGGCTTGTTGAATCTCCATATCACCAATTGCTCCAACTTTACAATTATAGTATTTTCTAACATCTTGCACCATTACAACTTTAGGTGGAATTATGGATAGTGCACCAACAGGGTCATTTTTGTACATGACTTCAGGAATTGGCCTAAAATCTGGTTGTTTAACTTCATTACTAACCAACTGAACCTCAAATGGTTCCTTGTCCTTGGGATTCCTAGAGCTAGATGCCATTTCTAAAAACTAGGGTTTCAAGATGTAAAAATTGCATAACTGCATAGCTCAACACTTGAGAAATACCTTTAGCTCGATGAAATGATGCTTAATTTCCATTAGAAACTATGCAAATGCTTCAATCTCTAGTCGCCAATCACTTGTGTGCTCTTCTTTCTCTTGCTCTATGTTTGCAATGATGAAAAATGACCGAAAACTCAACCTTATACACTTCATTACATAGAATTTAATGCTTAGTGCATATATAGCTATCCAATTGGCTCCTTATGCAATTTTTGTTTCACTAGGCTTCCATTGATTTTCCAACACTCGGCATCCACTGGAGTTTCACTTATTTGGCTTCAATAAGAATTTCCTTTTACTCGAAAACCACTACTAACTCTGCTTCAACTGACTTTGGCAAACAACTCGGAAACTTTCCTTATTTGGCAACAATGTGAAAACCTTGAAGATTTAATCTTGCATCTTTATTCATGTTGATCTATCCTTTTTAGTACTAACTTATTCTAGGAACTAATGTATGATAAACCATTTAAATATCAGTCCCACATACCTTTTTACTTAGTTTGATGAAGTATGACCACTTGACCCTTTAGGTGAAGTGATCCCTTCATTTGATGTGTTGCATCCAGCTTTCTTCTTCCATGTCTTATTCATCTCTCTTCTAATGTGCTCAACATCTACCTTGCCTTTTAGGTGTCTTTGTTTGACTTTGAGTTGGGTGCCTTTTTCCTTATTGGGAAGTGCTTGTTGATATGACCAGTCTTTAAACAACTAAGGCATGTAGTTTGGATTAACCATCTGTTATAGCTTCCACTAAAATGTGTTCTTATACAATTCTCATGGATGTGTCCATACTCTTGACAGTAGTGATAGCTATGTCTTGTATTATAGTCCCAATTTTAGGAATTTTCAAGGCTTCTTCCCTTTTTTGATGATCATTTGGGCTTGGATCTGCACTCAAAGACTTTGTGTCCAAACTTATGAGAATTGTAGCAATGTCCTTCAAATTTTGGTGCATGCATGGTCCTGGTTCTACATTCATGTGCCTAATGACGTTGTTTGTTGCACTCGTAACAATGTGTCATGTTCTTTGGCTCAGCATTTTGACTACCATTCTTGTTCCTGCAAATATTAGTTGTATGTCCTTTCTTTCCAAAGTGATGACAAGTAGGTTTAGAGTTCTTGCCTTTATCATTCCTTTGTTCAGTAGTCTTGGATGACTTTCCTTCTTTAGTGTTGGTATAACCCAAACTTGATGTGTCTTTACCAAATCTAGGGGATTTCAGTAGTTGCTCAAAGTACTTGATGGTTTCATTTGGCTTGTTGAAGCTTTCAGCAAACTTCTCCTCTCTTTTTAGGTCATTCTACAATTGCTGATTCTGTGACTTCAATGTAGTTATCTCAATGTCTTTGATATTCAACTCATGATGGGCATTCATCATTTGACTTAGAGTATCCAACTGCATGTTTGAGATTTTTGACAACTATGGTGATTTTTCTTCTAATCTATTTGATAAGATTCATTTGTCTTCTTCAATCATGGCCTTGTCTTCTATAGCTTTCTTCTTTTGTTCAATCACCTCACATAGTAGTATTGCTTATGATTCTTGCTCCAACTTGAGATTTCTGATCTCCTCAACTTGTGCTCTATTCTTATCCATGAGATCTGCAACTATTGCATCAAACTCACAAGAGTTACCATCTATAAATAACTTTGAAGTGTCAATCTCCTTGTATTGGGTGTCATTTTCAGCTATGGCAATCTCTTTCCTTCTCTTTAGCAAACTCCTCAAAGCATCTCTAGCTTCATCTAATTGTTGTAGTAGGAGGTGTATCTCAATCTCCTGATTCTCAATGGTCTTTCCCAACGTGTAGACTTCCATCTCAAGATCTTTTCTTCAAGTTGTAAGGTTTCTCCTAATGAGAACTAGGCTCTAATACTAATTGTTAGAATCAATAAGTGGGAAGTATACTTCTGAGAGGGGGGGTGAATCAAAAGTACTGAACTTTAACCACTAAAAATTTTAACTTTAAAACATTGCATGCATAAACATATAGAAATAACATGTAAAGAAAATGCATCCACATAAACACTTGACACTAGATATGATTACCTAGAAACCCCCCAATGAGAAGGTAAAACTAGGGTGGGGATGAAATTGACAACTCTTCACTACTATAGCAATAAAGTTCACTTGTTAAGGTTACATATTTTGACCATTCTCATGATCTGCCTTGTGAAAGGTCTGCCCTGTTAAAGGCTTACAAGTATTGTTAGATCCTACCCTATTAAAGGATTTTAACACCCTGTTAGAAATGTGCCTGGCTAAAGGACTTTAGAACACTCACTTGGAATGTCACCCTATTAAAGGATTTATACAATGGTTGTTAAACCAACCTAAATCCATAGGATTTCATTCTATTGTAACAATTGTTAGAGAGTACAATAGAATGTTTGATCTGATACACTTACAATTTGACATTGTTGATTTTAGATCCTTGTTTTGTCCAATCTGACCCTCACTGATCTAATATGAAAATTCTGTAACCTTGATCCTTTTTTTTGCTAACTAATTATGCAATTTTTTCCTTCTTCTAATTCACCTTCAACTTTATTAATTCACCCCTTTCACTTCCTTCAAATCTTTTCTAGCATTATCTCCTCCCATACATTCTTTCTCACACACTATAAAGTATGGGCCTTCATCTCCTTAAAAAGATTTTGTGACTTAGGGTTAGGTATGAATCTAAAATTGAGATTCATCCAACTTTATCGCTCAAATCCTTCCATTTTTCTCATTGGTTGCATGTTGATTACATAGGGAATCCAAATAGATTCGATCTTATCTCTAAGCTTCAAGATCTATCCACATGTCAGCTCAAAAATGGTTTACATCTTAGTTTGTGAAGGCACAAACTCTTATGTTAATTATGTATTTATTGGCACTTACTGATTACTAATGCTTGGCACATACTAAATTCTATCTTGCTTGGCACTTGAACTTGCACGACATCTATTGTTCACTTGGCACATATAGTTTACTCGACACTATCTATTTGCTCGACATCTGAATGACTCGCCAGTTACTAAATTCTTGGCTTGGCACATATTGCAACTCAACATCTATATTATGCTAAGCATGAACTTAGAAAATTTCTTAAGTGTGTTAACACTCAATTGTGAAAACTAATCTGAGATCAATAGATAGTGGATTAGTTTCTAATCTGTACAAGGTTGATTTGAAAGGGTCTGATGTGTTTTATGAGTGCAAATTTTGTAGACCTTGTAGAATTCTAATGAATTTTAAATACATCAAACTTGAGGAGAGAAAGCAACTAATTACAATCAAAGTGCTTCAAATAGCTATGTAGAAAATTTGTTTTAGCTTCTAGTGACCTGATATGGTTGGTAGGAAACTAGTCATTAGGTTATTTTATATTTAGAATTGTGGAGAACAACAAGAGAAATGTCCATTCAATGAATTTAACTATTTTACAAGATTATAGTGATGTTGTTATCTTAATTGGATTTATAATGAATTGTGTGATATGTATTTTGGAGATAAGTTCTTGCATTCTAGCCTAGATTTTAACTATCAAAGTAATGGTAGGAAGGATATTGAATACAAGAATGGGGAATTGTAGCCCCTTGACTATGATATTTCAAGGTATCTTTTTGATATTTGCTTGTACTCACAGTGCATGTGGTTTTGTTACTTTTTTTTATACTAAAATTCCAATCTGAATGTGATTTGATCGAGTTCAATATAACGTACTAAATATATACTACGATCTAAAATGTTGATGCAAATGAATCTTATGTCATATTTTATTAAGAGTAAGAAATTTTTTTTCTATAATCCTTTATAATAAAAAACAATGTATTGGCTAAGTTGTTTTAGTTATTTTAATCTATGAACACTATCTTCTAATTGATACAAGTCTATATAATATTTGGTACAAATATGTATTCAACATTTCAACTTAGTAATCCATCATAAGAAATAGAATACAACTACTAGTAGGAGCCCACTATTCTATAAAAAAGGAAGAAAGTTTTGATGGGTGAATCAAAGCAAGCTAACAATGTCATAATAGAGTCACAACCAAACTAGGACTACTCTCATTAAAGGACTTTTTCTCAATAGTAATTATGTTGTATAGTGTTGAGAAATTTGCTTACATACAATATTGTATTTCTTATGATTTTATTTTTTCTAGATCTATACCAATGTTGTACAAAGAAATGGTTGACTAATGTTCATGCAGGTTCAATGCATCTTACTTTCTAAAAATGTTGAGGGTTAAAAGGCTGGTCTATGTGGGTGACTCTCTTAGTCAAAGTGAGTGGGAATTTATAGTTTTCCTTATCACCCAAAATCATGGTCATAGGAAAGGGCATTCATCTGTGACCACCTTTCATCAAGGAGGTGTTGTTGGTTACCTCTTGGAGGACTGTAATTATTCAATAGAGATTTCATGGTCACCATTCTTGCTAAGCGAACACATAGCCACTGATAAGAGAACTTTACAAATTGATACCATAGATGATCCATTCTCAACATGGAAGACAACATATATATGTGTATTCAACATGGGCCATTGTTGGACTCATCCAAAGCTTTAACAGGGTAAAACCACTTAAGTTCTACTCTGTTATAAAATCATAAAGAGATTTCCTTTATTAATATTTAGTTGAGAAGGGTTTTTAAATGATGTATAATCATTTAAGATAGAATATTAAGCACAATAAGAAAGTATACTAATGTTGTTAAGGGCTATTCATAGGAGATATTATTACAAGGAAAGTGGATATCTTCACCCACACATGGAAAATAGTATAGCTTTTGAAAAATCATCGAGGACATGGTGGTGCAAAGCACAAGAGGCTCAAGAAGTACTACCAAGGTCACCATATGGCCCTAATGAAGGATACATGGAACAATTGCATCTACAAGGTCTAAATGGCCATTTAATGATGTAATCAAGAGTAGTAAAGCCATATTTAACTATATTGAGTCTATTATTATAAGTTCTATTGGGTCATAAAGAGTTCAAAGGAGTAGAATACAGGGTTCAAATTAGTATTTTGGTTTCCATAAGGTCTTAAGAGACCTTGCCAATTTAATTGGGAAGATAGACCTATTCTAATGTTTGAAAAAGTCATAAAGTTGTTAAGACTTGTTACCCATGTATGTTCCATGTCATATCCATTTTTCACATGCAAAGAGAAACCTCCATTCTAGGAATAAGTCTTGAGAATAAACCAAAAAGTTTAGGAGTTCACTAGTTCAAAACATCTAAGGTCCATTCTTTTTAAGCATTTCCTTCTTTCTTGAACTTAATGTTGAACTTGAACTCTACACATAAGTATTCAATGTTCAAAGTTCATAATTTCATGGGTTCATAGCATTAGGTTAGTCTAAGCTTAGAATATTTGTCCACCAATCGAACCTCGCTTCTCATTAGTGAAGTTGACCATTGGAACATTTTATGATCATGTTCATCAATTCAATTAGTAATCTTCAAATTTTATCATCTTATGAGAATCAGTTCCCATATATTACAACCAATTAACTTGAACATTGAAATGTTATTATTAGTTCAAAGGTTCATAATTCATGGGTCTAAAAGCTCACCTCAGTAGAGACACATGTCTAAGTAAGTGGCAATACAAAAAAATGATTTTTCTTTCCTAAAATTCATGGAAAAGACATATTAATTAGTGATTAATAGTAATTATGGAAAGATATGCTTTGGTATGTGCAAAATTGAAGGAAAAATCTAATGATGGAAAATACCTTGTCATTTCACTTATACTCACATCCATTTGTACTTATTTTGCTCTAGGTCACATTCTTTAAAAATTTTGTTTCCTTTTCATTCATTTTTTATTGATGTTTAAGGTAAGAGTTCTATTTTTGTCTGGAGACACAACAAGATGGCGTTAGGCCCCATTACCAATAATTTTTTCATGCTACCAACATGGTGAGTCCTCCATTTTTGTTATGTTGGATTTTATTTCTTTTCCTTCAAATTAGATTCTTGTATGTGTATTTTCTTCCATCTTTTCTCTCCTTGTGGCTAGTCAATCCCAATTGTTCATGGTTGTGTTTCGCCCCAAATTTCCTAAAAAAAGAGAAGTAGTTAGGCATAAGTAGTTCCCTATCTTAGACTAAGGATACATTCCTCACCAATGAAGACATTCACAAATTAGTAGCTAGATTCTCCAATCGAAAACTAGGGTCAATATCCAAAAAAGTCTCTAAGAGTGGGTTGTTGCAAGCCTCTAGTTTTCCTAACACCATCCCTTGCCCAAAAATTTTCCTAGCATGTCAAGATGGGTATGATGCTAATGAGAAATGTATCTAAACCTAAAGTCGAAAAGTATTGGTATATGTTAATAGAGATGTCATGATGGATACATTGAAAATTCCTCCACACAAAGTTTATGAGGATTGAACTATCAATTCATCTTATGCCCAATTAACCATCAATACTAATGAGTACAATAATGCAATTGCTATGGTTTGGCTTCTTAAACTAGAAAGAAGTGGTTCCCATCTCCCATGCCTTCTAAGTAGAGAACACATGGTTTTGAAGATTAAGGATATCATAACCCTATTGAATAGAGTAAAAGGAAACTCACATGCTTTCCATTGGGAGAATTAGATGTACTTTTTCATCCAAACTATTTTAGGGAAAGATACATTTATAGATTAGGATGATATTATAGGAGGAGCTTTACCAAGTGTCTAAAATGTTAGCATGAATGTTGATGATACTAGATTGTGGGAGTATCCTAAGCATTGGAGAGTATTGATATTTTGCATTCATGACTATGTTTGTTATTGATATCAACATATGATGGAGACACAACCCAAGTATAGAATGGACACAACAAGAAAGGGAAAAACTTTATTAACTATGAAAATATGCCAATACACTTAGTGCAGAGAAAATACACTCCAAAACATGCCCTATGGGCTTACAATAGTATAAATCTAGAGAGAATTTCTTCTCCCAATACCTCCTCTCAAAATCCACTCTGAACTGCCTCTTACAATGCCAAAAATGTTCTTAAATAGATTTCCAAAGGTTAAGGATTAGGAATACATTATAGAAAGTGCTAGTTGGCATCCATCGCCAAAATAAAAGGCTCCAAAAGTTGCATTAGAAGTTGGCGCAAAATTAGAAGAATCCAAAAATAGTAGCCGAACTTCTGGGAGGCATAACTTTTGAACTGTAGCTCCGATTGATGAACCGTTTACATTTTTGGAAAGCTCTTGAAGTTCTCTATAGCTCTATCGAGGAGCTTTTCTCATCCCTCATTTTTAAGGCCCATACGAGGTCATTTTGTGCCTCAAACCTGACTTTGAAGCATTCTTAAGAGGTCTCCAGAAATTGAAAAATTGTAATAACTTTCTAACCGTGGGGCCTTTTGACCTTATTCTTTTTCTGGAATGTTCTAAATTACAATTACCATCATCCCTCCAAATTGCACCTTCTAACTCACCATAATTATGGCTCAATTACATAGTCCTATTTTTTTGGTATTTATACATATCCCAAGGTGCTTAAAAACTCTAACTCGGAACACTAATAGTGGAACTGTAAGAGTTGGAACCTTTATTTGACCCAAATGGGTATCTAGAAATGAAAACACATGAAATAGAAACTAAGTCTAGGTATAATTTTTTTTGGTGACACAGGATTGCCCTTATACCTCTGGATGCTCCTGCATCAGACACCTAGGGTAGATTGAAAAGTAACCCTATCACTTTGTGGATGGTAGAGGAAATCCCAAATGGTAAACCTTGACTACTGATATCCAAGTTGATTCCTCTATCAGCCGTCCTTTCCACTTAACTAGGTACTCTTCATACTTCCTATTTTTGGTACTCCTGCCCAGATGACTGTCCAAAATCTCTTCTATCTCCTCCTTCTTAGAAGTAGGAATTAGACATGGCTCCAGCATCAAATCCTCATTTGCACCATCATCATGATACTATATTAAGTCTGCAATGTTGAAGATTGGAGAAATGTGAATTCCATCTGGCAACTCCACCTCATATGCATATCTTGAGTCATGTTTCTTCAGAATTTTGCACGGGCCAAATTTCTTCATCTTCAGTTTGTTGTAAGCACCTACTGGAAATCTTTCTTTTCTTAAGTGTACCATTACTAGATCCCCTATTTGGAACTCCTTATGTCTTTTCCTTTGATCAGTCCTAGCTTTATACTATTGATTCATCTTGGTAATGTGTGCCTGGACCTCCTCATGTAGACACTTGATATGCTCAACAAATTCTTCTGCTTCAGCACTCGTCCTCTCTGCTTGCTCCATCTTCCTCAATTTTGGTGCAGTCCTTAGGATACTTCCATATACAATTTGGAATGGTGATCTACCAGTACTCCTATTTATAGAGTTATTATAAGAAAATTCCACTTGTGGTAGAATCAAATCTCATCCCTTGGGCTTATCCCCAACTAAACATCTCAACAAATTGTTGAGACTTCTATTTACCACTTCTGTATGTCTATCAATTTGCGGGTGATGTGTAGAACTGAACTTCAAGTTCGTTCTCAACTTCTTCCACAATGTTCTCCAGAAATACCCCAAAAATTTAGTATCTCTGTCAAAAACTATACTCCTTGGGAGGCCATGTAGTCTCACTACCTCTCTGAAAAACAAGTCTGCAAGATGGACGACATCATGAGTTTTGTGGCATGGAATGAAATGTACCATTTTGGAGACCCTATTAACCACCACAAATACTAAGTCATTACCCATGTGTGTCCTCGGCAATCCAAGAACAAAATCCATACTTATGTCCTCCCATGGCTTTGATGGAATAGCCAATGGCTAATATAGTCTAGTATTGCAACTAAATCCCTTGGTCGCTTGACAAACCTGACAACTCTATACAAATTTATTCACATCCTGTGAAATTTGAGACCAAAAATAATGTTCTCTAAGAATGTCAATGGTCTTATCTTGACCAAAATGTTTTTTTATCCCTCCACTATGTTTCTCCTTAATCAAATTTTCCCTCATGGAACTCCTTGGGATGCACAATTGACTGCCCTTGAACAACATAGCATCCTGAATCAAATAGTCTAGCCACTTGGTTTTGTCTACAAAAACAAGTTCTTTATAAGCTTTCCATGCTTCAGCAAAATTAAGATCCTCAGGGTACAGATTCTTGAGTTCATCAAACCCAACTACTTCAACTTGCACTACTGTAAGCAACAACTACCTCCTACTCAATGCATCTACAACCCTGTTAGACTTTCCACTTCTATGCTTCAACACAAATGTATAGCTCTGCAAGAACTCTACCCACTTCATATGCCTCTGGTTCAATTTACCTTGGCTATTTAGGTACTGTAATGCCTGGTGATTAGTATATAAAACAAATTCCTTTAGTAATAAATAACACGTCCATTTCTTTAAGGCTTGAACTATTGCATAGAACTCTTGATCATAAATAGAATACTTCTTTGCATCATTCAGTTTTTCACTAAAATATGCAATGGGCTTACCTTCTTGGCTCAATACAGCCCCAATAGCACTGCCACTACCATCACAATCCACCTGGAACTGTTAGAAATAATAACATTGAAATGAACTAAAATAAAAGAATTAACAATTAATCCAAGAGAGTTTGTGAAAATAGTTACCATAAACTTAGATCCAAGAGAGAGTGACAGAATGAACAACCACCAATGAATCAACAAGAGGAGAAAAATATTTGAAAGGGGAAAGCAAAGAAAACCCCTTGTGAATAATATGAATGAGGCAAATGCCTAAAGAATGAAAGAAGGAGAGAGAAGAGAGAAAATGGAGCCACTGGCTCATTACAAGAACTACATAGTGATTGTGTATTTAGAATGAGAGAGAAGCATCTCTTATAAAGAGATGAGAAGAGGAGTTATTTGTAACTCCCAAGTGAATGACTGCCACATTCATAAGTGTGTGCATAACAAGTGTCATAATCATCTTAAGGAGGAATAACTATTTCCTTAATAAAGGAATTACAAAATAGACTTGTCCTCACATGTGGACTAGAGGACAAACAACATAAGGGATACTTTGGTTTATCCCATTTAATAAATACAACCAAGGAAAGATTACCAATTCTAACACCCCCCTTTAATCTTTACTTGGGGAAATTAGATCAAAGGGTATTAAACCCAAATTTTTACAATGAAAATAGCAGAAAATTGATCTTTGACAATGACTTCTTTTATGCAAAATGTCTCTTGTGAGTGTAGGTAGATCTTCCTACAGCCGAGAGAGAAGTGGATAGGTACACCAAATCTTGTATGTGCTGGATGGATTACTTGAAAAACATAGACACAAGAAACAAGACAACTATCCACAGGAAGTAGTTCATCTTATATTCAAATTAGAAATCCTTTTGAATAAGGATAAGAAAATTTTCATAGAGAAATAGAGGAAAATAAAACATGTTACCACAAAACAATGGAGATAACTTGATATCAAGTTAAATTATATGCTCAAAAAATTGTCAACAAGGACAAATTGAGTAAAAAGCTTGATCATGTATATGAGCAATATTAGTATGCTAATAGAAACTAAATTTAAATAAAGCTTCTACAAACTAAACAAAATTCATAAACTTCAAGATAGACTAAGATGAGCTCTCAATTGAGAATATGAGCCATTAATGGGCTCTCTCAATGAGAAGCTCTCTTGTTGAGTAGCTTTGTCTAAATAGATAGGATGTATGCTTAAGCTTTATGCTTCAAAAAGGGCTACAAATGGAGTTGGAATTTGGGTGTGAGTGTATGGTTTTGATGTAAAATGGCTTCTCAAAATGGCATTATGACTTTACTTCATGGATTTTGTTATTTTGCAAAGGGGAAGGATCCAATTTATAGGCAAGAGGCTTGAGGGATTGAGGGCTAAGATGCAAGGATGGGAAAAAGCTCATGGAGGGCTCAGATTGCATGAGAGGAGAGCACATGGATTGTGCTTCCTTATAGCCAATCAGGGAGTGACACATGTCACAGGGTGAGAGGATGGAAGAAAAGGGAAGGATGAGTCAACAAAGGAGGCTCAAGGGATAAAATCTTCATAAAGACCCTCATAATGGCTTGTAAGAGCAATAAAAGGGCTTGGAAGAGTCATTTATGGCCTAGTGGACTTCATAAAGTTTTATGGTTGAGATATTTTGAGGAAGATGAGAGCAATTTCGACTTGGGCTTGATTAGGAGGGTTTTACGCTTTCTTAGGATTGTGCAAATGATTAGAGGATGGATTAGGATGGTTTAGGATTAGCTTAGGGATAGGCAAGTGGATGGCATTTAATGAGGGTGGGTGAAGGAGGAGATATTTGTTAACTTTGGCTTGGGTTAGTAAGTCTTAACCCTTTTTTAAGGAATGTGACAAGGTTAGGAGGGGATTAGGATTAGGTTTAAAGACATCTTCTAGAAGAGTCTAGACTTTGGATGAGGATAAAGACTTTCTAGAATAGTCTAGAATTTCCTAGGATGAGGATGAAGACTTTCTAGAAGAGTCTAGAACTTCTTAGGATGAGGATAAATTAGATTTTTAAGAAATAAATAAAGTTTTATTTATTTCAAGGGTTTGGGTTGAGGAGATATTTATTAAAACTTTTTTAATAAACATGAGGATTAATATTTAATCTTAATTAAATATTTTTAGTTGGGATTAGGGGTAGGAAATGGTGGGATTAGCCTTTAATTAAAATTAAAGAAGGATTAGAAGATTTTGGAAGAGGTTAGTGGTCTTAAGGAAATTGGCCAAGTTTTGGGAAAAAAATAAATTTTTTATTTATTTTGGGTTTTTTGGTCAATTTATTAATTAAATAATTAATAAATAAGGAAATAATGTTTAAATAAGATTTAAACATTTTTGGGAGGGATTCCTTAATTAAATATTTTTAATTAAGATAAAGGGATTTAATGGCATAAAAATAAATTAATTAATTAATTAATGATGATGTCATCAAGACTTTTTTAGAAAATAAAAATACTTTATTTTCTAAAGGTTTTTAGGTGTCTACATTTTGCCCCTCTTTGATGTGATGCCGCAAGTGGCATGGCATCAAAGATAAGAAAATAAGATGCCCAAGGCTAGAGCAAAAGAGGACAGAATGGACTGTGAGATGCCCCCTCAAGAAGGTGGCAAGGAGAGAAAGCGAGGCTCGACAACTTCTTGAAATGTACAAGAATCTTGATGGGTGGGAGGACGAAGAGTGGCTTAAGAGAAGAGGTTTAGTTAGCTCAAACTCGCACTATGGGAAAATGATAAAGGAGAATTGGAGGCACAAGAGGAAGCAAGCTTAAGATCTCAGGGATTGTAGAGGATGAAGCAGTGGAGCGCTATAAAAGGAATCCAGGATGGGGAGATGGATGAGGGGATTAAAAAGCTGATGCAATAGAACTTCAAAGAGTCAGATTGGCAGAAGATGGGTTTCGGAGATCCCTAGGACTAGGATTGTGGATCTCGAAAGATGAGGCTTGGTGGATTGATTTGGATTGGTGGATCCCTAAGACTAGGATTGTGGATCCCTAAAGCTAAAGGTGAGGAGTGATTCAAAGAGATACTGATGCATAAGTTGGGGTAGGAGAGACGAATGTTGGATATGGATGGGGGATAATGGAGATGAAGGGAAACCATTGAAGCTTTTTTGAGCAGGGGGGATACTTCAAAGAGAAGTACCACCATGTAGTTGAGCACTAGATTTGCTATAGGACTATTGGTTAATTGCCGAGGTTACCAAGAACATCAAGGCCTTTTCACCAACTGTCTAGAAGACTGATGAACTGACTCAAAACAAACACGCAAGGATTGCCCCAGTATCACACATGAATCCCAGAGGAAGTAGTGTGGAAACGACACTGGGTAACCCACAAGCAAAAAAGAAAACAAGCAAAAGACATGATCAAGACCTTACGCTCTGATTGCCCCATTCGCAGTATACCATGATATGGAAGATCATGGCAACCTTGAGGAGGGAACAAGGAGATTTCTTGGAAAAGATATTTCAAGACCCAACAGGGAAGAGTCCAAATCAAAAGAAAGCGAAAATCCAAAAGAGAACCATTTGCCAACGAGATGGGTAGGATGAGGTACTAACGGACCAAGATCAGCCATGAGGAAAGCTATATCCTACAAGGACCTATCAGAGAGCACCTAAGCTGGTGGATTTATATGAGTGATGTGTCTGGCAAGCTGAACTAAGAAGGATAACACTTTGGTGATAGGAAATCTAGCTAAAGGATGCATTGGAATAGCTAACCAAGGGTTGTGCAATGTGTGCAAGATGTTGATCAAGGAGGAACTGACATGAAAGCTGGATAGATACAATGGTACTAAGCTAAAGAGGATGTACAAGCTGACGGACCAAGATATTTATAAGCGGGCTAATCAAGATATGGTACAAGCTAACGGACCAATGATAGGTATGATACAGATGGATAAAAAGCTCAAGATGAGAGGATAGCGGGATGGTTTGATGTTGTGCAAGATGCGAAAGCTAAGGGTGGGGTGATAGCAAAAGATATGGATTTGGCAGGATGCATCCAATGATGAGGAGAGATTTTGTGACCAAGGATAGCTAGAGGAGCAGGATGAGATGGCTGGATAGGATGGTAGATAGCTAGGATTATGATGGATATAAAGAGATGACATTGGGTTTGCATGAGGATAGCCTAGAGCTAGATTCCAATGACAAGGGAGGATGGACAAGACAAGATCTCCAAGGAATATAGTGCCCCCAATCAGAAGATAACATGCGGAAGGAGGTCTTATGATGGATGTGATAGGATTGAAGCTAGGATGGAAAAAGTTGAAGGGGCTAGGGAGATGGATGATAGCTAGGATGGTTGGTTGAAGCTACAAGAGACAAGTGGATGGTGTGAGATGGAAGATGGAGGGTGGAGGATAGGTGGATAGATTGGAAGATGGAGTTGGATGTCAAGAGATGACCAAAAGCATGAGGGTGATAGGCTTAGCTAGGGATGGCGGGATTACACATGATGCTTGTTTGCCAAGTTTTCATCATGGTACTTGTCCAAGTTGCTTGAATTGCCAAGTTTTCACCAATAGACATTTTATTTTTCTTTATTATTTTTTGACTTTTTGACTTTGGACTTAGCTAGAATGATTTTGGCTTTCTTCAGCTATTTTTGGCTCATAAATGTTGGTAGGATGGATGAAAAAGGATTGGATTGAACAAGTGGAATGGTGGGTGGGAGTTTGACAGATAATGGATACGAAGACATAAGGCTTGTGGGTAAAAGGATGAGGAAAATGGAAAGATCATCATTGGCACACACCTTGAGAGGTGATAAAGTAGTGGGAAAGATGGTTTTGAGCGAGGTTGAGGAGAAAATGGAGGAAGAGAAAGATAAGGACTAAAAGTAGAGTTGGAAGATGGAGGATGGGAAATTTAGGATAAGAAGCATATGGACTAAAAGTGGATTGGGGGGATGAAGGATGCTTATATGGGGATTTGGATGAAGGATGGATGGATGAGGCTTTTTGAGTAGCATGAATGGATGCCAATTGAGATTTTTCTTTGAGATGCATTTCTTTTATGATCATCTTGGGTATCCACATGATTTTTGACTTTTTTAGCTTGGGCTTTTGTGGCCTCTTGACTAGGAGCATACAGCAAGGAGATAAAGAGATTGAAATGGGAAATCCCCATAAAATATCATCCTCGCATTGAGGAACAAAATGGAACAACATGGAGAGAAGCTCCATAAATATCAACCTTTCAAAGCAGAGTGTATAGAATCAAATGGAGGGAAACTCCATATAAATATTAATCTTTCAAAGTGGAACCAATAGAACCAAATGGAGGGAAACTCCATATAAAATGAGTGCACACCAATATAGGATGAAGGTATACTCCATGGGCCAGATAAGGAAACTATGTATCATTTATACTAAGGGGACCTACATAGTTATCCTTGAAAAAATTAGCTCCCTATGCAACTCAAAAAAAATATCATATAATCATGTATATCAATGGTATAAAACCATAAAGTGCCAACATGGGCATAGAATGATCAAAATATCACAATAAAGTCGAAGGCAAATGTGTAAGATAACTCATAATCCACTCAAAATGAATTAAACTTTATTTTCAAAATGCAGAGATCCAAGGATGATCAAAATAAACAAAATATGTATATCAAGTATAAAACTCCATTGAGGGTAAACATGAGTACTTAATTCATTTTGTGAAGGTATAAATCAATTTCTGAATTATTATAGTCATAAAATTATATATTTATTTGGGTATATATGTGTGCACCCATATATACTTAAATAAATATATGATAAGTCACAATATTGGAAGGATCCTTATATATATATATATATATATATATATATATACATATATATATATATATATATATATATATATGTATATATATATATATATATGTACATATATATATATATATATATATATATATATATATATGTATATATATATATATATATATATATATATGTATATATGTATATATATATATATATATGTATATATGTATATATATATATATATGTACATATATATATATATATATATATATATATATATATATATATATATATCAAGTAGAATGAACATTTTGAATAAAGACAAAATCTTCTTAAATAGTACTTTTAGATAACAGAATCTAATCACAATTATTAGGAATGATTGCCAAAATAGAGTGCTTTTTCGTAAAAAAATAATTGAATTTTCAGAATGATAAAAGCCAAAAAAGCATCTTACATGAACAGATAACGTGGTTAATTAGCAACAACCCTTTTTTTTTAGCAATGATTTCTCTTTATCATGTAATGCTACAAATGGAAGACTTAGAATAATGTTCTAAAAATAATAATCAAGAGTTATAAAAAGTTGTCAGAGAATATCTTAGAATAGATGTTGTAATAGGTGAATAATGATGCAGACCTGCAAAAAAATGTTAGAGGAATAATTCTTCTGCAAATATAGAAACTGTATCTGCCAATGTTTTGTTCAAATGTTACTAAAGAATCTGCAAATATCCTTAAAATAGAAACTTAAAAGTAGTATCTAACTAATACAAATTATAATTATTAAAGCCAAACGTACAAGTTATAAATAAATTTTATAACTCACAACGTAATAGTAAATAACCAAACTTATAGGTTATAAATTAATTTTATAACTTATAGGTTATAACCAAATTTTATGACTTGAGAATATGGAATCTTAATTAATGTTTTTGAAAGAGTTTGAAATATGAGAATGTCAAACATTTAAGTTATAAATCAATTTTATAACTTATGCTACGACCATTCTAAAGGCTTATTAAATAAAACTAAAAAATAAGGCTTTATTAATAAAGTAATACATAAAATGTCTTTTAAAACTTAAAGCATTCATGCTTTATCAATAAAAACTTAAAACTTAAATGTAAGCTTAGCCATTATTTAAAGCATGTTATTACTAAAATAATAAAAATGTTATATTAAACCTATGAGATTTAAATTTTTCTTAGAATAAAATGACACTATAAAAAGTTAACACTTGCTAATTAAGAGCGATTAAAAAAAACTTATTAAACTTTTTTGCACAAAAAACTTATTAAACTAATGCATGCAAAGCCTCTGACATAAAAGGCCACTCTACTAACATGCAAATCTTGCAGCTTATAAGGTTATGCGATGCAAATCTTGCACGGAGTGACAAGAATGGCAAGTTAGAGAAAGGTCAGCTTATTACAAGCTCTTCTTATCTTGTGAAGTGACGAAAACAACATTTTCATTTTATTGAGGAATATGGAATAAAGGTTAAACAAGTTAGGCATGCAGTGAACCAGGAGGTGATTCAAGAAGAGCCAACACACACAAAGAAAACACACACTGGAAGCATCAGAAACCATCAATTTCCCCTCATTTTGTAGATGTGATGCGATGCAACATGAAAGGGGGCAACTTTCACATGCAGCTCAGAGACATTTTTAAGGTGCTTGACAAAGAGGGCACAGGGATGCTTTCTATGTTCGAGCTCTATCATATCCTCACCAGTGTTGGGGAGAAGCTCAAGCCCTCCAAATTTGATGAATGGATACAGGAGATTAAAGTCGATTCCAAAGGTAAGATATCTTATGAGGAATTCATCGATAGGATGATGGCCAAGCGATATTAGGGTTTTTGGGGTCTATGTGGGAAGCATCTGATACACAAAAAAAACTTTATGCAAGACCCCATGCAGCTTAAATAACTTTGCAATACTTGAAAGGCTTGATTGCACTGGATTAGAAGATAAGCTATGTGCAAATGAGCCGCTGAGCAATGGAATCAGAACTTTTAAGCCTCAGAAGATGAAAGGCTTACAAATCCAATCCCAAAATGCCAAGGTAGGAAGCTAGCGATTTGAAGTGATTAATTTTCAATAAAAAAGAAAACAAAACTCAAATCAAATCCAAAGATAAATGTAAAAAAAATTACAAGAGGAAGCACAGAACAGTAAAATCACATTAATAAATGCTAAACAAGAAGGTGATGGAAGAGAAGCATGCTCATGATACAAGCAATAGGATAGTGCAGGATCATAAGGATGCCCCATTCTGACTAATAATCAATACAGACATGAATGCATGCAAAAAGATGAGACTGCAAATAATAAAACTAAATAGAAATCCTTGCCCTGGCAATGTGGAATGCGATTAAAACCCATCAAAAGAATGGCTCGAATTGCATTTATCAATTTACTTGAAATTTCACTAAAAATAGTATTCTGTAAAGAATAAATCTTAACCTCTATAAAAACAACATTACAAGGCAACAAATAATTAATCAACAAAGAAGCCAACATAAAACACTAAAAGAAAAAATGTAGAGAACATGAATTAGATTAAATAGATGAAGGAAAGAGATATAAAGAAATTTCTAAAACAAAGATTAGATTTGAAGAATTTAAAGGAAATTTCTATAAAAAAAACTAACTAAAAGGGAAACATAAGATAAGATCAATTTAGAGAATGTTGAGAATTTCTTAAAAAAATAAAGATTTAAGTAATTAAAATAAGAGACAAAAAAATATTTATGTAATTGAGGAATAGAATCATAAATAAGATTTGAAAATAATAGATATTGTTGAGAATAAAAGGAATATACATATTAAATATTTTTTAAATAGATGAAAGAAAATAATAATTCTTTTTTAAAAAATAATAATATGAATAGAAATATAATCAATTATAATGTAAGTCCTAATTAATATTATTTAAGTTTTCCCTCCAATCACCTGTTAGGAAAATAATAATGTAATAATTTTTTAAAATATATATATAACAAAATAATAATAATAAATACTATTAAACTAAAATTAATAAATGCTACTTGTTAAAACAAGAGCAAAAAACAAATTTAATAATTTTTTTAAATAGAGATACTTAGGTGGAGATTATTCAATAAGATGCGCTTTCAATGAATGACAACCATCATCACATAAAACTAAAAACAAGGATTAGTAGCTCTGATACCATGTTAGAAATAATAACATTGAAATGAACTAAAATAAAAGAATTAACAATTAATCCAAGAGAGTTTGTGAAAATAGTTACCATAAACTCAGATCCAAGAGAGAGTGAAAGAATGAACAACCACCAATGAATCAACAAGAGGAGAAAAATATTTGAAAGGGGAAAGCAAAGAAAACCCCTTGTGAATAATATGAATGAGGCAAATGCCTAAAGAATGAAATAAGGAGAGAGAAGAGAGAAAATGGAGCCATTGGCTCATTACAAGAACTACATAGTGATTGTGTATTTAGAATGAGAGAGAAGCATCTCTTATAAAGAGATGAGAAGAGGATTTATTTGTAACTCCCAAGTGAATGATTGCCACATTCATAAGTATGTGCATAACAAGTGTCATAATCCTCTTAAGGAGGAATAACTATTTCCTTAATAAAGGAATTACAAAATAGACTTGTCCTCACATGTGGACTAGAGGACAAACAACATAAGGGATACCTTGGTTTATCCCATTTAATAAATACAACCAAGGAAAGATTACCAATTCTAACAGGAACACCTTACTAAAATTAGGAAGTGCCAACACAGGTTGTTCAGTCACCTTCTTCTTCAACAATTCAAAATTTCTCGCAACTGCTATAGTCCATTTGAACTCTTTTCTATCCCCTCTTATTATGTCAGTCAGGGGTGCACATATGCCACTGAAATTCTTAATGAACTTCCTATAAAAACTAACCAGACCATGAAATGATCTCACCTCAGTAGCAGACCTTGGAGTAGGCCATTCCAAGATGGCTTTTACCTTCTCTAGATCCATTTTGAGACCTTTAGGTGATACAACAAACCCTGGGTAGACTAACTCTTTTTTAGCAAAGCTACACTTCTTCAGATTAATTAATAGTTTCTCTTCCCTCAACCTTTCAAGGACACTACAAATATGCAATAAATTTTCTTCCAAGGTCTTTCTAAAAATTAAAATATCATCCAAATAGACAATAAAAAATTTTCCCAAAAACTTCTTAAGTACCTCATTCATAGCCGCATGAAGGTGCTTGGGATGTTCGTCAATCCAAAGGGCATGACTAGCCACTCATAAAGACCCTCCTTGGTCTTGAAGGTAGTTTTCCACTCATCTCCTTCTCATATCCATATCTGATGATAGCCACTCTTGAGATCTATCTTTGTGAAGTATTAAGCTCCACTCAAGCAGTCCATAAGATCATCCATTCTTGGAAAAGGAAACCAATACTTGATGGTTATCTTGTTTATAGCTCGAGAGTCTATACACATTCTCCTCTTTCCATCCTTCTTTGGTGCAAGTACTACAAGTACTGCACATGGACTCAGGCTCTCTCGAATCAAACCCTTCCTCAATAGCTCCTGAACCTATCTGTTTAGCTCCTCAGTTTCAGTAGGAGTCATCCTATGAGTAGCCTTGTTAGGAAAACTAGCTCCCAGAATTAAATCTATCTAATGACTAATTTGCCTTACTGGTGGAAATCCTTCTAGAACATTATCAAAGATGATATCTCCAAACTCACTTAATAAATCTGAAACTTCAAGTGGTATTTCACTACTACCTTCCTTATCTTTTCTAGGAATCAAAGCATAACACATATGTTGATGTTTCATGTCATCCAAAAACTTTCTTCCATCAACAAGATAGATCTTAGAACTACTGCATACCTTTTCACCTTCCTTTATCATGGGCTTCAGTTTGTGGTGAACTCCATCCTTTGTCAAAAAGTATGTGTTTGCATGACCATCATGTACTACATGCTTATCAAATTGCCATGGTCTTCCCAACAATAGATGGTAGACATCCATTGGAATAATATCACAGAGAAGTTCATCATGGTAACTCCCAATTTTGAACTTCACTAAACATTGTTCACTTACCAGGACCTTATGATCATCCTTCACCCAAGCGATCCGATAGGGCTGGGGGTGTTTCTCCCTCTTGAGTTTCAACTTAGAGACCATCTCCTCTAACACCAAGTTGTCAGTGCTACCACCATCAATGATCACATCACAGCATTTATCCTTACACTTGCACCTCGTACAAAATAGACTCCTCCTTTGTCCTGGTTCAATCTCACCACTTAGTACGACCCTTTCATTTACTAAAGTCTCTTCTCTTTTTGCATCCTCTGAATGTGATGACTATACATCCTCATCCACATGAGCAACCCTAGCTTGGCCCTCAACTCTCCTATCTATCCTTCCTTATCATCGAGGGCATGATGACCTTGTTCATTGCAATGGAAATAGGTATCATGGAAGCCTCCTCTTCCTAAACCTTGTCCACATCCTCTACCTCTTCCTCTTTGATCTCCAAAGTTTTGATCACAAGAGCGGTTGAAATCCTCATTCCTCTGGTTCTTGCTAGTACCCACATCTTCATTTTTCTTTTCGATCTCATTTTGGCCTCCAGATGACCTACCACTCCCCCTTCCTCCTTGGCCACATCCTCTTTGTCTCCCTTCAAACCTTTTATTTAGCTTCTCTTCAACTCGTAGGGAAAATTGATATGCCCCTTCAACACTTGTCATTCTTACCAGACTTAATTCCTCTTGGATGCTAGGTCACAACCCACTGATATAATGAGTAACCTTCTCCTTATTTTCTTTTTCATGCCCTACTCTAATCAGAAGTCAATAAAACTCCTTCGTATATTCCTAGACGGGTTTTCCTGCTTGCTTTAACCCATGCATCTTCTTAAACAAATCAAGCTCGTAGTCAACAGGAATGAACTACTTCTTTAGTTTGTCCACCATGCAATCCCACCTTGTGATCTTCTCCTTTCCTCTTCTATTTCTTTCCAATTGAACCTCTTGCCACTAGATTTTGGCATGGCCTTTTAGTTTGGCCTTTGAAAACTTAACCCTATTTGGATCCTTGATATCCTCATACTCAAAGTACTCTTCCAATTCATTGATCCAATCGATCAACTCATCCAATTTTAGATTTCTTGAAAATACACTCACATCAATTGTAGGTCTTTTTCCAAACTTAGTAATGGCCCTAAAAAGCCTCTCTTCTTCCTGATTCAGAACTTCCCCTTCAACTTTCCCTTCTGGTCCAATGTCTTCTTCCTCATTATCATCCTCACTTTCATCGCCTGTGGCAACATTTGTTCCTCTACGGAGCTCCTCCTGCAATGCTTGAACCTACCTTTGGAGGGCTCTAACCTCCTTAGGATTAATAGCTCCAGCCCTTCCACCATGCTTTGTTCATGGAGGCATCTTCTTAACTCAAACCCACAACCACACAGTCCTGGTGCAAACTACCTCACAGTCGGTGCTCTGTCTATACACTTTGGAAAACCTGCTCTAATACCACTTGATGGAGACACAATCCAAGTATAGAATGGACACAACAAGAAAGTGAAAAACTTTATTAACTATAAAAATATGCCAATACACTTAGTGTGGAGAAAACAGACTCCAAAACATGCCCTATGGGCTTACAATAGTATAAATCTAGAGATAATTTCTTCTCCCAGTACCTTCTCTCAAACTCCACTCTGAACTACCTCTTACAATGCTAGAAATGTCCTTAAATAGACCCCCAAAGGTTAATGATTAGGAATACATTCTAGAAAGTGCTAGTTGGAATCCATCACCAAAATAGAAGGCTCTAGAAGTCGCATTAGAAGTTGGTGCAAAATTAGAAGAATCTAGAAATGGTAGTCAAACTTTCGAGAGGCATAACTTTTGAACTGTAGCTCTGATTGATGAATTGTTTACATTTTTGAAAAATATGTCAAAGTAATCTATAGCCCTATGGATGAGCTTTGCTTGTCCCCCATTTTTTAGGCCCGTACAAGGTCATTTTGTACCTTGAACTTGACTTTGAATCATTCTTAGGAGGTCTCTAGAAACTGAAAAACTATAATAACTTTCTAACCATGGGGCCTTTTGACCTGATTCTTTTTTTGGAATGTTCTAAATTACAATTACCATCATCCCTCCAAATAACACATTCTAACTCACCATAATTATGACTCAATTACATAGTCCTATTTTTCTGGCATTTACACATACAAGGTGCTTAAAAACTCTAACTCAAAACACTAATAGTGGAATTGTGAGAGTTAGAACCTTTATTTGACCCAAATGGGTATCCAAAAATGAAAACACATGAAACAAAAACTAAGTCTAGGTATTTTTTTTTGGTGACACAAGATTGTCGTTATACCTCTGGATGCTCCTACATCAACAGAGCACGGCTTTTGTAAAGACTGGAAGAATAACAAGACATATATCTTAATGGTACAGACAATGGTTTGACTTTTTAGTAATGCACAATTGTGGACATATTCAACATAGTGTCTTGATGACATGGTTAAGTGTGTAGTGCCTAATTCAAAGATATATAGAAGTTGTAGCTTATTTACAAAGATCATTTCAAAGATAGAATATTGGGAAAGTAGTTCCTAATGTTTGTTGGCTATCTTTAATCTGAGATGTAATGAAGAGATGCACAATTAGGTAGTAACAAAGGATATTTAGGTGATGACATCAAAGAGTGCACAAGCCTTAGTATCATAAGTATGAAGTTTTGTATAGAATGTAAGCTAACAGTGCTATTTTAATTGTAATTAATTAATTATCTTATTTTAATTAATTGAGAAATTCTCAAGGCTAACTCAAGGAATTATTATGAAGATATGGTATAAAGGAAAGATGTTTTTCTTGATTGTAATGTGTGTTTAAGTATTGTGATCATAGCAAGAAGAGTGTAGTGCAAAAAGGAGCAAATTGTTTACAAAATGTGTGTAAGAAATCCAAGGGATTATTGGATGTGTAATTCATGATCTAGTTAAAATATCTAGAGGAGAAGAAATCTAGTTGACAAGATAGAGATAGAGGAAGTACAATTTAGTTCTACTATTCTAAAAAGAATAATACAAAGATCATTTGGATAGCAGGTTCATTGGTCTTACCCATGAATTTTCTTGGGTAGTGGGTCCAACTGTCTTCCACAACTCCTAACAAGGTTGGAATTTTCTAACAAGGATTCAAAGTCTCCTAACAGGAACTCATATGTAGTGAATGTTGTAACAGACTCCTAAAAGGGTCTATCCTCTAACAAGGAATATTTATATTAGTACATCTCCTTGTGGGTATCATCCCCATTGGGGTTTTCCCTCTAATCAAGGGTTTTCCTAGTTAACATATCTAGTGTTATTGTGTATCAGTATCTTGTTGTGCTTTTAATTTATATTTCTCATATGGTTAAGAATGTTTAAATTTGTTATTTGTGATATTAGCTGGATAACTGATTCACCCCCCCCCCCCCCCCAAAGAGTTATATCAATGGACTATATATTCTAACAATTAGTATCAGAGCATCAGGTCCTTGAGGGTAAGCTTAACAACTTTGGGAGATCGGTGGTGACAATTGTAAGGTTCAGAAGATGAAGACTCGTCTATTGTGCATGGGTCCAAAATATTGGATCTTTACAAATAGTTAAAAGACAATCATTAAAGAAGAAAACCTTGAAGGTTGTAGTGAAGAAGAGAGAGATCTAATCATGTGTAACATGAGAGTAGGAGAAGCTCTACTACCAACTCTTCCAAAGAATGAATACAATTAGGAAAAGTCACTTGCAACATCTCATGAAATTTTGAAAACATTAGAATCTACTTTTGAAGATGATGACCATGCAAAGAGAATGAGATTACAAAATTAGAAATGTGCATTTCAAGATTCTAAAATGATGTAAGATGAATCTATAAGAAGTTATATTGCAAGAATATCAGAAATGTTTGCAGGAATTCAATCTCATGTGTTGAAAATAAATTGAAAAGATTATTATTGAGAGAGATTGGGTAAGAAGACTATGTGTTTCTATCATTGTTTTGTCATTGATGTCAAACCTGCTATTTTCTGGTAAGGCAACTTCTTATGAGATTCAAGTACTATTACTTATTTGATTGATGAAGAGGATTTGATCAAAAGATGAAACAATAGCACCTAGAGGAAACGTTGAGTTATGATTATGTAATGAAGTACAAGGATTAGTTAAGACAGTGATGACATGATGTATTGATAATTTACTTAAGGTTATAAAGGTTGGTTACACTAAAAAAGTTTAGAAGAACAAGTTACACAAAGTTTGTCTATTAAGATTGACTGAGTGGATAGTAGGTGCTGAGCAAAGATAGAGAAAGTCAAGAAGAAAATAAATTAAAGCTGAGTAAATTCTTATTCTAGTGTATGCCAAGTAGAATAGTGGATGCCAAGTAAATTTTAGTTGATGCCAAGCACTAGTAAACTTTAGTTCATGCCAAGTAATTTCACAATGGATGTCGAGCAAGGTAGTATGTGTTGAGCATCAAAAGCTTGATAATGCCAAGCTGCTACATTATTTAAAGATCTTAGATATGATGAATATGAGTTGACAAGTTTTTTTTCTTGGATTGTGTGAACTAGGTGGAAGATAAGGTTGATGATCTAGTGGCATAGAATTCAAGGTAAACCATTTTTAGGAAAATTCAATGTGGATTCTAGGAGAAGTTTCTAGAAGAGATATGAGATATGGGGTAGATACATTATATCCTATCTAATCCATCCAAACCCTAAATTGGATGATGGAGAATGAGTGTCAAAATATCTTAATTTACTATTTATAAGAATGGCTAGTCATGAAGCAAGGTTGTCATGTGCGAGAACCTAAGGAAGATAAGGAGTCAAGGATTTTGCTTCATCAAGTGACCTAAGAGAAGAGTCTACAATGGCATGTTAAGAAATAAGGCTTAAAGAGATGAATGCTTGAAGGTTGAACAAGCTATCAGAGCTACAAAGTATGAAGGCCAAGCAGAATTGAGGACTAAATAGAGATCTGTAATCAGCAAATGAAGTTGTAAGTTGTATTAGATTAAAGTCTTACTATTACTCTCTAACAAGTATATCAGTCTAGGGTAAATCATTGGGATTAAGGTTGGCCTAACAGTCATTTGTAAACACTTTAACTAGATGACATTCCAAGTGAATGGTCTAAAATCCTCTAACAAGGCTCATTCCTAACAGGGTGATTTAAATCCTTTAACATGGTCACATTTAATAGTGTGTATTGTAACCATTAATAGGGTTAGCCTTTTACAAGGCATTACTTTAGAAGAGTGAAAAGAGTAGCATTTTACTAGTGGTTTTTTCAAAATTGGATTTCCACATAAATCATTGTGTCAAGTGTGTTGATGAATCTATTATGTTTCATGCTTTACATTTCTACAAGTTGATTTGACAAGTAACCTACAAGTTTTAAGTGATTGCATAATCTTATGGATGAATGCATGAGTATAAATATTTTATGGGTTCAGTAAACTGTGAAAAGTTCTATTTATATATCTAGACCTTGGATAATTGATTCACACACCCCCTCTCTCAGTTATTCTAAAGTATTCCAACAATTGGTATTAGAGCCATCTACTTAAGATGACTAGTTTAAGGGTACTAGAAGCACAAAGATCAAGATAATTACAAACTTTTGAGCTATCTAACCTTGATAATTACAAACTTGAAAAGATTGAATATACTTTCAAAGCTAAGGTATCATTAATGAAACCTGATGAGAAGAAGAAGAAGAAGAAAACAAAAAAGTGTGTGTCTAGTGACAGTGATATAGATGAGGAGAATTTTGAACAAATTAAAGCACTACTGACAAGAATATTCCATAAAGGAAAAGTAAAGTTATCCATCATTTGTTTCAATTGCAATGAGGTTGGTCATATTGCTACTAAATGTCTAGAGAAGAAGAACTATAGAGGTGGTGACAAGTACAAGAGTAGAAGAGATGAAGACAAAAAATATTACAAACACAAAGGCAAGAAGTCTTGCTACATTTCTGAAGAGGAAACAAAGGAAGAATTTGATGAACATGATGATGAGGTGGTGTATGTTGCAATGAAGAAAAAATCTTATGAAGATGAGGCAACTACACTTGTGACTTGTGTGAATAAGAATGATAGGTGGATCATTGACAGTGGATGTTCACATCACATGACTGGAGACAAAAGTAAGTTCATTACCCTGAATTGTTATGATGGAAATAGTGTAAGATTTGGTAATGATGCAATATGTTTAATAACAGGAAAAGGTTCTATCAAACTCACAGATAAGATTTTATATGACAATGCTTACAGTGTTGAAGGACTTAACTATAATTAGTTGAGTGTCTCTCAACTAAATAATTTGAGATGTAAGGTTGAGTTTGAAAACAAGTTTGCTAAGATATATGACACAAATGGAAAACTGATTAGAAAGGTTGATCAAACTAGAAGTAATCTATTCTATCTTGATATAGAGGATGTTACTTGTCTTGTTGTAAAATTTGATAATGCATGGCTATGGCACAAAAGGTTATGTCATATTAACTTTGATAACTTGGTTAGTATTAGTAACATGAAGAAAGTTAGAGGTTTGCCTAAGTTAAAGAAGTTTGATAATGTAATGTACAAACAATTTCAGTTAGGAAAAATGACAAAGTCAAGTTTTAAGAGTAAAACTTATACCTCTAAAGGGATACTAGAGATTGTTCATACTAACTTGTGTGGAAAAATTGATGTGCAAAGTTACAAAGGAGATAAGTATGTTATCCTATTTGTTGATGACTATAATAGGATGATGACAGTTACATTTTTGAAACAAAAATGTGATGCCTTCCAAATGTTTAAGTGATACTTAGCAAGAGTTGAAAAGGAAACCAGTAAAAGTCTAAAGTGTTTGAGATCTGACAAAGGAGGAGAATTCACATAAAATGAGTTTGAAATGTTTTGTAATGACAGATGAATTAAAAGGTAGACATCTACCCCCAGAACACCTCCACAAAATGGAATAACTAAAAGGAGGAACAAATCTATAATGGACTATGCAAGAACACTCATGATAGAGAATATTGTTGCTCTAAAATACTAGAGAGAAGTTATAAGTACAACTATCTATACTTTGAACCGTGCGTAAATCAAAAAAGGTACTCATTCAACACCTTTTGAACTATGGTATGGATAATCACCAAATGAACAATACTTTAAGGTATTTGAAAGTAAATATTGCATTCTTAAATATGTTAGGAATGGTAAATTTGATGTAAAAAGTGAAGAAGGCATATTCCTAGGATACTCCACAAGAAGTAAAGCTTATAAGTGTTTAAATACTAACACTAACAAAATTGTGGAAAGTGCAAATGTGAACTTTGATGAATATACAGAAGTTTATGAGGCTAAACCTATGAAAGAACTAGAGGGATACAAATCATTTGTATACTTTTATGAAGGTATTCCTACTGAAGAAGATGTTACAAATCAAGCTACAAATCAATTACAAGTTTCAGTGATTAATGAGTCACACCCTATGAATGCCAAGTTGCATTTAGGAACCAAGCTACATTCAGATGTCAAGTTACAGAATGAAGTGGATGCACTTTCTGATTCTAAGATTAGTGAACATGAAAGAGATGTTGAGATACCTGATAGAGATATACAAAGTGATTCTAAAGTTGAAAGACAAAATGAAGAAACCAAAGTTGAACCAAGATTATCTAAGTATGTTAAAAGATATTGTCCTACTGATCAAATCATTAGAGATAAAGATGCTAGACCAATGACAAGAAAAAAATTGAGAAGTGATACATGTTTGCTAAGCATGAAGGAATCCAAATTAGTGAGAAATGCATTAGAAGATGTGGACTAGAGTAAATCCATGGAAGAAGAGATTGAACAAATAGAGAAGAACAAAACACAAAGTCTAGTTCCTAGACCAGAAGACAAAAATGTGATTGGTACCAAGTGAGTATTTAGAAACAAGCTAGATGAAAATGGAAAAGTCACAAGGAACAAAGAAAGATTATTTTGCAAGGGATATGCACAAGAAGAAGGAATTGACTATGGAGAGACATTTACCCCTATTATTAGATTGGAAGGAGTAAGAACTCTACTTGCTTATTCTGCATACAAAGGTTTCAAATTCTATAAAATGGATGTTAAATCTACATTTTTTAATGGTATATTAGAGGAAAATGTTTACATAGAATAGCTAGAAGGTTTTTTTGATGTTAACAATAAGAACATTGTATGTAGACTACACAAGGCTTTATATGGTTTGAAACAAGCACCAAGAGTATGATATGAGAGACTTCATAATTATCTTGTGAAAATTGGATTTGAAAGGACTAATGATAACAAAAATCTATACATTAAGATAGATAAAGGAAAAGAATTTTTTTTATCTAAAATATTTGTTGATTATATCATATTTGGAGGCTAAGATGTTTTATGGAAGGATTTTTCAAATCAGATGAAGTAAGAATTTGAAATGTCTATGTTTGGAGAAATCAATTTTTTTGTGGAGTTGCAAGTATATCAAATGAAATATGGTACATACATCACTCAATCAAAATATGTCAAGGAAATATTGAAGACTTTTGAATTAGAGGATTCCAAACCAGTAAGTACACCTATGGTGACAGGACATAAGTTGTTAAAGAATAATGATTCAGTTGAGGTGAATCAAACATTGTGTAGGTCTATGATTGGCAAATTATAATACGTAGTACATAGAAGACCTGATATTACATTATCTGTAGGGACAGTTGCAAGATTCTTTGCTAATCTTAGGGAGAATCATTTAATGGCTGTGAAGAGAATAATGAGATATTTGAAAGGAATAGAAGAGTTTGGTCTATACTACAAGAAGAATAAAAAAAATTGAATTGAGAGCCTACACTAATGTTGATTGGGTTGGAAACATTGATGACAGAAAGAGCACCAGAGGAGGAGCATTTTTCTTAGAAAAGAGACTAGTTACATGGACTGACAAGAAACAAAATTGCACTTCACAATATACTAATGAAGCTAAATATGTTGCTACTACTGTAAGTTGCACAAACATTGTATGGATCAAATAGCTACTCAAAGGTATGCAGGAAGAGATCATAGAACCAGTGATACTTTATTGTGATAGTACTAGTGCTATCAATATATCAAAGAATCCAATTATGCACACAAAGATAAAGCCCATTGCAATCAAGTATCATTACTTGAGAGAGTTAGTTCAATATAAAGAGGTGAAGATGGAATATGTCAACACAAAAGAACAAATTGTTGATATCTTCACAAAAGCATTATCTAAGGATGCTCATGAATTTCTAAGAGGTAAACTAGGGGTGATACCCCTATCAAAGGCTATCTAAGTAACAAGAGGAGTGCCCTGCATCAAACAAGTTGATGTTCATATGTTACACATTGATGCAGAGGATCTTACTTTAGGAAGCTACCTAAAGTAATCAAAGAGATAAAACTTCAAATTAGTCACAACCAAGGTGACAAAGGGAGAAACTGAAGAAATTGAAAAATTTTATTTGCCATGTTAAAGATGACAAGTATTTGGCATTGTTTTCAAAGAGGGAGAGTTTTACTAATCAAGGAAGATTATATCAAAAGATTGTTGTCAAAAAGGAAGAATTTACTGATCCTAAGAGGGAGATAATTACTAAAAGAGACACTTGTTGATCAAGAGAGAAAAGATTTACCTAGTCAAAGGGAGATATAGTAAGAGGGAGTTATAAGAAATTTTTTTGTAACCTATTCAAAAGATGGAAGTTGTTGAGAGAGGGAGAGATTTCAATACAAGGAATTATTTTATTTTTGGTATTGTCCTACTATTCAAACCTAGTTAGTTTGGTTGAAGAAAGATGTTTACCATTTGGTTTGCCATCAATGCCCAAGAGGGAGATTGTTGAAAATAGATTGAAAAGATTATTGTTGAGAGAGATTGTTGAAAGAGGGAGATTGTTGAATAAGACTATGTGTTTTAATCATTATTTTGTCACTAATGTCAAACCTGCCATTTGCTAGTAAGACAACTGCTTATAAGATTCAAGTATTATCACTTATTTGATTGATGAAGAGGATTTAATCAAAAGATGTAATAATAGCACCTAGAGGAAAGGTTGAGTTATGATCATGTAATGAAGTACAAGGATCAGTTAAGATAGTGATGATATGATGAATTGATAATCTACTTAAGGTTTCAAAGGCTAGTTACACTAAGAAAGTTTAGAAGAGCAAGTTACACAAAGTTTGTCTGCTAAGTTTGACCAAGTGGATAGTAGGTGCTGAACAAGGATACAGAAAGTCAAGAAGAAAATCAATTCAAGTAGAGTAAATGCTTATTCTAGTGTATGCCAAGTAGAACAGTGGATGCCAAGTAAAGTTTAGTTGATGCCAAGCACCAATAAACTTTAGTTTTTGTTGAGTAATTTCACAATGGATGTTGAGAAATGTAGTATGTGTTGCGCATTAGAAGCTTGATAATGTTGAGCTACTACATTATTTAAAAGATCATGGATTCGATGAATCTAAGCCAACAAGTTTGTTTTCTTAGATTGTGTGAACTAGGTGGAAGATAAGGTTGATGAGTTGGTGGCATAGAATTCAAGGTAAACCATTGTTAGGTGAATTGAAAGTGGATTATAGGAGAAGTTTCTAAAAGAGATATGAGATATGGGGTAGATACATTGTGTAGACACCTAAATCTGATTACATTGCTTTGGTAATCTTATTTAGCTATCTCTAAAGGCATCATTAATTAAATTTAATTAATCCTTTTGTCATCCCCTAGCTGATTAATTTAATTAATCATCTACAGTCCTAATTGATAAATCAAATAAACCATTATTTATCAATTAATCCTATTCTCCTATCTAATTTCAAAACCCTCATTTATTAAATAAATCTATTTGATAAATAAAGCCCTCAAATTTAATAACCCCTAAACTATCTTAAATCCTCCATTTAGCCTAATCCACCCCATCCACCCATACTAACCTAGCTTAGCCACTAACTCACCCACCCTCATGAATGCCATCCACTTGCACATCTCTAACATCCT
The DNA here is from genome assembly GCA_028749045.1 of Cupressus sempervirens. NCBI lineage: Eukaryota > Viridiplantae > Streptophyta > Pinopsida > Cupressales > Cupressaceae > Cupressus > Cupressus sempervirens. Next base: position 745,107,214 of record CM053783.1, read on the forward strand.
TAATCTAATCCTAAACCAAGCCTAATCCCCCCCTAACCTTGTCACATTCCCTAAGTGAGCTTAAGACTTTCCTAAGCCAAATCAAAGTCTCCTCCCTCAAAATATCCCAACCATAAAACTTTATCCCAACCACAAAGCCTTCAATGCTCTTGCATGCCCTTAAAAGCTCTTACAAGCCATTATGAAGGCCATTTAAGGCCTTGAGCCTCCTTTGTTGACTCATCCTTGCCCTTTCCTCCATCCACTCACCCTGTGACATGTGTCACTCCCCGATTGGTTGTAAGGAAGCACAATCCATGTGCTCTCCTCTCATGCAATCTGAGCCCTCCATAAGCTTTCATCTCTCCTTGCATCTTAACCCTCCATCCCTTAAGCCCTTGGCCTATAAATTAGATCCCCTCCCAAGCCATTTCATCACAATCCTTGAGCTAAAGTTATAATGCTAGTTTGAGAAGCCAAATCTATATCAAAGCCATCATCCACACCAAAAATCCCAAATCTATTGAAGCTATTTTGAAACTTGAGCATATATTCCAAATCTACATAATAGACTCATCCCTAAATCAAGTGACCATCCTCATTGGGAGAGCCATTCCATGGTTCATATTCTCATTTGAGGGTTTCACTTTGTCTATCTCATATGTTATGATTTTTATGCAAGTTAATGCTTTTGTTTTTGAATAGATTAGTATTACTTGCTATCATATTTTCTCACATACATTTTAGCACACTCGGTGGGAGCCCGCAAGGGTCATTTTAATCTCCATTTTTTTAGTTTCACATACTTTTTCATGTTTTTACTAACCATGGGAAACTAACATTTTGTTCTTTAAATTTTGTGTCTTTGTCTTGTGGTTTTTGCTTGCAGGATACCATTGACTGCCACAGGAATGCACATACAACCCTATAAGTGGTTTTGACCCAGTCAACCTTAAGAAATAAAACTTTTTTTGCATCCTCACGACCCTAAGAATGTGATTCTGCGACGCGGGAATGTTGCTACTCTTTGAGAGGAATTCGAACCCGTGACCACGAGTTCACACTTCATCACAAATCAGCCTTCGCCACATATCCTGCACTTGGCTCTGCATCCCCACCAACTAATCCTCCAACAGGATCGTCATTCCCAATTGTGGGAATGTGCCTGAGAATAGCGAGATTGTCATTCTCGCTTGCGGGAACATGAACTGTATTATTTTCATCTGTAATCATTAATTTTCTTGTGAAATCATTCTTGCATTGCGAGAATACTGTAAAAAACACAAACCAGTGGGATCGCTCTGTTCAAAACGAGCTCCCTAGTTTTTTATTTTAAGTTTTCACCAATTTTTCCTGTCATTCTCGTGATCCAGATTCCTAGCGGGATTGTCATTCTCACAAATAGGAACTCCAGCGGGATCACCTTGTCTATCTGACGAAAAGTTTACTTCACATTTGCCGCATTCTCGCTAACAGTTCTCGCATTCTCGCGACTGCGGGAACGTGTTCTTAACCCGTGGGTTCACTCTAATAGCTACTTGGTTCAATTTTTTAACATTTTCTAGTGCATGTTTTTATTCTAACTAGTTTTCTGCAGGTTTTCTCATCATATCTTTATGCTCATTATCACATCATAATCATAATCATATTTATAATTTTTTTTTAAAAAGAGTATAAATCAAAATTTGAATTTTAGTGGTTCCGTAGGATATAGACCATTCTAAGCATTTTTACGCATATCAAAAAGAACAAAAAAAAAATTAAATTTTGTTTTCCATAGTTAAGCTTTCATTTTGAAATATTTTGGGTGACTAATCAATTTCTTTTTGTCGCATTGCAGGTTGGAGCAACAAAACTAATCATGTTTTTTGCAGGTTTTTCTTAAAACAAACTTGAATGTTTAAACATTTTTCCTTTGAATGAATGTTGCTCAAACATAATCTTGAATGCCATGGATTAAAATCAACCTTTCTTATAATGCATGCTTAAAACAAACAATCTCAATCTTGAATGCAAAGGATCAATTAACCATTGCAATATCTCACACTTCAATTTTGGGCATAAAAAGAATCCACATTTTAGAAATTTTCTAAGTTACAAAAACTAATTAAAGACGCTTTGAGTGAGTTTGTAGTTGGACTCACCCTCTTTAATCACCCATCAATTTAACCATTGGTTGCAATCTCAGTGCCATCTATGGGGATTGGTCTACCTAAGAAGGTGTTAAGTGCTCCACGCAAATCAAAGTCCACTCACTTGGGTTTTTAGTAGTTTTTCTAAGTTAGAAAATCTCTTGAATGAGCATTAGTCTCACTAAAACTTCATTTGGGCATAGAAAAAATTGAACAAATCTTAATGTGGAGGGGCTTCGGGCGCGTGCTTGACAATCGAGTATCACACATCTTTGTTTTGGGCTTAAAACAAAATCACACCAACTCTTGAATGCCTTAAAGGAAATTAATTGATATTTGATGTGGAGGGACTCTGGGCGCGTGGGTTTACTTTCTTGTTGACCCTAACTCTTCTTCTTGTTCGCATTCTTTGATCGATTTTTCTTTGTTGGTGCATCTCAAAGTTGGAATTGAACATTTGCATCTTAAACAAGAGTGCTTGCAAAGTCTAGATCAGCACACATAAGAGTCAGTTGGTAAAAGAACAAACATGTTTTTTAGCCCAAGATCATCCAAGTCTTCTCTCCCCTTGTTGTCTTTCGAGGCCATCTTGGGTGCATAAGATTAGGATCCAAAATCTTGTTTAAGTTTTAGGAGGCTTGCTTGGGGATTTCATCACCCCTTGGGATGATCTCAACTCCAGCGTTCCAGCAGAGTATAAAGATTGGGAGGTGAATCCAAAGACACCTCTCTTGAAATCAAGATTTTGTCACTCGGGCTAATCCTCAAGGAACTTTATAGCCTTGAGAAGTGAAAGAGGAGAAGTGGGTTACCGCTCCTCTCAGCTGTGTGACATCTTTTTGGTTTCATCTATGGATTTGGGCCTCATGTACCTTGGGTATATCGAGGACTCCCTAGCTAAACCAACTGTCAGCCTTGCAGACAATCATCTAGGGTGTTAATGTGTTTGAAGTGACTGATCAAAACATTTGTAAAACATACACACTCCTTGGGGCAAGTATCACATTCTGAGAATCAAATACTTCTATCTAGTTGTTTCTATCTATTGCTTGATTTTTTATTTGTTGAATGAATATTTGCCAAACTTGGTCGATCCTAGCTTAGGGCACACTTAGCGTAGTCACTTTCTATTTTAGAAGTTGAACAAGTTGAAGAAAAATAATCAAGATCTCTCAAAGCCAAGCAGATTTAGGAATTTATGTCAGAACAACCCAAACCCAAACAGAAGTTTCACAAAGCCAAACTCAAGCCATCTCAGGTATACCAAGAAATTGTAGCTAAGAAGAAGGAAGTAACACCAAGCCCTCGAATTGCCAAACTCCACAAAGCAGAAGAAAAAGCTGCCGACGAAGCCCTTCAAAAAGCATGGTTAGATCGCACTATCAAATTTAGCCAACATCCAGGAGTTAACCCTGCTTATGCATTACCAACTAGGCATGATTTCTATGATTAGACCCCCTTGTTTCTCCACATCTTCTTGCATAAGCTCCCCTTTAGAGTCATCCTTGTAAGTAAGCCAGCCATCTTTAGTCCTCCCCTTAAGCATTATAGCTCATCCATCTCATTTAGAACCAAACCATCTAGCTAGCAATCCAAAAAATTCACATCCAAGCCTTCAAAATTGTTGTCACCTTGCCAAAAGTTTGCCATTCCTAACATCTTCCAAATCCACCAATCTCACCAAGGTTATCCCTTTGATAGAGCTTTGTCTAGGGTAATCTAGCTTTGTCACTTTTTATCCCTCATCACCTTGAGCTAAAGGTTGGGATCCACAAGTGGTCAATCTCATGTTCTTCCTAAAGGATCATCAGTCTATCCTTAAGTTGACACAATCACCACCAAGCTTGCACATAGGAAAGCAGACCTTTCATGCTTTGGCAACATATCTTTGAAGTTAGAATCCCCAACCCAATCCTCCTTAGGTTTTTTCATATAGCTTTGCCTCAACCTAGGAAATCATTTGCATAGAAAAGCCTTCCTCTTTTGCATCCATCAGCATTGTTGCATCTCATCCCTAGGAACATTTTTCATTTTCATGCCACCCATCACTCGCTTAGCCAAGAAGAAGAAAGAAACAATGGAGCCCTATCATTTGAATCAAACAGCTTCACTCCCCTTGAGCAGTCAACCATCCTTCAGCCCAGAGAACACTATACCATCACCTACTGACATTGAAGCTTTCATGACCCAACTAGGAAATGTAGTATTGGTGAATGCCATTATAGACAAGAACAAAGAAATAATCATGGCTAACTTTTGAAAGGACAACATAGGAGCCTTCCACTTTGGAAGACCTCCTCCCTTATTAGATCCATCTCACACATTGTTTGGACAACTACCACTCCCAATAGGCTCTTATGATTCAAATTATCCTCAATATGTGCCAAAAGAAGAGCCTCAACCCACCCCATATGATCCAACAGACCCAAACATACCAACCTCCACTAAAGTTGAAATCTCCCTTCTGCAAGCCAATCCAGCCACCACCACTCCACCATTGGTCCATACCACTCCAGCCCAACCCCCTTTTCCCAAAACACCTCACCATTAAGTCCCTTCACTATTGTTGTTGCTGCTCTCCAACCTAGCCTTCCATATCCACCCATCTCCCAAATCAGTACTAGTATCTTTGGCCAACCTTAGCAATATACAACTGGGATGCCACCCATGGGACCAAGTAATCAACCTTTCATCACCCCTAGCTTGTTTACCTTAGCTCAGAGCACAATTCCATCATTTCCACTGAGCTCAGTGCCATCAGCCACAAATCCACAAGCTACTACCCTCACTCCACAAAGCTATCAAACCCCACTAGCTACTACCAATGTTCTGCCAAGCTCTCAAGTGACCCAAGCTCCTACCACCACTCTACCAAGCTTTCAAATCCAGCCACCAAGCTATCAAACCCCATCAATTCCATTTTCAAACTTTCAATTCCCACCACCTCCACCACCAACTAATCCATTACCTCCTATTACCAACTATTTTTCTATGCCACTTCTAGGAGGAAATCCACCACCACCAACCACCAATTACTTGGCCTCTTTTGCCATGTAGATACCTTCCCAAATGGGGGCACAACCCACATATATTTGTCAAACTCCTCAAATCCAAAGTCAAGTTTTTCAAGCTCCCTGATCCTTTCCCCAAGCTTCACAATCATCTTATACCTTACCTCCACAAAGCAATCCATTTATCCCATAGCTAGCCCACATCCCTCAATCCCTATCTCAAATCCAATATCAACAACAAGCATCACAACACATGCAGCAATATGTGCCACCTCCACCTCAGCAACCCATCATCTACCATTCAGTTGCCCAAGCCATGTACAATCCCTACTAGCCCATACCTCAAAGACATCCATATTCCATCGCCCCATCTAGCACATACCTACCTCAGGGCACTCCTACATTGGGGGCACCCCAGCCATCACCCATTAATTCAAAATGGGAAGCCGTGAAGACAGCTTTGAAAAACATCCAGGAGGGAAATGATCCAAAAACCTTCAAGTTTGAGAATGTGTGTCCTTACCCATTTGACAGAGCCATTACCATGAAACCATTTCCCAAGCATTTTGAGACACCCAAATTTGACAAATTTAGAGGAAAAGGAGACCCTATCACACATATCAAAGAATTTTACATGCACTTCCAAGAAGTGGCATACGATGACATCTTTCTCTTCATCTCTTTCCCAAAAGCTTGTCCAGACCAGCTCTTGAATGGTTTTATAGAATCCCCTATGGCACAATTAAAAATTTTACTAAATTATCTGAGGCATTTGTAGCCCAATATGCTCATCTTGTTGAAACAGAGCTATCAGTAGTTGATCTTGTCCACACTAAGCAAAAAGGTGGAGAAAGCCTTCCCGAATATCTGCAAAGATGGAAAACCCTTGCCACCCACATATCCTGCACCTTGCTAGAGCGCCATTTGGTGAAAATGTTTATTGATAATGCCCATCCTAGCTTGGCTCACCACATGACCATGAACTGTATCCAGACCTACAAAGATATCATAGAGAAAGGAATGATCCTTGAGCAAGGACTCATTAAAGATGGTTTGGTCAAGATTTGCAAGGAAGCCAACAAAAATCAAACACATTCCAATGACAAGTCTAGGTATTGGAACAAAAACAAGCACGTTGCAACAGATGGGGTTATCGATACGAGACATGTGAATATTGTTGGTCCTTCCCAAAATCAGTCCAACCCACTATATCAACCAAACAATCAACAAGCTATCAACTACCAACAGCAGAATAACCAAAACCACAATCCAAGACCCAACTTCCAAGGGTCTAGCAATCAAGCTAATGCCATCAATGTAGTTGCAGGGAAAAGCCCAAATTCCAACCTGCACCTAGAAATTATATACCCCTTGGTGAGCCATTGGATGTCATTTTTGAGAAATTGACTAAGGAAAACATCATCAAATTTCCTCCTACCCAGCAAATTGACCCAGGCCAATCCAAAGCTGCATGGTACAAAGATAATGAGTACTGCAAATTTCATAGGGTAAAAGGTCACACTACCCTTAGATGCATGAAACTGAAAGATTATGTACATGACCTCATTGATCAAAAAGAAATCATCGTTGGCGCCCAAACCTCTCCCAATGCAGGTTTACAGATCTATCAAAATGCTTTTCCTCCTCACAACAACCAAAATCTTGGAAAAGCACCTATCCAAACCAACAACAACAACACCAAAAACTACCAGCCAAACCAATAGCATGGGAAGAACAATGACCACACTTCATCCTACATAGACTATGGTAGCCTCATCAGTTATATATCTGAAAAAGAGCCTTCTATCAATGTTATCAATATCCAAGGACCAAACAATGAGTGTGCAGTCACCACTCGAAGATCGCAATTTAACATCGTAGGCCCACTCGTTTCACCAGCACCATCAGCTCCATCAAAAAGCCAATACAATATCTTGGAACACCTCGGGAACATGCCAGCCCAAATCTCCATTTTAGACCTTCTCCACACTAGTCTTGTGTACAAAAACATCCTTGACAGTGCTCTCATAGAATCTCGTGTCCCTTCAGATATCAATGCTACTAATTTTCGTAATCTCATTAGACACCTATCCTCCTCATGTGCCCTATCATTCAAACCCACTGACATACCCGTGGTCGATCCAAATCACACCCTTCCGCTTCGCATAGCCATCATGGTATCCAATTTTGCCATAAAAAGGGTAATGATAGATAATGGATCAGCCTTGAATATTTGCACCCTAAAATTCATAAAACAAGTTGGGTATACTGAGGCAAATATCATCAGTGAGGTTATCACCATCAAAGCATATGAAAACTTGGAAAGAACCACAGAAGGAACTATTTTACTTCCAATCAAGGTTGGGCCAGTCATCCAAGAAACACTCTGCCATGTTATTGATCTAAACCTACCATTTAACAACCTCCTCGGTCACCCATGGATTCATGTCATGAAAGCTATTCCATCCACTTGCCATTAGTGCATCAAATTTTTGCATCAGGGCACTGAGGTAACCATCCATGCCGATCCAAAACCCTTTTCTTACTGCAATGTGGTTGAAGCTTCATATAAAAACCATTGCCTTAGAATTGATATCGGCACAGCCATCACTAGCTCATCCCACACTTGTAATGACCTAGAAACCATCCTTGCCTCCACCCTATCTACTATGAAGATCAATAACAAAGGCTGTGGAGAGTATAGTTTGTCAGATGCATTTATTTTCGTGGCACTTCTACTTGATTTACACACCCATGGATGACTGACATATCACAAAGCTAAAGAGATTCCACCTCCTTGATACAAATAGTTTGGCCCAAATACCTTTGTATCCTCAAAAATCCCTCTTCATGAGGAGCTCACTCCAGATATCAACAATTGGTTACATAAGGATGCACCTCCAAGAAATCAAGCATGCCTTGATCACTTCAGCTAGAAGTATCCCCAAGAACATAAGCTCATCATTGACAAATGGAACTATCAAGGCAGTGGTCTAGGACCAGAAGAAAGAGGCATACAGTGCCCCATCGACACACACAAGTGGGAATCGAAGTCAGGTCTTGGCTTTGGCATACCCACAACTGGGGGCACCAATACGGATGGTCATGCTTTTTCGAACATTCATCGCAACCTTTTCAAAATTGAAGATGTTCCTGAGGAAGTTGAAAAGAGAGCCTACGACGATATCCCAGACCAAATCTTCCTCAAAGACTCTATTCTCCAAGAACTATCCATCCATTTCATTGACCTACCACTCACCCATCCACAACTCATAGATTGGGACCAACCAAGCATCATACACATTGATGAGTTCACATCAAAGGAAGCACTTCTAAGATTCATGGGAGCTGAAACACCTCACAAGAAAACAAAGCCAAATTTTGCCTATATCTATAAGCTAGATCCCAAGCGGTATTTTGGAGAAAATCCCCAACCTAGTTCCGATACACCCAAAATTGGAACTAAGGTGAATCCAAGACTAGCTAAGGTAGCGAAGAGAACCCCTCAGCAAGAAAATCTAGAGTCACAAGTAGAACATGAGGATTTAGCATTGCCTCCTCAAGATAATCGACCAGAGGTGTCTTCTATTCTAATTGAGGATACTAGAGAAGTCAACATCAGTTCTTTAGAGATCACCAGACTTGTTCACATTACACAAGACCAAGTTGACCTCTTCTTTGACGTCTTAAGAGAGAACATTGGCCAATTTGCATGGTCATATTTAGACATGTTAGGACTTGATCCAAAGCTTGTAGTTCATCACCTTGTAGTCGATCCAAAGATCAAGCCCATCAGACAAAAGCTTAGAAAAATGCACCCCAAGGTGGCATTACTGGTCAAAGATGAATTAGAAAGAACGTTAGTTGCTAAGGTTATCTGACCTATCAACTACTCAGAGTGGATCTCCAACATGGTCCCCATCACTAAACCTTCTAGTGACATCAGAATCTGCACTGATTTTAGAGATCTTAACAAAGCTTGTCCAAAAGATGATTTTCCCTTGTCCAACATAGATATGATTGTAGATCTTATAGCTAGACATGAAATTTTGTCCCTCATGGATGGATTTTTTGGGTACAATCATATCAAGATTGCAAAAGAGGATCAGCATAAGACAACATTCACTACCCCTTAGGGAACCTTTTGTTACAACATGATGCCTTTTGGCCTAAAGAATGCTAGGGCTACCTATCAAAGAGCTATGATAGCCATTTTTCATGATCTCATCCATAGTATTTTGGAGGATTATGTGGATGATATCTTGGTTAAATCTCATACCTTCATGGATCATCTTGTTGACCTGGAGAAAGTCTTTGATAGGTTAGCCAAATAGCATCTCATGCTGAATCCCAAGAAATGCGTCTTTGGGGTCACATCTGGAAAGCTTCTAGGCTTTATAGTTTCTAAACGAGGTAAAGAGATCAACCCCAAGAAGGTCAAGGCTATCTTAGACATGCCTCCTCCCCAGAAACTGTGATAGCTTTTCTCTCTTCAGGGAAAGCTTCAATCCATCCAGCGCTTCATCTCCCAACTTGCAGATAAGTGTACACCATTTGTACATTTACTGAAGAAGGATGAGAACTTCAAGTGGGATCCTTTATTTCAGTGTAGCTTCGATCAGCTCAAGAAGTATCTCACCAATCCCCCTATCTTGGTTCCACTAGTTCTTGGTCGTCCCCTAATTTTGTACATATCAGCAATGCCTACTGCTCTAGGGGCACTTCTAGCACAGCTTGATGACTACGGCAGAGAAAGAGCCATCTACTACATCAGTAGAACCCTAGTTGGTTATGAACTCAATTGTACTCCTATGGAAAAACCTTGTTTGGCAGTTGTTTTCTCAACTCAAAAGCTTTGCCACTACATGCTAAGTCATACCATCCAACTAGTCTCCAAGATTGACCCTCTCAAGTATATGGTCTCCATAACAGCACTTACAGGCTATTTGGCCAAATGGGTTATGCTCCTTAGCGAATTTGACATCCAGTATGTGGACAGAAAGGTAATCAAAGGGCAAGCTATAGTAGATCACCTAGCTGATGCACCTCTAATAGATGCATATCCTTTGATCACAGAATTTCCAGATGAACATATATGTCTAATTGAAGAACAGCCCCCATGGAAACTTTATTTTGATGGATCATACACATCTCATTGATCAGGGGCAAGAATATTGTTGGTCACACCTCAAGGAGATTACATTCCAAAAGCCTTCAAGCTATAATTCCCTAGCACCAACAATATAGTTGAATATGAGGCTCTCATAGCAGGATTAAAGATAGCTGCAGAATGGAACATCACTGAGTTACAAATCTTTGGCGATTCTCAGCTCATCATCAAGCAAGCCCTAAATGAATATCAAACCAAAGATGAAAAGCTATTACCCTACAAAGAGCTAGTTGATTAGCTAATGTAGCATTTTACAAAGCTTTAGTTTACACAAGTGCCTCGAATGCAGAACAAAGCAGCAGACACTATGGCTACTATTGGCTCACTCTTGGAAATTTCCCAAGCAGCTACACAATATGAGTTTTTAGTCGAGTAGCTCCTCACACCCACCTATGTGAATGAGGATTCAAACCATGTTTGTATCTTGGTTGGTCCCCAATCCCCTTGGTACCATGAGATTCACGCTTACCTTAACGATGGTATCATATCCCCCCACCTCACACGTACCCAATGCCAAAACCTCATCCAAAAATCATCTCACTATTTTATCATAGCCAATACCCTATATTGTCAGGGTTAGCATGATACTCTCTCTCGATATTTAGACCAAAATGAGGTCACGATGGTGTTAAAAGTACACTCTGAACTTTTCGGTGCCCACACGAGTGGTATTGTCCTAGTGTGAAAAATCCTTAGAGTAGGCTACTATTGGCCTACCATTGAAGAAGACTCCTATGACTTTGTCAGAGAATGTCTCCCATGTCAGCAGCACACAAATCTTGTGCATGCTCCAGCATAGGATCTACAGCCTATTGCACCACCTTGGCCTTTCGCTTGTTGGGGCCTTGATCTAGTTGGAACTATCACACCCCTCTCATCTGATGGATATAAATGGATAACAATAGCTACAGACTATTTCACTAAGTGGGTGGAAGCAGTCCCCCTAGTCTCAGCTACAGGAGTTCAGGTCTCCAAGTTCATCTTGTACCACATTGTTTGCCGCTTCGACATCCCATCCACCATCTTCACCGACCATGGAGGTGACTTTGAAAATCTCAACATGGAAGAACTATGCACTTCCCTTTGTATCCATCGCCACTTTTTTAGCCCATATTTCCCACAAGGTAACGACCAGGTAGAGGCTGTAGACACCTAAAAATCCTTTAGAAAATAAAGTATTTTTATTTTCTAAAAAATTCTCGATGACATCATCATTTATTAATTAATTAATTATTTAATTAATTAATTAATTTTTATGCCATTAAATCCTTTTATCTTAATTAAAAATATTTAATTAAGGAATCCCTCCCAAAAATGTTTAAATCTTATTTAAATATTATTTCCTTATTTATTAATTATTTAATTAATAAATTGACCAAAAATCCTAAAATAAATAAAAAATTTATTTTTTGCCCAAAAATTGGCCAATTTCCTTATGACCAATAACCTCTTCCAAAATCTTCTAATCCTTCTTTAATTTCGATTAAAGGCTAATCTCATCATTTCCTACCCCTAACCCCAACTCAAAATATTTAATTAAAATTAAATATTAATCCTCATGTTTATTAAAAAAGTTTTAATAAATATCTCCTCAACCCAAACCCTTGAAATAAATAAAACTTTATTTATTTCCTAAAAATCTAATTTATCCTCACCCTAAGAAGTTCTAGACTCTTCTAGAAAGTCTTCATCCTCATCCTAGGAAATTCTAGACTATTCTAGAAAGTCTTTATCCTCATCCAAAATCTAGACTCTTCTAGAAGATGTCTTTAAACCTAATCCTAATCCCCTCCTAACCTTGTCACATTCCCTAAACATGGGTTAAAACTTACTAACCCAAGCCAAAGTTAACAAATATCTCTTCCTTCACCCACCCTCATTAAATGCCATCCACTTGCCTATCCCTAAGCTAATCCTAAACCATCATAATCCATCCTCTAATCATTTGCACAAGCCTAAACAAGCTTAAAACATTTCTAATCAAGTCCAAGTCGAATTTGCTCTCATCACCCTCAAAATATCTCAACCATAAAACTTTATGAAGTCCACTAGGTCATAAATGACTCTTACAAGCCCTTTTATTGCTCTTACAAGTCATTATGAGGGTCTTTATGAAGATTTTATCTCTTGAGCCTCCTTTGTTGACTCATCCTTTCCCTTTCCTCCATCCTCTCACCATGTGACATGTGTCACTCCTTGATTGGCTATAAGGAAGCACAGTCCATGTGCTCTCCTCTCATGCAATCTGAGCCTTCCATAAGCTTTTTCCCATCCTTGCATCTTAGCCCTCAATCCCTCAAGCCTCTTGCCTATAAATTGGATCCTTCCCCTTTGCAAAATAACACAATCCATGAAGTAAAGTCATAATGCCATTTTGAGAAGCCATTTTACATCCAAACCATACACTCACATCCAAATTCCAACTCCATTTGAAGCCCCTTTTGAAGCATAAGCTTGAGCATACATCCTATCTATTTAGACAAAGCCACTCAACAAGAGAGCTTCTCATTGAGAGAGTCCATTAATGGCTCATATTCTCAATTGAGAGTTCATCTTAGTCTATCTTGAAGTTTATGAATTTTGTTTAGTTTGTAGAAGCTTTATTTAAATTTGGTTTCTATTAGCATACTAACATTGCTCATATACATTTTGGCACGCCCGGTGGGACCCCGCATGGGTCATCTTCATTAGCTTTTTTAGTCAAGTTTTGTATGTCATTTGCTGATTTTGGCTAATTTTTCTTGTTTTTGTGATTGGTAGGATTGTATAAATTGGTTTTGTAGGTCCACATGAGCATGAAGAAGACAAAGGAACTCATAATCTATCTCATAGTGTTTGCAGATTTTTCAAGCTTATAGGTGGACAAAGAACTTGAAATTCTTCTTCTTCTTCTTGTCTATATTCTTCTTATTCCATCTACTTCTTCTTCTTCTTCTTGTGGGAGATCTTGGCCATTTTTTTTTAAGAAAGCAAAATCATACACACTTCTTTTTAGTGCTTAAAATGAACCCCCAAATCATACTTAAATCCATTGAAAAATTAAAAATTTGCAAAAAAGAAAAAATCTTTTAACAAGTGAAACTAAACCAATCTAATCATTTGCATCCTTGCAACATCAAGGTTTTAGATACATTCATGCAAAATTAGGAACACTTCATTTTTGGGAATTTAAAAAGAACTTCAAGTTTCCATTTCAAAAGGTTCAAAATCAACACTAAGTGCACACTAAAGTTCTTTTAAAAAATCTCATAAAAACTAAGAGTCCTAAATGGTTGCCAAAAATTGTCCTAAAAGCTTTGTTATTTGTTCCAAACAAATGTCTTATTGCAAAATCTTGAATGTTTCTTAGGATTTTCATGCATCAAAACAATCTAGGAATATCATTTTTGGGCTTAAAATATGCAAACTAGAACACAAAATCTTGAATGAAAACCAAAGTCCAAAGAGTCATTTTCACTTTTGAGTCCAAAAACAATCTTGAATGATCTAAGGTTAAAACAAAGCACTTCAAAGTTCTTAAAACAACACACAAAATCTCAATCTTGAATGCTCAAAGGAAAAAACTTGAATGTTTAATCACTTGTCTTTGAATGCATGTTGCTAAACACAATCTTGAATGCCTAACAATCAATGAACATTGCATGGTTTTGATGCATTTTAATGACGCTCGCATTTCTTATGCTGACGAATTCTCGATTTTCATTATGTTGACGACGCTGTCAAGTTGGAATGAACATTGTATGTCCTAATCACGAGTGTCTTCAATCATAGCTTACAAAATCTAAATCATCAATTGGAAAAGAACAAGCGTGTTTTTTAGCCCAAGATCATCCAAGTCTTCTCTCCCCTTGTCGTCTTTCGAGGCCATCTTGGGTGCATAAGATTAGGATCCAAAATCTTGTCTTAGCTTTTTAGGAGGCCTGCTTGGGGATTTCATCACCCCTTGGACGACCTCAACTCCAGTGTTCCGGCGGAGTATAAAGATCGGGAGGTGAATCCAAAGACACCTCTCTTGGGATCAAAATTTTGTCACTCGGGCTAAGCCTCAAGGAACTTTATACCCTTGAGAAGTGAAAGAGGAGAAGTGGGTTACCGCTCCTCTCGGCTGTGTGACATCTTTTTGGTTTCATCTACGGATTTGGGCCTCACGTACCTTGCGTATATCGAGGACTCCCTAGCTATTACAAATTTTATCCTTGTAGAAAGCTTCCTAGGATGTTGGTGTGTTTGACGTGCTTGCTCAAAACTTTTTTCTACTTATTTGTTCATAGCTTTTGAATGAATGTTTGCCAACTTTGGTCAAAATCCCAAAAAAAGAAAAAATCTCCCAGCTCAAGGCATACTTAGCGTAGTCACTGCCTCATCAGAAAATCATCCAAGCTCACCCGCCGCAACCAAATATATCTAGTTCTTTTCCTTAGAACAATCCCAAATCCAAAGTCCATCCAAATCATCCCCCCAACCAGGTAGCAACCCAATCCAAAATCACCCAAGCCTTTAAAGAGTTATTGTCACTTTGTCAAAATTTGCTATCCAATCAATCTATCCTACCAATCAACCAATCTCACCAAGGTTATCCCTTTGACAGAGCATTGTCTAGGGTAATCTAGCTTTGTCACTTGTATCCCACATCACCTTGAGCTAAAGGTTGGGATCCACAAGTGGTCAATCTCATGTCATGCCATAGGATCACTAGTCTATCCTTAGGTTGACACAATCTCCACCAATCCAGCGCATAGGAAAGAAAAACTCTCACTTTTTGACAGCATGCCCTTGAAGTCTTCCATCCACAGGAAAGCCAAAAATCTCCAGCCAATCCTCCTTAGGTCTGTCATGCAACTTTGACTCTCCCTAGGAAATCTTTCATCAGCCAATCCAAAATCTGTGCTTAACCAAAATCCAACCATGAGCTTCCGTGTTCATCCATACGCAAGACCCCATCCCCATCAAACTCATCATCAAAGCATGAAGTACCAATCCTATCATGATGTGTTTGGTCGCATTGTCCTTGCTCCCGCCACCTCCTATTCCAATGATGATGAAAATCTTGTTGACTATGATGGGTATATTGAAAGCCTTAGAAACATTCCCCCAAGCATCCCCCAAAATCCAAGAGTTATTCCAAACTATCTAGTCATGCCATCTGATATTCTAGCTTCCCCTCTATCACCCCATCAACCAAGCTTCCAATATTCCACTCCCATCACACTAGCTATTCCTATCAATCCACCTCCACCTTCAACACACGAGTCTCCAAGGAATCTCCTAGAGGAAATACAAGAAAATTTGCCTCCAACAGTTGATAAGCCATGTCATCTAATCCAACCATGTGAAGTAGTCAGTGATGAAGCTTCCCCATCTATAATATCACCTCCATCTCCCATAGCTATCATCCCCATACCATCCATCAAATTGCTTAAAATCCTTCCACTTCCCACAAGCATCAAAATCCCACAACCTGTCAAATCCCTCCAAATCCTATCCACATCGCCTCCAAGAATTTCCCAAATCTCTCGTAATGACCCTTATGCATCCATCTTCTACTCACCCATCTCCATTACTGAATCTCCCATCTATCCATCCGCTGCCTTTGAAGAATCCATCCCTTCACCTCCTATCACACCATCCACTCCAAACCAATCTTATCAAGATCCTGCCCAAAAGCATGTTGACATCCCCCAAAGCATAAATGAAGATATCATCGTACCATGTCTTCCATCCATAGTGCAGTCACCATCTCCTCCATCTCCAAAACCTCGAGCCATATCTCCTCCACTACAAGATATCTTGTCATCCCACCAGCTACATCAAGATCCTATCCTTCCATCTCCCCCACTCCATGCTTCCATCTTACCACCTATCCAAGCTATTCCACCATCTATAATCTACCCTCTTGGTTCACTTACATTCATCCACGGTGGCCCTCTCTCAGCAGAAGAATTAAGAACAGTATCTCCCCATTGCAATACACCTAATAAATTACTTCTACCATTTTGTGCAAGCAAAAAGTTTCCTCAGCTTGTTCAAATGCTCAATCGATGGCATTATCAAGGTCAAGGTTTAGGACCACAAGAGCAAGGAATCAGAGAGCCTATTATTGCACAAAAAAATCTAGGATTTCATGGTCTTGGATATGTATCCAAAGGCTCACCATCTAAAGGTGTTGGTACACCACACCCCCAAACCAAGCCTATCTCAGAGCCCACCATGCCAGCCTCCCATCACTCCTTCAAGAAATCTTATGTCATCCCCCCTCCACCATCTTTGAAACCCAAAACAACCTACCATATCCCCCCTTCATCCACTAAATCCATTTTGGGTCCCTATGTCCCAAAATCTACCATCCTCCATCCTCCTATCAGCCATCATAAAAATCCTATTCCATCCATTTCTATGCAAGATCAACAAAGGCACATATCAGGGCACATCATCTATCATCATCCCCCTACATGCTCTTTCATATCCTCTCCATCTCACAAAGCTTCTCCTAACCATCTTCCCAAAGCTTACCATAGTAATGTGAATGCCAACTTCAAAATGCATAAAGCTAAAAATCCACATCTTAGGCAATCATGTGTCTATTCTAAAAGACATACTCCAAAAAGGAAAAATCCAATCAAAGAATGCAAAACAATTCAAAAGCCTATGAAAAGAAAATCCAAAACCATGTGGATCCCCAAGAAAAAAGTTGAAACCCAATGCATAATGGCATCCACCATTGCTAATCCCACATCTAGTGACTCATGTCCCCCATCTCCTAACTCCATCTTGGGTGCCTATATCCCCAAGCACGCTTCCACAAATCCTCCATCACGCCCGCATCTACCATCTATCCCCCATATGCTCTTTTCGCACCCGTTCCAACATGTGCCAATGTTTCTCTTGCAAGCATCCCCATCTCATGCTCCTTTCCAGCATTTTCATCCCTCCATCTCCTACCATCAATCCCATCTAATCCGATCTATTGCATAAATCACACATCCGGTGTACCAATAGCTAGCAACAAAATTGAACATTCCAACAGCCAGTGAAAAATCCTAAGGAAAAAGCCAAAAATAGCTGAAGAAAGCCAAAATTATTCCAGCTAAGTCCAAAGTCAAAAAGTCAAAAAAAGAAAAGAAAAATAAAGCGTCCACTGGTGAAAACTTGGCAATTCAAGCGCCTTGGACAAGTACCATGATGAAAACTTGGCAAACAAGCATCATGCGTAATCCTGCCATCCCCAGCTTAGCCTATCACCCTCATGCTTTTGGTCATCTCTTGACATCCAACTCCATCTTCCAATCTATCCACCTATCCTCCATCCTCTAGCTTCCATCTCACACCATCCACTAATCTTATATAGCTTCAGCCAATCATCTCAGCGATCATCCATCTGTCTAGCCCCTTCAGCTTTTTCCATCCTAGCTTCAATCCTATCACATCCATCATAAGACCTCCTTCCACATGTTATCTTCTGATTGGGGGCACTATATTCCTTGGAGATCTTGTCTTGTCCATCCTCCTTTGTCATTGGTATCTAGCTCTAGGCTATACTCATGCAAACCCAATGTCATCTCTTTATATCCATCACAATCCTAGCTATCTACATCCTATCCAGCCATCTCATCCTGCTCCTCTAGCTATCCTTGGTCACAAAATCTCTCATCATCATTGGATGCATCCTGCCAAATCCATATCTTTTGCTATCACCCCACCCTTAGCTTTCGCATCTTGCACAACATCAAACCATCCCGCTATCCTATCATCCTGAGCTTTTGCCTGCTTGTAACTATCTTGGTTCGTTAGCTTGTACCATATCTCGATTAGCTCACTTGTAAATATCTTGGTCCATCAGCTTGTACATCCTCTTTAGCTTAGTACCATTGTATCTATCTAGCATTCGTGTTAGTTCATCCTTGATCAGCATCTTGCACCCATCTCACATCTTGGTTAGCTATTCCAATGTATCCTTTAGCCAGATTTCCTGTCACCAAAGTGTTATCTTTCTTAGTTCAGCTTGCCAGACGCATCAATCATCCAAATCCACCAGCTTAGGTGCTCTCCGATAGGTCCTTGCAGGATATAGCTTTCCTCATGTATGATCTTGGTCCGTTAGTACCTCGTCCTACCCATCTCGTTGGCAAACGGTTCTCTTTTGGATTTTCATTTTCTTTTGATTTGGGATCTTCCCTTTTGGGTCTTGAAGTATCTTTTCCAAGCAATCTCCTTGTTCCCTCCTCAAGGTTGCCACGATCTTCCATATCATGGTATGTTGCGAATGGGGCAATTAGAGCGTAAGGTCTTGATCAAGTCTTTCGTTTGTTTTTCTTTTCTACTTGTGGGTTCTCCAGTGTCGTTTCCACGCTGCTTCCTTTGGGATTCATGTGTGATGTTGGGGCAATCCTTGCGTGTTTGTTTTGAGTTAGTTTGTCAGTCCTTTGGATGGTTGGTGAAAAGGCCTTGATGTTCTTGGTAACCTTGGCAATTAACCAATAGTCCTATAGCAAATCTAGTGCTCAACTACATGGTGGTACTTCTCTTTGAAGTATCCCCCCGCTCAAAAAGCTTCAATGGTTTTCCTTCATCTCCATTATCCCCCATCCATATCCAGCATCCATCTCTCCTACCCCAGCTTATGCATCAGTATCTCTTTGAATCACTCATCACTCTTAGCTTTAGGGATCCACAATCCTAGTCTTAGGGATCCACCAATCCAAATCAATCCACCAAGCCTCATCTTTCGAGATCCACAATCCTAGTCCTAGGGATCTCCGAAACCCATCTTCCACCAATCTGACTCTTTGAAATCCTGTTGTATCAGCTTTATAATCCCCTCATCCATCTCCCTATCTTGGATTCCTTTTTATAGCGCTCCGCTCCTTCATCCTCCACCTTCCCTAAAGTCTTAAGCTTGCTTCCTCTTGTGCATCTGATTCTCCTTTATCATTCTCCCATAGTGAGAGTTTGAGCTAATTCAGCCCCTTCTCTTTGCCAATTTGAGTCTCCTTGCTCATCCCAGATTCTTGTATTTTTCAAGAAGCCACCAAGCCTCGCTTTCTCTCCTCGCTGCCTTCTTGAGGGGGCATCTCATAGTCCATTCTCTCCTCTTCTGCTCTAGCCTTGGGCATCTTATTTTCTTATCTTTGATGTCATGCCACTTGCGGCATCACATCAAAGAGGGGCAAAATGTAGACACCTAAAAATCCTTTAGAAAATAAAGTATTTTTATTTTCTGAAAAATTCTTGATGACATCATCATTTATTAATTAATTAATTATTTAATTAATTAATTAATTTTTATGCCATTAAATCCTTTTATCTTAATTAAAAATATTTAATTAAGGAATCCCTCCCAAAAATGTTTAAATCTTATTTAAATATTATTTCCTTATTTATTAATTATTTAATTAATAAATTGACCAAAAATCCTAAAATAAATAAAAAATTTATTTTTTGCCCAAAAATTGGCCAATTTCCTTATGACCAATAACCTCTTCCAAAATCTTCTAATCCTTCTTTAATTTCGATTAAAGGCTAATCTCATCATTTCCTACCCCTAACCCCAACTCAAAATATTTAATTAAAATTAAATATTAATCCTCATGTTTATTAAAAAAGTTTTAATAAATATCTCCTCAACCCAAACCCTTGAAATAAATAAAACTTTATTTATTTCCTAAAAATTTAATTTATCCTCACCCTAAGAAGTTCTAGACTCTTCTAGAAAGTCTTCATCCTCATCCTAGGAAATTCTAGACTATTCTAGAAAGTTTTTATCCTCATCCAAAATCTAGACTCTTCTAGAAGATGTCTTTAAACCTAATCCTAATCCCCTCCTAACCTTGTCACATTCCCTAAACATGGGTTAAAACTTACTAACCCAAGCCAAAGTTAACAAATATCTCTTCCTTCACCCACCCTCATTAAATGCCATCCACTTGCCTATCCCTAAGCTAATCCTAAACCATCCTAATCCATCCTCTAATCATTTGCACAAGCCTAAACAAGCTTAAAACATTTCTAATCAAGTCCAAGTCGAATTTGCTCTCATCACCCTCAAAATATCTCAACCATAAAACTTTATGAAGTCCACTAGGTCATAAATGACTCTTACAAGCCCTTTTATTGCTCTTACAAGTCATTATGAGGGTCTTTATGAAGATTTTATCTCTTGAGCCTCCTTTGTTGACTCATCCTTTCCCTTTCCTCCATCCTCTCACCATGTGACATGTGTCACTCCTTGATTGGCTATAAGGAAGCACAGTCCATGTGCTCTCCTCTCATGCAATCTGAGCCTTCCATAAGCTTTTTCCCATCCTTGCATCTTAGCCCTCAATCCCTCAAGCCTCTTGCCTATAAATTGGATCCTTCCCCTTTGCAAAATAACACAATCCATGAAGTAAAGTCATAATGCCATTTTGAGAAGCCATTTTACATCCAAACCATACACTCACATCCAAATTCCAACTCCATTTGAAGCCCCTTTTGAAGCATAAGCTTGAGCATACATCCTATCTATTTAGACAAAGCCACTCAACAAGAGAGCTTCTCATTGAGAGAGTCCATTAATGGCTCATATTCTCAATTGAGAGTTCATCTTAGTCTATCTTGAAGTTTATGAATTTTGTTTAGTTTGTAGAAGCTTTATTTAAATTTGGTTTCTATTAGCATACTAACATTGCTCATATACAGAGGCAACTAACAAAACCCTTCTCAAAATCCTAAATAAGGTTGTCAATGATTCTGGCCGTAATTGGCACCTACAAATGAATCCAGCCCTATGGGCCTATCAAACCTCCTTCTGTACATCCATAGGAACAACTCCATACTCCCTAGTCTATGGTTCCGAAGCGGTACTACCCATAGAGGTTGAACTTCCCTCCTTGCGCATATCTTTGCAAGAGAAAATATCAAATGAAGAATATAGAGTAGCTTAGCTCACCCAAGTAGATCTCTTAAATGAGAAGCAACAACAAGCCTATGATCATCTCACAATCTATTAAACTCATCTCAAAAGGAATTTCAACAAGAAGGTGCTTCCACAACACTTTCAACCGAGCGAAATGGTCCTTAAAGAAAACATGAAAGTCCAATCAGATCGAGAAAAGAAAGGTAAGTTTGAACTTACATGGCTTGGTCGTTATGTTGTCACTGCCTCCTTTGGCTTCAGAGCCTATCAGCTATCTACACCAGAAGGAGAACTCTTGAATGATCCTACTAACATCATTCATCTCAAGAAGTTCTATGCTTGAAGATCCTTGGTATACCCAGCTTTTGAAAAATACAAAAAAAAAATATATAGAAAGAGAAATAAGCAT
The DNA here is from genome assembly GCA_028749045.1 of Cupressus sempervirens. Lineage (NCBI taxonomy): Eukaryota > Viridiplantae > Streptophyta > Pinopsida > Cupressales > Cupressaceae > Cupressus > Cupressus sempervirens. The sequence continues at coordinate 745,128,806 of CM053783.1, forward strand.
CCAATGGTGAAAACTTGGCAATTCAAGTGCCTTGGATAGGTACCTTGGTGAAAACTTAGTAATTCAGGCACCTTGTATACTAAGACTAATCCATTATCTATCACTATCCTATCCCTCATCCATTCACTCACAATCCAATAGAACACCTGCTTGTTCCCTTGGTGTTCCAACCAAATATCCAAAATCTAATGGAGCTTATAAATACCTCCTATACAGCTTGTAAATCTTGTACCTCAGCTTGTAAATCTTGTACCCTAGCTTGTAAATCTTGTATCATCCCTTGTATCATAGCTTATATATCCAAATCTTGTCCAAAGCTTGTACCATATTCTAGCTTGTATTATATGCCAAATCTTGTATCCTAGCTTGTATCCTATCACATGCACACAAAGAATCCCATTTTCACTTAAGCTTTTTGCAAACCATCTACTTATCCGCCTATCAACTATTACAGACATCCCACCCTTCACAAACATTTCCATCTCACAAAAACCACAACATGAACAACCTTGTACATTTGTAACATATCTTGGTCCGTCAGCTTGTACATCTTCTTTAGCTTAGTACCATTGTATCTATCCATCTTTCGTGTCAGTTCCTCCTTGATCAGCATCTTGCACACATTGCACAACCCTTGGTTAGCTATTCCAATGCATCTTTTAGCTAGATCTCTTGTCACCAAAGTGTTATCCTTCTTAGTTTAGCTTTCCAGATGCATCACTCATCTAGATCCATCAACTTAAGTGCTCTCCGATAGATCCTTGTAGGATATAGCTTTCCTCATGTCTGATCTTGGTCCATTAGTACCTTGTCCCACCCATCTCATTGGCAAACGGTTCTCTTTTGGATTTTCACTTTCTTTTGATTTGGAATCTTCCCTTTTGGGTCTTGAAGTATCTTTTCCAAGCAATCTTCTTGTTCCCTCCTCAAGGTTTCCACGATCTTCCATATCATGGTGTACTGTGAATGGGGCAATCTGAGCGTAAGGTCTTGATCAGGTCTTTTATTTGTTTTTATTTTCTGCTTGTGGGTTACCCAGTGTCGGTTCCACGCTGCTTCCTCTAGGACTCATGTGTGATGCTGGGGAAATCCTTGCGTGTTTGTTTTGAGTCAGTTCGTCGGTCCTTTGGACAGTTGGTGAAAAGGCCTTGATTTTCTTGGTAACCTTGGTAATTAACCAATAGTCCTATAGCAAATCTAGTGCTCAACTACATGGTGGTACTTCTCTTTTAAGTATCCCCCTGCTCAAAAAGCTTCAATGGATTCCCTTCATCTGCATTATCCCCCATCCATATCCAGCACCTATCCCAGCTTATGCATCAGTATCTCTTTGAATCAATCTTCACTTTTAGCTTTAGGGATCCACAATCCTAGTCTTAGGGATCCATCAATCCAATCAATCCACCAAGCCTCATCTTTCGAGATCCACAATCCTAGTCCTAGGGATCTCTGAAACCCATTTTTTGCCAATCTGACTCTTTGAAATCCTGTTGCATCAGTTTTATAATCCCATCATCCATCTCCCTATCCTAGATTCCTTTTTATAGCACTCTGCTCCTTCATCCTCCCCCCCAATCTTGAAATTCTTAAGCTTATTTACTCTAGTGAGAGTATGAGCTAATTCAGCCCCTTCTCTTTTCCAATCTGTGTCTCTACTCATCTTGAATTCTTGTATTTTTCAAGAAGCCGTCGAGCCTCGCTTTCTCTCCCCACTGCCTTCTTAAGGGGGCATCTCTAAGTCTAGTCTCTCCTCTTCTTATCCAAGACTGGGGTAACCTTGTTGCTAAAACATCTTCCTTGTGTTGTCTCCATTCGAACTTCTTTGAAATAGTGTTGTCTCAACACTATGTCAAAGAGGGGCAAAATGTAGACACCTAAATCTGATTACACTACTTCGATAATCTTATTTAGCTATCTCTAAAGGAATCATTAATTAAATTTAATTAATCCTTTTTCCATCCCCTAGCTGATTAATTTAATTAATCATCTATAGTCCTAATTGATAAATCAAATAAACCATTATTTATCAATTAATCCTATTCTCCTATCTAATTCCAAAACCCTCATTTATGAAATAATTCTATTTGATAAATAAAGCCCTCAAATCTAATAACCCCTAGACTATCCTAAATCCTCCATTTAGCCTAATCCACCCCATCCACCCATACTAACCTAGCTTAGCCACTAACTCACCCACCCTCATGAATGCCATCCACTTGCACATCTCTAACATCCTTAATCTAATCCTAAACCAAGACTAATCCCCCCCCTAACCTTGTCACATTACCTAAGTGATCTTAAGACTTTCCTATGCCAAATCAAAGTCTCCTCCCTCAAAATATCCCAACCATAAAACTTTATCCCAACCACAAAGCCTTCAATGCTCTTACATTCCCTTAAAAGCTCTTACAAGCCATTATGAGGGCCATTTAAGGCCTTGAGCCTCCTTTGTTGACTCATCCTTGCCCTTTCCTCCATCCACTCACCCTGTGACATGTGTTACTCCCCAATTGGTTGTAAGGAAGCACAATCCATGTGCTCTCCTCTCATGCAATCTGAGCCCTCCATAAGCTTTCATCTCTCCTTGCATCTTAACCCTCCATCCCTCAAGCCCTTGGCCTATAAATTAGATCCCCTCCCAAGCCATTTCATCACAATCCTTGAGCTAAAGTTATAATGCTAGTTTGAGAAGCCAAATCTATATTAAAGCCATCATCCACACCAAAAATCCCAAATCCATTGAAGCTATTTTGAAACTTGAGCATATATTCCAAATCTACATAATAGACTCATCCCTAAATCAAGTGACCATCTTCATTGGGAGAGCCATTCCATGGCTCATATTCTCATTGGAGGGTTTCACTTTGTCTATCTCATATGTTATGATTTTTATGCTAGTTAATGCTTTTGTTTTCTAATAGATTAGTATTACTTGCTATCATATTTTCTCATATACACATTGTATTCTACCTAATCCATCCAAACCCTAAATTGGACGATGGAGAATGAGTGGCAATATATCTTAATTTCCTATTTATAGGAATGGCTGGTCATGAAGTAAGGTTGTCATGTATGAGAATCTAAGGAAGACAAGGATTCAAGGGTTTTGATTCATCAAGTGACCTAAGAGAAGAGTTTACAGTGCCATGTTAAGTAAGAAGGCTTAGAGAGATGAATGTGTCAAGGGTGAACAAGCTATTAGAGCTAAAAAGTATGAAGGCCAAGCATAATTGAGGACTGAATAGAGATTTGTAATCTGCAAATGAAGTTGTAAGTTGTATCAAATCAAAGTTTTACTATTACTGTCTAATAATTATATTAGTCTAGGGTAAATCCTTTGGATTAAGGTTGACCTAACAGTCATTTATAAATCCTTTAACTAGGTGACATTCTAAGTGAATGGTCTAAAGTACTCTAACAAGGTGATTAAAATCCTTTAATAGGGTCACATTTAATAGTACGTATTGTAACCTTTAATAGGGTTGACCTTTCACAGGACATCACTTCAAAAGAGTGAAAAGAGTAGCATGTTACTGGTGGTTTTTTCCAAATTGGGTTTCCACGTAAATCATTGCATTAAGTGTGTTGATGAATGTATTATGTTTCATGCTTTACATTTTTGTAAGTTGATTTGACAAGTAACCTACAAGTTTAAGTGATTGCATAATCTTATGGATGCATGCATGAGTATAAATGTTTTATGGGTTCACTAAGCTGTGAAAAGTTGTATTTATACATTTGGACCTTGGATAACTAATTCACATCCCCTCACTACCTCTCAATTATTCTAAAGCATTCCAACATCATGGTGGAGCCAAAGAAGATGAAGTCATATGGATGATCTTGAAAAGTTTGACACCACCATTCAAGCCTATAACTTAAATGATTTAGCTAGTGATGCCCTACATTAAGGATTCCACTAAGGAAACACTATTTGGAAGATCAGAATCAACAAAAGTAGATCAAACATAGTCTAGAAAACTTGTAAGAGTGAAAATAGTTTTCAATGCCCTAAACATTCAACCTAATTTGACAAGAAGTGCAAGCACCCATGGAGATTTTTCTAGAATCAATAGATCTAATGAAGACAAGAAGATTAAGGAAGGAATAGTCTTTCTAGTGAGAAGAGAAAAAGATGGTAAGAAAATCTTTAAATGTTGGACTTGTAATGTCGAATTTGGTCATTATGCATTTAAATTTCCTAAAAGAGAGAAGAAGTATAAGGGAAGGTTTAACCCTAGAAGAGATATAAATAGAAATTGTTTGTATGCAAATCAAGATGAAGAATCTAATGAGAAAGGTCAAATTGAAAGTGATAATGAATTAGGATTTGTGGCTATCAAGGAAGATGATCTTGATAGAGAAATTAGAGAAGAAACAACTCTAGTTACCCAAGGAAAAAATAAATCTAATTGGATAATTGATAATGGTTGTTCACATCACATGACTAGTGATATGAACAAGTTTATTAAGTTCAAGAATTATGATGGATTTATTATTAGAGTTGGTAACAATGTAGCCTTTCATATAAATAGAATTGGGTCCATTACTCTTGATGGTAAAACTAAAACTGATGATGTCTATTTTGTTGATGGATTGAAGCATAACTTGTTGAGTGTTGGACAGTTGGTGAAAAAAGTTATTAGTTGTAATTTACTAAGAAGACCTGCACTATCAAAGATAGAGATGGAAAGATGACTGGAACTGGAACTAGATCTAGAGGCAATGTATTTCAGTTGAATCCTACTGAGATGACATGTTTGGTAGCTTAAGTGGATAATATTTGGTTGTGGCATAGAAGATTCTATCATATAAATTTGATAATATTGTGAAAGTTAGTATTACTTTTTTAGTTAGAGACTTGCCTAAGATTGTTAAGCCTACTAATGTTGTGTGTAAGGAATGTGTTTTGGCTAAGCAAAAGAAAGTATCATTCCCTAGCAAGAAGTTCACTACCACATAAAAGCTAGAGATCGTTCACACAAATTTGAGTGGTCCTTCTAGAACAAGAGGATTCTATGGTGAAAGCTATTTTATGATTTTTTTTTATGATTTCACTAGAATGATGTGGGTAAAATTTCTTAAAGAGAAATCTAAAGCTTTTGAGAAGTTTAAGATATTTAAGAATGAATCTGGTGCTAAGATTAATTGTTTGAGATCTAATAGAGGAGGATAATTCACATCTAGAGAATTTAACATATTATGTGAAGAAAATGGAATCAAAAGATAACTATCTACACCTAGAACACTTGAGAAAAATGGGATTTCTAAAAGAAGAAATAAATCTATAGCAGAAGTAGCTAGAGTGATGTTATTTTAGAATGATGTTTCTAAAACATTCTTTAGAGAAGCAATGAACACAATAGATTATACTTTGAACAAAGTACATATCAAAAAAGGTATGGGCAAGACACCTTATGAACTATGGTTTGGACATTCACCATTAGTCAAATATTTTAGGATATTTGGGAGAAATCAAGAGAGACGATGACATTGGTAAGTTTGATCCAAGAAGCAATGAAGGTATGTTTCTTGGCTATTCATTGAAAAGTGAGGCTTATAGATATTTCAACTACAAAACTAAGACAATAGTTGAATACACAAAAGTAAGTATTGATAAGAAGTTTGGAACCAAAGAAAAGATGGTAGATTATAATTTAGATGAAGAACAGGATAACTCTAGAATTGTTTGACAAAATGCTGAAGTTTTGTTTAAAGCTAATAATAATTTTGAATAATGATGTGCTAGCTTTTGAGCATAGAGGAGAATGGAGTTCTAAACCTAGAGAAAAGATAAGAGTTGAGATGTCAACTCCTACCTCTAATAGAAATCACCCTCCTTGGAAGATAATTGGAAGTAAATATAAAAGCATAATGACAATGAACAGAGTAAATGAAGAGATATGGTTGATATCTCAAGTTGAACCAAAGTGAGTAGAAGAAGTAGTCAAAGATAATTATTGGATCCAAGCAATAAAGGAAGAATTAGATTAGATAATAAAGAATGACACATGGGAATTGGTTCCTAGACCAAAAGACAAGAATGTGACAAGAACTACATGGGCTTTTAGGAATAAGATGAATGAGCAAGGAGAAGTTGTGAGAAACAAGGCCAAACTTGTTTGTAAAGGTTATTCACAACAAGAAGGCATTCATTATGGGGAAACATATGCACCTATAGAAAGAATGGAAGCAATAAGGACGCTCCTAGCTTATGTAGTGAACAAGAAATTTAAGGTTTATCACATGGATGTTAAATCAACATTTCTCAGTGGAGAATTAGAAGATGAGGTTTATATTGAGAAGCCTCAAGGATTTCTTTTATCAAAAGATAAATACATGGTATGCAAATTGAAGTAATCGCTTTATGATCTGAAGCAAGCACCAAGATCCTAGTATGCAAGGTTGGATAGTTACTTGGAAAAGCTTGGATTTGTTGATGGTATGGTAGACAGTAACTTGTATTTGAACGAAATTGAAGATAGCTTATTAATCATTGTAATATTTGTTGATGACATCATTTTTTGAGGAAAGGATGAAGCTAGTGATAAATTTTCTCAAGAGATGAAGAATGAATTTGAAATAAGCATGATAGGAGAAGTGAAGTTTTTCCTAGGATTGCAGATTATGAAAAATAATTATGGTATATTCATTTCACAAAATAAATGCCTAAAATATTTTTTGGAAAGGTCAGGTTTAAAAATTTGTAAAAATTTTGGCATACCCATGATAGTTGGTTACAAGTTATATAGTAAAGATGAAACACCTATAGTAGAACAGAAGAAGTATAGATCAATAATTGGAGGTTTGTAGTATCTAACTCACACTAGACCAAATATAAAAAAATGTAGTTGGGATTGTAGCTGTATTCTAAGTTGATCTTAAGGAATATCATTTTGCAGCAATAAAGAGAATATTCAAATATCTGAGAGCGACATCTAATTATGAAATTTGGTATGACAGATCGAGTGATTTCACTTTGTGCACATATACTAATGTTGATTGGGCAAGTAGTATGGATGATAGAAAGAGCACCAATGGTGAAGCATTCTTTCTTGGAGGAAGATTCGTTTCTTGGTTAAGCAAGAATCAAGATTACATTTCATAGAGCACTGTTGAGGTAGAGTATGTTGTAGCAGCAAACACTTGTAATAAAGCTATGTGGATGAAGCAAATGTTGAAGGATATTAGAATTGAAATTGAAGAACCTATTATCATTTACTATGATAACACAAGTACAGTGAGTATGTCTGAGAATCCTATATTGTATTCTAAGAAAAAGCATATATGTATTAATTATCATGTGATGAGAGAGAAATTAATAGAAAAGGAGATCAGATTGGAGTATGTAAGTACTAAGGATCAAATTGCATATATATTTGCAAAGCCTTTTCCTAAAGATACTTTTGAGTACTTGAGAGGTATGCTCGGGGTTATGCCCATGCCTACTTCTAAATAGATGATGTAGAATGTGCATCAATCTAGTGGTACAGAGCACTATTATTTGACTAGACTAGATAATGATGCTTCCCATATGGGGGAGTATCTAGTATGTATTGAGTCATTAAGGACTCTTGGTACTTGCTATTCGGTATTAAAATAATTTATTTTGGCACTCGAGCTAGTTGAAAACTTCAAAAAGATAATTAACAATTAGTATTGAGATTGACACCTTTGACATTGATGGAAATGGGGGAGAGAATATGCATGAAAAAAATCTCCTAAGGCATGGCGAAGAGTATGTATGAGTGATATTTCTTTAGAGGGATTTAGAAAGATTCATGTAAGGAAGTAGGAATGTGTATCTGATGTATTGTGAATTTTTTAATGTGAAGTAAATAGTTGATGTCTAAGAACGAGTATGCACCTGTTGTTTTGAGATTCTTTTTAGTGCATGGACAACTAATGTTGGTTAGAAATAGCAGTAGAACATTATTTGGTATTCTTAAAACTTGGATGTTTTTCATCTATATTGTCATGACTGCTAAAGGGGGAGATTGTTAGCATGAATTTTGATGATACTACATTGTGGGAGTATCCTAATAATTAGAGAGTATTGATATGTTGCATTCATGATTGTGTTTATCATTGATGCCAACATAGCATGGTTTCTATAAAGATTGGCAAAATAGAAGGACACAAATCTTGATGATAAAGATAATGGTTTGATTATCTAGTCATGTGTACTTATGGACATGTATATCATAGTATCTTGATGATGTGGTTAAGTGTGCAGAGATTGAGTCAAAGACATACATAAGTTGTACCTTATTTACAAAGAGCAGTTCAAAGATAGAGTATTAGGAAAGAAATTCCTGATGTTTGTGGCTATCTTCAATCTAACATGTAATGAAAGAGATGCACACTTAGGTAGTAATAAAGGATAGTTAGGTAATGATGTTAGAGAGTGTGCAAGCCTTATATTACACATCTGAAGTTGTGTATAGATTTTGAGCCGATAGTGCTATTGTAATTGTAATTAATTAATTATTTTATTTTAATTAATTGGGAAAACCTCAAGGCTAACTCAAGGAATTATTATGAAGGTATAGTATAAAGGAAAGATGTTTTCCTTGATTGTAATGTGTGTTCAAGTATTGTGATCGTAGCAAGAAGTGCATAGTGCAAAAATGAGCAGATTGTTTACAAAATGCGTGTAAGCAATCCCAGGGATTATTGGATGCACAATTCATGATTTGGTTACAAGATCTTAAGGAGTAGAAGTCTGATTGATAGGATAGAGATAGAAGAAGGAATTACAATTTAGTTCTATTATTTTGAAAGGAATAATACAAAGATCATTTGGATAGTGGGTTCATTGGTCTTACCCTTGAAGTTGTTTGAGTAGTGGGTCCAACTATCTTCCACAACTCCAAAGAGGGTTGGCATAACTCCTAACAGGGTTGGAATCTTCTAACAAGGATTCAAAGTCTCCTAACATATGTACTGAATGTTGTAACCAACTCCTAATAGATTCTATCCTCCAACAAGGAATATTTATATTAGTACATCATCTTGTGGGTATCATCCCCACCAGGGTTTTCCCTCTGATCAAGGGTTTCCCTAGTTAACATATCTAGTGTTATTTTGTGTGAGTATCTTGTTATGGTTTTAGTTTATATTTCTCATATGGTTAAGACTATTTAAATTTGTTATTTGTGATATTAGTGGATAACTGATTCACCCCCTTCTCTCAGTTATATCAGTAGACTATATATTAGTGGAAAATTGGATGTACTTTTTCATCCAAATTATTTTAGGAAAAGATAAATTTATTTATTAGGATGATATTATTAAAATGAGATTATAGGAGGAGCTTTTCAAAGTATGTACAACCTCTAGCTTTTATATGTCATCATATCAGTTTTAAAATCTGGCTTGTGGTAGAGAATGGAAGGGCCTTCCTCATTAGGTGTGGAACTAGAACATGCCCATTTATGAGTACTACCCCCCATTGTAGAAATATAAAAACTCATAATGTTTCAAGAGGGTTCAAGATCATTTTCTTTTTGAAGTATCATTTGTGCTTCAGGGGAAGGAGAATAGGAGGTTGTCTGTGGAAGCAACTCAAGTAGTCAACATCTTTGGAAGTTTCTTCACCCAGTTTCCAAAATTCACATATTTTAGGATGGGGATATGAAGGAAAAATTTTGAGGCTACCCTAGTGTTGGTTTTTGATTTAACATATTTAAACTTAATACCAAGGAAACAAAAAATAACATAATACCTAAGGTTTAACTACTTCCCATGTTTGGTGTATCCTATTTGGGCATGGACCAACTGAATAAAGCACATATGTTTTCTACTTTTTAGGCTCTTCTAAACCAAGGTGAGTCAACCTAAGGATTTGACACTTCCTAGATAAAACATTCTTTCAAAAATCCCCTATAGTAGATTTTGGCCTTGAAACTTCTTGAAATTGCAAAATAAATGACAAGTCAATAATAGCTAGTAATAAACTTGACAAATTATTTCAACAAGTGATAACCAACTTTATCTTCCATACTAGATGCCCACCCAAATCAAACTATTCCAAATCATCAATAATTTCATGAAATTCATCCCAAAAGGAATTACACCCATCCTACATATTGCTCTCAACATCAACAATATGTCTTCCATGGTCTTGTGCTAACTTGATAGCTTCAACTCTGACTAGAATTTGTCTCACTGAGTCAAATAACATTGGACCAACTTTGATAGTAACCATGTTATAGTGATGGTGGAAGAAATTTTTTAGTCAGGTGGTCTAAGCAATGGCAATTGGGATTGATGTGTTGGACGAATATGGAAATGCTATCAGTTATGGTGGCTTGGATATACGGTGTAAAATGTTTGGGTTTGTAGTGAGGAAGGAGCATGGTCTACACATGGGGATCAGTAAGGATTCTAATTTCCTTTTTGGTTTCTTGGTTTGTAAAGAGGATGTGGTGGGTGTGAAATCTTCTAGTCATTTGCCTCAATGGGTTCTCCGACAAGGTGTTTAGAGGGATAGTGTGAAGTTGGGGCAGTCTGATGGGTTGCAAGTCTAGAGGAATCCTTCATCTTGGGTGAATTGGACTAGGGTTAGACATGTTGTTCTACCTAAGGCTTCTATGTTTCATGGTATTTTGGGCCCTCGTCCTTCTTCTGCTAGTTTTCTTGGAAAATATTTTGGCCCTCCCCCTTTTTAGTATGGTAAGAAGCGTCATTTTCCTATTTATAAACCTAATCATAAGAAGTTTTTTTTTCAACAACCTCCCTTCGATATCTACAATGATTCTCAACCTGCATTGCCCTCTTTAGTGTTTCAAGGTATCCCATTCCCATGTTTTTTGTCCTCTCTGAATAGGAATCCAGTTCAAAAGCCCCCTTCTCAACCTTGTAGAGCTCTCTTCACTCCAAAGTCTAGGGACATTTACCCTAACCCACTTATGCCATCTACTCTAGATCAAGACATGTGTGTTCTTATTCATAGGAGTCTGTCTTCTCAATGTTTTGAGCCTAGGGTTATTGTTCCATTTGAGCTTATCAATGACAAGGTGGATGGATTACATTTGATGACACTTATTGGTATGCTTCAGGATGTAGTGGAGTTTGATTCCTTCCTTTCATGGGCAAGTCATTATTGGGTGGGGCTATTTGAACTATTTTTGTTGGACAAGGATCCCCTTTCTTTTGTGGTAGTATTTGACTCTAAAGAACATAAAGTTGTGGTGCATAAGTTTAAGGGTTGGTTTGGTAATGGGATTGGAATCACTACTATGGGTTGGATGCTCCATTTTGATCTCTCAAAGGATTTTCTGCAAATTTTTTCCTCAATGGGTTGCACTTCCAAACTTATTGTTGGAATATAGGGACCTTGCATTGGTTGAGACTTTTGTAAACAAGTTGGGCATTTTTGTTAAACATGACTTGATTCCTTTTATGTGGCCACATATTATTGTTAGTGTGTGTATTCTTATGTAGAAGTGAGAGAAACTTCCTTCAGAATGGCCATTTGTTCAAAATTTGGGGTTTGGATGCAGGTGATTCAATATGTGGAGGTAGTTGCTATTGTAAGAATGCTAATTCACTGGATCATTTCTTGCATTAGTGTAAAGATTTTCTTCTAGTGTCGCAAGATATATGTCAATGTTTAAATTTAGATCCTCTATTATTCTCGTTTGATGGCTAATAGTTGGGTTTAGAGTCAAATTCTTTGCATCTAGTTCTAGCACATAATAGTTCTTTTGGTGTAGGATGGTTGGAAGTAGAGTTAGATGTGTCCTCCCTTTGGGCTAATTTAGTCCTAGTGTAGTTGGTTCTTATTGCACCTCTAGTATAGTTGGTTCCTAATTCTCATGATATTTTTCATGGTTCTCATTTACTGCAAGATCTCGAGGCTTTTTTTGCCCAATATGTGATGGTTTTTCATTAGGTTCTCTCCTTCCTACCCCCTCCTCATTCTTTGGTTTTTTGGGTGCTTTCTTAGGTATGTTTGGTATGTCTATTTTTTCTTTTTCTTTAGTTGGTGATTCTAGTTTTTCATTTAAAAATCCTCTTCTTTCTATTGCATCTTGTCTATCTCTTGCTTTGCCTAGCTATCCACTAGCAAGTATGGTCGTTTCTCCTATGGATGATCAAGGCATCATTTAGAACTTGTTGTTTTGTAACCAACCTTTTGTCCCTATTTTGTCTTCTCCAGCTTTTCTAGTTGATTTTCATAATGTTAGAATTCTTTAGAATAACTGGGGGTGGGGGGGGGGGGGGGGGGGGTGAATCAGTTATCCAAGGTCCAAATGTGCTAATAATACTTTTTCACTACTTTTAATGAATCCATACACTTTTTATCCATCCAAACTTAGATCAACCATATTAGCAAGTTACAGTAAATCAACATGCAACAATAAAACATGCAAGATTAACACATGACACAATGATTTACATGGAAACCCAATTTGGGAAAAACCACCAGTAACATGCTACTTGATTCTCACTCTTCTAAAGTGATGCCCTGTTAAAGGCTTACAACACACTGTTAAATGTGACCTTTATAGAGGATTTCACCAAACTGTTAGGAATGGGCCTGATCAAAGGACTTTAGAACATTCACTTGGAATGTCACCCTGTTAAAGGATTTACCTCATGGCTATTAAACCAACCTAAGTCCATAGGATTTAAACTAACTGTTACAATTGCTAGAGAGTAACAATAATGGAATGTTGATCTGATACAACTTACAATATACTTTGCAGATTTCAGATCACTCTTCAGTCCTATCCTTTTGCTTGGCTTTAATCACTTCAGCTCTTGATAGCTTGTCTTCCTCTCAAGCTTTTTCTCCTTGAGTCTTCTTACTCATCATTCCAATGCAATCATATCTAGGGTCTTCTTATCAAAAAAGAGTAATTGTGCTCTCTTTATCCTTAGCACCTCCTTCAGCACTTCATGCTTTTATGCACGACCACCTTCTCCTCTCTTTGCTTCATGACCTTATGAGTTCTTAAATAGAAATCTGGTTTGCCTTTGCCACTCGATTCTCCCTTTCCAACTTTAGGGTTTCAAATGGATTAGGTAGGATACAATGTATCTACCCTATATCTTTCTCTTATCTAGAAACTTCGTCTAGACTCCAGTTGTAATCTCCAAAAATGTTCTACATGGTGTTCTGTGCCACTAGCTCATCATTCTTATCTTGCATTTAATTCACAGATTTCTAGATAACAACCTTGTCGGCTTGGATCTGGTGAATCTTCAATTTTCAAAATAATGCAGCAACTCGGCATTATTGATTTACTGATGCTCGACATCTCTGTATTACTCGGAACTATTGGTTTTATGATGCTCAGCATCTATTTTTGCTCGGCACTTATATCTTCTTAGCATTTGATTTTACTCAGCATCTAAAGTTCACTCGGCACTTGAAGTTCACTCGACATCTGAAGTTCACTCGGCATCTGAAGTTCACTCGGCACTTGAAGTTCACTTGGCATCTGAAGTTGAACTTTCTTGGCTTCAACTAGGAATCTGTTCAGTGCCTACTAGCTTGCTCGGCTCCCTCTCTCTAATGAACTTTAGTTAGGCTTTACAGATGTCTTAGCTAAAACCTTACATCTTTGATATGTTTCAATGTGCCTATTCTCTGTGTCTGTCATCAATACACTTTTTCATCAATGGCTTAGCTGATCCTTCTACTTCATTTCAACATCATAACTTCAACCTTTCTCTAGGTGTTCTAGTTACAGCTTATTGATTGCCTCCTCCTTGTCAATCAACCACTTGATAGTATTTGGATCACTAAAGCAATTGTCATTCCTACAAGTAGCAAGTTTGACATCAATGACAAAACAATGATTGAGAACATTCTTTACCAGTTCCATATGATTATTTCAACAATGATCTTTTTCAATCATTTCCAACACATAAGACTTGTTTGTAGTCTGGTAGTGTCATCACCTCAGTTGCAACTCAGGATTAGGATGAGATTCTGCTGGAAGAACGGGTGTTCAGGTTTGATATTCCCAAGCATAAGTGTCCATCTATTGCTAATAGTTTTGATTTTTCTAAAGAACTTTCCATCTCATAATTAGAGGCCTCTAGTGAGTTGGTGTCTCCAACTTCGATTGTTAAGACCCTAAAGAGAAGGGGTCACAAACCTCTTGCTTGTAAAATTAAAGAGGAAACAGAGGTTGGTATTTAATTAACTCTTTTGGAGTATTTCTCACCTATGATCTGCACTCAGAGCGCATCACAGTCTCCTATTGCAGTATGAGGATTTTGTCCTGGAATGTTAGGGGTTTGAATTCTCTAGATAACAGTAGTAGAATTAGGAAATTTATTCTATCTTCTCAAGGTAACATTGTTCTTCTTCAAGAGTCTAAATTATCTTAGGAGTCTTTTGGTAATTTTGTTAAAAGTTGGTCTTCTTGGGAGTCTACTTGTGTTCCTTCTTCTGGTGCATCTGGAGGCCTTATTTTGTTGTGGAAAAATAAATGCATTTTAGGGGTGCTCCTGATGTCTCATCCTAATTAGAAACTCATTCAAGTTAATTGGTTTGATGTTAAATTCTTTGTATTTAATGTTTATGGGCCTTCTTTAGCCCAAGATATATTTTTACTATGGGAAGCAATTGCTAATCAGATTAGCAAATTGGATGATTTCCCTATTGTTATTGGGGTGATTTTAATTCCATCTCCTTGCCCAATGATAAAATTTGGGGTAATGCTACTACCCCAAGAATCATAAAGGAGTTTAATTTTTTTATTCAGAATAATTCCTTAAGCAAGGTATCTTTCTTGAATGGGGGTTTTACTTGGTCTAATTGCAGATCTACTACCCCCATATCTTCCAGGTTGGATAGATTTCTAATTTCCCTGGAAATGAAGCTTCTTAACTTATCACTTTTGGCACAAATTCTATCCTCCCCCAAATCTGATCATTTTCCCATCTCCCTGGAGATTAACAGGCCAAGCCTACCAAAAATTAGTTCTACCTTTAAGTTTGAGAGTATGTGGTTTATCACCCTCATTTCTTACAATTGCTTCGGTAATGGAGGGTTAGTGCTCCCTACTATAAAGGAAACAGAGTGTTTCAATTTGCAAATAGGCTATCTTTTGTGTGATCCAAAATATATATTTGGAACAAAGAGGTTTTTAAAAATGTGTTCCATGAAAAGTCTAGGGTTGAAAGTGATCTCAAGAGTATTGTTGACCATATCATGAATTTTGAGATTGATGCAAAGTTGGTAGTAAAACAAAAGTCTCTTCAAGGTTACTGGGAAATTTTTTGTGCTAGGGAGGAGATTTATTGGAGGCAAAAGTCTAGGGAACTATGGTTAAAAGAGGGTGATAGGAATACAAAGTTTTTTCATGCTTCAACTAAGATCAGGAAGGCACCTTCTTCTATTATCTCTATTAATATTGTTTCAACTAGGGATAAATTAGTTTCTCAATAGGATATTTGTAGTGAATGTGTTAATTTTTACAAAAACTTACTTTCCCTAGGTTTGTGTCCAAGAGAAAATAGGGTTGATAGGAGTTTGTTGTTGCAGTCCATCCCCTCTCTAGTCACTAATTCAGATAATGAGTATGTTATGAAGCCTTTTAGTGTTGAAGAGGTTCATTTTATTATTTTTTCCATGGCCCCTAACAAATTTCCTAGTCTGATGGTTTCAACATTCTTTTTTTTCAAAAGTGTTGGGTTGTGATTAGTTTTGATATTCTTTTGGTTTTACAGGAATCTTGGAAGAAAGGATATATCCTAAAAAGCTTTAACAAAACTAAAATCACTTTGATTCCTAAGGTTAAGTCTCCTTTAACATTCATTTGTAGACTTTAGGCCCATTTCATTATGTAATTCAGTATACAAGATCATCATCAAGGCTATTCATCTTAGGCTGAAATCCTTGATACCTAGGTTAGTTTCCCCTCAGCAAGGTGCTTTTGTCTTGGGTATGGATACTTCGGATGGGGCACTTGTTGCTTTCGAATTTCTTCATACTATTGAGTCTTATCAAACATCTGCATTTGTTGCTATGTAAAATATGATGAAAGCCTATGTTAAAGTGGATTGGGATTTCCTCTTGGTTGTACTCTCTAAATTTGGTTTTTTGAAGCCTTGGTGCAAGTGGATTAAGAAATGTCTTTCAAGTGCTTCTTTTGCAGTCATAATTAATGGTGCTCCTTCCTCTTATTTTCAAGCTACCTAAGGAGTTTGACAAGGAGATCCACTTTCTCCTTTCCTATTTATCATTATGGCTAAAACTCTAAGTAGATCTATTCTTTGACAAAAGGTTTTAGCTAATTGGAAAGGTATTTCTATTCCCAATTCTAAGATTTCTATCACTCATAATTTATTTGCTGATGATACTCTTCTTTGTGGTAGATCCTCAATTAGAGAAGCCAAGTGTATCAAGAAGATTCTAGATATTTATACTAACAGGTCAAGTCAATTCATTAATCTAAATAAAGCTAAAGTTTTTTTTGCTCTTTACACTTGAGCCAGTTAAGCAAAGAATAATTAACATTCTTAGTTTTTTAGTGGAGGATTTTCCATCTATATATCTGAGGGTTTAATTTTTTATGGGTCTAGTGAGGCCTTTTTTTGGGATAATGTGATTAATAGACTTAAAGGTAGGATCCTAGCTTGGAAGGTGAGGTGGCTTTCCCTTTTTGGGAGAATTTTACTGGTCAAAATAGGTCTCCTCCCCATCCCTAACTATTACCTTTCTGTCCTTCAAGCTCCATTGTCTATTATTGTTTAGATTGAGAAAATCATTCGTAATTTTTTGTGGTCTTCTAACATGACTAATGCTAGGAAGATACCTTTGATATCCTTAAAAATATATCTTTAAGTAAGTCCTCTAGAGGGGCTGGGGTACACAAAATTTCTCTAAGGAATAAAGCTTTTGGGGGAAACTCATTTGGAATATGTACTATGAACCTCAATCTTTATGGTGTCAAATCATGCAAGCTAAATATCTTGACCCTACTTGCCCTCATAGAATATTTACTATTTAAAATCCTCCATTAGGGTTTCCTACCTAGAATTTTATGATGTCATATAGGGCAATTGTCACTAAATTTGTGTCTTGGTAGGTTCATTATGGCTTTGATGTTTCCTTTTGGAAAGACTCTTGGAATGCTAGTCTCTCATTGTATCGTAATTCTTCCTTGAAGGAGGTTATGGAAGTTGCATCTATCGAATGGGGAGTTTGAATAGTGGATTATGTGGACAATGTTGAACTTGTGTCTCACAAGGTTTGTTGGAAAGATCCTTTCTCACTATCTATTGGTAGAGAATTGGCTAGGAATTTTTCTAACATTCTGGCTAGCAAACTAGTTTTTTTGACCAAAGGTTGTGATAGGCTCATTTGGTGTCCTACTAAGAGTGGTTTCTATTTAGTTAAATCTGGATATGAGGCCCTATTGAGTATGTCTGAGAAACATGATGTAAAGCGTGCTTTTACCTTTTGTTGGGATAAGTGTGTTTTGCCAAAAGCTAGAGTTTTCTCTTGGTTGGCCATTCAGGGTAGAGTTTTGACTAGTGATAGATTTAATAGACTAAATATTGTAGATTCATTTAAATGCATTTTGTGTGGTCTTAATGAGGAAACTATTGATCATCTTTTTGTGCATTATCATTTCTCTATGTAGTGTTGGTATTATGTATTGGGTAAGTTGCCTTTTTCCCTTCCTTTTCCTAAGTCTTTATGGGATTTGTTTCAATCTTGGTTGATTTTGTTTACTAATTCTATATTTACTTGTTTATGGATTATTTTTCCCTCATCAATTATTTGGTCTATTTGGTGGGAACAAAACAAGATGATTTTTAGAAAAGAGGTGTCTAATGTGAGTCTTGTGATTGATTCTATTGAACAGTTTATCTTGGAGTCAGTGAATTTTTTTTTTTTGGTCACTTTAAGAGTGATGGCATGCTTTCATCCTAGGATAGTTCAATTCTTTGAAATTGGAGGCTTATACCTCTGCCTTCATCTCATGTGTTCCCTCGAATAAGGTCTATTCCAATTTGCAAGAATTCTATTAAATGGAAGTCCCCTAATCCCCCATTTATTAAGCTTAACTTCGATGGGGCATCTAGAGGGAATCCTTGTGCATCAGGTATTGGGATTTATTTAAGAACTCAATTTGGTGTACTGCAATCTTTTTATGCAAAATCGATCTTGTTTGGTACTAACAATATGGAAAAATCCACTACTTTGGTCGAAGGGCTCATCTTAGCAAAGTATATGCGTTTTTCTTGCTTACATATAGAAGGAGATTCTTTTGTGGTTATTAAGGCATATATCCAAAGGAAGATCAATAATTTGCATTTGGATTATATTTTTCAGTGTATTTGGGCACTCATTGACTCCTTGGATAGCTATTTGTTATCACATGTGTATAGGGAAGGTAATGCTCTAGCTAATATTGGTTGTGATGGTACAATTTTGGACTCTTGTTCTTTCAAGCAGTCGCTAGATATGTTTCCTTGTATTGTTTCTATCATCAGGAGTGAATCTTAATTTTCATAATTGGTGTGAACTGCTAGGTTAGTGTTACGATGGTTAATATCACTAGGTGTGTCTTACTTATGCATATCTTATTTACTAGATATGGTTTTAAATGAGCAAACATAATGGTTTTATTAGTCATAATAGCATTGGGTTAGTAATTGGCATTAAGTGGGGAAGTTTTAATTGACTCATAGATGGGTTTCGAGAATTTAAGAGTTATTATGAATTTCCATGTGGATTAGTCACTTGTACTTAACATGATTTCATTATGAGGTTTTTGTGGTGTTTTCCTTTGTTAATGGCATTGGCTAATATTCTGTCATACTCCATGGTGGCATTTGTTCCCATCAGTTGCCTATGTTTTCAATCTTTTCTTGGAAATTGGTCTTGCAAAGTAATGTACTTTATTATTTATATTCTTTAGCTAGTGGCCAATACATTTAGTAGAGATGTGTGGGTAATTTAAATATCCTTTTTTGCTCTAGTATCAAGTACCCTATTCATGTGGCCTGTCTTGCAATTCCATTGTGGCCAATTTCATATATCTTTCCCAATTCATGTGGTCTAATTTGCATTTTTAATGTGATCAATTTCATATATCTTTTGGATTATTGGCTATCTTTGAGTGAGGTAATTTTATTGTGTTGGTTTTTGAAATTTCTCTAGTCTTCTAGGTTTCTAGGTGGTCATTCTTGATCTCTGCATTATGTATGAGTCATGTGTCACTGATGTTAGTAGCAATAATATGTCGAGGCACCACAGCTAGTTGGTTGGAGTAAGTTACCCAGTTAATGTTTGCTTGACTTACTCCTCTGTGCACATGGATTATTACCCAAGGAAATATAGGGTGTTCTTGGATCTTGAAGATTGGGAGAAGCCTTTTCTAAGCTGCATTAAGGATGACATGTTAGGAAGCATTTTCTTTTGTTTTTGTCCTCATATTTGAAGAGGTATCAAGAGGATTATTGGGCATGAGATTATTTTTCCTTCTGGAAAGAGATTGATATATCCTTCCCAAATTCTGTCAATTTTTCTATCTAATACACTGGATTTATTGCAATCGCCATTTCACTTGGAGTCGATAGTTTCCAAGTTTGTCAGACCTAATTTCTTGCAAGGGGTTAAGCTTGCTAAAGCATGTCAGAAGTATGATCTTTGGAGTGGTGCTGCCCTCATTGGGAGTTTTTTTCATCATCATAAACTCTTGAGTAATCATAGTGTTTATGTGGTGTATGAGAGTATAAAAAAAGCTCTAGAGAGGCAGCTTTTTTTCCTTGATAAGGCTACATTGCAACAATGTGGTGATTGCTTGCCCAAAAATTATGTTAACAATGTGCATCAAATTGTCTTTTATTTACTAGATATTTTAGAGCATGACTATTCCCAAGCCTTTGTGATTAATCCTCCCTCTGCCACTCCTGACCTCACTCTTAAGCTTGGTAATTTTGGTCCTATGACAAGGGACATCGAGGAATAATATTACTTGGTTTTATGCTTTTTCGTTTTGTGTTTTTCACTTTTAGCATGAGCAGGTTACTACATGGAGATACATTAGCACACTAGACAACAGTTGGATTGGTCATTTGGTTTGATTTTTGTAGCATTCTACTACCGATCTTTGGTGGCTTTTGGAAGTGATTATCTTGTTTAAGTTGATTATGTAAATATCTGTATAAATTAACTAGATGCTTACTTCTTCTCTTCTTCTTCTAAAACATATTGTATTTTGGAGGTCTCATTCCTAGATTGTTATAACTGGGATTGTTTACCAACCATCTTATTTCTTCCTTTCTTATATATTTTTCCTTCTTCTTGATGGGGTAATGAACGAAGTTTTTCTTCCTGATTCTTTTCTCTAAGAGCTCCATATCTTAGAACCAAAGTAAATGTACAAAATATTAAATTTTGTATATTAATATATCAAGTGGCTATGTCACTGTGTTTGGGAAAAAAAAACTTATCTTCCATTCTAACAATAATTCTTAATGATTCTTGATTTATAAAATAGTGTTCATGCTAAGATAAGATTGGGGTAAAAGTACAAAGTTGTGTCACCTTTCAGGCTGACTTATCAAAACGACTGAATTTGAGTATTTCTATCTAAAACTCAAATTTTTTAAAACATATGATCTAAATAAATTTATTCTAGCTAAGTTATATATGGTCTCACACTTTTCCAATTGAAAATGGCTATTAAATGCATGTTTTATACTAGTTTGTATCCAATTATTAAAGAAATAAAATTACTTCAGAAAAGTGGTGTTTAAATAACTCTTACTATTTTTTATGATATTTTTAAATATCATATAAACACCACTTTATAGATCTTAGATTCAAGAATGTTCTCATATGGATTTTATAGTGTTTTAATTAGATATAGTATATTGTAATTAAAAAATTCTACAAGTGTGTATTTTAACACTCGAAAAGATGTCAATTTTGAGAAAGAAAAAAATATTAAATCATATCAAAAAAATCTAAAAATTATATGACGTTCTAGAGGAGAGAGTCCTAGAATGTATATTTTTTCTCTTGGTTAGAATAGATTTGTATTGAAAAGTGTGGTGGGAGATGAAAACTATCGATTTCAGGTGAGTTAAAATTTGAATCATTATAAAAGAGAAAATATAGCTCTAAAGCTGATTTTTATTTTTGATTGTTCTAGCTATTTATGTTATCTATAACATAATCTAAGATCAAAAGGAAATAAATTTATTTCCCTATAGCTTTGTAGTGGGAACTAGACCCCCAATTTTCAGCATTTTTCAGCAGCTAAAAATTTGTCTTTAAAAATTAGGAAAATATATCAATTCTTATTCCAAATAATTATTAAAAATTATAATCCTAAACTTCATCCATTTATACACATTTCATTAGTTTACTTCATGTTCAAATTCAAAATAATAATACCAATTTTATGTCATTGAAGGTGAATAGTTATACTTTTGTTAGCCTTTTCCTTTACAAAAGGGTGACACAGATTTGTGCTTTCACCCATTGATTTTCTTGATTCTACAACTAAAAGACTAATGCCTTAATTCATTGTCAAAATAGACTCATATTAATTAATATTTATAGATCTATTTAATTGACTTGCAATTAAATGTATCAACTATTGACCTCCAAATCCTATACTTATCATATCCCTTTCATACCCTAAATGGCCCTATCATTCCAAAGAAGAATTTACATAATTCCTTGAACTAAAAGTAACTCTAAAATGACATACAACTCAATAAATTGCATTTGAATAAAATGAAACTTGTTCATTCATTCTCAAAATCATAAAAGCATGAAAATTGAGATAGAACTTTGAGACATGGATATCCTACAACACTTCTTGTATTAATATCTTTGAGAATGATACATAGTTCTAATATGAGATTTATGAGAAAAATAAAAGACTAAAACCAGACTTCCATTAATTCCAAGCTTCTATAGAAAACAAGTTAAATACATCAATGCTTATCATAACATCTTAGATTGATTGAAATGATATATTTCATCACAAAGTAAGAATTCAAACCCTTCTTCCCAATCTTGGAAACCCTTTTATAGAATAAGGATTGCAAAAATATTTAGATTGGAAGGACACATGTCATTACAAGACTCAAAAACAAGTTACAAAGAGGACAAAAACTATTAAAAACATTCTCTGCAATGAGAAAGAAATGGGAAGTAGCTAAGAATTTGATAGCTAATATCTTCATGTTTAGGTATAGTATTTTTTTATAATGTGAGCATATCCAAAACAAGTACATGAAAAGATAAGATACCTTGGTATAATTATTTTCCTTCCTCTATTTTTTCTTTATATGTCCTCATCAGTTTTCCTCTAACTACTTCCCATGGGAAAAGCTTTGATCTCACCAACTTCTTCCCACACAGAAATTTCTCTCTTTGTTGGCCAGTTGATTATTCTAATAGTTTCCAAATAATTAACACACTTTTTCCATCTATCATCTATGATAGCCTTTGATTCTATTACAAATTTGGTCATATTCACTTCAATTTTGAACAAAGAATCAATCAAATCATAGAATACATCCCCATCAAAAATTCTTGCAATTTTCAACAAAGAATCAATCAAATCATAGAATACATCCCCATCAAAAATTCTTGCAATTTTTTCCAATGTCATGATATGCTTGAATGATATTGAACATTCTTTCTAATCCTTCAACTTTTTTTCATTATCAACAATGGGGGGAGTAAAAATATCAATGCCTTCATTCATTACCTTCACCTTACCTTGCCTTACTTGCGACTTGGCTCTAAAGAAAACAATCAATTCCTTCACTATTTCTAAGGCTTCTTTTACTATGAAGATTTTTTCAAGAAATTCTAGCTTCTTGGTCATCAAAATAATTAATTTATCAAAGAAAGCAATATATGGGCCCCACTAGTTAAAGATAGGGAAGAGCCATGTCGAAGCTTCCTTGCATACATATTCTACACTTTGCAAAGAAATAAAGACAATGTGAATGTGATTAGATACTCTTTTCAATACCTCTATCCTATGACATAGAACTCCTTTTAGAGCATCTACTTTCATTTGGTCATTTTGACTTGGAGCTTTAGTCTCCACCATAGAAATTTCTTGCTTAGTTCTAATCGCTTTGTCTTCTATCATGGGAGCAATGTTGTCACTGGCTCTTCTAACTCATCAGTCCTCATTTCACTTTTATTTTCTTCCATAGCTTTGAGTTGTTCTTTCAAAGTGGTAATTACATTTTCTAATCCTTGTATATTTTCTTATAGCTCTTTCACTCTTTGTTACAACACATAGCTCTTCTTGAGCTCTTCTTCATATAATTTTCTACTATCAATGTAACCTCTAAAGGTATGGGGAAGCTAATCTTCAATTATCCAACTTTGGCCTCATTTATGAAAGAATAGTTCTTCAAAGTTCTTGAGATTTTACTACAAGTAGTAGAGTCTAGTGTCCATATAATGGCACTACCTTGAGCTAGGTCTTTCACATCCATCAATTGAGGCTTATTTGTTTCAGGTCAAAGTTCCACACAACTAGTGTTTTACAATCAGTGTTTAAACTAATGCCTCTTTGCAGACCCTGTGCACCAAAGGCTTTGTAGGAGATTGATTTATCATGTTTTCTTATCTAATCAAGCACAAATGTTGTTCCCAAATCCCAACCAGGCACCAAGAACATATCACTTCTTCTCATGAGGTCTTTAGCCTCATTTATTATTATAGTCTTACTATCTAGATTATAGGCCAGAAGCTTTTCAATAAGTTCCTTGGTTTTCTCCTTTGACTCTTTTGGCTTTAACATTAATGTCAGATCATTTTTCTTAACTTTATATAAAAAAACTTTTAAACTCTTATGTTCTAATAAACTCGTCATCCTCCAAGAATTTTTTTACTTGAATTATCATGTCATCCATCATTGTTGCAATTAATTGCAAGTATGTCAAGGAGCTCTTTGTTTCCTTCACTCTCTCTTATAGGAAGCTGGTGCAGGAGCACCTAGGTAGGCTAAGTGTGAAACCTAGGTATTTCTTTATTTTTTTCTTGTAGTGATGCTAGCCACATCACTATTCTAATAATAGGTCCTATGTGGTCCTTAGGTGTGTTTAGGAGACTTGGCAAGACCCAAAGTGACCAAGTTGCTAGAAGTTGCCGACTATTGTCAACTAGGTGACTTAGGTCCGAAAAAGGCTAAAATGGTCTAGAAAGGTTCCAATGGCTTTGAATTGTTTATTTGAAGTCATTTTATGCATATTATATGTCTACTTTGTTTTTGTGCCAAATTTGGAGGTCTAACTCCATGTAGAACAAAAGTTGTTGAAATGTTGTCATGTTGTCATGACAACATTTTCTTGCAAAAAGCAACTTTTTGGCATTTGTGTGTTTAGAACGTCCTAACTGTTTAGAAAAGTTATGTAACTGATGGAGGAGCCTTTAAAAACATGAGGACAGCCATTTTCAAGGGGTTGGACAAGTTGGTTTTGCATTTTGTACGAATTGAGCAAGTATTTTGTTGCCGGTTTTATGCATTTGAAGGCATTTTTAATAGAGGAGGATTGAATGGCCTG
The DNA here is from genome assembly GCA_028749045.1 of Cupressus sempervirens. Classification (NCBI taxonomy): domain Eukaryota; kingdom Viridiplantae; phylum Streptophyta; class Pinopsida; order Cupressales; family Cupressaceae; genus Cupressus; species Cupressus sempervirens. Next base: position 745,153,340 of record CM053783.1, read on the forward strand.
ATTTTTGTGTTGGAAAATTTCTAAAATATGGTTTTTAATCTTTTTGTAGTGTTTATTTGATCATTTTAATTCGTTTGCATTAGTGTAGAAAAATATTTTTGTTCTTGGCAAGTTGCTGATCTGAACAGGGCTGCACTTAGAAAATGGGATCTTAGGGCCACTTCCCACCATTGGAAACCTCTGGTATTTTGGGATTTGTAACTAAGATCCATGTACATTATGTATCAAGAAGGAGGGCCCTTGAAAGCATCAGCAAGCATTTTTAAGGTGATGCCCTAGGCAAGCCAAATGCAACTTGGCTAGGAATCACAGTTGGAAAATGAGTTATGGAGAGGATTGAGTGTACAAATACCTTAATCCGGCTACACAACGAGTAATGAGAAGGTCTAACCTTGCTCCAGTCCAAAGGAGAGGTCTTGGAAAGGTGTCTAAGGTGGTTTTCCATCACAACAGCGATAAAGCACTTGAAATCCTCATTTTTGGCCTAAAACTGTACTTTCATTGTACGAAAAGTTTTGAGGCTAGAAAATTACAGAATCTTGAAGTACTCTAAAAAGGGTATCCAAAAATATAATTTGTTTGTAGGGTTGTTAAGAAGTTTTTCAAGAAATCTTATTTCCAGCTATTTAGGAGGGTTAATTCCTAGTAGCCTTTTTGGAGCAATTTGGTGTATCTTCCCTAGTAGATTGAATGCGCCTATGAAATCAGCATTGTTTAGGGTCATGGATGTTAGAAGGAGTCTAAAAAAACCCTAGATGAAGAACTGGTACCCTTGGAGCTATAGATGGACTTGAGGGTTAATAGCGGACTGGAGCCGGCTAGTAAGAAATTTGATGTTACTTTGTTGGTGTACCCCCAACTGAAGGATTAGGATATCTTGAGCAAGGTCCTAGTAATTATAGGGTGTGAAGAAGCCCTAGTGGGTCTAGTGAATGACCTAAGGTAGCCCTGAGAGAGAGCTTGGGGTTTGGAAGCAAGGTTGGGGTGTTACATCAGAAGCTCCGCCTTGTATTAGGACAATAATGGCTTAAGCTAGGAATTAATTGTAATGTCCTCTAGTCCTTAACCTTTTCAATAATATGTACAATCTTCTACATTTTATTTCCCTTATCCAACCATGGAGATGTTTTAGGTTGATCTTCTTCTTCTAACTCTACATCTACTTCTCGAAAGTTTGGGTTTACTCTATCTTTGATTCCTATAACATGTGGAAATTGTGACATAATGTGATAATACTTTTGCACTAATTTTTCAAGCCTAAATGGATAGGTAACTTCTAAGCAAAAGCCCTCAAAAATTGGGTCATTTTTCTTCATCTCCCTCTCCATTCTTTGAATATCTTCAAATTTCCTTAACCTATCCTCCACATCACTCTCAATCAAATTGTTTCTAATTATATATTCTTAAGGTAATTCTTTATTATTTTGGAGAGTATAATTCCTTATTTATTTAAAAGAATTCATGACCACACTCTCAAGATCATATATTCTATGGGGTGTAGAAGACAAATTGTAGTGCTTGAGAAATTCATGAATTTGATCAATAGATTCTTTTCCATTTATAAAGTCACCAATCTTAAAACATCTACACAAAAAGGTTCCTTTGTGTAGCTTAGCACCTAGGTATTCCCTATCCATCATAATGAGCTACCATTAAAATTCCATTATCCCCAACCTAGTAGGTATATATCTTGGTAGTATGTGTGGGGGTTGGGGGAAGCATAAACTCTCATGAATGAAATATTTTGAAATAAAAAAGAAACTCCCCAGTTATGATCTAACTTAGCATCATCTTTTAATATTGCAGGCCTCAAAACTCTTCTTATAATTTTAGGAATTCTATCTTGTTGGGCTCCTAATATGTTCATAAAAATAGAGCTAAAATTATTGGAAAAAGACATAGAGCAAGAGTAAGAGTAGTTCCTATTCCATACCCATGTACAAAGTTTCAATGGAAAATCTCCATCAAGACCTAAAGTTTGATCTATAAAATCAGTGATGAAGTATTCAACATTCCTGTACATAATCATATGTATCAACAATGAATAGTGATGGAATTTGAAGTTTCCAAATTCTCCCCTCTAGGAACTAACTATTTGTTCTTCTATCTTCTCAATGATATACTTCACATAATAATATTCAATGTTTGTGAAGATATCATGAATATTCAATGCCATGAGGTAAGGTCCTCCATACACCATATCAAAACCATCACTCCCTAGTGCCTTGTGCAAGCCATAAATTGTATTTTACATATAATTGCAGAATATTTTCATAGGAAGCATCTTATCCACTTTCTTAGGGATGTCTCCAAATGATTTTAGCTCATATGGAATGTGGTGAATCATCACCCTACTAGTATATAACTTGACATTCCTCTCGAAATTCTCTTGAAAGTCTTGGATATCCACCTCTATGCTCATTTTCCCTTCAAGCCCAAAAGCTTCAATGAAAGAAGCATGGTTCAATGTACATAATACACTCCTATCTTGCTTGTCTAAAAACTTTTTTGTACAGTTATTTGATGTTACTAAGGCTTTTAGTAACTCTACATCAACATACACCTCAAGGAAAATGAGCTTTGCTAAATTTCTCTGTCATGGGTTTGAGTCTAGTGGCTTTTGAAATCTATTACTATAGAAAAGCATGAACAAATCATACCTATTTGTGTCTGGGCATATGACATCTCTACAATATATATAGGGATTGTTGAAACTATGATATTTTGATGAAATTTCATTTGATGATCCTGGCAGGAGCCGAGCCCATTCATTTGCATACTTATTTGGCTTCCTCTGCCTGGTTTTGTCCATTTTAGAAACTGACGCTTGAACTATCTCTTCATCCTTGGACTGTCCCTCATCACCTCCAATTTTAGACATTTTCTCTCTTCAAATAGAGTTCTAGATTATGAAATTATCAAGAAATAATTTATTAGTTTGAAAGCTCAAATACTCTACAACTCAATAATCTCTTCTAACTTTGGCAATTAGTATTTTCTCAGTTGTAGAGAATGTTTTTATGAAAGAGAAAGTTCCATCAACTTCATTTATTTCATTAAATTTTTGTATGCATGAGGATTCAATTTTTATAGTAGGAGTGTCACTTTATAAGAAAGCAATTAATGACACCATAAGCCAAAAAAGATAATTGATTTCATGGAAAACTTTAGAAAGAGATAATATTTTGCAATAAGAAAGAGGAATTCCCAATCACTAAAATTCCCTTAAATTGTTTTAATGTCATCTCCACAAGTATTTTTAGCATGATATGTTACAAGAAATGGACTATAAATTAGAAAAACATCCTAAAAATATTTAAGCATGCAGTATTGTCTATATAATCTAGCACAAATAATGGCTAAAAGAACTTCTAATGCATTCAAACATTTCCTTAACAAAGTTTCATTTATAGATTGCACTTTTTAGAGTAATCACATTGCAAAATAATTCAAAATAACATGCATGAGTTTGAAAAAGGATCTTTTCATGACCCAATATTAATGCTCCCTATAAATCACTAGCAAGAAAAAATAGATTAAAGCATTGGTGGCCAAAAGATTTTTGGTTTATGATCAAACAATAACCCAAGGTGAACTGCATTTTTTTCCATAGTTTTGATGCTAGCTCATAGTTAGTGCCTCCAAATTGCCAACTAAGTCTCATTTGTTAAGACCCTTATATAGATTTACTGATGACTCTAGTGAAATTCAAAATGAAGTAACTAAGACGGTTAAAATTTTAGATATAAAAAATCTTACAGTAGTCTGAGGTTTTCATTTATCCAAGAATAGGGTATGAGGGGAATAAATATTTCCTAAGATGCAACTCTCTCCATACAAGTTGGCCAAATCTTCTCCATGTAATGATTCATCCACCTAATAGTTTTAGAGTCTGAAAGAAGCTAGTGTAGCACAAGCATCAAGTAAGAAATTATTTTTTTTGTTATATATATACAATAGCATTTTCAATGCCTTATCTCAAAACACAACTTTGCAAACTGATTGTATCAAAAACATGTGATCTTTGTTTAAATTATTAGGAAGAGAAAAGGACAATTTAACATACAAGGGGAATTCATCTCAGAAGAAAATGTTATATCAAAGATAGAAGCATGTTTGACATGGAGGAGAATATTTAATGACTACATCTAATGCACAAGATATTTATCAAGAAATTTTTTGTTGGCTTAAAAACTTTCATTTAATTGTCATAGAAACAAATGTGTTTAGTGTGAAAGACAATAGGATCAATTTATCATAAGCATTAAGGAGATAATACTAATAATTTACCTAATTTTTTATTTTCATGTTTCCTCTCCTTGTGGTGCATACACCTTTTGCACTCTCTGAGCGCAAATTTGGTCAACCTATCAAATGAAAGAAAAATAAAAATGAACCATGAGAATTGAGATAATTGGTTGTAAAAAAAAATAATGTTCTAAGTTGTTGAGAATAGAAAACGTGATAGCCCAACATGTTTTTAAGTAAAGCATCCAAACATTAAAATGAACAACAGTCTTTACATTCATCATCGCAAGTTAAAAATCCATTTTCTATTGCTACATAATCTATTTCTCAAGGTAAGCATGCATACATACATTATATAGATTTCATAGAAGCTACAGTAATTATATCTCTTGGGAATGATTTTTTTTTCCTAGACCTTTATAAAATTGTAATGGTTATTCATATACTTAAAAGAAATTTACAAATTTATAGACTTGTAAAATAGTACATGAAAATGAGATAAACCAGAAAAACAAAAGGGTAAATGGGTTTGTGCCCCCAGGAGTTTTTGGTCATATCCCTACATTGAGGACATCTATAGGATGGGTGATAGCTCGAAGACATTTCTTAGTTGTCCCCAAAATTTGCAAGGCTTGTGGTGAGATGATAGGGGGACACACTAGGAATAGCCAACCAACCATCCTCCAAACATATCAAGGACATTAGAAACATCCATGGCCATCTCAAGGACAACCAACCATGAGGTTTAAAAAATGATTTTTGTGATTCCACACCCTCTAACCCCAACATGAAATATATAACACTCCATGAGTAGCATATGACTTTCTTTTTACATGAAAAGCAATTCACAAACAAGTTAGAAAGATAGAGCAACATGGTTTGAAGTTGTTGTAGGAAAAAATAGCATTGATTAGCAACAAAAGTGAGGAGTGAGGCAGCAACAACAAGTGAAATGAAAGAGGATTGGTTGGAGTTCCATCAGATGAGAAAGCCTTTTATTCTCATAGTAGTAGTGACTCAGAGTTAGACACTTACTTTGACACAATGTTGGAAGATGCTAATTAAAGGCAGCCATCCTACTTCACATCACTATGTTTCACAATTTTTGACCTCTCATCAATAGAGCCTAGGTTTACTACGAATGAGTCTCTCAATAGGAAAAATATAAGAATATATATATATATATATATATATATATATATATCCCACACCTTCAAGATGATTTACCAAGGATAGAACACACATTAAAGCATTTGTAGCATGTTTGGCATACAGTGGTTCCATGTAGTCCACTCACAAATGTTTTGGAAAAGAAATGAAACCCAACAAAGCAACTCCATATAAGTTTACACTTCATATACACTTTAGTTTACAAATATATTATTTATTGAATAAATTAAGTTACTATCATCGATTACAAAATATTATGGCAAAAGTTATTTACAAAATCTAATTTAGAAAACTTGAATTGTATAAATCTTTGATAACTTTGAACCAAGTTATTTGAACCATAACACATCATATGAGGTCACTTGTTCAGTTGAGATAAGTTTAATGAGGAATAGGAAGATATAGTCACAACCATTTTAAAAGTAAGTTAGAAACAGAAAGAATAAAAACAAAATTAGAAACCATGGACATCCAAGTTTATGGGAAGTCCTTTACATCAAGCTACCTTTGGTTTTTTTAATGAATCCATATGCTCACTATGTTTCATAGTTTTTTATGTTTCTAACTTCGTCATTTTTTTTAATGTTTCTAACACAAAAGAAAAATTAGAATTATTTGTTGATGTGTTTATTCTAAAAGGCCCTATAGGTATAGTTGCATGATGTCCAGGTGTGGCATTTGTCATCCAGCTAGCAAGGGTAGTTGTAGCAGTGGTAGGTCTTTGTTGAAATTCCTCTATTCTGAGATAAAATTTGAATATTCTTCATGAAAGAAGAGAGAGGCATACAAGAGAAATATCTTAGGAATCAAATAATCTCTAAAGGGAGCCAAAAAAATGGGAGGACAAGGAATTAGATTGGAGTAAAGTGATCTTCAAGTTGCTACTCAAGTATTGATAGTGGGTTAAAGTTGGTAGACAATGTCTCCTCCTTGAAGAATAAAATGTTGCCTTTGCTTACTAAGTTAGGTTAGAAGCTCTTGTAGAAGAGTCTATTGAATTTTTTGAGATCATAAAGTCTTGTCCACTTGATAGAAGTCTCTATCCTAAAATAGAGTTCCAAGTCATTTTATAGAAGAAGAAGAAGAAGAGAGAGGGATACCAGAGAAATATTTCAAGCACCCAAGAATGGATATTGGAAGAATATTGAGCCAAACAATGTAAGATTAAGGAATTGGAATTGAGTGAAGGAGCTTGAATGCTATTACAATTATGGATTTTTGAGATAACATACATGTTGAGGACTAATATGTACACACAAATGCACTCATTAAATACTTGAGAAAACTAGAAAAATAATCAATTAGTGGAATGAATAAATTATTGTTATTGAGGAATTGATACCCTTCTTATAGAGGAGGATGAAGGTGGTATTACATTCATTCTATGATGGTGTACAATAGGGTGATAGATAATATAGTTTTTCTTGAACAAGCTATAGAGGAACAAAGTGTCCTCAAGATGGTAAAGTCTATCATGCAAGGAATTGGCATCTTGAAGCTTTTATCACAATAAAATTCCCCTATTGGTTGATAACTAAGACCTATATCTTTATTGTTGTCCTATAACAAAGAAAACTTTTGAGCTCTCAAAAAGAGACTAGACCACTTTAAAAAAGATGATTTTGTCAATTTTAGAGATAAGCTTGGGTTGCATCAAAGTTTAAAGATAATATGGTTTAGATTAATTAAATAATATCAACCATACTAGTTTTTAATAACTAAAAACTCCATCAATTTTTTTTTACATAATGTCTAGACCATAATATTGGTCAATAACTAAGACCTCTATCAACAAACTTTTGAAACACTTTTAATATAACATCATTTAGATTCATCAAATAATATCGATAATAGTTTCTTGTATGATTAATACTTATATATACATAGAAATTAGTTATTATTTCACTTGTCAACCCTGAGATAGTTTCATAAAAATATCAAATATATAGAACTTGTCAACTAGCCTGCGCAAAAATATTTTTGTTGTATCAAAATTGTATGTTATTCATGGAATTAGTATAGTTTCTATCAATAACCTTAATTGTTTCAAAAGTGCATTAGATAGAAATGTATTTGAAGGTAGTTACAAAAGCTTGATGTGTAGCTGCTATTACAACTACACAGTCATGATACTTGTGGAGATGTGATATTTGAAGCAAGATGAAAAGTAGTAGTTATTAGAATTTAGATATACATATAAATAAATATAGGGCTATATGAAATTTGTGTACATACCTTTGATGGTCATTACTTACTTCACTTCATGGATATTGAAACCAAATTAGAATTTCAAGATGGAGATGATAATTGACTTAAACTTGGAGATGGATGTACTAAAAATGTCCACCAGACTTCTGTGGAGCAACATTTTGATGATGCTACTTCTACAAAAGAACATCATTCAGTAGCAAACAAGTTAGTTGTTGTACCTCATATTGTAATTAGAGTTAATGAAGTATTAGAAAAGAATATTGGAGATAAAGTGTTGGATGTAAACAAGCTCCAAATGACATATCAAATCCACTGTTAAGAGAAGACATTCATAAATCCATATTTCCTTATAAATATTTTATTTTGAATTGGGTGTGAAATACTCTATATTTTCTGTAGTTGAAGTGGATCAAACACTCAAGATTAGGGGTGTTTATACTATGTACCTTTCACTTGATGAACCATATCTTTATTTGAATACCCTACTTAAGCTATATTTACCCAATTTCAAAATTGTTTATTTAAGGAATTTTGATACATTTAGGCTTGTCACAATGATTGATTATAGAAAGTTTCAGCAAAAATAAAATCCCATTTAGATGCTCTTAAAAAATGAAAATAATTTCCCTATAGATGATTTGTAAAGTGCTCCAATGAAAACAATTAGAGAACATTCTACTAGTATAACCCATGGGTTCATAGATAGACTCTAATGAAAACCTCACCAACAATATTCACTATCTCCCCAATCTTTTGGGCTACCACAAAATCCCGTTGGCTGTGCTTATTTTGATGCAGGGGTAGATAGTTACAAACCAACCATTAGTTCATGATTCCAAACTCATTACCCCAAGCACAACCATAAGTTTTATATATATGTAATTGAAATAAATTGGCCATTTGAGTCAAAGTATGAATTACCCAGAAGGGAAATTCCATCCTTCCTTTTGCTGCTTGGATCAAGATTGAAAACAATGGAGTACAAATTGAGAAGAGAAGAGTTAAGGCTTTGGACTTGGTAGATTGGTTGATGAAAACTATGAATCCATATGACTATGTTGTTATGAAAATGGATGGTGTTGGAGCTGAGTCTCAGGTCTTGCCTAAAATGCTTAAGACTAGAGCTAGTTGGCTAATTGATGCACTCTTCCTTGAATTCCAATATCAAACCCCACACAAGAAGTAGAAACAAAAATAGAGGAAATCATACTAGAAGTGCTTGACACTATATGGATCACTGGAAGAAAGGGATGTTGCAATAGATTAATGATGGGGATAAAAAATTGAGCACATTTATACTGTATAATTATTCCTTTTTTTACAAAGATAATGATATCATACTCTTGTGTGATACATGCAATTTAGATTACCATACATATTTTTTAAACACTCCTCTAGCCAAAATTCCAAAAGGATGCTAGTATTGTCCCTCTTGTCTAGCAGGTCAAGATGATTTATAGGAAGGGTATGTGCCTATTTTTGACATGCTACCAAAAAATTTGTTCAAAAATAATGAAACATGTGCCTATTTTAAGTCCCTATGGAAACTAGCTATATCACTAGTGGAAAAGGAGTAATGGGAACTTGATGTGAAGGAGCAAATTTTCCTATTAATTTTTTTTTGTGAGGAAGCCCTATCCTCTATGACTATCCATGAGAATATTGACTAGTGTGTAGATCATTTCATTGATTTACAGCATAAATTGTGCCTTCTCACTATAGAATGGAGTAGCCTAAAAGATAAGAAAGTGCAGAGCTCCCAAACTATGAAGTGAAATGTTAATAAAGCTTTTATAACTAAGGAGAACCCTATGAAATTTAAAGATACAACTATTTCTAGTTCTTTGGAGTTAGTGACAATTATGATGATATATACACGAATGAACAAAATATCTCTAGAGCTCCATCACTAATAGATGGACAGACTTCTAGCAATATGCAAGTGGCAAACATAATGCAAGGAAATAGTTCCATACAATTGGATAATTGTATAAATGAAATATCTTTGTAGTGTAAAAGTTATTCCTTGATAAATAACTTATCAAGGGTTAAATACCTTCCTCGGTATTAGTGTACATTGAAAAAAAATTTAAGTTTACATTGATTGTGGTTTTTTCTCAAAAATAAAAGGATTGTAAACTTCAAATGGTATTGCATAATGGTATTTTTCTATCAATTCTTTACATGTATAGGTGGAATATACATGTAGATGATCTTGAAATACACAAACAACCCAAAAGAAAATTAACATGTGGGAGCATGGCCCATTGATAACAATTTAAAAGTGAGGAACTACACCAAGAATTTTCAATGATAAATGTATGCATAAAGGAATAGATCTCCTCTTTCATAAAGAAAATGATGTTAAGATACATGTATTAATCTAGACACAAATATTGCTTCTTCAAGGAACCCATTAAAACTATTGGAGTGTAGGAAAAAATAGTGCCAAAAATAGAAGAATGATAGGAAAGCATAGGACCCAAAGTACACAATCCATGAGAAGGAAAGAAGATTTTTTCAAGAGGTGACATTGTAGGTAGACAAAGCCATGGCATTGGGTTTAAATAATATAGCCAACCATCTTCTTAAGGTCGTTATATTGGAGCACCAGAATTACCAATTGAGCCAACCAAATTATCACTGATAGCACCAAGGTTGGAATTGCTTCTATGTCCAATAGCACCATGGCCAAAAGAAGGTTACACAGGCTACACTGGAGTCAAATCTACATCTCTTGAATGTTGACTAAATTCTACAAAATAACCTGGCCCCACAATCTGCATAAAACACTTGATTATATTAAAACACCTTTATAACATATATTAAGTCTAATAGCACACACATTACTCTAAAAATTTGGAAGTATTATATCTTATTATGATTTACTTTTCGATATTTTTACTCTCAACTTGGACAATGAATAGGAATTGTGTGCAAGGATTTTATATTCCATTTAAATTTGGATGTCATTTGAAAATAGAACATAGATAAGTGGAAAAATTCACAAGAGCATGACACAATATTAAGGTATACTTAAGTAGGCTACAAATATTAGATAAAAAAATTGTCGTGAAACAAACTATTTATAGTCATCTTAAAGATCAAAAGAATTTCTATGGTATGTAGTAGCATTGGGCTTAAGTCTAGCTAATATAAATGTTTTATAATAAACTTCCTACCTACCAATTATTTGTCACAAGTTTGCAGTAGTAAGACAAACCATAATGCAATAGTTTTAAGCTTCCTCACAATCCACCAATTGTTTTTTCCTGATCTTTACACTTAAAGATTTAGATCAATGTAGTGTCTCTTGGACCCTTTAGCAGGAAACTAATTTCTACCTTGACCATAAGTGTTACAACTTGACTAGGAAACAATGCTTTGTGGCTACAATTTCTGATCTTCAAGGGTGATTATTGGTAGAAATTGTTCATGTGCAAATCACTAGAATCTAAAGAGGTGGAGACAAACAGAAGGTAAATTGATTTGAAAGAAGAAACTACTACATAAAAATGAAGTGGGAAACCATTTGGTAATTTTTTGAACAAGCATAGGTCAGATCGACTATTGTTCATGGAGAGGCGAGTGATTGACTATCAAAATTGAGCCATAGCTAACCATGTTGAATGGAGAGGTAAGACATATGAGCAGTGTGTACATTGATAATAGAGTAAAGTGTGATGCTACAAGGGTAGAGCAACTAATATAGGCATCCCTTTGAGTTTTCTTAAGACTCTATGGCACATGGGTGATAGCAACAACTCATCTTTCAATAAAGGTAGCAATTGAGGTTGATGCAATAACTTTCATGTACTTCTACAAGTGTAAACAACAATACCATTTTAGGTAGTAGTCCATCTAGAGGTGGTGTATATTCTATCATCTAAATAGATAAAAGTCCTTCAATTATACACACAACTGTGACTGCATTACAAGTCATGTTCACCTTCAAGATAGTCTATAAATGTGATGAATCTTAGTAGCAGATGTAAACTCTCATAAATCACATGAAGAGATGTCTATGTGTGTATGACTATATCAGTGGTATGAGGAACATATATGACTCTTCCTACAGTTTTCTACTAATCTGATGGTTTCTCCAGAGTTAACTTACGTTGCAATGTTTGTGTGTGATGCATGTTTGTCTTTTGCATGTTGAATTCTATGTATTTAGTTATGAGGTTGCACACAACATGGAAATTGGCATCCATTAAGTGGAATTAGTTCTAGACAGACATAGATTTAAGGACTTCTCATTATTTTTACTCCTCTTTCTGATAAAAATATTTATTGAAATAATGAGTAGATAGATCAAAAGGAAAAACATATTGATTCCCACATGAATTTATTACAAAAGTAGATGAGAGATGGTCAGTCAAGGATGAAACTTCTCTTCCTAACCATGTAAATTTTATTTAAAGAGCTGACAGTTGCCAAGCCAAATCTAACCATCTCTAGTGCTACCAACTATAGCTATGCTCTAATCCTATTTGATGTTACAATAATCTTCAATGTTCCCATGTAAAGTTGTGATTCTACTATTGGTTCTTCTAGCTAATGTAATGAGCCTTCATTGTTCTTGGTCACTCCTCTCTTTCCTATGTTATCTTGTAGCAGTGGATTTTCTGACATATGTGTGGGAAGATAATATTTAGAAAAGTAGCTTAAGGTTTGATCTCATGACTTCAAGTAGCACAAATGTATGATCTTAAAGGCATATCATTTGAAATATATTTTAGGGCATACATTGTGACTTCCAATTTGGTCAATTTTCTAATCAGCTTGATGTTTTTGGAGTTTTAGTGGTGGTCAATACAATCAAATGTAGGGTCATGGTTGATTATTTCTAAACTATCATGCTCATTATCATGTTCTCTTAATAGCAGATCAGATTTGTTTTAACATCAAATTCTATAGGGTTCAAGGGATATCTATGTCTGGATTGCCCATGGAGGATCATTTAGTTTATTATTTTGTTCCTCCTCCCACAATTAGTAGTTCTTCTTAAGGGATTATTTGAAGACTAATTTATTACTTCATTGTTTGGGTTCTTGTACTGACCATCGTATTTAGTGAATATGTAATCAGTTGTATAAGGCTTCATATGATTAATAAGTCAACTATATAAGGGTTTTCCTAGGGGTATAGGTTGATCTATTATACAACCCATGTAGTTATTTTTAGTTAAATTTTATTGTAATGTAATGGTTTTCTAAATATTTCAATATCTCTGGCCTTTGATTTTAATAAAAAATTATAAAACATCAATTGAAAAATAATTTCATAAATTTTAATGCAAAAATCATCTATTCATAATGAAACTATAAATCCATCTAGTATAATTGAATAAAAATAGAAAAGAATGACAAAAATGAGCATAGTCATACAATACAATAGATTATATGATATGATTCAAAATACTTACAATATTTGCTTGATTTCTTTTATCTTCATAGCCACATCTAATAATATGAATATCTTCATTTACGAGAGAAGAAGAGTTGTAAAGGAATTGAAAACCCTAATTCTAACCTAGAAGCATCTAAAATTCTATTGCAGCTAGTCCATCCAAAATATCGAATGAACTATAGAACTACATTGGGAAGAAGAGATGGTTCAACATTGGTGATAACTATGGAGCCCATGGCATACCTCAAGTTTTTAGTTCCACCAATGATGGAGACATTGTGCTAGTTCTTGAGAATTATACCATAGAAATGGGTGCACAATGTACTCCCTCTATAGTATGGGGCTACTAAAAAGGACCATGAAGAGGAGAAAATATTGGGTTAAGTAAGATTAAAGGAGTCACAAATGAATAACACATGGAATCAGGGTTAGGGATTTTTGTTAATACATTTTTATCATTGAGGTAGCTCTAAACCATAGCTTTATGATGCTTCCTATTCTCTCTAGCATTGTCATTTTATTGCTCCCTACAACTAGATCAAGCATGTAAAACATAATTTTTCATACTCTAGAATGATGTTGCTCATTGCCATGAATAGTATTGTAATTTTTCCATTGATGTGAGTTGTTATTTCTTTATACGCATGGATTCATGAATTTAAATGGTAAAAATGGAGAAGATTACACAACAAAGATCAACTACAAAGGAAAATTTCCATCTTACCCTAACATATTGCTTGAGTGTATCAAGCTATTTTTAGGTCATGGTTGTATGCCCTTTTTTGAACTATCATCTGGTTTGATAGGGATATATCGATGACCTTTTCTATAATAAAATTATGATATATGATAAAATTTATCTTAGAATTTATGACTAATTATCACCTACAAAAGTGATTGACAAATATTTTATAATATTGTGTATAATCATAGAAATAGGTTCTGATAGCCCTCATTTTTCATTGTACTAAAAATTTTATCCTCATTGTGAAAATGATCTAAACTTGTGTGCAGTGTTAGGTTTTTTGTATTTCATGCATTTCAAAATTTTAAAAGGAACCCTAGCTTTTTTCTTTCTTCCCAAGTTCAAAATAGTGAAAATCTTGCCGTAGGGTTTTATTGGGGTAACTTAAGGTTATATTCTTATCTTTCCATTAAAATTTTAATCAAAACCAGAGCCTTGTTTCCCTTATCCTAAGTTTTAAGTTAGGAGATTTTATGTCTTTGAAATCCTAGAGCTCTAATCTTACAATTATGGTCTTGGTGTCTAATCACAAACTTGTTTTTTTCCTGCTCTCAATGTTATGATACAAGGTTTAGCAAAGGATCGTAGAGTGATCTTTTAGGTTCCCTAATGTTAAGATATGCTACAGTCATAGTATCATAGGTTTATAATGGGAATTTTGACTTATGATGTGTGATGTTATGATAGATAGGAAGTCAAGGTATCATAAAAGCAGAAGGAAGGAATTACGACTATGTGATAAGTGGCTTGTCATAAGTGTTGGAAATATAAGAAGAGTAACTGAGAGAGGAGGGGTGAATCAGTTACTAAAAAAATAAATCCTAGATCCCTTAGATGTCAGTACAAAATAATCTCTAAAAATTGAACTCTGTTGTCGCTTGGTAAACACACTAAAAATGTTGTAACTCAGTAAATACTGAGAATTCTCGGCATATACTTAATATGAAAATCTTAAGATTTTATATGTGATTACTTATTACTTTAACTTAGTTGCAAATACACAAGAAAAATAGCATGAACACATTTGACACCAAGATTTAAAGTGGAAACCTAATTGGGGAAAACCACCAATTGCAACTAGTTATTGTTTTTCACTCTTTTGAACTGAGCCTTGTTAGGATCCAACCCTATTAAAGGTTATAAAACACATTGTTAGGTGTGACCCTGCTAGAGGATTTAATCACCCTATTAGGAGAGGCCTTGTTAGAGGTATTTAGACACCTCAATAGAAATGCCACCTTATTAGAGGATTTATAGGATTTACAAATAGCTATTAAGAAAACTCTATTAAGAGATTTAGATCACTACTATAATGGTTAGAGAGTAATAATGACATGACCTAATTTTTGATGCAATTGAATTGTTGATTATAGATCTCAGTTATGGCTTGTATACTTGATCCTTCTTCATCAAATGTATCTTTTTAACTTCTCAAGGATATTTTTCTTATCCTTCTAATTCATTTCCTTTTAGCATCATTAAATTTTCAATTGTCTTCCATGTATTCACTCACATCTAATCCTCAATTTGACCTTATATTTATATCTTTCATATTGTCAAGTTAGCTAGAATATAATTTAGAAAAATGAATATTCATCTTCTCAATGGCTAGAACCAACAGATAAATCAATTGAACTCAATATACCAAAACAAGAAAATCCTTCATTAGCCAAGCTTACGTGGTAGACACTAACTTAGAAATGATTTTCCTATGTTAACCAAGTGAACTTGATCAACATTGCATACTCGCAAAGTTTTGTTGGTAACCAAGTGAGCTCAATTAACACTTGCTCCATCCAATATTTCCTTCATTAATTGATTGAGCTCAGTTAACACTCATCTTCCATAGACTTTCATTTGGTATTCAAGTGAACTCAGTAGATACTGCCTTCTGAACTAGGAAAACTTTAGAATTCTTGGCAGACCCGAGTGAACTTGGCATACACTGACTAGTAATGATATGACATTTTGTGTAACATCAAGGAAAATACACAATTAATCAATAGTTCCAATAGTAAGATCATAAAGAAACAAATGACAAAGCAAGTTGGTAGTTCAAGTTAGAAATGTGATGGGTGTTTTATCTTGATTGGTCAGATGATGCAAAGTGTACAAGGTGGATGTCACATCAAGCCGGTGGGACTGAAAATGTCTTTACATATATCTATGATCTAATAGATTCAATTCTATGATCTTATGATAATCAACATTCTATAAGATCTTAAGAGTATCAAAAGGGTGTTGTGATGCTATGATAGGCAATGCATAGGAAAATAATAGAAGTAAAAATTGAGGTTAGTGATGTTATGATAAAGGGAAGTAATGGTCCCTCGTAGCATCGTAGGGGTAAAGAAGGTGACTGCCAAAGTCACAAAGTAATTAGTTGAGCATGATCATAGGATTGTAAGCCAAAGAAAGATGAGATGAGATGTTATGTTGTATAGCATAAACTTCCTGTCGAGAGATCATAAATATTTTAAAGGAAAGCCCCCATGTCGCAGTAGCCAGTATATCATGAGATCGTCAAAGACTATTCCAAGCCTAGTGATAGTGTGATAAGGGTTTTCAACTTCAAGGGATCATAAGATTGAAGGTCATTTCTTCCTTTCCTAAGATATTACAAGGGTTTTGACTTGGGGGTCAATCGTAGGATCATAAACCCTAAGTTGACATTATGTTTTCTATTTTCTGAGCTAGAAATGACAAAGGGTTCTTGACCAATGAGATTTAAGTAGTAAACAGAAAGGGCAACATTGTATTATTATGATGACACTCCCTTGAGGTGAAAATAAGCTAATTTTATGGCTCAAGCATGTTGAGAATCAATGCAAAAGATGAACTTTGATAATATACATTGAGTTATAAAGATATCCTATCAATCAATTACAATTTACCATTTATAAAGAAAGAGATTTTGAGCAATTATAGAATCTTCAGTACATATAGATAATTGCTTTTATTGTGTGAGAGTGAAGTTTATATAGTGTTTTCCAGCTAGATCAAAATGTTTGATAAGGAGGTTGAAGAGATTTAGGCAACAAACATGGAAATTGTAGAAACCTCCACCTCCAAGGGAGGTTTCTTCTATCTTGTTGAAGAATAATTAAAGTTATTCCCAGAATGCTCAAATGCAAATGTAGTAGATGATCATGCTTTTTTTGACCTGTATGCATTGTTCAAAGATGCTACATGCCTTGGGGTCATGGGTTCTGATCTCTTTAGGTATTTCTACCATAATAGAGAGAAGAAGATCCGTGTTTGCAACCCTTGGAAGAAGAACTTGGAAAAGTTGATATTTCTAGAGGTCTTCATTGATGTGGATTTGGTGAAAGCCCTAATAAATTCATATAATCTAGCTACCAAACCATTTCATAGGAAGCATGGAACTATTTTGTGCACTCTAGATCGTGCCTCATTCATTGAAGCATTTGGATTGGATAGTGTTATGAGTGAGCCAATGGATTTGGAGGATCTATAGAGGAAATTTGATAGAAACACCAAGGCATACACAACAAAATCAATGCCACAGCATATTCCCATGGACCTAAAGACTGTAGGTGATTACCCTAAAAAGATGGAAAAGATGATGCCTCTGGATAAATTCAAGAATTATTTTGTGAAAACAATGTATGGTGTCTACAAGGTGGTTGGCAAAGATGGATCAGACATGGTGCATGGAGCTAAATATATTACTGATAGAGATTTGAAAGACTCCTACCATGGTGGAGAATATGATTATGTTAAGTTCATTGTGGCAAAGATGAAGGAGAATATTAAGCTGGCCCAAAGTGGAGAAATGAAGAATTTTTGTTATCCTCATTACTCAATGTTGATGCATCTGATCTTATACAATAATGTAGGATTTTTTAGTTTAGATTTCATTAATCACACCTCTGATGCTAATGGAGAGCTGCCAATTCAATTATGGACATGGATATGGGACACTTCTTATCACTATTCTAATTCGGTCTCATTTTTCAATAATTTTAGTACTATTACAATGAAAATGCTAGATCCAAGTTACTTTAGGGCACTTAATATCCTGAAGAGTCTTTTGAGACCAGCCCTTCTCCTTGAGGGCAAGAGATTGGATCATAATAAGGGGGATATTTTCTTATTTCCAACCTTTTCCCTTATAAGAGTATATCGTTGTCCCCAACCACCCCACATGTACCACCAAAATTCATTCCTCCTAGGTTGGTTATTTTTTAATTCATGTGGCAACTACATATGGTAAATAGAGAGTACTTAG
The DNA here is from genome assembly GCA_028749045.1 of Cupressus sempervirens. NCBI lineage: Eukaryota > Viridiplantae > Streptophyta > Pinopsida > Cupressales > Cupressaceae > Cupressus > Cupressus sempervirens. Next base: position 745,171,378 of record CM053783.1, read on the forward strand.
GGCCCAAGGTTCATAGGGGCACTTTTCTATGTAGATTTTTTAAGGTGGGAGACTTTTCAATTAGAAAAGAATCCCTGGACCATATTCATTCTTTCCTCCACCATTACAATTTGTCAAGAACACCATATATAATCTATGACCTTGATAATTGGATGAGAACTACCTTCAAAGAAATTAGGAATTATGTATTTCCAAGTACCAAGGAGTTACCCCATGAGGATATTCCTAATATTTTTGTAGAGAGGGAGACAATAGATAAATTGGAAAAACTTGATGATGTTTTAAGAGTAGAAAAGGAGTTGAAGAGAGTGGATCCCAATTTTAAGGGATTTTATATGGATATCCCCTATCCTCATAGGATTAGGAAGATGATCATTGACCATGCTGAAATCATGACCTAGATACCAAAGGGACCCATGGGAGAAGAGGAGATGGTGTGTCCTGATAGCCCTGAGCCTGATGTGTTTCCAAAAATAGAGGAAAATGAGCTTGTTGAGGCATTATGGGTCACAAAAGGAATAAGAGGCAAAAAGTTGTCCATGTCTCTATAAAAGTAAAACAAAGAACACTATAAATTCTACCTAGTAATAATCAGTACTTTGCTAAGATAAGGTAAAGTTATATAAAAGACGAGGTCAAGACAGCTGAGAGCACACTCATAGATATAGAACTAGTAGTAGCAAGGTTGGATGATAGGATCATCCAAGCCCAACAATTTATGGAAGTTGATGATTTCATTAAATCAACTGAGTTCAAAATTTTTCTGTATAAAATAAAACAAAGTGATTTGGAATTGAAGATGAAACCAATAGAATCAGATTGAGCAGAAACTAGAACTAGTTGAGAAGCTATAGGCCTATGATCCTAAGAGTGAGGTCATGACTCTAGAAGAGGCAAGGGACCTTGTGCAAAGAAGTGGAATGTTGATGGTACCCAGTTGGGATTTGGAGTAAGCATTTATGATTGATCAGATAAGGAGACAAGAAAATGCCATCTCATATGAGGCATATGGTGCTGATGGATTACAGAGAGGAACAAGGTTCAACATTGACATCAAGTCTCTAACAGCTTGGAAAATGGCCCCTACATCAAATAAGCCTAAATTTATGGATGTGCAAAGCACAAAATAGGGTTATATAGTTGTGTGGACTTTATAGGGCACATCAGGCACAGAAATCTCAAAGGCCATGAAACATTTTTCTTTCATGAATGAGGCCAAGGTAGAAGAGATAGAGACTAGGCTTGCCAAGCCTATAAATGATTTCATTGATGTGAGGAAGCTCTTTGAGGATGAGCTTAGGAAAAGCCATGTATATAAAGAGAAAATTGAAGAGCTTGAGGCTAAGGTCCAACCATTAGAGGCTGAGGTTGCATCTCTCATAGAGAAACTTTTAAATACAGAGCAAGTGGTTACTGTAGAGAAGAACAAAGAATAGAGAGATTAAGAGAAACCATCTAAGGACACAATTGAGGCCCCAAAGCAAAAAAATGAGTTGGAGGCAAGAGATACAATAGAACCTAGGAGAATGAGCATTGATACTCCACCTACTTAGCAAGGAGATGAGGTAAGGACTAATGTCCTTAAAATTTTGATGAGCCACAAGGTTGAGACTCTAAATAATATATCACAATAGGCTAAAAAAATTTATATTGCTTTACAAAGTGTTGAGAAATTTTACAATGAGGAACTTTCATGGCTATCTCCCACATTCAATTTGTGGGGGCCATATACACAGTTTTTAGATAGGCTTATTGTATTGATGGCTAAAAAGCCATATTTTCCTGATAAGATAATCATAGTGAAGGAGGGCTTAGAGGTAGTCAAAGAATTAATTCGCTTCTTCACTAGAAAATTGTAATTCATACAGGGGAAGATAAAAAATTTATCTTAGGGAATTTAGCCTTGCATACTACCAATTTTGGATGCCAATAATATAGTGAGGGATTGGTAGGAATGGTATGATTCCTTTGGTGCCATTTTGACTCGAAGGCCACTATGGAAGTTTTTGAAGATAGCTCTAATACCCCATATAATAAATTGATTGACTCACAATTCAGAGTAGAGATAGACTTAAATAAGTTTTATGTTGAGTCTAAAGCAATTACAGATGCCAAGTGGACTAAAGCCACTAAAGACCTAGAGGAGGTCAAAACTATAGAGTGGCCCACCAAGTGAGAGATCTATGTGTGGAACGCAGTGGGAGAGATAAAGGCCTTACCAAAAGGAAGAAGCTAAAACATTATTAAGGTCAAAGGCAAATAAGAGATCAAAAGATAATATCAGATACACTAATCACTTTATCAGAAGTATAAAACTCTCATAAATAGGCCTATCAAATTTTGAAACTTTTAATGAAACAGATGGCAGAAGAAGACAAAGAAGAGTAAAAATAAAATTGTTATAGTAAAGTGTCACCTGCTGACTTTTCAACCACCCTCCTAATTTTGGATCAAGCATAGGAGAATGTTTTTTTTATTATCTTTTTGTTTATGTCTTTCCTTTCGCTTTTCCATTAAGGTGATGACATGTGTCCTCCTCCCATCTATAGTTTGTTGCAATCATATTTAAGGATTTCCAAGATGAGCGATTGAGGTTAGAATTTTGTACATTTTTCAATTTATGTTATTTTATAGTTTGTCCAATCTTTTGTGATTATATGAATATGCTCAAACTTGTGAACTTGAGAGAATGATGAATATGAATTATCAAATGGTCAAGTTCTGAGTTATATTGTAAGTCTATATCTAGTGTTGTATGTATTTTAAAAGGAAATAATACAAGAAAGAATTTATGCATATCCATGTATCTAAGTTTTGTCCCCTTTCCTACATATCTATGATTTTGAGATTGAAATGAGAAATGTTCTTTCAATTTATTACAATTCAAATAGATTTTATATCTCATGTTGATTGCATTTGGTTCAAGGAATTAAGTAACTTCTTTTATTAAGAGATAAATTTTTTGGTATATGAGAAGGATAAGATAAGAATGAAGTTTAGAGTTCACTATTGACAAATTTAATTGAAAGTCAGTTAAATAGGTCCAATATTATTGGTATTGACTTTATATAATGATGGATAAGGCATTGATCACTTAATTTTAGTTGCAAGTTGATGATTTATATAATTACAAGATATATACATCAATCAAAATTAATTTTCCATTTCAAGTAATGAAGAACTAAAGTTGTTGGTCAGCCCTTATTTGTAATTACTTTCCTATTAATTACAAATTTCCATTATCATCAAGAAGTTTATTACAAATCTAAGAAGAAGATTATGACCATTTTTCTATAATAAGAGATAAATCTTGAAAAGAAGAGTATCATAACATTTATCGAATAAATTCCTAAGGTTTGCTCACCTTGGCCCTGTAGGGCCTAAAGTGAAGGGTGTATTCATATGCTCTGTTGAAGTTGGTCTAGAAGCTAAGACTGATCATACTAAGTATAGGATTTGGCTAATCCTTAGGTTCATTTTTGTCTTATGTTTTCTAGTATTGGGTTTAAGGTACCTAGTAGTCTAAAAAATAACCAATAGGTTCTATGAAAACTTGTTGGGAGTGTGATCATATTTGGGTAAAAAATAAAAAAAGGTTATTTTGATTAGGTTTTGGAATGAAGGATTTTTGGTGGGGAGAGTAAGTAGAATTAGAAGTTGTGTTTAAGCTTGGAAGACCTAAGGCAGATAGGCCTGACCTTAAGCAGTCATTTGAAAAAGGTATGAAGAGGTAGGTGAACAAATTATCTAATTTGATATTGATAGGTGAGTGAAGATAATTTATTTGGTGAAGACAAGTGATGAATAAGTTGTACCTCCTTTAGAGACTAGGAGATTTGTCCTTGAAAGAATGGATATGTATCCCAAAAAATATTCCCTAAAAGTTGTATCCCAAAAAATATTAGATTTCCTATGAAGAAAGTTTGGTTTAGATTTGAATTGTCCTTTACTTTGAGGGGATTATATTTTTTACCAAGTCTCACATGTCCCTAGGATGAGTTCTCCAAACATTAAAAATTACTCAACTATGATTCTACTTTATCATGACAAAAAATGATATGCAACCACATTGATTTTGTTTAAGTGTTTCTAATTGTGCACATTGAAATAAAAATATACTTCATTCAAATATTTAGTAAATGGCCAATTTTGGTTTGAGTTGTGTTCAATCACTTCTAACCAATGCATATAAAGGAAGGGTTTTGATTGAATCAATATATAATGAAAATTTAAAATAAACAATAATCTAAACAAACCACACCTATAAAATGAGCATATAAGAAGATTAAAAAATAGAAAACTTAAGTTCTTGTGCCAAAAATTATGCCTACACTAAATAACCTATAATATTCCATTTATCATCCAATATTCCATGTTGTCAATGACGTTAAGAAGCAATTAAGGAAAATTGAATTTAAAGCTTCAAATTAATATTTTTCTAATATCTTCAATACTCTTACTTTCTCTTTGTCATCAATCCTCCAAAGCAAATGAAGGAAAAATTTACTAAAGCTCTTCGAATAATGACACTAGTCTTCTTCCACTTAATGGAAGATTCAATAATTCTTTTTTTGGTTTCGCATTGATAAAGACCCTTCTAAATGCCCAAATGGTCCTATAATTATTATTAATTTATTTTTACCATTGGCACCAAGACTCCCCACTATTATTAAGAATTTAAAAACTTATATTTATTATACTTTAAATTTTTAATCAATTTTATTTATTTGTGATCAACTAAATATCATAATAAGTAATATGATTAAGTGTTGCATATACAATGTCATATTTGTCTTTTTTTAATTTTTATGTTTACGATAATTAAAATATTATTAATTTAATATTTAAAATAATAAAATTAATAATTGCGGATTTCATGATAATGTGTCAATATTTTCCTAATTTTGATATATTTTTGAGCTAGTGTAGTTGTAGACTGGATACTGACCTCTCAAAAAAATCTTGTTATTTACAGTCTCTCTAAGCATCAATTAGATCCAATGAGTGTAATTAAGTGATGTTCATTGATATTTCTTATGAGAGATCGGTTCATGCGAATAATTACTCATATATCATGGGTCAATATGTTTGACTCAAAAACCAGATAATTGAATACTAATAGCAATATCAAAAAAAATTAAAACTCCTTGCGAACCATAACTATGTCATATACACCTCCATGATGTTGATTATAATTATACCTAACAATTATATAAATTTAACAACCTTCTAACAAGAATAGTTATTGTTTAGTGATATTGTCAACTAGTGGTTGGGTTTTTCACACAATAAGCCTATTAGCAAATAAGCATTACTAGAGAAATGTTGGATACAATCAATTAATTGTGTGTTGTCTTTGATGTTACACAAATGGCATATCATCATTAGTCAGTATATGGAAAGCTCACCCAGGCAGTAAAGATAGTTTTATGTCTACCGAGCATTCATGTGATTGCCTACTCTAGAAGGTAGTGTCTAGTGAGTTCACTCAGGCATCAAAGGAATTATGCAGAAAGTGAGTGTTAACTAAGCTCACTCAGTTAATAAAGGAAATTTGGATGTAACCAGTGCTAATTGAGCTCACTCAATTGCCAAAGGATTTTTGTGAGTTTGTAGTGTTAACCGAGCTTCTGTTGGTTAAAAAAAGAAATCATTTTTGAGTTAGTTTCTACCAAGCTGGGTCAGCTAATGAAGGATTTTCTTATTTTGACATATTAAGCTTAATTGATTTATCTATTGATTCTAGCCAACTAAGGTGATGAACATTAATTATTCTAAGTTGTATTTGAGCCTACTTGACAAAGTCGAAGATATAAGTATAAGGTCAGGTTTTTGATTTCAAGGTATGAGGTGGATGTAATGCATGAAGATTTTATTAAAGATCTAATGATGAGAAGAGGAAGTGAATTTGAAGGATAAGCATAATATCCTTATGAAGTAGAAAAGCTATATTCGATTAGGAAGGACCAAGTACAAGCCAAAATGGAGATCTATAATGAGAAAATCAGTTGCATTCAAATTAGGTCATCTCATTGCTACTCTCTAACCATTGTAGCAGTGATCTAAATCTCCTAACAGAGTTGGCTTAACAGCTATTTGCAAATCCTCTAACAAGGTGGCAATTCTATTGAATTGTCTAAAGACCTCTAACAAGGCCACTCCTAATAAGGTGATTAAATCTTTTAATAGGGTCATGCCTAATAGCGTGTTTTGTAACCTTTAATAGGGTTGGCTCCTAACAAGGCTTACTTCAGAAGAGTGAAAATAGTAACTAGTTGCAATTGTTGGTTTTTCCCAAATTGGGTTTCCACGTAGATCCCAGTGTCAAATGTGTTCAAGCTATTTTATTTTATGTGTTTTCAACTAAGATAAAGTAATGGTAATCATAGATAACATATAAATTTTATATGTCAATGATTTACCAAGTTACAACATTATGTATGTGTTTACCGAGCTTCAACAATATTTAGTTTTCAGTTTGCATTTGGTACTAATATCTAAGGGATCTGGGATTTATTTTAGTAGTAATTGATTCACTACTCCCCTCTTAGTTACTCATCTTATATTTCTAACAATTGGTATCAAAGCTTTTGGTGCTTGCAAAGAAGGTTTCAAGGACCTGAGCTAAAGATCAGGATGTCTTACAAAAGAGAAATCCCCAAGCTAAACAGAGACAATTTTGTAGCATGGCAAGGACTTAGGAGGTTACACTTGGCTACCATTAGTGACTTAGGATGCAAGTATCTTGATACTAAATACAAGACTCCCACTAGAACATTATCTATTGAAGATATTGCTGAAATGAAGAATCATAACATCATGATGATTGATATTGCATCTGCTCTTAGTTATGTTGAATTTGATGAAGTCAAAGATTGCAAGACAACTTATGAGATGTGAATCAAATTGAAAGATACATATGGAGGAGATGAAAATGTAAGAATATCTAAGGCTGAAAGTTTTAGAGGTCATTTTGATTAGATGAGAATGAGAGAAGATGAGAGCATTGCCAAATATGTGGAAATGATCAAAGCAGGTGTAAGTGCAATCAAAGCATCTAGAGGAGAAATTGAAGAGAAAACAATTGTAAGCAAGGTACTTAGAACTCTTCTTCCTATTCATGCAATTAGAGTATCTACTATTCAAGAAATGAGATGTGATCCAAATAATAAAATATCTTTGGATGCTCTAGTTGGAAGATTGATAGCTTTTGAGTTAGATAATTTTGATAACTATGTTCCTAGTTCAAAGGTTATTGAATCTACTTTTAAAGCTAAACTCTCACTCAAAGAAAAAGATAAGAAATCAAAATTTAGTCAATAAAAAAGTGAAGAAGAAAGAACATTAAAAGAAATTTTAGACAATGATCTTCAAGTTGTTGAAGCCCTACTTGCAAGGAAGTATTCCAAAGGTAGAGGAAAGTACAAAGGTAAAGTTCCTCTGATCTACTTTTTCTATGAAGAAGTTGGTCACATTGCTGCTAGGTGTCCAAATAAGGAAATCAAAGATGAAAAGAAAAGAAATAAGCACAAAGGCAAGAAGGATTCCAAAAACTACAAGAACTACAAGGACAAAGGTAAGAAATCTTGTTTTATAACTAAAGATTCTGATAACAGTGAAGATGAAATGGTATATATTGTCATGAAAGATGAATTTGATAATGAAGGAGATAAGATGGCACTTATCTCTCATGTTAGAAAAAATGATATATGGATTATTGACAATGGTTGTCCACATCATATGACTAGAGACAAAAAAAATTTAGCACATGGAATATTATGATGGAGGTATGGAAACAATGAACCTTGTAAAATAGAAGGAAAATGATGTATTTCATTAACTAAAGAACTTGTATGTGACAATGCTTATTGGGTTGAAGGAATAAAGCATAATCTATTGTGGAAAAATTGAATAACATTGAATTCAAGGTAGAATTCATGAATGGATAGGCCAAACTACTAGATGGAAAAGGAAATCTATTTGGATCTAACAAGAAAACAAAAGGTAATCTATTTTATCTTGATCTCAGTGATTGTTCATATTTTATTGCTCAAGTAGAGGAAAGCTAATTATGGAAAAAAAGGCTATGTCATGAAAACTTTGATAATCTAATTAAGATAAGAAAACATAAAAGGGTAAGAGGTATTCCTAGTTTGAAGAAATCTGACATGGGTCTATGCAAGAATTGCCAAATTCGTAAGATAGGAAAGACCAGTTTCAAAAGAAAAAACTATCAATTAGAAGAAGCCTTTCAAAAATTCAAGTGGTATCTGGCAAGAGTAGAAAAGGAAACTAGAAAGAGGTTGAAACTCTTAATATTAGACAGAGGTGGTGAATTCACCTCCAATGAATTCAATAATTTCTACATTGAAAAAGGAATCAAAAAACAAGTACCATCCCCTGGTACACCACAACACAATGGTATAGCTAAAAGAAGAAACAAATTTGTCATGGATTGCACAAGAACCCTAATGATTGAAAAGAATGTTGCTCTCAAATACTAGAAAGAGGCTATCAGCATTGCAATTCATACCTTGAACAAAGTACAGTTGAAGAAAGATTCAAAAAAAACTCCTTATCAGTTATGGTATGGCTACAAACCTAATGTAAGTTACTTGAAAGTATTTAGCAACAAATGTTATATCTTAAAAGAATCTAGAAAAGGAAAAATTGATGTAAAAGGTGATGAAGACATATTTCTAGGATATTCCTATAGAAGTAAAGCATATAAATGTTTGAACTTGTCTACTCATAAAATTATAGAAAGTGCACATGTTAGAATTGATGAGTTTGCAAAAAAGAGTGAAGAAGAAAGCAACAAGGAGCCAAAAGATTACAGAAGATTTGTTTGCTATGAACTTGATACCCTACCAAATCTATCTAAAAGAAAGGAAGCTTCATCTCCCAAGTCCCCAAAATCTCCTATATTTATTGAGTTGCAGAGAGTGCATCCTGAGTTATAGTTAGAAGGACCTGAGTCATAATCAAAAAATATTGAGCTAGTTCAAACCAAGCCTAATGGACCTAAGTCACAGAGAGAAGGACTTGATCTTGAAACTAAAATTCAAGATGAAGATGGTGGAACTCATTCAAAGCCCAAAGGGCCTGTGTTAGTAAGATATGTCAAAAGTTATCATGCACCTGATCAGATCATTAGAGACAAATATGATAGAACAATGACAAGAAGAAAATTAAAAGGTACATGTTTACTTGTTGAATTTGAACCTAGAAGTGTTAAAGATGCTCTAGAAAATGAAATCTATATTGAAGCAATGAATGAAGAGATAGAACAAATAGAAAAGAATAAAACTTTGACTCTTGTTCCTAGACCCAAGGATAAAAATGTAATTGGTGCAAAGTGGGTTTTCAAAAATAAGTTGAATGAAGATGGAAAAGTTTCAAGAAATAAAGCAAGATTGGTGTGCAAAGGCCCTATTATCAAGAAGAAGGTATTGATTCTGGTGAGACTTTTGCTCCTATAGCAAGACTAGAAGGCATTAGAACTTACTAGCATATGTAGCACATAGAGGATTTAGAGTATATCAAATGGATGTCAAATCTACATTCTTGAATGGAATTCTTGATGAAGAAGTCTACATTGAACAACCAGAAGGTTTTGTAGATCCTAGCAAAAGAGACATCATTTGCAAGTTACACAAAGCATTATATGGTCTCAAGCAAGCTGCCAGAGTCTAGTATGAAATACTTCATAATTACTTGGTACGGATTGGCTTTCAAAGGACAAATGATAACAATAGTCTATCTATTAGGGAAGGATCAAACAAGAAGATTGTGTTGGCAGAAATATTTGTTGATGATACTCTATTTAGAGGAAATGATGACTTGTGCAAAGCATTTTTAGAAGAAATGAGTAAAGAATTTCAGATGTCTATGTTTGGTGAGATAAAATTCTTTGTTGGATTACAAATACAACAACAAAAAAAATGGTATCTACATCACTCAATCTAAGTATATCAAGGAAATACTGAAAAAGTTTGGAATGGAAGATTCAAGACTAGTTGGAACTCCTATGTCTACTAGACATAAGCTCTCCAAAAATGATTATTCCAAAGAATTAGATCAAACTACATACAAATCAATGATTGAAAAATTGCAATATGTAGTACACACAAGCCCTGATATTGCTCTAGCATTTGGAATAGTGGCAATATTCTTAGCAAATCCTAAGGAAAATCATATGATGGCTATCAAAAGAATCATGTGATATCTAAAAGGTACTAAATATTATGGTTTTGGTATAAACTTGGCGGCAATTTGGACTTGAAAGTATTTATTGATGCTGATTGGGTAGGAAGTATTGATGACAGAAAAAGCACTAGTGGTGGACCATTCTTTCTTGGTAAAAGACTAGTGTCTTGGACAAGAAAAAAGAAAAGTTGTACATCACAATCCATAGCAGAGGTAGAATATGTGGCAGCAGTAGTTAATTGTTCTAACGTTATTTGGTTCAAACAATTGTTGGAAGGAATGAAGATAGAGATCAAGGATCCAATAGTCATATGTTGTGATAACATCAGTGCAATCAACATATCAAAGAATCTAGTGATGCATACCCAAAAAAAGCACATTGCAATAAAATATCACTTCTTAAGAGAATTGGTGCACGAAAAGAAGTTAGATTGGAATATGTTAATACAAAGGAACAGATTGTAGACATATTTACAAAGCCATTATCTAAGGATGCATTTTTGTATCTAAGAGGTAAGCTACAGGTCATTCCCCTATCTAAAGTTCACTAAATGAAGCTTAGTGATGCATCAAAAAGAACATGTTGAAGATCGATCAGTTGGTGCAAATTTAGCAAGGGAATATTATAGATGAATTAGTACTTAAGGTACATTGGTATTAACAAAATTATTATCTTTGGCATGTGTTGTCAAAGAGGGAAAATTTTACAATCACATCTCTGGGAAATTTTTGGAACTAGAATAAAGTAAGGAACCAAAGAGGGAGAAGTTTTCCAAAGAAGAAGAAGTTTGTTGAAAGAGGGAGAAAGTTCCAAATGAACTTGGTAGCATTTGTTACAAATAGAAAAAGAATCCAGTGAAAGAAAGAGTTCATACTGATAGAGGGAGTTCTCAAAGAACCAATCCAAAATTTCATTGTGCTATGATATGTTGTGTTGCCATCAATGCCAAAGAGGGAGATTCTTGGATACAATTGATTAATTGTGTGTTGGCTTTAATGTTACACAAATGTCATATCATTATTAGTTAGAATATGCCAAGCTCACTCAGGTAGTAAAGACAATTTTTTGTTTCTACCAAACATTCTTGTGATTGCCTACTCCAGAAGGCAATGTCTACTGAGTTCACTCGGGCATCGAAGGAAATTATGTAAAAAGTGAGTGTTAACTGAGCTCACTTGGTTAATAAAGGAAAGTTGGATGAAACTAGTGCTAACCAAGCTCACTAGTTGCCAAAGGATTTTTGCGAGTTTGCAATGTTAACCAAGCTTCTGTTGGTTAACAAAGGAAATCATTTATGAGTTATTTTCTACTGAGTTGGGTCCGCTAATGAAGGATTTTCTTATTTTGACATATTAAGCTTAATTGATTTATCTATTGATTCTAGCCGACTGGGGTGATGAATATTAATTATTCTAAGTTGTATTTGAGCTGACTTGACAAATTGGAAGATATAAGTATAAGGTTAAGTTTGTGATTTCAAGGTATGAGTTGGATGTAATGCATGAAGATGTTATTGAAGATCTAATGATGAGAAGAGGAAACGAATTTGAAGGATAAGAAGAATATCCTTGTGAAGCAGAAAAGCTATATTTGATTAGGAAGGATCAAGTACAAGATAGAATAGAAATCTATAATTAGTTCAAATCAGGTCACCTTATTGTTACTCTCTAACCATTGTAGTAGTGATCTAAATCTCCTAATAGAGTTGGCTTAACAACTATTTGCAAATCCTCTAACAAGGTGGCAGTTCTATTGAATTATCTAAAGACCTCTAACAAGGCCACTCCTAACAAGGTGATTAATCCTTTAACAAGGTCACACCTAATAGTGTGTTTTGTAACCTTTAACAAGGTTGGTTCCTAATAGGGCTCACTTCAGAAGAGTGAAAATAGTAACTAGTTGCAATTGGTGGTTTTTACCAAATTGGGTTTCCACATTAAATCCTAGTGTCAAATGTGTTCAAGCTATTTTATTTTATGTTTTTGCAACTAAGTTAAAGTAATGGTAATTATAGATAATATCTAAAGTTTATATGTCAAGCATTTACCAAGTTACAACATTCTATATGTGTTTACTAAGCTTCAGCAATATTTAGTTTTCAATTTGCATTTTGTAGTAAAATCCCAAGGGATCTAGGATTTATTTTAGTAGTAACTAATTCACCCCTCCCCTCTTAGTTACTCTTCTTATATTTCCAATAGAGAAATGAAACTTCCAAGTATATAAGTCTAAAATATTATTAAATGTTACTCAAATGAGTAATAATCATTCATTTGATCATTTTTATTATGGTGACTAATAAAATTGTAAATGAAATAAGTGGCGTTCATTAGAATGTATTAATATGATTAAAAAATCCATCAATTATTCTTTTAGTCATTTGTTTGGGTGACTAATTATTAGTGACCAATTGTTTGGTCATTTATTTGATCTTTTATTTAGTCACTTATCCTTGTCTAACCTTGTGATTTTACTTGATGACCAGATTATTCATTTATTTAGTCACTTATACTTCTAAATTGTAAAATATTACTAAAATTTAATCTTATTTAGTCACTTGACTAAACATAAATAGTCTTGTGACTAAAATTTTTGGTCATGTAGTCATTTATTTGCTAAAATTCTACTAGTGATCCTAAAATATGAAATCCATGTCAGCAAAAACCAAACTAATAACATGTAAGATCAAATACATAATAAGAGCAATGTATAAATACTCAATCATGTCAACCACAAGAAGATCCACATTAGGATCATACAGATCCAAATCATAAGTATCATGTGAATCCTCAACCACATCAGCAACTAATGAATCCACACCAACAACATCCAACTCCACATTAGTAGCAATAATAGAGTCCTCAGCCATATAAGCAACACCATGTGAATCCACAACCATATTCACATCATAAACAATATGGAGATCCAATTCAACCATATCAGTAGTAATAGTTACATCCTTATCCATAGGTAAATCAACAATCTCATTATCCACATTTAGATGCTCTATAATTTCAATGTCTGACACAACCAACTAATCATGAAAAAAATCTCCTTTCCAGTATCAACAAGGTTAGGAACCTCTTTGGTAAGCTTGAGTATCTCAACAACAGCCATAAGTTCCTCTATGATTTTCATATCAGACTCCACAAACTGAACAATAAAACCAGCCAAGCATACTTCTTTAGCTTCATCAAAATTATCATTTACCTCTTCCTCAATAGAAAGGTGTCTTCTTCTCTAAACGATCCTTCTAATAGATCATACGACTAATGGAAATGTAATGACAAATAGGCGACTAAGAGGGTGGGGGGTGAATTACGAGCCACTTAAAACTTTTTCACTTAGAATACTTTTGTTTTACTTCATTAGATTATCTAATCTGATGCAACTATTAGGATGAAATTAGTAGGATGGTCCTTGTTTGAAATTAATTTTCTAATATAGATCCTTTGAAGATTGTAATCACCTAACTGTAATAAATATGACTTTTCTTTGCCCTTTATACTTGTCGGTAGCCTACTTACTCAATCTTCTCTATCTTCTTCTTTCTTTCCATTTTCACTTGCTTTACTTGCTTATATCTCACTTATTCATATTCCATACATCTCTTCCTAGATAATTAAATTTTCCTTTCTTATATATCCATCAAACAATATTTCCATTCTAAGTTAGCTCAAGCAAGAGATATCTTTACAATAATTAAATTACACCTTTAGGTCAAATAAATGTTGATTCTTGGGTCACACTATGCACTTAGATGTTATATTGAAGCTCAGGCAATATAGTGAGCTCAGGTGATACTCTAGCACTCGGGTAACACTGGATGCTTGGGTAATACTCTAGCACTCAAGTAACACTAAGGCATGTCTGCCTTGAACTAAATGCTCAATTCATACCAATAACTTGACAAATATCATGAACCTAGTTCATACTACTAGCTTGGTTCACACTAAGAACTCAATTTATACTATGAAATTGGAAAATATTACAAGCTTGGTTCACACTAAGAACTCAGTTAACATAAGATATTCTCAATTTTCTTAGGCTACACTAAAACATGCTAACCAAAGGAAGTTTGGTCATAGTATTAACTAACATTCCCAGCTGACCTTCCATGATGACTTAAGTATTTTATCACTAATTTACAATATGGCTTACCATAGGGTCAACAATATCCCCCTTTGGTATTAGTTACAAAAAAATACTTATCATGTGTAGATCTTTCAAGAGTCAAAAACTATTAATCAATTTTTTTGTCAAACTCCCCCTTTCCATATTCTTGGATCTACAACTCAATTTGAACTAAAAAAATGGTGGCTCAGTCATAACTTAATCAATTTTGGATTTTTCAAAATTGTTTTTGTATATATGTGTGTGTGTGTGTGTGTGTGTGTGTGTGTGTGTTTCCTCCTTATATATTTTCCTCTACATTTCCCCCTTGTTTTTGCTACAAATGTCATAAACATATCTTCAAAAGGTCATACAAAAATGATTGAGGAAATTATGATGCACTTTCAGAATTAAAGACATAGTTTTATCCCAATTTTCTTTGAATACCTTCAAAATGTGCAATTCAATCTAAAATTCAGCTGATAACTCCATCATGATATCTGCAACTAAGAAATTTGTATCATCAACTAGTGTCTTTGCATGTGCAAGATGTTTTTGTATCACATCCATGTGACGGAATATCATACTTTGAATATCTGATAATGTTTCCCTAATCCTAGTTTCCTCCCCTAGTAATTTGGCCTCTAAATCTATGAAAAAACTTACCTTCACAAAATGATTGGAGCTGGAACTCGAGTCAAGTGTTAACTGACTAGCACTATTTTCCAAGTCTTCATCAATCTTGGTCAATTTGTCCTTTATTTCTTTAGTGAAATTTGAAGTATCACAAAATTTTGTAAATAAAGAGACAATATTATTTACAACTCCTTTTAATGTACTAATGAGAGTGGAAAATTCCACTTGATCAATGGCAATCTTCTTGGCTACATTCTCCAAAACTTTACTCAAAATCTATTTATACCATTCACAAAAGTTTTTCTTAACCATTTAAATCTTTATTGAATTTATGTATAATATCAATTAATTTCTCAATGATAGGGGGTTTATTATTTACCTCAACTTGCATTACATCCAAAAATATGTCCTTGATGTCTTCAAGAACCTTTCCTCTATCCCTTTCTGCCTTCAGTTGTCTCTGTTGAGCCCTTTTCCTCCATAGATTACTCAAGATCTCTATCTATTCAGCAAAAAGATTGGATTGATCCCAATTTACAATCACAATCTTTATATCAAGGTGAAAAACATTTTCTTTCTCTTTTCCCTTAGCACTTGTAGAAAGTATTATTTATTTGCCTTTGTCTTCATCCTTCTTCTTTTCTCCCCTCGATTGATTCTTTGTTTCTTCTTTTCTTCCTTTTTCAACCATATCCTCATCCTTATCTAATTTATGCTCAATTATGCTTAGCCTAGAGATAGTAAGAGTCTATAGCTCAGTTGCTACTTGGTTGGATGTGGGACTTTCTTTCTCCTTCTCTTTACTCTTTATCTTCTTTGCACTTGATGGAACAATGACTTGGCTCAGAGAAGTGGGTAGAGAGGCTATTACTATAGCTACCATCATTTTTTAATCTGATTCTTCTATAGTTTGTACATCTAGAGTTTCATATTTATCTACCTTATTCTCTTCCTCAAAGATAGTTTTCCACAACTTTGTTGTGGACTGAATAACCTCTTCTATATTATTAGACAAGATTTGAAAGGATTTAAATCTAGTAGTTTTCCTATTTTCATGCTTGATCATGGCCTCCTTGATTTCTTGTTTGGTGAAGTGTGACATGACACTTTTCAACATTTGTTCTCTAATGTTCCTCTTTATTTTTACAATATTTGTCCATCTTGGTGTCACTTCCTTAAGTAGGGCTTCTAAAGCTTGGTTTTTCAGCTCATTAGGATCATATTTCCATCTTGCCATCTTTTCAACCAAAGCATCATCTATATGCTACTGCTCCTTTTTTCTCCTACATTCATATCTGATATATTTGAATCTAGCCATGCCACTTCCTTCCTTCAATCTCTTCAACTTTTTCTCAAAGGATAGTTGGGGCTTCTTCAGTTGGATGATAGGTGTATTATCTTCTTCCTCTTCACCATCACCTTGAAGCTTCAATTTTCTTCTTGGCATCCCTATAGTGGTGATCATAGGGGTAGCTACCTTCTTAGGTCTAGCTTTCTTTGGTGTAGAATTCATCACTTTCCCCTTCTTCTTTGGAGGTTCTTCTTGTTAGAGTGGGGTTGTCATTGCACCAAAAGACTGATCTATCAATGCCTGATACAACCACTCAACTTATAGTACACATGAGGCAGTTAAGCCCTTGTCATGAATCCTAAAGAGAGCATTGTACAAATTTCTAACAATCTCCCCTCAATGTTACCCGAGGGTTTGAGGATTCAAACCTATGACCAAGCTCTGATACCAATTGTTGGAAATATAATAGGAGTAACTGAGAGGAAATGGTTGAATTAGTTACCACTAAAATAACTCCTAGATCCCTTAGATGTCAGTACAAAATAAGTCTAAAAACTTAACTTTGTTGATGCTCAGCAAACACATAGAAAATGGTTGTAACTAAATAAACACTAAAAATTCTTGGAAAATACTTAACATGAAAATCTTAAGATGTTATCTAAGATTACTATTACTTTAACTTAGTTGCAAATACATAAGAGAAATAACATGAACATGTTTGACACCAAGATTTTAACATGGAAACCCAATTTGGGAAAAACCACCAATTGCAACTAGTTACTGATTTTCACTCTTCTAAAGTAAGTTGTGTTAGGAGCAAACCCTGTTAAAGGTTACAAAACACACAGTTAGGTGTAACCCTATTAGAGAATTTAATCACCCTATTAGGAGTGGCCTTGTTAGAGGTCTTTGGACAATTCGATTGAAATGCCACCTTGTTAAAGGATTTACAAATATCTATTAAGCCAAATTTGTTAAGATTTAGATCACTGCTACAATAGTTAGAGAGTAACAATGAGATGAGCTAATTTTGGATGCAACTGAATTTTTAATTATAGATCTCAATTCTGGCTTGTATACTTGATCCTTCTTGATTGAATGTATCCTTTTAGCTCCACAAGGATATTCTATTTATCCTTCTAATTCACTTCCTTTTAGCATCATTAAATCTCCAATTATCTCTCATATTCATCTTTCTAATTCACAACATGACCTTATATTTATATCTTTCATATTTTCAAGTCAGCTAGAATATAACTTACAATATTTAATATTAATCTCCTCAGCTGGCTAGAACTAACAAATAGTTCAATTGAACTTAATATTCCAAAAAAAGAAAATCCTTTGTTAGCCAACCCTACTCGATAGACACTAACTCAGAAATGATTTTCCTGTGTTAACCTAGTGAAATCGATTAACATAGCATATTTGCAAAGTTCCATTGGTAACTGACTAAGCTCAGTTAACATTGGTTCCATCCAATATTTCTTTCATTAACTAAGCGAGCTCGGTTAACACACAACTTCCACAAACTTTCCTTTGGTGCCCGAATGAACTCGGTAGATACTATCTTCTAAACTTGGCAAACACCAAAATGCTTGGTAGACACAAAAAATTGTCTTCAATGCCCAAGTAAACTTAGCATACACCAACTGTGTGTAACATCAAAGATAATACACAATAATCAATTGTTCCAACAATCTCCCTCTTTAGCATTGATGGCAACACAACATGTCATAATGCAATGGAATTTTAGAGAAAGAATAAAGTAAAGAATTATCCTTAGTTTCATTATGATTCTCATCTGTGAGAACTCACTCTATTAGTGTGAACTCTTTCTGCTTTAAATATCTCCCTCTATCAGAAAAATTTTGTGTGCTACAACTTTTTCTGATAGCAAACTCTACCTTTGATATCAGACCAAGTTCATTCTCCCTTTTTACATCTCTTTCTCTTTTTGTTTACAAAATTTCTATGAGATATGACAACAAACTTCTACCTCTTTGACATCTCATGCCAAAGACAATAATCAGTGAATATCAATGTACCTCAAGTACTGATTCATTTACAATATACCCTTGTTAATACTGCACCAACTGATTGATCTTCAACATGCTCTAGTTGATGCATCACTAAACTTCATTTAGTGAGCTTTAAATACGGGAATGACCCCTAGCTTACCTCTTAGATACAGAAATGCATCCTTAGGTAATGGCTTGGTGAATATGTCTACAAATTTTTCTTTTGTATTCACATATTCTAATCATACTTCTTTATCTTGTACCAATTCTCTCAAGAAATGATATTTTATAGAAATGTGTTTTGTTTTGGTATGCATCACTGGATTCTTTGATATATTGATTGCATTGGTGTTATCACGGTATATAACTACTGGATCCTTGATCTCTATCTTCATACCTACCAATAGTTATTTGAATTAAACAATATTAGAACAATCGACTACTATTGCCACATATTTTGCCTCTAATGTGGATTAAGAGATAAAATTTTGTTTCTTGCTTGTCCAAGACACTAGTCTTTTATCAAGAAAGAATGCTCCACCACTGATGCTTTTTCTGTCATCAATACTTCCTGCCAATTAGCATTTGTGAATGCTTTTAAATCCAAATTGCCTCCTATTTTGTACCATAAACTATATTCTTCAATACCTTTTAAATATCTCATGATTCTTTGATTTCCATCATGTGATTTTCTTTAGGATTTGCTAAGAATCTTTCCACCATACTGACTGCTAATGCAATATCAGGCCTTGTATGCACTACATACTGCAATTTTCCAATCATTGATCTATATGTGGTTTGATCTACCTCTTTGGAATCATCATTTTTGGAAATTTTATGTCTAGTAGACATAAGGGTTCCAATAAGTCTTGAATTTTCCATTCCAAATTTCTTTAGTATTTCCTTGATATATTTAGATTGAGTAATGTAGATACCATCTTTCTTCTATTGGATCTGCAATCCAACAAAGAATTGTATCTCTCCAAACATAGACATCTCAAATTATTTACTCATTTCTTCTAAAAATGCCTTGCATAAGTCATCATTTCCTATGAATAAAGTATCATCAATGAATATTTCTGCCAACGTCCTTTTTTGATATATAGATTACTATTATCATTTGTTCTTTGAAAACTAATATGTACCAATTAGTTATGAAGTCTTTCATACCAAGCTCTAGGAGCTTGATTGAGACCATGTAATGCCTTGTGTAATTTGTAGACCATGTCTCTTTTTCTAGGATCTAAAAAAACCTTCAAGTTATTCAATGTAGACTTCCTCATCAAGAATTTTATTTAAGAATGTAGATTTTACATCCATTTCATAAAATTTAAATCTTTAGTGAGCTACATATGCTAGTAAAGTTCTAACACCTTCTAATCTTGCAACAGGAGCAAAAGTTTCACCATAATCAATACCTTCTTCTTGAGAATAGCCTTTACATACTAACCTTTCTTTCTTTTTTGGAAACTTTTCCATCTTCATTTAGCTTATTTTTGAATACCCATTTTGTGTCAATTACATTTTTATCCTTGGGTATAGGAACAAAAGTCTAGGTTTTGTTCTTCTCTATCTATTCTATTTCCTCATTCATTGCTTCATTCCAACTTTCATTATCCAAAGCATCTTTAATATTTCTACATTCAAATTCAGCAAGTAAACATGTACCTTTCAATTTGTTTCTTGTCATTGTTTCATTTGATTTGTCTCCAATGATCTGATGAGGTGCACATATCTTGCTAGCATAGGTTCCTTGGATTTGGGGTTTGTTTTACTGATTTATTCATGAACTTCAGTATTAAGTTTGGGTTATTGTTTGTGACTTGGGTCCATCAAACTTGGTTTGCTCTAGTAATAGCTTGGTAGCCTTTGAATATGACTTGAGTCCTTTAGACTGTGACTTAGGTTACACAGATTGCAACTCAATAGCTGTTGGAGATTTTGGGGACTTTGGAGGTGAAGCCTCCTATCTACCAAATAGATTTGGTAAGGTATCAGGTTCATAGTAAACAAATCTTTTGTAATCCTCATGTTCTTTGTTGCTTTCTTCTTCACTCTTTTTCACAAACTCATCAATTCTCACATGTGCACTTTTTATGATTTTATGAGTAGACAAATTTAAACATTTGTATGCTTTACTTCAATAGTAGTATCCTAGGAATATACCTTCATTACCTTTGACATAAAATTTACCTTTCCTAGATTCTTTCAAGATATGACATTTATTGTCAAATACCTTCAAGTAACTTACATCAGGTTTGTAGCCATACCATAGTTGACAAGGAGTTTGATTTGAGTCTTTCTTTAGCTATACTCTGTTCAAGGTATGCACTGTAGTGTTGATTGCTTCCTTCCAGTATTTGATTGCAACATTCTTTTCTATCATTAGTGTTTTTGCATAATCCATGATGGATCTATTCCTTCTCTCAGCTATACCATTTTGCTGAGGTGTACCAGGGGCTAATACTTGTCTTTTAATTCCTTTTTCAATGTAGAATTCATTGAAGTCATTGGAGATGAATTCACCATCTCTGTCTAATCTTAAACATTTCAACTTCTTTCTAGTTTCTTTTTCTACTCTTGCTAGATACCACTTGAATTTTTTAAAAGCTTTAGATATTTCTTTTAGATACATTACAGTCATCATTCTAGAATAGTCATCAACAAAAAAAATGGAAAACTTATCTCCACTATAACTCTCTAAACCAATAGGTCCACATAAGTTTGTATGCACAAGATCCAAGACTTCTTCAAAATGATAGTTCTTACTTTTGAAGCTAGTCTTTCCCATCTTACCAATTTGACATCTTTTGCATAAACCCATATTAGGTTTCCTCAAGCTAGGAATACCTCTTACTCTTTTGTTTTTTCTTATTTTAACCAAATTATCAAATTTCACATGACATAATCTCTTGTGCCATTACCAACTTTCTTCTACTTGAGCAATAAAACATGAACTTTCACTAAGATCTAGATAGAATAGGTTACCTTTTGTTTGTTTGCTAGATCCAACCAGATTTCCTTTTCCATCCAGCATTTTGGCCTTCCCATTCATAAATTCTACCTAAAATCCAATGTTATTCAACTATGCCACACTTCGTAGATTGTGCTTTAGTCCTTCAACCAAATAGGAATTATCACATCTAAGTTCATTGGTCAAAGAGATACATCCTTTTCCTTTTATGAAACAAGGTTCATTGTTTCCAAATCTCACACTACCACCATCATAATGTTCCATGTGCTCAAACTTTATTTGTCTCCAGTCATATGATGTGATCAACCACTCTCAATAATCCATGTATCATTTTTTCTAACATGAGAGATAAGTGTCATCTTATCTCCTTCATCATCATATTCATCTTTTACAGCAATATATACCATTTCATCTTCACTATTATTAGAATCTTTAGCCATAAAACAATATTCCTTACCTTTTCCCTTATGTCCTTGTTGTTTTTGAATTCCTTCTTTCCTTTGTACTTCTTACTTTTCTTTTCATCCTTGTTTTCTCTATTTAGGCACCTTGCAACAATGTGACCAACTTCTTCACAAGAAAAATAGATTAGAGGAATCTTACCTTTGTACTTTCCTCTAACTTTGGAATATTTCCTTGCAAGTAGGGTTTCAACAACTTTAAGATCACTATATGAACTTTCTTCTTCTTCTCTTCCTAATTGATTTGCCTTTGATTTCTTACCTCTTTTCTTGACTGAAAGTTTGGCTTCAAATGCAAACTCAATACTTTTGGAACTAGGAAGATAGTTGTCATAGTTATCCAACTCAAAACCTATCAATCTTCCAACTAGATCATCCAAAGTTATATTGCTATTTGGATCACATCTCGTCTCTTGAATAGAAAACACTTTAATTGCATAGATGGGAAGAAGGGTTCTAAGTATCTTTCTTACAACTATTTTCGCATCAATGTCTCCTCTAGATGCTTTGATTGCACTCACACTTGCTTTGATTCTTTCCACATATTTTGCAATGTTTTAATCTTCATCTAATCAAATTGTCCTTTGAGACTTTCTAATTTGGCTCTTCTTACATTGTCATCCCCTCCATAGATGGATTTTAGTTTGATCCACATACCATGAGTTGCAGTATAGCTTTTGACTTCATCAAATTTAGCATAATTAAGAGAAAATTTAATTTCAATCATTGTGATGTTATGATTTTTCTTTTCAACAATATCTTCAACTGATAATTTTCCAATGGGAGTCTTGTATTCAATATCAAGATACTTACAACTTGAATCACTGATAGTTGTTAGATGTAACCTCATAAGTTTTTTCCATGCTACAAAGTTGTCTTGGTTCAACTTGGGAATCTCTTTTCTATAAGACATCTTGATCTTTAGCTTAGGTCCTTGAAGCCTTCTCTGCAAGCACCAAAAGCTTTGATACCAATCATTTAGAGTGGGTTTTCCATTGCACCAAAAGGTTGATCTATTAATGTCCAATGCAACCACTCAACTTATAGTACACAAGAGGTGGTTAAGCCCTTGTCATGAATCCTAAGGGGAGCGCTGAACAAATTTCTAACACTTCTTCTTCTTCTTCTTCTTCTTCTTCTTCTTCTTCTTCTTCTTCTTCTTCCTCCTCCTCTTCTATTGAAAAGAGATTGTTTGAATTATAGAACCTATCATGGAATAATCATTATTTTGTCAATGATATCAAAATTGCTACTTCCTAGTGAGATAATTTCTTTTTGGTATGAATGCTATCATTTGTTTGATTGATGAAGAGGATTTGAAAATAGAAGATAACAAGAGAACCTAGAGAAAGGTTGAGTTATTGAGGGTATAAAAGGAGCACTAAGACCAAGTAAGACATTGATGATATTATGTATTATTGATATACTTAAGGCTAAATTAAATGGTTACCTTAGCTAAGCCAAAAAGAAGTGATTTCATAAAAAGTGTCTGCCAAGCCTAGTTGAGAAAATAGTGTAAGCTAAGAAAATTTGTTCAAGTTGAGCATAAAGTTAGTATATGTTGAGCATCAGAAAAATTTAGTAAGTATTGAGCATTAGGGAAATAATAGTAGTGATCAAGCTAAGAAGACATGGTTGGTGCCAAGCAACTTAGTGTTGGCAAGCATTAGAAGGCTGCTATTGTTGAGTGAACAATGTAGATATTGAGTGATAGAAAAAAGTGTTAAATCAAAGATTTGACTAATCTAAGCTAACTAATTTAATTTCTTAAATTATGGGAAGGGTATGGAAGATAAGTATGATGATTTGATGGTATAGAATTCAAGATAAACCATTTTGAGGAAAATTCAAGGAAGATTGTAGATTTCTAGAGAAACTAAAATGGAAAATTGGGTAGATTCATTGAATCTTACCTAACCCTAAAATGGATGACTGTGATTAAATGACAAAAGATCTAAATTCTCTATTTATAGAGATAGTAGGCTAGAAACAAAGGTTGTCATGTGCAAGAACCTGAGGAATACAAGAAGTCTAGGGCGTTGCTTCATATGGTGCCCAAATAGAAGAGATTGCAATCAACATACAAAGATGAAAGGCTTAAGAGGTTGAATGCTTGAAGGGTGAACAAGTTGTTAGAGATAAAGAGTATGAATGCCAAGTAGAATGGTGTATTGAACCAAAGATCTGTAATCTATAAGTGAGTTGTATTTTATTATCAGATCAAGTCATGTTGTTACTTTGTAACAACTATATCAGCCTGGATAAATTCTTTCGATTAAGGTTGACCTAATAGTCATTTGTAAATCCTTTAACTAGGTGACATTCTAATGGAATTCTCTAAAGTCCTCTAACAAGTATCACTCCTAATAGGGTGATTAAAATCCTTTAAATAGGTCATATTTAACAGTGTGTATTGTAACCTTTAATAGGGATGGCCTTTAATAGGGAATCACACCAGAAGAGTGAAATTGGGTAGCATGTTACTAGTGGTTTTTCCCAAATTGGGTCTCCACATAAAATCCTTGTGTCAAATTGTGTGAATGAGTTTGTAGTATTCCATTTTTACATTTCTACAAAGTTATTTTGACCTAGGACAATGACCTACTAAGTTAAGTTATTGGATGATCTAATGGATTCCTGCATGATAGGGTTTTATGGATATGAATTTGTTAAGCGCTAAAAAGTTTTATTTGTACATTTGGACTTCGATAACTAATTCACACCCCCCCCCCCCCCCCCACACCTCTTAGTTATTCTAAAGAATTCCAACATCTTCTTCATCATTCCCTTTTCCCTCAATGAGCATAAGAAGGTCATTCTTCTTGTCTAATTTATTTTGAATGTTTTCCATTCTTTTGTTTCTTCTCTTCAAAATTTAAGGGGTCTCTATTTCTAGAGATATCATAGCCTCCTTGTAGGTGCCAAAATATTTATCTTTAGGGTTAGTTGGCTCATTTAGTAGAGCCTTAAAGATATCCTTGGTATCATCAATGTTCACTTCATACCCCAAAAGCTTTACCCATGTTATCCTAGGTGTAACTACTTGAATATGAGTGTTATCATAGTTGATTAGGAAGAAAATGTCTTGTTCATACTACTCAACTAGTTGTTGAGGAATCTTGAACCTATTCTACATCTTTTCCTTAAAATTCTCAAAGCATGCCTCCATAGTGCCATCAAATTTTTCTCCTAAGTCATTTATGAAATCATTGATTTGGTATATAACTAGTCTATCCTTGCTCCAAACCACATTTCCCTGAAAAGGAAAGAACTTTTGAAAATAGAAAAAAAAGAATAGTAGAAGAAAACCAAACTTACACATATTCTTCTTTGATGTACGAATTCTTTTCATGCTCTTGCCTAACTGACTTAGCTGCAACTCAGTTAGGTCAAAAGATAGGTTGTTCTTCACAACCTTGTAAGCTAGGTCAAATACCTCATAGGGTACACCATTAGGTTTGCTAGAACTATAGATTTTGTGACAAATTACATTAATCTCAAATTTGATCTCTAGGTTTGTGACATTTTTCAACTTCATTCCTCTATTGTCCCACTCTGTTAGGGTTATCTTCGCAAGCTCGCCTCAAGCTAGGGTTCTGGTAGTTTTAGGTCTATCCAATATTGGATAACCTTTGACTCAATGGATATTCTTTGTGATATTCACTAGTTTCTCAAGTCAAAAGGACATATCATGAACCCCACTTAAAACATATCCGATCCACATCACTCAAAAATTCCTTAGCATGTGCAGGGCATGAGTCAAACCCTTGACTTCCAAATGTATGTGCTTAGATTTCAGCACTCCACTCTCACATAATGCATTATATGCCTCATTTATCTCGAAGAAACCTAATTATTGAATTTTGCAATGATAAAATGACCTAATGTCATTGATCGATAGTACCTTCAGAGGAATGACAAAGTGATCTCCTAATGGGTCTTTCTACACAACAATCACAAAATAAAGCTTGAATTTTAGTGCTTTGCATATTTTATTCTTTAGCAACATCTCATAACCTTCTTCACCTCTGCACTGTAGCTAGATTATATTTCACTTGGTGAATGAATAATTTCATTGATAGATAACCTTTCTAAAATCTACTTATGCAAATTCACTCCAACAATTTGCTCTTGATTGCCTGAAAATAACTCTGCTCAAACTAATCTTTGAATTTTTGATGAGAAAATAAACTTTTGATTCCATCTTTTATAATAATAAAAATAAACTTTTAGGGCATAATAAATGCTTTGTATATGGTAGGTAATGTCATTGTTCAATCGTAGGATAAAGCTTAAATTGTAGTTCTTTGCATACTATATTCTTTTCACAACATCTCAAAACCCTTCTTCACCTTGAACTAGAGCTAGATGTTATTTCTCTTGGTGGATAAAGAATTTCACTAATAGATAACCTTTCTAAATGTACTTCTACAAATTTTCTCTAGCAATTCATTCTTGATCACCTAAAAATCACTCTGCTCAAACTAATCTCTGAATTCATAGTGAGAAGATGAACTTTTTATTCCATCTTTTATAAAAAAAAATTCAACTTTTAGGGCCTAATAAATGCTTTGTATATGGTATGTAATGTCATTAATCGACAGTTGCTTCAGAGGAATGACTGAGTGAGCTTCCAATGGGTCTTTCTGCTTAGCAATCATGGGATAAAGCTTGAATTTTGGTGCTTCGCATACTGTATTCTTTAGCAACATCTCAAAACCCTTCTTCACCCTCACACTAGAGCTAGATGCCATTTCTCTTGGTAAATTAAGAATTTCACTTATAGATAACCTTTCTAAAATGTACTTCTACAAATTTGATCCAACAATTTACTCTTGATTGCCTGAAAATCGTTCTACTCAAACTAATCTCTAAATTCAAAATGAGAAAATGAACTTTCAATTCCATCTTTTATATATAAAAAAATTTAACTTTTAGGTCCTAATAAATGCTTTGTATATGGTAGGTGAGAAGACTCAACAATGTCTTCAAACTTAAGCTTGGCATGAGCTATTCATTGGGCAACTTGGTTAGAACTAGTTTCTACCTTGACTTTGTTCAGTGATTATTGATAGCTTAGTTACAACTGAGTTTTAGCTCAGTCAAAACCTAGTTCCCTTGCTTGACCTTATGCATCTGAATATGCAGGTTTAGACTATTCTTTCTTGCTTATCTAGAACTAATGTAGGATCTTCCTTGAATTCTCATTTCTAGCCATCTCCTTGACTTCTTAGTTGGATGTGGATGCTTCACCCAGCTCATTGGAATCGATGAAAATAACTTCATGTTCTTGCCTTGTGTTTTTTGAATTCCTTACCCATTTCTAAGTCATCTGAGTTTTTATTTCTTCAATGTTTATTTTCCCTTTATTTTCTTCACTAGGATTTGTTGTATCTTGATTCTACAATTTCTTGCCACATAACTTATCTTTTTTGCATACATAACATCTCACATTAGTATGTCTTTTCCTGAAGTGAGTTCTTACACAATTTACTCCAATGTGACCATATTCTCCACATACATTACATCTTCCCCATGTGTTGTAATCCCAACCAATAAATGTTCATTGTTTGGTTCCATTTTTTTAATTATATGAATTCCGTTGATTTGATTTGCACTCAAAAGATTTGTGACCATGCTAGTGACATGTGAATCATTCTCCTTCAAAATTTTATCTGGTTCTACATTTGATGTATGACCTAGTTTTCCACACTTGTTACATGTAGGCCTTTTATTCTTCTATGCTCCTTGTTGTGATGATTCTCCTTGACTAGTTTACCCTAAGCCAGTAGTGTCTTTGGGTCTATTTAGAGTTTTTTCATACAATTGATTTGCACTTTCTTGTGACCTCAATCTTCTTTCATTGAATTACTTTTCAGCTCTTAGTTCATTCTAGAGTCTGTCATTCTCTATTCTTAGATTGGTGATTTCATGATTTGCATCATCTAGCTAATTTGTCATGTCTTCTAGATGTTATGATATTTGTTGGATTTCATTGGTCTTTTCTTCTAATCTTGTTCTACCATTTCTTTCTCATTTACTACTTTGCTCTTTTGTTCCATGACTTCACATAGCTTTATCAAGTGACTTTCCTTATCTCTTTTCAATTTTCTTACTTCTTCTTGTAGAATAGCATTCCTTATTAGTAGATCTTCTATGGCTACATCTACTTCTTCTAAACTTCTTTCTTTGTCGAGGTCTTCTATTCTTTCTTCTATGTATATATTGTCATTTATCTGTATATCTAATTATTTTCTTCTCTTCAAAGAGTGAGTGAGTTTCTCCTTGAGTGTCTTGACTTGTTCCATAGCCATATGTAGATCAAGTTTTTCATTTTCAATAGCTTTCTCTAACTTATACACTTCCATTTCCTTAGATCTTTACTCTCAATTTGCTAAGTCTCTAATAGGAGAACCTTGCTATGATACCAATTTTTGGAAATGTAATGACAAACAAGTGATTGAGAGGGGATGGGGGCATGAATCAAGATCCACTTAGATTTTTTCGCTTAGAATACTTTTTATTTACTTCATTAGGATGATCTTTGTTTTCAACTAATTTTCTTATATAGATCCTTTAAAGATTGTAATCACTTGATAGTGATAGATATGACTATGCTTTGCCCTTTATACTACTTGGTAGCTTGCTTACTCAATCTTCTCTATCTTCTTCTCACTTTCCATTTTTTCTTGCTTTGCTTACTTATATCTCACTTATTCGTATTACATACATCTTCTCTTCTTAGAAAAATCAATTTTCCTTTCTTATATATCCATCAAACATAATTTTCATTCTAAGTTAGCTCAAACAAGAGATGTCCTTACAATAATCAAATTACACATTAAGGTTAGTTGAATGTTGATGCTCAAGTCAAACTGTACACTTAGATTTTATGTTGAAGGTTGGGCAATACAATGAGCTTGAGTGATACTTTGGCGCTCGGGTAACACTAGATGCCTAGGTAATACTCTGGCACTCGAGTGATATTGAGGCATGTCTGACTTGAACTGGATGCTCAGTTCATAATGAGAACTCGATGAATACTATGAACTCGGTTCACACTTCTAGCTTGGTTCACATTGAGAACTCGGTTTGTACTCTAAACTTGGCAAATATTTTGAACTCAATTCACATTGCTAGCTTGGTTCACACTGAGAATTAACCCAAGATATTCTCAAACTGCTCAAGCTACACTGAAACATGTAGACTAAAGGAAATCTTGGTTGCAATATTAACTGACCTTCCTAAATGATTTAAGTTTTTTGTCAAATATGTCTTGCCATAGGGTCAACAACAACTTTCTTCCTAATTGGTAGACTCCAACTCTGGTAATCTCTATGAAACCTAACTATCTTTTCCTTGACTTGATTGGTTAAAGCAGCTTCCAATCGAGAAAAAATATTTGTTATCTTCATCTCCACTACATCAAGAAGATTTACAATTATCTAAGGGTCCAATCTTCTTAGAGGCATCTTCTAAGATCATATAGATGTTGGTATCAGGTTTTTGTTTAGCTTGTTTGTTAGCCTAGGTTGATTGTCTTATGTGATAATGGTGGGTCATTATCTCCATGAGCACAACGGGTGTTGACCTATGGGTACCATATGGTTGGGAGGCATAGCTACCTATACTACTGCTAGGGACTAATGTATAGAGATGGTCTACGTCTAGTTTGAGGCCAGTGCTAGATATTCACTTGTTACTTCAATGTTCTAGAGTATGTTTCCTTTTGATTTATGCTTTACCTTAGATGTGTTAATATAATGTTAAGATGATTTTTAATATGTTACTTGACACATTACTTTATCGTGATGTTGTATCATATTGCTAGATGATGTTTCTTATAATTTCTTTTTATTAGTGAAGCTATTGGTAGATTAGCATATTAGATGTTTCTTATTTCATGTGATATTAATGGATGGTTTATTGGTAAGAATGATCTCGTGAGACAACTCCAACTATCTTGTTGGCAATTTGAGATTCATGCTCGAGGGTGTGGTTAGAGCCCTTGAGGTCCGATGATTCCATTATGGTAGGAAGGAAATGAGCATAGTTGATTTTATTCGATTATATCTCTTTGATAGATTCATTTCACTATGATGTTGCTTATACTCATTTTGTAGATTAGATGGATGTGTGTTATTGTAATGTGTATTTTAGCTTCATTCAAGTTCTTAGAACTACTTTCATGATCTTGAGTTATCATTCCTTGAATTACGTAGATCTGGTACTCCCTGGTGTGAAGGCTTCATGCTGTTACACATTATCTTCTTGCTTTGTTGATTTGTTGTTAGCTTTTGTCACATGGGAAGAGCAATCTCTCACTCGAGCATGCATTGTCTCTCATAAGTGTACTTCCTTGTGTGACAAAACAAAATCTCATGTGCATTTAATGGGGAAACATGTGCGAGAGAAAATCCTAAATTACACAAGAATTTTGGATATTTTCTCGCATGGCAAACATTGAGTGTTTGCACACACTTCGAGAAGATGTGAAATATGGTTTTGATTACCCTTTTGGGTCCTTCATCTTCCCATATTAAAATAGATTATCTATAAGATGAATAAAATATATCATTTAAGAATAACTTCCAAACCTCTCTAAGTTAAGATATATTTTAATATATGTGATGATTTAGATAGGTTCCATACCTCTTTGATTTAAGATAAAGATTCTAGAAAATCTCAAGGCTTCAGGATTTTAGACTTGGCCAATTTTAGGATTCAACATTTCTCTTTCAGCATGGTGTTTAGTAGATGAGTGGTTGTAACTTTGAGCCCTCATCTTGTGCATGACCATTTGATGGTCTCTTCTTGTAGTTCTTAATTATGATATGATTAATGGAAATGGACTTGTATGTCTAACCATGCTAGGAAATTTTACTTTGGGTTTTAAAAAGGACATCCCCTTGGAATATTTCCATGATTCATGTGATCTTTGGTTTGTAGGTTATGATTTAGTTCATGGGGATCTTTGGAATTATTTGTAAGACTTCCATTGGTGTATGTGAACATGTGAGTTTAGCCATGTTCCCTATTCTTATTACATTGTTTAGATGTTTCATTCTTGCACTTGGTTACTTTATGTTGTTGTTAGTAACTTATCTTAAGATTTATTTATTTTTATTTTGTGCATGTTTTATCCTTGTGTCCCAAGGATCTTCGAGTAGGGCATTACAGCTTCCTTCATGTTGAATGAAAAATAATGACTCTAGAAAAGACAAGGCCCTCTACATATACTAAACCAAGCCACAAGTTGGCCTAAAAAGTTACATTAAGTAAAAAAATTTAGATTAAATAAACCCTCAAGCCACAAGTCAGCTTGGAAACATACATTAAACACATGAAATAACTAAATACTTAGGACAAGCCCCAAGTTTACAATACATAACTAACTCATATGCTCACATTAAAGTACATGCACTTAAACATAGGTCCACATGCCATCCAACTATCCAAATCCAAGAGTGCATAAGCCAATTCACTTAGATCAAAACTCATGGAAACAATCTTTAAGGTCTATCTAGGAAATTAGGAACAAGCTACTAGTAGCCACCAAGAAGGCTCTAACTCCAAGATGATTACTCCAATCATTATGTGTACTTAGGACAAGGTTTCACAATATGTCTCCAACACATCCCCAACTACACAAATCATAAGGTCCAACAAAAGCCAAGCTAGATGCTCCTACATCATATGACCTTATGAATAATCTCCTTTGTGATTTTGTGAGGTTGTTATTACCATATGTGTTGACCATGACATCTAATAATGACAATTTAAAACTAGCCTTCCTCAAATTCATAGGAAAAATCAACTAAGTGATGAAACCCTTTCTCAATGATTCTCATATATTCTTGTTTTAATGTCAACTTATCCTCACTACAAAACTTCTCAAGATGATTATGAATTGCACTTGATCCAATACTTTCAAATTTGTAGTGTATGAACACATTTATGTCTTTCGTGTGCAACACACCATAAGACAAACATTATAGTGCTTCCAATTATTTTCCTTCTATTTTTCTATGTACATCTTAAATTTTTGACTATGTTCTTTTGAAGGTTCAACTACCTAGGCACATTCATCCTAAACTCACCAATTTTCTCGAATTCAAAATCACAATACAAATTTTTTAATAAATACCTTTTTGCACTTTATAGCTAGGGCACCCCAATAAAATTTTAACCACTTATTTGGCACAAATCCCAATTGGTCATCTCTTCCAATCGAAGCAAAAACTCATACCTTTCACTTCTAATTTCTCTAAGTTGCACAATATGCATTTATTTTCTTGTAAAATGATTTCTTATCGAGCAAGACATTGGTAAAGCTAAAAAAATGTACATTCATACCAGCTTTGATGTAAACACTAAATGCACCACTAATAGATCTTTAATTTCCATTACATGAGATAAAAAAATGTCAATTTAACCATACTATTTCAGACATATTTTAACTCCTTCATGCCTATAGTTATGTAATTTAATCTTACCTTTCACTCACAAGAGGTTTGTACAAAGAATCTTTCATTTTTCTTCCCCTTACATAAATATTAGTCCAGTTTGATGGAGAAGTACACACATCACTCAGTGATGTGGTAGCATTCAATACCTTTCCCTCTTCCCTAATATCCCCCTTCTTCCATAACCTATCAAGCTCATGTCTAACTTCATCTGCATTAATCATCTTCTTTCTTCCTTCCTTTCTTAACCAATTCATTGATTAGTTCCTTATCCTATAATGTCTTTCCAAGTGTCATATTTTATGATAATGGTAGCATGTTGTAGATCAGTAGTTCTCCAAGATCCTCTCATGTTCCTTGCAATCATTAAGTTGTAGTTATTATCCAAGTGACCATGTTTCCCACAAATAAAACATCTAACTTCTAACCTCCATACCATTTGATAAGTATTTAATCAGATTAGAGCTAACCTTATATTATTGACCCTTGGTTTACATTTTTCAATCTTATGACCATACTTGTTGAAAGAAAGATAATCGCCCTTAAAGTTTCTAGATCTACATTCCTTTGCAACATATCAAAAACTATTATAGTTGAAATTCCTACTAACCAACCTACTTCTACATATATTTGTAGTGTGACCTACTTTATGCCAATTAAAGAAAACAAGTTTGTAAGATTTCTTATGATATTTTTGTGTTACTATTGGTGAGACTTCCTCCTTTTTAGTCTTCTTAGATGATTCACCAATTCCAATGTTTTCAACAAACCCAAGTCCCTTCTTCTTATTATTCAACCCTTGTCTTATGAGTTGTTCATCAAGCTTGGTAGAACTTTCACTACACTTCTTCAAAAAGGTACTTGCTTCACTAGAAGCTTTCATATCATTCTTCAATTTCTCATTTTATCTATTTAACCTTTCAACCTCTTCAATATTTTCATGCATGTTCTTTTACATGATAAGTAGTTCTTCCTCTTTTTATTTCAATAGTATTTCCTTGTCCTTTTGACCATCTTTTGAAGATCTCCTAGCTTCAAGATCTTCACATAGTCTAATAACTCGGGCATCCAACTTTTTATTTAGGTTCTCCTTGTCCTCGATTGGTTTCTCATTCTCCTCCATTAGATCTTTGATTGCTTCCTCAAAATATTCTAATCCACTATCCTCTAACAATTGTTTAATGCAGTCTTGATTATCATTTAGTTGTTCACACAACTCTTGTCTTTACTAATGGACATCTTCAACTAATTTTTGGGTTCTTTAATCACCCCTTCTACTTTTACAATCTACTTCTTGTATTTGTAAACTTACATGTCTATCTAAAGGATCTCACCTAAGCTATTAGGTTTCTTCAAGGGAACTTGGCTATAGTTGTTGGAATACTTTAGAATAAGTGGGGGCGGGGGGGGTGTGTGAATCAATTATCCAAGGTCCAGATGTATAAATAAAACTTTTCACAACTTAGTGAACCCATAAAATATTTATCATCATGCATGTATCCATAAGATTATGCAATCACTTAAAACTTGTAGGTTACTGTCAAATCAATTTACAGAAATGTAATCATGAAATCAATTTATAGAAATGTAATCATGAAAGATAATAGATTTAGTAAAACATTTGACATAATGATTTATGTGGAAACCCAATTTGGGAAAAACCACTAGTAACATGCTACCCTTTTTCACTCTTCTGAAGTGATGCCCTCTAAAAAGCCAACCATGTTAAAGCTTACAATACGTGCACTATTAAATGTGACCCTGTTAAATGATTTCAATCACCCTATTAGGAGTGAGCCTTGTTAGAGGACTTTAGACCATTCACTTGGAATGTCACCCAGTTAAAGGATATACATATGACTGTTAGGTCAAACTTAACCCAAAGGATTTACCCTAGACTGATATAATTATTAGAGAGTAATAGTAAGGCTTGATCCAATAACAACTTACAACTCCATTTTTAGATTACAGATCTCTATTTTAGTCCTCCATTCTGCTTGGCCTTTACACATTTCAACTCTAATAGCTTTTTCACCCTTCAAGCATTCACACCCTTAAGCCTTCTTGCTTAACATGCCAATGCAGACTCTTCTCTTAGGTCACTTGATGAAGAAAAACCCTTGACTCCTTCTCTTCCTTAGGTTCTCGCACATAACAACCCTTGCTTCTGACTAGCCATTCCTATAAATAGGAAATTAAGATCTTTTGTCACTCATTCTCCATCATCCAATTTAGGATTAGGATAGATTAGGTAGGATACAATGAATCTACCCCATATTTCATATCTTCTTATAGAAACTTCTCCTTCAATTCTCTTTGAATTTTCTTTAAAATGATTTACCTTGAATTTTGTGCCACCAACTCATCAAACTTATCTTCCACCTAGTTCACACAATCCAAGAAAACAAACTTGTTAGCTCAAATCCATCAAATTCATGATCTTTCAAATAATGAAGTCACTCAACATTAACTTGCTTTTAATGCTCGACACATACTGCGTTGCTCAACATCCTCTGTAAAATCATTCGACATGAACTAAAGTTTACCGGTGCTCGGCATCAACTAAACTTTACTCGACATCCACTATTTTTCTTGGCATACACTAGAATAGACTTTTACTTGGCTCCAACTGATTTTATGCTTGGCTTGCACTAACTCTTGGCACCTACTATCCACTTGGTCAAGCTTGGCAGACAAACTTTTCTTAACTTGTTCTTCTATACTTGCTTAGTGTAACCAGCCTTTGTAACCTTAAGTAGATTATCAATACATCATGCTATCACTATCGTCATTGATTTTTGTACTCCTTTACATATCATAACTCAACCTTTCCTCTAGGTGCTATTGTTACATATTTTGATCAAATCCTCTTCATCAATCAAATAAGTGATAGTACTTAAATCACATAAGTAGTTGGCTTACTAGCAAATAGCAGGTTTGATATTAGTGAGAAAACAATGATTGAAACATATTAATCATACTTGTATCAATTTGTTCTCAATAATCTCTTTCTTCAACAACTAATTGTTAGGTTGAATAGGCATTGGGAGTAGGGAGGGGGGTGTGAATCGATGCAACAACAATTCTTATAACTAATCTAAAGACCTTCAAAAATAATCAACATGCAACACTGCAAATAATATAGAATACTACAACATCCAACTTTCACACAATTTGACACAAGACACCATAATTTTGGATATCTTTGAAACCCTTATTAGAGGGAAAAACCATGGTGGGGATGGAACCCACAATATTTCACTGAGCTGTATGAAATATAGCCTGTTAGGATTGATTGCAATCACCTTATTAAAGGCATACCCTGCTAGGAGTATCTTGGCTCTATAAGAAGCTAGAAAGTCCTGTTAAAGACTACTCTACTAAGAGGTTTAAAATAGAAGAAAATGTGTAACCCTATTAAATAATTTGACCTTCATATCCCATTAAATATTTTGCTCACATTGTTAAGTAGGACCCTAATAAGGAATTTATCCTACTGCAACTCATAGGAAACAACAAGTAGAGTGATCAACAACAAGGATTATCACCAAATATAACAACACTACATATTTTTGTCTTTCAATAACAGCAAATCAACAATCCCATGATACTCAAAAGGTAAATCATCCCTTCCACTAATATCCCAATATCCATGTTCTTTAAAGCCCACTTTGACAAACAATCAGCCACTCCGTTCCATTCTCTAGGGATATGATGAAGGAAGACAGAGTCCAAGGAACTACATAGACTTAGAGTTTGTCTGACTAAAGAGGCTAATTGCCAACTAACATCCTCCAACCTCTGGCTACTTAGCATATCCACAACAATATGAGAATCAGAATCACAAATGATCCTCTTCGAACCTAAAGAGCATCCTCTCTCAACAATAATCTTAGTAGCAAGGGCCTCCATTAGATTATTAGAGTGTTGACCTTTGTAAATAGAGAAGACAAAAACCACACCACCATCATTACCTCTACCTATAACCCCAATACCAGCATGTCAAGGGTTCCCACAAGAAGAACCATTCATATTAATCTTCAAGGTCCTAGCTGAAAGAGGGGGGGGTGTCCACCTCCCATCCTGACAAACCCATTGCTTGACATGGTGAGGTCTTTTACCAAGAATGCATCCCCATCTACAATTACCTAGGTTCAGATTTCTCACAATAGCATGATCCCCAAGATCAATACTTTCAAACATATCAGACTTTGCAAAAATAGTTTCCTGAAGCCTACTAAGAATCATCTTCCACAAAACTTCCTAATTTGGAGTCACAAAAAATTCTACGGTTCCTCTCTAGCCAAAGGTTCCAGAGAATGAAATTTGGCCCAACCATCCAGGCTACTTGTAGGAAAGAAATCTTTGTTGGAGGTCTGCCCAAACTTTCCCAAAAATCAATTAGGGAGGTAGAATGAATACAACCATGATGCCAAGCCTCCCACCTTCTATGTTATATCTCTCTAGAAAAAAGGGCAAAGAAAAAAGGTTTGAGGTGCATTCCTCATTGTTCAAACAAAGGAAGCAAAAAGAAGGTCCCTAAAAACCTCATTTGCGAAGATTCTCCCAAGTGAGGCATTTCTTCTAAGCCAATAGCCATAAGAAAAAATTACATTTGGGCCAAGAAAAGTTATTCCAAACCTTCTTCCACCAGTGTACCTCACTTAGACCATGTAAGTTGCTATCAAGTATAGCATAGCCTTGAACAACAGTAAGTTTATCTTTTGGGTGAAGACTCTAAGCCAAAGTGTCCCTCACATTAAGGAAGTTGCAAAACCTACTTTTTATAACTTTACTAAGAACAACATGATCCTCATCAGAGCTACCCACTAGCCACATCTGAGGGTCCTTCTAGCAATTCACCTCCACTTGACCCATATGCTTGATAGTCTTAAAATGTTCCACCTTAAACCATCCAAAATTAGTAAAAATATGGTAGAGAGGATGAAGCTGGGGGAAGGTAGAAAGAATGGGAGGGTGGCCATGCCAAGAGTCCTACCAAAACAAAGCATCAAAGCCTCTATTACAAATCCAGAGGAGACCCTCCTTAATAAGTTGAGCTCCCTTCTTAAAAGTATCCCAAATATAGGAACCTTTACCCACCAAAGCAAGTCATTGCACACCAAGGCAATTAGCACCAGGAAGATACTTGTAGGCAAGAATCTTGGCCCAATCCTAATCCTAATTTTGCACCACCACTAGTATAGCTTAGTAGCCAAAGTTGTGACAACAAGAGCCATTTATCTAAGACCAAGGCCCCTAACATGCTTTGGCCTACACACAAACTCCACTTCAAGGATAGAAGGCTACTAGACCAAAGGAATTGCCAAGATAAAGCATCAAAATCCTTCACAAAGTTGGAAGGGGGGACATAAACACAATGCCTAAAAATGAGGAAAGACTACACCACAGTCTTTAGGAGAACCACTCTCCCAATAGAAGATAACCATCTATAAGTCCAGTGACCAATCTTACTCTGGAATTTATCCAGAATCCCCTGCTAGTAGCCTCTACATTGAGATCCCAAGGTCAAATGAATCCCAAGGTACATCAAAGTAAGGGAACTGATTTGAAATCTAAGAATCCTAGCAATCCTGCTCTGAATAAGCCGAGGAGTATTAAAGAAATAAATGGAAGAATTATCATCATTAATACTCTGACTTGAGGCTTTCAAATAGATATCCAAAGCTCTCCTAAAATTCATTGCCTCACTGATTCTAGCCATACTCAACAACCTAGTGTCATCGAAAAACTAAATATGAGAGTAGGAAGGAAGATTATTGTTTCAGCTCCAACCTTGGATAAGACCCTACCTCACTTGAGATTTTATAAATATGCCAAGACCCTCTGCCATGATAATGAATAAATAGGGAGATAATGGGTCCTCGTACCAAAGTTCCCAAGAAGCACGAAATAATTTTGAAGGTTCCCCATTAATGAGAACTAAGAAGGAGGATGAGGTCACACAACTAAGAACTCAATTCACCCACTCATCAAAACCAAAAGCCAAAAGAATTTTCTATAAGAACTCCCTACTCACTTGATCATGAGATTTAGCCATGTCAAGATTAATGAACTTAGCTTTCTCCTTAGGGGCAGCCATAGAGTGAATAGCCTCCATTGCTATCACAACCCCATCCAAAATTTGTCTTCCTTCAACAAAACCACCCTATTTAGTAGAGATCAAAGAATCAAGGAGTGGTTTGAGTCTCTTAGTAATCAATTTATTGATAATCTTATTGACAAGATTACATAACACTATAGGCCTAAATTGACCCAACCAATTAGCCCCCTCCTTCTCAGGTATGAGAGCTAAGAAAGTAGAATTCAAAGACTTCAATCTATTTGTTTCTTTGTGACTTCTAAACCACACTTAGGAGATTAAACTTTATTATTTCCCAAAATTCTTGAAAAAATGCAATCAAAAATCCATCTGGGCTAGAGGCCTTACCTTTTTCATAGTAAACACAACTTTCTCTAATTCAGGTAACAAGATAAGACTTAAGAGGGGCCCATTCATCTCAACAAAGACCAGGTGGTGAATACAATCCAAGATGACCCGCTCCTCAGTCCTAGCAGTAAGATCCTCCCTAGTAAAAAGATTAGAAAAACAATTGATAGCTTCCCTAGAAGTTTCTTCACAAGAAGAGGTCTGAGCTCCTTTAGTTGAGACAAGAGAGGAGATAGAATTCCCCTGCCTCTAATTCTTAATCGAGTTATGAAAGAAAGTAGTCTTCCTATCCCCCTCCTGAAGCCAATCAACATGAGATTTATGCTTCCAAAAAATCTCTTCCTGAAGCTTCCACTCTTCAAGATCCTTAAGAGTCGAGGACTCAACTTTACTTAGATCAAAGTGTTAGGATAAAACCATAGATAGAAATAATAATTACATGCAAATATAGAAAATAATAGAAAATAATAGATCCCACAAAAGAGAACACAAGACACCAAGATTTAATGTGGTTCACCCAATCCCTGGGCTACATCTACCAAACAACAAGTCCAATATTATTACGATCAAGTGATTACAACCTGATTACAATCTGTAATCCCTTATAGCTCAATACTGCCACAAGAAGTAATTTTTGCATCACACCTTATGAAACAATCCCTAACCCTAAGCCCTTTTATACAAGTATTTTTCCTGCTTTAGGGTTAAATTAGTTACAACATGTCGGCCATCAATTGACAAATATAAAGAATAGCCAATTAGTGTATAGTAGCCCAAAAAAAAAATTCAAAACCCCAAAGAATTTATGAAGTATCTATAGTACTTCTCTGATTAGTCACCACAAACTAACATAGAGGTCAACCCTTGGTCCCAATGGTGCAGGAGCACCTAGGCTAACCTCTACTAGTTAGTCAATTTTGGCTTGTACTTGACTCTAGCCAAGTCAAGAAGTTAGTGTAATTTGGTTGAGGACATTAGAAGGTCTTTTTTTATGTTGGTTAGGTGAATTAGTCACTAGGACTAAGGTCACTAATTAACCTTTGTTTGTTGTTATTTCAATTTCCTAGTGTTAGGAGCTTAGCTTAAGTTGGAGTCTTAAATGTGTTCTAAATACATAATGGTTGTTGTAAAGATTCCATAAGGTCATAAATGGATTTGGATCCATGAAAAATAGGTGGTTATGAGTCCTAGAATATAGGATTGAGGCACATGACAAAGTTGCCAAGTGTTGAGAAGAAGTTGTCTTCAATTTTGCAATTATTGCAAAAGAGTGCATGCCATTCAGGTATCTTTGGATTCCCTAAGTTATAGGATGGTTATTTTGCATCCAATAGGCCCTAAAATGAACGAAATGGAATCTAATGAGACCTAATACTCGAACACAAAGTATGATGGAAGTATTGTAATAGTTTAGAGAAAGTTTAGAGAGCTCTGCAAACATTTTAACAGATTTTTACTGGTGTTTGTGTTGACAGTCATATTTAATGGACTGAATGACTAAATATAATTCTTTATTAGTGTTCTATAGGTTGTTTATGAACTTTTTCATTTGGATATCAGGTCATTTTGAGTTCATCTAAGTACTGGTTTTGGGCGTTTTAGTTCAGACAGTCTATTTTCAGCTTATTTTGAGTAGTTTAGAGAGTCATGACTCCTCCATGAAATCTAACCATGGATAATCATTCATGATAGATGGAAATGGAAGAGGAGTCATTTTTGTATATATTTTTAGGAGTTAGGATTTGTGAAAGCATGAATAACTATATATTATGCTAGGCCCTAGGCGAGTTTGTGCAACCCAGTTAGAGGTTTAGAGGTGAAAAGAGTGAAGAAACATTGTATGGTTGTACGTATCCGTACTACTCCAGGAATTTTTCATGAAGATAAACATAATATATATCCATTATATGAATATAGGAGTCATACCAGTCATTTAGGATTTACTTTGAGCAAGTTTGCTATCAAAACCACAGTTCAGTCCTAGAAATCAGGCCTATTAGGCATCTTGTCCTTATTTATAGGAACCCCCTGTACGATCACTTTCAGACCCAGAACCCTTAATGAAAGTTTTAAAAATTCCAAAAGGGTATCCAAATAAAGTTTTAGTTTTTTGAGTTGTTTGGAAAAAATTTACTAAAAAGGGGAAAAACGGACTGGTGAAGACTACAAGGAAATAAACCTATTTTAAGGTCTCTACATGATGAATTGCTGAAGCTGATTGGAAGATGATTCAAGATCCTTCCAAAATAGTTAAAATGGGAAATATTATGATTTTTTACATGATGGAGAAGACCCCTGCAATGTTGGAGCATGTTTATAGAGATTTGGCACTTAGAGCCTTCTAAGGGAGTGTGGAGAAGTGAATCAAAACTAGGGTGTTGATCATTCAAGGTGAAGTTTTTAGAGATTGACTCTTATAGAAGAGTTTGAATAGGTCTTAGTTAATGATCTAAGCCTATTGGAAGATCCTATAGAGAAATAGGATACTAGGAGGCAAGTGAAGTCTCTTGGAGGGTGTGAAAACAAGCCTTGGAGTTTTATCTTACACCATATTGGTATCAGAGACCGGTTGATCAAGCTTGTGGTCAATGCATTAATCTTCTGAATCAGTAGGAGAGAATACACCAGCCCAAGCCATGGTGACTAATGCTGAACTAGCAAAGAAGGTTGAGGAACAAGAAGAGGATAACAATTTGTTAAGACAAAGAATAGCTCAAATGGAGCAGCTCTTGGGTGAAGTCCAAGACAAAGCTAATAGGGTCAAAGAAAAGATTGACCTTAAAGAAGAAGCTGAAGCAAAGGAGAAGGAAGTAGAGTTGGAGGAAGAAGCACCAGCTCCTGATCCTGTTCTTCCTGAAGAGCCATTCTTGAAAGCATTGAAGGCATTGAGTGGCAAGGCTTTAGAAGGTGTTCCACTTTTTAGTGGACAAATGGATCCAAATTCAGTTGTGGATTGGATAGACAACATTAAGAACCATTTTGAATGTGATGGTATCTCTGAAGCACAAAAGGTAATGGTGGCCAAGTCTAGACTAAGAGGTTCAACTCTTACTTGGTGGAAGTTTGTGCAAACCGAGAGGGAAAAGGATGGTAAAGGTCCTATTGTGACATGGAAGGGTATGGTATCCAAAGTCAAGCAAACATATCTTCCTAATGACTATGAAGTCCAAATGCATAGAAGGAGACAAAATATTAGGCAAAAAGATTTGGATGTCCAAGCATATACCGAGGAGTTTCAAAAACTGTGTTTGAGGTCCAAGGTAGTTGAGGATGAGAGCATCAAGCTAGCAAGGTATTTGAATGGTCTCAAATGGTCTATTCAAGAAGAGATGAGCCTAGTGAACTTCAAATCCATTAGGCAATGCTATCAAATGGCCTTGAAGATAGAGGAGAAGAGCAAGAGAAAGCAAGATAGCTCCAAAGGTAAAGGCAAAGGAAAAGATACAAAAGGTCAAAGAGGTGGCTATGGTGGAAGAAGTTCTGATTCTAGAGCTCAAGGTGAGGTAAAATTCAGTGAGCAGCAAGAAGGAAGCTCAAGTAGAGGTGGTAGAGGAAGGAATTCTAACTCTAACTTTAGAGGAAGAAGTGGTGGTTCTTCACAAAGTGGAAGAGGCAATTATTTTGCCAATATGAAGTGCTACCATTGCAATCAAATGGGGCACCCTGCCTATAGATGCCCTGAGAAAGGTGGCTCATCACAAGGAGGTGATAAGAGAGCTAACCTTGTTCATGAAGACACTAATGCAGCAGCTAAACATTCTGAGATTCCATTAAATTCAGAGGAAGGGGAGAACCTCGTGATGAGGAGAACTCTAATCAAGGAACCGGTGAAGGAGGAGCCAAGCCAAAGAAGATCTTTGTTTAGAATCAAATGCAAGATAATGGGAAAAGTATGTAGGGTCATTATTGATTTAGGCTCTACTGATAATATAGTGTCAGAAGAAGCAGTCAGCAAGCTCAAATTGAAAAGGATATCCCATACCAATCCT
Organism: Cupressus sempervirens; assembly: GCA_028749045.1. Classification (NCBI taxonomy): domain Eukaryota; kingdom Viridiplantae; phylum Streptophyta; class Pinopsida; order Cupressales; family Cupressaceae; genus Cupressus; species Cupressus sempervirens. The sequence continues at coordinate 745,213,990 of CM053783.1, forward strand.
TACAAGGTCACTTGGCTCAATAAGGGTCAACATGTGTTAGTAAATGAACAAGCATGGGTGGAGTTCTCCATTGGAAGGTACAAAGACAAAGTTTTATGTGATGTGTTGCCTATGGATGCATGTCATTTGCTCCTAGGTAGACCTTGGCAATTTGACCGTCAAGCCATACATGATGGAGGAAAGAATTCCTATTCTTTCAAGAAGGATAATACTACCTTCAAAATTCAGTCATTGTTGGAGGATGCTGAAGTAAAGACAGCAGGTCCAAATGTTCTTATGGTAGGTGAAAAAGAGTTCCTACAAACCATGGAAGAAGGTGAAGGCATAGGGTATGCATTGATGTTGAAACCAAGAGAAGGAGATGAAGACAAGGTGACTAAGAAGACTGGATTACCAAAGGAGATTCAAGGTATGTTGCAGACTTACCAAGGCATTGTAAGTGATGGTCAACCTTCAGCCTTACCCCCTCAAAGAGCCATAAGTCATAGGATAGACCTTATCCCAGGACCTACCCTACCTAACAAAGCAGCCTATAAGATGACCCCTCAACAAAATGAGGAAATAGCAAGGCAAATACAAGAGCTCTTAGACCAAGGCCTAATTAGAAAGAGTATTAGTCCATGTGCTGTACCCACCATACTTGCACCTAAGAAGGGAGGAAATTGGAGGCTATGTACTAATTCAAGGGCTATCAATAGGATAACCATAAGGTATAGGTTCCCTATCCCTAGGATTGAAGACTTAATGGATTGTTTAAGTGAAGCAAAGTACTATAGCAAGATAGACTTGAAGAGTGGCTATCACCAAATAAGAATCCATGAAGGAGATGAGTGGAAGACAGCCTTCAAGACTAATGAAGGATTGTATGAATGGCTTGTCATGCAATTTGGATTGTCAAATGCCCCCTCTACATTCATGAGGCTCATGAATGAAGTACTCAAGGACTACATATGCAAGTTTGTAGTTGTCTATCTAGATGATATACTAATTTTTAGCAAGACAAAGAGTGAGCATTTGAAACATCTTGATATTGTCTTCAAGAAGCTGCATGAAGAGAAGTTGATGATCAATTTGGAGAAGTGTAAGTTCATCAAATTAGAACTGGTATATCTTGGGTTTGTTTTATCTCATGGCAATCTGAAAATGGATAAGAGCAAGGTAGAGGCTATCATGAATTGGCCTACTCCAAGGTCAGCAACCGAGGTAAGGAGTTTTCATGGTCTTGCACAATACTATAGGAAGTTTATAAGACAATTTAGTGCAATTTGTGCTCCTATGTTGGATACTATCAGAGGAGGAATGAAAACCAAGTTTGTGTGGAATGAAGATGCTAACAAGAGCTTTGAGTTGTTGAAGGAAAGAATAGCTACCCAACCTATTTTGGTGCTGCCAAGCTTTGAGAAGCTATTCACCATTGAATGTGATACTAGCAATGTAGCAATTGGGGTTGTTCTAAGCCAAGAGGGTAGACTGGTGGCTTTCCATTCTGAGAAGTTAAGTGAGGCTAAGAGGAAGTACTCCTCATATGACTTAGAGATGTATGCATTGGTCCAAGCTCTAAGAAAATGGAGGCACTACTTGCTTCCCAAGGAGTTCATTGTGTATTCAGACAATCAAGCACTTAGCTTCCTGAATTCACAAGAGAAGTTGAGTCACAAGCACATGAAGTGGGTTGAGTACCTACAAGCCTACACCTTCCATATCAAGCACAATAAGGGTGTACTAAACAAGGTGGTTGATGCATTGTCAAGAAGAACCCTCACACTACAAGAAATCCAGTTGAAAAGCATGGGGATAGATCATTTCAAGGATCTATATGTAGATGATGAGGACTTTGTTGACATCTATAAGATATGTGCTGAATACAAGAATCATTTTCATAGCAAATATGCTGATTATACTTTGCAAAGTGATCTCTTGTTCAAAGGGAATCAATTGTGTGTTCCTAGAGGTTCTATTAGAGAGAATTTAATTCAAGAAAAGCATAATGGTGCTTTGAGTGGTCACTTTGGGATCACTAAGACTCAAGACCTTGTTTCACAATTTTACTTTTGGCCTAGAATGAATCTTGATGTTAGGAGGTATGTGGAGAGTTGTCTAGTATGTCAAAAAGCCAAAGGCACTTCAACAAATGCTGGTCTTTACCAACCACTACCTATTCCTACTAGGCCATGGGAATGCTTAAGCATGGATTTTGTAGTTGGGTTACCCAAGACAAGACAAGGAATGGATAGTGTGTATGTGGTTGTGGATAGATTCAGCAAGATGGCTCACTTTGTGCCATGCAAGACTACACATGATGCAAGTCAAATAGCATCTCTATTCTTCAAAGAGATAGTGAGAATACATGGACTACCAATCAGCATTGTTTCAAACATAGACACAAAATTTATGAGTCATTTTTGGAAGACTCTTTGGCAAAGATTGGGAACTAACTTATCCTTTGGGTCAGCCTACCATCCCCAAACCGATGGTCAAACTGAGGTTGTTAATAGAAGTCTTGGAAACCTTCTAAGATGCCTAACTAAGGAGTATGGACAGCAATGGGATCAGTTGATTGGGCAAGCTGAATATGCCTATAATGACACCATAAATAGATCAATCGGCAAGAGTCCATTTGAAATTGTATATGGCCTACATCCTAGAGGTGTCTATGAGTTGAGAGATTTAAAAGATGGAGTCAAGGCAAGTGCATATGCTGATGACTTTGCATTTGCTATGCAAGAAGTTCATGAAACAGTGAGGAAAACATTGACAGAGAACACTATAAAACATAAAGCCAAAGTGGATGAAAGTAGAAGGATAGTTGATTTTAATGTTGGTGACTTGGTTATGGTGCATCTCAACAAGTCAAGACTACAAAAAGGAGTCCCCCACAAGCTACAAATGAGAAGGATAGGACCCTGTCCTATATTGGCTAAATATGGTGACAATGCATTCAAGGTTGAACTGCCAGAAGACAATGGATTGTCACCCATTTTTAATATTGCTGACTTAGTCCATTATAAAGGATCACAAAAAGACATGGATCAGACTGTTCATGAAGTGATCAGAGATGTGGAGGATCTCCAATTACCTACTGCTACAGTCATAGGACCAGACATCGTACTAGATACAAGAGTCTATAAAAAGACAAGGACTAAAGAGTACAAGGAGCATCTCATTAAAAGGCATGGACAAAATGATGTTGATGCTGTTTGGATAAAAGAATCAGAGTTCAAAAAGATGGGATTTGATCCTACCATCATCAATCCAAGGATGGATTGAACTTCTTATTTTGGGGAGGATGGTGCAGGAGCACCTAGGCTAACCTCTACTAGTTAGTCAATTTTGGCTTGTACTTGACTCTAGCCAAGTCAAGAAGTTAGTGTAATTTGGTTGAGGACCTTAGAAGGTCTTGTTTTATGTTGGTTAGGTGAATTAGTCATTAGGACTAAGGTCACTAATTAACCTTTGTTTGTTGTTATTTCAATTTCCTAGTGTTAGGAGCTTAGCTTAAGTTGGAGTCTTAAATGTGTTCTAAATACATAATGGTTGTTGTAAAGATTCCATAAGGTCATAAATGGATTTGGATCCATGAAAAATAGGTGGTTATGAGTCCTAGAATATAGGATTGAGGCACATGACAAAGTTGCCAAGTGTTGAGAAGAAGTTGTCTTCAATTTTGCAATTATTGCAAAAGAGTGCATGCCATTCAGGTATCTTTGGATTCCCTAAGTTATAGGATGGTTATGCTGCATCCAATAGGCCCTAAAATGAACGAAATGGCATCTAATGAGACCTAATACTCAAACACAAAGTATGATGGAAGTATTGTAATAGTTTAGAGAAAGTTTAGAGAGCTCTGCAAGCATTTTTAACAGATTTTTACTGGTGTTTGTGTTGAAAGTCATATTTAATGGACTAAATGACTAAATATAATTTTTGATTAGTGTTCTATAGGTTGTTTATGAACTTTTTCATTTGGATATCAGGTCATTTTGAGTTCATCTAAGTACTGGTTTTGGGCGTTTTAGTTCAGGCAGTCTATTTTCAGCTTATTTTGAGTAGTTTAGAGAGTCATGACTCCTCCATGAAATCTAACCATGGATAATCATTCATGATAGATGGAAATGGAAGAGGAGTAATTTTTGTATATATTTTTAGGAGTTAGGAGTTGTGAAAGCATGAAGAACTATGTATTATGCTAGGCCCTAGGCAAGTTTGTGCAACCCAGTTAGAGGTTTAGAGGTGAAAAGAGTGAAGAAACATTGTATGGTTGTACGTATCCGTACTGCTCCAGGAATTTTTCATGAAGATAAAAATAATATCTATCCATTCTATGCATATAGGAGTCATACCAGTCATTTAGGATTTGCTTTGAGCAAGTTTGCTATCAAAACCACAGTTCAGTCCTAGAAATCAGGCCCATTAGGCATCTTGTCCTTATTTATAGGAACCCCCTGTACGATCACTTTCAGAACTAGAACCCTTAATGAAAGTTTTAAAACTTCCAAAAGGGTATCCAAATCAAGTTTTATTTTTTTGATTTTTTTGGAAAAAATTTACTAAAAAGGGGAAAAACGAACTGGTGAAGACTAGAAGGAAATAAACCTATTTTAAGGTCTCTACATGATGAATTGCTGAAGCTGATTGGAAGATGATTCAAGATCCTTCCAAAATAGTTCAAATGGGAAATATTATGATTTTTTACATGATGGAGAAGACCCCTGCAATGTTGGAGCATGTTTATAGAGATTTGACACTTAGAGCCTTCTAAGGGAGTGTGGAGAAGTGAATCAAAACTAGGGTGTTGATCATTCAAGGTGAAGTTTTCTGAGATTGACTCTTATAGAAGAGTTTTAATAGGTCTTAGTTAATGATCTAAGCCTATTGGAAGATCCTATAGAGAAATAGGATACTAGGAGGCAAGTGAAGTCTCTTGGAGGGTGTGAAAACAAGCCTTGGAGTTTTATCTTACACCACCCAAATTCGACGAGTAATATAATTTAACTTGGACTAAGAAACTATCTTCTAAGCATGTAGGTTCCCAAAATACTATTTATTCCATCTCTTAAGCTTGCACTTCACATGTTGAATCCTCTTACTAAATGTAAACATGGTCATCCCATGGACAAGCATTCCCTCATACCACCAATCCAACATGAGGTTTGGTAGAGATAGGTCTCTTAACCACATCAACTGAAATTTGAAAGAGGTATTTTTGGTGACTCCATAAGAGATGATAGCTTAATAGGCCAGTGGTCAAAGCCCCTCTAGTCAAGAATTTCAGAATTGATGATCCACCTATTGTTTATCTAATAGCAAGAAACCAAAAATCTGTCAAGCCTTTCTGAGATAGCCTCAACACCACATCTCTAATTATTCCATTTAAAGACACCATTGGTTAGCTTCACATCAATGAGATTCAAGCAACCAATTATATCCCCGAGTAGATTTCAAGACAAGTCTAGCCCGGCTAACTCCCCCTCCCCCGCCCCCCACTATTTTTCATCCAAACTAGTAACAGCATCAAAATATCTAGCCATAATCCATGGAAGAAATAGGTCTAGGGACCAGATGAATCTGATATGAGCCCATAAATGGGACTTAATTGAAAATTCAGTAGGAGCATAAATATTGGATAAAAGACACTTTTCTCCAGTCTCAAAACTAGGGGCAACTAATGAAATGGAGGACCGACTAGAAATCCACCATAATGGGGAAACTTTCCTTAGGTTCCAAAAGCAATCCATCCCCCACCCCCCAAACTTTTCAAAGCACCCACCCCCTAGTAAGAGCCTTGGGGCTAGATCTATATGTGAAGCACAATTAGCCAAACCATCCATTATAAGCTTAGTTTCCTGAATAAAGATCACATTAGGAGACTGAGACTCAATTATTCAATGAACAACCTTTTTATTGGGGATGTTGTTCAACCCCCTTACATTCCATGACAAAAAAATCATTTATTATGGTGGGATAAGTGAGAATCAATGGGTTTCACAGACCCAGACTCAACCAAAGTATCACCCATGATCTTCACCATCTCCTGATCAGTCTTTCTACCGCTCTTTGATAGTTTATCTAAAGGCCCCTTTTTGAAGGATTTTTGTTGTATCCCTAAGACAGGAGGAGCTTTATTACGCTTTACATAATCTAAGCTCCCTTTAGGAGTAAGGGGATTAGGAGCCACCATAGTTGAGCCCTTCATACCTTGTGACCCCCGAAGGTCTCCAATATCCTTAACTTCAAGAGACAAATCAATAGCCAACTGTCCAGCCTGTTGGTCCCCTAAAGATAAAATTTGATCCTCCACCTTTGCATCTTCAACTTGAACCTCATGTTGACCTTTATCTCTAGAAGAGAGCTCAATTGGAGTACCTTCAACCTAGACCAAGTCACCAAGCACATCAAACCTATTAAAGGTGCCATCATTCAGTCTATCCATCCATGTTCTCTTCTTATCTTTGCCTTTTTTATGAAACTTAACCTAAATAAATCCCTCGCTATCAGCAGGTCCATCAAACAAAGGAGCTTTCCCTTTGTCCTTCCTAGGAGGTTTGGGGACAGCCAAGGGGGAAGACTTATTCCTAGGACATTTGCAATGTAAATGACCATATTCATGGCAAATTTTGCACCTAAATGGAAGGGTCTCATAATCTAGGTATTGGATCTAGGAAGATGATCCCATAAAAATCTCCATAAAATCTGGCAACGAATTATTTAAATCAACTTCTACAAAAATATGAGCAAAAGAAATTACCTTAGAATCTTGAGTTTGTGTAGCTGAACCCACAGGTTTTCCAAGAAGCAAAGAGTTTGAGTGAAGAATATCTTCCCTCCAGAATTCCAAAGGAAACCTTGGCAAGCAAACCCACATAGGAACTCACGAAGGGATCTCCTCAGCAAAGTTGAAGCCAATGTGCCAAGGCTTGATGAAGAGCCCCACCTGGTTGAAGAAATAAGGGCCTCCTTCAAATGCCTTATTTCTATCTGACATGCTTGAAAAGATAACTAGAAAATAGTAATTAACTACTAACAGAATCTCCATATCTCCTTCTGGGTTCTACACCTAGTGCACCCAAGATTCTAGCATAGGCAAAAAAAGGTGAAGGCCTAGAAATTTGCAAATAAGAGCATGATTGCACCAGTATTTGACATCCTTCGAAACTTGTGTAGGTTGAATAACCAAAACTGGCTAGTCCTTGGATCTCTACAAACATCTGTTTACTTTTCTTAATCGCAACATCCCTTTTGAAGAGGAAACACCTTCCCAAGATTAGGGTTTACTAGTCAGTTCCTTATCACTAACATGCAACTCGCCCATCTCCATATCTCTAAAGGAAAGCTAAGAAGAGGCTATACCTTGATCCCCATGCAACAACGAACAAGGACTCAACAAAAATGAGAAAGAGATAGGGCAGGAGCCCCCCAATCTTAGAGCACCACAGGCCCCCCATTGAGGACTCACCAAAGGTAGGTTTCAGTCTGAAAATGCCCACCCACGGGCTAGAAAAAGGCCAAGACCCCTATCTGACCAGTGCATGCCCCTACAAACAAAATAACATCCCCCCAAGAGCAGCAAAGAAGCTCGCCAAAGAGCACAAACTAGATAGAGGTCGGGATAGGGCATGTAAGCCCTAGTGTGAACTAGACCTCCATACAACAGTATTTTTCATCATCTCTAGTTGCATCATCAACACTCTCACTCATTTATTTAAATTCCACCTAATTTTTAAAATATAAATATACTAGTAATAATTAAATTAATAAAATAAAAGCTCTAGTAGAGCTTCAGTCCCTTGCTAGAGCAAAGTATAGTTAGATGATGCATGGTCTAGCATAAATTAATATAGGGTAAGGGTTGAGTTAAATTAGATTTACTCTTAGATTTATGATTAACATATAACATTTATTATTATTATTAATATTGTTTCAAAATGTACATTTATTCTCCTAAGATATATATACCAAAATGTTGTTGATTTTTAACATTCACACAATTATTTTTATCCATATACCTTTCTCTAAATATTTAATATACTAAAATTTAAAAAGAATGAAAAAAAGAGAGGTATGCAGAAGCATCTAGAAGGATTTTCTCAATGTTTCCATTTTTCATCTACACAAACAAAAGCTTTCTAAAAGGAAAAGGAATAAACAAACCTCCCAAATCCGCTTGATTGCCTAAAATCTTGTTTCAACTACTATAAGGGTCTGTTTGGTTCATGGAATTGTAGAAATCTGGATTTCTACAAACCTCGATTTAGCCAAATCAAGGTTTTGCAAATCTGGATTGCTTTTTTCCAGATTTTACTTGAACCATTTGTTTCATGTGGAAGATGAGTAGGAAGATACATTATTATGCGTTTGTTTCTTCAAATTGGAATTGGAATTTGATTTTTTAATTTTGTTTTTAATTAATAATTTAAAAATTTTCTCTTTTTAATTTTTTCATAAATTTTTTATTATAAATTTTTAATAATTTTTTTTTTTATTATTCTTAATTTTTTTAATGTATTGAATATTGTTTTTTAAAATTTATTTTCACTAATATTAATTTTTTATTTATTTGTGAATGAGGCTATTTTTTGCAAATTACAAATACAAGTCAAAAATAACAAATTAATAATGATATTACTATAAATTTTGCTAAATTATAAAAAATTTGTACATTAAGGTTAAAAACATTTATTAATATTTTAAAATAAAAAATACATTACAAACTCCAAAATATTCATGACATTACAAAAAAATTGTCTTATGTATAGAAATCGGTAAACAAAAATGTCATTTTTTTTGCATATGGTCCAATTATGGTCAATTTTTACACATTCATTTTTTATGCACTTTTCCACATATGGTCCCAACAAATAAGTCCAAAAAAATACAAAGAAGGCATCATAGAAGAGTAATTTCTACCTTTGCCATTGCCCTATCCACCTCACGAGCCTTACAAAACTCAGCTCTCTCCACCTCTCAAGCCTTACAAAATTTGCACTCAATTCCTTCATCACGTACTACACTTGTAGATGGAGCACCATTGACCCAAGTAAAGTATCTGCATCCATTATTCCCATGCAAAAAATGGAATTAGGATTTCTGAAATCCAATTTTACCTCAAAACTAGGTTTTATCAATTCCTACTAGCTACCTGGAATTGAAAAATGACTTCTAATTCCACATTTTTTAGAGTTGTGAAAAAGTCAAATTCTATGCTTTTTCACATCTATATGGTAAAAAAAGGGTTTGACCTAATTTTTTCTAACCATTACTATGTGTTTGAACTTGTGCATTTCAACCATTGTTTCATCTATGCATTGAGGTTTGAACAAGTAATATTTTTCATCCTCTATATTGTTTCATTCATGGTAGATTTTGTTCATAGTAGTTTATTGAGTTGTGTGTTGAGGTTTTGTGATTTTTATTCTAAGAACTTTCATTTTATTGTATTTTTTATGTTTCCAATCCAGATGTTTCATCTTCATAGTGGTGGTGGAGTATTTTATTTGCCCATATCTATGTTGTTCTTTATCTGTCTCCTAAGGTGTTTAGCTTTCTCCCAAGGTTTGTATAGTTTATGCATTTACCCTTCATTTTTTTTTATGTATTCATCTTCGATTAGCATACACTACAATGCTTTCTTGGTTTTTCATGGTCAGTTTCTTTTGCATTGATTAATTTTTTTAATTGGGTTTTGAGTAGTTTGTTATTTGTTCTTAACTGGGTTTTTAGTAGTTTTTAAACTAAATTTTGACTCAAGTAGCTTTTTAACTTCTTCCACATGAGCCCAAAAGTAGAAACCCTTCGTTATATCTTGCAGACCACTAATCACAACCATCTTCTTTTATTGGGGTTTTATGTCTTCCAACCACTTTTGAAGAGCCTTATAACAATGAGGCCTAGCATTTTTCATATAATGTTGTGAATCCTCATGCTTCCCCAGCCTGTAATAATAGCCACGTCAAGAGGCTCTACTAGAAGCTTGTACTCTGCTCCTTCTTTTATCAGTTCTTCAATAAATTGGAAATCGTTAGGAACTTGGTGTATTTCCACCATCTATTCAACTTTGTCGTAGTTGGCTTGAAAATCTATCTTCTCCTTTTGTTCACTAAGTGTCATAGTATCTAGGGCCTTTGTGGTGTGTATTTTTCTTTGGTTTCATAATTTTTTCTATTGTAATAAGCTAATTATTCCTATTATTTTCTTTCCTCGCCTATTCAATATGCAATAGAATAGAGATCTCATGGTTAAACTTACATGGGGATTCAAAATTATATGCTCTACTTTGGTTTAATGATATATTTCTCCTATAGTCTACTTTTATTTTATGAAAATACTATAAAGATCTATTTCCTGGTTATATTATAAACTTTCTTGTTTTTGTTTAATGATATGTTTCTGCAACCATCTACTTGTATTTTATGATGATATTATGGAGATCTATTTCCTGGTTATATTTCAAACTTCCCTATTTATTATTATTTTAGGATTCATAAGTTTCCATGGAATGATTATCTAAGGAAGCCCTATATTTTTGATGACCTTTAGGTCTAGGCTCCACTAATGATATGATAACCTTATGTCTCAAATAGTCCCATGGATACCATATACATTAGATCTTTTTATTGTGTAGCAAGGGCCTTATACAAACTTTTCCAATTCTAAATGTATATAGTAGTTTTGAGTTTTTTTATTTTCTATTTGGTGTTCTGTATATCAAGGTTTTTCTGAAGTCATTTTCTTCAATATAGTGGTTGCAATATGAAATCCCATTACCTTGTTAACTTTTGTTTATGTTCCCATTTCTAGTGATTTAGGATACCTTGACCTTTCTATTGAATATCATTTGATGTAATCCTCTGATTGATTCAGTTTAATTTTCATATGATATTTTTTGTTTCCTTATGATTTCACGACTCCATGATTCTGAGATACTTTTTTTGTGGTAAGATTCTATTACAAATTTGGTTGATTCTAAATCTAATAATGGCTTTGAGCATTGTTATGTCATATATACTATTTGATATTGTTTCTAAGAAATGATATTCTCTCTTAGGTCATTTGGTTTTAAATTTAATCATGATAATGTGAAGTACCTCTGTTTCTCAGTTATCTTATGAATTTCACATATATTGGGGTTAGTCTATATTAGAGTTTGGCGTTTTAACCTTTTTCTCCTATAAGTTTTGAGCATTATGAAACTAGGTGATATCATTTCAGTCAAATCATTAAAAGGAAGTTGTTTACCAAGTACTCAATTTTGAATGAAATGGCAACCATCCAGTAAACTAAATGCAAAGTTCAACCAATAAAAATATGAGTTGACAAATTTATTTTTCATCTTTTGTTGAGCTTTATTAATAGCATTCTCTATGGCAAGATTTTGTTTTCTTACTGGTATTTTTATATTTTATGCTTCCTACAGTTTTATTTTTTCTTATTAATTGATAAAAGCTATCCATCCTTTTGCTTTCAATTCTCCATGTTATTTGTCCTATTTAGGTTTAGGTTACTGACTGTGTATTTGGTGTGCTTCATCTGTCGTTGTTTATATTTTTCATCTTTGAAAGAAAAAGCTTATTTGTCATTTTAACTCCAATACCCAATATGTTCACTTGCTGCTATTTGATAATGATTTGAGTTTAACATTAATCATATATCATCAAATTTGATTTCAACTCTTAAATGCACTTACAACCTCCTTTATACCATCTTAACAATGATGAAAAACTTGAATCTCTTAACCCAGATCTAGGGTTTTTTAGATTCTATATGATCTTATTCAAATTAAAACTTTCATAATAATTAATTAAAATGTAATGGCTTTGTGAATGAACTTTTAACCATCAATAAATTTTATCTCTCAATTTAAATGTTGTACTATAGTAGTATGTACCATAATTCACATTACAAAACTCCAAACGAGTTGTAACTATTTCACCTTCTCACATCTTATAATGGAAAGATGAGTCAAGGATGAAAAATCTCCAAGAGAGGGCGAAAAACACTCTAATTTATTACAAGATTCAATTTTAAGATGAGTCAAACTAGATAGTTTTCCAAGAGAGGGCAACAAAGAAGTCAACATGTAACTCCCTATTTCCAATTTTTGTAGCCTGTGGAGTTGTCTGATGTTTGTTGGCAACTCCCTTAAAATACACATACCACCCAAATAGAGTTGTGTCAAGGATGTTGATTTATGATGTGACAAGGCAACTCTGTCACTTTGACATAATAAGAAAGTCTCAAATACTCCATCTTTGTGATGTGTTGGAAATCCTCTAACACAAGCATGAGTTGCCCATGAGTATTCATAGAGTTGTAAAACTCTCAAATTTTTCAATGAAATTTGTGATGGAAGAATCTAAAATAGAGCTTCCCTAAGAAAATTTGCACATTCCCTCAATATGAAATCCTCCAGATACTCCATTAAAGAGAAAAAGTACAACTACTTTAATAATATAAAGAGACAAAGAACCCATCATGTATTGGTTATAATTTAACAACTATGTTAAGAAACCCAATCCATCTTTGTGAGTATAGTTTGCAAGATTTTTATATAGAGTTTATAGGGTTTAGGGTTTTATTATATTGAAATTCCCAATACATGGGTTTGGGGTTTTATCATATTTATTGGATTATTTATTTCACCTAATTTGGATTCACTTTTTAACTAAGATTCTTTAGATCAATTCTCATTGCACAAGTTTCATGGTATATCTCATGATTAATTGTTGTTTTTTAGGTTATTGATGGCTCCTATTAAAGATAAAAGAATCCTAGCTGTCATTGTTAGGAAGACTAGAGTAATTCATGCTCTAGCCACTATTCTTACTTTCCTTGTAGCATCTATAGAAATATCTACAAAAGAAGCGAGAAGAGAGAGGCATAAGTGCCAAAGAGATGAAATTCCTTTTTATAAGAAAATTGTTCATTCTAATGAGATAGACTTTCATGACCAAATTCACATGAGTAGAAGGGCTTTCTTTCATCTAAGTAGTATTCTAAAGCAAAAATGAATCATTCGAGATACACTAAACATAACGCTAGAAGAACAACTAGTCATGATCCTCCATATGCTTGGCCACAATCTAGGGAATCGTAAGATTGATCACAACTTTGGTCACTCTAGAGAGATAGTTAGTTGATACTTCCACAAAGTTTTGATGGGTACCTTATCTCTTCATGTTGATTATCTTGTACCCGCTAGTCTAAACACTCCTTCAAAGATTATCAAGAAGGATCGTTTTGATCTATACTTCAAGGTATATCTTTTGGTGTCATATATTTTAAAACATATACAATTGTATTACTTGACATTGAATTGTATTAGTGCATATGTGATTATATATGTGATCACTATAGGATTGTATTGGAGAAATTGATGGATCCCATATACTAGTTATTATTGATGTGGAGATACATGTCAAATATCATGATAGAAAAGGCCACTTATCGTGGAATTTTATGGGTTTGTTCATTTGATTATAAGTTTCCATACATTCTTCCTGGTTGGGAAGGATTTTTTGTAGATAGTCATGTTCTTACTTTGGCTCTCTCGAGATCAAATCCATTGGTAGTTCACCCTGGTATGTCAAATCTTGTTGTAAATGATTATATAGTGAAGTTTATGAGAAATGACACAACATTGTGACTATATTCTCTTCTGTGCATTTTTGTAGGACATTTTTTTATAGTTGATGTTGGGTATCCAAATGTACCAAGATTTCTCACCCCTTATCGGTGTACATGTTATCATGTAAAGGAGTTTTCAAGAGCAATCCCAATAAACACTCCACAAGAGTTATATAGCCACCGACACTCCTCACTTAGGAATACAATAAAACACACATATGGGATTTTGAAGCAGTGTTTTGATATTTTGAGGCATGCAATTTCTTATACGATAATGACACAAACAAAAATTATTCTTGCATGTTGCATATTATACAATTTTATAACTATAGATGATGGTAATCCATCTGAAATAGAGCTACAAGAGGATGAAGATCATGATGGAAAAATGTACCATTACTTGAGACATATGGGATGACTCAACGAGATAGGGATGATTGGGGAAAATTTTGAGATGAGATAACACAGAGGATGTGGGAAGACTACGGAGCTCGTGCTTAGTTTCAATAAATCAACATGAACAATATATTTGCTCTTTGTAGTGATATGATAATTATGACATTGTAATATCCTTATTATAACTGAATTTGATTATATTAGTTTTTTAGTATCTATGATATTGTCACAATTATTTTATATATTCACAAATTTTAATGTATCTGTGATATTGTCACAATTTTTTAATGTATTTGATTAATGTATTTGTGATATTGTCACAATTTTTTAATGTATCTGATTATTGTATTTGTGATATTGTCACAATTTTTCAATATATTTGATCATTGTGTTTTGGACTGCATGATTAATGTGATGAGTAAGAAATAATTTTTAATGAGAACCCATGTTTGATATATCTCTATACTTTGAAAATGAATCCTGACCCTATAATCTCATTTCATTGTAAAATGAAGCAATAAATTCTTCAACTTGCCTATCAATCTCTAATAATAACTTAGACCTCGTGGAAAGATAGGAAGAACCTGTAGACCATCCTTGACTTAGCTCAAAATATTCATCTTCAAACTAATTAAATTTTGAAATGGTGGAATTAATAACAACCTCTTCTTCCTTTGCAATACATGGCATGGTGGCCTTTGGAAAATGTTGATCCCATTTTCTCCCATTGTAACTCAAAAGAGAAGCCCTTCTCTTCAACATTGCAACATTGTTGCTGATAGCCATTTGCAAATCTACAATCATTTTTTGGAGCCTTTTGGCTGCAATTATTGTTGATCTCTATAAATATTCCCCATTCCAGCACAACATAATCAATTATGATGGCAATAGGCAATGCTAACACAATTCATTGCCCTTATTTTGTAGTTTATGAGAGAACCTTATTTGTCTTTTAAACTAAATTCATAATTGTTAAAAGTAAGGGCAGTGATGGAGTAAACAATGAATAAAAAACATACTATATAATGCAAGGGTGAAGAAGACTCTACAAATAACTTTCCCTGGACAATTTGAACCCTTGGATAAGCTCTTCTATTAGAGTTGCTCCACCCAACAAGTGGTGCCTCTCCAGAATAGCCACCTAGAGGCCTAATTTAGCCAAGTATGCAGCAAATGTCAGGCTATTATGACCTCCTCCAATGACCAAAGCATCCCATTTCCTATGATTGGTCCATTTCCAGCCAATAGAATCAACTCTTTTATCTAGATGTGGGCTCCACAATCAACTCCTTACTTCAATTATACTCTCTTACAGCTGCTCCACCCAGCAAGTGGCACCTCTCCAGAATAGCCACCTGGAGGCTTGATTTAACTAGGTAAGCAACAATAGTCAGGCCATTATGACCTCCTCCAATGACCAAAGCATTCTATTTTCTATTACTATAAAACTAAAACAAAATTTGAAAGAATAACGGCTATAAAGTATGTGGCATTCAAAAATCATTAGAATGGTTTGCAAAATATGTTATAGTGCTGAATTAAGTTTATTTTACCTCTAAGCCAAGAAGTAGTTTACCTGAATTAAGTTTATTTCCTTACTCTAAATTTTGTCATTGCTTTTGTCACGTCTTCAGATGCGTAACAGGTCTACAACCATTTTCTTTATATTTCATGAGATTGCTAGTATAGAACTTTGTTATTTAATTCTCTATTTAGAGTGTGTTGAAGAAGGTTTACAACTCTATTACTAACTGGTTGATATATAATAGATTTAATTTATTATGTTTGTTTTGGTCATATATAGGCTAAAAGTATTTGAAGTTGTTGATTGATTGTGATGAGTTTTAGATTTGTTGAATAGTGGATATCGGAATTCAGACAACCCAATCGGCTTCTTCTTTAAAGAAGGTAGTTTGGACTAGAGAAATGGAACATAGGTTCCTTGACCTTCTCATAGAGCAGGTCTAGATGGGTCAAAAAGGAGGGGGGGTTTTGGAAAGAGGTGTGGACAACAATTGAAAAGAAGTTCAATGCAAATTTGAAACTAAATCTCTCAAAGGATAATTTAAAAAACAAGCTCAAAACATGGAAGGTCAATTATAGAAATATGAAAGAATTGAAAAATATGAGTGGGTTCGTGTGGAATGAGACCACATAGTGTGTGGATGTTGAGGAGAGGGTGTGGGATGAATTGTTGAAGGTAATATGATCTTTACATTATTTTGATTAAGTATAATCTATCTTATTAAGTCATAACTAAAAATTCATGATGCCAACATACATTGAAAAGATTTCAAAGGTGCCAAGGTGTATAAGAGGTAGTTATTCCAATACTTCAATTAGTTGGCCTTCATTGTGGGAAATGACATAGCTGAAGGTACAACAGCTACAACAATACATGAGACTGAAGAAGGGAACCTTATGGATGATGTCCTTGATCTAGATGATGATGTAGATTTTTTTTATGTCGATTGAAACTCCTATTGATTTGGATGAGGACATGAACACTTCCAATCAATCTAGTGCAACCGACAAAGAGAGAGTGTCACATCATGTTCAAGAAAGCCAAAGAGGAAGAAGGCCAACATGGTTGGTTCGATGGATGTCATATGTGAGCCATCAATAAGTTACATGAGGGTCTTACAAGTACTCAACATATAGCCATGGATGAAGAACATATTGATTCAGTTAATGATAAGGTGTATGATGCTCTCAAAGCCATTCCTAACCTCAATGAAGATAAAATGCTACAAGCATTTTATAATTTTTTTCTTGAGAGTGCAAGAGCCAAAGGGTTCTTGAGAATAAGTGAAGCAAAAAGAGTAAACTATAGATGATTGAGGTTTGAAGATGATCTCTAGATAGAGCATATCATTAAACTCTTGAAATTTAGTTTTACCATTAGAACTTGAATATTTTGACATGACAACTCAACATTGACTATCACACTCCACCAGTTTTTGTTGAGTTTTAACAATCATAGTTTGACTACCAGACTCTAGTATTGTCATTGTTTTGTAGTAAATTTCATATTTTTTTGTTAAGTTGGTGTTTGCAAGTTTGCCAATTTTTGTTAAGCTTATATGGACGAAGCAATCTATCTTATATTTGATGTTCTTAGTTATATTTTTTATTCAAAAAAATTCTAGTTATAGCCTTGCAATTTGATACAACAAATGAAGTTTCATTTGATGCATGTTTTAATTTGGATATTAATAGGCTTTTCTCTAATACTATTGACTGAAACTGCCTTGCTATTCTGGGAAAGGGGAACAGTGTTGATTGAAATTTTTTTAGCTAATTTTCCATCAATTTGATTGGTTATCCATTTAAAGGTTTTAGTATTGAAGTATTTAAAAATTTGGAAACTTATTTCGTCTAACATGGCGTTGTAATTCTTGTAATATGAATTTATATGGAAGTCTAAAGCAATCAAATTTCTAAACTCTGAGCCTGAGAGAGGTCTACCATGTCATGTCCCCATTTTGGAGGCAATTTGATTTAATTAATTAAATTAATTAGGTTATCCAAAATAATGAATATTTTATGAGGATGACTAATTAATTATTTTAATTAAATAAATAAGTGGTATTAAGTTAATTATTTATAAAATTATCAAATAAATAGATATTAAAAGGTAACTTTATATTTAATTAATTTAATAAAGTGACTTGAATTATAAAATATTTTATAAAGTCACTTAGTAGATAAAACAAAATAATGTTCTAGAAGCTTCTGGAGAAAGTGGAGGAAAAAGAATAAATAGGCACCCAAGGCTTCATTCTAATCATCCAGATTTGTTGTTGTTGATGTTGATGTCTGTTGATGTGCATTGTGGAGCCTAGGGTTTTTGCAATAGTCACAACTGGCCATTGAGAACGAAAACTCTCAATTGGTATGCAATTTTGAGGGTGTGAAATATCACTTGAATTATTGTAGCTGGGAGGAAGATACTCCAGTCTTCTATTTGTGCTACATTGAGAAAAAATATTTGTGGCCATTGAGAATGAAAACTCTCAGAAAAAATATTTGTGGCCATTGAGAACGAAAACTCTCAATTGGTATGCGATTTTGAGAGTGTGAAATATCACTTGAATTATTGTAGCTGGGAGGAAGATACTTCAGTCTTCTATTTGTGCTACATTGAGAAAAAATATTTCAGTACAAAAAGCCAGCTGAAAAAGCAGTTCAAAAAAACAGGCCGAAAAGCAGGCCGAAAAAGCAGTTCGAAAAAAGCAGGCCGAAAAAGCAGTCTGAAAAAAAAGTAGGCCGAAAAAGCAGAACCGAAAAGCAGTCCAAAAAAGTAGGTCCGAAAAAGCAATCCAAAAAAAAAAAAAAGCAATCCGAAAAAGCAAAGAAAATTATTACAGCCATCTACAATCAGGGGCAGCAGCTAGAGAGGCACGACTTGGGCACTTGAGGAGGTTATTTTCTGTTTAGTGGTATTGCAATACATCTATTCTCTAAGGCGACTTCATATGCCAGGTCTGATGTGTATTTTCATAGTTGCCTTTCACTATAGAGTGTTGTTGTAATTGTCATTTCGTATCAGACCTATCATTCATTAATAGATATATCATTCATTTTTACATTCCTCCCAATGGTATCAGCAATCCATGGCTTTAGTTTTATTTAATCATGCATGTGATTAGCGTACTACTGTAGGGGAGTATTGAAGTTAGATATTTAGTGTTGCATTAGTTTTCATTGGTAGTTGTAGGTGCATATTACTTTACCAGCAATCATCATATTTTTATATCTTTGTAAATGCCAAGAGTCTTGGCTAACTTAGCATGAATATTGTATTGGATACTCATTCTCAATTAAGGAGATACAATTGTTGAACATTAATAGTTGTCTTTGAGCATTAATATATCATTTTTTATCAGCTAGTTAGCTTGCATACCAACTGTTTGTTAAAATACCAGTTGGCTGTAGGTGATCATTTTCATGATTAGAACTCATATATGCATTCACTATTGCCAAAATTAGTTGCATATCTATGTTAGGTCATTGTTTAGACAATTTGGAGTCTTTTGTAAGCATTCTCTTTGAGGCAAATCCAAACAAGAATCACTGCAGCAATCTGAAAAGTTATATAAGTTAGAGGACCCTTGCTTGCAAAGTGTTTGATGAAATGTCAAACAACTGAAGTATAAAGATTTTTGGTGTTTGAAGAAGTTATAACCTGTTGGGGTTATTACATACCACATATTTGATGAAATGTATTAGTAATTTGGAAATGTTTTTAAAGTAAAGTTACCATGCTGACCAGTTTTTATAATGTTTTTATTGTGCACCAGTAATCTAAATGTTCGTGGTCATATGTTTGACAAATTGTCTTCATTAGGAACCATGGTATGAAGCTAAGTTTTTAACGTAATGCTGGTGTGTATAGCTTGCTAAATGATGACGATTTAAGCTTAAATGTTCATTAGTTGGTTCTTGTTTTCTGATTACCAATGAATACATCAAATTTTGATTACCATTCATATGTTGGAAATATAGATGAAGTAACTGAGAGGGGTGGGTGAATCAATTACCACAAAAAAAATCCACAGATCCCTTAGATGTATGATAAAACTATTTACTATTGTCACTTGGTAAACATACTTAAAATGTTGTAACTCGGTAAATGCAGTGTATGTTAGTTTTAACAGATCTTAAACATTCACAGTGATTAACATGCATGCATAAAAGAAATAACATAAACACATGAGACACCATATTTAATGTAGAAACCCAATATGGGAAAAACCACCAAGTAACTAGCTACTAATTTTCACTCTTCTAAAGTGAGCCCTGTTAGGAGCCAACCTAGTTAAAGGTTACAAAACACACTGTTAGGTGTGACCTTGTTAGAGGATTTAATCACCCTGATAGGAGTGGCCTTGCAAGAGGTCTTTAGAAAATTTTAATGGAATTGTCACCTTGTTAGAGGATTTACAACTAGCTGTTAAACCAACTTTGCTAAGAGATTTTGGAATCACTGCTACAATGATAAGAAAGTAACAATGAAATGACCTAAATGAGATGCAACTGGATTGCTGATTATAGATCTCTGGTCTACTTCACACTAGATCCTTCCTGATCAAATAAAACTTTGCTGCTCCTCAAGGATATTTGACCATCCTTCAAATTTGCTCACACTTTTCTCTTCAAACAATCAATATACTTGCATACTTACTCAGACACATTAGAATTCTCAAGTTGACCTTTCATCTATACCATTCAGATTATCAAGTTGGCCCAATTACAACTTATAATTACCAATAATCATTACCTCAGTCGGCTAGAATCAATATATGAAATAATTAAACTTCATTCCTTAAATCAACAAAATCCTTCATTGGCCGACCTTGCTTGGTAAACACTGATCCTGAAATGATTTCCTATGTTAACCAACATAAGCTCGGTTAACACTGTGAACCTGCAAAAATCCTTTGGAAACTGAGTGAACTCAGTGAACACTAACCTCTAACCAACTTTCCTTTGTTAACTATGAGAGCTCGATTAACACTGCTTTTTGCCACAATTTCCTTCGATGCCCGAGTGAGCTCGGTAGACACTGTCTATGCAGAGTAATTTCCAAGAATGCTCGGTAGACACAAAAAAATTGTCTTGTTGACCAACTGAGCTCGATAAGCACTGTCTGCCAACTAATATGACATTTGTGTAACATCAAAGACAACACACAATGAGACAATTGTATCCAACATTCATATGTTTGACAAAATGCCCATGCAAGTTGTTTGTGTTTTGTAATACATGTTTCCACAAGGAAAAATTCAGAAACATTAGTCTAGACTCTACATGTCAACTATTAGATGTAATGTGTTACTAAACAATTTTGTGCATTTCTCTCACTGTCTTCTTCTACCTTATCATGAATTCTATGGCAAGAGATATGTTGTGGGTTTAGAGTTTTGATGTATGTTATGATTATGTGTAGTTGTAGTGTAAGGAATGTGAGTTGCAACCCACCCAATCTAGTATTTTTGTGTTCCAATGAGTCTAATGACTTCACTGTTACAAATGCATATGGTGCATTTCCTGATAGAACAATATGCAAGACAACACAAGTTGTTTTTCATTAGATAGAAGATGATCTCCTAAGATATGTTGCAATGGTTGTTGAAAAGAGGTAGAAGATGAGGGTGGTAACAAAGTATTCTCACAACATTCCCAAGCTTGTTCTCCTTGGAGGAGACTTTAGTTTGGTCATAAGTAGTAGAGATTTAGATCATGTTGTGTTTGTAGATGAATCTTCCATGAGAACGAGGGTGGAAAGTGGGATGATGTTGAAGGATTTGATTGAGAGTGCTTCCCAACATGGGCTTGCCCTGCCTCATTGTCCATATTGGGAGGGTGTGATTGTTGGAGGCATACTTGGCGCTAGGGCTCATGGAAACTCTCTCTTGGGAAGGGGAGTGTAGTCCTTGAATATGTTGTGGGGATGAGATTGGTAGTCCCTGCCTCTCAAGAAGAAGGATATGGTAAACTCATCCATCTAACTGAAGATGACGAGGATCTTAATGCTGCTAAAGTTTGTCTTGGGCTTCTTGGGGTGATATCTTAGGTGAAAAGCTTTTCCTAGTGGGACATTGAAAGGTAATGATCGACAATAAATATGTATGCCAAGTCCAAGAGTTGGTCATGTATTGAAATATTTGCTCAACATGCAAGGCTTTCTACCTAATGTTTCTACATAGAATCATAATCACCATTTAGAGAGAATATAAACATTTATTAATGCTAAGTTGATTTTTTTGATGTAATGTTGGTTTGTTTCTAAGAGAGGCAATTGTAGGGTGTTGTTGGTTTGTTTTCTTGCTTATTGTTAATGTTATATTAATAGTAATCTGTTGTCAATATTGTTGAATATTTGTAAAATTGAACATCACTCTTGTTTTGCTGCTAATTAAAAAAGATTTTTTTTTATAAATTTATTAAAGTAGAACTTTTGTAATCTTTCCAACTTTTGTTATCACTCCTAAATTTTTCTCTTGAGATGAAATTTTATGCATGTGAAATATATTAATTTAATTTCAATTATATGGTTTCTTATAATATTCATCTTATTAATGTAATATTTGATGATGCATTATTTATAATAGGTTGATGGTTTGCTCAATGTGCCAATGTGTCAATGTGGTGTTCCATGCTTGTTAAAGACATCACACATGCCAGATAATCCTGTGCGTCAATTTTGGTGTTGCTCTAATAGGAAGAAGGTTGTTGAAGAATACAAATATATTTTTGTTATAAATTACTTTATGGACTGAACATTATAGTATGAACTAAAGAAGTTCTTTTTTTTGTAGGGGAATAATGGATGCAACCACTTTACTTGGGTCAATGGTGCTCCATCTACAAGTGTAGTATGTGATGAAGGCACTGAGTGCAAATTCTGTAAGGCTCGAGAGGTGGAGAGGGCCGAGTTTTGTAAGGCTCGTGAGGTGGATAGGGCAATGTCAAAGGCAAAAATTACTTTTCTACGATGCCTTCTCTATATTATGTTTGGATTTCTTTGTTGGGACCATATGTAGAAAAGTGCATAAAAAATGAATGTGTAAAAATTGACCATAATTGGACCATATGCAAAAAAAATGACATTTTCATTTACCAATTTGTATACATAAGATAATTTTTTTGTAATGTCATGAATATTTTGGAGTTTGTAATCTATTTTTTTTATGTTAAAATATTAATAAATGTTTTTAATCTTAATGTACACAAATTGTACGCTTTGGCAAAATTTATACTAATATAATTATTAATTTGTTATTTTTGACTACTATTTGTAATTTGGGAAAAATAGTCTTATTCACAAATAAATAAAAAATAATATTCAATAACTTAAAAAATTAAGAATTAAAAAAAAAGTTTAAAAAAAAAAAAATTAATTAAAAATTTTAAAAAAAAATTAAAAAGAAAAAATTAATTTTTTTTTAATATAATTAAAAAAAAATCAATTAAAAAAATCAAATTCGAATTTCAATTTGAAGAAATAAATGCATAATAATGTATCTTCCTATTCATCTTCCGTATGAAACAAACAATTCAATTAAAATCTTAAAAAAAGAATCAAGATTTGCAAATTCTTGATTTGGCTAAATCGGGGTTTGTCAAAATTCGAATTTTTACAATTCTACGAACCAAACAGACTCTAAATGTGAAGAGATAAACTCCCAAAAAACATTGTAAATAGCTAATAAAAAAAGAAAATTACTCCTTATAAATTAATTTTATAATATTTAAAATTACAAAATTTAATTGAGAAATACAGATGAAAACATTAGTTTGCTGCCTTAAAAGGCAAAGACTGATAATAAAAAGCAAATAAAGTAAAACAAAATAAATATTAAATATAAATATGCTATACCGTTCTCTCCTCGAACATCAAACCATCAATTCCCAATCTTAACCCATGCTTAGAATAATGTGTAATGTTTTTCAATGATAAACTCAAGAGGGAAACATACCATTCTCAAAGGAAGAGTTTTAACGTTCCAGAAGATATATTCTATTGATTAACATCCTCCAGAGATAATCGGCTTATCTCTGTATTTTTGTTTTTATATCTTATTCAGGTTGGAGACGCCATAGTATTCACAAATTATCTCCAGCTTGAATGACGCGGTTTGGAGATCAAATTGGAAAGGATTTTGCAAGGCCTCCACATTGAGTAATAGTAAGGTTCTACTTAACGCTAATTTCAATGGCTTGCTCTTTCATCACGGGAGATTTGGTAGCTCACAATTGCCTCCCTTTCTCATCTGTGAATTGCAAAATGGATTCAAGCTCAGGTGAATACCGACTTTTCTTGGAATGCCTCTATTTGAATGTTAGGTCATTGCTGTCTTACAATAGTTGATTTTCTCAAATTATAAATTTTGTTTGTCGGCGTTAATAGTGAGAGTTGAGACGGACGTTGCTGTTTTAGAGTATATTCTCATCTCTTCCATTAATAATATAATCAATGATTTCAATAGCTAGATTGAAAGTGTGGGTGATGCCTTTAAATATGCACAGAAGCTGCTGATAAAAGTAGGCTTTTTGGGCCACCAAAGCCTGACCTTGTGCCCATTTGAATTTGTATTAACTAGCGGAGAACCCTGATAGGCTTTGTTTTTCTACAAATTGAAAAAATGTAATGATAGAATAATAATAGATAATAACAAAAAATTCTATAGATATGCTTTATCAAATGAAAGTAAACGAGTGTGAGGTGTGAGACAACTCCCCTTTGAAGCCAAGATGCCAAAGCTTAGTGGATTGAAGGTGAGAACGAGCTTGTACACATAGGAGATGGTAGAGAAAACAAATGAGATGACCAAAGAGCTGTAAAATCACCATGGCCTAAAGAATGTTCAAGTGGTCAAGAAGCTTTAAAATGAGGCCAAAATGAAGGGTAAAACAACTTAGTAAGAATTCCGATGTCTGTGGCCTGCCATAGGGAGTGTTACACTACTAGGGGCAGCAGTTGTAGCGCTTTAGCGCCTGCCTTTGGTTTGCAGATTCCCGGGATGAGTGTGTGCTACGCGAATGTCTCTGTAGCGCACGTGTCCTAAATTAAACAGTACACATGGTCAGGGATCTAGATAAAGGAGGTGATGATTGGGCAAGCAGGGTGAAGCTGAGGCTTAGGCAGAGACTTGATTTTGGCCAAAGTAAAGGCGTCATGCAATGAAGTTCTACTAAATTATATTTTGGCCCAAGATTAATGAGCATATCATTTGTAGGATGCAAGCTAAAACAGAGACACTATATCGAGATACGAAGGGGAAGTAGAATCTTAAGTCCGGGCGAACTTGCTTCTAATCAAAAGACCTGAACCTTCGTGTGATTGTGCTAAGCTACATTATAACATTTTAGCTGCAGAAAAACCTGTTAGATGGAAAAAGATTTAAAATTTCATAAGAAAGATTAAAAACATGATGGCATTCAGTTCCATATTGTGAGATAGGGATCATTCAGATTATGCCAGCATGGGTAGCAAGTTGTGTTATGTTAGATAGCTATATGATTGGGCAAATTATTTGGAGTAGTTTGCCCCCCATAAAGGTGCTCCTAGATAATGTAAATTGTGAGACTAGTTGAGAAGATAACTGCTAATTATTGCATGTAAATCCAATTAAAGAGTTGACATCAGTATCTCAGAGCTATTATATTGTGCTAGACCAAAATTATTTCATTTGGATCACTGTTGGAAACTAATTAGAAGCAGATATTTACACAGTTTTGTTGGCTGCCGTAAGAAGCTTGTGTACATCCTGATAGACATAGATATCTGGTGCATTTGTAAAAGTTTAAAGCATATTATGGGTATGTGCAAAATTAGTTTGTGCAAGATAATGGTGATTGCAACTTGTTGGTGCCCAAATTAGCAGATTAGGTTTCCTATGGAATGATAATCCAATTGTGGGAATTCTTAATAGCAATTTGCCAACTGAAAGGTTCCACTCTAACTGAAAGGTTCCACTCTAACTGAATGTGAACCTTTGCAATTCTGGTTCTGCAGGGCTGGTAGGCCTATACCTCACACCCTAGAGGCTTTTTACAGCAGATGATTTGGAGGACTTGGGTGTTTTGAAATGATTAATTAGTTGGTAAATGTTTTGTAAGTATAAATATGAATATATGATATGTTGAAGATCTTTGCCACTTGGATGTGTTTCCTTTCTGCAATCAGCATGAAAACTCAAAACAATAATCAATAGATTAGTGCCTTAACTAATGGAGTCATTATCATTACTCTATCAATCATTTATTATGTTAAAGTAACCCTTAGAGACAGACAATAAATCCCTCTAAGATAAATTGCTATCACTTAAATGGAGTATGAATTGTTGAATACCTAATTACATTCCAATATTAAGTCCTATTGAATTTAACTTTCCTGAAGAGGCCAATAAGACAGTAATATAGATTGAACAATCAATACAATGTTGCTGTTTAACAAATATTGAAATAACTTACAGCTTTCAATAAATTGGACAGTCAATCAAATTAAATTCGAAATTTAATCCAAGGAACAAAGTAAACAAGACAGAGATGATATCACCAAAAAGTCAAATGAGCACTTGAAATCCTTGTATTGAATTTGATGTTGTTCACGACAAATAAATGTGTTGCTGGTGCATACAGATAACACAGTTCAGTTCAAGCAAGAGGATCCAACTTTTATTGATGCAATGTATATAGCAATATATGGTGATGATTCATCTTCAAATTCGATCTTTATATTTATATACAATCAATTGGTTACAAATGTGAAAAGGTGTGACCCTTCGTTTCGCAAAATTAATCCTAATCAGCTAATTGATATTCAAAATTACATACTGATTAGTAAAACAAAATTACAAAATAGAAAAAATTCATGAGCCGAATCTGATGTTGATTCCTCATGGTTCAATATGCTTCAAGAATTTATCCTCCTCGATCAGCCCTGTGGTAACGGTTAAGTCCCGACCATATGCTCGATCTTCTTGCTCATCTTTGTCACTCCCAAGTCATTATCCATTCCTGCAGCTAGGGCTTGCTCCTGCGACAAGTTTCCCATCTAGTTCTCCCTATTAGCAATCTACTCTGTCTCTCATTGTCATCTTCATAGCAATAGCGATGACACTATCACTCACTGCTATACAATAAGTCTCCTTCTACGACCTCCGATAGGCACCATCACTTTAGGGTATAGTGATCATAGGATCTATTGTAAATTTTTCTTTATTGCTATAACAAAATGCTGCTTCCTTCGATCACCAAACTCCTTATCGTTGTTGCAATAGCGGTCCAACATCTCCAAGACCCTTCATTGCCAAAACCTATAGTAATGCAAGATTTCTCATCACGGTCGCTGTGACAAAATGTCATTTCTCCGATCTTCGATGATTCATTTCGCCATAACATACAGCGAAAACTTCATATCTGGCTTCCTTTACCCGTCATCATAACTATTATTGACAGCCTCATCGGTCATCGCCACAGCCAAATCCATGACATCCTAGTTGCTAATGATCGCCATAAGTTACAGCGATATACCTTCCTTTATTGCTCATCGCCATATCGATAATGAGCCTTCTCCTGTAATGTCCCCTCTACGATTAATTCGAGGAATAGGGACTAATTTGTTGGATTAATTATACATACTAGCTTTGATTTGGAGTTGAGACTTGTACATATATAAATTATTGATTAATGCACCTAGGGACTTCTCTAATTTAAATCCTTGCAAATTTGCAATTAATCGTCTGC
This sequence comes from Cupressus sempervirens, assembly GCA_028749045.1. Lineage (NCBI taxonomy): Eukaryota > Viridiplantae > Streptophyta > Pinopsida > Cupressales > Cupressaceae > Cupressus > Cupressus sempervirens. The sequence continues at coordinate 745,241,263 of CM053783.1, forward strand.
CAAAGGAATATTCCTCTAAAGACTTGTCCAAAACTAAATAATAGATTTTAAACTTTTACAGTATTCTATAAACCGGTTCTACATATATTGCAAGTTCTGATTGACTCCAATGTAATAGATATAAGTATGAAATGATAGATAACCAACTTCTTATTTATTGTGGGCTTTTCTACCTGTCTTATCTTTTATTCTTCCCTCTAATCTAATTTGAGTATGAAATGATAGATAACCAACTTCTTATTTATTGTGGGCTCGTCTACTTGTCTTATCTTTTATTCTTCCCTCTAATCTAATTTGATGTATTCAAGGGTGGCTTCTCGTTCCTTGTGTGTAATTCTCTCTCTGTGCTGCTCAGTCAATAATTGTTTTCTATTTCATGTGATGATTGTGACTTCTCCTTGCTCATGCTTGTATTCCTACAGCGGCTCTAGTTATGAGATTTTGATTAACATAATGCTGAGTGTCTCCCTCATGCAATTTTGAATGTTCCTATTATATGAATGTTTGAAAATTGCATAAGACGGCTTAAACTGGATGTCATGGATGTTGCTAGTGACTAGAATGTCTTCGTTGAACAGGAGTGTGCACCATCTACTGGAGGTCTAACAGTTTGGTCGTATGGGTGCAACATGACAAGGAATGAGCCGTTTATGTTTTGAATGCAATATGATGTATACGTGATGGTTGGGTCACGTTGCCTACCACGGGCCTTCTTGCTCGATGGGGTTATGGTGATGTTGCCGTCTACCTCTCCTCCCAATTCTATTCCTTTTTGTCCCTCTCCTCTTGTTTCCAATTTGTATTACACACGTGACATGATGGATCAATCACATCTTCTCCAAAGAATCGTGACTTTGAGTCACGCACTTTCAACATATTGCTAACACTGTTCTATTGAATATATTATGGAAATGAGGTGATTAGTAATTGACATTTATGTTGTTTATTTGTTTTGGATAGTTATCACAAAATTAATTATATTTACATATTTTCATCAATACTTCAATATGTAATATATCCATAAATTAATTAGATGTTATATTATAATTATATTGTTATAATATTTATATTGATAGTGGACTTATTAATCTATTTACTTATGTTTGATTATTTATAATATTTTTGACAAAGTATACTTTATTATTTATCAATTTATAATATAATATTGTATCACTTTAGACATTATCATTGTTATACTAATAATATATTATTATATTATATTATTACTATTTATTAATCATTTAGATATTATATTTATTATTTAAATATTCTGTCATTTAATTAATTTGACCTCTGAGATTGGGGATATCACAGTCCATCCCACCCAAAATTGCTTGTCCTCAAGCAATCCAAACTCTCAATGTATTCAATTTTGTGGTCTTGAAACAAAAAATTCCATGTTGAAGTTAGAATAACAAAGTAAATTGAAAAATCGTGATATTTTATTTAAAATATCAAGAATAAGGAAGCAAACTTATCTTAGTATTCCCATGCTCCTTGGTATGTGTTTCCTTGTATCAATCCTCTTTTACTGTGCATTTCTTTTTTTTCCCTTAAGGAAGACTTTATCTAGCCCTTAGGCCTGAATGGGTATCCCTTTAGGATTACCCTTCTTTATAATACTTAGGTGGGACTTTATCTCAACCCAAGATCTCTATAATAATTTCTCTGTAGTGGGGTGCCCTATGAATTCTCCCATAGTCACATCGTAGTAGGGTGCCCTACTAGCAATTCTCCCTTTACTATCACTATGATAGGGTGCCCTTAGCGGTTCTCCCTCAACTAATTTTGCAATAGGGTGCTCTAGTGGTTCTGCCTTAATTATAGGGCAATAGGGTGTCCTTACCGCAATTCTCCCTAGCATACCATTGCAATAGGGTGCCCTAGCTATTCTCCCTAATTGCACTCTTAGGAAGGTGCTAACAATAGGGTGTCATTAGCAGTTCTCCCCTAATTGCCACTCTTTCCCTTTGTTTAATTCAAATATTAAATTTCTATTAATAATCATAAAAATATGTACATATATGTATTGTTTGATATTTACATTTCCTGATTAGGGTATGACTAAAGTTGAACTTCTTGGAAGCTTCAATGATTCTCTATTCTCATATCCCCTCTTGATCACTGTTCGCACTCTTGTTTGAAGTCTCTTCATTATTTATTTCATGTGTTGCTTCTATTTTGTGGAGTTGACTCTTCTTGTCACACTTATGTCCAGGTTCCCATGGGCCTCTGCATCTGAAACATATGCCTTTCTTCCACGTATCCTCTTTTTTCTTTTGGGCTTCCTTACTTGGGCATTGGTGTCCTCTGCTCCATTTCCCTTTGTAGAAATAAAATTCTTTCTCTCACTGGTCTTTGCGCGAGTCTTCATTTTATGCTATATTTTTGTCGATAAATTCTTAGATCTTTCTTTTGATGAATATGATTCTACCATTTTTGCTTTTCTAATGGTTTCTTCCAAGTTTTGTGGTTCATACAGTTTAATAGAGTGCCTAGTGGAGTCTTTTAATCCTTCTATAAATATATGAGTGAGTCTTTTTTGGGAAAGGTTTGGAATCATAACTGACAACTCTTGAAATTTGCAAGCATAGTCTTCCACTGTTCCAGTTTGTTTTAGTTGAGTTAGTTCTTGAAAATACCATTCGATGTCTTTATCATCAAACCTATTTGTGAGCTTTTGGGAGAATTTTTCATAGGATTTCACATCTTTATGTCCCAATGAGATATGCCCATGGGTCCACCAATCATGTGCTGCTCCTTCTAGATGGACTATAGTGAATTGCAATGCATCTTCTTCCATCATGGGATTTAGAATTAAAAATGTGTTTAATTTTTCTAACCATTGGCGCGGTGTAATCTTTTCTGAACTGTCAAAATGTGGAAGCTTAATTTTATTGATTTTATGTTTGAGTTCTTCATTTATAGTCCTTTTGGATTTCTCCCTTTGTTTATCATCACAAAATTCTCTGAAAGATATCACTTCTCTAATGTTAGGTTCTAGAGCTACATTTGCCCTTGCAATTTCTTCAGTCCTAGTCATTGCTTGTTCTATTCCATCTTCTCTCGATAGCTCTACTCTGCGTAAGAATGATGGTTGTGGTATTCCGGTTGCAGGAAACACATTATTATTTTTTGAGCGAGTGGAGCTAGTTTCTCTTGCCTAGTTGGGTTGACCTCTCAAATTGTTGATAGAATTTCCCATATCTTGCAATGCTTGGAGAAGTTCTTGATTTGATTTAATATGGTTTGGTTGTTTCGCTCCATATAGGATCTCACCTCATTTCCTAAGTCGTTCATTGTTGATTTATTTGTCCTCCTTTCGTAAGTTTCCATAAGCCTTCACTTACAAGATGGTAGGATTATGCTCAGATAACACTGTAATGTCCCCTCTACGATTAATTCGAGAAATAGGGACTAATACGTTGGATTAATTGTATAGACTGTCTTTGATTTGGAGTCGAGACTTGTACATATATAAATTATTGATTTATGCACCTAGGGCCTTCTCTAATTTAAATCCTTGCAATTAATCGTCTGCCAAAGGAATATTCCTCTAAAGACGTATCCAAAATTAAATAATAGATAATAAACTTTTACAGTATGCTATAAACTGGTTCTGCATATATTGTAGGTTCTGATTGACTCCAATGTAACAGATGTAAGTATGAAATGATAGATAAGCAACTTCTTATTTATTGTGGGCTCTTCAACCTGTCTTGTCTCTTATTCTTCCCTCTAATCTAATTTGATGTATTCAAGGGCGGCTTCTTGTTCCCTGTGTGTAACTATCTCTTTGTGTTGCTCAATCAATAGTTGTTTTCTATTTCACATGATGATTGTGACTTCTCCTTGCTTGTGCCTGTAATCCTGCAGCGGCTCTGGTTATGAGATTTTGATTAACATAATACTGAATGTCTCCCTCACGCAATTTTGAACGCTCTTGTTAGATGAATGTTTGAAAACTACATAAGACGGCTTAAACTGGATATCATGGATGTTGCTAGTGCCCAAAATCTCTGTTGAATAGGAGTGTGCACCGTCTACTGGAGGTCGAATAGTTTGGTTGTATGGGTGCAACGTGACAAGGAATGAGCCGTATATGTTCTGAATGCAATATGATGTATACGTGATGGTTGGGTCGCGCTGCCTACCACGGGCCTTCTTGCTCAATGGGGTTATGGTGATGTTGCTGTCTACCTCTCCTCCCGATTCTATTCCTTTCTGTCCCTCTCCACTTGTTTCCAATTTGTATTATATACGTGACACGATGGATGAGTCACGTCTTCTCCAAGAATTGTGACTTTGAGTCATGCACTTTCAACATATCGCTAACACTGTTCTGTTAAATATATTATGGAAATGAGGTGATTAGTAATTGACATTTATGTTGTTTATTTGTTTTGGATAGTTATCACAAAATTAATTATATTTACATATTTTCATCAATACTTCAATATGTAATATATCCATATATTAATTAGATGTTATATTATATTAATTATATTGTTATAATATTTATATTGATAATGGACTTATTAATCTATTTAATTATATTTGGTTATTTATATTATTTTTGACAAAGTATGCTTTATTATTTATCAATTTATAATATAATATTGTATCACTTTAGACATTATCATTGTTCTACTAATAATATATTATTATATTGTATTATACTATTACTATTTATTAATCATTTAGATATTATATTTATTATTTGAATATTGTGTCATTTAATTAATTTGACCTCTGAGATTGGGGATATCACATCTCCGCACAACAATGAACCTGCTCACTATATGCTATAGCGATATCATACTTGACTTCAAGCTGACCTTACTGCATTTGCTGTAGGATACCTCAATATCTGATGCCTCATCACCATAGCTATAGCAATATGTGAAAAAATCATATACATCATGAAATTTCTAGAGAATCAAAAAGCTAGGATTCATGGATAGGGATCACCATGTGATGAGAAAGTCCTAGAAGTGCATTTTGAGACATGTGCCATTGATGTATATGGTAAGTCATGACTTCCACATGGAAATGAACCAATACAATCAACTGTAATCAAAGTAATAAGAAGTGGAAAATATTGAGTTCCACCACAACTATAATGGGGCCAGTTTATTTGAAAATTTAGTTGTAGGTTCTGTAGGGGCCCATGTCCAAGAGGAAATGCTGACATCAAGGCTAAAAGTCTTAAAACCCTAAATACACATCTGAAAATGCAAACCATTAAGTAACCACATCAAGGAGAGACCATACTAGATAACTACAACATAGAAAACTGCACAAAACCAAGGAGACTAACATCACCTTTTTGTCTATGTGGGAGCTGGAAATGCATTTGCCTCACCCTTCTTGATGACTAGTATGTATGGTTCTACATAGGCTTGCTTGCCTTCCATGCAGAGCCAAAAGAGTGAAGAGATTGGATGTAGCCTGACATCCATTCCCTGTATTACCGAACTTTTATTCACATGGGGCACTAGATCTGGACATTAAACTACAACACTGCCAAGCCAGTTAAACTTGAAGTCGAAACCTACGGATGCTTGTTGGGACTACTGAAAGAACTCTGAATTACAATAAAGACTTGTGTCATTCAAACGTAAATCTGAGAATCTAGCATTCCCATGTAAAGAATTTATTTCTAATCATTCAACCTTCAACTCTCGCTTCCAATTTTTAAGCAAAATAATCTACAGTTAATAGCTTGGTTTGACTTTGGAGCACTCTTGTATTCCTTGCCGTTATAAAGAAATACCTTGATAAACTCCAAGGTAGCATATCCATTTACATAGAAAGTGCATTCAAACTGTAAATCTGAAACTATTCCCCCATGTGGCATATCTTGGCCTCACATACTTGTTTTCAGTCTTCCATATTGACTTGCACCCTACGACTACCTTTTCCTACACATGAACTACTAGGAAAAGATATACCCAAATCTTTTACAAAAGCCTTGAAGAGATCTGAATTATATCAAGTTTTGCACAATGGAGGGGTGTTGATCGCTAAGAGGCTCATGTTGATATAAGGGTAGTTGGGAAGTTACCCAGGAGTGGGACTAGGTGTATCTTGTGGAATTTACAAAGATTTTAGAAGCAAGGTCTTCATTCTTTGGGGAGAAGAAAAGGGGAAGATAACCTTTCACAAATAAGCTAAGTTAAAGGAGGCGATTCGCCAATGCAAAGCTTTTACAACACTTTAAGAATTCTTTATATAGATTTCATAACACCTTGAACTCTTCTGGTTCAGAGATCTATTGCCTTTATATGAAACAAACACAATTTATTACAGACCCATCATTGTTGGTAAGGAGAGCAAAACACATAAAGTCACTAAGACATAAATTGTAATCTTTAGATCATAGCCATAGGGAGTATCTACAAGGATCCGAATAAAGGCACAAAACTCCCAGGAGATATATTGATGCAGGAGCATCCTTGAGTTGTTGGCAATGTATCACCACCCAAAAATATTTCCTTTCAGTTTTGTTCACATTTTTCAATTTCTTTGTGTTTTGTGGCATTCCTTTGATTTGGATTATTTTCTGTCGTAGACCTGTTGATGCGAGTTTTGTATCACTTACATAACATATTAGTAATTGGATATCCGATACGGAGTATCAAACATACAATTCCTCTCTTGAAAAGTTATTGCTCACGGGATATGAGAATAACTCCAATGTTCCTTACACTTGTGGATACTCGCTCAATTTTATCGATGTGATTTGTTGGTAATGATGTAGGCGGCCTTACGTTGTTCATTCAAGGATGACTTGGACTTTGGTGGAATGATGGTGATGGTGATGGGTTTGTGAAATATGCAAGTGGCAGATAATGTTGATGGTGGTGATGATGTAGGATGTGTCTGCCAATGATGATGTTGGTGGGAAAGCGATGGTGGTGGAGGGTGAATGGGTGTGTTCTAATACTTGACTTACTTCTCTAACTTCCTTGTCTAAACTTCGACTACCCAACTACTCACTCTTCTACTCTTATGAATGGAAGGTTAGCTAATGGACAGGGATCGAATCTAATGAAGGCTAACCAGCAGCCCCACCTCCACAGATGCAATGATTCAAAGGAAAATGAACTAGTTTACCGCACAAGGCTTCCCAACCAGCCACTAGGATGCTAGTGGTCTAGTATTGATCCCTATCAAACATCTACTAATGCTACTATACAACTATCCATCTACTTTACTCTTGCTTAAACAACTTGAAATGCAACCAATTTTAACAACTTCAAAAGAAATTTTAACTCTATTTGGAAGTAGAAAATATGCAATAACGCCAAAGGCTCTTAATTACCATGCAAGTCACAACAATAAGAAAGAAATAGCGAATTTTGGCATTATCTTAGCAACAATTTCTCCAACACTTTACAAATGAGAGCAAATGGCCTTATATAGAGGCCGAAAATACCATGGACGGTGGAGATCAAAACAAGATCGACAATCCAGATTGGATTTTAAACCCTAATTAGGGTTGCCACCCCATCGGCCAATGAGAAGCTGCCACCTCGTCAATTGACCAATGAAAAAAGTGCAAAAAGTGGCAACCAATGAGAAGGCACCAAAATAGTGGCCAATTAGAAATAGACACTTGTCCTATTCTAGAAGAAAGAGAAATTGCCACTTGGGCTTACATCAAATGATCTTCTAATATAAATCTTCCCTTTTCTTTCATTTTCTTAGCTAAGACAATGAACTTAGCTAGCCTTTCATTAACTTCTTCCATAGGAGGACAAGGTGTGTGCTTTATCTTGAGCTTCACCACTTTCATCACACTATTTGTTGCTTGTAGTGTCTTCTCATGATCCTTCTCATACTCTTTTGCAAATCCAACAAAAGCATTGAGGGAGGAAAGGGTGTTCAAATGTCTCTTCTTGATAGTAACCTTTCCTAGCTCATCCAATCTTGTTCCAAGTCTGTCTTGATGTCCCCCTCCTTGATGTCTTCAAAATTAAGTGCCATCCCAATGTCGCTCATCATGGTTGAAATGGAAGTGTCGACGCTTGGGCTGTGCTGTGCAACTGTCTTTTGTATAACTTCTTTGCCAAGGGGGTATGTCCTTCCTTTAGTCTGTCCTTCATCTGTATCATGTCCACTGTACTGATATTGGTGTCGGTTATTTGCTTCGTTTTCGAGAAGAAAGGTGTTTTGGGCATCATATCCTCTTTGTCTTTCTTAGTGTTTGTCCACTTGGGATTCTTACTTGCACTAACATCCTCCAACTCGTCGCCCTATTACAAGATGGTAGAGTGGTGGACCAGAAGGCAAGTAGAACCAAGGGAAGCAATCTTTAGACTAGAACGAAAGAAGGATGTGAACTTAAGGACCCCTTTCAACTCCAAATGATTAAAATTCACTTTAACCAATAGCCGGATAGTGACTTTTCGGATTTAGGATCAGACTTTGAGAATTTCAAATCCACTTGCGAATCGAAAATTTATCATGTAATTCATCTTCAAATAAAATTGCCCAACCTACGGCAAAATCGTAGCTCCTTGCAAAAATAAGAATTTGCATAAAATCGCCAAGCAAGGAAGGGCCAAATCTGCAAAATGAAGAAATCGCCAATGGAAGAGAAATCTGCCCTCAAGACAAAATTGCCAAAAATGGAGAGAAATCTGCACTTGCAAGGAAAATCGCCCAACACCAAAAGCTGCTCCAAGAAGAAAATTCGCCCAACTTAGGAGAAATCTGCTCTTAGGAAAAAAATCACCCACAAGCAAGGAGGAGAAAATGAGAAGTGAGGAATGAAGAGGAAGGGGCTTCCTCTTATAGCCAACACCACAAACTTTCCCTAGCTGGCTGACTTGGACCCTGGGAGAAAGAAAAACAAATAATTAATTGCAAATCTGGCCCCACAATTAAATACTTAACCAAAATTAATTTTGCCATGATGAAAATTAACTTTCTAAATTGCCAATTGGACCAAAATTGCAAAAAGAAAATAAATAATGCCTTGGAGGTGTTAAATATTTCTATTTAATGAATATTTAGTAATTAATACGTCATTAAAATTGGATTTTGGCTAACCAAAAGCCATTTTTCAATATTAAATTACTAATTTCATTAAACACTAAAAAGTTTTCAAGGCAAATTAATCCATTTAAAGCCAATTTTTTGCAATTCAAATCGATCTAGCCAAGCAATTTTAGCATCTTAATACAAATAAATCATTTCTCTAGAGCCTAAAATCAATTTTGCAATTTGACTTCACCGTCACAAAAATTAATTTTGCTTCACCAAAAATAATTAAGATTTTTCAAGAACCCAAATTTAACAAAAATTTCATTTTTGAAAATTATCTAAATTTACGCAATTACATCTAGATTTTCAAAAATGATCGTCTAAGTACAAATTTACAATTTTATCCTACCAAGAGTTGCTCTTTAAAATTTGTTCGGCCTAAGGATAGAAATTGATGGCTCTGGAAAATCAATTTGAAAAAACTGGGTGAAAATAAATCTAACCCTCTCCCCACTGGTCCTAAAGGCGTCCAAGACTCAAAATTTTCAAAACTCAAAATTTTTGGACAATCCAAAAATTTGCCAAGGCGATTAAATAAAGGGGGGTCCCCAAGATTTGGGGCAATGGTGTGAAAACCTCACAACAAGACCTCAGGGTATGTTTTGGACATCATGTTTTGCCTATGTCTAGGTTCACACCTTATTTTGATACCTCTCAGAGGAGATTTTCTGGTTTCTTGTTCTGTCCTGCATGTTCTTAATGTTCTAACCAAAGATCCAAAAATCGGAATCGGATTGGAATCGACAAGGCTTACTCGGATCGTGAATCGCCTATGAATTGACAAAGTGAAAAACCCCTTGAAATTTAAAGATATTAACGATTTAAAACTTGTCTCATGCACCCTTTACTGAATATAACTAAAAAACACTATAACATCATCAAATAGAAGTTAACATACATAAACAAGAAACCTAATTGATAAATCCATCACATACGTAAAATCTAAATTGTAGCCAAGTAAATAGAAATCATAGGATCATAATGAGTCATGACATAGATATATAGAATTATAAATGTTGTTAAATCATAAATGTGTGGAAGATGAAGATCCATAATGATAAAACCAAATCAAAATGACATCAAATCGTAATGTATGTAAGATGAAGATCCATGATGATGAAACACATGTCTATTTGTAAAGTCAAAGTGTAAGCAAAATGAAAAAACAAGGCTCTAGCTCAAGCCTCATCATCATCCTCAAGCTTAGCTGCAACCTTAGACTTAGCCTCTGATTGCCTTCTACAAAGGCATCTAAGGTAGGCTCTAGAGGACCGATGAGCCATAGCCATTGCATGTGAGATGGGTACATGAATATCACTAGGGCCTGTGTCTGTGGCATGCTCTGTGCATGCACATGTGCGTTTGCCAATGCTTGAACATGCTCTAACCTCCTCCTTTGCAATGGGCACAACCTCAGCCTCTATCTTTTTGGTCAACCCACCCACGGTCTTCCTCAGTGAAGCCTGCTGCATCTGTAGCTTTAGTGAGCTACTCTGACTCTGTATCAATGTCCTTTAGAATGATCGGAGAGGAGTTAGTGGCCAAAATTTGTCTGGTCCTAAGGCGGAGGTTGTAATGAACAAATACAAGACCATTCAACCTCTGCACAGACAACCTGTTTTGCCTTTCGAGTGGATATGCTCGAACATGGACCAACTGTGCTTACATCTTGAAGCGTTGTTAGGCAGACTCAAAATGTAGATGGCAATCTTCTGAAGATTTGAAGTTGATTGCCCAAACATTTGCCACCATCTATCTGAAATGAGGGAAAAGAAAAACAATTAATCTCATTTACAAGCACAACTTTAAGGCTAAATGAAAAAATCAAAAACTAAAATGCATAAGTCGTAACAATTACGAATTAACTTTAAGAATATATTGTTTTTATTTGGTTGTAATGATGTGTGAGCCTCTATGGCCATCCTGTTAGAGAAAAGCGACCCCTCATTATTGAATTTGTTTAGCTTAATGGTTGTAGCTGCGGTACTGCCATTAGGACTCAACCTTTGCATGACTATGTATAGGCTAGTAGGAACCTCCTCATCTGCCTTGAAGTTAGGAAGGAAACGACATGCTGGATTAAGGTAATAGGCAGCTGCATGGATGGGCTTATGGAGCTGATTCTGCCATCTCCTATCAATAATGTCCCAAATGGGGCCATACTTCTCTGACACCCCTACATACTGGGCTCTAATGGCCTCCTTGGCCCTATCCATACCCTCATATATGTAGTCTATAGAGGTCTTCTCCCCATCAACTATTTGTAGGAGAGATACAAGGGCCTCATTGATCTGCATATAATGTAAAAAAAATATTTGAGTCAAAACTAAATTATAAAGCTAAATCATTAAATAATTAAATAATAAATAACAATACTAAATGTTAAATTGTATAAAAATTACCTTGATTATTTCTTGAGTAGCTGCCCAAAAACCATTCTCATCAAAGAGGATATTCCCCACATCTATCCCCGTGGTGGTCATAGCATAGGAAGAAGAAACAAACTCCTTCCCAACAATCATGCGCCTCAGTTCTTCCCTTGATATCATCGAGGACTTTAGTGCGATCAAATTCGAGGCAGTCCTTGTGATGCCCGAACAAGCTAACTCCCTATTTCCTGTGTATTTCCTCATTGTGGCAAGGACAAATGCATGATTGTATATAAATTGCATATATTTTTGGCCTTCTCTACACATGATTTGATCCACTCAATCTTACCAATGTCCTTTACACGAGGTTATGACAATGTGTGACACAAGGAGTCCAAAATGTTGTGGGGTGCCTCTCCATCAATAGTTTGCTTGTAACAATTTTAAAATTAATTAGAATTTTACACATGTTAAGAAACTTAGAATTAGAAAAGTTCAAAATTTGATAAGTTAAACTTATAACTTAAAAGTTTACATGCAAAAACATAACTTGCTGCATTATCTATCACCACCTGCATCATATGTTCTTCCCCCATCTCTACTACAACTTCCTCAATAACCTCACACAAGTATGTGACGTTTTTGATTTGAGAGGAAGCATCAATAGATTTGATAAACATGGTGAATCCTACAAAATTAAAATAGAGCGAAACATTTAATTATCATGATTCATGATTCATGGACCATCAACAAATTTTGCAATCAACAAATCAAAATTTAAATTAGCATATAGGAAAGTAGAATGATCAATCACATCCATAGGAAACAAGAAAATTGAGGAGTGTTCTTCCCCTCCTATCTGTCCAACCATCAGTTATGATGGTGCAACCCGTTATGGTCCATTCCTTTAAGTGGTCAGCTAGCTCAAACTTCATGTCCTCTACCATTTCATCTAAGAGGTAGCCACTCAACTCAGCCTCAGTAGGGGCTTTAAAGCCCAAACCACAAATAGTTACAGCATCTATCATGCCTTGCCAATAAGGAGACATGTCACAAATAGATTATGACTAGAAATTTAGATAGCAAATCATTATGTAATATCAAATATGAATTTACGATTATACAAGTAGAAATATTAAATAATTAAAAAAGAGAACAAATAAAAACAAGTTAATTACCTCGCTGCAATAAATGGAATGTTTCAAAAGTACCAAAACTTGCAAATTTGTTTTCTAGGCAGCATCATGAAGCTCCTTGTTCAAACTGTCCCTGCTCTCAAGCGAGGGTTGTGAGCCAGGAGTAGTGTGTGGCACAAAGTAACTATATCCAATCTGGACTTTTGCACTCTAGGCTGAAATATAATAGGCCTAGGCTCAGTATAAGAACAACTAGCACTAGCACTAGCATTAGCACTAGGAGGAAATGAAGGCCTAGAAGAAACCTCTCCAACGCAACCTATGGATGCTGTTGAGGGAGCATGAGAGCCAATAGCCCCTAACTGTTCAAGTTGTCTTTTCTTATTTAACTTTTCTTGTTCCAAAGCCTCTAATGCCATATAACATTTTCTTTTTGCCTCAACAGTTTGTTTAGTGCATAGGGTAATATCATGTCTAGGTTTGTCTGCAATATGATATTTGAATCTAAAGATGCCACTCGAGTTTATTTCTTTACAAAAGAAACTTTTTGTTTGATATTTTTCTCTTGCAGGAAATTCTTCAGTATAGATCCAAGCCTCATCCTTTTTAGGCATTATGGACAATGAAAGCTAAGGCTGTTGCAATAAGAAAAAATTATTACAAACTTAAACTTAAAAAAAAAGCAAACCCTACATTATTTTCGAGCAAACTGTACAATGTAAAATCAAATAGATGTTGGCAATTTGTTATAAAAACATTGTAGGGTTTGCAAGATTGCACCTTGCAATTTAGTCAAAAAACATGTAGAAACTAAAACCCATTCAAGATTTATAAATGAAAACTAAAAAAATTGACGAAAGAATGAAAAATACATTTATAAAAAAAATCAACACTTACCTCTTGCAAATAAGTTGAGGAGTATTGCTATTGGCTCTTTAAAGCTCCCAATGCAATCTTATGGCCTCCCTAGACTGATTTTTGATCTCATTGATGCTCTTTTTTCTTGCTGTTTGCAACCCTATGCTTTCTCTTTTCCCTTCTTCTCTCTCACTTTTCCTCTCTTCTTCTCATACCAAACAATTAGAAGGCCCTTTAGGGTTATAAGAAAGAGGAAAGGCAAAAGAAAAGATTTAAAAAGTGCTTATTTTTTTTCTGTTTTTGAGTTGACGCTCTATGCTAGCTGTGGCCGATTTCACGTGTCGATTTGTGGCAATTTCTAGCGATTTTTTGATGAATCGTGATTTTGGCAATTCAAGCAACTTTTGGCACAAAAATTGGCGAGCTGATTCATCGACTCACCATGAATAGCATGCCTTAAGTCAGATCTCGAAATCACTTGAATGGCTATTCACGTTACTCTGGTTATAACAGTCAAAGTTTTTCGATCTCGCGAAGCATTTTCCCAATCAGTGAAACTTTATGGCTCATATTACGATGTTTTTTAATCTTTAGCTAACATGCCGCTTGGATTGCGTGTCATTTGTCATGTCCCCACTCTAGCTCAGTCTAACAGAGACATGTGAGTCAGCTTATTATGGGGTCTTGTAGGCTGACAGGGTGGGATAGAGACTCAGTATGGTTATTTAGTGTTGGGGACTTGGTTTTTTGGTGGGTATTGATCAATTGGGTGATGTTCCTTGTTTTTAGGAGGCAGTTCCTACATTTATGGGGTTCATTCCTACTTTTTAGGAGGTATGATCATGCCCAGGGTTGGGTTTCCATGAGATGACCCTTTGGGTTCAGTTTCAGAGGGATAGGGCTTGTTTTCTAAATTTTAGGAGCATCCCTAGATTTTAGGGATGAGACTGCCAGTGGATCCTTGATTTCCGACTTCAGTCACAGACAGGTGACAGGATGATTTTATGGTTTGTGATGTCAGTTGGACAGTTTGTGGCTATTTGGGTTATATTTTTAATATTTCCTAAGTTAGCGTTTAATATTTAAATAAGGCTAAGTTAATAGCCATTTTGGAGTAATAAGGGAATTTTGGCCTCATCTGGATGTGTATCCCATGTTATGATAGCTCGTTGGAAAGGTCTTGAAATTCTCTAAATCTTCCTCTTTGGTCTTAGGGCAATTCGGTGAGCGGATTTATTACTATGGTGGAAAAGGTCATTTTCCAGTGACATGGTCATTTTAAAATAAGATTTAATTCATTTTTATAGCCAACGCCAATTGGGGGTCACTTTAGGGTTTGAAATGCTTTGCAAGGGGTTATAAGGAGATGGGCACCATTTCTCATCATTATGCATTTTTTTTCAAACACTTCTTTTCAGATTTGCTTTGCTTGAGCGATTTGCATTCTGGGACACAAACCCGAGGGTAATTGCTGGCTGGGACGTAACCGTCAGCAGCATTGGGTATTGGTTTGTCAATAGTTTCAACAGTATTCAGGAGGAAGGTAGATGCCACTTCAGCTTGGGCCTACAGTTTGTTTTGTTGGGCATGTTCTTTGGCGTATGGGAGGTGAATTCTAGCAGCCGTACACTGCCATTTCTTGCAGCCGTACTCTGTCATTTGCAGCACTTGGATACATAGAAAAATCGGTTACTCAGCAGCAGAATCTTGCATCTTATCAGCCCGTTTTCATCAGCCAATTGTGGCGTCATTGCTAGAGGAAATGTACTGGATCTTTTATTTGGCTATTTAATTCAGAGATCTGCCTGGTACGATTTGTATCAACTCTGACTTTACAACATATTGTTATTTATTTTCAGACTCTTTTCTTGCCATTTGTTACTTCTCATTTCTATGTGGAATAATCATCAAAAACACAAAAACAAACAAACTCTTCTGCATTTCCGTCTAGTTCTACAAGAAAACATTAATAAACAGGAAAAAACAAAAAAATAAAATAAATCTACAGCAGATTTGCAGCAGAGATCCATCAGGGATCTTTCATCATTTCAACAACTTGGCATCAAGACTCTTAAGATTTGGATCCTGACCTATATATTTGTATTACATTTTCTTATTCTTTGAGAATGTAATTAATTTAGGCTGTCATGTTTCTTGTGAAGGCTCTATATTTTAGGCATTTGGTTTTTGTTTAGGGAGTGTTGGGAGACTTACCTCTCGAAGGTTAGACCTAGGGTTTAGATCTGAATTTTTGTTGTAATTGGGCATGTTAACCAAAAAATTCAAGTTGCATGTTGTAGGCCAATCTAATATAAATCTTTGATTCTATGATAATGCGAAGATCTATTGTAGCATGTTGTGTTGAATAGACCAAATAACTAAGAGGGAGTGAATTAGATCCCCACACACTTATGAAAACTTTTTAATTGTCAGTTAATGCTTGACAACCATCAACCAATACTTAAGATCTTTTGGTGAAAGCACAATAAATCACCATAAGAAAGATAAGCATGAAAGCATATGGACATTGAGGAATTTTGTTGAAAACCCAATTTGAGAAAACCACGAAAAAGCTAATTCTCATGAAATGAAAAACTTCTGTAAGGGTGACACCAATTAAGGTGGTTTGGTTCAACAAGGCTAACTGCTTGAATGCTCACTGCAACAAGGGGTACTGCTGGTAAGCTTTATTGCCAGGGTGGCTACACCCCAGAAACACATTAAGGCTCACCGCCTATAGGCTTATAGCCAGTACGTGATGGATGAAGTAGAAACTGTCACAAAATATAGTTGTTGAGCCTCTGCAATTGCAATCTTCTATTGTCTGCATCTCCTAGAATCAACTATCTGAGTAAGTTTGCACTTGTATCACATATAGCTCACATATAAGAAAACAAAATTACATGGATAAACAGGAATACATGGACTTGCATACATCCCTCTTGAGATGATACTTAATTTATATTGGATGTTCGCCTCAAATTTGTTGGCTAGATTTTTTTTATCATAGGTTGCACCTCATCGAGCAATACAGCAATTCTTGAGCAACCCAACACGCTACGACAAACTTTGGTGCCAATGGTTATGATGAACACGTTATGAAGAGTTGTTGGGTCACATGTTACGCAAAGGATCGACCCAAAAACACGATCCACCAAAATGTTGCACAACACCACCAAGGCACAAAATGGTAAAACTAATGCACAACCAATGGTAAGCGCAAATACCAATACACATGCTATTGGTGAAAGATAACTAATATGTGACCAACCAATACACTAAACTACCTGAACACTATTAAAATAACCTTCATGTTTCCTTTTAATGCTCACTATTGTATCTTATTATATCTCTGTAAATATTAGAATGTTTCTAATATTTAGTATAGTCTAGAATAGAATGTTTCTATTCTATTCGACTCTCCTCTTTGTATATATAGATCAGTTTGATCTCTGATTAATTCATTCAAATTTTCCGCCATTTACATTTGTAACATGGTATCAGAGCTATTGCTTCAAATGGTTTTGAATAGTTTATAATTTCTTTTGAAATTATCTGCTCTAAATTTCAAAATTATTTCTGCCATTTTCTCTACAACCCGTCTAGGGTTTCTGTTCTGGGAAATCTGAAATTCATTTTGCAAATCCCGAGTTCACGTTTTTTAAATCGCAGGTTTCTTTGGCTCATGTCTGATCTTCTACAAATCGCGGGTTTCTATCGTTGTTTTTCTGCAACTCGCCGTTTTTTTGCAACTCGGCATTTTGTGTGAGTGAAAACGTGTTCAATCCGCCCTTATCTGCCTGGATCCGTCTATCTCAAATCCGCTTGTTCCAAAATCTGCCTATATCTGCCATTTTTCCTGCAAATCTGACCTTCAAAGCTACCGACTAGGTTTTTGCTCGAAACCCTAGTTTTTTGACCTCCAAAAATTTTTTGATCACATATTCTTGGTGGGTTTTTTGAAATCTCAAATGGGTCTTCATCAGATTTTTGTGGGTGCCTCGTTTTTTGTGCCTCGATTTTCGAGCCAGCGGATCTGAATTCCGACAACACTTTATTTTTGGGTTTTTCGAGCTCTTTTCTGGGTACTTCTCCAATTTTTTTGGGTCTTTCATTTTCTCACCTCGAAGTTTGTGCCATTTGAAATATTCACATATTATAAGCATCTGTATCAGCAGCATCAGAAGTCGGACTCAATTAAACAGTACGCCAATGCTACCCAACACTCAGAGCAGAAAGAATCTATCTACCATGCCTTTATGGCCAGCATACCTGCAAATCATGTGAAATCTTCTGCCTGGTACATCGATTCTGGTGCCTCCCGACATTTCACTCATAGGCGTGATTGGTTTGTTGAATTCACTCCCTATTCTGACTCAGTAATCTTTGGAGGCGGTGAAGAATACAATATTGTCGGCAAGGGCAATGTTCAGATTCAGACTGGAGGAAGAAAACTCATGTTTCTCAATGTATGTTATGTTCCTGGCATGAAACATAATCTTCTGTCTGTTAGTCAGATTATAAAGCACTCCCCTCAGTTGGATATCGTTTTCAGTGGAAATAAGTGTTCGATTATTGATCGTGCTTCTCGCACTACCCTTGCTTCCGGTCTTGAGGATCATGGTATTTATAGGCTTGTAGATTCAGGCGATTCCCTTAAGCATGCCTTCATCGCCGAATCATCCGCTCTCAGCAGTCTCTGGCATCAGTGATACGGTCATCTGAACATTCAATATCTAGCACAACTTGCTCGAGATAATTTAGTCCATGGCCTACCTAATATTCAGACCCAGAACCATCGCATTTGCGGAGCTTGCCAAGCAGGGAAGCAACATAGGACACCATTTAAGAATGGTGAAACATGGCGGGCATACAGAAAACTCCAACTAGTCCATGCTGATGTATGTGGTCCTATGAATACTCCTTCTATTACTGGGAACAGGTATTTTTTACTCTTTGTGGATGATTTCAGTCGCAAAATGTGGGTATATTTTCTTAAGCAAAAATCAGATGCCTTTCTTGTATTTCAGCAGTTTAAAGCTCTAGTAGAAAAAGAGTCTGGTTCCTCCATCCGTACTCTTAGGACTGATAATGGGGGGGAATTCTGTTCTTCTGCTTTCTCTGCCTTCTGTACTACTCATGGCATTAGACGTCAGTTCACCACACCTCACACCCCTCAACAAAATGGTGTTGTAGAGCGTCGAAACCGTACCATCACAGAAATGGCTAGGGCTATGCTAGAACATAGAAATGTTCCCAGAAAATATTGGGCAGAAGTAGTATCCACAGCTGTCTACCTTCTTAACCGGTCACCCACCCTTGCAGTTAATCATAAGACTCCTGAGGAAGCCTGGTCTGGTCGCAAACCTAGGATCAACCATTTGAAAGTTTTTGGCTCTCTGGCATATGTATGGATTCTTGATGCCAAACGCACTAAGTTGGATTCCAAAAGCCAGAAACTTATGTTTACAGGATACAGTCACACACATAAGGCTTACAGACTGATTGATGTAAATACTGATCGTTTAATCTTCAGTCGTGATGTTGTGTTTGATGAGGAATTTGGACCATTTCCGCTCTCTGACTCCCCACCACATTCCGAGATTCAGTCTTCAGCAATCTCTGACTTAGGTTCTTCTATTTTATATGAGTCATCTGATGCTACTGATACACCACCTCAGTCACTTTTAGATAATACAACTCCTGCTCCTGCTTCTCCTCCAGCTATTTCGACAGCATCTGATATTAGCTCCTCGACTCTTCGGCCAAAATGGTGGGCTCAAACGCTTAGTGATCTTCGTCCTGATGAACTCATTGAGGGTAGAACCTCCAGAAATAAGAGCCTTCAGCACAACACAGTTAATATAGCTCTTATGGCCAACATCCACAGTATCCTTGAGCCCCAGATATATGCAGAGGCCAAAGGAATTCCAGAATGGGAACAAGCAATGGATTCTGAGCTTCAGAGTCTTCAAAAGAACCACACTTGGGTTCTTTCAGATCTTCCTCTTGGGAAGAAACCCATTAGCTGTAAATGGGTCTATAAGGTCAAGTACCATGTAGATGGTACCTTGGACAAATACAAAGCTAGACTTGTTGCTCGAGGATTCACCCAGCGCGAAGGCATTGATTATGAGGAGACATTTGCACCGACAGCCAAAATGAGCACTATTCGCATTCTTCTTGCAATTGCAGCTCAGTATGGTTGGCAAGTTCATCAGATGGATGTGAAGAGTGCCTTTCTCAATGGTGAATTACAGGAAGAAGTCTACATGACGCAGCCCCCAGGTTTTAAGGTTGCTGGTTCAAAACACAAAGTATGTAGACTCCAGAAGGCCCTCTATGGTCTTAAACAGGCCCCTAGGGCTTGGTACATAAAGATTGATCATTACTTGGTTACTCAAGGATTTCAGCGTAGTCCGTCAGACAGTAATCTGTATATTAAACACTCTGGTAATGATATTCTTTTTCTTGTTGTCTATGTGGATGATTTGATCATTACTGGAAATTCAAAACATTTGACTTCAGAAATCAAACAGGATCTATGCAGAACTTTTGATATGACAGATCTCGGATTGCTTCATTATTGTTTAGGTATTGAGGTTTGGTAGACTGACAACAACATTTTTTTGTCTCAGTCCAAGTATGCCAGAAGTTTGCTTGATAGGTTTCGAATGCAGGATTGCAAATCTGCCTTCACTCCTATGGAGACTAGTCTGAAATTGTCCGCACAATCTGTTTCTCCTCCTGTAGATGAAACACTCTTCAGGCAGCTAGTAGGTAGTCTCATCTACCTTACTACTACTAGACCTGATCTCAGTTTTGCAGTCAGCTACATCTCACGGTTCATGACAAACCCCAAGATTGATCATTGGATTGCAGCGAAACGTGTGTTACGCTATATACATGGTACTTCAGATTATGGTCTTCTTTACACAAGGAGTACTACTCCTCAGCTCAGTGGATTCACTGATTCCGATTGGGCCGGCTCAGTTGATGATAGGAAATCTACTTCTGGCTATGTGTTTAGTATCGGATCTGCAGCAGTTACTTGGACCAGTAAGAAGCAACAGGCACATGCACTCTCCTCTACAGAAGCAGAATATAGAGGAGCTGTCAAGGCAGCTTGTGAAGCAGTATGGCTCCGGCAGATGCTTGCAGAAATGCATATTCCTCAAGTAGGTCCGACTTCTTTGTTTTCAGACAATCAGGGCGTACTCAAACTTGCCAAGAACCCAGTGTTTCATGAACGAACCAAGTACATCGAGCTTCATTGCCATTACATCTGACAATTAGTAGAAGATGGATCTATTCAGTTACGCTATGTTCCTACCTCAGAGCAATCAGCAGATATTTTCACTAAACCCCTTGGTCCTGACAAGTTTGTTAAATTCAGGGGATCTATTGGTGTAGTAAATAGATTGAGCATTAAGGGGGGGTATTAAAATAACCTTCATGTTTCCTTTTAATGCTCACTATTGTATCTTATTATAACACAACTACCAACACACGAGAGGTTGAGAAAAATATGTTGACGTCAATGACAACCATCAGCCTCACATTCTAACATGTTGATTAGCTACTCTTGTGTTTGGTGTTGATTGTTTCCGCTGTGTGACTCTTGCTGCATTGCTTGGACCATCTCTATAGGGGAAATTTCGTTCATAACTACGTCATATATGACTCTTCAAAAGGAAAGACGCGATATAGGATAACTATTTCCAAGTGGAATTCTATAAAGAGACACTAATGTGTTTATCTCATTCAGACATAAATAGTTCCTACAAGGATCTAGCGAGGTCACAACTACCCTTGTTTATTTTCTTGAGAAGTAGACTATCATCGGTACAATTTATCCTCTATTCTAGAGAAAAATAGAAGAGCGAAAGAGTTGCATGATCCATTACTTTCTAGGATAAATGGAAGAAGAAAAGACTTGTTTACTGTATGGGGTAAATAGATTAATGCATACAGACAATAGACAAGAACAGCAATACTCCTTTTATTATTTGCATATGCCGAAGAGATTACATAGTGCTTACAATGATGATTGCAATGATGATCCAAAGTTGTACATATACCATCCTGAAGAACCTTCCCGAAGGGGTCCGTTGGCTACATAACAATTACTGACGACATCAACCTATCGGCTACACAATATTTACTGACGACATCATCCCTCCCAAAAGAAAAAGTCGTCTCCGGATGACAATTACAAAATCTCCGAGACAGATTAACAAAACGGAATACATTAACTGACTAACTACAACAAAATAGATCTATTTCTATCACACCACTTTCACGTTCGTCCCGTGCCTGCACCAAACTGGTCTCCAAACCACGTTGCATCTGTAGCCTCTGCTAACACAATACTGTCTCCTTAATCAAGCTAACCTTGATAGCCACCCGTGCTGCTTTCTCTTCTTCCAACTCCTAGGTACCCTGAGCTAAGTGTCGCTGCACTGCCTTCAACTGGATGATCAGCTCCTCTTGAGCTCTTTATGCATCCACCAAGATAACTTCACGTCCAACACCTACTCCAAGTGCCTTAAAGTGTATCACCCCTCTTGAAAGGCTTGCTCCGTTGATCTTTCCACCCTTGGCACATTATGCCTGCAGTAGCTTTAGGTCCCATCAACTGATCACATTTCCCACGACTGATAATTGAACCGACTAGGGGTCTAGGGGGCATCGCCCCCAGCAGGGTTGCCGCCAAGACCAAATCAGCACTCTCAAACCCACACAAAACTCCATGGAACACACCTTTTTTTTGATTTTCTTCCGATCCCACTCTTTCTGGCAATTGCTTTTGTTTTCTACTTGCTTTTGTCTTTCCCTTCCCTTCGGCATCATATATTATTCATTCTGAACATTTTTTATTTGTTGTCGTTTTTTTTTTTTGCTCCTTTGCTGATTGCTTCCTTTTGTTGATCTGTAAACTTCTATTGTATGGTTAAACAATTCCTCAATTGTACAACTGAATGATATAGACTTTAGACTTCTGCCGCAGTTACTCCTTCTGACTGGCCGTGCGGCCTTTCCTTCCAAGAAGATCTTCAAACATGGGTGATTTCTTTATAGATCAAGCCGCTGATGTGTTTAACACCTCTGTGACTTAGACATCGTACAGGTCTTTGTAGTTATTGTACGGCCTTTGGTCTGCTTCCTATCTTCAAAACACGCCATACAACCTTTGTTTCTTCTCCTGGATGCATCGTACAGAATTTACTTGAAGCTAATCTCTCTAATGCAATACAAGCTGTACGGTGAAGGCGTCTCACTTTGCCGTACTATATGTATAAGCAATCTGGGCGTCCGTATGGTTGGAGATGAGTGTACAGTTTAATTGTTTTCTTTAGATGTCATACGAATCTCTTTCTTGCTTCCTGTCGTCACTCCTTCCCTTATCCCTATATGCCGTATGGTTTTCTTATAGTGCCTACTATGCATTTGCGGCCTCTATACGGATTCAGGCTTTGCCGTACGGGCAATATAAAATCCACCAGACAAAACCCTGTGTCGACCCTCCTTTCCATACGGTTATAGTGGGCACATAAAGGGGTCGTACGGTGTCTATGCACTTGAGCAAATACTGTACGGGGCAATTGAAAACTCACTAAGGCAAAATCTGTATGGTGCATATATTTAAAGCACTGTTTCTCTTTTTTCCTTGTACGGTGCTTATTCATCTTCTGAAAATGTCGTACGGTGATCGTACAGTAACCTTTAGTAACTCTTTTTTTTTCATTTTTTTCCCCAAATTCTACTTCTTGATATTCGTCGACAACGGAACAGGTCACGCCTGATATATTTTCAATTTCAAACTGTTCACTGTTTCCAAAATTTCTTGCCCGTCCAGTGTCCACAACTTTATTGCTTTGTTATCACCTACTTCTCGGATCTGGTATGGCTCGACCCATTTGATTTTAAACTTGCCTAGTTTGATTTCGTTCCGTCTGTCATATTTCAACACCAGCTATCCTGGTTGGAACTTGTTTAGTTTCAAGTGTTTATCATGCCATGCTTTGCGCCTGTTCTGCGTCACCTCCATGGCCCATTGTGCCAACAATTGCTTCTCCTCGAGTTTATTTAAGTTACACGATCTTTCCCTCAGGTTTTTCATATCGTCTAGTTTGTTCTCGAAACTCAGTACCATGAATTTAGTTTGTTGCTTCTCCTTGCCGTCAATAACTGTATTCTTGATTTTAGAACCTTCACTCCGTACTGCTAAAGCTTTTATTAAATCCTTCCTCTTTGTTGCTTGTGCAGATCGTATGATATGTTTTCCTTGCTGCCAACACCTTTCTACTATATCCATGGTTCGACGTAACATTTTCTTTCTGCGCGGTCTCTTTATTGTGTACCGTATGGTGGAATCTTTCCTTTTTCTGGGTTCATACTATATGTTCTTCCCTTCAGCTTTTTTCGCAACCGCCTTTCCTTCTTTCGCTTCTCTGTATTCTTTTGGACATTCACTTCCCTCTTCTTTCTCACCTTCGTCGACCCTTAACATTTTACAGCTTGGAAAGAGCTCATAATCCTCCATCTGCTAGTGGAAAGGGCCGTTCACCAAATCCAAATCATCGTCCGTCGATCCACCTTCCAATCGTAGGACTCCTTCCTTATTGGGTTCCAATCGCTACTTTCCTTCATCCTCTTCTTCAAAATTAGATGATACGGCTTCTTCGCCCACCATTTGTGTGTATAAATCAATAATGAATTTTCGTCTTTTGCTTTCCATTGATAGTGTATTCTTCTTCTAGTCACGCTTAACCTTTTCTTGTACGAGCCATCCTCAGCCCAGAATGGCGTCATATCCTCTCCTCTTCAGCGGGATGACGACGAAATCGAGTAGGAACGGCTGTGTTCCAATAGTCACTGGTTGTGCCATCAGGATTCCCAATGAGTTGATCTCGTGCTGGTTTCTCGTGAGCAACTGGAATGTAGGTGGCCACAACGTCGGCTGTCCCAACTTCTTCTAGGTATCTTTTGGTAGGACGTTTACCCCTGAACCTCCGCCCACAATTGTGTCTGAAAGGAAAGTTGCTAATATACCCATCTCAACGACCACTGGATGCCATCCGGATGTGAGGGCTAACAATATTGGGTTTGCTGCACTTGCTCCGCTTTCTTTCTCCCTTCGGTCCACTGTACTTGCTCCACTTTCCTTCTCCCTTCCGTGTTCTCCTGGTAATTTAGCAGTTGGAGCGATGTTTGTGAGTGTCGATCGAAGTTGAGGCATTGTGAGTAGTAGATTGTTTATTTTGACTGGTACTTCCGTTTGTAATATCTGCCATATGATATTTTGTTCCGCGTAGTTCCTTGCTGAGGTACTGGTAGTGTCCTTCAAGTGTGCTTTCTACGCCTACATAGCTTTCTCAATTTTTGCCCGCGCTTCTTCCAATCTCTTCTTTTCTTCCGTTAGGTTGGGGTACAGTTTTGCTTGTTTTCGTGTGATTGCCAGAACCTCTTCTTTGTCTATCCCAATGGTGATTAAATTGACTCTTGATTTCAGGCACTTGGCATCCTCATGATCTCCCAGACCGCACCATCTGCATAACAACTTTGGTGCATTTGCCGATGTACAGTTTTGGGCAAAGTGGCCCCACAAATTGCATGCTCGGCATTGAACCATCGGGCGGCCATTCACATTGTACTGAATTCGGCTGCGGCTTCCATTATTATTGTTGGTATTGTTGTCATTATTGGTGTTTTGCCCTCTTTTATTATTTCTGTACCCACCCAAAGTGGCACCACCGTTGCTGATGTTTTCGCTTGCTCTTGACACGGAAGCCTCCTGTGTCAAGAGCACCTGTTGAGGCCCTCTTGTTTTCATATTGAAGGGGCATTCTTTTAAGGAATGTCCCATAATTTGGCACATCTCACAAAACTGGTTCTTCGGACAGGATCCTTTCGTGTGACTTTCTGTCTTGCATTTTGTGCACCATAGCTCGTTTCCCTTCGTCTCTTTTTGCATATTCTTAAATTCCTTCATCATTTTGATCATATCCTTCTGGAGAGCTCGAACCTTCTGGCTGCCCTTTTCATCATCACTGATATCTTCTTCCAAAGACGCGTCATCTGAGTCAGATGAGCTACTTTTCTTCTTCTTTTTCATTTTCTGTTCACTCTCTAATTCCATCGCCCGATTGTATGCTTCGGTGTATGATGATCGCGGCACAATCTTCATTTTCTTCCTTAACTCCAAGTGTAGTTCTTCATGAACCATCTTTTTTTCAGCCCATCTGTCGGCTTACTATCCATTTTATTTATTAATTCTTTTAGCTTTCTGGCATAGACACAGGCGGTTTCATTTTTCCCTTGCTTTGTGGTGATCTCTGCTACTATCTCATTGTCATCGCTCAACAATTGAAATTCGGTGATAAACTCCTTTTTAACTCCCACCCAATTAGTTAATTTTTGGGGATCCGCATCGGCAAACCAATCAATTGCTACACCTCTTAGGGTTGTCGGAAATTGTTGGACCCATTCATCTGTGTTAGTTATGCCATTTGTCGTCCAAATTGTTTTGCATGTCGTACAGTGTTGGATTGGATCGGCCATTCCATCACCATCAAATTTTGGCAATTTTTCCTTTGGTCCAGCCATTACTATTCGAGTTGGAGGTACTTGTGTATTTGCGCAGTTTTGCACACCTGCGTTGTTCTGCACACCTGCACTATTTCGGAGAATTGTCTTATTTCCAACAATCGCGTTACATTGTTAAAAAGGGTTTTCCTCAAGTGAAGTTGTTCCTTCCGGAAGTGTATCGTGGACAAAGAGTTTACTCCACGCTCGTACTCTCTCGGCACTCCGAGCCGTGCAAGTTGATTCCCTTCTATCTGGATTCTCTTCCCTCGGCGTATACAAGTTCAAAAATTCCTCCCTTGTTTCTTCCACCAAATTCAACCGCTGTCTAGTCTCTTCCAACAATTTCTCAATGCTTCAGTGTCCATCGACAATCTGCTGAAACCTCTGTCTGCGTTCAGCTTCTTGTGCCAAAATTAAAATCTCTTGTGTGGTGTGTATTCCATCTTTTCCCTTTATCTTATTTTTATCCTTGTTAAGCTGATTCGACATTAGTCTTCATTCCTTTGCCTTTGTTCCAGGTCCATTGGGCAACGACGCCAAATGTTTACCGTATGGGGTAAATAGATTAATGCATACAGACAATAGACAAGAACAACAATACTCCTTTTATTATTCACATATGCCGAAGAGATTACATAGTGCTTATAATGATGATTACAATGATGATTCAAAGTTGTACATATACCATCCCGAAGAACCTTCCCGAAGGGGTCCGTTGGCTACATAACAATTACTGACGACATCAACTTGTCGGCTACACAATATTTACTGACGACAAGATTAACATAAGTAAAGTGGACTAGACTTGACAGAAATCATCACAAAATAGTTTACAATTAAAAGGAGAGATGCAACCATGGCACAATCTCCATTTTTTATTAAGAAAATACATGCTAAGTTGGAAATCAAGCCACATATTACATATGCTACAAAATACATCTCAATATTGATGAATAGTGGCTGTTGGTCAGACTTAAAGAGTTCAACTGCTAAAAAACTATCTTTTGAGCTTTCCTTATGCTTTCTTCCAATTCTGATAAGCTAAGAATCTCCCATTTTACATTGCTTGTTGGGATTCGATAGATCCAACCCCTTGCCTTTTACATAATAGCTGCACAATTTCCTAATCATTACAATATTTGTAAGCATCTTCATGCCCAAGATTTTTGCATTATTAGTTTTTCATGCAACTAGAGTGGGTGCCAATTGTGCCTTCTTCATTTTTTTATGCAACCAGCATGAGTGCTAGGTTGTGCTTTTCACAACTGAATCATCATTATTAGAAGGTTATCCACAAATTCACTTTTTGCATCAAACAATCCACCTTTGACACTTGTCATGAATTTCCTTTTAGAGTACTCCCATGATGTGCTTTTGGAATATTCTCCATTCGTAACACGTGGGGTTGTCTTCATAAGATGGGACTATATGCTGCCACATGCTGCACGGGTGGGCGTTCTTGAGAGAGATCTGGAACTATTTCCTTTGGGTTCTATTGAGATGACACATGTCCAAGGTGTAGGTTCTGTAGAAGAATTGGGCAAAGATGATCATGAATGTGAGGTTGCTACATGTTTGCACCAGCAAAGGGAACTCGCTGAGAATGAAAATGGAGTTGGGAATCTAATTGCTGCAGAAAACATCTATAGATTTGACAACTCACAAGAGACCTTAACTTGCTGGGGAAGAACTCCAAAATCTCTGCTTCGTGGAGTGGACTTTATCCACCACTTGAAACTTCACTAGCTCATATGTGATATTTCAAATTGGATCTCCACGATAAGCTTGATAAAATGGAAACAGGTGCCTGCCTTTTATGTGTATAACATCATCCCTTCCAGCCACTTTTTGTAATTGGGAATTTTTTCACATAAGAAACCGTAAGGAGATAAAAAAAAGTTATCGCTTAACAAAAGTTGCAGCACAACCTGTTGGGTGGATAATTTGCAACCGACAGTTTTGTGAAAATCCAATCGCAAAATAGGTAGACCAGCTATAGTGTATGAGACAAAGTCTCCCCTACCTTAAAGGGAAGGCTCCCCCTTCTCACTGCTCCTTGGATCAACTCAAGGTAAGCAAGAAGTTGAGAGATTTATGAGGGGTCTTACCAATATTCTTTCTTCATAGCTTTTAGAAAAGAATCTATTTACCCGCAGAGTGAGTAATGGGCAAGATGAAATCTCTAATTGCATTTCTTTCTAGTAGCCGAAAACGGTGATATTGATAAACTCACACCAACTCAAAGGCTGATTGAAGGTGTACTAATTTGGCTCTAAGCCCGATTTTAACCTATTCTATAAGAATAACCTCTACCATTGGGGCACAAAGACTTCTAGAAGTAGGGAATTCTAACTATTTTTCATGAATTTGAGATGGTAATACAAGCTACAATCAAAACTCCTAGTCTATGTATCACCACAATTGCTCCCAGTCAAAGCTTCGGCTTTGATTGCTTCTTAACTCACTGTGATCAATGATTAAAAACACAATAATAACATGAATCAAAGACAATAAACACAAATTATAGTCAAAGCTTCTAATTTTCTCTAATACAATTACTTCCAGTCAAAGCTTTGAATCCAATTGCTTCTATTATTCACCTTTCTCCCCAATTCATATTACACAATCAAAGTTATGCTTGTACAAGTTTGGCAGAGCTTTCTTGCATACAACAAAAGATGATCTTTACAATGAGGGGGCACTCCTTTATATAGGCAAAGGGGTTGATAAAAAAGAGAAAAAAGTGGGAGCAACTCAACCAACTTTGACTTGGTCTAACTAACAAGAAAAATTGTTGGATTACATGTCATAAGAACATGTAAATCGTATTACATGTAATTACACAATTTCATGCAATACATCCTCTCCAACTACAAACATGAAAGAAGAAGAAGAAGAAAGTTAAAATTGTTGATTCTGAGTGTATCAACGCTGTAGATTGTCGGCAAAGGCCTTCTACTTGATGATGCAATCTTGGATGATCACAAGATTGGGAGTTGCTGTATTTCATGAAACTGCATTCAGCTTGATAATCATGGTGTTGTGTCTTTTGATAGCCCCTGACTCTCTTTGATGAATTGTCTGTTCTCATTTGAACACTTGATGTGATCAAGCTTTTTCTCATTCAAGTTGTCGTGAATTCTCCTTTGTAGATTGACACATTCGGGAGTCTAACACTTTGAAAACCTTCTCAATGGCATTCGAATGTAAACTCAAAACAACTTTCTGATCAACACCTTTAACTCTTTTTTCTTTTTGAAGCATAGTGCTTGGTGCATTCCCACATGAACTCAAGTTCTTGGACAACCATTGGGAAAATGGAGACCAAATGAATTACTGCTTTTTAAGGATCAAAACATGCCTTCTTTACTGGATGTTTTCATTCATTATAGAAATTTTGACATATCTTGAACTGCTGCAACATGAAAGTTTCAATGGGATTGAATCCATCATTGGAAGATATGGATTCTCACTCCATGAGAATATTGACAAAATGTATATTCGGAGTACTGATTAGATACTCATATCTACAATGAATTGGATGTGATATGGAAAGTACATGCAGAGGGCAAAAATGGGACTTAGGAAGATGACATGTAAATGTGTATGAGAAAAGGATGGGTTTTTATAAAGATGCCTTGAGGAATGAAGGCTAGACGCATGAGAATGCATGCAAACGATAACTTTTGACTTTAAAAGTGTGACCTTTAGTCAAAAACGGGTTCTTTGGATGTCATTACACATAAAGTGAATTATATGTAAAACAAACATGCATATAGGTTTGGAAGATGGAAATGCGTGTAAATGGGAACGGAGGATGAGATTAAATGTGAATGCTGTTGGGTGGATATTTTGCAATCGACAATTTTGTGAAAACCTAGTTGCAAAATAGGTAGACCAGCCACAGTGTATAAGACGTCTCTCCTATCTTAAAAGGAAGGCTCCCCCTTCTCACCGTTCCTTGGATCAACTCAAGGTAAGAAATAAGTTGAGAGGTTTATGAGGGGTGTTACCAATATTCTTTCTTCTTAGTTTTCAGGAAAGAATCCACTTACCCGTGGAGCGAGTAATGGGCAAGATGAAATCTCTAACTACACTTCTATCTAATAGTTAGAAACGGTGATACCGATAAGCTCACACCAACTCAAAAGCTAATTGAAAGCGTATCAGTTTGGCTCTAAGTCTGGTTTTAACCTATTCTATAAGAATAACCTCTACCATTGGGGCACAAAGACTTCCAAAAGTAGGGGATTCTAACTATTTTTCATGAATTTGAGATGGTAATACAAGCTATAGTCAAAGCTCCTAGTCTATGTATCGCCACAATTGCTCTCAATTAAAGCTTCGGCTCCAATTGCTTCTTAACTCACTATGATCTATGATTAAAGACACAATAATAACATGAATCAAAGACAATAAGAACAAATTACAACCAAAGCTTCTAATTTGCTCTATCACAATCGCTTCTATTATTAACTTTTCTCCCAAATTCGTACTACACAATCAAAGTTATGCTTGCACAAGTTTGGTAGAGCTTTCTTGCATGTAACAAAAGATGATTTTTACAATGAGGGGGACACTCCTTATATAGGCAAAGGAGTTGAGAAAAAGATGGAGGAAAAAGTGTGAGCAACTCAACCAACTTTGATGTCAAACTAGGTAACAAAAATTATTGGATTACATGTCCGAAGGACATGTAAATTGATTTACATGTAATTACATAATTTCATGCAATTCATCGTCTCCAACTACAAACATGAAAGAAGAAGAGGAAGAAAGTTAAAACTATTGATTTTGAGTGAATGAACCCTATAGATTGTCGGCAAAGGCCTTTTACTTGATGATGCAATCCTAGATGATCACAGGATCGGGAGTTCTTGAATTTTGTGCCATTGCATTCACCTTGGTAATCATGGTGTTGTGTCTTTTGATAGCCTCCGACTCTGTTTGATGAATTATCCGTTGTCATTTGAAATCTTGATGTGATTAAGCTTTTTCTCGTTTGAGTTGTTGTGAATTCTTCTTTGTAGATTGACACATTTTGGAGTCTCTAACACTTTGAAAACCTTCTCAATGGTGTCCGAATGTAAACTCGGAATAACTTTCCATCAATACCTTTAACATTTTTTTCTAAAGCAAAGTGCTTGGCATATTCCCACATGAACTTAGGTTCTTAGACAACCTTTGGGAAAATGGAGACCAAATGAATTACCACTTCTTTGATTCGAAGTACGTCTTCTTTTCTAGATGTCCTCATTCTTTATAGAAATTCTGACATATCTTGGCTTGTTGCAACATGAAAGTTTCAATGGGATTGAATCCATCGTTGGAAGATATGGATTTTTGACTCCATGAGAATATTGGCAAAATGGATCTCTAAGGAACAGTGTATTCAAAGTAGTGATTAGATACTCATATATGCAATGAATTGGATGTGATTTGAAAAGTACACACAAATGGCTAAAATAGGACTTAGGAAGATGGATGACATGTAAATGCTTATGAGAAAAGGATGGGTTCTTATAAAGATGCTTTGAGGAATGAAGGCTAGGCGCATGGAAATGCATGCAAATGATAACTTTTGACTTTTAAAGAGTAATCTTTAGTCAAAAATGGGTTCTCTGGATGTCATTACACAAAGTGAATTACATGTAAAACGAATATGCATTTAGGTTCGGAAGATGGAAATGCGTGTAAATGGGAACGAAGGATGAGATTGCATGTAAATGCAGATGGAAGGTGAGATTACATGTAATTGCATGTGGAGAATGAGATGCAATGTGCTAGGGTATGTAATGATGGAGGTGGAATGAAATGATGCACTTGCATGAAAAGCGTGAATAGATGGAATGGAGGGAAAAACTCTTAAAGTTTTTGGGAAAGAATGTGCAATTTCTTCAACAAGAAGAAAAACAAAAAAGCAAACAAACAACCAACAAAGACAAACACAAATAAAACACATACCTTTGGTCTTAGACCTAAACATGTCAACGAGCAAGTTGTTTTCATGTGCAAATTTGAATTTGGAGTTTGGGGAAAATCCGAAAGTGTAAAAATGAGAGTTCTCATCATATTTAAAGGCAAAATGCACTTTTCATGGCATATATATGAACAAGTGTGCAACATCATGCTAAAAGATGCATCAAAATAACAAGATAAGCATGAATTAGTAAGCAAGATTGAAAATGTCCACTTGGAGATCAAAGAGCCAAAATAGCAAGTTTTATAAACTTGAAGAACAATTCTCTCTCAAATCCAGATTTTCAAACAACTATTTAATTTTCTCCACACTTACAAATAATGAATGATTAATGAGCATTCAATGGTCGAGTTTGACATGAGAATGCCAACTACGTGGTCTCCAAAGGCAATAACATGCATTAAAACTCAAAAATGACCTCTATTGATTCAAATGTATGGGCTGGAAATGTCATTTTTAAGGTGTGTTTAACAAAAATGTGCCTTTTTCATGCAAAAATCTGGGTTGTTTTTGAAAAATCGTGATTCATAAAAGGCATGAAATAAAGCATTTTTGACATCTAAAGGCAAAAATGTGTTCTTAAATAGCAAATATATGGATCAAAACCTCAAAATGACTCTTGTTTGAGACAAAACGTGATTAAAATTGCCACAAATCTGGGATTTTTTCACCAAAACGTGGCTTAAAAATGAAAAAATCTGAGTCATTTTTGTCTTGGATATGCAAAATCATGACTCCCAAATGCATGGGTATGCATTAAAACTCAAAAAAACCCCCCTGTGATGGATTTCAAGTCATTATATGGGCAGATCTTGAGCATTTTTGATGGAAAGTGTCTTCTTGGAGGAAGAAAACATGAATTTTTTTGCCCTTGAGTATTCACATTCAGGCTCACCTTTTGCAAATGCATGAAATACATGCAAAACACATTCTCTAGGAGAGATTACATGTTTTAAAATACGTCTTTTACCTTTTTAATGCCAAACACACTCTTGAGGAGTGTTTGCATGTTTTAAAATGTGCATTTGATCAAAAAACGCACTCTTGAAGTGCTATTACACATTTTATTAATATGTCATATGACTTGCCCATGTAAATTGCATTTTTAGAGTGTCATTACATATTTTAAAAATATGTCATATGCCCTCAAGGTGCAAACCACACTCTTGGAGGAGCATTGCGTATTTTAAAAATATGAAATTGATCAGCCATTTAGTGCAAAAAGCACTCTAGAGGGGTGATTGCACATTTTAAAAACTTGAATATGCATTTCTCACTCTAGAAGGCTCATTGCATATTTTAAGTTTACATGCCTTTAGTTCAAAACACATTCTGTAGGAGCATTTGCATATTTTACATGCAAATGAGTTAAAAGACATGTTTGCACAACTTAAGTGATCAATTAAGCACATATTTAATTGATTTATGAGGAAATATCACTTAATTGGGTCAAAAAATAATATTTACATTATATAGTTTAATTACTATGTGCAAATATCATTCAAAAAGTAATATTTACTTAGATATTTTAAATTAAAACATAAAGTAACTCAAAAATTAAATCAAACTATATAATTTTTTTTTTTTATTAGTAAATGACCGAAGCCTAGATTAATTATTGTTATTTGTTATAATTAATTATTTTTATGTG
Organism: Cupressus sempervirens; assembly: GCA_028749045.1. Lineage (NCBI taxonomy): Eukaryota > Viridiplantae > Streptophyta > Pinopsida > Cupressales > Cupressaceae > Cupressus > Cupressus sempervirens. The sequence continues at coordinate 745,274,902 of CM053783.1, forward strand.
TTAAGTGAATTCCAACCCAAAATCTCCCACATGAGAGGCTCACAAGTTACCATTGTGTTGTAGGCTTTTGCCTCAAACTATATAGTTAACAAAGTTAAGTGAAAAATTTAAAAGACAACTCAACATGAAAATATAATATAAAGTGCACTATGGTCACTTAAGTGATAAGGTAACTTAAAAACATAGCATAAAGTGATTTTATGTTATATTTTTCAAAAAGTGAATGTCAACTTTAAAATATAACATGATATTTTTTAAAATATGCGATTGCGTATGGAGAGTCCACCTTTTGGGCACTAAAATGGTCATATCTTTTGACTGCCAAGTCTGATTGAACTCTAGTATAGATAGAATCAAAGGGAAAACCGAAAGCAATAATTTGAGTAAAGCTAAAAGATCAAAAACTAACAAACACACACTCAAAAACGCAAAAAAAGACTTTGAAGGCTTCAAAAATCAAGCATAGGCTCAACAAACAAAAAAACTAAAAAGACTTGACAAAAGTCTTTAGTAAAAGGATTCATTATATTAATTGAAGTTGATTGGTCGATCAATGTTATCCAATTAAATAACAAACAAACTCAGAGAAATGTGAAATTAAGTTGGAAGAGTTTTGTACTGTTATCTAGATTTTGTGGTGGAAAAATGCAGGACAACACAACCAAAACATGCAACAGGGCCTGGTTGAAAAGAAGAGCTCTGAAAGACTGTCATAGCATGGCAAGAAAAAAGAAATATGTAACCCGAGACAAACAACCAAGGTTAGATAATCTTGGCAGACAATTAAAAGAATATGTCGTGTACCTCACCTGATTCTCACTACATCATCACCAGCACATTACGCTGCATAAGCATACACTAAATATGGCCACGCTAACTACATGCTCAGTGTCAGACTATATCACATCACCATCCACACTTAGCATATATTGATTATCATGTCTAACAACAGCTACATATGATTACTCATAATAATCGCAAATTATTATTATAAGTAAATAACAATTAATTGGTTATGAAGATTGGCATCTTTCCATATGCCTCTTCAACATATATTTATACTAGTCGATTGGCTCTCCAAATGCAGATAATAAGAATTGATTCTATGTAACTTATTTGCCTTTGTAGAATCCACTTGATAATAAGAGCACAACAGGTTGCAATAGGAACCATTTGGTGCAGGTGATACAATTGCATATCAGAGACCACATCATTAAAGAGCATATACAATCAGATTAATATCAGAGACGGCTCCTATAACAGAGACTGTCGCATATATCAAATCAGAATATTAGAAATGTATCTCAAATCAGAATATTAGAAATGTATCTCTATCATTGATCATTGGTTATCATGTAGATTACAGCATATAACACAAAGCAGATTAGATACAGCAATACTGGGTATTGTGCATAATATATACTGTTATATCAGAAACAACCATTGTATTACAACTGCATTCTTGATTGCAGAAGAGCATTTGGAATTACCAATCATTTTTACTTCCGTGTACATGTATTTACATTCATACATCATTATTGTGGCTTTTGGAACTACCAGTCATACATACTATCCATTGTAATTGCATTTACATTTCATTGTCAAAACATTTGTAATTACCGGTCATATATTCTTGATAGTTCATTATCTTTGTATTTATTTTTTCACAGTTGCAGCATTCATAATTATAGCAATTCATATATTTGCATTTCCATTGCATTTTTATTGTCTAATTGAAGAAGTTTCACAAATTCACGTAGTATCCATGACTCCATATAGCCAGAAAAAAAGGGACATTACAGCTGGTATTAGGGCCAACCTTCCTGGCAGAAATGACTCATATTAATCAAATAGTGAGGCAGCCACACTCAAATTTTAGATATCTGCACGAATGAATCAAGGAAGATTAGGAAAACAGAGGATTGCAAGACAAAATCACACTAAAAGACTATATGGAAATCAGACTTTAATACAGTCCAACAAAAGATTTTGATCCGCGGTGCAGAAGGAACTAAAAAGGCTAGAGCTTCCTCATTTTGATGGCAGGCCAGCATGCTTATGGATCCAAAAAATAGATACTCATTTCCAATTAAATCCCATCACTGAAGAAGAAGCCATTAAATTTGCCACTCTACACCTAGACGGAGATGCTCATGAATGGAGGTTTCATGGTCTAATAAATGCTAATCATTTTAAGATTACATCTTATATGAAATTCACTGAGAAGGTCATAGAAAGATTTGACCCAAGGGATCTCAAGCTTTATATTAACAAATTAGCCTTATTGTAGCAAAATAATAAGTTGGAAGACTATATTCAAGAATTCCAAAGGATTTCAGCTTTTGTTATGGACATCTCGCCTAAAAGGTATTTGCACTCTTCATAGATGGACTAAAACAACCACTTAAAGGATGAATTAAAGCATTGCAACCAGAATCTTTACAAAATGCCATAAAGAGGGCATGAAACATGGATATTCAGAGTCTGCTAGCAGTTACCAAGACTAAACAAACCACAAATAGTAAAAATGAAATTGAGATATGTTTTACTTGCAAAAAAAGATGGCAGGCTAATCATAGTTGCAAAGGTAGGGGAAAAATACACTATGTAGAGGTTAGACCTTGCACACCTATGCAAGAGAATACCGTAAGGAAAAAAGAAGGAACCAAGAATACTAGCAGCAGCAAAATAACTGCCACCATGTCCACTCCTAAGTTCAACTCATTTAGAGTAAGAGAACTCTTACATGGGAAGAAAATTACACTACTTATTGATAGGGGAGTAACACATAACTTCATTGATCACACATTGGTTACAAAACTTAAATTAACTACACAAACTCATGAAGGATTTAAAGTAATGGTAGCAGATGGATACCAACCATCTTGTACCACCTTAGTACCACAGTTAAGAGTCACTATAAATGACCATACTATAAGTGATGACTTCTATATTGCAGAGTTGGGAGACATAAATGCCATCCTGGGCATCCAATGGATGACCTCAATTGGGAAATATTCACAGAACTTTCAATCTATGGAATTTACATTCAAGGATAAAAGGAAAAAGGTCACCTCTCATGGGTTACCCAGAGAAGGACCTAAGGTAGTTTCAGCTGAAAGAATGGAAGGTATCTTTAGCAAAGGAGGTGTAGCATGACAGCACAATGCTTAAAAACACCTAAGAACGAAGACAAAACCCCAAGGTACTATCAAGATGAAGATATTGGAAACATATCTCTAGAAATGCCACTAGATAGGTGGTTTGAACATTCTATTGAACTTGAAGGAACCATACCTGTCATCATGATGCCGTACCAACACCCAAAGAAATTTAGAGATGAAATTTGAGAAAACAATCAAGGAGCTGCTAGATATGGGACACATAAGGCTAAGTTCTAGCCCCGTTGCATCATTGGTTATGCTGGTCAAAAAGAAAGATGGGACTTTAATGATGTCTATATACTACCAAGAACTCAATAAAAGGATGGTAATGAATAGATATCCCATAACAAGAATTGACAAATTGCTAGATGAGTTACACGGGGCTGTCAAGTTCTCCAAAATTGATCTATGGTCAAATAGGAGTCAAGGAGCAAGATGCTCACAAAACTGCTTTCTGCTGCCACTATGTTCATTTTGAATTTCTAGCTATGTCTTTTGGGCTCACAAATGCATTTGCCACTTTCCAGTCTTGCATGAATCATATATCTAGGAAATAGCTATGCAAATTCTTACTAGTTTTCTTTGATGACATTCTAATCTAGTAAAACATGGGAGGATTATCTAAGGCACATAGATGAAGTTCTTGGCATAATGGAAATCCACTCCTTACTTGCAAAGTAATCTAAATGCGAATTTGGAATGACTGAAATTTTATACCTAGGATACATCATAAGCAAGGAAGGAGTATAGGTACAGAGATCCAAGCCATACTTGACTAGCCGCCATCAAACATTATATTAGATTTGAGAGGGTTCTATGTACGTTGAAGCTATTACCGAAGATTTGTAAAATAATTTTTTTCACCTAAGGACTTCTCTCATAGACCTAATAAAGAGGGGAGCATTCAAATGGAATGGAAAATCTCAGCTATAACTTGACAGATCAAAGGAAATGGTGAGTCACTATCTAGTCCTAGCTCTTCCAGATTTTAACAAGCCATTTGTTTTGGAGTATGATGCTTTAAGAACCAGAATATGTGATTTCGATATAGAATATATCAAGGGAAAAAAAAATATAGTAGCTCATGCATTATCAAGGAAACTAGTCCTATGTTCACTAACTACCATCTATAATGGTTGGAAGGCACACCTCCTAGTACTAGATCAATACAAGGTACAGGATGGGGTCATTTACTATAATGACTAGATCTACTTGTTACCAGAATCCAAGATCAAAGAAAAGGTATTCAAAGCATTTCATGACAATCCCTTAGCAGGCCATCCAAGCTACTAGAAGACATATAAACAAATAAGAATTTTTTTCTCATGGAAAGGGTTGAAAGATGATGTCTTGCGATATGTTAAGAGCCACCCTGCTTGCTAACAAAACAAGGATGAGCATTCATACCCAGCCGGACTACTTCAACCTCTTTAGATACCTAAACGAAAACATGAGAGCATATCTATGGATTTTATTACAAGACTTCTTAAAGCTCAAGGAAAAGATTGTATTTTTGCAGTAGTAGATTGCCTAATCAATTATGCACACTTTTTCTATTACTGCTTAGCAAGTAGTAGAGCTATTCTTCAAAAAATTATTCTGCCTACATGGCATACCTTGCACTATAATTAGTGATAGAGACCGGAAGTTCATGAGTAATCTGTAATATTTTGAACCCCTACCTGAGAGGTGTAATTGGCATTAAACGTGTACTGACTTTAGATTGTACGATGGATTGAGCGAATGTGCCAAAGATTGCATGTACGAGGTGTTGCAGGGAAATGTTTGGTGGTCATACGGTATGGTAGACAAAGCCGTATGGGGAGGTAATATGGATTGTATGGTGGAGGAATGATGGACAGCCGTAGGGGGTGATAGGGATTGTACGGTTGGAGGGATTATGGCCATATGGTGATGGCTAGGCTACCATACAGTGTGTTGGAAGCTGACCGTACAGTTAGTAGGGAGATGCAGTATGGATGGGAGAAGCCGTATGGTGGTGCAAGAAATGCCCATACGGTGGTTTGGGGGGGGGATGCCGAAAGGAGAGGAAGGAGGCTGTACAGTATGGAGAAAAGAAGTACGGATGATGGACCTGGAGTGCGTGTGTACGGATAGTTAATGCCGTGGGGAATGGAAGATATTGTAGGTTGCTTCACTTGTGTATTGAGAGTGATCTGTACAAGTGATCACCTTCGCTAGAGATACTAATAAAAGCAAGTATAAGTATAGAATAATAATCACAGAGAAATATTTGCAAACAATGATGGAACTCCAATTTGCCAAGTCTAAGCCGAGCAATACATAAACAGAATAGGGTGACGGTTGAATCCCACCGAAACCGCAAGAGCTAAATAGGGAAGATCTTTCACTTTCGAAATGGCAAACAATTGAGAACCCTGAATAGGAGTTCGCAATACAAAGAAATAATCCAAATCACATATTGACTACAATCTACATGCCGTGCTTAAATACCCTTTAGATAAACATCCCGAGGCTGTACAAAGATAGCCAACGGTCAACACCTACAAAATAATTAATTAAAAATGTGTCTGAGATATACTAAATCAATTGGAACTCACCAATGCAAACATTAATAACTTGGGCCCCTAATTAATTAAAATTGGGAACATTACAAGTCTTCGCCGCCCAAAAATTGCTTGTCGTCAAGCAATTCGCAACTCCAGGATCCCAAACCATGCGTGGAGGTCAATAGTTGTATCTTCTGAAGTCTTCATGTAGCATCATGATCACATACATACACTTAGGAAAGGAGAGTAAATATTCATCAAACTTTCGTTGCGCCACTCTGATATAAACATTGTTGTGTCTTGAGTCACCGGGATCCCAAGGATACCAATCATAACATACATCAATGTCATCATGTTCATTGATCTCTTCGAGTATGGTCATACACACTGACGCCGATGTTGGTACAAACCCAACAATTCTAGCTGTAGATAAAACCTTGGCAGCACACAGAATCTCTGTTGAAACCTCAACAATGGATAGAGCCTCGACAATGAACAATGTCTCAACGGTTGTAGTTGCACTGGCAGACACACAATGATGACAGGGATGACCACGACGACGACGATAGGCACAAGCTAAACGACGGGCACAAACTTGACGTCAGTAATGGACACAATGATGGTGATTGACACAACGATGGTGACAAATGCAACGACGATGACGAATATGATGGTAATGATGGTGACGGATACAATGATGACGATGGATACAAACTCGACGATGGTGATGAACACAATGGCAAAGACAGACACGACGGTGGTAGACATAATGGTGTTTGACATAAACTTGACGACGGTGATGGACACAACAATGGTGATAGACATGACGGTGATGTACATGGCGAGGGACTTTGCAACAAACATAGTGACGATAGACACGACGACGACCACGGTGATGGTGACGAAAGCAAACACAACTATGGTGACGAATACAACCATAGTGATGGACATACAACTTTGGCGACAGACATGACCACGATGATGGACATAGCTTCGGGGACAGACACAGTCTCGGCAACAACCTTGATGATGAGCATAACTTGATCTGTACATGTCTTCACAAGATCTAAGCAAGCAACCTCTTTAGTTTTTTGGTGTTCTCCTCAGTTTGTTGTAGAAGAAAGATTTAACAATTCCTCTTGGAGCAGCCCTGTAATAATGCCTTTCTTCTGGTGTAATGCATCGTCCTTATTATTGCCATCTATTTTCTCCCACTTGTGCAAATGAGATATTAGATTTTTCTCACCATGCTTGAAAATATGACTGACCAATCTACATGCGGCTATAGAGGGGACACATTCAAGATTACAAATAGCCCATAACATAGATGTGATGGGTTGGGATATTTCATCCATCTCCTCAATGCACAGAATCATAAGGCTTTCCATAGCAACTGAAACCTTAGTATCATGATCTTCCTTGATAGTGGCCAAAAAGTGATGAAACATGTCGTCGACTAGATTTTGCAATTTGAGATCTAAGAGGAGGTTACCCATTTTAACATTTGCACAATTGTTCAAGATTGTAGATTTTCTGTAAAAGAGATCAGCACTAATGTCATCTAGACTCTGAAAGCTGTCAACAATCAAATGTAGGATCTCTATCATGGTGTTATCATCATATGGTGTTCTAGGAGCCGATATTCTCAAGATCTCACTAAGACATGCTGCAACTGCCAACCTTTTCCCCTTGTCATGGTGTCTTAAAATCCTGGGTTGACTTAAGGCATCTTTAATTAATGAGAGGATTCTCTGTATAAGTCTTGAAGGTAATTGGTTAACCTTACACAAACATACTTCCAACAAATCTAATGGAAGATCAACACCTTCACTGAGCTCCTTGCCAATCCCATGTAGTGTCTTCAACCACCACTCTCCGTTGCTGCTTGGCGCCATAACACTATCCCAATCCCAAAATCTCTTAATCAGCCCAATAGGCTGGCAAGATAACTAGGCTCTGATTCCATTGTAATGTTTTGAATCCCTATTCAAGAGGCGTAACTGGCATTAAGCGTGTACTAACTTTAGACTGTATGGTGGACTGAGCGAATGTGCCAAAGATTGCCTGTATGGGGTGTTGCAGGGAAATGTCTGGTGGTTGTATGGTATGGTAGACAGAGCCGTATGGGGAGGTAATATGGACCGTACAGTGGAGGAATGATGGACAGCAGTACGAGGGCGGGGGGGGGGGGCATACGGTTGGAGGGATTATGGCCGTACGATGATGGCTAGGCTACCATACAGTGTCTTGGAAGCTGATCGTATGGTTAGCGGGGAGATGCAGTACCGATGGGAGAAGCCGTATGGTGGTGCAGGAAATGCCCGTACGGTTGGGGGGGGGATGCCGAAAGGAGAGGAATGAGGTTGTACAGTATGGGGAAAGAAGTCGCACGGATGATGGACCTGGAGTGTGAGTGTGTACGGATGGTTAATGTTGTGGGGAATGGAAGATATTGCAAGTTGCTTCACTTGTGTATTGAGAGTGATCTGTACAAGTGATCGCCTTCGCCAGAGATACTAATAAAAGCAAGTATAAGCATAGAATGATAATCAAAAATAAATATTTGCAAACAATGATGGCACTCCAATTTGCCAGATCTGAGTCGAGTAATACATAGACGAAATAGGGTGAAGGTTGAATTCCACCAAAATCGCAAGAACCAAATAGGGAAGATCTTTCACTTCCAAAATGGCAAAGAATTGAGAACCCTGAACAGGGGTTCGCAATACAAAGAAATAATCCAAATCGCATATTGACTACAATCTACATGCCGTGCTTAAATACCCTTCGGATAAACATCTCGAGGGTGTAGAAAGATAGCCGACGGTCAACACCTACTGAACAATTAATTAAAAATGGGTCCGAGATATATTAAATCAATCAGAACCCACCAATACAAACATTAATAACCTGTGCCCCACATTAATTAAAATTGGGAACATTACATAATTTTTGGATTGAACTATTCAGGCTGACTGGAACTGAATTGAATCTTAGTAGTAGTTATCATCCTCAAACCGATGGTCAGACCAAAATTGAGAACAAATGGGTAGAAGGATACCTTTGCAATTACATAGTTGGACAACAAAGTCCTATGTCAAATGGTTACACCTCAAAGAATACTGTTATAATACAAAACATCACATGTCCATAGGGATGGCATCATTTAAAGCACTTTATGGGTGTAACCCCCATTCCTTCAGGATGGTGCCATTTAAAGCACTTTATGGGTATAACCCCTTTCCTTTATAGACATCATCCTTGAAGAAAGCAAAATTCTTGTTGCCAAACATTGGGCACAAGAAAGCCAAGACATGCTAAAGATCCTAAATGACAATTTGTATCAAGTACAAAACCAGCACAAGAAATATTCAGACAAGAAAAGGATCGAAAGAGCTTCCAAGGAGGAGAAATGGTCTATCTTCGTTTGCAACCGTTCAATCAATCTACATTAAAATAGAGCTGCGCTGAAAAGTTACAACCTTGGTCTTATGGTCCTATGAAATAACTAAGAAAATTGGAGAAGTGGTTATGCTCTATCTGTTTGAATAGAGTAAAATTCACAATGTCTTCCATGTGTCTTGCCTTAAAAATGTCTTTGGAAATCATGACAAGAGCTCTCCTACCCTCTCTCCTATTAGAATATTATCATGTTTCTTTAATGGTCGTCTTAGTTACTCTTTAGTTTATTAGGTAGTTTCTATTTCCATCTTTAACGATTGTTTATTTTAGAAACATCATCTTTGTAAATCTATACAAGGAGCTTTCATCTCCTTTATTTGATACAACTACAACAACATCAATTTACCATAACATTGTATTAGAGTATGTTGATGGGTTTTCATAAAATTTGGCAAATTTTTTAAGAAAAATTTGAGCTTCTTTTTGGGATCTTTTTTTAGAAATTTGTTTTTTGATTTTTTGAAATAAAAATCATTGGAGGTATTTTATGAAATTTTGTGGTTTGTCTTCAATTTTTTGCTGAAAATCGCAAGTGTGTTTGAGGGTTTTGATTATGCGATTTCTTAGTTTGGGCAAAAGTCTCTCATTTTCGAAGGTTGCATGTACTTGCACTTGAGTTGCATTTTGTTACTTGCATGTGCTGTTTTACCATCTGAAGTCTCGCATTTTTCTGCATGGAGGTTTCTTTGATGGGTCTTCATAGTTTTTCCCCTTTAAAAACTTTTGATGGGTTTTCATGATTTTTTCCCTAAAAAATGTTTCTAATGGGTTTTCACAATTTTTTCCTTAAAAAATTATCTATTGGGTTTTCATAATTTCTTCCCTCAATTTTTTTTTCTGATTTTGTAATTCGCCAAGTTGCGTGGGATTCCTTGTGGGTTTATAATTTTTTCCTCAAAAATTGTCTGGTGGATTTTACCGTTTTTCCTCAAAAGCGAAGTTTTGTATTCTATTATTCATGTCTCGGACTTTGTTTGGTATTGATAGATTTTTCACCGAAAAATTGTGTTGGATTTTGATCAATTTTTCACCTCTAAAAATTGTGTTGGGTTTTCATTGATTTTTCTACTAAAAAATTGTGGCTTTTTGCAGTGTGTTTTGAAACATCATGCTCACCTGCAAAGTTTGGAGGGTTTGACGAGTTTTTCTCAAAATCATGATAGTTGTTCTCAATGTTTGTCTCTGTCTCTAGGTAAGAGCAACTTCGTTGTCCAACATCGGGTTGGATGTTTTTGTGATGATTTTTGTTAAGATGTTTTTCCTGATTTCGGGAGGGTTAGTGGCAGATCATTTTTTACCGTACAGGTAAAGAAAATGATCGCATACAGACAATGAACACGAACAGTAGAATTATATTCACAATAGTAGATGAATGATGCTTTACAAAGATCCCAGACGAGATATAAATACTACCGCTGAACCTTCCCGAAGGGGTCCATCGGCCACAATTATTCTATCCGCTACAAATTATTTACCGACGACGTCGGCTACAGAATACAGAAACACCGTCGGACCGTCGGCTACAGAATACCGAAACACCGCCGGACCGTCGGCTACAGAATACAAAACACCACCAGACCGTCGGCTACAGAATAGAAAATACCGCCGAAACCATCCAGTCGGCGAACACCATCCCCCCCAAAAAAAAGTCGTCTCCGGACGACTAACAAAATTAGGAGACAACTTATAGACCACAGAAGAAATACTAGAGAGGAGGGGGTGTCCCAGAAGTGTGCTGCTGGCGACGTAACTCGTACACCTGCTCTGTCCTGATGCGGAGATCTGTCTGAATCTGAGAATTAACTTCGACGGCCTCCTTTAAAAGAAGCGCCGCATCCATGGCCTGTGTCCTAGCTAACTGCATCTCGTGCTCAGCCGCATCCTTATCTCGAACTGCTGCCTCCGTACCTTGCTTAGCCACGTTCCTCTCCTGCACCGCTGCTGTCAAATCTGCTAGTAGTGCTTCCCGCTCTGCGGCCCATGCTGCCTGCTGGTCGGCCAAGTCGGCGGCTAGCTGCTTTCTAGCCTCAGCCTCGGCTGCCAATGATCTCTCTGCTGTAACCCTGTCTGCCTCCGCACGCCGACGACCGTAGTAAACATCCTTGTATAGTCCCACAATCTCATGTGCCAGCTTCATCATAGGGGTGTCACTGGGTCCCAACTCCGGCTCAGTGGCCCAATCTGCCAACATCTCAGCTGTTTCCGTCGCCGGCCAGCCCCTGTCTACAAAGCAAGTTTGAAATCGTTGAGGACAAATCCCACGGATATACGCTCTGATCAAGTGCTACTCCCTCCGCTGAGTCAGGGCTTGAATTGCCACATCGTGACCCTTCTTCAAAGCAGACTTCATAGTCCTGAGGTAATCTCGGCACCTGTCCTCATCCGACCCATAGTCCTCCTTGGCGAAGGCCTCCAATGACCATTCTGCATCACTGTTCTCCTCCTCATCAGCGGGAGCCATGCCCACATCCGGTGCCGCCTTCTCTGTTGTTGGCGCAACTACGGCATGTGGCATTCCCTCCTCTTGAAGCTGAGGCTTTGGTACCGCTGGCCATGTTCCTGAACGCATAGGAGACTAAATGGACGGACCCCGCTTGGTAGGAGTGAGTCGGAACTGCTACCTCTATTCATCACCTCCGGTTGGTCAGACTGTGCAAGTTCCATGTTCGTCTCCTGTACGGGCTGGGCTGACTCGGCCTCTGCTAAAAAGGATGATGAAATTGTGACTACTGCATCACAATCAATGACCTCCACCCGCACCTGCAGCTCAGATTGTGGCGGTGGCAACTGTGCTCTCGAGGTGATTGTGACGGTGACATCTGTTGGTACAACTGGAATCACCTCCGCTACAGCCATCGGCAGTGACTCGGCGACTGTCCGTGGGACGACATCCGTCACTATTTGTGGAACCACCTCAATCATTGTCCGTGGGACATCGTCCGTCAGTGCCTGTGGGCCCACCTCCGTCACTGTTCGTGAGACATCTGCCTCCGCTGGAGGAGTCATAAAGACCGGGGCACGGCGCTGACCAAACGCCGAAATGACTGTTGAAAAGGTAGTCAAGTGCACTGAAGTTGACAGCTGAGGAGGGGTAAAGAATATGGGCCCACTACTTGCTGCCTCACAATCAACTTCCGTCGATGTGCTCACCTCTTCTTCCACGGACTCAGCCTCGTCACTCATGGAAGTGCCTTCCCGTCCACTATCTGTCTCTCCGGAAGGGGCCAATCCGCGGAGTACTTTCTTGTGACCTGCTGCTGATCCTCCTGTATCTAAGTGTCGCCAGTAGAATATGGGAGGCTCCCCGTCTGCCAACTTGCCCTGTGGAGGCACCTCAAAGCCATCCATTGGAATCTGGCTAGCTGCAGCCTCAAGAAACAACCCGATGGCATGGTGCGGCATAAAAAATGTTCGGTGCTGAAGCGTCATGAATTCCTCCATTCTGTCGGCAAGAACTGAGGTCCAATCATATACCACTCCCTGCATGATACCATTCATAAACACAATCTGCGGCAACGCTATATCCGAAGCTCGGGTGGCGCCTGTCAATCTGCTCTTGATGACGTCCATGATACATCGCCAATGACCTTCCCGAATAAAGTCTCTGCGAAGCCCTTTGCACTTTGTCTCTTGAACTGCCGTCTCCTTTTCCACCGGTGTAAGGTCCCTGCACACTAGAGCTATCCAATGCTCCTTCCGTTCCCGTGACAGTTTATGATTCTTGATTTCCACTTTCCTCCCACCAGGGCCAGGGATGCCGAAAACCCTAGTGAAATCCCTAGGTTTAAAAGACACTGACATCTGATGCTCTTTGTACAGGAATGTACTCGTTTTGCCCTGGGCGCTATATGTCTTTATCATAGTGCGCAATACTGATTCAAACAACCGGATGGAAAAAGTGGGAAGCTAAATAGCCCAATGTACCTGTGCCCGCATCAAAATCTGTTTAATTTGGTCTGCCTCGAGGGTCTCCTGCCACCACTTTCGGCATTCACTTCCACTAAGACTCTCAAACTGGACAGTGAGATAGGTGAGTTCCTCCTTGATTTTTTGTTTCTTGCTACTGGAACCGAAAGGGCCTGCAACTCGAATCCCTGATGCCAAAACTCTTGAATTCTTCTCCATATTTGCCGCCAACTGACTCTTCCACGGCTTCCGCTTGCCCGCTGACTCCATGCAACAATGACTTATTTCTTCTTATATAGATTTCCCCTTGTCTGTTACACATGCAATCTCACCCCGTGTCGTAGCAAATCCGACTACACCAGCACTCCTAGAAGGCAGCCAGTAACTTCCAGAACAATCTCAATCTTGGCGGAAAACCTAATGCGCTAGATGGAAACTGCGGAAAATAGCATGCTCCTGATGAGTCTCGTTCTACTACTTCCCCGACCTCCAGAAAGTTTGCGTCTGCTAGCAAGTTCAATAGATCAAAAGATTCGGCAAACTCCATTACGACATGAGTGCAGCATCAGAGAACAACCAACGATGAATCCGCATCATTTCAGAGCAGAAGAAGAAAAAGATCCAAAATCAACTTTGAATGATTGTCATGCCCTCCCTTGAAGAGTTGCAGAGATCTTATAGCATGAAGACGACAAAAGACGAGGCAATAATCACACACATCCGGCAGCGACGGACTTCGAACCAGCGTCCGGTGAAAACATCTCTGTCTCACCCGCCATTGCCGGATAACGATACAACCAGAGGGATGAACAAGAACCGATTAAGTTTTATGCTGCGGACGTCTTCCTGTTAACCGCGGAGAGAGTTAAATGTTCGAAGAGACTTTATGCCTGCGGACCATTCTTTCACCGGCGGCTTTCTGTGGCGAGGATTTTATAAAATGTTATGCCTGCGGACATCTGCCCGCAGGGCTTTTAATAACCCGCGGACAGACTGTCCGCGGGGACCTCCGTTCTCTGCCTCCCGCGGGCCCTTTTAAAAAAAAAAATATATATTATTTTCGCAAATTCTAATGCATTAAATAACAACGGTACCTCCCGATGACGTCGCCGCGAGAGAGTCCTGTAATGACGACACTGAAGGATTCGACGAGGGCGAGAACGTTCTTGCGCGATATAGTTTCAACTTAGATCCATTAACTGACTGAGCCATCTCCTGTCCGTCTAAGGTCGCCAGTCTGATTGCCCTAGTGTTACCAATCTCTCGAATTTGATATGGTCCAACCCATCGCACTTTGAATTTTCTTGGCTTGATTTCATTACGGCCATCATACTTCAATAATAACTGTCCCGGCTGGAATTTGCTACGTTTGAGATGCTTATCATGCCACAACTTGCGTCTATTCTGTGCCACTTCAATCGCCCACTGTGCCAACAACCGTTTCTCCTCCAGTTTATTCAAATTATTCAATCGCTCTTGTAAGCTTCTGTCATCATCCAATTTGTTTTCCAACACTATTCGGAGACTCGAAATCATGAATTCCAATGGGACCACTGCTTCCTGTCCAAACATTAACTGGAATGGTGTGTGCCCTGTCGTCACCTTGTACGCCGTGCGGTACGCCCACAGGGTAGCGGGTAAGTTCTCTTCCGTCAGAGTTTTCCTCCCTTGGCGAAAACAAGTTCAAGAACTCCCGTGCCTCTTCCACCAATTCCACCCGCTGCCAAGTCTCCTCCAACAAGTCCTTCGCACTCCTGTTTCTGTTGGCAAGCTTTTGGAACCTCCTACGGCAGTCTGCCTGCTGTGCCAGAATTAAATGTTCTTGTGCAGTACGGATTCCATCTTTTCCCTTCGCCTTATTCCGATCCTTGTTAAGCTGATTTGGCATTAGTCTTCATTCTTCCCACCTTCCAGATTCATAAGGCAACGGCGCTAAATGTTTACCGTACAGGTAAAAAAAATGATAGTATACAGACAATGAACACGAACAGCAGAATTATATTCGCAATAGTAGATGAATGATGCTTTACAAAGATCCCAGACGGGATATAAATACTACCGCCGAACCTTCCCGAAGGGGTCCGTCGGCCACAATTATTCTATCCGCTACAAATTATTTACCGACGACATCGGCTACAGAATACAGAAACACCGCCAGACCGTTGGCTACAGAATACCGAAACACCGCTGGACTGCCGGCTACAGAATACAAAACACCGCCGGACCGTCGGCTACAGAATAGAAAATACCGCCGAAACCATCCAGTCGGCTAACAATCATCTCAGTGGCGGAGTTAGTGGCTAGTTCTTGTCTTTTGTTGCAAAGCATTCTGAAGAAGGGGACCCCCTTTTCTGTTTGTTTTTGGGTAGATTTTGGCTTCTTGCTCATTTACATTTTGCAAATTTAGGGAGGGTCTCAGAAGCAGCAAAATGTTTTGAGGAATTTGTGACCAAAAGACATCAATTAGACAATGACCATTAAGGGTGGGTATTAGAATATTAGAATATTTGTTTAATGATCATCCTATTTAGTCTTTAATTTATTAGGTAGTTTATATTTCCATTTTTACTTCACTAGTGTTTCTTTTAGAAACATTGTCTTTGTAAATCTATGTAAGGAGCTTTCATCTCTTTTGTTTAATACAACTACAACAACATCAAATTACCATAACAACTCCTCTTAATGACAACAGGGAACTAATCCTCTAGCCTAAGAGAACTATCAACACCAGAGAAAAAAAACAAAGGAATGAAGATGTTAATGAATACCTTGTAAAATGGCAAGACCTTCTTGAAGAAGATGCCACTTGGGAGAATGAGCACGTTCTCCAACATCCTAATTTGAGGCTGCTTGTAGCTAGGCAATTTTAAGGGGGGGTTACTGTCATAGCTCATTAGACTCTCACTACATCGCCAACACACCACATTGCATAAGCATACTTCATATATGGGCATGCTAACTACATACTCAACGTTGAGCTATATCACATCCCCATTCACATTTGTCATATATCAATTATTATGTATAATGACAATTACAAATGATTACTCGTATTAATCGTAAATGATTATTGTTAGTAAATAACAATTATTGGTTATGAAGATTGGCATCTTTCCATTGCACCTCTTCAACGTATACTTATATTAGCTGATCAACTCTGCAAATGTAGGTAAGAAGAATTGATTTTATATAAATTACATCCCTTTGTGGAATCCGCTTGATAAAAGACCATAGTAGGTTGCAATAGCAACCATTTGGTGTAGGCATACAATCGCATATAAAAAAAAAACATCATTAAAGAGAGTATATAATTAGATTAAAATGAAAGACAACTCCTATAACAGAGACCATTGCATAAATCAAATTAGAATATTGGAGATGGCATATCTCTGCTAGAGTTCATTAGTTATCTTGTAGATCACAACATATATTACAAATTAGATCAAATACAACCATATAGGGCATCATGCATAATATACATTGTTATATTACAGACAACCAATGTATTACAACTCCATTCTTGATTCCAAAAGAGCATTTGGAATTACTAGTCATTTGTACTTCCATATACATGTATTGAGACATTACATTCATACTTCATTATTGTGGCATTTGGAATTACCAATCATACATACTATCCATTGTAAATGCATTCACATTTCATCTTCAAAACATTTGTAACTACTAGTCATATATGCTTGATAGTTCATTATCATTGTATTAATATTTGACAGTTGCTGTATTCATAATTATAGTAATTCATATTTGTATTTCGAATACATTTTCATTGTCTAATTGAAGAAGTTTTGCAAATTCAAATAGTGTCCATATAACAAAAAAAAGTGACATTACAACAAATGTTGTTGCATATTGTTGGGTGGAAATTTTGCAACTAACAGTTTGGGTAAAATTCAATCACAAAATGGGTAGACCGGCCACAGTGTGTGAGACAGAGTCTCTCCTACTTTAAAGGGAAGGCTCCTCCTTCTCACCGTTCCTTGGATCAACTCAAGGTTGTTGATGCGAGTTTTGTATCACTTACATAACATATTAGCAATTGAACATTTGATACAGAGTATTAAGCATAGAATTCCTCTCTTGAAAAGTTATTGCTCATGGGATATGAGAATAACTCCAATGTTCCTTACTCTTGTGGATACTCGCTCAGTTTTATCGATGTGATTTGCTGGTAATCACGTAGGCGGCCTTACGCTATTCTTTCGAGGATGGCTTGGACTTTGGTGGGATGAAGGTGATGGTGGCTCGGTTTGTGAAATGTGCGGGTGGCAGATAATGTTGATGGTAGTGATGATGGAGGGTGTGTCTGTCGATGATGATGTTGATGGAAAGCGGTGGTGGTGGAAGGTGAATGGATGAGTTCTATCACTTAACTTACTTCTCTAAGCTTCGACTACCCAGCTACTCACTATTCTACTCCTATTCCTATGAATGAAAGGTTAGCAAATGGACAGGGATCGAACCTAATGAGAGCTGACCAACGGCCTCACTTCCACAGGTGCAATGATTCAAAAGTACAATAAACTAGTTCACCACACAAGGCTTCCCAACCAACCGCTAGGATGCTAGTGGTCTAGTATTGACCCCTATCAAATATTTGCCAAAGCTACCACACAACTATTCATCTACTTTAACCTCACTTAAACAACTTCAAATAAAATTTGCTTCAACAACTTGAAAGGAAATCTAACTAAGTGGAAGTAGAAAACATGCAATAATACCCAATGTTCTTAATCAACATGCAAATCGCAACAATGAAGAAGAGAGCAATTTTGGTATTATCTTCGCAACAATTTCTCCAACTCCTTTACAAATTAGAGCAAATGGCCTTATATAGGGGCCAAAAATACAACGGACGGTGGAGATCAAAACAAGATCAATGATCCAGATTGGATTCTTAAAACCCTAATTAGGGTTGCCACCCCATTAGCCAATGAGAAGATGCCACCTCATCAATGAACCAATGAAAAAAGTGCAAAAAGTGGCAACCAATGAGAAGGCACCAAAATGGTGGCCAATTAGAAATAGACACTTGTCCTATTCTAGAAGAAAGGGAAATTGCCACTTGGGCTTACATCAAATGATCTTCTAATATAAATCTTCCCATTTCTTTCATTTTTTTAGCTAAGGCAATGAACTTAGCTAGTCTTTCATTAACTTCTTCCATAGGAGGACAAGGCGTGTGCTTCGCCCTGTGTTCCACTGACTTTGCCACGCTACTTGCTGCTTGTAGTATCCTTTTGTGATCCTTCTCATATTCCTTCGCAAATCGAATAAAAGCACTAAGAGAGGAAACGGTGCCTGAATGCTTTTTCTTGATAGCAACCTTTCCCAACTCATCCATCTTGGATCTGAAATTTGTCTCATTGACATCCTCTTTGCCAAGGGGGATTGTCCTTCCTTCAGTCTTTCCCTCATCCGTATCATGTCCACTATACCAATATTGGTGTCGGTTATTCTCTTCATTTTCGAAAAGAAGGGCGTTTTGGACATCATATCCTCTTTGTCTTTTTTAGTCTTGTCCGCTTGGGATTCTTACTTGCACTAACATCCTCCATGCTCGTTGCCCTATTACGGGATGGTAGAGTGGTGGGCCAGAAGGCAAGTAGAACCAAGGGAAGCAATCCTAAGACTAGAACGAAAGAAGGATGTCAACTTAAGGACCCTTTGCAACTCTAGATGATGAAAATTCACCTTAACCAATAATCTTATAGTGACTTTTCGGAATTAGGACTTGACCCTAAGAACTTCATATCCCTTGCAAATCAGAAATTTATCATGCAATTCACCTCCAAATAAAATTACCCAACCTAGGGCAAAAATTGCAGCCTCTTGCAAAAATCAAAATTTTATCTCCCACAAATTTCGGCTCTCAGAAATTTCGCCCTCCACAAATTTCGACTCCCACAAATTTCGCCCTCCACAAAATTCACCAAGCAAGAAGAGTGCAGATCTGCTCTTGTAAAATTGCCAACGCCTTGAGAAGGAGAAGTGAGAAGTGAGGAAGAAATGGGAGAGAGGCCTCCTCTTATACCCAACTTTCTTACTCCCCCCAAGCTAGCCGACTTGGACCTTGGGAGCAAGAAAAAACAATAATTAATGCAAAATTATGACCCACAATTAAATATTTAGCTAAATATTAATTTTGCCAAAATGAAAATTACCTTTTAAAATTGCCAATTAGTTCTAAATTGCAAAAGAAAATTAAATGGTGCCTCGGAGATGTTAAATATTTTCATTTAATGAGGATTTAGTAATTAATACGTCATTAAAATTGGATTTTGGCTAACCAAAGCCCATTTTTCAATATTAAATTACCAATTTCATTAAAGGCAAAAAGTTTTCAAGGCAATTTTAATCTATTAAAGCCAATTTTTTGCAATTTTTACCCAAATCGATTTTGCTATGCCAATAATTTTCTTTTTTTTGACAAAAATAAAATAAAATTTCTTCTAGAGCCAAAAATCGATTTTTGCAATTTAGCCTCATTTCAACAAAATTAAAATTTTCACCAAAGAAAAACTTGAGATTTTCCAAAACTTAAGTCTAACAAAATTTTTTCCTTTTGAAAGATTATTCAAATTTACACAATTATATCCGGATTTTCAAAGGAAAACGTCTAAGTACAAATTTACAATTTTATCCTGCCAAATATTGCTCTTTAAAATTTTGTTCGGCCTAAGGATGAAATTGGTGGCTCTGGAAAATCAAGTTAAAAAAATTGGGGTGAAAATAAGCTAAGTCTCCACACATTTGTCCTAAAGGTGCCAAGGCGTGAAATTTTCAAAACTCAAAAATTTTGGACAACCCAAAAATTTGCCGAGGTGATATAAAAAAAAGGGGGGTCCCCAATATTTTGGGGCGATGGTGTGAAAACCTCGCAACAAAGGTAAGCAAGAAGTTGAGAGATTTGAAAGGGTATTACCAATATTCTTTCCTCTTAACTTTCATAAAATAATTCATTTACTCGTGGAGTGAGTTATGGGCAAGATGAAACTTCAAACTACACTCCTATCAAAAGTTGTAAACGGTGATACTGATAAACCAACACTAACTTTAAGGCTAGCTGAAAGCATATTAATTTGGCTCTAAGTCCGGTCTTAATCCAAGCTATAAGAATAATCTTTATTAGTGGGGCACAAAGACATCCACAAGTAAAGAATTCTAACTATTTTTGTGAATTAAGGAGATACAAGCTCTAGTGCAAGCTCCTAGTCTATGTATCACCACAAGCGCTCTTAGTCAAAGTTTCGGCTTCGATTGCTTCCTAACTCTTTATACTCAATTATCAAGAACACAAAAACACATGAATCAAAGATAACAAAATGCAAATCACTGTCAAAGCTTCTAATTTGTATTAGTCACAATTGCACTCAATCAAAGTTCAGCTCGAATTGTTTCTTTGTATTTACTTTTCTTTCAAAATAGTACTATATAATCAAAGTTATGCTTGCACAATTTCTCTAGAGCTCTCTTGCATACAATAAAAGATGATTTTTACAATGAGGGGGCACTCCTTTATATAGGCAAAGGAGTTGAAAAAAATGAGGAAAAAGTGGGAGCAACTCAACCAACTTTGATCTGGTCTAATTAAGGAGAGAAATTATTGGATTACATGTCATCAGGACATGCAAATCATATTACATGTAATTACACAATTTCATGCAATACATTCTCACTAACTACATGCATGAAAATAAAGAAAGAAGAAGACAAAAGTAGAAGTAATAATCCTAAGGATAATTTTGAAGTGCCTTGTATTTGGCGATGCAGTCATGCATTATAGGAAGATTTGAGATCTCTATTGATTTTGATATGGCCTCAGTCCTGACTGTATCGGTGTATGTTGATCTTACAATCTTGTAGTTTTCTGCAATTGAATCCTATAGATGCTTTGCCACTGATTTATATGCTGCAAATCTATTCATTGTCTGTGAGCTAAATTCCTTAGAATCAAGTTCAACATTGACTCTGTTTGTGTATTCTGAAGTCATTTCTTCTGCTGAAACCAAATTATCATGTTCAGTGAGAACAATGCATCCTATTTGTTCCAAGTTGCATATAAGGTCTGTTTCAAATGTTTGATAGTCTTCCAAGGCTACTTGCAATTTGGTCAATAGTTTTCCCAGTGTCTCTTCCTTGTGTCCCATGAGACCCTGGCATCTGTAGTTCAACATTGACTCTGTTTGTGTAATCTGAAGTCATTTCTTCTGCTGAAACCAAATTATCATGTTCAGTGAGAACAATGCATCCTATTTGTTCCAAGTTGCATATAAGGTCTGTTTCAAATGTTTGATAGTCTTCCAAGGCTACTTGCACTTTGGTCAATAGTTTTCCCAGTGTCTCTTCCTTGTGTCCCATGAGACCCTGGCATCTGTAAAACATCTTTGAAGATGGAATGACTTCACATGCCACTATGCCATCCAAATCAGTATTGGCTATCTCCTTCCAATCTACTAAAAGTTCTTTTAGAGTACTGGCTTCTTGATTCATAGAAAAAATCAAGTCATGTATAGTTTCTTTAATTTCTCTAATGTGTTCAAGAACTCTGACCGCATCTTTGATAGCTTGCATTCCTTCTGAGACAATTTCTCTAGACCAAGTTTTGGCTACTTCAATCAGTTTTTTCTCCTTAGCTGTACGAGAAGTGGTAGCCGCAGGTTTTGATGACTGCTGTCGGATAACCTCATTTAGGCAAGTGACTTCTTCCTTAAGCTGATTTTTCTTTTCCCAAAGCTCATGATTGCTTCCAAACACACTAGCAAGCGCATCTTGCAAACATCTCGGCCATGTTTGTTTACCAAGATCAATCCTGGTTAACTTATAATCTGAACAATTAAGTTCCTTAGCTGGTTTATCCACTAAGGACTCTGCAACTTCAACATATTTGGTTTTCTCATACCCAACTATGAATCTTGAAACAATCTTGTCTTTCAAAGATTTGGATTTGGTCTTCTTGATAGATAGATTGTCTAGAGCAACACTACTTTCCTCCTCTTCATATTAATCTTTCCCAACTATGCAGACAAACTGAAACCCTCATCAGCTGAAACAGGAATAATGGCTATGGTAGCCATTGATCTTGATTGTATTTCAGTTGTAACTATGTATGCCCCAGTCTATACAACTGAATCCATAGGTACTTGTTGAGACGATTCCATCACAAACATACCAAAACCAGCAACTGAAGTGTCAAGCTGGGGAAACTTGTCCTTTTGTGAGGGTTGGGAAACCCTCAAAAAGATCTCCCAATTGTTTATTCTATTCTGTCATGAGAATGGGAGGAGCTGTGGAAGAGATAGGAAAAGATGACATGTTCACCTCTGAGGTAGATGTAAAGACAGTGGAGAATGAATCCATGTCGTTGCCTACATTATCCAAAAGGGGTTCCTCCTGAGTAGGTGATTTTTGAGCATTTGGTGGCCTTGGAGGAGAAATTATCATGATTTCTCTTTCCTCTTCATTAGTTTTTTCTTCAGATGTAATTTTTTCTTTAGCTTCTTCTTCTTGAATTGGTGCTTGAGAGAGCTCCTGAGATGACTTCGACCCTTTTCCTGCTTTGAGCTTAATCTTGAGGGATTTCTCAGGTGTTGAAGATGCACCATCTTGACTTATAATTTCTATCTTAGATGTCTTTCCAACCGGTCCAGAACTGTTGCAATCTAAATCGAGCTTAGGATATCCCTTGCTGAGACGGTTGATCTTTAGCCATTTGTTGGTATTTTCCAAGATGGACTAGAATCTATCAAAGATAGAGATGCATTCCTTGTGTTTCCAATTGATGGGAAATGGACAACGCTTGTCAAAGCCTGCTTGATGGTATTCCGAATCTTGAATACTATCATTGTCTCTTGCTTGGAATTTGGGTGGAATCTCAACCATGTTGAGATCAATGATCTACTGCAAGGTGAGCCTACAGCAATCCATCTTCATAATATCTATCTCCATGCACATATCAATCCATACATCTTCCATGTGGTGAACATGAGTGAATGCTCTCTTGATTTTTGAATTCAAACCTCGGTAATCAAAATCATACCTAGCCTTGAACTTCTTCATAGTAATCAGCTGGAGTTCTGTCTCAATATCCTTTGCCTTGTATACTGAGTTGAGCATATATCGCCCTATCACCAAAGGTTTAGTGGTAGTGATACTGAAACTTGGCTTATGTAGAGTATTCTGATTTGATTGCACCTCCATAAGATGCTTGGCTAACTCCATCAAAATGATCTTGTCACTACGATGCCTTGGTAGCGCATACGACTCTCCTTTGAAGTAACCAACCCTTAGATAAGTGAAAGTTGGAAACGGTAGAAAGATGCAACCAAACTGATTCACCTTGTTCCAAGCTTCATTTGATGCTCTCCTAATCACTAATTCCTTATCAAATTGACATTTTAAATGTCCAAAGAATGCATCTTGGTCTCTCCTATAATGTACCTTACTCTGTGTCAATATGATTTGTTCATAGTGATTCCAAATGAGAACTAGAGCGCGATCTTCCTTGGTTGATAAGCTTGAAAAAGCTCCCATAGCTGCAACTATATAAACTAGAGATGAATTCTTATAGAATGATGTTGAAGTTTCCATGTTAAGCAATTATTCACACAAAGCTGTACTAATGAGCTCTCCCCAGAAGATGGGTTCTTCATTATCATAGATTTGGAAAATGAATTTGAACATCCATGGTTCAAATTTGCCAGATTCCTTAAGGCCACACACCCTGCTTAGAAGGGTAATCAAGTCTTTACATTTTAGCTTAAAGTTAGATCTGTGTAAAGTCTTTGGCCATCTAGAAAAGTTGTTTCTCCTGATAGTCAAGTAAGATGCATTCATATGCTTTTGATACTCTAGCTTTCTCTAGTTCCACAAGTAGAGAGCTGTATGCTTTGATAAGTCTACACATTTTGCACTTTGAGGAACCTTGAAAATCTTTTCAATCACTACTAGATCTAGACTGATGATGACTTTTTTATCTTTGGATTTAGAACTGAAATGGCGAGGGCATCCTAAGACGAACTCAAATTCTAAGGCAGCCATAGGAAAAGTAGATACAAGATGAATGTTACTTTTCTTTATGCGCCTCATCTCTCTGCTTGAAGGATTTTCGACCCTCTGTAGGAATTCAACCATGTCCACATGTCCAATCTCTCTGTATTAGAAGCATTATCTAAGGTAAAAGAAACTTGAGATACAGTTGCATGTGCCAACTTCTTGTCATATTGATACTTCATCTTTCCTTTTGAGTTTGAAGACGGGGGCATATCTTGTGCTACAACATGAAAATTCCAAAGTGTGAACACATCATCAGAAGATATGGATACTGACTCCATGAGGATATTGGCAAAAGATGGATCTTGAGAAAAAAATGAATTTAGATTATGGATTAGATAGTCATGGAGTGTATGCAATGAGTTGGATGTGATATGAGAAGTATGCGCAGAGGGTTAAAATGACACTTAGGAAGTAGCATTTATGTACGTATGTGTTTTCATGTAAGTGCTCTTTGGAATGCAAGCTAAGTACATGGGAATGCGTGCAAATGACAAGGCTGATTTTGGTATTTAAAGAGTAACCTTCTACCAAAACGGGTTCTCTAGGTGTAATTACATATAAAATTATTTACATGTAATCATGACTAGATGTAATCATGCAATTAGGTTCGAAGGATGAGATTACATGTACATTGTAAATGCATATGAAGGATGAAATTAGATGTATTTGCGGATGGAGAGTGAGATTACATGTAAATGCGGATGAAGTGACATTACATGTAAATTGTCTTGGAATGTAATTGCATATGAAAGGAATGGATACAATGTGCTTTGACATGTGTTGGTGAAATGGTGTGATGCACTTGCATGTAAAGTTGGTGAAGAATGATTGTGGATTCTTGGGAAAAAACCTTAAGCCTTTCGAATAACAAAACAAAAACAAACAACAAACCAAAACCAAACACAAAACAAAAACATACCTTTGGTTTTTGACTCAAACATGGAAAATACCAAGCTACTTTCCTATGCAAATTCGAAAATTGAATTTGGGGAAATTCTGAACACTTGAAAATGAATGTTTTCAACTTATTTAAAGAGAATTTGCACTTTACATGGCATATATTTCGACAAATGTGCAATAACAAGCCATAATACGTAGCAAAATAGCAAGATAAGCATGAATTGATGAGCAAAGTTGAAAATGTCTACTTGGAGATCAAAGAGCCAAACTAGGAAGATTGATAAGTTTGAAGAGAAATCCTCCTTTGAATTCAAACCACAAACAACTAACTTGACTCTTTCAATCTTGCAAGTGATGGATATTGATGAGCATTGAATGGACGTTTTGGCATGGATATGCCAAAAACATGGTTTCTTCTCTCCAATACATAATTTGTTTTTGCTAAAAATTGTATAGAGGGACGTTTTTGACCATAAACGTGGTCTCAATATGTAAGAACATGAATCGTTTTTGCTCTAGGAATGCAAAAACATGATCACCAATAGCAATGATATGGATTGAAACCCCAAAATGATTCCTTCTTGAGCAAAAACATGATCTAAAAACCTCCAAATCTGGACTTTTTTGCTAAAGCGTGGCTTCAAAACACCATGAAATGCAATGTTTTTTGCATGAGATACAACGTTTAGGGCATGAGAATGCAAAAACGCCTCTTATTGCATGGATTTAATGAACAAATCTGAAGATTTCTTGGCCAAATGTGTTCATCAAGGGCACAAGCATGGACGTGTTTGCTCTTGCAATGTGTCTCAAGATGCAAATGCATGCATTGAGAGCCCAAACCCATTCTCTAGGAGAGTTTACATGTTTTAAAATGCATGTAAGTTAGTCTACTATGTAAGACGCATTCTTGGAGTGCCTTTGCATATTTTAAATAACATGTAAGAGACAAAATGCACTCTCCAAGCCTCATTACATATTTTGAAAACTTTTCTTTGGAGTAGAGATGCAAAACACACTTTTGGAGTGCCTTTACTTGTTTTTAAATTTGTCAAAATGATGCAAGTAGTTCAAAAATGCACTCTCCAAGGCTCTTTGCATATTTTAAAACTTGCATGTAAAGGCAAATCCTTCATAAACACACTCTTGGGAAGGCATTACATATTTTGAAAATATGCAATATGTAATATGTTTTTGATAATTTTGACTTTGGAGAGCCAAAATGTGGACTCAAGATGCAATTACATGTAAAGTGGATTACATTTAAAGAAGGTTTTTTTGCAAAATGGACTCTACGGAGTCCATTACATGCATTTATAGTGCAAAACGCACTCTTGGAGCTCCTTTACATATTTACAAGTAAATGGGTTAAAAGTTGCCTTTACATAACTTAAATGATCAATTAAACACATATTTAATTGATTTTTGAGGAAATATCATTTAATTGGGTCAAAAATAATATTTACACTATATAGTTTAATTACAATGTGCAAATATCATTCAAAAAGTAATATTTACTTAAATGTCTTAAATTAAAACATAAAGTAACTCAAAAATATAAATCAAACTATATAGTTAATAAAGTCACCTAGGTGAAAAATTTAAAAAGTAACTCAACATGAAAACATAACATAAAGTGCTCTATAGTCACTTAAGTGATAAATTTAAGTGGTAAAGTAACTTAAAAACATAAAATGAAGTCAATTTATGTTATATTTTGCAAAAAGTGAATGTCAACATTAAGATATAACATGATATTTTAAAATATGTAATTGTATCTTGAGGTAACACTTTTTGGGCACTAATGGGTCATATCTTTTGGTTGTCAAACCCGATTAAGCCCTAAGATATACCAAATTGAAGAGAAAACCAAAAGCAAGGGTTTGAGCAAAACTAAAAGACCAAAAGCAAATGAACACACTCAAAAAATACGAAAAAGAATGTTGAAGGCTTCAAAAATCAAGCATAGGCTCACCAATAGAAAAACGAAATTGACTCCATGAAAGCCTTCGGTAAAAGAGTTTATTATATGAATTGGAGTCGATTGATTGATCAATATCGACCGATTAAATAATAAATCAACTTAGAGAAAAACGAAACTAAGTTGAAAAAGTTTTGTACTGTTACCTACATTTTGTGGTAACAAAATGCTGGACAACACATGTCAAGTAAAATAAAAAAGGGGAAGCATTGCTGATTTATAATGAAAAGAAAATATATGGCTTCCATAGGTTTGTAAGATTAAGAACGACAACAGCTTGGTTACTTACTCAAAAGTCAAGAAATAGGGCAACTATTGTTACATCACATAAGGCGATTCAATTGTTCATTCCAATGTGTGTACATGTCTTAATCTTCCCCATTTTATGTAGTTTAGGGTGAAATTCATTCTCATACAAAGCTAGGTATTTGGAGTTATTTCCCAAAGTCAACCCAATAGCCTTGTTGCCAATTAGGCATCCATCGTCTCAATAAGGATATCACCTTGATTCAAAGAACATATCTAACATATCTCTCTTATGAGCCAGACGTCCATAGCCTAAGTAGAGTTACTTGCATAACTTGAGCTTTTTTAACCTTCAAATTTTTCTTTTTAACCCATTCCCTTTTTAACTATATGGAAAATGAAGTGGCATTTCACTTGGAATCAAGGTAGTAGTGAGAAACACCATTTAGATTTTTCACTTAGTAAGAGTCCTATAATCAACCATTGCTAATTCATAAGAGTAATTAATGTGTAATTGTGATAAGAATTTGAGAATGATGCCACCTGTGCATGATATGACATATAATAACTCTAGTACGTTGATATAAGAGTTAGTACCCTGAAGTATCTGAGTTAATCTGTCATTGTAAATAGAAAAATAAATGTATTTAATTCCTTGCAAAAACTGAGTGCAAAACCTATACCATCCGCGCTATTAAGCAGCCAAACTACATACATTGAATGTCGACCAAGAGAATGACATTCTTGAGAAGTAGACCTTGTATGCCAAGGGTCGCTTTGTCATAATGACTTGCCAAAAGCAATAAAAGTTCAAGCGCAAAAAAAAGCCTCAATGATTATAAATCACAATAGATCATTCCAATTAGATGGATTTTTTTGTGATTTACTCAGGTGGAAATCGCTTAGTAGAGAGATAGCTTGTAGTTATGGATACTTCTGTTAGGTTGACAAGCTCAAGGCCACAAAACTGCTTTCTTGGGTTTGTTACCAGTAGACACTTAATGCGATTAATCAATACAAAGAACTATATGGTGTTGGTCACAGTGAAGTGGGTGCTTGGTTGTAACTTTGATGCAGGCAAAGGATGAATAACTAGGCCAAAGGCACACCTAGCTATCCAAACCACCCTACAAGAGTTAACACAACGGAAGCAAACACGAGGAACAACACCAAGGAAAGAGAGAACAAGGATATATTTATTGATTCATCAAATATTCAGCGTACATGCCTAGCTGTAAGGCCTTCTGGGTTACGGCCAGTTACAAATGTACAACTTCCAGATCTCCAAATCAGCTTTTTAAATTCACATATCTTTTTTCTTTTGAACTCTCCCCCCAAAAATCTGCCCACACCCTACTTATACTTGCCAAAATGGCTTACAGATAATTCTAGAACATAGAGAAACCACAAGTCGGCCCTTATCAAATATAATTAACTATATCAAAATTAAATGTGAGCAAAGTCGGCCAAATTGGAACTAGGCAGAATGAACTAATGTGCAGGATTACAAAAAAACCTAAGATGCTCCTGCATCAGACAACCAGGGTGCTCCTGAATCATGCAAGTGTCACACCCTAAGCTGAATCCAACTCAAACTGAGAAATCCATGTAGCATCTTCAATTGGTCTATTCTTCCACTTCACCAAATATTCATAGTAATCTTTTCCTCCTGTGCTCTTACCAACTCTTTGATCCAATATTTGTTCAACCTCTTCGATTTGCTTCTTAGGATAATCATCAGGTACAACAATTTTATCCTCTGACTCATGATACTTATACAAATCAGCAATATTGAATATAGGAGATATATCCATGTCATTAGGTAACTCAACTTCATAAGCATTACCACTATCAAACTTCTTCAAGATCTTACAAGGTCCAAATTTCTTCATCTTCAGCTTACTATATATTCTAGCTGGCAATCTTCGTTTCTTCAGATGAACCATCACCTCATCACCAACCTGAAAATCATGGTGTCTTCTAGACTGATCAACATTCTCTTTATACTTCTGATTACTTTGTTCCAATCTCAACTTCACTTCCTTATGCAAAGACTCCATAAAATCAGCAAATTCTTCTCCTGCAGTGCTTCTTTTTTCTTCACCAACAACATCTCTCAAATCTGATATGCCTCTAGGATGCATTCCAGTAACAATCTCAAAAGGTGTCTTCCCTGTACTCCTATTCACAGAATTGTTATATGCAAATTCAGCTTGTGCCAATACCATCTCCCAATTACTTGGCTTATTCCCAACCAAACATCTTAGCAAATTACCCAAGCTTCTATTCACAACCTCTGTCTGTCCATCTGTTTGTGGATGGAATGTAGAACTAAACTTCAACTCAGTACCCATCTTCTTCCACAAAGTCTTCCAAAAATATCCAACAAACTTACTGTCTCTGTTAGAAATAATACTTCTTGGTAATCCATGCAATCTCACAATCTCTTTAAAAAAAAGTTCAGCAAGATGCTCAGCATCTGATGTCTTCTTACATGGTATAAAATGAGCCACCTTAGAAAATCTGTCCACTACCACAAATATGGAATCATACCCTTTCATTATCTTAGGCAATTTAAGAAAAAAATCCATACTAATGTCAGTCCAAGGTTTCTCAGGAATAGTAATAGGTGTATACAAACTAGTATTTTGACTCACTCCTTTTGCAACTTGACAAACTCCACAACTCTTTACAAATTTTTGAACATCCTTATACATTTGTGGCCAATAATATTTTTCTTTCAGCAAACCCAATGTTTTATCAATTCCAAAATATCCAGCTAATCCACCACTATGCTTTTCCTTAATTAGATTCAACCTCATAGAACTTCTAGGAATACACAACTGAATGCCTTTGAACAACATACCTTCTTGAATGAAATACTCATCATACTTACTTATGTGATCTGTCAGATTTGGTACTCTGCACTCTCTCCATGCCTTAGAAAAATCAGGATCAACATCATATAACTCTTTCATCTCATCAAAACCAAGAACTTCAACCTTCATTTCAGTCAACAAAGAATGTCTTCTACTC
Organism: Cupressus sempervirens; assembly: GCA_028749045.1. Classification (NCBI taxonomy): domain Eukaryota; kingdom Viridiplantae; phylum Streptophyta; class Pinopsida; order Cupressales; family Cupressaceae; genus Cupressus; species Cupressus sempervirens. The sequence goes on from CM053783.1 coordinate 745,305,201, forward strand.
AATGCATCAACAACTTTGTTAGTAACTCCACTCTTATGCTTAATCACAAATGTAAAACTCTACAAATATTCAACCCACTTCATATGTCTTTGATTCAACTTATGTTGACTTCCCAAGTATTGTAAAGCTTTATGATTAGTATACAACACAAACTCCTTAGGCATCAAGTAATGTCTCCACTTCTTCAATGCTTGAACAATAGCATAAAACTCTTGATCATACACAGAATATTTCCTTCTAGCATCATTCAACTTTTCACTAAAGAAAGCAACAGACTTACCTTCTTGACTTAATACAGCTCCTATTGCATTACCACTTGCATCACATTCAACTTGAAATACTTTGTTGAAATCAGGCAAAGCCAATACTGGTAATTCTGCAACCTTTTGTTTCATAGTCTCACAACTCTTATCAGCTCCATGTGTCCACTTGAATTCCTTTTTATCTCTCCTCATTGTCTCAGTCATAGCATTGCAAACAGCATTGAAATTCTTTATAAACTTTCTATAAAAACTAGCTAAACCATGAAATGATCTTACCTGACTCATATTCTCAGGTGTAGGCCATTCCAAAATTGCTTTAACCTTCTCAGGATCCATCTTCAAACCATCAACTGAAATCACAAATCCCAGATACACAATCTCCTCTTGCATAAAAGAACACTTTTTCAGATTAATTAGCAACTTTTCCTCTTTCAACCTCTGCAATACTTGTCTAATATGCTCAAGATGTTCTTCCTTAGTCTTACTGAATATCAGAATATCATCCAAATAAACAATCACAAACTTACCCAAAAATCTTTTCAGAACTTCATTCATTAACCTCATGAAAGTACTAGGTGCATTAGTCAAACCAAAAGGCATAACCAACCATTCATACAAACCATCTTTTGTCTTGAAAGCAGTCTTCCATTCATCACCTTCTCTGATTCTGATCTGATGATAGCCACTCTTCAAATCAATCTTGGTAAAATACTTTGCTCCACTTAAACAATCCATTATGTCATCCATCCTTGGCATAGGAAACCTATATTTCACTGTTATCTTATTAATCGCTCTGAAATCAGTACACATTCTCCATTCTCCCTTCTTTTTAGGTGCTAATACAGCAGGTACAGCACATGGACTCAAGCTTTCTCTGATCAAACCTTTCTGCAACAACTCATGCACTTGTCTGTTAAGTTCTTCATTCTTTGTAAGTGTCAATCGATATGGTGCTTTGTTTGGCAAACTTGCTCCAGGAATCAAATCCATACAATGACTTATACTTCTTACTGGAGGTAATCCATCAGGAAGGTCATCAGCAATAATGTCTTTATATTCATTGAGCAATTTTGCAATTTTTTCTGGCACTTGGTCAATACTACCATCTGTCACTTGGTCACCACTATCTGGCACTCGGTTAGCATTATTCTCTTGCACTTGGCCTTCATTGACAAAACTTGGTTTTCTTGAAATTATGGCAAAACAAACCTGATTCTTCTTCACTTCCTTTTCAAATTGTTTCCCATTAACCATACAAATCTTTACAGTAGTACAATTAACCTCATTTGGAACTTCAATCAAAGGCAACAATGTTTGTTTCTTCCCATTCACCCAAAGAGTATATTGATTCAATCTTCCATCATGTATAGCATGTCTATCATATTGCCAAGGTCTACCCAACAAAATATGACAACAATCCATGGGCATAATATCACACAAAACTTCATCAACATAATGTCCAATTTTAAATTTCACAAGGCATTGCTCACTTACCAATATCTTATGCTCATCTTTGATCTATGAAACATGATAAGGTTTGGAATGTTTCAACCTCTCTAACTGCAACTTGGTAACCAGCTCTTCTGATGCCAGATTTGTAGAACTCCCACTGTCAATGATCACTTTGCAACATTTTTCAGCCATCTTACATCTTGTCTTGAAAAGACTTATCTTTAAAACAGGTTCCTCATCACTTCTTTTATTACATAAGGTTCTTCTCACCATCAGATTTTCTCCAACTTCAGGTCCACTTGGTGAATTTTCAATGTCTTCTTGAATCACAGCATTTCTATTATTCTGTCCACTTTCAGAGGATCTACATTCAAAAGATCTATGCCCTTCTTTGCCACATCTAAAACAATTACCATGAAATCCACTTCTAGAATAGGAATTACCTCTTCCTCGGTAAGAATTAGTGCCTCCTTGGTAAGAATTACCACGTTTCCATTCGATCTTGCCTTTATCATCACTCTTCCATTCAGATTTGCCTTTATCTTGCATAGAATTGTCAGATCTACTGCTTTCTCCATAAGATCTACCTCTACCTTTTTGGAATCTACCACCTCTACCTCTTTGTCTTTGTTTATGCTTCTTTGTCAAGATCTCCTCAGCCTTCAAGGCATACTGGTATGCTTCTTCCACACTTTCCAACTTCACAAAACTTATCTCATCTTGAATTCCAGATCTCAATCCATTAATGTACCTTGCAATTTTCTCAACATCATCATCCGCATGTCCAGATCTGATGTCCAATCTATAGAATTCTTCCACAGTCATGTCCCTTTGTTTCAAATTTTGCATCTTTCTCAATAAGCTAACTTGGTAATCAGCAGGAAGGAATTTGTTCTTTACCTTGTTCACCATCTTTGGCCAACTTCTTATCTTCTCCTTTCCTCTCCTTTGTCTATCAGTTTGCAAGTGCTCCCACCATAATGATGCATGACCTTTCAGCCTAATGATTGCAATCTTCACCTTTCTGTTATCAGTAGTGTTTTCATACTCAAAGAACTTCTCCATATCAGAGATCCAATCCAGCACAGTATTTGTATCCAATTTCCCATCATAAGGAACAACTTCTACAGCAGGCTTTGAATTTGCCCTAGACAATAATCGCAACAATCTTTCCTCATCTCGATCTTTTTCAGGTTCTGGATTATGGTTTGGTGCTGCTGCTTCATCATCACTTACATCTTCAAGATGCGCTCCTCTCCTCTAGGCTGTCTCCACAACATCTAATCTGGTTGCAATTTGTCTTAACTGATCCAATATAGTGTTATCAACATTATTTCCTCTACCACGAACCGTCTTTACAAATCAGGTTCTTGCAAGATCGTAACCCTCTGCAAGTTATAAGTCAAATCCACAGATCTACCACCCTACAACCAGATCCAAATTGATCCAATCTCCACAAGGATGAACTTCAGGCTCTGATACCAACTAATGCAGGCAAGGGATGAATAACTAGGCCAAAGGCACACCTAGCTATCCAAACCACCCTACAAGAGTTAACACAATGGAAGCAAACACGAGGAACAACACCAAGGAAAGAGAGAACAAGGATATATTTATGGATTCATCAAATATTTAGCATACATGCCTAGCTGTAAGGCCTTCTGGGTTACGGCCAATTACAAATGTATAACTTCCAGATCTCCAAAGCAGCTTTTTAAATCCACATATCTTTTTTCTTTTGAACTCTCCCCCCAAAAATCTGCCCTAACTCTAAACCTAAACACCCTACTTATACTTGCCAAAATGGCTTATGGATAATTCTAGAACATAGAGAAACCACAAGTCGGCCCTCATCAAATATAATTAACTATACCAAAATTAAATGTGAGCAAAGTCGGCCAAATTGGAACTAGGCAGAATGAACTAATGTGCAGGATTACAAAGAAACCTAGGATGCTCCTGCATCAAACTTCCTCGCCAATGAAGATAGATACAGAGTAAATATTGGCATTATGTCTTAGTTTGTTGGTTCTCTTCTAGACCTAGGCAAGCCAAAAGAAATTATTGTAGTTTTAACCTAGGGATTCTTTGGGAATGAGTACTACGGCGGTCTAGACTAGGTTCTTGAAGTGCACAGTATGGGATTGAACTTCCATTGGCCACTGACCTACAAGCTTATGTAACAAGGGATGCAAGGTTGCCTTGGCTTCCATTTGTGTCCAATTTTTGGACATCTATTGGTGAGCACAAAGGTTGCACCAATCCTACTCTTGGTTTCCGAAGGAGGCTTGCAAGTCTGGATTTAGACTTCACCTAGGATTGGGTGGATGAGGCATGAGCTTTGGCTTTTGATTGGGACTTGGATTTGACTGATAATGACAAGCTACACAAGGAGGAGACCTAGCAATTCCAGACATGGAAACTGAGAATGATGGAAGCGACAGGGATGACTTTGTAACTAACCCCCTTGGCCCTAGCGATGCATACTTTTTGCACTTTATGATATAAGAAATATAATTGTTCTCTCTTTTTTTGTAATTTTTCTTTTATTGAAAGAAAGATGAAACATACATATCTATGCTCGTAAAATCATTCTTTGAAGGAATATATATAATGCTTAAATGTAAATGTTTCTTGTGTGTGAAAAGTTATCTTTCAGTTTTGCAAACTATTCTTTTGTTAAGCATTTTTCTTGTGAATCACGATTATGAAAGTACTTTAAAGCATGGAGGAATATTCCATGGACTTTTCAAGTTTTGTCTCTTAAAAGAAACAATTAAATACACGATACCTATTTAAAACCTTAGAGAAAGGAAAACTCACATTTTGTTAGATTCTAGTCAGAGAATTTGTCCATTGCATACAATTGTAAGTGACAAATTAGAGAAATAATTGTCTTAGGAAGGAACGGGATTTGTTAAATGATCCTTATTTTGTGCCTTAGCATTTTTGACTCTTGAAAAGGCACAAACTTGGCTAACACAAATACATTCCAAACTCTGTTACCTTTATTTTTTTTTTCATTTTCTTATATGATGACGATGAACACTTGTATTCGCCAACTCCACTAGAGCTCAAAAAAATGTGCAAAATGCACTTAGGGAAACAAGACTATCCTTGAGGTCCACTTACATAGGAGACATGTAGTAGCACTTCTTGGAGTGAAAATCATCCTACGTACCTACTTTAACCAAATTACATGATAAAATTAAAGTGATCCATTAATTGGAAACTAGAAATAGCTTTCCTTACAACACAACTTTTACATTTTACACATTTTTTGACACTTGCTTGGGGAATCGGAGAAAAATAGGGTCATGCTTTACAACACATGACGCATTAGGAAAAAAATAAAAATGCATGTCTGAATCATTTTATAATGACACATGATGGGTGAATTAACCTGGCTTAAAAAAACTATTCTCATGTTCTCAAATGACCATAATAGGGATTGACCGGTGTACTGGAAGCATTGTTGAATACTTGATGGGATTGTTATGGTAAATCGATGTTGTTGTAGTTGTATTAAATATATGAGATGAAAACTCCTTATATAGATTTATAAAGACGATGTTTCCAAAATAAACAATTGTGAACCAAAGACATAAATAGGAACCACCTAATAAAATAAAGACTAAGATGTCCATTAAAGAAACATTATAACATTCTAATACCTCCCCTTAATGGTCATCGTCTAAATCTTGTCTTTTGGTCACAAATTCTTCAAAACATTTAGTTGTTACTGAGAGCCTCCTTGGATCTGCAAAATGTAAATGACCAAGAGGCCAAAATCCATCCAGAAAAGAATAGAGAAGGGTGCTCCCATCTTCAGAAAGCTTTGCAAAAAGAGACGAGCTTTCAATTGACTCTACCATTGAGATGAGTCCACCACTAACCCTCCTAGAATGAACAAAATATCTAATGAGAAATTATCACAAAAACATCCAACCTAATGTTGGATAATAGACTTGCTCTTTCCTAGAGATAGAGACAAACACTGAGAAAAACTAGCATGATTTTGAGGAAAAATAGACAAACACTCCAAACTTGGTAGATGAGCATTATGCTCCAAAACAGACTGCAAAAAGCCACAAATTTTTAGGAGAAAATTTGGAAAAGCCAGGCACAATTTTTGAGGTGAAAATCAATCAAAATTAGATAACAGAATTTGAGACATGGATCAATATACAAACCATCATTTTTGAGGAAAAACACTAAAACCCAACAAATAATTTGAGGAAAAAATTATAAACCTATTAGATAATTTTTGAGGAAAAAATTATAAACCCATCAAATAATTTTTGAGAAAAAAATCAATCAAAACTAGACAACAAAATCCGAGACATGGATGAACATACAAACCATCTTTTTTGAGAAAAAACAGTAAAACCCAACAAATAATTTGAGGAAAAATTTATAAACCTACGAGATAATTTTTGAGGAAAAAATTATAAACCCATCAAATATTTTTTGAGAAAAAAATTATAAACCCAAAAAGGAATCGCACACAACTTTGCGAATTACAAAATCAGAATCTTTGAGGGAAAAATGAATGGAAATCCATCAAATAGTTTTTTAAGAGAAAAAAATTATGAAAACCCATTAGATAATTTTTTAAGGAAAAATTTATAAACCCAATAGAGAAATTTTTAAGGGATTTTCAGCAAAAATCTTCAAAGGCAAACTACAAATTTCATAAATACTTCTTACGATTTTTATTTCAAAAAATGGAAAAAATTCTAAATCAAAAGAGGCTCGATTTTTTCTTAAAAAATTCATGAAATTGTATGAAATCCCATTGATCACTCTGATATCATGTTCTAGTAAATTGATGTTGTTGTAGTTGTAATAAATAGAGGAGATGACAATTCCTTACATAGATTTACAAAGCCGTTGTTTCTAAAAGAAACAATCATGAACTAAAGACGAAAATAGAAACCACCTAATAAACTAAAAACTAAGTAAGATGACCATGAAAAAAATATTATAGTAGTCTAATAGGGACATCCGCATGTTGGTAAAGGATGATCTTTTGCAAAGTTGATCTAATTTTTTTGTTCATTGCTAGATGCCTTTGGGCTCATGACTCTTTCCTGATTGGTTCTTTCCGCTTGAGTTATTAAAAACTCCTCTTTGAATGATGCACAATCTTTTTTTAGGTTGTCCCAAAATTGTATGTTGGTATCTTTAGTGTCATTGTATTCCTTGGTTGGGTCATGTTTTGTTTCTCCTTGTCACTTAGATACTAGGGGTAGGGGGCTTCTCCATTTTCTTGGCTTGACTTGTCTTCAATCGCAGGCATCGGAGATGATTCTGTCTCCATTTGAGACTCCAAATGTTCATTTTTTGGAACTGGCAAGCCTTCTTCTTCAATCTAGGGGGAGGAAAGATTTGTGAGGAAACAACTTAGATCTTCTGCTTCACTTTGACCTTGATCAATCTTCATGTAATTTGACCATGGATCAATCTTTTTTTTCTGGTGGGGGGATTGATCCTATTCTCCTTCCAATGCTTTAGGAGCTCTTGGCTGAAATAACTATTGACATTGCCCTTTGGGCCTACTTGATCTCCATATAACAGGTCTGCCTTCGAACAACGAGATGGTGTCTAATATGAGATTTTGAGAGGAGTAAATTGGTTCGAGGAAAGAGAAAGAGAAGGTGTTCATCTTAGGAACAACTTGCTCGCAAAGAGGCTCCTTTGATGGGTGGACTAAAAAATCTTTGGCTTTAGTAGTTGTTGTCAGGATAGTTGAATCTTATTTTGGGCTCTTTATAGGAGCATGCTGGAAGAAAAGGCCACTATGCCTTTTCTTTTCTTCTTCAATCACCTTTATTTTGTGCTAAAATTCCCATAACATTTCTCAGAGACCAAGAATGTTATGTCTTTTGGTAGGATAAGGTTGAGAAGTAGCCCAAATAGGGTAATCTTGATAGCTTCAGTCCATACTTAACTTTTGGTAGTCATACATAGCTGCAACTTCGCCAAGTGCACTGATTGCTTCCTTTAAGCATTATAAACCAAAGTGTTTACATAATCTTTGGCAATTATGTTCAAATGGGCCCCCTAGGGCATGCTAGAAAATACACATGGTCCCTAAGAGGCTCATGCCTAAATAAGGGTAGTCGGGAAGTTACATAGGATTGGGACTAGGTGTGTCTTGGGAAATGACCTTTGGGATTTTAGAAGTTGGCTCTTCATTCACTGGGGAGAAGGAGACGGGAAAAGAACCTTTTACAAACAAGCTATAAACTTAAGGAGGGGATTCAATGCAAAGCTTTTATATCATTTTAACAATTCTTCAGATAGCTTTTGCAACACCCTGAACTCTTCTAGTTCAGAGATTTACTGCCTTTACATAAAACATACACGATGTACCATACACCCTTCATTATTGTTAAGGAGAACAAAAAAACACATAAAGTCACTAAGGACAGAAAATGTAAACTTTTGATCCTAGCAGGCAGGGAGCATCTACAGGGGTTCAAATAGAGGCACAAATCGCCCAAGTGATATATGATTCTTGAAAAGAAAGACACAATATATGAGAACTATTTGCAAGCGGAATCCAAAAAAGAGACATAAATGTGTTTCTCTCATTTAGACATAGCAGACTATAATTGCTTTAATTCGTCTTCTCTTCTAGATAAAATGGAAGAGCTAACGAGTCGTGTGATCTATTACTTTCTAGGTTAAATGGAAGATGCAAAGATCAATATAGGTTAACTGGACTAGACATGACAGAAATTAGCACAAAACAATTTTACAATTAAAAGGAGGGAGGTAACCATGGCACAATCTCCATGATTTATGAAGAACAATTATGCCAACCTGCACATTATCAATGCTTAGAGTATATCTCAATACTAATAAACAGTGTCTCTTGGCCAAAATGAAAGAGTGTAGTTGCTAAAAAACTATCTTTTGAATTCTCCTAATGCTTTCTGCCAATTTTCAAAACTATGAGTCTCTCAATTTATATTGCCTGCTGGGTTTTCTGAAACTACAACTAGGCGAACTGCCCCTATTGAACAATTTCAGCATCTTGTTCTCTTACCAATATCCTTGTGACAAGATTTTATTCTCTCACAGAGGTGATTTATAAGATGACAATCATATCTTATATGAATGCTCTTATTGTAATTAGTAAGTCTGGGGTTACAGCTGCAAACTTTTCATGTATCTGCTTTGTAAACCTCCAATTAAGCTCACTAATTCTTTAGCATTTAGTTTTAGCCGCCAGCATATATTATCACTCTTAAGAGATAAAATGTTGAACATTATGAATGTGTATCTGGTTAGCAGGGTAAATACATTACTCTTGACTGACATATTGCTGCAATAGTTGATTCTGACTGCCACTTTCTTTCTTTCTTTCTTTTCTTGTCTTTTTCCTTTTTTGTTTTCTATTTGACAAAATACATCTTGAGCATTATATGCGTTCTGATGGTTTATGTGTTGTTTGAATATCTGTAAATTATCTACGAATTGCTTCAGAATGCTATAATTCATTACTATTACATTGAGCTGGGACATATTTGTCTTCTTCTGTTTGAGATCTTAATATCTTTTTTTCCAATTAGTCAACCCTGTTCACTGTACAATGAAATATTAATTGCAGGAAATAAATACAAGCGCAACCATCTTCTGATAGTGTCAAGAAAAAATTTTCTAAGAGAAAACGCTCTGTTGCTAAAAGGGTAAAGCTTTTTTTTCAAGTCTTTCTGTCAAAGAAACTGTTTTTTTGTCTGAATTATGGAACAACTGGATTTTGCATTTTTTTCCTAGATATATAAAGAGGATATCATCAATCTTATCCAATTGCAAAATTGTTTTAAATCATGGAGTCTGCTAGTATCTATATATAAAATGAGCAAGAAAAGTTCATGATAATTGAGAAGAGGGCATTGACAGCTTGGTCTAAGTTGATGCAGATGTTGATAGAGGATTTCTACAGGTATCATCATACAAAAACTTATATGTCTTCCCAAAAAGTCACACACATTGACCTATTACATGTAATCATATCTGAACTATACATTTACTACATGCACTAGCTTTGTAGTTCATCTATAAGTAGATGTACATCGAGTTGATTTTTAAATGCTTTATTTTCATTTGATTTGTGCTTTCAAACTGTAGAAGTTTAAGCTCAGCATAAGTGGTGGCAAAGATGTTAAGTGTTTCAAGAGCCAGCTTTGAGCTGCCTTGTTGGACAATAATTTTTTTAATATTCTTCACAGTTGTCAACCTTGGGACCCTCAACAAAACACAAAAGTCCATTTCATTGATTGTCCTTTATAATTTGTAGTGGAATCAAAGTCTTCCATAACAAAAACTGAACTTAATTAAGATGGATGTTTGGTCATTAGTGCTAAGTTCCCTTTTTGAGTGTTATGTTTTAGGAACCAGAATAGCATACGACAAAACTTTTAAACTTCAAAATATACAAGAACAAAAGACACAAATATTTATCCTGGGAAAACTCAGACTCACAGATTGTTATAATATAAAATTGTTATTTTTGCATAACAACATTCACCATAGCTACTTCCAGAGGGTGAACAGAAAACTAATCAGAAAACTAAGTCTTGGAGTCACACAGACGACTTTCACTATGGCTACTCCTAGAAGGTGGAACAAAGGATTTCACTTAAGTTGCCAGTTTGGATTCCGATTCATATGGGGGTTCAACATTTGCTCAATTTTTTTAGGGCTGGGTTCGGATTTGTTTTGGGTTCACCGTTCAACTATGATCTAATGTTTTACCTCCCTTGTTTACTGAATGATAAGATTTCCAATTCCCTCCCTTTTCTTAATTTGATGATTCAATTGATTTGTTATACTTTGTACAGTGCATATGATTGTCTGCAGCTAAGGTTTTCTTTGCATGTATCATAATTTTCATTTTTATTCCAAGCTGTGGTTCTCGTTGCACATGTTAATATACGTGATTCAATCTGCACCTTAAACAATCCGTTTGTTTGAGCCATCCATGTTATAATGCCATATACGACAAGTTTACATGGGAAAACACAAATTTTTTATCTTGCACAACAACAATAAATATATTTGGAAAATTAACTACAAATGTAATATTCGACAATGATCCTGTAGCTCAGTTGGTTAGAGCGTTGATCTTATTTCTAATATTTGAAAATGAGGTAGCTGAAGGTCATAGGAAGATGAATACTTGTCAGGACCATTAATTGTCAATACTTCCGAAGATCAAACATTTCAATTTTATTCATTGCTAGACTTTATTGTTGCATAATTAGGTTAACAGAAATAAACAAACAAATTGTTAATTTATTTTAAAGTGAAGAAATTTTTTTGATGTGTGACCAAAATTCATTGGCTAGTCAATCAAAAGTCCATCAAGGCTCACGTAGGAAGAAATAAATTTGCTCAAAATTCAAACAAAGTTGACCAAGGTCCTATTTGTCATTTTTAAACCAAATTTGTCAAATTGTAATCAAATTTTGGTCGATTTCAAATCAACTATGAATGAGCAAAAAATCAACTACTGACTTCAGGCCTGGTGAACGAATATGGTAACTTAGGATTTCACCTTGATTTTCTCTCGCAAATAACTCACTAACAAGGGATTTCACCTTGAGCTTCCCTCGCAGAGAAGAACTCATTAGCAAGGGATTTCACCTTGAACTTCTCTCGTAGAGAAGAACTTATTAACAAGGGATTGCGCATCGAACTTCTTTCATAGAGAACTTAGTAGCAAGGGACTACACTTCAAACATCCCTCTCATAGAGAAGAACTCATTACAAGGGATTGTGCCCTTGAACTTCTTTTGCAAAGAACTCATTAACAAGGATTGCCCCTTAAATTTCTTCCTCACAAAGAAGAACTCATTACACCACATAAAAGATCATCTGAATGCTGAGACTCACTTTCAACAAGGACATCATACTCACAACTTTTATTATCACAATAAAAGAGTTGATTCAAAGTTAGACCAAACAAGGAGCTTTAACAATCATTGTTGGTTTGTAGTGACTGATCAGGAAAAACTTGTACACTCTTCATAAGACGCGGGGCCCAAAGCAATGCCTCGATTTAGTTTTTTTGGTTGACTCGTCAACCATTTCTCAAGGTTGATTTGTTGACTATGTTTAGGGTTAACTTGTTAAGCCAACATAAGTCATGTCATATTGGCTTAGGGTTAGGGTACTTTTAAAGAGAATATATAGCTTCTTGTATTGAAGATTGTAATAGGTTGAAGCTACTGGATAATAATAGTGAAAATTTTTGTTTAGTGGACGTAACATATGATTGGGTGAACCACATTAAATCTCTATGTCTTTTGTTCCATTTATGTGTGCTTTATCCCTTTGTGTTATTGGTTATATTTGCATGTAGTTGTTATTTTCCGTCTAAATAATCCTAACAAGTGGTATTAGAGCCAAGTAGTTTCAATTTTCCTTTGCAGGAAGGTCTCACGGTTGAGTGGGAGTATTGACAGATGTGGGTAAGTTGAAGGTTGATAAGTTTAAAGTGTAGAAATTTCAGTTATGGAAAATGCAAATGGAGGACTATTTTTATCAGAAGGGTTTATGACGACCATTGAGAAGAGAATCCAAGAAAGAACCAAATATGTCAGATGAGGATTTCGGTATTTTGGATAGAAAGGCACTTGAAAGTATTCGTCTATGCTTGTCACAATTGGTGGTATTTAATATTATAAAAGCGAATGCAGCTAAAGAGTTGATGAAAACCCTAACAAAGTTGTATGAAAAGCCTTCCGCTTCAAATAAGGTATTTTTCATGAAGTTTTATTTAATATAAAGATGGTAGAAAATGGGTCTGTTGCTGATCATTTAAATGAGTTTAATACGGTTACCAGTCAGTTACCTTTTTTGAATGTCAATTTTAATGAAGAAACTTGTCTCTCTTAATTCTGTCTTCTTTGCTTGAGAGATGGAATGACTTGGTAATTGCTGTTAATAACTCTGTTTTTGGTTCAAATACCCTAAAATTTGATGATCTTGGTGTTATTTTGAGTGAGAAAATTCATAGGAAAAGCTTAGGTGGATTTACATCAAACAATGTTTTGAATGTAGAAAGTAGGAGTAGAATGACAAATAGAAAATAATTGAGGAAATCGTGGGAAATCAAGAAGAAAATAAAAGGGAAAAATGTCTCAATCCAGAGGACCAAGAGATTGTTGGTACTATGGGAAACCGGTTCATAAGAAGAAAGATTGTTGGTCTTGAAATAATAATGAAGGAGATAAACAAGAAGGAAATAAGGAGGCAAATGTTTTAAGTAATAAATCTGAAGAGGATGCTTTGCTTCTTTCCCTATAAGATGCAAATGATTCATAAGTTTTAGATTCAGGTGCTTCATTTCATGTTACACCACATAGAAGTTATTTTACCGATTATGTCCAAAGAAATTTTGGGCTAGTCTATTTGGGAGATAATGAACCATGTCAAATTATTGGAAAAGGAAGAATTAAGATTAAGTTGTAGAATGAGAATCATTGGCTACTACTAGAGGTAAGACATGTTCCAAGGTTGAGTAGGAATGTAATCTCAGTAGGGCAACTAGGTTGAAGGTTGTACAATTACTTTTAATAATAAAAATTGGAAGGTATCAAAAGGTTCCTTGGTAGTAGCAAAAGTTGTTAAAGTAAGCACCTTATATCTTTGTACAGGTTGTTCCTTCTACTTTGATTGTTTTAAAGAAAAATCAATGTTTAGGAACAATTGTTGCAGGTTTCGAAACAACACTATGGCACAATAGACTTGGGCATCTAAGTGAAAAATGTATGAAATTATTTCATTCAAAGAAAGTTTTACCTAGTGTAAAACATGTCAATATGGATTTCTGTGAAATTGTGTGTATGGAAAGCAAAAGAGAGTTAGTTTTCTAAAGAGTGGGAAGGGAAAAAAATGAAAAATTTAAGCTTGTGCATACACATGTATGGGGACCATCTCAGGTATCTTCTCTTTGTGTCTCTCTGTATTATGTTACATTCATTGATGATGCAACTAAAAAAGTATTGATTTATTTCCTTAGACAAAAATCTAATGTATTTAAAACTTTAAAAAAATGGAAAAACTTGGTTGAAAATGAGACTTGTAAAAGACTAAAATGTCTTAGATCTGATAATGGTGGTGCTATTGCAACAAAGGTTTGAAGATTATTGCTCCATTAATGGTATTCATAGGCTGAAAGCTGTTCCAAGGACTCCACAAGAAAATGGGGTGGCTGAATGTATGAACAAGATAATAATGGAGTGTGCAAATAGCATGCAATTGCATGCTGGGATTCCCTAAAACATGTGGGTAGAGGCTGTAAACATTGTTGTTTATTTAATCAATAGAGGACTCTCTACTCCTTTGGGTTGTGGTATTCCAAAGGAAGTATGTACAGATAAGTAGGTTAGTTATTCTTTTCTTAGAATCTTCGGTTGTGAAGCTTTTGCACATGTAGATTCTGAAAGTAAGACCAAGCTAGAATATAAGTCAAAGAAATGTATATTTGTTGGATTTGGCATTGATGAATTTGGATAGACTTTGAAATTTTGAAAATTTAAAAATTATAAAAAGTAGGGATGAGATATTCAATGAGAAAATGTTGTACAAAGATCTGTCGCAGCAATGTGAAAAGAAAGAAAATGATTATGTAGCGTTGGATGATAGTCACAAAGATGTTCCAATGGTCCCTCAAGCTCCGCAACAATAACAACTACAAATATCACAAATTCCAGCGAATGTTAGATGGTCAACAAGGTTAAGTAGACCTCTTGAAAGATTATTTCCCTCTTTGTACTCTTTTATTAATAGATGCCGATGAACCAAAAGGATATGATGAAGCTATACAGGTGGATATAAAGATTCAGTGGGAGTCTATAATGATAGAAGAAATGAACTCCTTGCTGAAAAATCAGATTGCATTATGGAAGTTACTTGTAGGTAAAAAGACTTTACAAAATAAATGGGTTTATATGCTGAAATAGGAGGATGGAGGTAAGAAAAGATCTAAAACTAGGTTAGCTATAAAGGATTTGCACAAATAAATGGCATTGATTTTTATAAGATTTTTTCTCAAGTTGTTAAAATGACTTCTACTTGTATTGTTTTAAGTACTGTGGCTATTGAAGATTTGCATTTGGAACAACTTGATGTTAAGACAACTTTTCTCCATGGTGATTTAAAAGAACAAATATACATAGAACAACCACAGGAATTTGAGGTCAAAGGTAAGGAGACTTTAGAGTGTAGATTGAAGAAAAGTCTATATGGCTTGAGACAAGCACCTTGACAATTGAATATTAAAATTGATAGTTTTATGACTAAGCATGGATACAATCAATGTCATTTAGACCATTGTGTTTATTTTAAGAGGTTGGATGATGATAGCTACATTATTTCATGTTAATATGTATTTGAAATAAAAAGCGATAAAAAACAAGGGGGTCAGCCCTTACAACCAAAATGCTGGTGACCAGCACATTACCAACAAATACCCACAGAGAACATTACTGGAGTAAAAACATACAAAAGTTCCACATAACCAGAATAAAACTATGCATGAAACTTAACCAACAAACTACTATCAACCAAACTAGCTAAAATATAATAGAAGTCTAAAAAGTCTGCTATACTACTAAAGTTCATCATAAAAAACTGTTGGCATAACCAGGCCAACACAAGTCTGAGCAATAGTTGGATACTAGCAAAACTAGTAGTAGTAAATTAACATAAAAAAACTTGGATCCTAGGATCCCTTAAAACTAAGAAACATTATTCTTAGTTTTTTCCTTTCCCTTCACAGCCAACAGAACTTGAGCCCAATCATCTGCAAGGAATTTAAAGAGGAGCTTATGATCCTCCATATCCATTCCAACTTCTTCCTTCTCCTGTGCCAGCAGTTGGAGGGTGGTGGCAGCGGCGTGGGTGACCTTTAGGGAAAATTTAGAGAAGGTGTAGAACCCTTCTTCTAAAGTTTTAACCCTCTTTTCCAATTTGGCATACACCTCCAATTGCTCCTTGGTGTCATCTTTATTTTGCATTCCCATCTTTTTGGCTTCTTCTTTAACTTTTTCAACCTGGTTATCCTGCAAAACCCTTAGGTTAGTAAAAACCTTAGATTTATCCTTGACCGGGGAGGAAATAGTAATGGGGGAGGTGTCCACTTTGCTACTGTCTTTACAAAAGGTAATGGGTTGAAGGGTGAAGTTGGCCGTAACATGGGTAGTCTCCGTGGTAGCAGCATTACCAGCCAAAACTTGGGTATTATCAGCCGACAACTGGGCATTGTCAACAGAATTGTTGGCCAAGTTAACACTTTTTTCAACCTTCTCCTTCCCTTTTTCTCTCTTGGAATCAGAGTTATCCTCCTCCTTCCTCTCCTCTTCATTATTATTAGAGCTCTCCTCTTCCACTTCCTCCACCCTAACTTTGTTAGATTTTTGCTTGTACCTTGCCTGGGATTGGGCAATTCTTCCAAATCTTCTCCTAGCCTTTCCCCCCCTTCCTCCTCCGAGTCCTCCTCTTCCACCTCCACAGGTTTTTCCATCTTAATCTTTTTACTACCCTTATGTTCTACAATCATATTAGGTTTCTTCTTTTTTTTATTTTCACGGCTAGGGGAAGGTCGAGGGGTATGAATCCTGGTACCAATAATGGTACTCGGGGGAGAATTCTGTCGGTGGTGCTAGTTATCAACCACCACCACCCTAGGGGGGCATAGGGCAAGGTAGAATTGATACAGGCAACAGCTTAAGCCCTGGTGGATGATGGTAAAGTTATGCTCTTTATTCCTCTTCTCCCTAACATCACTGACCATATCCTCTAGAGAATGTAGCAGAAAAAACGGAATAGAAATAAAATCCCTATTTCTAAAATGATTCAATAAAGGAAAATGGTAGTAGTAGCACACATCGAACCTACCCTCCAGCGTAAGATATTTCATGAGTACGAGGCAAACATCGTCCCATGGAGCTGGCAACTTATCCCTCTTAAAACCTCCTCTATAGCACACTGGTTCCTCATTCTCTTAAAAAAAACTGCTCAGACTAGCCTTGTCAGCCGTTTTGGTGACCTTTCTTCATTTTTTCCCCTTCGTTGAGAGACTAGTAGCCATGGCAATTACTTCCTCATTAACTTGAAAAGTAATTCCATTAATGGTGACCTTGCAGTCGTTCCACCCATTGACGAACTAGAGGGCACAATTCTCGTCATACCCCGCCATCGATTGCATGTAAGGCAGAAAATCCCCCTCTTTTAAGAGGAACTAGGTGGCCATTCTATCTTTGAAGTTCTCCATTTTCGTGGGCTCCAACCTATTCAAATCTCCGCCCATGTCTATCCCGCCAATTTCCCTTTCCCCCACCTCAGTGATGCGCATCTGAACCTCCCTATCTGTGAAAACATTACAAATACTATCAATTTTGAGTCTCTCAACAATGAGTGAATTTTTTTTGCAATCCCGTGCTTGATAAGCCTCAAAATCCCATGCCAATTCATTATGGGAATCGTGCTTGTATAGTATCATAATTTTAACACCCCGAAAATCTCTCACAATTTGAAAAATGATATCATTCGTACTTTCAAATGGGAAGTAATTTGAATTTCGCAATAGGTTACCATAATGGTGAAATGACACTCTTCTTAATTTGCATTCATTCATCTTTCTATTTGTACGGCCACGTCTCTTCTCATTTCCCTAAAACCATTATTAAATTTAGCGTACTTAGACTCTCTGAGGAAAAAATTGCCAAAATTGGCCCCAACTTTAAATTTAATACTCATAATTAAATGATACTCCCCCCTCTTTCTTTGTGTATCAAGGACATAATATCTTTGTTTAAATTTTCCATTTTCCTCCAACACGACTGCCGTTAATTTAAACCCCATGGCAGCCGCCGCGTCAACCACCTTATTTCCTTCCCTATAGATTTGTTGCAGGTGGACCTTTTCCATCCTTTCTAAAATATGCCGGATGTCTATAATGATAGTCCGAATATTCCATCCTGGTTGGGACACATCATTAACCAAATCAATAATTAATTTGGAGTCCCCCTCTATGGTTATTTCTTTAAGCTGCATTTCACTAATCCGCTGAAGACCCCATAACAAAGCCATTGCCTCGGCCATATTATTACTTGCACTCCCCACATTACCTGCATAGACTAACAGCGCATCGCCATTCCCATCCTACAACACTCCAACGGCCGCTTACCTCCTCTAGCAGCACCATCGAAATTTAGTTTAAATTGTGTAAGGGTAGGTGGTTTCCATCTCGTTTGCTGTCTCCTTAACATTTTTAGTTATCAAAATGGTAAAAATCCTCATGAACACCCCATTTTGCAGCAATTTGACCTTCTTGCCTTCCTGGTTCTTCCTTTGGCATCTTACATTTAGCAACCCTGATATTTTCCTTCAGCAATTTCTCCATTATTCCAAAAACCACCTCCATCAGTTTTTCCTCCTTCCGAAATACTCTGTTATTCCTCTCTTTCCATATATCCTAGCAAAGATATGGTGGAACAATTTTCCACAGAAAGACCAGTTTTGGGTGATAAAAGGGGCAGTATTAGTTCTCCACAAATTGCCATAGGTTGTCCCTCATAACCCAGTCCAAACCAAATCTCTCCCACACCATAGCCCATATTATTAAGGTATACTAACATTCAAGGAATAGGTGGGAAATACTTTCTTCCTTTTCCCTATAGAGATAACAATGGTTTGTTATATAAACACCCCTTCTTTTCAGATTGTTTATGGTTAAAATTTTGCCATGCTGAATTGTCCACTAGAAAAAAAATGATTTTACGGAGGAGGTTACTAATCCAAACATTACTCCACAATGGTGGACAAAGTCCTTGCTAAAGAGGTGTTTGTAAGCCGATTTGACTGTGAAGTTACTACTGGAAGTTAAGTCCTAGAGTGTAGTATCCTCCTGGATCAGAATAGGGGGTCTCTGTGTTCTTATCAACTCTTCCAACTCCTTGATAAGCTGAACATCCTCCTGAGAGTATGTATCTTTATACAGTTTCTTCCACTTCCTCCTGTGATCAATATAGTCCTCCACCTTCCTTCCTATTTCTACATTAAGTAGCTCCATTAGTCTTTTGAATTTGTTAAAAACCAACGGTTTCCCTCCCAACCAATTGTCTTCCCAGAATCTGATGCTATGACCATTCCCCACTATCCACCTTGTCCCTTCCCTCAATAAGCCTCTACTCTTAACTATATTCATCTAGATTTTGGAGCCTCCTGGGAGGTCATTATTGAAAAGATTCCAAGTGAAGAGGGAATTTGACAGATATTTAGCTTTCATAATATTACCCCAGTCAATATTATCTTCTCCCAATCTCCAGCCAATCTTAGTAAGGAGAGCCTTATTAAGGTCACAGAGTCTTCTTACTCCCAATCCCCCTTTCTCCTTTGTTTCTGACTAGAG
Source organism: Cupressus sempervirens (assembly GCA_028749045.1). NCBI lineage: Eukaryota > Viridiplantae > Streptophyta > Pinopsida > Cupressales > Cupressaceae > Cupressus > Cupressus sempervirens. Next base: position 745,324,350 of record CM053783.1, read on the forward strand.
GAAGTTCCTTTTTATTCTCTCAATACTATCAGCCATTGATTGATTTTGAAAAGGGAGAGGAAGTAAATAGGAATACCCTGGAGGGTTGCTGAGAGCAAGTGTAATTTGCCAGCATTGCTTAGGATTTTTCATGTTAATATGTTGATGATATGCTCTGTCACGGGTTCTAATGTGGATCACATTAAGGGGTTGAAACAACAATTGACAAATTCTTTTGTAATGAAAGATTTGGGGGCAGCAAAACAAATCCTTTGTATGAAAGTTTGTAGAGATAGGAAGAACAAGAAATTGACTCTATCTTAGGCTGATTATGTTGGAAAGATGTTGTAGAGATTTTATATGGTGAATGTAAAAGCTGACAGCCCACCTTCGCCTAGTCATTTGAAATTGACCAAGGAAATGCTTCCAAAGACCCAAGAAGAGGAGGTTAAACTTTCCTAGTTACCTTATGCTTTAGCAATGGGTAGTTTAATGTATTCCATGGTATGCACTAGACCAAATATTGCACATGTTGTGGGAGTCATTAGTAGGGATATCAGTCATCCTAGAATTGAGCAATGGAATGCAGTCCAAGGGATTCTTAGATACTTGAGAGATACTTCCAACAAATGTTTACTTTTTGGGGGATCTACTACTGATTTACAAAGCTATGTTGATTCAGATTTGGTAGGGGATTTAGATGCCAAGTGGAGTGCTACATGACATGTATTTACTATTGGTGGGACAATAGCGAGTTGGATTTCTTGATTACAAAAGGTGAATGCTTTATCCACTATAGAGGCAAAGTATGTTGTTGCTACCAAGACAACCAAGGAGATGATATGGCTACAATCTTTCATGGAAGAGTTGGGACACTCACAAACTAGAAATTATCTATATACAGATAGTTAGAGTGCCTTTCATCTTGGCAAGAATTTTGCTTTATATTCAAAGACAAAAAAAAATGCAATTGTGGTTCTATTTCATTCATTCAGTTTTGGATGGTGGACAATTAAAGTTAGAAAAGATACATACATATGAAAATTCAATAGATATGTTTACAAATACAATGCAAGGGAGAAGTTGATCTCCTCTTCAACTTTGGTTGGTCTTCTAGACTGAAAAATAATAATCATAATAGATGAACAATAGAGTCCAGCGAGTGTTAATCCAGTGGGAGCTTCAAGGGTAGAAGTGTGGCTATAGGATTAGTCTCCAAGTGGGAAGCGATTTAGTGTGGATCTTGATTAGTCCCCAAGTGGGAGATTGTTGGTCTGCAGTGACTGATCAAGCAAGAACTGCACACTTTTCATTAGGCGTGGGGTTTGGAGCAATGCCCTGATTTTTTTTGGGTCAAGCATTGTCGGGTTGACATGTCAACCATTTGCCAAGTTTGACTCATCAAGTATGTTTAGGGTTAGCTTGTTAGCTGACATAATTCATGTAATATTGGCATAGGGTTAGGTTTTTTTCTAAAGAGAATATATAGCTTCTTGCAACAATATTTAGCTGTAACGGAGATTGAAGATTGCAACAAGTTGAAGTTATTGGACAATAATATTAGACTCTGTTTGGTGGATATAGCCCAAGATTGGGTGAACCCCACTAAATCTATGTCTTTTATTCCATTAATGTGTGCTTTATTCCTTTGTGTTATTTGTTATATTTGCATGCAAATGTTATTTTTTGTCTAAATAATCATAGCAGTCATAATGTTGCACAAGCTTGTTGATCCTCAGCAAAAGGATTTGACACTCTCCCTCTGCCACTTAGGGTCCCTCTGAGTCTGATTTCTACAGCTGAATAGCCTTCTTCTGAAAGTCATTTCATCCTCTTTGAAGAAACCAATTGCAATAATTATCTGAATAATTTTTTTTTAAAGATGATATATGACAACAATACAGTCCCATGGCTGCAGACAGTGTCTCTATGTTCATTTCTATAGCTTGCACGACTTTGCTTGTAATCTCCCATCCTCATGTTTTTCTTAATCAACAAAGAGAGATTAGTAATAGTTCACAGAGACAAACTAATCTGAAGAGAAATACATAGATCAATGCTAAAAGCATATAAGATTCACTATTCCTGATATAATTAACTACATAGATTTCATGATAAATAATCAAGGTATAATCTTAAAATACTTATCTCTTTATTGCCTAGATTTCCTCACAATCCACCAATAGACCTTATGCCATCACACAGTTATAGTGCACGCAGAGAATGAAAAATTTGAACTTCAACACATCTGCTATCCTCATAGACGTGGATGTCAATCATGTGAAAACATACGAGCATCTTCCCTGTTGATATCAAAAAATGAAAGCTTTGGAAGCTTTGACAACATAATCTCTTAAATTCCCATCATGCGATTAACAAGAATTCTTTAGTATTCAATAATTCACCAAACAACAAATTCAAGACCTATTAGACATCATGATTCTTCTAGAATCCAATTGACCTATTTTGGTTAAGGATCTTTTCTTAAATCTGGCTTTGATATCATATTACGTTTTAGGACCTAGAATAGCATATAACAAAATTCTGAAACTTCAAAATATACAAGAACAAAAGATATAAATATTTGTTTTGGAAAAGCCTAGCCACACCTGAAAAATAGATCCTTTATTTAGATCTCAAAACCCAATTATAAATGCTTTCTCCTAATTGATATCTTCAACCTAAGAATCTATAAGCTTGCAAGCACCTTTGAGCAAAATTAATAGTACAGCCTGCTAAACAATCATCCACTGATCGGATACAAAGATAACAACATATTACTTTGTTTAATCACAATACTCAAATACCTGATAATCACATATGAAATGCAATACACAAAACTACTTTTTTTCATAGACCTCAGGAAAACTAACCCTTTTCTAGCATATGATCACGACAATTTAGAGTAGAATAATGACACAAAGCTGAGGAAGAGTGGTCACCAAGCGACCACCATTATCAGCATATATGACAGAATATAATAGAATGAACCTTCGCCAGTAATGAGAAAAGTAATTGATGCATTTAAGAGAAGAATTGACGATACAAGAAGGTTACAAAGGATCATAATAAAGTGACTAAATTACTGACGAAACAGCCTCAACCTCAACCCATCGCAGAGACATATCAGCACACGTAATTGCCAAGGATAAACTTCTTCGAAAACAATCATGCCAAGGAAGAGTAAGGCGAGTGATTGCATAATTCGACGATACAAGCAACTACAGACAAAGAAATATCGCAGTTTGAACTCAGCTGGAACTTAGACAAATATCACCACAAAAATCATGGATCCATCAAACCAGGTCAAAAAATGAACAGGGAGAAAACTGCAGTTATCATTACAAAAATATTTTAGGGAAGCACACAACATTCGTCAGAAGTATAATTCTCTCGCAGCTACTTGAACTTAAACATCGAAGCCTTATAATCTGAACCTTGAGAAGTCTTCAGGTATCTCATCATCTTGTGAATCAATAATAGTTGAAGTTGAATGGACCATCAACTTTCTTAGCAGCAAAGGGCATGTAGATGTTAAGGCATTCACCCATGTTGCTAAGGTTGAGATGCATCTCCCTTAGCCCTTAAGAAATGGACATGTGAAATAATCTGTTGATCCAATTATTAGTTGTTTGACATACTTGTCGGTTTCTGTCTCATTTTTAAATGCTCCATGTGTAGAATTCCAAGTCTTCTTAAAGAATCTGGGATCAAACACTACTGAAGAAATTTTCTCAACATCTTTCCGAGGGTAAATTTGATAGGAAGACAACTCATCCTAAACCATAACAAAATCCCATGTAATTTACATAGCCCAAAGCTTAATAGTCATTCTTGACATTTTAACAATAGTAGATTTCCACAATCCATGTATAAAATAGTCTGATTTCTGGATTCGATTGTGTGTGTTTTTTTACATCAACGTTTCGGATCATACTAAATGATCCATCATTAGGATGAGAAAGTGCAAGAAGTAAAGATTTGCAGACTAGACCTGACTCAAGAGTTAAAAGGGAGGGAGAAACATGCAAAACCATGCAGAGAAAAAGAGAACCCTAAAATTAATGCAAATAAGGATGCGCGTAAAACTATATTATAAATGAGTAAAAGAAAGAAAAGACACTGTGCAAAGCAGTGCATATTTAAAGAAATATATATATATATATATATATATATATATATATATATATATATATATATATATATATATATATATATATATATATATACCTATATGCAAACAAGTATATCTACCTGTACGTATATATATATATATATATCCATGTATACGTAGATCCATGCATATATATGTATATGACTATGAAAACATATATCTATATATATACTTATATACGTGAATACATGCATATGTATTAAAACATCATAAGTGTATATATATATATATATATATATATATATATATATATATGTATATATGTATGTATATATATATGCACAAAAATATATATATATATATATTTCTATATGCACAAATATATATATATATATATATGCACAAAAATAAGCATATGAATTAAAAATATCATAAGTATATATATATATATAAAAGAAAAACAAAAAATAAATCCACATAAATAACTAATATATATATATATATATATATCTATATATATATATATCTATATATACACATATATATGTATGTGTGCATGTGTGTATATATATATATCCACACACACATATATATGTATGTATATATATAACTCAATATATATATAATATATATTAAAAAAATTTAAAAAAAAAAAAAAAAAAAAAAAAAAATAAATAAATAAATAAATAAATTATATATATATGTATAACTGAAAAGAGAGCAAGGAAACTAACAAAGCTATAAAATAGGAAAGACAAAAAATGAAAATTAAATAAAAATTAAACAAGAAAATAAAAAAGCAAAATTAAAAAATAAAAATACAAATAAAAACTAAGAAATAAAAAGAAAAAAGAAAAAAGGAAATAAAAAATAAAAAATTATAAAAATAAAAAATATAAAGAAAAAAAGCAAAAATAAGTAAGACAACAATTGAAAATGAAAATAAAAATAAAAGTAGATAGTAAAAACAAAAGCACGGGAAACCACCAACTAACAAGGAAAACATTCATAAAAAGAGGCCTCATGTACATACAAAAATTGGACAATCTTAGAGTACGAAGACCCCAAACAAAAAATGATAAGATCAAAGGACCTAAGCACGAAAAACACTCAACCGAGAAATGCAAGAAGGGCATGTGTGTGTGTGAGAGAGAGAGAGAGAGAGAGAGAGAGAGAGAGAGAACGACACACACCAAGAATGAGACAACAAACACGAAGACAAAGTAAGGTAGACGAGAACTCACAGGCTTACACAAAGAGAAGGAAAAGAGGGAAGAGCAAGAGAGGGGGGCAGGAGAAGAGGAAGCACCCAACACAAGAAACTACAGAAAGAGAAAGAAAAGAAACACTGAGAGCATCAAGGATGGCGGGATCTATCAAGCGTGCCAACATGGAGGCTATCAAGGGTGTCGAGCAGGGGATGCCACGAGTGGTTAATGGACCACCCATCATCACGGTTGAGGTTAATGGGATGATAGTTGATGGCGATGCCCTCTTTCAACTTCCTCTTGAAATAATTGTCTTCCTCAGATAAGATTTTGGCATCTTCCAAACAAATATGATGTTTGGTCGAAGATGAGTGCTCAGCAAGGGCAGATTTTTGCACCCTCTCATGCTTGATGTCGGCACTGTGCTCTTGAATCCTAGTGATAATAGAGCGACCCGTTTCGCCTATGTAGGGTATGCCGCAAGAGCACTCAATCTTGTAGACTCCAGAGTCTAGAAGAGAGCTATGCGAATCCTTGAGCGGTGGGACACAATTTCTTAACTTAGAAAGGGGTTTGAAGGCAACACGAAGGCCCTTTTTAGTTAAGATTTTGCCCTTTTTCTGGGAGATTCCCTCCACAAAAGGAAGAGAGACAAAAGGGGAAGGTGAGATCGAGGAGATCTTACGACTGCTGCTCGAAAGATACGAGGACTTGGCTTGGGCAAGGGCCTTAGAGATTTGCTTATGAGAGTACCCGTTGAACTTGAAAACTTGGTGCAAATGTTCAATTTGCGATGCAGATAACTTAGCACAAGAGCTTGACCATTTGCGCCAAGTTTTCAAGTTCAACGGGTACTCTCATAAGAAAATCTCTAACGCCCTTGCCCAAGCCAAGTCTTTGTATCTTTCGGGCAGCAGTCGTAAGATCTCCTCGATCTCACTTTCCCCTTTTGTCTCTCTTCCTTTTGTGGAGGGCATCTCCCAAAAAATTGGTAAAATCTTAACTAAAAAGGGCCTTCGTGTTGCCTTCAAACCCCTTTCTAAGTTAAGAAATTGTGTCCCACCACTCAAGGATTCGCATAGCTCTCTTCTAGACTGTGGAGTCTACAAGATTGAGTGCTCTTGCGGCATACCCTACATAGGCGAAACGAGTCGCTCTATTATCGCTAGGATTCAAGAGCACAGTGCCGACATCAAGCATGAGAGGGTGCAAAAATCTGCCCTTGCTGGGCACTCATCTTCGACCAAACATCATATTTTTTTGGAAGATGCCAAAATCTTATCTGAGGAAGACAATTATTTCAAGAGGAAGTTGAAAGAGGCCATCGCCATTAACTATCATCCCATTAACCTCAACCGTGATGATGGGTGGTCCATTAACCACTCGTGGCGTCCCCTGCTCGACACCCTTGATAGCCTCCATGTTGGCACGTTTGACAGATCCCGCCATCCTTGATGCTCTCAATGTTTCTTTTCTTTCTCTTTCTGCAGTTTCTTGTGTTGGGTACTTCCTCTTCTCCCCCCCCCTCTCTTGCTCTTCTCTCTTTTCCTTCTCTTTGTGTTGGCCTGTGAGTTCTCGTCTACCTTACTTTGTCTTCGTGTTTGTTGTCTCATTCTTGGTGTGTGTCATTCTCTCTCTCTCTCTCTCTCTCTCTCTCTCTCTCTCTCACATGCTCTCTCTTGCACACACACACATGCCCTTCTTGCATTTCTCGGTTGAGTGTTTTTCATGCTTAGGTCGTTTGATTTCATCATTTTTTGTTTGGGGTCTTCGTACTTTGAGATTGTCCAATTTTTGTATGTACATGAGGCCTCTTTTTATGAATGTTTTCCTTGTTAGTTGGTGGTTTCCCGTGATTTTGTTTTTACTATCTACTTTTATTTTTATTTTCATTTTCAATTGTTGTCTTATTTATTTTTGCTTTTTTTCTTTATATTTTATATTTTTATAATTTTATATTTTTCATTTTTATTTAATTTTCATTTTTTGTCTTTCTTGTTTTATAGCTCTGTTAGTTTCCTTGCTCTCTTTTCAGTTTTATATATATATATATATATATATATATATATATATATATATATATATCAGTGTAATAGGACTCGCCGAGTCAGCCTCGGACTCTGCGAGTCCGAGGCAGAGTCCACCTTTCCGAGGCAGACTGCCTCTGGACTCGGACTCTGCCGAGTCCTGGCAGAGTTCAGTCGGACTCGGCGAGTCCATGGACTCGCCAGACTGGACTGCGAGTCCCGATGCCAAGACTCTTGCCGGCGGGTGAGATGGAAAAGGCCAAAAAAAGTTTTAAAAACATAAAAATGCTTTGTTTAATAGGACTTTTTTGGTTTGTATAACATGTTATTGACCTAAAAAAGTCATTCCACCATTTGCTTGTGCTCACAAGAGAGAGGAAAGAGTTTGAGAAGAATATTGGGATTTTGAGAGAGAAATCAACAAACCGGTTTGCTCTCCCGTATTGATTGCTAATGGTTTGTGCATCTTTCTAGCTTGCATTAAAGCATTGAGAGGAGCTTAAGGGAGCATTTGGAGGAGGTTTCTACAAACTTGCATTTCCATTGCTTGTGCAAATTTGAAGAGGTAAGCTACAAGTTGTTGCATTTCTTTGTGTTGTTTTATACTATGTTTTAAACTTTTATATTCGTATTTTTTTAGTATTTTTACTTTTCATTTTGTTTAAATTTGTTTGGTCTCTACTCTCTACTACAAGTCTACTATTTTTTTACTTCTCATTTTGTTTACATTCATATTGCAGCAGGCTGGCAGCGAACAGTAACTTGTTGAAATTTGATATAATGTCTCAACAACAAGGTGAGGGAAGTGAAAATAGGCCTCCATTTAACCCTAATGCAGACCCAAGTGCAATAGCAAGGGATAGGGCTTGGAAACATGCCATCTCGGGGCACAAAAAGGGAGTTGTTACATGTTGACATTGTGGTGTGGTATATAATGGGGGAGGAATAAATAGATTGAAGTATCACCTAGCACATATACCTAGACGTGATGCTAAAAAATGCAAAGATGTACCCCAAGATGTTATGCGAGACATCCAAACTCTTCTAGAGGAAAAAATGGAGGAAAAAGAATTGAAAAAGAAGCAACATAAAGAAATGACACAACTAGCCGAAGCCCAATGGGGGTCTTCTAGTTTTCGCTCTCCATTATCCACTACTCCACCTACGGATACCACTGCTTCTACGAGTGTGAGCATTGGGCCTCGCATTCGTAAGAAAAAATCGACACTTGATTCTATGTTTGCTCCACGCACGGCTTCAGGTTCACAGCCATCGCTTGAGGGCATGGGTTGGAACAAGGATAAACATGATTATGCAAAATTGGCACTTGGGGACTTCTTCATCTACAACAACATTTTATTCAATGTAGCAAGGTAATTATTTATGTAAATTTAAATTTAAGTGTTCTCTTGCTTTCAAAGTTACAAGTTTCAGCTTTCAACTTTCAGCTTTCAATAATATGTTTATTTTGTTTATTTTAATTTGTATTTTGTTTTCAAATTTATTTATAATATACTAATTTGTTTAACTTTAAATTTTATTCTATTTGTTTTAGGTCCCTTTATTGGCAAATTGGAATCAATGCTGTTGCTGTTTGTGGTTCGGGGTTCAAAGCCCCTAGTGCTGAAGAGCTAGGAGGCCCTATTTTGAACCAAAGGGTGGCTGATGTACAAGTTGAAATCACGGAGCAGCATGAGATGTGGAAGAAAAAAGGTTGCATCATCATGACTGATGGTTGGACTGATAGAAGGATTAAAACACTACTCAACTTTCTTGTTTCTTCATCAGGTAAATTGTAATTGTACTTAGAGTCTTAGATATTAAAAATTTAGAAGTAGAACTTGTACTTAAGTGATTAAGTTTATAAATTTTGAATTTATAAATTATGATTCATCATTAATCATTATACTAATTTGTTTCTTTTTCTTTAGGTGTCACGGTTTTTTTGAAATCCATTGATGTCTCGGGAAAAACAAAGAATGCTGGATATCTTTGTGGGATAATGGATGAAGTGATAAAGGATGTAGGTGAGGAGAATGTGGTGCAAATAGTTACTGATAATGCAGCAAATTATGTTGCTGCAAAAAAGCTTCTTATGGAGAGACACCCTCACCTATTTTGGACCCCTTGTGCCACTCATTGCATTGACCTCATGTTAGAGGATCTTAGTAAACTCCCTTGGATCAAAACAGTTATAGAGCGAGGAAGGAGTGTATGCAAATTCATATATAATCATACATGGGTCCTCAACCTCATGAGGAAACACAATGAGCAAAGGGAGTTGTCTCGTCCAGGGGTCACTAGATTTGCAACCAACTTCTTCACATTGAAATCTTTGCTTGATTCAAAGGGACGTTTGAGACGTATGTTTGTTAGTGAGGAGTGACTTGCATCCTCATATGCAAAGACCACTGCAGGGATTGCTGCAGCTGATCATATTTTTGACGAGCCCTCTTTTTGGACACCTATTGCTGATATTGTGATGGTAATTTTCCTTTTTGTCCTCATTTCAACTTTATTTTGTTTATGAAATTATGTTATAAATTATTGTTCATTTTTTAAAGAAAAAACTTAAAGCTGATTATTTTTTGTCCAATTTTCATAATGATTACAGTTTGTAAAGCCGCTTATTGTTCTCCTACGAACAGCTGATGAAGAGAAGCCCTCAATGGGCTACATTTATGAGGGCATGGATAGGGTGAAGGAGGCCATTCACACTTTTTTTGCAGGGAATTGAGATAGGTATGGGCCTATATGGGATGTCATTGATAGACGATGGCACAATCTACTTCACAGGCCTATACATGTAGCGGCCTACTTCCTTAATCTAGCATACCAGTTCAGCCCACATTTCAAGGCTAATGATGAGGTGTGGAGCGGCCTCTACGATGTTATAGAGAGAATGTCTCCTAATTCAGCAGTTAGCACAGATATAGTCTGTGAGATTGAGCTATTTAAGAAAGCTCAAGGGGACTTATTTGCACGAGAGTTGTGCAAAAGAAATAGGATAGCATTGATGCCTGGTAAACACTAAAAATCTTTGATTCTACATCCTAATTTCTACTAGTAATTCTATTACCATCTTAATTTGATAAATTCAAAGTTATTGATATGATTCAAAAATTTCTTGTTTCAGATGCATGGTGGGAGATGTTTGGCACAAAGGTGTCAAATTTACAGAGGATTGCAATTCGCATCTTGAGCCAACCATCTAGTACATCAGGATGCGAACGCAATTGGAATCTTTTTGAGCACATACACTCAAAGAAGCGCAATAGGTTGGCAGTGCAAAAATTAAATAATCTTGTCTTTGTTCACTACAACCTTCGCCTTCGCCATAGACAGATCCTTGGCACCGATACAACTCCGATTGTATTAGAGAATGTTGATCCTCATGCAGAGTGGAACACAGAGGTGGATGATTCTGTCTTCAGTGATGAAGATGTGGAGTGGGTAGATCAGGTGGATCGAGAGGTTAAGGTAGTAGCGATGGTAGTTGAGGAGGCTAGAGCACGAGGAGACAGAGTGGACCCTGAGGCTAGGAGTGATGGATCCTAGGCTGATGACGAGGATTATGTGCGTGAGGAGGATGATGATGATGAGGATGAGGAGGAGGTTCAGGGTCAGCCTCAAACACAAGCAGAGAGGATGGCTCTAGAGTCTTCCATGACTTATCTTAGGCGCACTCGTAGGAGGACATAGAGGATGGCTCTAGTTGTTATTTTGATATATGTTTTGAACCTTTGAATTTGATACCATGGATTTTGTAATCCATGAATGTTGTAGACATTTGAGTCTTTGATATTAGAGTGACACTATGTTTATTACTTTATAGTTTATAACTTTATATTGTGGTTATTCAGTTTTTTTCCTTCAAAAATTCGCTTTTATATTTATGTGATCTATGCAAAATTGTGTATGTGTATTAAGTAGGTTCTATTTATATCAATTATTGTGTATTTGATGTTAATTGACTAAAAGATGCAAGAAACAATCTTAAAATCCTTAAAAATCTTTGGATTTCATGAGTTTTTCAATTTTTTGAGTCCTCGCCGAGTTCGGTCGCCGAGTCCGAGTCTGAGTCGGATTTTGACCTTTCCGAGTTAGAGGCAAGTTTGAGTCCCGTAACACTGATATATATATATATATATATATATATATATATATAATTTTTTATATATTTTTTTTCATATATATTATATGTATATACATACATATATATATATATGTGTGTGTGTGGATATGTGTATATATATATGTATATATACATATATATACACGCACACATACATATATATGTGTATATATATTAGTTATTTACGTGGATTTATTTTTTGTTTTTCTTTTATATATATACTCGCATATATATACTTATGATATTTTTAATTCATATGCTTGTTTTCGCACATATATATATATATATATATATATATATATACAGTCATGATGTTTTAATACATATGCAAGTATTCATGTATATAAGTATATATATAGATATATGTTTTCATAGTCATATACATACATATGCAGTTACTTGCATATATACTTGCACACAAATATATAGATATTTACATATATGCATGGATCTACGTATATATATATATATATATACATATACATATTTATATATACATATACATATGTATATGTATATATATATATACACACACACACACACACACACACACACACACACATATAGGTAGATATACTTGTTTGCATATATATATATATATATATATATATATATATTTCTTTAAATATGCACTGCTTTGCGCAGTGTCTTTTCTTTTTTTTACTCATTTATAATATAGTTTTACATGCATCCTTATTTGCATTAATTTTAGGGTTCTCTTTTTCTCTGCATGGTTTTGCGTGTTTCTTCCTCCCTTTTAACTCTTGAGTCAGGTCTAGTATGCAAATCTTTACTTTCTTGCACTTTCTCATCCTGATGATAGTTCAGGAGAAGATGATCCAAAGTTTCTCTGCTTACCTTAAACAATTTGCATGTTATGGCTCATATAACCTCATGCATGGTAAGGTATCAAAAGTGATTATTAGGTAATAAACGAAAAGCCACGCGGACATAATGGGTTTTCGTTAACCAAAAGTTTTTATTGGAGTTTCTTGTACAAATTCTCCAGTACCAATTTCTCTTGAAGCTGTTCATGCTCTCCAAGACACAATATAACCACCATGCTGAAAGAGAAAATTGTCAGAACTAGAGGAAATAGACAGAAGCATACGACTTTTGAGATTTATTCACATGAAATTCATTAGTTTATATTGTCCTTTATCAAGTAAATAGGATTTTCCCCATGATCAAAAAAAAAAACTTAAGCCAAGAAGATGATTTTTGACACTACAGCGACACTCTTAAATCATGGAATGGTAACTATGTAATGTCTTCGATATTATTAAATAATTTAATTTAATAATTATGTACGTATGGCCCCAAAACTTAAAATTATTATCTCTTAGGCCCTTTTTATTATATTGTTGGTAGTGCTTTTGGCTATGTCAGCACATTTGTAGTCCTTTGAGGAGTTTCCCTGGAGCCATATTTAAGGCCAAGTCTGTTATACTTATAGGCATGTGATTTAGATTTTTATTTGCATATGCGAACTTTAGGTTCAACTTGTCTGCCACTTCAAAGGTGAAAGATCCTCCCTACTTGGCATCCGTAGTTCTGGTGGTTAGTAGTTACCCTAGTCTACTGTTGGAGATGTCATTCCGATATTTCAGATTGTGCTTCAAACTTGAGTCTTCATTCGAAGACAAATTTGTATTGGGGGAGCGATATTTGTTATCATGTTTCCTGAATAATATTCATAATTGAAGCTTTGTAGCATATTTTTGATGGCGTCATTATTAATCTTTGCAACTCTCACATAGTAATAGTGTCAAACATCTATTATTTGTCTGTTGTATGATGGATTTGGCATATATCGATAACTTCTGAGATTTGGACGAGATAGCATTTGGAGACAATACCATTCCACTGTACAGAAGTGTTTATAGTACAAGGGAATGTGGGCCTATGGTGAGAAAACTTGTTCATACAACAAAAAGACTCGGTCCCACAATGCTACGGTGAGGTCCTATAGTGTGGTCCTATGTAGTCCTATGGTGAGGTCCTATGCTACGGTCCTATGGTGAGAGAGAATAGGGCAGCCATATGGAAGCAATACATTAGAATGGTATCAGAGCTAGTGATTTTGTTAACCTGTTGGGTAGTAGATGCAAGTGTACACTTTTCCTCAATTTTGTATTCGCAAAATTGGGGCAACTCTATGGAGAATTTTATAGGATGAATTCTCTAAAGCATTTTCTTAGTTGTTTTTTCTTTGTCTTGTTTTTGGTTTTGTAGTTTGTCCTAGATTGATGGCATTTTCAATTCCTCTCGTATTGAGCTATGTTAGGTCTCAAACAAAGTTGTCTAGCCAAAGTTATTAAGGAAATAATTGTTTTGCAAGTGGGGTTTTTCGGCTTGACTCTATTTCCTTGTTCTTCAATTAAAATATCTCATTAGTGGGCTTTTCATTGATAATTGCATGGAATGGAAAGTGTCATTTACATGTAAAATGGATTTGGAATTCCATTTTAAGATTTCACATGATTTAGAGGAGATTTAAATATAGTTTTTAACGAATTTCTAAAGTAATGGTGGATTTTTTAAGAACCATTATATATCTTTACATTAAAACTATGATTACATGTAATTTAGAACTGAGAAACTTATGTGCAATAGAGTCAAGTTTTTATTTAGTAGTGCATAACTTCATACATGCAAGTCATTTCTAAAACTCCAATAGTGGTAAAAGAAAATCAACTCGGAAAGATGAGTGCAGTCATATATTTATCATCATGTTTAATGCAATTCTTTGTCGACAAGAATAACAATTATATGGAGACAAAATGATATTGTTTGAAATTAGTGAGCAACATGACAAGTCAGCAAGGAATCAAGCAAACAACGGCATTTAAGAGGGCAATGAAATAAGAGTGTTGTGTTTAAGAAAGAAAGCGATTTGCAAGATGGAAGTAAGCAATGGGATATATGATTGACTGTATATCATTGGTTGGCATTATGCATATGTGTAATGACAAGTATAAACAGCAATGGAACAAGTATGCTCAGCGGTGATGAGAATATAATTCAGAGATTATATTGGATAATTATGTAATACCTTAAGTTTGGGCAGTTGCTATATTCAAATATGGAGATAATGTCAAAATGCTCTTATACCGTGAGGAATCAATAGAGACATTTACCGCAACTAACATATGAGGATTATCAATTAACTAAACTAAGTTATGGTGAGCAGTATATACATTAGCAGCAATCATAAGGAAGGTACATGATACCTTATTAAGGATTGAAGAGTCAGAAGTCTTTAATAACAAGTGATTGGGAGGGGAGAAGAGGACAGGGATATCAAATATGAATTATAATATACACTGAAGGATGAAGAAGGGGTACGGAAACAGCAACTTGGATCAATAAAATAGATTTAATCAGGAAGGAGTTAGATCAGGAATGCAGATGATCAGAGTAGCATTTCTGATAAATAGATTAAGATTACAAAGTATATCTTATTCTAGTCTCAAGATTACAAAGTATATCTTATTCTAGTCTCAAAATGCTCTAGTCAAGCATCAAAAATTCATAATATGGAAACAGGAATAGCTCATATCTAAATCAGAACCAGCTTCAGGACAGACTGCCTTCTTTTTCAATTAGACAGTGGATCATGGATTACTTCTTATTTCTTATACACCTTTATGGGATTTCTCTATTGATCATTGGTATTTGCATATAATTAAGGAAAGAAATCAGGAAGAGCACCTCCATTTCAAATTTCCAAAGCTCTGATCAGACAACAATTTTAAAGAAAATTGCATACTTTTGAGGATCAAGATCAGAAACATCAATAACATTGCTTTACATGATACTGCATGTACTTGCAGACTTGTATAGACAAATCAGAAATAGCTGTAACATCATTGCAAGCAATAGTAAATACATTGCATACTTATACAGATAGATCAGGAGCAGCAAGACACATCATCACTATATGCAATAGAAGTAGGTTGAAGCATTTCTTTCAGGACCATATCAAAGACAGCTATCCACAGCATTGATTGCACAATTCGTATTGTATATCAGAAGTGTGTTGATGTCAGTTTTGTACCACTATATAACATATAGGAATTGATCACTTGATACAGAATATCAAACACTCAACCCTCTCTTGAAAAGTAAATACTCATGAAAAACATGAGAAAAACTCCAATGTTCCTTACACTTGTGGATACTAACTCAGTTATATTAATGTGATTTGCTGGTCAATCACTTAGGCGGCCTTATGTTGTTCATTCAAGGATTGTCGAACGCTCGTTGTGATGGTGATGATGTCTAGCTTTGCAATGTATATGAGTGCCAAATAATGTTGATGGTGATGATGGAGGATGTGTGTTCAAATGACTTATGCCTTCCTAACTTTCTTCTTGATTGAACTCCAACTACTACATTACTCGCTGCCTTACTCCTCTTGCTATGAATGGAAATATTAGCAAATGGATGGGGATCAAATCTGATGAAAGCTTATCAGCAGCTCTACCTCCACAGATGCAATCATTCAAGGAAAAAAAAAGAGACTAGATTACCATGCAAGGCTTCCTAACAAGCCGCTAGGATGCTAGTGGCCTAGTTTATGGATCCCTATCAAAGATCCACTAAATCACCATACAACTATCCATCTATTCTTACTCTTAACAACTTTTTTGAAATAAAATCTACTTTAACAAATTCAATGAAATTTAACTCTAACTATTGGAAGTAGAAACCATGCAATAACAACTAGTGTTCTTAATCACCATGCAAGTCACAACAATGATAAAGAGAAACATTTTTGGTATTATCTTAAGCAACAATTTTCTTCAACCTTTTACAAATGAGAGCAAATGGCCTTATATAGGGGCCAAAATTACAACCAACGATAGAGATTAAGAGGCAAAATCAATGATCCATATTAGATCCCATAAACCCTAATTAGGGTTGCCATCCCATCAGCAAATGAGAAGACGCCACCTCATCAATGGACCAATAAAAAAAAAGGAAAAGTGGCAACCAATGAGAAGACACCAAAATGGTAGCCAATTAAAATCAAACACCTATCCTACCCAAGAAGAAGGAGAAATTGCCACTTGGGCTTACATCATATGATCCTCTAATATAATTCTACCCTTTTCTTTCACCTTTTTAGCCAAGGCAATGAACTTGGCTAGCCTATTGTTGACTTCCTTTATGGGAGGGCAAAGCGTGTGCTTCATCTTGAGCTCAATTGAATTCATCATGTTGCTTGGTGCTTGCAGTGTCTTCTCATGATCCTTCTCATATTCTTTCGCATATCCGATAAAGGCATTGAGGGAGGCAAGGGTGCCCAAATGTTTCTTCTTGATGGCAACCCTCCCCAACTCATCCAATCTTGATCCAAATTCTGTCTCATTGATATTCTCCTCTTTGATATCTTCAAAATCAAGTGCAACCCCGACATTGCCCAACATGGTTGAAATGGAAGTGTCAACACCTGGGCTATGCTGTGCAATCTCATTTCGTATTTTTTCAAGTATCCTCAATCTGATGGTCAAGGCAACAAACCAAGACTCCATCGTACTCATTCCTCCTTCATCCACGAACTTGGTTCTCTCCACACATCTCTCCGGTAGCCCAATAAATGCCCGTAGCCTAATAATGGCTTAGTCCTTGACTAGAAGGAAATCCTTCCACTCCCCTTCAAATGTTCTGAATTTGTCTTTAATAGCCACTAATGACCTGAAGGTCAAGATAATGGAGGCAAGAAATTTCGCCCATCTTGAATTATATCAGTGATCCAATTTTTGATTTCGTGCAGTTGAGCGGATATTTCTTCTATGTTGCTCCCACTGTCTTGCAGAAGAGCTGCCTGATGCAACTGTTGGATAGGCTAGCAATCCCTTCAATACTTGTTTTCGGCCTCCAACTTTACAATCCTTTCATTTGCCTTCCTCAATCTTTCTCTAATTGAAACCATGCCTTCCTGGATCTCCTCACCTTCCGTGTCATCTGTGATTCTTCCCAAGTTATACTCTATTATCTTATATTTCTGGGCTACAATCTCATCTACTGCCTTGCTAACCTTTGGTATAGCATTCTGAACTTTTCGGTGACCCTCATCATTACTCCTGATTACCTTTTCCACCGTTTTTGCAATTTGTCTCTGTTTCTTGCTATCTTCCTTTTCCACTAACCATTGAATATCTTCAACTGTTTAGACAGTCACCACCTCGCCTATTGGCATAAGCATTTTCCTTAACCATGGTGGTGCAGTGCATCTCCCCAAATCTGGATTCGGTTCGACTAGCAAAGCATCACCAACAGCCTCAGACACCTGACTTACTTCCTCAATATCAATTGTCCTATCTTCTTCTTCACTAGTGACTGTCACATCATCTCCATGTTGGTTCTCTGAGAGGAGAGAGTACTCTGCACTATCACTGTAACCACTTGATCCTGAATCAGAGCTCACCTCTACCGCAACCCCTTGTCCACTTGTATTATCCCCTTGGCTTCTAGCCTTAATTATGCTCTCCCTTGACAGTGCTACATTCCGTCTCTTTGTTGGAGGCTCTTGGTGTTCTTTACTTTTCTCAACCTCCAAATTTCTCTTCTTGCCCTTAACTGCTCTTGGTTGCTGGATACTGCCTTCACCTCTCTGTTCGATTGACTTCATTGGACCTTTTTCTCCGGTTTCATCTTCTCATAAGTAAGGCATACCTTTAGACTTTGTAATTGCCTTAACTTCTCATTGTACCATGACTCAGTGTGTAGATCAACTGCCCTTGTAACTACCTCTAAGGAAGGATCCTGATGATCATCCCAATCGACTAGACCCAATTTTGTTCCATCCATTGTATCATAATCTTCTCTTAGCACATTTTCATCATCTTCCAGTTTATCGGGAATATTAAGGCCTCTCCATCTGATTTCCCTCATCATGCCCACTGACAATCTTCAGAAAGCTAGCTTTCTCACATTAAAGTCATTCTATGCATTGGCCCAAAAATGCTATGCCCTTAATAATATTGTATATAGGGTTATGAATAGTCAACTTCTGGCTATCTTAATCCTTAATTAAGTCATGTTATCATTATTATATTATAATTTAGGTAGGTAGGTCGGCCTAGGTGTTATGAAGGGTTGTGTCTATTCAACCTAAGCTTAATTAGGTATATATAGGAGGTTGTGAGTCTTATTTTATCATCACATTGTGAACTGTGTTCTCATTGGAGATATTTGGAGGTTGCCCCCTCGAACTGGCCTATTACTCTCAGCTATTATCAAGCATTTATATAATATTTCATATTATTTCTTCTATTCTGCAAGTTATCTCATTACAAGTGGTATCAGAGCATGATCTTTGCACCATAGCAGCAAGATTTTTTTCTAAACATTGTGGCTCTTTTGGGAAGAGCATAACTTTCAGATTTTAGCGAATTTTTCAAAGACTTGTAAAGGGTTTTTAAGAACATATTAAAGAAACAATAGTCCAAAATTTAGAGGAATTGAAGCATATTTGAGGAAATTATTGTAGAATTACTATTTCTACACAATTTTTGAGATCGTCATATCTCTCACATCCTGCTGAATTGGAGTATAACTTGTATTGGGTTTTTCAACACATTGTAGAGGAGCCTAAATTCAAAGCTTGGAGAAATTGAAAAACAAAAATAAGCAAGATATTGTAAAATTAGGAAAATTCTCTCTCAAGGTAGCAAATTTGCTAATTTTTTGGGGATTTTTTTCCAAAAACATTGGTTTCCATCATGATGGGGCCTCCAACAAGAGGTAAAAAGAATTCTACCACACGGAAGAAATCCTCTGATCAAGATTGGGAAGCAACAGAGGAGAGTAAGCCCAATGATGAACTTAGTAAGTTCAAGGAAGAGGTTAAGAAGGATATGTGTGACCTGCGAGGAGATATATCAGATATACGAAGCACGTTAAGCACCTATATGAATGAAACAAGGAAGGAGCTCTCAAGCAATCAAGGTGAAATCTTCAAGTCAACTAATGATGACACAAATTTTATTAATCCTACAAGATCTAGGAATTTTTTTCCAAAGGTGGATATGCACAAATTTGATGGCAAGGATCCTCTAACATGGATAAATCAAATGGAGAATTTTTTTGAAATACATCAAATCCCATATGGACAAAAGGTGACGATGGTTTCCTTATATCTAGAACTAGATCAATTCATTTGGTATCGTTTGCTTTGTACTCATAGGAGGAAAAAGGGTCTTACTGTATCATGGTCAATTTTTATAAAAGAACTCCAAGCACAATATAGCAATAGTGTGATAGAAAACTTCTTTAGCCAACTTGCTAAGCTTCAACAAACAAGATCAGTTAAGGATTATATTCAACAATTTCAAAATCTATCCTTAAGAGTGGATACAATTACAGAGGAGAACTTGAATGATTTATTCTTGGGTGGTCTCAAGGATCACATTCAACATGAGGTACGCATGTTTTGTCCCAGTTCAGTAAATGAGTCTTTCATATTGGCATGCAGGTTAGAGTAGAAGTTCTTGATTTCTAGAGAGCAGGGGGCTAATGTGACAAGAGACAAAGGATATTCAACACCTTATCTTCCTCAACCTACTAGGTTGACTCCACAACAAATTGAGGAGAAAAGAGCAAAAGGCTTGTGTTTCAATTGTGATAGCAAATATAGTCGAGGACATTAATGTAGTGAAAAGAAATTGTTCTATATTGAAGGTCCAAGTGAGGAAGAAGAGGATAGGGAGTAAGGTGAGGAATCACATGATTCTCAACCAATCATTTTTTGTCATGCACTTTCAGGTTTCAGTGCATCACAAACTCTCAAGGTAGTGGGTTTCTTAAAGAAGCAGAAAGTAACAGTGTTGATAGACTTAGTACTCATAATTTCATCAACAAATAGTTGCCTACTCTTCTAAATTGTTTTGTATATCCAGCCCTTGAGTTTCAGGTTTTAATTGCAGATGGGGGCACAGTTAGCTGTTCAGGGAAGTGTCATAGCATTAAATTATCAATGGGAGATTATCAACTTGATACCCCAATGTGTGCGATATCCATGGGTGCAGCAGATATTGTTTTGGTAGTACAATGGCTTACTACATTGGGAACAATTGAGATGAACTTCCAAGAACTATTCATGCGATTTCAATCACAAGGAAAGGTAGTGGAGCTAAGGGGATTGAAGGAAAAATCCCCACAAATAGTAAGCTCTCATCAAATGCAAAAACTTCTTAAGAAAGGTGCAGATGGATTTGTGACCCAACTATGTTCATTAGAAGTCTCTTAGTGTAATGCTCTTACTCATCTAGACTTACAAGCAATAATTGATCGTCACTCAGTGATTCTTGGAGATATGCCTAAAGGACTTCCTCCTATGAGGGATCATGACCATGCCATACAACTAGTTCCAGGGAGTCAGCCACCAACAATAAAGATACATCTAGTTTTTCATGTTTCTTGTTTGAAGAAGGTAATTGGGTAGAATATTCCTACTCAAACAGTACTACCAGAACTTGATGAAGAAGGAAGAATAATTTTGGAACCAGAGTGCATTCTTCAAACATGCACGAAGAAGCTGAGAAACAAAATCCTGACTCAGTATCTCATCCAATGGAAGAATTTACTAGTTGAAGAGGCCACATGGGAGGATGAGGAGTTCATTCAAAAGAATCCACACTTGGTTAGCATTGAGGACAATGCTTCTTTCAAGAGAGGGGGCATGCTATGCCCTTAATATTATTGTATATAGGGTTATGAATAGTCAACTTGTGGCTATCTTAATCCTTAATTAAGTCATATCATTATTATATTATAATTTAGGTAGGTAGGTCGGCCTAGGTGTTATGAAGGGTTGTGTCTATTCAACCTAAGCATAATTAGGTATATATAGGAGGTTGTGAGTCTTATTTCATCATCATATTGTGAAGTGTGTTCTCATTGGAGATATTTGGAGGTTGCCCCCTCGAAGTGGCCTATTACTCTCAGCTATTATCAAGCATTTGTATAATATTTCATATTATTTCTTCTATTGTACAAGTTATTTCATTACAAAAAATCCTCTATAGTAGGAATATGTTTGAATGCATTTTCGCGAGATGCCTTGATAAAACCATTAGGATCAAATCCTTGTTTTTCTCTATACCATCCTAGATGATATCTCTCTAACTCTTTCTCCGCAGCTGCAATGGCGACAGGATTGGGGCAAGTATCATTGCCTATTCCAAATGAGAAGGTAATCCCTATCTCACCTTTAAGTTTCATCATGTTTTCATAATGCTCAAGTTGCCTAGCCAGCTCCATCAAAATTACCTTGTTGGGTGGGTACCTTGGAAGTCTCTTGGGACAAACTGTACTTCCTGCTACTCTGATATATGTGAATTGCGGAAATTGGATGAACCAACTTTAATACTTGTTAACTTTTTCTCTTCCACTTCTATTGAGAACCTCCTAGCAAGTGTCCCTTGTAGTATTCTTACCGTCTTTATGGCAAAGGGCGTCATAAAACATCTTATAATCTTATAATCTTTGGTGTTATGCAAATGAAGCTGTGGATAGCACTCATGCACCAAACTTGCCCCGACCCATTGCCAATCACTCCTAAGGCCTTAAGTCTAGGATTTTCGTATAGTCTTGCAATTAGATAGAAAAGATAGGATCTCAGATAGAATTGCTTTTGATTTTGCACTATCCTAAGTTGTAAATCTAGATTTTCGCTTATGATTCTAGCCCAATCAAATCTTCACTTTCCATTTTCAATTTCATCAATAAAGTAATACATTCAGTTCTCGAATTGCATACTTCGAGCCACGCCCATGATCTGGCTGAGAAGTACAATAAGGTCACCATATTCTGACTTGAAATCTGACCAGGTGAGCTTTGATGACTTGGTAACTCCCTTCTTGACCTCGTGTAACCAATTCTGCTTTTGATGAATGAAGTAGGCCTCCTGATTATCCTGAAAGAACTTGGCTACCTGATCCATCATTACCACTGTCATGCTTCTATGCTGGGGAATATTGAATACTTCTTCGACCACTTGTGTAATGACCCAGCTCAAAACTGATCACAAACTGCCCATATTTGCTACTTGTTATTTTGTCAAACAGTTCATGTGCAACCCTGTGACTTGCTGATATAGTGTTTCCGTTTGAAGTTGCTTGATAGAAATGGTTGCTAAGATTTAAAAAAAAAAAAAGAATTCTGCAATTACTATGCAAGCTCCTCAATATGATGCTACCTTTTAATGCATAAAATACTAAGGAAATATGATGCATCTACAGCCAAGACATTTTTACAAACACTTGGCATGCAATCTGAACTATGCTGCTGAAGATTAAGACTGGATATATACTATGAAATTTCATCAAACATTTGGCAACTATACTGCTGGAAGTAAATAACTGATTTTAGGAATTGTTGAGCAATAAATTAACTCGATGAAGCAAAAACAGTGCCAATATGTAGCCCTTCTTAGAACAATTGCATCTTCAGATTTGACAAACTATTTGGTACCAAGAAACTACTTACAAAATTATGCAATGCTGGGACTGATTACAAAGATCTATCAAGCTCATTGAACAAGGTGTACAGTGATTATATAGCTCGGTACAAAACTGAGACTGAATTTAACAAACAATGCAAACCCTCATTACTTCTATTGCCTACTGATATTTAGCTATTGCAATGATAATAGAAGAACCTGGTACTGATGTAACTGCAGATGGTCATATGTTGATGAAGAACAACAAATTTGCACTTCCCCAAACTGTCCTTTGCTGCAGGTCGTACACTGTTCTAAAGCAGGCCATACAGTACGGCACTGTACTGAAAATGTATTAATTTTTGCCTTCAACACTGGCAGCCGAAAATGGTACAAACTGAAACACCCAAGCTATTGGAATGCTTTAAAAATGATTGCATGAGATTTGGACCAATATTGATGACCCAATGATGATAAAATGTAATCCCAGCCAGACTTCCGAAAATCACCAGTTGATATCAGATTTGCAATGAATCTTCTTGTGAAGCCCTCAAATTGAACAATGATGCAATCCCTCACCAAAATGAACTCCAAAAATATCAAACCTCAGTCCAAGTCTGAAACTCAATGAAGCTCAACATGAAATGGCCGAATACCACTTCCAATGTGCAACCCTTCAGAAGGTCTTTCACTTCCTTAGTTATGCAATCTCTTAAGAGGTATCGTTCTCAAGGATTATGTTGAATATTTGCAGACCTAGATGGTGCCACAAATGCTCATAGAGAGAGGTAGTAGAATCATCAAATCAAGTGTGTGCAAATGAGAGGCCAAGCCCTCTATTTATTCACTTTTTCTAAGAAGTTACTAAGAACTTCTAGAAGCATCCATTATAAAATCTCATTATAATGCACTTTTATAATTAAATAACTTTATAAAATAAAAAGTGCAATTCAACTTAGAATTATAACATGTAGGCCCCATATAAGAAGTAATGATAAAATATAAATAAAATAATATCTTCAAGAGCATAATAAGCCATCCAATCCCCAAATAAACACCAGAGTGACTCTCTCCTCACAACCACCAGTCTACGAGAGCCCGTGATAGACTGATCCGGCACGCAAAACGATGTCAGTCAAAATGGGAACATTACAACTTGTCCGCTGATGTTAGCCAACACTCTCTTCCCTTCATAAAAAATGGACTTGGTAACAATATCAAATTGGGATGCACATTCCATTACCAATTTCGGACAAGGCAAGGTAGGAGGGAAAGCTGCTGTGTGTACAATTCTGCTCTTGTAGATCTTCTTTGCCATCACGGATTGTCCTTCCTTCAATCTATCGTTCAACTATACCATATTCATCGTGCCGATATTGGTGTCACATATTCGCCTCACTTTTGAGAAGGTGGTCTTAGGCATCATGTCTTCCTTGTCTTTTTTGGTATTCATTCCCTTTGGGTTCTTGCTTGCACTAACATCTACCATCTTAAGCACTTATTTTTGCCTCTTCGTTCTAAATGATATGGACTACATTTATCCATCTCCAACCTTCTTTTTATCGATGAAATCTAGCTTATTTCTGCCTCTCCAAGTCTTTTCTACACTTGTCAATTTCCAAACTTCAATCTTAGGTGTGGGACTACCACTTATTTCTACCTCTTCCTTACATTAGGATGGACTACACTTATATCTCCCAACTTCAATCTTAGGGTGGTCTAGTTTATTTCTACCTCTCTAAGTGTCCTATCATGAAATCTACAGTTATATTTCCCAACTTTAGCCTATCAATGGAAATGATGAAGTGGTGGATGAAAAGTTCAAGAAGAAGATAAGGGAAATGAACCAAGCAAGAACAAGAATAAAATTTGCCTTTAAAACCAATCTTCACCTCTAAAAATGAATAGAATCTTACCTTAAATCTACCTTCTACGAACAACCGAGCCTCTTCAAATTCGGATCTGACCTCAGAAAATTCAGTTCCTCTCCAAAATGTGATGATGCCCTAGCAAATAAATTGTTGGCAAAATTTTCTCATGCCATTGAATTTTGATCTTAAATTGCCTTGCCAATTTACCAAATAAAATTGCCAAGCTGAAGAAGAAAATCGCAGCCCTTGGAGGAAAAAATCACTCTCACAAATTTGACCTAGGGTAGAAATCGCCCAACTTGCCAAAATTCGGATCTGCTCCTCCAAATCACCCTAGGGCAGAAATCGCCCAACCAAGGAGGAAAAATCACTACCAAGCAAAGGAAAATCAGACCCCAAAAATCACCTTAGGGCAGAAATTCGCTCCCTTAGAAGAAAATCGCTCCAACTTGCAAGAGGAGGTGGAAAGAATGAATGAGGAAATAAGAGGGGGGAAGCCCCTTCTTATACCAAACTTTTGCCTCCTTGAATAGGGCCGACCTGCATGGAGGGAAACAAAATTTAAGTTAGTCCCCCAATTAATGGCCCAGATTTAAAGGAAACATTAAATTGACTTAACCCTATAGTGAAATTGGTCCTTTTAATTGCCAATTTGATCCGAATTTGCAATATAGAAACAAGGTAAGCCTATGAGATGTCAAAATTTTCATTTAACAATGCTTTGGTAATTAAATTATCATTAAAATCAAATCTAGCAAGCCAAAATCGATTTTCAATTTCAAATTATCAATTTCCTTTAACATTTCTAAAATCCTTTCAGCAAAATTTCAACCAAATTAATGCGATTTTGCAATCTAGTCCACTTTCAATTTTGCAATACAATTTCAATTTTTTAACACAATAAATCCTTTTCCTGGCAGTCAAAATTCAAACTCCAATTTCAATTTCACTATCAAAAAATTTCCTTTTCACCGAAAAAATTCAAGGTTTTCCAAAACGACTATATATAACAAATTCATTTTGAAAATGCTCAAGCTTATACAATTATTTCAAATTTAAAAAAAAAAATCCGTCTAAGTCCAAAATTTGCAAATTAATCTTGCCAGATATCGTATAAGCCATCGAAAAAATGTTGCTGAATCCTGCTTGGCCTAAGGACAAAATTACATGTTTCAAAAAATCAAGTTTAGCACCGGATGAAAGAAAACCAAATCCCTTGCAGGCTCGAAGGCATCCAAGGTGTAAAAATTGTCAATTTGAAAACCTCTGGACAACTCCAAATCTTGCTAAGGCAGCGGAAAAATTTCCAACACCGTGAAAATTGCAAAGGCCTGCCCGAAAAAAAAGTCTTCAATTTTTTTGGGACGATGGTGTGAAAACCTCACAACAATGTGCAGATCAGATATATGGATCAGAGATCCTTCTTGCGTAAGTGAAATTAATATATCAGATATAGCAGTTACCTCTATCTATTGGTAATAACAATACTAATTCCGTATTAGCTATTGCACCATTTCTACATTCGTAAGTCATAATCTATAACAGTAAATAAGGATTTGTTTTTTGTGGTTACCAAACAATTGTCCCTGTTTCCTAACATAGCCAACAAGGCAACATTATATCAAGGCTTTTGTTGGTTGACTGCTATCAACACCACCGTCTCAATCACAACTTATGGAACTAAATGGTTGCCACATAAATTTGGAATGTTATTTTGGTTTTGATTACATATCCACATGGTGGTTGAGTTGGACTAAATGCAAACAATGGCTGAGACTATTGGGATCCAAATATTGGTTGAATCTGAATAACAGTGGAGGCCAGTCCAATTTGAATGATGGTTGATGTCTACTCCTATTTTTCTGTTTTTCCAGTCCAAGATATGAAATGAATCTGAATAGAGACTATGATGTCCAATTTCTTTGTTTGTTCTGACATAAGCTCCAAGACACGGTTTGAATCAGAATAGAATATATGATGATTGATCCTCCAATCTTGCCAAGCTTGTCCACTCCACTCCCACCATTTCTACTACAATCATCTGTTCTCATTTTTGCTGCTGAGCTTGCCCTCGCACTCTTAGTACTTCCATTTGTAGTTTTATTTCCTTTCAATTCATTTGGTCAGTTTTACATATGATCAACATTTTACTTTCATTGAAAAAAATCCAACTGCATCCAATGAATAATTTGAAAACTTTTCAAGAACATAGTAGGAATCTAAAGAAACATAGTTGTTACTGTGATTTGCAATTCTATCGAAGATGAGGCAATCATCATGCCAATGAGGGATTCATAAGTCTATCAAACATAAGGCAATCATCATTTTAAATGAGGGATTTTCAAGAAGTCAAATTGAGACCCAAATGTCAAAGCTCAATGTTCTAAGCTTAAACTAATTGTTGTCATGTCAAACTATGCATGCACTAAGGACAAGAAATGTGCATTTAACCTAAAATCAGAATCCCCAAATTCCTAAAATACTAGTATTTGCAATTGGAGTTATGAGAACACATTCTCCATGAGGATTTGTTGCCTACTCTCACTCTTGTCACCATCCCTCTGTCTCCATTTTCATTGTAATTTCCTATTCAAATATCATTCCTATTATTCTACAAGTACTTATAGGAGTCCCCTTTTGTATTGTTACATTCCTCATTTCCTCTGGTATGGACTCTGTGGAAGATGAATAAACCAGCCACATCTTTGTTAAAGATTCTCTACCATACTGCTTGGTTCTATAGGGCATGGAGTTGGATGGTAATTGGTTTATGTGTTCATTTGTATAAGTGAGACCCTAGTTTGGTCCCCAAGTGGGAGTGTGAAATGTGCCCATTCAAAAAGTTTTACATATCAATACAGCACTGATATCTTCCACCATAAGAAATTATATTGGATCCCGTTGATTCCTACAGTGAGCCTCAATTATACTTCATCTATTCTATGGTAAATTTCAAGTCTAGTGTTACCTTTAGCTTGTGTGCAAAATCAAATGCAGACATAAAAGCCTATGATTTGGCCTTTTACCACCCTGTAACTAGTGTTGCTATCTTTGGTGGTACCTTCCACCAAAGATATCTTCCACCATAAGAAATTATATTGGATCCCGTTGATTCCTACAGTGAGCCTCAATTATACTTCATCTATTCTATGGTAAATTTCAAGTCTAGTGTTACCTTTAGCTTGTGTGCAAAATCAAATGCAGACATAAAAGCCTATGATTTGGCCTTTTACCACCCTGTAACTAGTGTTGCTATCTTTGGTGGTACATGGTGTTGAAAATGGTGGCGGGGCACTGCCTTCAATAAAGAACAACATCATGTATTAAAATCGAGACAATACATGAGAGATTAATGGAGAAGGAAAACATGTACACAAGGGGGCAATGATAATTAGCTCTTTGTGTTGGTTATCATTACAGCACAGGGTCATTTTAATATTGCCTGTGAAGTTTATTAATCTTTTTGAACACAATACATACATTTTATTATCCCCAATAAGTGGCCAAAGGTGGAAAGAAATTTAGTAGCATGGAAAACTGAGCATATTTAATATATTGATTTCTTTGCAGAGCTAGAGTGAAGAGGAAAGCAGATACTCAAGGCCAGACACAGAAACGTCTCCCTTTAGAGCCTGGAATAGTGCAACCCCGCTTACCTGTACCTGATCATATTTTAAAACCACCATATGTATACTCTAAATCTCTACCTGCACTTGGAAATGAGCCTCAAATACATGATGCTAAAGGAATAGAATGCATGAGAGCATCATGCCGCCTTGCAGCACAGGTTCTAGAATATGCTGGGACTCTAGTCAAGGTAAGCAATCATAATTGCATTGTTGCAGTACTTTTCTGTAGTTTATCAATGTTTCTATGTTGTAGATTCAAAAAGATTATGTAGTTCCTTACAATTATTCTCTCAAATATCAAACCATGCACAAATGACCTTTTAATGATTGTGGTCTCATTTACTGGTCTGAAGTTACCTTTTTAGATGCAGATAAGGTTCAGGGTTTGAATGCTACCTAATGGATTGTTTTGAACAACAAAAAAATGTATACGAGTTTAAAATTCAATATATACATTATTCACAAAATGCAAACTATAGTTTTATTTGAGTTACTTAGTTCTTTGCCACACAAAATGAATATCAAAATATACATTCCTAAGTACATCACGGATTATAAAAACAATGCTTATATGTTTACATGAGAAAATGAAACCTATATAATCTTTCCTAGCTGTGCTTCGAGAAATTACTTTTTCAAGTTATGGAAACTTCTTCTGAACTTAATTATATTATTGATTAGCTTTAGCCATGGTTGTACCCGTTGATGCTTTCTTCCTCAACATAATGCATTTATGGTTTTATCTTTACCATTTCATATATATAAAGGCTAAGCTTTCTATATCAGAGTTCTTCAGTTATATTGATCAGCGGTGTTTTGCACTTTATCTTCAGGAGGCTACCCAACTTTGTGAGCATACTCTTCAATAAGCTACATCTCAGATCCATACCTCCAACAAGCTCATAACCGCCTTTTACTCCCCCCTTATCTCCGTCATGGGGTATTAAAATGCCTTCCAGCACTACTCCTAGATCTGTCAGGCACTGTACCAGTCTTTTCAGGCAGCGACATCCCTCCAGTAGATCTCAGCGTAGTTTTAAGACTTTGATTCGTCCACAGTTATATCCTTCTGTCTCTGATTACTTTGTACCAAGGAAGAACTCATAGTTCTTACCTTGTGTTTCTTGGTCTTCTGTCTTGTTTTGTTTCTTTCTAACACCGTTTTGGTGTTTCTGGTTTATCTGGCTCTCTTGTTGTATGCTCAGTCCCATAAACCTTACTGGTTTTTTTGTTGGACATTAATATTATTATCTTATCTTATCTTATCTATAATATCAATCCTTGCCAATCCATCTAAATCTATGGTGCTTTTATTGTATATATTAAATTTACTTCCCAGGATCTCTACTTGTCATGTTATCAGAAAATTAAAAAAACAACAAATTGTGTCAAATGATAGGCAATGCACGTTTTATAAGTTCACGCAAACAATTTTCTGAATAGCTGACTGACTGAAATGTCAATGCCTGTTTATCCCTGATTGGTATGTATGGTCTTTGGCAGTTAGTTTTAATTTTTTTGGGGATATATGCAGGCCTAAAATGCAATGAAAGAAGCAGAATATGCCCTACATGAAACCAGAGTAATAGGGGGAACAATTCCCTGCATTGAAAGTATCTAAAATCCATTTCTGCTGTGAAGTTTATAATGTGATTTGAAAATTGAGCAAAGTTTCATCTTTAATGCTTCCCTTATTTCTGAAATACTTTCTTCTTCCTCTAATAGTAAAAATTCCATCACCAGTCTCCATGGTATAGATTTAGCTCCAAAACAATCCTGTTCTTCTCTTTTAAGTGACTTTGATATCTCCCATATATATATATATTTTTTGTTTCTAGAAGATGCCTATAGATGTTTTCTGTAGCTTTAGTCAATCTGTTTGCATATTTTTAAGATATTTTTCTAGCTAGAGCTTTAACCTTTCCTTGACTAGTGAAACCAATACCCCTGAAATTAAGCAATGTTACTTAGTCTGCTTAAACTGTTGTGCCATTTTAAAGTTATGGTGTTGATAAAATGCAATTATTACATAGTTATAGGACTCTGTGAGTCTATAAGCGGATCCACCCAAATGGGCCAAATTGACTCTAGCCTCGGACTTGGCTGAGTTAGACAGAGTCTAGGCTGACTCGCTGAGTCCCAAGCTCCTGACTCGGTTGTGGCAGACAGGTTTATAAATTGGAAAAAAACATTTTTTTAAATAGTTTGTCTTTTTATGTTTATACTTTTGCAGTCCCTTAGACCCTCTTTGTGGTCTCTCGTTGGACATTAATAAATTTATCTTATCTTATAGCTTTCTCTCAAACAGGAAA
Source organism: Cupressus sempervirens (assembly GCA_028749045.1). Lineage (NCBI taxonomy): Eukaryota > Viridiplantae > Streptophyta > Pinopsida > Cupressales > Cupressaceae > Cupressus > Cupressus sempervirens. The sequence continues at coordinate 745,355,077 of CM053783.1, forward strand.
GGAGCATTCTGTCATTTGCAAACACAAGGAAGAGAAAAAAAAAGAGATTAGAGAAAAATATTGGGGTTTTAGAGAATAGACCAATAGATCAATGGACTCTTAGATATTGATTGTTGATTGTTTGTGCAAGTTAGTAGCTTGTAATTATGCATGGAGAGGAGTCCAAAGAAGCAATTGGAGTAGACCTGTAAAAATTTGAAGTACATTTCTTCATTTTTAGAACAAATTTAAAGAGGCTAGTTACATATTTTGTGTTGTTTTCTAAATTTTTTACATCCATATTTCCATTTTGTTTAGATTTCTTTTAGTTTTTGTTTCATTTAATGCTGATGGAAAAGTAAGAAATCCTAGTTTTGTTTTTTCTTTATTTTTTTAATTTCAATTTAATTAGAATTTGTAGATTCTTAATATATATTGCAGCAGCATAATGTTTGAGCCTAGGAGTAGTGGACCTATGGTAACCCAAATGCAAACCTTGTTAGATGTGAAAGGGATAAGGCTTGGAAACATGCCATCCGCAGATCAAAAAAAGGAGAAGTTATATATTGGCTTTGCAAAGATAAATATTGTGTGTGTGTGTGTGTGGGGGGGGGGGGGGCGGGGGCGGAGTATTAGCTAATTGAAATATCACCTTGCACATATACCAAAGCATGATGCCAAAGCATGGAAAGAAGCACCCAAGGATGTTTTACGTGAATGCAAGCTCATTTAGAGGAATTTGAAGAGAAAAAATCAATGAAAACAAAATCATATGGAAGAAATGGAAAACTTTGGTGGAGAGGCGTCTTCAAATATTTGTCCTCCATTACCTCCGCCTACAAGTAGTGGTACTATGAATGTGAGCATTGGGCCTAAGATTCATAAGAAGAAATCCACATTAGATTCCCTTTTTGTTTCATGCCCAAACATTTGTTGAGACTCTAGAGCATGGGTTGGAATAAGGATAAGCATGATGCCACGAAAATGGCAATTGGAGATATTTGGTTTTATAACCAGCTTCCATTTCATGCAGCATGATACTCATTATTTTAATTTTTGTCTTGATTTTCTCGCTTTCAAGAGTATGCCACCTTGATTATTCTAGTTTTTAAAGTGAATGTAAAACTTAATAGTATATTTATTGTCTATTTAATTTGTTTTAGTCTCCTTATTGGCAAATTGCGGTAGATGCTATTGCTGTTTGTGGTGCTGTAATGTCCCATTTTAGGGTCCATTATTATAGATGATTATTTAATCAATTGAAATGTTCAAATTAGTTATTTAGTTATCAAATGATAATATTATTTGGATTTACAATTGAAGCTTATAGATGTTATCCAAGTTACCTAGACACCATCTATGGACTCCCTCAAAGTTTACAGGTCCAAGCCCGTTTCACAAAGATTTACAGGACATTGAGCCCCCACCCTCTATTGCGATACATCTGTTGGTTGGAATTTACTCAAGCCTCTCCTACATTCTAGGCTCCTCTTGAAATACTCGATCATAACAATAATTTAAAAAATAATTGTTTATTCATAATGATGATAATGTTGTCTCCTTCCTCAGAATAATATAATTATTCTATTCTTAGTATTTAAAATGACGTCCTTATTTATTACAAATCATATCCTCAATATTTATCATTATATTTTAATTCTCATTCTATTTTATATTATAATAATGGAGATTCATCCCATTAATAATCATATGTATTTATATTAGTAAACAATTTAATATTATTCTTATTCAATAATGTCTAATCATAACAATATTAAAAAAACAAAATTATCGAAAAATAATGATTAGAAAAGTGATTCTATCCTTAATTTATAATTGCTAACTACATGCTATATAAATTCACGTGCATACCATGTATTAATAATGGCTTTGCCAAAAGTGTTGGATGTCCCAGATAATTATTTAGGTAACTATGCATTCACCCTTTCCCATGTATAATTTGCAGCAATGAAACAAACTTTTATAATTTCCTTCAATTCCTTCTTTTAATATTTCTATCTCCTCCTTATTTATTCTATACAGTATGCATTATATATCTCGTTCATACCCATCGAAAGGTTGTGGCTTTATGTGTTGTGTGTGCTTGCTTAGATAAAACAACTTAATTTGGTTATTTATATTTGTTTATTAATTTAGTTATTAATACATATCTTTTTATTAATTTATATTTGTTTATTAGTTTATATTGATTTTTAGTTAATATTCTTTATTTAATCATTTATACTAATATTAACTAATATATTTTAACTTTTCAATATTAATCAATATGGTTCATTTAATTATTCAATTAACATCTAATCACGTTATATTTCTTAATTGGTGATTATCTAACTAGTCATTCTTTAATTAATTTATTAAATGTTTATTACAAATAGTAGGGATATCAACTATTATGATCTAATATCGAATTTCATTATTAAAGGGGAATATTACAATCCTACCCTCTCAAAATTACACGTCTCCTCATTATTCGATAATGACAATTGGTAACTTCCAATTTTGCATATTTCTTAGATAGATAATTATTTGTGAGTCATTGTTTCATTTTCTTATTAGTACATTCATATCTTAAGTTTACTCTAGGTACCATAACTATTCTCAGTCAACTATTATAGAATGAAATATGTAGACACAAAGTATACATGAGGCATTCTAATGCACAAAAACATGAAGTATACATATTGATGCGGAAAGACACAGAGCATACATGTTGGAAGACACAAGGCATACACATTGATACACTCCTTATATTGTTTTGTTTACCCAAATCTTTTGAAAACATATTGCAATAGTTAATTCCATTGATTAGATATTTTGATCAATTCACCTTTTCCCTACAGGATGGTGCAATCATATTGATACCAATTGTAATGTCCTATTTTAGAGCCCATTATTATAGATTATTATTTAATCAATCAAAATATTCATATTAGTTATTTTAGAATTGATGGTTGTAGATGTTATTCAAATTGCCTACACTCCATCTATGGACTCCCTCAAAGTTTTCAAGTCCAAGCCCGTTTCACAAAGATTTACGGGACATTAACCCCCACCCTCTATTGGGATAAGACCCAAAGATTGGACTTATACAGGCCTCTCCTTGGTAATGCTATACTCTTTCTAATGATAACATTGGAGATTTATCTTTAGGTTTTAGATAAGATAAGATAAATTTATTAATGTCCAACAAAAAACCACCCAAGGGTCTGTGAGATTAAAAAGCATACAAGAAGATAGACATCCAGCTACAAGAGCACCAAACGGTGTCTAGAAAAGAGAAAACAGAAAATAAAAGAAGCAAGGAGAAAAAAATGAGGCAAGGACTAGGGGTCCTTCCTCGGCTGAAAGAAGTCAAGTAACGAAAGGTATGGACTAGGGCAATCAAGGGTCCCTAGTCGCCGAGAATTGTTGGGGGGTGTCACTGACGAATATAACCACTACAAGGCCTCACAGATTTGGAGTGACTGGTGGCGATGACACAATATGGCCGCTTCATCCCACGTGTCGGAGATGAGGGAGATTTTGATGTCAGTTTTGTACCACTACATAACATATAGCAATTGAACACTTGATATGGGATATTAAACACTCAATTCCTCTCTTGAAAAGTTAATACTCATGAAGACATGAGATAAACTCCAATGTTCCTTACACCTGTGGATACTAACTCAGTTATCAATGTGATTAGCTGGTAATCACATAGGTGGCCTTACGCTATTTGTTTGAGGACAACTTGGACTTTTGGTGGGATGGTGGTAGTGATGATGGTTTGGTATGAGTTCTAAACAATGTTGATGGTGGTGACGATGGAGGGGGTGTGCTCTGATACGTATACTTTCCTAACTTTCTTAGAATGAAATCTGACTAATCAACTACCTCCTACTCCTATGAATGTAAAGATTAGCAAATGGACAAGGATCGAATCTAATGAAAGCTAACCAGTGGCTCTACCTCCATAGATGCAACGATTCAAGGGAAAAGGATTAGTTTACCACACAAGGCTTCCTAACAAACCGCTAGGATGCTAGTGGCCTAGTTATAGATCCCTATCAAACATCCACTAATGCTACCATGTAACTATCCATGTACTCTTAAATTTACTTAGCAACTTCTTGAAATGAAATTTACTTTAACAACTTCAAAATGAAATCTAGTGCTAACTATTGGAAGTAGAAACCATGCAACAACACCAAAAGTTCTTAATCACCATGCAAGTCACAACAATGAGAAAGAAAAGCGATTTTTGGCATTATCTTAGCAACAATTTTCTCCAACCCTTTACAAATGAGAGCAAATGGCCTTATATAGAGGCCCAAAATTACAACCGATGGTAGAGATTAAGAGGCAAAACCAACGATCCAGATTGGATCCTAGAAACCCTAATTAGGGTTGCCACCTCCATTAGCCAATGAGAAGATGCCACCTCATCAATGGACCAATGAAAAAAAGGAAAAATGGCAACCAATAAGAAGGCACCAAAATGGTAGCCAATCAGAATTAGACACTTGTCCTATCCAAGAAGAAAGAGAAATTGCCACTTGGGCTTACATCAAATGATCTTCTAATATAGTTCTACTCTTTTCTTTCATCTTTTTAACCAAAGTAGTGAACTTGGCTAGCTTGTCGTTAACTTCCTTCATGGGAGAACAAGGTGTATGTTTCATCTTGAGCTCAGCTGAATTCATCATGCTGCTTGCTACTTGCAGTGTCTTCTCATAGTCCTCATACTCTTTTGCATATCCGATAGAGGCATTGAGGGAGGCAAGGGTGCCCAAGTGTTTCTTCTTGATGGCAACCTTCACCAACTCATCCAATTTCGATTTGAAATTTGTCTTATTGATATTCTCCTCTTTGATATCTTCAAAGTCAAGTGCAAACTCAACATCGCTCATCATGGTTGAAATGGAAGTGTCAATGCCTGGGTTATGCTGTGCAATCTTGCTCTATACCTCTTCAAGTATTCTCAATCTGATACTCAAGACAACAAACCAAGAATCCACCGTACTCAATCCTCCTTCATCTACCAACTTGGCTCTTTGCAAATATTTCTCCAGTAGCTCAATGAATGCCTGTAGTCTGGGAATAGCTAAATCCTTGACTGGAAGGAAATCCTTCCATTCACCTTCAAATGTTCTAAATTTATCTCTAATAGCCACTAATGACCTGAATGTCGAGACAAAGGAAGGCAAGAAGTTTCGCTTGTCTTGGATTGTATCATGGATCCAATCCTTGACTTCACGCAGCTGAGCCGATATCTCTTCTATGTTGCTCCCACTGTCTTGAGGAAGGGTTGTCTGGTGTAACTGTTGAATAGGCTAACAATCTCTCCAATATTTGCTCTCGGCCTCCAACTTTATGATCTTTTCATTTGCCTTCCTCAACCTTTCTCTAATTGACACTATGCCCTCTTGGATCTCCTCACATTCCATGTCATTCATGTTTCTTCCCAAGTTATGCTCTACTATCTCGTATTCCAGAGCTGCAATTTCATACAATGCCTTTTTAACCATTGGTATAGCAATCTGAACCTTTCAGTGACCATCATTGTCACTCCTAATCACCTTTGCTACTGTTTTTGCAATGTCTCTGGTTCTCGCTATCACCCTTTTCTACTAATCCTTGGATGTCTTCAACTTTGTGGACAGTCACTACCTCGCCTCTTGGCATAAGTATTTGCCTTGACCACAGTGGTGCGGTGCATCTCCCCAAATCTAGATTTAGTTTAATTAGCCAATCATCACCAATGGCCACAGGCGCCTAGCTTACTTAATATCAATTGGTCCATCTTCTTCTCCACCAGTAACTGCCATGTCGTCTCCATGCTGATTCTCTGAGAGAGGAGAGTACTCGGTGCTATCACTGTAACCACTTGATTCTGAATCAGAGCTCATTTCTACCACAATCCCTTGTTCACTTGTTTTATCTTGTTGACCTCTAGCCTCAATTATACTTTCCCTTGATGGCGTTGCATTCTGTCTCTTTGTTGGAGGTTTCTGATGTTCTTTACCCTTTTCACCCTCAAACCTCCCTTCTTGCTTCTAATTGTTCCTTGCTGCCGGCTACTTTCTTCACCCTTCTGTCCGACTGATTGTGCTGGACCTTCCTTTGGTTTCATTTTTTCATAAGTAAGGTGTACCCTTTGACTCTATAATTTCCTCAACTTCCCATTATACCACGACTCAGTGTGCAAATCAACTGCTCTTGTAATTGCCTCCAAGGAAGGATCCTGTTGATCATTCCAATCCACTGGATTCAACTTTGTTCCCTCCACTATATTATAATCTTCTCTCAACACATTTTCATCATTCTCTAGTTGATCAGGAATATCAAGGCTTCTCCATCTGATTGCTTTCATCATGTTCATTGACAATCTTGAGAAAGCTAGCTTTCTCACGTGAAAGTCATCCCGTGCATTGGCCCATAAATCTTCTATAGTAGGAACATGTTTGAATGTATTTCCATGAGATGCCTTGATAAGACCATTAGGATCAAATCCTTGTCTTGCTCTATACCATGCTAGCTGATACCATTCTAATTCTTTCTCCGCAGCTGCAAAGGCAACAGGATTAGGACAACTATCATTGCTAATTCCAAATGAGAAGGTAATGCCTGTCTCATCTTTGAGTTTCATCATTTTGTCATAATGCTCAAGTTGCCTAGCAATTCCATCAAAACTACCTTGTCGGGTGGGTACCTTTGAAGTCTCTTGGGACAAACTGTGCTTCCTGCTAATCGAATATAAGTGAATTGTGGAAATTGGATGAACGGACTCCCATACTTCTTGACTTTTGTTTCTGCTTCTGATGAGAGCCTTTTAGCAGGAGTCCCTTGTAATACCCTTACTGTCTTCATGGCAAAGGTGTCACAAAACATTTTATAGTCTTTGTTGTTGTGCAAATGAAGTTGTGGCTAGCATTCATGCACCAAACATTGCCCCAACCCATTACCAATTACTCCTAAGGCCTTAAGTCCAAGATTTTCATACAATCTATCAATCAGTTAGAATAGATAAGACACCATATAGAATTGCTTTTGATTTTCTATGGTCCTAAGTTGCAATTCTAGATTCTCGCTTATGATCCTAGCCCAATCAAGTCTTCTTTTTCCTTTTTCAATTTCATCAATAAAGAAGTACATTCAGTTTTCTAATTGCATACCTTGAGCTAGGCCCATGATCCTGTTGAGAAGCACAATGAGATCGCCATACTCTGATTTGAAATTTGATACGGTGAGCCTTGATGATTTGGTAACTCCCTTCTTGCCCTCATGTAGCCAATCCTACTTTAGATGAATGAAATAAGCCTCCTGGTTGTCCTGGAATAATTTAGCTGCCTGGTCCATCATTACCACTATTATGCTTTTGTACTAGGGGATATTGAATGCTTTTTCGATCACTTGTCTGCCAATGTTGGCTCACACTCTCTTCCCTTCATCAAAAATGATGGACTTACTAACTAAATCAAATCAGGATGTACATTCCATTACCAATTTTGGACAAGGCAAGGTAGGATGGAAGGTGGCCGCGTGTACAATTCCACTTTTGTAAATCTTCTTTGCCATGGGGGATTGTCCTTCCTTCAATCTGTCCTTTAGCTATATCATGTTTATTGTACCAATATTGGAATTGCTTATTTGCCTCGCTTTCGAGAAAAGGGTGGTCTTAGGCATCATGTCTTGTCTTTTTTGGTATTCGTTCCCTTAGGGTTCTTGCTTACGCTAACATCTACCATCCTAAACACTTATTTCTGTCCCTTTGTTCTACGTGATATGTGTTGTCGGTAAAGTTATAAAATAGCCAATGGGTAGATTAACATGTTGTCGGTAATTATTAAATAGCCGACGAATAGAATTAATTATTTCTGAATGGGCGCGACAGTTGAGTCACCCCTTCGGAATGGTATATGTACACCATCCGAAATGGACTTTGGATCATTGTTGGAATCATCATTGGAAGCACTATGTAATCTCTTCAGCATATACGCGAATAATAAAAGGAGTACTGCTGTGTTACATGTTCTTGTCTATTGTCTGTATGCATTACACTATTTACCCCATACGGTAAACATTTGGTGCCATTGCCCAATGGACTTGGAAAGAAGGCAGAGGATAAAGACTAATGTCGAATCAACTTAACAAGGATAGAAATAAAACAAAGGGAAAAGATGGAATACGCATCGCACAAGAAATTTTAATTTTGGCACAATAGGCTGAGCGCAAATGGAGGTTTCAGCAGATTGTCGATGGACATCGAAGCATCGAGGAATTGTTGGAAGAGACTCGACAGTAGTTGAATTTGGTGGAAGAAACAAGGGAGGAATTTCTGAACTTGTATACGCCGAGAGAAGAGAATCCAGATGGAAGGGAATTAATTCACACAGCTCAAAGTGCCGAGGGAGCACGAGCGTGGGGTGAACTCTTCGTCCGCGATTCACTTCCAAAAGGAACTTTGCTTGAGAAAAACCTTTTTTCACCAAGTAACGCGGCTGTTGGAAATAAGATGACTGTCCAAAACAACATGGGTGTGCAGAATAGCGCAAGTGTTCAGAACAGTGCGAGTGTGCTGCAGAACAACGCGGGTGTTCAGAACAGTGCGGGTGTGCAGAACAACACGGGTTTGCAGAACAATGCGGGTATGCAAAACAGTGCGGGTACACAACAAGTACCTCCAACTCGAATAGTAATGGCTAGACCAAAGGAAAAATTACTAAAGTTTGATGGTGATGGAACGGCCGGTCCAATTAGACACTGTAAGACATGCGAAACAATTTGGATGGAAAATGGCATAACCGACATAGATGAATAGGTCCGAAAATTTTCAACAACCCTAAGGGGTGTAGTAGTTGATTGATTTGTTGGCGCCGATCCCCAAAAATTAACTACATGGGCGGGAGTTAGAAAGGAGTTTATCATTGAGTTTCAATTGCTGCGAGATGACAATTGGATCATAGTAGAAATCTACACCACAAAGCAAGGGAAAAATGAAACATTCCGTATATATGCCAGAAAACTAAAATAATTAATAAATAAAATGGAAAGTAAGCCAACAAATGGGCTGAAAAAGCGATGGTTCATTGAAGGACTACGCCTGGAGTTAAGGAAGAAAATGAAGATTGTGCTGCCATTGTCATACATCAAAGCATACGATCGGGTGATGGACTTAGAGAGTGAACAAAAAACGAAAAAAAAGAAAAGTAGCTCGTCTGACTCAAATGATTTGTCTTCAGAAGAAGATAGCAGTGGTGACAAAAAGGACAATAAGGTGGTCCGCGCTCTCCAGAAAGATATGATCAGAATGATGAAGGAATTTAAGAATATGTAGAAAGAGACGAAGGGAAACGAGCTATGGTGCACAAAATGCAAGACAAAAGGTCACATGAAGGGATCCTGTCCGAAAAACCAATTCTGTGAGATCTGCCAAATTATGGGACATTTTACAAAAGCATGCCCCTTCAATATGAAAACAAGAGGACATCAACAAGTGCTCCTGACACATGAGGCTTCTGCATCAGGAGGGAGCGAAAACACTAGCAATGATGGTGCCACTTCGGGTGGGTACAGAAATAATAGAAGAGGACAAAACAACAATACCAACAATAATAATGGAGGCCACAGTCAAATTTAGTACAATGCAAATGGCTGCCCGATGGTTCAATGCCGAGCATGGAATTTGTCGGGCCACTTTACACGAAACTGTACTTTAGCAAATACACCAAAGTTATGTCGATGGTGCGATCCTGGAGATCATGAAGATTCTAGGTGCTCGAAATCAGGAGTGAATTTGATCAGCATTGGCGCAAATGAAGAAGTCTTAGCAATCACCCAGAAACAAGCAAAACTGTACCCGACCCAACGGGAGAAAAGAAGAGATTGGAAGAAGCGCAGGCAGAAATTGAGAAAGCAATGCAGGCAGAGAAATCACAATTGAAGGACATTATCGGTACCTCAACAAGGAACTGCGTAGAACAAAACATCATACGACAAATATTACAAACCAAAGTATGAGTCAAAATACATGATCTGCTGCTGACAATGCCTCAACTTCGATCGACACACAAACATCGCTCCAATTGCCAAACCACCGGGTGAACATAGAAGGGAAAAGGAAAGCAAAGCAAGTACAATGGACCCAATGCTAGTAGCCCTCACATCTGGACAACATCCGATAGTCGTAGAGATGGGCATATTAGGAATGGTCCTTTCAGACACAATTGTGGATAGAGGATCAGGGGTAAACGTCCTACCAAAAGATACCTGGAAGAAGTTGGGACAGCTGACATTGTGGCCACCTACATTCTAGTTGCTGACGACAGACTAGCACGGGATCAAACTGTTGTGAATCTTGATGGCACAACCAGTGACTATTGGAACACAACCGTTCCTACTTGATTTCGTTGTCATCCCGCTGAAGAGGAGAGGATATGATGCCATTCTGGGCTGAGGATGGCTCGTACAAGCAAAGGCTAAGCATGACTAGAAGAAGAATACACTATCAATGGAGAGCAAAGGACAAAAATTTATTATTGATTTACACACAAATGGTGGGCAAAGAAGCCGTATCATCTGATTCCAAAGAAGAGGATGAAAGAAAGCAACGATTGGAACCCAATGAGGAAGGAGTCCTACAGTTGGAAGGTGGATCGATGGACGATGATTTGGATTTGGTGAACGGCCTTTTCCACTGGCAGATGGAGGATTACGAACTCTTTTTGAGCTGTAATATGTTAAGGGTCGACAAAGGTGAGAAAGAAGAGAGAAAAGAATGTCCGAAGGAATAGAGAGAAGTAGAAGGAAAGGCGGTTACGAAAAAAGCTGAAGGGAAGAACATACAGTACGAACCCAGAAAAAGGAAAGATTCCACTGTACTGTACACAATAAACGGACCGCACAGAAAGAAAATGTTATGTCAAACCATGGATATAGTAGAAAGGTGTTGGCAACAAGGAAAACACATCATATGGTTTGCACAAGAAACAAAGAGGAAGAGTTTAATAAAAGCTTCAATAGTACGAAGTGAAAGTTCTAAAATCAAGAATACAGTTGTTGACGGGAAGGAGTGGCAGCCGATGGAATTCATGGTATCGAGTTTCAAGAACAAGCTGGGCGATATGGAAAACATGAGGGAGAGATTGTGTAACTTAAATAAACTTGATGAGCAACGATTGTAGGCACAATGGGCCACGGAGGTGACACAGAGTAGGCGCAAAGCGTGGCATGATAAACACCTAAAACTAAACAAGTTTCAATCGGGATAACTGGTGTCGAAGTATGGTGGACGAAACGAAATCAAATCGGGGAAGTTTAAAGTCAAATGGGTTGAGCCATACCAAATCTAGGAAGGAGGTGATAATGGAGCAATAAAGCTATGGACATTGGATGGGTAGGAAATTCCAGAAACGGTGAAAGGTTCCAAGTTAAAAATATATCATGCCAGAACTATTCCCCCGTCGACAGACAATGAGTAGTAGTTTCAAAAAAATAAATAAATAAAATAAGATAAATGAAGTTGTAATCACCATACGATCACTGTATGGTTTCCCCCAGAAAGCTGAAAGTCATCGTACGATATGGCAAAGCTGCTAGCACTGTACGACATCAGGCTCATGACTACCGTATAGTGGGGAGGAGAAAATGTGAAGATCGTACAGTGTACGGTGGCGACATATTTCGGCATCTTACGTAAGACCATATGAAAAAAGAAAATAAAGGTTGCTCGTGCAAGACAGACATCATAAGGTAACCATACGATGTATGGTAAAAAAGAAAGGATTGAGGAGTGACAACTGTATGACATACGGTGAAGGAGGCAAAATACAGATCGTACGATACAACAAAGGGCAATTGTAGCACAGTAAGGATCGTACGACAATTGCAGTAGAACTTAACCGTATGGAAACCAACTATGAAACGCAAAGGGAATTTAGACCATACAGCGTAGGACTTCATAAAGAAGAAACATTAAGCCCATGCGACCAGTCAGATAAATATGTTCGCATGCGACTAGTCCAGAAGAGAAAATAAGGTCGTATGTTTCACTACTGGACAATTACAAGAGGAATTGATAAGTACAATAGAAGCTAGAAGCCGTTCATAAAGTCTTGAAGGAGGGTCGTACGAATGCCAGGGAAAGAGAGAAATTTGTGGAAGAAGTTTGTATGGAGAGAGAACTGACCTAACCAAGCAAAAGAACAAATGGAGTTTGCAGGAAAGAGGTAGTCGAAAAAAAGAGGAAGGAGCAAAAAAGAAAAAAAAAAGACGACAAATAAAAAATGTTCAGAATGAATAACGCATGATGCCCAAGGGAAGGGAAAGACATAAACAGGTAGTAAAATATAAGCAATTGCCAGAAAGAGTATGGGATCGGAAGAAAATCACAAAAATGCTGTGTTCCATGGACTTTGGTGTGGGTTTGAGAGTGTTAATTTGCACTCTGCCCCAGGACCCCACGGGGGTGCTACCCCTCGACCTCGCTCCCCAGTCGGTGCAGTTATCAGTTGTGGAAAGTGTGACCAGTTGATGAGACTTGGAGCCGCTGCAGGCATGGAGTGTTTGTGTACCAGAGGTGGAGAGAATAACAGAGCAAGCCTTTGGAGAGGGTTGATATGCTTTGAGGCATTTGGAGTAGGTGTTGAACGTGAAGCTGTCTTGGTGGATGCATGGAGAGCTAAGGAGTAGTTGATCATCCAGTGAAGGCAGTACCGTGACACTTGGCTCACAGTACCCAAGAATTGGAAGCAGAGAAAGTGGCTTGGGTGGATATTTTATAATTATCATCCGGAGACGACTTTTCTTTTTGGGGGGATGATATTGTCGGTAAAGTTATAAAATAGTCAACGAGTAGATTAGCATGTTGTCGGTAATTATTATGTAGCCGACGAGTAGAATTAATTATTTCCGAATGGGCGCGACGATTGAGTCACCCCTTCGGAATGGTATATGTACATCGTCCAAAATGGACTTTGGATCATTGTTGGAATCATTATTGGAAGCACTATGTAATCTCTTCGGCATATATGGGAATAATAAAAGGAGTATTGTTGTGTTACATGTTTTTGTCTATTGTCTGTATGCATTAAACTATTTACCCCATACGGTAAACAATATGGACTACCCTTATCGATCTCCAACTTTCTTTCTATCAATGGATTCTAACTTATTTCTGCCTCGCCAAGTTCTATCACTACACTTATCAATCTCCAATCTTCAACCTAGGGGTGGGACTACCACTTATTTTTGCCTCTTCGTTACCTTAGGATGGACAACACTTATATCTTCCAACTTCATTCCTAGGGTGGTCTAGCTTATTTATGCTTCACCAAGTGTCCTATCATGAAATCTACACTTATCTCTCCAATCTTCAACCTAGCAATGAGATGATGAAGTGGTGGATGATGAATGCAAGAACATAAGGGAAACAAAACCGAGCAAGAACAAGGAGTGGAATCCACCTTTAAACCAACCTTCAGCTCTAAAATGAATTGAATTTCACCTTTACCAATAGTCGAGCTTTCTTTGAATTCGGATTAGACCTTAGGAAATCAAGCTTCTTGCAAAGTTCAAAATTTTAATCTCTTTGAAATTGCCCACACCTTGCCAAAAATTAGACTTTTGAACACATATCGTTCGCCAAATAAAATTACCCAGATCTGGTACAAAAATTCGCAGCTGTTCTAGAGAAAATCAGGCCTCCACAAAATTCGCCCAAGCAAGAAAAAATCTTTAGATCTGCCTCCAAGCAGTCTAGGACAGAAATCGCAGCCCTTTGCAAGAAAAATTGATGCCAAACAATGACAAATGTGCTCCAAGGGAAAAATTGCCGAGTCTGGAATTGTCTTCTAGGAGAAAAATCACCAAGTAAAGAGAAGAAAGCTGCTCCAAAAAATCGCTAAACACAAGAGAAGGCTGTGATGGAATTAAGGAATGGGAGAGGGAGGAGCCCTCTTATACCATTTTCCTTTTACTCCCTCAAGCTGGTCGACTAGTCCTAGAGTGAAAAAAAATTAAATTAAACCTTCAATCATGGCCCAAATTTAAATGCATCATTAAAATTACCTCTTCCATAGTGAAATTTGCCCGTTTAATTGCTAGTTGTGATAAAAAATTCCAAAATAAAATTAGAAAAGCCTAGGAGATGCCAAAATTATCATTTAAAAGCATTTTAGCAATTAAAATATCATTAAAATCAACTCTAGCAAGCCAAAATTGATTTTCAATTTTAATTTACCAATTTCTTTCAACATTAAAAAATCTTCTAGGCAATTTTAACCAATTTATTGCAAAATTTTGCAATTAAGTCCACTTTCATTTTGCAATGCAATTTTAATTTTTTTTCCAAAATACATCATTTTCTCTAGCATCCAAAACCAATTTTCCAATTTAATTTCACTCTTGCAAAATTTTCTTTTTCACCAAAAAAAAATTCAAGATTTTCCAAAACAATTAAATCTAAAAAAATTTCATTTTGAAAATGCTCAAGATTATACAATTACATCCAATTTTCAAAATTCGTCTAAGTCCAAAAAATTGTAAATTTTTCTTGCCAAGTATTGTTCTAACCATCGAAAATGTTGCTTCTGAAATTTGCTTGGCCTAAGGATAAAATCACATGCTCCGGAAAATCAAGTTAAGACTTGGTGAAGAAAGAAATCCAACCACATCCCTCCTGGCTCGAAGGCATCCAAAGTGTAAAATTTCCAAATTAAAAACTTTTTGGACAACTACGAAAAAATTCGCTAAGGCGGTCCAGAAAAAGGGGGTCCCCAAAATTTTGGGGCGATGGTGTGAGAACCCTACAATAGGAGAGAAGAAAGTGGTGATGAGCTGAACTGGGGTGTCTTACTGGGGGAATAAGAGCTGCAAAGTGTGGTCGCAGAACTACATAGTCTCGTTGAGATATAGTGCTAGGCACCTCTAGTCTTGTAGCTGAAAAAGGCCGCAGGGGAACTGCACTCTTTGAATAAGCAATATAATCTCCCTTGAATCTCGTAATAGGCAGGGCGATGAAAAATGAAATGGATCTTTGGCTCAGCCATAGCCAAGGTACACAAATGACAAGTCTAGTCTTCTCTAACAATGTGATGATTAGTATGGATCTGAAGCCGGTAGGAGCCAACTTAGATGAACCCAAGGGAGATGCGTAAGGCATGACACCAATGTTAAGATAAGTAGCTAGGGCGCACAATAATACTGTCCTGAATATCAAGGAAATGCTCAGCATAAAAGGCCATCTTTAGACGTAACCCCCTAGCAGGGTTACACCATGTTGTGGTGATGTACTATCTATACATGCCAAGTCTGACATTCCCATTCAACTCTTGCTATAAAGGGAGGAGATGAGTGGGAGCATTAAATGAGAATAGGAAGGGAGGGATGCAGTCAATATCGATCCCGATTGAGCTTAGTAAGGAAGAAGCCTACGCAAACTAGCAACGAGCATGGGAGGTCGGATCAGAATCTACAACAGTTACTAAGGAACAATAAGCCAAGTATGAGTATCTATGTCGGTCGCCCACAGAGTACGCAAAGCCATGGAGATAGTGAAGAAACCATATTAGATAAAAAATGGTGGCCAACCTGAAGGGATGGGTCCCAAACTCAGCTTGAATAATGTTGTGAGGGGTGAGTCAATGACATTTGATAATATGTTGGAGCAACAAAGTCTGGACATTCTTGATGGAGGACTAGCTTGAATCAAGAAGAGAGGGCCCCCAAACCACCGAACCATAAAGAATCATCGATTTGACAGAAGAGTCGAGAAGGGACAGCTTGGATGAATTGTCTTGGAAGTGATGCCTAAAGCACTGTCTCTCAAGCATAGCAAGGGAGCTCATCCCCTTACTAACTCTAGGCTAGATGGTAGGTCTCAAACTGAAGCAAGGTCCAGGGAACTTGATCCCAAGGTACACATAGGATACAATAATCTCAATCTCCTGACCCTAGAAGTAGAAGTGTAGTTGCAAGGTCTTCAAACAGTTGAAGACCATAAACTGAGTCTTGCTCAGGTTCACAGAAAGCTACCGAAGGTTACAAAAGGAAGCTAAGCCATAAAGAAGCCTCTGGAGGCTCAGGAGAGGAGGCTTGAAGCATCACATCATTGGCAAATAGGAGAATAGAGATCAGGACCTGATGTAAGTAGCAACCATCTATTGGGAGCGAGGAGTCTTTGAGGAAAGTCTCAAGCTCATCAATATAAATACCAAACAAGGTGGGGGAGAGGGCAGCCTTGTTTCACCCCAATAGTGCTCTAAATAGGAGCTGAGAAACACTCTGATGTCCTGAATCTACTAGTCATACTCTTATATAATCTCATAATATTTGTTAATAAGATCTTTGAGACCCCAATGTCTCTGTGTCTCTAGAAAAGGGCCACCCACAAGATGGTATCGAAGGCCTTAGGAAAGTCCACGAAACAACAGTAGACTTTCATAGATTGGTGACAAACCTCCTCGATGATGGCCCATAGAGTCCAAATGAGGTCCATGGTCTGGTTATCTGCCCGAAAACCAGCTTGACCTCTGGCTCTACAAGCTCTCCTGTTAAGCTCACTAGAAAGAATAATGTTCAACATTGTAGCATAGAGCTTGGCAAAGGTGTACCCAATCATGATAGTTTTGTAGTTGCTTGGGTTCAAAGCCAAGCCGGTCTTGTGAATCGGATATATGATGTGCCTTGACCATAAATCTGGAAAACTAGTACAGACTATTCTATTAAGGAGCACAGAAAGAAAGGATACCAAGGCAAGGATGCCAAGCTTAAGGAGCTTAGCTTGAAAACCCTCATTAGCCGCCCTGCTGAAGCTCATGAATTTGATGGCTCATGGATGTTGGACAGGGTGAAAAGGTGGCAGCTTGGAGGTGGGGTGAGATGGAGAGGGGGTTGGCCAGGGATGTTGTAGAGAATGGAGGCATGGGTCATGAAGGAGCGAAGATTGAGTGTGGAGGGCAGAGGTTGGGGGGCAGCGAGGGAATAATGTGCGCTAGAAGAGCTTCGGGTTGCAGGATAACGTGTCACAAAGGGAATGACACTAGGAAGCAATGATCGACTATTTTTGGTAGTAGAGGAAAATGACTGTAAGAGCGACACATGTTGGTGAAATCAACAGAGCGAGACAAGAATGTAGAGCGCAAGTGGTAGTGGAAGGATTTACAATCATCATTGAACCATCGATTCATAGGGAAAGTGCTACGACGTAACAAACAATGATAGGGGCAATAGGGGATGGAGAGGAGAGTAGACTCCTAGATCGTAGTGTCCAAAAGGTCAAACATGGAGGAGACTTGGCTAGATATGGTGAAACCACCAGGGGAAGAAACCGTCTGAGATGGATGAGGAAAAGGTCACCATCACTCTTGAGGAAGTGGAAGCGGACAGAGGTGTGGGTAGCCGTCAATAGGGGATGGGAGAGGGAAGGCGAAAGGCGGGGGAAGAAGTCAAGCATGAGGCTGAGGAGAGTGTGTTCGGCCAAGGGAAGGTGAGTGAAGGTTAAACAATGGATGAAGGGAATGAAGGAAGCACAAGTAAGAGCATAGTCTACAAAACTTGCACCCCTACAATGGGGCCAACAAATGAACAACTCAAAATCGTGAAAGCATGAGACGTCATTCAAAATCACCAAGTTGGAGATGACAGCCATAAATAGAGCTACATCTGACCATCCTCCGAGGTGCGCTGAAACCCGAGGCTAGCGGGATGCATCTTTGAAGTACAAGTCCAATCTAAACGATAGTCATGTATAGGAGTTTGCAAATCTCTGGTCCAGACATTAAAATACCTTAATAAAATGATGTCACCAATGGTTGTGAACTTGGAGATGCACTCGTGCAAGTCCAAGAGAGGGTTCTCGTTCTCACCACTATGAATGGCATACGGAGAAGAGGTAAAAGGAAAGTAGCACACAACAATAAAGATATCTCTCTAATGCTGACTAGTAGAACTGATATCGATCCATAAGAATCTGGCATAGATGTCAAAGTGGATCATCGAGGTAGCACTAAAGAGATCATCTCTAACCAAACAACCCACACCCCCGAGCCTCGAAAGTCGCTCGAAGCATGTACCTCCTTCCTACAAATAGATAACCACTGATACCCAACATAACTCAGAAGTGGATGCATGAGATTCATGTGTCTCTATGACAACTGGGATATCCGCAGGACCAACAACATCACAAAGGAGACCCTGTAGGGATGACAAAGAGCCGTTGTCATTCCAGTTGTTGACAAGAAGAGAGCCTGAGGAGGGCCCACCCTTCTCAGATTGTTGGTGAGAACATCATTTGGCCTTGGTGGCCTATCTGGACTCCCAACCACTAGGAGGAGAGTCGTGAATAATTGCCTTGAGGCTACGAATAATTGCCCACTTACCGTTGCACCTAGCCTTGGCCGGGAGGCTCTTGGAATGTTTCAACACAGCCACTTGCGATCATGTGATCTCCTCATCCAAATAAATCTTAGTGGGTAGAGGGAACAACTTCCTCTTTGCCCTAAGATCCCGTAGTCTGTCAGAAAGGGAGAGAAAACAGATAAAGAGAATGTCGTCTGGTCCAACCCTACACCTGTCGAGTGTGATATCTGAGATACCAAGCTGGTCCATGAGAAAGGAGTACTCAGCCCCAAGCATGTCAGTAGTGGAGGGGAGACCATGGACTTGTAGGTTCAAGTCGCGAGCCTTCCTAACATGCTCATCATCCATCTTCCCTTGAACCAACTTCTCATCCCTCGAGAAGGGTGCTGCAACAATAGAGTTGCATAAAGAGGCCCAAGTTTTCACCTTATCTTTGGTTTTTGTCAAGAGTGAGGAATGCTTCTTCACGATCTCTATTTGTTTCTCTTTGATAGAGTCCAGCTCCACCAGTTGATCAATAATGGAGTCTAGATCAGATTTGATGCCTGCAGTATTGGAGACAATCGATGAAGAGAGTCATGTTGGAGTCTGTTAGCTGTTTTTGTTTTGCAATAGACTCATAAAGCCTAAACCATGTTCCTCAACTGCATTTTTTCTACTTCAATCTTCACTAGTCTATCAAAAAGTCTTTGGTAAGTGAGAGATGGTTGGGGTGGGTCATCACCAAAAGCCATGCTGAGACACACGGCACACAAAAAGAAGACACCAAAAATCTTGCAGAACCCGATGAAGAAGCCTGAAGGGTGTAGCCAAGCAAATCCTATGTAGGCTAGTGTTAAACAGTACACCTACAAATTTTGATGCAATGGCTAGGTTGATTGAAGGGTGTAGCAGAAGTAGCAGAGTTGTCGGTTCACAACAACAAAAGGAATCCGACGAACATACACCAACAACCACGACAAGTAGTAAAAAGTTAAAAACTACCAACCCACACACAGCCAATGGTCACCACAAACCACAACACGACCAATGCCGACAGGAAAGAAAAGGATTGATGCGTGAGAAGCAACATCAATGTGCAAGAACCACAAAGTTTTGCAAGAAAACAATAAGCAACAATACCACAGGTAGGTATAAACCTAAGCAAGATCAGAAGATGTCGAGCAGAATGCTACAGTCGCGCGGGAAGACAGATGCACATGAATGTAAGCAACGACATAGGGAAGACGTCATGTAGAAAGCTACAACCACATAGGAAGAGACCCGAGTGAATGCAAGATAAATTGGGATGACATCACATGGAAGAAGAATGAACGATTGTAGGAGCTAACACTGAAAAGCACGTAGGCAAGAAAGAACGCATGAATGGAGAAAACACACGCAAATTTTGGACAAGGATGGCCACGGGAGATGACACCCTCAAAAAAAGCAACGACATCCATGATTGCGCGAGAATGCACACAACAATCTCATCATCATGGGAGAGAGTTCATTGCGGGATAAGGAGGCTTCAAATGCAATCAAGATGCTTAGACACCAATCATCAATAGTTTACAAGTCCAAGTCCGTTTCATGAAGATTTACAGTGCGCTGACCCCCACCCTCTATTGCGATACATCCATTGGTTGGAATTTACTCTAGCCTCTCCTACGTACTAGACTCTTCTCTTGAAATACTTGATCATAACAATAATATTGAAAAAAAATGTTTATTCATAATGATGATAATGTTGTCTCCATTTGCAAAATAATATAATTGTTCTATTCTTTTTTTTTTATCGATAATGGGCCGAAGCCTAGAATGATTATTATTATTTATTAAGATTAATTATTAGTATGTGTTAAATTTGAGTAGACTCGAGCCCAAGACCTCTCATGTGAGAGGCTTACAAGTTACCGTTGTGTTATAGGATCTTGGCTATAATTATTCTATTCTTAGTATTTTAAATGACATCCTTATTTATTACAAATTATATCCACAATATTTATCATTATATTTTAAATCTCATTCTATTTTATATTATAATAATGGAAATTTCTCCCATAAATAATCATACGTATTTATGTTAGTAAACAATTCAATATTACTCTTATTGAATAATGTCTAATCATAACAATATTAGGCACAAGAAAATAAGTTATCCAACAATAATGATATAGAAAAGTGATTCTATCCTCAATTTATAGTTACTAACTATATGCTATATAAATTCATGTGCGTACCTTTATTATTTCCTGTCATAGGCAGGAAACTATAGCATTCAATGCACTTTTACTTTTTATTTGTTTGTCCAATTAGAACACTTTATTATTCAATTACTTTTTTGAGCTATAAAGTTCTCATATTTATTGTATTTAAAATAATTCAACATAATGTATTTATTGACAATTTGAGTGGTTGTTTTGTGCTATAGTAGGGAGTGCAACTTTTTCCTTTATTTGTTTGTCCAATCAAAACAGTTTATTATTCAATTACTTTTTGCAACTATAAAGTTTTCATCTATATCATATTTGAAAGAACTTATAATTCATAAAAATATATTTACCTTTATTTGTTTGTCCAATCAAAACAATTTATTATTCAATTTTTTTTGCAACTATAAAGTTTCCATCTATATTATTTTTGAAAAAATTCATAAAAATATATTTATTGACCAATTGATTTGTTGTTCTATAGAGCTTTTAATTATTTATACACAAAATGCAACATATTTTTTTGGAGACTTTATATATTTTATTAGTGCATAAAATTCATATTATTTTCTTCTATTGGCAAGAACTAGACGCTTTGCGTCCTTGTTAATGATGGCTTTGCCAAAAGTGTTGGATGTCCTAGATAATTATTTAGGTAACTATGCATTCACCCTTTCCCATGTATGTATAATTTGCAGCAATAAAACAAACTTCTTATAATTCCCTTCAATTCCTTCTTTTAACATTTTTATATCCCCCTTATTTATTCTATATGGTATGCACTATATATCTTGTTTTCATACCCATCAAAAGGACATTGTGGCTTTGTGTTGCCAACACTTGCTTAAATAAAACTATTTAATTTGGTTATTTCAATTAGTTTATATTGCCTAATTAGTTACTGTTCTTTATTTAATCATTTAATACTAATATTATTTAACTATTTAATATTAATCAATATTGTTCATTTAATTATTCAATTAACATCTAATCAAGATATATTTATTAATTGGTGACTATCTAACTAGTCACTTCTTAGTTAATTTATTAAATGATTATTACAAATAACAGGGATATCAACCATTATGATTTAATATTGAATTTCATTATTAGAGGGGAATTTTATTGGTAAAGGGTTCAAAGCCCCTAATGATGAGGAGTGTAAAGGTCCTATCTTGACTCAAAAGGTGGTCGATTTGAAAGTCACAATTGGTGAGCAATGTGATCGACAGGCAATCCTATCATTTTAGAGGAGGTTGATCCATAGGCAGAGTGGAAGATTGAGGTTGATGATCTTGTCTTTAGTGACGAAGATTTGTAATGGGTTGATTAGGTGGATCGAGCAGTAGAGGCAGTAGTAATGGCAGAGGAGGCTAGGGCACGAGGAGACCCATTAGAGGAGTCATAGACTGAAAGTGATGATGATGAGGATGAGGATGTCACTGAGGCTGAGCCTCAGACATAGGAAGATATCATGGCTACAGAATCTTCCAGGACCTATCTTTGGCATACACGTAGGAAGGTTGGGGGGTCAACTGATCGTTAATATAGGCTACTATGAGCCTTAGTCTTCTAAGCTTTAGCTTTTATTTTGATATGTGTTTTGAACTTTCGATTCCATGAATATTGTAGATATTTGATGGAAACACTAATTATATTTCTAATGTTCTATTCATATTTTTACAATGTTATTTAGTTTAGCTTATTTCCTTTAGAAATTTTCATTCATACTTATGTGATCAATGTAAACTTGTGTGCAATTGTGTCTTAAATGTTAACTTATTAAATGATACATGTAAAAAGTTTTAAATACTTAAAAATCTTTGAATTTCTTGGATTTTTCAATTTGTCAAGTCATTATTGAGTTTTTGCTGAGTCTGGAGGCCAATTCCAAGTCTGAGTAAAAAATCAGTTTGCTGAGTTTGAGCCAAGTCCGGGTCTTGTAGCATTGATTATTGTGCATACATGGTTTTGAGAGGTGTCTGAAAAGGATTGTAGGAAGTAACCAACAGTTTTACTAGTAAAACTTCTTTATAGTAGTTAAGTGGGTCCATTCTTATTGTACTGACATAAATGGCATTTGGAATTGCACAATTTTCCTTTATGTAATCCTTTTCATTCTTACACATTTTTTACAAATGTTGATTCTTCTTAATCCATCTGTTAAAACCCGTAGAGTAATTATTCATGTTGAGCCTTTATTATAAATATTTCAATATTTGTGATATATCATAATTTCTAGGCGAGAAATAGAAAGTTGGCATTATTTAGAGATTATTCTTTTGTCATATGAATTGACTCATATAATTTTTATTTTCTGATAAGCAATCTCATGTTTAATATTGATCGCTTTTGCTCTGGCTTGAACTTTAAATTTAATGAAGATAATGGAAGCCACATGATTACATTGGATGATAACTTTAATTGTATTTGTGACCCCAATTATTATTCGATAAATAGTAGCTCCCTTTCTCTTCTTTTCTGTAAATTGACAGTTCACTCCCTTCAGCCATCAGTGACAACGGATGAAATTGACAAAGCTGTGCACAAAATGATCATTGAGGCTGGGGCATATCCCTCACCACTTGGTTATGGCGGGTTTCCCAAAAGTGTATGCACATCAGTTAATGAGTGTCTCTGTCATGGGATACCAGATTCTCGCCCATTGCAGGTTTTGTTTATGCTTAACATATCCAGTTTATTACTAATATTTATGTTAGATTTTACAACTGGAGGAGTTAAAAGTGTGTACTGGTTCCATTGTCTAACAATTCATTTTTATGCAGGATGGTGATATCATTAACATTGATGTAACTGTTTATTTGAATGTAAGTGATCATCCTCACATTTTATCTGCCTTTCTTCTGTGGACCATATAGAATTGGTAGATTGACTTATAACAATTAAAGTGTAGAAAATATACATTGATCTGGAGTCGAATTCTTGCTTTTCTCATCTTCCTTGCAATGCTATTGTTTCATGGTAGCCCTTTTCACGAATTAATTACTTTAAAATATGATGAGGATTTTTCTGTGCTTTGCCTCTCATTTTCTAGGAGTGCCAGTTACATAGCTTCCATTGAAATTTGGAAATGTTAGTCTCTATCTCATATCTTTCTTTGTTACTTATCTTTAGAAATTCATAGTCCTGCTTAGAATTGAAGTGTTTGTGGACTTTCTTGTAGGGTTACCATGGAGATACATCAAAGACATTCTTATGTGGAAATGTTGATAATGCAGCCAAGAAATTGGTCAAGGTAGAGTTTTTTTCTAACATCTCATAACTGCAAACCAATCCAATATAGTCTATTTGCTTCTGCAAATGAATGTGCATTTCCTGTTTATGAGATTATTTTCTGTTGTATGGTGTGGATGTGATGCATATTGGCCATAGCAAATGCTTGTTGGTACTATCTCAACACATGTGTATAGGCTACTTTTGTAACCACTGAAGTTAGGGAACACGGAAAGAATGAAAGAATTATATTAATGTTCACTAGTGACAAAAACTGGTAAATAGGACTTGAAGGGTACAGTTAATTTCTGTGATAAACATAACCATAGGTTTTGAAAAATTACTAAATACAAAGAAGCATGACTACAGGAGGTAAACTGTCCATCAAGCTGAAGAAAATCACCAGAGAACAAGACTAGAAAGTGACATCGTCACATATTAGTAGCAATGGGCTGGCCAGGAGAACCAATGTTGTCATCCATTATCGCAAGAAGGAAAATACATGATTTAACAAACTACATGTCGCAGAGTCCAGGGCATCTTGGTGGGAAAATATAAAGAGGAAGCAAGCTACTTTTCTGTAACAAATGACACTACAGAAATCAAGTTAATGGTTTTGCACCTAAAAAGCCAATTAAAGTATAGTTTTTAATTCAGAATTTTAAATGGTAACGACTAGTTACCAAAGGGGGGGGGGGGGGGAAGTAGATTTAGGCTTGTTTATGATGTTTAAGCAGATCAAACCAATTGGAATTAGTTGGGACAGTTGAGATATGTCAGCCGACTCGATGATCCCGGCGGTGTTCCTGTAGCCAATGGAATGATTGTCGTCGGTGTTTTGTATTCTGTAGCCGACGGGTAAATAGTTTGTAGCGGACATAATGTTTGTGGCCGACTGACTCCTTCGGGAAGGTTCGACGGATAGTATTTATATCCCGTCCGGGATCATTGTAAAGCATCTTCTATTACGGATCTTATCAAGCATAATGTACTGTTTGGCATATGCGAATATAATTCTATTGTTCGTGTTCCATTGTCTGTATGCGTTGATTTCTTTACCAGTACGGTAAACATTTGGCGCCGTTGCCCTATGAACTTGGAAGGTGGGAGGGATGAAGATTAATGCCAAATCAACTTAACAAGGATAGAAATAAGGCCAAGGGTAAAGATGGAATCCGTACTGCGTAAGAAAATTTAATTTTGGCACAGCAAGCCGAACGCTGAAGGAGATTCTCGAAGATTGCCGACGGAAACCGGAGCACGGAAGACTTGTTGGAGGAAACTCGGCAGCGGGTGGAATTGGTGGAAGAAGCACGAGAGGAGTTTTTGAATTTGTGTTCGCCGAGGGAAGAGAATCTAGACGGAAGAGCATCGAATCGCATGGCTCGGAGTGCCGACGAAGCAAGAGCGTAGAGTGAATTCTTCGTCTGGGATATACTTCCGCAGGAGACAACTTCAGAACACCCTTCTTCACCAAGGTTCGCAGCTATTGAGTCTGACGATGTAGGAAAACAGTCTGCTGGTGTGGGAAAACAGTCTGCCGGTGTGGGAGACCAGTTCGCCGGTGTGGGAGACCAGTCCGCCGGTGTGGGAGTGCAGGCTGTTGGTGTGGGAGTGAAGAGCGCCAATGTTGCATGACCGAGCAACGCCTTTTTACAGAAACCAATTGTGATGGCGGGACCAAAAGAGAAACTGCCGAAGTTCAATGGCGATGGTACGGCCGATCCCATTCGACATTGCAAAACATGTGAAATGATCTGGAAGGCAAATGGGATAACTGATGAAGACGACTAGATGAGGCAATTTTCGGCCACCCTACGAGGCATAGCAATTGATTGTTTCACTGATACAGATCCACAAAAGCTAAACAGTTGGGATAACATTAAAAAAGAGTTTCTCGCAGAATTTAAATTGTTGCGGGATGATAATGAAATTGTAGCAGAGATCTTCAATACTAAGCAGGGGAAGAACGAATCCGTCCGCGTTTACGCCAGAAAATTAAAAGACTTGATAAACAAAATGGAAAGTAAGCCGGCAGACGAACTTCAAAAAAGATGGTTCGTGGAAGGCCTACGCTCGAAGTTGTGGAGGAAAATGAAAATTGTGCCACTGTCGTCATACACAGAAGCTTATAACAGAGCATTGGACCTCGAAAGTGAGCAGAAAACAAAGAAGAAGAACACTAGCTCATTTGATTCTGATGACGACGAGCCTGTCGGAGAAGATAGCAGCGACGATGAAGGCAGTAGCAAGAAGGTCCACGCTTTACAGAAGGACATGATCCGCATGATGGAGTTTAAAAACATGCAGAAAGAGCCAAAAGGTAGTGAGCTGTGGTGCACGGAGTGTAAGACCGACGGTCATACTAAAGGATCGTGTCCAAAGAACCAATTCTGTGACATTTGTCAAATCATGGGCCATTTGACAAAAGAGTGCCCCTTTAACATGAAGACAAGAGTATCTCCGCAGGTGCTTCTCACACAGGAGGCTTCCCCGTCGGGCAGTAGCGGAAATACGAATAGTGTAGGTGCTACATCCGGAGGGTACAAGAATAATAACAGAGGGCAAAATAAAAACAATGCGAACAATAACAATAATAATGGGAGCCGAAGTCGAACCTAGTATGATGCAAACGGATGGCCGATTGTTCAATGCTGAGCATGTAATTTTTGGGGTCATTTTGCACGGGATTGTATAGCGGCAAACACACCGAAATTATTAAGCAGATGGTGCGGACCTGGCGATCACGAAGATTCCAAGTGTCCAAAGTCTGGAGTAAACTTGATCATTGTCGGCATGGATGTAGAGGAGGTTCTGGCAATTACACGGAGGCAAGCGGAGGAAAAGAGAAAATTAGGGGAAGCGCAGGCGGAAATTGCAAAAGCATCGTCAACAGGGACATCTCAATTGAAGGACATCACCAGCACCTTGGCAAGAAACTTCGCAGAACAAAACATTGTATGGCAGATCTTACAAATGGAGATACCGGTCAAGATAAGTGATCTCCTTCTCACAATGCCCCAGTTACGGATGGCCATTCTGAATCATACACTGTTTTCGAAAGCAACGGAGGAGACAAGAAGGGACGGTAGGGAAGCGACGGCAACAGACCCAATGCTTCTGGCGCTTACAACGGGAAGACATTTGGTGGTCGTCGAGATGGGGATCTTGGAAAATGTTTTGACAGACACAATTGTTGACGGAGGGTCCAGCGTGAATGTCTTGTCGGAGGATACTTGGAAGAAGTTGGGAAAGTCGATGCTGTGGCCACCCACATTCCAGTTGCTCACGGTGGACCAGCACGGGATCAAACCGTTAGGAACCTTGAGGGCGCAATCGGTAACCATTGGTATGCAACCATTTTTATTGGATTTTGTGGTCATTCCATTGAAAAGAAAAGGATATGATGCTATTCTGGGATGGGATTGGTTGGTGCAAGCAAAAGTAAAACATGATTGGAAACAAAATACCTTATCAATGGAGCATAGAGGCAAAAGATTCATAATTGGCCTGCACACACAAATGGTAGGTGAGGAGGCAGCATCGTTAGACTCAGAAGGTGAAGGTGACAGTGACGACGAAAGAAAGAGGAGAATGGAACCGGACGAAGGAATATTGAGACTAGATGAAGGATCGAATGACGACGACCTAGACTCGATGAATGGCCTTTACCACTGGCAGATAGAAGACTACGAATTGTTTCCGAGTTGTAATATGCTAAGGGTCGATGAAGGTGAGAAAAAAGAGGAAAATGAGTGTCTGAAGGAATATAGAGCAGCAGAAGAAAGAAAGGCGGTTACACCTGAAGCTGAGGGGAAGAACATACAGTCCAAACCTAGAAAAAAGAAAGATCCCACCATTCGGTACACCGTGAACGGACCGTACAAGAAGAAAAGAAGGCATCACACCATAAAATTACTTGAAGGGTATACTGACAGCAAAGAAATAAGCTAGATGCGCGACGATCGCAAGCACAGTGGGCAACGGAGGTGACACAGAACAGACATAAGGTTTGGCATGACAAACATCTCAAACTCAACAAGTTTTCGCCGGGGCAGTTGGTACTCAAGTACGACGGTCGGGGTGAAGTCAAATCGGAAAAGTTTAAGGCCAGATGGGTTGGACCATATCAGATCCGGAAGGTCGGCGACAATCGAGTGATAAAGTTGGGGACGTTGGATGAGCAAGAGGTAACTCACGCAATCAACAGATCTTACTGTGCCAGGAAGATGCTGTCGCTGTCACCGTCACAGAATGATCAGATGATTCCCTTGTCATCGTCGTTTTTAGAATGGCGACACATGGAGGCCAAATTGAGGTGCTGTTTTTTTTAATTTTATTTTTGGCAAAAAAAAAAAAGAAAAGAAAAAAAACGACCAAAAAAAAAAAAAAAATGACAAAAAAAAGAAAAGAAAGAAAAAAAAAAAAAGAATTTTTTTTTTTAGCCTACAGACAACTTGTCCACAGACTGTGTCCTGCGGGGCAGGATGTCCGTGGACGCATGTCCGCGGACTATGTCCGCAGGCAGACTGTCTGTGGAGGGCAGCCCGCGAGGTCCTTTTCCGTGGTGTTGTACCTGCGGAGCCTTCGAAATTTTTTTCCCCGCGGAAACCTTTTGGTAGACCGTCAGCTATCGCTAGACTCATTCCCGTAGAGTCTGTTCTGCCAGTGAAGTGAGTCGGTCATCCAGCAGCACCTTCTTCCCGAGGACGACGACAGGAGTACTTCTCTTTGCGGGCTGTGTTATTGGTGCTCCTCCGCGTATAAAACAGAATGCTCCACGGATTTCATATTCAGGCGAAATTTTGAGGAAGTTATAGAACTTTCCGTGAGATGTTTGAGGAAGTGACGGCTACGAGCAAAGACAAGAAAAACCGTACCTCGAATCCGCACTAGAAGATAAGCGTCTGATCGATCTTGGGATCATCCAGATCAGTAGAGTTTTGCATTGCTTTGTTTCAATTTGGGATTTTAATGTTCTTATCAAAGTGCATTGATGAAGGCAACTCTCCTTGCACGGATTTCCGGTGTTCAAAGTACATGCATCGTATCCCTGAGCAAATTCGGCGCTTGTTCTGAAAATGCTACTCCAAATTCACGCTATGCTCATCAACCGTGGTTTAAATTCATGAAATTTTGAGGGTCTTATTTGCAGAAGATTGTCTACAAAACACGCAAAGGAGAAATTTCGAAGGCAAAGCTCATTTGTTTGTGTATTGTTTCTCATTGTCGGAGGAGACGTTTCAATGAATGATTCTCGGAGTTCTGTTTCTCATTTAGGGAGGAGGTAGAAGATGGGTATTAGGGGTTCGAAATGAGTAATAGACGATGCCAAACGAAAGGGGACACAGCAGTGGTTACCAGAAAGAGTCTGGAATCGGCAAAAAATGGCAAAAATAGTCGTTGCGGATATCAGTCGTTGGAGTCTGACTAGTTGAGAAGACTTGAAGCTGCAGCAGAGCGTTTGTGTACCAGAGGCACGAGGCACTAGGAGTAGGTGTTGGCTGAGAGGCTATCTTGGTGGATGCATAGAGAGCTCGGGAGGAGTGGGTCATCCAGAAGGCAGTACAACGACACTTAGCTCAGTGGACCTAGTGTTGGAAGCAGAGAAAGCAGCATGGGTGGCTATCAAGGTCAGCTTGAGGAGATAGTATTGTGTTAGTAGAGGCTACAGATGTAACGGGATGAATGTGGAAGTGATGTGACAGAAGCAGATTTTTCTTGTTGTAGTCACTCTGATAATGTATTTTGTTTGTTAATTTGTCTCAGATATTTTGTAATTGTCGTTTGGAGATGACTTTTCTTTTTGGGGGGGATGGTGTCAGCCGACTGGATGGTCTCAGTAGTATTTCTGTAGCCGACGGAATGATTGTCGTCGGTGTTTTGTATTCTGTAGCCGACAGGTAAATAGTTTGTAGTGGACATAATGTTTGTGGCCGACGGACTCCTTTGGGAAGGTTCGACGGATAGTATTTATATCCCGTCCGAGATCATTGTAAAGCATCTTATATTACGGATCTTATCAAGCATAATGTACTGTTTGGCATATGCGAATATAATTCTGCTGGTAGTGTTCCATTGTCTGTATGCGTTGATTTCTTTACCAGTATGGTAAACAAGATACACCTTATAAAGCCTGGTAAAGGCCTAAGTAGGACAGAGTGTGGTTTGAGGAGTCTATTGTACACCCTGTAACAGCAATTTGGCAATAAAACAAGTTAATCTTCTTGCTATTCCATTGTAAGTGGATGATAGGTTGAATCTTCTTGTTTGAGCTGATAATCTTATGTTTGGAGAACGATAATAAGGCATTCCTTGAACCATGTGCATGAGCTAGGAGAAAAATCATATCAAATTCCATACATGTGGGTGATCACTGTGGAAGTTGCATAAAAAACATTGGAAATTGGGTGCTAAGGTATTACAGTAGGAGTATTGCCTTAACAGGGGTATATTTTAATATTCAACATATCAAGGTATGCCATTTTAAAGGTGAATCAACTCTTGTTTGGTTGAAATAGTGATTGGAATGCTGACATTGATCAGGCCCTAGTTTTGTGAGTTTTAAGGAGCAATTTGGGGCTTTCATATTTACACATCTCATAGGACCAAATTGGTTGTAGAATCATTTAATTGGGGACAAATTACCACTCTGTTGGGAACCAAAAGGTCAGGAGTTATGTATTCAGTATAGTTTCTTTGTAAAATAGGGCTAATTGCCCCCCACAAAGTGCTAAATTACAAGGTACAGTCCTCCTGGTCCAAAACACCAATTCTTGAACATTGGATATGTTGATGTATCCCCAGAAGGTATTAGAATCCATAATTTGTTTAGAGGGTGCTTTGGAGAAAAGGGCCAAAAAAAGTCTCTGGAGACCTAATAGGAAATTAGGCCTAGTGAGACAGCAGATTGGGTTTACCTAAATGATGTATGCATGAAACTTTGAGAGTTGATTGTTTTGATTGGGTTGAGTGAGGAAAGGTTAGTGGAACATTGTGGAATAGTACAAACTTTTGAAGCATTTAGACAAATTCTTGTCCTAGAAGCCTAAAAGCCCCTGATTGCTCTTCATCATAGTGGTATCAAAGCTTGGGAGTAGAAACTTTGAGGAAGGGAAGTTATAAGTTTGAAGAAAATGACACTTAAAAACCATCTAGCCCTGGAAATTAAGGAACATGGGCAAGAGTTGGAAGGAGAGAAGAGGGAAAAGAGGGAGTTAGAAGCAACCAAGGAAAGAGAAGACATAATTGGATGGAGAGAGAGACTTCAATTACTGGCAAGAATAGAGACTTTAGAGAAAGAAAGGGAACAACTAAGGACGGAACACCAAGATGCAAATGAAGAAGAGATACATGAAGAAGTAAAGCAAGAACAAGAGCATCATGGACAAGAAGAGGATCAAATTGAAGAAAGGAGGTTTGTCAGATTGGTAAAGGTAGTACAAGGTACATGAGGAAGAGAAAACTTGGATTTACCTATCTATTAGGATAGGATGAATAGCAGAGAAGTACCTGGTTGGATAGAAGCACTTGAGAATCATTTTGAATTAGAAGACAGGAAGGTGAAATTAGTTAAGTCAAGATTGAGAGGGGCAGCACTTACTTGGTGGACAATTCTGCAAACTAAAAGGTTGGCAAGGGGACTCCATAAGATGAAACATTGGGAAAGAATGAAAGCAATGGTGAAGGGACAGTTTCTACCACATGATTTCATAATCCAAACAAGGAGGATGAGGCAGAACCTTAAACAGAGGGACATGGATGTTATGACATATACAGAACAGATTTGAAAGTGAGCATCAGAGGTGGAGCAGAGGATGAAGACGAGAAAGTAGCAAGATACATTAATGACCTTAGATTCAATTTGCAAGATGATGAATCAGAGGGTAACAATAAAGGAGAAGTTGTGTTTGTTGCTGCTGTCAAGGAAGAGAACACAAATGGTGAAAGTGAGAAAGCCTTAGTCTCACATATAGACCGCCACAGTAATTGGGTCATTAACAGTGGATGTTCTTATCATATGACCGGTGATAGAAGCAAGTTCGTCAAATTTGAATAGTTTGATGGTGGTGTAGTCAGATTTGGTAACAACACTTCATGTTTGGTCAAAGGTAAAGGATCTATTTCCTTGAATGGTAAGAGTAATGCTAATGATGTGTATCTTGTTGAAGGTTTGAAGCACAATTTGTTTAGTGTTGGTCAACTTAAAGGTTATCATCTAGAGTTCAAGGGAGGTATGTGCAAGATTCCAGGAATCTTAGGAGATTTGATTGCTACCAGGAGACAGACCAAAGGTAACTCATTCCATTTGAGTAATACTTTTAAAAATTGTTTGGCTACTAAAGCTGAAGAAAGTTGGTTATGGATAGGAGATGTTGCTATGTGAACTTTGATAGCTTGGTTAAGATAAGCGAGGCTAATGCAATTGGAGGATTGCCTCCATTAGTGAAACCAAACAATGTTATGTGCAAAGATTGCCAATTGGGTAAGTTGACTAGTACTACATTGAGTAGAAAATCTTACTCATCTGAGAATGTCTTGGATTTAGTGCATAGTGGCTGTTGTGGTCCTATGAGGACTAGGAGTTATCATACTGATAAGTATTTTATGCTATTTGTTAACAATTTCTCTAGAATGATGTGGGTAATCTTCTTAAGAGACAAATCAGATGCATTCCATAAGTTCAAAGTGTTTAAAGCTCTTGTTGAGAAAGAAACCATTAACAATCTAAAATGCTTAAAATTTGATAGAGGTGGAGAGTATACTTCTTGGGAATTTTTTGACTATTGTGATAGGAAGGGAATCAAGAGGCAAATGTCAGCTTCAAGAACTCCCCAACAGAATGGAATAGCTGAAAGAAGGAATAGAACAATTGTGGATGTTGTCAGGACTATGTTGATTCAAGTTGATGTTGCTAAGATGTACTAGAGAGAAGCAATTAGAACTGCAGTCTGCACTATAAAATAGGTACAAGAGAAGAATATAACTGGTAAGACTTTTTATGAATTGTGGTATGGTCACACTCCTAATGTGAAGTATTTCAAAAAAATTCTAAGTAGTTTTGTGAGGTTTCACACCATCGCCCCAAATTTTTTTGGGGGACCCCCTTAATTTTTTGGTTGCCTTAGCAAGATTTGGAGTTGTCGAGAGGTTTTTGAATTGGTAATTTTATACTTTGGACACCTTCGGGCTGGGAGGGGATTTGGTTTGTTTTAACCCGACGCTAACTTGAGTTTCCAGAACATGTAATTTTATCCTTAGGCCAAACAAAATTCAACGACAACATTTTTTTGATGGTTAAAATGATATTTGGCAAGATAGATTTGCAAATTTTGCACTTAGACGAATTTTTGAAAATTTGATATAATTGTATAACCTTGAGCATTTTCAAAATAATTTTTTTAGGGTTAGTTGTTTTGGAAAATCTTGAATTTTTTGGTGAAAAGGAAATTTTGATAGTGAAATTGAAATTGGAGTTTGAATTTCGACTGCTAGGAAAAGGATTTATTTTGTTTAAAAAATAAATAAAAGAAATTGAAATTGTATTGCAAGGTTGAAATTGGATTGAATTGCAAAATTGCATTAATTTGGTTGAAATTTTGCCTAGAAGATTTTAGAAATGTTAAAGGAAATTGGTAATTTGAAATTGAAAATTTAGTTTGGCTTGCTAGATTTGATTTTAATAATATTTTAATTGCCAAAGCATTGTTAAATGAAAATTTTGACATCTCTTAGGCTTACCTTGTTTCTATTTGGCAATTTCTAATCAAAACTGGCAATTAAATGGGCCAATTTCACTATAAGGCTAAGTAATTTTAATGTTGCATTTATATCTGGGCCATTAATTAAGGGACTAACTTAATTTTGTTTTCCCTCCAAGCAAGTCGGCCCACATGGAGAGGTAAAAAGTTTGGTATAAGAGGGGTTTCTCCTCCTCTAATTTCCTCATTCCTTTTTTCCTCCTCCTTGGAGGTGCGATTTTCTTCAAAGGGAAGTGAATTTCTAGCTTGGGCGATTTTTGGGGCAGAGTTTCGATTTCTTGGTGGCATTTTTTGTTGTCGGTAAATATTGTGTAGCTGACAGGTTGATGTCATCGGTAATTGTTATGTAGCCAACAGGCCCCTTTCAGAAGGTTCTTATTATGTAGTCGACGAGCCCTTCGGTAATTGTCATGTAGTTGATGGACCCCTTCGGGAAGGTGTAATGTTCCAACTCCCGTTCGCAGAGGCTTGGACACCAAAAACTCAGATTTTCAAATGTACTGGCAATGTGTACGGGAGGGGAGCAATTGGGTGAGCTGAGAGTAACCGTACGGGATGTAGTAATGTCCGTACGGTGAGAATGGAGGGTGTGTGGTGTATGGTGACCCAGATCAAGGATGCTCGTACGGAGACTGGAGTAATGAACAGAGGGCCGTACACTATGACAAGATGGTGTACGGTTAGAGTTGAAGGTCATACGGCAAGATAACTTGATTGGTCGTACACTATGTTTAGTGATGTCGTACGAGGGTCTAGCAGTCCGTACGGTGTCTCAAGAAGTTGTACGGTGATCCCAACAAGCAGGCCGTATGGTGGCTACTGCAGTAGTACGGTTAATAGGAAAGGCTTGTACGGTGAGGTGAAGGTGTCTCTACGTACGGAAATGGAAATCCATTGTTGAATCAAACACAAACTTGATCATATACAGAAGATGTTCATGAAATCTACACCGCAATAGAGATTCGAATGCTAGCAATGATTGTCGGAAGATAATGCTATGATTTGCTCGATCCGAGTGAAGTAACACATACACCAATGGAATAAGGTGAAGGTTGAATTCCACCAAAACCGCATGAGCCAAATAGGGAAGGTCTTTCACTTCCGAA
The DNA here is from genome assembly GCA_028749045.1 of Cupressus sempervirens. Lineage (NCBI taxonomy): Eukaryota > Viridiplantae > Streptophyta > Pinopsida > Cupressales > Cupressaceae > Cupressus > Cupressus sempervirens. The sequence continues at coordinate 745,389,709 of CM053783.1, forward strand.
ATGACGAATTGCAACGAATCCCCAATAGGAATTCGTAGTACAGAGTAAATATAATCCAAAACATACCTACAAACTTCCTACAAGCCGTGCTTAAATACTCGTCGGGGAAACCTTTCTGAGGGTGTACAAAGATAGCTGACGGCGACACAAACTTCGGAAACAAAATAAAAATGAATCTGAGATAAAATAAATCAATCGGCCCATTACAAAGATTAATTTATTATTTGTTTTATAATGGGAACATTACAGTCCTCCCGTCCCAAAATTTGCTTGTCCTCAAGCAAGTGCAATGCCGAGTGCTGGAGGATGTGCTCGCCTTCCCACATTGTGTCATCCAGTAGTAGATGTCGCTAGCGTACCAAGTATTCCTTCACAGTGCGGTTCCATAGGGTCTTTTCACGTACTTCAAGGATCTCGGTAGGTTCCAAAATGAGTTTTCCTTCTTTGTTGAGTGGCGGAAGGTCAGTAGCAACTATGACATTTTGCCCTATGACTTTCTTCAAACATGAAACATGGAAGACATTATGAATGCAGCTCCCCTCAAGAAGTTCCAGTTCGTACGCTACCTCACCAATGCGACGAACCATGCGATAGGGACTATAAAATCGTGGCTTCAATTTCTCCTTCCCTGTTCCCTTTAATGAAGACTGTCGGTATGGCTGGAGCCGAAGAGAGACCAGATCCCCCACTTCAAAACTCCTCTCTATCCGGCGTCTGTCGGCGTACATCTTCTGTTGATTTTGTGCATGTTGTAGGTTTTCTTTCAAACTCCTCAATATGTCCTACCCCTCTTGAAGCCAGTCCCTCGCCCTTGGAGCGCGATTGTCACCCAAAACTGTGTCAATGAAGGAGAGGGGTTCGTACCCGTATAGAGCTTTGAATGGTGCCATCCTAATAGACATGTGATACATGGTATTGTAGCAATACTCCCCCAGATGGATCCATTTTACCCACGCTTGTTGTTGTGCCGAGATGTAGTTCTGAACGTACCCTTCGAGCCACTTGTTCACAATCTCAATTTTACCATCCGTCTGCGGGTGGTAACTCGTGCTTGGTAATAATTCTATTCCTGCCATCCGAAACAATTCTGTCTAGAAGATACTGACGAATCGTCCATCTCGATCACTGACGATGTTTGGGGTAACCCGTGCAGACGGAAGACTTCTCTGAAAAACAGATCGACAACTTGTGCAGACTGAAGGTTTGAGGGAATGGTGAAGAAATGTGCATACTTCGTCAATCTATCAACCACCACGAAGATACAGTCCTTTCCATTCACCTTGGGAAGACTTGTTATGAAGTCCATTGATATACTTTCCCACTTATATTCGAGAATTGGCAAAGGCTGTAGCAGCCTGGTAGGCAGAGTGTGTTCGGACTTGTTTTGTTGGAAAACTGTACATTCTCTTACATGCTGCAACACGTCCCCTTTTAGTCCCTTCCATGAAAACCTCTCTCGAAGACTTCTGTAAGTTTTAAGGAAACCGGGGTGTCCAGCCAAAGGTGAGTCGTGTACTTCCTTCAAGATCTTATGCTTTAGTTTGGATTTTGGCACCAGGTATATCCGGTCTTTATAGTAGATGATATCATCCACCACTTTGTACCAATCATCGTGGGTGTGGCTATCCATTATTTCACAGGCAAATGTATTTTTGGAATATTCCATTAATAGTTGTGCCTTCCAGTCAGCTAAAATCTGGTCTAGTGAGCAAATGGTGGGTTTTCTAGACATTGTTCTTCCCTTTTACATATTCAATGTTGAAATCAAAAGATTGAACTTTGCTTACCCATTTTTGTTGCCATTCGTTCAAGTCCTGTTGCTCCAAGAAATATCTCAGACTGTTGTGATCCGTACGGACGACAAACTTGGCACTTACCAGATACTGCCAGAACTTGGTTAGTGCATGTACGATGACCCACATTTCTTTGTCGTAGATGGAATACAGACGTTCTGCTGGTGTAAGCTTCCTGCTCTCATAGGCGATGGGATGTCTATCCTACATCAGAACCGATCCAATGCCTTCCTCGGACGCGTTGCACTCCAAAATGAACGGTCGGGTGAAATCAGGCAGTGCAAGTATGGGACAAGTGCTCATGGCCTTTTTCAGCTTATCAAAGGTGAGTTGTGCCTCTTCGTTCCACTAGAATGACCCCTTCTTTTTGAAATCCATAAAGGTGTGCTGAGCTGAGAGAATCCTTTAACAAACCTCATGTAGTAACTGTACTATGCGAAGAATCCTCGCAAGTCCATGAGTGATTTTGGGGGAGGCCAATTGAAGATAGCCTGAATCTTCTCTTGATGCACTTGAACCCTGTATTTATTGATAATATGCCCCAAGTACAATATATCGGTCATACCAAACTCACATTTGGACTGCTTGGTGAACAAGGACTATTCCTCCATGATACTCAGAACTTCATTCAGATGCTTCAGATGCTCCTCCAATGTCCTGCTATAAATAAGATCATCAAAGAATATCAATAGATACTTACGCAATTGTTTGTTGAAGATGCAGTTCATGTATGATTGAAATGTAACAAGCGCGTTGGTCAATCCGAACGGCATGACCAGGAACTCATAATGTCTGTAGTGGCAGCGGAAAGCCGTTTTCTCCACATCTTCTCATTCGGATCTGATGGTATCCGGAATGGAGATCTATTTTTGAAAAATAGACCGCTCCATGCAGTTCATCCAGTAGCTCATCTATCCTTGGAATGGGATACCTACTCTTTATTGTTTTCTTGTTCAATGTGCGGTAGTCCACACACATGCGCATCGTCCCGTCCTTTTTGACCAACACTATAGATGATGCGAATGGGCTGGAACTAGAATGGATCCATCCTTTCTCTAGCAATTTTTGAATCATCCTTTCGGTCTCATCTTTGAATTTCTTGGGGTGGTAGTACAGTGTGGTTATGATTGGCTTTGCCCCTGATTCCAACTCGATAGTGTGTTCAAACCCTCAATGCGGTGGTATGGCAGGAGGAATATCCATGAAAACCTTTTCATGTCTACTTAAAATATCTTGGAGCTCATCATCTTGTAGAGGTGTTCTTTGCCCTTTTATAGGTTTTGCTGAGATGAAACAATGCATAGCCCACAACGTCATCGTGCCGAAAGATTCCCTCCATCTGATGTGCAGAAACTTCCTTCGGACCTTCATTCGCCATTTCTCGAAGGATGACCTTTCCGTTAAAGCCCACACAATGTCATCATGCTGAAAGATTGCCTCCATCTAATGCGCAGAAACTTCCTTCAGACCTTCATTCCCCATTTCTCAAAGGACGAACTTTCCGTCAACCACAAAAGTGAATTTCATTCGTTTGAAACTCTAGGTGTATTCATCAAGGGTCTCCATCCACTGTATGCCAAGAATAACTTCCATGTCAGCCAGGTCCACTATGAAGAAGTCCTCAGTTATTGTGTAATTCGCCATTGTGATGCTCAGTTGAGGAACAAGGTGTGTGCGAGGCAGGAAAGTCCCTCCGGCTACCTTGACCTGAAAGCTTGCGTGTTCTTCCATAGGGAGACTTCTTCGCTTTACCAAGGATGAGTTTATGAAATTCAAAGGAGCTCCGCTATCCAACATCACCGTAACCCTTTGTCCTTGAAAGGTACCCCGTACACGGAAAACTGTGCACCTTGGACTGCCAGCCAATGCAATGGATCCTTCGCACTATACCAAGGTGGCGATTCTATCCGCACAGTTTAAACTGGCCATGTTGGTGTCAATGTTAGGTTGGTTATCTTCGACCGACATTTTGTCCTGTTCGTGTTCGTCCTCATCATCGAACATGAACTCGATGTAATGGATCTTCCCCTTCTTGAGGCATTAATGGCGAAGCTCCCAAGGCCCCTTGCAATTGAAACACAATTTCTTCCTTTGAAGTTCTTATCGGGTGGCTTCATCCAACGACAACTTCTTGGGTGGAGGTTTGTCCCTTGGGAACGTCGGCGATTTCAGATGTGAGTAACTTTGAGAGGATGAGGATGATGCCAACGACAAAGCCATACTTCTTGTGTTACTGATTGCTTTCGACAGGGTAGACGGATTGAATCCCTTCACCCAACCTTTCTGCGGTTCTGTCAGTCCGTCCATGAAGAGCACAACCCACCTTCTTTCAAAAATGTCTGTGACCAAAACAGAGTTTCTAAAATTCTGCAATGAACTGATCTACTGATCCATTTTTCCTCAGTTGCACCAAATCCTTGAAATTGAGCTCGGGATCTTTCCCATCAAATCATTCGATCAATCTCTCTGTGAATTCTGCATAGGTCTTTATTTGATCATGCCCTAATGTGATGGTGCTGTGGTGCCACCATTCGTGCGCAACTCCTTCCAAGTGTAACGTGGCAAATTTGATTGCTTCTTTTTTTGGCATAGGATTTAGCTGGAAGTAGGTATTTGCTTTCATAACCCACGCTTGCGTTGATATGGAACCCAATCCGTCAAATGGCGACAAATTTACCTTACTCAACTTTCTCTTGAGATCATCATTAAAGTATCCTCTGTTTTCGCCTCCCGAATATCTCATTCTTAGATCTGCGTAATCTTTGTATGATGTATCTTTTTCAAGGTTTGCATTCTTCCACTCTTCTCTCATCTTTTCGAAGGTTGGTTGTCTCCCTTCATATTGTGCCTCCGTCTGTGGTGGAAAAGTCGGCATGGAAGGTCGAGAGCGTGCTGGCTGAGGGTTTGATTTACCTATCACCAAGTCCATGCTGTGACCATTTTGTTCTCCAGATATTTTGTTCTCCGCCAACTTCTTGAGAGTTTCTTCCATGAGTCGTTGCGTATTAGTGATCTGTGCCTGATTCCTGGCAAGTTCCCTCAGAAGAGCCACAAGTTCGGTAGCGGTTGGTTCTCGTTCGTCTGCCATTCGATCAACAAAATGTGCCATTTTCTAGCTATAAACTCTCATTCATTGTCCACAGGCTGGCAGGATCGAAGCGCTTTGATACCACTGTAATGTTCCAGCTCCCGTTCGCAAAGGCTTGAACACCAAAAACTCGGATTTTCAAACGAACTGGCAATGTGTACGGGAGGGGAGCAATTGGGTGAGCTAAGAGTAACCATACGGGATGTAGTAATGTCCGTATGGTGAGAATGGAGAGTGTGTGGTGTATGGTGACCTAGATCAAGAATTCCCGTACGGAGAGTGAGCAATGAACAGAGGGTCGTACACTATGACAAGATGGCGTAGGGTTAGAGCTGAAGACCATATGGCAAGATAGCTTGATTGGCCGTACGCTATGTTCAGTGATGTCGTATGAGAGTCTAGCAGTCCGTACTGTTGGAATTATGATATACTTATCATTAGTGTAAACACTTATTCAATTCTGAATGCTTATCCAGCTCATCAATTAGTCTACAGTGTATACCGAGCATTCAATGGTTACCTTATAAGTTCAGCAGGTAAACAGTTCTCATCGAGCATTCCAAAGGATACCGAGTGAATGAGAAGTTCAACAGTGTTTACCGAGTGAAAAAGGTAAACGAAGGACTCAATGTTTACCGAGTGAAGAAGGTAAACGAAGGACTCAGTGTTTACCGAGTGACAAAGGTAAACAAAGAAGTTAGTTTCTACCGAGTGACACTATATCTACCGAGTCACCAATGGTTACCAAGTTCCAAGCAATGTTGTGTGGCTAGTATGAACCGAGCCTCTACTCCTACCGAGTGCATGACGATGCCGAGCAATGTAGTGGATGCCGAGTATCAGAAAGTCACCGAGTCAGCTTGAGGAACCCGAGTTTTCTACTATTTGGCCGACTCAGTAATGTTTTGTTCACTTGTGTTTTGGCCGACCTTGCAATTGTAAATATTGGAATGGTATATATATATAGTATGATATCATTTGCAGTATGGCATATATATGAAAATTGAAGAGATTGGTGTTCGCATGAAAAGAAGGTATTGCAAATTAGCAGCAGAGTAAAAGGAATACAGCAAGGTCAACATAGGAGCAGAAAAGTTATATCTATCACATTAGGTGATCAATGCAAAAAAGGGATCTTATCAGCAAACAGTTGTAAGCAGATCCACTGCTTCATCCTAATAGTTGAATCAGTTTATAAATCCTTTAACAGGGTAGACTTAATAGTTTTTTTGTAAATCTCCTAACAAAATGCATACTTCACTGTATGTTTGTAAATCCTCTAACAAGGTGGATCTAGCAGTCCTACTTGCTCCTAACAGGGCAGATCACCAGAAGTGATCATTCTAAGCCTTAACAGGCCAACTTTATGGTGCAGTATTGAAGTTTTGTGGGCATCATCCCCACCCCAGTTTTACTTTCTATTTGGAAGGTTTCTGGGTCACCAAATCTCTGTGTACATGTGCAATGAATGTTTGATCTTTCATTTATGCAGTAGATTAGATGAATGAATGATGAATGGTCAAAATGCTGAATTATTCAAAAGTTTTATAAGTTACTGATTCACCCCTCCCCTCTCAGTAACCTATCTTGAATATTTCCAACACGTACGGTGTCTCAACAAGCCATATGGTAATCCTAGCAAGCAGGCCGTACGGTGGCTACTGCAGCAGTACGGTTAATAGGAAGGGTCGTACAGTGAGGTGAAGGTGTCTCTACGTACGGAAATGGAAATGCACAGTTGGATCAAACACAGGCTTGATCATATACAGAAGATGTTCATGAAATCTACACCACAATAGAGATTCGAATGCTAGTAAGATTGTCGGAAGATAATGCTATGATTTACCTGATCCGAGTGAAGTAACACATACACCAACGGAATAGGGTGAGGGTTTAATCCCACCGAAACCGCACGAGCCAAATAAGGAAAGTCTTTCACTTCCGAAACGACGAATTATAGAGAATCCCCAATAGGAACTCATAGTATAAAGCAAATATAATTGAAAGCATATCTATAGATTTCCTACAAGCCGTTCTTAAATACCCGTCGGGTAAACCTTTCCAAGGGTGTACAAAGATAGCCGACGGCGACACAAACTTCGAAAACAAAATAAGAATGGGTCCGAAATAAAATAAATCAATCGGCCCGTTACAAAGATTTATTTATTATTTATTTTATAACGGAAATATTACAGAAGGTTCTTCGGAAAGTATATATACACCCTTCGGAATCATTGTAATCATCATCATAAGCATAATGTAATGTCTTTGGCATATCCAAATAATAAAAGGAGTACTGTTGTTACATATTCTTGTTCCATTGTCTGTATGCATTAAATTTATTTACCCCATGCGGTAAACATTTGGCACCGTTGCCCAATGGACGTGGAACAAAGGCAGAGGAATGATGACTAATGTCGAATTAGCTGAACAAAAATAAGAATAAGCTAAAGAAAAAAGTTGAAATACGCACAGCACAAGGGAATTTAATTTTGGCACAACAGGCCGAATGCAGACGAAGTTTTCAGCAGATTGTTGACGGACACCGAAGCACTGAGGAATTGTTGGAAGAGACTCGACAACAATTGGATTTGGTGGAAGAAGCAAGGGAGGAATTTCTTAACCTGCATATGCTGAGGGAAGAGAATCCAGACGGAAGGGGATTAACTTGTACGGCTCGAAGTGCCGAGGGAGCACGAGCGTGGAGTGAACTCTTCGTTCGAGATACACTTCCGAAACGGACAGCTTCGCTTGACGAAAACCCTTCTTCACCAAATAGCACGACTACCAGAAATAAGACAACTGTTCGAAACAGCGTGCATGTGCAGTACAACGCAGGTCTGCAGAACAATGCGGGTGTGCAGAACAGCGTGGGTGTGCAAAACGACACGGTTACACAACAAATCCCTCAACCTCGAACAATAATGGCTCGACCAAAGGAGAAGTTGCCAAAGTTTGATGGTGACGGAACGGCCGATCCAATCAAACACTGTAAAACATGTGAAACAATTTGGATGGCGAATGGCGTAACTGACACAAATGAATGGGTGCGACAATTTCCAACAACCTTGAGGGGTGTCCCAATTGACTGGTTTGCCGATACGGATCCCCAGAAATTAACCAAATGGGCAGAAGTTAAAAAGGAATTTATCACTGAATTTCAATTGCTGGGCAACGACAATGAAATCATAGCAGAGATATACAACACGAAGCAAAGAAAAAATGAAACAGTTCGAGTATATGCTAGAAAATTAAAAGACTTAATAAACAAGATGGAAAGTAAGCCGGCAGCTGGACTGCTAAAGAGATGGTTCATTGAAGGATTACGCTCAAAGTTACGGAAGAAAATGAAGATTGTGCCACCATTGTCATACACCGAAGCATACAATTGGGCGATGAACTTAGAAAGTGAGCAGAAAACAAAAAAGAAGAAAAGTAGCGCATCTGACTCAAATGATGTGTCTTCGAAAGAAGATAGCAATAATAATGAAAAGGGCAACAAGAAGGTCCGAGCTCTCCAGAAGGATATGCTCCGAATGATAAAGAAATTTAAGAATATGCAGAAAGAGACGAAGGGAAACGAGCTATGGTGCACAAAATGTAAGATAGATCATACAAAGGGATCCCGTCCGAAGAACCAGTTCTACGAGATCTGCTAGATCATGGGACATTCCACAAAAGAATGCCCCTTCAATATGAAAACCAGAGGACCTCAACAAGTGCTCCTGACCCAAGAGGCTTTTGCGTCAGGAGGGAGCGGAAACACCAGTAATGAGGGTGCCACGTTGGGAAGGTATAGAAATAATAGGCGAGGGCAAAACAACAATAACAATGAAGCTGTAGCCGAATTCAGTACAATGCGAATGGCTTCCTGATCGTACAATGCTGAGCATGCAATTTGTGGGGCCACTTTGCCTGGGACTGTACAACGGAAAATGCACCAAAGTTGTTATTCAGATGGTGCGGTCCTGGAGATCATGAAGATGCCAAGTGCCCGAAATTAGGAATGAATTTGATCACCATCGGGACGGACGAAGAGGAGGTTCTAGCAATCACACGGAAGCAAGCAAAATTGTACCCTGACCTGACGAAGGAAAAGAAGAGATTAGAGGAAACACGGGCGAAAATTGAGAAGGCGACGCAGGCGGAGAAAGCACACTTGAAGGACACTACTGGCACCTCAGCAAGAAATTGCGCGGAATAGAACATCGTACGACAAATATTACAAACTAAAGTACTGGTCAAAATAAACGATCTACTGCTCACAATGCCTCAACTCTAATCGGCACTCACAAACATCGCTCCGACTGTTAAATTACCAGAAGAACACGGAAGAGAGAAGGAAAGTGGAGCAAGTACAGCAGACGGAAGGGAAAAGGAAAGCGGAGCAAGTGTAGCGGATCCAATGCTGTTAGTCCTCACATCTGGACGACATCTGGGAGTTGTCAAGATGGGAATTTTGGGAACTGTTTTGACAGACACAATTATGGACAAAGGTTCAAAGGTAAATGTCCTACCAAAAGATACTTGGAAGAAGTTGGGATAGCCGACATTGTGGCCACCTACCTTCTAGTTATTAACGGCGGATCAACACGACATTAAACCTCTCAGAGTCCTGATGGCACAACTAGTGACTATCGAAACACAACCGTTCTTGCTTGACTACGTCGTCATCCTGCTGAAGAGGAGAAGATATAATGCCGTTCTGGGCCGAGGATGGCTTGTACAAGCAAGGGTTAAGCATGATTGGAAGAAGAATACACTATCAATAGAAAGTAGGAGACGATGATTCACTGTTGATTTACACACACAAATGGTAGGCGAAGAAGCCGTATCATCTGATTCTGAAGAAGAGGATGAAGGAAAGCAGCAATTGGAACCCAATGAGAAAGGTGTCATGCCCAAAAAAACAAGGACAAAAACACACAAAATTTTTTTTTTTTTGCTAATAAAGATAATGTTCGATTAAGCAAGACAACATGGTCGAAACAGTTTTAGGGTTTAACTATAATGGAACTAGTCATGTTCAATTGTTATGACCTGAAGGATGTTCTAATTAGTTAGGCCCGTACTACTAAATGAATAACTTGATTGTCGATACATTGTTAATACATTGCCCTAGGCTTAGTGTTATGAATTAACTTCTTTCAACTTCGTTAAACTTCAATCCAAAATCAATATTAACCTTCAAATTTTCTCCAACATACGTATACAATCTAATGAATCAATTTAGTGATTGCTATAAAAAAAATGATGACTAAAACAATTTCAAATAAATCTACATTTTGAATTGAACCTTATTCTAACTATGATGAGATTTAAGTCCAAACATTACATTACCAATATTACGACTAATCTAACTAATTCACATTGGTATAAATAAATTTATAACACATTTTTAAAAAAAAATTATTATTTTAAAATTAAATTATCTATATTTTCTAGTTAAAACTTTTTAAAATTTAAACTAATTTAATATTCTAACATCAAAACACAATAATATACTAACAACCATACCAACATAAAACATTTTATCTCTCTTAATATTATCTAACGTCTACAATTCTAACTAAGTTTTAACATCACTCTTATTCGAAATTAAATATAAATTAAATCCTAACTAAATTAAATACTATAAAAATGACTATAGAAAAAAAAACTATAAATTCTAAACTATCATAATTTTAATACTAACTAAAGACATGTCAAAGCTAAATTCAAATATAATTATAATGATAATACTACTATCTCCTACATAACTAAACTCAAGATTAACATTCTAACTAAAACTATGACTAACTAAATTTAATAACCTAACTACAACTTACATACTAACAACCCCAAAAAAAAACAATATATAAAATCATCAAGTACCCTACCTACACCTACCCCCCCCACTATCCTACCTAGGCCTGCCCCTGTCCTCGCGCGAGCGAGAAGTAACGCAAGGCGTGCATTGCAAAAGGAATTATGGTGGGGATAAAAGTATTATATGTGTAAAACTTTCACTTTCCCTCCCCCCCCCCCCTTCCCAACCATTGCAAGGTCAACGCAAGGAGTAGATTTATTCAATATTAAAACATTTGCTTGCCCTCCCATGCGATTTGACCCTTGTACTTGGTGCAGGGGGACTTAAATTAGAGGTTTAGTTTGAATTTTTTTTTTTTTTAATTTATTTATTTATAAAACAATGGAAATGATGGCCTAACCAAGTACTCTGACTCCTTAACCACTAGGAGTTTAATGCAAAAAGTTTTATTGGTGAAAGGAAAATGTCAACAAGATTTTCTATATAATATTTTAAATTTCAAAGGTATTTGATATATATATATTTCTTTTGAAGATTTAATAATGATGTTTATTTGAAATTCAAGAGAATAATATAGAGAATATCCTCTGTAACTAGGGGGAAGGGATTAAATTTTGCTCCATACATTTTCCAGAGAGGTCTTTTAAGCCTGGAAATGCAAATTTTTTTTTTGATAACCAAGATGAGTTAAACATTTCTAGAGGCAAAATGGAGTTACATTCCTCTAAAGCAATTTGTCACACAAGCATGCAAAGGATTATAATCCCCCTATTCAAATTTAATTTTATTCTTTATGAACCTTAACAAGGGATTATGATTCTATATTCAGAATTCAAAAGGTGATGAATAATTATTTCAATTTCAATTGTATTACTAATGGAGCATAACAATGAATGTACTAACTTGGTGATCACAATGTAGGATTTCTAATTCATCAAATTACTTAACCATATATTGAAACTTCAATATCTCAATTTGCATTGTAATAACATAATTAGAAACTTGGAGATCTGTAATTTAGTGTCAATATCTATCAACCTATTTTCTCACAACATATGCAAAATTTGGAACCACATGAGAGCAATGCAGGAAGAATTTCTTATTCTTTTCTTTCCTCTATTATTCATCCTGGTTCAAGGCTCCATCGGGAAAGAACCAGTAAGAAAACCCGATATCTTTGCCACTACATCAAATTCAATTACAATTTACATGATATTACAATTCATTGAGTTTTCTTCAAGACTTTCACAAGAGACTTTTATCAAATGTCTTCATTGCCTCAAGGGTAAACATGGGAGATACAAGAAACAATCATGGAGATAACAACACAAGGAGGTAAACAAAATGAACATACATTCCCACCCGGTTGCACAATAGGTCCAACAATGAACCAATATAGGGGAAAGGTGGATTTTCTCAATAGGAGAAGTCTATCACCATACCTTCACTTAGCCCTTTCGGGGCTAAAACTTCAAGAATTTCCATTCTTTCATAAGGCCCTTTCAAGGCTATATCCACAAGGATTTTCATTCTTTACCACATTCAAGAATTCTCAATAACAACAAGGTATGGGATGACAAGTAGGGGCCCATACACCCTACCCTTTCTCCCTCCTCTCTCCATGAGAAGAGACTCTACACTATTGAGGTCCAACTGATGCCCTTTCCCCAAGCATGGCCACTTCTTCCCTATCCAAGGGTGAGTGTTGCCAAATACATCCCCATGGAAATCTTTCAAAAACAATCAACACACCAAAAAAAAACATATGAATATCATCCAAAAAGGAACAAGATAAAATCCCTCCCAATACCACCCTCAACAAACAAGCAAGGAATGCATATCTACACAGTGTCTCCAACATGATTCAACAAGATTCAAAACATGAACACACACAAAGAACCATTCATGGAGTGAAGAACTCCTACCTTAATAAAAGAGTTATGGCAATGGTGGTTTGAGAAGAGCTTCCCTTTTTTCTTTCTTCAATCTTCAAGGCTTCCTCCAAAACTAGAGGATTGGGTGACAAAACTCAAGTTTCTTCCAAAAAGGCCTCTAAGTATGGTCTCTAACCCCCACTAAGCTTCAAGTAACTCAAGATGGAGGTTTGGTTTCACTAACCCAAGTAAAGAGCAACCCATTTTCGAAATCAGCCTATAATAGGGTTTTTAAGAGGCCCTAAGAGTCAACCTAGGAATCTAAAGGGTTGGAAAGTACCCCCACCCATACCCTTACCCATAGGGGTATTTAAATTTAATGCTTCTAAGCCTTTAAAGGCTTATTAGGATTAATTAAAAGTTAGTAGAATAGTAAGATCAAATTACAACCTTTAAAGAATTACAATATAAGATTAGCACAAAATTAACAAGAAATTTAACTCCGTTTCTTCCATTGAGTTATCTTGGCTGATTTTCCTGCACACTCATTGCACACATCAGTAGGTCCAAAAATCACGTGCATAATGTGAATAACATGCTAAAGGAAATTATACATAATTTAAAGCATCCACTTCTTAATAAATAGTTGTTTATCTAATTCTACTCATATTTCTAGCCTTTCGACTTGCATAACCAAATGTGTTAGCTTGCATACATTTTCTTTCATCATTATACATATTTATAAGAATTAAATGGCAGAATCAACTAACTGAAGTAAGCATCACACATCGCAAAATAGCATAACAATGTTCAGTGTATCCAATAATGTTTTGACATGTCAGCATGAGTATCAAAATAACAATGTATCATAGGTGCTAGAATGGGTCGGGGTGAGGCCTCACAAAAGGAGTCCAACAGTTGGAAGGTGGATCGACGTACGATGCTTTGGATTCAGTGAACGGCCTTTTCCACTAGCAGATGGAGAATTATGAGCTCTTTTCAAGATGTAATATGTTAGGGGTCGACGAAGGTGAGAAAGAAGAGGAAGGAATACAGAGAAGTGGAAGAAGGAAAGGCAGTTATGGCTGAAGCTGAAGGGAAGAACATACAGTACGAACTCAGAAAAAGGAAAGATCCCACCGTACAAAACATAGTGAACGGACCACGTGGAAAGAAAAGGTTACAATGCACCACGAATGTACTAGAAAGGTGCCGACAGCAAGGAAAACACATCGTACAGTCTGCACAGGAAACAAAGAGTGAGGGTTTAATGAAAGCTTCAGCAGTAGAGAGTGGAGGTTTTAAAATCAAAAATACAGTTATTGATGGCAAGGAGTGGCAGTCGACAGAATTTATGGTACCGAGTGTCAAGAACAAACAGGGCGATATGGAAAACTTGAGGAAGAGATCGTGTAACTTAAATAAACTTGATGAGCAACGACTGTAGGCCCAATGGGCCACGGAGGTGACACAGAACAAAGCATGGCATGATAAACACTTGAAATTGAACAAGTTCCAACTAGGACAGCTGGTGTTGAAGTATTAGAGACGGAACGAAATCAAATCAGGCAAGTTCAGAGTCAACTGGGTCAGACCATACTAGATCCGGGAGGTAGGTGATAATGGAGCTATAAAGTTGTGGACATTAAACAAAGAAGAAATACTAGAGGCAGTGAATGGTTCAAAGCTAAAGATGTACCATGCCAGAATGATCCCCTTATTGTCAGAGAATGACGAAATTCAGGAGAATTGATTTATTTTATTTTAAAGGAAAAAAAGAAGAAGAGTAAAGCTCACTATACGGCCACTGTATGGTGTTCTAAGTGGTACGGTGTTTTAAGGGCCCCATACGATGTTTGAAATGTTTCCATCGTATAGCAATCAAAGTATGACAGTCACCATACGGCCAATTAACGCAGCAGATATAATTGTCGTACGACCATTCATATTGTATGCTGGGCACCATACCGTACAGTGATCTTAGGCAGACATAGTATGGTGTTTCAAATATCCCACTGGACAACAAGAAATGAAAAAAAAAACGAATACTTGCTAATGGAGACCATATAGAAAGCTCAAGCATAGCCTGTACCGATAAAACCACCAAACGACGTATTCAGTGTTTGCTAGGGAGTGTCGTATGTAGTTTTCCGTACGCTGGTGCAGTAGATTGGCAAGCATTTGGCAAAGCAAATATATAGGTTTTTGGTACACAGTGGCTACAGTAGGAATACATTTCAATGAAATGAAGGGTGACTAGGAAGATGTTTGCTATTAGCTACAAGATGCCTTGATTGCCATCGTACGAACAGAAGGAGCCGTTCTCTTCAGGAAGCTGGAGTTAAAAAAAAAAAAAGCACGACAACAAATCAAAAATGTTTAGAATGAATAACACATGATGCCAAAGGGAAGGGAAAGACAGAAACAAGTAGTAAAACATCAACAGTTGCCAGAAAGAGTGTGGGATCAAAAGAAAATCACAAAAATAGTGTGTTCCATGCAATTTTGTGTGGCTTTCAGAGTGCTAATTTGGTCTTGGCGGCAGGGGCACCACCCCTTGACCCCGCTCCCCTAGACCCTCAGTCGGTGCGGTTATCAATCGTGGGAAGTGTGACCAGTTGATGAAACCTAGAGCTGTTGCAGGCATAGTGTCTGTTTACCAGAGAGAGAGAGCACTAGAGTAAGCCTTTCGAGAGGGGTGATACGCTTTGAGGCACTTAGAGTAGGTGTTGGACGTGAAGCTTTCTTGGTGGATGCATAGAGAGCTCGGGAGGAGCTGATCATCCAGTTGAAGGTAGTACAAAGACACTTGGCTCAGGGTACCCAGGAGTTGGAAGCAGAGAGAGTAGCACAGGTGGCTATCAAGGTCAGCTTGATTAAGGAGACAATATTGTGTTAGCAGAGGCTACAGATGCAACGTGGGTTGGAGACCAGTTTGGTGCAAGGACGGGACGAATGTGAAAGTGGTGTGACAGAAACAGATCTATCTTGTTGTAGTTAGTCAGTTAATGTATTTCGTTTTGTTAATCTGTCTTGGATATTTTGTAATTGTCGTCCGGAGACAAGTTTTTCTTTGTAGCCAACAGGTTGATGTCATCAGTAATTGTTATATAGCCAACGGACCCCTTCCGGAAAGTTCTTGTTATGTAGCCGACAGGCCCTTCGGTAATTGTCATATAGCCGACGGACCCCTTCAGGAAGGTTTTTTGGAAAGTATATATACACCCTTCAGAATCATTGTAATCATCATCATAAGCATAATGTAATGTCTTTGGCATATGCGAATAATAAAAGGAGTACTGTTGTTACATATTCTTGTTCCATTGTCTGTATGCATTAAATCTATTTACCCCATGCGGTAAACATTTTTCATCTCTTGGCTTGGGCGATCTCTTCCCTAAGGCGATTTTTTGAGGCAGATCCAATTTTCTCCAGCTTGGGTGATTATTTTTGAGGTCTGATTTCTCCATCCTTTACAGCGGTTTCTCCTTCCAGAATTGGGCCATTTTTTGGTGAAGAGACAATGTGATTTAAGGTAAAAATTCAGTGGCAAGGGCTGATTTTGCAAGCATTTCATTTGCTAGGGCATCATATTTTGTTAGAGGACTGAAATTTCTGGGATCTGATTTGAATTTGAAAAGGCCCGGTTATTGGTAAAAGCAGATTTAAAGTAAAATTCTATTCATTTTTTGAGGTGAAGGTTGGTTTTAAAGGCGGATTCTATTCCTTGTTCTTGCTTGCTTCGTTTCCCTTATCTTCTTCTTGCACTTTTCATTCACCACTTCATCATTTCCATTGATAGGCTGAAGTTGGGAGATATAAGTGTAGATTTCATGATAGAACACTTGGAGGGGCAGAAATAAGCTAGACCACCTTAGGATTGAAGTTTGGAGATTGATAAGTGTAGTCCATCCTAAGGTAACGAAGAGGTAGAAATAAGTGATGGTCCCATCCCTAGGAAAGAAATTTGGAGATTGATAAGTGTAGAGATAGGACTTGGAGAAGCAGAAATAAGCTAGATTCCATCTATAGAAAGAAGGTTGGAGATTGATAAGTGTAGTCCATATCATTTAGACCAAAGGGGCAGAAATAAGTGTTTAGAATGGTAGATGTTAGTGCAAGCAAGAACCCAAAGGGAACGAATACCGAAAAAGACAAGGAAGACATGATGCCTAAGACCACCTTCTTCTCGAAAGTGAGGCGAATAAGTGATACCAATGTCGGCACGGTGAACATGGTACAATTAAAGGATAGATTGAAGGAAGGACGATCCCCCATGGCAAAGAAGATCTACAAGAGTGGAATTGTACATGCAATGGCTTTCCCTCCTACCTTGCCTTGTACGGAATTGGTAATGGAGTGTGCATCCCGATTTGATATTGTGACTAATTCCATCATTTTTGATGGAGGGAAGAGAGTGTTGGCTAACATCAGCGGACAAGTGGTCGAAGGAATATTCAATATTCCCTAGCATAAAGGCATGACAATGGTAATGATGGATTAGGCAACTAAGTTATTTCAAGATAATTAGGAGGCTTACTTAATTCATCTAAAGCAAAATTGGTTACACAAAGGCAGAAAGGGAGTCACTAAGTTGTCATAGCTCACCGAGTCAAATTTCAAGCCGGAGTATGGTGACCTTATTGTGCTTCTCATCCAAATCATGGGCGTGGCTCAACGTATGCAATTCAAGAACTGGATGTATTACTTTATTGATGAAATTGGAAATGGAAAGAGAAAGATTCATTGGGCTAGATTATAAGTGAAAATTTAGAGTTGCAACTTAGGATAGTGTAAAACCAAAAGCAATTCTACATGGGATCCTATCTTTTCTATCTGCTTGCGAGACTATATGAAAATCTTGGACTTAAGGCCTTAGGAGTGATTGACAATGAGCCGGGGCAATGTTTGGTGCATGAGTGCTATCTAGAGCTTCATTTGCACAACACCAAACATTATAAGATGTTTTATGACACCTTTGCCATGAAGATGGTAAGGATATTACAAGGGACACTTGCTAGAAGGCTCTCAATGGAAGCGGAAGTAAAAGTTAAGAAGCATGGGAGTTGGTTCATCCAATTTCTACAATTCACATATCAGAGTAGCAGGAAGTATAGTTTGTCCCAAGAGACTTCCAAGGTACCCACCTGACAAGATAGTTTTGATGGAGTTGGCTAGGCAACTTGAGCATTATGACAAAATGATGAAACTTAAGTATGAGATAGGGATTACCTTCTCATTTGGAATATGCAATAATATTTGCCCAATCCTGTCGCCTTTGCAGCTGCAGAGAAAGAGTTAGAGTGGTATCATATAGGATGGTATAGAGCAAGACAGGGACTCGATCCTAATGGTCTTATCAAGGCATCTCATGAAAACATATTCAAATATACCCCTACTATAGAAGATTTTTGGGCCAATGCATAGGATGACTTTCATGTGAGGAAGCTAGCTTTCTCAAGGTTGTTAGTGGGCATGATGAGGGCAATCAGATGGAGAGGCCTTGCTATTCCTGATCAGTTGGAAGACGATGAAAATGTGGTAAGGGAAGATTATGATACAGTGGATGGAACAGAGTTGGGTCCAGTGGATTGGGATGATCATCGAGATCCTTCCTTAGAGGCAGTTACAAGGACAGTCGATCTACACACTGAGTCATGTTACAATGAGAAGTTAAGGCAATTAGAAATTCAGAAGATACACCTTATGAGAAGATGAAACCAGAGGAAGAAGGTCCATCGGAGTTAGTCGAACAGAAAGGTGTAATGCTTCTTTCTAGAGCAGAATAAAAATTAAATTCAATAAAAAGAAATGAAAAAATATATAATTATAATTAAATTAAATTAATATAATACATTAAAAATATATAAAAATCTAAATTATTATTATAATAAAAGAATATTATTTACATATAATTTTAATTCTAATATTTATTACTATTAATCTATTATTTATCTCATGAATAATAATGACAAAATAATATTACAATAATAAATAATACATACTGAAATAACTGATAAATATAAATAATAATTCTATAATTTAAAGATTAATTAATTAATTAATTAATTAAATAATAATATTATAACATGAACTGACATTATAAAATAATAGATATAATCTATTACTCACAACATAAATTATAAATGCCATGGGATACGTCATACAATCCCAAAAGATATGACTGTTAGCACAAGAGATATAAAAAAGTGAAAAAACTAAAACATCGAAAGGACATAATATAGATATATTGGGGTATATCTCAGGAATTTACACATTTATATACACTCAGTTGCATCTTATTTTATTGGTTCTCTATTATCTAGGGAAGCGTTGAGTATACTTGACTAAATCAGATAGAAATATATGTGTCCATACCCAAGATAGAAGGGTGTAAATCTGAAACTACATAATCTAGTTGAGAACAGATAGGAGACAAGATACAGAAAAAGGACCAGCAGAGCATATATATTAACAATATTAAATCAGACTTGGGTAGTGTTGCCTGACTTTAAGTCACCCATTTTTGTTTTGGCAATATTGGTCATGTCAAGTCAGTCTGGTTAGTCTGGTGTCTAGGTCTAAGTCTTTCCTAGGAT
Organism: Cupressus sempervirens; assembly: GCA_028749045.1. Taxonomy (NCBI): domain Eukaryota; kingdom Viridiplantae; phylum Streptophyta; class Pinopsida; order Cupressales; family Cupressaceae; genus Cupressus; species Cupressus sempervirens. The sequence goes on from CM053783.1 coordinate 745,408,872, forward strand.
AGGGAGTCTTTGTCGGGTTCCCCTTTCCTTGCCTTCATGATTAGCCGGGTGGGTTGCTATCAGAGTTTCATTATTTCAAGTAGGTTGTAGATCCTAACCCGACAGAGACTTGTGTTTCAATGAATGTTTCTTTTCAGGCAATGGCATTCAGATGTTACAAAGAATCAGAAAAGAGTTCTTATTTGGTAATGCAATGATTAAAGCTGATGTAGATTGCCAATCATCAATAATCAATCAATGTCTTCATCTATGGTGTGCCACAAGCATGGTGTGATGCATAGGGATCTGAAGCCAGAAAACTTCTTACTTGCTAACAAGAAGGAGCATTCTCCTTTGAAGGCCATTGAATTTGGGCTTTCGGTATTTTTCAAACCTGGTGAGTGATTTACTGAAATTGTTGGTAGTCCTTACTACATGGCTCCTGAGGTTTTGAAGCAGAATTATGGACAAGAAGTGGATGTGTGGAGTGCAGGGGTTATTCTTTACATTTTACTATATGGTGTGCCACCTTTCTGGGCTGAAATGGAGCAAGGAGTTGCACAAGCCATCATTCGTTCTTCTATAGATTTCAAAAGAGATCCATGGCCAAGGATTTCTGATCAGGCAAAAAAAAAAAAAAACCTTGTCAAACAGATGCTACAATCAGATCCTAAGCTACGGTTAACAGCTGAACAAGTGCTTGAGCATACTTGGCTACAGAATGCAAAGAAGGCCCCTGATGTTAATCTTGGGGACACTGTCAGAGCTAGGCTCAAGCAATTTTCTGTGATGAATAAATTCAAGAAGAGAGCACTAAGGGTACTTGCAGAACATTTATCTGTTGAAGAAGTGGCTGGTATAAAAGATATGTTTGACATGATGGACACAGATAAAAATGGTAGTATATCCTTAGAGGAGCTGAGAGCAGGTTTGAATAAACTTGGTTCACATGTGGCTGAGGCAGATATTCAGATGTTAATGGAAGCTGCAGATGCTGATGGAAATGGTGTACTAGATTATGGAGAATTTGTTGCAGTTTCAATTCATTTGCAGAGAGTGGGCAGTGATGATCACTTGCAGAAGGCATTTCAATTCTTCGACAAGAACTCTAGTGGATATATTGAGACCGAGGAACTTAGAGAAGCCATGGTAGATGATTTGGGTTCAGATGGCACGGAATTGATAAATGATATTCTGCGTGAAGTGGACGTGGATAAGGATGGTCACATTAGTTATGAAGAGTTCACAGCAATGATGAAAACTGGTACGGACTGGAGAAAAGCTTCACGACAGTATTCACGTGAAAGGTTCAATAGTTTAAGTATTAGATTGATGAAGGATGGATCCCTTCAGACGGGGAATGCAGATATAAAGTAACATTTACGCTGAATGAATGGATGTGTAAGTTGAAGTTAATGGAATTTTGTTTATAGGAGCATTCCAAAGGTTAATTCTTTTAGACTTGAAAACCAGAGGTTGTAGTCCAGAAATCTGGAGACCTAACTCTAGCAGTGAATTCAAGTATGTAAACTCTTTGAGACTTTTGGAAACTTCATATCATGCTCAACAATTGAGGAGGGTGATGGAAGCTGTGTTAAATGTGGAGAATTTCCTGCTTAAATGTGGATTAGTCCAAAGTTTCACAGATCATTTGTTCTAACTTGTGCTTGAGTTCCGGTAAAGTCTATCGAGGAAGCCGAGTAAAGACATAAATCAGCAATCCAGTATCTAATGTTAAAGGACGTCTTTGTGACTTGGATTTTCTTGGCCTTTCATTTGCTTTTCAAGTGGCTAGAAACCTGTGTTAGTAATTTCAGTGTCTTCATCCATGGTGACTGTTCGAGTTCTCAAATTTGAAAAGTCTTTTTCTTTGTATTTTGTCTCTTTGTATTCAAAGAAGAGGAAAGGTCATTGGCTCCTACGAGCCTGGTATTGTAAAGATCTATAAATTTTGTAAATAATTCAGTATAGAGGGTCGGCAAATTGTTGGTATGAAGGGAGATTGCAGAGACAATCACGCTTGGTGTCAATTCTTTACTGTCCAGGTGCTTCCCTTTTCTACATACAGTCAAAGAGCTGGAGTGGAGGAGAGAGCACATTTAATTTCTGTAATTTCATTCATGTATTGAGATTAATGTTCAGTTTTTGTAATAGGTTTGGCTATAGTCTACAAGCAAATATGATCAGAGTATTGTATCTGTGTGTTTAAAACAAGGAAAGGTTTTGTTATGAATCAGAGTATTTGGGCAACACTTTTCTGATTACTTTCAATCGGAGTATTGTTATGATCAGTTTTGAGCACTTTCTTGTATTCTTGGTCAAATGGTGATTGGGAGATAGATCAGAGTACTGTCAACTGATCCTATGCAAAGGTTTAAATGTTCGATCTTCATTTTTCATCTCATGTCATTGCATTTGCATAACAAATAGCATTCTTGCATCACCAATGTTGGGAAGTCATAGGATGTGTGAGTTCCTGAAGTTGGATAGGATAAGAATCTAAATCTGCCTGAGTTAGTCCTGGATAGGATTAGCTTGGTTTTGCCTCTGCTGTTCTCTGGTTAAGAACATACCCCGCAGTAGGAATTAGAGATAAAACATAATTCATTGAATATCATTTACATAGGGAGTTGTACCTCAATTCAGAGGGAAACTAGATATTCTTAGAAACGGTTTCCCAATTGTTATGTAAAGTTGTTCTTCGTTATAAGTTTGGGCACATAAAAAGAGGAAAAGAAGAAGGACAATCTGTTTACCAACAGGTAGGACTCAACATCAAAATTCATAGTCTTCCATTTATGCACAGCCAGTCAACGTTTTATGCACAGCCAACATTGACCTTGAAAGTGCCAATCAAAATAAGAGGATACAATCAGAAAGTAATATAGTCAGCATTTTTAATCCAAAATCTGCATCAAATATACATCATCAAATAAGGCCTGATATAAAAGGAAAGTATAAGGGACGGATATAGACATCTGTTAATCATAATGAATTAGAATCATGTATATAATATTATATGTAATAAAACTATATAAATGTGTACATAATAAATAAGACAAAAATAAATAATTGTTAATCAAAATCCTAGTGTGTGTGTGTATATGTATATATGAATGTACATATATTAAGTATATATTTGATATATATATTCAAACATTCTCTAATATATTTCTGAAAGATTTAATATATCTAATTACAAGAATGTTCTTGTACTTATATCTAAATTACATCCATCTATCAGTAACAATGAAATCATAATTATATATATGTGATTGTACTTTATATAACTTTTATTTTTTATTATTTTTTATGGATATTTTCATATGCTAACCATTGGGAATTGGCAAACTCTTAGTAGGGAACATTACAAGTTGTACGTTCATAAGTGCCATCCAAACTCAGATTGGGAAGCTTAGGGTAAATCAAGTAAATCCCAAATTGGGGATATTACAGTGGTATCAGAGCATGATCTTGCCATCCTGTAGGGTGTCTTAAATAATGATCAGTGTATAAGAACAAAGAATCATCAGTGATGGTGAAGTATGTGAAAAGATTGTGGATACTTTGTGATAGACATATGGCTGAATTATACTAAACATTAACAAACTTGTGGAAGAAAAAGTGAACACTAGTCCTTCAACGAAAAAATAATATGAGGACCATCGATACATTACTCATTCAGGATTGATCGTCATCTAAACAAATAACGTTCATATCAGATCAAACCAGACATGACATGTCCTTGTCATCATACAGGAAAGGAAGAAATCAATAAAAATGAGTGGTATGGGGAAGGATTCAAATAAGAGGAATAGTTAATTCACCAATGTTTTGCTGGAACTCAAAAGGACACAACAAGAATATCAATCAAATATATATAAGACCAATCATCAATACAGTGATTTCTTACAATTAATAATAAATTCTTGCAAAATATGAATTGGTTGAGATCGAGAGGAAGAAGAAATAGACTACTTCAAGTAGCCACTAATAAGAGGAAAATAAAGCATCATAATTCCTAGAAGGAATTAAGGCAGAGAGCTAACCTCTCTAAATGACTTCACAAGATATTCTATAATTGAATACTATTAAGGAAGTGAGGAAGGGAATCAAGTATTTTTTAAAGGATAGTACATACTGTTAAGGAAAATCATATGCATATGTAAGAATGGATACACCCAGAGTGGGTATCCTTAAGACCTAGGTTGAGAAGAACTCCTTCCTAGGAAGGATGAATATATCAAGATTGATTATCCATAAGGTCTTAAAGAGAAGCATCATGAGAAGATGGTGCTTAGTGGAGAGCTGTTCTATTAATTAGAGCCCCAAGAAGGCATCTGATCACAACTTCTCCTTAAGAAGGGCTTAAAATAGGAATTAGGATCTTATATTTTTAATGACTTACAAGATTGAATACTATTCTTATCATGGTTTGGAGTACTAGCATATGATGCAGGTCGATCAATCAAGGAGGTAGTCACCACCAATTCCGGTAGCATGTAAATTATAATTAGAGGAAGGAATCTAACAGATCTTTTAACATTTGTATGCTTCGTGTCTTCATGCATCAATGTGTATATTTTGTGTTTGCATCATGTCTTCATACACTGATTTTATATATATGTATATTGTATGCATCCTAGTATATGCTTCTTAGTGAGTGCTAAGAATCAGGGACATTCTCAATGAGTGTCAAAAGTAAGGACATTCTTAGTGAGTGTTAAAGCTAAGAGGACATTCTAATGAATGTTTTACTTTTTAGATAGGAATGAAGACAAAGACTTTACATCCTTGAAGGCTGGCTTATCTAGAAAGAAAGTAATATAGATTACTTAACACACATGCATTAAAGTACTACAATATATCAAGATAAGTTTCATCTTTTTGAATTATACTTAATATTTTAAATTTAATAATAGTATGACCTTTATTAGGGTTCTAATCTCAAAATCGACTTGTTGTTTCAGGATTATTGAAATTGGCAAGCAAGGTTATATCAAGGTCCTGAATTGCTTGAGGACGAGCAATTTTGGGAAGGGCGGACTGTAATGCTCCTTTCTAGAGCATAATAAAAATTAAATTCAATAAAAAGAAATGAAAAAATATATAATTATAATTAAATTAAATTAATATAATACATTAAAAATATATAAAAATCTAAATTATTGTTATAATAAAAGAATATTATTAACATATAATTTTAGTTCTAATATTTATTACTATTAATCTATTATTTATCTCATGAATAATAATGACAAAATAATATTACAATAATAAATAATACATAATGAAGTTACTGATAAATATAAATAATAATTCTATAATTTGAAGATTAATTAATAAATGAATTAATTAAATAATAATAATATAACCGGAACTAACATTATAAAATAATAGATATAATCTATTACTCACAATATAAATTATAAATGCCATGGGATACGTCGTACAATCCCAAAAGACATGACTGTTAGCACAAGAGAGATAAAAAAGTGAAAAAACTAAAACATCGAAAGGACATAGAATAGATATATTGGGGTATATCTCAGGAATTTACACATTTATATATACTCAGTTACATCTTATTTTATTGGTTCTCTATTCTCTAGGGAAGCGTTGAGTATACTTGACTAAATCAGATACAAATATATGTGCCCATACCCGAGATAGAAGGGTGTAAATCTGAAACTACATAATCTAGTTGAGAACAGATAGGAGACGAGATACAGAAAAAGGACCAGCAGAGCATATGTATTAACAATATTAAATCAGACTTGGGTAGGACTCAACATCAAAATTCAGTCTTCCATTTATGCACAGCCAATCAACGTTTTATGCACAGCCAACATTGACCTTGAAAGTGCCAATCAAAATAAGAGGATACAGTCAGAAAGGAATACAGTTAGCATTTTTAATCCAAAATCTGCATCAAATATACATCATCAAATAAGGCATGATATAAAAGGAAAGTATAAGGGATGGATATAAACATCTGTTAATCATAATGAATTAGAATCATGTATATAATATGATATGTAGTAAAACTATATAAATGTGTACATAATAACTAAGACAAAAATAAATAATTGTTAATCAAAATCCTAGTATGTGTGTGTGTATGTATATATGAATGTTCATATATGTATATATATTAAGTATATATTTGATATATATATTCAAACATTCTCTAATATATTTCTGAAAGATTTAATATATCTAATTACAAGAATGTTCTTGTACTTATATCTAAATTACATCCATCTATCAGTAACAATGAAATCATAATTATATTATGTGATTGTTCTTTATATAATTTTTATTTTTTATATTTTTAATGGATATTTTCATATGCTAACCATTGGGAATTGACAAACTCTTAGTAGAGAACATTACAAGTTGTACGTTCATAAGTGCCATCCAAACTCAGACCAGGAAGCTTAGTGTAAATCAAGTAAATCTCGAATTGGGGATATTACAAAAGGTGAAGGCAATAGCCAGCAACAAAGAACAGTTAAGAGCAAGAAGAGAAATTTGGAGGTTGAGAAAAATAAAGAACATCAGGAGCCTCCAACAAAGAGACGGAATGCAGCACTGTGAAGGGAGTGTCATAGCCCCAAATTTGAATGTAATAATTAAATTAAATTAATCAATTAACTGGTCTTAGAATTTAAATAATATAATGAAAAGACCTTTAATTAGTTACTTTAATTAATTAATATGTGCCCAAGTTATTATTTGTATTTGTGGTTTTGATTGATTTAATGTATCTCAGACCTATTTTTTATTTTAGTTTCCGTTGGTAAGTTTTGTCGTCGGCTATCGTTGTACACCGTCGGAAAGGTTTTCCCCGACGGGTATTTAAGCACACCTTGTTTGTAGTGGTAGGTATGCAATTTGGATTATTTCTTTGTACTGCAAATTCCTGTTGGGATTCTCTGTTGCTTGCCATTTCGGAAGTGGAAGACCTTCCCTACTTGGCTATTTCCAGTTTCGGTGGGATTCAACCCTCACCCTATTCCGTCACCTGTAATACTTCACTCGGATCTAGCAAATCAGAGCACCATCTTTTGGCAAATCTAATTGAAGGTTATGTGTGTTCTAATCTCCATTTTTTGAGTGTATATGCGAAATATCATTATTAATTGGTGCAAGTGTGTATCTAGCTGGTCTTTGGTTTCTTGCAAGGTGTTTGTGTTTAATATATTGCATTTTGCATTGCGAACGACATTGTCGAACTTCTTTGTTTTCCTCCTTGCCGTAATTACCTTTACTTCACTGTACAACCTCCTTCTATATCACCATAGGGATGTATGGCCTCAGCACACCCCCATCCTTCTGTACCTCCCTTTCGGCCTCCAATTTGTCCATACTATGTCCTTCCCAGCATACGGCTTTATTATCTCCATCCCGCATAATTGTCCCTCCACCTCCACCGTACAACCACCTCTTCCCTTGTCATCATACAACCCTTCAATCGACTATTGTACAGTCACTCGAAGACCACCATATGGTCACTTGTTCCTACACCGTACAGCTTCTCACTCCTGCTCCTTGTTGTACAACCGGCTTCGTTGTGCTCCAACATTGCAGTATGACCTCACTCCATTGTGCATTGCCACTCAAAGGAACTACTTGAAGCACTGGCCACTCGAAGCATTGAAGGAGAACTACCTGAAGCACTGGCCACCCGAAGCACTGACTTGAAGCACTGACTCGAAGCACTGACCACCCAAAGCACTAAGGGAGAACTACCTGAAGCACTAATCTAAAGCACTAGCCACCCGAAGCACTGAAGGAGAACTACCTGAAGCACTAGCCACCCAAAGCACTGACCTGAAGCACTGGCCACCCAAAATACTTACCTAAAGCACTAACCTGAAGCATTGACCTGAACCACTAGCCACCCGAAGCACTAAGGGAGAACTACTTGAAGTATTGGTCACTTGAAGCATTGAGGGATACTATTTGGAGCACACAACCAAACTACCTAAAGCACACGACAAGACTACCTAAAGCATACTACAAGACTTCATAAGGAAACCCTAAAACGGAACATTACAGTAATATCAAAGCAGAAACCGTTCGGGAGCATCTCCGAAACCATTAAGGAAATCTCCAAAACTTTCGAGAATATTACCAAAACCTTTCGAAAGCATCTTCGAAACTTTTGGGAACATTACTAAAACCATTTGGAACATTACAAGGAGAGCATAATTGAGGCTAGAAGCCAAGGAAATGATACAAGTGGACAAGGGGTCATGGTAGAGGTGAGCTCTGATTCAGAATCAAGCGGTTACAGCAATATTATCGAGTACTCTCCTCTCTCAGAGAACCAATATGGAGATGATGTGAAAGTCACTAGTGAAGAAGAGGATAGGCCAATTGATATTGAGGAAATAAGCTAGGCGTCTGAGGCTGTTGGTGATGCTTTGCTAGTCGAACCAAATCCAGATTTGGGGAGATGCACTGCACCACTATGGTTAAAGAAATTGCTTATGCCAAGAGGGGAGGTGGTGACTGTCCGAACAGTTGAAGATATTCAAGGGTTTTTGGAAAAGGAAGATAGCAAGAAATATAGACAAATTGCAAAAATGGTGGCAAAGGTAATCAGGAGCCATGATGAGGGTCACTAAAAAGTTTAGATTGCTATACCAAAGGTTAGCAAGGCAATGGATGAGATTGTAGCCCAAGAGTACGAGATAGTAAAACATAACTTGGGAAGAATCACAGATGACATGGAATGTGAGAATTGGTTTCAATCAGATAAAGGTTGAGGAAGGCAAACGAAAGGATTGTAAAGTCGGACTCTGTCATGTCCCCAAATTTTAATGTAATTTTTTAATTTAATTAATTAATTAACTAGTCCAAAAATTGAAATAATAGAAGGGCCTTTAATTAGTTACTTTAATTAATTAATATGAGGTCCAAGTTAATATTTGTATTTGTGGTTCCAATTGATTTAATATATCTCAGACCTATTTTTATTTTAGTTTCCGTTGGTATCAAAGCTGGTGATCTTGCTAGCTTGCTGGGATGATTGAGAGATTTTGGTACTTGGATCACACTATGGCCCTGAACAGCGATGGAGAGTGGTGGTTGAAGGCACTACAAAGGATTGGCAAATAGCTCAGCGAGGGTGTTGATCTTCCATTAGATATAATAGAAGTTTGTTTGTGTCAGGTGAACCAATTACCTTCAAGATTTATGTAGAGAATCCTCTCGCTAATTAAGGAGGCCTTAAGTCAACCCAGGCTTTTGAGACACCATGACAAGGATAAAAGACTGGCAATTACAGCATGTCTCAGTGAGGTCTTGAGAATTTCGGCTCCTAAAGCACCGTATGGTGATAACACCATGATAGAGATATTGCAATTGATAGTTGATAGCTTTCAGAGTCTTAATGACTTCAATAGTGACCCTTTTGGTAGGAGATCTACAATATTGGAGAATTGTGCAAATGTCAAAGTAAGTAACCTTCTCTTAGATCTCGAATCAAAATTTGGTCCATGATATGTTTCATCACTTCTTGGTCACCATCAAGGAAGATAATGATACTAAGCTTTCAATTGCTATGGAGAGTCTTATGATTTCGTGCATTGAAGAGATGGATGAAATATCCCAACCCATCACACCTATGTTATGGGTTGTTCGTAATCTTGAATGTGTTCCCTCTATAGCAACATATAGATTGGTTAGTAATGTTTTCAAGCATTGTGAAGAAAAAATAATCTCATTTGCACAAGTGGGAGAAAATGACTGACAAGGATAAGGGTGATGCTTTACATGAGGAGAATGAAGGCATGATTACAGGGCCGCTTCAGGAGAATTTGCTAAATCTTTCTACTACACCATGGGGAGAACACCAAAAAAATGGAGTTGCTTGCATGGATCTTGTGAAGACATGGACAAATCAAGTTATGCCCATCATCAAAGTTGTGCCTGAGGTTGTCTGTCATGGAGGTTGTGTTTATTGTTGAGGTTGTGTGTCTGTCATTGAAGCAATGTCCATCATCGTGGTCTTGCCTATCGCTGAGGTTGCATATCTGTCACCATCCTTCTGTCTATCACCGTCATGTCCATCACTGTCATCTCAGTCACCGATGCCAAGTTCATGTCCATCACCGTCGTGTTCGTCACTGTTGTGTCTGTCACCGTCATGTTCATCACCGATGCCGAATTCGTGTCCGTCACCATCATGTCCATCACCATCATGTCCGTCATTGATGCCAAGTCTGTGTTTGTTGTCAAGTTCGTGTTCGTCACTATCGTGTTCCTCGTATTTGTCACCATCGTGTCCATCACCATCATGTTCGTCATCAATGCTGAGTTCGTGTCCGACACTGTCGTGTCTGTCATTGACATCGAGTCCATGTCCGTCGTTGAGTTCATGTTCGTCATTGTCGTCGTGTCTGTCACTAAAGCCGAGTCCGCATCCATCGTCGAGTTCGTGTCCATCACCGATGTTGAGTTCATATCCGTCAGCAATGCCAAGTTCGTGTCCATCGTTGAGTTTGTATCTGTCACCATCGTGTCCGTCGCCGACATCGAGTTTGTGTCCATTGTCGAGTTTGTGTCTGTCACCATCGTGCCCGCTACTGACGTTGAGTCTGTGTCTGTCGAGTTAGTGTCCATCACCGTCATTGTATCCGTTGTCACCGTCATCATATCCATCATCGTCATTGTATCCATTGTCATCACCACCGCCTTGTCCATTGCCATGTCCAATATTACTGTCGTCATCATGTATGTCATTTTCATTTAGTCCATTGTTGTCACCGCAACCGTGTCTATTGCCGAGTCCATCATCATATTCGTTATCGTTGTTGCATTCGACAACAACGTCAAGTCTGTATTCGTCGTCAAGTGTGTATCCGTTGCCGTAGTTGTGTCCATCGACAACGTCATGGTTGTCTCCATTATCATGGTGTATCTGTCATTATGGTTGCATCGGTAGCAATAGCTACATTTTTCGCCATTGAGACATTGCTCATTGTCGAGACTCTATCCATCATTAAGGCTTAAACCAGGGTTTTGTGTGCCATTGACGTTTTATTTGCAACTAAAAATTTATTTGTCGCCTAGGTTTTCAAGACGTCATTGCCTGAAAAATGGATTATATGTAAGTGCAACATGTAATGAGGAATGGAAAGTGAGATGAGATGCTGATGTGGATGGAGGATGAGCTTTACATGTAAGTGCGGATAATGGATGAGATGTGGAATGTGGAAAGGCATGTATTGTGGAAAAATATGTATTTGCTCATGGAGGCGAGAGTGCATATAGAGAGATGAAAATGGAATGTAGCTTGAGGTGAAATGAACTTTGTAGTCACCTCGGTGGAAAAGTGAAGTCAAAGTACATGGGAAAACATGCATATGACATTTTTTAAACTTTTCAAAAACTGTCTTTAACTCAAAAACGGGTTTTGGATATGCAATTACTCGTAAGGCTTTTAATGTGATCGTGTTGGGTGAGTGGATATGGAAAGTGAGATGAGTGAAAATGGAAGTAGAAAATGAGATTACATGCATGTGCAGATGATGAATGAGATGCGAAGTGTTGTGACATGGAAGATGGAAACAAAAAGTGATGACACTTTCGTATGAAATGGAAGATGGAGTGAAATAAAACGTGCTCAAGTTCTTGGGAAAGAACTTGCAACTTGTCCAAAATGGAGAAAACCAAAAAGCAAGCACCCAAAACACAAAAAATTCAAAAGAAAAATGTACCTTTGGCAAATGACTCAAACATGTCAACAAGCAAAGCACTTCAATATGCAATTTCAAATTTGGAGTTTGGGGAAAAACTAAAAACATGAAAATGAACTATTTCTTCAATTTTAAAGGAAAAATACACTTTCCATGGCATCAATTTCAACAAGTGGCAATCATCAAGCAAATATGTGCATAAAATCAGCAAGATAAGCACAAATTAAATAACAAGAAAGAATATGTCCACTTACATGATGATTAAGTGCCAAAAATGATGGAGGGAGAAGCTCCAAAATTGAAATTTTTTTCAAAAAGCTTGGACCTTTTCAAACTTTGCCAAGAGAATCTGTTGAAGGCAGCAAAAGAGGCATTTTTAATGGCCAATGCCAAAAATGTGCCTTAAAATAGCTTAAAATCCAAACGTTTTTAACTTTGGTATGCACATGGGACATTTTTGTAAAAAAATGTGATTCTTCAAGGCATGAAACTAAATCGTTTTCACTTCCAAAAGCCAAAATGTAAGCCACAATACAATGAGAACGACCAAAAATGCCAAATTGATTCCTCCTCTTGCCAAAACTTGATCCAAAATGATGGATTTGTTGATGATTTTCTCAAAAATGTGCCCTTGAATGGAGTTAAAAATAACATTTTTTAGCAAGAAAAATCCATTTTCATTATTTGAAAACCCATGGATTGGCAAAAATGACCCTAGTGGAGAAGATTTCAAGAAAAACCATGATGGAAATCAATCAAAATCTTCAACAATGAGTTCTTGAGAGTTCTTTGCATGTGTTTTCTCCAAAACAGGTTTTGGAAGGGCAAGAACATGAGATTTTATGCAAAACACACCTTTTTATGATCATTGCATAATTTAAAAACATGCCAAGATGCAAAACACACCTTTTCAAGGTGAAAGCATATATTAAAAACTCACTTTTAGTGTAAAACTCACCTTTTTGATGTGGATGCATGTTCTAAGTGAAAACTCAATTTTTTGGTGCAATGACATATTTAAGTTATAAAGCTCATCTTTTTTATGTCATTGCACATTTCAAGTGAGCTTATATGCAATGGCATCAAAAAGGTCCACCTTTGATGACTTTATACTTCTAAGTTGAAATTTACATGCAATGACATGAAAGTCTACTTTTGATGGATTTTACATGTAAAGACATGAAAAAGGTCCACTTTTGATGACTTTAAGTGATTTAATTAGCACATGTCAATTTAATTTCAATAAAATATTACTTAAATGTGACATAAATTATATTTGCATATCATATTAGCAATATAACATGTAAATATCATTTAATAAGTAATATTTACTAGAGCATTTGATTTAAATGCTAAAAATTAAATTGAAACTATATAGTCAATATGGTTACATACGTGAAAAACCAAAAAATAAACTCAACTTTAAAGTATAGCACTATAGTTACTTTAAGTGAAAATTTAATCGATAAAGTAACTTAAAAACATAACATAAAATGAATTTAAGGTATATTTTTTTAAAAGTGAATGTCAAATTAGAAATATAATATGATATTTTTAATTCGTCGTGTTGCATCAAAAATGTCCACTTTTTGGGCACTAAAACGGCCATATCTTTTGACTAACAACTCCGATTAAACTCTAGGTTAGATCAAATCGAAGGGGAAACCTTTAAGCCATGACTTGAGCAAGACCAAAGGACTAAAAACCAACAAAAACACACTAAAAACAAAGAAAAAGATGATGAAGGCCTAAAAAATCAAGTAAAGGCTCGACAAACAGAGAAACGAAAGACTTGACGAAAGCCTTCAGTAAAAGAATTTGATAGGCAAGTTGTAGTTGATTGATCAATCAGTATTAAGCAATTGAATAACAAAGTCAGCTTAGAGAGATGCGAAACTTGTTTGAAAAAGTTTCGTACTGTTACTTGCATTTTGTGGTGACAAAATGCAAGACAACATAAAGGAAATTTGATAACATATGAAAATTTGTTGTTCTTTTCCTTCCTAATTAAATCCAAGTGAGAATTGTTTGGTTCTTTGATCCTCGCAATTAAACTATATGAGATTTGTTGTCCATTTACCCATTAAGAAAGGAAAACTTGAAAGCATATGAAAATTTGTTGTTCATTGATCCTCCTAATTAGGCTAGATGAGATTTTTTGTTCATTACCTCCTAATTAACCTATGCAAGATTTGTTGTTCATTTTAATGCTAAAAGCAAGAAATCATGCAAGTAGAAAAGGTTAGACTCCAAAGTGCATAGATCTTCCTCGTTGTACCCACAAGACAAGAGAACAAAGTGTATTAGAAATGCATGTTCATGTCAGGCTCACCAAATGTAAGACTAGAAAAGGGTGAGAATGTATGATAAGAGCAACCACAAAACTCTATAACTTATGCAAACAATCCTAGTCTAAAAGTAAAAGCAACTTGAAGTAAAAGAGATTTAAAACACTAGAAAATCCCCTTCAACTGTAGCTCCTATTTTCTCCTTTCGCCATGATCTTAATGTTCATGTAGCTTCAAATTGACAAAGTATACCTATGAATTTGAAAGCAAAAACAATGATAATGAGAATGAGAATATTTGGACTTATGGTTAGCAAAACAAGTACAAAGAGGCTCAATTTATAGAGTTTGGGAGCGAAAATGCAAATTGAAAGGAAAACATGCAATCGGAAAATTGTCATAGTTAGGTTGTGAAACATGGAAATTTGCCATCATTAAGAGATTAAAAATGGAAAATGTGTCATAAAATGACACATTATGACAATGTGTCATAAAATGACACATTATGACAATGTGTAAGAAAATGAGCATAGAAAGGTGTTAGAAAGGATTAAGGGAAAGTGTAAGGAAATGGAAGGTGACAGAGTGGAAGCTAGAAAATAGGAAGTAGAACTACAATTACAGGGGAAAATGTAAGAGTTGAATTTTAAAATTCAAAAACTCATAATTCCCTAAAAAGTGGAAATTAGAATTTAGGAAATTAGGAAATTCCCAAATTTCATGAAAATGGAACAATTAGTTAATAATTAATTAATTGGGAGGAATTAGTAAAGAGGAAGAATTGGTAAGATGAAATGAATTAAATGATAAGGACATAGAAATAGCTCATGGGTTATTTATTCCTATAGAGAAAATTAGTAAATTGATTGGTCAAATGATGAAATAAATGTAGGGAATAACCCTATTAAAATATTGTGATAAGAATGCAGATCAAATGTGATGGTATTGAATGGGATGAAAGTCACGATCAAATTGATGGAATCAAGGATGCCAGGTTGACTGATGCAAGTTGATGAATTATCAAGGATACATGATAAGGATTGATGGCATATGACATTAACGGACTTTGTAATGCCATAGGATTGATCAAAATTGATTGATGAGATTGGTTAGAATAACATCAATGGACTTTGTCAATGCTATTAAATCAGATTGATGAGGACATGATCAAACACTTAAGGACTTGAGAATGTCAATGATCAAATTGATGACACGTGATGATGAGAGAGGATGTCATGACATTGAGGGTCTCGAAAATGCCATGGATCAGATGATGATGATAGGTTGAATTGATGATGGTTGTTAAGGTACTAAGGGACTCGACAATGCCTAAAGGGTGATTTGATGATGATTGATTAAGGCGGTTTGATCAGATTTTTGTTTATCGTATGGATTAATCAAGCAATGCACACAGGAAATAGACACGAACACCGAACAGCAAACAACAGAACTCTTATTATTATTCGCATATACCAACAATACATTATGCTTTTATGGTAAGATATGATCCCTACAATGCTTCCCGAAGGGGTTATAAATACTTTCCGAAGAACTTTCCCGAAGGAGTTCGTCGGCCAGATACATTATGCTTGCTACAAATATTTACCCGTCGGCTTAACAAGACTTTTCCCGAAGGAACCTGTCGACTGATGCACAATTTCCTTTCCGAAGGAATGCATCAGCTGATACACAATTTCCTTTTCGAAGGGACTCGTCGGCCGATACACAATTTCTACTGACGACATCATCCCCCCCAAAAAGAAAAGTCGTCTCCTAACGACTATTACAAAATCTCTAAGACAAATCAACAACCAAAATATCTTGACTGACTAACTGGTCTTCAACACTGTCACCTTAGCCAATCTGACATCTGACCCTAATAGCCACCTGTGTCACTTTCTGCCTTCCAATTCTGAGTACACTGAACCAAGTGTCGCTGTACTGCCTCCAACTGGATGATCAGCTCCTCCCGAGCTCTCTACGCATCCACCAAGACAGCCTCACGGCCAACACCTACTCTCAATGCCTCTGATACACAAACACTCCATGCCTGTAGCAGCTCCAAGTCTTCTCAACTGGTCAGACTCCCACGATTGATATCCGCAACGACCCTCACCGCCAAGACCAAATTAGCACTCCGAAACCCACACAAAACTGCACGAAACACACCATTTCTGTCATTTTCTGCCGATTCTACACTCTTTCTGGCAATCGCTGATGCTTCCCCTTCCCTATGGCATCATCTGATACTCATTCTGAGCACTCTTGATTTGTTGACATTTTTTTTTTTTTTTTTAAGAAAACCTCCTATCACCCTTCTGTGCTACCAATGTACAGCTACACCATACATCCTGCCACCATATCGACTCCTTATGCAATATCTTGTAACGTCCTCCAAAGTCTGAATGCAATAATAGATAGAAGTCGTACGCCATATTTATCATTTATGCAAAACCCGTACACCATTTTATATTGAAAATCCGTACATTGGCTATTTCAGAAAATTTGTACGGTGGTCTTGTCTTCAAACTTGTACTTCACATTTGCAAACCGTACTACACATTAATTTATCTGGAAAGCCGTACACCATCCTGCAGACATTGAAAACCGTACGTTATTCCTCCTTTACTGTGAAATCCGTACGATGGTGCTCCTTCCTTCATATACTAAATACGGTACAGTGCCTTTTACTGTGAAATCCATACTTCTGGCAATGAAATTCGTACTTTAGCAATGAAATCCGTACGGCAGCAATGAAATCCGTACGGTGGCAACGAAATCCGTACTTGACAATGAAATCCGTACAGCAGCAATGAAATCCGTACGGTGGCAACGAAATCCGTACTTGACAATGAAATCTATACTGTAGCAATAAAATCCGTACGGTGGCAACGAAATCCGTACTTGACAATGAAATCCGTACGTTAGCAATGAAATCCGTACAGTGGCAACGAAATCCGTACTTGACAATGAAATCAGTACGGCAGCAATAAAATCCATATGGTGGCAACGAAATCTATACTTGACAATGAAATCTGTACGGTAGCAATGAAATCCGTACGGTACCTTCTCTCTCTCTTTTTTTGTGGAAAATCTCACTTCTGGAACAATTATGTACAATATTTACATATATACAGTACTTACAGTCTTCTCTCAATTATTCGTACACGGGGGTGCGTTACTTCTTTCATGGCAGACATTCAACTTCGACCTCTTCACTACATCGAATACTTCCTTTCCGTCTAGCATCCACTGTTTTATTGCTCCGTTATTGCTTACTTCCCGCATCTGGTATGGCTCGACCCATTTAATTTTGAACTTGCCTGGTTTGATCTCATTCTGATCGTCATACTTCAACACCCACTGTCCGAGTTGAAACCTGCTACGCCTGTTTTGTGTCATCTCCATACTGCCCAGTTTGTTCCCGAAGCTCCGTAGCATGGACTCCATCAGTTGCCCCTTCTGGCCGCCAATAACATGTCCACTCCGTACTGCTGCAACTTTTATTAGACCCTTCCGCTTTGTTTCCTGTGCAAACCGTATCGTGTGCCTTCCTTGCTGCCAGTACCTTTCTGTTATATTTGTGGTTCGACGTAATACTTTCTTCTTGCGCAGTCGTACAGTAGAATCTTTCCTTCTTTTGGGTTCATACTGTATGTTCTGTCCTTCAGTTTCAGTCATGCCTGCGTTTCCTTCTTCGGCTTCTCTATGTTCCTTCGGATATTCATATCCTTCTTCTTTCTTACCTTCGTCGATCCTTAGCATATTACAATTCGGAAAGAGCTCATAATCCTCTATCTGCCAGTGGTAAAGACCATTTACTGAATCCAAATCGTCATCTCCTTCCAATCGTAGGACTCCCTCCTGATCGAGTTCCATACTCTGCCTCTTCTTATCGTCTTCTCCTTCAGAATCCGACGATAGAGCTTCTTCTCCAACCATCTGAGTGTGTAGATCGATGACATACTCGCGGCCTTTGCTTTCGAGTGATAAAGTATTTTTCTTCCAATCGTGCTTCGCCTTGGCTTGTATCAGCCACCCTCGGCCCAGAATGGCATCATATCCTCTCCGCTTCAGTGGGATCATGATGAAATCCAACAAGAATGGATGTGTTCCAATCATTACTGGTTGTGCTGTCAGGACTCAATGGCTTGATTCCATGTTGATCGGTCGTTAGCAGTTGGAATGTAGGCGGCCATAATGTCGGCTGTCCCAACCTTTTCCAGGTGTCTTCAAGCAACACATTGACACCGGACCCTCCATCCACAATCGTTTCCGTCAATACAGTCCCGAGAATGCCCATTTCAACAACCGCCGGATAGCGTCCAAATGAAAGAGCTAACAGCATCGGATCTTCTGCACTTGCGCCACTCTCCTCCTTTTTGTCCGCTGTACTTGCTCCACTTTCTTGCTCCCTTCCATGTTCTCCTGGTAGTTTAGCAGCAGGAATGATGTTTGCGAGTGCCGATCGGAGCTGAGGCATAGTGAGCAACAGATCACTTATCCTGACGGGTATCTTGGCTTGCAATATTTGTCGTACAATGTTCTATTCTGCGCAGTTCTGTACGGAGGTACTCGGCGTGTCCTTCAGGTGTGCCATTTCTATCTGTGTTGCTCTCTGGATCTTTGCCCGTGCTTCCTCCAGTCTCTTCTTTTCTTCCGCTGGGTCAAGGTACACTTTCGCTTGCTTCCGAGTGATGGCTAGAACCTCTTCTTTGTCCATCCCGACGGTGATCAAGTTTACTCCCGACTTCGGACACCTAGCATCTTCATGATCACTAGGTCCACACCATCTGCATAACAACTTCAGTGTGTTCGCTGTTGTACACTCTCGGGCGGAGTGACCCCACAGATTGCATGCACAACATTGAACTATCGGCCAACCATTGGCATCGTACTGGATTCGACTCCTCCCACCATTATTGTTGTTGTTTTGACTGCGCTGATTGTTTCTATATCCTCCCGATGTGGCTCCTTCCGTACTCGTGTTCTCGTTCCCTCCTAACGGGGATGCCTCCTGTGACAGGAACACTTGCTGCGGTGTCTTTGTTTTTAAATTGAAAGGGCATTCCTTTACCGAGTGTCCCAAGATCTGGCAGATTTCACAAAATTGATCTTTTGGGCAGGATCCCTTCGTATGGCCTTCTTTCTTACACTCCGTGCACCATAGGTCATTGCCCTTAGTCTCCTTGTTCATGTTTTTGAATTCCTTCATCATTCGCATCATATCCTTATGGAGGGCACGGACCTTCCTGTTGCTTCCCTCGTCATCGCTGCTATCCTCTCCTGAGGAGGCATCGTCATCTGAATTGGACGAGTTGTTGTTCTTCTTCTTCTTTGTCTTCTGGTCACTTTCGAGGTTCATTGGCCGATTGTACGCTTCATCGTATGTTGATGGTGGCACGATCATCATCTTTTTCCGTAGCTTCGGGTGAAGGCCTTCAATGAACCATCTTTTCTGGAGTCCATCTGCCAACTTATTCTCCATTTTACTGATTAAGTCCTTCAATCTCCTGGCGAAGACCCGTACTGTTTCATTCTTCTTTTGCTTGGTATTGAATATCTCGGCTACAATTTCATTATCATCACGCAAAAGTTGAAATTCCGCGATGAACTCCTTAATATTATCCCAACTATTTAATTTTTGTGGATCAGCATCAGTAAACCAATCAATCGCAACACCCCGTAGGGTAGCAGGAAATTGTCGGATCCATTCGTTTGTATCTGTTATGCCATTTGCCCTCCAGATCGTTTCACATGTTTTACAATGTCGAATGGGATCAGCTGCTTCATCACCATCAAATTTAGGCAATTTTTCCTTCGGACTTGCCATTATCACTGTATGTCGAGGGTTTTGTTGTGTACCTGCGTCCTTCTGGACACCCGCGCTGTTCTGCACACCTGCGCTGTTCTGGACACCCGCGCTGTTCTGCACACTTGCGCTGTTCTAGACACCTGCGCTATTCTGCACACCCGCGCTGTTTTCTGCTTCCGTGCTGTTTTCAACACCCGCCCTTTTTTTGCTTCCGTGCTGTTTTGGACTTCCATGCTATTTGGTGAAGAAGAGGGTTCGTCAACCGAAGCTGTCCGTTTCGGAAGTATATCTCGGACGAAGAGGTCACTCCATGCTCGTGCTCCTTCGACACTCCAAGCCGTGCGAGTTGATCTCCTTCCGTTAGGATTCTCTTCCTGTGGCGTATGCAAGTTCAGAAACTCCTCCCTCGCTTCTTCCAGCAAATCAAGCCGTTGTCGAGTCTCCTTCAATAATCCTTCCGCGCTCTTGTTTCCATCGGAAATCTTCTGAAACCTCCTTCAACGCTCTATCTGCTGAGCCAAAATTAAATTTTCCTGCGCAACGCATATGTCATCTTTTTCCTTTAGCTTACTCTTATCTTTGTTCAACTGATTCGGCATTTAATTCATATCCGCCTGCTTGCGTGCCAAATCCATCGGGCAATGGCACCAAATGTTTATCATATGGATTAATTAAGCAACGCACATAGGAAATAGACACGAACACCGAACAACAAACAGTAGAACTCTTATTATTATTCGCATATACCAACAATACTTTATGCTTTTATGGTAAGATATGATCCCTACAATGCTTCTCGAAGGGGTTATAAATACTTTCCGAAGAACTTTCTCGAAGGAGTCCGTCGGCCAAATACATTATGCTTGCTACAAATATTTACCCGTCGGCTACATAACAAGACTTTTCCCGAAGGAACCCGTCGGCCGATGCACAATTTCCTTTCCGAAGGGACCCATCGGCTGATACACAATTTCCTTTCCGAAGGGACCCGTCGACCAATACACAATTTCTACCGACGACAGTTTTGATAAGGTTTGACTAGAGTAAGGGACTCGACAATGCCCACAATTGGTTAAAAGTGCTTGAGATTCGGTTTTGATATGTTTTGGATCAATTAAAGTTGTTTTGGGTTGGTTTAGGGTTGATTGCAATTGATTTCAATGAGATTGAAATGGTTTTAAATTGATTTTGAAAGGTTTAGATTAGTTTTGAAATGATCTACATTTGATTGAAATGGGTTGAAAATGATGAAAAACATGTGAAAAGATGTTTAGAGAATATTGTGAAATAGGTCAGAACAATGATTAAGTTGGCCAAAAGATCAAAGTTATCGAATTGAGAAAATTGAAAGAGTTAACATGTAAAGGTGATGAAAGAGTAGTCATGAATTGTTTTTGAGTGTCTACAGGATGAACTCACAAATGAATAATACTCTTTAGAAGTATTATACCTTGATAGAGGTTTACAAAATGGAAAGTACGTGCATTTTTTCACATTGCCCATAGCTCACTACTCAAATACAAAAGAGGCTTACTGCCTATATGACAATTACTAAGTTACTGATTTGAGTGGGGATGCAGAAATGGGTGCAAGAACCTGGTAAACAAATGCATGATTTTTTTTTTTGGGTGGAAGGGAAGTGGCAGGTTTGGGTGCATACATATATATATATATATAATTTAAAAATGTACCAAAAAATGTAGAATATATAACATATCATAAATTAACAATTTAGCAATATTTTAATTTTAATTTTAATAGATTGTCAAGCTACCAATTTGGCTATGCCATGAAATGGAAGGTCTATAATTGATATCATGAGCACACAAAATCAATACATGTTCAAGGAGAGTTTTATCTAGGGCGAAGAGCATTATCCTGAGTATTTCTTCACATTTCTTGACGATAATGTCAAAATTCCCATTATAGACTTGGAAAAGAGCTCCACGGAGGATGTGGAAAAGTTGCATAAAGAGTGGGGTTTCTTCCACCCCATCAATCATTTCTTTCCAAATCATCTTCTATATTTCCTTTAACCCGCCACAATAGATTTCTTCTCATTGCCTCTTAAAGAAAAGAGACGAGTAACTAGGGATGCTCAAAACCTAAGTCACAGTGTTCAAGTTCAGCAGCAATAAAGTTTGGATGAAGTTCAACAAGAGAAAAAAATTCATCATATATAAATTTGAGAATTTTAGAATATAAATTTTTTTAATTCTTAATTTTAAATATCATACATGCTAAATATATTCAATTAAATATATTTACAATTAATTATTTAAATATTAAACAATAGTAAATGAATAAACAACTAATTACAATTTATTATTAGTTTTACTATTACTTTCTTGTACCAATAAAAAATAAACATGTAATTGTTTGATAATAGTCATATATAGCAATTTATTCAAATAATAAATAATAATAAAATATATTTAAATTAATGTATTAATAACTAATTATTATTGATACTTAATATGTCTAGGTTAGGCAAGAGCCTATAACAAAATGGTAACTTGTGGGTTTCTCATATGGGAGGTCTTGGCTTCGAATCTACTTGAGCTTAACACATAATAATAATAATTAATCTCAATAAACAATAATTATAATTCTAGGCTTCGGGCATTTAAGAACAAACAATAACAACAAATGAAACCTTAAGTTAATAATTAATTCTAATAAATTAATAGTAGTTCAAATTGCACAATCACCAGTTGATGGAAAGATTTCTTATGACCAACTGAATATTTGCGATGATATTTGTGTCCACCTTCGACATTATATCCCACTGAAAAAGTTTTGGATTGGCCAGCTGAATATTTGTGGTAATATTAATATTTTCCTTCAACGTTTCATTGCAGCAGAAGTGACTAAGCCATCGAGTCCTAATACAAGGAAGCTTTCTTTTATGAAATGTATTTTTTAATTGAAAAAGCCCTATTCTCTTTACTCCATACGCATTTTTGGGTGAACTGAAACGAATTTTATATGATTTCTAAATATTCACTAGGTTTTGAATTTCATGCATCGAATTCACCGAACTCTTACTTTGATTCGGAGCTCACAAAAAATCTATTCACATGGGCTTTGATGTGCATCCTCTCCCGCATTAGCTTTTGGATGCATTCACATCTGCCTCCAGCTCCTAACCCAGCACACCCGGTAGCTAAGAATAACAATAATATCATAGATATGATTGAATTGATGCACATCTAAAAGTGCTAAAATTGAGTTCCAATTAAGTACATTGTCCTAATTTCATACATTTCATTCTATAGCTTTGATTTGCTCTGATTCAGACCTCAAAGCATTATTTTACCACACCCTATACACAATTTGCACCACATATGATTGTATATCGGACTTATATATCTGCTAGATAAGATTATATTGCTTATAGATTGGCCTCAAGAACACTTTGAGAAATAATTATAAAATTTGTATGATCAGTCGGCTAGATCTGCATGTAAACCTCAATGTGGATCAAAACAATTAAGCATACGCTATCCCACATGTCGGCTAATCATCTTCAAACACAAAAATCAATCATTAAAGTCAACCTGATAGATCAAAATAAGGATCTACTTTATTATGCTGCTGTTCTTCGTCATTAACCCAAAAACTGATACACATCTTTCTAACTTTTATAATCAATGGCATTGGACCTTGCAAGTCAGGGATATGATAGATTTGACATTCATGAGTCTTCCCTTAGGTTTGTGACTCATAATACTGATTGTGCATACCGGAACTATTACTGAAAACATTAGTTACCGATTCAGATGCAGATCCGGAAGTGGACGTGGGAAGCAGCAGGCAGATGCATGATTTTTTTGGGGGGAATGTGGATACATGTACACACACACACACACACACACACACACATACAGTTATAGTTATACTATGTATATGCAAAGAAATGAAAGAAATATACAAAATTAAAACATTCAATGGCTTGTAACTTCACCAATACAGGAATATTCAATTCAAAAGAATTCCAAGGCTAACAGCAGTATATATTTCTTCCCAAATATCACTGCAATCAAAATATATTCATACCACCTTATTCAAAACATCCTTTATTCCAAGTCACTTGCAATATCTGCTTTCGGATGAATGGGAATATATATAAGGTAATAAATTGATTCAATCAAAATTTGGTTGCAACGTACTCCAACTCTAAAACTGTAAACTGCTGTAACTGGTTGTATTAGGGAATTCAATATAAGTCTTATAAGCACCAAATAAGATGAAAATTATGAATTAACAAATCGACACCTTAAGCAGATGTTTTATGTGATAACAAACTTTCATTAGTTTGGCAATCTGATAAACTTCTTTTATTTTATTGATTAAAATAATCAAACTTCACAACCAATCCAAACTGATGCTGTCATATATATCTGAAAAATCTGGAAGATGCTATTGATTATGAATAGTTTGTTGTTATAGTTTTGCACATGTGTCATCATTCAACCATATTTTATTTATTAGTTTCAATATCATTTCTCTGTGTTATCACCGCTGGAGGACATTCTTCCTGATATCATCACATTCATCTCCCATACAATGTGACAAGTCTTTATGTTTTTGTTATAAATTGGAATGCAATATTTGCACCTGTTTGAATTTCATGAGGCAATAGCAACCAATCTCTAGTAGTTGTATTTTGAAAGCGGCTTCCGGCTTGTTGGGAGTGGCTTCCAGCCAGCATCCAGATGTATCTGTGCTGGATTCTGCTTCCACTAGCCTCCGTCTCCGCCTCCAGCCTGCAGACAGATGCATCCGTATCCAAGGTGAAAACTGTCATATACTTTGTTCTTCACTCGACTCAACCAAATCTCCAAAATGACTTCTGGTGTGACGAAAAACTGTTATGCAGATGTATGGAATGATTTTAGTTACCATCAGTGATGACATCCAAGCACCTGTGCAGTGTCTCTTGCTAATTTGACTTCCTTGGTGATGCTGATAATAGTGCTTGAGGAATTTATACTCATTCAATGCTTGTTGCCTCCTTCAAAAAGTGGACTTAAAATAAATGGCCTGTAAATGACTATCATATGAACACACTATTCACCAAAAAAGAAAAACTAGATAGCAACCTGGATCCAAAATCCTTTACTTTCTTGTGAATCAAAACTATTATAGTTTGCATGAAATAGAATCTGAACTTTTTTCTACAAAGAAGACGACTACTAAAACTTGTTATTTAATTTTAGAAAATAGACATTTACTCTTGAGACACAGGTATTTACATTCAGAAAACCTTTCTTTGCGATAAACTGTACCAATGATCAGTAATCCTTTTCAAATGTTTTATGTCAGATATAAAGAGATACATTGTAACTTTGGAACAATCACATTGTCATCCCTTATTTACAGAAAATGTTACAACTGACTCCTCTGTTGCTAATTACATTCTATATTCTCTACAAAATGGCCTTCCAGGATGATTGAAGATTGTTTCTTGATTCCTTGGTATGCTACTGGAAGGTGATTCTTTTTTTGTTATTAAATAAAACTTGTATCCACATGTTGGTTTGAAAGGATGTTCCAGCATGTTACTCAGCGCAAGAGTAATCATCTCCTAGACAAAACGAAAGGGTGGATCTAGTCATGTTTTTTGACTGTTTGGCTCATTACATTTCATTTCTAACAGGACATCTGTTAGAAGGTGAACCATACTTACCATACTTATAAGTTTTTCTTTGTAAGAATATTCAAATGTGGTGCCTGTATCTTTCTATTGGAAGATAGATAGATAGATAAAATTTTAACGTCCACGAGGCCAAAAATAGCCTATGGGACAGCAAGACAACTCAAGCAGACTTAAGTAGCGCTGTTCGCCTCTTGTGTAGACTAATGATGAGCCCCCCCAATTGCTCAATGTACTCTTTGTTGAACAGGTTATGCCAAGAACTGTCACATATAGTATCCGCAAACTTATCCCTGCTATCCTTGTAGGCCTCACATTCTAGAATAAAGTGTTGTTCAGTTTCCACTTTCCCAGAATTGCAAAATCTGCAAATTCTCTCTTCCCAAGCCTCCTTTGGCCTCTTCCAACGCCCGGTCTCACAACGAAGTTGGTGAGAGTTGGTTCTCAGCTGAGCAATAAGAATTTTAGCTCTCCAAGGAATGTTGGCTCCTATGTACACTTTTTCGAGTTGATCACAAGTGGGGTTGAACTCATTTATATAATATAGTTTCTTCCTCCCAATCTCGCTTCCCCAATTTCTCTTGTAGAATTTCTCCATAACAAAGACCTTTATTTCTTTATTACTTGTGGGGCACATATTGAAATGAATATTCCATTTACTCATCCACTTGATGTTTTGTTGCATCCATGTCCTTTTTCGCTTACATAGTGTGTCACTAAAGACAACTTTTGGCCATCTATCCTCTTCCATTTTTTCGGTTCTTTTTAGATAGCTTAAAAGGCGAACCATAGCAAGTGCCTCAATAGGCGCAGCCCCCATTTCACTTAGCATGATGTCATATGGAACAGTGCTTTTAATTTTAAACTTGCTTGTAATCAAGCGCTTTTGGATTCCTTCGATTTGTTTCCATTGTGCTATAGTAGTGCTGCTGGCCCATAATTCACACCCATAAAGAACAACTGGCAGCACAAGAAGACCAAACAAGGTTTGAATAGTTTTCCAATCCCACAACTCCGCTTCACGGCACCTATTCTGAAGAGCGTAGAAAGCCTTCCATCCACCTAATGTCCTTTTATACCTGTAGCTAGACCAGCTTAGTTTTTTGTTGAAATCGATGCCAAGGTATTTATATTCCGCAACTTCTTCGAGAACACTTCCATTGTAATAAAATTCATGTTGATGTTGTTTTTTATTATTAGAGAAAATCATAACCTTGGTTTTGCTGATATTGACTTGCATCCCCACCATTCTACAAAAGCGCTCAAGAGAAGATAGATGGTCTTGCAAACCACAAGCAGATTTGGCAATTAAAATGAGGTCGTCCGCATATAGGAGTAGCTTTATAACAAATTCTCCTAGGAGTAGCTTTATAACAAATTCTCTTAGCTGAATGCCTTCACGCTCTTGCGTGTTTAACCACTCTTCCAGTTTGTCAATATATAAACCAAATAAAGTAGGGGATAAAGGGCAGCCCTGTTTGACCCCGATATCGCTCCTAAAACATTCTGAAATGCCATCTGAAGTTCTGATTTTGACTTTCACCTCTTCGTACATTCTATGAGCAGCAGCTCTGAGATGCCTAGGAATCCCCAATTCTTCCATCCTCAACCAAAGCTTGTCTCTCGGAACGGTATCAAAAGCCTTTTTGAAGTCAACAAAGCAACAAAAAACCTCTTCTTTTTTCTCCCACTCTTTTTCAATAATGTGTCTCAGAGTGACACAGTGATCCACTGTCGAGTGCTTTGGCCTAAAACCAGCTTGCCCTTTAGCACGTTTATGATTTTCTTCTGCCCATTTGCTGATCCTAGTTTCTATCATACTGCCAAAAAGTTTAGCAAAGAGGGGATTGATCATTATAGTCCTGTAGTTGGAGGGATTGTTAACATCACCACTCTTAAAAAGTGGTATTGCAAGGCTGATTGTCCAATCTTTCGAAAACCCTTCCTGGTAGATTTTGTTGAAGATTTCAGTGATGTGCGGTGCAAGAGTTTTCATACCCCACTTCAAATATTCAGCTTGAAGCGCAACAAGGTCTTTTGCTTTGCCTCCACCCAACTTCTTAATCCCTGTCTCTATCTCTTGCACAGTAAAAATATTTGTGGTATCATTGACCAAAGGTGGCTGTCCCACTCCACCCTCTTGTTCATAAAGTTTCTTAGCATAATCAAACCATTGGGTGGCAGTAATATTATTTTCAGTTTGCTTCCTCCTTGGTTGGAGTTCTTTCCAAAAACGTTTGGGGTTATTTCTGCCCAAGAAAATTAGCTCCTCTCTCCTTGTGGACATAAAATCGATTTTTTTCTTCTTTAGGATCTGTTTGTAGGTCTTAATGTCAAGGTTAGTTTTATTTGACTCCCTTAGATTTCTCCTAGCCCTCTTGCATTCCTTATCAAACCATGCATTGGCTGGAAAACAATTAGTTTCAGATTTTCTATTTTTTGCTCTCTTGCATTTTGAAAGAGCCTTGTGAATCAGATTTGATAAATCATGACTATTAACACCATGCTTATACATAGGGTGTCCCATACAAAGTTCCTCAAGAGCAGCCCTGAAAGTGTTATTATTTTCTGAAGTTAACAAAATTCTGCCCTGAGAAGGTGGGTGTTGAGGGCCTTGGATTTTTGCCCCAATCCGTCTATCCTTTGCCCAATACAAATTTACGTACAGTGGTCTATGATCTGATTTGAGATCCCAAATGTGCTCTCCAATTTCAACTTCTTCAATATTATTATACAAATGCTGCGAACAAATTACATAGTCTACCACACTTGCCCCGTTGTATGTGTTGCAAGTGAAATTGCCCGACTTAGCCCATCTAGCCAAACCATTATAGATTATTAGATCAAATGTGCCACACAAAGTGATCAATTCTTCCCCAAAATGATTGCAGCCTTTAGCATCTTCGGATATTCTATCCCATGGATGATTTCTCTCTTCTGTGAGCCAAATAGGGTTATCATTTACTTCGGAGCTGAAAATACTTGCTTGCCAATTTGCTGTCCTAGCATTGAAATCTCCAACGAGAAGGACATCCCCACGTTGTGAAAAAACAGCAACATCTTTCTTTAACGTAGCATAAGGGTCATTGTGATCTAAACCACACTTTTTATAAATTTTAGATACTTGTGGAGCAAAGTAACAAGCTGCAATCCTGAGAAGAGTGTTATTTTCCACGATTTTGAGCCATATAAATTGTTTATTAGAATCAGTCTTTTCCAGCTGAATGACACGACCTTCTTTTTCTTTTACTAGAACCATTATACCTCCATAACCTTTACCATTTCCCGCTGCCTCATTCCACACTGCCATCTTCCAGTAGCCTTCAAACAATGGGGTCTTACATCCCTCATGCTCATGTGTCTCTATGAGACAAATAATGTCTTTGCCTTCCGCAATAGGCCCTAACCCAGGCCCACGTCTCCACGGATAACCTCTGCAATTCCAACAAACTAAACTTAAGGACGCCTGGGTTAAGCTTGATTGCTATTTATTTTGATGCGAAAGACTCAAAGTTGAGTTATTATCGCTAGGTGTGATTATGGATCTTGTTGTATCGCTGCCTGTTAAGGTGTTTGTTGTTGCACCTTTGTTGCCTTCTTGCTGCCCTTCATTGTAGCGGTGGCCAAAATGAGCAATAACTGCTTTTCCCTTGAACATCCAAGCTCTTTTGCCTTCATTTCTAGCTGTTCTGATTTTTTCCATTTCCATCCTTCTTTCTACTTGCTGTCTCATAGTTAAATCCTCCTCTAAAACGAAGCGAGAACCCCACAAAAGCTGTTTTTTGTTAAGTAGATTTTGTTTGTCGCTAATGCTGAGCATGACTACGTTGATTGGCCTATTTCTCTCAGCGTGTGGTTTGCCAACCCTCCAAGCTTGGCAGATTTGTCCTTGCCACAACAGCACATCTTGTAGGAAATCCCTCGTTAGGTCAAGGGTATGTTCGCCTTCCCCATAGTCTTTTATCCCCTTGATAATTATATTGGATGCCCTAAGCTGCCTTTCCTTGACCTCTTTGTCTTGCGTGTTCACACGAATCTTTGCCTCTTCTCTTGCCATATCAGGGTGTTGGCTGTTTTTGTCCCAAGTTTTGGTAACTTCTGCAAAACTCCTTCTCTTCTCTTCACCATCTGCCTTTTCTGGCAAACTAGTGTGAAGAATCGTTTTCTCCTTATTATGAGATGACTCGGTATTTGCTGTGACCTTGTTTGTTTCCAATGTCACATTCAGGTTTTTCCATTCATCCTTCATATTCTGCCATTCAAGCTTCCCGGCTAAAAGTGTTTCTTGCAACGTTGAGATTTGAGCTTTTAAAGTGTTGTTATCATCTGCAAGAGTTTTATTTGTTGCAATTAGCACCTGTATATTGCGGTAACTTTCTTGCTCCTTAGCCTCTAGGAGCTCCAACCTCCTCTTGGCCCTCAAAAGTTCTTGCACATAAAGATCTGGGCACCAAGCGAGAGGTGTGGAGGTAGGGCTGTAACTGACAGACTCATCGAAGTTATTACTACCATACAGATGACTGTCACCACTTAAGTGTGGAGGAGGGCACATTTTGACTTGTTTATGCAATCTCTGCCCGTGTTTTTGCTTGTCCTGTGACCCTTTCATACGAGCAAGTCTACGTTTTAAAATGCCCTTGAACTGTTTAACATTGACCCAGATATATTTTCCTGTCTTGCCAAGTGATGCCATTTTGACTTGCCCTAAATGGTTAGTTTCAAAGTGTACCATAATTTCTTGACCGTTTTTTACCAATGAGATGGTTTGTTTTTCCATGGTTTGCATATCCACCGTTTGTTTTCTCATTTGTGTATCCTCAATTTGTTTTTCCATTGATCAAAAGAAAGAAGGGCGAAACAAAAGCTAACAAGAGCAAATATATAAAACAAAACCAAAAAGTGCACCTTGAAACCCCTGGCTTAAGGCCTGCCACTATCTTGCTGTGGGCTGGGCCCCAGTCTTCGTTTTACCCTTGGAAACGGGCCTACCTAGGATCTGAACCCTGTCTGGTATTGTGTCTGCTGCCCTGGTCCCACTGTTTCTTACAGAAGCGCCCACGCTGTTTCTTGTTATTTCCTTGTGTCTGCTGCCCTGGTCCCACTATTATGAGATCTTTCGGTCAAACCCTCAACAAAACTTGGTACACACTATTGTACTCCCCTCCGACAGCTGCAACCATAGCCTTTACGGCAAAAGCCTCGACAGAGTAAAACCAAAATATATATACTACTGAAAATAACTGTTCAAGCTGCGAATGGAATGAGGGCCGTAATAATGGAGAAAGCAAAATCTGCAATGCCGAGACCCTGCAATCATTACCATATCTGGCTGCGAAGTGGGACCAAGTTAATCTTTCATGGCGGTGCAAGCTATTATAGGCGGCATATCCACCTCCATTGTATCCAGTATGGAATATAAATTTGAGTTTAAAAATTGTCTGGTACGCTAAAACGAGATAAACAGTGGCCTGTGCTTTCCACGCTCTTTCCTGGTAGGGCCTCCTATACTCTGAGGACGTGGATATGATGTTGCTCCGAAGAAGATGATATGCGTTTCAAGTTTCTTCTGGCGCGGATATGACTGTATCTCAACTTTGGGTCTGGTTGCGTCTGAAGACCCTCGATTACTCACCTTCCTTCCTCCGAGAATAATAAGATTTCCTTGATTTCGCGGACCTGGGTCTTTTGTTCTACGCTTGGTGTTGTCTGGTGTTGACGGCGTTCAGATTCTTCGCATATAAATCCAGTATCCTGGATATCGTTTCGTCTGGTTCTGGTTGCGTCTGAAGACCCTCGATTACTCACCTTCCTTCCTCACACTATTGTAGATACCTCTTCTCCGATTCACTCGTGCTCATTTTCCCCCTTTCTTTTGCAAGATCCTTTTGCTCGATTGTAAGGTATGCCCTTGATTTTCTCCAATCCGGTGGCTCTGGTTTGACCACCGCTCTGGTCTCAACTTTGGGTCTGGTTGCGTCTGAAGACCCTCGATTACTCACCTTCCTTCCTCCGAGAATAATAAGATTTCCTTGATGGAAGAAGGTGCAAGAGTTAAGGAGTTGGCAAGATGGAAGAGAGAGGCAGTAATACTGCTTCTATATCCCATTGCAGAACAATAGTCAAAGGATAATGTCTTGTTTAAGGCTGGTGTGTGCTGAAAAGGCTGTGTGTTTATTTACAAACTAGATCAGCTTTGCCTCCTTGACCATAAACACCCTATTCTTTTTTTGGCTTTTTCTACATGATTTGTTTCTGATTGATAAAGCAATTTTGGAGGATATAAATTGACTATATTTTCAGGACACTTGGATCTCTCCTATCTGGCCTCTCAGTGATGGCTTTATATCAATTTTTTTGGGGATGTCGGGGTCAAGAGGATGATAATGTTATTCAATTTAGGCTACATGAAGAAATGAATAAGTGTATGACTATATCCTATATATAGTGCCCAAAAATTGTGTATGAGGATGGGAATATGCTCCTCATTCTTATAATGGAGTTTCCTACTAATTATTCCTTTAATGCCAAGTGTTATTAATCATTTTGAGTTCATATCATAAATGACTAAATGTTGCTAATCATTGAAGGTTGCTATCTAGAGACATAAGTTATCATCTTATTGGGATGGTTTGTGGTACGTGACCCTTCTCTCCTATGTTTATTTTTATTTTAGTATTCAACAAGCAAATCTATATGGATGAACTATGTGTAGTCAGAAAATGACAAGTAATCCTGGAGCCAACAAGGATTCATTGCCTTTTTAGTTTTCTATTCAGTGACTAGAAAAATTTACCAGCTAGTGATGTTTTGGTGTTCACATTATGACATGAAAAACTGTGAATGACATATAAGCTACATTATGAAGTAGAAAACTATGAATAACATATAAGCTATGTAAAATTAAAATATTGATTCTCTGTCCACTTTCTTGCCAGTGACTAGAAAATTTTACTGGCTAGTGATGTTATGGTGTTGACTTTATGAAGTGAGAAGTTATGAATAACATGTAAGCCGTGCAAAGTTAAATTATTGGTTCAAAATGAGGGTATAAGAAAGTTTTCCCCGAACAGTAGTTTCATTGCACAAAATTTCATCGGGTTCAATAAGACTATTAATACTTTCAGTTGCTCATAGGTTATCTTTGTCATCCGTGGCTACAGTAAGCTTCATTGTTCTGCTTGTTTTCCTTTCTTTGATTATGTTTCCTATGTATTTCAGATTACTGAAGATTGCATGTATAAGGCAATATCAGTTTGCAAAGCGGGAGTGAGCTTCAATAAAATTGGTAGTAAAATTGAGTATGTAAATAAATTTCCTTCTGCATTTGCTTTCTTTAAATCCTGTGTAAATCACACATGGTCAACCATTTTCACAGAAAATTGAACTGGATAGAATTGGTACTATATTGAAAAACTGTTGTATGTAATAATCTTTTATTCTCATTGGGCATTTGGATATTTGTTATGTTAGCCATAAAAGTATTCCACTTACATAGCACTGAATCCTGGTAAAAGTGTAAATGAAATTCATTTGCCTGGTATCAAAATCATGAAAACTTGGCAAGAACTCGAGAATCTAGAACTCAAAATACAACAGAATATTCTCAAAAAGCTTTTTAACTTTTACTTCTCACTAGGAGGCTTTATAATAAAAAAAAAGTTCTTGCCCTAAATCAGCAGGACCTGTGTCATGACCCCACCACAATGGCATTTTATATATGAAGTCTTAAAAAATTGCATGCAGACCAACCGATTTTATCTAGGTTAGGCAACTTTTTGATATTTAAAACAAATTAAATCTAATTTTATACAGGGCAGACTCCCTTTGACTGAAGACTAAGAGTGCATATTTAAGAAAGGGTGTGATCACCCAAGGGCAACATGAAAAACCAATAATAATCTGCTATTATAGAAACGTAGGGAACCAATCTCCTCATCAGTGCAGCAATTTGCATAAAGGAAAAGAACTAAGTAATTAATTAAGACAGAAATCCATGATGAGGTGAGTGTGAACACAAAGGTGAATGCTTAGATTATAGTTTATACATCGATTGATCAAACAGGGCAGTACATGATACCTATCAAACAGGGCAGTACATGATACCTATAAGAAAATAGGTAGTTGTGTAACTGTCTACAATTACAGTCATCATAACAGTAATTACAAAGACAATGTACTATACCACTGACATTACTATTACAATGATCCTAAAAACATCATATTTACCTTACCCTAGGAACTGCCCCATTAAGACTTACATAGCATAACAGATTGACTACATCACTTGACTAAATAAACTTGCTGACTACATTACGTGAATACATCGATTGATCAAACAGGGCAGTACATGATACCTATAAGAAAATAGGTAGTTGTGTAACTGTCTACAATTACAGTCATCATAACAGCAATTACAAAGACAATGTACTATATCACTGACATTACTATTACAATGATCCTAAAAACATCATATTTACCTTGCCCTAGGAACTGTCCCATTAAGACTTACATAGCATAACAGATTGACTACATCACTTGACTAAATAAACTTGCTGACTACATTACGTGAATACATATTTTGAGAAAATCTTATCTTGAAGAATCAAATTTTGAACCAATTGTTGCTCCATCAAGCTGTGCCTTGACCCTCAAAAAGGTGTAGCGTCTAGCTGTGTTCTTAATCTCTCAAGCCTGAACACTCAAATCATATTCTTGAATTATTAAACAATGACACCTAAGAGATATGACAAATCTCTAGCATTGTCTAATGACTGATAGGGTATTATTCTTGATCTTATACTCTAAAGCTTGCTGGACAACGATCCATATTGAGCTCAACACCAAATTCCGAACCTATCTCCAAAACATAAGCTTCACAATATATGCACTCTTCAGACTTGTCATCATCAACAAAGAAAACAAAATGAAAAGCATGAAAGAAAATTGCCAAAAATGCTTCTCATGCAGAACACCATCTCAAAACAAGAAGCTGACATGAGATAATGGAAATTCCTCCATCCTCTGATGCTGCCAGCCTCCAAAGTGAACATGTTGCAATTTATCCATGCGATAGCCTAGGTTTACATCTTTGGGGTTGTTGTCAAGTGTTGCAAAGAAAGTTTCAATTAGTATGGTCTGAACGAAACTTCTAATGAGCTTATTTATATTGTTATGACCCTTGATATTGCCAATGAGCAATATGACCATTAGTGCATTCTTAGCAATAGGTATGGTCAAATAAGGCTTTAATGGAACTAAACTTCCAATTGCCCTCTTTGGATCTAACTTCTCCAAAACCAATTCTAAACTTGGGGTAAAATCTCTCAGATATCTGTAGAAAGAAGATATTTTGCTTGATTGACACATCTAAGGCAATAGATAGCAACCATTCGGCATCTTACGACACTCATAAAACTGATTTGAGTTGCATCCTTTCTTGAACTAATATTAATGATATCATCAGTAATGACTTGCATTAGTTTCTGATCAGGAAATAGATAAGAGTAATTTCCATGACATGCTTAATTATATAGTGATCAACGAGGATGGCAAATTCTTACATAAGGCATGAATTTTCTACTTAGAGAATATCATTGCCTGAGGTAGAGTTGCATTTTTGTAGGATCCACTAGAGAAACTTAACAGATCCCAAATGATTTCCAATTGTTAAAAACATTAAAAGCTTTTAACTTAAAACTTTTCCTAAGCTTTCAGTCTCTTAGATCCTTTTTGTGGTCTCTTGTTGGACATTAATAAATTTATCTTATCTTATCCCACTATTAGCACCTCAAAATTACAAATCAAAGACTATTGTGCATTGATCGAACAGGAACAACAAAACAGAAAGAGTGGAAAGAGTGGACATATAAACCTACATTGAAACATTGTCACATGTCCATGGTCATGCCATGGCTTGCACTTGATCCTATTTGCAAATATGAATTTCTTTTGTTACACACAGAGGGTGGACTCAAATAGCCTTCTTGAGTTGTAACTTGATGAGTGAACTTACCGCAGCAATAGTATAATAGTCATACCTTCTTGTGTGGTGTTAGATTTTTCTTTCACACAAAATCAATTCTTCAGCCAGCAATAATGGTGCTCAGATTTTACATAATGTTTGAATTATGCTAGTGTTCTTCGCATTCCAGATTCTGAAGACATTGAGAGTAACTTTTTGCTTTAGTTGGACATTATCTTGTCTTTATCAGTCCTTCCAGAAGTTTGTAGTTGCCTCCATGCTATAACTAAAATTCATACAGGTTCCAGACTTTATCCTTAAATTATTTATCTAGTTTGTAATAGCTATCATTTGATTGTACTTCTTCAATTGCACTATCATCTTGTTGCGACTCCCCCGATCATCTTGATGTCCCAAGTCTCTCTCCTATTTTCTTAGTTTATTTTTTGTTCTAACTTTTTTGAAAGGCCAGATAGTTCCCAGAAAGAACCATTATCATCCCTTGCATAGGGCCAGTGTCTAACTTACCTGACTTCAGCTCTATTAATCTCCATCTATCCACTATCCAGAAGCTTGTGAAATTTGTCCTTAGAAATTTCTGAGTTTATAGTCAGCTAGCTGCATAGAAATTTTATGAAATCTGATCTTCTAAAAGACTCAGTAAGCTCATCCTCTTGTCCTGAAACCAATCTTTCTTTCTTGCTTTCCTCAAAAACCACAAAATCTGAGTGGAAAGAATAAGCTAATCAAAGTTAAAAGAACTATTCAAAGCATTCACATAACCAAAAAGACTCTCATACAAAGTCAAGTTACGCCTTGTAATGAGCCCCGCTGGCTCATTCTAAATCAATGCTGTAGAATCTCTTTTTGGTTTTTCAAGTTTTATAGTTTCTGGACTTTCTGAGTATATATGTTTTTTTTGGGTTTTTCAAATATATAGAAAAATGCTACAGTTGTAATGCAAAAAAATGAGAATCAATTCAACTCCAACCTGATTGTTATAATTCACCTGCAAATATTTACCAGTGCACATACATATATGCAATAAACTTAAATTATTTAAAGAACCTGGATCAGAAGAGTGACATTGGATTTTTCAATTTGTAGCAGAATGTATGAAAGTCCACACCAAGCTCTATAACAGATTGCTGCCTTTGTATAGAATCGCTGCCAGTATTCAGAATGAAACAGTGCTATAATATTATGACCACAGCTTTCAAGAAAAGCTACACAACACTATGTGATTCATTGAAGATGTAGTAATCCAAATGCTGCTATGGAAAATACTGATCGCAGCCTCAATAAAATACTACAGTTGGCATGAATTAACTACTTCAAACCTTCCCATATTATTATGACATTTCATCAAACAAGTAGCAGATTCCTAAATAGTCTCAGAGATTAAACATCGGGTTATTACAAACCTTTGTATAATTGCCTTTTTAAACCATTACATCCAACTTTTTTAGAGATATGGCTAAATGGTTATATTATTGTTCACATATGCACCTGTACAAATGTGCTTGCTGCTCTTATGTCTTCAAGCCTCCAAAAAGCTGTGTGTATGTGGCTCCTATGAAGGCCCAGTTTTGATTGCTTGAACAATGATGAGATATGCATCCAGTCGTGGATCCTTAAAAACAGTTCCTCCGGTAATGCTTCTAGACCCAAACTCTACATTCAGTAAACAGTAGTACTCCAATGCCTCCATCTTGACTATATATCACGGTTGTTTACTACTAACAAACACCCAACACTAAGAGACTACTGAGTTCTTGCAATGGAGAATAGGTTCCAGCACTGCTCGGATGTGGACAGCTGGCAGAAAACAGACACCAAAACTCACGCCCAGCATTGTATAGCTCTTCTTAATGAAGTTGTGCTGATTGTGGCTGAAACATCTCCTTACAATAATCTCTTTCCACAATACAAGGAAGAAGCAATCGATTTTTATGGATTCCTGAGAAATAAATTCAATAGTATGTAGGGAAAAGTTCTGAAATTGATTAATTCAAACACCAATACTGATTCTAAAATCTATCATTAGTTCCATATGTGAACTCCGTATGAATCCATCAATTTTGGAGGAATGGGTTTTCATCTCAACCTTCTTGGTTCCAAAGGTTTCATTCCTCAGAACTATCCAGTCACTAAATCTGAGCAGCAAGAGAAATAACTTCAAACAATATTCTCACAACACATCCCCAAATTAATGTAGAGAAGCTCTGCTTATATAGTTTCTTATGTCGGTGAATGCTCTCCCTTTTAGCAATGTGAGATAAAAGTTACTTCTAATTGAAAAAAACATTTTATAAAGTTACTTTGATTTTATAATATCAATTTATAATATAAAGTGACTTTAACTGTTAAAAGTGATTAAATTTCTTTTAGATTATAATCATAATATTTGAACTTGATAAGTTTGAATGTGATGTCAAATCAATATTGAGAAATAGTAAATACTGATTATGATTTTACAAGTCTGAATTTTCTTCAATGATATTCAATCTACAAGAGCAGAGCATTAATTGATTAATATAATTGCCCTCTAGACCGATCAGGTTTGGATATAAATTCAGTTTGTAGAGGCATGTCAGTGAATAGGCATGCCTCCATGTGAGCAGAGACATATCCATTCATTGGCATGCCTTTCCACTTGACCAGTGTATTATATTAACACTGCCTAATTAATTAGGCAATAACAAACCTTAATTAAGGCAAATATGATCGGTGATATGAACAGACTTGGGTCTGTGATAAATAAACAATATTTTCTCTCATATCGATTAGCAATCGATACCTATAATCAGTAAAATAAATTGATCAGAATAGATTGATAGAATCAGAATTATACATGGAGATAAATATCAGATTTGGTGGATGATAATATAATTATTTGGATTCCAATGTGTACGTGTATGTATTAATATAAGCATATTGATATGTATGCATGCATGTTAAACACAGATTAAATAGTTATATTATCATCCAGCTTTATCTGAATGAAACTGTAACATCTAGTTTTCCTGGGTCTAAATTAACATCTAACATAAGCATAGAATACAGTTATAACTTCGATTTCATAGGAAAGCAGTTACATCATTCATGTTCATGTGAAGAAGATTTACCGTTAAAATCAGTTAAACAAAATTTCTTATCTAATTACTTGAAATACCATTAAATGAAATTACTTCAGAAATGAAAATCACATACCTCGAAAAACTAAGACTGAAAATCATCTGAGTATGCTTCTGCAACCACCCAGGTTTGTCCACCAATACACTATAACAATTTCTCAAATCGACTGCTATCTCAAAAATCATTTGATGATTACAACTAAATACCACTATAATTTAAATTAGGGCATCACATATCATCTTACCAATTAGGGCATCAATTACCATCGGTTCATTTAGGTCTTTTGATAGCACTTTACCACTTAGGGCTTCCGTGACTACGGATTCAATTTAGGGCTTCCGTATCCATGGATTCAACTAGAGCTTTCGATACCACGGATTCAATTAGGTCTTCCAATACCACTGTATCAATCAAGGTTCCAGCTGTCACACAATCAATTAGGGCTTTAGATTTCTTTTCCTTCCGATTGCTTATCTATGACAGTTTCTCAAGATTAGATAAATACTTATATTCAATATTCATTTATATGAAAGTTAAATGATGATAACAACGAAATACTTCAACTTAATCTTACCTTCTCATAAACAAAAATGATAATACCTGTTTTTGATAAACAATTGAATGCATGGCTTATCTCTGTTTGACGCATATCTGACATCTTGAGAGAGGTGAAACATTGTTAGGGGCTTAACCACCCAACCTCGGACCACATTATATCCCCACACAATCTCTAAGGAGAAAGGCCCTCCCTACCCAGAATTGACAGGGAACATCATTCCATCCACTGGGCATCAGGATATATAACACGCCATACGACTTGGCAACAGGAGATCACCATAACAAGAATATGCATGAGTTATTAATTTGTTTAAATGGTAAATATTAATTGTCATAACTGATATTGATTCATACTATTGAGGATTCCTTTCTTACCACCTCACCCATCTTCTTGGCCTCATAGCCGGGTGAGTTCCAGGTATTCGGAATTCTCAAAGCAGACAACTCCATATATTCAAAAAGATTACATACAACTATTATTTCATATTCTAAGATTATGTTTTGAAGAGATCTCAAAATGTCAACGTTTCCTGTATTTCTTTCTTAACAGGTTCATCTACACCTCCTCACCATAATCAGGCCATCAGGCCAGTGATTCTTTGGTGCCTGAACATTTAACCTTACTAAAATACTCCGCACCTTCTTCACCCAATTCTAGCTTTTATCCTAGTGAATTCCTTGGTGCTCTAGTTAATTATCTCATCTCAGTTATCAATCTTATATATCTAAATTGCATGATAAGTATTTCAGGAAAGATAGATTTTAAAAATGAAAATCACAAAATTGCATAGGACGGTAACAGACTTGAGTAGAATCATTGTTATGGAAATCAAGTTATCTCTGAATTAACATTATTTTCACTTGCATAAAAAGTGCTATTCAAGAGGAATAATTTTTAAGAACAAATTCAGGGAGATTGCTTTCTCGGATATCAACTAGTTAACTGATTTTTGAATAGGAAAATAAGGCTAGGGTAATCGACTGATCTTCTACAGATTTTAATGAATTTGAAAGAATTAATATGGACAACTTCTTACAGCAAGAAATAAAGACAAACTAGAAATGAAATACGGAGAGTTCTAAGCACAGTTTGATGACACAAAGAAACAATTATTTACCCAGATTTATGAGGAAATCCTGTACGTCTACCTACAGGAATGTTTGCATAATTAATTTCAAATAAGAAAAAGAAATGAAAACGTTTTTATGGAATACTATAGCTATCATACGTGACTTGGTCCTGTGATTATGTGGCTCGGGTACTTGAGAGAATTCTCCAACTTGCAGCAATACTTCAGCCGTATGCTCTTTTTCTGTTTTCCTCTGCGATTTCTTTTACACGCTAATTGAAAGGCTTGAATGTTAAATGGCTTGGAA
Organism: Cupressus sempervirens; assembly: GCA_028749045.1. Classification (NCBI taxonomy): domain Eukaryota; kingdom Viridiplantae; phylum Streptophyta; class Pinopsida; order Cupressales; family Cupressaceae; genus Cupressus; species Cupressus sempervirens. The sequence goes on from CM053783.1 coordinate 745,449,357, forward strand.
GCCGTGGGCAGAAATTGGACACCAAAAGCTAGGAAAAAGGGGTGCCAAATCATGTTTAGACTCACAGCCAACTCTCTACCTCGCCTCACTGTTCTAAATTCCATGGTGAATGAAATTGATATGTATGCAAATAAAAAAAAATCAAGTATTGTTTGTAACTAAGAAAGAAAATTCGATGAATCTTGTTGTGAATGAAAGGAAGGCCAGAGATATGATTGATTTCCGATACATGACAAAGGTTCCATATAAATAAATTAAATGTCCTTACGACTTCCATCAGTTACAAGAAAACTCCTACGAAAACCAAAATGACCATCCAGATTCCAAATATTAAATTGACTAAAAAGAAAAGAATAAGAAGTTGGAAAGAATTGAAAAATTAAAATTCGAAGATTATAATAATACAATTATTATAATCCGAACATTATTATAAAGTACAACTATTAAAATTATTAAATGATAATGGTGCCAAATCATGGTTATATTTAAATGAACATTTATAAACAATTATTGATAGTACTACGACAAAAATAATTTAAAATCCTTTAAGATACGTTTTATAAATAATTTAATTATTTTAATTAAAATATTAATTAAACAACTCAATTATTATAATTAAACTATTTATTTAAATAACTAATTTCCACATATGTATTATGTTCCGAGTCGCTAGGTCCTCTATCTGTCTGCCTAGTGATGGTGATGCCCTACCTAATTCTTTTCTGACAATGCTTTCACCTCTTCGACATGCTTCCTACAAGGAAATTCTTCGTAATTAATTTATATATTATTTAATCATAAATAATCATAACAGTTAACCTTTCATCTTAATTTCATAAATTCACGATTAACGATCAACTAACATGTCATTTGCACTTGAAATCATAACGACCAACTTACCATTTCGCCAAATTATATCAAATTAAATTGTCAACTGACTTCATGCGAACCTTCAACGGCTATATTTCAAACTAGGTCAAAAATTGGGATGTAACAGAAACTATTAAATCAACACTCCCTCTTAGCTAGGGAAGATAAAGAATCCAACCAAGTATATATACATCACAATAGGCTCATCAATTGTGAGGAGAGATATCACCTATCTTGTGATATCTGAGCATATAATATGCTCAAAAATATCAAGTCACATGGCATTCTTCTTATATATCCAAGTTATGTTATGTGCACTGACATCAAGTCTCATGATGTCTACCATAACCAATCATGGCATATCCACGAAAATACTTATCCACCATGATTTATCTCATAAGGAACATAATAACCTTCAATTGATATCAAGTTTCATGATATCTATCAAAATATCGAAGAGATACTTAACTATCATGACATGTCCATGCATATCAAGTCACACGATACTCATCATGATAGAGAACTAATCATTGTAATGTCATCACCTTAGAATGTTAGAGACAAGTGTATATTATTTGAAAAATTCCCTCCTTTTAATAATGTACACAAGGGGCCCATAAAGTCATAGTCACACATAGGACAAAAGATTTTTATATGGAGTCACCATGGATTCTCTCACATGGTGTTGTCATGGTGTCACACGCATGACATCCACCATGAACCATATCAGAGGGTGGATCTATCACAACTACTCCAAGAGGGTGGAACAAGGCTTCCATTTTAAGCTTCTCTCTCATAGAGAAGATTCCAATAAAGTACATTTCAAGAAATCACTAATGCCAAGACTTCGTTCTTTACAAACTTTACTTTGGTAGGAGACTTGGTGAGAATATTTGTCGTCTGTTCTTTAGTGATAATTAACCTTGTCTAGAAACCATCTCCATGGTCAGCTCCCTTTGAGTGACTATGATCAAAGATTTACTTGGCAGATCTTCTAGCAGCTCTCTTTGTTCTAATCACAACACTATTCGTAGGAGTAGTCTCTTGTACACAAACATACTTGTCTGTTTTCATAATAACATGAGTGAATCTAATAAACTATGGTTTTATCCCCAAGTTTGGTAACACCAACACTTATGATAATTTGGCTTCTATCTGAAGCTTCAAGTACATGCATCAACCTCTTGACCTTCTTGTCCAAGGTTGCCTTAGAATTTTTCTGAGTTTGATATCAACCTTTTGACCTCCTCATCTTAAGGCTTCCTCTGGTAGATTATAAAACTCCCTTTGAATCTGATGTCCATCTTCAATTTAGTTTCATAATTTCAAGTATCAAGTGTTTCCTTCCCTTGAGTGCAATTTCTTATGCTTCTTGATCCGTCCTTAAGACATTCCAAATAGTTGATAAAAACAAAACTATCTCAAAGGGAAATGTTAACTATAGAAGCATACAAGATTTGTCATCCCAGTGTTATAGGATGAGATAATGAACATTATTCAAGCGTGTGAAATACTTATATCTTATGTTGGTACATCATAGAACTAGTCTTGAGCTAGGTCACAAGGCTATAGTAAGGTTCTTTTCTTTGCTATCTTGTTGTTTCCAAGCAAAATACCAAGAATTTCACTACCATGTATATCTACTATCTGGTCCTTGATTGCTACAATTTCCTAGTCACTTGAGAAATCATCTCGACATGATCTTCTCCCTCTGAACCAATATGGTCCTTGATGGTCAATTTAAACAAATACTTTAGATGCTTCATCTTACATGATCTCAATCATAAAAGTTATCTTTCTTCAAAAAAACATATTATCTAGTATGATCCATATGTGACAGGAGATTGAGTCCTACACAACATTCGGTAGTATGCCTATTGTAACATTCATCTTTTTCTCAAGGATAATAATTACTTATTTGCACATCAACATCCTTCATACAAGTTGCTCCAATGAGGGTTTGTATGCATCAAATCACAAAATGCCTCCATATAAGCATTAAACAATGGGAATGGAACATTGGTTATTATTCCCCACGCAATGTAAAATTCTTAGTTATTGTCATATCCTCCTCTGGAAAAAATTGATCGCAAGCTGTATATGTTCTTCCTCTTTAGTGGATGACTCAACTTGGTGCCACTACAAATTGTGTCTCTGCACTAAGTGTGTGAATTCCTTACTAGATTTAAAAATCTTCTCCTCCCTAAAATCCTTATGTAATCTACCATCCAACTGAGTAGTTGCTGATAAAGTAAACACCTCACTATGGAACTCGATGCACTTCTACACATCTCTTAGTAGAGTGTGTAATGTATTGTTAGTCATGAATCCTATATAGCTCCAAAAGTGCCACTTCTTATTCTTTCCAAGAAATCAAAAATTCTAGGTACTTTATCTCTTATAATGTAGATTCCATCATATATGGTAATTTCAATAAAATCCTTTGATCTCATTTTAAAAGTGATCAAATTGTATATCAATCTCCCATCACTTACTAAAGATCTGACACCCTTGATGAATCTTCTGTACAATCCATGGCTTAATTCCTATTCAGTATACTCTGTACAACAAACTCCTTAATTGAAATTATAGATGCCGCTTTTAATAAATATTGTTATTGTTGAGTTGAATATAATTGTTTGGGCATGGTTTGATCTCTTTTGCCAATATCCTTTAGAGGTAGTATCTCTAGAAATGGCTCCTCTTCGTGAGGCACTTGGATTACTTATACTACAGCTTCTCATAGAGACTCCAATAAATTTCCATTGCTGAGACTCTACTTACCTCCTTCATTTCACGCAAGTATCCTAAATGATTTAATTTTTATTTAATGTTTTACTCACACACCCTCACCTCTTTCCATCTACCAGACTGGGAGATATGTATAACATAAATTGTTATAATTGTCAGTATGGTAAAACTTAATAATCAAAAAATAAAAATTGTGAACTAACACTTCCAGAACTAACTTTTGTTAAGGAATGATAAATATATGTTTAAATTATAGTGAATCGATGCCTCCAAAATGACTTCCATCACTTTATTTAATTCAACTCTGTTTGGTTTGTTGGGTGGATATTTTGCAACCAACAGTTTTGGGTAAAAATCCAGTTGCAAAATAGGATGACCAGCCACAGCATGTGAGACAGAGTCTCTCCTACCTTAAAGGGAAGGCTCCCCCTTCTCACCATTTCTTGGATCAACTCAAGGTAAGCAAGAAGTCAAGAGATTTTATAAAATGGGTGTTACCAATATCCTTTCTTATCTTTCAAGAAAGAATCCACTTACTCGTGGAGCGAGTAATGGGCAGGATGAATCTCTAACTACACTTCTATCTAAAGTTGTAAACGGTGATACCGATAAACTAACACCAACTCAAAGGCTAGTTGAAAGCGTACCAATTTGGTTCTAAGTCCTATTAAGAATAACCTCTACCATTGGGGCACAAAGACTTCCAGAAGTAGGGAATTCTAACTATTTTTTGTGAATTTGATATGGTAATACAAGTCACAGTCAATGTTCTTAGTCTATGTATTGCCACAACCACTCCCAGTCAAAGCTTCAACTCTGATTATTTCTTAAATCACTATGCTCTATTATTGAACACACAATAATAACATGAATCGAAGATAATAGGCACAGTCAAAGCTTCTAATTTTCTCTATCGCAATTGCTTCCAATCAAAGCTTTGAATCCATTTGCTTTTTTTTATTCACTTTTTTCCCAAATTTATACTACACAATCAAAGTTATGCTTGCACAAATGTGGCAGAGCTTTTTTGCATACAACAAAAGATGATTTTTACAATGAGGGGGCACTCATTTATATAGGCACAGGAGTTGAGAAAAAGGTGGAGGAAAAAGTGTGAGTAACTCAACCAACTTTGACCTAGTCTAACTAAAAGAGAAAATATAGGGTTACATGCAAGTGCACATGCAACTCGCATTACATGTAATTACACATCTTCATGTAATACATGCTCTACAATTACAAAAATGAAAGAAGAAGAAAGATGGAAGAGAAGGAAACAATCCTAGGGATGATTCCAAAAGGTCTTGTACTTGGCGATGCTATCCCAGATAATAATAGGATTGGGAATTCCTGTATTTTGTGGCACTGTATTCACTTTGATAACCATGGTGTTACGTCTTTTGATAGCTTCTGACTCTCTTTGCTGAATTGTCCGTTGTCATTTGAAAACTTGATGTCATCCAACTTTTCTTGCTCATGTTGTCGTGAATTCTCCTTTTTAGATCAACACAAACTGGAGTCTTTAACACTTTGAAATCCTTCTCGATGGTGTCCGGATGTAAATTCAGAACAATTTTTCATCAACACCTTTAACTCTTTTTTTTTCCCTTTTTTCTTTTTTTGAAACAAAGTGCTTGGCGCATGGGAATGCATGCAAATGAGAACTTTTGACTTTTATAAAGTGACTTGGGCTTTCAAGATGACATTGCACGGAAAAATGATTATATGTAAATGCAACATGTAATGAGAAATGGAAAGTGAGATGACATGCAAAGGCGAATGATGGGCTTTTATATGTAAGTGTGAATGGAAGATGAGCTGCAAAGCATGGAAAGATGTGGAAACATGTAATTGCTCATGAAGGCACAAATGCATATGGAGAGATGGAAATGGACAGATAATAGGCTCTATAGTCACATTTGGTGAAAAGATGAAGTCGAAGTACATGAAAGATGAAAATGACATCTTTTTTACTTTTAATAAAAATTGGACCGTTTGGATGCAATTACACATATAGTATTTCATGTAATCGTGTCGTGTGAATGAATGCGAAAAGTGAGATGAGTGAAAATGGAAATGGAAAATGAGATTACATGCATGTGCGGATGGTGAATGAGATAGAAAACATGTAATCGCATTCGCCAAATGAGATGTGAGGTGTTGTGACATGGAAGATGGAAATGAAACGTGATGATGTTTTCACATGAAGTGAAACAACAAAAAGTTCTTTCCTTGGGAAAGAACTTGTAACTTCTCCAAAGTGGAGAAAATCGGCAAGCAAGCACACAACACAGAAACACAAAGGAAAACGTACCTTTGGAAAGTGACTCAAACATGCCAAGATGCAAAACACGTCAACACTCAAATTCAAAATTGGAACTTGGGAGAGAACCAAAAACATGAAAATGAACAAATTCTTCATTTTTGAAGGAAAAATGCACTTTCCATGGAATAAATTTCAACAAGTAGCAATCATCAAGCAATTATGTGCATAAAATCAGCAAGATAAGCACAAATTAAATAGCGAGAAAGAAAGAGTCCACTTACATGAATATTAAGTGCCAAAAATGAAGGAGAAAGACGTTCCAATATTGAAAAATTCTCCAAAAATGTTTGAATCATTCAACCTTTTACAAATTCGAATGGGAGAAGACAGCAATCAAGGATAGTTGTTGAAAGATTCCAAAACGTGCCCTAAGATTGCTACAAAATCCAATGTTTTGAAATACATGTGCTTGGGACGTTTTTAGCAAAAAACCTTTTTCACCATGGTGCATGAACAAATCAATTTGATGTTTAAACGTCAAATCATGCACCTACATGCAATGCAATCATCAAATATAGCCAAATCGATTTGGATTGGAGCAAAAACATGTTTAAAAATGGAGTTATTTGCTGATTTCTTCAAAAACATGCCCTAGTTTTGAGCTTCCAAAAACATTTTTGAGCATATTGAATCCATTTTTGATGCAAGGAAAATCATGCCAAGTAAAAATGCCTCCAATGGAAAAAATCCCATGCAAATCCATCAAGAAAATCTCCATTTATGATCAAAATCAGGTTCTTGGAGGGCAAAGACATGGATTTCTTCAAAATCGGATTTTTTGGAGGCCAATACACATATTAAAACATGTTTTAGCTAAAAATTGGACCTTTTGGAGTCAATAGCATGTTTTAAAATGTGCAAACAAGGCAAATCGGACCTTTTTGGGTAAATAACATATTTTAAAATGTGCAAACAAGCAAAATCGCACCTTATTGAAGAGGATGCACATTTCAAGTTACATTTCACATTTTGGATGTAAAGACATAAAAACTTAAGTTTTGATGCAGTAGCATCAAAAAGGTCCACCGAGTTGAACTTTATATGCAGTGCCATGTAAAATGTCCACTTTTCATGGATTTTACGTGTAATTGCATATAAAATGTCCACTTTTGATAACCTAAAGTCATTTAATTCACTTAATTTCATAAAAATATTACTAAATGAGTCATAAACAATATTTATATATCATATTTAAAAATATAACATATAAACATCATTTAAAAAGTAACATTTAAATAAGCATTTGATTTTAAAATGAAAAATTAAACTAGAACTATATAGTTATATAGTTACTTTAAGTGAAAATTTAAAAGATAAAGTAACTTAAAAACATAAGATAAGATAAAATGAGATAATAATATTAATGTTCACGAAAAACCAACAGAGGTTTATGGGACTAAGCATACAAACAGAAGAGTCGGCCCAAGCAGAAGCACCAAACAATGACTGAGAAGAAACAAAAGCCAGAAACAGTAAAAGAAAGAATGCAAGAAAAGAAAAGGACTAAGGGTTCTTACTTGTTACAAAGAAGCCATTAATAGAAGGGTAAACCCTTGGACGATCCATAGTCATAAACTGCCGTGTAAAACTGTTGTAGGATTATCGTTGCCTAGAGAGACCGGTGCAATGTCTAATTGATTTGGAATGAGAAGTACTAGAAGGACTTTTCAAACCTCGTAGAGGAGACAAGGGAGAGAAAAAGGCAGTGATGAACTAGTCTGAAGTACGCCCCTGAGGTATAAAAGACTATAAGGTAATCTCCCGAAGATGGGTGGCCTCTTGAAGATAGAGTGCAAGACATTGCTAATTAGTATAACTGAAGAACATTGAAAGAGAAGAACAATCTGTGAAAAGATAGTAAAATCTCCCTTTGATCTCATAGTAGAGAGGACATCGAAAAATGAAGTGGATCTCAGTCTCAACCTCTGCCATTCGTGCCGGTTCCCTTTCCCCGCCCTATTCTTTTTTCGTAGGGTTGGGGCCTCCCATCTCAAGAAAGTGAGTCGATTCAATGATCGGTCGGTAGCCAGTCATTCTCACTCCTAAGATTTCATGTCCGAACTCCTGCTTCTCATTATCCCTAGCATTCGAAGAAACAATCATAAAACACATCTATAGAAAAGGCAATAGAGAAGCAGATAATCTTGCTAACAAAGGAGCAGATGGAGAAAAGATTCTAATAAGATAAGCTAATATGATAAGTATAAGTTAGACACTTGCTCTTGAAGTGAAATTGGTTCAGAACTCTTACAGTCAAAGTAAACATGTTAATTTCTTTTAATAGCTTATGTATGTCTATGTACAAGCTCTATGATTGATCAATTCAGCTGATATCATGAAAGTTTAATGTTAATAAGTGACCTATTTTTTGTTATTCTAAATTTTTCTTTCTATACCATCTAATTTTAAAATTAAGTTAAGAGGAGATAAGTTCCATTTTTCGTTCTAACGACTTGATCATAGCCAAGTTTAATTTTCAAGTTATATTCACAAGGAATTATCAAGAGTAAAGCTATAAAGTAAAAAATTAAAAAACAGGAGCTAATTGGTCAATTTTTTCTGGGATATTTATATAAGGGCTACACTGTCATGCCCAAAATTCAGGCAAAAACACACTAACAAATTTTTTAATTTTTTTTTAATTTAATTTAATTTTTTTTACTCATTCATTATTTTATTGACCACTTGATTCAAAGGCTCCGCTGAGAAAGAAACAGGAAGAAAACCCGACATCGTTGCCACTACAAGAAAGGTTTAAATTACATTTCTATACAAGATTTTAATCCCGAACATAATTGAATTTGCAACAATCAATTTAAATTTCCTTCATGGCCCTAATCAAGGGATCCATATCATTTTTTGCAATGCATTGCTAAGATTGTGGAGGGAACGAAAACTGACTAGGTGACTAACAAGCATAACAAGGAACAAAATCAGACATTCATTTCCGTATTGGGTTTTCACAACCGATACAAAACTAGGGAGAAGGTGGATTTTTCCAACAGGAGATGTCAGAGACAACACCAAAATAGATGCCCAATTGGGGCTATAACTCAAGAACTTTCGTTCTTCCATTCTTACATGCCAAAACTCATATGTGGTTTGTGCTAACAGGTAGGGGCCCATAACACCCTACCCTCTGTCCCTCTTCTCGTCCTGAGAAGAGACTCTACACTGTTGGAGTTCAACTGAAGACCTTTCCCGAAATTGGCCACTTCTACCCTATCCGAGGGTGAGTAATGCCAAAACACCCATACAAGAAAACTTCGAAATTCAACAAAACATGAAGGAAAAACATGATTTCAATCCTTCCCAAGCATACCCAACATACATACAAGCATACCAATGAACAACACAATAACATAAGCATGAACCAAGCATGAAACAACATGAGCAATCACGAACAACATGAACAAAGGAGATGAAGAACTCCTACCTTCACAAAAGGTTATGGTAAAATGAACAAGTTGAGAAGAGCTTTTCATTCGTTGCCTTCAACCTTCCAAGTCTCCTCTCTAAAAAGTAGAGATTGGGTAACAACCAAAACTCCTCAGAAAAAGCCTCTAAATAAAATCCAAACTCAACCACCTAAAAAGGGCAATAACTTCCTCCACTTGCCTAAAAATCTAGAGGTTTCTAACTCAACCAAACCTAAGGTTAACGTCTAAGTGGAGTTGAGATCATTCAACTCATGATAAAAACTATCAATTTTCGCAATAAAGCAAAAATTGGGTTTTTGAGTGACCATGAAAGTCAACAAACGGGGCTAGGGGGGTGGAAAATGCCCCCAACCCATACCCATACCCCTTGGGTACTTAGATTTCATGATTTTAGGCCTTAGCGATTAATTAGGGACCTAACAAATGCTAGGAAATTTTAGGACTATCTAACAACCTTCAAAAAGCAGACTAAACACTAATCCGGATTAGGGGTAATTAATCTCAATTAAAACTTGATTAAAAAGGTCACTAACTTAGTCCGACTTAGATCTTTGGGTTACTCGGTTAACCCTAACTAGCATGCTGAAATGCATATACAATTTACGATTGTCAAGCGACACTATAAAAACACTGTTACGAAACATTAACATTTACTGATTACAGAATGATACATTCATACATCTCACGATACAAATAAAATACATACAACGAGGTTTCCACAAATGGTACATAGGGTTCAGTTTCATTTCTCCATTCGATTTTCTTGGCTAAAATATCCTGCACATATCAGTAGCTCAAGAAAATCACATACATATATTCAAAACTTATCTGGATAGTTACGTGAATCAAAACATGAATGTATTAGGATTTCAGTTCTTATTAGGACATCTAAACCATAAAACATTATTTCATATCCATTCTAATCTCCTACAACAGTTTTAACAGAGAGATACATATTTAATAAGTACATGCGAGGAGGGACCTTACATACACCAAGGATATCTATCCATCTCTAATCTTTGGTGCCCAATTGAGATGGTTTTCTTACTCTAAACACAATCTAGGGTCTTATGGCCTTTTACCTATCAAAAAAAAAACATTAAATAGTGGAAATCTACAACTAGAAAATGACACAATGTAGACAACTAGGTATGTTTTTGCTATGGATTCGCATCATCTTTGTCTTCAAAATAAATGAGTCTGAATTTTAAATCAGTACCAATATGAGGGACTGAATTATTCAATGGAACCCGAACCAATCTCTCTTGTGCTTCCTCCTTGTCAAGTTGTATGGTACTTTTTGCAATCAACATCCCGGCATGCAACTAGAATCTATTGATCCTCAAATTGAAAAATCACCATGCACTACTACCAACTTCTCTTGTTGTCTAGAAGGGGACCTGTTCGTCTTGATTGATTAAAAAGAGTTGTAGGTGGACCAATTCCACTTTGTAGCAATAGAATTGAAATTTTGTGAAAGCAGGCAAATGGCAAGCATCCACAATTTTGCTCCATCTGTTTGAGTTAATATAGCCTTACCTATCCTTGCCTTTAATTTGCTAAACATTGGACCCTAAAGATTGATGAAGGCTAGCAACTATTTTTAAAGTAAAGTTGTTTCCCTATTGGTATACATCTTTTGAAGGGCCTTCATGAGCCCTTCTTTCACCTTGTCATCATTTAAATGAGGCACTCTTTCAGGTATTAGTGCATACCATTTGGAACATAGAACATAGGCTGTCATATGAAGATGGTTTGTTCATAGTGTTATCCTGCTACATCGCAGTGGACTTGATATGCTCATCATATTATCCCAAACCATGTTCCTTACTATGATTTTTTTTCTTCATTGACACAAACATGTTCTTTTGGTAAGTCTCTCCAAGACCAGGAGAGTATATATCAATATATTTTATTACCCTCACAGGTGAGAAGAAAGAGAAAATGTCATTGCAAATGTTTCTTTCATAAGAAGAATAAAACTCAAAAAACGAAGTGTAGTATCCAAAACTGTTAATTTTTGCACAAGTTTCTATGCATCAGTTTCTAATGTTGCAGAACAAGTCTTTAGTTGCTGCATAACAAGTCAATGCTTAGGCAGAAAACAAAAATAATTTAATTGTTACAAATATTAATAAATCAATAATCTATAACTAAGATTAGAAATTTTTTACCTCATGTGGACGGCAATTGTCGCCAGGTATTTTTTTTCTTCATTCTTTTTCCATTGCCTATGTTTACTTTTGGCCATGCACTACACGCTGCATGAACCATCATTGACTGTAGAGGCTCTTCCACCTCAAGCATACTATGGACCTCTCCTTTTCTTTCTAGTTCTGTGTTCCTTTTTCTAAATTGGACCTTTACTAGGTTGGGATGTAGAGGAAAGCTAGCTATCCTTGGGCTGTTTGTGAGATATCTAGGCATCCACTGGTCATTCTGTCCCCCGTCATTTCCAGCCTTACCATGTTTCTTAAAGAATTAGAAAAAATTTCAGTTTTTAACTGTTTGGTAGAGGACAGCCTCAAGGACTTTTCCTATCCATTCCTGCATTTTCAAAATGTCCTTGGTGTGGCAGTGAGTGAAATTCCCAAGAGATGTGCTCTCATTGGGCATAGTTTCAAAGATGCCTTGACCCACAACAACTGTAAGAAACTTTTTGGCATTTGGATAGAAAAATTCTTCCCTTCTCAACTTCAGAATTTTTTCTTTCAAAATTTCTTTAATATTAATTTTTTGAGTTGAATTTCAGATTTGCTGTTTTGTATGATCAATGATGCTAGCGAGCAAGCCATGTCCTATATAGAAATTATTGTTTTTATCTTTAAATGCATTCTTTTTATGTGGCATCTCTGTCTATTTTACTTTAATTTGTCAATGTACAAAGAAGGGAATGGGAGATTGATCAAGTCACATATTTGAATACCAGCTCTTGTTCTTTACAGGAAGACTATTGCAATTTAATCATATTGGACATACTGGTAGCCCTTGCTTCCTTGATATCAAATAGATTACATCACATGCTTTTCGAAATTTAGGTTTCGAGGTTGATAACAGTAATCATTCAAGGATTTTCTCATTGTAAAATGTGCATTAGCAATGCATTGCATTTAGGACATTATACTCTGTTATCAATATTAGAGATATAGAACTTGGAAGTCATTTTATATTTTCCCTGGATAGTCATATTGCTAACATTATAAATATGTTCAGTCGACATGCAGAAAAATTTGGCTATACTGTGGACAGAAGGTTTGTTGGTCATGGTGTTGGGAAGATTTTTCATTCAGAACCAGTTATTTTTCATTATCGTGAGTAACACTGCTTAATGCAATATTCCCTTGTTTTATGGGTTATTTTTGGTAATTGTGTACATTTATGGACCTAACTAGTTTTTTAAATCTTCATCAAGCACAGCTCCAATTCTTTTGATGCCCCTTAACTAGTTTTAAAAATCTTCATCAAGTGCAGCTCCAATTCTTTTGAAGTCCCTTAACTAGGTTTAAAAAAAATTCTAATTGTACAGTAGTTTAAATTTGAAATTCCTGATTCAAATCAATCATTTGACCCCCAGAAGACTTGATATTTGCAATTTCCTTGGAAGTTTCAATGTCAATAAAACCTTTCAAGGAAATAAATTTGTTTTTCCATGTTCCTCTTTATGAATGAATAATTCCCACATTGAGTTTGAATGAGATTATTACAGTTTGCTAACTTTTTTCAAACATGATGAAATTGTGGTTAAAAACTTAAAACATATAAGTGGTGCATAGCAAATGTTCTTCCTTTTAATACAGATCTATTTTATATAAAGTCGGATACAAAATATTCCTCTTTGTTTATTGAAAATGGATCTTGTTTATTTTTAAATGCACTTTGATTTTAATTGAGCTGAAATATTATATTGAGCTTAAATTAAGATGGAGCTAAAATTTGAGATGAGGAGAAGCATTTTTGATTGCTCATCTAGGGATGAAACAACCTAGAGACAAATTATAATAGATAGCATAAATCATTTCAATATTGTTTAGAATTTCTTGTTTACTTCTAAACTGGCTATTTGTGCTCCAAATCTCTATAAGAAAGAATAAAATGCAGATACGTTTTTCCCCTAATATTTTGCGATGCTATAATTTTTAGGCTTTAATGACTATATACAGTGTTACCTTTTTTTTATATCCTTTCTGTATAATTTAGGGATTCACATTTGGGAAATTATCTGCAATGATTAATCTGGATTTTGCATTTATCTGTATATCTATTTTTTCACCTTCAAAAAAATATTTGGCAGTCAAATTTATATATCATTACATAAATGATGAAGTATCCTCATTTTATCTATGCACCTTGTAAATGGAAAAAATTAACTACTCCCAGTAAATTAACCATTTTAATGAGTGCATGTATTCCTTTATAAAATATGTTTAATTTGAGCATATATCTGTTCGGGTAACAGGAAGCCAAGCTATGTAGTGGCAGGTCAGACATTTACAATAATTCCCTTTTGAAGAATAATTTTGTTTTTCCATGTTCCTCTTTATGAACGAATAAATCCCACATTGAGTGTCAATAAGATATTATTACAGTTTGCAAGCATCTTTTTTACATGTTGAAGGTTTGAACATATCACTGCCAGATACAAAATAATTTTCTTTTTTTATTGAACATAGATCTTATTTATGTTTAAATAAGTATTAATTGAGACAGAGCTAAAAGTTGAGGAAAACATTTTTAATTACTGGAATCAACAAGGCACAGAACAACCTAGAGTCAATATGTTATAATAGATGGCATAAATCATTTCAATGTTGCTTATCTTGTTGAATACTTCTGATTCCTGAACAGTCTATTTGTGCTTATAATTTCTATAAGAAAGATTAAAATGCAGAATCTTTTTCGCCTAATATTTGGTGGTTGTTATAAGTTATATAGTCTTTAATGAGTATTAGATTGTTTAATTTTTTTATAACCTTTCTGCATGAGTTATGCGCATTTGGGAAATTGTCTGGGATTGATTAATAGAGACCTTGCATTTATCTGTATCTTTATTTTTCACTTCAGAAAAACATTTAGCAGTTAAATTTATATATATTTAAATAAATGATAAAACATCCTTATTTTATCTATGCACCATGTAACGAGCAAAATTTAACTACTCCCTGAAAATTAGCCATTTTAATGAGTGACATGCATTCCTTTATAAATAATGTTTAATATGTGCACATTTCTGTTCAGGTAATAGGAGGCCAGGTTATATGGTGCCAGGTCAGACTTTTACAATAGGTGAGTGTGTAGCACCAAATCATTTTTTCATGCTTATCTGAATGAGTACATCTGTTTATTGTCATTAAATTATTTTCAATTGAAGTGTTAGGAAGAGGAAAGTCAAGCCACTATTATAAGAGCACTTTCAAGTTCAATAGAAGTCCATAGGAGGTGAAGTTTTGCCATTATTTTTTATAGTTTTGTGCATAACATCAAGCTTCAGATATAACTTTGAGTTTTAGAAAACTCGGACAAAGTTTAATGTGGCTGTCCTTATTTCTTCAACAAACTAGAGTGTAGAGCAAATGTGTGTATTAGAACAACATGATGAGAACTCATGGTCAGTGGTGATGTCAAGCATTTTTATTTATTATTGTTCCATCTTCTTATCTGATGAGTTGGATCATTAAAGGCAAGTGTACATGTGATGTATTTTCAGTATCTTTAAATATGTATTTTTAAATTTGTTGTACTCAATCAATAATGTAGTACAAAGTCATACACTGTATGAAGTCAAGCTCAAGTGCATCGTGTGTGCCTGTCTTTGCTGCTTTGTTTCTTTTTTGCTCATTAGTTTCATTCTTTTAGTTGTGATCACACATTAATTTTTATCAGAGATGGTTAGGCATATTGAACTTTTTCTTTGATACATTTTTATTTGCTTTCTTAAATCTAATTATTGGCTTCTATAAGCAAATCACTCATTTAGAGTTGAGCTAACTTCAAATCTTCCATCCAAAAGTGCTTCTATCCACTTTATTATAAATACATTTTGGCATGCTCATAACACCTTAGCCAATTGTCTGGGAATTCCATCCAACAATCTTTTGATCAATTCAACTAGTTCACTGTTGAGCTGGAGACTGGAGATTGAGATTTTGTTTTTTGCACCAGAACCCTTTTTGGTCTTTTGCTACATCATCAAAAGGAGTTCAGATTTTTTATGGTCACCTTAGAGCATACTTTGAGCTGAATTTTAAGGATGGCTGCAAAATTTATGAAAGGGCTATTCAAGAGCAATCAGGTCTTGATACATTTTTCAGAAAATAAGTGCTTCAAGCCTATGTATGTTCACTTTCTGAGTAATCCTAATTGTACCATGAAGAGTAGGGAAAGGATTCAAAGTGGCTTTAATAAGGATTTTTGGCCACTAAGAAATCGGATTCAGTAGTTACAGCCAATTCACTAAAGATTGGTGTGCTCTTCAATCCAAGATGGTGAAGACTCATGTGACAGGATAACAGGTATAGCATGTGGATTTCGAAATATATTTGTTCAATTTTTGGTGACCTGATGCCCATCTTGTACTTGTAATCACGATTACTCTGCCACCAACAAGGTCCCTTTTATATTCAATTGTCAAGCCAAGGGGAGAGATGAAACCATTACTGACAACAACCAGTTTTTTTCTTTTATCTTTGAGAAGTTGGTGAGTAATCTCTTGAAGAATGTATTTATCATGTGCACTGATATCATCAATGAAGTCCCTTATAGGTAAAACTGTCAAAGCAAGGAGAGAGGTGAAACTAATTGCTGACAACATCAACCATTTTTTTCTCCAAGAAGTTGGTGAGAAATCTGTAGAAGCAGATACATTTCAAATGCACTCATACCATTTGAAATGGGTCAAGAATAAATGTCAGCACACATTGATTTCCTGCAGGTGCTCTGTAAAGACCTGAGCCAAAAGTATGGTGAATTTTCTGCACTTGTGCCGATTTTTATTATTTGGGCATTTTACCACACATAATTTTAATCTGCATCCAATTTTATCCAGTCCAACCCTCCTAAATGCTAATACAGTCAGATTTTTGCCAGATTCTTTTCTAAAACCCACAACCTGCTAAGGAAAGATTATACCCAACAATAATTGATACTTCTGAAAGATCTGGACTCCTTAGGAATGACTGTCTGCATAATATCAGTTGTCATATAACTAAATCTCTGTTTCACACCATTATGCTTGAATGCACGAGTTTTCCCTGAAAATTACTGTAATTTTCCATGCCCATGGTACAAATAACTTCATGTCTAGGGCATAAGAATCCTTATGCCAGCAATATATTCACATTTCTTTTCAAAACCCTCATAAATCACCTTTCCATCAACAGGAAGCTATCTATCATTTTAAGTCTTGGGACGTCCAAGAGATTGGGTTAAATTCACACCAATACAAACTTCAAACTCTGAAATATGTCTTTGCTAAAAGACTTCACAAAAAGAAAATTGAACTACAGTCGTTGAATTGCGAATGTGAAAGTTGAATGATTCTGCCTGTAACCAGCTAGGGTGGATAGTTTAACTACTAAAACTGATTTCCCAAGGGTTCTTGTTTCTGAAAACAGCCCTCCAAATTACTAATTTGAAGAAATAATCTGAGTGTAACAAAAATGAGCTCCAAAGCATTCTTTGAAAAATTCTATTTATTGCTTAAAATAAATTATTAAAGTCGGAAAATAAAGTGACTATATTATTCACCTTTTGAGTGTTTCACATGTCAAATTATAGTGCTATTAAATTTATTAAATAACACTACCCCTTAAACTGTGCTTTGTTAGATAATATTAAATAATTAAGTCAAATCATTTTGGTACTACCAACTTTTGCCTATGGAATAAAATAGTCTCAATGGTCTCTTGGACTACTCAAAGGAGACATTGCAGTCCTTTTTTTCCCAAAATTGCTTGCCTTCAAGCAATTGCAGATTAGGATATTGAAGAACCTAGTCACTCTCCCAATCAGCACCCTTTGTGGGCAAGTCCTTCCATTTGATGAGACACTCCTTAATCAGTCTGCTCCTTGACCTCCTCATTTTGACATTCTGAGTTTTATATGGATTAAATTTCCATAGTCTATGAATGATTGCATGAAATGTTTCTGTATTCAACTGTGTAAATTTTTCCGAAATGATGTGGTGCATTTTTCAACCACCTCCAAGCATGCAAATTTCACATGTACATCATTTTCTAACCCCTTTTCCATAAACCCCACACTAAGGCACTCATTTTCTTAATTCAACATGCCTTCTAACACTTGTCCAACCTGTCATAACCTATCTAACGAATCTGTCATACAATAATGACTTACATGGGTTTCTAAGATATTGACATATGGCCAAATAACTCTACCAAATTGGGATGCCTACTTTCCCATATAAGGACAATATAAATCCTTTGTAAAGTTTCTACAAATTCTGAACAACAAAACTTTACAATGCCTTTCTCTACTTGCTGAAGATGATCTTGAATATATCGGACTTGTATATGAAGTGTTATTTGGAGTATAAGACTTATTCTGCAAATGTTTTATGCTTGCTATGAATCGTATAGGGCAGTAATGCTAAAGGAGCAGACTTTATGTTTTTTCGTGTCCTTCATCCACAATCACACCCTACATAAATATGGCAAACCAAGTGGCATGTCCCTAGAAGGGACATGTTGCTCTCTGGGTCAACCTGAATTGTTTTCTTCAAATCGGCGTCTAATGGAGGAATAAATTTAGTTAGTGATTAAACTAAGTAAGTTGATCAAGTTTATTCTTAAACAATTTTGACCCAAAAGAGACGCTGATAACAACTAAAGAAGAGACAATTATGTATAGACCTTTATTAGTAAGGCATTTCATGCATAATCAGATCTATACGATCTGTAGAATCAAACCAATATGATGTCAGAGTTATAGAATTAACACTTCCTCTTAACTTGATAATCATACTAAGAGATAACATATCTAGCATCATCAATTACGATAAATAAGCATAGATTGATACAATATATCTATCTGAATCTTTCAAGCATGTGGTATCATTGAACACATGATACTGTCATATTACTGTACCTATGATATGACTTATCACTTATACTTATGATAATAGTATTGCAAGGAATGCAATATACAGGATAAAATCTGGAGAATGATTAAGTTCTTCCTTTATCCAAGTTGTGACTCATACATACTAGAAGGCCTATGTCACAGTATGATCATGAGTTAAGATCTACCGGCACAGCTAAAAATTCGGACAATGATTAAATCTTCCTTTATCCAAGTTTTGACTCATAGGCATAGAAATGTCTACATCACAATGTGATCTTGTACTCATCCAAATCTAAAAGTAGTTCTGACGCAAGCAAAGAGTGAATAACTAGGGCCAAGGGCTCACCCAGCTATCTAAACCACCCTGCAAGAGTTAACACAACGGAAGCAAACACAAGGGACAGTAACTAAAGGAGGAGAAGAAAGAAATACTTTTATTGATTCATCAAAATATCTTCATACATGCCCAGCTAAAGGCCTTTTGGGTTACGGCCAAATACAAATACAACTTCCAGATCCACGATCTAGATTCAAATTCGCATTTCCAGACTCATATCCTGTTCTTTCTAAACTCTCTCTCTCTCTGGTCCCCTAACTCTAAGCCTAAACACCCTATTTATACTTGCCAAAACGGCTTACAGAACATTCTAGAACATAAAGAAGCCACAAATCAGCTCTCAGCAAACATAACTACCTATACCAAAATTAAATGTGAGTAGAGTCAGCCCAAGCTAGAACTAGACATAGACAAGTCGGCAAACACAGGGAAACTCGGTAGCCACTGGAACTCAGTAGCAACTGGCACTTGGCAGCAAATGGAATTCGGTAGCAATTGGCACTCGGCAGCTAGTGGAACTTGGTAGCAACTGGAACTCGGTAGCAACTGAGACTCGATAGCAACTAAAGCTCAGTAGGAACTGGAACTCGGTAGAAACTAGAAACTCGGTAGCAACTGGAAACGGGAACTCGGTAGCAACTAAAAACTGGAACTCGGTAGCAACTGACAAAATGAACAAAATGTGCAGGATTACAAGGAAAACTCAAGATGCTCCTGCATCAAGTTCTCTACTGTTCAGTACATTATCTTAGAGATCATCATCTCTCATAATGTCTTTTATACAAGTGTTCATTATCTAAAAGATCGTCACCTCTTAAATAATGAATACACATGGTGGAGCCCATAACAATCAATAGCCTGACAATAATAATTTTAACTCAAAATTATTTCATTAATAATTAAATAATACAAATGTATTATAATTCAACCATACCAAGTCTTTTCCTAAAGTGATCAATCTTCACTCGAGAGAGAGGTTTGGTAAGAATATTTGCTGTCTGATTTGCAATGCAAATGTATTCTGATTTTACAGTATTCCTGTCTACCATATCTCTTACATAATGGTAAGGAATTTCAATATGCTTGGACCTTTCATAAAAAACTAGATTCACAGAAAGCTTGATGGAACTCTGATTATCACAATGAATAATAGTAGGATTCATGGGTTGACTAAATAATCCCACAAGTAACTTTATAGGCCAGATTGACTCCCGAGAGGCCATTGCTGCGGCAATGTATTTAGCTTCTGTGGAACTATGTGCTATTGATGCTTGTTTTTTGCATATCCAAGATATCATCGCTAAGCCTAAGCTGAAACAACATCTTGAAGTGTCTTTCCTATCAGTAACACTACCAGCCCAATCTGAGTCTGTGTACCCATGTAAGTCCAAGTCAACTCTCTCATATTTGAGCCCAAGGTTAAGAGTGCCTTGTATCTCATAATTTGTTTGACTACAACTAGGTGAATCTCCTTTGGCTCACACATAAACTGACTTAAGGCATTAACAACATAGCAAATATCAGGTCTTGTATTTACCAAGTACATAAGAGACCAAATCATCTGTCTGTAAAGAGTAGAATTTATGGAGGGTGATTTTGCAGCTGTTTCCTTAAGTTTGTGTAGATTAGTCTCCACTGGAGAAGACATAGGTCTACAGTTCCACATTCCAAATCTCTTCAAGGTGTCTAATGTATACTTTCTTTGATTAAGTATGATGTCAAAGTTTTGCCATACTTCTAGTCCTAGGAAGTAATGAAGGAGTTCTAAATCTTTTATTTCAAATCCTCTGATTAGATCTTTCTTGCATTGATCTATAAGATGATCATCACCTGTTATTAGTAAATAATCAACATATAGTATCAAAATTATCATATCATCTTTATCCTTTTTATAATATAGATTTGGATCAACTTCATTCTTGGAGAATCCTAAACCAAGAGAGATACTTATCAATTCTTTCATACCATGCCCTTGGAGCCTAATTAAGCCCATAGAGAGCTTTCTTGAGCTTGCAAACAAAGACTTTAAGGTCCTTCAGGTTGTTCCAAATATACCTCTTCTATAATCTTTCCATTCAGAAATGTTGTTTTCACATCCATCTGATGTACTTTCCATCCCTTCGATGCTGCAATAGCTAGAACTGCTCTTACAGAGGTGTATCTGGAAACTGGAGAAAAGGTTTCTTCATAATCAATTTTCTCCTTCTCTTTGGCTACAAATCTGGCTTTATATTTTATAATGCTACCGTCAAGAGCATGCTTGATTTTAAATATCCACTTAGAAAAAACAACAGATTTTCCTTCAAGTCTTGGAACAATTTCCCAAACATCATTCTTAATAATGGATTGTTATTCTTCCATTATAGCATCCTTCCAAGCTGTATGTTTAATAGCATCTGAAACATTGGTTGGTTCTGATTTAGATAAATCACTCATGTTTGTTGCATAACTAGAAAACCTTTTGGGTCCTTTGCTTTCTTTGAAGGTTTCAGATGGTGCAGCGAAGTCTTGTGCTTCCTCTACAGTCTTAATAGCCCAAAGTGGTCTTTTCTTAGGATTTTGAGTTTCCTCAAGATTAAGATTTTGAATTTCATCTTCAATCTCTTCAACGTTCTCCCTTTGAAACTCAAATTCATGATTTTCTTCAGAACTAGGTATATGTGTAGGATCTTCAAAACTAAGGGCTATTTTGAATGCTAAATCTTCTTCAAATATTACATCCCTACTAAGTTTAATGTTTTTCTAACCAGGTGTGAAACTCTATATTCTTTTAATGTTTCACTATACCCAACAAAAATGCCTTTCTTCCCGAAGGAGTCTAACTTAGTTCTATTTTCTTTTTGAAACATGTATGTATACTGGGCACCTAAATATCCTAAGATGGCTTATATTTTGTTTAACCTTAGAAAAGACTTCTTTAGGAGTTCTATCTCTAAGGTGGGAGTGAGGACTTCTGTTTTGAATATAGACAACCGTACACGAGGCTTCTGCCCAAAGATAATGTTCTAAATTTTGATCAAATATCATAGCTCTTGTTGCTTCTATAATTGTTCTATTCTTCTTTTCTGCTACCCTGTTTTGTTGTGGGTTATAAGGAACAGTATACTCCCTCTTTATTCATGCTTCTTTACAAAAATCTTTAAACAAATCTAAAGTATATTCCCCTCCATTATCAATCCTAAGAGTTTTAATTTTGTGTCCTAATAGGTTTTCAGTGAAGGTTTTGAATTCTTTAAATCTCTTAAGGATTTCTTTTGATTCTTTACATTTTAAGAAGTAAATCCATTTTTTCCTAGAGAAATCATCTATCAAAACTATATAGTACTAGAATCCTCCAAGAGAAGGAACAGACATACGTCCACATAAATCCGAGTGGACTAATTCCAAAACATTGTTAGTTTTTCTAGTGCTATCTTGAAATGGACTTTTGGTATTCTTACCTAGAGTGCATCCTTTGCATATGCTTGAATGATCTTTATTCAACTTAGGTAAACCAGTAACCATCTTCTCCATAGTTGATAAGATTTTGAAGTTTAGATGTCCTAGCCTTCTATGCCACATTTCGTTTAAATCAACAGCTTCATGAATTAAAGCTTGAATAGGTTCTATGTTTAATTCATACAAGTATCCTTTTTTTTGACCAATCAACTTTGATTTCTTAAATGAAGAGTTCTTAGACCAAGTCATTACTTTACCGTTTGTGAATGCAACATTATGTCCATCATTTTCAAGTGCTGTAACAGAGATTAGATTCCTCTTTATTCTTGATACATAGAGTACTCTTTTGAGATGGAGAGAAATACCTAACTTCAGTTTCAAGGTGCAGTTCTCAATTCCTTTGACTAAATGAGTGGAATTATCACCAATGGTAACTTCACCATTAACTTCTTCTGATATTAAGTCTAGTACTTCTTTGTATCCTATAGTGTGTCGAGATAATCCACTATCAATTACTCATGCTTTGTTTGATACTTCATTTGATAGTGTATAATACAATACATGTTTCTCAAGATCATAGTTTTCTTCTTTCCTAGTAATGTTTGTATAGTTTACTTGTTGCTTTGTATTCTCAGGGCAATTAGATCTATAGTGTCCAAATTTTTCACATTTGAAGCATTTTATTTTGGATAAATCTCTTTTAGGTTTGTCATTTCTTTGATTACCCTGATCATAGTTTTCTTCTTTCCTAGTAATGTTTGTACAGTTTACTTGTTGCTTTGTATTCTCAGGGCAATTAGATCTATAGTGTCTAGATTTTTCACATTTGAAACATTTTATTTTGGATAAATCTCTCTTAGGTTTGTCATTTCTTTGATTACCCTTCTTCTTCTTGATGTGTTTCTTCTTACCTTTATAGGAATTTGTGTTGAGAACATGAAGTCCTTGATCTCAATTTTCAATTTTCCTTCTTTCTTAAGTTTCCTAGATTCTTGTTGAAAGCAATCTCCTTTAAGTCTATTGAAGTCTGGAAGATTGTCTCTACCACTTACTCTTTGTGAAAATGCTTCCCATGAATTTGGTAACCCATCTATAGCCATAAGTGTTAGCTCTTTGTCTTCAATTATGGTCCATAAACTTGCAAGTTCATCTCTTACACTAGCCACCCTTAGGAAGTATGAATTCTTAGATTCCCCCTTCTTTATCTATATATGATTTAGTTACCTTTTTAGTGCAAGGGTTCTAGTTGCATTGTTAACCTCATATGCATTTAATAATGCATTCATCATATTAAATGTTGTCTGATGTTTCATTAGCATAAGTACTATTTCATTTTTAACTCCATCTAATATGATTTGCATGACTTCCCTGTTTCCTTTACTCCAGATAGTTTTATGAGGATCAGCATCAAGTTGCTTGGATTCTTTATCAACAAACTATTTCCCATCATTGTCTTCAAGAATCATCGTAATTTTGAATTTCCAAGCAACGAAGTGTTCTTTTCCATCAAACCTGTCTTTGGGTCTAATTGTGCTAGCCATTGAAGGTAGAAGGATGTTGCTAGATATTTTAAATCGAATTGTCAAGTTGCAAATCCTAGGTTCGAATACGAGAGCTTTGATACCATGTAAAGTCTGCAAATTCTGAATAACTGAACCTTACAATGCCTTTCTCTACTTGTTGAAGATTGTTGGCTTAAATAAGTGTTTACTATTTACACTTAAGTTTACTTAGGTTAATGCATTATTTTATTATTTATTTATTAGTCACCTAGGAGTATGTGCACTCTTGTGAGTTGTCATGTTGACAACACAAGAGTTCGTACCTCTTTTATACACATGGTGTCTACAACACAGGAGTTAACACACTAATTAAGCACATGGTGTCTACAACATCTCCACTTGAGATACACCTCGTCATTCTTATCCTATCATCCTAGAATGATGGATAAGACGTGTGCTTAGTTGTCATGCTTATCTTATCTCCTGGCTCTTTCTAGAGACATTCTAGGTGCTTCTTGAGAGGCCTTTATATACAGGAAATCCTAGTGTGTTTGAATATACAATACAGAGAAATGTATGAGGACATACTCTGATATATTGATCATACTCGTTTTTGGTCTACAGTTGTGCTTGTGTTCGAGTTCTACAATTTTGGGTGAATCTTGCCCTAAGGCAAATTTTTACATGGTATCAAAGCTATACCAAATTCTTACATGGTATCAGAGCTCTTAGAGAATTTCTCTTCACACAACCATTCGAGACCATTCTTGCTTCAGCACCTCAACCTAGATCCAGAGTATCGTAGTCATTGGGAGCGTCTAGAGCCAAAGCGGACCTTGCCATTGCATTTGGCGCATCGATTTGGTGAATTTTGACTATAATTTTACCTACCTTAGGCATAGTCAAAATTGAGGCAATTTTTTTTGCAAACCGGCACCCGAAGGACCAATTTGTATAATTGGTATGATCATTTCAGATCTGTACATTTAATTTTCAGATCTGCATTTTTTTCATCTACATCTCTGCTATTTTTTTCGGATCTGCATTATTTTCTGAAATTTTTTGGACCATCGGGCCATAGGAGAGATTTTTTGCAGGTGAAGATTGGTGATTGTTGGTGCAAATTAGATATTTGCATCGCATTCAGAAGGTCAAAAAACCCCCAAATTGGATTTTGTTTCATCCAAATCAGACATCTGAGGCAAAATCTAGAGTCATTTGATTTTTGGAGTTGTGATGGCGGTGATTCAGGAAAAATAACAGTAGAGGCGATTTTCAAACAACGATATCTCCCTCATATGGACTCCTTTTTTGCGAGCAATTTTTTTTGTTTTGGGGTAGAATTTCGTGATCTACACATTAGTGCAAGTGGTTTGAGATCTCTGTTTCTAAATTTTTCTACAATTCATAAATCCTGATTTTTGCCACTTAAAATGCTTAGTACAGGCTCATTTGGACTCCAAATCAGGTTTCGTTTTTTTTGAAAGTACATTTTTTTTTTCTAGTTTCCAAATCTGTAATCATATTATAGGTTCTATAGACAGAAATACTGCTTTCAGAAATAGGCCTAAATTGGCAAGTGGCTACCAAGTGCCTAAATCATTCATTAGGGGGGCGGTTCTTTGATTCTTTGGGGTTTCATTAATTGATCTCATGGAGTCTTGTCAGATATGTCAGTCTCATATTAGACTACAGTTGACAACAAGGAACTATCACAAATTGAGTGCTTTAATACTTGATCATCTAAGAGACCATCAAGAATTGCTTCCTTATCTCTATTCATTGCCACCACATTTTAATTGGACACATCTTGTGCACCTTCGTCACTTTTTGTATAACAATATGAGTAAGGAATCTTTTGCTCCTCTTAGAATGACAAGTATTCCTTATGATATTTGGATGTCTATTTGGGAAGCATATGAAGATCCATGTGTTCCTCCATCTCCAGAGGACATTCTACATCCAGTCACTCCAGCTATGGTTTCTTCAACTCTTGACGTGATCACACCTCCAGATGCTCCTGTTGCTCCTACTGATTCTGTTTCAGCCACAGATGCTTCAGATTCAATGCAACAGGACACTTTATGTCTTCCTACTTTACCTTCATGCGACGACGACTTCTAGCCATTGCAAGCTTGTTCATGGAGTCTCACATTGAAAATGTGGGAGACATCCTTGATGATATTCGTTATCTCCTTAATGTGAATTCTTCATCTATTGTTAGAGTGACCGATTCATGTAGTTCAGCACAGCAGGGTACACTTTGTCTTCGAGTTCCAGCCTCAGGTGATAACTTCTTGACTGCTATTTCAAGTTTGTTCGTGGAGTCACACATAGCAGACTTGGGAGACTTCTTTGATGATATACCGCTTCTCTTTGATGAGAACGATACTTCTACAGTTGTTGCGAGGGATCACTCTTGTCAGTCGACTGATGGTCCCAACGGTGTTTCTGTAGCTAACGGAATGATTGTCGTCGGTGTTTTGTATTTTGTAGCTGACGGATAAATAGTTTGTAGCGGACATAATGTTTGTGGCCAACGGACTCCTTCGGGAAGGTTCGGCGGATAGTATTTATATCCCGTCTGGGATCATTGTAATTCATCTTCTATGACTTATCTTATGAAGCATAATGTATGTCTAGCATATGCGAATATAATTCTGCTATTCTGTTCCATTGTCTGTATGCGTTGATTTCTTCACCAGTATGGTAAACATTTGGCGTCGTTGCCCGATGGACCTGGTACGCAGGCAAGCGGATATGAATTAAATGCCGAATCAGTTGAACAAGAATAAGAATAAGTTGAAGGAAAAGGATGAATTACGCGCAGCACAGGAAATTTTAATTTGGCACAACAGGCTGAACGCAGACGGAGATTTCAGCAAGTTACCGACGGACACAAAAGCACTGAAAAATTGTTAGAAGAGACTCGACAACGGCTCGATTTGGTGGAAGAAGCGAGGGAGGAGTTTCTGAACCTGCATACGCCACAGGAAGAGAATTCTGACGAAAGGAGATCGACTCGCACGGCTCGAAGTGTCGAAGGAGCACGAGCGTGGAGTGACCTCTTCATCCGAGATATACTTCCAGAACGAACAGCTTCGGTTGACGAACCCTCTTCGCCAAACAGCGCGGAAGTTGAAAACAGCGCGAGTTTTGCAAATAGCACGGAAGTCGAAAACAGCGCGGGTGTGCAGAACAGTGCGGATGTTGGAAATAGTGCAGGTGTCCAGAACAGCATAGGTGTTGGAAACAGCGCAAGTATTCAAAACAGCGCGGGAGCTCAGAATAGCGCGAGTGCTCAAAACAGCGCAGATACACAACAAAACCCTCAACATACAATGATAATGGATGGTCTGAAAGAAAAGTTGCCTAAATTTGATGGTGATGAAGCAGTTGATCCCATTCGACATTGTAAAACATGTGAAACGATCTAGAGGGAAAATGGCATAACAGATACAAACGAATAGATCCAACAATTTCCTGCTACCCTACGGGGTGTTGTGATTGATTGGTTTACTAATACTGATCCACAAAAGTTAAACAGTTGGGATAACATTAAGGAGTTCATCGCAGAATTTCAACTTCTGCACGACGATAATGAAATTGTAGCAAAGATATTCAATACCAAGCAAAAGAAGAATGAAACAGTACGAGTCTTCGCCAGGAGGTTGAAGGACTTAATCAGTAAAATGGAGAATAAGCCGGCAGATGGGCTCCAGAAAAGATGGTTCATTGAAGGCCTTCACCCGAAGCTGTGGAAAAAGATGAAGATCGTGCCACCATCGACATATACTGAAGCATACAAGCGGGCATTGAACCTCGAAAGTGAACAGGATACAAAGAAGAAGAAGACTAGCTCATCTGATTTAGATGACGATGAGCCTTCAGGAGAAGATAGCAGCGACGATGAAGGCAGCAGCAAGAAAGTCCGTTCTCTTCAGAAGGACATGCTTCGGATGATGAAAGAGTTCAAAAACATGAACAAGGAGACTAAGGGCAATGACCTATGGTGTACGAAGTGCAAGAAAGAAAGCCATACGAAGGGATCCTGCCAGAAAGACCAATTTTGTGAGATTTGCCAGATTATGGGACACTCAGTAAAGGAATGCCCTTTCAATTTGAAAACAAGAACACTGCAACAAGTGAATCTGACACAGGAGGCATTCCCGTCAGGAGGGAACGGGAACACCAGTACGAAAGGTGCCACATCGGGTGGATACAAAAACAACCGGCGCAACAACAACAACAATACCGGCAACAACAATAATGGCGGAAGGAGTTGAATTCAATATGATGCCAATGGCCAGCCGATAGTTGAATGTCACGCATGCAATCTGTGGGGTCACTTTGCCCGAGAGTGTACAAGGGAAAACACACCGAAGTTATGCAGATGGTGTGGACCTGGCGATCATGACGATGCTAAGTGTCTGAAGTCCGGAGTAAACTTGATTACTGTCGGGATGGATGAGGAAGAAGTTCTGGCAATCACTCGGAAGCAGGCAAAGCTATACCCCGATCCGACGGAGGAAAAGAAGAGATTGGAGGAAGCACGAGCAGAGATCCAGAGAGCAACGCAGATAGAAACGGCACTCCTGAAAGACACGCTGAATACCTTCGTACGAAACTACGCAGAACAGAACATTGTTGGGCAAATATTGCAAGCCGAGACACCTGTCAGGATAAATGATCTGTTGCTCACTATGCCTCAGCTCCGATCGGCACTCACAAACATCGTTCCCGCTGCTCAACTACCAGGAGAACATGGAAGGAAGCAGGAAAGTGGAGCAAGTACAGTGGACAAAAAGGAGAAGGAAAGTGGCGCAAGTGCAAAAGATCCGATGCTGTTAGCTCTTTCATCCGAATGTTATCCGACAGTTGTTGAAATGGGCATTCTCGGGACTGTGCTAACGGACACGATCGTGGACGGAGGGTGTGGTTTCAATGTGCTGCCAGAGGATACCTGGAAAAAGTTGGGACAGCCAACATTGTGGCCACCTACCTTCCAGTTGTTAACAGCCGATCAACATGGAATCAAGCCATTGGGAGTACTCACAGTGCAACCAGTGACGATTGGAACACAACCATTCCTGTTGGACTTTGTCGTGATCCCACTAAAGCGGAGAGGATATGATGCTATTCTGGGCGGGGGCTGGCTGATACAAGCCAAAGTAAAGCACGATTGGAAGAAAAATACTTTATCACTCAAAAGCAAAGGCCGGAAGTATGTCATCGATCTACACACTCAGATGGTTGGAGAAGAAGCTCTATCGTCGGATTCCGAAGGAGAAGACAATGAGAGGAGGCAGAGTATGGAATCTGATCAGGAGGGAGTCCTACGATTGGAAAGAGATGACGATCTGGATTCAGTAAATGGTCTTTACCACTGGCAGATAGAGGATTACAAGCTCTTTCCAAGTTGTAATATGCTAAAGATCGACGAAGGTAAGAAAGAAGAAGGAAATGAATGTCCGAAGGAACACAAAGAAGCTGAAGGAGGAAATGAATGTCCGAAGGAACATAGAGAAGCCGAAGGAGGAAATGAATGTTCGAAGGAACACAGAGAAGCCGACGGAGGAAATGAATGTCTGAAGGAACATGGAGAAGCCGAAGGAGGAAATGAATGTTCAAAGCAACACAGAGAAGCTGAAGAAGGAAACGTGAGTATGACTGAAGCTGAAGGACAGAACATACAATACGAACCCAAAAGAAGGAAAGATTCTACTGTACGACTGTGCAAGAAGAAAGTATTATGTCGAACCACAGATATAGCAGAAAGGTACCAGCAGCAAGGAAGGCACATGATACGATCTGCACAGGCAATAAAGAGGAAGGGTTCAATAAAAGCTGTAGCAGTACAAAGTGAATGTGTTATTGACGGACATAAGGGGCAACTGACGGAGTCCATGGTAGCGAACTTCGGGAACAAACTGGGCAATATGGAGATGACACAGAACAGGCGTAGCAGGTTTCAACTCAGACAGTGTGTGTTGAAGTACGACAACCGAAATCAGATCAAACCAGGCAAGTTCAAAGTTAAGTGGGTCGGGCCATATCAGATCCGGGAAGTAGGGGACAATGGAGCAATAAAATTATGGACTTTGGATGGACAGGAAGTGCCTCAAGTGGTGAATGGCTCGAAGCTGAAGGTATACCACGGCCGAAAGACTTCTGCGTCAGAAAATGGCCTTCGAGCAACCCCTTCGTTGTTGCAGATCGACAATGCCGATGGTTGAAGGGAAAACTGACTTTGCTATTGAAAAATAAATAAATAAATAAATTTTTTTTTTAAAATAAATTTATGAAAAGGAAAAGCTACTGTACGGTTTTTGGAAGGAAAGCTACCGTACAGTTTTTAGAAGGAAAGCTATTGTACGGTTTTTAGAAGAAAACTTGCCGTATGGTTTTTGGAAGAAAAGCTACCTGCGTACCGTTCAGTTCCCTCATGTTATAAATTTGCCAAGTGTACGGTTTTTCCTATGTTCCCCGAGGACGCGTACCTAGCCTAAAACCCCTCGTTTTGGGGACGGGGACATCTCGAGGACGGGAGGACGGGTATGGGACGTCCCCCAGCCGTCCCCAAATTCCCTTTTTTTGCAGGGGACGTCCCCGAAACTTAGGGACGTGCTCGGTACGGAAAGGGGACGTCTAGCTGTCCCCCGATCGTACCGGGTACGGCCAGCCGTCCCCCTTTTTTGCAAGCTCAAAACATTAAAAAAAAACATAAAAAAAACATTTGTGTCTTTTTTGGTCGGCTAGTGGGCCCCACTCCAAAAACCCTAAAATGTATGTAACTCAACACATTTAAATTGTTTTAACCATTCTTTTGGTTTTCATTTTATGTTGCAGCCGGCTGAAGTTTTCATTTTGCAAGTAGAGGAGGTAATAGTTTTGCTTCCAAGAGTTTGACCAAGGGTTTGATCTTCTATTTTGTCCACCAAGTAAGTATAAAACTCTTTGTGCTTTTATTTATCAATTTTTTAATAAATTTGTAGTTTGCAAAGTCTGATTTTTTTTTATTTTTTCATTGTTTCAGCTCATATATCTATTCAATTGCATATTTAAACACAATGAGCAGCAGTGGGAGTACAAGTAGTAGTAGTGAAGAAGAAAATGTAGAGATTGATGTTGTTAGTAGTGACACTAAGCAAAAACCCAATCCTAAAGCTGATTTGTTTAAATGCCCTTCCGACATTATGAAGAATTTTGCAAAGGTTTCTTTCAATAGGAAAAAACCTCTTCTCCAATATGTCACACCTAAGCCAAAAGATTAAAAAAAATTCGGGAGGGACTTGGGTGTGAGATTGTCATGTTTGTCTGGATGATTTTAGGGGCAGGCTATACAAGAGTGAAGTCAAATTTTTTAGGTGTTACATGCCAAGGAGTCAAAGCTTGTCCTAACCTAACTGATGAACAAAAATTAGAATGTTAAAGATTGCACTTAGAGGCTGAAATGGAGGGGCAAAATTTGACAGTGACATCACCATCCATTCTCTCACAATCATCTAGGCATATTTCATCCGCCATTGGTACTAGTGGCAGCCCTAGTGGGTCTAGAGGGAAGAGAAAGATAAGTAGTAGTGAGAAGGGCTCGGTGGAAAGTATGTTTAATGCACAGGCAAAGAAGTGTGAGGCATCCATTGATAGATTCTTTGTTACTAATGGTATCCCATATAATGCAGCCCGTTCCACTTATTATAAACAAATGGTGAAAGATATTATGAGCATGAGTTCCTCATTTGTGCCCCCCGGTGAGCATAAGCTACGAACCACTATCCTAGATGAAGAGTACTCAAAGGTTGCTTTATTATTTGAGAATATGAGACGCACTTGGGTTAGGACAGGCTGCTATATTGTGATGAATGGGTGGACCGATGTTAGACATCGGCCACTCATCAATATCATTGTCACATCCCCTGCTAGCTCTTATTTTTTGAGAGCCATAGATTGCTCAGGAAAGAAGAAGGATGCAGATTTTCAGTTCACCATTTTGCGAGATGCCATAGAGGAGATTGGGCCCTCTAATGTTGTACAGGTTATCGCAAATTCTGCACCTGTGTGCAAATCAGCAGGTTTGATGATAGAGGGTGCTTATAGGCACATATTTTGGACCCTTGTTGTGTTCATTCCTTGAACAATGCATTGAAGGACATAGGGAAGATTGAATGGGTGAAGCAAGCGGTGCTAGAAGCTAGAGAAGTGCAAATGTTTATTTGCAACCACCACACTTCACTTGCTCTATTCAGGTCCTTCTCTAAGAAGGAGTTTCTCAAATCAGCCGAGACAAGGTATGTCAATTATAATTATAGTTTACTTTTAGTTTGTTTTAACTTTAAGTTATTTAAAAAAATTATTTATAAGTTTACTTACATGTGATGCTTTTTGTTTTAAATTTTAATCATTAATGTTTAAGTTTAAATTTTTAATTTTTAATTGTTGCTATAGGTATTGCACATATTTCATCTTGATGGAGAGGATGATTGAGGTGTATGAGGCCCTTCAATTGATGGTGGTGAATCCAGAGTGGGGACGATGGTCTCATTCTAAGTCCACTGAAGGAAAAGCGGTGAGGCAAAGGATCCTTGATGAGAGTTGGTGGTCCACAATGAAGTAAGTTGTTGGTTTTTAAATTTACTATTAGTCTTTTGCTTGCTGATTTTCCTACTAATAATCTTAAAATTCTTAAAATTCTAATTCTGATTTTTTTTTTTTTTGGCATTTTGATCTTGCAGATACATTTGCTCTGTCATAGCACCCATTGTTGATGTCATTAGATATGCTGATACTGATGCTCCTAATTTAGGAGAAATCTATGAGACTATTGACAGCATGTTGGGTAAGATGAAGAGAATTGTTGCGGCAAAGGATCCTACATTGGGCTTTTATGAGGAGCATATTAGGCCTATTGTGACGGGGAGGTGGAACATAATGAATACCCCACTTCATATGGCAGCATTTGCTCTAAATCCCAAATGGTATGCACAGTTGGGTGGAAGGGGCCTCCCATGTGATGATCCTGAGGTTATGGATGGCTTCACAAAAGCAATTGATAAGATGTATTTAGCTCAAAATGCCTCTACTCTTCGTGCACAGTTCCTTGATTTCACCAACCTTCGTGGCCCAAACTTGGGTAAGCCACAAGCAAGGTTGGACAGAGTTGTTTTGGCACAGAGGGATCCTATTGGATGGTGGACTTGGCATGGGAGAGATACACCTGAGTTAAAGATACTTGCCGATCGCCTCCTTTCACAGGTTGCTAGTTTTTCAGCTGCAAAGAGGAACTGGTCCACATATTCATATATCCACTCTATCAAGAGGAATAGACTTACCTCTAAAAGAGCGGAGAAGCTAGTGATAGTGCATCATGCTCTTCGACTTGCCGATCGCCAAACTCTAGAGTATAGGCAGACACCAGCTTTGCGATGGGATGTTGAGCCTGAGGATGTGGCCCAGATAGATGAGGATGACATAGCACCAGGACTGGTTGGGGTTCCATTAGATGAGACTACGCTTCCTGTGGAGGATGACAATTAGGAGGATTCTGATTTTGATGCCATGGATTAGTAGAGGCAGAATAGGAGCAGCAGTCTGCTTCATTTTCTATGTTTTGCTTTTTATGTTGAACATGAACATGATTATGATACATTGATTATATGATACTTATTACTTTATGGCAGCCTATAGCTTTGGGCATATTTTGATTTTGATTTTCAGATTTATGATTTATCATGCTTATCATTATGAGTCTTATGATATTGACAATGGTTAATAACTTAATGTTCATTGTTCAGTGTTCTCTGACATTGTATTAATATGCATTTTGAGAATTGGATACTAAAATACTAAATAGTAAAATGCTAAAAT
The DNA here is from genome assembly GCA_028749045.1 of Cupressus sempervirens. NCBI lineage: Eukaryota > Viridiplantae > Streptophyta > Pinopsida > Cupressales > Cupressaceae > Cupressus > Cupressus sempervirens. The sequence goes on from CM053783.1 coordinate 745,482,963, forward strand.
CGGATATTATTTCATAGATGGCATTCAAATGTTGTATGTTATGGTTCTATAATGTTTAAATGACATGCTTTGTGCTTAGTTTCATATGAATGACATGTATATTTACAAATTTCAATATATATACTATATTTTAAAAAATTTCTATATATATAGCCGTCCCCGTCCCCCCCCTGTCCCCAAAATCGCCAAAAAAATTTGCCGGGAAACCCATCTCGCCGTCCCCCACCGTCCCCGTACCGAAAACTTGGGGGAACATAGGGTTTTTCCCTTACCTAGAAAGTGTATGGATTTTATGCAGTATGGTGTACGGATTTTGAAAGGAGCTAAAATGAAGACAATGTACGGATTTTTGAGCTTTGAACAATACGGGTTTTAATGTATGATGTACGGATTTTATAACAATGATGCACTGTACGGTCTGTTAACTCATTACCCATACAGAAGATTTCCATCATTCCTACCGTACGGATTTCTTCTATAGAAGCAGTGTACGGATTTCAGTTACTAGCCATTGTACGGTTCCTGAATTTAGCACGGGGTTATAAAATTTGGTTTCCGGCAAATTCATTATTGAATGCAAGGTACAGATTTTTAAGAAAGCAGTGTATGGCCTCTTCCTTATTAGTCACAATACAGAATTGTGGAGCCAGGTAATTGTATGGATTACAAGGTGGTTTTTCTAGTGTATCAGTTCTAGTCGGATTCAGCATACTATGGTCCCTGTACGGCTAATCATTGAAGGGCATATAAAATACCACCGTATGGATTCAGGGAGGGAAACTGTTGTACGGATTTGTGGTCTTCTAGTGGTACGGCTTTGTTATTTGATTTTCCTTCTAACTTCTTCAGAGTATGGATTTTCAATCTCTTGCATGTACGGATTGTGAAAATCATTTCAAGGGTTGCAATTCACCATACACGTGTTTGAAAGAATTCTCCACTGTATGGATTTTCAGTATAATATGGTGTACGGGTTTTGCATAAAGGATAATTATGGCATACGACTTCTACCTGTTATTGCATTCACACTTTGGAGGACGTTACAGGATATTGCATAAGAAAGGAGTCGATACGGTGGCAGGATGTATGATGTAGCTGTACATTGGTAGCACAGAAGAGTGACAGGAGGTTTTCTTAAAAAATAAAAAATAAACGTCGACAAATCAAGAATGCTTAGAGATGATGCCACAAGGTAGAGGAAGAACCAACGATTGCCAAAAAGAATTTCAAATTGGCAGAAAATGACAGAAATGGTGTGTTCCGTGCAGTTTTGTGTGGGTTTCAGAGTGCTAATTTGGTCTTGGCGGCAAGGACCCCACCGGGACCCCCAGTCGTTGCAGATATCAATCGTGGGAGTCTGACCAATTGAGAAGATTTGGAGCTGCTGTAGGCATGGAGTGTCTGTGTACCAGAGGCATTGCGAGTAGGTGTTGGCCGTGAGGCTGTCTTGGTGGATGCGTAGAGAGCTTGGGAGGAGCTGATCATCCAGTTGAAGGCAGTACAGCGACACTTCGTTCAGTGTACCCGGAATTGTAATGCAAAAAGCGGCACAGGTGTCTATCAGGGTCAGATGTCAGATTGGCTAAGGTGGCAGTGTTGAAGACCAGTTAGTCAGTCAATGTATTTTGGTGGTTGATTTGTCTCAGAGATTTTGTAATAGTCGTCAAGAGATGACTTTTCTTTTTGGGGGGGATGATGTCGTCCGTAGAAATTGTGTATCAGCCGACGGGTCTCTTCGGAAAGGTTTTTGTTATGTAGTGACATGTATGTGGCCGACGGACTCCTTCGGGAAAGTTCTTCGAAAAGTATTTATAACCCCTTAGGGAAGCATTGTATTCAGGAGATCTTATCATTCAAGCATAATGTACTAGTTGGCATATGCGAATAATAATAAGAATTCTGTTGTTCGTGTTCGTGTTCACTATCTGTGTGCGTTTCTTAATTAATCTATGCGGTAAACAAGCAAAAGAATACCCGGACCCCACCAAAGAAAAGAGGAAATTTGCGGAAGCACGGGCGGAGGTTGAAAAAGTATCCCAAGCAGCAACACCTTCGGATACCGCTGGCACTTCAGCGAAGAATTCCGCAGAACAAAACATAGTACGGCAAATTTTGCAAACGGAGGTACCAGTAAAGATAAATGATTTGCTCCTCACCATGCCTCAACTCCGATCTGCTCTATCAAATATTACGTCGGTTCCCAAGTCACCGGAAGAATCAAGTCAAGGGAAGGAAAAGTCACCAAGCTGAGGGAAGGAAAAGGAGATTGTTGTAGGCGAAGACGACTAGATGTTACTGGCACTGACATCCGGACGGCACCCTGTAGTCATCGAGATGGGGATCCTTGGACATGTTCTCACGGACACAATAGTTGACGGAGGGTCCGGCATAAATGTATTGCCAGAAGAAACCTGGAGGAAACTTGGACAGCCGACATTGTAGCCTCCGAGATTTCAACTGCTGACAGCCGATCAACATGGCATCAAACGGCTGGGTATTCTCATGGCACAGTCGGTAACCATTGGCACTCAACCGTTCCTGATGGATTTTGTGGTGATTTCGTTGAAGAGGAAAGGGTATGACGCCATCCTGGGCTTCGGGTGGCTTATCAAAGCAAGAGCCCAACACGACTAGAAGAACACCTTATCACTGGAAAGTAAAGGCCGCCGATTTGTCATTGATCTGCATACCCAAATGGTAGGGGGAGAGGTCGTGTCATCAGATTCTGAGAGAGAGGAGGATGAAGGCAAACAATGGATGGAATCGGATTAGGAGGGCATCCTCCGATTGGACGGGGGATCAACGGATGACGACTTGGATTCCGTCAACGATCTCTACCACTGGCAAATGGAGGACTATGAATTATTTCACAACTGCAATGTTCTGTCGATTGAGAACGAATATTCGAAGGAGTTTACTGAAGTAAAGGAGGGGGGAGGCACCATTGGATACTACACCCGCTCATGCATTCACTGAAGGGGAGACAATCAAGTATAATGAACTATGCTGCAAACAATGAATTTGGGCACAAGGCAGAGCCGAAGAACATACTAGTCGGAGATAACTGGGATCCAGTACTCAAAGCTGTGGCATTCAAGATATTTCTGGAATACAAGGATGTGTTTGCATGGACATACAAGGACCTCAAGGGAGTACCGCTAGAATTATGTGTGCACCGCATCTCGCTGATGGAAGGAGTCGTACCTGTACAGAAGCGACCCTATAGGGTGAATAAGAACTATGCGGCACGGGTTACGGAGGAAATCAACCGGATGCTGGAAGCCGACATTATCTTCAAGGTGCAGACCAGCGAATGGGTGTCGCTAATAGTCATCTCATTGAAGAAGGATACTACTTAGATCTAGATATGTGTCGATTTCAGATGCCTGAATGCAGTCACGATCAAGGATCCTTTTCCGATTCCATTCACCGACAGCATTCTAGAGGTCGCGGGACATGAAATTTACTCCTTTATGGATGGGTTCTCCGGATACAATTAGATCTCTATAGTGGAGGAGGATAAGTTGAAGACAACGTTTGTCATCGAAGATGGGGTCTACGCGTACAATCGGATGCCATTTGGGTTGTGTAACGCACTGGCCACATTCCAGCGGATTATACTGCATATCTTCGACAGAATGTTCGTGGGAAACTTCAAAGCCTTCCTGGATGATTGGTCAATATTTAGCATCGAGGACGGACACCTGGCAGCACTTGGTGAATGCATGGAGAGATGTCGCAGAGCGCGGCTGGCGTTGAATCCTAAGAAGTGCAGATTCATGGTTCTGCACGGAAGACTGCTCGGACACATTGACTGTAAGGAAGGGTTAAAAACGGACCCCGACAAGGTGAGTCATTCTTGAAATGCAGCTAGTGATTAATGTGACAGAGGTAAAGTCTTTTCTCAGGCATATAGGTTATTATAGGAGATTTATTAAAAATTTTGCCAAGGTGTCCCAACCGTTAGATAAGTTAACCTGCAAGGAAGAATCATTTAGATGGGATAAAGAGCAGGATGAGGCATTTGAAGGGCTAAAGGTACAACTGGCTATGGCACCCATCTTGGCATATTCGGACTGGAATAAAGAGTTTCATGTTCATGTGGATGCCTCCAACTATGCGATCGGTGTGAACCTGGCACAGACTGGATCACCCGATATACTTTGCCAGCCAGTTGTTATCAAAAGCCAAGCAGAACTACAACATGACTGAAAGAGAAGCGTTGGAATGGTCTACGCTATGCAAAAATTCCATCGTTATTTGCTTGCTACACGGTTTGTGTTCTATGTTGATCACCAGGCCCTCTTGTACATGATTAATAAACCTGTCATCCAAGGGAGGATCAGCAGATGGCTACTCCTGTTGCAAGAATTTACTTTTAAGATCATTGTCCGACCAGGTAAGAAACATGTCAACGCCAACCACCTGTTGTGGATCAAAACAAGGGAACCAGCGGAGGGTGTGAATGACGACTTCCCTGACGCGCAGCTGTTTCAGATTGGGGTACTGGCGGAATGGTACAGGAGTATCGGTGAGTACCTGTCAACAAGACAATTTCCCATGGGGATGTCACCAAATGATAGGTGCAAGTTGATAATCAGGAGTCGCACATTTCAATTGATCAATGGATTGCTCTACAAAATGGGGCCGGATCATATTCTTCGGCGATGTGTGTTGGAAGAGGAGATAGCGCAGGTGTTAAAAGAAGCACATGAGGGTCTCGCTGGCAGACATATGGGACCCGACACCACTGCTTGGAAGATATTGCTTGCAGGTCTCTGGTGGCTAACGGTGTACAATGACGCGCGGGAATGGGTTGTCGGATGTGACACTTGCCGACGGGCCGAGAAGCCGCTAAAGAGAGATTTCATGCCACTTAACCCCTCACATGCGCAGGAACTTTTTGAGCGATGGGGATTAGATTTCATTGGACCACTGAGGGTGAGCAAGACTCGACGGTGCCGGTACATCATTGTTGCAATGGAGTACCTGACCAAGTTGGTGGAGGCACGTGCATTACCAGATAACTCGGCCGTCAACACTGCGAAATTTATTTATGAACAGATCATTACCAGGTATGGAATCCCGTTGCAATTAACAAGTGATAGGGGAGGTCATTTTGTTAATCATCTCATCCGCTTGCTCACCACCCAGTTCAAGATTTATCATTCATTGTCAAGTCCGTATTATCCAAGAGCAAACGGACAGGCCGAGGCTACCAATAAAATCTTAATATCCATCATCTACAAATCTTGCGCGGTTGAGGGTGTTGATTGGGAGAAAAACTTACCCGCCGCCCTGTGGGCTTACCGCACGGCGTACAAGGTGACGACAGGACACACACCATTCCAGTTAATGTTTGGACAGGAAGCGGTAGTCCCAGCGGAATTCATGATCTCGAGTCTGCAAATAGTGTTGGAAAACAAGTTGGGTGAAGATGGAAGCTTACAAGAGCAGTTAAACAATTTGAATAAGCTGGAGGAGAAGCGATTGCTGGCACAGTGGGCGACGGAAGTGGCACAAAACAAACGCAAGGTCTGGCATGATAAGCATCTGAAACATAGCAGATTCCAGTCGGGACAATTAGTATTGAAGTATGATGGTCGCAATGAAATCAAGCTAGGAAAATTCAAGGTGCAGTGGGTTGGACCATACCAAATCCGGGAGGTTGGCGACAATGGAGCAATCAAACTATCGACGTTCGACGGACAAGAGGTGCCTCAGTCAGTTAACGGATCTAAATTGAAAATATACCGCACAAGAAGGGTATTGTCGTCGCCCAGTGCTCACATGAATCCTCCATCGTCATCATTAAAGGATTGTGAGGCGGCGACGCCAAATAGAGGTACCTTTGTAATTTAATTTGAAAAAAAAAAAATTGGAAAAAAAAGTTTTTAAAAAAAAAAAGAGGGAGCCCCGCGGGCAGTCTGTCCGCGGGTGAAAAAAAAGTCCCGCGGGCAAAGTTTGTCCGCGGGTTAAAGAAGCCCCGTGGGTAGAGTCTGTCCGTGGGTTAAAAAGAGAGTTCCGCGGGCAAAAAATAGAACAATCTCGCACACTTCAACCTCCAAGTCACCAGCCGCGGAGCTCGTCCTTGTTGTGCACCATTGGATTCAAAATCGGCATTGCTACTGTAATTTATGATGAACTAATAGGCACGGCGATGGATCATCAGCAACAGGAGGGTCATCATGTTATGAAATTTACCTGCCAGCGTAATTAAGATCACCATTTCCAACTTGCCGTCGGGGGAAATCAAGCTTGGTAGCGGAATGGGGAGTCACGGGTGAGAAATCAAACTCGCATCTGGTCCGACCGGTTGAAAAAGTTTCTGAAGACACGTTACAGCAAAAACCTGCTGTAATACTTCTGGGCGACCAATTAGATTGTGGGGAAAGAAGTGATTGCTCCTGCTGAGAAACGTTTCATTTTCCTTTCTCAAATGAATTTGTGTGGACATCGGCAACCGGTGGGATTCCCTTGGAATTTTGCATATTCACCGACTGGGTTTCAAATGCGCAGGGTTCTGTATGGCAGGTTCCCATATTTTATATGACAAGTTCTTTTGGCTTTCCTTCTCACCTGCCCGAGTATGATACTTGTTGTGGTGGCGCAGTGTCCAGTGGTGTGAAGATGCGATGTGGGTGATAATGTCGCACGAAAGAAGAGGGTTTGGTAGTAGAGGTGTTCCATCAACATTATGCATCAACATCTGGTAGAAGAAAAGAAGAGCCACGTCCAGCAGGTGATTCCTTGTGCATAGCAATAAAATTGATAAGCTAGCCTTTCTCTCCCACGGAGGGTGGGTGCGGACAGTTTTTCCGCAGAAGGTAATTAAGCGGCACTTCGTTTGTCTGCTACGGGAGTAAGGGGGGAACTGTATAAGAAAGAAGATGCCATTTTTTTTCTTTTTGCATGGAATCAGCAGGCAAACGGAAGCCGTGGAAGAGTCAGCTAGCAGCAAATATGGAAAAGAATTCAAGAGTTTTGGCATCGGGGATTCGAGTTGCAGGCCCCTCGAGTTCTAGTAGCAAGAAGCAGAAGACCAAGGAGGAACTCACTTATCTCACCATCCTGTTTGAGAGTCTTGTGGGAGTGAATGTCGGAGGTGGTGGTAGGAGACCCCAGAGGCAGATCAGATTAAACAGATTCTGATGCGGGCATAGGTACATTGGGCCATCCAGGTTCCCATCTTTTCCATCCGGTTGTTCGAATCAATATTGCGCACCATGATAAAGACATATAGCGCCCAGAGCAAAACAAGTACATTCTTGTACAAGAAGCAGCTGATGACGGTGTCCTTTAAACCTAGAGATTTCACTAGGGTTTTCGGCATCACTGGCCCCGAAGGGAGGAAAGTGGAAATCAAGAACCATAAACTCTCACGGGAAATGGAAGGAGCATTGGATAGATCTAGTGTGCCGGGATCTTACACCCGTGGAGAGGGATACAGCGGTTCAAGGATCAAAGTGCAGAGGGCTTCACAAGGACTTTATTCGAGAGGGTCACTGGCGGTGCATCATAGACGTCATCAGGAGCAGGTTGACAGGTGCCACTCGAGCTTTAGATATAGCATTGCCGCAGGTTGTGTTTATGAATGGTATCATGCAAGGAGTGGTATATGATTGGGCCTCAGTCCTGGCTGACAGGATGGAGGAATTTATGACCCTTCAGCAGCGAACATTTTTTATGCCGCGCCATGCCATCAGGCTGTTTCTGGAGGCTGCAGCTAGCCAGATTCCATTGGATGATTTTGAGGCTCCTCCAATGGGCAAGTTGGCATACGGGGAGCCTCCTATATTCTATTGGCGACACTTGGAGGTGTCAGCCGATTGATGGTCCCGTAGGTGTTTCTGTAGCCGACGGAATGATTGTCGTCAGTGTTTTGTATTCTATAGCCGACGAGTAAATAGTTTGTAGCGGACATAATGTTTGTCATCGACGGACTCCTTCGGGAAGGTTCGGCGGATAGTATTTATATCCCATCTGGGATCATTGTAATTCATCTTCTATGACTCATCTTATGAAGCATAATGTATGTCTGGCATATGCGAATATAATTCTGCTATTCTGTGCCATTGTCTGTATGCGTTGATTTCTTCACCAGTACGGTAAACAACTCTGACCCTCATATCCATTCTCTACATGATCAATCTTTACAGGCTGATGTGATTGTGGATCCTTATGTACAGCAGTTGCAGGAGGTCTCTTTGTCATTTGAGGAGATTGTTGGTTCTTTGCGACAGGTTCTACATGCATCCTTGCTTGATCTACAAATGTTCTTTTCAAAGGTCTTGGAGAGAGCCATCATTAGTATCGACACAGGGACACTTGAGCAAGTTTCAAAGACACCGTTCATCATAGAGATTCTTTCTACATACAGGGGAAGCATCTCACAGGTACCCTTGCCATTGTTTCTTCCAAATGGGAGGAACATCATTCAACGGTCATGGATCAGCTTCTACATTGGAGCATTTCTCACTGGTCAGCACACTACTTTTAGAAGGGGGACTACCTTGTCTCCTTCTTCTTCTCCTTTATGGGGGGGACTTTTTGCTCTTAGGGGTTTTTGTCCTTCTCCTATTTCTCTTTTGTATATACTTGATGTATGTCGTAATAGGGGGGTCTTGATTACTCCATCCATCCATACATCTTTCATCTCTCTTTTTGAGGGAGGGTTTTTCCCATGAGGTTTTCCCTCTTTCCCCACTTTATGAGAGATTGCATTTTCATTATGTACATGGGTACCTAACATGGCCTAGTAGTTGGGACCCATTATGCATTTCATCCTAGTTCTTGTGAACTTAAGTGCATTCCCCTAAGTTGCACTTAAGGGGGGTGTTGGTGTCAATAAGTATTTACTATTTACACTTAAGTTTACTTAGGTTAATGCATTATTTTATTATTTATTTATTAGTCACCTAGGAGTATGTGCACTCTTGTGAGTTGTCATATTGACAACACAGGAGTTCGCACATCTTTTATGCACATGGTGTCTACAACACAAGAGTTAACACACTAATTAAGCACATGGTGTCTACAACATCTCCACTTGAGATACACCTCGTCATTCTTATCCTATCATCTAGAATGATGGATAAGATGTGTGCTTAGTTGTCATGTTTATCTTATCTCTTGGCTCTTTCTAGAGACATTCTAGGTGCTTCCTGAGAGGCCTTTATATATAAGCACTCCTAGTGTGTTTGAACATACAATATTGAGCAATGTATGAGGACATACTCTGATATATTGATCATACTCGTTTTTGGTCTACAGTTGTGCTTGTGTTCGAGTTCTACGATCTTGGGTGAATCTTGCCCTAAGGCAAATTCTTACATGGTATCAGAGCTATACCAAATTTTTACAAAGATGGTCTTGGATATATCAGACTTGTATATGAAGTGTTTTCTAGAGTATAATAATTATTCTGCAAATGTTTTATGCTTGCTATGAATCGCATGGGGCAGTAATGCTAAAGGAGCAGACTTTATGTTTTTCATGTGTCCTTTATCCACAATCACACCCTACATAAATATGGCAACCAAGGGGCATGTCCCTAGAAGGGACATGTCCCTCTCTAGGTCGGCCTGAATTGTTTTCTTCAAATTGGCATCTAATGGAGGAATAGATTTAGTTAGTGATTAAACTAACTAAGTTGCTCAAGTTTATTCTTAAACAATATTGCCCCAAAGGAGACGCCAATCACAACTAAAGAAGAGACAATTATATATAGGCCTTTATTAGTTAGGCATTTCATGCATAATCAGATCTGTATGATCTGTAGAATCAGACCAGTATGATGTCAGAGTTACAGAATTAACATCCTTGTTATCTTCAATGTCACCTTTCAGCACGAAGACAACTCACTATGACATGTTACACTAGATGACAAAATATGATGATCAAAAATCGCAATATAGGCATCAAAAAAATAAACAATGTTAGGAATGGCTTAAGTTGAGATACCTTAATTCCAACAAAACTTTGATAAAATCATATGCATGCACCTTACTAACCCGCTTATGTTGTCTTTCATTTAAATCTCTATGTTACAGAGTGTTTCAAGTTGTTATGCTCTATCCTGACAACAAAATTTCCACATACTAAATATTGTCTAAACTTCAACAATGCTTGCATGATGGTAACTATCTTCGTTTTGTAGATGGAATAAAGTTTATGCATTGCAAAGCTTCCTTCTCTCATGGGCAATGGGATGTGTATTTTGCATCAACATTGGTCCAATCACCCTTACCTCAAGCACCACACTCCGAAACAAGGGTTAAGAGAAATTTGGTAAGCCAACACAAGACAAGTACTCATCACCTTTTTTTGTCATCAAACCTCATCCATCCACTTGAAAGCCCCTTTTTTGGTGAAATTTGTAAGAGGTATGCCAAGCTGAGAAAACCCCTATACAAATCTACTATAGTAACTACACAAGTCAAAGAATCCTCTCAATTATATCAATGTCCCAATGGGGGCCAGTCAAGAATGGCCTAAATTTTCTTTTGGTGCACTTGAATACCATTGGCACCGACGGCATGCCCCAAGCAAAGAATCTTAGTCAACCTAAACTTGCATTTGGACACCTTAGCACTCACACTACCTCCATGATACCCAGATGCTCATCAGGATGACTTAGATATTCATCCCAAATTCTTCTATAAATGAGTATGTCCTCAAAGAATAATAGAAATAACTTCTGCAATTGGCTTTTAAAAATGTGCTTCATACAAGATTGAAAGATGGTGGGAGCATTAGTCAACCCAAAGGGCATGACCAAGAACCAATATCGTAGTGATATTTGAATGTTGTCTTATTTATGTTGTGCTCCCTCACTCTATTTGATGACACCCTTAGCAAAGATTAATCTTTGAGAAGTACGCTGCATTGTGCAACACACCCACTAATTGGTCGATCTTAAGGAGACCATATGTATTTTTGATAGTCCTTTTATTCAATTCATAGTAATTTGTATACATCCTAATGGTCTCGTCCTTTACAAAACAACTAAAGAAGTGAAGAGACTCAATTTGGGCACAATACATGCCATGTGTAGTAGCTCCATTGTCATGCCTCCTACTATTAGGTCCCATTAGTTGGTCATTTAGCATGGTCCACTTGATCCCCATGGAGTCATGGACCATTTGCTTGCTTTGCAAGGGGGACAATATGTGGGCTGTACTTCTTGGCAGCATCTTTTGGCCCGACCTTTAGGATTTTTTCTTTGGGCCACCTTTTCATATGAAATCATGGCTGAACTCCACTTTGAGGAGGTGGGTGACCTCATACTTATATAGGTTCCTATAGGTTCCTTGGAGGACTCTTGCATCATTGATCAGCTTTCATCTTGTTTTGTCATGTGTAATTTAGGGTTTGGAATTAATGTGGGAGATTGTAATTTCAGAGGTGAAATATCCTCGCTAGTATGCTACCAATCCCAATTCAATGAAATCTCTTGTTAACCACCGAATTGGATTCATAGACATTGTCCATTCTTGGAAAATTCATCATCATTTTATAGAATTTAGGGTGGCAAGCTGAGTTTTGAATGATCAGCATAATTTGGATGCTGTGATCCATCTATGTTCCTACAATTAGCAATTGGATCTACAATTAGGACTTGCGACAATTATCGGTAGAGGATTTCTCTGCGGTAGTGGTCATATTGTCACCACAATCAGCATACATACATACACACATATACATGTTGGCAATTGCATATATCATAGCAATCAGTATCCATAAGACATTCATCTTGTTGCGGCTTGTGTTTGGCATCACATATTGTGGAGTGGCAGCAACATCATTGGTATACATTCTAAGCTTCATTATTACAGCTTGTTGGACAGCAGTATTCATTTGCATGGTGTAATCTATTCCAGAAATCATAACACAGAATCATCAGTAAAAGAATAAGGTGCACAAAATCCTGCCATTATACTTAACTATATATTGAAAATGTAATCATACTTTATGTGCTTTTTTTAAAAAAATTGCAACTGCTGGTCTATCATTGTCTATCATCTTCTAGTTATAGGATGTTTTAGTAGTATCAAAGCCTGGAACCTCCTAGTCTGCTAGGTTGAGCTTGACAAGTGAAAAAGACAAGACTATATAGCATATTAGAGAAGAAGACACCCTCTATAGACAGATTTGGAGATGCTCAATTGGATTTGTCACCATCTTGATTGAATTGGCAAGAGTATGACAAAGTGAAAGGATAAATGAGACTCTCGACCGTTTGGACGAAATAAGGGTTAATGGTGCCAATGGAGGGAATAATGCTCATGTTGATAATTTAGTCAATGAGAAGACCCACACTCATCAATCCACTAATTTATAATCAATTATGCCCATTGCCTACCTTCTAAGGACCAAGCAACAAAAGAATCACACTCCTTCACTAGTAGATTTGCAAAATCAATTCAAGAAAGATTGGCTTGATGGAGTATTGTACTGGACAATTCCCTCAAGAACTACATGGATTTGAGAATGAGAAACTTACCCACTAGAGTAATAGCCTAATAGGGACTATAATAATAATTCAAGATGAAAGATTGGTAAGTTGAGCCTCCTTCAAAAGATCCAAAAGATCAATAGCACAAGCTTTGATTCAGAAGGTAGATTCATATTTTCATATCAATCCAATGTCTAAAGATGAATCAATCAAGTACGCAGCACTACGCCTTGAAGGGATTGCTTACAAATGGTGGCAACATGGAATGGTAATATTAGGGCATGATCAAATCACATCCTATTTTGAGTTCATGAAGAGACTTGTCAACATATTTGATGGGAAGGATCCCGAGCTCAATTTCAAGGAGTTAGCACTTATTACAATTGAGGCAAGGAGGATTTGTAAATAACTATTTTGTCGAGTTCTAGAGGCTCTCGGTCGTGGTGATTGATATATCTATTACAAAGTAATTGGTAAATACTTGCTTGTTATTAACAGAGATCGAAATGTCATTATATACAAAAGAATAAAACTATGTTTCCTTAGGCAACATTCTATTCTAATAGAGAAAGCTAAAAAAGTGAAAGGTAGCTAGATATTTACAATAGATTACCATTAACTAATAATAGACGACTATCTATTATCGTAATACCCTCCCTTAATGATTAATCTATCTAGAACACAAGCTGTCCTCTGAATTTGACAAACTTATCAGGACCAAGAGGCTTGGTGAGAATGTCTACAGTTTGATCTGTGATAGGAACATACTGCAAATCTATAGTCCCGTCTTCAACCAGCTGTCATATGTAATGATAGTGAACATCCACATGCTCGGTTCATTCATGGAAGAGTGGATTTCATGCTAACTTGATAACGCCTTCGTTATCAACAAACAAAGTAGTTGATCCTGCTGGCGACATTAGCATATCCCCAAGTATTTGACAAAGCCAAACAACTTCACATCCTGCCTTAATAGTCCCTCTGTATTCGGCCTCTGTAGAAGAGAGAGAAACTGCTTGCTGCTTCTTACCGGGCAATGTGACTGCATCGGATCCCAAACTGAATACATCCAAAAATTGACTTTTTATCATCAACAGAGCCTGCCCAATCTGAATGTGTGAACCCACTGAGTTTAGGATTAGAACTTCGAGAGTACAAAAGTCCATAAACTGAAGTGCCCTTCACATAATGAAGCACATGCTTTGCTGCCATCTAATGATTAGCCTTGGGAGTTGTCATAAAGCGTGAAATATAGCTAACTGCGAAGCTGATATTAGGCCTAGTAGCAGAGAGGTAGATGAGGCTGCCTACTAGTTGCCTATATGTAGTATCATCACCGGAAGGAGAATCAGACTTTGCGGATAACTTGAGACCTTTCTACATAGGTGTAGATGCAGGCTTGCAATCCTGCATACAAAATTTCTCTAACAAAGCCCTAGCATATTTGGACTGAGAGATGAATATACTAGAAGACTGTTGCCAAACTTTAACACCTAGGAAATAATGCATGAGCCCAAGGTTAGTCATATCAAAAGACTGGCATAAATTTCCTTGAATCAAAGATGCCGAGCTGCCAGTGATGATCAAATCATCCACATAAATAACCAGAAGGATGATGTCATTGTTAGTAGTCTTGATGTACAAATTTGAGTCTGAAGAACTCCTCTTGAAGCCTTGATCACTGAGGTACTTATTTTGATGTACCGTGCCCGAGGGGCCTACTTCAAGCCATAGAGGGCTTTTATCAATCTAAGAACCTAATGGTCTTTATCACCAACCTTAAAACTAGGAGGCTACGTCATGTAGACATCTTCATGGAGATCACCATTCAGGAGAACACTCTTGACGTCCATCTAATGGACCTTCCAACCAAACTGTGCTACCATGGCTAGGACCAATCTAATGGTGCTCATCTTTGTAGTAGGAGCAAAGGTCTCCTCGTAATCAATGCTCTGATGCTAAGAAAAACCCTTCGCCACTAAATGAGCTTTGTACTTGTCCAAAGTACCATCCGATTTGTATTTGATTTTGATCAGAAAGGACCTAGGTGTTGTTTTTTAGCAGGCTCTAGTGTTCAGATGTCATGGCATGTTTCCACTCTGGAATTCCTTTAGCCTCGAACTATGTTTGAGGTTCAAACCCACTGTGAATGTTGGCCATAAGAGAAAAGTTAACAAACTTTGTAGTTTTGCTCTTTTTCCAAGCAATTCTCCCATCAATGAGCTCATCATCACAAAGATCAACAAGTGTTTTAGCCCACCGCTTAGGCTGGATAGGAGAATGACCAACATTAGTTTCGGGAGATGCGTTATGATCAAGTTCCTCATTAGAAGAATCTGGATCAAACCTAGGGGAAGCATCTAGAAAGCGAGGTGATCCTGCAGGAGAAGCTGAAGGTGTCTGTATAGGTATCACTAGTATAACTAGAGCTGCAGGAACTACTGGAGCACTCTCATCAAGTCAACCTAATGGAAGCTGAACTCTCAAATCATGAGCCTTAATAAGCTAGCTTTGCTGAATCAAGAATAGGAGAAGCAAGCATGAAAGGTCCTCGCTTCTTATCAAAGACTACATCACGACTGTAGATGAGACGAGATGTCTCAACATCGATCAGGTGGTAGGCTTTGTGAAGACTACTATATCCAGCAAGCATGAGCTTTTGACTCTTGGCATCCAACTTGGTGCGTGACGCATCAAGGATTCAAATAGAAGGGAGCCAAAAACCTTCAAGTGATTGATTTTGGGCTTACGACCTGACCAGGCCTCTTCCGGAGTTGTACCTTTGACCACCACTGTGGGTGACCAGTTCAACAGATAAACTACAATGTTAACTGCTTCTACCCAAAACTTCGAAACATGTCTGTGTTCGAGCATGGATCGAGCCATCTCGATGCTTGTCCTGTTCTGATGTTCAACTACATTATTTTGTTGTGGCACGTGGGCTGTCATAAATCAGTGTTTGATGACATGTGTATTCAAGAAGCTGGAGAAAACATTAGAACAAAATTCCCCCCATTGTCTGATCTAAGAGCAATAATGGATTTCCCATACTCTTTCAACTAAAGGTTTAAACTTCTGAAAGATAGGAAATGCATCTAATCTCTTTTTAAGGAAATACACCCACATTTTTCTACTAAAATCATCAACAAACAGAAAATACTTGGACCCAAGAACAGAACGAGTGGCCATAGGGCCGCAGATATCAGCATGAACAAGATGAAGTACTTGAGAAGTTTGCCATGAATTGCCATTGGTGAAAGGTGTGCAACGTTGCTTCCCAGCCTGGCACGCATCACAAACTTCAAGCTATTGAGTCTGAATCTCTGGCAATCCATGAACAAGCTCATCTTGAGCAAGCTGTGAGAGATAATGCACATTTAAGTTCCTGTATCGCTGATGCCAAGGTGTGCAGACAAAAGATCGCCGAGCAGCCATAACTAAGTCTTGAGGATTACCAAAATCAATAAGTTTGAAAAGACCATGATCCTCAAGACCCACTGCAACAGTAGACTTAGTTGCCCGATCAGTGATGGTGTACTGATGTGAATTGAAGGTGACATCCAAGTGTGGAGAATGTCACAGCAACTGACTAATTGAGAGTAGATTTACTTCCATCCTTGGAATATAGTACACATCAAGGAATATGAGATTCCTCCCAATACACTGAATCTAAATGTTGCCTTTGCTGACAACCATGTACTCTTCTCCACCACCAAAAACAACAAAGTCTAAATAAGGTTGGTAGTCAGTAAACTAGTCTCAATGCTTTTTGGACGTAGATTTTAGGTTCACAGGCACTGAGCTAACCCTGAGTATTAGTCATCACCCTCAAATTGATGGGTGGACATAGATCATGAATATGTGGCTGGAGGGCTACTTGTAGAACTACATGGTGGTACAATAGAAGGCATGGATCCATTGGCTACATTTGGGGAATATTGCTACAACTCCACCTATCACATGTCAATTGGGATGAAACCCTACAAGGCACGCTATGGCTATGAGGCTACTTCATTTGTGGATTTGGCATTGGGAGATAGTAGGGCACTCAAGGTGGAAGATTGGCTTTAGGAGAGTCAACTTACATCCCTCAAGGATAATTTACAAAAGGCCTCAAATTAGCAAAAGGTGTACACAGATCATTGGATTAAGTGTAGTTTTAAGCCATAGATTTGATGTATCTTTGTTGACAACCCTACAAGCAATCCTTTCTGAAGAGAAGTGGCATAGAGAAGCTACAATCCCACTTATATGGTCCTGTGAAGGTGATTAGGCGATTAGATGAGGTAAAGTATGAGTTAGAGCTTCCAAGGAATAATAGAATATATAATGTGTTTCACGTCTCTTGCCTCAAAAAGGCTCTTGGGTGGTGAATCACTATTTCAGGGGAGCTTGCACTTGATGATGAGGGCATGCTTTCATTGGACTCAAATGTGATCATAGATTTCAAGGAAATGGGCCTAAGGTCTAGTAAGATCAAGGGGTAGCTTGTCAAATAGGACTTATTGATTGAGAATGCTACATGGGAGAGAGTAGAAATTCAAGCATCCTAATCTAAATTTGCTTGTTGGCAAGTGATTCCAAGAAGGGGAGACTACCATAGATAGATAGATGGAATGTAGGGTGGCATATTTGATTGCTTCCATTTTAATCATGGGGTTAAGTTGGAAATATGTGTCTAACATCTGAACCCGTGCATGTTTTGTACACTTGAACCATCATAAATTGGTCAGCAAAAGGCAAAGTACTCTTGTAAGAAGTCACCTCATCCTTCATCACCACCAAAATTGATTCTTCAAGGGTTTTCATCTTAGCATTCTTGCTCCCAAAAGAAGCTCTCCAAATTACCAATTAGAAGATTTAATTCAAGCATAATAGAAGTGAGCTCCAAAACATTCTTGAAATCCATTCCAATTTCCCACGTAAAATTAATTATTCCAGTCCAAAAATGAAGTGATTGTTATTCTCCTTTCTAATATTCACACATCACTTTATAATAGTTTTTTAATTAGTTGAATAATATTGCCCTTAAATGTACTTTGTAAGATTCTATTACATAATTCAAATATTCCCTTATTGTGAAATTTAACCTACGGGAACAAGATAGGTTGAATGCTTGGGATACTCTATGGAAGGGGACATCACAATTGGTGATATAATATTTCCATAATTCATAAAAATATGTCTCCATGACACTACATGGATATCACCCTCCATCCATCACATCGTCATTAATGGTGACACCAATAGTTCAAGTTGTGGAAGACCACATGCATCATCAATTTGGCTATGGCATAATATAGAATGGAATAAATGTCAAACACCAAAGTGGAGTTTGAAGTTAGGGACTGAGTTTCTTGAGACTACAGCCCTATAAGGAAATGCTCCTTAAGCAAGAAACGAAGAACAAGTTGTCCAGAAAATGTTATGATCTATATCAGATTGTGCAAAAGATAGGAAATGTTGCCTGCAAGCTTGAGCTATCTCCAACTATATTGAGTTTTTCATGATTATTGTTTAAAGAAAGTGACTGCATAATTTTCCTACACTGACAGTCCTATTAGAGCTAGGCAAAGAAGGAAGAATCATATTGAAGTTAGCATGAAGAAACTAAGGACTAGGACACTCACTGAATATATGATTTAATGGAAGAACTTAGCTTATCATTCGATGATGCTATATGGAAAGATGAAAAGTTCCCCCAAATGTATTTACACTTCATTAGCATTGAAGGCAATGTTTCTTAGAAGGGGGCATACTATGCCCTTAAACTTAGAGTGCATATTGGGCTATGAGTAGTCGGCTTGTGACTACCTTAACTCTTATTCAAGTTATATTATCATTATCATATTCTTATATAGTCAAATTATGTCAGCTTAGGGATTATATGTTGTTTTCCAAGTTGGTTTGGTGATATCCTAGGCATAAGTAGGGTATATATAGGAGTTAGTAAGTCTTATTTGATCAGCAAATTGTGAATTGTGTTCTCACTGGAAATACTTGGAGGTTGTTTCCCTCGAAGTTGCTTGTTATTCTCAATAATTACCAAGTTTTTTAAAAAACAAATTGTAGAATATTCACCTTTTGTGCTTGGTATTTCATTATGTTCCCGTTTCCAGCCCATCCTAGTAATGTCTTATTTCATTATATCATATGGATCTTAGGTGAAAGCCTCAAGCGACTGGGAACTCCAAAATCTTTTAGTTGACGAGCACCAAACAGAATAAGCAACTCTAACTAGCTTCATTTTCTTAGCCCAGTGCTCATTAATTCCTAATTGCAAGTGCTGTAATTTTTATTACAAATGAGTAATTCTCAGCTAGTCAGTTTGGATGAAATAGAAGTAGGTGGTCTACAAGCTTGAGAGAGAAATCTGAATCATCTGTCACTCTTCCTAGTGGATCATAGGTATGTACAATAAAGCTTTTAATGTCTACTTCTAGTTCTAGGAATGCTTTCACTCTTGCAAAAGTCAGTAGTACACTATATCCAGCCCAACCAACAAGGGTGTATTCTTCTCAGACCTCCACATTCCTATATCACCCTATATCATCACGCATTTTTCCCAGTCATGTTTGCTTGGCAATAGCTCCAGCTACTGTTGAGAACTGGGGACGGCTATGGCATTGTCAGTTTCTTGGCAACAATGTTGCTTATACAAAAAAGAAACAGGACCGTGCAACCAGAGAAAAAATCTAGAAAGACCCAAAAAGTTGAGTGTCATGCAAACACGTAGTATATATAGCAGTATTCTCCAGGAACCAAAGAAAACAAATTTAGAAAAACCCATAAAGGTCGGTACCATGCAAACACTCACTATAAATAGTGGTGTTCTCCAAGAACCAAAGATAGAGACCTGTAAAGATTGGCGCTATGCAAGTACTTACTATAAATAGTAATGTTCTTCAAAACCAACGAGAACAACCTAGAAAAACCCAAAGGGCCAAAAGTATTGGTGTTGTGCAAGCACTTACTATAAATAGCAGTTTTCTCTAGGAGCCAAAGAGAACAAATTTGAAAAGATTGGTGCCATGCAAGTGCTTACTATAAATAGCAACTATCGATGAAACTCATATGAAACTGAGAACTAAGCTTAATAAGAATATAGGAACACTCCCTGCAAGGGCACAGAAATGGGGACATTACAATGGTTTATTATTTACTATTTCTAATCAGTTCAGCTAGAGTCTGTACTGGACTTCCACTAGTTTTTGGTGATTTTATTTACCTTTTGAGTTCAAACATGAAAAAGATTCTTGAAATTGGTCTTTCCTCTCTCTCCTGATTTTGTTTGTGCAAGTTACTCTTTTTTCATAGTATATAAAAAACCTTTATCTGTACACACACACACATTCACAGCCTAGCTTTAGAGCAATTAAAACTCCTTGACATTAAATCAAATTCAGATCCTGAAACATTTAATTTTTTTAAAATTGAAGACAACATTTTTTCAGCCATAATACTGTTTTATCCAGCGGATATATTTGTAGAGCCTAGTTACTTTTGAATTCGATAGATATCAATTAGTTTTGAGATCTTCTTATGCGTAAACTCATGTATTTGATAACATATATCTTCTCCAGTCTTACTTTATTGTAATTTTGCATCATCACAGAACCAATACTGGTATTAGGAAGTACCAATTGCATTGTTTGGAATGATAATTGGACTACGGTTACAGCTGATGGCAGTTTGGCTGCACAGTTTGAGCACACCATACTGATTACACGGAGCGGAGCAGAGATTTTGACACGATGTTGAAGACCATTACCCTAAATAGCCTACCTTGACAAATCTTTATTGCCCCAGAAAAACTGGTGAATATCCATGAAGGTTTATTTGTGTAATATAACCATTTGGCTATTAATAATATTCTAGTACATGGGCATTTTGTAACCATTCAGCTATCAATAATATTCTAGTACCTGGGCATTTCGTAAAGAGAGATGCCACTTCTGCCACTTCCGATGATTTGATATAATATTCAGTTTAAATTTAGAATTCATTTGTTCATGTTCAAAGTTAGACCACCATTTCCCTACGAGGCAACTTCCTTGCCTACAAGTAGCCACATGTAAACATGATCCTGTAAACTTGTGTGGCATTGGAAGTCCTAATCTGTGAGCTGTCATTGGTTTCTTTATTGTTGTGATTATTCAGTAAAAGAAAGTATCTTTACCCTTCTCAAAGAAAACTCTAGATATTGGAGAGCACAATGTAGCTCTTTGATAAACTGTATTTTATAATTTGAAAGATTGCAAGGTTTTATGGTGATCCTGGTAAAGTTTTGCTCTCATGGATTTGTTTCATGTTGCTATTACATCCATCTAGTTTTAAACACATCTCTTGGACTATTTGATATAATACTTAAGCTATACATTTTAAGTTGCAAATTTGAAATATCTATATGTTTCCTTAGATGGATCATGCATGTGACTGAATGCACACTATTGTTACTGATCTGAAATAGATGAAGAAAAAACATTAGATAGAGGTGTGGAGATCATCAATACCCATACCCACTTTTTGGTAAATCCAAAATCTTGACCAACAATCAAGATGAAGCAACCTAATTTGGAAGAGAAGTATTTTGTAATGTTCCTATTATAAAATCAATTTTAATTAAGCTATTGTAATTGGGCTGGCTGATTTAATATATCTCGGACCCAATTTTATTTTTGTTTCCGTAGTTTGTGTTGCCCTCGGCTATCTTTGTACACCCTCAAAAAGTTTTCCCCGACAGGTATTTAAGCACGGCTTCTAGGTAGTCATTAGGCATGCAATTTGAATTATTTTCTCTGTACTGCAAATTCCCGTTGGAGTTCTCTGTTGTTCACCATTTCAGAAGTGAAAGACCTTCCCTATTTGGTTTTGTCCGATTTCGGTGGGATTCAACCCTCGCCCTATTCTGTCACCTATAACACTCTGCTCAAATCTGGCAAATCAGAGCACCATCATATTGCGAATTATTCTTGTGTTCAATTGATTCTACTCTCTTGTTCTGTGTAATTCCATCTATTGTTTATTTGCATTGAATCTCGTTGTTTGTTCATACTATCTATTGTTCTACAATCACTTTGTATCCGTACGGACTCTTGCCTTCCATTCCAAACCACTCCAAGTTCAACCCCAGCTCACCATATGGCCTCCCTTATTCTACCGTACAACTGTTCTAAAACACTCCCACTATATGGCCCCCATACCTCTTATCCGTACGGCCTTGTTGCTCCACCTCCCACCATACGAACTTGCATTGACACCGTATAGCCAGAATCTAAAAGCATCATACTACATTTTCTCTCCACCATATGGCCATTAATTTGGCCTCCCAACAACCACCATACAACCACATTCTTTACAACCTCTTTCACACCACCTCCCGTGTGTAATAGGTCAAATTGATTCTACCATTTGTCAAGCTATGCTAGTACAAATCTGTTCCAGAGGGGTAGACAAGCAATGGAATATCAAAGTGGTATCAAAGCTTTGATCCTGCCATCTTGTGAATAGTGAATTAGAGTTTATAGCCGAAAGAGAAGGAAAACCCATTTGGTTGATAGAATAGCGGCAGAACTAGAACCCACAGTGGCCAAACTCATGGCACTGCTAAGAGAACTTGCAAGGAATCAAGCACAAATCAATGATACTCAGCCACTCGTGGAAGAAACTCTCAAGAAATTGGCAAAAAATAAAGCATCCGATGAATAGAATAGTCACAGCGCAGAGTTTGCGTCGAGTAAAGCAAACTCTCATCTTGCACATTTACGACCTTCCATGTTGTCTTTTCCCCACGGACGGAGGCACCACAGGGATGGAAGCAACCAACTTTTGAGGAGGTTCAAGAACAACTAAAAGAGGACTGGAAGAATGCGAATTTTGAGGAAGAAATGTCTTACAAAGACTACGCAAATATTCCGGAAGCAAAAACTGAGGATATCTTAACAATGATCTCAGGAGGAAGTTGAGTAAAGTAAATTTGTCTCCATTTGACGGATCCGGATCCATATCTGCACAAGTGTGGGTAATGAAGGTCGATACTTCCAGCTAAATCCTATGCCTGAAGAAGCAATTAAATTTGTGGCACTACACTTGGAGGGAATTGCACATGAATGGTGGCATCACAACACCAGCACACTGGGGCATGATCAAATAAATACCTTTGTGGAATTCAATAAGAGATTGATAGATCGATTTGGTGGTAAAGACCCGGAACTCAATTTCAAAGATTTGGCACAACTAAGGCAAACTGTTTCGGTTGACCAGTACATTGCAGGATTTTAGAAACTCTGTTTTGGTCACAGACATTTCTGGAAAAAGACAAATAGTGCTCTTCATGGACGGGCTGACAAAACCCTTGAAGGGTTGGGTAAAGGGGTTCAATCCTACCACCCTATCGGAGGCAATTTAGAAAGCACGGAGTATGGCATCATCATCCGCATCATTCTCTCGAGGTTACTCACATTTCAAACTGTCGATGTTTCTGAGGGCCAAAGATAATAAACCTCTGCCGAGGAAGCCATTGTTGGACGAAGCTACCAGACAAGAGCTTTGAAGGAAGAAACTACGTTTCAACTACAAAGGACCATGGGAAATTGGACATAGATGCCTCAAGAAAGGAAAGATCCACTACATTGAGGTCATGTCTGATGATGAGGACGAACAAGAAGATATACCCACCAAAGATAGCCAACCCCATGAGGACACCAAAATGGTTAGTTTGAACCATATAGAAAGAATTGTAGCATTGGTATGGCACAAAAGAACTATTACCCTAACTGGTAGCCCAAGGTGCACCATGTTTCGTGTATGGGGAACTCTTCAAGGACAAAGGGTTATGGTGATGCTCGATAGCAGAGCTACTCTAAACTTCATAAACTCCTCTCTGGTGAAACGAAGAGGTCTATCTACGGAGATGCATGCAGGATTTCAGGTCAAGGTTGTTAGAGGGACTCTCCTGCCTTGCACACACCTTGTTCCTTAGCTAAGTATCACAATGGTGAATCACACGGTGATCAAGTATCTCTTCATAGAACACCTTGATGATATGGAGGTTATTCTAGGCATACAGTGGACGGACACACTTGATGAATACGCTCAGAGCTTCAAATAGATGGACTTCACTTTTGTTGTCGATGGAAAGAAAGTTGTTCTCCATGGAATGGCAAATGAAGGTCCGAAGAAAGTTTTTGACGTGATGACGTTGCTTGGGTTGCACATTGTTTTGTCTCGGTGAAACCTATAAAAGGGCAACAGACACCTCCCCAAGATGATGAGCTCCAGAATATTTTGAGTGAACATGATAAAGTTTTTGTTGACATTCCTCCTGGTATACTACTTCATCAAGGGTTTGAACATACTATCGAATTGGAAGTTGGAGCCAAGCCGGTCATAACCACATCCTACCGCCATTCCAAGAAATGCAAAGATGAAATTGAAAAGACTATTCAAGAATTGCTAGAGAAAGGATGGATTTGTCCCAGTTCTAGCCCCTTCGCATCATCAGTGGTATTGGTCAAAAAGGACGAGACAATGTGCATGTGTGTGGACTATCATGCCTTGAACAAAAAAACCAATAAAGAATAGATATCCCATTCCAAGGATAGTTGAATTGTTGGATGAATTACATGACGAAGTCTATTTTTCAAAAATAGATCTCCATTCTAGATACCATCAGATCCGCATGAGGGAGGAAGACATGGAAAAAATTGCCTTTCGTTGTCACTACGAGCATTATGAATTCCTAGTTATGTCATTCAAATTAACAAATGCACCTGCTACATTCCAATCATGCATGAATCGCATCTTCAACAAACAATTGCGTAAGTACTTACTAGTATTTTTTGATGATATTCTTATTTATAGCAAGATATGGGAAGAGCACTTGAAGCATTTGGATGAAATCCTACGGATCATAAGGATCAGTCCTTGTTCGCCAAGCAATCCAAGTGTGAATTCGATATGACAAAAATATTGTAGTTGGGGCATGTTGTCAATAGATATGGAGTTCAAGTTCATCAGGAGAAGGTTCGGGCTATCCTTGATGGGCCTCCCCCGAAATCTCTCATGGAGTTGCGAGGATTTTTTGGACTATGCAGTTATTACTAGAGGTTTGTAAAAGGATTCTCTCGGCTTAGTGCCCCATTAACAAATATGACAAGAAAGGGTTCCTTCCAGTGGAATGAAAAAGCACAACTCACTTTTGATAAACTGAAAGCAATGAGCACTTATCCCGTACTTGCATTTCCTGATTTCGCTTGACCTTTTATTCTAGAGTGCGACACATCCGAAGAAGGCATTGGTGTGGTATTAATGCAAGATAGATACCCCATAGCCTATGAGAGCAGGAAGCTTACACAAACAAAATGCTTATATTCCATTTATGACAAAGATGTT
The DNA here is from genome assembly GCA_028749045.1 of Cupressus sempervirens. Lineage (NCBI taxonomy): Eukaryota > Viridiplantae > Streptophyta > Pinopsida > Cupressales > Cupressaceae > Cupressus > Cupressus sempervirens. The sequence continues at coordinate 745,507,813 of CM053783.1, forward strand.
GGCCATCGTACATGCACTAACCAAGTTCCGACAGTATTAGGTGGGTGCCAAGTTTGTTGTTTGTACGAATCACAATAGTCTAAGATTTTTTTCTAGAGCAATGAGACTTAAATGAGAGGCAACAAAAATGGGTAAGGTTCAAGCTCTTGATTTTGACATTGAATATGTGAAAGGAAAGAACAATGTGGTTGCAAATGCTTTGTCCAGAAAACTTGCTATCTGTTTACTGACCCAGATTTCAGCTAATTGGAAAGCACATTTGTTTGTAGAATATTCCAAAAACACATTTGCCTGTGACCTAATGGATGGCAACACCCAGGATGATCAACATAAAGTGGTTGATGACATCATTTACTATAAGAATCGGATATTTTTAGTGTCGAAATCCAAATTGAAGAAGAAAATCTAGAAGGAAGTCCACGACACACTCTGGGCAAGACACTCGGGTTTCCTCAAAACTTACAAACATCTCAGGGAGCAATTTTCATGGAAGGGTCTTAAAGGAGACATATTGCAGTATGTAAGAGAGTGCACGGGTTGCCAACATAACAAATCTGAACATACTCTACCCACTGGGTTATTGCAACCTCTGCCAATTCCACAATAGAAGTGGGAAAGTATCTCGATGGATTTCATTACTAGACTTCCCAAGGTGAACAAAAAGGATTGTATTTGCATGGTGGTTGACAGATTGACGAAGTATGCACATTTCTTCGCCATCTCCTCAGACTTTCAGGTTGCACAAGTAGCCAATCTATTTGTTATAGAAAAAATTTCATCTGCATGAGTTACCCTGAAACATTGTTAGTGATCGAGATGGATGATTTATGAGTATCTTCTTGACATAATTATTTTGACTGGCAGGAACAAAATTGTCGCCAAGCACTAGTAATCACCCTTAGATAGGCAGAGATTGTGACCAAGTGGCTTGAAGGTTACCTTCGGAATTAGGTTTCGGAACAACGAGCATGGGTCAAATGGATGCACCTAGGGGAATATTGTTACAATACCACTTACCACATTTCTATCGAGATGGCACCGTTCAAAGCACTATACGGGTATGAACCCCTTTCCTTCATTGACACAATTTTGGATGACAATCGCACACCAAGGGTGAGGGACTGGCTTCAAGAGGGATAGGACATACTAAGATGCTTGAAGAAAAATTTATAGCGGGCATAGAATCAACAAAAAATCTATGCTGATAGACATCGCATCGAGAGAACTTTTGAAATGGGAGACTTGGTCTATCTCAAAATTCAACCATACCGACAATCCTCATTGAAGGAAAAGGGGAAAGAAAAATTGAAGCCACAATTTTATGGTCCTTATCGTGTAGTTTGCCGCATCAGTGAAGTTGCCTATGAGTTGGAACTTCCAGAGGGGAGTCATATTCATAATTTTTTTTATGTCTCCTACCTTAAGAAAGTTGTAAGATAGAACAACACAGTAGTGGCAAACCTTCCACCACTCAATGAAGAAGGAAAGATCATATTGGAACAAATCGAGATCATTGAAGTACGTGAGAAGACCCTGTAGAACCACATGGTGAAGGAATATTTGGTACATTGGAAACATTTGCCATTGGACAACGCGACGTGGGAGGGCGAGCACATTCTACAACATCTAGCATTGCATTTGCTCGAGGATAAGCAAAATTTGGGACGGGAGGACTGTAATGTTCCCATTATAAAATTAATTTTAATTAAGCTATTCTAATTGGGCCAGTTGATTTAATGTCTCAAACTCAATTTTATTTTTGTTTTCGTAGTTTGTGTTGTCGTCAGCTATCTTTGTATACCTTCGGAAAATTTTCCTCGACGGGTATTTAAGCACAGCTTTTAGGTGGTCTTTAGGTATGCAAGTTGGATTATTTTCTCTGTACTGCGAATTCTTGTTGGAGTTCTCTATTGTTTGCCATTTTGGAAGTGAAAGACCTTCCCTATTTGGTTTTGTCTGGTTTCGGTGGGATTCAACCTATTGCCCTACTTTTTGTTCTCTATTGATTAGCAAAAGTAAATACTTGTGTTTTTATGAGAGGAATGAATTCTTAGTTGTGATTGAGTCTAGGTCTAAGCCTTTTTATGTTGGACGAGTCTCCATCATATTTTCCCTTTTCTCCCTCTCATTCATAGTCGGGTGGTTCTTCATTTTGTCGAATGATCTTATGAATAGGTTAGTGCCTAGTGTGATGGAGATTCATGTTACTTATTTACTAATCAACAAGTTATATATGCTTACGGCCTACCACTATTTCAAAAAACAGAAGCTTGCAGAAATTTGGAAGTCATCTTCTCCTCGACAAGTTTTCTACCCATGAGGATGATTTCCTGGAAATTAGTGCCTAGCGCGATGGAGATTCATGTTACTTATTTAATAATCAACTACAAGTTATATACGCTTACGGCCTACCACTATTTCAAAAAACAAAAGCTTGCAAAAATTTGGAAGTCATCTTCTCCTCGATGAGTCTTCTACCCATGATGATGATTTCCTAGAAATGCACACAAATCAAAAACATGAAAATAACAAGGCATCTTGTGGCAAATCAATGCTCACTTTGTGATTATGACTTCATAAAATGTTTTGAAATTCGTGGTGGCTCTCATAATCATCATCGGCGAAAAACTCAAAACTAATTTTCCCTCGGCGGGTTTTCAACCCATGAAGTTGGTTTTCTGAAAAGGCAGTTTAGGTTGAAAAAAAAAGATAAGTGGTCTTCGACAAGGTCTTCACACCTCACTTAGACATTTCTAATTGCAAGAGGGGCAATGGTCTAAAGTTCAACTAAGAAAAGAAAAGTTGGCGGAGAAATAGAAATTGTCTTCTCCTCGACAGGTTTTCAACCCATGAAGATAGTTTCCCAAATTCTAAAAAAAAATTAAGGTAATGATTAAGTTAGATTCGTAATTTGTGTGGAGAACATCTCAAAATGATAATGAAGAGAACCTAACCGCTATGTTAAAGAGATCATGATCAGAATCTGACTTAGCGCAAGTTCTCTTATGGAGTACTCCAATGGTAACTTCCCGAAACTTAAAGGAAAACAATAAGTAAGTTATGGAGATATAGAAAGTTACCGTTGAACCCAACGAAACAGTGAGAAGACCTCTAGATGCCCATTTAACCCTCGCATTTGCTATTTCAATGGGTATCTCCTTCAATTCATTTATGTGGCACAAATTTTGAAGACCAACGGATGAATCAAGGCTCCCACATATATGGAAACATAAATAGTTGAATAAACTACCGCTCTTTCTTTGAATTGCTATTTTGTTAATGTGCATAACTTTTTCAAAAAGCCAATAATTGTTGTGTTAGCCATTCCTTTCACTTTCTTAATTCAAATCTCGCTCTCGAAGTCATGGCAACTAGTTTTGCAAGTTTTGACAAGTTAAACGGAATCAAATCCCAATTGCATAATTTCATAGATACCTCTCTTTGTTTTTACGACATGGAGGATTTTCAAAGGAGAGTGTAGTCTGAGCGGATTCATCCCATCACTGAGAAGCTCCGAGGATGTGGGTTGGTTGAGGCAGTTGGTTTTCCAATTGCAATCCAAGCCTCAAAGTTAATCTACAAATATATACATCATTACAACCTGGAAACAAGGCAAATTGTGCTACTTGATGATACAGTGTTGATTTCGATCGACAAGAAAACTGTGGTGAATTGCATTCGAGTATCAAAATAGGAGCAATATTCAGACTTGACCTTCAGAGGAGCCATTTTCGAGTTCTTCGCAAAGAAGAAGATATGGAGGAAAGAAATCATGCAGACAGGGTTCCAGAAACCACGAAGCGCTAAGAGTAAGGTTCCTAAGACCTTGTTTGGGACCAACCTCAAACTAGAGATTATTGATATCTTGGTCAAACTAGAAGCTTTGAATTTCGTTGATGGTTTCCCCTTGAAGCTACCAAGATATCCCTGTGACATGCACGTGCTAATTGAGACCATGTGCCAGGCCATTCAAGTGAACATGTTGAGCGGGAGCTTGAAGAGGGGTACGAATTCCCCATGAAGGTGGGGGCTTTCAGCTGTGACACCCACTCTGATGCCAAGAACATGTTGAAGGTGTTTGAAATGAAATATAAGTTGAACATGTACGAAGTCCTGAGACCCATGTTCAATCGGAATGGGTATGCAAGGGATGTTTTGCAAATTAGATGTGTAATTAAGCACATTACCACCATTGAGGATTACTAGGCCAATTGCAAGAATGAGTTAAGAGTTGTGATTGAGCCTTCACCAGATCAACAATAGATCAAGTGAAAATGCACAATGTCAACATTGATGTAGGAGTAGAGGATGATGGCTAGAACATGTATAGCAATACTTACCTGACCAAGCTTAGAGGCACTCCAATAAGCTCAGAACCTTGTGAAAACATCAAGAAAGAGCTAGATATAATGATGGCTTGAATCTACAAAGGACCAAAAAATGGGTTGAATGGGCCATAGCTAGAAGGAGTTGGAGCACATCCGCTCAAGCTTCCCCAAAAGTTGCAATGGCTTCCTCTTCCCAAGGTGGTACATCAGGTGCAACCTTATCTATTACCCAAGGGCCAGCACAACCATCAGATGGAGGTGATCAACCTCCCGACAAGAGCATTCCCCTGGCCAAAACTTGTCAGGATGGTTCTCTTCCTATAATCGGAACTCCAATAGAAGTTGAGAAGAAGAAGGAAAAGGAATTAAAAGATGTTGCAGTCACTCTTGCTCTCTCACCTCATAGCAATTCGATCCCATCTGTAAGTGTTGCACTACTCCTTCCAAGTAGTCCCCAAGTGCAAGTAGTGGATCTTGGAGATGGTGGAAGTAGTGAGAGTGAGTCTACTAGGTCTAATGAGGCAATAAAGAAGACTATAGAAGCAGAGAAAGGCCCTAAATCTTCAAAGCTCATCTCACAGGCCTTGAAGAATCCTTTCTCTTCAGGCACAAAAACACTGACCCAGGTCAAGAGAAACATGTTTAGTATAGACACACTTGGAACTACATCCAAGGTGATTGGCACAAAGTCATGGCTGGAGGGCACCTTGGACAGAAAAAGGAAAAGGAAAGAGGAAGGAGTTCCTACCAAAGATACTTTATCTTTGGCTATCTGCTCTGGATCAGCACTGAGTAAAGTCAAAAAGGAGATGACCTTATCAATTCTGGGACAACATCCTAACACGGGGCATCTAACAATGGAAATTACCAAAGCCACTAAAGAGGGGAGGATCGAAGATATGTCTACGAATGATTTTGCCCTGCATTCTATAGATCTTGGGGAAGTCAGACACGACACCAAGGTTGGCCTATGGAAGCCAACAAATGATGTGATAGAGGGACAACTTGAAAGTCTTAAATTATCAAAAGTCGGAATGAAGGTGGAAATTCATGAACTCAATGGCTTTATTAGGCAGTTAGTCACCCCATTGGCAAGCATCTTCAGAATGCCAATTACTAGGGACCCTATTGCTACTGATGTTCAAGCACTCATCTCCCAACTTCAAGAAGACAAACATTTCGGGCAAATTGGTAGAGATTGGAGTGGGAAACTCAAGCTAGAAGGACTTACAATTATTAAGCAGATTGGCAATGCAATATTGAGGCTCAAAATAGAGGACAATATTTCAGCCAATCGAGCCACCTTAGCTGCAAAGAAGGTCAAGAGTGAAGATTGTATTTCCTTACTAAAGATGATTATCCACATGAAGGCTAAGGAAGTTAAAGATTCTGCCTAGAGGAGACAAGCCTCTATTTGAATGGCTCCAGAGCATGCAATTAAAGTCTGAGATAATCCTGGCGGCAAAGGAAGGACTTAAGGAAATAGAAGCCAAAGTGAAAAGGGATGAAGACAAAGATTATGAACTCTTAAGAGGTCTACATACAGATTCCCAGTCTAGTGCACAAGGAAAGGGGATCATCGAAGTGGCCATCATGCAAAAGAACTTCTCTAATTACATAGATGGCTTGACGGAGATATCTTCTGATCTCCAGAACAGAGTTTCTAAGCTCCAAAAACTTGGCAGGTGTGTACATGTTGCTATGGAGGAGATGTAGGAGTGAATAAATGTCATCAAGAGTTAGCTCGCAAGCATTCCAAGTGGCTCTTGAGATACACCAATTTCCATGTTCATAGAAATGAAGAGTTGATTCCAATCATTATTGCTGCCAAAGCTTATAAGGCAAAGTCGGAAAAGGGAAAGAAGGTGAAGTGATCCATATCCCGCCCTTTCATATTTTGATGTAATGATTGTAATAGACAAACTAGCTCCTTCCCATTTGTCATTTTGGAGGAGATGAACTGATTTGAGTCCCATTGTGTAACGATCATCTGGGAATCCTATATGTACTGAATTGAAAGATTAATAAAAGGTCGACTAATTTTTGGTGTGAAATACTTGATGTTACAAAGACAATTGAATGGTATTTTGTATCAATTATTTTCTATTCCATTCTGTTTATGTTAGTTTTAGGTTTTCTCTTTCGTCTAAATTGAATCAAGGAATGAACAAAGTTTTATTCCCCCATTTTGAAACAATAAAGTAAAGATAATAGTTTTGTTATTACAAGTTTAAGAGAAATCCCCTTTTATGTTTTCTTTCAAGTCAATCTTTCCATCTTTGGAGTTAGTTTCTTGCTGATATCATCTTAGTGGAGTTAGTTTCTTGTTGATATTATCTTAGTTTTTAGATAGCATACAGTGTTGAATCGTTAAGCTTCTCGAGTTCATAAGATGTGTGAATCCATAGACTTAACTAATCTTAAAATATAAACTCTTGCCTAAGTTAGTTCCTGTTTAGGCCTAGCTTGGTTTTCCTCTCCTATTCTCGGGTAAAGAACATACTCTATTTTAGAATTAGAAGCAAACATAATTCATTGCAAATCACTAATACAATAGGGAGTTGTACCTAAGAATTTAGAGGGAAGTTGGTCATTTAATAACAACTTTCCAACTATTGTAATCGGATATTGTTCACAAATTTGAGCATTTAAGAGTTAAAATTGAAAAGAACAATTTGTTTACCAATACGACCCTCACCCTATTATGTCACCTTTAACACTCGCTCAGATCTGGCGAATCGAAGGACCATCATATTGCGAAGTATCCTTGTGTTCAATTGGTTCTACTTTCTTGTTATGTGTAATTCCATCTATTGTTTATCTACATTGAATCTTCCTATTTGTTCATACTATCTATTGTTCTGCAATCACACTTTGTATCTGTACAGACTCTTGCCTTCCATTCCAAACCACTAACATACATTGTACAACCTCTAAGTTCAACCCCACCTCACCATACTATAGGAGTTGATGAAATCCAACTCTGCAGTCACCAAGATCACCTACATGCAAATAGCTTGCTGAAGAGAAACCGAATGAGCAAGAGCTTGAAGCAAACAATGCAAGAGAAAATATTTCACAATAGGAAAATGAAATTGTTATGTGAATGGATGGATTTACAATGAGAGAGAGACCGTTTATAAAAGCCTCAAGGAAGCTTGAGAACAAGTTGGAAGGAGGTAGAAGATAAGGTTGACAACCAAGCATCCACAAAAAAGTGGAACATGCTAGAAGGGAACAAACTCCCATGTTGTCAACAACTCATCACTACATGCATTAAACACTAAATATTAAATAAATGCATTAACCTAAGTAAGCTTAAGTAAATAGAATAAATAATTAATAATTAATTAATTATTTACTCTAACACCCCCCCAAAGTGCAACTTAGGGGAATGTCTTAAGCTCGCAAAACTAAGATGAAATGTAGAATGGGTCCCGACAACAAGGCCATGTTAGGTACCCATGTAGAATGCAAAGAGAAAAAAACATGAAGTGAAGGAAGGAAGGCCTCAACCAATCCCCCCAAGGACAACTTCTGCCAAAAAAGAGTCAAGAGACCCACTCAAAACCATAAGTACAACCAGCCCCCCCATGAGAGATACTACAGCCTTCCCAAAATAAAGGAGCCCCTGAAGGAGGGATTGAACCAATACAAATCCTATGTGGAAGAAACAAGGGTACATATCAAGGGAATCCATGAATGAGAGGCAAAATTCGAAAGCCTAGTTAATGCTCAGAGGAGAATGCATGAGGAACCAGAAAGGGAATCCCCAAGGCAGGTGTGATGACACTATCATGAATGTCCACTATAGAATTCGCAACAGGTGCACCTGGAGGCTCGATGAATGGAGTTGGAGGATCAGGCAGAGCAGAAGAAGAAGAATCTTGCTGAAGAGAAAATTCCTCAACTGGATGTGGCGTGGTATCCAAAACAGGGATCTCAGGAACAATACAAATGTTCAAGTATCCTGACTGCACCACATGATGCTCTTGTGAAAGAGAAGTAGTGTGCTCCAACAATGGAGATGGTGGACCAAAGTGCAAGAAGGTGTAGAGACGAGTGGAAGGATCAACTACCCGTGTAGCAATAAGACCTCCTGTTGCACGATCTCGAATGAAGACTGAATCGGTAGTGAACTCAACTATCTTCCCTAATCCAGTACGTGTAATTTGAGAAATCAAGAGAAGGTTGGCAGACAAAGATGGAACATACAATACATCATTGAATATACCATCCTAGATGTGAACTGAACCTTTCCCGCAGACTAGTAGTGTAGTGTTATTCCCCATGAGAATATGAGGAATAGGAGAAGCCTCAAGAGTAGAGAAGACACTGTGAGAAGATGTCATATGGTGAGAGGCACCTGAATCCAGTATCAAGGAACTTGTGAAGGAGATGTAATGGTAGCTTGTAATGCATGACCCTTTCCAAGATCCAATGTAGATGGTGAAGATGTGGAAGAAGACTGAAAGGAAGACCCTTGTGAGGTAGAAGAGGATGGAGAGGAAATAGTGCTCTTGTGAAGGAGAGCTTGTAAATCAGCAATCTATTTCTCATAGCCCATCGAATCTCTTCTGAACACAACGTGCCTCATCATGAGATTGTTTCCCACAATAGGAACAAGTAGGAGTCTCGGTCTTCTTTTTCTCCTTCTTAGAAGATGATGAATCAGTAGAAGAGGGATTTGATATCTGTTTCAACTTCTGCTCCTATGTATTCTTGACAAGCAATGCCTATGACTGTGAACTTAAAAGTGAATCCATCTAATTGATCTTGGATTGTTCACGAGTTAATCGATCACAAAATATCTCAAATGAAGGCATCCTGTGTCTATCACCCAAGGCATCCATAGTGGAGTAGAAAGTTGAAGAGAAGATTTGATACTGTCCCCTCAACTTTGAGAGTATCAAAAAGATACACTCATCATCTATCTTGGTTTTCCCACATCCCTGTAAAAGTGTACGTAGAGATTTGAATTTCATCAAGAAGTCCTTAATGGTGGGAAAGATGTCAGGTGTCAAAGAAGTCAACTCTGCATCAAGCTGAAGTGCTCGGAACTCATTCACTTGGCCAAACAAAGTCTAAAATTTGAGCCAATAAGCTCGTGGAGTAGTCAAACCATCCAAGTGAAATAGTAGATTGTCTGAAATGTTTAGTGCAATCAATCCCATGGCCTCATCCATTTTGTTCCTATGCTGAAGAACCTCAAAAGCTCGTGTAAGAACAGGTTGATTCTCATCCGGACATGACCATAAGCCCCTTGACATGAGAAGTCGTGTCATTTGTGCCTTCCAAGTGTGATAGTTGTGTGGTGTAAGATGGGTCACAAATGGATCTGCCATTGAGAGAAAGAAGAAGACAGAAGTAGAAGGGTCTTATTTTGAAGTAAATTACAGAAAAAAAAATGCTCCCCCCCACAATGTATAAATTGGGCACTCTTTATTTAGTGCAATTATAATAGCCAATTTAGGGCTTATTTCTGAAAGTAGTATTTCTGTCTACAAAAATTACAATCTAATTACAGATCTGGAAAGTAGACAAAAAAAAAATACACTTTCAAAAAAAATAGACCCTGATTATGTGTCCAGATGAGCCCATACTAAGCATTTGAAGTGGCAAAAATCGAGAATTGTGAGTTGCAAAAAAATTTAGGAATAGAGATCTCAAACCACCTACACCAATGTGTAGATCACAAAATCCTACCCCAAAACAAAAAAAAATTGCTCGAAAAATGAGTTTGTATGAGGGAGATATCGATGTTTGAAAATCACCGTTGCAGTTATTTTTTCTAAATCGCTGTCGTCGCACCTCCAAAAAAATTTTAAAAAAGCTCAAAAAATATTAGATCTGTTATGCCAAATCCTCTTTCTCCTTTTTCTCCAAATACTGAAAAAAATGCTCTTCCTCCCGATTGAAGAAAAAATCACAAACAAACTATGGTTTGTGTCTCTGAATCGCGACTTCACAAAAATTCTTCGAACAAGAAGTAACAGGGAGGCTCTAATATCATGTAGGAGTTGATGAAATCCAACTCCGCAGTCGCCAAGATCACCTACATGCAAATAGCTTGCTGAAGAGAAACCGAAGGAGCAAGAGCTTGAAGCAAACAATGCAAGAGAAAATATTTCACAATAGGAAAATGAAATTGCTATGTGAATGGATGGATTTACAATGTGAGAGAGACCGCTTATAAAGGCCTCAAGGAAGCTTGTAGAACAAGTTGGAAGGAGGTAGAAGATAAGGTTGATAACCAAGCATCCACAAAAAAGTGGAACATGCTAGAAGGGAACAAACTCTTGTGTTGTCAACAACTCATCACTATATGCATTAAATACTAAATATTAAATAAATGCATTAACCTAAGTAAGCTTAAGTAAATAGAATAAATAATTAATAATTATTTATTTATTTACTTTAACACATACGACCTCCCTTATTCTACCATACAATTGTTTTGAAACACTCCCACCATACAACCCCCATACCTCTTATCCATATGGCCTTGTTGCTCCCCCTCCCACCGTACAGACCTACATTGACACCATACAGATCTGCATTGACATCGTACAGCTAGAATTTGAAGCCATCGTATGACCACATTCTATACAGCCTCTTTCAAACCTTCTCCCATGTGTAATAGGTCAAATTAATTACGTCATTTGTCAGGCTATATTGGTACGGATATGTTCCGGAGGGGTAGACGAACAGTGGAATATCACATATTTGTGATGTCTTGATAGTATCAACAACCATACCAAGATTTCAGAACCCAAGTAAAACTTACTCTCTGACTCAAAGAGTCCATACAAAATCTTATGGGCAAATGAATGGGTAGGACAAGAATCATTGCCATCACTTGACAAACACATTTGCCACTTAGATTGGTTCACTACAAAGATAAAGTAGAGTAGTGTAAAATGGAAATTGCACACCTTAGAAATTGTTACAAGATAAATTGCACTCAATTTTAAAGCTCAATCTTGTGGTATGTTTTAGAACTCATTTAATACTTAATTTTTTTCAACTCAAATGTCAATTTTGTATTTTTTTGTGTTCTTTCTTGTTTTTGGCCTCCTTTTGGTATTTTATGGCTCTTATTATTATTATTATTTATTTTATGTCGAACTCCCATGCAATTGTAGAGAGGTACCCACACTTGCAAAACTTTCAACAAAATTAAATCGATTATTTAAATTTTGGAACTCCTCCCAAGTTTGCTTGCAACACTCTGTCACTTTTATTTTTAACAAATGTAACCATTTGCTCCTTTGTTCTCTAAAAGATAGTTCTTGCATTTTAAAATTCATGTTACCTTTCATTTTTTTTGAAGGTTGCCCTTAGTTTCCAAGACAAGAATGACAAGGGATGGGGCAACCTTTTAACATATTTCAGCAGTAATATGTTAGTGAATGTCCAAGCTTAAATGTTTTTCTTTTCGATAGTCAATGTAGTCAAAATTTAGAAATATTTCATATGAATTTGATTTCATGTATAAATTGATTTATGACCTTGAGAAAGCCAAACTTATGGCAAAACAAGAATTTCATATAGGTGTTTAGTAACATCTTAGAAAAATCCATTTTAGATGTAGTTCATGCGTATTTAATTGTGCTTGATGATTATTGGTAAAAAAAAATTTATCAAACTCAACATATTCTTTTCTTTAATTCCCTTTCATTAAAATCGCTAAATACAATTATGCAACCATGATTGACTATATCTACTAAATAAGCAATTCATATGGTTTCTTTAGCATTGGATACTATATATAAACTCAATTGTGTGGAGTAAATACAATAATGCACCAAAGTGTGTAATGTTCTCATTATAAAATAAATCAATAATCAAACTATTGTTAATGGGTCGATTGATTTATTATATCTTGAACCCATTTTTTGTTTCCGTAGTTTGTGTTGCCATTGGCTATCTTTGTACACCCTCAAAAAGTTTTCCTGACGGTTATTTAAGCACGGCTTGTAAGTAGTCTTTAGGTATGCAATTTGGATTATTTCTTTGTACTACGAATTCCTGTTGGAGTTCTCTATCGTTCGTCATTTCAGAAGTGAAAGACCTTCCCTATTTGGTTTGTCCAGTTTTGGTGAGATTCAACCCTCACCCTATTACGTCGCCTGTAACACTTCACTTGGATCTAGCAAGTCGAAGCACCGTCTTTTGGCAATTAATAATTGAAGGTTGTTTGTGTTCGGATCTCTATTCTTGTTTGGTATTGTTGGATGAATTCAGAATTAATAATTTAAAGTGCAGATCAAAATCATTCTTTTCTGTACTTTCTCTATCTCTCACAACACTGCATTACTCACCATACGACCTCCAAGCTAAGCCATACCTTCTCCCAACCAACCGTATGATCTCCATAGGCTCACCATACGGACATAGTTCCTATCGTACAACCACCTTGCAAATTATTTTCACTTCACAGTACGACCTTGCATCATCTCTTCCACTGTACGCCATTTTTGGTATCCATAATCATGTCGTATGACCTCCAACCTGGTCTACACACTCCTTCTGACATCTGTACAAGCATTCCAATGGCAACATATCAGTTTTTAGCGGAGTTGTAGGTACGGGTCATCACAGTGGTTTAAGAGCTTCAATCTTGCCAGCTATGGATAGTGAATGAGAGTTTATAGCCAAAAGAGAAGAAGAATACATTCCATTGATAGAATGGTTGTCGAACGAAAACCCACAGCTGCCAAACTCATGGCACTACTGAGGGAGCTTGTAAGGAATCAAGCACAGATCAATGATACTCAACAACTCATGGAAGAAACTCTCAAGAAGTTGATAGACAATAAATATTTGGTGAATAAAATGTTCGCAACACAGACTCGGTGTCGGGTAAAACAAACCCTCATCCAGCATGCTGTCAACCTTCCACGTCTTTTCCTCCACGGACGGAGGCATGACACGGAGGGAAACAATCGACCTTTGAAGAAATGCAAGAACGACTGAGGGAAGATTGGAAGAATGCGAATTTGGAGGAAGATATATCTTACAAAGTTTTCGCAGATATGAGAATGAGATACTCGGGAAGCAAAAACAGAGGATATTTTAATGATGATCTCAGGAGGAAGTTGAGTAAAGTAAATTTGTCTCCATTTGATGGATTGTGGGAAATGAAGGCCGATACTTACTTCCAGCTTAATGCCATGCCAAAAGAAGCAATTAAATTCGCAACATTGCACTTGGAGGGAGTAGCGCATGAACGGTGGCATCGTGGCACCATTACCCTGGGGCATGATCAAATAAATACTTATGCAAAATTCACTGAGAGATTGATAGGTCGAGTTGATGGTAAAGATCCAGAACTCAATTTCAAAGATTTGGCACGACTGAGGAAAACTGGATCGATAGACTAGTACATTACAGAATTTCAGAAACTTTGTTTTGGTCACGGACATTTATGAAAGAAGACGGATAGTGCTCTTCATGGATGGACTGATAGAACCACTGAAAGGTTAGGTAAAGAGGTTCAATCCTGCTACCTGTCGAAGACTATTAAGAAGGCACAAGGTATGGCAACATCATTGCCATCATCCTCGTGAAGTTACTCACATTCCAAACCGTTGGTGTTTCCAAGGGACAAAGATAATAAACCTCTATCGATGAAGCTGTCGTTGGACGAAGCCACCAGACAGGAGCTTCGAAGGAAGAAACTATGATTCAACTGTAAGGGACCTTGGGAGCCTAGCCACAGATGCCTCAAAAAAGGAAAGATCCATTGCATTAAGGTCGTGTCTAATGATGAGGACGAACAGGAAGAAATACCCTCTGAAGACAACCAACATCACGACAACACCAACTAGGTTAGTTTGAACCATACAGAAAGAATTACAACATTGGTACAGCGTGGAGGAACTATCGCCCTAGCCGGTAGCCCGAGGTGCACAGTATTTTGTGTACGCGGAACCCTTCAAGGATAAAGGGTTATGGTGATGCTCAATAGCGAAGCCACTCTAAACTTCATAAACTCATCCCTAGTAAAGCGAAGAGGTCTACCTACGGAGACACATGCAAGATTTTAGGTCAAGGTTGCCGGAGGGACACTTCTACCCTGCACACACCTTGTTCCTCAATTAAGTATCACAATGGAAAATCACACAGTGACTGACGATCTCTTCATAGTGGATCTTGATCACATGGAGGTTATTTTGGGCATATAGTGGATGGAGACACTTGATGAATACACTCAGAGCTTCAAACAGATGGATTTCACTTTTGTTGTCGATGGAAAGAAGGTTGTTCTCCACGGGAATGGCAAATGCGGGTCTGGAGGAAGTTTCTGCACCAGATGGAGGCAATTTTTCGGTGTCATGACGTTGCTTGGGTTGCACATTGTTTTGTTTCAGCAGAACCTATAAAAGGGCAACAAACACCTCCACAGGATGATGATCTCCAAAAGATTTTGAGTGACCATGATAAAGCTTTTATAGACATTCATCTTGGCATACCACCTCATCGAGGGTTTGAACATACTATCAAGTTGGAAACAAGAGCCAAACCGATCATAACCACACCATACCGCCATCCCAAGAAATTCAAAGAGGAGATCGAAAAAATGATTCAGGAACTACTAGAGAAAGGATAGATATCTCATTCTAAGGATAGATGAGTTGTTGGATGAATTGCATGGCATACTATTTTTTGAAAATAGATCTCCATTTCGAATACTACTAGATCTCCATGAGGGAGGAAGACGTGGAAAAGACAGCCTTTTGTTGTCACTATGGGCATTATGAGTTCTTGGTCTTGTCATTCGGATTAACAAATGCACCTACTACATTCCAATCATGAATAAATTGCATAAGTACTTACTAGTATTTTTTGATGACATTCTTATTTATAGCAAGACATGGGAAGATTACCTTAAACAACTCGATGAAGTCCTAAGGATCATGAAGGATCAGTCTTTGTTCGCCAAGAAATCCAAGTGTGAATTTGGTATGACAGAAATATTATATCTGGGACATGTTGTCAGTAAATATGGTGTTCAAGTTCATCAGGAGAAGATTCGGGCTATTCTTGATTGGCCTTCCCAAAATCACTCACAAAATTGTGAGGATTTTTTGGACTATGCAGTTAATACTGGAGGTTTGTAAAAGGGTTCTCTCAGCTCAGCGCACCACTAACAAATCTAACAAGGAAAGGGTCCTTCTAGTGGAATGAAAAGGTGCAATTTACCTTTGATAAGTTGAAGGAAGCAATGAGCACTTGTCCCGTGCCATCTACTTGCTAACCTAGATTTCAGCCAACTGGAAAGCACATTTGTTGGTAGAATATTCCAAAAACACATTTTCCTATAAGCTAATGGATGGCAACACCGAGGATAATTGGTACAAAGTGGTGGATGATGTTATTTAATATTAAAATTGGATATTTTTAGTTTTGGAATCCAAATTGAAGTAGAAAATCTTGAAGGAGGTACACGACTCACCCTTGACAAGACACCCAAGCTTCCTCAAAATGTATAGACGTCTCAAAGAGAGGTTTTCATCGAAGGGACATAAAGGAGACGTATTGCAATATGTAAGTGTTCTGTCTACCAGCAGAACAATTTCGAACATACTCTACCTGTTGAGTTACTGCAACCTCTACCAATTCCAAAACATAAGTGGGAAAGTATCTCGATGGATTTCATAACTAGACTTCCTAAGGTGAATGGAAAAGATTGTATCTTCGTGGTGGTTGACAGATTGACAAAGTACACACATTTCTTTGCCATCCCCTTAGATTTTTCAGGTTACACAAGTTGTCGATCTGATTTTTAGAGAAGTTTTTTGTCTGCACGGTTTACCCCAAAGCATCATCAATGATCAGGATGGGTGATTCATCAGTATTTTCTAGACAGAATTGTTTCTATTGGTAGGGACATAATTAACACCAGGTACTAGTTACCACCCTTAGACAGACAGACAAACAAAGATTATGAACAAGTGGCTCGAAGTTTACCTTCAAAACTACGTTTTGGCACAACAACGGGCATGGGTCAAATGGATACACCTAAGGGAATATTGTTACAATACCACGTGCCAAATGTCCATTGGAATGGCACCATTCAAAGCTCTATACAGGTACGAACCCCTTTCCTTAATTGACACAATTTTGGGTGACAGTCGCGCACCAAGGGCGAGGGATTGGCTTCAGGAATGACAGGACATGCTTAGATACTTAAAGGAAAACTTACAATGGGCACAAAATCAATAGCAAATGTACGTTGACAAACACTAAATGGAGAGGAGTTTTGAAATAGGGGACTTGGTTTATCTCAGGCTCCAACCATATTGAAAATCCTCATTGAAGAAAAAGGGAAAAGAAAAACTTAAGCCATGATTTTATGACCCATATCGTGTAGTTCGTCACATTGATGAAGTTGCCTACGAACTGGAACTTCCATAGGGGAACCATATTCATAACGTCTTTCATGTTTCATGCTTGAAGATGGTCGTGTGGTAGAACGTTACAGTAGCCACAGACCTTTGGCTACTCAATGAAGAAGGAAAGCTCACACTAGAACTAGTTGAGATCATTGAAGTTCGTGAAAAGACCCTACGAAAGCGCATGGTGAAGGAATATTTGGTTCATTGGAAACACTTATCATTGGACGACATGACTTGGGAGGGCAAGCACATTCTTTAGCACTCGGAATTGCATTTACTTGAGGAGAAGCCAAATTTGAGATGGGAGGATTGTAATATTCCCATTATAAAATAAATCAATAATCAAACTATTGTTAATGGACCGATTGATTTATTATATCTCAGACTCATTTTTTGTTTCCCTAGTTTGTGTTGCCATTGGCTATCTTTGTACACCCTTGGAAAGTTTTTTCGATGGGTATTTAAGCACGGCTTGTAGGTAGTCTTTAGGTATGCAATTTGGATTATTTCTTTGTACTGCAAATTCCTATTGAAGTTCTTTGTCATTCGCCATTTCGGAAGTGAAAGACCTTCCCTATTTGGTTTGTCTAATTTCAGTGGGATTCAACCCTTACCCTATTCCATCACCTGTAACACTAAGCTCAAATTTGGCAAGTTGAGCACCATTTTTTTTGCAATTAATAATTGAAGGTTGTTTGTGTTCGAATCTCTATTCTTGTTTGGTATTGTTTGACGAATTCGGAATTAATAGTTTAAAGTGTAGATCAAAATCATTCTTGTTCATACTTCCTCCATCTCTCACAATGCTCTGCATTACTCACCATATGACCTCCAAGCTAAGTTGTACCTTCTCCTAACCAACTATACGGCCTTCATATACCCAACCGTACAGCCTCTATAGGCTCACGTTCCTACTATACAACCACCCTACAAATTATTTTCACTCCACTGTATGATTGTGCATCATCTCTTCCACCGTACGCCATTTTTGGTATCCATAATCACACTGTACAAGCACCGTATGACCTCCATCTTGTTCGACCATACGCAATGTAACCTCTGTGTGTGTGTGTGTGTGTGTGTGTGTGTGTGTGTCTTCCCCTATAGGTCTCTCACGTCTATATCTCCCTCCTCTCTAGTTCTTTCACTCCCTCACCATCTCTCTCTACCTCTTATCCTCCATGTCAATTTTGTGAACTCTTTCTCATATTATCCTCTTTCGCTTTTCTGACTCTCTTATTCTCTCTCCCCTATCTAGTTTTCTCCTTCCATTCTCTACCTTTGCATTCATGTCTCAATTCCCACCCTATTTTTCTCAACCCTCTCTCCCCCTCTCATCTCCTCGTTCCCCAGATATCTCAATCCTCCATGTATAGCTCCCCTCCCTTCCTTCTCATTCCCACCCTCTTTTATTTTTTTCCTCTTCCTCTTCTTTATCCATCCCCTTTGTTATCTCATTACCCACAACAAGATGCTCTGCAACATGTAACTCATCACCAACAACAACCTGTTCATCCACGACCAAGTGGTCTACAATTTCCATGTACGACTCAATGCACTGATCATGAAAACCAATCTCCATCCTAGCATTGATAATATTAGGAAACTCTTAGCAAAAACCACAAGTTGCTCTGTAGGTTTTACATAGACTCCACAAACTAATCAGCAAAACCAATCTCCACCTCAGCCTTGCCATGCCTTCTTCTCTCTCACACAAGTCTTCTAACTAGCTAGACAACTCTCTTCCGGATCGATAGATTCCAGCTCTACAAATCTCTTTAAAACTCAATTATCCCTTCCTTAACTTGATCGGACAAAGCAACATCCAACTGAAAAAATGCCTCTAAAATCTTCTTCTTCACCCTTCGTCCCTTTCTTCACCTCCCTATATGTGAACCCCTCCCTTCTTTCCCCCCCGCCCCCCACCTCTCTCTCTCTCTCTCTCTCTCTCTCTCTCTCTCTCTCTCTCTCTCTCTCTCTCTCTCGCAAGTATGAGGAGAACAAATGACTTCCTTTGATTATAGGCATGGATCCATGGGGAAAACCTAAGTACGCCATGAGAGAAGACATAAAAAATAAAGGGATCTCTTTGCTTTTTTCATAGTATCGTTTCCAAAGCATGCTAGGCAAATAGTGAACTAGTGTTGCAGTTTCAATTGACAAAATCTAAGGCTAGATCATTCCAAACCTTAGCATTCATATTTAATAGCATGCTATGGTTTGATGGGGGCCAAAAAGAAAAGTGGCAACTTTTAAGTCCCTCATCTTGGTGCACTTTCCCCTAAGAATATATTTTGAGAGTAGTTTTCTTTGTAATATTGGATCCTATTTTTATTTCTGAGTATAGATAACCCTTAACTTTCAATTCCTTACAAGAAATCTCCACCATGGATGTATGAAAGTAAATTCATGATGGAGATATATCATCAAGAGGAAATTAGCTTTAGAAAGAGTCTCACGACAAGACCAAACCCAATTCATTCTTCTCACAAGTGAAATCTAAGCCACTAATGAGCCAAATTCATTCATGTGGTGATGCCCATCATCTAAGCGCAAAGTGAATTTTGCCCCTATAAAACATTAATTCAAATTATTTTAAGCTGAAGTATAAGGAACATCACATTCACTATGATTTTATCAATGAAGAAGAGTCAAATTCAAACTTGAGATCTTGACTAAAATCAAATTTATAAATACCAACATATATAGAAAAAAAATATCACATGTTAGAATTTAAATAGAGATCTCTTTAATAAGTTTGAATTTTTACAGATGCTTTTTCTTGTGATATGCAATTCATTGTAATATCATAATATTTTTAGAAATAAGAGCCTAAGCATGTTTCCACATAGCTGGCAAGTATGAGTGGATTTTCCAAGTATTTATGCTCCAATTGAATCTATATCTGCTAATATACTAGAGTAAATCTTCACATAAATGTTTTCAATTATGAATGTGGATTGAAAGTTGATTGTTGGTAAGTTCAAACTTAGTATGCACAAATATGTCAAAAATTTAGTGGTTTTCTAAGTATGTGGAACTCTAGAAATAAATCCTTCAAGTTCTAAATCCAAGCTCCCAAATAAAATAGGATTTATAATATGTTTGTAACTAATATGTTGGGATCAAGAAAACTAACAATTAGTCCATGCAATGGATAGGTATTATAAACAACCTTAAGAAAAATATATGTCAAATATTAATATTAAGTATGTCATATTTTTTCAAGATTTTATGAATTTGAGAATGTACTATTTTGAGTTGGCCATGTGTTTTCATATTGATTTTATTAAAACTTTTTTGTTTAAGTTGTATTGAATCTTTTCTTAAGGACCAACTTTTAGATGTTATGTTAAAACAAAAGTGTATTGTTATCAAACTCAAGAAGCTAGGTATGTCAATCTAAGACAATTTTTGGATAAATTTTCATTAGAATTCACTCCTGTTGTAAGAACACTTTCCTTCATATAATGTAGTAAAACATTTAACGATATCAATTGGATAAATAGTCTAATTTTTACCAAGTCACTTATCTATAGTATCAGAATATGGTTTAAAATTAGAGTACTAATGTTTCATTCAAGATTTAATTTTAGATTTAATTTTGTGATTGGGGATTTTGATCATATAGTTATTGTATTGGTGTAATTAGTAAGAGATCTACTGTTCAAAAGTTAGTCTTTTGTAGTGTATCAATAGGAAATACATGTTTATCAAGTGCATTCATTAGTTTAGCACCCATTATGAAGAAGATAAAAGAAGATTATGGAAGAAAGATATATATGATTTATCCCTTGCCCCTTTGCCACCATTCATGGATAATTCCTACTTATAATTAAGTATCTAGAGTGTTCCCAAGCAAATTTTTAAGCGCAATAAAAGAATATATTGAAAACTCTTCCTGTTTTAGTGGAGCAACTATTGCATAAAGATTGAAGATAAGCATTGAAAAAATGTAGGACTAGAAAAAAGTAGTAGAAATTTATTGAAAGAATTGACATTAGCTTCACAAAATATTTCTCCTTTTATTTGCCTCCAAATTTCCTTGATTTTTTTTTTAAAATATTACTATTATGAATTTATTTAATCATACTACTTAAGGCAAATGTTTTAATAAATAAGCAACAATATTTAAGACACATGGAGCCACAAAGCTCCACAAATCGTTGCAAAACAGTTGAGCCAAAGTAAAAAAGCAAGGGTGTTGGGAGTAAAGAGAAACCAACAAAATGGATAATAAAATTATAAAAAAATATTACAAAAATAAATACTAAATTGACATGAAATAAGAGATAAAAAAATGTCTCCAAGGAAATTAACAAATTTTATAATTATTGTGATGAGTAAAAAAAGAATCAAAAAATGGGATGGGATCTAGAAAATTCCAAGGAAAAAACCATATAAAAAAATGTCAAGAACAAATCCATCTCTTAATTTCATCATTTTAGATTCCTCTTGAATTTTTTAATAATAATAAGAACAATGATTCCCTTGCCTTTATTCAATAGAAAGATGTATAAATATAATAATAACCCATTTCAAAAGCAACAAAAAGAAGTTGTTATCGACAAAACATATGACTTTGTACATAGTGAAATGAATCTCCCACAAAAACATTTACACTAGAATCAAGTACAAGAACTCAAGATTTGTAATATTGTTGTGATTAAAGATTGCAAGCTAACATTAAATTTGGTAAATGGAATTTAGTCTTCACTACCATTTGCTAGGTATGCAACTAATGCAAAAATATCTTATTCATATTCACTCTTGTATCTTATAGATAAAGATATTGGATAGGTAATGATTACAATGTTCATTACAATAATCAAATGTTAATGCCATTAGATTCAAGAATTTACAGAAATATTCTTTCATCTTTAATATAACTATAATTCTTTATTGGTTCATAGAATACAAGAACATGGATAACAATTTATTATTAAAGTGTAAGCTCTTTGCCTTCAGGCTAACCCAAGTATTGTTCCTACCTTTCCTTATGTCCACAATTTTAATGAGGTATTTAGCTTCATATTGGTGATGTTGATGTGTGTAACTATTTAAAAGTTTTTAATCCATTTTACTTTTGCATGGCTTCTACCATCTAAGTATTTTCCTAGTTTATTTCTAAAATCAATCTAAAAATTGTGGAATCCACCACTTAGCTAATCAATGAAAACGATGATATCAACTAGTTGACTAGTATAGACCTCAATATAATTAGATTAACCAATTCACTCAAGCATACATATAGACACCCATAAATCTCTAAATAATTGAATCACAATTATAATCAATACAATTTAGAGGGCTAAAAGTACTTTAATAAACCCTAGCACATGCAAGGAAATACCTTGATCACGATGTAACAACTCTATCCAACTTTAAACTAAGATAGAAATTATTCTAGAAAACTAAGATAATCAAGGTGACACCTCATTATGACAAGACACATTATTCAACTTATAATTGAAATAGAATATATGTCATGTCTACAAATGACCATCATGTGTAGGTGAGAAGTGGTTCAAGTTGAGGATTTGATTGGAGAACTAACTCTTTTATTTTGCATAACAATTGTAATATTGCTTTAATGTTGTTCATTTATAGTTTTCACTATCACTTTACTCATTTTAAAAGGGAAAATAACAACTATTCATAGTTGTATGTATGAGAGAACATTGATAAATTGCATTTGGATAAGTAAACAAAGGAAAACAATTCTAGAGTACTACAGAGTGTGGGCAGATTTTATTTGTACTACAAAGAATAACATCCTTCTAAGCTTCAAATATTCTTGAAGTAGATACATCTACAACTTTTGAGTTATCTAAAATGAATCGTAAAGCTTATAGAATAAGTGCTATTGTTCTATATAATAAAATAAAATAATATATAATTCTTGGGTGAGTAAACAAAGGGCATGGTCATCAAAAATAGACTAATATAATAATGCAGTAAACATTAAAATATCAATTAATTTGTGGATTATGCAATCTTGGAATTCTGTCCGGGACATTTCAAGATGCTTAATGAGGTTTGTTGGTCACCTGTTCATCCTTATTTAGATTAAAACAAAGAAAATATAAAATAAATAAGCATTTTTACATCATTTTTTTAATGAATAGTCCCTTCTCTATTAATTAAATATTAAAGTTACATATTCACAAAAAAGGGCCACAAGATACAAGATCACCCCATGAGATTTAAATGGTAGAGTTGGAAACACTAACCATTATCCATCAAAGCACACATATAAGTAGCCCTTAGGCGGCTAAAGTAGTGCTATTTGAGGGAGGAGGATCTTGTAGATCAGGAAACCCCCATGTATCAATGGGTTAGAAGGTGGCTCAAGAGAAGCCCACCTGTCATCAACAACAACAATAGTATGTTTTTTTCATCTCCCTCTACCTTGGGATCAGCAGTAGGTGCAGGCCAACCAGGAACAACATGAGCAGTAGGAGGAGCATCTAGGGACCACCTCGAGCCACATCATGGAGAAGCAGAGCGGAGACGATGAACATCCCATCTACTAGGAGAGCGGCGAGGGCCCTGGGGAAGCGGCATCTAAGAGAGGCGAGCAGAGGAAATGTGCCCCCGGTGGCGACCACACGGCAGAGTCTTGTCCATTGAGGTGAAATCTGGCATCACTTGAGAAACCATGCACAGTGCATAGCCCCAATGATTAAGAAGCTCCTACAGGTGGGCCACCTCCAAAGCCACATTATTAGCCTATACTTGAATCTATAGCATTACATTCTTACATATGTAAGTCTTAGTAGACATAACAACATTTATATCCAGAAAATTGTGTGTAAAAAGCACAACATTTCTATCTTTCCAAAGAGTGAAAGCCTAAAAGCATGCCAAATCTAGGAGAATTTAAATAATATTTTGGTAGAGTCCCCAAGAAAAACTATATGCCAAGAAAACGGTTCCAGCCTAAAAGGCTTGAAAAAATCATGGATCTAGGGCCAATATTGTTGAGATCTACTACAAAACCAAAAGATGTGCAAGAAAGTCTCAAGTGGCCCACAAAAAGGATAGCATGGGTCAGGAATACCAAAATGCTTGAGTCAAGGACCCGGAGGGAAACCTTGGAAAAGAACACACCAAGCAAACTATGCAATCTTTAACTTAGTAATTGCTTTCCAAATATTATTAAACATGTATCTCAAATTCTGTTGTGTGGACTAGAGGTGCCAGGGCTAGTTGAGAGACTCAACCATAGGCAAATGAGACACCAACCATAAGTATCCCATTCTCAACTTGTAAGAGTACACGAATACCACTTCCAATCCTTTTAGCAAGGCTTGGTTGTTTGAATACCTAGCTTATGAAGCAAGTGAGGTGGCAGAATAGTGACCAAAACATCAAAGTATGTCGATCTAGACGAGTCAGGTGATATTGGGCCTACATATCTTTCCAAGATCTCACATTCATAGAAACTCTAGAAAACAAATCTTTGGGTGTCCAAATGCCGCATTTGAAAAAACATTGTGCATTGGCACCCTAAATCTTGGCAAGTGGCACACCCTCAATAGCAAACAAGGGTGACCACCGCAGATTGTGTTGATTCAAGGAAAGCCCATATCTGAAACCATTACCATCCCAATGAAGCTATGACTTGATAACCTCTTAAGCTCTCCAAATGCTCTTAATAACAAAGGAACCTTGGATATGAACATGATCAAAGGTGATGAGAAGGGTTTGAAACCCGATCCCCTTCGAAGTGGACCTGTTGACAAGAAAACCAGAGGAAATGTAGTGCCTAAGAAGAATCTTCTAGGCCTCATCTCTAGAAAGAGCTCTAATGACACACTTAATACACAAGGTAATACCTTGTTTGTGAGTGGAGATAAGGCCTAGCCAACTAGATTCCTTAGGCAAGCAACAATTTCCCAAGCAACTCTGTGGAAGCCATGATGCTCACAGTTTGAAGCCTAGAGGAAATCTGTTAGAAGCTTCTCCAATTTGGAATAAAAGGCTTTAGAAGGAGCCCAATAGGAGGAAATATGCACATGGGTAGCAGTCAGGACCTTTGAGAAAATTTGGAATTGACCAGCCAAACAGAGAGGCTTGGTAATCCAATAGTCCAACTTTTGGGAGATTTCGTCGAGCACAAGATTTCCAAAGGTCCACTGTAGAAGCTTGAAAGGAAAAAGGGATACCCAAAAAATGAAAAATTTCACCATGTTGGATCCATTTCCACTAGTATTGAGCTAGCCAAGGTGGAGTAGGAAGGAAAGATTGTCTTGTGTCACTGAATGGCTGGCCCAAAAGCCAGACAAAAGATATCCAAGCATTGGAGTGCATTAGAAACATTGTCCTTGTCCTCAGTGAGGGCAAGGAATCATCAACAAAGTGTCCATTGACAAGTTGAATGTGGGACTTAGGAAGAGAAATGCCCCAAACTTAACTAGAGGAGATGTTGTGTGCCAAAAAGTAAGCAAACCGTTCAATAGTTGGGAAGTACAAAGCAAGAGCTAAAGGACAACCCTAGCAAATAGATCTAAAAAGGCCAAAGGCCTTAGATTGTCTGCCATTAATGGTGATGCAAGCAGAAGAATCTCAAAAAAACATCTCCACAAACTAAAGAAAGATAAGTCTTGTCCTAAAGCTTTTAGCATAGCAAGAATGAAGAGTCATTCAATGCAATCATAAGCTTTGGAAAAATCAATCTTGAGAAAGAGAGCTTGTTGCTTAGACCTACGAGCCCATTCCATGCCTTCCTAGACAACGATGATGGTGTCTAAGATATAACAAGATTTGATAAAGCCTATCTACTATGGTCAAACAACCAGAGGAAGGAAATGTCAAGTTTTAAGTGCCAAAGTTTTGGCTACAATCTTATAGGAGGCATTCAACAAAGTGATAGGCCTCCAATTATAGATATCTTCAAGATCACCAACCTTAGGTATGAATATGAGATTGATTTTTTTGATAAGGTTACCTAAATATTTAGAGTGAAAAGCTTCCAGGTAAACCTTGTGAAGTCTAACCCAATGGAATCCCAAAAGGCTTTGTAAAATTTACATGGGAAACCATCACACCCAGGAGCCTTGTCATTTGCCATGGAAAAGATAGCCTCCTGGACATCGCCAAGAGTAAGAAATTTCTCACAAACATCACACTGTTCAACTGCAAGGTAGTTAGGAGCCACAGTGGTGCATTCCTTCAAAGTTTGCACTCGCTTCAGTGATTGATCTTGAGCAGTGAAAACCTTTTCATAATGACAGACAAAGGCTTGAAGAATTTCAGAAAGGGTAGAAGGAATTTTTTTCCCTTTATTGATTTTTTAATCCCAAGCAAAGTATGTTGAGCTATGAGAACTTGAAAGAATTCCTTCGAGGCTTGGTCACCAACCTTAAGCTAGTAGAGATGGGCTTTGATTTACTCCCACTAGCAGCATAATTATTGGCAACCTGCTTCTGATGGCGGGGATTGGTAGGATGAAGTTGTAGGATGGATCAAACAAATTCAAGGCCAGAGCCTTCGAAGCCACACACAAAGCTTTGGTGGTGGCATCATAGGACCGCCTGCAGAATAATGCAAGTTGATCCAAAGAAATCTTCTTGTACGAGTGATAGGATCATTCCACCATTGAATCCACTCAAAGTGGGTGTGGGGTAGAGGCTCTAAATTCCAAACATGCAATATGTGTGCCCTACTGGGATCATGACTTAGCAATGATGTGTTGAGGAAAATTTGATTTTTGGAAGGATGTTTCTAAAATATTTTCCAGGTGACAATAAAAAAATTTGGGAAATGATCTGACAAGGTCACATCCAATAGAGGAATGATAGGCAGATCTCTTTCTTTAGAAAAAGAGAAAAAAAATATTGTGTAGATATCATTGCATGATCAAGTCTTTTAAAAACCTTGTTAGAGCCAGCTTTGAAATCAAACCAATTATGCCAATCCCCAACAAAATGATGGTGATGGACATTGGGATTTTAAAAAACCTAATTTATTGCATATGTAGTACCTGGATTCTCTTTCTCCAGTTGTCCACCAAAATGGCAGAATACCTTCTTTATCAGTGACCAACTCAATCATATTGAAGTCCCCAAAAATAACCCAGGTGGTAGGTGGCAAGGAATCTTCCATCCAATGCCACAACTAATATCGTTCAATAGCATCATTGGGAGCATAAATATTAACTATACCAAAAGAATGATTATGGAAGGACAACGAAATCCATACAATCTTGTGCATGGGATCAAAACTATAAGCAATAACAGAAGAAGATAAATGAGGTAAAAGGAGAGTAACTACACCACCTTGACCAGCTTCATGCTGGGAAGAAAAAACCATGTTGTCTATCCAAATAACATGGCAAGTAGCGTTAAGCAAAAATCCTAAAATCTTAACTTCCTATAGACAAAGGATGTCTAGGAATCCAAGTTAATATCTAGTATCATGTACATAGTATTTGTGAGGAAGGTCTATGAGACCCCACACATTCCATGAGACAAAAATCATGGAAATAGTTCTTGCATGTCTTCCTCGTCCCCAAGAGAGGATAAATTGTTATGCAAAAATGAACCAAATGTGAAAGTAGAAGAAGATTTACCACAAAAGATGATTTTCCTCTTCTCTGAACCACCATCAAGGTTTTATCCATGACCAGCTGGGATACAAGAGCATCGCAAGGGATGAGATGCAAGTGGGACCACCATGGATGCCACCTAAGGAGAGTGGACCCACGCGGGTTGAGAAGCACCCACATACAACACAATCCCCTAGTGGACAGGGTTTGAAATGGTTGGTCAAACTACCAGTGTGTTCTTGATGTCATGATAGAGGTAATAGGAACAATCTCCAACAAAGGTTGGGAAAAGGAGGACCCTTGTTTCTTGGATGACAAATCGATTTTGCAACCTAACTCATACCCTTTACATCATTTTTTCCATCTATTGTTGGCACTTACGAAGAAAATAATTTAAAATAAAATAAAATTGTCAAACATAATATTCATTAAGTCGAAGAACTCAATATCCCAAAGAAAATAGAAAAATAAACCATGTGTTTCTTTATACATGAATGACCATGAAATAATTCACTTTTTAAAATGCAAATTATGGAAATTATAACTTGTAAGGACTATTGTTTCAACAACACATGCCACATAAAGTTTTTACCTTTGAGGGAATAATCCGCTTATCTTCCTACTCAAAGTTTTTGAATCATGGAAATGGTGTTGTGTTTGTGTTCAATGATCTCATTATGCCTTGAAGGGTGTCTTCAAGTGTTTTGGCTAGCCTAAGTGAT
Source organism: Cupressus sempervirens (assembly GCA_028749045.1). Taxonomy (NCBI): domain Eukaryota; kingdom Viridiplantae; phylum Streptophyta; class Pinopsida; order Cupressales; family Cupressaceae; genus Cupressus; species Cupressus sempervirens. The sequence goes on from CM053783.1 coordinate 745,535,819, forward strand.
TTGGGGAAGGTTCTCCATGCACCTCTCGTCAAGTCTATGTCTTCACATGAGTGTGGTGCACATGGTTCTCTAGGCATAAGAGAGGTTATTGATTTTCTTTCTCTGTCAAAGGGAGTTAGGTGTATTTGTTTGAAGGAGGGAAATTCTTCATGATTTATTGCTACTCTTACAGTTGGGGATTCATCATATGCCTACCCAAAGGATTCAATAGCTAGGCTTTCTATTTTGGATGACAATGTTATTGTTGTTTCTATAGTTGAGGATCATGTTGCTGAGGCTCTATTGTGCTCTTCACCTATTTCAAGTGAAGAGGTTGGTGGAGGCCCTTCTAATCCCAATGGTAGTTCCTATGCTGAGAGAGTTGTGAATGGTAGTGGTAGGGATTAGGCTTCTCCATTTCCAGTCTGTCAATCTATTGTTGTTATGTTGGAAGAGGAGATTGTGGAAGACATCAATTTGATGACCTCTGTTATGTTCTATCATGCTATCATTTGCATATTTAGGGGTTTAAATCCCTCTCTTCATTAGCTTGATCAATGGATTACCAATCACTGGAGCCTATTATTATGGATTTGATTCATATTTTTTTGTTAGCTCGGGTTTTGAATATGTTTTAGATAAGAAGACTATTCTATGTAATCATTTTTTGACCTATGAGACTTGCTTCCCTTTGATGATCAAGCCTTGGCATGAGGATTTTAACCCTTCTTTGAAATCATTTTGTAAGATGCCTATTTGGGTTAGGCTTCCATACCTCTCTCTACATTGTTGGATGGATCATTTCCTTGAAGAAATTGACAAGCACTTAGAGACTTTGTTACAGTAGATGAGGAGTCCTCTACTAGTCTTCACTCTATATTTTCTCACATTCTTGTTGGCATTGATGCTTCAAAAGGTTTACCTATAGATATTAAGCTCAAATCCCCAAAGGGTTCTTGGATCTAGACTTTGGACTATGAGGGAATCCCTTTCAAATGAAGAAACTATTTCACGACTAGGCATATTGTGGCTAAATGTGTGATAAAGAAAGATACTCTAAAAAATTCTTCCTCGTGGTGGAAGGGTGCCTTTACTCATCATTAAACAGTTATTAAGAGCTCTCCTCATTCGAATGGGCATGCCAATGATCTTGAGATGGCCCTTGATGGTGAATCTCCCCTTGATCCCACTATGGGTTCTTCCTCTTCGCATCATGTTGTTTCTCCTTCTAATGTTGGAATTGAAGGCATGACTATTTTCCTTGCTGAAATTAACTTTCCTTATTCAACTGTTGTTATTATCTCTACTTATTATCTTGCCTCTAAGGATCTCATGGCCTCTATCGCTGCTAGATGCATTGTGTGTTTAGGAAGTGTTGGTTCTTCATCTATTTCCCTTGGAGAACATATTGTCACTTCCACTATTGGTTCTGATAGATTTGAGGACTTGTTGGTTGAGCAAGTTGAGGTGATCAATGCTGAAGAAGGATGGATTAAGACTCCTCTCCTTTTGACATGACCCATATATCCCACAAGAAGGGATCTAAGGGGTAATCTTTTAAAAAAATCCATTTTGGAGTAGTCTGATTGATGTTTGTTTATCTATTGTTTCTTGATTGCTAGATCTAGTTTGTGGGGGATGTGTGTTGTCTAGACCCCCTTTCTTCATTTTTATCCTATTTTTTCCTTGTTCTCTTAGTAAAGCTTATTGGATATTTTACGGTGTGGGTTTTAGGTTCCTAACTTAAAAACTTTCTTTGTATTGGTTTTTAGGGTCCCTTCAAAACCTAGTGTCACTTAATAAAAAATGACACAAGCCACATAAGCAAAGTGCAAAGGACAAGTGTCAGTTAACTAACTCAAATGTTGACTCCACATATTGACAAATCAAAAATAGTTTCTATTTTAATTTTCATGGGAAAGAGAAAGATTTAACCAACTTGTTAAATAGAATAAGTAAAACCATGAGTTTATAAACAAGAAGATTGTCAAGTATATAGTTAAATGCACTACTAGTATCAACATGAGATATTACATCAAAATAATAATAATTTTGACCAATAATTAACATCAAAGGCTAGAAAAGTATTAACAGATTTCGACATCCTTGTTGAACACATCAATATAATGTTGAAACAATTGATTAATTGTGTATTGTCCTTAATGTTACACAAAATGTCATATCATCACCAATCAATATATGTTGAGCTCACTCGAGTATTGAAGATAGCTTTCTATGGCTACCAAGCACTCCAGAGTTTGCCTAGTTTAGAAGTCAGTATCTAAAGAGTTCACTTGGGCACCAAAGGAAAGTCTGCGGAAGATGAGTGTTAACCGAACTCACTCGGTTAATGAAGAAAATGTTGGATGGAATCAGTGTTAACCGAGCTCACTCAGTTACCAAAGGAACTTTGCAAATATTCAATGTTGACCGAGTTCACTTGGTTAATGTAGGAAAATCATTTCTGAGTTAGTGTCTACCTAGTAGGGTTGGCTAACGAAGGATTTTCTTGTTTTGGCATATTGAGTTCAATTGTTTTCTGTGTTGGTTCTAGCTGACTGAGAAGATGGATATTAATTATTTTAAGTTGTACTCTAGTCAACTTGACAATATGAAATATATAAATATAAGGTCAAGTTGAGGATTAGAAGTGTGTGAATGTGTGGAAGACAATTGAATATTTAATGATGAAAAGAGAAAGTAAATGAGAAGGATAAGCAGAATATCCTTGTGGGGATGAAAGAATATGTTTGATCAAGAAGGATCAAGTATACAAGCTAGAATTGAGATCTGTAATTAGCAATTCAGTTGCATCAAAAATTAGGTCATGTCATTGTTACTCTCTAACCATTGTAGCAGTGATCTAAATCTCTTAACAGAGTTAGCTTAATAGCTATTTGTAAATCCTCTAACAAGGTATCATTTCTATTGAGGTGTCTAAAGACCTCTAGCAAGGCCACTCCTAACAAAGTGATTAAATCCTCTAGCAAGGTCACACCTAATAGTGTGTTTTGTAACCTTTAATAGGGTTGGGTCCTAATAGGGCTCACTTCAGAAGAGTGAAAAATAGTAACTAGTTGCAATTGGTGATTTTTCCCAAATTGGGTTTCCATGTTAAATCTTGGTGTCAAATGTGTTCATATTATTTTTCTTGCGTGTTTGCAACTAATTTAAAGTAATAAGTAATCATACATAACATCTTAAGATTTTCATGTTAAGTGTTTGCTAAGCATTCTCAGTATTTACCGAGTTACAACATTTTTAGTGTGTTTATCAAGCAACAATAGAGTTCAGTTTTAAGAGATTATTTTGTATTGACATCTAAGGGATCTAGGATTTAATTTTGTAGTAAATGGTTCACCCCTCCCCTCTCATTTACTCTTATATTTCCAACAATTGGTATCAAAGTTTTTGGTGCTTGCAGAGAAGGTTTCAAGGACCTAAGTTAAAGATCAAGACTTCTTACAAAAGAGAGATTCCCAGGTTAAACAGAGACAACTTTGCAGTATGGCAAGGACTTATGAGGTTACATCTAGCTACTATCAGTGATTTAGGTTGTAAGTATCGTGATATTGAATACAAGACTCCTACTAGAACATTATCAGTTGAAGATATTGCTGAAAAGAAAAATCATAACATCATAATGATTGATATTGCATCTGCTCTTAACTATGTTGAATTTGATGAAGTAAAAGGCTATACTACAACTCACGCAATGTGGATCAAATTGAAAGACATCTATGGAGGAGATGACAATGTAAGAAGAGCTAAAGCATAAATTTTCAGAGGACAATTTGATCAGATGAAAATGAGAGAAGATGAAAACATTGCAAAATATGTGGAAAGATTCAAAGCAAGTGTAAGTACAATCAAAGCATCTAGAGGAGTCATTGATGACAAAAAAATTGTAAGCAAGGTACTTAGAACTCTTCTTCCTATTTATGAAATTAGATTGTCTGTTATTCAAGAAATGATATGTGATCCAAATAGCAATATAACTTTGGATTCTCTAGTTGGAAGATTGATAGCCTTTGAACTGGATAACTATGATAACTATGTTCCTAGCTCCAAAGGTATTGAATCTGCATTTGAAGCCAAACTTTAACTCAAGAAAAGAAATAAGAAATCATTTCCAATCAATCATGAAGTGAAGGAGAAACAAAAGAAAGTTCTAACAGTGATCTTGAAGTTGTTGAAACCCTACTTGTAAGAAAATACTCCTCAAAGGAATGTACAAAGGTAAGATTACTCTAATCTATTTTTCTTGTGAAGAAGTTGGTCACATTGCTGCAAGATGCTCAAACAAAGAAAACAAGGATGAAAAGAAAAATAATAAGTACAAAGGCAAGAAGGAATTCAAGAACTACAAAGAAAAAGGTAAGAAATCTCATTTTATGGCTAAATATTCAAATAACAATGAAGATGAAATGGTATATATTGCTGCAAAGGAGAATCTAATGATGGAGAAAAGATGGCACTTATCTCTCATGGTAGAAAAAGTGATACGAGATTATTGATAGTGGTTGACTGGAGATAAATCAAAGTTTGAAGACATGGAATATTATGATGGTGTTAGTGTGAGATTTGGAAACAATAAACCTTATTGCATAAAAGGAAAATGATGTATCTCTTTGGCCAAAGAACTTATATGTGATAATGCTTATTGGGTTTAAGGACTAAAGCATAATCTACTGAGTGTGGCATAGTTGAATAATATTGAATTAAAGGTGGAATTTATGGATGGGAAGGCCAAACTACAGAATGGAAAAGGAAATCTGGTTGGATCTAGCAAGAAAACAAAAGCGAACCTATTCTATCTAGATCTCAATAAAAGTTCATGTTTTATTGCTCAAGTAGAAGAAAGTTGGTTTTGGCACAAAGATTATGTCATGTAAACTTTGATAATCTAGTTAAGATAAGCAAACACAAAAGAGTAAGAGGTATTGCTAGCTTAAGGAAACCTGATATGGGTCTATGCAAAAATTGTCAAATTGGTAAGATGGGAAAGACTAGTTTCAAAAGCAAGAACTATTATTCTAAAGAAGTCTTAGTGCTTGTGCATACAGACTTATGTGGACCTATTAGAATAGTGAGTTACAGTGGAGATAAGTTTTTCATTATTTTTGTTGATAACTATTCTGAAATGATGACTGTAATGTATCTGAAAGAAAAATTAGAAGCTTTTCAAACATTCAAGTGGTATCTGGCAAGAGTAGAAAAAGAAATTAGAAAGAAGTTAAAATGTTTAAGATCAGAAAAAGGTGGTGAATTCATCTTCAATGAATTCAATGAATTTTTCATTGAAAATGGAATTAAAAAACAAGTATCAACTCTTGGTACACCTCAATAGAATGGTATAGCTGAAAAAAGGAATAGACCCATCATGGATTGTGCAAGAACATTGATGGTAGAGAAGAATGTTGTAGTCAAATACTGGAAGGAAGCTATCAGCACTGCAGTTCATATTTTGAATAGAGTATAGCTGAAGAAAGAATCAAATAAAACTCCTTATGAAGTATGGTATGGCTACAAACCTAATGTAAGTTACTTGAAAGTATTTGGCAGCAAATGTTATATCTTGAAGGAATCTAGAAAAAGAAAATTTGATGTCAAAGGTGATGAAAGAATATTCCTAGGATACTCCTATAGAAGTAAAGCATACAAGTGTTTGAATTTTTCAATTCATAAAATCATAGAAAGTGCACATGTGAGAATTGATGAGTTTGCAAAAAAGAGTGAAGAAGAAAGTAGCAAAAAGATTGACGATTATAGAAGATTTGTTTACTATGAACCTGATACCCTACCAAATCTATCTAATAGACATGAGGCCTCACCTCCCAAGTCCCCAAAATCTCATATAGCTATCGAGTTGTAAACAATGCAACCTGAGTCACAGTCTAAAGGACCTGAGTTAGAGTCAAAAGATACCAAGCTAGAGCAAATCGAATCTGATGGACCCGAGTCACAGACAGTGGGACCCGAGGTTGATACTGAAGTTCATGATGAAATCAATGAAACTCATTCCAAATCCAAAGAACCTATGTTAGCAATATATGTTAGAATGCATTATGCTCCTGGTCAGATTATTGGAAACAAATCAAATGGGAAAATGATAAGAAGTAAATTGAAAGGTAAATGTTTACTTGCTGAATTTGAACCTAGAAATGTTAAAGATGCTTTGGATAATGAAAGTTGGATTGAAGCAATGAATGAAGAAATAGAATAGATAGAGAAGAACAAAACTTGGACTCTTGTTCCTAGACCCAAGGGAAAAAAAATGCAATTGGCACAAAGTGGGCATTCGAAAACAAGATGAATGAAGATAGAAAAGTTTCCAGTTACAAAGCAAGGTTGGTATGTAAAGGCTATTCTAAAGAAGAAGGTATTGATTGTGGTGAAACTTCTGCTCCTGTTGCAAGATTAGAAGGTGTTAGAACTTTACTAGCATATGCAGCTCACAGAGGATTTAAAGTTTATCAAATAGATGTAAAATCTGCTTTCTTGAATAGAATTCTTGATGAAGAAGTCTACATTGAACAACCTAAAGGTTTTGTAGATCCTAGCAAAAGGGGCATGGTCTACAAATTACACAAGGGATTATATTGTCTCAGGAAAGCTCCCAGAGCTTGGTATGAAAGACTTCATAACTACTTGATAAATATTGGTTTTCAAAGAACCACTGATAACGGTAGTCTATATATCAAAGAAGGATCAGACAAAAAGATTGTGTTGGCAAAAATATTTGTTGATGATACTTTATTCATAGGAAATGATCACTTGTGCAAGGTATTTTTAGAAAAAATGAGTAAAAAATTTGAGATGTCTATGTTTGGAGAGATAAAATTCTTTGTTGGATTACAAATTCAATATGATAAAGATGGTATTTGCATTACTCAATCTAAATATATCAAGGAGATACTCAAGAAATTTGGAATGGAAGACTCAAGACCAGTTGGAACCCCTATGTCTACTGGACCACATATAGATCAATGATTGGAAAATTGTAGTATATAGTGCACATAAGACCTAATATTACATTAGCAGTCGGTATGGTGGCAATATTCTCAACAAATCCCAAAGAAAATCACATGATGGAAGTCAAAAGAATCATGAGATATCTGAAAGGTACTGAAGAATATAGCTTATGGTACAAAATAGGAGGTGATTTGGATTTAAAAGTATTCATAGATGCTGATTGGGTAGGAAGTATTGATGATAGAAAAAGCACCAATGGTGGAGCATTCTTTCTTGATAAAAGACTAGTGTCTTGGACAAGCAAGAAATAGAATTGTATCTCTCAATCCACAGAAGAGGTAGAATATGTGGCAACAATAGTCAACTGTTCTAATTTTTTTTAGTTCAAAGAATTGTTGACAGGTATAAAGATAGAGATCAAGAATTTAGTAGTTATATACTCTGATAACACCAGTGCAATTAGTATATCAAAGAATTCAATGATGCATACCAAACTAAAGCACATTTCTATAAAATATCATTTCTTGAGAGAATTGGTTCAAGATGAAGAAGTAAGGTTGAAATATGTAAATACAAAAGAAAAAATTGCAAACATATTCACCAAGCCATTACCTAAAGATGCATTTCTATATCTAAGAGGTAAGCTAGGGGTCATTCCCCTAACTGAAGCTCACTAAATGAAGTCTAGTGATGTATCAACCAAGGCATTATTGAAGATCAGTTATTTGGTGCAATATTGACAAAGGAATATTGCAAATGAATTAGTACTTGAGGTACATTGATATTAACCGATTATTTTCTTTGGATGAGATGTCAAAGAGGGAGAAATTTGATGCCATATAGAAATTTTGTAAAGAGAGAGAGCTATCAAAGAGGGAGAATAAACTTGGTCTGATATCAAAAGCGGAGTTTGCTATCAGAAGAAGTTCTAGCAAACAGAAGTTTTCTAACAAAGGGAGAAACTAAAGGTAGAAAGAGTTCACACTAACAAAGGGAGTTCTCATGGATGAGAATAGAATGAAACTAAGGATATGTTCCTTACTTTATTCTTGCTCCAAAATTTCACTGTATTATAACATGTTGTGTTTCCATCAATTCCAAAGAGGGAGATTGTTGAAACAATTGATTAATTGTGTATTGTCCTTGATGTTACACAAAATATCATATCATCATCAGCCAGTATATGCCAAGCTCACTTGGGTATTGAAGACAATTTTATGTGGCTATTGAGCATTCTAGAGTTTGCCTAGTTCAGAAGTCAATATCTACCGAGTTCACTCAGGTGCCAAAGGAAAGTCTCTAGAAAATGAGTGTTAACCAAGCTCACTTGGTTAATGGAGGAAATGTTGGATAGAACCAGTGCTAACCGAGCCCACTTGGTTACCGAAGGAACTTTATGAATATACAGTGTCGACTGAGTCCACTCGGTTAACATGGGAAAATCATTTTTGAGTTAGTGTCTACCAAGAAGGGTCAGCTAATGAAGGATTTTCTTGGTTTGCATTTTGAGTTCAATTGTTTTGTATGTTGGTTCTAGCCGACTGAGAAGATGAATATTAATTATTCTAAGTTGTATTCTAGTAGACTTGGCAATATGAAAGATATAAATATAAGGTCAAGTTGAGGATTAGAAGTGTGCGAATGTGTGGAAGACAATTGAAGATTTAATGATGAAAAGAGGAAGCAAATCAGAAGAATAAGTAGAATATCCTTGTGGGGATGAAAATATATGTTCAATCAAGAAGGATCAAGTATACAAGCCAGAATTGAGATCTATCATCAACAATTTAGTTGCATCAAAAATCAAGTCATGTCATTGTTACTCTCTAGCCATTGTAGCAGTTATCTAAATCTCTTAACAGATTTGTCTTAACAGCTATTTGTAAATCCTCTAACAAGGTGGTATTTCAAGGCCACTCCTAATAGGGTGATTAAATCCTCTAAGAAGGTCACACCTAATAGTGTGTTTTGTAACCTTTAATAGGGTTGGCTCCTAACAGGGCTCACTTTGGAAGAGTGAAAATAAGTAACTACTTGCAATTGGTGAATTTTCCCAAATTGGGTTTCTACGTTAAATCTTGGTGTCAAATGTGTTCATGCTATTTTTCTTGTGTGTTTGTAACTAAGTTAAATTAATCAGTAATCATAGATAACATCTTAATATTTTCATGTTAAGTGTTTGCCGAGCATTCTTAGTAATTATCGAGTTATGGCATTTTCAGTGTGTTTACTGAACAACAACAAAGTTTAGGTTTTAGAGATTATTTTGTACTAACATCTAAGGGATCTGGGATTTATTTTTTTAGTCACTAATTCACCCCTCCCCTCACAGTTACTCCTCTTATATTTCCAACATATACACCAAATATTAAATGTACCAAATCAGATATAGTTAATCACTTCAAATATAAGGAATAGTACAAGATTCTTCTACTAGGATAACATGCGAATGTACACATTTTTGCATAGACCACTGTATTGAACAAATAGAGTAGATATTGTGAAAAATGTAGACCTTCCCAACATGAACTCTTGAAACCTACATCACTCAAGCTCACAAAGGGAGATAATATTGTAGGAGTGCATTTTTACCCTACCATAAAGTGTTACACTTCTCTATAATTCTTCTTGGCATGAAAGATACTCATTCAAACTACAAGAAAACTAACCAAGAAAAAGTAAAATGTGTAATGGAATTGGGCATCATAATATATTCAAAACTAACACAACCAAAATTATGGATGCATAAATTGTACACATCATGTATAAGCCAATGAAAGTATCCTTTCATGTCAAACCAACTAAAAGTAAATTCAATATTCAATTGTCATTTCAAACCCTTTACTTCATAAGGAAACTATGCATGCCAACTAGCTTCTTCTTTTGTTTAGAGGTAAGTATATACCCCTTGATGAGGAGGATATAGACCAATTCCTCTTAGTAATAGAGGAGTTGGAAACTTGTACAAAGAGATAAGAGACAAAAACTTTCAACTTAGGGGTATCTGACAGTGTAATGAACTACACTCGCCACTTTGCTACCTTCTCCATGAGTTAGAAACTACTTCTCCGTGAGTTAGAAACTAACTCCAGTGGTAGTGCGATAGTGTAAAGTTTTACTACATGATCATTGTGATTGCCTCATCACAACTTCAAATCTTAAATATGCTTGAAACTTTGTGAAGTGGTAATAAACATTTCTTTTGACTCCCCATACCTCCTCTACGACTTTGCAGCATGAAAATTATCTTAGCCATTTAACCATGTGATCATGTGATTAACTCTTAAATTGACTACTTCACCCTATTTTGCATCATCACCACTAATAAACTTAACTCAACATGTAACTCAGTGATGATGCAATCTAAAGCTTTTTGCCACTTCACTCCATTTACCTTTGGTTATCTCAACTCAACTATGAGGATATGCCTGTACAATTTCCTTCTTGTTTGCACGATTGCCACTTTAACTATAGTAAAGGAGGCCTGTGATCTTGTGCTTATATTCCTTTTTTCTCATTTGCAACTTATAAATAACAGTTTCCACTGACTGTTGTGAAGTCGTGCAGAGCATAAAACAAGCTATTTTGCTCCCTAGCTACTTTGAAATGGTTAGTGGAAAAAGGGGTGTGATGTTGTGTTAATTAAGACTTCGCAATATCACAACTTAATCATAGAGAAAGTCAAAAATAATCAATGTGAAAGCTTGATATGGAAAATAAGGATATAGAAATATCAAGAAAAATTGCATATCCTTACTTTGGACTTGAAAGATCATTTTTTTTAAAAAGGTTTTCTACGGATCACAAAGATGGAAAATTTTGACCTAGGGTTTTTCTTAAGGGCTAACACAAATTCCATAAACCCTAGCTTTTTCTCAACACATTTCTTCCTGATTTTTCAAAAAATCTTACATAAACTGGGTGAACAGAAAATCAGTTTATTAGAGCCTAAAAGGGCATTTTGGCGACCTAAAATAGCATTAACAAGGCCTTAAAAAGGCATTTGAGCCTAAAAAGGCATTTTGGGGGCTGGAAGAGGCCTTGGAGGGCATTGCAGTCTCTCAAACATACACTTACTTATTCTAAGCCCCTGTTAGATGACAATAAAAGAGCCTGATGGATATCTAGGTCGTTTGTGATAGCATTGACATATTTGTTGAAAGGTTGTTTGATTCATCATGGTCTCTGCAACCTAAATAAGTATAAATTTGTTAGGAGTTGTTGTTCTTGATAGGAGGAAAGAAAAGGGACTCTATCAGAACCTTTTCCTCTATTTGCATCCTGTTAGATTTTCCAAAGCCCAGGAAGTTATTCCAAGACATAACTACGTTGCTTCTTAATAAATGGATGCCCTTGTTTATTGTTTTTTCCAATGGTAATAGGGAAATAAAATATGTCATAAAATATTTAAATATTTTTCAATATACTGGGCCTCACCATTGATTACATATAAAACCATCCAAGGTATGCAAACTTGTCTTGAAGGAGCAACAATTATAGACGGACACCAACTTGACATGAAATCAAGGGATCATTGGTTTGAAAAATACAAAATTGAATTACAAAAAATTAAATAGGCTATTAGAGATGAGTTTGTTATTGTTTGGCCTGATTTTTGGGTTTCTTTCTATATTTTTCAACTATTTTTTATGATTTTTGACAATTTTTGAAAAAAATTGAATGTTTTCGACAATTTTTAATACATTTTGATTGTTTCCAATAAATTTTGATAAATTTGAATGCTTTAGATAATTTTTTATAATTTTTACTATTTTTTATAATTTTTTACTATTTTTGACAATTTTTCGAACTGGTGGGAGTGGAATGAGAATGTGAGTGAGATTTGTTGGACTATGGAGATAATCAGGGCCTTGTGGAGAACATAAAGAGTCAAGGAGACCAAAGTGGGCCAAAAAGACTAAAAAAGGGGGCTCTGAAAGCTATATTTGAGACGATGGAGGCAAAAAAGGATCTTTGGGACTTCAAATGGATTTTATTAATGCTAAAATGGATATTGGGAACTATTGGCCATGACAGATATTTGAGATGTGCACCGATGGTCCTACAATTCATGTTTGTGATATCTTAGAACATAATCAGACTCCATGTTTCCTCTGAACTGTTTGTCTTCCTTTTGTTGTTGGTTTGCTAGTTGTCTTTGTTGTTGTGAATTGTGTTTGATGCCCATAAACAACTAAACTGTAATCCACAAGTGTTTCTAAATTGGGTATGTGTGAAATTAACTCAACTATGTTAGGTAGTGTGGCGAGAGGAAGTGAGGAGGTCACAAATAAGCAAAATTTGTCTCAAAGAGAGTTGCCTGAGTCATGCATCATTGTCTCTTTGCATTGAAGGATTTGTGTTGTTTAGGGAAGTCCAAAGGTGTTGTCTCTCTCTCCTTTTAAACCAAAGGTGATATTTCACATTCCTTTTGTACCTTTTTTTAATATTTTTGGTTTTTTTTTTTTTTTTTTGGTATTTTTAGTGATGAGGTGCTTCCTCAAAGCTTTAGACATAAAACCTTTTGAGATGGATGTTGTCGATAGGCTTTGATAGTTCCTCTCCATCACAATCTAAGAGTTTGTAAGTACCAATCCCAAAGGATTCCATGATAATGTAAGGACCAATCCAATTGGCCTCCCATTTTCCTTTCTTTTCCCTAGTTGCCTGATTCTCAAGGTTTTCTCTAAGGATTAAGTCTCCAACTTGAAAGACACGGAGTTTGACCTTTTTATTTAGTGTCTAGATAACCTATTCTAATACACTTTGAGATGCTCATGTGTTGTACGCTAATTTTCTTTTAAGATTTCTAGCTGCTCTAGATGGGCCACTCTATAGTCTTCATCTGATAAGATATCATGGAGAGAAACTCTCATGGATGGGATCTCAACTTCTAAAGAAAGAATGGATTCACAGCCATAAACCAAGGAGAAGGTTGTAGTGCATGTAGGCATCTAAACACTTGTCCTATAGGCCAAGAGGTTAGGGTTTAGTAGTAAATGCCAATCTCTACCAATATCATTGACAGTTCTTTTAAGAATTTTGATAATATTCTTGTTGGTGGCCTCTGCTTGGCCATTACTTTGGGAATAATAGATTGACGATGAATTGTATATAATGTGAAATTTCTCACATAATTCGTCAACTATTTGATTTTTAAAATACAAGGAATTTTCCATTAGGATGGCATGAGGTATGCCAAACTAAAAAATGATATGGTTTTAAATGAATGAAGATATTTGTTTTCCTATAGAGTTTGCAAGCAATGCCACTTAAACCCACTTGGTGAAATATTCAGTTGCAGTGATGATCCATTTATGCCTGCTAGAGGAAGGTGGGTGGATGGCTCCAATCAAATCAAATCCCCACTGATAAAAAAGCCATGGTGTGTCCAAAAGGTTGAGTTCTTGTGTTGGTGCATGAATAGAGTTTCCATGGATTTGACATTTTTTACAAGTTCTTACATATTCGATAGAATCCTTTTCCATGGTTGGCTAGAAATAGCCCATTCTAAAAAAAATTTGGGCTAATGTAAACCCACTAGAATGTGACCCACAAATGCCTACATAAACTTCTTGCAGAGTGACCCTAGAGTTGTCATTTTCAAGACATCTAAATAAGGTACTGTCAATACCTTCCCTATACAGCGTATTAGCCACCAAAGTGTAACACAAGGTATGTCAAATGAAGTTACACTTTTGGTTTCATGAGAGGTCAGAGGGAATGGTGTTATCATGGAGATAGTGGTGATGGAGTTATACCAAGGAAAATTAGGGGTGTCTAAATGGAAAATAATGAGGGATTCAAGTTGAGTAAACATAGATTGAACCACCTCTTCTACTAAGAACTCATACCACTCGTGTTGATCTTGTTGGCGCTAAAAATTGCATGGTCAATTTTGAGCACCATTGAGTGAATCAAGCCCTATAAATGCTTTTTGATGAGATTGTATCCGGTTGTACCTTTGAGCCCCATGAGGTGTTTAATATCTCTAACACCTTCCATTCAGCATATCCACTTGTTTCATGAAGTCAAATTGAGATTTTGAGCCATTCCATGAAGTCCTGTTTTGAGAAATTGCCAAATCTGCATTTTCACCAAAGTGTCAAACAACAACAAGAGGCTGTGTTTTCCATTGAATATCTCATGCCTAGAAATTTTTTTTGATTCACTGCTTTGGGAGTGTCTAGTGTCCATATCCAAGAACCTATGTTTCAAAGTTTGAGTCGTTTCAAGTCTGTTTGACTAGGTTTTGAATCCCTCAAAGTTGGTCATTTAGTGTTTTCATGCTGATGCACATTGCACATAATTCTGGGAAGCCCTGTTTGACAAGTTATAACTTTTGACCAGTTAACCAAAATACTAAAATTACTTTTGCGTTGCATTGTAGACGTCAGAGACTTGTTATCTTTCAAGTTTCAGCTTATAACGAATCCGTTTGATCAGTTTTCAAATGTGATTCCAATCACAATTTCTATCTTTATACTGGTGTTAGCATTTGCAAATTCGTTGGAACCCCTATTCGAGATGTCATAACTTGAGATCCATGATAGGTCAAGTTAAATGGATTGTACCCCTGCGTTGTCCTCCAAAAATACTCCAAGTGTGCCAAGTTTCAAGTTATGGAAAATCCATTTGCACACTTTTCTAGGTAAATTCCATTTGCAAAAATTGATTTCTTGTCATTCTTTCCAATCAGCAAATCCAAGTAGCTCACTTTGACCGCTCACCAAATGTGTCATGTTATTCGTCATGATCCCGAATTGCAGATTTATATTGCCTCATGACAAAAAACCAATGCCCCAGTTTTCGTTTCCCCATGTGCTTATTTGCCCAATTTTTAAAGTCGATTCTGAACGCGATTTGTTGTTTTTTGGCTTGTTTATCTGCAGGTAATTCTGAAGGGTCAACTTGGATAGCGAATATCTTTTGACCCTGAGTTCATCATGAGATGAGATTCAACAGGGTAGAAGTATACAGAACAGAGAATCAGTGTAAGTGATTTCAGAACCCAGTTATCTGTTCGGATCCATTTTTAAAGCCAGTCAAAGGACCCTCTAGCATTAAGTTGGAAAGTTGCAGATGAGTGATGAAGTGAGTTTTAAATGTTGGTTCAATGATCAAACTTGATTCTAATCAGTTCAAGATGATCAATAGATCAATTTAGCATTTTAGTTGTCCGAAAATGAAAAAAAATTTAGCCGGACCCACTTTGGGGCCCGACTACTTCTGTCAAATTGATAAGATGCTAGGGGAGGAATTGATCTTGGAAAGATTTTAAGCCTTCTAGATTTACTAGCAATACAAGTACCTACCAAGGTGTACGTAGGAATGTGCTACTAGCATCCTATTACAAAAGGAGCAATTGAGAAGATCAAAAGTGATGGAATCACTAAACTTGTTGTTTTTCCACTTTATCCTCAATTTTCAATTTCTACTAGTGTTTCAAGTCTCCATCTTTTGGAAAGAAATTTCAAGGAAGATGAGTATCTCGTGAGGATGCAACACACAGTAGCAGGAACGATATATCAAAGCTATGGAAAACTTAATGGAGAAAGAGCTACAGAAGTTTGAAAGGCCAATAGAGGTTATGATATTTTTCAGTGCATGTGGCGTTCCATTTTCATATGTTGAGGATGTTGGCGATCCATATAAAGCAGAGATGGAAGAATGTGTGGGATTGGTTATGAATGAACTCGAGGCAAGAGACATTACTATTGATCACACTCTTGCATATCAAAGTCGAATGGGACCTAGGGAGGTGGCTCAAACCTTTCAAGATGGCCATTTCAAGAAAGAGTTGTGAGAGTGAAGTGAAAACACCAAGGAAAATCATGCCAA
Source organism: Cupressus sempervirens (assembly GCA_028749045.1). Lineage (NCBI taxonomy): Eukaryota > Viridiplantae > Streptophyta > Pinopsida > Cupressales > Cupressaceae > Cupressus > Cupressus sempervirens. The sequence goes on from CM053783.1 coordinate 745,551,614, forward strand.
CAGCCACCAATTTAAAGGGGAGCACGTGTAGGGAGGTAGGCACCAAGATGAAGAGATACCACGGCAGGAGTTCAAACCTGTAGACAAATGGAAAGAGACACGCATGATAACAAAAAGAAGCTCCAACGCAAAAGATAGAGAAGGCATCTCAAACCAATAAATAAGAAGCATGCCATGTGTTATAAAGAGCATTCACACCTATGCCATAGCAGATCATGCTTTTAAGCAAGAAAGGCATCAAAATTTTGAGCTCTTTGTGTGTGTCAAAGGAAGAATTCGCAGTTGTTTAAATAGCAGGAATACTCACGCAAAGTGAAGCAGCCCCATGATGGAAAATTTAGCAAGGGAAAAGAAAATTACGTAAGGGATGTAGAAAGAAAGTAGAGGAGGCGTGAAGAACAAAAAACAAAGCATCCCACGCCAAGTTTGATAGCAGTTACATCTTGTAACAGCCACGTAATACGAAGTCAATCAAACAAAGAGAAGTCGGCAATGTAAAAACAAAGCTCACACAAATCACAAAGAAGAGCCCATGTTGTTGAAGACGCGTGGAACTAACAGGCTGGGCTTTTATCCCACATGGGTTGTGGGTGGAAATAATAAGTGTTTAAATACCATTCATTGCAAGAGAGTAGTGTTCCAAAAAGAATGTCTTTTAAAGGCAATGCATTGAGCAGGTGGGCTCGTGGTTGGTTGTCAAGGCATAAATTTTGAACCGAAGCACGCAAGAGCTGATGTGGCAGGAAGTTAATGAGATTGTGCCACATGTCCAGATTGGACGATTGGTGCAAACTTGCAAAATTAAGTTGCTCGCCCATTAAGAAATGCAAAATTGTGAGATTTTGCCTTGTGGCAGCAAGTCCTAGCTAGTCATGAGGTGGCATCAAAGAAATAGCTCAGGACGGATTCACCAGATGTCGCCACGTGTCCAGATCGACGGTTGGCGCATGCCCACAAAAAGAAGATGCAGGTTGGTTAGATAATGGGAGAAAGTAGGCACGCAACAAGTGGCAAGAGGGCCCACTCAGCGATGACAAGGCATGGTGATGTGGCGATGTAGTCAGAATGGTGACATGGAGGTCCAGTAGTGATCGAGCATCCAATATGACATTGCCACATGGCAAAGACATGCAAGTGTCAATTGAGCAATGAGGTGGACCAATCGAGCACTACCACGTGGCAACCCGGTCAAACCTAGTTTGACCCTAGAAGGCAATATAGAGGAAAATATAAAATGTTTAAAAATATCATTTTGTTAATGTCATTTTTGTTAATATTTTCAAAAAAGAGGGGGTGCACGTGAATTTTTAAATTCAAAAAGGTTATTTTCTAAAGTTGATACTTTAGAAAAAAAAAAAAATTTAAAAAAATGAGTTGTAGACCTGAACATTTATAGCAGGGGGATGTTTTTCAAATTGAGATTAAATGGGTTTCTGAGAGGCGAAATATGCAATGTTATATATCGTCAGAATCAAGAGAAGATGAACTATTCGATTTCGAGGTTAGTTTTTGCACAGAACACCACTCATTCAAGCTATAGGAGGATTTGTCTCAGGTTCCTATCTTGCAACCGAATTCAAGTATCAGAGTTCAATTGTGATTTCTAGCAAGGTAATGACTTGAATATACATAAAAGACAAGGAAAAGGCAATTGGGGTCAAGTTTGGTTGCATTGAAATTAGTTGAACCTCAATTCCTCCAGCATTTCATGATGTAGTTCAGATTTTTGGATGCAAAAAGACTTTTCATCATTAAACAGAGGATATTTTAAAGTTTGTTACAAGAAATGATGAAAACAGAATCAGATCAAATGGTAGAGAGATGAAAGAACTTTTCAGTTGTAGGAGATTGAATTTCAAGTGGACACGTGTCAAGCACATATTAGATCCGAGAATTCTTTCTTATCTATATCTTTCTTTCTTTCATCCATTGTAGGGGTTCTAGTTTTTCACTGTGAGACCATTGTTGGTAGAAAATTTTCAGTCATTCTCTGAGACCACTTCTTTGGATCCAGGATTGTGATTCCACCTTCATTCTTCGGCATATTCTCTCTTGTATGAACAGCAGTAGGAAGGAATATACAGATAGTTCAGATCTGTTAGGTTGTTTCATGTTTTTCATTTCATACACATGACTGTATAATTTCAAGACAATAATACAAAGAGCAGCAGATGATTGAGTTTCATTTGAATCTTGTCTCCATTCTCAGTGAGTTGTAATGTTTTATGGCCTTTGAACAAAGAGCCTAGATCATAGTTGCAGTCCCTTAAGGTTGTATGTCATTTCATTAATGCTGATAATTTAAGGAATTGTGTAAATGCTTCATAGAAATCAACAAGGTTACAGATTTATTGAGGAGGATATCAGGTAAGAATGAGATTTAAACTGAACATAGATGTCTATTTACAAGTTGAATAGATAGATCAAATATCTGAAGATACACATATGTCTCAGATATTCATATGTATGTTTTTTATTCATAGATTTGCCCAATGGTTAAGGCATTAATCAGTTTACAAGATCACTAGGTCTTACTGCTGCATATTTAAGGATTTGTTGAAAATCAACATCAATAATCAAAATTTCTTTCCCTTTCATGTTCAAGGACCTAAATGTTTAACCCTCACTCAACTTATGAGATTCATAGCTTTGCATTTAGCTCCTATAGATCTACATCATTTCATGAGTTATTAGGAAAAAATAAGGGTTTTCATCTGCTTAATAGATTCAAGGATATGTTTTTGCACTGGTACGATATCGATTGAATCTAAGGTCTACCCGCCTAGGTTTAGCAGAGCCTGAAGTAGAAGAAGGGTCATGCCTTATAGTTGGCCTGTTGTCAAAAATGGCATGTTGAAAATGGGAGTTAGTTGCCCCTAGATATGTCAGTTTCTCAGTGGGATAATTGAAAACCCTCCAGCATTTTCAAACACCAACAAAATGGTGACTCTGTTGGGGAGTCTATGAAGAAATTCATTGTTAGAATTACTGGAATCTCTGGTATAAATAGAAAGGTCATGAAGTGTTTTTCATTTCTTTGCAAAAGATTCATGTCTCCCAGTAAGGTTTTATCTATTTGCAGCAGTAGGTTGTGAGAATTGAATGTAAATTGTGTTCTATGACTGTTATAAGTCTATCTTCAATCAGTTCAGTCTTTGCAGGTGCTATTGAGAAAGTTTCAGAGTCAAGAATCAATTTATAAAGTGTAAATTCTTTTCAAGATGATAATGATCTGCAAGTTTCTCTTACATTGAAAGTTTGGTTCAGATTTGTCAAGTGGCAAAATATATTTTATTTCTCACAAAGTGTGAGTGACAACTCTCAAATCTCTGTACCAGTTTGTTCCTAGTTGATTTCATTGCAAAATTTTGAAGGACTTTCAATTATATGGGCAGATCTGATGCTTTTGGTAGTCTCTTGAAAAGGAAGTTTGAATTCTTGATAAGTTTTTAAGTGTTATTTGCAATATGCTATTATAAGAAATTGAAGTGTAAAAAGTGAATCACAGCAGTGATTATTATATTCCTCTTGCAAAGAGGTGGTGGCTCTACAAAGTTTGATCAGTGGTGTAAAGGAATTCCAGTCTTGCACCTGTGCCAACCAGCAGATCAATGTTTGCAGCAGCAACACTTGAGGTGTTTTACAATTTCATGTGATTTTGTTTCCATGAAAGTAAGTTTTACATATGTGTTCTCTGTCAAGTGAGTTTCAACACTAAGACGAGGAGAATAGTTTGAAAAGTTTCATACACTTCATTGATTAAGTTTCAGTATGTTGTTTTAAAGTTGTGAAGTGTATTTGAAATGTTCATTTGGTAGAGGGTTGTGTAGATCTCCTACAAGTTGTAAATCAGAATTTATTATGGGTGAATGAGTTTCATATTTTGGAAAGAATGTCGAGTTTTATTTCACCTAGTATGCAGTTGGTCAGTAAAGTTTCTAGATCCATTTCTACCAATAGATATATGCCATTAAGTTTCAATGGTATTCATGGTTTCCCGAATGTAATTCCTAATGATGTCCGAAATAGATTGCCTAAGTTTAGAGGAGACCATCATGTTTCAGCTAGTCATAATATTCAAATATTTAGTGATTTGATGGGTGACTATGAAATTGCTCATGAGGACGTGCACATGAAGTTATTCATTCAAACCTTGGAAGATGATGCTAGAGATTGGTTTTCTTTTCTACCAAAGGTTTCTATTTCATCTTGGAGTGAGTTGCATTCTGCATTCATGGAGCAATTTGGAGAATGGGTAAGCATATTTGATTCTTATGATAAGTTCTTGAAAATCCATATTGGGTGTAATGAACTTGTTCCTCAATTTAACATTAGATTTGCAAGAATTTTAAATGAAATCCCTGAGAGTTATAGACCCAATGATCAAATGTGTTTAGCAGTTTACTTTGATGCATTTGACAAGAAAATGAACTATCTACTAAGGGATAAAGAACCATAGACATTATACCAGGCTTTTATGACTGCTAGAGATATTGAGAATAATTTGAAGTACGGATTGACTAGAGGTCATTTTTACTTGAATGATTGTCGGTATAATGTGTTTGAAAGAAAGGATAAACATAGTGTTGATGTTTCAGTTTCAAATCATAATGTCAACACCCCTACTGTAATGTATGATCAGATTGAAAATTCAGATCAGAATGTGTGTGTAGAGAAGACTGATTTTATTGCAAATAGAGACACACATGTTCGTGATGCTATATTAGTAGGATATATCTCAGACTTTGATAGGGTTCAACATTATCTTGATTTTATGAATCAAGGTTTAGTTACAGTAGTAAGTTCTTCTCATGATTATTATATGAATGATGATGTAACTAACGTTTCAAAATTTGAAGTTGCTAAACCTAGATCTCAGTTTTGTGCAAGTGAGAAGGTTGAGAGTTATCTCTATGATCATGAGTTTAATGTTTCTAATCTGACATGTCATGGAGATATAACACAAGAGGAAGAGTGTGAATCACATTCATCTCAGTCATAGTCAGAAGAACAGGGTTCACATGTTTATAATGTTTCAACAATAAATGGTAATATGGATCAGTCGGATATGCAAGAAATGATTTATCTTATTCATAGATTACATCATGTTGAAAGTGTTATTAAATCTGAATTTGAAAGACAGACATATCAATGTGAGTATGAGGAGTTTGAAAGTCATCTTTCAAGTGATAATGAAGTTGTTGATCCAATATATTATCAAGAGGGGTCATATGAAGTTGATGATGAGATTTGTTACTCGAGTCAAGGAGAGGACAGTGATAGTATATGTTCATTTTCATGTGAATCAAACGCAAATCGGGAAGAACAAAGCAATGACGGAAGTTATCACTCTTATGCTAGTAGAGGTATGGTTTTTTTTTCTAAATTTGAAAGTAGTGTTCCATTTCATAATTGTGCAAATCAGATTGAGGTTGAAAGTTATGAAGAAGAGTTGTCTACACAATATGAGGATAAAAGGATTATTTATAAAGAAGAATTGATTAGTTGTGTAGATGAATGTCTTGAGGATACATGCAGTGATAATTAGCAGACAAATGATTCTAAGGCTAATGCATCTGCACCTATTGGTAAGATAAATGATAATCTATTTGCAAGACATCTGAATCACCTTGATGGAGACTATGCAAATAATATTGATTCATATTTTGCATGCTTTGTTGATGGAATCAATGGTTTGTCTTCGGGTGATGATTCTGATTTTTCTTCACATACTGAAAGTTTCCATGAAGATGAAATGGATAGTGGTTTTAAAGTGTATACTAATGCTTTATATGATGAAAATCCTAATGATGATCAGCCCATTTTTTGCCAAGATGTTCAAAGAGGATCACTACATGGAGTTATCAACCCGTTGTTTGAAGAAGACATGGAATGTTTAGATTTAGTGGAGAATGAGTTTAATGATGATACTTCATCTTACTATTGTGAGAGGTTAGATTGTTATTCTTCCAAATATAATAATGATTATGTTGATGTTGCCTCTCAGAATGTGGATGATAAGGTGTTTGATGAAGTTATTAATGAAAAGTAGTGTGCACCTTATAGCAAGTTTTATGATGAACACTCTAATGCAAAGACTAATATGTTTGTTGACTGTGAAGAATCATTGGAGGATCCTGGATTAGTTTCAGATTCTGATATGGATGGCATGTGTGAATACCATTCAGATTGTTCATTTGAGTTCAATCCAATTATGCATAAGAATACACAATTTGAAGGTATGAGTGATCCTTTTCCCCATATTGAATATGATGCATTCATATTCGAGATTGATAGCATGCATGATTTATTAAATGAAGAATTTTTTTAGTTTTAGTCTGATATTTTTAAGCATGTTGATCAGAGCTTTCATAATGAGCAAGAGATTGAAAATGAAGCTAGTTGTCATATGCACTATGAAAGTGAAGTTGTGCATTCAATTTTGCCAAGTGAGTTGATTCAGAATGTTGATCTAACTGGTGAAATTGATAGAAGTATTTTTTCAAGTTTACCTCATGAAAGTTCATATGAGAATCAGGTTTTTGACAGAGGTAAACAATTTTGTTGAAGTTCGGTGGCTCGGGGCCATCGTTTGTACATAGTAGTGGTAGTTTTCTTGCTTTCAATAAAGTTGTTCGAGAGTAGTTTTGAAGTTTAGGTGTGTCGTCAGCTTCTCCCAAAGATCTAAATCCTTGCCATGCCCACAAGGGACATACATCCCTAGACAGAGCCACTGTTGGCGCTAAAAATTGCATGGTCAATTTTGAGCACCATTGAGTGAATCAAGCCCTATAAATGCTTTTTGATGAGATTGTACTCAGTTGTACCTTTGAGCCCCGTGAGTTGTTTAATGCTTCTAACACCTTCCATTCAGCATATCCACTTGTTTCATGAAGTTAAATTGAGATTTCAAGCCATTCCGTGAAGTCCTGTTTTGAGAAATTGCCAAATCTGCATTTTCACCAAAGTGTCCAACAGCGACAGGAGGCTGTGTTTGTCATTGAATATCTCGCGCCTAGAAATATTTTGTGATTCACTACTTTGGAAGTGTCTAGTGTCCATATCCAAGAACCTATGTTTCAAATTTTGAGTCGTTTCGAGTCTATTTGACTAGGTTTTGAATCCCTCAAAGTTGGTCATTTAGTGTTTTCATGCTGATGCACATTGCACACAATTCTGGGAAGCCCTGTTTAACAAGTTATAACTTTTGACTAGTTGATCAAAATGCTAGAATTCCTTTTGTGTTGCATTGTAGACGTTAGAGACTTGTTATGTTTCAAGTTTCAGCTTATAACGAATCTGTTTGATTAGTTTTCAAACGCAATTTCTATCTTTTTACTGGTGTTAGCATTTGCAGATTTGTTGGAACCCCTATTCGAGACGTCATAACTTGAGATCCGTGATAGGTCAAGTTAAATGGATTGTACCTCTATGTTTTTCTCCAAAAATACTCCAAGTGTGCCAAGTTTCAAGTTATGGCAAATCTATTTGCACACTTTTCCAAGTCAATTCCATTTGCAAAAATTGATTTCTTGTCATTCTTTCCAGTCAACAAATCCAAGTAGCTCACTTTGACCGCTCGCTAAATGCGTCATGTTATTCATCATGAGCCCAAATTTCATATTTATATTGTCCTCATGTAAAAAAACCAATGCCTCAATTTTTGTTTCCCCATGTGCTCATTTGCCCAATTTTTAAAGCCGATTCCGAACTTGATTTGTTGTTTTTTCGCTTGTTTATCTATAGGTGATTCTGAAGGGTCAACTTTGACATTGAATATCTTTTGACCCTGAGTTCGTCATGAGACAAGATTCTACAAGGTAGGAGTATGCGGAACAGAGAATCAATGTATGTGATTTCAAAACCTATTTATCTGTTTGAATCCATTTTTAAGGCCAGTCAAAGGACCCTTTGGCATTAAGTTGGCAAGTTGCAAATGAGTGATGAAGTGAGTTTTAAATGTTGGTTCAATGATCGAATGGTTCAATGATCAAGCTTGATTCTAATCAATTCGAGATGATCAATAGATCAATTCAGCATTTCAGTTGTCCGAAAACGGAAAAAAAATTAGCCGGACCCACTTTGGGGCCCGACTACTTCTATCAAATTGATAAGATGCCAGGGGAGGAATTGATCTTGGAAAGAGTTTAAGCCTTCTAGATTTGCTAGAAATACAAGTACCTACCAAGGTGTACGTAGGAATGTGCTACTGGCATCCAATTATAGAAGGAGCAATTGAGAAGATCAAAAGTGATGGAATCACTAAACTTGTTGTTTTTCCACTTTATCCTCAATTTTCATTTTCTACTAGTGTTTCAAGTCTTTGTCTTATAGAAAGAAATTTCAGGGAAGATGAGTATCTGGTGAGGATGCAACACACAGTAGCAGGAAGGATATATCAAAGCTATGGAAAACTTAATGGAGAAAGAGTTGCAAAAGTTTGAAAGGCCAATAGAGGTTATGATATTTTTCAGTGCATGTGGCATTCCATTTTCATATTTTGAGGATGTTGGTGATCCATATAAAGCAGAGATGGAAGAATATGTGGGATTGGTTATGAATGAACTTGAGGCAAGGGACATTACTACTAATCACACTCTTGCATATCAAAGTTGAATGGGACTTGGGGAGGTGGCTCAAAGCTTATCAAGATGCCCATTTCAAGAAAGAGCTGTGAGAGTGAGGTGAAAACACCAAGCAAATCATGCCAGCAACCACCAATTTAAAGGGAAGCACATGCAAGGAGGTAGGCTCCAAGATGAAGAGATGCCACAGCAAGAGTTCAAACCTGCAGACAAATGGAAAGAGACACGCATGATAACAAAAAGAAGCTCCAGTGCAAAAGATAGAGAAGGCATCTCAAACTAGTAAATAAGAAGAATGCCATGCATTATAAAGAGCATTCAGTCCTATGCCATAGCAGATCACGCTTTTAAGCAGGCAAGGCATCAAAATTTTGAGCTCGTGGTGTGTGTCAAAGGAAGAATTCACAGCTATTTAAACAGCAGGAATACTCATGCAAAGTGAAGCACCCCCATGATGGAAAATTTAGCAAGGGAAAAGAAAATTACGTAAGGCATGTAGAAAGAAAGCAGACCAGGTGTGAAGAACAAAAAATAAAGCATCCCACACCAAGTTTGATAGCAGCTGCATCTTGTAACAGCCACATAACACACAGTCAATCAAACAAAGAGAAGTCGGCAATGTAAAAATAGAGCTGACACAAATCACAAAGAAGAGCCCATGTTGCTAAAGATGCGTGGAACTAACAAGCTAGGCTTTTATCCCACATGGGCTATCAGTGGAAATAATAAGTGTTTAAATACCATTCATTGCAAGAGAGTAGTGTTCCAAAAAGAATGCCTTTTAAAGGCAGCGCATTGAGCAAGTGGGCCCATGGTAGGTTGTCAAGGCATAAATTTTGAACCAGAGCACACAGGAGTTAATGTGGTGGGAAGTTAACGAGATTGCACCATGTGTCCAGATCGGACGATCTACGTAAACCCGCAAAATTAAGTTGCTCGCCCATTAAGAAATGTGAAATTGTGAGATTTTTCCACGTGGCTACGGGTCCCAACTGGTTGTGAGGTGGTGTCGAAGGAACAGCTCAGGATGGATTCACCGGATGCTGCCACATGTCCAGATCGACGGTTGGTGCACACCTACAAAAAGATGCAGATTGGTTAAATAATGCGAGAAAGTAGGCACGCAACAAGTGGCAAGAGCACCCGCTCAGCAATGACAAGGCATGGTGATGTGGCGATGCAATCAAAATGGTAACATGGAGGTCCAATAGCGATTGAGCATCCAATATGAGATTGCCACATGGCAGAGACATGCAGGTGTCAATTGAGCAATGAGGTGGACCAATCGAGCGCTACCACATGGCAGCCCGGTCAAACCTTGTTTGACCCTAGAAGGCAATATAAAGGAAAATATAAAATTTTTGAAAATATCATTTTGTTAATATTTTCAAAAAGAGGGGGTGTACTCGAATTTTTAAATTCAAAAAGATTATTTTCTAAAGTTGATACTCTAGAAAAAAATTATTTTTTTTAAAAATGAGTTGTAGACCTAAACATTTATAGTAGGGGGACGTTTTTCAAATTCAGATTTAATGGGTTTCTAGGAGGCCAAATATGCAATGTTATATATTGTCAGAATCGGGAGAAGACAAACTTTCTGATTTCGAGGTCATTTTTTGCACTAAACACCACTGGTTCAAGCTACAGGAGGATTTGTCTCAGGTTCCTATCTTGCAACCAAATTTAGGTATCAGAGTTTAGTTGTGATTTCTAGCAAGGTAATGCCTTGAATATGCATAAAAGACAAGGAAAAGGCAATTGGGGTCAAGTTTGGTCGCATTCAAATCAGTTGAACCTCAATTCCTCTAGCATTTCATGATGCAGTTCAAATTTTTGGATGCAAAAAGAGTTTTAATCATTGAACAAAGGATATTTTAAAGTTTGTTACAAGAAATGATGAAAACAAAATCAGATCAAATGGTAGAGAGATGAAAGAGGTTTTCAGTTGTAGGAGATTGAATTTCAAGTGGACACATGTCAGGCACATATCAGATCTGGGAATTCTTTCTTGTCTATATCTTTCTTTCTTTCATCCATTGTAGGGGTTCCATTTTTTCACTGTGAGACCATTATTGGTAGGAAATTTTCAGTCATTCTGTGAGACCACTTCTTTGGATCCAGGACTGTAATTCCACCTTCATTCTTCAGCATATTCTCTCTTGTATGAACAGCAATAGAAAGGAATATACAGAATAGTTCATATCTATTAGGTTGTTTCATGTTTTTCATTTCATGCATATGACTATATAATTTCAAAGAAATAATACAAAGAGTAGCAGATGATTGAGTTTCAGTTGAATCTTGTCTCCATTCTCAGTGAGTTGTAATGTTTTATGACCTTTGAACAAAGCGCCTAGATCATAGTTGCAGTCCCTTAAGGTTGTATGTCATTTCATTGTTGCTAATAATTCAAGGAATTGTGTAAATGCTTCATAGAAATAAACAGGGTTACAGATTTATTGAGGAGGATATCATGTAAGAATGAGATTTAAACTGAACATAGATGTCTATTTACAAGTTGAATAGGTAGATCAAATATCTGAAGATACACATATGTCTCAGATATTCATATGTATGTTTTTGATTCATAGATTTTCCCAATGGTTAAGGCACTGACAAGTTTATAGGATCACTAGGTCTTATTGTTGCATATTTAAGGATTTGTTGAAAATCAACATCAATAATCAAACGTTCTTTCCCTTTCATGTTGAAGGACCTAAATGTTTAAGCCTCACTCAACTTATGAGATTCATAGCTTTGCATTTACCTACTATAGATTTGTGTCATTTCATGAGTTATTAGGAGAAAATAGGGGTTTTCATCTACTTAATAGATTCAGGGATATGTTTTTGCACTAGTACGGTATTGATTGAATATGAGGTCTACTTGCCTAGGTTTAGCAGAGCCTAAAGTAGAAGAAGGGTCATGCCTTATAGTTGGCCTATTGTCAGAAATGGCATGTTGAAAATGGGAGTTAGCTGCCCTTAGATATGTCATTTTCTCAATGGGATAATTGAAAACCCTCCAGTGTTTTCAAACACCAACAGATCTGGTAATTAAAGCAAGGAGGCCAGGGTGGCCATGGAATCTGCTACCCTATTCTTTTTTCTAGGAATTTGTTAAAAAGCAATGTGAAAAAAACATGTCTTAAGTGTATCAACCATATGCTTGTAAAGTTATAATTTCTTATCTTTGGTTTCATACATGTCTATAACTTTATTGATGACCAATTATGAATCCCCATAGACTTTAGGGGTTGTTAACTTCTATTCTAAGATAAACTTGAGACCCAAAACCAATGCTTCATATTTCGCTATATTATTTGTGCATGGGAAGAGCAGTTTGTAAGACTTGGGGATGGTGAAGCCCAGAGGTGTGATGAATAATATGTTGGCACCTAAACCATGGTGTGTGTAGGAACCATCAAATTAAAACTTCCATGTGACTAGTTTTTTCTAGAGAATGTGAGTGTTTGGAAAGTCAGCTAGGATAGGATTTGAGCTCTTTATGGGTGCATCTACCAATTGATTGACAATGGCTTTTACTTTTATAGCCTTCCTATCAATGTACTCAATTTCAATCAAGATCATTACCCATTTGTCCACTTGCCTGTTAGTGTTGTCTTGCTGAGAAGATATTTGAGTGGGTCAATTTTTGATATGAGCTTAACCTTATGTGTCAGAAGATAATGACATAGTTTTTATGAAGCAAAAAGTACAGCCAAACAAGCCTTTTCAATAAAAGTATAATTTAGCTCATAATTGACTAGGGTGTGACTAATGTAATAATTATCTCTTTCCTTGCCTTGATCATTTTCTTGTGCCAAAAGGGATCTAATTGATTTATCTATTAGGGATATATAGAGAAAAAATGGTTTGTGTGACATTGGAGGTACCAAAATAGGTGGATTCATCAAATAGTTTTTGAGAAGTTCAAAGGCCATCTGACACTGACTATCTCATTTAAAAATAATGTCCTTATGGAGGAGATGAGTGAAAGGCACACACTTTTTTGCTAACTGAGATATGAAGTGACAAACTGATTGAAGTTTTCCCTAGAGAGAATGCAGCTGACTCAAGTTCTTTGGAGGTTACATTTTGACAATGGCTTGTACCTTTCAAAAATCAACCTCAATTCCTTTGGAAGAGACAATGTACCCTAGGATTTTTCCAGATTTCACACCAAAAGTGCACTTCTTAGGGTTTAGCCTAACTTTGAATTCTTCTAAGCATGTGAATATCTTGTCCAAGATAGGAAGATGATTTTCTCGAGTATGAGATTTGGCAAGGAGGTCATCAACATAATCTTCCATAAAAGTGTGCATCATGTCATGAAAAATCGTGGTCATGACCCACTGATAAGTAGCCCCCTGCATTCTTGAGGCCAACAAGTATGGCACTCCAACAGAATGTGCCTCATGCACAAGTAAAAGTTGTTTTCTCTTGATCCTCTGGTGCTATCCTAATTTGGTTGTACCCTGAAAATCCATCCATGAGTGAAAACATAGAATTTCCTGCTATCAAATCTATAATTGTGTCGATGTTCTAAAGGGGGAAATCATCTTTAGGACACGCTTTATTGATATCCTAGAAATCAATACAAATGTGTATGCTACCATCTTTCTTTGAGATAGGCACAATATTTGATATCCATAATGCATAAGCTAAAAGCCGAATAAAGTTGGTGCGGAGCAATTTCACCAATTTTGTTTTGACTAGCAAGGCTACGTGGAGATGCACTTTCCTTAGTTTTTGCTTAATCAGCGTGGCCTTTGGAGAAATGTTGAGGTGATGAAGGATTAGATTTGGGTCTAGCCCTGGCATGTCTATGTAAGACCATGTAAAGTTTATTTGCCTCTCTTTGAAAAAGCGAATGAATTTTTTTCTTTCTTCTATATTTAAAGATTGTGCCAAATGGATTATCCTTGGTTCATGTTTTGTTCCAATATTGACTTTTTCTATAAGTTAAATTAGGATAGATGATCTTTCCTCTGAGTTCTTGGGTAAGGTATCAATCATCTCATCTATGGGTGCCACAATAGATGTGTCATTTCTATTTATTTCAAATTTTTTCTCAAGATTAGCTACACCATGGTCTTGGTCTTTAATGCTTTGATGTGCTTGTCCTATTCTAGTATGACTAAGATGATTAAAATCAGACCCATATACATTTTTTTTTCCTTTGTATAGAAGATGGTTCAACCATGTTAAGGTATACAAAAACATCTTGGTCATTTTCAAATTATGGGAAGTTGTGAGGTTCAGTTGAGTCCTAGTTGATAAGTTTAGGATGGATTAAGGATAGAGATGTGTGATATGAATGGGATTCAGTGGGACATAAAGACATGACCTCCTTTGATGGTTCATATGTTGTATTGGTTAAGTCTATAACGTGCTCCTCTTCTAAAGTTTCAAGGAAAGTAGATATTGGGAGTGGCTCATAGTATTCATCATCAAATTCTACTAGAAAGAAGTCTAGAAATAAAGTTTGAAACTAGAACCCTTGATTAGGTTCATCATCCTCATGTGATGTGATATCATGTGTATATTATGTATTCTCTTCTAAGTTGTGTTGATGTGTGTTGACTCTTGGTGAAGTAAAGTCTGAACGAGAGGTGGATCCTTGTGCTATGGAACAATTAGATGATGAAACATGAAAAAAATCACATTCTTTGTCATGAATAGACTCTTTAGATAATGATTCAAATTCCACTTGGTGGAATCATCATCATCTTTTTAATTAGGGGTATCTATGAATGGTTCTCTTGTATGATGCAAATCAGGGAAGGTTGGATTCACATTCTTAGTATCAGTTTCTTTCTGGTTGTTGACATCTTTTTCCTTGGGTACCCCTACCAAGGTGGAGGAGGAGGAATCATCATGTTTGGAATGGGATTTGGAAATGGTCCTTGTATTGTCTTCTTCTAAATACCCTACCCCTATTTTTTATTTGTTAGACCTGAATTGTGTTGCAAGGGATTCAACGATATCTTTTCCTTTCCCTAAAGGGCCATTGCCTATGTATCCCCTCTTTTTCATTAGATCAAAACCCTTTCCATAGAGGTGGGAGGAGATGTCAATATTTTTTATTTGTTTATTGATTTCCTCTATGGAACTTGAAGATACACCACTTTCTTTGACAAAGTGTGCATGATAAGGCCTAGCAGTTGAAGATGGTTTTCTGTGAGATCTCAAAGATAGTAGGGGATCAAATAATGAGATTGAATACTCGCCTATACCTTTGTGTTGTAATTTTCACTTCCTATCAAAAAAATTTATTAGCCTATCCATTTCCTTGTGATGTGACTATTTAGGGCGTTTTGATGATGATGGTGAAGGGATGGAAGAACTAGAACAATCGAATTTCTCTTTAGCCTTAGTTGATGTAGATAAGTGATTGTTGTCTTGCCCTATGAATGTGGAGGTATCCACTAATGTTAGAATATTCACCTCTTCCCTATTGTCAAGGACAAGAGCATTATAGTACTGAGCATAGTTTTGTTCCCCCAGTATGGTCACCTCTTAACCCATGTAAGAAAATTTTAACCATTGATGGTAGGTGGAAGGAATAGCTTGCATGTCATAGATCCATGGCCTTCCTAATAAGATGTTGTAGGTCAATTTCAAATCTAAGACCTGACAAATAGTTTCCTTTACAACCGGGCCAACCCTTATTGGTAAAATGACCATGACTTTGGAGGATCTCTCCTCATCATCATATTCTTTAATTATAATTTTCTTTTTGGGGTTCATAGCATCCTTTGTGTACCCTAGGGCTCTTACCAAATTCAATGTGCAAATGTTTAGGCCTGCCCTGCCATCAACCAAGCTCTTTTGGCTCTATTTCTGTGGATAAATAATTCAATGTGCAATGGAGAGTTTTATAGATTAATGACTGACATGTCATCTTGGGTTGGAAAAGACACACAATGAGGGACAACAAGGTTACTTACCATGTTTTGGAGTCTACTATCATCTAGGTCATTTGGCACTAAAGCTTTGGTAAGGATCTCCTTATGTTCAGGTGATATTTGTAGCAGTTCAAAGATTGAAATGTGGGTAGGAGTTTTCAATAATTGGTTAACTAGATTGTATTTAGGTACAATAGAACTTGTAGTTGCATGGTTTGAACCATTTATGGCCCTGGTAGAATGATTTTGGAGTCTTGACCTCAAGTAACAATGTTTGATGATTGTTTATTATGTTTGTCTTTAATTACAATGACATTTACAACATCATCAAACCTAGAGATCATATTGATGTTATTATCGTAATGATGAGCATAATTAACTTTATCATGTGAAGGTGTGATCTAACTTACTCTGGATGATTCTCCCATCTTTTGGCTCATGAAAGGGTTTTTGAAGGTCGTGTGGTCTTCATTGTTACAAATGTTATTCACTTCAATAATTCCATTGTTGATTAATTTTTTGTATAGCCCCTTTAAGGGTGTAAGAGTTGTTGGTTAAGTGCCCCCTATTTTGATGGTAGCCACAAAAGTTATTGTCACTCCACCATTTTGGTTTAACTTGTGGTTCATAGGGTTTGGCGTTAGGGGGTACAATGAGTTCATCTACTTAGAGTGTTTGCAATGCACTCTCATAAGATACATTGATGGGTGTGTATTCCTTAGGTATGTTAGAATATTGGAGAGGAGCTTGATTATAGGCTACTTATTAATTGGTTGAAGGAGTAACCATGTTTTGTTAGTAAAATGGACGAACATTATCTTGTCTAGGTGTGTTTTTCTTGGTATTCACATTGGTGTTATTAACGGTAGGATATTGTTGGTTTGAATGGGGTTGATTTTTTGGTTTAACATGATTAGCCTCAACCACCCCATCATTGACCATATTTTTGTTGTTATTTCTCCACCATGACTTCTTCTTATCAACTAACCAATCAGATGTATTGTGTGTCTATGAGGAGTTGTTTGAGAAACCTTTGTCATCTTTTGATAGCTTAATAATGTCATTATTTATTAGGGTTTCTTCTACTTTAGTATCATTTTCTAAAGTATTCTTAAAGTCTTTGGGCCCTTAGAGTTGGAGCTAGTAATTCATAGGTTTTGAAAGACTGTTGACAAAAATGTTTGTCTTCTCCTTGTTTGGGATGTCTTTGTGGTACTTGGAAAAAGTATGTCTCCACCTTTGCAAGAAGACTTTGAATGACTCTCCAGTGAGTTGTTTGGTATTGCACAAATCAATCATGGTAACTTCCCTTTTGATATTGTATGAATATTGTGCTATGAAGATTGAGGCCAATTGGTCAAAGGACTTAATGTTTGAAGGTGTCTTGGAGAACCACTCCATGGCTTTCCCTCCTAGGCTTCTAGGAAATAGCCACATTAGGTAAGTTGTGTGATGGGAAAATTTTATACTTAGAGTATAAAATTGTCTAAGGTGATCTTGATGATCAGATGTACCAAAATACTTATCATATTTTTGTAATTGCACATTATATGGGAAAGGTATGCAAGTGATACTTTTGTTGAATGGGAGTGGGCACACCTTCTTGAGACTAAATTTTTTGGGTTGGATCTTCCCTCATTTTATCCTTTCCATTTCTAGTTGTAACTCTTGTAGTTTATGTGTAACAACATCCAATGGTGATTCTTCTTTGTCCCATTTAAGGTTTGTAATGTCCAAGTCAAATGGTAATTTTGCACCTTGTTGTACTAAGGCTAACAGGCAACATTCTTTGTGTATTTCAAGTATTTTGTCCATGATATCAACAAGCTTAAAAATTTGTTGAAAATCCTCAATTTTGGTTTTGATACTCTTCTCATCCCATGTATTCGATGAGCCCATTTTGAAAAAGGGCTATAATTTTTTGTTGAACAAGGGTGATTTGTGAGTAGTTGTATTTGGTGAACAATTGGTAGGTGTGACAGGCTCATTGAGGTTTGGAGATTGTGTGCATTTTATGGTTTTGTTGGCTATTCAAGCACTCATGCATATACGTGATCATTTTGATTTCATGGCTACACTAGTTTTTCATAGTGGCATGAGATGTAGATGGGATTCCTTTAGTTCATTTTCATTTTGACAATATGAGAATTTCTTTTAGACCATTGTTCATTAAGCAACAAGCTATGTTTGAAAAGGATGTTTGACAATGTTGATAATTCAAGCTCACAAAGTCATGTAGGGAATGGATGTGTGTTTCTAGTTCATTTCTGGCTTGATATGTGGAGTTAAAGTAACAATAATTATTGGATAGGAATCTTTGTTGGAGTTATAACATTGCTTGTTTGAAAAATGGTGACAATCAATTTTTGAATCTCTCAATTTGGCAGAATGTTGACAAGGAAAAAGGATATCGAAATCTATTATTTGTTTGTGAAAATTGCATGTGCAGATAGCCTCTATTTTTGGATTTTCTTCAAATGTGCTACAAAAATTCCTAAATACGCTATTTCAAAGGTTGTATGTGTTATTTTATAGTTCACTAGGTGTTGTTCTGCAGGGTATATAGGTTGTTCAGAGATTCAAATGTGTTTTTTTTTACTCAAATGCACTATTACAAGGTGCAAATGTGTAACAAAAAAGGTCAAATGAATTGTTTAAGGTATTGGATGCATTGTTTATGGCTATTTAGTAGTTTTGAGTTTTGTTTTGTATTAGTTTGTCATTGTCTCTTCTTGAAAGGATTATGGTTTGAAAGATCAATATTATTATGTATTAGAGAATACATATCAAAACACACTTGGAGTAGAAATGAAAATGAAATAAACCCCCACACACAACTAGAAAATAAAAGAAATGACTTCCTAGTAAGGTTGTCTAAGGTTGGTGACTACCAAGTTTTCAGTGTTTGACCATCAATGTTCAACTTTGTGACAAAGAGCTTCCCACCAACACTAAGGAGGTTTGGTGCAATCTCTTGTGAGACTACTAGAGGAAGGCTATATTTCAAACATGGTTGGCTTGCATTCGATTAAGATTGCAAGATTGGAAGATTGGAAGGCATTCCCTCTCACCGACCCTACTAAGGAAAATCTCAGGAGGTAGCCCTTCTACAGCCAAATAATCTAGCTAGTAAAAAGAAGGAAAATCATAAATCAAAAACAAGTTTGGGAGCTTGATCACTCTAGAAGAGTGAGAGCATATCCCTACTCCTTTGATCTCCCAAACATGATAGACAAGGTTTGTTCAATTCTGAGCCCTTAACTATAGAAGACAAAGGAGCTTCTAATTAAGCTAGGTGTTTTTTCATTCCCTGTTTAATTGTTACTAACCCTCATAGAAGGTTTGGCATTCTGATCAACTCTTATGGATTGAAAGCATAGGCCTACTTCTGATCAGATCAGCAAGATCAAACTTCCTACTTAAACTAGATTATGAATTTAGAAATGTCGCAATCTAATTGATGAGGGTCTAGGTCTACTTACCTGGTTCGATGCTAGCAAAAGCTAGGGGCATTTTTGAGGGTCTTCATTCCTTCCTTGTAATTTTAGCAACTCAAGAGTGTATGTCAGCCTAGAAGAGATCTAAAAATAACTAGAAATCAAATCTAAATGTTAGATGCGATGATTAATAACCCAAATCAGATGTGCTACAAAAATAGCATATGCATTACAGAAAGATGTAAATGTGCTATAAGAATAATCAAATGCATTATTTAAGAATGCAAAGGTGCTATAGAATACTACAAATGTGTTGTAAGATAAGGAAAATGTGCTATAGAAATCTTTAAAAGCATTACAGAACACTTCAAATGCATTAAAAGACAAATTAGAAGCATTAAAATAGTAATTAAAAGTGTTGCGTCATCAAGAAAATCATAGATCTAGTCTTCGTGAGCTTGGGAACATCTTTAAAAGTTTTTTGATCTTGTTATAAAGCTTCCCAAATGCTAAAGAACCTAAAATGAGTTAGATATGCACCAAAAACTATAGAACTATGCATATCTAAAAGAAAAAGAAAATATTAGCAAGAAAACTTCAAGAACAAAGACACTTTAAGACGAAGCCCTACTATGGGCACCAATTTGTATACAGTGGATTCATGTATTCATGAGACCTTAGAGCATAGTGCAAATAGAATGAAAATGAACTAATCTAGACCCAATAACTAATTGTCAAATAGAGACTCTAGGAACATCTCATGTTTCCCTAACTACAACTGCTAAGATTGCTTTTAGACCACTATCTTAGTGACAATTCTAGAATAGGAGTATGCTATGAATGCAGATCTACAAATTTCTATGCAAGATCTATGTGAGAATGATGATTATACAAGTATAATAACCCTAGAATTCTATGATATATGCATGCATTAGACTAAAAAAGTGCTAAGTGATATCAAATGAATAACATAACAATGCTAAAAGCATACTAAAATGACATAAATTTGTTATGATAACAATGCTAACACGATAACATGATAACTCTAAATATACCTATAGTGCAGATGCATCAAACTTGGGTCCTTTTGCTCTTGGATTTCCCTCATATTTATAGGATTTCAGAAGGGATTGGGGTAAAGATCAAGATTTCACTTTTGACTATGGGTAATGGTGAAAATATAAATATCTCATAAGGTACCAAGAGGAAAAGTCCAACAGACTTAGTTTGTGAGGATAAAAGAGGATTGGTCAGTCAACTAAATACCTTAGTAATAAAGGATTGGACATCTTTCTACATTGACTCCATGACTAGATAGAATCATGTATTTTCCTAAGAGTAACATATTGGCTTCATTTTATTTGTCAACCCAGGAGTGTAAGCTTGAGAAGGTGGCTACAAAGTATATGCTCTGATTCCTCTTTAAGTCATTACAACTTACAATAGGAAAGAAATTTTGAAGGGAACTAAGATAGGAACTAAAACAACATCTACCTCAAAGTTTAGAGTAATATTGTAACAATAAATCTATTTAAACACCTATGTTGTAGGAACAGTTCAATGATTTTGTTATCAATGGTTGCAGGAATAGCAAAAGTCTACTTTGCAAGGAAACAAACTAAGAAAGGAAATCTATTCTAACAAAGTAGTTCACTCACCAAGTGGGCCCCCTTGGATGAGTGAACAAAAAATAATCAAATCTAAAGGTGGAAACTTGAACTCTATATTTTATTCATTCATAATAAGAAATTTCATTTGAAAACAAGATTCTACTCTATTTCCTTCTAATCAAAACTAGGAAAAGATCAATAATCAATAATCAATCATCAATCCCATTTTCAAATTTACAACATAAATTATTTAAAGTAAAACTTTAACAACTCCCTACTCCTATGATCACTCTATCAATGAGAATCAATTATAGATTATAAAGTCTACAACAGAAATACTATTAACTACATCTTAACTCTCCCAAGAATATAGTAGGTTGAGGAAGTTATCTTCATGTGCCATCATAATAGAATTTTCACCATGATCTGCTTACGTGATGGTTCATCAATCATCTGGTTGGCTTTGACTCAGTGTTGAAATGTTGTCTTCAAGATGTGTGGCAACACCACTTGCAAAGCATTCAATGCAACAGCTTCGACATACATGCATTCATTTCATCATTAATGTTAGAAATGGTATAATGTTCAAATTATCACTCTTGCAAATCTTATGGCTATAGGAAGGAACCTACCCAAACATAGCATGGATGAGGAAATATTTATCAACATGTAATATCCTTTATTAAACCATAAAAAACCATAGATTCAAGTAAACATAGCATAATCGATCAATCCATACTTCAATCTCCATGTCTTAACATACAAATAGTATATCCATAAAACATAAGTTCTTTTTCTTAAACCATAGAGTCTTAAATTGTTTCTTGCAAGATAACTACTAAAAAAAAGATAAAAAGTAATCAAAATAATGGCCTTTTAGAGGCTCGTCAAGGATTTTCCAATTCTTTTAAATGTAAAAGGGAGGATTTTGACTTTTATGAGGATAAATACCTTTTATTGATTTAATAAATGTTCCCTTTATTTTCAACTTTTGTCTTTTCCTTTTTCCTTTTTTTATTTCATTTTATGATTTTTTGAATTGGCTTTCCTCTTCTTAAAGTTGATTTAGGTCCTTTTTTATTTGATAGGTGATTTGACTAATTGATAACCTGATGTAATCCTTGATTTGAAATTCTATTGTTTTCCTCTGATTTGATCCTTAATTTGCATCATTTGATCAAAATTTGTGTTGTTTTAGGTCTTTGCCAATTTTTGGGTGTCTACACATACCACATCCAAATCCTTCTGAATATCACTGTCACCAATAGTATCAAACTTGCAGTGAATGTATGCCCTTACATGCTCTATGTATAATACATTCGACGAAAATTGCAAAAAATCTCCCAAGAGATCATCTTCTAGTGACACAAATGGGTGTTTCTTGAACTTTTAAAGTGTTCTCTCACTAACATCAGTTATAGTAGGATTTTCCATCTTAACTAATTCAAAGATTTTGAAAACATAACTGAAAACTTCATAAAATACCTAGAATTTGAGTAACTAGGGATTTCTTACTTCGCACTTGAAAATGCTTCAAATTTGTGATATCAAATCACTCTCAATTTCTATTAATTCTTCACATGATTGAATGGTACTCACAATCTTATTTGCATCCTTTAAATCCTTTGAAATTGAACTTTCTGTTGATTGCGCAACTGCTTAATTGGTAAAAGTTGTTATCTATTAACCTTTAAACTTGTTTTCACTCTTATAGCCTCATATGGTCTCCAGGTGACTTGTGCTCTTAACCAGAGCTTCCTTACGATCTATTTTTCCTTTTGTTAACTCTGCAACTTCTAATTTGATCTCTAACCTCTATTTTATCTTTCTAGTACTTTGTCTTCGATAGAAAAGTTCCTAATTGAAGTAAGATGAATCACACATGATGGTTGACTTCAATTTCTCATTAGGTGCATCGAAGTACTATTCTTTTAAAACCACATGTGAACTTGATGGATCATTTTCCTTCACAAATACATCCTTATATTCTTCAACATTCTCTTTGAGTGCTTCTTTCTGACTGTTATTGTTACTATCATTTCTATTGTTGTTTCTTCTATATGTTAGGCTCATGTTGATGTTCCTCATATCCATTCTATAAAATCTTGCACTATGACCAAATTTATTGCATAATTGACATACAGGTGTACTCCTTCTCTGATTAGGTCCATTCTAATTGACTGGTGCTTTGTAATTCCTTGTAATGTGTCCAAAGTTGTTACACTTGTAACACATAATATTTGTCTTGGTTCCATTACCTCTTTCTCCTTCATTAGATCTTCTTGAGGATCTCCTTCTTTCATTTCTTGTAGGGTTAGTATCCCTAAACATTATATTATTTCCATCATTACTATCAAACTTAGGTTTCCTATAATCAATCGCTTTATGTCCAAAACCATGACAATTATAAAAATAAAAATTAGTAATGGGTATGAAAGACTTACTTGTAAAATCTCCCTTCATGTGACCAACTTCATTATATGTAAAGCATCTACCTTTGAATTCATATATTACTTCTTTAGATGGTTCAACTTGCTTTGTTTGTTTGGGTTCATCATATTTTTAGGTTGACTTACTTGCTCAACTTCTTTAGAGACTTCTTTAGATTTACTTAGCTCATTTTTATTCTGATCATTATTCTTAGGTCCAAGGGTTTCAACAACTAGATCTAGTTCTTTTCTAGCTTGAGCTTTCTTTTCTGAATTTTCTCCAATAAGATATCCAAGACCTATCTTATCATAAGAAGATCTCTGATAGATTAATTGTTCATCAAAATTTTCACTACTCGAATATAGCTTTTCTAATTGTTTCTTAGTATGGTCAATTCTCCTTTCACAATGATATTGTAATTTTTGAGTTATGTGTGCTCTATTTTGATAGAATCTAGTTCATATGTTACTTTTTTAAGATGGGATCTCAGATCTACATTCTCAAATTTTAGATCAGATTGAGTTTTGCTATCATCATTTTTTAGGCTCAAATTTAGTTCAACAATCTTCAACTCATGTTTCAAAATCTCATTTTATTTCTTTAGGTTGCTACCTCATCACTATCATTTGTCTACTCTCTAGGTTCTTTTATAGATTTGAGATTATCAATCTTATCTTTCAATTTTCCAATGTAATCCTTTGCATCTTCGTACCTTTCTTTCAGGTTGTCTCTTTCTTCAAAAAGAAGATCAATCTGCTCACGGGCTTCTTCAAGCTTCCTTTTAAATT
Source organism: Cupressus sempervirens (assembly GCA_028749045.1). Lineage (NCBI taxonomy): Eukaryota > Viridiplantae > Streptophyta > Pinopsida > Cupressales > Cupressaceae > Cupressus > Cupressus sempervirens. The sequence goes on from CM053783.1 coordinate 745,575,374, forward strand.
TTTCCATATCCATAGGGATCTTACTCAAGTTGTTAAGCCTCTTATGAGTAACTACGCTCTTATACCAATTGTTAGAAATAAATAATACTTAGAGGGGGGTAAATCAATATTCTTCAAACTTTTTCCTGTGACTGAATATTGATAATTACTTTATAACATGCATATGAAAGTAAACCAATAATTTTGAATAGTAAATAAATCCATACACAAAGAGAACTCATAATACCATAGTTTATTAACTAGGGAAACCTTGGCCAAGGGGAAACCCCAGTGGTGATGGTATCCACAAAATGATCCACTAAATAAAAGAATCTTGTTATTGATATTGACCCTATTAGGAGTCTATGAATTACATACAATGTCTCAGTCCTTGTTAGAGGACTAGACCCTATTAAAATCCTCAACCCTATTAAGAGTTTCTTCAACCCTGTTAGGAGTTTGTATTACAAATACAAAATGTATGCAAGAAGAGCCCACTGCCCAAATATGCACTTATATAATATAGTGCCTTTATACAAAAGAGATAGATATAAAACCCTCTTTACTGCTGACAAATTTTCTTCACATATCTCTAATCTTACATCAAAATTTGCATCACATAGCTTTTACATAAGTTTGTATATTTCATACATAGTTCGTAACACCACACATAACTTCACAAGTTATAATCTTCCTTTATTTCTTACATTTTAACAAAACTTTCCCTATCGTCCTTCAAGCTTTCACACGCTTGGCATATTACTAAATTAACTATTGCTAACATAGGGTTAACATATAGGATGTCATCCCTAAATAATTAAGTAATTATTTTGTAACTAAAATAATTCCTTAACTTGTTATTCGCTTTTTACTGATGCACTTTGTTATGCTCTGTTCACTACCTCTATTGATAAAACTAATATATATAATGCCATATTTTATGTACTGTAATGCACACTTAGCCACACCATTAGGACACTTTGTACTACCTATCTATAACTACGCATGTTCCAAATATCTCTATAGACTGTGCATTAACAAAATCGTCTATCTATTGCCAATGAAATTGTCTTACACTTAGAGAATTTTCTGTCATAAAGTGTGAGATCTATAACTGTACATTTTGCAATCTCATCATGAGATATATGTTGCCATAATGAAAACCCTAACTCATCCTTCTTATCCATATTGCCAAAAACATCATCCCTTGTTGACCAATTTGTCTCGTTCCTGAGATGGTTTGTCTCATAGTACTTGCTTCTTCTATTGTCATTATATCTTGTTGCATAGTTCTTTTCATAACAGTCTCAACTTTCTTCTTAGTTTTCTTCTCTAGTTGTGCTTGGCTAGCTTATTGAATCAGCTCCTCATAAGTTCAAAGTCTATCAAATTCCTCATCCTTATCAGATTTAAGGATTATCTGCACATAACCTTTAATTTCTTCCTTAGTGACTTCACAGCCCAATGGCTCAATGTATAGCATTCTAGGTACAACTGCTTCAATGTATGATAAATTTGTATCCACCATAAAAAAAAATATCATCATTATACTTCTCTATTATGGAGGGTGGGATTCTAAATCTTTCCCTCATCTCATTTTGATATGTTTTCATAATCAAAATCAGCATTGCTATTGACTTTCTCAATAAGGTGTCTATTGTATATCTCAGAGAACTTTTCCATGGTGCATCTACCACTACTCATTAATGTTGAAACTTGTGTAAATGGATATCTCTTGATCAGGTGGAAAAACATATGTGTTATCAAGGACTAAAACCTAAACTATTTTTTTTACTTTCTTGACTCTTTTCAAATTCTCTATCTGCTGCGCTCTACAGATTTCACACAAATTGACCTTTCTCTATCAATGCAAAACTTTTGAGTTGCTTGCATAAATCCTACTATCATTTCATCCTCTCTAGAACTGTAGCACATCCTTGCTGCAATAATTCTACTTAAGAATCTAACATCATCTTGCTTAATTTTGTTGATGACTATTCCTCTACCATTGTATACTAGTTTTGTTTTGTCAAGTACTAACTTCTTAACATTCTTTTCATTTACTGGTATGCTAGCTTCATTGCATAATCTAGTAACTTCATGAATAAAATTAGTTGAAATTTCAACCATGTTATCTCCTAACCAAAATTTCCCATTATGGATTCTACTCAATATCACTTTAGTCTATTCCTCATTATCAAACTCATAGTAAAATAGAAACTTGACTAGGTCATTGTTCTTTAAGTATTCAAATCCTCGTTGGTAACTCATGTCCTGGTTGTAAATTTGGTTGAATTCCTCATAAACGTGTTCTTCTCCTATAGTTTCAAATATGCTTCTCAAGTAACTACTCACATCTTCTAAGTGAATGAAATTTCAAGGTGTTTTTGATAACACGATGCAAGGGTCATCAACTACTTGTTTCAGAGGGTTTATCCTCATCTTAGCTCTCTCTACCTCCTCAACATTGTGAATCAATGACTTATCAATTTTAATACTTGAGTTCTTAACACAATTTACTACTCAAATCTTTTCTTAAGAGTAAAATACCTCACTTCAATGTGTAACTTAGGGCTTTTTGATCTTCACACTGAAAATTTCCTTGAATTAGCTTTCAAATCACCTTTACTTTGCAATTTACAACTTCTTAACTCATCATACGATTGAATAGTACATACAAATCTTGCTTGTATGGCTTATATCTCATCAAAGTAATCTTCGCATTAATTGTGCAACTACTCAATCTATAAAAATGTTGTTTCTATTTACCAGTCGACTTGTTTTCTTTCATATAACTTCATGCAATCTCCAAATCATCTGCACACTTAACCATAGCTTTTTCACATCATCTTCTACCTCATATTAACTTTTTAACTCTTAACTCGATCACTAACTATAGTTTCATCTCTCTATTACATGATCTTTAATAAATAGGTGCTTAATTCAAATAGGATGAATTAAACACAATAGTTGACTTCAATCTTTCATTAGGTACATCAAAATATTATTCTTCTAATACTACATCTAAACTTGATGGATCTTTTGCTTTGACAAATACCTCTTTGAATTCTTCCACATGTTCTCTCAATTCATCTTTCTAACTATTATTGTTGCAATCATTCCTTCTAAAAAAATTCTTTTGTTCCTTCAAAAATTTGCATTCATATAGATTTTTCTAATGTTCATTCTACAAAATCTTGTTATATGACCAAAGTTGTTTCATAGATAACATACTGATGTACTTCTTCTTTGATTAATTAATGTTCAGCAATTTATGGCAATGTGTCCAAAGTTTTTACACTTATAACACACAATATGATTTCTTGCTCCATTAGGTCTTTCTCCTCCATTATATTTCCTTTCATTGGATCTTCTTCTTTCATTACCTATAGGGTTAGTACTTCTAAACATTCTACTATTTCTATTATTACTATCAAATTTAGGTTTTTTACAATCAGTTGCTTTATGACCATAACCATGACAATTATGACAATAAAAAATTGTAATAGGTTTGAATGAATTACCTGTACAATCTCTCTTCATATGACCAACTTCATTACATATAAATATTTTACCTTTAAATTCATGCCTTACCTCTTTAGTTGATCCAACTTTCTCTGTATACATAGGTTCATCACTTTTCTCAGGTTTACTTGCTTCCTCACATCTTTTAGTGCATCTATAGATTGACTTTATTCAATCTTCTTTTAGTGCATCTATAGATTGACTTTATTCAATCTTATTATAATCATCCTTCTTATGTTTAGGAAGTTCAACAACTGGATATGGTTGCTTTCTGGTTTTAGATTTCTTTGCTAACTTTTCTCCAATGAAATATCCAAGACTAGTCTTATCATAGGAAGGTCTCTGAAAAATATAGCTTCACATCAATTTTCTCACTACTGGAATATAACTTTTTTTATTTTTGCTTACCCTAGGTTAACTCTTCTTTGACAATAGTATTGTACTTCTCAAGTTTTGTATGTTCTAACTTGATGGATTCAAGTTCATCTGTCACTTTAGTAAGATGGGATCTTAGATTTGCATTCTTAGATTTTATATATGAATCAACTTTTCTATCATCTTTCTTCAAACTTAATTATAATTCAATGATCTTCAACTCATGTTCCAAAATCTCATTTTCTTTCTTCAATCTTTATTCTTCATCCCTATCTTTTGTTTGATCTTTAGGTTCCTTTCTAGATTTTACATGATCAATCTTGTCTTTCAATTTCCCAATGTAGTCTTTTGCATCTTCATATCTTTCTTCCAAGTTATCTCTTTCTTTAGTAAGAATATCAATCTACTCAAGAGCTTCTTCAAGATTATTCTACAATTATTCCATATCCATAGGGATCTTACTCGAGTTGTTGAGCCTCTTCTAAGTAACAGGGATCTGATACTAATTGTTAGAAATAGAAAATACTAAGAGGGGGGTGAATTAGTATTCTACAAACTTTTATCCAAAATTGGATATTGTTAAATACTTTATAACATGCATATGAAAGTAAACTAACAATGTTGAACAGTAAAAATAACCATACACAAAGAGAACTCATAACACCATATTTTGTTAACTAGGGAAATCCTGGCCAAGGGAAAACCCCAATGGAGATGGTACCCACAAAATGATCCATTAGAAAAAAGTATATGGTTAAGTATGTTGACCCTATTAGGAGTCTATTACATACATATAGTTTCATGGTCCTTGTTAGAGGACTAGGCCCTAATAAAAGCCTCAACCCTGTTAGGAGTTGTTATGTGCAACTAAAAATATATGCAAGATGAGCCCACTACCCAAACATGCAATATACAATATAGTTCCTTGATACAAAAGAGATAGATACAAAAACCTCTTTACAATGTTGATATCTTCAATCTGATCTCTCCTTTTTGCTCTTTGCATACCTCTGATCATACATCAGAATTCACATCACATATGATTTTCATCTCATACATACAACTTTCACATAATTTTTCATATCACTTACAACTTACACACAACTTCGCATATTGCATTGTTTCCTTTATACCTTTACATTTTACAAAAATTGTCTAGCCAACCTTCAAGAATTCACACACTTGGAAAAATGAAAAACTAATTCTTTCTCTCTTAGGGTTAACATCTAGGATGTCATCCCTAATCAGTCGAGTAATTATTTTGTAAACAAAATAATTCCTTAACCCATAATTCACACTTCTTTGTTAAACTTTGTTCTACCTATACATTGCCTTTATTGGTATTTAACTCATAATTAATGTTGTACTGACGCACTTACATACATCATCCTGACATTCTATACTATTCATACCCAACTACGCATCTGCCAATAATATCATTGTCATCCATACACATCAAAATTGTTTCTATTCTATTGGATAGCTAACTTGTACTTAGACAATTTTCGATGTCTAACTGTAAAATATTCATCTGTAAATAATGTCTTCTTTACACAAATTATATGTTTCCATAAATGAAAAATATAATATTATTCCAACTTATCCTACTTAGACAAATTTCCAACAAAAGAAGTGTCCAATAAATCTAATGTTAGCACCTAAAACGTTAGAGGAATTAATTAAAATAAGGGATGTTGGCATAATAAAATTGATCAAGTACTCTACATGGGTCTCTAACTTGGTTCCAGTCATAAAAAAGAATGGTGATATAAGGTTATGTGTTGACTTTAGGAACTTAAATATATCTTCATTAAAGGATAATTATGCATTCCCAAATGTTGGTTTTTTTTCAACTATCAAGTACCAAAATACTTAATACCAAGATAATAAAAGCACAAATAATCTAAGGATCAGCTACTTCCTATAACCAATTGAATGTGTTTCTTATTTGGACCCAACTTCAACAAAATCAAGATGGATTTTCTACTCTTTAGGCTCTACAGAACCAAGGTGGGTATACCTTAGGGGTGGAAGATTTTGCAAATTGACACTACACATATAATTTACTCCTTCCACAACAATACACATCCCTTGAAAGAAGATTTTTGTCACAATTCTTCTCAAGTTTACAAATATTTCTGACACTAGCAGCTAACTAAACTCAGAGATTAAATGCAAACAAGTTTTGACCAACATAGATATCCTTCAAACATTAAAAATCAAATTGGTTTTAAATTTAAGCTTGATGCTCATTTATGATCTTTCCATCTACAAATTGAATTAACTAGGTCAGTGCCTCATCCATTGGGATTCAGAGTCCATTTAATTCCTAGATCTGATTGACTGCATTACAATCAATACTATTAGCAATTCTTATTGAAAATCATTCTTATAAACATCCATTCCACTACTATGTCAATCTTGTCAAATTAACTAAATCATTTATTTAATCCTTTTAATTAAGAGCAATAATGAATTGACATACAACTTGATTTAATTGCATTCAATTGAATAAGCCTTGCTCATACAATCCCAAGATAACTAGATAATGAAAATGGAGACAAGATTCAGTCAGAAAAGATGTGGGGATAGTTCATCTTTGTATTAATTCTATTTTGAAAAATTGTATACAATTGAATAAGACTCAGAATGACTCAAGACAAAACATCTAAATCCTGCCAAGTTGATGCATTCTCAAAGAAAACATATCACAAAGTATACATCAAGAAAAGCTGGACTGAATAGACTTAGTAAAAACTTAGAAAGACAATAATTTGGATCTTTTTCTCTAGCCTTGAAATCTCACTTATATGATGTGAGATGCAACAAGTTTCAAGCATAGAGAATTGATAGCTGTCCTTTTTGACAAAAGATATTTACATTTTATAGTTGTCACAAAAAGACAAAATTGTGTAACAGAAAAAATTTACATCAAAGTACTCTTTTGGTGGGCCTCATTTTCTTTTATATCTTCAAAGACTATGAATTCCATGATTGGTTCTTTTGCTATTTGAATTCCTCAGAATATGTGGCCATCAAGCTTGTTAATGATGGGTCATATTCTGATACTTGCAAGTTAGCCTCAACTAAAGGATTTCCACTGTCTTCATCTTGAATAGTTAGGGTAATAGTTATTTCTGAATTCTCAGCTGCCCCATCATCTTCTACCACCTATTCCAAAGACATAAATTCTTCTCTCCATTTATTGAAAATAGTGTCATCAGGCCAATCAAAATTCAAGATTTCCCGCTGCACTTTTATTACAAAATTTCCAATCTTCTCTATTTGAAAAAAATCTTTTTTGATAACATTTTAGAATAATCATACTTTGACAAATTCTTCATTGGTAATTGCCCATAGTACATGTCCCTTTTCATTTATCACATTGTTCATCCTGTGGCACAACAACTCATCTAGTTCCTTTCCCCATTCTTCTTTCTCTTTTATTTTCTCAACCTTTTTAAGGGCGCTAAGAAAAAGATCAAACTTCTCTACTATATACTTGGAAAGACACATTACTATTCTCTTCTAAATAGAAACTCGTTTCTCATCAAAGTCTTTCAGATTACTAAGTATATCAAAAAAATTCTCTATTTGATGACATGATAATTGGATGATAGAAATGCACATAACAATAATATCATCACTTCTTTCATTCCATTTCTACACAATGGGCTTCAATTTGTCTTCATCTTTCTTTATTTCATCCCATTTATCTAGGATTCTTGCCAACTGGTCATAAAAACCTGGCCAATCAATTTTATCTACTAAGTACAAAATTTTTTGCTTGAGCTTCTCCTCATACTGATTGTCTAACTCAACACACATTTCCCACAATTTATTATTTTCCTCTTCAAATTCCTTTGTAGTGTAGAACTCAGGCCTTTGTGGGGTATCTGGTAACTCAATAATGGGGTGGATTTAAATGGCTCAATTGGGGGCGAGGATATGCAATTCTTGGCCTACTGGATTCTCCCATTTCCTCTTTCCAAGCTGTTTGTCCATTTGGGATACTTGATTTTCCAATAATTGTATATTCTTTCCTCTTTCTTCATATGCCTTAAGTATTTCTTCAAACTTGGCATTGATTTCCAAGAATCTACTCTTTTCCTTCCCAGCTACCACGTCTGCAAAATTTAACATTTCTCTAGCCATTGTTGTAACCTACTGACTATCTACTTCATCATCCCTATATACTGTAAGAGCACCAATATGTTCAAAAATTGAAATTTCTTGCATCTTGGTCTTATTTCTTTTTTCAATAGACCATATGACTAGGGCTTGGTGATCATTACTGAATTTTATTCCCTTGTGTGCTTGTAATATTTCTTCTTCTATTTTGTACTACACATGTTTTTCCTTTCTGATGGAGTTAATAATCATAGCATTAGCTATCTCCCACTCAGGCAAAACCAGGACTCCTGACTCCTTAACTAACTATCTTCTAGCCTCAAGTGTTAGCTGGGAAAAATCATCCAAAATTTTGGCATTCACCTCTTCTTCAATTTTAGAGTTTGATTTTCTTGGTTGCTCTGTCTTTATTGTTTTACATTTTTTCTCAAAATTTCCTATATTTCTCCTCCACAAAAATTGTGCAAAGGCCCTAGATTTAACAAAATCTTCATCATCTATGAACTTTTGAGAAGCTTTATCAATGATAAGATCTATCCCCTTACCTCTATAATCAGCAATAGTGAGGTCAAAAGATAGCATAGGAGGCTCCTCAAGCACTCCACTCTCTATGTCAGCAATGGTAACAACAATATATGCTTCCCCACCCATTTGTCTCAGTTTTTCTTTTAGGGATGCTTCATCTTCTATCCTGATTGGGGTTTGAGATGGTGAATATTCTTCTACATGAGAAGAGGATCCCTATTCTAATCTTTGTCTCTTGGGTGCACTAGTGTCAGGTGGACTCTCTAGTCTTGGCCTTTTGTAGGGGGGGACAAGTTGTATATTATGAGCCACAATATAACCTGCCCTCCTCTGTAATGTATAATGGCCTTGAGTAACTATCATTTTTCTATTTATCCTTCTCTCACCTTTGTTTCTTTATTAGGATATGATTTGACTAAGATGTTCTTCTTTTCTTTCATAGTTTGTATTATCATGGAAAAAAATTTCATCAATGCATTCATTTTGGCCCCCCAGTACTTCTTATCTTTCAAGGGGTTATAATCGGGATCAAAAGCATTAATGAATTATAAAATTTTACTAAAAACTATCCACTTTTATTTTCTAACTTCCTGCTCCTGTAATGAAAAAATATTTCTAATAACATCTTCCAGGAAGTACACCTTTTGTGTTATAACCTTAGCTTTGGTTCTTTCCCTTAAGAGATCATAGAATCCCTCTAGATCAATGTATCTTGCATGGGATTGGGCCATGTGATATCTATCCAAAAATAAACATAGATTCCTCCATCCTTTCTTAATAAAAACAAAATCATGTGCCACAGTAACAACAAGGAAAAATGTGCCTTTACCTTTTCCTATCATATCCCTTTCCTTAATTGTTCCAATCTACCATAGCAATTCTGCAATTCCTATCTTCAGGTTCACATGGAAAGGTAAAACATGAGGTTTTCCCAAGAAACCATAAACCCTAATCACAGTAGAAACATTATATGGGATTATGTCCCCCCAATTATGAATGACCAAAAGTCCCTTGGCATGGTCCTTGGGTCTGATTAATTTTAGTAGAGGTTGTGGGATCCTTGGACTCTCCCCTCTCAAGAGCAATTTGAACCTTGATGCAAAGTATCTCTCAAATCTGACATAGCTTCCCAAGTCATGTCAACACTCCATAACTGAATTTGGAGGTTCTCTCCATCCTTTTCTAGTTGTAGCTTCATTTCCTTAGAGAAAAAGGTGACTCCCTCATAAAGACATATGTGCATCAACAAGGAATGCCAACAAAAAGGCTTGTTTACCTTACCTTGAGATTTTCCAACTAAACCATTATGTATTTCCTCAGATAGGGAAGTAGCAAAACCAAGAATTGTACTCATTCCAAACTACAAAGTCTGAGCCCTAATGAGAACAATAAAGCCTTGGATAGAATTTTGCTCATCCATCCCAAATATTTTGCAAAGAGTAAAATATAGGTCTTGGGCTCTAGGATTAAAATATTTTTTTAGCAATGGTTCTGGGGTGTTTGGTGTAACCAGGGGTAGTGACCCAATCTTAACAATATGTTGTTATAGTGGCCCTGCTCTTAAATATACTCTCTATGCATCGTATCTTGCCTAAAGATCATCCATGTCAATTATCTCATGGACTGCATGGTTAGGGTTGAGTTTAAACACCTCACTGATCAATGCAGGTGAAACCCTAAAAAGGTTATCTTCAGCATGATTCTTTACAATCCTAGTGATGTGATCATATTTATTAGCCATATTAGACAATAGATCACTATCAAAGAAAACCCCAAGTACCACCAATTTACCAATATCAAACTCCCAAACATTACTCAAAGGGGTGTCTTGGTTGTGTTTGGCAAACCATTTTTTAAACAATTTTAAACCTCCTACAGAAACTTGAGCATCTCTCACCCAATTGGCTTTATCATAAAAATGCTCATCTACAACCAACCTAGGGCTTTTTGGGATAAGCTCTCTACCTTTTTTTTAATTCATTTATAGACAAAGGGAACTATTCAAGGAAATCATCGTGAACAGACCTTTTAAGATAATCAGTAAAACCAGAGAATTCCTTTCGTGGAGGCATTTTGAAATTTCAACTTTACACAGTTATAATTCCTTAGTTTTCAAAAGTCATAGACCACTTACTCGCTAAATTATGCTTCCTTTTCTCTATAAATTATTTTACAAATCACTAAAAACTTTGCAAAATTTTGTACCCTAGCTCTAGAAACGCTTGTGCTCTGATAATTTTTTGTGATTCTGTGGTTTAATGATGGAAAATTTGCAAATTATATCAAGTTATTAAGGTCACATGAAAGAATTCTGTGCAATATTAATGTTCCTTAGCCGTTAACTTCATGTTGTGCTTTAGATTTGAATTTCATCTATCGATCTTACAGCATTAGATAGCTTTATTTAAAAACACAAAACTACTTTAAAGCTTTTAATGTCCCAACCACGTGTCAAGTAGGTGCTTCCCTACTTTGCGTAAAGTTTGAGCATTTTTATAATGTGGGTAAGGATTGCTTGTCGATCTTACTAAAGATTGATGATCATGAAATTTCACTACATTTTGCAAATAAACCTTTTAAAATTGCGGCCCAACTAGCATACTCATCTCCATACTATGAAGCACTAAGTTATCTAGCCAATTAAATCACTCTATTTTAACATCTTTTTAAATTTGGCATGAGTCAATAGTTTTTGTCACACTGGTCCCACCTTCCCACATGGTGGATTGGCGCTTCCCCTCTTTGTATAAATTTCATGCAACTACATATTGCAGGTAAGCTCCAATCATTGATCTTACCAAGATCAACGATCATAGGAAATCATACCTTTCATATATCAACTTAACCAAACAAGCCAATAAGATGTCTCCACTTTGCCAATGTGTCTGATAACTGCCATGGCAGAGACTTCATTATTTCCTTTGAAAAGAGTGGGTCCATGACATCATTATCTGCTGCGTGTCTTGTTGGCACTTCCTTGCTTTGTATAAATATCGAGCACTTTCTCAAAGTAGTAAAGCACCATCTGTAACCCACCAAGATCGATATTGGAAAAATTTGTATCTTTTGAACATTGTGAAACACCATTCATGACATCATTATGGACAGGTGTCATGGAGGTGCTTCCCTGCATTGTTTAAAAATCTTGCATCTTTAGATAGCGGGTAAGCATTATCTATTAACCTGATAAAGATCAATAGTGGAACAGAGTTACATCGGGTAGTGTTGAGTCAAACACTTCAGTCAATGGATGCATGACACTTGTTGTAATAGTATCTAACACCTATCAATAGCATTAAAACTTTTAGATATTGTAGCATTGATATCACCATGTGCCTAAGGTTCAACCGAGCACAAAAATTTTGGGGAAAGGAAAGGAGATAGAGGAAGACATCGATTTATGTGAGGAATAGTAATCCCCAATTGGGATATTTACAAGCTTACTCCAAATCAAATACAGACATTTGGTGAACTCCTCTAGAAAAAGGCTAAACAGCAAAGACTAAGAGAGGAGAGAGATAAAGAGTATAAGATAATTGAAGATGCAAAGAACATTTTGACCAAGGCAATAGGAATTGAGGTTGATTCTTCTCAACCTATTTTTTATCAGCTAGCAGAAGCAGTCCAAAAATTCAATGAGGACACCGATGGACAAGATAAGCTAGTGGAAAGGGCTAAAAAGAAATTTAATAATAAAGTGTTGGAGCACATTGCTTAGCAAATAGCCATTTATCAAGTAGAGCTTTCTACAATTTTGGTCAAGCTTGAATCGTCCTGTTCAAATGTGTCATCACTTGTTGGGAAACTATGTGATGTCTCTAAGTATACAAAGGAAATAAAGGAAAAAATTCCCAAAATAGATATAGATCTAAAGGCTAGTGCTCAGCAGTTGCAACTTGACCTTAGTTCAAGCTTTGAAAATTTCAAGCAAATTAGATTTTTTTCAGACATGCAAGCTAAATTGCTAAGAGAAGAAGCAAGGATACGATCAACATTGATTGACATACAAAATATGATCCTTCCAAACATGGATGCAATGCAAAAATATATTGTATATTCAAAAACTCTGATCTTTGATAATAACTTCTCTATTGTAAACCATATGATTGAACTATCAGCAGAGGTACAAATTGCACTTCATACATGCAAGGTCCTGCAAGAAAATTGGGATAAAACCCTGGTAATCATTCTCAAGGTACATTCTGAATTCTTATCCCATTTCGGTGTTTCTATGTTAATAAGTTAGAATAAATCTTTGGCATTACTGTCAAAAATGGGGAGAGACACGTAGTATGAGGAGAAAGATAGAAGACAGTATGGGGGAGAAACATGCTATGGGGGAGAACTTGTAATGAGTGTGAAATGATTAGTAAGACATGTTGTATATAGCAAAAGATGTATAGTATATTGTATATACCTTACAAAATCAATTTTGAAAAATCTCAAAAAAATATAGTATACTCTACTGAGCTAGTATCACATGGTGATGGATATAAGGTATTTAGTTTTGGCTAATAAGTGTTTTTTTCACTAATGCCAAAGGGGGGGACTGTTGACATATCAGTCAAGTTTGTTATTAGTGACATACACTTATTCAAATTGTATACAGTAATTGAGCTTATTGAATATTTTATAGTGTTTTCCATGTAATTCAGTTGTGACCAAGTTCTACAGTTACTACCGAGTCCTTTGGACAAATTCCAGTGGTTACCGAGTAGATTTAGTTAGTGTGAAGTCTAGTAGTTCAAACCATGCATTTCAGCATATGCCAAGTTTATCAATGGTTATCAAGCATTGAAATACTTGTTGAGTTTGTAGTTCATGTGATGTGAAGCCAATGTTAACCAAGCTACTCTATGCTAACTAAGTGATTCAGTGTTTTCCAAGTTACACAATATCTACTAAGTCACCAGTATAGACCGAGTTTAAGACTACTTGAAAGTGATTAGTATGGACTGAGCTTCTATGTCTATAGAGTGCATGACAATGCAGAGCATTGACAGTGGATGCCAAGTATCAGAACTTCACCGAGTCAATCTTCAGAACCCGAGTGTCTTCATATGGGCCAACTTTATAATATTTTTGTTAACTTGTATCATGGTCGACTTTGTAACTATGAAATTTGGATTGGTATATATATTTAATGTATTGTACCATATCTATGTATCATTTGGTAATGTGAATGTGGATGCAAAAGTTAAAGTTATGAATGCAACAAAAGAAGAGTGAATTGTAAAAGCCATAATAGCATAAGGAGTAGTAGAGGCATATCCATCATAGAAAGGTGATCAATAAACAAAGGAATCTCTTTCAGAAAACCCAATTGCAAATCAGAGATCTACTACTACTTCATCCTAACAAGTGAACTAATCAAAATCCTTTAACAAGATAGACCTAATAGTCTTTCATAAATCTCTTTACCGAGTGCATACTTCATTGTATGTTTGTAAATCCTCTCACAAGGTGGACCTAGCAGTCATAATTGCTCCTAACAGGGAAGATCA